>OV884005.1:37780846-40457096 GCA_930367185.1 Myathropa florea | reverse complement strand
CGTAATGTTTGAACAAATGACTTTATCCAGGATCGTAAATCAACCGAATAAACAAATTATCTGAAGGCGAAAAATGGCGGTCGACCAAATGACAGCTATTATGTAAATGTCTATATTTACAAAAGCAACACAAAAAAATGTGTAAAAGCAAATGTGGAACATTAAAAAGAACAACACTCAGTGTGGCATATTGCCTTAATTGATTTTTTATCTTGTATTTACTTTTGACATTGACGTTTAAGTGGTGAGTTAATAATTTGTAATTAGGCGCATAAATTTGTTATTTTGCGCGGCTAATTGCTGCAATTTATTTCACACCTGAAACTAATATTCGGACCGAATTTGTGTTGTTTTTTTTATCACAGCACGGCGCCAACTATCGAATTTGTTGTGAATATTCGAAATGTCCCCGAAGCAGCACTGTCTACTGATTGTTGGAACAAGATCAAAAGTATGCGTATGTTATGGGCGCATAAAGATAGGAAAGATATCTTACATCGACGATAAGATACAACTTCAGTTTGGATATCATTTTAATTATATCAATTAATTTTCACTCCCCTACCTTCGGCCTAATCAGCAAGCAAGTTTTGAGTTTTTTTTCTCTTGTCCGACATTCTGTAGGCCCTACTGTACAACAAGCAAACAGCCTCTTCAAAGCTGTTCCAATGACATGCTCGTATTTGATTGATTTTGTTGCCTGCAAATCCAAATTTTGATCTGAATTGATAGCCAAGTAGGCGTAGATTTGTTCGAAAATCATTTTTTTTCACAGTCTGATTAGGAAATTCCCGGACAGCAGTTTAATCTGGAAAAAAAAAATTGGAAAGTTAACTGCTACCGAAGATGTTAATCAACGGCCTTTTGATAACAAAATCAATTAAACTCCTTCGTCAGACAAATGATATTTAAATTTTTATCAAAAGATAACCTTTGCCCAGACAAATGGTAGTTATTTTCCAATCACGACAACAAATGATCGTATCAAAAGAATGTAACAGTTCTCAAAAAACACAGAAGAAAAGCAGGAGAATCTGTTTGACCAACCAAGTCACGATCAAAACCTGAATTTCGTTTTATGGACGAAACGTTGAAATGTTACAACCGAGACATGCGTCTTATTGCGATTCACTCAAAGCAGCTTGTAAGTGGTTACTGCCCTCTTTCTAATGAGGATTTATGAGTTCTCTTTGCATTCATCCTCAAAAACAAAACGAAACGAATTATAATTGAGGAAGGAAATGTTGTAACCCTGATGGAGGAGATGACCTGAGAAAACATGGCATGAGCATGCTCTAAATCCGTACCAGTTAGGCAGCAATTCGACCGCGATATTTATCAAACCCTGTTGAGCATCCATTCCATTCCATCATTCATCATTTTCTTTCTCTCCTTCAGATATGGACGATGAATGTTATCCAGCTATATCAATGAAAACAGCAACCAGCAACACACGTCGCCTGTTCGAGCCGACACACAGCATGTCATCGATGATGACAAGCAACACAACAAGCACACATTCAACCCTGTCCAGTAGTAATCCAATGTTAACAGCAACTTCACGTGCGGGCACTATAAACCTCTCCAGCAGTGGCGGTTGCAATAATGGCAGCACAAACACATTCAGCCTATCGACCAGCAATGGCAGTAGCAAACTTACCAGCACTCCGCTGACAATTAACCTGCGCTCAACAAAACAGCAACAACAGCACCAACAACAGCAGCATCAGCAGCAGCAGCAACAACAGCAGCAACAGCTACTGCAGCAGCAAGCACTAGCAACGAGCATACGAAACGACAGCGTTTCCACATCAGCCTCCTGCTCGGACATCGAGATCGATGAGACCTGCATCAAGGATGAACCGATGTCGCCAGAGTCCAGCTGCCCGCCCAGTCCAAATTCACAAGTCTACAGCAGTGGGCTCAGCCTAAACATGGCCAACATGGCCGCTTCCACAAACTCAGACCTCGTCTTTGAGCACAAAGTACGTCACCTCCCTGCGCCCCCAAAATTCCATCATCTAAACCTTACCCACTTCTGTCTTTCTTTCAGAATGGTTCCCTGCAACTTACACCAGCCTCACAGAGTCTCCTGAAATCCCAGCAATTCATCTTTGGCACTTCAGGTCAAAACATAGTCATACCAAAAGTCAACATCAAAATGGAACCATCCTCACAGCAGAATGGACAAGTATTTGGTCTGCCACCAACACCGCCATCATCGTTGCCCAGCGACGAATCGGAAGGAAATCAAAGTCCCGAACATCATTTGGTTTCCCCAATGTCACCGCCTGCACAACAGCAAGTCAATCATCCAACGCCGACAACATCGTCGGCCGCATCAGTCTCAACAACGCCCACATCGCGAAGGAGCACCTCCAGCTCGCACAGTGCATCCAGCTCACCTGCCTCACATGCTAGCAGCTCATCCCGAGCATACAGTGGCTCATCCACCAGGCAGCCAATACACACACCATTGATAAGCTCACAGCCGGTAAGACTTCAAGTATGATACAGAAATTTGATTATCAACCGTACACACAGCGTCATTTGATTTGATTTGTTGTCTCTGAGTTCGAATTTCATGATGTAATCTAAAGTTATCTCGGTTGAGCTAACTTTAGAACTCTGAGTTTGAATTTTCTGATGTAATCTAAAGTTATCTCGGTAATTTTAGCGAATTCCGCAAAAATGAGCTTTAATCAAAAAGCTTACTTTGCAAAAATGAGCTTTAATCAAAAAGCTTACTCCGCAACATTCTAATCAATTTTGATCAGTTAATTAAATTCAGCTTGATTCAGCAAAATCGAAATGAGACTGTGCTCTGAAATGCGATGAAATGAAATGGGTTTTATTAATTTTCCGTTTTATTTTTCTGAACTTTCCAGAAGGGATCAACTGGCACCCTGATGCTCACTGAAGAAGAAAAGCGCACACTACTGGCTGAAGGCTATCCAATTCCAACCAGATTACCACTCACCAAAACCGAGGAGAAGTCATTGAAGAAGATTCGAAGGAAAATCAAAAATAAGGTAAGAAGAAAGCTTTGGAAAGCTCATAATCTTAGAAAACTTTTGAAAGTACAATGGACCAGTTTTTGAGTTTGATTGCTCCAGTGTAGTGTTTCAAAAACCTCCGAAAAAATGTCCAAACCTAAAAAAACTGTCATTCGAAATCTTTTGAAATCTCAAAAGCTCTTATTCGAAATCTTATGATATCTCAAAAGCTCTCATTCGAAAACTTTTGAAATCGTAAAAGCTCTAATGAGAAAACTTTTAAAAGCTCAAAAGCTCTCATTCGAAAACTTTTGAAATCTCAAAAGCTCTCAAGAGAGAACATTTGAAATCTCAAAAACTGTCATTCGAAAACTTTTGAAATCTCAACAGTTCTTATTCGAAAACTTTTTTTTTTATCTCAAAAGCTGTTATGAGAAAACTTTTGGAGCCTCTTTTCTAATTAATTTCCATTCGATTTGTGTTTCATTTAGATATCTGCACAAGAGAGTCGTCGAAAGAAGAAGGAGTACATGGATCAACTTGAGCGTCGCGTTGAAATTCTGGTCACCGAAAACAATGACTACAAGAAACGCGTCGAGTCGCTGGAGGACTCCAATACCAGTCTAATAAGTCAGCTGCAGAAGCTTCAAGCGCTCATCAATAAGCAGAACGCCAAAAAGGCTTAAATGGCTCAAGTCTCTAAGAATAATTCCCCTGCTACAACATATAACCTTCTCAATTCCTCAACTCTATCTCTCTCTCTCTCTATCTCTTTGTCTCTCTCTCTCTCTCTCTGTTTATCTCTCTCAAAAGATGTGAGAGAGAAGCTAAATAGTATTTAAAGAAGAAAAGAAAAAAAAACGAAAAAATAAGAAGAAAAATGAACACCAACAAAATGTTAATTACGTACATTAATTTATTGCAACGACCAAATAGACAAACAACAACATTTAAACAAAAAAAAAAGAAAATGAGTAAAATAATAAATAAAATAAGGATAAACATTCCATCCAGGAAACAAAAAAGGCTAAATGGAAAACTGTCTTGCAAAACAAAAGGTAAACACATTCCATTTTATTTTTAAACATTTTAACAAAAAACAAAAAACACGGTAAGCCAGCAAGCATAAGAGATATTTTTTGATAATTTTTATTATCACAAAAACAAAGCAAAAAAAACGAAAAACTTCATGTCTAAGGAAAATTCACTTCGCAAAGTGTTGTACAAATATTTTAATTGTTTCAATTTTACAACTTAAAAAATGATGAAAAGAAAAAAATACAAAAAAATATATTTACACATAAAATTTGTATGTAAAAAATAAAAAAATATATATACTTGCTTATTTTGATATACATACACCCATATACTTATCTGTTTTTTTTTAAATCATGACAAACGAAAAAAAGCATATATTACTATATATGTTGCAAAAAAAACTAAAATAATTAAAGAATTATGAATAAATTGTCTTGTTGTATAAATGGCTGTAAATTTAATATACAAACAAAAACAAAAAACAAGTGAAAAGGAAAACAACTTAAAAAATATTCATAAAGTAATTTAGCGTTAGGATTAGTTTTTAATTTAATTTTCTGTACCTATCGAGCGCATAGAGGAAATCCGGGAAAAATTGCAATCAATTCTATTTTTTTGTTTTTGTTCTTGTTGTGTTTAACTGAAAGACAAACAATATTTTTTTTTTAGAAAAAATTTTAATCTACCTAGCTGTATCTCCGTCTCTTTCGTGCAATAAGCATCCTTGTTCTAGTTTAAAATACGATATGTAGTTTATGTCTGCACTGTTTATAGTCAATTTTTTTGTGTTTTATGTTTTTTTTTATAGAGATTTTTGTTTTATTTTTGTAATGCTTATAGTTTTTGGCACGCATTTGATTTCATTTGTGAGGAGGAGTGCGAGAGGACCGAGGGGGAATGGTAGTTCAGCTTGTGTCGAGCTGAATAGAGGCTTTTAGTCAATTTTCAAACGCATTATGTTTTAATAATGTCCGTTCGAGAGGAAATGGTATGTGAATGAGAAACAATTCTATTGGAATTCTTAACAAACTGATGGTTGCCCTTATAGTCACACTTTAGTCCCGTTTTTTTTTTTTTAGAAAAAAAAAGGCAACAACATCCTTAACTTATTACGCAGTGATTCTGCCTTGTGAAATACCTTTCTTCGACCTTGTTTGCATTTTTTTCTGTCCGTTCGTCTGAATTCTTTGCTTTTTAACAAAAAGTCTCTTGTCACAGGGGATTCATTGGGAATTTGGTTGTTTGATCGACTTTTCCATGCCTTTAAAAACGCCACAGAAGTAGGAGCTTTCATTTGGAGAAGTGGGAGCCTTCAATCGCGGAAGTAAGAGCTTTTAATCAGAGGAAGTGGGATCTTTCAATCGCCTTTAAACCCCTTGAAGCGGTCTTTGATTGTCCAAATGTATTAGGCACCCTTTTTTTTTGTTGTTGAGGATATATTGCACCCCGACCTTCAAGATCTATTGTGCCGCCTTTTAATACCTTAGCACTATTGCGAGTTCCCCTCAAATACAGTTTTTTTCTGAATTGTATTGAGGGTAATGGATTCCTGTTGCGCATAGGTGAAGAAACCTGTTCTAGAGTATTCTCTCTAAGACAGTTTCCTTCAGGAATGTGAGAATGAGAGATGGATCTTGTGACTGCCTTCTTCTGATATAAGGTACTTGCCCAGACATCTTTTTCTTTTGTGGGCTTGTGCCTCACAAGATCCCAGTATATGGTCTGAATCAGAATCTGCAGAGGCCTTCTTCAGATACTCCTAGTTTCCTTAGACGCTCCCTGAGTCTACAATGCCCCGTTAGGAAGCCTGTTAGGGTACGGAGGTTGTTCTTGCTCATTCTGATGCATGCCTCGAACCTTTATCGGTTATATTGCCCTAGGAGTTTCTTGGCCTGCTTCATTCCACGAGCGTTATTCCAGGTTTCAATCCGATTCCTTCTTTCCAGTTCCCTGAATTCTTCTCTGAGGAGATGGTCTCCTACAGCGCAGAATGGTTTAGGGAATATGAAGGGTTCTGATGCTCTTTTCCTTGCCAGGGAGTCGGTATTGCCTTCTATCCCCGTATGGCCAGGTATGCAGCAGAGTTTTAATCAGTTTCTCCTACTCAACTCTTTGAGCTTCGGCAGGCATTCCCACACGAGTTTGGATTTGATGGTGTAGGAGTCTAGTGCCATAATAGCGGCTCGACTGTCCGACATTATTGCTATGTCGTAGTTGATATAATTCCGTTTTGAACGCATCTGTCTATGGCATAAATTTCCGCTTGAAATACATTTGCCCATGGGTTTGAAGTATTTTGTCCTGGGTCCAAGTACTCCTGCTTCAGTTCCTTCATCAGTTCTTCATCCATCTGTATACCATTTTACCGTGTTGCTGCTCAGTCTGTGGACCATGGATTCATTGCTTCAGGTCCTGTTGATGCTTGTAAATTTCTTTTGGAAGTTGAATTTCCTAATCGCGTCATCCTTCGGAATGGTCAGGAGTGGTAGCATTTTCACTAGTGCGTCTTTTCCTATCCCTTCTTTTGCCATTCTCATGATCTGCCCTAAGGCAGAGTCACACTCTGCAACCACACTCTTCAAATAATTACTTTCAAAAAGTGATGGTTGGAGAGGCATGTTGGGTGAAGCCCAGGTTCACCTCGGACTTTAACGCCCTAAGAAGAAGAAGAAGAGGTGATTTTGCAACAAAGACAAAAAGATAGGGTGCCTAATACATTTGACCAAGGCTGTATGTCCAGACAGTCCATTGCCCTTCAAAAATATTAAGTTGCTACAAGAATTCATCAGCTTTCTCGGGATAAAATCCAATCCCTAAGGCAGAGTCAACCAAAATCGAGATCTCAATGAAATCGCAATAATTTTCCTGTGACACCAGATGAACCCTCCCCAGTCCCAAGAAACTCGCAAAATGTTCTCCAATTAACTAGGATATTCTTACTTTTATCGTTTTTCATAGAAAACAAAAGAAATACAAACGCTTTGTTGTTTTATAAACAGCAAGCATGGTCTTAATTTCATAACTTAAACTAAATTATTTGATTTTCTTTTTTTACTTAACTTTTACGAAATAAAAAAAAATAAAATAAAAAATTCTAATTGATTTTCCTGTGTGTGTATCACTTAATTTAATTTAATTTAATATTCATGTTTCCGAGCCCCGATTTTGTTCTTTATTTTTTTTTAATTTTATTTTTCTTGTTTGTTTTAAGTTTTTGTGTACAAAGAATTTTAATGAAATCCAGGACTTCCATTCGGTTAAAAATAGAAATTCAAAATAATTACGATGACAATGTACATAAGAATCGAATTTGAAATTTTGAAGCAGAAAAGAACGATACAAAAGTCGAACATTTTATGTTTTTTTTTTATAATTTATAATTTATTTTTATTTTTGTTTTGTTTGTTTTATTTTTTATTTTTTTTATTTAACTTGGAACCCAGAAAAACACAATGATATACCGTAGCTAAGCACATTAATTCTTTGTTTTTAAGTCCCTTATCCGTATGGATCGTAGCACTTAAGTTTTCGTTGAATTAGGAGTGTCTTAACATTGTCCCTAGTTCGTAGTTTTGTGTCAAAATGAAACAGCACATTTTATTTAATATTTCTTAATCAAAAGCATCCGCAAACAATTTTCCTCTACACAAAGTAAAGTAATGTTTTGTTTGTCATGCAAAATATGTTTTTTCCAATGAAAAATGTTCTTTTTTTTTAAATTAAATTTTTAGTCTACGTTAAGCTAAACATAAATCTTCCATTAGGAATCATAAAAATAACATGAAATAGCTTTTTTCCTACAATACTTATAAGAGAATGCAAAATCAAATTTGAAGACGCGTCGTTTTCGTTTTCCATTTATTTACATGCATAAGCAAGTGCGTTTATAGATTTTAAAAATTTATAAAATGTTTTTTTCTTAAAAATGAAAAAAAAAAGAAACAAATCTCTTAAGAAATCATTAATAAAATTATTTAGCTCAATTTTGTTATATTTAAACGGAGATGAAAACGAAGCATATTTTACACTAAGAAAGTCTTTATGCTAAATATACATAAATTTACAAGACAAAACAGAAAAAAATAAACGATGTGAGTGGTGAATTTACTTGAATAATCAAAATGCAAAAGACGAAACGAAATAGATGTCAGAAAAAAGAGAGAAAAAATCTTACAATGAAATAAAAGAAAAAGAAAAAGAAATGAAAATAAGGAAAACGAAGAAAAACAATTTCTTATACATACATATATATATTTTTTGATCTTGTAATTGTAAAATAGAAAATATATATATATACTATAGCTACATATACATATACATACATATACATACATATACAAAATAAAAACTAATATTGTATAGAAAAAAGCGAAATAACTTGTTTTTTTTTCATTCGCTACGGCAACACTGCTCTTTCTGGCCAGGTAGCTCCTGCTGACTGGAGTTGTGGATGCCGTCGTTGGCCAATTAGTTGATCAGCTCCTCCGCCGCCATCCTAAAAAGAGTGATGAGCCCTAGTAGACTCACTCTCCCCCCCTCTGTCGTTTGCAGCCGCCCAGACGTCCCACGAGGGTTGGTTACCCGATCTTCTGTCGAGGGTACTCGGCTCCCGGATTTCACCACGGGGAGGTGAGAGTAGGAGTTCGTTAATAGAGGCTAGGTGCAGACGCTTGTATCTGCATGGTTCGCCTGTTAACGCTTCGGAATCCACAACAAAGTTGCTACAAGCCACAAACTTCTTAAGCAACAAGCTGAGTCGTGTGGGCTTGAGAATCACGGCTTTCTACTCTAAAACTCCTTTGGATCGTCATCGGCTACACAGCCCATAGGCTGACCGCACGCTGGCCAAATGTAAATAAAGGAAATAGATGAAAAAAGAGTTAGTGAACTTGAATATCTGCTTTTATTTCGATCACTGTGTTCCGCTTGGTCTTATCGAGAGAAAAGTTCTGCGTGCGATCGTTGCTCCTGTTTGCGTTGAAGGTGATAGGAGGAGAAGATTCCACCATGAACTGTATGGGCTGTACAGGAGCATGAGTTTAGCCAGTCGTTTACGAATTTAACCCTTAAGATGGCTAGACCATGTAGAGCGCATGGACAACTTATCTCCGAGCCTGAAGGACATCGCAACAGAGGACATCCAAGATTAAGCTGGTGTACCCAAGTGGAGAAGGACCTCAACTAACTCGGCGTGCACAATTATCTAGCAGCTTGTCTAGCTGGCAAAAGATCGTCCTAGCTGGCGATGTTTTTGGTTGATGCCCATGTCCACCCTGTACTGTAGCGCCTGTACCGGTGTCGCTTACAAAGCATTGAACTCCTCTCCACGCCACACGAGAAGTACCTACTTACTTACTTAGCGGGCTGCCGACCCATGAAGGGTCTAAGACACGGTAGCCTTCCATGCCCTGCGGACCCGAGCACGCAGCTTCTAGTTACCCAGGCCAAGCGCTCTGACATCCGCGATAGCTTGGTCCTTGAAACTGATGTTCGGTCTCGTTTTTCTTCTCAAGCCTGTGGGCTGTGATTCGAAGATTCTCTTTGCTGGACTGCTATTGTCTTGCGGCCGCGTTTGTTGAGTTTAATTGTTGAGGCTACAGAAAAACGACAAAGGGGCATAATAAGCCCACTGTTTTCTTTTCCTTTGCATGGCGCTACAGTTATGAGTGGACCTGAGCCTTAATTCGCCAACCTCCCCAGCAATCTGTCTCCAGATTTGCACCGCAGGATGGCTAAAGTCCCCCTCCACTTCTGTCCACCATCTTAAACGTGGACGTGCTCTGTTGCATTGTGCCACAGGCTCAAAGTTAAAGATTCTTCAGGCTAAAGTTAAGTCCCCAATAGGCACTTGATCCATGGACGCCTGGCTGGACACATATCGCTGTCCAGTTCGTTCGTGGTTAAATCTTCTCGTTCAACGCAAACAGGAACATAGATCAGTCGCCGATCCTTCTTTCTCGAAAAAGTTAAGAGCTTCTTCCGTCCGCCTTACGTAGAATCCACATTTCTGTGCCGTAGAGCAGGACTGCTATGACCAAGGTTTTCTAAAGAATCAGCTTTGTCCTTCGAGAGAGAGGGTTGTTTACTTGGAAGCCGAGGAAGACGAAGTCCTTCACTACCTCAAAATAATATCTGCCTATGGTAACGCTGTGGCCAAGTCGTCGATGTTGTGTTCTTCCCTGAAGACAGCATATAGTCCTAAGTGAACCTGGGCCTCAATCCATTAGACTCTCCAGGAAGCTGCCTTCAGTTTTGCACCCCAGGTTACTTAGAGGCTCCCTCCACTTCTGTGCACCATCTTACAGACAGTCGGACTACTATTTCATCCCACGATCCTCTTGTCACTATGAGCCACTTTTTGCTCAAAGACCGAGTGTCTCTTAACGAAATGGCCAAGCATTTCTTAATTCACGTTAGGTGCCGAATCACAGGGACATTCCCGGACAAAGATGTCGAACTCGTCACGTGTGCGACCAGCTCTATTACATCTTGGAGTCCAATGTAGAGAAGCCGCGCCTGCTCTGCTCATGCAAAGCCCCCTCGACATCGAAATACACACCTTTCCAGTCTAAACGAGTTAAGCGACGCTAGCATCAACATCATCATTGCAAGCTACAAATGATTCAGTGAAAAGAAAAAGCATAATCCATGTGATAGCGCAGTGGACCTAACTCTGGTCTGGTCTGGCTCCTTAATTCCAGACCGCCCTAAGAACGTAGCTACAATTACCGACCTCTACTTTGTCTCTACTTAATTGACCTCCACCAGTCATCCACCAGCATTCATTTTGCTGTATCTGAATCGATCTCATTCAAATTTTAAATAAACGACATACGATCGTAGATCCACAGCCACCACAATCACTCGCAAATATTGTAACCTTAAGTGCCTTTAAGTGCCCCAAAGCGTTGTGAAGTAATCTGTTTAGACAAAGTTGCACGCACGTGCACAAGTACTTCTCATCGGTGCAGTACATCAGTCTCGCGCACGTAACATCCAAGGGGTGGTAACACATTTCGATTCACCGTGAAATGCGAGATCCACGCGGTGACCTTTGCTGTGATAAGAATCGCAGTCAGGGCATTGCACCCTTGCCTTCGTGTTATTTCACAGAGCGCGTGTATTGGCGGAAGTGTGATACGGACGCCAATTAGAACAAGTGTTAACCTAATTGAATGCAATTTAATTGATTTTGAAACTTAACTCAACCACGGGATTGGAGATGGAGGAGATGTTGCTATCGCCTCGGAGATCGCAATGAGCAATAAAAACTCAGGTTGGTGGTCATTTCAGATGCCAACTGATGGTTACAGCTTGTCAGCCAAGGGCCAGAAGCGAGGGATCAACAGGAGGTCTAAAAGATTAGCGTGGAGGGGCTTTAAAATTGATTTCGTTCCTCTCATCGAAATTGTTGCAAACCCAGTGATTGACTGACTAGCACCTAGATGTACGCAGTAATTTTGTAACTTACTCTCCTCATAATACACAATTGGAATTTGTTGCATATGCAGCAGGTGTTTCACACGGGATACCTACTGACTTTTGACAGTTTCTGGTGGCCTGGTACTTTGATTTCAATGAAAAATGTTGGAACTATTCCGAAGAAAGACATTTCCTCAAAAAAATCTAGACTGCAATTTCGATGCGAGTAGTCTGACCCTTCAACTTTGACAAGCCACAGTTTCCAAACCAGGCGTCGCCCGGACATAAAACTGCCATTTCTGGTGTGCTGTTGACCTGAATTTTCGATCTATGTGCATTTCAGAGAATCCATTTTTTCCGCAAAAAAAAATCCAAGGCTAACCACTGCAATTTCGATGGGATTTCAAAGCGCTGACCCCTCAACTTTGACAAGCCACAGTTTCCAAACCAGGCGTCGCCCGGACATAAAACTGCCATTTCTGGTGTGCTGTTGACCTGAATTTTCGATCTATGTGCATTTCAGAGAATCCATTTTTTCCGCAAAAAAAAATCCAAGGCTAACCACTGCAATTTCGATGGGATTTCAAAGCGCTGACCCCTCAACTTTGACAAGCCACAGTTTCCAAACCAGGCGTCGCCCGGACATAAAACTGCCATTTCTGGTGTGCTGTTGACCTGAATTTTCGATCTATGTGCATTTCAGAAAATCCATTTTTTCCGCAAAAAAAAATCCAAGGCTAACCACTGCAATTTCGATGGGATTTCAAAGCGCTGACCCCTCAACTTTGACAAGCCACAGTTTCCAAACCAGGCGTCGCCCGGACATAAAACTGCCATTTCTGGTGTGCTGTTGACCTGAATTTTCGATCTATGTGCATTTCAGAGAATCCATTTTTTCCGCAAAAAAAAATCCAAGGCTAACCACTGCAATTTCGATGGGATTTCAAAGCGCTGACCCCTCAACTTTGACAAGCCACAGTTTCCAAACCAGGCGTCGCCCGGACATAAAACTGCCATTTCTGGTGTGCTGTTGACCTGAATTTTCGATCTATGTGCATTTCAGAGAATCCATTTTTTCCGCAAAAAAAAATCCAAGGCTAACCACTGCAATTTCGATGGGATTTCAAAGCGCTGACCCCTCAACTTTGACAAGCCACAGTTTCCAAACCAGGCGTCGCCCGGACATAAAACTGCCATTTCTGGTGTGCTGTTGACCTGAATTTTCGATCTATGTGCATTTCAGAGAATCCATTTTTTCCGCAAAAAAAAATCCAAGGCTAACCACTGCAATTTCGATGGGATTTCAAAGCGCTGACCCCTCAACTTTGACAAGCCACAGTTTCCAAACCAGGCGTCGCCCGGACATAAAACTGCCATTTCTGGTGTGCTGTTGACCTGAATTTTCGATCTATGTGCATTTCAGAGAATCCATTTTTTCCGCAAAAAAAAATCCAAGGCTAACCACTGCAATTTCGATGGGATTTCAAAGCGCTGACCCCTCAACTTTGACAAGCCACAGTTTCCAAACCAGGCGTCGCCCGGACATAAAACTGCCATTTCTGGTGTGCTGTTGACCTGAATTTTCGATCTATGTGCATTTCAGAGAATCCATTTTTTCCGCAAAAAAAAATCCAAGGCTAACCACTGCAATTTCGATGGGATTTCAAAGCGCTGACCCCTCAACTTTGACAAGCCACAGTTTCCAAACCAGGCGTCGCCCGGACATAAAACTGCCATTTCTGGTGTGCTGTTGACCTGAATTTTCGATCTATGTGCATTTCAGAGAATCCATTTTTTCCGCAAAAAAAAATCCAAGGCTAACCACTGCAATTTCGATGGGATTTCAAAGCGCTGACCCCTCAACTTTGACAAGCCACAGTTTCCAAACCAGGCGTCGCCCGGACATAAAACTGCCATTTCTGGTGTGCTGTTGACCTGAATTTTCGATCTATGTGCATTTCAGAGAATCCATTTTTTCCGCAAAAAAAAATCCAAGGCTAACCACTGCAATTTCGATGGGATTTCAAAGCGCTGACCCCTCAACTTTGACAAGCCACAGTTTCCAAACCAGGCGTCGCCCGGACATAAAACTGCCATTTCTGGTGTGCTGTTGACCTGAATTTTCGATCTATGTGCATTTCAGAGAATCCATTTTTTCCGCAAAAAAAAATCCAAGGCTAACCACTGCAATTTCGATGGGATTTCAAAGCGCTGACCCCTCAACTTTGACAAGCCACAGTTTCCAAACCAGGCGTCGCCCGGACATAAAACTGCCATTTCTGGTGTGCTGTTGACCTGAATTTTCGATCTATGTGCATTTCAGAGAATCCATTTTTTCCGCAAAAAAAAATCCAAGGCTAACCACTGCAATTTCGATGGGATTTCAAAGCGCTGACCCCTCAACTTTGACAAGCCACAGTTTCCAAACCAGGCGTCGCCCGGACATAAAACTGCCATTTCTGGTGTGCTGTTGACCTGAATTTTCGATCTATGTGCATTTCAGAGAATCCATTTTTTCCGCAAAAAAAAATCCAAGGCTAACCACTGCAATTTCGATGGGATTTCAAAGCGCTGACCCCTCAACTTTGACAAGCCACAGTTTCCAAACCAGGCGTCGCCCGGACATAAAACTGCCATTTCTGGTGTGCTGTTGACCTGAATTTTCGATCTATGTGCATTTCAGAGAATCCATTTTTTCCGCAAAAAAAAATCCAAGGCTAACCACTGCAATTTCGATGGGATTTCAAAGCGCTGACCCCTCAACTTTGACAAGCCACAGTTTCCAAACCAGGCGTCGCCCGGACATAAAACTGCCATTTCTGGTGTGCTGTTGACCTGAATTTTCGATCTATGTGCATTTCAGAGAATCCATTTTTTCCGCAAAAAAAAATCCAAGGCTAACCACTGCAATTTCGATGGGATTTCAAAGCGCTGACCCCTCAACTTTGACAAGCCACAGTTTCCAAACCAGGCGTCGCCCGGACATAAAACTGCCATTTCTGGTGTGCTGTTGACCTGAATTTTCGATCTATGTGCATTTCAGAGAATCCATTTTTTCCGCAAAAAAAAATCCAAGGCTAACCACTGCAATTTCGATGGGATTTCAAAGCGCTGACCCCTCAACTTTGACAAGCCACAGTTTCCAAACCAGGCGTCGCCCGGACATAAAACTGCCATTTCTGGTGTGCTGTTGACCTGAATTTTCGATCTATGTGCATTTCAGAGAATCCATTTTTTCCGCAAAAAAAAATCCAAGGCTAACCACTGCAATTTCGATGGGATTTCAAAGCGCTGACCCCTCAACTTTGACAAGCCACAGTTTCCAAACCAGGCGTCGCCCGGACATAAAACTGCCATTTCTGGTGTGCTGTTGACCTGAATTTTCGATCTATGTGCATTTCAGAGAATCCATTTTTTCCGCAAAAAAAAATCCAAGGCTAACCACTGCAATTTCGATGGGATTTCAAAGCGCTGACCCCTCAACTTTGACAAGCCACAGTTTCCAAACCAGGCGTCGCCCGGACATAAAACTGCCATTTCTGGTGTGCTGTTGACCTGAATTTTCGATCTATGTGCATTTCAGAGAATCCATTTTTTCCGCAAAAAAAAATCCAAGGCTAACCACTGCAATTTCGATGGGATTTCAAAGCGCTGACCCCTCAACTTTGACAAGCCACAGTTTCCAAACCAGGCGTCGCCCGGACATAAAACTGCCATTTCTGGTGTGCTGTTGACCTGAATTTTCGATCTATGTGCATTTCAGAGAATCCATTTTTTCCGCAAAAAAAAATCCAAGGCTAACCACTGCAATTTCGATGGGATTTCAAAGCGCTGACCCCTCAACTTTGACAAGCCACAGTTTCCAAACCAGGCGTCGCCCGGACATAAAACTGCCATTTCTGGTGTGCTGTTGACCTGAATTTTCGATCTATGTGCATTTCAGAGAATCCATTTTTTCCGCAAAAAAAAATCCAAGGCTAACCACTGCAATTTCGATGGGATTTCAAAGCGCTGACCCCTCAACTTTGACAAGCCACAGTTTCCAAACCAGGCGTCGCCCGGACATAAAACTGCCATTTCTGGTGTGCTGTTGACCTGAATTTTCGATCTATGTGCATTTCAGAGAATCCATTTTTTCCGCAAAAAAAAATCCAAGGCTAACCACTGCAATTTCGATGGGATTTCAAAGCGCTGACCCCTCAACTTTGACAAGCCACAGTTTCCAAACCAGGCGTCGCCCGGACATAAAACTGCCATTTCTGGTGTGCTGTTGACCTGAATTTTCGATCTATGTGCATTTCAGAGAATCCATTTTTTCCGCAAAAAAAAATCCAAGGCTAACCACTGCAATTTCGATGGGATTTCAAAGCGCTGACCCCTCAACTTTGACAAGCCACAGTTTCCAAACCAGGCGTCGCCCGGACATAAAACTGCCATTTCTGGTGTGCTGTTGACCTGAATTTTCGATCTATGTGCATTTCAGAGAATCCATTTTTTCCGCAAAAAAAAATCCAAGGCTAACCACTGCAATTTCGATGGGATTTCAAAGCGCTGACCCCTCAACTTTGACAAGCCACAGTTTCCAAACCAGGCGTCGCCCGGACATAAAACTGCCATTTCTGGTGTGCTGTTGACCTGAATTTTCGATCTATGTGCATTTCAGAGAATCCATTTTTTCCGCAAAAAAAAATCCAAGGCTAACCACTGCAATTTCGATGGGATTTCAAAGCGCTGACCCCTCAACTTTGACAAGCCACAGTTTCCAAACCAGGCGTCGCCCGGACATAAAACTGCCATTTCTGGTGTGCTGTTGACCTGAATTTTCGATCTATGTGCATTTCAGAGAATCCATTTTTTCCGCAAAAAAAAATCCAAGGCTAACCACTGCAATTTCGATGGGATTTCAAAGCGCTGACCCCTCAACTTTGACAAGCCACAGTTTCCAAACCAGGCGTCGCCCGGACATAAAACTGCCATTTCTGGTGTGCTGTTGACCTGAATTTTCGATCTATGTGCATTTCAGAGAATCCATTTTTTCCGCAAAAAAAAATCCAAGGCTAACCACTGCAATTTCGATGGGATTTCAAAGCGCTGACCCCTCAACTTTGACAAGCCACAGTTTCCAAACCAGGCGTCGCCCGGACATAAAACTGCCATTTCTGGTGTGCTGTTGACCTGAATTTTCGATCTATGTGCATTTCAGAGAATCCATTTTTTCCGCAAAAAAAAATCCAAGGCTAACCACTGCAATTTCGATGGGATTTCAAAGCGCTGACCCCTCAACTTTGACAAGCCACAGTTTCCAAACCAGGCGTCGCCCGGACATAAAACTGCCATTTCTGGTGTGCTGTTGACCTGAATTTTCGATCTATGTGCATTTCAGAGAATCCATTTTTTCCGCAAAAAAAAATCCAAGGCTAACCACTGCAATTTCGATGGGATTTCAAAGCGCTGACCCCTCAACTTTGACAAGCCACAGTTTCCAAACCAGGCGTCGCCCGGACATAAAACTGCCATTTCTGGTGTGCTGTTGACCTGAATTTTCGATCTATGTGCATTTCAGAGAATCCATTTTTTCCGCAAAAAAAAATCCAAGGCTAACCACTGCAATTTCGATGGGATTTCAAAGCGCTGACCCCTCAACTTTGACAAGCCACAGTTTCCAAACCAGGCGTCGCCCGGACATAAAACTGCCATTTCTGGTGTGCTGTTGACCTGAATTTTCGATCTATGTGCATTTCAGAGAATCCATTTTTTCCGCAAAAAAAAATCCAAGGCTAACCACTGCAATTTCGATGGGATTTCAAAGCGCTGACCCCTCAACTTTGACAAGCCACAGTTTCCAAACCAGGCGTCGCCCGGACATAAAACTGCCATTTCTGGTGTGCTGTTGACCTGAATTTTCGATCTATGTGCATTTCAGAGAATCCATTTTTTCCGCAAAAAAAAATCCAAGGCTAACCACTGCAATTTCGATGGGATTTCAAAGCGCTGACCCCTCAACTTTGACAAGCCACAGTTTCCAAACCAGGCGTCGCCCGGACATAAAACTGCCATTTCTGGTGTGCTGTTGACCTGAATTTTCGATCTATGTGCATTTCAGAGAATCCATTTTTTCCGCAAAAAAAAATCCAAGGCTAACCACTGCAATTTCGATGGGATTTCAAAGCGCTGACCCCTCAACTTTGACAAGCCACAGTTTCCAAACCAGGCGTCGCCCGGACATAAAACTGCCATTTCTGGTGTGCTGTTGACCTGAATTTTCGATCTATGTGCATTTCAGAGAATCCATTTTTTCCGCAAAAAAAAATCCAAGGCTAACCACTGCAATTTCGATGGGATTTCAAAGCGCTGACCCCTCAACTTTGACAAGCCACAGTTTCCAAACCAGGCGTCGCCCGGACATAAAACTGCCATTTCTGGTGTGCTGTTGACCTGAATTTTCGATCTATGTGCATTTCAGAGAATCCATTTTTTCCGCAAAAAAAAATCCAAGGCTAACCACTGCAATTTCGATGGGATTTCAAAGCGCTGACCCCTCAACTTTGACAAGCCACAGTTTCCAAACCAGGCGTCGCCCGGACATAAAACTGCCATTTCTGGTGTGCTGTTGACCTGAATTTTCGATCTATGTGCATTTCAGAGAATCCATTTTTTCCGCAAAAAAAAATCCAAGGCTAACCACTGCAATTTCGATGGGATTTCAAAGCGCTGACCCCTCAACTTTGACAAGCCACAGTTTCCAAACCAGGCGTCGCCCGGACATAAAACTGCCATTTCTGGTGTGCTGTTGACCTGAATTTTCGATCTATGTGCATTTCAGAGAATCCATTTTTTCCGCAAAAAAAAATCCAAGGCTAACCACTGCAATTTCGATGGGATTTCAAAGCGCTGACCCCTCAACTTTGACAAGCCACAGTTTCCAAACCAGGCGTCGCCCGGACATAAAACTGCCATTTCTGGTGTGCTGTTGACCTGAATTTTCGATCTATGTGCATTTCAGAGAATCCATTTTTTCCGCAAAAAAAAATCCAAGGCTAACCACTGCAATTTCGATGGGATTTCAAAGCGCTGACCCCTCAACTTTGACAAGCCACAGTTTCCAAACCAGGCGTCGCCCGGACATAAAACTGCCATTTCTGGTGTGCTGTTGACCTGAATTTTCGATCTATGTGCATTTCAGAGAATCCATTTTTTCCGCAAAAAAAAATCCAAGGCTAACCACTGCAATTTCGATGGGATTTCAAAGCGCTGACCCCTCAACTTTGACAAGCCACAGTTTCCAAACCAGGCGTCGCCCGGACATAAAACTGCCATTTCTGGTGTGCTGTTGACCTGAATTTTCGATCTATGTGCATTTCAGAGAATCCATTTTTTCCGCAAAAAAAAATCCAAGGCTAACCACTGCAATTTCGATGGGATTTCAAAGCGCTGACCCCTCAACTTTGACAAGCCACAGTTTCCAAACCAGGCGTCGCCCGGACATAAAACTGCCATTTCTGGTGTGCTGTTGACCTGAATTTTCGATCTATGTGCATTTCAGAGAATCCATTTTTTCCGCAAAAAAAAATCCAAGGCTAACCACTGCAATTTCGATGGGATTTCAAAGCGCTGACCCCTCAACTTTGACAAGCCACAGTTTCCAAACCAGGCGTCGCCCGGACATAAAACTGCCATTTCTGGTGTGCTGTTGACCTGAATTTTCGATCTATGTGCATTTCAGAAAATCCATTTTTTCCGCAAAAAAAAATCCAAGGCTAACCACTGCAATTTCGATGGGATTTCAAAGCGCTGACCCCTCAACTTTGACAAGCCACAGTTTCCAAACCAGGCGTCGCCCGGACATAAAACTGCCATTTCTGGTGTGCTGTTGACCTGAATTTTCGATCTATGTGCATTTCAGAGAATCCATTTTTTCCGCAAAAAAAAATCCAAGGCTAACCACTGCAATTTCGATGGGATTTCAAAGCGCTGACCCCTCAACTTTGACAAGCCACAGTTTCCAAACCAGGCGTCGCCCGGACATAAAACTGCCATTTCTGGTGTGCTGTTGACCTGAATTTTCGATCTATGTGCATTTCAGAGAATCCATTTTTTCCGCAAAAAAAAATCCAAGGCTAACCACTGCAATTTCGATGGGATTTCAAAGCGCTGACCCCTCAACTTTGACAAGCCACAGTTTCCAAACCAGGCGTCGCCCGGACATAAAACTGCCATTTCTGGTGTGCTGTTGACCTGAATTTTCGATCTATGTGCATTTCAGAGAATCCATTTTTTCCGCAAAAAAAAATCCAAGGCTAACCACTGCAATTTCGATGGGATTTCAAAGCGCTGACCCCTCAACTTTGACAAGCCACAGTTTCCAAACCAGGCGTCGCCCGGACATAAAACTGCCATTTCTGGTGTGCTGTTGACCTGAATTTTCGATCTATGTGCATTTCAGAGAATCCATTTTTTCCGCAAAAAAAAATCCAAGGCTAACCACTGCAATTTCGATGGGATTTCAAAGCGCTGACCCCTCAACTTTGACAAGCCACAGTTTCCAAACCAGGCGTCGCCCGGACATAAAACTGCCATTTCTGGTGTGCTGTTGACCTGAATTTTCGATCTATGTGCATTTCAGAGAATCCATTTTTTCCGCAAAAAAAAATCCAAGGCTAACCACTGCAATTTCGATGGGATTTCAAAGCGCTGACCCCTCAACTTTGACAAGCCACAGTTTCCAAACCAGGCGTCGCCCGGACATAAAACTGCCATTTCTGGTGTGCTGTTGACCTGAATTTTCGATCTATGTGCATTTCAGAGAATCCATTTTTTCCGCAAAAAAAAATCCAAGGCTAACCACTGCAATTTCGATGGGATTTCAAAGCGCTGACCCCTCAACTTTGACAAGCCACAGTTTCCAAACCAGGCGTCGCCCGGACATAAAACTGCCATTTCTGGTGTGCTGTTGACCTGAATTTTCGATCTATGTGCATTTCAGAGAATCCATTTTTTCCGCAAAAAAAAATCCAAGGCTAACCACTGCAATTTCGATGGGATTTCAAAGCGCTGACCCCTCAACTTTGACAAGCCACAGTTTCCAAACCAGGCGTCGCCCGGACATAAAACTGCCATTTCTGGTGTGCTGTTGACCTGAATTTTCGATCTATGTGCATTTCAGAGAATCCATTTTTTCCGCAAAAAAAAATCCAAGGCTAACCACTGCAATTTCGATGGGATTTCAAAGCGCTGACCCCTCAACTTTGACAAGCCACAGTTTCCAAACCAGGCGTCGCCCGGACATAAAACTGCCATTTCTGGTGTGCTGTTGACCTGAATTTTCGATCTATGTGCATTTCAGAGAATCCATTTTTTCCGCAAAAAAAAATCCAAGGCTAACCACTGCAATTTCGATGGGATTTCAAAGCGCTGACCCCTCAACTTTGACAAGCCACAGTTTCCAAACCAGGCGTCGCCCGGACATAAAACTGCCATTTCTGGTGTGCTGTTGACCTGAATTTTCGATCTATGTGCATTTCAGAGAATCCATTTTTTCCGCAAAAAAAAATCCAAGGCTAACCACTGCAATTTCGATGGGATTTCAAAGCGCTGACCCCTCAACTTTGACAAGCCACAGTTTCCAAACCAGGCGTCGCCCGGACATAAAACTGCCATTTCTGGTGTGCTGTTGACCTGAATTTTCGATCTATGTGCATTTCAGAGAATCCATTTTTTCCGCAAAAAAAAATCCAAGGCTAACCACTGCAATTTCGATGGGATTTCAAAGCGCTGACCCCTCAACTTTGACAAGCCACAGTTTCCAAACCAGGCGTCGCCCGGACATAAAACTGCCATTTCTGGTGTGCTGTTGACCTGAATTTTCGATCTATGTGCATTTCAGAAAATCCATTTTTTCCGCAAAAAAAAATCCAAGGCTAACCACTGCAATTTCGATGGGATTTCAAAGCGCTGACCCCTCAACTTTGACAAGCCACAGTTTCCAAACCAGGCGTCGCCCGGACATAAAACTGCCATTTCTGGTGTGCTGTTGACCTGAATTTTCGATCTATGTGCATTTCAGAGAATCCATTTTTTCCGCAAAAAAAAATCCAAGGCTAACCACTGCAATTTCGATGGGATTTCAAAGCGCTGACCCCTCAACTTTGACAAGCCACAGTTTCCAAACCAGGCGTCGCCCGGACATAAAACTGCCATTTCTGGTGTGCTGTTGACCTGAATTTTCGATCTATGTGCATTTCAGAGAATCCATTTTTTCCGCAAAAAAAAATCCAAGGCTAACCACTGCAATTTCGATGGGATTTCAAAGCGCTGACCCCTCAACTTTGACAAGCCACAGTTTCCAAACCAGGCGTCGCCCGGACATAAAACTGCCATTTCTGGTGTGCTGTTGACCTGAATTTTCGATCTATGTGCATTTCAGAGAATCCATTTTTTCCGCAAAAAAAAATCCAAGGCTAACCACTGCAATTTCGATGGGATTTCAAAGCGCTGACCCCTCAACTTTGACAAGCCACAGTTTCCAAACCAGGCGTCGCCCGGACATAAAACTGCCATTTCTGGTGTGCTGTTGACCTGAATTTTCGATCTATGTGCATTTCAGAGAATCCATTTTTTCCGCAAAAAAAAATCCAAGGCTAACCACTGCAATTTCGATGGGATTTCAAAGCGCTGACCCCTCAACTTTGACAAGCCACAGTTTCCAAACCAGGCGTCGCCCGGACATAAAACTGCCATTTCTGGTGTGCTGTTGACCTGAATTTTCGATCTATGTGCATTTCAGAGAATCCATTTTTTCCGCAAAAAAAAATCCAAGGCTAACCACTGCAATTTCGATGGGATTTCAAAGCGCTGACCCCTCAACTTTGACAAGCCACAGTTTCCAAACCAGGCGTCGCCCGGACATAAAACTGCCATTTCTGGTGTGCTGTTGACCTGAATTTTCGATCTATGTGCATTTCAGAGAATCCATTTTTTCCGCAAAAAAAAATCCAAGGCTAACCACTGCAATTTCGATGGGATTTCAAAGCGCTGACCCCTCAACTTTGACAAGCCACAGTTTCCAAACCAGGCGTCGCCCGGACATAAAACTGCCATTTCTGGTGTGCTGTTGACCTGAATTTTCGATCTATGTGCATTTCAGAGAATCCATTTTTTCCGCAAAAAAAAATCCAAGGCTAACCACTGCAATTTCGATGGGATTTCAAAGCGCTGACCCCTCAACTTTGACAAGCCACAGTTTCCAAACCAGGCGTCGCCCGGACATAAAACTGCCATTTCTGGTGTGCTGTTGACCTGAATTTTCGATCTATGTGCATTTCAGAGAATCCATTTTTTCCGCAAAAAAAAATCCAAGGCTAACCACTGCAATTTCGATGGGATTTCAAAGCGCTGACCCCTCAACTTTGACAAGCCACAGTTTCCAAACCAGGCGTCGCCCGGACATAAAACTGCCATTTCTGGTGTGCTGTTGACCTGAATTTTCGATCTATGTGCATTTCAGAGAATCCATTTTTTCCGCAAAAAAAAATCCAAGGCTAACCACTGCAATTTCGATGGGATTTCAAAGCGCTGACCCCTCAACTTTGACAAGCCACAGTTTCCAAACCAGGCGTCGCCCGGACATAAAACTGCCATTTCTGGTGTGCTGTTGACCTGAATTTTCGATCTATGTGCATTTCAGAGAATCCATTTTTTCCGCAAAAAAAAATCCAAGGCTAACCACTGCAATTTCGATGGGATTTCAAAGCGCTGACCCCTCAACTTTGACAAGCCACAGTTTCCAAACCAGGCGTCGCCCGGACATAAAACTGCCATTTCTGGTGTGCTGTTGACCTGAATTTTCGATCTATGTGCATTTCAGAGAATCCATTTTTTCCGCAAAAAAAAATCCAAGGCTAACCACTGCAATTTCGATGGGATTTCAAAGCGCTGACCCCTCAACTTTGACAAGCCACAGTTTCCAAACCAGGCGTCGCCCGGACATAAAACTGCCATTTCTGGTGTGCTGTTGACCTGAATTTTCGATCTATGTGCATTTCAGAGAATCCATTTTTTCCGCAAAAAAAAATCCAAGGCTAACCACTGCAATTTCGATGGGATTTCAAAGCGCTGACCCCTCAACTTTGACAAGCCACAGTTTCCAAACCAGGCGTCGCCCGGACATAAAACTGCCATTTCTGGTGTGCTGTTGACCTGAATTTTCGATCTATGTGCATTTCAGAGAATCCATTTTTTCCGCAAAAAAAAATCCAAAGCTAACCACTGCAATTTCGATGGGATTTCAAAGCGCTGACCCCTCAACTTTGACAAGCCACAGTTTCCAAACCAGGCGTCGCCCGGACATAAAACTGCCATTTCTGGTGTGCTGTTGACCTGAATTTTCGATCTATGTGCATTTCAGAGAATCCATTTTTTCCGCAAAAAAAAATCCAAGGCTAACCACTGCAATTTCGATGGGATTTCAAAGCGCTGACCCCTCAACTTTGACAAGCCACAGTTTCCAAACCAGGCGTCGCCCGGACATAAAACTGCCATTTCTGGTGTGCTGTTGACCTGAATTTTCGATCTATGTGCATCTCAGAGAATCCATTTTTTCCGCAAAAAAAAATCCAAGGCTAACCACTGCAATTTCGATGGGATTTCAAAGCGCTGACCCCTCAACTTTGACAAGCCACAGTTTCCAAACCAGGCGTCGCCCGGACATAAAACTGCCATTTCTGGTGTGCTGTTGACCTGAATTTTCGATCTATGTGCATTTCAGAGAATCCATTTTTTCCACAAAAAAAAATCCAAGGCTAACCACTGCAATTTCGATGGGATTTCAAAGCGCTGACCCCTCAACTTTGACAAGCCACAGTTTCCAAACCAGGCGTCGCCCGGACATAAAACTGCCATTTCTGGTGTGCTGTTGACCTGAATTTTCGATCTATGTGCATTTCAGAGAATCCATTTTTTCCGCAAAAAAAAATCCAAGGCTAACCACTGCAATTTCGATGCGTTTTCAAAGCGCTGACCCCTCAACTTTGACAAGCCACAGTTTCCAAACCAGGCGTCGCCCGGACATAAAACTGCCATTTCTGGTGTGCTGTTGACCTGAATTTTCGATCTATGTGCATTTCAGAGAATCCATTTTTTCCGCAAAAAAAAATCCAAGGCTAACCACTGCAATTTCGATGCGTTTTCAAAGCGCTGACCCCTCAACTTTGACAAGCCACAGTTTCCAAACCAGGCGTCGCCCGGACATAAAACTGCCATTTCTGGTGTGCTGTTGACCTGAATTTTCGATCCATGTGCATTTTACCGCATTCCGAGAGCCTTCGATTTTTTCCTCGAAAAAAATCCAAGGCTAACCACTGTCATTTTGATTGAGATTTTAACCCCGACCTCCCAACTTTGAAAAGCCACAGTTTCTAAACCAGTCGTCTCCCAGACTTAAGGGAGCCCTTTCTGGTGCGGTCTTGTGACTATTGTGGCTGTGACTTACGTAAACAGGAGGGAAATTAAAACAACAATGAATGGATTGGATGATTTTAATAATTTTAATGTTTTATATTCGAAACAAATGGCCTTCATCCTTAACTTTAAATTCTAGCCTAAACATTTCAGTGTTTGATATTGATCATCTCTTCCAACGGTCGGTTGGCAGCTTTACCTACTTACAGATACAAATACAGCCCTGGGGGCGCATATAAAATAAAAAATCGATTGAAACAGAGACACTTTCTTTTAAAATCAGCCATTGTAAGTCATCTTTGTTTGCACATTACCTTACGCGCTACTTCTAATGAGGAGAGAGTTGAACAAAGTCAGGGTTAACAATACTAGACTCTTTGTATGTACAACAACTTCGCGGCAACTTTCATATTCACATAACTACAACCTACTCCTTATCTAGTCGGACTCTGTGTCCTTGGATGATTCCACTTCACCGTTCGAGACTCCGTTGGTCGCTGGAGCGTGCCCTGTATGCTGATTACTAGACGGTCGCTTTGACGCCTTACTGTTCCCGTTCAGATTTATGGTCTTCATCATGTTTAGTTCGTCTTCGTCGGAGCTGGCATCGGACATCTGCCGGGGGGACAGACGGCAACCGCGTGCTACATAACCATTCAATTTGCCAACGGAAGCTAGGATTAACCCTAAAAAGGGGGGACTCGGCTTAAGGGGGCGTGACAAATACTCTGGGTGGTATTGGGTCGCTATGTAGTACGGATGATCCTTCAGCTCCATGATTTCCATGCGCTGCTTCTCTGTGTCAGTGCCGACGAAATGCATTCCGCTCTTCTCTAACTGAGGCACATACTTGGGATTCACTTCGTACCGATGTCGATGTCGCTCCTCAACCTTCTGTGGATTTCCGTACAATTGTTTGATGATGCTCTTGGTGTCTGACGAGAGTATCGTTGTACGCTTTCCCAGACGCATGGTGCCACCCATTTGTCCCGTGTTATGCTCCGGCATGTCGATAACCACCGGATTGGGTGTATCGGGGGATATCTCTGTGGTGTTGGCATTTTTTAAATTGAGCACGTGACGGGAGAACTCTATGACGGCTGCCTGCAGGCCGAGACAGATTCCAAGGAATGGAACCTTATTCTCCCGGCACCATCTGCACGCGACTATTTTGCCCTCCATGCCGCGGCTGCCGAAACCTCCCGGTACAACGACACCCTTACTTCCACAGAGTTGTTGCCACGCCTCGTGGTAGAGACTGGGTGACTGATCACGGGTCTGTTCTTCGAGGTGGCACGCCTCGATGTAGATTAGATTCAATTTGTAGCCAACTGCCAAGGATGCGTGTTGCAGGGATTTCGACACGGAAGCATAGGAGTCCTCTAGTTTTGTGTACTTTCCAACAACTGCAATTGTCACCGCTTTATGAAGACCTTCAATGCGTCGCGCCAAGTCCTTCCACTGCTGGAGGCATCTGCGGAAACGGAACCTGTGTTAACTTCGTTCGGAACGAACAGACATAGACTTACCTATCCATCTTCAGTTGGGGAATATTCAACTTTAGCCGCTCGTTCAGGTACTCAACCACCTTGTTCTGCTCCATCAACAGTGGCACGTGATAAATGGAACTCAAGTCGTGAATGCAAATCACCTGTCCCGGGGCCACATGACAGAAATTGCTGATTTTCTCCTTGACTTCTGAACCAATAGGTTTCTCCGATCGGCAAACAATAAAATCTGGACTCAGGCCAAGACCACGCAGCTCCCGCACGGAACTCTGTGTGGGTTTTGTTTTCGGCTCTCCCGTTGCACGTGGAGACGGAACCAAAGATACATGGGCGCAGCAGAAATTCTCGCGTTTCACACGAAATTGAAACTGTCTAAAGGCCTCCACGAAAGGCATTCCTTCGATATCACCAATTGTTCCTCCCAATTCAACGATGCACACTTGGGGTTTGTTTGAACCACGAACTGGAGTGTGTGCCACACGCTCGACCCATTCTTGAATGGCGTCTGTTATGTGGGGAACAACTGGAAACAAAACAACTCTTGTGAGCATATGTGTCAGGTGTCAGTGATGACGAGGGAATACATACCTTGAACGGTCTTGCCAAGATACTCTCCGCTGCGCTCCTTCTCAATCACCAGCTTGTAGATCTTTCCTGTGGTTATGTTGTTGTCGCTATGCAGTGTGATGTCTAAGAATCTCTCGTAATTGCCTAAATCAAGATCCACTTCTCCACCGTCATCTAACACGTAAACTTCACCTGGAATGTTCAAAAAAAAGTGTTGACTTCCTATCGAATCTGATAAGCAAAAGTGGAGGCAAGTTAAGTCATTTGTGATTTACCCGAGAATTTATCAGTTCTCTGGTGGGGAATGGGTTGCATGATTTTTGGAATACATTTTGGACAGTGCCTGGGATTTCACACAAATTTACAGAAAAACAGAGAAAATACAGCTGTCATGTGTTAATTTTGACGTTTCTTTGTCTTCCTACATGACCAAGTGCTCATTGTCATCATCATCATCATTTTCAGTGACCCGCATGCTCCACTAAAGGGGTCGCAGGGCAATGCATGCATGAGAGATCTCCAGGCCACTCCGCCATGGATTCTAACTCATCAGGAGTTATGCCCAGGCGCAAACATATTTTGGTATTTTTGGACTTGGTGCAACCATCTCGTCTTGTGTCTGCCAAGCGGTCGCCTACCTGATGGAAATGCGATTCCAAGGCACGCTTCGGAATTCGTGATGATGGGGACATTCGTGAAATGTGACCAAACCATCGAAGTACAGCACTTGCCGTACGAAGAAGCAGATGCCCAATGTTGAGTCCCTCGCGCACTGCCTTGTTTCTCACCCTGTCCCGGCGATTAATTCCCACAACAGCACGAAGAAATCTCATCTCGACAGCTTGTATTTGCGATCATTCGGTCATGACCCAAATTTCATGACCATACGTGAGAGTTGGAACAAATACTTGTCTTTGACACCAAGCTCGACCTCCCTGATTACAGATCGACCAAGCTGTTTCAAAATTGATCCAAATTGGCCAATCCTACAGGAAAGCTCCGCGTTATTCCTCCCATCACTCGTGAGACCAAGTGCTCAGCAAATATAAATATGGGCTCATCATTTGGCCGTAGCGCCAAAACAAATGAAAGAAAAACTACGACACATCGTTGCTCGTGAATTTCTTGAAGACGCAATAACATAAGCGACACGAACTAATGCTATTTGCGCACCACTTCTGGGAAGTGCATCGACACATAAACAAAGCAAATGTTTTGTAACAAAAACTATGGTTGGTGAAGGTTATCATGGTTTATTTAAAACAGAAGTGGTTTGAGTAGGTTTCGTCTAGTAAAGACAAAATGAATCAAGTTCGCCTTTCGCATCCGTGTTTCGCACACGAATGCAGCATTGGATCCAAACAATCAATCATAAACAAAAATGCGTACCGTGCTGTGCTGTGCTTATCAGTGTGGTTTTCATTGATTGAGTAATTTCAACAGGCCAGCTTTAGGTGAGTCAATGTGAGGAGCCGAAAGCTCTTTTGACAATCTTCCCATTGGTAACAGAAACACGTGGGTGCAAATCTGCAGCTGTTGTGTTTTTTTTTGTCCATAAGATTTACATGCCAATACAGACTATTTCACAACCACTTGCGCCTGCTGTCAAAATGTGTAAAGCATTTATGTGTAACCGAGAGTGTGCTGTAATCTGTTGCGAACAGGAAATTAATCAAACAAGCGTATGTATGCCTGCTGAAATGACTTACCATGTTCATAGGGTGAAAACGTTCCCGCATCGATATTGATATATGGGTCAATTTTAATCGACGTCACGTCCAGACCGCATGATTTTAACAGAGTGCCAAACGAACTGGCAATAACACCTTTGCCAACTCCACTAATCACACCACCAGTCACCAGAATGTACTTCATATCCGATGTTCGGTTCAATTGATTTTCCTGCATGCTGATCTCTGCTGCTAGTACAATTTAATATTTGAAGAACGTATATTTAGATGAAAAACGCTCTCTTTTCGGGCGAGTGTTGTTGGGAAAGCTTCAGACACAACACGTGTATAGATTGGCATATAGTCACGCCTGCAAGTGAAAGGCAAAATCGAAAATGCCCCGAACCGACGGGAGGAAAATATGAACACAAGGTTGGATTTAACTATTTGCGAGAACACTGGAAGTTCGTGAGAAAGTATCGCGAGATTTTTCCTATTTTCTCAAAAGTAATTGCCACTGAATTGTGGTTCTTGATTGAGCGGCAAACAGACAGAGAAAATCAGCTTCTCACAAAATAACCCCTTATTTTTGACGTTTGTCCACAGCAATGAAGAGAATGTTGAGGTTTCCTTTCGTTGAACGCCACGCATACTTTTACAAAGTTCGTGGATTCACCAACAAAATGGTGGCGGGTGAGTGAATTTGCCCACGATTGAATCATTCAGGGATTTGTTTCGCAATGGTTGCCTAATTTGACAAATATAACGATTATTTTTCTTTAAAAATATGATTTTGTGAAAAAGAGAAGATGTCATGGCAAAGAATTATAGTGATGGGCTAAAGTGCGAAATTAACTTGGACAGATATCAACTACATTGAGATCTCAAGGGGCAAGGGAGGAAAGAGTTGAACAGCCAATCAGTTGATTTCTGGTTGAACATATGAATGTAGCTGATTTCTTCCCCTACAGCAACCGCTCGTGCGTGTTGTTGTTCTCTGACGAGTGGAGGGAGTGGAGGACCTACAGGCAAATGCCGAATCCGAACGGCGAGATTGAGAAGCTCTATGTAGGCAGATGTACTCTTTGCGCGTTGTCAGCGATTCGAAAGAGGTGGAGCCGTAAAATTTGAAAATATTTTTTTTCTGTTCTGGGAGTTGAACGTAGACCGAAAGACGGTGATTATATGAGCGGCAGAAGGCAAGAGTGTTGAAGACACGCAGAAAATCTTGCCTGCCCAGACGTATTGCCCAGTTGTTTGTAAGCACCATCAAAGTGTAGTGCATAGGACGGCGGCTAGATTAATGGAAGAAGGTAGTAGTGTTGGAAGGAGAGCGTATTATTTTCTCAAAGTTTGGAAAGAGATGTTTTTCCAACTGTTTGAAAAACCATACGCTCTCTCTTCGACAGTTCTGCCTTCTAGCGCTCATTTTTCACTTATCCTGCTCCGCTGCAGGGAACAAGAGAGCAGACGGATTGGCTATGCGGAGGTCTGAAATGGGCATTAGTGAGGATACGTCTTTGCGGCCACCGATTAGTGCATTGTACCGAATCATAAACGACATACATAATACAAAAAGAAGCTAAGCCACGTCTTGGCCTGTAAGAAACGATTGTCACACGACAAGATCAACGAGCCCAGAGCTTAACATTGGTACAACAAAGTAGCTTCTGGCGTTGGAATGAAACTCGATCCGAGTGCTTTCTGGAGTAATCACAACATATTGCCCCATTGGAACTATGCTTCGAAAATGGAATGCGGAGTCCAGCGATCTCTGCAGGAGCTAAGGTGATGAGCAAGAGACCGAAACGATGTCACTGCCCAGCTCTTCAGAACCGGTACGTAGCTTCGCTGAGCCAAAGATTCTTCACACAAACTGCGAACTTAGCAAACGCAGAATACGACTGCATGATGCATTTGGTTAAGTGCCTGCCTTAAGTTAAAGAGGTCCCAGGTTCGAATCCCAGTGAAAGCAATGTTAATACGCTTAAATCCGATTTTTCAAATCTGGTCCAGTCACCATTTGCGGTTGGGGTCAAATTAACGGCACAGGAGTAGGTTGCTACCTGGCAATACGATGGACCAGTTTTGAGTCTGAGTGCTCCAGTAGTGGTTCAAAAATCCCCGAAAAAAAAGCTACCACGGTTCTCGTGGAAGTCTCGCCTTTGATACCATTTTTTTAATCTAATAGTACACATCCACTAAACCACTCACTCAATTCAAAAAATACATCCAAATCGCTTACAACGACAACAGCAATAACGACGTGTCGCTTACAACGACCGTATTCGTCAGTTCTTTGAAGGTCGTTACAACCGATTTTGACTGTAGGATATTTAGCGAGTGGCAACATTGTGAACTCTTTTAACCAATGAACTGTTTCGTACTGCACCCAAGACGTGCATTATTGCGCATGACTTGTGCCACCTGTTGAACTATCCTCTACCGCTATGTACCACTAGTTGCACGTGCTCCGAACGATTACCCCCTTCCCTGGGCATGTGCTTTTTTTTAATTTTCTTAATTGGCAATATCTCAATTAACTAATCAACCCTAAGTTGCATTTGAATATGAAATGCTTTCAGATATTGAGCTGGTTAATATGCGTTTGGAAATCAATAAGCATTGTTACATTCCGCTGAGCATTGGGCATACGAGTAATGTAGTCGAATTGCTGGTGGTCTCTGAGGAAGTTATAGGAAAAATATTCAATAAAGCACTGGTCTACTTTTCAAAATGCAAACTGGACTACTCATTATTTCCCAAGCAAGTATCTGATTTATAGTTTTTCACAATGGGCCCTATGGCCTCCGAGTGGAAGTCATGTTTTTCTTTTTCAACATCACACTCCCCTTTCTAACCATCTGATTTTAGTTTACACATAAGTCCATTTTTCAATGAATCTGATGAAATTGTCTTTTCTCCTCCAGATCTTCGGGCTAATTCCCTTCAATCATACGAAGCGAAATGCGTTCATCTACGATTTCGTCTTGATGTTCATCGTACCATGCATCTACATATTCTCCTATCTGATGGCAACCTTTGACATATACTCCGTTAAGAATCTACCGAATTGCAACAGCATTTGTACCCTCGGCAATACTTTGTTCATTCACTTGGGAGTTTTTGTGTACGTTATTGATTTTGTGCTAAGTCTGCTGCGGGGAAAGTACTTTTATCCAGAGTTCTACGGACGCCTCAACGAAATTGATGAGGTATTGAAGAATTGCCAGCGAAATGTGAAAGTGAAGCGAAGAAATATCAATTTCTTCAAATCGTTTGTGATAACGTCGTTAATTGTTGGATTCCTGTACGCCATTTACTACGATGTTCAGTTTCTCACGAAGTATGCCAAACAGCAGACAAAGTTGATTTCATTTTGAATTAATCCATTCTTGCAGTTACTTCGGCAGCCTATTCATCCTCAGCTCGATGACGATAACGTTTCCCTTTGTGGCAAGCAGCATAGTTCAAGCGCAGTTTGTCTACTTGGTGACGATGATCTCGGAGCGGTTCAACAAGTTGAACTTCCTCTTGGACACATTGAATCGAGAATGTGCCAGAAAGAGTATTCCGATTCAGGTCTTTGACATTGAATCCGAAATTCCGGTGAAAAAATCGAAGCAACTGCAGTTTCCCAACGGAAAGGCGGATGTCAAGAAGCAAGCTCACGATTCAGACAACGAAGACAGCAGCGAGAGTGAAGAGGAGTTCGGAAATGTCACCGAATTGCCAGACATTGAATGGTAAGCTCGTAAAATACTCATTTCTGAGCCATCGTTCACCACCACGCCTCTCTCCATTTGAAGCAAAACATCAGAAGAGTGTTTGGCAGACATGTTCAAGTTGCACGACAAGATTCTCAACCTGAGCATGCTGACAAATCAGGAGTATGGACCGCAAGTTGTACCCTACATGGCAGTATGCTTCGTCATCAGCATTTTCGGCATCTTCTTGGAGACCAAAGTGATTTTCATCGCCGGAGGACGAAGTGCTCTCCTCGATTATGTGGCACACATCTATGTCATCTGGAGTTTGATCACAATGGTCGTGGCCTATCTGATCCTTAGGCTCTGCTGCAACGCCAACGGATACTCAAGACAATCGGCAATGATTGTCCACGAGATAATGCAGAAGAAGCCACCCTTCATGATGGGCAATGACATTTACTACAACAAAATGAAATCATTCACTCTGCAATTCCTGCACTGGGAAGGATACTTTCAGTTCAACGGCATCGGAATGTTCGCATTGGATTACACATTCATCTTTTCGGTACGAAACACTGTCCCCTGAATTGTAGCTTCCTAAAGAATTGTTTCCTTCTTTCTTTACAGACTGTCAGTGCAGCCACGTCATACCTAATCGTCCTGCTGCAGTTCGACATGAGTGAGATACTGAAAAATGAAGGTCTCAGCGAGTGAAAGGCGTTCACGGTTTAGTTATTTACAATTTATTTCAAAGCTTATATCAACTTTACATCCTATGCGCTCTATTTTAAACAGTTTAAGATACGTTTTCAACTTTTATCCTGTTTTCTCGTGAGTTGTCATACACTTTTCAAAAATAAAATCAACAGTAAAGAAATCATTGCTTTAGCACATCCATTATGCTCTGCAGAAATTTCACAACCTCCGGATTCTGAAACAAAGCCCTCTTCTTAGCGTTCAGCACCAGGCCCAAGAGATCGGGACACCTCTCCTTTTCCTTTGGCGAATGTAAGTCTGGATTTTGGGAATTTCCATCACGACTTCCATCATCATCTCCAGCACTTGTAATCACCGACGTGGATGTGAGGGGTCCAGCTCCATCGGTGTCGATTCTACTCACTGTACTTGATGAAGACGATGATTGTTTCAATTTCGCTCGTTTTGTGCGACGGCCAAGGGTTGTGTTATTCGGTTTTTCTGTTCGCTTTGTGTACTGTTTACGAACCTTCACTTCAATGTTGTTGTTGTTGTTATTGTTGTTGGTGTTGTTATTGTTATTCAGTGATGTATCAGATGCTGACTCTTGTATTCGTCGTTTCACATGAAGATTTAACTTTTCCTTTATGTTGTTGTTGATAGGCTTTTCCGGCACATTTCCCTGAGGAGATTTCAGATTTCCTTCGGTTGATTTTTTCACCAAATTACTCATTTTAAGATACACTCGGTGTGTCCACGGTGAAAAACAAGAAAAACCTCAAGTGTCAGTTGATTTCAGTGCTGCCAAGTCAAATTATTCTTCTAGCAACGAATGTGAGTGGCAATTAATGTGAAAATTGTTACAAAAACTACGGTAAATGACTTGCAATTGCGACTACAAAATGATTGCAATTATTACAGGAACTCAGCAAATGCTTAAACCATTCAAGTTCATATAAACCAGAACTAATTCATCGTACAATGCTGCCCGTTCGTACACAACTGCGCGAACACATCCATTCACGTTAACACCAAAACTATGCCTATCTCCCTCCCACTTTAAATATCAAATTTCCATCCAAAAAACTTTGATTGTGAAGGGAGGGCATTTCGTTTATCTTGTGCGAATTAAATTATGAAAATAAACTACCTAAAAGTGTATACAAATAAACACAGTATTAAAAAATAACATTCTAAATCCAAAAAGTGTATAAAATTCATCGCATTGAATTGATTTGAGCATCGCAACTATACTTTGAAGACAAGTGAAAATCTGGAGAACACAAATTCCAGGCATTGTTCGTTGAGATACGTCAAAGAAAAGGGAAAAAAATACGTCTGTCGTGTTTTATATATTCCGTAATCGTTTTGTAAAGCGAAAACCCATCAACAGATATCCAAGAAAATTACTAAAATGACTGCAACAGATCAAATGCGAGCAATGCTCGACCAGTTAATGGGCACAGCAAGAAATGGTAAGCACCAGGAATTGGGGGGAAAACAAAAATAATTTTCAATAATGCATGGCCTCGATAAGGTTAGAATATGGCTTGCATATTTTATAACAATCTGTTATGTCTCCATATGAAGTTGTATTCGTCAATAAATTACTATGGAAAATGTGATTAGTATACATACGTGCATTGGGGGGCGCACACCAACCCCTACGCTTTTAAGTATGTACCCACGTATGTAAGCAGATGTATTCGTGGTTTAGTGTGTGTTGGCTCTTGAAGTTGGAGTGCATGAATTTTGGCATGGAATAAAAGAAAGCGCAATCCTTGTTCAGGGTTTTTAGACGAATTGTGCATTCCAAAACCTGTTGATGAGACTTGTTTTGCATTTGAGCGTGCGTAAATTAGAAGGCATTGGAGATAACGAATTTTCCACTTCGATAGTTTTTAGTTTGCTGACTGGCTTTAATTTAATTTACGCCACATGCAATGGAGGCACTCCAAATTTTCTTTACGTAATCTGTGCCTGATCGGCGTGGCGTAGTGGGTAGGTGCGTCGACTCCTACGCTCGAGTTCTAAGGTTCAAGACTCCAAAAAACACCTAACATTTTTTTATGGCTCCACCTCACTGACAATGCTCACTAACTGTCTAGAAATAGTTTCTCAATCTCTCCGTTCGGAGTCAGCATTAAACTTCACTCGTGAGAGTACAATAGCACACACAACACGAGTGGTTGCTGAGAAGCTAGGCCCAGGTCCACCTCGGACTGTAGCGCCGCCCTTATTATTATTATTATTAATCTCTGCCTGACATACGACTATACACACTGAATTCCTCTCTTTTTTCAGGTGAAGCTGGACGCAACTTGAAGTTTTCTGATCCAAAAGTATGTAAGAGTTTCCTTCTGGGATGTTGCCCCCATGATATCCTCGCCTCAACGGTAAGTCAATCTATTTCACTCAATCAAACCTAAATGCACAACTTACAGGATATAGGATTTTTTTTTTATTAAATTGAAACTAGAAACAAATTCCAAACTATGTTCAAAAAAAAAAAAAAAAACTTCGTTAAGCAACCATCACGAAACTTACAATTAATTATCTTTTTGTTGATTTTTTATTCGATGTACTTTTCAGAAAAAAGAAAGAATTATCAATTCAAATAGCTAAGCGCTTCGAATTGTATGTATACTACTTGCAAACTTTTATTTGAATTCCTTTTTAAACAAACAAAACAAAGAAACAAACAAAATTCCCAAACTTAGCACTAAATCTGCTGCTGCAGGGGAACATGCATAACTGCCTGGTTGTTTGAGATTTCTTAACACTTGGCCATGCACTTTGTATGCAATAGGACACTGATTTTGTATGTATCTGACCGCAACAAGGAACGTGTGTGACAATCCGTGAGTTGTTGATCAGGATATTTCATTCTTTTGTTTTCTTTCTTCCTTAATTCTATTTCTACTAATTTCATTCCAACAAAAAAAAAAATGCATCACACTTATGAATTCATATTTAGTTCTCTGAAATACACTCCTGAGTTGTTGAGGGACTTAACATATGTAGAAAGAAAAACGCGTTCCGACTTTCTAACCTCCCCTGTATTGTGTATTGAGCCAGGAAAATTGTAAGTAAATCGAAACAAAAAAATCAATCCAAATCCAACTTAATTCATTATTTGTTGAATCGAACCCCACTTAGCAGGCAGCACAGAATGATCAGGATTTCGAATCTAAAGAGAAAAGAAATTCTTCCTCACACAACGTACGTATAAGAAATAATAATATATTTTTGCAAAAAATCTATTAAAAAAACAGACAGAATGTTAATAGAAACATAAATCAAATGAAAACAGCGTCGAAATTATAATTTTTCTTCCATATAATTTTTTTTTTGAGATGATCTCCTACATTGTCTAACCCGCTGGTGGTGGTTATGGTGTTTCGCTTTTGTCTGCGCATCTACCGTAGTATTCAAAGTTGGCTTCATTTGGTAAGTCACTTAAAATGTAAAGTGTTGTCAAAAAATGTAACAGAAAACAGTAAAATATGCTAATTCTATCAAATTCTATATTCATTGCTAAAATTTGTTAATGCATGCATGTTCAGTTATTTGTGAAGAGTTTTTTTTTTAAATGAAGCCTGCTTTTGTTCTTGTTCTTGTACGTTAAGGTACGTCAGTTAGTTTGATGCTTTGGTTGACTTTCAATCTGCATCCAAAATCTCTGGAATCTGTGGGCAGAACATTTCACATTCAATTGTTTCATTTGCCTTTATGTCAGAAATTTTGTAGTTTCCAGACCGGAAACAGTTTTTGGTCCACACTTGGGGACGTCCATTATTAAATCGTATATGTTTTGACTAGTCATTAACTGTTCTTTGAACATTCAGTCAATGACAACTGAAATAAAGCAAAAAGTGATGCCAAGTCTCTAGACTTCACTAGAATAATTCCTTTAAAATGTTCAAATTTCGAAACAATTGTAGGCTATTGTAGGTGACACAAATTTGGCAATGAATATAATTAAATCTTTTGATTGAAATGATGATTAACAACAACAACAACATTTTACATTGAAAAGAAAAGATATCCTTAGAAACTACTCTTTTCTGCAGCGAGCGGAAACAAAAAAAAAAACAAAAATTATACCATTCTTGTTGGCGTTTCTTCCCTGCGCTATAGACTTTGGTTTTTTTGGTACGTATTGTCAAAATAAAAGAACGAAATCACCTCACGAAGCAATCTTCCTATAGACGTTTGTTATGTATGTATACAAATAGTCACCTCATATGACGCTAATTTCTAACCAATTTTTTATGAAAACAAAATGTAAAACATTTTATGGACAACTTTACGTGTTTTTTGGTACGTATAATAAACAACAACAAAAAAATAATAGCTTTTCTGAGAAGTACTCGGTATTAATTGAATAGAAAAAAATCGGTTATAAATGGAAGGTCCTATCGTCTTTAACAAACCATTAGACTTTCATTTGGTGAGTAAATCTTTTCGTTATCTTATTTCAATAAAATTATAAACAAAAAAAACTTATTTGTTTGATCGCGCGTGAGTTTAAAAAGAGAGAGAGAGAGTGAAAGAAAGAAAGAAATAAAGAGGGCGAACATTAGGCGAACTATTGTTTATTGAAAAAATCAGATCAAAACCGCACTCTTGGTTGCTTGAGATCTGATTGAAAAAGGGTTTCCACATCGTGGGGTTTACTCTATACGTGGATGTAAGTCTAAAACGAATTACATACTATTATTTATATACTCCAAAAACATTGATTGAATTATGAGTTACAAAATTTTATCAATTTGTTTTTTTTTTCTGTCATTTTGCAAGCGAATTTTCGACTTTTTTTTGTATGATTATTGTTTTTTTGTGTATGGCTCACTTGCTTAAATGTAGAGTGTAAGCTGCTTCAAAAATCAAAAATCATGTAGAAATATGCGATAGGGTTAGCTCAGTGTAGGTTATCTTTTAAACATGATCAAGGGAGGTGAAGACTACAAAAAGTCTCCAATAGTTGCTGCATCTCACAGACAAAGAATTTCTAATGCATATCTCGTGTGGGCGCCGTGGCGTAGTGGATAGATGCGTCGACTCCTACGCTCGAGGTCTTAGGTTCGAATCTCGAAAAAACACCTAATATTTTTTTAAGGTTCCAAACCTTTTGAGTCACTGACAAATCTTAAAGAGTATAACTGTCTAGAAAAAGCTTCTCAAAATCGGCGATCGGAGTCGGTATTAAACTGTAGGTCCCATCCACTCGTGAGAGAACTATAGCAAGCACAACACGAGTGGTTGCTGAGAAACTAGGACCAAGTCCACCTCGGATTGTAGCGCGGCCATTATTATTACTATAAGGGAGGAGAAGGCTACAAAAAGGTCTCCAAAAGTCGCTCCATCGCACAGACAAACAATTTCCAATACAAATTTTCTGTATCTCGTGTGAAAACGAAGATTAAACAAAGTACTTGCAGGCATATAGTCTCAAGTAACATGTGCTTAGTCTGAAATGAAATATGGAATTTCCAATCACGTCAGATTTCCATAGAAACCAATCAAGTCAACAAAACAACAACAAAAACAAGCAAATTTAGTTGTAGTTTAGTGGCGTTGCGCTATAAATAGTGGCCTATCACAACCGGTTTTAGGTTGTATCAACTTGATTACTGTAAGCGGGCAGAAAACTTTTCAATCAAAATTATTGAAATGATCTCTCACAGTCCCCCACCTCACAGTCTCACAACGACACCCCCCATGCCAGAGTCAAAATACACCACGAAACAATGCCACACAGCAAAGGCAGTTGTTGAATGTTGTTTTCGTTTTTGTCACTTGCTGATGAGCACATGAAATGCTATACACCATCCAACTTGATATTCACCAGATGATTCCATTCGAATAAATGACCCTCTATCAAGTATACACTCAATCACCTTCACTCGTGTGTTTTTGTTCTGCGACCAAGTCAAGGGAGACTTTTCGTTTGATTCACTTGTGTGCTGTTGATATTAGATTTTGTTTTCGTTCTCGATTAACGTGATTAGTTTTGGACAAATATGAATAGAGCACCACATCTCTGAGTCGAAAGTGATTTCTCTCGAAACCGGAAATCTTAATAGAGGGATGAGTTGAAATGAAGAGTGATGGGGGTGATGGAGAGGTATGAATCTAGTTTTGTCGAGATTGCGCTTTAAAATTGAAATTGATTTGAGCGTGACGAAGTTCGTTCAACAGCATTTGATGCAATTGGTTTTATACGTCCTTGAGTGATGAACAAAACTTGAAATTGCGCTGTTAAGTAGAGAAGTTAGAATGGGAAACAGGTTCTTGCGAGAGATTGAATGTATTAACATGGAATTACGTGTCAGGTGGATCGATAGCTAACAAAGAACAATAGAACTTGTATTGTTTTTATTGATTACATGTCATAATCTCTTTTGTACGCCTAAGGCCTTTGACGCTCATGGCTTCTCACCTAATTTACAATTTTCATCATAACTTAGGCTTTTTTAAGTAAATTAACCTCTTCATTTATAAATATAGTCAAAATCGCCTACAACGACAGCGGTTATAACGACCAAATTCTTAGGTCTCGGCTGAACTCCATTATAATCCCACTGAATAACAAATCGTTTACAACGACATATCGCTTACAAAGGCCGATTTTTACGTTTTTCTAGATAAATTATTGGTTATAACGACTAAAATCGACGCAGCTGTTGGTGCCATCGCATTTTTTTTCTAAAACGATGAAATGCTTGTCTTCAGATGCGATGTATCTGTGGACACAGAGTTTTGTATATATTACCTTAACATGTTATTCTTTTTGTTTTATGTGTATTATTGGTTGATGTTATTGTTGAAGATCGTGTCTCTTGTGTTGACGTTTGAGTTACGTACGATCTTCGTAAGAATGACATTACAAAAATCGCCTTACAATGCGTCGCCTTATCTAAACCCCTTTTGGCATCAAAGGTATCGGCGAAGTCTTAGTCCACATTGATAAGGCAACGGCTATTCCCCACCGTCATCCTTCAAAACGAACGAGTTTTACAGGGATGATAAGATTAGACAATGCGCTGTATTATTTGTCTCCCTAAATACTGTCATACGATAAACAGATGGTGGGTATCGACTAGAAGCTTCTGCGTCTTTTCCAAGATCTGTCGGAATGAGAATATCTGGTCGATGGTAAACTTCGCTGATGCCAACCTGCACTGATATTGACCAAGACGACAGAGAAGATCTGATATGCGATATTTTGGAGACTGATCCCTCTGCTGTTGGATCTTAGCTTAGAGGGCCTCCGTTCTTTATCTGCTTTCTTCGAGTCATCGGTTACAGCGACCTATCGCTTACAAAGACCAAATTCGTCAGTCCCTTAAAGGTCGTTATAACCGGTTTTGACTGTAACCTCAAATGTTAGCTTTATGTGAGCCTATTTGGTGGCTGAGCCTCACCAATTTTGGTCCATAGAGCTTGATGTGAGCCCAGCTCTACTCGAAATTATGTTGTAAAGCATCTTTCTGTTTCATTCTAAAGAGACTTTCCCTTAGAAGAGCAGTCACACTTGAGTACAGTTGTACACTCATGTTCCATTTACAACGCTTGTCACAGATAGATGTCAATTCCGGTTTTAATTATGATTGTGAAACAAATCCGTTTAGCTAAGTGTGATTTTGGTCAAAAGCAAAGTACCAGTCATTAACCTGTAACAGTCACATCAGTCACATTTCGGCAAAACGTTTTTCGGTGTGAATCCTACATGCGCCATTGACTTTTATACGATTATCACGTCAGCTATGTATGCGAGAGGCGAGAGTAGTTTTGAAAAGGTCCCCCAAGCCTACCAGTATGTTACACGTCTTCGCGTTCCCATTCGAATGAAATGTTAATTCGATTCAGATAATCAGCTAAATTGCTATTGGATAAGCACAACAGACAACCGGTTTTCATTTCGAATAAACATCGTGATCGCCTATTTCATTTGTTTTGTTAATTTCTGCCAATTTTTTTTCCAAACATAAACACCATGATCTTTGATAATGAAACTCCCAGTATTCGTGGGGAAAATCCACCGATAGCTTATTCAAATAGACATTGATCTGTACATATATTCGAATTCTTGCGAATCGTAAACAGATAAGAAATCGGAAAGAGGAGGATTATATTTCGACATAATCGCTATTCAGGGCAAGGAGGTCACACATCAAATTGATAATGGCGCGTCTTTGATTGAATTTCGTCACAAAATTGCTCACTTTGAAGCAAGAAATCTGTCTTTGTTTGGTTCGAATATTTCAACTGACTGGCAAACGTTTTCGTTAAACCTTCCACTTCAACGTTGAGACGCCAATTACGTAATTTAAACACACTAAATTCTCTGCAAAAATTTAAAACCAATAAAAAATGATTTAAATTCCGCGTTCCTGGTCGCCAAGACTTCCCACACGCATTCGGAGTTTGCTTACGAGCCCCAAGGCTGTTGGCATATTTTTACTCTGTTCAAATGTTCTCCATGCCAGCCTCATCCTCCATGACGCGATAATCAGCTACTCATGTATCATAAAATGGCGAATCATTGCCAAGTTCTCATTTGAAATGGTTACTAAATTCTTGTCTGGAAGCATAATTCGCATGCAAATCATGTGCAAGATATTGTCGCACGTCACATAACCTCAAAGAAGACGTACATGCATATGTACCTAACCGAATATGAATTGCGAGACGAAGAAATCTTCGCAGACGTCTGACACATGTACTTGTGTGTTTGCACAGTTTGCAAATTCTCCTCCCTAACCTCTAAACGAGTCTGAAACTCTGCTGATTTTTGATAAAATAGGCAACCTTCTCCAGTTTAAGTCTAATTTTTATTTCACACGAACGTATGTATATATTGTATGTATGTTTGTATATTTAGACAGTTACTGTTAAGACTTTTGAATTTACTGTTCTCACTCGTTACAGGAGAGAACTCACAATCATACGGTAATTTTAACATTCAATTGGTTTCATTTTTAAATAATTACAAAAAAAAGAGATTAAACTTAGAATAGATTCGAAAACACAACGAGTTACTCCCTCTTCTGAAAAAAATGTAATTCTCTTCAAATAAATATCAAAGGCACAGTTAGAAGTTGGTTCTGGTTAGAGTAGTCCGCACCTCGGAGTGAGGTTAGTTTGAATATGTCCTTGGGGAGGGTGATGCAGGATGCCTAAAAATTGATTATCACAAAATGTGCAAGAATCCTAAATGTCAATTATGGTTTAAAAGTCATAAGCGAAGAAGCTAGGCGATGTTAACATGAGTTTCCAGACTGCGTTTGCATGTCTGCCTAGACTATCACTGAAGGTGCTCTGAAAGTAGTCTAATGCATGCAGTAGGCAACCAAGAATGCAAATATCGAGGTTGTGAACATCCCGAAGATTGAGTTAGCTCCACTGGAGGCTTGTTGGATCTTTGAATTCGCGGGTAACTCTGCAGTTGATGTCCTCTGGGTTGGTATGGCATTGATTTCTGCATTCTGTTGCTGTTGCACTGGTTGTTCGGCTACTGCAGCTGGTTGGGGTGAAGGTACTGGCGGGGCAGCTGCTGCTGCATCAGGTGCTGGCGGAGGAGGAGCTGGATAGCATGCCACCTGCTGTACTTCCTTCATTTTTGTTGCATCTTCAGGATCAGTCACGTTAACCATAATTGGGACGCATATTAATCCACCGGGTGGTGGGGGTTGGTCTCCTTCAGTGCCGGGAGCGAGTGGTGCTAAGGCTGGAGCTGGTTCGCCGCCTGGAAGTGGTGCCGCTGCAGGTGGTGCGTTAGCATTCTCGAAAGTGCCGGGTGCGAATGGTGCTAAGGGAGCTGGTGTTTCTCCTGCAACAGCCGGTGGAGCTGCGGGTGCAGGTGCTCCTGCAACAGCTGGAACGGGTGCAGCTCCTGCAGCAGCTGGAACAGCGGCAGCTGGAGCAACACCTGGGGCGGCTGGGGCACCACCAGCGTTTATAACAGTAGTTCCATCGCTCGTTGTTACTGAACCTGGTGGCCCATTGTTGATGATGATGATACGATCCTTGTCTCCATCTGAGCTAGCTGCTGGGGCTGCAGCAGGTGCTGGTGCGCTGTTAGATCCAGAAGGCGTCAAGACATGTCCCAAAATAGCTCCTCCCAAGGCTCCAGCAATCAGACCGGTACCTGTGGCGATGCAATTATAGAAAATTTCTTCAAAAAATTGTCTCAAAGGATCTTACCTAAGCCAGGTCCAGATGAACCCTGTTGCATTACTGACTGAGGTGGAGCTGAATAATAGGTAGCACCGGCTGGTACCTGTCCAGCTGGATAGAAAGTAGCTCCTGGTGGCACGCCACCGGCTGCCGGGTAATATGATCCACCAGCTGGCATTCCACCGGCTCCTGGATAACCTCCATGTGGCATTCCTCCTGATGGGTAGTATGTAGCACCATGAGGCACTCCTCCTGATGGGTAATATGTAGCACCAGCGGGTAGATTTCCTGACGATGGATAGTATGTTGCTCCAGCGGGCATTTGCTGCTGTGGATATCCTGACTGTAGTCCGTGGGTGTTTGATGCTTGGATCGGTGTGTGCACACCCGATCCGAATCCACCAGTTGAGTTGGCCCTTGGCCGATAAGCGGTTCCTGAGTGATAACCGGTGTTTGAGGAGCTGGAAGTTCCGGTGTTCGATGGTCGGTAGTTCGAAGCTGGTTGATAGTTGGAAGCCGGTTGGTAATTTGTTGCAGACTGATAAGAGGGTGGAGCTGCGTTGTTTGGCTTGTACATTGGCGGTGGCTCGTTTATGTTTGTCTTCGCCCCACCGACGGGATTAGTCGCTGAGTATGATGGTGGTGGTCCCTGAGCCTTGGGTACATTCCAACCGATAGGAGCAGCAGGTGCCGCAGCTGGTTGTGCGGGTGCACTTGCCTTTGGTCGATTCGGTTGTGAATTGTAACCTGAATAGCTGAGTTTCGCTAAGTCCGAGTGAGAGTTCGAGGTCTGCTGATAGGTTGGTTTCGTAACAGAAGTTGTTACCCTTCGGCTGCTGCTACTACTGCTGCTACCACTGCTGCCTCGACTGCGTCCATAGGTGCGCTTACCTTCAGCAAGCTGACCAGTAGCCAGGAGCACTGAAAGCAGCACAGCAATGTACTGCACTTTAGCTCCCATTTTGGGACGACTTATTCTTTTGATTGAAGTCGATTGACTGAAAAATATCTGCGGGGGAAAACAAGAGAACTGATGAGCAAGTTGTGTATTGAAATTTCAAGGCGTTGGTATGGGAAGGAGGTAGTGGTAAACATTTCCGTATCATTTTGGGTTATTTTTGTTCAAATTGATTTTCCGGTCACGTAATAGTTCATATTGATGACTTTGAGGATTTGACTTGTGATTCACACAGAACAACAAATGGCACGGGTAATCAATTTACCACCATCACGGATGTAGCTTCTTTGTTGTGCTTCCAAAACATGCGACAGAAGTTGTTCAATGAATCAATCAGATAAAGTGCATCGAAACGACGACGATTTCAATCCAATTTCATAGCTGCACGTCGCTAAAGATGTTTGTGTTGAGCCGATACTCTTTTGAAGTGTTACCTCACCTTTGAGATTCGAGGAAAGTTGCATGTGGCGAGTGATGGGGTGCTGTTTACCTTGTGATAAGGCAGTTAAACAAGATAAACTTGTACACAGATAATCTCATGCTTGTTTGGAAGAGATCAAAGCAAACCTGGCAAAACCCAGTTAGATTTCAGACATTTGCTGTATACCATAATGTGCACACGAATGCTTGAGCTACAGATACCGTCTTGGAAGGGTGAGCCAGTTCAATCAGTTGTCTTAATCATCACCTACGAACGAATTCATAGGTTCAATGGAACTTCCGAAGCGCTCACATGAACTGAGGGAACATATTTTCTTTCTCACCATGAAAGAAGCCACAAAAAGAAAAGTTGTGTGTTGTTGTTCAGCCGTAATCAGTAAAGAGCTTAGTTCATATGACTTGAAAAGAAAGTGTGGTTACTGTGCTATTGCGGAACAGCTGTAGCTACCGTCTTGAGTCGACGGCATGCGGCGCAAGTGAACCACAAGCCAACACCAACAGCGCTTTGAAATGTAATCAGTTTGACGTCAGTTATCTGTCATCGCTTCAGCGGATAAACCGTGACATTTCCTGCGAAATGCAACGCTCAAATTATAATTTTGAGTCAAAGCTGATTGTGCATCTCAATTCTATTTCCAGAAAAACAGTCTATTTAGGTCGCATGCAACGATGATTCACTCAATTCAATTCCATGAGCGAGAAATAGTGTGCTTTATTAGCGTTAGTATCTAGTATCCACGTAACAGGAACGGGGTATAATTTACTGAAGTAGATTAGCCGCTTTGTCTTTTTTGATTGCAATTTGTCACAATCAAGAGAGCGATAGTTGACAATGCAGCGTGTAAAGTGCGTAGTTTTCATCCAATTAGACTAATGAATTGAGGGCATTCCTGCACGTCTGTTGATTATCCTCATCATGAGTATCATGACACGTACATGCTATCCCCAGTCCATCAGATGAACTGACATTGTCCCTGTTTTTTTGTTCCAAAAACAATAGCTCGTATGTTCACACAAAAACCACTTCAGCTGTGAACACGCAAGCGGATTATTATACAAACTCAAAGCAGTAATGTAGTGACCATTAGGTGGTTGTTCACTTGTTTGCCAATCGATGAATTCCCAAAAAAACGACCGTATATTTGGATTTCTATCTCGGTAATAAATTATACAAAAGATGAAAAACAAATAAACTTGAGTTGAGTTCCCAAATGACGCATTTCGGTGTGGCTGAAAGCGTCCAGGTCATGCACTGTCTGAAAAGTTTATCTCACAAGATTCCTGTACGTGTTCTCTACAAATACTCGCGTTCATTTGAGTTCCGTGCACGAGAAATAATTAAACAAGTTGTTCACATGTTTTTCCTTTGCATTTGTTCCAAGTCGCATTTAGTCAACTAAAGATGTGGAAAAAATTATGCATTCACTCGGTCACTACGGCGTTATTTCGGTATATACTTTGTAGCAACGGCCTGGCACATGAAATAGACGCATCCAAGGTCGTTTACAGTCTCGTATGTACAAGCCTTCATATGACCACTTATTGATTTTTGTCATCATGTCCACACCTCGAATTTCGAAACACACAGAAGTGTGTAAAACAGGAAAATTATAAGCCACCACTAAATGAATACTTTCAATAGCATAAATTAACAAAATCACGCTTAATTACATTTTTTTCTCTCTCGCTTCTCTTTCGCAGAAATGTTATGTATGTAGTTGGATTTCTTTTTTTTTATGTTGTTTTCTTACACTCGGGGGGAATTTGCGTTTCTCCTCTTGCGCTTATTTACGATTCCACTTAACACGACGACGACTCAAAATGAACTGAATCGTGAAACCATTCACCAGTTGAAGGCGAATCTCTCAAATTCACACTGCAGCAGCACAGGCACACCGCAGTTTGGTTGAGTTGATTTTGTCGACAACAAATGTCCGAGCTGTTGTTGTTCCATTCCCTGTGCCATGACAACGACAGCATCATCATCAACGTTCGGTTTTAATTTTCTTCTTCTTCTTCTCGATGATTTATTTGTTCCCGTAATTATTTTGATATTTACCACGTGACTCATGGAGAAACTGGTGGTTGTTGTGACGTCAATGACTCGTTTTTCTTGGTCGGATTTCCTTGGATCCTTCGTCGTTTCATTTCACAAACGTTTCGTAAGATGATTTCTTTTATTTTTCCCTCATTCGTGCAAAGAGCAGATGTGATGTGAGTAGTGAACAGTCAAGAGAGAGAACGAGTGTGTCTCTCCGAACTTTGTTGAGTTGATTTCTTTTATGTAACTTGTAGTTCCCCTCGGTTCATTTTATAGTCTTGCCGTTTGAGTGTGAGACAGACGAGTTGTGTTGGCAAACGTTTTTCAGTTGACAGATGTTTTTATGAGAAATAATAAACGAATGAGTGTGCAAATGGCACCTTCCCTAATTCAAGCTGAAACCCCTGTCAAGTAATGCTTAAAATTCATGGAGTGTAGCCACTTCCTTGTTAGGCCTGGTCTAGGAAATTGTTTGCAGCAAGTCGGCAAAGCTTAAAGTAACGCCCGCACTTGCTGCTTCTGAGTAGACATTGCGTCATACTCACTAAAAGATGATTTGCTTTATGCAGCGAATGTCTGAGAAGATAGTTATCTCTTACAAACGCCTTCTAGTCAAAACAAAACAACGTTATAGGTCATGAATCATGGCAAATAACACTCATATCGACGAACCTGTTCAGATGTTTTCTTTGGAATTTACTAAGCTTTGAGCTGTTCTCTTTCAACTGAATGGTTACATATTCATCCACGTACGTATGTATCTGCTGTTCCAATTCGGGAACTTTTGTTAGTCGTCGAGTTTTTGCAAATTGCTTCATTTTTTTCGTTTCTTTTTCAACTTTCTACAGTGGAAACAGACATTAAGCAGAAGCCCAAAAGAACATCAATTGTGTTCGAATTCTTAGCGATGTTCGCTTAATTGTTTAATCACATTGTACCCAACGGCATTGAATGTTCTTTTTACGACGGTTCTTGAGAGGTTATGTGAGCTATTCAAAAGAACGGCGAAAAAGCATAGAATTGTGTGCACATTTTTTTCAGTACGATTTCCAAGATGCGTCCTACCTTTATTCAGAGAGATGAACTCCCAAGTGATAGTGTTGTAATGCTTCCAGGAAAAGAAAGGTTATGTTTGACACAAATGTCCCTTTGTAAAGAAAACTACACTTCAATTATCGTTACAGATTGTCTTAAGCTGTGAGCAGGAGTGAATGTTTTACGTTAAAGTAATTACACTCTCCTTTGCAGTCATTTCAATGCCATTTTGCTAATGAGTGCAATGTAAACAAAAGACGACCAGCACGTCTGACTTTCACATCGTCTGTTCTCCACATAATGGTCTTCTTGTCGTCTTGAGTCTGCGTTGGATGTAGATTTCAGATTTGCAACTCTTGTGGAACAGCAATCGCCTACGTCAAACTCAATTAAACTGAACCATGCACCAAACATGAAAGGGGAACCCCGTTTTAGAAATGGTCCCTTCCGCCGAAGTTCGCTTGCAAAATTTGATAAAAAAATCCCTACCCTTCATGACTTAGGTGTAACTCTGAAATGATCATTTATTACCCATAACTAATCGCTTTCAATTCATCTTCCTTCCCTCTAGCGTATGGATCTGGGTGAGTGTCCCAAAGTACATGATCTGGCGTTTCGTGCCGACTACGATAATGCGGCAAAGAATCGGGATTACTACTATGACATTGAGGTGAGTTATTCCATCAAATACTTCCCACATCTTTCAATAATTTCGAAACTGATTAAACTTGCAGGCAATGGAACACCTTCAAGCGTTCATCGCTGACTGCGACCGTCGCACAGAGGCGGCGAAAAAACGCTTAGCCGAAACTCAAGAGGAACTAACCGCTGAGGTGGCAGAAAAAGCCAATGCTGTACACGCACTTGCCGAGGAAATTGGTAAGAAACTAGCTAAAGCCGAAGCTTTAGGTGAAGCAGGCGAAGTAGAAGAGAGTATCTCCTTGATGAAGGAAATCGATGAGTTGCGCGCTAAGAAGGTAAAGGCCGAACACGAGTATCGCACATCGATGCCCGCCTCAACATATCAACAGCAAAAGCTGCGCGTTTGTGAAGTTTGTTCAGCATATCTGGGCATACACGATAACGACATACGTTTGGCTGATCATTTTGGTGGAAAACTCCATTTGGGATTCATGGCTATTCGTGAGAAACTAGCCGAACTGGAGAAGACAGCGGGACCAAGAAAAGCTGATCTCCGCCGAACAGGCAAGTACCATGAACGTGACGATGATAAACATAAGTCGAGATATTTCGTTGGAGGTCGTGAATTGGACAGACGATCCCGTGTGCATCGATCCCGCAGTCGTGATCGCAAGCACAAGTCAAGCAGACGGTCGCCGAAATCACGCAGCCGTAGCCGCAGTCGCGGTCGCAGCAGTAATCATCACAACAACCGCAGGAGATCACCGTCCAGAGACCGGTATCGCCGTTAGGAGAACCTAGCACACGAATATCTCCCTCCCACACTGTTTATGATTGGCAAAAAGCACAGTCATAACGCACTCACGTACGTAGAATGGTGTCCTGTTACATAATTTTCTTTGTAAACTAGGATAATTATTAATCTTTAAAATGTTCACATATTTTTCATATAAAATTTGTTTTAATGAAGACGGCGAGACGCGCGCACTCCTCGGTCAGTATAAAATTCTTATTTCCTGATTCTCAGTTTTGTTTGAAAAAAGTTTCTTTTTTATTCTAATTTCACGGTGTTGCTTCAATCTCGTGTACAACTTAAAAAAAGTATAAGTAATACAACTAAAACAAATAGCAATAAATAAAAACACAATGAATAATCGGCAACGTATCTTGTTTATAATTCATGTAAGTGGAACAATAAACTATTTTAATCGGATTTCAATATGAAATACTAAATAAATACACTTTAGAGAAACAAATTCTGTTTTTATTTCTGTTCACTTCTTCAAATTAAGAAATTCTGCAATGTCATTGAACACTGAAGTTTTGCCCTACTTTGTTGGATCTAGTACCTACAAATGGTTCCTGTCAAGTGCTGAAAGTCTCAGGTGTGCCTAGGCTAACAACCTCCTAAAACTCCTCTTTGAGAATGGAATTTACATGTTTCGCATGTGTCTCCGCTGACCTAAAATTGAATTTGCTTAAGACACCAGTCCCACATGTGCCTCGGCTAACCTTCCTCTCACATTCTAATTCAACATTGAATTTGTTTACTTGTGGCAATCGAGCATGACAGCATGTGTCGATTGAGTTCCACCTTTTCAACAAATTTCATCAAAAAATGTAATTTCAGTCTGAGCTGAAAATCTTTAAAATCGAACTCAATTTCCTTTAAAGTACTAGTCTCCCATGAATCATAGCAGGTATCCCAGCTGCAATGGCTGTTACATTTGCTACAAGTTTAGCTAAGGAAAAAACTCACAAGTGCCTTAGCTAATGGTAAACTCACAAGTGTCTTAGCTCATGTTAAACTCACAAGTGCCTTAGCTAATTGTAAACTCATAAGCGCCTTAGCTATTGGTATACTCACAAGTGCATTAGCTAAGTACAAACTCATAAGTGTCTTAGCTAATGGTACTCACATATGCCTTAGGTAAGGTCAAAATCACAACTGCCTTAGCTAAGAGCAAACTCAAAGGTGCCTTAACTTAAATTCAATCTCAGTGCCAGTCTTAGTTAGGTGTGGTAGCAAATGTAACAACCATTGCATCTGGGATACCTGCTATCATTCATGGGCGACTAGTACTTTTAAGCAAATTGATGTCGATTTTAAAATTCTTCACCCCAGACTCAATTTACAATGGGCATATGAAGAGCAGCCCAGGCACATGTGAAATTGATGAGTTGATGAACAAATTCAATTTCAGGAGGGAAGCCTAGGCACTTGTGAGATTGGTCTCTATTAGCAGGTTCAATTTTTTGTGGGAAACCTGCCGTCACTTATGAACGACTAGTACTTTTTACCAAATTGCAAACAGATGACCACTTTTCAGCCGAGACAACTGCTGACATTCATGTTCGCCTGGTGTTTCTTATCCAATTCAACTTTCTGTGGAAAATTGAATTGGCGATCGATTTAAGAGTTACTCAAATTTTATTTCTCTTTCCAAATTTTGTGAATTGAAGGACATTTCTTCATCGTCTGAAACAATCGAATCGGTTGATATGTCAACGATCTTGTCGGCGGCTGTTCTGTTTTCCTGTTCCATGAAATCGTCTTCATTCATTCTGTAATTCCTCAAAATGTATCTCTGTTCCTGGGGGCAGACGTAGCGCATTTTAGCGCCAGTGTGTGCATCGTAAATGTATCCAGTAAGGGGATCGAAAAAACCTTCTTCGGCGTCATACATTCCACGCGGAATTGGCCTGGATGGTTTTTCCTTCGTCAGGAAAGTCTCTCCAACCGGCGACATACCGCGTACGATCTCCGGCCAAAATCTTCTGTCCTTATTTTGGCAGTATGTCCAATTATTCTCCGTGTACTTCAGGCCGTCGGCGAAATACAATTCGTAGTTGACGCATTTTCCATCAACGAATTCTCCGCACATTTTGAACTTCGTTGCATGTATCAGCATCCCGCGGCCATGGAATACGCCGCCCTTAAATTGTCCCTGGTATTCGATGCCATTGGGAAATCGGAAACAGCCATAACCAGAGGGCTTCCCTTCATCATCGAGTGCGCCGTAATAGGTCGAGCCGGTGCAGTATTTCTGACAGGTGCTGGCATCCGTATAGTTATGCATGATTGGGGGAATAAGGGAGGGAATGATTAACTCGGTTGTTTGAAATAGAAAAAGGCGTAAAATTCAAAGGTCGGCTGATTAAAATGCGGTCCGTTTGAAAAGGTTGTGTGCGTGGATTACCGTTTCGCACATAATCGTTCATCTTCTGGGTGGTGTCATGGGTGATATTCACCCATTGGCTGTGAGCGAAGTGTCCAAGTGCATTCATTTTTTCCGAATTTCTCCGAATGAGTCAGATTTGGGGCCAAACTTTGGCTAGCATCGGTGACTCACAATGCCAACCAGAAGTACGCAATGAAATAATCATTTGGTGAACAAGAATTAGATAAAACCATCAGGGCGACAGTACCCTTATCTGTGCGTTCAAAGTCTTTACAATCGTTCGAGGTGCCAGGCGTGTGTCCGTGTGTGCGTGTGTGTTTCCGGTGAATTGCGGAATTGTATCGAAGAATTTCATCACGGTGGAAACAATTCAGCTCAGAAGAATAAGATCGCTTCGGGTTTTCTTGGACTTGAAAGTTAAGGGGTGAATCGATTGTTTTGTGGGCTTGATATGATGTGGTGCCTGTACTTTGTGAGTGCATGGGTACTCATTCGATTGATTGACTGGTTCACAATCACTAGATGGGAGGAGAATGATTGTGACTTGGGGTTTCTTAGAGCATAGAAGATAGCGACTTCTAGCAAAACTCAGAGAGGGAATCAGAGGCTATGCGTTAGATTGGGCATAAATGAGGTCTGTTTGAAGAATAATGACCGAGAGGCAATGTATCAAGGAGCAAACTGTTGCCATAAAAAATCTTCTTCTTGTTGTGGCGCTTCAGGACAACCTGGGACAAGCCTCCCCAGGTAGTACGAAATGTTCTTAGATGAAGTCGCTCTCCGCTTGGGGTCGCCAACTTAGACTTCTTCTTCTTCTTCTTAGGGCGCTATAGTCCGAGGTGGACTTGGGCCTCACTCAACATGCCTCTCCAGCCAGCACGATCTTTCGCCAGCTGTCTCCAGTTTCGGACACCAAGCCGGCCGAGGTCCCCCTCGACTTGTGTGCGGCACCTTGTACGTGGACGTCCTCTGTTGCGTTGTCCCACAGGCTCAGAGTCGAAGACGTGATCTCTTAATTAACTAATTAACGGTAGAAGATTATACAATCGGTGTTGCTGTGATTCCGGCAGACTTCTTCTTCTTCTGATGGTGCTACAGTCCGGGGTGATTCTGGACGTTACCCAACAAGCCTTTCTAGCGGGCACGATCTTAAGCCAACTGTCTCCAATTTCGCACGACAAGTTGGTTGAGGTCCTTCTCTACTTGGGTGCGCCATCGGTTTCGTGGGCGTCCTCTATTGCGCTGCCCTACTGTCGTGGAGTCGAAGAATCAGTGTAGTCCATTCCTTCCACATGGCCTAGCCATTTTTGGCGTTGGATCTGTAACCGCTGGGCTAGACTTATATCGATGAGTTCGTAGATCCTTATCATCCTTCTGTTGCGTTGGCATTGACATTTTTGAAAGCTGGAGAGCAGGCAGTATAGCAACATGAACCTGGTGGGAGAAGAACTAATTCACCGTTTACTAGTGCTGGAACATCTTGAGTGCATGCAAACCGCTGCTCCTAACCAGAGAAGTCGTAGCTGTTACTCAAGGTGTGTCAACTTTCTGAACACTGCTGAATCTGACCAATGTTAAAGCGACTTTGAAAGGCGTGTCGCCTGGGCGCCATGAAAACATAAATTTAGTGAGGGAATAACTTGTGTGCCTTTCTTACAATTCACGCCAGGATTCATGAAAGCAGGAGGAGCGGCATGAGGTTAGCCATGCGTTTACGGATCCAAAGCCTAAGATGGTTAGATCACGTAAAGCGCATGAAAAACTTGGCTTCGACATGACGCAACAGAAGGAGTCCACGTTTTAGATGGTGAATCATAAGTGGAGTAGGCACTTCGACGACTTGGCGTCGTGTTGAAAAATTTGACGTTTCGAGAAGCCTACAACATAGGCTGAGGTCGTGAACGTCAACAGAATGAGCATCGCGTAACCATCACTGCCTATGTGATGCGACGCAACGATTTTTTAATGTTGCGATGCTGTTGCCTTTCCGAAGGCTTCTTCCGGTGGTGCTCTGTAGGGAAGTAGAACCAGCGCTAGAGTTTCACACTCCCTCTCCATTTTTGAGTAGCACTGCAGAGTGATGACACTAACGTCCTTAAATTTGTGTGTTTTGAGTCGATTATGGTAATCGTCGAGTTTGGAAGCACATACAAACCAACAGTTGTGACCAAGAGGAGAGCTACGCTGAAAAAATGGTGGAAATCACAAGAATCCTATGGAAGCACTTCAGCAAATGTTGCAAAACTCGGTAGGCAGGTTGAAGGGTGCCCTTGCGACTAGTGTCGTGGCTCAGTTAGACCGGTTGGGTCCATTGTGCCCTTGTACACAGCGGACGAATCCTGACATTTTAGCTTCCCATTCTATCGAATCGAACTTGCTCTAAAAACTTAGCCATTTAAGAGCCTATTTATGATGTAAGATAATTCATTATCTTAGCAGTGTAACGTATTTCACTTATTGACTTCCAGCAAAAGGCGGTGTCATGACTGAATGAAGACGAATTCCCTTCTGCTGCTTCAGACCACTTGTCATAAAGAACTCGGGGTATGTCACATTTGTAACACCAGTACTGCGACCATAAAGATCCATTGTACACTCTTCTTTTGGCCTAGGATTTAGGTGGTGCCTTCCAAAAATTGACAACTTCTCTAGATGGGATTTCTTGAAGGCTTTTTGTTGTTTTTTGGTTTATCATTTTGAATCTTTCGCGGGAAAGGTTTGGACTGACAGTCCGTATATGTTCATTGTCAGTGTGCCCTGGGAGTGGGATACATCCCGTGATTACATTACCACTGCTGATTGGAATCACCCAAACTGCTGCAGGCATCTCAGGAGGCGCTTGAGCTCCATTTTGTTCAGATCCTTCAACTCGTGTTGTATAAAAGACTACAGCGTTGGGCGAATTGATGTTTCTGAAAAGCTGAATTTGAAAGAAAAACAAGTTTTTTTTTTTATTTTGTCAATGGATAAGCTTTATTCTATCAATTCTTTTCTTCTGTTTTTTTTGAGTTCACTTCTTATCCATTTCTTTCAGTTTGTGGGTCTGTCTTCCTACCGTCAGTAAGTTTAATAGATAAATAATTTAGTTTTGAATACAATACGTCTAGGGCTAGTGTAATTTGATGTCCTTCAATCGTTTATAAATATTCCATTACTACCGATAATATTCAACTACGAAATAAATTAAATTAATACAATAATACAATCAATCGACTAAATCATAGGCTTGTCCTAGTTAACAGCGATTTGGCACTGCCAAAAGCGAAGCGGTCTCTTCCGCTGGCTTAGTTCACTTCACTTAGTCCAAGAGGGCTACAGTATGGGCGTGGTATCCACGGTAAACAATAATAACAAACATAAAACAAAACGAAACGAGGGGAAAATTTTACAACAAAAAACTACGCGAATTATTTACATTTGATGTACAAAGGGGTTTTTGTGTGTTTTCTAGGATTAGCTTGATGATGCCTGCCTGGTCAGGGATATAATACAGTTTCACTTGGGCTGGGCCGCCATGCTGTCCAGCCTGCGCAACAGGTTGACGACGGGAAACAGTGGCGGGTTGTGCTTTACAGTGCGTGTGGTTGCAAATAAATAGGTTAAGCATGACTGCCTCTGCGTTGCATGGAATTTGATCAATCACTGGGGGCTTATTTTATTCTGCGACTTTAGTCTGCGATGGCACGCGAACAGATCGGCGGCCAGTCGGTGCAGGGTTCTTGTTTGGCGTGGGGCAGTTTTTTTGGTTTTTGATATGCTGTTGCTGTTGCTGTTGTTTTTATTGTTGTTGGTGATCTTTTGGGCCGCATTTGTTGGATCAGTCACACGGTAGGGCCATGCCAACTAGGTGCACGAGTAGAAGGGCTCGTCGAAGGGCTTGACGCGGACGCGCTGCTTGTAGTGGTACTCCTTGAGGTATGACTTGAGTCTGCTGGGGATTTCCAGTTCGCTGATGCCATCGTATGTGGTGTGGCTGACGATAGTTGCTCGACATAGCTGCTGCAGTGAGAAGGTTGTGTTCCGGTGAAGGGGAATGGTAAGCATTGGTTCGAAGAACATCACGCACGATGGATCCTTGTAGTGCTCCAGCAGCCCGGTGACTGTGGACGCCGTGAAGACACCCGGATCGTGGCAGTCGAAGCTGAATCTGTGATTGAATTGCTCGATTCGGGCGTGCAGCGAGCGTCCATACTTTCGGAATGTCACCGAAAACAGATACTCCTCCTGTGCCGAGTCACGGAGCAGGAAGGTGCCTTCTGGTTTTCCCTCCAGCAGTCGCTCGGCTTCGTAACGATCCATTTTGCCCCAATAGAACGTTGATTTTGTTATCCGCTCCAAGTCCGGCACCAGACAGTGGATGTAGTCGACCTGCGAGTGCACCACTGTGCCGTTCGGGGTTGTCGCCGTTGACATTGTGGAACAGGGCGAAGCTGCCATTGAATTTGAGGAGTCAGGCGTTGTCGGTACGGGTATGTCACCGGCCATCAGTCGGATTGCGTGCTCCTCGATGTTTGCGATTGGCCCTAGGGTGACCAAATGTGAGGCAACTGATGCGGGCGGGTATTGGACGACAACTATTTGCGGCGATGCCAATGGAATGATGACATCGTTGGCGGGCGACCAAATCGCCAAGTGATTCCCAGTTGTCGGGGGCATTTCATTTGAGACCGAAGAGGCAGCCGCCAGCGGTTGCATTTCGGTCATTTGATGATTGCTACTGCTTGCTGGTAATTGATTTTGCTTTCTGCTACTGCTGGGAAGAAACTTGTTGATTGCATCACGGCACGTGCACTTGCAGCAACGCCACTTCAGTGGGTACGCCGAGGAAGATGAGTTGGGACTGGGTGCTGAGGGCGTTGTTGATGACTTCTTCCTTCGACAACAGTGCTTTTTGCTTTCTGAAAGAACAAAAATTAAATCTGGTTAGAAAATGAAGCAAAGGAGATATGAGATTTATGGGAGAGGGACATTTGGGGAGGAATTGTAACTCACCTTCTGCACAAGCTGTTTTTTTCCTTCTTGACGTGGACGAGGAGCATCCTGAACCTGCGGCGTCTGCATCAACGAGTTCCGACATCGCGTCACTGAACCCGCTACTGCTCGTACTGCTTCGATTGCTTCCACTGTCATTGTTGTTACTTCGCTGCCGTGCGTCACTGGCGTTGTCCGTGATCTGGCAGTTTCCCATTTGCCTCATCATTATGTTAAAGTTCTGTATATTTGTCCTGCTCCTTCCCTGCTCATCCTCAACGAAGGGTAATGCCGTGAAATTACTCACAAAATTGTTGTTGTTATTCATCAGCGATGGGTTCACGTTCAGATTGTTCAGTTTAATCTCGTTCTCCTGCTCGCAGGTGATGTGCCGTTGAAAACTGGCATTCACTGTCAAATTTGAACGTTCAACATTCAAATTGTTGTTGCTAGTGACACCCACTGACGATGCGGTGGTCACATCATTCTCTCCGGGCTCCATTTTGGCCAGTTGAATTTTTATGATTATCTGTCGTGGTCCGTTCGACGAACAACTTGAATCCTTTCGCGTTTCAAAGCGAAAATGCTGCGTATCAGTGATGACGTTGATTGTCGGTCCTATGCTTAGCTGCTGTTCGAGATTTACTGAATTTCTTGCTGATGATGAACTGTGCGATGATTCTGACTGTGAGATTTCTGTTTCTGTGGCTGTTGTGAGGATTTTTGATGAGTTACGTTTCCGTTGACCCTTATTTGTGGCTACTTGTGAACCTGTCAATGTGGTTTTACTTAAACGGTGCCCCATTAGTGTTTAGATATTTCAATTGTCACTGAAGACTGAATGGGGTGATTATTGACTGAAATTTGTTGATCTTGTCTTGTTGGATTTTGTTGGTTGATTGTCCACTGATTGGAGCTTTGATTCATTTCTTTTAAAGTAATCTGAAAAGGAGAGAGAGAAAACAAAGATATTTAGTACGTTATGTCTTGTTTTGTTTTGCTTCTGTTTGTTTATACAATAGAGCAGCAGTGTCGCTGCTTTTGCGGCAGGGTTGTACAAGAGAAGTGCTACGTTCTGTAGGCGAGCTAGGGATAGGAAAGACACTAAGGATATGTCTGTGTAAGCCTCAGAATACAGCTAGGGATAAGAAATGCATTGTCAACTAAGGATAAGCCCCACAATAAATCAAGACAATCTGCGAAGTCACGGGATTCACAAGAATTTGCCTTTGCTTTTCTAAACAAAAGACCAAACAACTTGTTTTTTTCTTCGGAATTTCATTATCACCGCCTTATCTCGAGCAACTGAAATCATATCTGAAAGCAATCAAGTCAGAGGCAAGGTCCACACGGTTGTAGTAGGCAAACAAAACCTACGTTTGCTGGCTGATAATCTACCTCAAGGCTGCCCAGGGCAACATTTGAATATGTGCCTATCTCAACACCGACGTCATTCGCACACATTCACACGAGTCTAAAGCAAACATAAAGTGAAATTCCCTGAACCATCAAATAAAACGTCAGCGCTTGCAATTAAACAGCCGATCATGAACTCATACGTTGCATTCTGGCCTTAGGAACTTCATAAATCGCAATTACTGTCGTCGTAGCTCTAATTATTCAGTAGAGAGACTTTTTTATTTCATCACAGATCTTTTTTTTTGTTTTGCGCTGAGGAAGGAAAATACGCTAAACACTTTAAGTTTACGTCAATCGTCTGTGATGCCAACTGTGATGGTGGCGCTCGACTTTTAATGAGACTTGCGATTGTGGTTTGATTGAGAAGCCACTTATTTTTTCCTTATCACACACGAGAGCGAATATTTTTTTCATTCATAAAATTCATAATCGAACAAACATTTGGTTTGTTGAACTTGCTGGGCCTTGAAGGCGGTTGTGACGAGCTGTCATGTGTCATAATTGGACAGCGACACTCTGTGTACACGTCCCTATTTGCCTCGTTTGCTGATGACAATCGATTGTGAATTAACTACGTGAAGTGATTTAGTAATTCTCAGCGTATTTATCGAGCAGGTGGTCAACAATCAACAAAACACCGGAGGTGGAGGTGCACAAATGTCAAAACTCATGTGGGGGTCAGACAAAACGAAACGTAAAAGCAAAATACTGTTCACGTGGGATAAATATGGTGGCGGTGACTTACTTCAATTTAACCATATAAAGAGTGAAACAAAACCACTGACCGACCAAAAGAATGAATGAATTGTGGACAAATATGTCCGAGGAAATGCTGCTTTTAAGTGTCTCTTTCCTCTGAGTTATGGATGGGCGAAAGATGAACTGGCCGCCGGCGGCGGCGACAGCGCACGTCATGACGAAATATTTTATGACACCACTTCCGCTTGGAAGTTGTGTTCGTTTTGAATGCTTCATCGGAAATTGTGTGGCGATTCGCGGTCTATTTTTGGCAGTGATTACCATGATCTTTTTGACACCTACTTATGCATCGAGGAATGTAGGCTTTGATTGGAACCATTGAGAGTTGGGAACTGTGGATAAGGGATAGGAAAGTGACGTGGGATGAGTGGAGTATGATCAAATGACCAACCAGCTGTGACATTGCGTAATATTGTTTTAGGACTGTTTGTTCAGCTTGAGGAAAATGTGCACTTGTGACTCTCGTATTCAATTACAGTCAAGATCGGTTATGGCTGGACGTGGACGTCCTCTGTTGCCTTGTCCCACAGACTCAGAAAACTCTTCGGACTTCAAGGGAATGACGAATTTAGTGCTTGTAAGCGATATGTCGTTGTAAACGATTTATTTTGCTATTGGAAGACTCGATGGCGCAGTTGGTTAAGTGCCTGCCCTAAGTTAGAGGGATCCCAGATTCGAATCCCAGTGAAAGTAAAGTTAATACGCTTTTATCCGGTTTTTCAAATCTAGTCCTTGCCAACGGCTCTTCATTTTGGACTTTAGGACTTCGTCTACCTCGGCTCTGCAGTAAATAGTGCGAACAACAGCAGTACCGAGATCAAACGCAGAATAACTCAACTCAATAAGCCAACTGTTTTTTTTGGGCTCAGAAGGCAATTGAGTAACAGAGCCCTCTCTCGGAAGAACAAGTTGATTCCGTATAAGACCTTAATCATCACAGTCCTGCTTTACGGCGCAGACTCAATATCCCAAGCGGAACAGCCTCTTGGTCTTTTCGAGAGAAAAGTTCTGCGCGCGATTAGTCCTGTTTGCGTTGATGGCATTTGGAGGAGAAGGTTCAACCATGAATTGTGTGGACTGTACAGTCGCTGTGTCATGTTTACGGATCCAACGTCTAAGAGCGGACATACACAACTTGGTTGGCGCACATAAGTCGAGGGACCTCGACCGGCTTCGTGTGCGAAACTGGAGACAGCTGGCGAGAGATCGTGCTGGCTGGAGAGGCACTTTGAGTGAGGCCCAGGTCCACCTCAGACAGTAGCGCCCTAAGAAGAAAAAGAACCGATGTCGTTGTAAATGATTTTGACTTTTGAACGATTTCCAGACTCAAAGTGTGTGTGCTTTCATCCGGCAGCAATTACAAATCACAGAACAATCAACACACACACACACCGCCATCACTTTAATTGACAGTAATCTATCCACAAACGAACCATTCATATCTGTTCGGACACAGATTATGTCATCTCCACAATCACTTCGCACTCGTAAACTGACTACGTTAATGGGGAGCAGATATCAATCACTGAAATGAGAGTCGTACGCGCTTAACCCTTGTAAGCAATCAAGTTTCACTTCAAAAATCGAGCAGATATCGCGCAATGAATCATCTGATAAGCGAATAATTTTGATTGTTAAACGTGTTCGATTCACAAGAACCTATTTCACAATGTGATCCCCACTTTAGTCTCGTTTTGATTAAATTCCAATTAAATCGTGCTCGAAAATTGCGCCACAGCCCTGCTCAGATTGCCAGCTGTGTTCGTCGTGCACTATTTCATTCAAAAACCCTTGTCTGTCACGAAATGTAACGTTATCCACACACACAGTCTGTGACAATTGGCACAAAAGACACTCACTGTATTTCACACATTTTCGAGAGACCAAAAAAAACTCCACTGACACTTGAAATTAAATCTGCCGTTCCAAGAAGGAGACTGAACACACTCCCGTCTACCTAGACAATGAGAGAAAACAGTCCACATGACAGCCAAACAGGAACTGTGTATGTGTCTTATCACGATTGTTCTTCGAATTATTTCGGTTCCATCGAATTGTGGGCAATAAATATTTTATCAGAATTAATTTTTTTTTTTAACTTGCTCTCTCTTGCTTTCACAGTAATCAACAAATTTCTTCATAAAGAAATCCAATAATGGAATCCCAAGAATTGTTTGTTGCTTGCTTCTTGTTAATTTTGTTATTCCATCATGTCAGTGACTGGATGCATTAATTAAATTCACTTGAAACCTGATGCGGTGTAAGGCAATTCTGAATTCACCGAAAGACTGACAGACGTTCAATTTTCACCATAATCAATGACGTTGGAAAGGATATCCTCCTTAAAGCGGTTGAATCGCTTCAACTTGACCACTTGAAAACTGAATCGCGGTGGAGAAAATCCTGAGAGACAGTCACAGGTTTTCTAAACAAACTCAACTAACGTCCAATTTTCACCACGAAGGATATCCTTAAAACCGTAAAATCGCTTGAACTTGACCACTTGAAAACTGGTGCGATAGGAGACAATCCTGACTTCACCGAGAGACAGACAAACTCAATTTTCACCATAAACCATGAGATTTGAAAGAACATCCTCTTTAAACCCGGTCAAATCGCTTGAGCTTAGCAACTAGAAAACTGATTTGCTGCGAAGATATTCCTGAATTCACCGAGAGATGGAGGTTTTCTAAACAAACTCAGCTAACATCCAATTTTCACCACTAACAACATTCTAAAGGATATCCTCCTCAAAAGCCGTCAAATCGCCTTTTTTTCTAACTTAGTAACCACTGCAAAAATCCAATTGAGGTCACTCGTCGTTTATGACTAACTACCGACCGTCGGATTTTCTTCTGAACACACTCATTTCAAACAGAACAAAAAAAAATCCCAATTATGAACACAAAACCAAAAAAAATCATCTATGATTTCCTTTGCACAACACAAACACACACCTGGTTCTTCTCAGAAATTATCCACCGATCACACGAACAGTTGAGTTTTGAAATTTATTTTCTTTTCAATTTCCACGAAATGTCACCTTTCTTGTGTGCGCTCGACGATCGTTCACGAAACACCTCCGGTTAGCTCCGTACAACACCATCGACTGAACTCGACTGAACAACAGACTGTGTGCTGTGCTGTGCTGCGCTGCGATTCAACTCGAATCGACTCGACTCGACTAGACTTTAGCTCTCCCTCCTCCATCAGTCTCCGGTGATGTGAACAATTGTTGACCGAGGTCTGGACTGGATACCCCCGGCCAAGTGAAGTGAAAAACCGATCGTGGGGAACGGTGCTGAACTGAGAGAGGGAACTATCACTTTTGCCCGTTCTGTTCAGTAGTGTGTGCTGTGCGCTGGTGACGCATCTGCGACAGAGCCTGAAATTTTTTTTTTTTTTTTTTTCATTTCTTTTCTTTAATTTCTAGTGATGTCACAAGACTGTATGGAGAAGTTGTGATTCCGGGGCTGCCATGTGATTCATCGTTAGATCAGTGCTTTTGTTGCAATCCCCCGTGAAATGGGGTTACGCGGTAAATGCACGTGTCATTGTGTTCTCTCGAAACTGGGGGCATGTACAATCGAGTCTAGACAGGTGGTGGACTGACTTCGATTGGAAGATTAAGGCCCCAGAATGTGTGCGCGGTAACATCTCGCATGAGTCACACGGAACTCGGAACTCAATGAATTTCTGGTTTCTGGGGAAAGACAAACACTCGTGCTATTGTTAATTTTGATTACTAATCGTGAACGGAGCAGTATTACCTCAAAGCTTCGGAGAAGGAAAAACCACAACCACTTTTTGAAGCGCAGAAAACGTTAACGCATCGTCGAGTTCGATGAATGATGTCAAAATCAAGAGAGAATATTTTTCCGTCTGTCGTTCTTATAATGGGATTTCCAGAAATTCGCAGGTAATTGGGTGTGTTTAGAGCGAAACACACATCGCGAGCCGGAGATGGTTAAAAAAGAATGTGTGATGTGAAGTATGGCCTGGTGAGTTCATAAGAAATTCTTCTTATTATGAGTTGCCTCTCCTCTCACAGGTAGGATAATTCTTTCGGAATTCAATGGAATGGACCCAACTACTGTGAAGTGGGCAATAAAAATGCACACACGCAGTGGGAAGACTCTGCCACGAGAGAGATTGTAACAAAGTTATCTAAGAGTCAGCAGAATGTCTTCTTTAAAGTCTCAGCAAAATGTCAAGTAATAATGAGAACTGTAGTCTTGCTCTGATGTGACATCGCCGCGTGATTTATGACAGCAGTAGCGCACTGCTATGCAAACGTCGAAACGATTTCTGCTTCCGAAAGTGATTTATGAGCAACAAAAGTTGAAAAGACATGACCTTAAGCACGAAACGATTCGTTTCTTCAAACTTCAAGGTTTTGTGTCAACGGAAAAAATGCGGTTCACATGCTGCCAGACAAAGGGTTTTGTTGTGTTTGATATCATTATCAGAGCATTATGAAACGTATGATATGTCTGTCAAGTGGAACACGGACACATGAATGACTTGCGTAACGTAGGCGTGCCAAAGAATTCTGTGTACGAATTCTTCACGAGATTATTCATAAATTCTTATTCGTTTTTCGAGTGTTATGCATATTTTTTTGGTTGAAAAATATGTGAATGGAGTAAACAAAATGTTTGAAGGCGAATTTTTTTATGAATCACTTTGCCGTTCAGTTCACTTGATTCATGATTTTGGAATGGGGTAGCATGCACTCATCCTGAAAAGTCAGAACTGAGCATAACCACAAGTCAATCAGGCGATGATGATATAAATCTGCTTTAGGTACCGAAACATGCGAACAGAGTCCCTAAAATATTTAGAGGTATCTGTCAAAATTTGCGATTTTGTGGGGAATTCAACATTACACCACGAAAATGACGGCAAATTAATGAACTTTTGACATTATCGTGGACAATATCCACCCAAAAATTCGCGCATTTGACAGATTATACCACAAAAATGCCAGAAGATTAATTTTGTATGTTGCCGTGGTAGATTTTTGACATTATTCTGGACAAAAATTCATGAATTAACCACGGCAATGTCACAAATTAATGTGTCTGCCGCCATTGTAATTTTTCACATTAATAATAATAATAATGGCGGCGCTACAGTCCGAGGTGGACCTGGGCCTACCTTCTCATAGACCTACAGTTTAATGCCGACTCCGAACGGCGAGATTAAGAGCTTTTTCTAGACAGTTATACTCTTTAAGCATTATCAGTGACTCGAAAGAGGTGGAGCCGTGAAAAAATGTTTGAATCTGCTGCCATTTTCATGATGCAATCTGTCATCGCGAATTTGTGGGGAATTCAACACTAAACCAGGAAAATTACGGCAGATTCATGAATTTTGACTGACGATAATGTCAAAAATTCATGAATCTGCCGTCATTATTGTTGACATTATTATGTTGACTTCCCCACAATTTCGCGATTTTGACAGATTACGCCACGAAAATGGCAGCACATTCATGAATTTGCAGCCGCCCAGACGTCCCACGAGGTTTGGTTAACCCGTCTTCTGTCTAGGGTACTCGGCTCCCGGATTTCACCACGGCGAAGTGAGAGTAGGAGTTCGTTAGCAGAGGTTAGGTGCAGACCCTTGCGTCGCACAAGTCCTACTGCGTTTGCATGGTTTCCCTGTCAAGGCTTCGAAGTCCAATTTTTGACATTACCGTGAGCAAAAAATTATGAATCTGTTGCCATTTTCGTGATGCAACGATGAATCCACATAAGCTTCAGTGAAAACGGAGTAGGACTTGTGCGTTCATCATTAAATATCAAATGTCTGCAACGATTCGTCTCTAACTGTCAAACTTCTGGAACGAATTGCCACCAAATGTCAAACTTAATGGACTAGGAGAAAGGTGAATATCTCGGTATGAGTAAAAATCGAGGTAGGATTTGGGCGTTCATCATTAGCTGTCAAATTTTCTGGAATGAATTGTCCTTTACTGTCAACATTTTTAGAAAGAATCGTCTTTAACTGTTAGATTTCTGCACTATCTAGGAGATTTCCACTGGAGAGTTCTTATAGGACCTTGTCTTTATGGTTCTGTGCTTGCTTGCATCGAATGACGCACGAGTAGACAAGAATATTTTTGATTTCGTGCAACAAGTCCTGAGAAGCCCAGAGTTTGTTCGTAAAAACGTGAATTAAGGCGAGAATCATTCTTAGAGAATCAGAACTGGAGCAAGAATCAGTTGACGATGTGCAAATAGACGCAGAACTCAAACTGATGAGGGTACAGCTTCGATATCTAATCGAATCGCGCACCCTTTGTGCATTAACTGGCTTTGACTGGTTATTTCGCAAATTTGCTGCTGATCAAAGACAGTCCTTGTGTTCTATCTCTCGTTTTTCTGGGAATGCCCAGTGTTCTTGAAACATAAACGTCGCTTGATGAATTTCAATGACAAACAACTTCAAATGACTCCCGTGTCATCTATTCAGCAGGAGAGTCTCACGAATGGGGTGCCACTGCATTTCCGAGAGGACATAATCAGCAGCACAATCCAATGTTCCGCATCCAGTCACTCTTTAGATGAAAATATAAATGATATGCATTTATGAAGGATGTCTAAATTCAGTTGAACATGATGTTCTCCTCCTCTGCTTGTTGACAACCAAGAAATTCGATTCAAAATAAGATTTCACAAGGAAACCCATAAATTTAGTTTTATCTGTAACCAACACAGAATGCAATAAAACGCGCCTCCTTGCTGTCAAGCGGTTTCTTGGAAAATGCTCTTCATACAGTTGGCAACATGTCAGATTCCTACGCACGAACACAAAGAAATTGACAATGTCCTTGTAATCAATCGGCCCATTGTTCAAAAGAATTTTATGTTTCAAGTTGAAAAGAGGAACAGTGTTGTCCTTGTGATATTGATTTCGGTGGCAATAGACACCTTAAACAGGTAACGACAATTTCGTGGTAAACAATTCTCCATTTGGCTTGTTCTCGAAAGTACCCTTGAGGCGAAATTCGAATTCAAAGTACATTTCGAAATCTGAATTAGGTGTGCTGTTTTATTTTCTTAGAAACATCTCCACAGAAGGGAAATCTAATTAGCGCGACATTCGCAACTTTTCGGAGGAGAGGGGGACATAAACTTACGATTGAATGCATACGAGTATGTTTAACGATTGTGTTCTCACATCCCCTAGTCGGAGGTGCGTCCTACAAACTCAAAACCACCGCCGCACAGCACTCATGGTGTGTAGCCGAATTACGGAAATTTAATTAGCTTGCAGATTCTGGGAAAATGTAAGCTCTCTCCATGACGTGATGTAATTGAGAAAAGTTCTATCTTGTTAAAAACTAAACTAAAGTTCTGCATTAATGAGTTTTTCACACTTTGTCTTCAGTGACGTTGGTGTGTTTTTTTTTGTGTTCACCCTTTGAACTTTGAGAAAGTTTTTTTCAGAGCATCTAGCGCTCATGCTGTAGTCAATCTGACGAGGTGTGCCATAAATTAAAATGTTAACTCGTTTGCTTGAGAAGAATAGAACTTTAATCGATTCGAAGAATCAACCCCCTTGCACTTGTCATTCAGAAGATTATGACAAATTCTTGGGTAAGTAGGTAGGGTGCCCCTGTGACTGGGTCGCGGCTCACTGAGACCAACAATTGGGTCCATTGTGCCCTGATGCTGACAAATTCCTCCACATGACAGTTGACATTAAGCAACGATGACAGTGTTTGAAAGTTGCTTGTCAAAAATATGTTTTGAAAAGTTCAGACGACGACGCACGTCTCTTTGCTGTCGCCTCGTCTAATCTGTTTGTTATCTCATTCGGATTCACCTTCACTTTGACGGCGATGTCTTCGCTCGCATATACGCAATTGACAGAAAGAACCTGTCATATCATGCTCATATCTAGCAAATCGTTTCTCGAACAATTTTTCAATGAATTGACGACAACACGAAACTAGAAACCAGTTTGAACACGTGTTAATTTTATCAATTTGAAAAATTCCGAGAAAATAAAGTTCATTTTTCGCAGATAAGACAACAAGGGTATTCCAATTCACCAGTAATTCACAATAATTCTGAGTCACAATTCCCCGTCGCTTGTTGATTAAGACTAAACACACGATGAGTGTTTACACTTATCGTTAAATTTGCTGTCAATCAGTGGGCCTAATTGGTTTGTAAAAAAAAGAACTACTCGCTGCCAAAGGGCAGGGAAGGAAATTCGTCGCGAATTGTTGCAATGACTCAGATCGGTGTCAGTGAAGGCGATGCCCAAAAAAGGGGAAAAACGTCCCTGATTTGACAGATGTCATCCGAAAAGGGGAGAAACGATTAGAAGACGTCCATGATTTGACAGATCGTAAACGGAAAGAGGTGGAAAAACGACTGGAAAACGTTCCTGATTTGACAGATCTCAAACGAAAAGGGGAAAAACGATGGTCCCTGATTTGACAGATGTCAAACTAAAAGGGGGAAAACGAGTGGAAGACGTTCATGATTTGACAGATGTCAAACGAAAAGGGGAAAAAACGACTGGAAAAAGTCCCTGATTTGACAGATGTCAAACGGAAAGAGGGGGGAAAAACGACTAGAAAAATCCCTAATTTGACAGATGTCAAACGGAAAGAATGAACGCGACTTTGCACAAAACATTCCTTCACCTTTGAGGACATGACAAAAATTGACAATCCCACCGAAGGTATGCATGCGCGTCGTCGTCTCTTCTTCACCCGGTTTCAATCAACAAAGTGTCACGATTAAAGCGATAATAGATTTTTCAGATTTTACGATCGACACACGTTTTGAGTTTATAGTTTATTCATCACGTGCACACACTCGTACATAACTAAATGCTTCCATTTGAAGAGCTGAAAACTGTCTAAAGATTCTTATGATTTCGTGTGGGTTATTTTTGTTGAGCACTTTCTAATGCTAATATTTACACCGTTGTTGCTGGGTGTGTGCGCGCTCTTTGGAAGCTTTGTTTGACACGAGCAAATGCAATAATCTACTTCTTTTCGTTTTGCTATTAATAAAGTAGACACACACACACCCACCCACACGCACAAATGATCGTATATGAAATGGAATGTGGTCAACTGACAGACGATGTCGTCATTGTTGATAAATGTAGGTGGGGCGGTGTGTATTTCAATTGCGTTTCTTAGAAAACGGGGGGTGTGTGCTTAGTGTTGTGTCTGACTGTGGTTTTTTTTTTGTTCGGTTGCTTGAAGTAGATTATTTTTCCTTCTATTCTCCTCTTTTTTGTCTTTTTGATGTGTATGCAGTTCGTTGTTTTTTCTTTCTTTCTCCTCTTTGTCGGCTTTGCAAAGTGACACAGATGAGATGTAATCACGTTTGGGATGTCAATTACTTGACGGGGAATGTTGGGGTAGAACAAACCTTTTGTTTTTTGCGAGAATGAGGAAGAAATTGTGGCCAATGACAACAAAACTTAACGTTTCAACTGCAGTAGAATCTCAAAAACATGAACCTTCTTTAAAATGAACAGTCCGGAAATGTGAACAATTGTTTTTCATATTTCTTCCGGGTGGTAGTCTACAATAGAGCGGAACTTTTTAAGAAAAACGTCTAAATAACTCTATTTTTTACCTCTTTTCTCTTTTCGCAGTCGACTTCAAATTGTAAACATTTACTTATACGAAACGCAGTCTTAAATTTGTACCAAATTGTTCTTTATTGCTGATCTACTACATGCAGATTGCATTAAAATTAGAAATAGCGACGATTTGCATCGATGCATGAGCGTTCAATAAACACATGTGTCCGCTTTCATTTAAAGATGATCTTAAATTTTTTATTTTCAGGAAACTGTGAAGCGCATGAACTAGCCAAGAACAGTACAATAATTATCAACCGTTTCTGTGCTGATAGAAACCTTGGAAACCAAGATCTCAGAGCTTGCAATCAGCAGGGCTTGTGAGAGATGGAGAAACCTTAGCACCTGCCCGCATGCGAGATAAACTTGGCCAGAAATGGATCTTCGGAAAATCACAGCCATCTTCAGCTTTAATAATAATGGCGGCGCTACAGTCCGAGGTAGACCTGGGCCTAGCTTCTCAGCAACCACTCGTGTTGTGCGTGCTTTTGTTCTCCCAAGAGTGGAGGGGAGATGCCGACTCCGAACGGCGAGATTAAGAAGCTTTTTCTAGACAGTTTGAGTATTGTCAGTGACTCGAAAGAGGTGGAGCCCTAAAAATATGTTTGGTGTTTTTTTTCCGGAATCGAACCAACAACATTGAGCGTAGGAGTCGATGTACCTACCCACTACGCCACGACGCCCACTGACCACTGACCACTCAGATAGTTAGGTAGAATAGGGGTAAACAGTTCTGGACAAGCAGCTCGACTGAGTGAAGTTGGTGGTTGAGAGAAATATGTATTCATTCCACATCAACGGTTACGGGCGCTCAGTCGAGTTCGCTGTTCCAGATTTCAGAAATAAAGTCAAAAATTATACGACTGGGTGGCGCAGTTGGTTAAGTGCCTGCCTCAAGTTCGAGGGGTCCCAGGTTCGAATCCAAGTGAAATCGAATCTGGTCCAGTCACTATTTGCCGTTGGGATCAAATTAACGGCACTGGAGTAGGTTGCTACCTGGTAGTACAATGGACCAGTTTTTAGTCTGAGTGCTCCAGTAGTGTTTTAAAAATACACGGGGAAAAAATAATTTGTCTTCTTCTTAGGGCGCTACAGTCCGAGGTGGACCGCGGCCTCTTCAGCCAGCACGGCCTCACGCCAGCTGTCCCCAGTTTCGCACACCAAGCCAGCCAAGGTCCGACTGTATCAGTCAACCTTAAATCCATCTCCTTCTCGTCGTGGCACCACAGTCCGAGCTAGATCTGGGCATCAAATTGTAGTGGAAGTTTGATCATTTTAAAGGGGATTGAAAGATTAAAACCGACAGAATGGGATTCATACGAATACACACAATCTCATTACATCGTATTCAGAGTAATCGAATAATTCGTTAAATTTTGATCGAAACAAAAAAATTATTTAATTAAATTGGAGCACAAAAAAAAAATAAAATAATTATTCATTTATTCGCCTTTTGTGATGCTCTACTCGATAAATTTCATTGTTTAACTGGGAAATGCATTCAATTGGTTAATTAGCCGATTCGCTAATGTATCTCTTGTGTGATTAAACAAACTTCATCCGCAGCCATAGCAACAGAGTCGGTTATTGTTACAAACTGCCCGGTGGATTTGACACATGCACCTGCAAACACATATTTCTGTTGAATGCAATTATTGTGGAGCGTACATACTTATTTGGGGGTTGGATGGGATGGAGCTGTGTTCAAAGATCTATGGGAAATTAATTTAATGTGTTCTTTTTTTTTGAAGTGGGATGAGGGAGAGAAAGGAAGGAATTCCGAAAATGAGTCAAATTTTACCAGTGCACTCTTTCATCGCATATTTCCAAGAAAATGAAAAAATGAAAATTCATAGAAGATGCAATATTTCATAGAATATCATCTTCCCTTCACTTCCATCCGACGTCATTTCAAAATTCTCTTTCACTTCAATCCCTTCGTTGCATGGCATTCCGGGGAATGTGCCAGACGGACCTTTGTGACATTTTAAATTAAAATTAATTTCAAATTTAAGACAGTCCTCGGAATTCTTTCAAGAAATAGAACACAAACTTCGGTGTATAGAGGTGCATCCATCTATGGAAATGTTTAATGAATTTCCACTCGCAAATATGGAACGACAAGTGGGAGCAATGAAATCGATTAGGAGACAAACCAATTGTCACACAATTCGAGGGAAAAACAAATTCCCTCGTCGATTGTAAATAAATTTCATTCATCGCTGTGCGACTGTGCTGCAGATGGTTTTGTTTATCCGGATTTGAGTTTCAAAATCAAACAAAAAAATTGAATCTATTGATTTATGAATGCTAACGATTTTTTGAGTGCTGAATAAATTAATGCCGCGATAATTAACCCTCGTCTGGCAAATTAATTCGCGCTAATTTTACAGCGAATCTGTAGGCGAGTTAATTATTAAGTTCATTTGATGCATTAGTCGAGGCGATTCCTTGGTAACACGGAGTATTTCAGATTCTTTCACAACTTCTGCCGCCATCAGAGGCGTGCATGATTTAATTCTAAACCTAATCAGATAAATACACAAGATAGCTGCGCCATGTGTTTGCTTCCAGAAGAAGTATCCGTGATTTTTATGACACGCCATTTACCGATATCAAGGCTTTTGTGACCGCCACCCCGGGCGGAGACGCAATTTATTAGTGTGTCCTCCAGCTCACATTGCTTTTCATTGGAATTTGTTAGCAGAGTTTCAAATTATTCGTGTGTGTGTACATTTTTGGCGCCAGTTCTCTGGGCGTTTGTGAGACACGCCGCAGACTGCGCGATAAGCCCCACTAAAAATTATCCATGTCAAAATATGAGACTCATATCTCATGGATTGTGTTTAATCAACTGAAACTCCATCGAGGGGACGACCTAGGGGGCGCCACTGTAACACATGGGGGTATGTATATCTCCAAAAAGGCGGCCAAAACGCACTTGAGGAGAGACGCGATCGATGGAAATGCAAATTAAATTTAGAATCAAATTAGAATCAGAAGCACAAAATCGAATCGAGGAAAACAACAACAAATGACTTTAGCGCCCCTCCGCTCAAGCCCCCCTATGTCCCATTGTCTCACGCCGTGCACTCACCCTAATGATAAAGCGAAGAGGAGCGAACAGCGAAGAATTTTATTTTAGAAATCTTTGACCTTGTATTCAATGGAATTCTTTTGAAATCTCAATTTCTGTTTCAAGGCTTTCCAGGAAAATAATAATGATAATTGAGTTATGCAGCCTACGAGCGAGACTCGTTCGATTTTCATTTCGCAAGTGTGTTGCTCCTCTGGGTGTGTGCGTGTGTGTGCCAAGGGTGGTTGTAGACTTTGTCTGCGTTTGAATTGGCTTAGGTGTCGTAAATTGTGTAAGCTAATCAAGTAGATTGTATAATCGGTGAAAGGCCATGAAATGTTAAGAATTCGAAGGAGAGGAGCATTTTTCAAGCGACCATATCTGCTGCAGATTAGCATGTTGACCGTGAAATTGTAATTTAAGTCGTTAAAGTTTTTGTTTGTTTGTTTTAATTGATAACTATTATTGGGGGGGGCATTGGTCGACTTTTATGAATTATTTTGTGGCGTTACAGTCCAGGGTGGGCCTGGGCTTTGACCTGTTGGCCTCTCCAGCGAACATGATTTTTAGCCAGTTGCCAAGTTGCTTTAAGTCCTTCTCTACCTGTGGTCGTCATCGGTATCGTGGACGTCCTCTAAGCTTCTCCAGGCCAGAGTCAAGTCGTCCATGCGCTCTACACGGTCTAGCCATTCTAGGCGTTGAATCCGTAAACCCTGACTAGACTCATGTCGCTGTTCAGCCTATACAGTCCGTGGTTAAATCTTCTTCCCCAAATGTCATCAACGCCAAATTGGTGAAAGCAGCTCTGGAAATGATCTTGTGGGGCGCACGCATAGACTCATCTCTAGGATATGGTCCGAAGAGTGGAATCTCAGTATCGTATGCTCGAGATCCATTTGACTGCGCGAACTGCCTCCTAAACATCACCGTGACGACAACACAAGAATAAATTCCGTGTTTAATTTAATGACCCATGCAACCATTTTCTCTTCAACTGTTATAAGAATCAAAAAGATTTTAAGGGAGCAACTATAATGGCCGTACGGAAGCTTAAGAGAACTGAAACAACCCAGCAAATACACAAAAATAATGCACCGTTACCATAGTAACCGCTTCGCTGAGTTTCGTTGAGTTCGTTCAGTTTTACCAGCTTACGGTTTCGATCAGTTACGCTAAATTCATTCATAAAATGATACAATCTGGCCATAGTAACCTCTTTACACAGTTTCGTTAAGTTCGTTCAGTTTCGCTGTTTACGTGGAAGCGAAATGAGTCGCTCTCTACGGATGCAAGCGTTAGTAGACAGCTGAATTCTCCTTAAGTTTCTATAAGGAATTATGGACACTTTGAAATTGGACGATACTTCTGGTTACTTTTCTATTGGTTATGATATAAGCTTAATTTTTTGTAGGGCCCCTATGGGTGGCCCTTAACCGTTTCGCTTGGTTTGGTTAAGTTTCTTCACAGAAAGAACTGAGTGAATACAGAAAAATGATACACCGTGACCATAGTAACTTCGGTAAGTTTCGTTAAGTTTGTTCACTTTTGTCTTCTTACGGTTTCGCTCAGTTACGTTAAATTCGTTCTCAAAATGATACACTGTGACCATAGTAACAGCTTCGGTAAGTTTCGTTAAGTTCGTTAACTTTTGTCTTCTTTCGGTTTCGCTCAGTTATGTTAAGTTCGTTCACAAAATGATACACTCTGACCATAGCAACCGCTTTGCTCAGTTTCGTTAAGTTCGTTCACTTTTGCCTACTTACGCGAATGCGAAAAAGATCACCTTCTTACTTACTTATCAAGCGTGGGAGCCCTGAAGAGTCTGAGAAATCGCTCTCTACGTATGAACAACTTCAGCTGACAGCTTAATTCTAAATGAATCGCTCTCTACTTACGTAAATGTCAGTTGACAGCTGAATTCTTCTTCAGTTTTCAGAACAAATATTGAAACTGGACGATGCTTCTGGTTTTTTATGACTGGGAGCAGCGTGCCTAGGACCGTCAACGATGGAAGGTAACGATATCTCAGGCTCGGATCCTCCATGGGTCGTAGGGCTGTTAAGTAAGTAAGTTCTGGTTTTCGTTTGCTTTTGGCATAAGCTTAGGTTTTCGATGGATTATTGTAGTTGCCCCTTAGGCTTTTAGAGTTTTGCAGTCAGAGCTGATCTTTGAAAATGAAATCAAATTCGACTATCTACAGCCTTGGCCAAATGTATAAGGCACCCTTATCTTTCTGTCTTCTCTGCCAAATCATTTATCGGAAGTAATTAGATTGAATTTTTGGGTTTTCGGCGACACTATCGGAGGTTGTAAACGATTTTTATTTTTTCCTCTCATTTCATTATTTTTTTGCTTTTTAAAGATATACCGAATCTGAAAGAGTGCCTAATACATTTGGCCAAGGCTGTATTGATATTCACATGAATTGAACGATAATTGAAACCACTTAACGAAATTCACAAGACGTCCTAAAGTCTCGCATTTGTAACATGAAACCAAAGGTTTTCTCAACAAATCCTCAAATAAATACCCTAATCTCGTACACAAAACATAGAATTATGCACATTCTCCCCCTTGTTCGAGTAAGACAATCGAAGATATTAACATCTGCCGTCAACCTACACTTATTAGGCGAAACAAACAAATTGCCTACCCTTGGCAACACCCAGCAATCGTGCACAAAGAAAAAGAAAGTCAACGCCAAAATCACGCATCCACTTAAAAGAAATTTCCAAAAAAAAAAGGCATCATCATCGTTTTCTAAGAAAATCAAAGTACCCTTCTTGAGAAAAGAAATGCTGAAGAAATAAAGAAAAATTTGTAATCAGAAATAATCACACTTGGAGGCGCGCAGAGGAAACAGAATACTCCGACGTTGTCGTCTTCTTCGTTTTCTTTGCGCCGCAATATACACTTCTGCTAAAGCGTATTTCAACAATCCGCCGCTCTCTTTCCCAACTTGTAGCCGGCACACACCACCAACACCCAAAAAAAAAAAAACGAAACAAACAAAATAAATAAAGACGAAAAAGAAATGAAAGACCAAATGAATGTCGTTGTGAGAAAAACAAAAACAAAAAAAACGAATATCAGAAATAACTCAATGAAATTCCACGAAACATCCATAAACATGCTGCTTGTCATTTGTATTTGTATACCCTCCCGTACTCTTCGTACTCTCCGTACACACCCCCCACTCTTTCATTCCGCGCGCTATCGATTGTTGTCTTATTTTTCTTCACCACTGATCACTCTTTTTAGGACTAAGCGCCGCACATCGATTCATTCCACTTAATTCATTTTTATTTGGTTCTTCTTCGTTTCCCTCTCTCTCTCGTCCACTCCTCCCTCATCTTTCTCGTTCGCATTTCGGTTCTCTCTCCCTCTCTCGACCACTCCTCTCCGGACTTTAATCGCATTTCGGTCTGTAATAGTCGAGTCTTTCTGAAAATGCGTTTTGTTTTGTGTGTTTTTTTTTGTTTTTCGCAGCTAGAGGTGTGCCCCTGTAAATTTTGGTGTGCGTGTGTACCTTACATTGCAGAGCGCATCTGTTCTGAAGTTATTGACCCCCAAGGTTCACATTTTTCTATTTCTTTCTCTCTCTCTCTTCCCTTCGGGCGCGGAGCTGTCAAATGTCTTGTGCTCTGTCCAGGATTTATTTGGTTCTGTCAAAAGAAATCCCCCACAGACACACACACAGTCTCTCAATCACCCTGTCGAGTGGAACTGTCTATTTTTTTGTCTTTGAAATTTGATGAACACACATACCGGCGATTGTCCTATTATGTGTCTATGGGATTTCCATTTCGAAGAAGAATTACTTCTGTCAAAAGCTGTTGTTGTAAATCTGACACTCTTCGTACGTGACAATACTTCGAAAAGAGGTTTCGTGTTACAAAAAAATGAAAGGGAGACCCGAAAAACACTGCAAAAGAAGAAGGAATACATTTTTGGCACATTTACATGTCAAAGTTTGGGGCTATTTTTGGAACTGTTTCGCTTTTTTTTTTCAATCGTGATCTTGACGCGCGGGACTGGATAACAAAAGATGTTTACCATCAGACAAGATCCGTGTGTCATTTTGACATTGAATCTGCTTCAATTTTCAGTTTTCCTTAAAACACTGTCGAGTTTCGGAATTGTTTTGACGCGAGACACGACACAACGTGTGCAGGAAGGAGGCCATCCGTCAAAGCGCGTTTGTATGCTAATGGCTTCCAATAGATCCACTGCTCGTGGACAATTTTTGAGTACTTGCCCTCGTTTTTTTTGTGCGCTTGTTGTTCCTACTGTTTCTCAATTTTATGATCAACGAAAAAGAGAATGTGTTGTCGCATAACAAAGGTTTCCATTTGAATTTTTGGGAATAAATCACTGGAAAGGTTTGTTGTGTTCAAAATGTAAATGTCGTCTGTTTTGCATAACTCTAAGCTGATGATGAATACAGGGTGGGCTGCTATCTATGGCCCAAGTCTATCTCCTACTGTAGCTCCCCCAACCCCCGATTACGAAATAGACTGAGAAGTTTTCTTTTTTAGACAGTTTTACTCTTTGAACACAGCCAGTAATTGTAGAGGAGGAGCTGCAAAATTTAAAGAAAAAAAACTGTACTGGGAGTTGAACCTCAACCTAAAGACTGTGGCGTAGGAGTCGACTATTACGCCATGGCGTCCACAATGTTGGGAGTAGTCTATGGAATACAATGCCAACCAAGTGCTTGTCTCTGTTTGCTAATCAAATTTTGGACGATGCCTGTCATTTTAACCACACTTTTCTGAAGGAAACTCAGCAGCAGATTTGGTCCCAACTTTTACAGTAATCACTCGTGTTGTGCGTTGTCTCAATCCACGAGGGGATCTACAGGGTGGGCCATCTAGTGGTTGTTTTGAAACCATCGGTTATTTTGACACTGACAGCTGTCTTCCGGTCGAAATCTTGACAGAAAGTCAGTGTCATACCTCCGAAATGAGTCGCCTTATGCTTGGACAACGTTGGGAAATATCTCATCTCATCTCATCTTCAGTGACCAATGTGTTCCCCTAAAGGGGGTCATCCCACCAAGTCGAAACACTCGTCTGGTAGCGCTTGTGCATAGCTCCTGATGAGTTAGAGCCGATGGCGGAGGATCGAATTGCCTGGAGATCTCTCGTGCGTGCGTTGTCCCCGCGACGTTGGGAAATATTGAAAACTTATTTCCAAAGTGAGTGCTCCTGTGTAGCCCAAACAGTGGGTTTTTTTTTAAAAGAAGTTTTGGCCGAAATGGAGCACCCACCGCGACTGCTGTACACAAGTTTATGCAAACATTTCGTGAGACTGGTGTTCTAGTGGACAACACTCATGGTCCCCGTCGTCGTACTTTGGCCGAGAGTGTGAGACTCAATTCACGAACATCAACTTCGACTCTGAGCCTGTGGGACAAAGCAACAGAGGACGTCCACGAACAAGCTGGCGCATACAAGTCGAGGGGGACCTCGGCCGGCTTGGTGTGCAAAACTGGAGATAGCTGGCGAAAGATCGTGCTGGCTGGAGAAGCATGTTGAGTGAGGGACAGGTCGACCTCGGACTGTAGCGCCCTAAGAAGAAGAAGAAGAAGAAGAAGAGAACAACAAGAAGAAGAACAAGAAGAAGAAGAACAAGAAGAAGAAGAACAAGAAGAAGAATAAGAAGAAGAAGAAGACCTCGCCATCGATCTCAACAGTTCAACATTTCACGCACTAGCCTGAGGAGAATTCTGCACAAAGATGGATGCGCAACAGAAGGCGGTGGATTTGGGCCCAACTTTCAAAGATCTCGGATTATTCGCTTACAAGGTCCAATTGACTCAGCAATTGAAGGCGCGCGATCATCCGCTTCGCAGTTTGGACCTTAGAGCAGCTCAGCTTGAATTGGACAACGATTTTGGGTGAAAAATCATCCTTTCTGACGAGGACGAGGCGCATTTTCATCTCGGCGGCTACGTTGACAAGCAAAAGTCCCTCATCTGTGGCTCGGAAGACGGAAAACCCACACGTTACTGTCGAGAAGCCAATGCATCCACAGGGAGAGACAGTTTGGTGCGGATCGTGAAGTGGTGGACCATTTCTCTTCGTAAATGAGACTGGGCACAACGTTTCGGTCAACATTGGGCGTTACAGAGCCATGCTAACCAGCTTTTCATCTCGGCGGCCATGTTAACAAACAAAATTGCCGCAGCTGGGGCTCGGAAAACCCGCACGTTATTGTCGAGAAGCCAATTCACAGAGAGTGACAGTTTGGTGTGGATCGTGGAGTGGTGGCATCATTGGACCATTTCATTGAGGCTGGGGACAACGTTCCGGTCAACGATGGGCGTTACAGATCCATGCTAACCGACTTTTTTTTTACTGAAATTGAAGACACGGATTTGGACGACCTCTGGTTCATGCAGAATGACGCGCCATGCCGTATAGCCCATGCCACAATCGTTCTTTTGCGCACCAAATTCCCAAATCGTGTTATCAACCATCTTGGCGATGTTAGTTGGCCGCCTCGGAGCTGCGATTTGACCCCCTTGGACCACTTTTTTTTGGGGAACCATGAAGGACCGATGTTATGCCAACAATCCGGAGAAAAATCAAGCACTGAAGGCCAAAATCGTCCAAGCAATTCGTAAGCTACAGTCCGAAACCATCAACTAGGTCTTGGAAAATTGGGGTGACAGAAAGCTCTACTACGAACCCAGCTGAGGCAGCCACTTGAACGACGTTTTATTTCATAATTAATGGGAATGTTTGTTCTTTTTAATGAAGCCACAATACATGGAAAAAAATTTAATTATGTTTACTTTAATGCATTTTTAAAAAGAAACTTGTATTTGGCCCACCCTGTAAAACCCAGCTTTGCATAACTCTGAGCTGAGAGTAAACACTCTGAGAGGCAACATTTCTGTTTGATTGGTTTTGCCGGAAAAAGTTAGTCAACAAATTGACTTAAATGTCAAAGCAAAACCTAGAAGACGTCACATGCTTGTCAAATGTCAAAAAAGGTCACTGACAAGCCAGTTAAAGTGATCCCGTCAGAGAACACAAAAACCATTTCCTTGATGCTTAACTCAATTAAATTCTTAATGTGAGCCCCCAAACTCTGTCTCTCTCGCAGCAGAGACGCAGCAACTAATTGATGAGGAAATACGAAATTGAATTATGAGTCTTCTTGATGAGTTTTCGAGAGTACATAAAACCTTTCAAATTAAATATCCTCAGCCGAATGATTCGCCAGAAATCAATTAATTTCTAATCTTTTACGTCCAAAATTATCTTTCCCATAAACCCCAGAGTGCCTTGAGTCGTTTTATTTTACTCTCGCTATGCAAATATACAAGACGACTTAAGTTTGGAGATTATTTTAATTAGGAAAATGTTTTCGGGGGGGTTCGTTACTCCGCAAACTGAGGCCAAAACCTTGGTCGCACTCGCACTGTGGGACTACATTTTAACACGTACAGTTTTATCTTTGGTTTCGTATCTGATTTCAGGTTTGTTGAGGTGAACATTTCATTCGTTTGTTTCATGGACACTATTTTGAGAGTTTAACGGTAGCATTTGTCAGTAGGCGACTTTTGGGTGTCCTTCGATGCGACTCATCGCTCTGTTTGTAGACGACTGTTGGTCTACTCAGACAATCATCGAGACTTCTGATGCTTTTATGAGTTCGCTGAATAATTCTTGGATCTATTCTTAGTTTAGAGCATATTTCTGGGAAAAAAATAAATGTCACCACGAAATTTCCTCTGCGCAAATGATGACACATGTGAATTTCACTTCAACCCCTCTTCTTATGCACGAGAGATCGTAGAAAAGAACTTGTCATTTGTCAATAAAAATGAAGTGATGACAATCTGAGGGAAATTACCTTGTGTTTCGGAGAATAAAAGGAGGGTTGACATTGTGAATGAGATCACTCTCAGGAGAGTTGATTTTTCATTGAAGTCAGTGGAAAGCATGCATGATCAGTGGAATCTTTTGCGCGATCCAGAAAAAAGAAAGAAGACCTATCGAGGGATAAGTCTCCAAAATATCGCCGCAAGACGGTGTTTGCCTAAGTGGAAGAAGGCAGAAATGTGCAGGATGACGATGGAGAATTATCGCTGCTCCGTCAAGATCGGTAATGAACTCACTAGAGGACGTCCACGTACAAGGTATCGCACACAAGTCGAGGGGGACCTCGGCCGGCTTGGTGTGCGAAACTGAAGACAGCTGGCGAAAGATCGTGCTGGCTGGAGAGGCACGTTGGGTAAGGCCCAGGTACACCTCGGACTGTAGCGCTCTAGGAAAAAGATTCTCGAGAAAATCATGCTTAAATCAAACGTCAACGCACAGAGGATTTGAAGGAGACGAGCTTTCATTTGATTTTTTCAACATCCTCCTAAAGGAGATCGCGCAGATCACTGGCCAACATAAGAGGCGCGATCTTCCAAAAGTCTGTACAACTGCTGTCGGACGCGGATGACATTGTCGTGATTGATCGAACACAGTGAGCTGTCAATGAGGCGTTGGCTGGCATTGAATCGGAGGTGGCTTAAATAGAGGTGCCCTAAATGGAGGAGCCCTGAAGGGAGACTGCCCTAAAAATTAACGGCCTTAATGAAAGCGTGCACGAATGTCCCCATCATCACGACTTCCGAAGCGTGCCTTGAATGCGATTCCATTAGGTAGGCGACCACTTGGCAGACCTAGGATGAGATGGTTGGACCAAGTCCAAAGACTCGCCTACTTGCGCTTGGGCATAGCTCCTGATGAGTTAGAGTCGATGGCGGAGGATCGAGTGGCCTGGGGATCTCTCGTGCATGCATTGCCCCCGCGACCCCTTTAGTGGAACATGCGGGTCATTGAAAATGAGATGAGATTAGATGAGATGAGAATGAAAGCGTCTTAAAAGGATGCGGCCTAAATGGAGACGGTCTAAACAGAGCCGGCCTAAATTGAGGCTCCCTAAAGACTTTGCAGGACGACAATAAAGGTCTCTCGCTGCTCTATCATGTTCTACAAGAAACTCACCGAGACCTTAAATGTCAAAAGAGCACTGAGACAAGGCGACACGCTTGCATGCGAGTTTTTCAACATCTTCCTCGAGGAGATCGCACAGATCACTAGCCAACACCAGAGACAAGAGCTTCCAAAAGTCTGTACAACTGCCGGCATAAGCGGACGACTAAGACAGCTAGGCCGTGTACAGCGCTTTTGACAAGCTCGAAGAATTGTATTGAAGAGAATGGGGAGTGACTGTATAGTCACATAGCACTGCGACCACAATAGATCTATTGTGCCCCCTCGAAGCTCGAAGACAGCTCAAAGAGTCTTTGACTCCACACCAGTGTGGCAACGCAACAAAGGATGCCCAGGAAACCGATGACGAACACATGTGGAGAAGGACTTCAGCCAATTTGCCGTGCGTGCTAAAGATCGTGCCAGCTGGAGAGGCTTGTTGGATGACACCCAGGTCCGTTCAGAATTGAAGCGCCGATCAGAAGAAGAAGGAGATGCATTCTGAAAGGAATCACTCGTAGAAGAGTTGCTTCGTGGTGCACAAGAAGAAGAAGTAGTTGACTCAGACCATGAGAGCGACAAGGGTTATAAGGGGACACTAATCCCCAATTGGGCATCACAATGGGTCCTCAAGGACCTAAGTGAGGCGTGGCTTGCGCCAGTCTGCCCACCTACCTAGCTAGTTGACTTTAAATGAAACCACAGTCGACTCCGCCTAAATGCTACAAGAAAATGGCAGAAAATTTGTCTCTCATTAAGCGAAGTTTTCAGTTAGGAGAACTTCGAAGAACAGACTTTAGTTCAGCTGTATACAATATCTTGTTTCAGTTGGCAGGTTTTCTCAGGCAAACGATTTTTTCAGTTAAGCGAAGTCCAGTTTAGCGGAGTCGACTGTACCAGTCAACATTAATTAAACAGAAGGCGCTCTGAGGATGTAGAGGATTCTGAAGCGTCGCAAAACTGAAGTTGACTATGGTTTATGGCTGCTTTTAGTTGAAGCGCCCGTAGACTCAATTCTCTGTCTTCTTCTTTCGAACGACATGATTCTTGCGGTAGTGCCTTTTTTAACGAGATTCCTACTGTATACATCTACTATCTGGCGAAGCCACAGCCAAGGGAACGGGCTTGGAATAATTAGCGAGAAAAGTAGACCCTGTTGAGCTTGACTTAGATGACTCTCGCGGTAGTGTCTTCTTCCATTCGCCTTCCTCGCGGACAGAACCCAATATTCGACGTAGAATTTTTCTTTCGAAGGTGCCATGAATCAGCTCTCCAGACCTGCTTATCGTCCATCTTTCGGCTCCTTATAGCAAGACTCTGCCAGTCTTGCTATATGGACCCGAGCGGGGTGTTGTATGGATGATTTTGGTCCTGATTTTGGTCCTTCGAGCCGAAGTAGCGACGGCTGGCAAGGGCGATTCTACGTCGGTTCTCCACTAAGATGTCGTTTGTGGAGCTCGCATTTGCCTCGAGGTAGACATACTCCTTCATCTTCTTCATCTTCTGCGTGTGGCGCTACAATCCGTGGTGGACCTGGGCCTCAACCACCAAACCTCTTCAGCTGTCGCCAAGTTGGTTGAGGTCGGTCCCTATTTGGGTACGCGTCACCATAGCCGAAGACATCCTCTGTTGCCTTGCACCACTGGTTCATGGTCGAAGAGACAAACTGCTTAACAACTTTAAAATGTCAAATTCAAACTTCATACAGCCTTGGCCAAATGTATTAGGCACCCTTATATTTTTGTCTTGCTGCCAAATCACTTATCGGAGGTAATTAGTTTGAATTTTATGGTTTTCGGCGACATCTGAGGTTATTTTTTCCTCTCATTTCATTAATTTGTTTGCTTTTTGAAGATATAACGAATCTTAAAGGGTGCCCAATACATTTGGCCAAGGCTGTACGTGAACCTACATGAATTTGCCCAGGGTCGAGGGTCATTTTGATGGATTATCACAAAGCACACAACAATTCTGTTGTCATTTACGAAAAAAAAAACACAACAAAATTATCTCCTGTCTTCGATTTGGTTCTAATCTAAGCTTTCACTTATCAGTTACCCAGTTCATTGTAATCGAATTTCTTAAGAAAATCCAAATCCTCCCCATTCCATCGAAGCAAACAAATTTGATAGAGAAACTTAATAGGAAACCAGTTGATAATCCGTCATCGGGAGATTATCGCACGCAATTCGCCTCACAGACCACGAATTCCGCGGAACGCGGAGACTTACAAATGAATTGCAAAACGTATTCTCCACACGAACCCCAAACAAAACTTTTGCGTAACGCCAATAAAAAGAAATTCATCAGAAATTTAAAAAAAAAAGTCGAAAGAGAAAAAAAGCCCTGTCTTCACCTTGGTCGTCGATCTTTGATGTTGTCGGTCGTTTTTTTTACGATTTTCTTCTCTATTTCAGATTTGTCTCACGGCGATACGTGTTTACGAAACAAACGGAATAATAAAAAACAAAAGTGGGGGATAGTGGCGAAACGCAAACTACTGCGACTATCTTGAGAGAATAGAAGCAAATAAACTGCGTGATTCGAAGAATTAACAAGAAAAGCAACAAAACTCCAACAAGCGAGCAATAGCACTCGCCAAGGTGATAGACGCACACATCGGCGGGGTATCTGTTTTCCTGAGTCGATTTCCCGGAATTTCATTAAGCCCCAGATAGTCAATCGCAGGCTATTTAAAATTTAAACAATATAATTGACATAATTAAAATTGTACACCGTGTCATGTGCTGTTGGGTCGCCTTGAGTGGCAGCTGCCGGTGAAGGGAGTGGAGGCAATTAGCAAAAGCTCGCACACAGGTGGGCGATATAATTGAACTTCCTTCTGCGATGTGTGCGCTCGAAATTGCTAGCAAATCGAATGTGTTCACGGTGATGACGGTTAGCGGTAACAGAATCGGAATAATCCGTCACATTGCCGGAATAATTGGGGCAATCAACTGCCGAGCTACAATTAAATTCGCCCTCCACAGGGTATCTAGAGAGTTACCCTGTCATGCATGACAGCAAATTACTTCAGAAACCCGATTGAAACACGCTGAATTTGTTGACTCAATTTTCGAATGTCAGAGTGGTTCGAATATTTTCGGGGAATCCGACAAAACTCAGTGGGGGAGGGATTCTTGGGATCTATTTGATTGCACAATTCTGTGCCTAACAAATGTGCTCTCATTCTTACAGAGGAATAACAAGCAGCTCTTCTCGCCCGCACTCAGTCGTAGTCGCCCCGAGAGACCGACGGAGAACGCTTAGGGAAGGAAAATGAATGTCTTTTCAAAGTTATATTTAAACTTGTTGCCGAAGCAGTTCAGTTCAGTCTATAATAATGACTACAGTCCCAGGTCGACTTGGGCTTAACTCATCAGTTACTTCGGTCGACGTCAGCAGATAAACTTGAAAACAACCGAGCGACATGAAATATCTTCTTGAAGATGCACAAAAAAAAAAAAGCTTCTCAATCTCGCCGTTCGGAGTCGGCAGAGAACAATAGCACGCACAATACGAGTGGTTTCTGAGAAGCTAGGCCCAGGTCCACCTCGGACTGTAGCGCCGCCATTATTATTATATTATTATAGATGTACCCGGCGCTGGTTGGAAATACGATATTGTATTCTTCCACCCAACGACTGGATGGCGCAGTTGGCTAAGCGCCCGCCCTAAGTTAGAGGTCGTTCCAGGTTCGAATCCCAGTGAATGCAAAGTTGATACGCTTTTATCCGGTTTTTCAAATCTGGTCCAGTCACCATTTGCCGTTGGGATCTAATTAACGGCGCAATCACTGGAGCGGTCGATCAGTGGTAGTAGTCTCACTGTGGGTATCACAATGGACCAACATGATCTAAGTGTGCTGGTGGATTCCCTAGCAGCCCCCTAACCTACATTCGCGATTAATTGTGGAACTCAATCTGAATTTTTTTTGAGCTCAGCTGATATAAGATACGTTATAAAAAAAACATAGAAAACGTAGAAAACATAGAAAAGAGTAAAGTATGAATTCTATTTAAGACTGAAGTTTAAGAGCACTCCTTACAAAGCAAACTTAAGGCTATTTGTAATTGTGGAAAACATAGAAAACAGAAAATATTTAAGTAAGAATTCCACTTAAGTCAGGTGTCTATAAGCACTCTTTATAAAACAAGCTCAAGGTCATTTATAATTGAATAAAACATAGAAAACATATATGTAAAACATAGCAAATAAATATGTAAAACATAGAAAACGTAGAAAACAATCAAGTATAAACTCTACTCAAGTCTGAAGTTTAACAGCACTCTTTACAAATCAAACTTAAGGTCATTTGTAATTGTATAAAACATAGAAAACATAGAAAACAAAAAAAACATTTATGTATGACTTCATCTCAAGTCAGATGTTTACAGACACTCTCCACAAAGCAAATTTAATGCAATTTGCAACGCCACTTGAAGATGTCTCTGTAGTACCTTATACAGCAGCAGTTAGCTCATACCCACAGCTAACCACAGAAATCAATTAAATCCAACTTAAGTGGATTTCATAGAAATTGATTTTCAACAGAAGCCAATTTGTGTGATTATTATTTCAGAAAGATTGCCTTGCGCTAATGAAAAAATCTCAAGAAGTTGGCAAGAAGGCGACTTTCAACGCTAATCACAAGTCATGGCAGGCAGCACGTAGTATCCTAGTCGCTCATGCTACTGCCGACACTTGCCAACAATCAAAAAAACCCAAAACCATTTTCGCGTCACAAGTTAAAACGTTAAATTTCTTTCAACCCACAGGCAGTTTCAAAAACAACGCCAAAATTGTTTAAAATTCCGCAACATACCTCTGCGAAACTATGAATATCCGATCGGTAATTGAAAATTCAGCGTGTATCCGCCGCGTAACATTCTCTGCAGTTGCCTGGAAATAAACAAAAAAATACTCGATTAACAGAAATGCAAGACAAACAAAAACTATAACAAAAATTCCATTCAATCTATGATTTGCTCCATCCCCACTGACACAGGTGGTCGCACATTCGTTAGCAGCTAATTTGGGGAATGCCGCGCCCCGCCCCGCACTGGACCAGCACACAGTCCACGGGAAGGAGGCTAATTGAATGTGGTTGCCCGCCCGCGTCAGAGAATTAAGCGAATGTTTGACTCACCCATCGCTCGTCATTCATAAACAGAAGCCTTCTGGCAAAACAGCGGTATTCCGATGAATTTTCCAAAACTCATCACATTCGGAATTCAATCAATTTTTGAAGAACATCCAAAGACCCGCAAGCGGTGAATGATTGTGGGGATGACGGAGGATCGATAGTGAAACGTGAAAAATCATTCAAATTCAAGTGCAAATTCAATACATAACCGTTACACAAAAAAACCCAACGCCATGCAGTGGGTGGCTTTACGAGTTCTATGGTTTTTATTCCACCCCCACACGAAAGTCCCACACCGCCTACTTGGTGAACTTTGTTGGAGTGTTCTTCTCAGAATTAAGGAGAGGCGAGAACACTAAAAGAAGCCCAGACGCATGGACTTTTTAAAACGCTTCCCAGAAACATGGTGAGGACATTTAACGCAGTTTATTGCTGCCATGTACATATTATGGAATTTTCTATGCTTCTAGCACTCACTTGCTAGTTGCAGAGCTTGAGCGAAAGAAAGAAGACCGCCGCTCGATATTTCCGGAAAATGTCTAGAATTATTTTCTCTCAACAAATTGTTTTATTCCTGGAATGCGGTCAAGGATACAATTGAGTGGAGTGTTGTCGCGTGTTCGGTGTGTGTGTGTGTGTGTGTGGATTTGAGCGCTATCAATTGTTGTAAATGTCAAGACGATTTTCGGGTGTGACAAGCACACAAGGGGACGGAGATTAAGGTCAGGTAGATTCGATTACAAATGGTTTTCCGAAATTTGACTCTGTTAGGACATCAACTGTCACTCATTTGATAAAAAAAAGACAGAGGTGTCATTGACTTGTTGTGATGGTCTTTTTTAGGGTTGACATACATTTTTGGGTGAGTTTTTTGAAGGGGTGCACAGTTTTTTCATCCATTTATGGAACGACGAAGTCAAAACCAATTTGAAAATCTAGTCGAAATTTGGACCGCTTCTTTTTCTGAGGGAATTTGACACTAGAGTGGGTAAGTTTATGGGTTTTTTTTCTGATGTATACACAGTTTCTCAGCCGGGACATCGATTTTTGGAACGACGAAGTCGAAGCTGCTTTGAAAATCCAGTCGACATTTGGACCGCTTCTTTTTCAGACACAATTTCACAAGAGAGCGGATAAGATTATGGGGTTTTTCTGAAGTGTACACAGTTTCTAAGACGAGACTTGAATCATGTCAGTTTTTGGCACAACAAAATGGAAGATGATCAGAAAGTACCCTCAAAATTTGGGCCGCTTCATTTCTAAGGGAATTTCACACTAGAGTGGGTAAGTTTATGGGTGTTTTCTGAGGTGTACACAGTTTCACAGCCGGGGCATAGATTTTTTGGAACGATGAAGTCAAAGCTGCTTTGAAAACCCATTCAAAATTTGGACAGCTTCTTTTTTTCGAGTAATTTTGACACTAGAGAAGGTAATTTCATGGGTTTTCTTCTGATGTGTACAGATTCTCAGCCGGAACATCGATTTTTGCAACGACAAAGTCGAGGCTGCTTTGAAAGTCCAGTTGGTATTGGGACCGCTTCTTTTTCTGTGAAAATTTCAAACCTAGAGTGAGTAGATTTGTGGTTTTTTTTCTGAGGTGTACACAGATTCTCAGCCGGAACATCGATTTTTGCAACGACGAAGTCAAAGCTGCTTTGAAAATTCTGTCAAAAATTGGACCGCTGCTTTTTCTGAGGGAATTTGACACTAGAGTAGGTCTGAAATAGGTTTTCTTCCGATGTACACACAGTTTCTCAGACGAGACTTAGATTATGTCGATTTTTTGAACGTCGAAATGAAAGGTGATCCAAAAATCCATTCAAAATTTGGACCGCTTCTTTTTTCTGAGGGAATTTCAAACCTAGAGTGAGCAAATTTATAGTTTCTTCAGGTGTTTACACAGTTTCTCAGACGAGACTTAGATTATGTCGATTTTTTGAACGTCCAAATGAAAGGTGATCCAAGAACCCATTCAAAATTTGGACCGCTTCTTTTTTCCGAAGGAATTTGAGTGCGAATCATGTTAAAATGAATATCCCCTTGAAGTATAAATATCGAAACTCATAAAAATAGCCTCGCATTCGTATTTGCGCTCCATCGAAAGTTCAAAATAAATTCAAGAAACGTCGTCTCGTCCACGCACAATTATTTTTAGAAGGCCACCGAAATATCAACTCGGTCGTCGCTGCAACGGCGACCACAACGACTACAACTTCCCCCGAACACGAAATTAATAAATAAATGAATAATTAATCGATTTCTGTTCCCCGTATCCGTCCTCATAGCAATTCATCGAAGTGGGAGACGGAGACTTCCACCGAAAAAAGCGGAACAATGACCGAAGTATCCTCGAAGCTCATTAAAAGTGCATGGGAACTGCCATGGCAACTGGAAAAAATCGGGTTCTCCTTTGGGCACAGCCGCAGTAAGTCTCCGGATCCATTGCACGCAATCATAATTCGACCAAATCGCATACCATTATCCTTGATTTAAGTGCCCTCTCTGACATCATCGCTCGCCCACCCTCTCAATTCCCGATGAGGATGCAGCAAGTGGGTGGTCTTAAGGAGTCTGTCATGACGGTATCTGTCTCTGGGAATAAGCTGTGGGCTTTTCGGAATGAGTGGGTACTACTTTGCTAATTGGACGGATTCTAAGAACTGATTCCGATTGGAAAGAAATACCATATCCTTCGCCGGAACTCACGTACACATCGATCAATTGACATTTGGATACCCCACGTCGGTGTCAAAGGCTCTCGTCACGAGTATTTATTTTATCCGTTCATGCACGCTCTCGCCCGCTTTTAATTTGATATTCTGGGAAACATTAATTGGATTAATATTTTTGGATTTTTTCTCTGTTTCTTCCAAGTGATTGACAGCTCAGACGAGCGAGCACACATCTTCAGGGGAGGCGATCTGTGGCAAGGGGTGGTGAGGCAGAAAAAAGTATCCAATTAACCCCTTGACCTCACGCTCCTTTGAGCACACCACCCGACTGCTGCAATGACAGCAATTAATTTTTTACTAATTCCGAGTTTCGAAGAAATCGTTTCGCGTGCTGCACACTCACCGAACACACCCGCACTTGCACTTGCACAGGAACTTCGAGTGTGCTGTGTGTCATAGACCTTGAAAATTTAATGACTGCCACAGTTTTTGTGTTTAAAAATAGTTCTGCCGAATGGATAACCTCCGCGATGTGTGGGAAACACGTTTAGTGCATGCGGTGTATCAAGCGGGACAGAATTTGAATCGAATAGATTGGTCAGCGCTGGGGAATCGCATTCGTATGCAAATACAATTCAATTTCGGATCGATGTCGGGTTGAGGCGGTTGTTTGAGCTGTTTGCACGTAAGCCGACGGGCTGGCTGATGTGTTGCGCAGCGTACATCGTCTAAATTTGCATGAACATCACATTTGACTATGCTGCAGAGAGCGTCGTAGTGTATTGACATTGAGTGAAGCTGAACTACGATCGAAAGTGTAATCGAATTGTCTAGACAATTACAGATTCATCGAGTTCATAGATTTTCCGGGGTGATTTCTAGCTTTTGTGACTTCTGAACCATTGCGCTTTCCTTGATGATCGAAAATGTTGTGACGGAAGTGGCATTTTATTCTGCTTCTGCTTTGAAAGGCTCGACATTCATTGAATTTTGGGGAGAATCAGTGGATGCGCTACAGAAGGCGGCGGACTTGAACTCAACTTCTTCAGCAAACTCTCGTAGGGATCTACAGCCAAGTAAATGCTTGTCGCTGGTGGCGCTACAGAAGGCGGCGGACTTAGGCCCAACTTCTACAGCAAGCCCTTGTACGGATCTACAGCCAAGTGCTTGTCACTGGTGGCTCTACAGAAGGAGGTGGACTTGGTCCCAACTTCTACAGCAAGCCCTTGTACGGATCTACAGCCAAGTGCTTGTCACTGGTGGCGCTACAGAAGGCGGCGGACTTGGGCCCAACTTCTACAGCAAGCCCTTGTACGGATCTACAGCCAAGTGCTTGTCACTGGTGGCTCTACAGAAGGAGGTGGACTTGGTCCCAACTTCTACAGCAAGCCCTTGTACGGATCTACAGCCAAGTGCTTGTCACTGGTGGCGCTACAGAAGGCGGCGGACTTGGGCCCAACATCTACAGCAAGCCCTCGTAGGGATCTACAGTTTAATCCCTTCCGATCATGAGCGCAAAATACTAGTGGTTGCTTTAGAAGGGGCACCGTGGCGTAGTGGGTAGGTGCGTCGACTCCTACGCTCGAGGTCTAAGGTTCGAATCTCACAAAAAACACCTAACATTTTTTCACGGTTCCACCTCTTTCGAGTCACTGACAATTTTTAAAGAGTATAACTGCTCTTCGGAATCGGCATTTAACTATAGGTCCCCTCCAGTCGTGAAAGAACAATAGCGAGCAATAACAAAGTTGGGCCTAAGTTCACCTCCTGCTGCATCGCCACCAACCGCCGACTCCGAACCAGACTGAGAAGCTTTTTTTAGACAGTTTTTCTCTTAGAACACTGTCAGTGACAGAAAAGTGGTGTCAAATTTGAAAAAAAAAAATCAAATTTTGTTGTGCTGGGAGTTGAACCTCGACCTAGGGACTATGGCGTAGAAATTGACTGTTACGCCACGGCGTCCACAATGTCGGGAGATATCTATGAAATACAATGCCAAGTAAATGCTGGTTCCTGTTTGCTAGGCACTAATAATGGTGGCGCCACAGAAGGCGGTGGAGTTGGACCTAGCTTCTTCAGCAAGCACTCGTATTGTGCGTTGTCTCATTAGCGGAGGGGACCTACAGTTTATTGCGGACTCCGAACGAGGAAATTGGAAACCTTTTTCTAGACAGTTGTACTCCTTGAGCTTTGTCAGTGACACAAAAGAGGTAGAGCTGTCAAATCTCGAAGAAAAAAAATTGTGCTGGGAGTTGAATCTAAAACTGGAGATCAGGGCGGTAGAATCGACTATTACGCCACGGCGTCCACAAGTTTGGGAGTTATTTCAGACGATGCCCAGATTTTTACCAAACTTTTCTGAAACTCAGCAGTTAGCTGAAAGGAGTCGATGAATCCTTAAAAGCCCATGCTTATGAGACAAGCATCAACCACGTCCATCCCTCTGATCCACCCAAAAGCCAATGACCCACATTTCGGCACTGTTTTGTTATTTATGTTCACCAAACGACCATACCCCCCAAACTGCTGAATTGCTAAATAGCCCTACAAATCACGTATCAAAAGAGACACTCACTTCACTTCGAAATGAAAATGCCTTTAACAAGCACTGCGATATCTTCAATTCCCTCTCAATGTCTGCAGGCAGGCAGGGGGGGAAGCATCCGAAGCAGCAAAATTCATGAGGGGACACATTTCACCCAAGAGAGCGGTATTATCCCAGCATTTCTCATGAATATCAATGGCGAGCCACTTCATTGGACAAATGTCCTGCTGAAATGTTCCCAAGACTGCACCGCCCAAAAGGGTTTCCCAAATGCCAACCGAGCTATTTTCAGTCATTATCCTGCCAGAACAATGCCAACTGTGCGTCCAGTGTGTCCTGTGTGGGTGTGTGTGCTTGTTCTGCAGGAAAATGCACCGAATAGATTTGCATCTTTCTACGAGGATTTTCAATTTCTTTTCATCTTTAACTGGCAATTGTGCTCGCCCAACAATCGACTTCAATTGGAGACCCATTCAGTGCGTTTCCTGGTAGGCCATTGATCATTGATTCCCTTTAATGAGGGAAGTAATGGGTAGCTACAGTCATAATAACATCGATTTTCCTATTGTGCCAGCAGTCCCCTGTGTGCATGTGTATCCCTTTCCTCTCTTTTTTTTTGCTCTGCCAGAAGTTCACCCTTGTGAGTTCAGGTAGCTGCCGAAATCGGAGTGTATCGGGAGTAGAAGAATCCAATCGGTGTTATGTGCCGTTGAAGGTGATAAATACCGTGTTGCCTATCGCTCTCCCGCTGCTGGTGGTGGTGTGTATTCACTTCCCAGCCCCCACAAATGTCTGCAGCACACACGGACAAGTCGGGCTACACTCAATCGCTTGGATGTGAACAAAAGTATCTCCCTCCACTGAGACGAAGCGAATGCAGAATTCGTGTTTAGAAAGCCAGTCAATAGAAACGTCGTGACTTGCTGAAGGGATTTCTGCGAATTTTTTCTTCATCTTTCATTTGATGTGTTTTTTTTTCCTCCTTTTTAACCGAAACCTCTTCACATCCGAGACGGGAGATGGGAGAAGAAAGGAAAGCGAGCGACACACAGGTAAAAGGACGGCGGATGAGATTGCATTAGATTCTCATGTTTTTTCCCGTTTTTCTTTTTCTTTTTTTTTTTTAATTTTCGTTTGAAGTTGGCTTACTTGGAAAAAATACTTCATTTTGGTGCGCCCCCATTTTTTTCGTTTTCGGATAGATGCCTTGGTTGGCACAAACACACAGAGTTCCTCTTTCACATCAACGTCGCTTTTGTTTGTTGCCGTATCCATCGGATTCGTTGTGGTTTCTCGGAAAATAGAGCACCTTTGCGCCACTATAACCTCATGTTTGTCATGCTATTCCGTTGGTTTTTGCGCTGGAGCACGTTATGATCGCACACAGACACAAGGCCTGCCGAGGGTTCGAAGTACTCTTGCATAGATACCCTGTCGCATTGTAGTTTCTCTTTTGTCTGCGACAGCTCTGCCAACAAAACATGACAACTGAATAAGAACGGCAAAGCGGCATTGGAGTAGATTCCTCCAAACGAAGGACGACGAAAGTTGTCACACTGCGCGTCTTCAAACGGAGAATTGGAGTAAGCAAACTAATTCCGGTTTGTGTGCGCTCTTGTTCACACGCGAAATGAGATTTGGAAATGAAGAAAATTAAGGAGAGTTTGGCGAGTTTTTTGCCGTCTCAACACGGAAGTGGATGATATGAGTGTTTGCTCCCAATCATGGGATATCCCTCTCTCTCAAGGAATTTAAGTGGGGATTTATTTTATTTGGGGTTACCTAAATCTTTGAGTCTCAGACCACTAAACTCGTTTGTTTCGGCAAACCGGTCTTTGGCTAAGTTGAAGGCAAGCAAAAAGAGCAAAATTCTCACACGGGGGCATGGTTTAGATCAACAATTTAGTCTTTAATGTGTTATCCGACTGACATTCGACTCGGGGAACTAGTGTGCGAGTCCCTCATTAAGTCCCGTTTGGTCTGAAGTAGGGCACTCGGAGAACTATTGGGGAAGTTTGTCTGTCACGGACGCCATGTCGCCTGAAGTAGTGAATCAGGGATAACAAATCAGTCCTTTCTGTCATATCCGACTAACATTCGACTCGACTATCGGGTAAATTTGTTGTTTACGAATCCCTCATTGGGCGCTATATTGCAAAAGCGATCATTTTTGACTTTTCACAGCGCGGTAAGGTTTAGTGCAAAAATGAAGTCTTTACTTTGTTTTCCGACTGGCATTCGACTCGACTATTAGGGAAATTCGTTGGCAACGAGTTCCCCATTCGGCGCCATGCTGCCTGATCCATCACTACTGACTCGCGGGTGCCAGTTGCCATGAAGTAGATCGATCATTTCTGACTTGATATTTTTCAATTTGATTTACTCTGTAATCCGACTGACATTCAACTCGACTGTTAGAAAATTTCGTTGGCCAGGAGTCTCTTATTGGGTTCCATGCAGTCTGAAGCAGTTTGGTCTTTTTTAACTCGATACTTTTCACACAGAAGAATGCTTTTGTGAAAAAATGTGTGTTTACAGTGATATCCGACTGACATTCGACTCGATTATTGGGGATGTTTGTTGGTCACGAGTCCCTCATTGAGCGCAATGTAATTCGAAGTAGGGCGGCTATTTTTGACTCAATTTGACTGACAGCGGCATGGTTTAGTGCGAAAATTTAGTCTTTACTGTGTAATCCGACTCACATTCGACTCGAAGAATGAGTCCCTCATTGGGCGACATGTGGCCTGAAGAAGAGCGGTAATTTGTAAATCGATACTTTTTATACAGCGGTATGACTTAGTGCAACAACTTACTCTTTTCTGTGATATCCGACTGAAATTCGACTCGATTATTGGGGATGTTTGTTGGTCACGAGTCCCTCATTGAGCGCAATGTAATTCGAAGTAGGGCGGCTATTTTTGACTCAATTTGACTGACAGCGGCATGGTTTAGTGCGAAAATTTAGTCTTTACTGTGTAATCCGACTCACATTCGACTCGAAGAATGAGTCCCTAATTGGGCGACATGTGGTCTGAAGCAGTGCGGTTATACTTTTGACTCGATACTTTTCATACGGCGGTGTGGTTTAGTGTAATAATTTGGTTTACTGTGTAATTCGACTGATATTCGACTCGGAGAACTAGTGTGAAAGTTTGCTGGTCACGGGACCCAGTTGGCATGGAGTAGGCTGATCATTTTTAACTCGACACTTTGCAAGCAGCGGTATGGTTTAGTGCAAGAATTTAGTCTTCACTGTGATATCCGACTGACATTCGACTCGAAGAATGTGTCCCTCATTGGGCGCCTTGTTGTCTGAAGCAGAGCGGTCATTTTTAACTCGATTTTGTGAGAAATTTGCTTCACCCAAAGCAAACTGGAGTACAACTCCTTCGCTACCGTCTTCTTCTTACTCACTGCTGAGGAAATCCTACTTCAAAGCAGTCCCATCATAAAGTTATGTGTCGCCCTCACCTCATCAATTTGTGACGTCTCCTCACTGCAAACCACCCCTGCGTTCTCCCTCAAAGTTTATCCACCCAAGAACAACTTGCGAATTCTCAGAATCGAAAGCCAAGTCGAATTTGATTCCGTCGCACAACAAAACTTCTCTCGACCGGCCAATGAACTTCCCCAAAAATAAGCAAAAAAGTAGCAAAACAACGTGCCACTGACCTATCCCACCACCAATCAGCCGACACGACTAGATTTGTTCGCCTGAACTCTGTCAAAACCGAATTAATCGCTTAGTCAGATTAAAAGTTTAAGGCCCCTGTCCCAAAAACGATAATTCAACTGCTCACCGCCTAATCCTCTCGTAAATTTTCTCCCAATTCATGAAATTATGATCGGCATTCATTTTCACGAAGATAAACACGAAACCGGGCACCAGTTAGACCCCTACACATATCCGCTGTCGAGGGCCGGCAATTTTCCGTCCCGCTCGCGTCGATTGCGGCGAAACAATCTTCTGATTGCATACCACAGATACCAACCTGTTTTTCGCAGGAACTTCATAAATCATAATCAAAAAATTCTCAGAATTATTTCACCACACACACCTGAGCCGGACAACGTGTGGTACGTACAGTTTAGTCCGGCGAAGCTACGGCGCACAGGCTGCCAGCGCAAACACAGCGAGCGGCTGTGTGCGTGTGTGTTTGGTGAGGGTTTGTGTCGAGAGTGCGCACGCTTGCGCTTTGCCTTCACCTGCGCGAACAACCGCGCCAAGGCAGGAGAACGACACAACGAAGCACAAGACGCAGGAGAGAGAAGAAGAAAAAAAGTGAAAGAGGAGGCACAAGGCAATAAAAAAAAGAGTCACTTCGTGGAAATCAAAATAAAGACTCTTGACATAAAGCCTCGTGTAGCCCCGAAGCGGTTGTTCGCCGAACACCGCACAATCGCGGCCGCCTCCCAACACTCTGCATCTCAGCCATTTCGACTCCGGGGACCGGGGGCACACCGTCATTTTCGATGGAAAACCGAAGAAACGAGTTCCACGAATTTTATGAATGGAGATTTGAAATAAAAATCATGCATGTATGCGCCGCGGCGGCGATCCGAACTGAAACTCTCACTCGCCGCCCAACTGTCCGTCTGCCGGAGCGACTGCACGTCGGAAGAGATTCAGTTAAGTGAGATGCGAACCAGTCCAACCGTGTGAGAGCAACACAATACCGCCAGCACACCAGCCACCAAGCGAGTCTGCAACGAGATCTTCGCCTTTGGAGCTGAGCTGAGTTGTTCATGGGAAAAGGAAACAGCATGGCCGCCAGCCAGCTGCTGTGCACTCGATTTTGTTGCTGGAGATTTCATGCGAAGCCGTTTATAGTCGAATCCGGCCATCTACCGGTTCCATGAGAGCGGCTCTAACCCAGCGGCGAAGTACCTACATAATTGCAGGTTCTCTCTCTCTCTCTCTCTCTCGTTCTTTTGTTGTTTTCCAGTTTTGAGGTGGGAACGCGGATGAGACACTCGGAAGCGGAGAACTCGTCGTGTACACCAGCTTAAGCTTTAATTAGTGACACTCTGGGCGGATGGATGATGGCGGGGGGGATGGAGATGGGACGGTTGTGAGGACAAGTAATTTGTAAACAAAAACAGAATAGACTCGAGAATGGTTCAATGCCTTTGAGGCGTGAATTGAGGACATGAGTACTGACTACTTGTCAGAGAACAGCGGCGATGACGAGCCTCCAGCGCAAAGTGAACGGGAGACCTTGACGAATATTCAAATGGGTTCCACGAAAAATGGATTACTGGTGGAGTGGCTGTGGTGTCACTCTCTCACTTAAGATGCAGGGGATTTGAATAAAAATGTCTTCGAAGACAGAAGATTTATGGAGATTTCCTGAAATGTATTCGTTTGATGTGTTCAATGATCCTCCATAAGAAAGGAGATCATCTCTTTGACTGCTCCATCTATCGGGAGATGAGTCTCCTAAAGATCACCTCTGCCGTTTTGTGGGAGCGTTTAAAACCATCGTCATCGCACTGCCGCGCTTGAAACCATTCTTGAATAATCTGAATTTGGTCGTGATCAGTGGAGTTTCAGGAGAGGGATCGTCCACCATAGATCATGGCTGATCCTCGAAAAAAAACCCCAAGAAACGCAGATCGCCACTCACCACCTATTCGTCGATTTCCAGGCCGCATATGACAGCGTCAATAAGGACTAGGAATAGAGTGCCATGTCCAGTTTTGACACTCCTGTCAAACTCGTCAGACTGTGCAAGATGACGATGGATAATCATCGCTGCTCCGTTAAAATCGGTAATGAACTCACCGAGACCATGCGATGTCAAGACCAGACGATTTTTCAGTCATGATCCTAGCATCTAAGCCTGCGGGACAACGCAACAGACGTCCACGTACAAGTACACAAGTCGAGGGGAGACAGCTGGAGAAACTGGAAACTGGAGACAGCTGGCGAGAGATCGTGGTGGCTGGAGAAGCATGTTAGGTGAGGCCCAGGTCCACCTCGGACTGTAGCATCCTAAGAAGAAGAGGAAGAAAATTTTCGAGAAGATCGTGAGTAAATCGAACGTCAACACAAAGAGGATTTGGAAGAAGACATGAGCTGTCAACATCCTCCTCGACGAGATCCCGCAGAACTTACTGGTCAACACAAGAGGCACGATCTTCCAAAAGTCTGTACAACTGCTGGTGGACGTCAACGAAGTCGTCGGGATTGGTCGAACACAGTGAGCTGTCAATGAGGCGGTTGCTGACATTGAATAGGAGGGGCATTAAAGAGAAGCGTCCTAAATGGGACCTTAATAAAGGCCTCTAAGTGGAAGAGCCCTAAATGTAAGCGGCCTAAATGGAGGCACCCTAAAAGTAATCGGTCTAAATGAAGGCGACCTAAATGGAGGCGACCTAAAAGTAAGCGGCCTAAATGGAGGCGACCTAAAAGTAAGCGGCCTAAATGGAGGCGCCCTAAATGTAAGCGGTCTAAATGGAGGCGGTCTAAACAGATCTGCCGTAAATGGAGTCTTGCCGAGAACCCACATGTGTCGTATCATCATTGGCGTCAGTGGAACCAACTTGCGGGGCATTTTGAAGGATAATTTGCATTTGCTTCCGTATAAAGTTCAACTGACACAAAAAAAAAAGCCAACAAATCATCCACGTCGCTTGGAATACACCCAAACAGTCACTCGAATGACTGAGACTGGAACCTGATTTTTGGAAGCAAATCAAATTTTGATTTTGATTTCTGGCGCAGCTTACAAGCAAATACACGAGGTCCACAAAACACCAGTGCATGAAAAAGTGAAAAATAAAAAAGTGTGACAGACACGACGGACGGACGGACGGACGGACACACCGAAATTATAAAGGTTCCGGTTTTGTAGACGGAACCTTAAAAAAAAGAACTGCCGTTGCGCCAAAACCATCATTGGCCCACTTTTCGCTGGAGAAGGCGAAACAGTCGCATACCGACAGAAAAGATGGCGCACCTTATACTTTCGAGGTAGTCAAGAACTTCATCTACCTCGGCTCCCCAGGAAACACTGCGACTACCATCAGTTTTGAGATTAAACGGAGAAGAGCTCTTGACAGCCGCTGTTTCTTTACCGTCGTGCTGATCGTGCCAGAGGATCTTGTTGGTTGAGGCCGGACTGTAGCGCCACCAGAGGAAGTCTTCAATGATCCATTGGGTGGAGTAACTTGTGCTTTGTTCATGCAGTCGTCACCGTCAAACGACACGCAGAAGTTGTTTTGATGGATTTCTGTAGTATTTCTGGATATCTTCCCAGACCTACGCTGTTAAGTACCTCTAGCACGCCTATGGCCTAGGTCGACTAAACTGCCTAGGCCTCATCGAGCAAGTGAACACCGATTCTCCAGTAGAGTCTTCGAATCCGAGACACCTTGTTCGATAAGGAGAGGAAGACCGATCCTCCGGTATAAGGATCAAGTGATCGCGATGAAAGACAACTCGATCTGAAGATCCCGGTCTGATCCGGAGCTATTGCCGCGTTCTATCGCTGACAGTCGCTGCTTTCTGTCATCAAGACCAACTGATCGTGGCTGCAAGGCAACTTTGTCGCGGATCTTGTATCGCGATAACTTGGTCTTGATACTGGAGGAAGCGTGCCTAGGACCGTCATCGATGGGAGGTGGCAGTAGCTCAATCTCAGTCCCTCTTGAATTTAAGGCCTCCTCGGAACCTTCCATCGCTCCTGTCACTTTTGTCTCCAAATGAGAAAAAGAACCGCAAACGCCTGACATAACCTAGTCCTCTGTCATATGCGCCTGTCAGAGATGACAGACAGAGAATTTTCCACAACGCAAAATCGAGGAATAAATTCGCAGAAAAAACCATACATACACCACCAACCAAGACACCTGACCGCATTCGAACACGTTTATTTTTCAAAGGTTTCCGAAGAAAACAAAATAAAATAAAAATTAAACGCTTCCACGAAACGAAATAAAAACACACATAACCCTAGTTCACGAACATGCTCGTAACCGGTTTTCATTCGAATTTCGCCGTGCGAACTCCGGGGTGGGTTCCACGAGTTCACTATTTTATTTATTCCCCTGAACAAGTTCATCTCCTGCACATAATGTGCTATTTTTTTATATAAATTTTGCACATGTGCGCACATTTTGCAGGAAAATGTGCTGTTCAAGGAATTTCCCTCCCTAATGAGAGTCGATGTGCAACAAAGTTCTGTTCGCTAGATGGAACAGATCGGGTCGATATTACATTTTTCAGAATCGTCGGTTTTGAAAAAAAAACGAGAGAGGGTGTACATCATTGTATACGACAGAATGTTGTACTGTTTCTTGCCGAGTTGACGGTACAGTTATGTTCATTGGGAAAAAATTCCGAAGAAAATGGGGAAAATGGTGGCTATGGCAAAGAGGAGCAGGAGATAGCGGTCTCTTGGAAATGAAAATTATGAATTCAACCGAAAGCACACAGAGCCCCGGCTGATGGACGGATTTCCGATTTGTTCATCGAAATAAAGCATAACCCTGTGTGTGAATCCACACACTTGCAGCACATAGACTCGCGAATTGTCAATAAATCGTGATGTTTACATAAACCGATGGGAGGTTGTGTAATTTACGAAAAAAAGCACGAAAAATTAAATCTCATTTTAATTAAATTTGTTTGAACGGAAAACTGAGAGAGGAGCGCAAATCCTATCACATTTTTGTACTCCGCCTGGGAGTGGGGGCTCTCGTGAGGCCTAGTAAACAAAGCACTTCCCTGTAGACAATGATTATTTTATTTTGTGTTCTATTTTCGAACAAGAAGCAGCAAGCCCCGTCCGTCTGGCTGTTGTGGTGGCGCACAATCTCCCCAGGTCAGGTGGTTCGTGAGTGTTTACAGATTAAGTCGACAGAAATATTTACTCAAATTGGTGGAGAGAAATTGAAGGCGGAAATCGAAATTGTGGTCAAATATGGTCTCAAGTGAACAAATAGAAGGTGGTTTCTATGTTGTGTGCGAAACGATGGAGATACGCACTCCACGAGTTGGGTGCTATAAATAGAATGAAGACAGAGATGGGAGTTTTCTTGTGGAAGGGGGAGAGACTGCTTGGAGACGATGACCTTTTAACAGCGTGACGCGAAACAATTGAATTAAGTCGAGGGAATGGAACATAATCACTTGCTTTTGAGCTGAATGATGTTCATGTACTCGTGTGGGGAAGGAAACGTGTCGGAGATGTGCCCCTTCTGGAGCAGAATCTTCATCCTCTACCCCTGTAAAGAGAGGATTACAGAAGAAAACAGTATTTTTTTCATTTTGAATGCACTTTTATTTGAAAATTCATGTGAATGTTACGTGCTAAGCAAAACTGCTTAACTAACTTACTGGTGTTCAGCGGGCACTCTAAGCAAGCTTCAACCTCAAACTAGGACGATTGGATGGCGCAAACAAAAAAATATTCAAGCCAGACTCAAGACGAAAAAGGTTTGCTTCCAACTTCAGCTCGAAGAGCCGATGAAATCATAGCCGAAGAAAATGCGAATGATCTAAGCCCAGCACACGAGCTACAAGTAGAAGCAGCACACGTCGCTCACAAAGAATTTCATCGAACGATGCTCCACGACAAGACTGTCACACAAATCCACCTGCCACGGCAGATTATTCATCTCCCTAAGCCCCTGACCCCATCAGTCGAAGCGAGAGATTTATGTTACCCCTAATTAGCCCCGAAAGGGATTAGTGGAGGGGACAATTGTGTCGTAAGACAATTGGCTTCGGCTTGGTCTAGAAAATGTCAACGGATTACGAGCTGATCCCCTCTCTGAATTATTCAAATTCCATTTGCGACTTAAGCGGAACAATCTGATTAGAACCAGACCACACAACAAGTGACCCCCTCCCTCTTGCCTATTCATGGCATTCAAACGAATCGATTCCGAGAAACGCTAAATACCAAGATGCCTCTCACACGAAGGCACTTAATTAACAAGTCTTCAGTTTGAACCCCACATCAAGGGAGGGACGAGGCAGTGGCACAAACATGAAACCGATTCATGTTTCTTTGAGTTGAGCAAGTGATCGAATTGGAATTGGATTTTATCGTCTCCGATTTGTCAAAACTATTCAGTCACCATCAGTGAGAGAGTGCATTCATTCGCAAGGCAGACGAAACACCCAAGTCTCCGCAGTGCCTGACTGTCTCCCTATCGGTTGTTCATCGGTCTGCCGCACACACGCACGCATAAATAGGCTGCCTTTGTTCGGCTGCACTGGCCGGTGCAGGTGGCTGTGTTCAGTAATGTATTCATTGTAATATTTTATGCAAATCCTTTTCCGAATAGGATTATGCATGGGAATCGGATTTGTATTAGACTCAGTTGCTGCTGATATCTATCGGATGCTCAGCCGACAAGTGCATGCCGAACTGGGGCACGAGAAAATGAATTTATCTCTCTCCCATCTGTCATCTCGGCTGTCATGAATTGTTTGCATTTAAAGACTGTCGGCATTCGCAGATTTATGAGGATGTTGATGGCTTCGAAATTGGTTTTCTTGTGAGGGAATCTACAGGAAATTGGATTTCTTTGAGAGGAGGATTGCCAGAGAGAGGGACTTGAATTAGGCATGAGTGGGAATTGGATGCAACCCTTGAGGACGTTCTCTTCTGCTTCTTGTGATGCTACAGGCCGATACAACGAACAGTATACTTGTCCGAGGCAGGTTACTGAACTTCTACACCAACCCCCCGGTCTGTCCGTGTTCTCTCAGGAGTGGAGGAGACTTACAGGCTTATGCCAACTCCGAACGGGGAGTTCGAGAATCTTTCTCTAGACAGTTTGCCTGTTGAACATTGTCAACGACTCGAGAGATGTGCAGCTGTGGAAATATGAAAGACTTCCGGCTTAGGAGCCGATACCCTTACTTCCTACGCTCCGACGCCCACTTGAGAGACATTTTCAACCACTCAAGAGTTCTGTTCAAGCAAATATTTAATTGGAGACTTTAAGGGAGGATGTAGACCTATTTGAGACTTGAAATGAGGATGTAGACCCTATCCTCAGCCTCAAAAACCGCTGACTTACCACGACGATACATAAATGTAGAGCATCGTAAAACTAGCACCTGAACCTGACGAGAAACTTCCGCCAGAGAAGTGCTAAATGCACAGCTGAACACGATTCCCATCGTGGAAGCAATCAATTAGCACGTCTTTTCGAATTCCTTCCGGTGTTCCTCACATCAGCCGTTCCTTCATCAAAATCAGACGGAAACGGGCAAACGTCAATTGCATCGATTTTATGGTGCTTTGAGTCGACTGTTTGTTTCATTCTTGTACGTGGACCTCTGGCTATTGATGGCCTCTGCCTGCGGATGGGTACCACTTAGACCAAGACATTTCCGTTGTGTATTGAATCTCAGTCGCAACAAAAATGTCTCTCCTAAGCGATCTCCCACCAGCAAGTCTTGTTAGGCGGCTACGAATCCAAAGCCTAGAATGGAGAACGCATGGACAATACTGCTCCAGGCCGAAGAGTCTTGAACTCCGCGTCCGTGGGACAACGCAGTAGAGGACGCCCACGAGACTGATGGCGTACATATGTGGAGAAGGACTTCTTGGCGCGTGTAATTCGAAGCAGCCGGCTAAAGATCGTGACAGCTAGAGATGCTTGTTGCTTGAGTTCCAGGTCCATCCATGACTGTAGCCCCATCAGGAAAAGAAGACGACTTAGCCTCTGTTAGGTAGTGCCAAGAAGCCGATCGAAGAAGAAGCGCTGATCCTCTGCCAATAGAAGCACTGATCCTCCGCCAGGAAGTGCTACGAAGTCGGTCGAAAAAGAAGCACTGATCCTCTGCCAGAAAGAGCCACGAAGCCGATCGAAGCACTGAGCACTGAGCCTTTGAAGTGCCACGAAATCGATCGAAGAAGAAGCACTGATGCTCTGCCAGGAAGTGGCACGAAGTCGGTCGAAGAAGAAGCACTGATCATCTGCCAGGAAGTGGCACGAAGTCGGTCGAAGAAGAAGCACTGATCCTTTGCTAGGAAGTGCTACGAAGTCGGTCGAAATAGAAGCACTGATCCTCCGCCAGGAAGTGCTACGAAGTCGGTCGAAAAAGAAGCACTGATCCTCTGCCAGAAAGAGCCACGAAGCCGATCGAAGCACTGAGCACTGAGCCTTTGAAGTGCCACGAAATCGATCGAAGAAGAAGCACTGATGCTCTGCCAGGAAGTGGCACGAAGTCGGTCGAAGAAGAAGCACTGATCCTCTGCCAGGAAGTGGCACGAAGTCGGTCGAAGAAGAAGCACTGATCATCTGCCAGGAAGTGCCACGAAGTCGGTCGAAGAAGAAGCACTGATCCTCTGCCAGGAAGTGCCACGAAGTCGGTCGAAGAAGAAGCGCTGATCCTCTGCCAGGAAGTGGCACGAAGCCGATCGAAGCACTGAGCACTGAGCCTTTGAAGTGCCACGAAATCGATCGAAGAAGAAGCACTGATGCTCTGCCAGGAAGTGGCACGAAGTCGGTCGAAGAAGAAGCACTGATCATCTGCCAGGAAGTGCCACGAAGTCGGTCGAAGAAGAAGCACTGATGCTCTGCTAGGAAGTGCCACGAAGTCGGTCGAAGAAGAAGCACTGATCCTCTGCCAGGAAGTGGCACGAAGTCGATCGAAGAAGCACTGATCCTCTGCAAGATCGATCGAAGCTGGAGTCTCTCAATTTGATCTTCATGATCTTGCTCTTCTAAAGGCCTAAATAAGGCATGCCACCTGAACAGTCACAGGGCGTAAGTGAGGTTGAATTCACTTGTCAGTCGTGTAAACGAAACCAGAAATCGCTCGGATTCGAAGACCATCCTCGGAGACATGGAACCGATTGAGACTTAAATCCTTTTTGATTTTGAGAAGATTGTCAAAATAATAGGTCTTTCAAGCTCCATCGCTGACAGTCCCGGGCATGCTACTTTCTACCAACTGATCGTGGAAGCAAGACAACTTGGTCTTGATGACTGGAAGCAGCGATCATCAGCGATGGAACGGAGCAATAGCTCAGGTTCAGACCGGGATCTTAGATCGAATTGTCTTTCACCCGCGATCACTTGATCTTCCCGTCGGAGGTTCGATCTTCGTCTCCTTCTTAAACCAGGAGGCACAGATTCGAAGACTCTCTTGGCTCGAGCAGTTTGGTCTACGGATTTTTGCCTTCCGGACTATGTTCACGACCGAGTTGCCTTGCATCCGCGATCACTTGACCGGAGGATCGGTCTTCCTCTCCTTCCCAAACCAGGAGCCTTGGATTCGTGGTCTCTTTTGGCTGGACTATTGGTGTTCATTCGCTCGATGCGGCAGTTTAATCTACGGATTCTTGCCTTCCGGACCATGTGCAAGACCAAGTTGCCTTACATCCACGATCACTTGATCTTCAAACCGGAGGTTCGATCTTCGACCAGGACGCTCGGATTTGAGGACTCTCGTGGCTGGAGCAGATTGGTGTACGGATTTTTTCCTTCCGAACTGTCTTTAGTCAAAAGGAACGGAGTTTGACAAGACTGTTCGGTTGACCTTTGCGTTGAGGTCGTTAGATTTATGAATTGTGAAAGATCTCATGATTTTCTGATCAAATCTGATGTTTTGAGACTTTTTTGATAACGCCAAAGGCTGGGTTTGGCTCTTATTTACCTCATATAAGCCGTCACATCAGCAAATCGAGGTTTTGACTGCTCAAACTTCTTCTCATCAACGACTGGATGGCGCAGTTGGTTAAGTGCCTGCCCTAAGTTAGACGGGTCCCAGGTACGAATCCCAGTGAAAGCAAAGTTAATACGCTTTTATCCGGTTTTTCAAATCTGGTCCAGTCACCATTTGCCGTTGGGATCAAATTAGCGGCACTATCAGTGGAGCCGTCGATCAGTGGTAGTTGTCTGACTGTGGGTATCACAAGGGACCAACATGGTCTAAGTGTGCTGGTGAATTCACTAGCAACTAGCTCCTAACCTTCCCTCATCAAGTTGTGATCGTTTGCAGAGTTTGTTAAGATCTCCATCACGATCACAGATTTTTGGGCCTCTCAAAAGTGTCTCCCGTGTCAATGTTTCGAGATGTTGATCTGAATGAATGAAGGTCACTTATGTTCGATATTTTATTCACAAGAAACCGTTGTCACCCGCCTCAAAATCTTTTGGATCACCCCTTTGCAAAAACCCGCCAAACTAGTCCAATAAAACTCAGCCATAGCTGATCACTTTATGATCTTCAAAACTAGATTTGCAACTTTTGTGTGTTTACTTTCCAAATATCTGATCGAAATAAACTCAAAATAAACTGAAATTCCTTCGAAAAACCACACAATAAACCTTGTGTCGGAACAGAGAAGGTCAAGCACATCATGTCAGGCCTCTTCCACGTTCGGCAGCATAAATTATCTCGTCCTCCGAACGTGACGATAGTGATCTTTGCTCTATCGAATGCGATTTCTTTCACCTGAAACCGTGGACTATGTTCGAACAGAAATAGAAACAACGCGCGTATTCCGACTATCTTCCCGGATGTGTTCAAACACTTTTTCACTTTTTTTTTTTCGTTTTCTCAGTCCACTGGAGAATTTGTTTTGGATATTCTTACGTCATTTTGTCCATTAAATTGCGTTCTTGGAATTCCCTCAATCAGCGAACAAAAAAAGAGTGTGTCTACTATGCTTTTATTTTTTATCAATTAACTCGACGAGTGGCGTGACAGAGAGAGAGAGGAGTTTAACTGTATTCAATCGCAATTAAAATCGTTTGCCAATCACAATCGATTCGGTTTCGTGGAATTTCAACAAATACCATGCATAACTTTGTGTTTCTAAAGTTCCGCTGAGTGAATTTACAATAAACACGAATTTTCGTGTGTGCGTGCGTGCCGAGTGATGTTTGACGTCAAAATACGGTTTCAAGAAACAGTTTGTTCTCCTCTCCTTTCTTTTGCATTCATTTTGACAGTGACGTCTGTCAATTGTTGTCTGTCGGCAATCTAGTTTAGTGGAGCGCGGGGGATATTCTCTCTCGAGATTCAGGTTCTCTCTTCTTTTTTTTTGGAGGGGGAAAAAGTTAAAAATACAAATGACGTTTGATGGGCAATGTATTTATGAGCACAATAACTCAAGGATGACAATTAGCTCTAACAGCAGATTGACTACGCCGAATAACACATAAATTTTGTGACACAAAAAAAATCGTTGACACATGTTAATCGAGACGAAATCTCTCGTAGACACAATAAAAAATGCAAATTACGAGTTTTACCGTTCGGATTGACATGGAGAACGCGTTCGTGTGGAAGTGTCAGAAGAGACACATCATCATTTTTTTGACATTTGGACGGATAAATAAAGGAGAGAACGAGGCCATTCAGATCGTTGCTGCTGCTTAAATGCTTCCGGAGGGGGGACCTCGTTAGATTCCCGTTGATAAACGGGTGAAAGGGCAGTCGTAAAGCGTCCACCGAACTGTCATTTGCTAACAATGATTGAGTGACAAGTGCATACACTTAAGATTGAGAGAATAATCTCCTCTTCCGATGAATTTAGCTCACAATCGCATGTCGCAACACAAGTGAGCTACAATCTAGTTCCATCTCTCACTTTGACAGCTCTACTGTCATCTCTCACTCTGGCAGCTCTACTGTCATCTCTCACTTTAACAGAAGAACATTTCCAAAATCGTGTCGCAATTTATTTCAAGAACTTTCTCAATCTCGTACGTCGAACAAGATTGAGTAGTTCCTGGAACATTTCCCCCCCTCCTCCACACTTAACATAAATTTCCCAAAAGAACACAACCTTCATTAGTTTTACATTCGGATTCCAAGAAATCCCCGCACACAAACACAAGCAAGCTGCACTACTTAATGAATACAACCCGTCCGTCTGCCGTTGCATCACATGTTTCATTTTCTATCTGCATCTGTAACAACATGACGTTTGTAAACACATCTCGGCTACCGTTCTGGTGTGTCCTCATTTTTTTTCTCGTTCTCGAGCTTGTACACAATAAATCTTCGTTTTCCTCTTTTTCACCTGTTGGGAGATTAATACTTGAGAGGTGCTTTGGCAACGCAAAAATCGAAAAGCTGACATTTGTTTTTGAACGCACCCAAGGTTCGACGATGGGGTTTTGTGTTGTGATCCACATTTCAGACGTTGTCGAGAGTTTATTCTTTTCAAATCCCCCTCCTTGAATACACCCACTTCAAGGGGAATTTCTAAGAATACTCCTCCGTCGGAATGAATAAAAATATATGCCTATTGCATCATCACCTTGAGAACCTCATGTATATTCTTGTGATTATGAGTCTCTCCATCCACGCACAGGGGATTGAAGTGAGGGTAAGTCCTTAATCTGGATATTCGGAGTGAACGAAAGAACGAAAATATGATGAGAGTATCCTGAGTAAACATCGTTTGCCTGCTGAATGGATGGTCGGTCAAGTTTAGAAAAAGCTCTCAGAATGTTTTCCAAAAATATTTTTTGAGAAGTTTTAACTGATTTGTTGACTTTGTGTTAAGTTTACTCAAGTCAGTCAAGCAGAGTTTTGTAAATGTGTCAAAAATTACGTGCGAAGAGTGATGGAAGAAGTCGGAGCGCGATGGAGTGCGACGGGACGCAAATGTCTGCTAAGTTAGACAGTCAGTCTGTCAAGACCCTTTAGGGCAACTAAAATGGCTGCACGGAAACTGAAATGATGCATTTTGACTATAATATCCCCTTCGTCAAGTTTCGTTAAGTTCGTTCAGTTTTGAATGCTTATGCACGGTCGATTTGTTGACTTTGTGCTAAGTTTACTCAAGTCAGTCAAGCGAAATCTTGTAAATTGTTGTATCACGTGTCAAATCTGACGTACGAAGAGAAATAGAAGACTTTTAACGAAGAATAACAGGCCGCGAAGGTCTGTTAATTTAGACTGTCAAGAGAAAAGGACCAGCTAAAATGGCTGCATAGGGGATTTAAGAGAATTGAAGAAACCGCAAATGACGCACGGTGACTATAATAACTGCTTCGTCAAGTGTCGTTAAGTTCGTTAACTTTTGCCTGCTTACGACTGGATTGATTTGTTGACTTTGTGCTAAGTTTACTCAAGTCAGTCCAGCGAAATTTTGTAAATGTGTCAAAAATGTCGTACAAAGAGTGATGGAAGAGGTCGTTGACTTTTAACGAAATGTGACAAGACGCAAATCTCTGATGAGTTCGACTGTCAAAACCCTTCTCGGCCAACTAATATGGCTGTACGGAAACTTAAAAGAACTGCATACACAAAAATTACACATTTTGACTACAATAAAGCTTTCGTCAAGTTTCGTTAAGTTCGTTCACTTGTGCCTGCTTAAGCAGGATGGATTTGTTGACTTTATGCGAAGTTTTTTCAAGTCAGTCAAGTGGAATTTTGTACAATTTTGTATCATGTTTCAAAAATAAAATACGGACAAAGATTGAAAAAGTCGTTGACTTTTAACGAAACGTCACAGAACGCAAGTCTCTGACAAATTAGACGATCAAGACCCTTCTCGGCCAACTAAAATGGATGTAAGGAAACTCAAGAGAACTGAATGCAGAAAAATGCTACATTTTGACTATAATAACCGCTTTGTTCAATTTCGTTAAGTTCGTCCATTTCTGCCTGCTTACGCGAGATCGATTTGTTGACTTTTTTGTGAAGTTTATTTGAGTCAGGCAAGCGAAATTTTGCAAAATGTTCTTGAACGAAATGAATTGCTCTCTACGTATGCAAATCCAAGTTGACAGCTGAATTCTTTTTAGAGTTTCTTACTCCAGGGTAAACACGGTGACTCTCTGCTTGGTACCGGGACACACAGGAGTTCAAGGAAACGAGAGAGCGGACATGTTGGCAGAGGAGGACCCAGAGCTAGATAAATCTCTAGCACTACCTTATGTCAAGGCAAGTAATAGAGGACGAAGCCTTAGAAAGAGCAAATGAGCGATGAGCACAAACGAGAGCCCTGTGGCCGGTGTTGAACAGAAAGAAATCATTAGCATAAGTCGCAAGGGTATACGGATGGTGGTGGGAATTCTCATCGGACATGGCACCCATGCCAGAAGATTAGGTATCCCCCATAGCGACTATTGTAGAAGTTGCATGGACGAGGGGGAAATAGAGTCTGTCCGCCACGTGCTATGCGATCGTCCAGGCCTACGGAGAAGGAGATTGCTAGACAGGAACTCCTTTGACGAGCTGGAGGATCTGTATAAAATAGAGCTGAAGCACCTCCTGAAATATATATGGACAACAATTTGGGTGATTCTAATTAGCAGTTAAAGTCTAGGTCTCATGGGGGGTGCCACACACACGGCACAATGGACCCAACTGTTGGTTTCAGTGAGCCGCGATACAGTCTCAAGGGCACCCTACCTATCTACCTAGGGTTTCTTTAACAGTTATAGACACTTTGAAGTTTGACGATTATTCTGATTACTTTTTGTTTTGATTTGACATATGCTTAAGTTTTCGTACGTCTATTATAGTTGGCCCTTTAGTCTTGAGAGTCTAAAATATACGGAGCTCCGCTTGCTGTCAAATTTTGTTAGTCAGTTATTCATTTTTGAATTTCTTATGTAAAGGGTGTCACAAAATTGATAAAAATACTCATAAAAAGAAGGTTTGGCATCACTTTTCAACCGTTCAGAAATTAGTTCAAAAAATCAGAGCGATTGGATCAATTAGACCCTCTAGCATGTCATTCAACACACAAAACATCGTAGCAAGTGTTACAGAGACTCAACGAACGTCACTTCGGCACCAATGTCAGAAGTTTGACATTTCGAGAAGCCTGTCAAAATTCTGATCAAAGAAGTCTAAGAATTTATTTGCAAATTTCATTTCATTTCATTTCATCATTCATTTCAGAAGAAATGAAATATAAAAATTTGAAACATGAAAAACTTAATTCATCGTTGACAATAGGAAAGAAATAAAATGTTTTTCCACTCGTGTGAATAATTTGTTTGCTTTGCGCTTTTTCCACTGAACTGATGTAATAAATTGCGATTCTTAAGAAAGCCTATCGGTCTGGCGCCACTTAATTTTTTGTTTGTTTTGCTTTTATTTGACGATAAGACTTGCGTCGCAAGGGAATGACTTAAGGCTTGCGGAAGTGTTTAGGACTTTGACGGTGTCTTATGGGCTTATGTGTCATAATTTTCGATTGTGCACGTTAATTATTGCATCAGCTACGATGCTGTCTCCTTTTTTAGGTGACAGATTGTGTTTAAATTATTGAACGGACAGGGAATTGTAGAGGAAGTGTGACAGTCATTAAATGAATGAAAGTGGCAATAAAATGCACGCGCTACAATATCACGTTTCATTTGATGTAATGTCTTTAGACAATCGTTGTATGTACTTCAATGCACTTGAATGGCGGCTGTCAATAGGCAATTAAATGTGTTAACGACCAATGCAGTCAATTGAATGTGAATGGGAAGTCATTTAGAATATAAGGGGTATGTTCAGAAATGTGGGAGGTCGTTAAAGATTCCAAAAAAAAATGAATATGAACGACGACGAGGATGATTTTTGTAAACAATGAATGGGTGATGAAATTTAAGGTAGATTTTTCAACTCCCTCTGACAAGCACAGGCAAACAGAGAGAGAGGGACTGTCATCTGTCAGTTTAGGAATACCCAGCAGACTGACGTCACATGCACACAGCCGAGACAGTCTGTCTGGCTGTTGACGGTTTATGATCGACACTTGATGACAGATGGGACTCAGACCGGGATTGCCGCTGAATTTTTATAAGATTCCATAAAATATCCTCTGACACTGATATCATCTCAGACACGCGATGAATATGATATCCACGTCTCTTTCCTTCAATTTTTCCTGCAATTCACTGGATGTCATCGACCCTGTCAGTGACATTAAATAAGTTATTGTCAAAGTACTTCCCCCCAGAGAGAGAGAGAGAGGACGGACTACCCGAATGGACCACACAAGATGAGGAACAAATACCCAGCTGAAAAAAGTACGATGTCGTCTATCTTTGTGTGTACAACGGTCTCGACTGCTTTACAAATTGTACGACGGTGCTCCCCTGCTGCCTGTCATTGTCGTCGTCGTCGTCGTCGTCGCAGTGCAGCTCGGTACAATGACCCAGTTAGGAGTTGCTGATGCAGCAAAATCCGAGTCTTCAAACGAACGGGGGAAAAATAGCCGCGAAAATAATTTTCCAACATCGCCGCTGCACCACCCTATTGTCAGCAGCTCTCCTGCAGACAGATTCAAACAGAAAAAAAAACCCCAACGAGAGTATAACTCCCTACATAAGTGGTTCAGTCAGAAATGTGTGCTTCTCTCTCTCCTTTGGTCGATCGTTTTGTCTGTCGTCTTGTTGTTGTGTCTCCCTGTGGGTTCGTATCTCCGACAATCAGCAAAAACACAGCACAGCACACGTGTGTGTGTGTGTGTTTGAGCGAGAGTATCATTGAACAAGAGAGGGTCGAGTCGGGTCGGGTCGGGCGGGAAGGCCGACGACAGTGTGGCAAGTGAAACAAAAAAAAAAACAAAAAACTGCAGAGAAACGAATATAATCGTATGTTGAGTAGTACTTACGTTTTGCCGCGCGCACGTTTCGGTTCAACACCCAAGAGGCGTGTGTGTAATCCAAGCCTTGTGACAGATTGATTTGATCCGCGAACAATTCACTTTATCTCTTCGCTTCGGTCGAAAATTTTGAATCAAAACCGAAAACGATTAACTAATTTTTTTGAACATTCATTCACACACACCCGCGCGCGCTATCTTCGCGACATTTGACAACAACACAGGGTGCTCTCAACCACAATAACAAGAGAAAAACTCGAAACACTGGTTATTCAATACTTTGCTTCACTTGTATCTTTTTTAATTTTCTGTAAGCATTTTCCTCCTCGCCACCACTTGACCGAGTGTGTTTGTGTTTTGCTTTCGAACTCGATTGGGAAAATGTGAAGAAATCGCACGCTTTTCCTCGACTCCACTTGAGAATTGAGGCCTCGTCAAAACACTTATCGGCCGTGTAGAGATTCGATAGATTCAATAATTCCAGAGAACCGGGGAGGGGGGGAGATTCAAATGGTCTGACGTGTTGTTTTTGTTTATTAATCTTTTGGGTGTGTAGTGGCTTTGACTTCCGTTTGGTTGTGTGTTTTGGAAAATTCACTGATTCGTTTAACCGATTTATGCACACATATATGTAGAGTTGGGAAGGAAAGAAAAAAACAACAAAAGAGCGAGAGAGTGTGCACCTCACGAACCGTTCGCAATTCGATGTGTCTGACGACTGAATTTGGTGCGGTGTTTCTTCGTGTGACGAAAGATTCGATTTGCTTGAGTGTTTTCCTGTGTATGTGTGTGTGTGTGTGGGTTCGGGGTTTGATGAAGAATTGGATGTGTGTATGGGTATCTGTGTGCAGAGAATGGAAAAAGATAAATGAGGTACATGCTTTTTGTACGATGGTGTTGAGTGGAAAATGTGCGCTTCACAGGGGACTGCGAGTTGCCGTTATGGTTGTAGTTTGGGAGTTAGGTTAAACGTACGAAAACTGAAGCGTACGTCAAATTCAAACCAAAAGGAATCAGAAGCATCGGGTTCATTAAGGGTGTCCATAATTGCTTAAAAAAACTTAAGAAGAATTCAGCTGTCAACTGACATCTGCGTACGAAGAGAGCAGTTCAGTGGTAATTAGGCAAAATTAAACGAACTTAACGAAGCTGTGCGAATCGATTACTGTGTGTATTCGCTAGGTTGCTTCGGTTGTTTTAAGTTTTCGTACGGCTATTACTGTGGACGTCGTCGTAGAACTTACATCTGTGAGTATAAGATAAACGCTTGAATTAGAGTTTCTGCTGCAGAACGAATTTAACGAAACTGGGTGAAGGGGTTTTATTTTGGAGAATTTTTGAAACTCTACCGGAGCACTCAGACTCAAAACTGGTCCATTGTACTGCCAGGTGGCAACCTATTCCAGTGCCGTTAATTTGATCCCAACGGCAAATGGTGACTGGACCAGATTAGATTTCACTTGGATTCGAATCTGGGACTCCTCAAACTTGGGGCAGGCACTTAACAACTGCGCCATCCAGTCGTTACTATGGTCGCAGTGTATTATTTTGTGAATGAACTTAACGTAACTGATCGAAACTGTAAGTTGGAAAAACTGAACGAACTTAACGAAACTCTTTGCTCAGTTCGATTACTATGGTTACAGTGTACCATTGTTGTGTATTCGCTTGATTGTTTCAGTTCTCGTAGGTTTCTGTACGGCCATTATGTTTGGCCCTAGACATACGTAGGAAGCGATTCATTTCTCTTCTGAGTAAGCAAGTAAAATTGAACGAACTTAACGAAACTGAGCGAATCGATTACGGTGGTAAAAATGTATCATTTTTGTGTATTCCATGAGTGGCTTCAGTTCTCTTAAGGTTCACAGCCAATCTCTGCTTAAGGCTTTGCTCAACCATTTAACCACTTCTAGGATAGTTCAGGAATGCAAGTCTTTTCTGAATTTGATCGGCAGTCTGGATCCCAGGAACTCTGCGACACCTGTGGAGAAAATGATGACACTGCAGATCACTTTCTCTGCCACTTTCCCGCCTTTGCTCGTATCAGGTGGCAGTTATTCGATGCTGATGACCTTATCACAGAAGCGCCTTCGGAAGACCATGAAATTCCAGTAAAAGTATGTTGCTTCCGGCAGGACAATGGACCAGTTTTTGAGTCAGAGTGCTCCAGTGTAGTGTTTTAAAAACCTTCGACAAAAGAAAAAAAAGAAATGGTTCCTTACGGCCATTATAGTTGGCCCTTTACTCCTGCTCTCGTAGTGAAACATGCACCTGTGAGTCTTAGATAGACGCTTGTATCAGAATCTCCGTTACGAGTGCTAGCTATAGTTGCGAACTCTTTGTCAAAATAATCGAAGGGAGTGGCATTGCGTTTGGAACTTTTGTGGAAGGTCTTGTTAAGCTGATCCTCATTTGGATATAATACGGCGCTACAATCCGAGGTGGACTCTAGCTTAGTCTCTACAGCAACCACTCGAATAGTTTGTGCTCTAGTTCTCTCACGAGTTAAGGGGACCTGCAGTTTAATGCAGACTCCGAACGACATTTTCAAACCAAATAAAATGGTCTAAGAACTTGAAACTATCTAGAGTCATCTAGCCCAAACTTTGCTACAAAATACTAGCAGAATTTCACGCTGTTTCATTTTATAGCACGCAGATTCATTGCTTTGAATCGCACGCTATTTTCCTGGCGCCCAACATAAGTACGATCACCCCATCCTTTTTACTGAAGCACCTCTATCCGAAGCTGTGTCAGTGCCAGGCAGAGTCACACCTTCAGCAGGCTTGCGGGTCGGTTTAAGTCCCCGCACCACAACAAGGTGTCTTACCGCAGAAGACATAAGTACTTTAGTACTATCGGAATAAAAATAGAACCACAAGCTTGTCCAGCTTTGTAGCTACTTGTAGACTGACCACTCCTTTTGACGCTATAGTCCGAATTGAACCTGGGGGTCAACCAACCAGCCTTTTCTGGTTTGGTACAATATTTTGTTTTTTGCTGGATGTCGTCAAATTGCGCACACGAAGCTGTTGGAAGTCCCTCTCCACTTGGGTGCGTCACCTTAGACGTGGACATCCTCTGTTGCGTTAGCCCACTGGTTTAGAGTCAAAGATTCTCCGGACTAAGTTCTCAAAGCGTCCTACTTATCCTACCCATCTAAGGCTAAACTCACGTCGCTGTACAAAATTCCCACTGGGGCACGCTCATCAAGTCCTTCACAATGAATTGCAAGAAAATAGACTCTTCGATAAACGTCCTAATGACGAATTAGTTGACTCAGCGCATTAATAAGGGGATTACGCTGCTCTCCTCGTTACCTTCTCCTGGCACATCCTGGTTTCGCAGTCAACTGATGGTCCACAAATAATCCATCTCACCAAGGAGACATATGTCACTGTACAGCCGATACAGTTCGTAGTTGAAGCTTCTTTTTCAAGAGCTTTTCTATTGAGAGTTGTTGGAGGATTCGATTCTTCTATCAGTCTATCTCTAACAAACTTGGAACTTCCGAACTAACTTCCTGGGGTCTATCACCAAAAAGATTGGTTTAGATGAAGGGGCTATGATTAGGCTATGATTAGGCCCCTTTTCTCTCCTATGCATCGGTCTTTTGGTGGAATAAGCCTCTTCATCTGCTCTTGAGATTGTACATGTCTGAATCACTCGAAATCTGAATCCCTATTTGATCACAGTCGACATCAGTTCCTTCCTGAATGTCAAGAAAATCTAGATGTCCATCCAGAAAACAAGATGGTTTCATGAGTAGCTGTTGGAAGCCGGCTCAGTGGCATCACAATGGATCCTTTGGGTCTAGGTCTATCTACCATCCTGAATTTAAGAAAGTGCCTTAGAATTAATCATCAGCTCCACGCTCCATGAAAGGCTCAAGATACCCTCACAACTAATCCTTAGCGTGGTATGACTACCATACTTTTTTGTCGCAAAAACATTCTGTACTCACTTAAAAGGGATTCATAGGATTTAAAAGCAACCAACCATTTACTCTCCCATGCACTCCCTTATCGTAGCACCACGGCAATTCATTTCAGTAGCAGATGTCGTATAGAAACTCTCCCAACACACACACGCGCAGTCGTTCAACCTCAACTCACGGTTCAACCCAAATTCACATACCCACACGCAGACACAATCTTATTGGCCTCTCATCTCGTAGCGTGGTTGTTGAGCAAGAAACGAATACAAATTCTCGCAAATTTTATTTAGTATGGGTGAGTATCTATGAATGAGGGCTACGAGTATATGCTGCCGTGTGCCATGCCATGCCATGCCGTGCCGTGTGTCCGTACAACCCGGGTGAAGGTTTTTCAATGGAATCCAAACACAGCCACACAGGCGTGTCTAGATACACTCATGCACACGCACGCATATAGATGTGTGATATCTATGCCAGATTGCCAGATGCATGGTGATCAGAATCAGATACAAATTCATGAGAATTCAATAAGATAAAAACAAAATAAAAAAAAGAACACACCGAACAAGAATAGGAACAAGAAATGCATGAAGCGGAGGAGGGCGACGACGGCGCACGGGCGGGGGAATAAAACGAAAACAAGACTGGGTCTTGCCAGGCAACGGCCACCGCCGAGAAGCGGCAGCGCTCTCGGTGAGGTTTGTTTTGCTTCTCGTCATCACGGGCGCTGTGTTTACCTTAGACATTTTGGTGGAATGATAATCTACTCACATGCACATGCACACACACCCGCACAGGCTGCCGCTCGTTAGCCGTGAGATTTGTTGTGTTTTCTTCTGATTTTGTTGTAGTTTCCACCTTGAAAGTCAACACGGTGCAGGGAGAACAGAATTTCTTCGGCCGTCTTGAAGGACTTTGACTTTTGTTCGTTATTTTTTCGATTTCAAATCGAGTAGGGTGTTGCCAGGTTTGAAAAGTCGACTTTTTTGACTTGACGACTGTTGGAGAGGACGACCCTTGTATCAGTCTATTTCCAGGGTCAATGCAAACTTGGAACTCCCGAACTAACCTCAAAAATCTCTTACCCTTCCGGAAGGTGAAAAACCCCACGAACACCTCCCTGCAATGGATGAGTTCATAAAACTTCCTCAACTCCCTCGAACATACTTCCACGCCGACCGGTTAAAGAAGACAGATGAGATTAAACAAGACTGCCGAGGGAATAGGATGTCTTGACCCTTGCGGGTATCCCTTATCAGCCGACAGATTCATCATCAAAAAAATATCCATCTCTCAGTTAACTCCGAAATATTACGAACGGGTGCTGCTCGAGTGTGAGTAATGGAAATCATTCCCTCGGTCGTGGGAATGCCAAAATAGAACGGAGAGGAAATCCATCAAATTGAGGAGGCGATGCTAAGAACTCGGTGTTTGCATAGGGAAACGAACCCGTATGTCAATCATTGACAGATGGTCCAAATGAGTCGGGTCAGTATTTGATTTTGTTCTTAGACGTCTTTTTTCCCGTTTTTTTTCCTCTGAAATCTCTGCATCGAGGGATTTATTCTGCTCTGTAATGAACAAATAGTTGATGGTCTTGAGAGAGTGTTCTTCAGGCGAAGGGCACATGTCAAGATGTCATTGGTCGTGTGGAACCGACAGGTTGAAGGAGCAGGCCGTGTTTATTTACTCTCTCTCTCTCTCTGAGTAAGCACTTGAACCTTTGGAGCGGTAGTTCATTGGTACTTGATGGAAAGCTGAGATTATATTAGAGGAGGATTGGATGTGAGCAATTGGACGACGAATAAGTGACAGTCAGGCGACAATGAAGCTTGTAAGCTCAGAGTTACTGGAGTTTGAATGTGGCTTGAGAGAGCTTGAGGGTTGAACTAAGTCAGACTGAGTTTCAGGTTGAGACTGTTTTGAAATTACCGAGACTACTGTCAGACGCTTAGGATAGAGGCAAATCTGAAGTTCAGCTTAAGACAAGCTTGGATCTGTGACTTAGTCTGATATAAATTCAGAGAATGAGTTGACTCGAATTTAGACACAAAACTAGGATTAAAACTGAAACTTAGTTTAAGATTGAGATTGAGACCAGGATTGAGACTGGCTTCAGTCAAGATTGCTGGTGGTACATAGGATAAGGTGGAATTGAGGGTGACAGACAGGACAGGCAGAAGCTGGGATTAAACTAAAACTCAGTCTAAGATGGAGATTAAGACCAAGACTGAGACCAGGCTTAAGTCGGACTTAAAACAAGATGGACGCTGGCAGGATTGAGACGGGCTTAAACCAAGATTGACACTGACACATGGGAAAAGCCGAAGTCAGGGTGACTGACAAGACAGGCAAAAACTAGGATTAAACTGAGACTCAGTCTAAGACGGAGATTGAGACCCAGACTGAGACCAGGATTGAGACGAGCTTAAGCGAAGATTGATGATGGCAAATGGAATAAGACGGCATTGAAGGTGACAGACAGGATAGACTACAACTGAGAATAAAACTGAGACATAGTCCAAGACTGAGATTGAGACCAAGATTGAGACCAGGATTGAGACGGGCTTAAATTAAGATTGATGCTAGCACGTAACAGAAGCCGAAGTCAGAGTGACAGACAGGGCATGCAGAAACTAGGATTAAACTGAGACCTAGTCTAAGACTGAGACCAAGACTGAGACCAGGATTGAGACGGGCTCAAACAAAGATTGACGCTGGCGCATAGATTTAGGCAGGATTGAGGATGACTTGGAGTATAGATAGAAACTAGGATTTAAACTGCAACTTTGTCTAACACTGAGATTGAGACCAAGATTGACACCAGGATTGAGACGGGCCTAAACCAAGATTGTTGCTGGCGCATGGAATAAGGCGGGATTGAGGGTGTCACACAGGACAGGCAGAAACTAAGATTAAGCTGACACTTGGTCTAAAACTGAGGTTGAGACCAAGACTGAAACCAGGATTAAGACGGGCTTAAACAAAGATTGATGCTGGCACGTAGTTTAAGGCGGGATTAAGGGTGGCAGATAGGGTAGACAGAAACTGAGATTTACTCTAAGGCTGAGATTGAGACCAGGATTGAGACGGGGTTAAACCAAGACTGATGCCTGATGAAGTGAGATTGAGGGAGACTTCGAGAATGTAGTTCAACCTGAAGCTCAGACTGAAAACAAGAAGACAGCCAGAAGCAAGACTGACGCGGAAGCCTAGAACAAGCAATGAACGAAACTGAGGCTTAAATTTCGAAAGACAAAGGTGTCCAACGCTCAAATTAAAAACTGGCACTAAACGAAACTGAGGCTAAGATGGAGAAAGTGCCGAAGGACAATGGAATCAAAATTCAGACAAAAATTATGACCCGGCTTAAGATTGAGACCAAAGCTGATAGTCAGTATAAAGCCGAGTATAAGGCTATTGCTGAAATGGAGACAAAACCAGGCTTTGGTTGCCACTAAGACTGACTCAAGCATACGACTAAACCCCAAGATGCGTAAAACTGAAGCTGAGTCCACGGCTTGGACTTATTTTGACACCAAATCTAGGCTTGAAACTGAAATCGAGGCAAAGGCAGGCTTTGGTTGGCACGAAGACCGACAAGAGGATAAAACTGAGTGTGTGAAACTGAAGCTGAGTATTGAGCTTAGACATGTTTTGACACCAAATCTTGGCTTAAAACTGAAGTCGCGACAAAGACAAGCACAAGCAAGATAGGCTTGAGAATAAAAATAAATCCAGAAATGCATCCAAACTGAAGCTGAGTCCACGGCTTAGACTTATTTTGACACCGAATCCAGGCTTAAATCTGAAATCAGAACAAAGACAGGCTTTTGTTGGCACTAAGACTGGCTTAAGGATAAAACTAAATCCAGATATGCATCCAAACTGAAGCTGAGTCTGGAGCTTAAACTTATTTTGGCACCGAATCCAGGTTTAGATTTGCAATCGAGACAAAGAGAGGCTTTCACTGAACCTAAGGCCAACAGAAGATTAAAACTGAACACATGGCTGAGTGTGTGAGACTGGAGCTGGACTGGACTCTGGGGCTTAGACTTGTTTTGGCACCGAATTCAGGTTTAAATCTGAAATCGAAACAGAAACAAGCACGGAGACCGGGACGAGGATAAAACTAAGTCCAGAAATGCGTCCAAATTGAAGCTGAATCTGAAGCTTAGACTGATTTTGACACCGAATCTAGGTTTTAAGCTAAAACCGAGGACCGACACGAGAATAAAACTAAACTCCAGAGAAGGGTGCAAACTGAAGTTGAGTCTGAAGCTTGGACTGATATTGAAGCCTAATTTAGGTTTGAAAATGAAACCTGGCTTAATATTGAGTACTCCAGAGCTAAATTTTGACTGCATTTTCATTTCGTACAGAGAGAGGAGTAGTTGTCAGTCATGACCACTTTTTACAAGCCAACGTCCCTTGCAACGCCATACTGCGGCAAAAACGAGACCATAATGAGTTCCCCTGAAACACAAAAAACGTCCGCACTCACCCGATGAACTCGAAAAACATTTCAAAAGCAATTTTCAACCGAAAACATTGATATGAAAGCATCCAGCGCAAATTTGTGTTACATAAAACCGTAGCCACCACATCAAACCGAAAACCTGAAAGAACCACACACATGAGCTCATTCCAAAAAGTTTCATTTGAAAAGCGAAAATCTTTGAAACTCCAAAACCAAAAACACAAACTTATCGCCCCAAACGAACTGGGTCGGCATTCCTGCCTTCGAAAATAAAAATACCAACGTACGCCCCACCGAGAGAATCCTATTAAGCAGCAATCTGATAATCTGATCGCCTGATACCACAAGCTCCGTGAAACAAATAAAAATACCCAAAGTACATCATCGTTCCCACACAGCACACCGCCCTTCGGGCAACTGGGACGATAGTTCATTCACACGCACACCACACATCGGGTCGAGTTGAGGTCGTCTGTGGTCGACTTTGCCCGAATATTTGTCAAAATTCAAATTAAGCGCCCCCACAGGGTGTGACACAAGAAAGATGCTCCCCCGCCTTCGCTCGACCGAGCGAGAGGGCGACCGAGCCAAAACAAAGGGATAGAAGAAGCGAACAAGAAAAATGTATCTAAAAATCCTCCCCTCTTTTTTATTCGGATCCGGGTACCAGGTGCACAGAAATTCCAGCAGGCTCAGACCAGAGAAAGGAGGTTCGGATTATTCTTTTTTATCACGACCAAACGCGCGTGTGTGTGTGTGTGAAGGAGATGAAGACGACTGGGAGGATGGGAGGATGGAGAGCACCTACAACTTATTTGTGGCACCGTCACGTTGACAAAAGAACCTATCTCGTATCCCTTTTTCGTAGTGACACCCCACATGCGCCGTACACCACAGGAGAGCACATTGGCACAGCGTGTACATAGGCCTCTACTCTACCCCCATCCTCCCACTTCCACTTGCTTCTTCGTTATTCATTGCTCCGGCGATGGGAACCTGGTGGGTCTGTGTTGTCGGTTTCGGTTGCCTTTTACTCGGAATTCATTCACAAAAGGAAAATACTAGCGCAGTGGGTGTGGGATGGTTGTAAGCCCAAGAAGTCGTTTGAGTGCGGGGGTGGGGGCGGGGGCTTCCCTTCGCTCTCAATTTGAACGGCATACATACGCACCGTACCGGACCGGATTGTGGGTTCATGTTGATGGAGTGAACATGTGCAACCGAGTTTGATTTGATGCGAGAGGAGCCTCCTGGTCGATGTTCGGCATTCTGCTGCAAATTTTGAAAATTCAATTGCATTCCGGAGATATTTTGCTAAATTTTTCCGCTCCAGAAATTTTGTCGGACGGCATTCTTCGAGTGGGGATGACGGGAGGAGGACTGTGCGGAGTTTGTTGCAGGTCTGACAAGTGGGGGCGATGAAAGTGTTACCATCGCTCGAGGGTGATGTTGGAATTGATGAGAAAGTTCTTAAATGTCCGGATTTTGAAAAATTAAAACTGGGCTTTGCTATTCATGTTGATCTTGGTTTTCTTTCGAGTAGTTGAAGGTTTGTGCCAGAATCGTGCCAGATGCATTCGGGAGCAGAGGTATAAGTGAAAGTTCTTAAATGTCCGAATTTTGAAAAATGGATACTGGGCTTTGCTGGTCTAGTAATTGAAGGTTTATGGCAGAATGGTGAGGGGCAAAGATGCAGACGGGAGCAGAGTACGATCGGATATGAACTTTGAAAAAGTTCTCAAATGTCCGGATTTTGAAAAATGGAAACTGGGCTTGCTGTTCATCTTTATCTTGGTTTTCCTACGACTAGTCAAAGGTCTGTATCAGAACTGTGAGCAGGAAAGATGCAGACGGGAGCAGAGGTATGATCGGATAAAACTTTATGACTGTTCTTAAATGTCCGGATTTTGAAAAAATTAAGACTAGTCCTTGCTGTTCATTTGGTCTTGATTTACTTCCGATTAATTGAAGGCTTATGGCAGAATTCTGCAGAGGACAGAGGAAGGGAATGAGGAGAAGTTGCAGTCCGGGGCAGAGCTATGACCGGATAAGACTTCATCCGGATTTTGATCTGGTGTTCAGAAATTTCGACAAGTCCGGAGACCCAAAAAATTGCCTTAAATCATCAACACAACCGAAGCGCTTGATATTGAATACCCTGAACATTTCCCGGGTACCTGAATATCCGCACTTTCGAAAATTTTCTTATAACCGGATAACCGGGGAATCGATGAGATCGGGGTTGCCCGGGTAAAACCATCAAACTCGAATACTCGGATCATTTCTCGGGTACCCTAATACCCTGGTCATTTACCGGGTACCCGAATATCCGGATTTTCGGAAATTATCGGATACCCGGGCAATTGATGAGATGGGTGTTGCCTGGGTAAAATCATCAAATTCTCCAACCAATACCCACCAAAGCACTTGATACCCGAAAAACCACGTCCTGAACATCCGGATTTTCGAAAATTTTCGAATATCCGGATACCCGGGGAATTGATGAGTCTTGCCCGGATAAAATCAATTCCCACTCTTGTCTGAACGTCACTTCTTCAACTACATCCAACTGTGACGTTCAGAATGCCTCACACACAAAATCTATGTACGTCAATCCTTATCAAAAAGTTCTATCCCCCTGAGTTAAGGGGATTTGCCTAAGAGGACTCCCCCCCCACTCGTTTAATTATCGATCGGCATAAGCACTCTCTCTGAAGATAATACAGCCCGAATTACCAGAATCCACTTCAATCCATACCGAGGTTTCGAGGTTTCTGCTCCTATCCCATCCGATCTAATTGGACCATCCTACTCGTCTACCCAATCACTTCAGAAATCAAATTAATTAGTTCAGGTGCTCCCTTTCTCACACCGCCTACTCACACCACTCCACCCACCCTCTGCTTGCTAAATATGAAAATGAACACGAATTAGAGTTTGCATTCGGTTAGAGTTTCCCTAATCCCCGCCAGCGCTGGTACATTGTGCCGCCCGATAATAGGTCCTTTGAGCTCTCTCAGCTTCGAGTATTAATTACATTTGATCTAGGTCCGGCTGGTTGGTCCTTCTGGCGTTCGCCTCCTCCGTCTGCTCAACCGCAGCATTCCCCATCACACACTCGGTCCACGGGGAATGTCCCGTGGGGTGGAGATGGTTGGGTGCTCCTCCGGGAATCTGCAAATTCTGAGAAGCTCCTTCGGGCTAATTCATTATTTTTCTCATTAGTTCTCGTCTATTGTTTGTGATTGCGAACGATTTTTATTCCCAACTCTCTTGAATCGCTGTCGTTGGCACTTACTCTGCTCTGCTCAAAATGAGACGAACTTTTCCCCAGCATCGTGGTCTTTTGAAAAACAACACTCGAAACCAGCTAGTCGTCGAAACGAAACGAAACACACAGTCCCCACTGCCACGGCATTTAATTTGCTTTCCTTTGGTGCTTATGACTTCACCCGAATGGAAACATTTCGATTTCAAAGTAAACCCTGGAGGCGACGATGGGTTGAAGTGAAGGTAAAGAGGTTCGTTCGGCTCCAAGGTGTGGTGCTGAAAGGTGAAATAGAAACAAAGTGCCTGAGCGAACGGTGAGGGATTATATCTTGTTTCGCTTTTCGCCGAAAATTGCTTTTGTGTTACAAATTCTGCCGAGTTTCTGAGTTCAGTTTTTCTGTGAAAATGGAATTTGAGAAAACAACGACCGAATAATTCGCAAAAGAACACAAAAAAAAACCAAAAAAAAAGCAAAACAGAATATAAATCGAAATGGATTTTGAATGTACGGCTGTGTGTTTGGTTTGGTTGCGAGAAGAAGTTCTTTTTGTGGGTATTTCTCAGAAAATGGGATAAACCTTGAGTGCTACAGACTGGGCGGGCGAGAGAGAGAGGGGCATGCCTGAGTTTGGGGAATTCATTCATACTGGGGGATTGTTTATTCAGGGATTAAATTACCAGGAACGAGCTTATGAGTGTAGGTGTGGGCTGGATGAGCAGATGAATTTTCTTAGGTTAAAAAACTGACAGATGATAGAAGCTGAACCTACTTAGGTGGTGAAAAATTAAGATAACGCTTGTCAAGCTTTCAAAAAGGGGTTTCGTTTGGTCTTAGAAAGATATGTAGATGGGAGGGGAAATTGGGATAGAAGTTGTCAGAAAATTTAACAACCTTATGGACTTAATTTTTGAGGGAGTGGGTTGTCGAGATGGAGTTGTCATTGGTGATGATCAACCTTCAGAAGAGGTCGCACTTTTTGGGATTTTCTGATCGAATTTAAATTTTGAGGGACAATTTTTGTAACAGCTGGTGTATGTTTTAAGGCACCCAAGCTACATATCCTTCTGTTCATATGTATTTGATGATTTCACACACGGTTTAGATGTAAGTTTGAATTCTCATAAGTCCATTAGAGCTGAATGATGAAGAAAATAGTATATTTTAGTCAGAAAAAAATCAATTGGAGACTTCTGGTTTGATGACGGAGTTCTATTCAACAGCGCAATTCAATATACAGGCAAAAGATGAACTTAACGAAACTTATCGAAACTTAACGAAGGTGAAAAAATGCTATCATAAGCTACAAATCCTTCTGCTCATTTTCATTTAATGGTCATATATACGGTATAAGTGAGATGTGAATTTTTATAAGTCAATGAAACCTGAATGATGGTGAATAATGACTTATAACAGTATCTTTTAGTCACAAACTTCAATTGGAGACTTCTAGCTTGATGGGAGTGTCCAAATTCAACATGGCAATTCAATCTGCAGGCTCTAGATAAACTTATCGAAACTTAACGAAACTTGACGAAAGTCAAAAAATGCTATCAAAAGCTACATATCCTTCTCCGCATTTCCCTTTAATGGTCTATATACGGTTTAAGTGTGGTTTAAATTTTTATAAGTCAATGAAAGTTGAATGATGGTGAAAAAGGACTTAAAACAGTATCTTTTAGTTATATAAATCAATTGGAGACTTCTTGTTTGAAGGGAGGGTTCTATTCAACATGGCAATTCGATCTGCAGGCTCTAGATAAAATTAACGAAACTTAACGAAACTTAACGAAACTTAACGAAAGTGAAAAAATGTACTCATCATAAGCTCCTTTGTCACTTATCAACATGGGCAACATGAAAAATCTAAATCAAACTAATTTTCAGAGGTATCAACATTTTGAACATTTCGATTGATCGTTTAACCACTTTAAACAACTTTATCCTCTCGAATGAACGCCACGCTACAAATTCAAAGACATGACGGGCCCTCATAGATTTCCATATTCATAACATCCTTCAATTAGACCCTTTTTGTCAGACGGGATTCGTAATTGAAAAAAAGAATCCAAGCAAAGCCTTGGTAATTATACAGATTCCGTAGGGATTTTAATTTTTTTTCTCGTGTTCCTTTCTTTTATTGTGTGTCCCCTCATTTGAATCTTACGCCGATAAAAAAAATTCAAGAAAATAAATCAAAAAAAAAAGGATACTGACCCAACGGATGGACTCCGAAGTTCAGTCTCGGGTGCGACAACGGAGAGATTGAAAAAAAAAAAGGTTTCGCACATCTTACCCAAATTCGCAGAAACTTTCGATCGTAAATAATTCTCGTATTACTTTCAATCGACATTCTTTGCTTTTCTATCTCATTCCATCTTTCTCGCTTCACATTTTGATTCTTTACAAAATTTTGTTCGCTTTTCAGTTTTTTTTCTCCTTCTTGGTCTCCTTTGTTTGGATATCCCACTCGGGGGCATTGTGAGAGGTTGATGATGCTGCTGCTGCTGTTGTTGTTGTTGTTGGTGGTGGTGGTGATGGTGGAGATCATCCTTCCATCTCATCGAGTCCCTCTCACATTAGCACAAAGGAATCCAATTTACATGCCATTCGTTCATCATCATCGGAGTTTGTTGGCAATTTTTTCCTCTTCTTCCTTTTTCCTTGAGTCTTGGAGGAGGTTTTTTATTGCAGTTTGCGCTGTTGGGAGGCGATTGGAGGAGGAAGGATGGATAGGAATTTTGCAGTTCATTCAATTTTTGAAAGCAGTGGAGTCGAGCACATACCATGACACAAGAGGGGCCTTAGGCCATGACTCACACTTAAAGGCACTCATTTGAAGCGGCAGTTATCCTCGTTGATTAGGAATGGTTACGGAAGGGGGGAGAGGAAATTCAAATGTGGAAGGATCTATGTCCGTCTGTGTGTCTGTTTACAGCGGGCAGCAGATGTATAGCCTCGAAGGATGGCTAAATGTTGTGTGGTTGACTAAGCATTGCTCTGAACTGTGGAGCGAACCCCTACACACTTTGTTCATCGCTTAGGGCAATGGTGGTGGTTTAAGAGTTCAAGGATATGTTAGAAAAGTGAAAAGCCCTCAGATAGTTAACCGCAACTATTTGAAAGTTACAAACTTTTTGAAACCGTCGGCGTGTGTGGAGGGTGAAGGGGATCCTTGTCGCCTCCTGTGGTTTTGAACTGGGATAAGTTTCGAAAGGATTACGATTTGTGGGTCCATCCATCAGCGGAAGATCGAAATGAATCTCTCCATGGACTGTCATTGATCTACATGCACCTACGACCGCCACTCATGAATCTATTCCCCTCCCTCTGCCAATTGGTTTCCCATCGCATTTTAGTCCCAAAATGCCCATTTCCAAGCAGAAATCTCCCTCCATTTCACATCTAAATGAACTTATTTCACTTCACTCATCAGCCATCATCATCTGAAGAGTGGGGGAGTGGGTGCATATCATCCCCAACCACCAAACAATTTCAACAGGAATGTTGAGAGAATCATTTTTGCACGAGTATTTATCAAATTTCCACTCAAAATGCCTTGGGATCTTTGGAAAACATTTCGAAAATTCTTCGAATTCATAAATACCCGCAGCATTTCGTTGGAACGAGCTAGCCCTTAAGTGCTTTCCGCTTCTCAACTTTAATCGTTCCCGGATTGAGATGAAATTCAAATGTCATGTGTCACGGTGACACTTCGGGGAAACTTCAAGACAAACAACTTTATCCGAAGGAATAAGCAGAAATTCGGCGCACATCAAAAATCAATTTAAATCAAAATTAAACCCCGATAAGTGAGTACATAAGGAGGAGATATCATCCGATAGTCTATGTGCTGTGTATTTGCACACCGATAAAGTGAGTGTCTGATGGACAAACAGTGCCTTGATGAAGTGTGCGGATACTAGAGACTATACATTGGCGGCGGTGGCGTCGACTTGGGTGCGTCGATGAAGTCATGGGTTTTCAATGAAATCCGTGCGTCACTCGCTAAGTGCGTGCGTTTTATTTTCATTCATGAATTCCTTCGCTGCAGCCATCACATGCGATTGGGAACGTTCACGAATGTCTGTCTGAAGTCGAGGCCAACGGAGAAGTGTTGTTGCCAGGGATGTGGAAATTATACTTGATAAGTTCTTGTATTTGTTCAAATATTTACCGAAGTCGAAGTTGGCTGAATCTAATCAGGATTTTGATGGTCTTCCGGGGGAGGATTTACTTTAATCAAAGAGCGACTTCGTGTGTATTTTTTGAAAGAAGACTAGGTTCGTAATTGAAGAACTTATCTTTGTGTTGACAGATGGAAGTCAGTGATTAGGGGGAACTGAATTTCATTCAGTCTTGAAGGACGCCAAAAGCAATCAAATACAACAAAAAGTATAGGACCACTGATTGAATTATGAAATGGTGCACATAAGCGTCTGTGAATTTATTACAGAAACAGATTTTACATACGGTTTAAGTGTAGATTTGAGTTTTCTTAAGTCAATTCAGGCGTAATGATGGTGAATAATCCCTTAAAACAGTGTCTATTAGTTACAAAAAATTAATTGGAGACTTATAGTTTGATGACTGTGTTCTATTTAATTTTGGAATTCAGCATGCAGGCAATAGATAAACTTAACGAAACTTAACGAAAGTGGAAAAATGTACCCACCTATCTAAGACCAGTTCTATTCAACATTGTAATTCAACATACAGACAATAGATAAACTTAACGAAACTTATCGAAACTTAACGAATGTTGACCAATTTTCTCATCCATCTACAACCAGTTGTATTCAACATTGTAATCCAACATACAGACAGTAGATAAACTTAACGAAGCCTATCGAATCTTAACGAAAGTGACAAAATGTACTCTTTATCTTAATCCAGTTCTATTCAATGTTGTAATTCAACATCCAGGCAACAGATAACCTTAACGAAATTTAGACGACAACTGAAATTTAGACCTTTGCAACCTGGTTTCAGTCTTCTGCCATCAAAAATGTTGCCCACTCCAGCCCACCTTGACACAGGCATCATGTTCGTGAACTCTAGTCTTCAAGATAGTGGCCTGTCTTCTTCGTTTGTCACGGTCTTTGGATGGCGCAGTTGGTTAAGTGGCTGCCCTAAGTTAGAGGGGTCCCAGGTTCAAATCCCAAAGCAAAGTTAATACAAGCATGCAATAGATGAACTAAACGAACTTATAGAAATTTAACGAAGAGGAAAATATACTTATCTATATAAATCCAGTTCTCTTCAACATCGTAATTAAACATGCGAGCAATAGATAAACTTGACGAAACTTAACGAACGTTAAAAAATGTATTCATCCATCTTAGTGCAGTTCTATCCAATGTTGTATTTCAACATGCAAGCAATAGATAAACTTAACGAAACTTAACGAAGGTGAACTTTTCCATCTAAATCGTTCCTTCTATGCAACTATGATGAAATAAACTCTTGAAATGATGAAGTTCTTACAGAAATTATGAAATTCCCTATGGAATTCAAAGTTATATGATGTCATCTGCAGGTAATCACTTGCATTCTATGCATTAGCAGCAACTAACTCGTTGCCCGTTCCAAGATTAAGCTTGATTACCTTTAAATAAATCACTGAAGTCATCCACTCAGTCTCAAGCCTTTCAAATCAATATCTTTCCCCACGAATTCGCTGAAACCCATTCATTTCTTCCCGATTGGTATTTCTCCAAAACCGTATCGTACTCGAGATAAATTGAATGCTTGCATCAGAAGGCACCTAGGCACTTGGCGAGTGGCATCTGGCATTTCATGCATACAAAAACGACATTCTATGCAAATTTTGATTACACTTCATTAAGGGTAATCTGTCAACGTTAACAGGTTTAAATGGTTACACTTAACTGGTGTCGAGAGACTTGTTCCCCAACCAGTTATGTGTGCTGTTTACCCCCAAACCAGTTGCAAATATGCTGCGCGCTACTACCTGACACCACTAATGTCCAGCTGATTGACAATCCGACCCGAGCACCAGCGACGACGTTCGTAAATCATTTTCAGAATGATCAACAGCTGCTGGGAGATGCCGTCAAATTGGAGGACATTGATAAATGCACGCGAAGATGTGTTGGGGGGATGGCACAGCTGGAGAGTGAGAAATGCAAAGATGTGTTGGGGGATCGCACAGCTCAAGACTGATGAATGTGAAGATGGAAGCCCACAAGACTCTCACGTGACAGTGGATGTGTTCCATCAGTTCCGCAGAAGGCTAATAAAAGTTCACGGATGCAGACATGAGCTGCCCGATGTTGGCACGCAATTAACATAAATTTAGCTCACACATCCACTGTTGCTCTCAGTGAATGATCTCCAAGTGGCTTCGTACAAATCGATAACGAGTAGCACTTCGAAGAAGTAGTAAACAACCGAATATCCACCTCCCACATGACGTTCCCCCCGTCTGGCTTACGAAACACATTCTGTTACTAATTTTAGCACACGACGACACACACATCCAGCGCACAACCGGGCGATGACAGTGACAGCTCAACAGCGTCATGAGGAGATTCCGCGAAATTCCCAACAAAAACAAAACAAAAAAGAATCTCTTATTATCACCACCCGGACAAGCAGAGTCACCAGAAGAGCCAGACAAACACACGCGGGAGAAACTCTCACTCTCCTGTAACTTTATCTTTCACCGGAGCGAATTCTCCATGGCATCATCGTCTCACAAAAAAAAAACGTCAACCACCCGACTGTCAACTGCGTATGAGGTACGTTTCGGATAAGTCGCCTCGGAGGCGGGATCTAGTTTCACAATCGACTTGGCGGGGGATAACATGACATTCGAGGATCCTCTCCTCGTTAGAGTTTGACACGCCGAGCATTGTAAATGTCAAAAGTTGTCGCCACCAGAGTCCGAATGGGGTTTTGCGATTAATAATGAAATCCAGTTCGTGTTACGACGACGGCGTTCGAGTATCTTCCCCGTGTCAAATGTGAATAACGACGGATGGGTATCTAAATTAAGGTCGATGTTCTTGTAATTTTTTCGCTCCCGTCTGTGTGGGCGGTGGGAATGGAGGCACTTGTTTTGTGCCAACACACAAAAAAAGCGACACAACAACGGAGCGTACACTGCAGGGGGATGACGCACTTTGGATAGGCTGAAAAGCGTAAATGGAATTTCGCGGAACTGCAAGGTGGTTGCGAGAGTCTAAATTTCGATGAACCTCGTTCGACTGAGGATTGGTTTTGTTTTTCATTTTCTTGTTCCAATTCGGTGTTTTTTTCAATGGATTCCATACAAAAATTAAGACTAGCTGACTAGCTGGGTATAGAATTCGGGGAAAAACAAATTAAATCGGCATGAGTTGACGTTGGTAAATAATTGGAACAAGGGTAGGACTTATCCGATGACGGTTGTGCAGTATTTTTCGAGAAATTTGAAACGCTTGTTACGCCATAGGCCTTAGTTGGAATTTTGTGCGTCTCTTTTTTTTTGTTGGTATTAACGAGGTAACTGGGTACACATGTAGATACTTGTTGGAATACGTTTTAAGCTAGGAGAGATGTACAGGGGATTTGTGTATGATTTTGTCGTGTGTCATTGACAGAGGATGAGACTTAAGTTGGAGTGACAAGATGGAACCTTGTGGGTACGGCACTGAACGATGCTTGGGCCTAATAAGTCTCCTCCAAGTCAGTGGTAGACAATTGATATGAATTCATGGCAAGAAATGCGGTGTCTTTTGAGAATACTCTGCGTTCAATCTTCGGTCCTGTTTTCGTTAATGGCATTTGTAGAAGAAGATTCAACCACGAACTGTAAAGGGTGTGCCAAATACAGCCGGCAGTTGATGGGGTTACAGTTGGAGGTGGGCCCAACTTCTACACCATGGATAAAGCTGTAGATCCCCTCCACTCATGAGACAACGACCAACTCGAGTTATTGTTGTAAAAGTTGGGTCGAAGTCCACCGCCTTCTGTAGCGTCAGAGGGAGAGAGCATTTAGTCTGGCATCCTATTTCACAAATTTCTCTCAAAATTGCAGGCTCCGTGGCATAATAGTCGACTCCTGCGCACTTAAGACTATAAGTTGAAGTTCAACTCCCAGGAAAACAAAATTTCCTTTTATTTTCAAATTTGACAGGTCCTTCCCTTTCGAGTCCCTGACAGTGTTCAAAGAGTACAGGGTGGACCAAATACAAGTGTTTTCGATCGAGTCACTGGAAGTGTTCAAAGAGTACAGGACGGGCCAAATACAAGTTTCTTTCTAAAAATGCAAATGAAATTTAATTTTTTCCAGACATCATAACTTCGTTAGTAAGAACAAATATTCCCATTAATTATGGAATAAAACGCCGTTCAAGTGGCAACAGGTCTACTGGTGATTTGATGGCATATCTCACCGAAAAGTGGAACCAATCCTTGCACAATGCTGGAGAAAGCAAGATCCTTGCGCTTGATATTTCAAAGGCATTTGACAGAGTTTGGCATCAAGCTCTTTTGCCGAAAATGCGTGCTTATGGTATCGATGAGTCTCTTCTTCTATGGATTAGAAATTACCTTTCGAACCGTTCAATTCAAGTCGTTTTGGATGGGTTCAAATCTGATATCCACCAAATTAAGACTGATGTTCGCCAAGGGTCTGTTTTGTCTCCAACTCTCTTTCTCATTTTTATAAATTATCTCCTATCTGCTACTTCTAATCCAAGTCACTCCTTCACTGATGACAGTACTCTCAGCTTTTCATAATCGTTCCAAGACTCACGACCCTGTCCTTCGGTCGTAGAATTGGAGCGGCAGCGTATTAAATTCCGTCCTTGACAGCATATTTAATTGGGGTAAAAACAATAGAGTGGAATTTAATGCTTCAAAAACTCAATGCTGTCTAATATCACTTAAGGGATCCCAAAATAATCAGCCATTATCTCTGGCACTTGCATCGAAGAAACCGAAAACCTTTCCATTCTCGGTATGTGTATCAACTCAACACTTAGTTGGAATGATCACATATTCGAGGTCGCACAAAATGCTGCGAAATGTCTAGGTTTCCTTAGCGATGCAAGAAATACTTCACCTCCTCTGATTTGGCTTCAATTTACAAGGCCTACATCCACCCTAAACTTGAGTATAACGCTCATATCTGGTCTGGTGCTCCCAAGACCTCTCTGCACCTGCTAGATAGAATACAACAGCGAGCGATAAAACTTATAGGAGACAGCAATTTCGCGAATTCGAGAGACTCGCTCGAACATCGCCGTAATGTCTCATCCTTATCACTGTTTTATCGCTATTTTAACAAACGATGCTCAAGTGAGCTAGCTAATTGCAATTCTCCTCATCAGTTCACTCTCAAGCCTGTTTTCGGACGTACAGTACAGTTAAGTTTCGAGAGTCGTTTTTTAGCCGCACCACACGAATATGGAATGCTCTTCCCAGCCAAATATTTCCCACTCACTACAATCCGCAGACATTTAAAAACAATGTGCACAGGTACCTCCTCTCCCTTTCTCCCTCTATACATTCGGCTGTGTCTTGGTTCCGGACACTTAAGGGTATTCGTAACCCCTTTTGCATGCGCAAAGTGGCTGCCTCGGCTGAGCTCGCAGCAGCGCACTCTGTCACCCCAATTTTACAAGACCTTGTTGATGGTTTCGGGCTGTAGCTCACGGATTGCTTGGATGATATTGGCCTTAAAAGCTTGAATCATTTCCGGATTATTGGCATAACATCGAGCCTTCACGGTTCCTCACACAAAAAGTCAATCAAGGCGTCAAATACACGATTGGATGGCGCAGTTGGTTAAGTGCCTGTCCCAAGTTAGAGGGCTCCCAGGTGCGAATCTGTTGAAAGTGTGAACGAACATTTAATGTAAACGTTGACAGACCTCAAACATTGTAATTGTAATTGCCGCTTAGCAAGTAAATCGTTTTTTATCAGAATCCCAAAAAAAAGTAGGTTAACATGGCTCTGTAACACCCACCATTGACCGAAACTTTGTTTCCAGTTTCATTTTCGAAGAAAAATGGTCCAATGATGCCACCACTCCATAGTCCGTACCAAACCGTCACTTTCTGTGGATGCATTGGCTTCTAGAAATTAACGTGCGGGTTTTCCGAGCCCCAAATGCGGCAATTCAGTTTTATTTGTTAACGTAGCCGCGCAAAAAAAGGCAGACCAAAAAACAATTGGATCACACAAATGCAAAAACACCAGCATTTGATTGGCCTCAGTGATGAAGTGATCCGAAACCGGGAAGCCTGCCGTTACTTCCTGAGGGCAAACCGGCAAACCCCACAGGCGGACCAGTAGGGATGCGGCAAAGTGGGAGGGGGATCCTTTTATTCCGGACCATAACCTCGACGTAAAGAAAGAAGAAGAAGAAGAAGAAGAACATAGCCGCCGAGATGAAAATGCGCCTCGTCAGAAAGGATGATTTTTAGCCCAAAATCGTTGTCCAATTCAAGCTGAGCTGCTCTTAGGCCCAAACTGCGCAGCGGATGGTCGCGCGCCTTCAATTGTTGAGTCAATTGGACCTTGTAAGCGAATAATCCGAGATCTTTGAAAGTTGGGCCCAAATCCACCGCCTTCTGCAGGGCATCCATCTTTGTTCAGAATTTTCCTCAGGCTAGTGCGTGAAATGTTGAGCTGTTGAGATCGATGGCGAGGTCTTCTTCTTCTTCTTCTTCTTCTTGTTCTTCTTCTTCTTCTTCTTAGGGCGCTACAGTCCGAGGTGGGCCTCACTCAACATGCTTCTTCAGCCAGCACGATCTTTCGCCAGCTGGCTCCAGTTTCGCACACCAAGCCGGCCGAGGTCCTCCTCGACTTTTGTGCGCCACCATGTTCGTGGACGTCCTCTGTTGCGTTGTCCCACAGGCTCAGAGTCGAAGATTTAAGTCTGCTAACGACTAATTCTGATCTGTTGAGATCAATGCTGAGTTGATGTTCGTGTTCCACAGCAGCCATCTTCTCGACTGTGCGCACCGTACGACGACGGGGACCATGAGTGTTGTCCACTGGCATACCAGTCTCACGAAATGTTTGCATAAACTTGCGTACAGCAGTCGCGTCGCGGTGGGTGCTTCATTTCGACCAAAACTTATTTTCAAAAAACCCACTGTTTGGGCTACACAGCACTCGCTTTGGATATACGTTTTCAATATTTCCCAACGTCGCGGGGACAATTCATGCACGAGAGATCTCCAGGCCACTCGATCCTCCGCCATCGGCTCTAACTCACCAGGAGCTATGCACAAGCGCAACCAGGCGAGTGTTTCGACTTGGTTCGGCGACCCCCTTTAGTGGTACACATTGGTCACGGAAGATGAGATGAGATGAGATATTTCCCAACGTTGTCCAAGCATAAGGCGACTCATTTCGTTCCGCGGAGGTATGACACCGACTTTCTGTCAAGATTTCGACCGGAAAACAACTTTCAGTGTCAGAATGATCTTTGATTTAAAAAACAACCATTAGATGGCCCACCCAGTAGACTCCTCCTTTGCCCGAAATTACGATTGGATGGCTCTGTTGGTTAAGGGCCTACCCTAAGTTAGAAGGGTCCCAGGTTCGAATCCCAGTGAGAGCAAAGTTAATACGCTTTTATCCGGTTTTTCAAAAACCTGATCCAGTCACCATTTGCCGATCACTGGAGCGGTCGATCATTGGTAGTAGTCTGACTGACTGTGGGGATCGCAATGGACCAACATGGTCTAAATGTGCTGGTGAATTCCCCCTAACCTAATCTAACCTTGCCCGAAATGCAACTCACCTTAAAATTCACTTAAAAGTTCAACTCCTGATCCACCTTATCGCTCCCTAAACCGATAAGTAATCCACTTTTCTGTGCACTCCTCCAATCACCTCTGGCACCACGTTAAGATTTTTCTCGAAGTTCTTCGAATAATTTCAGGTTTACTTAAACTGAAACAACCACTAAACTTACTCCTTGGCATCTATACTTCCCCAGATCTGTGTCACGCAAAAACTTTGTCAACCATCTCTGACTGCAGTTCGAACCGCAAAGTTCGTCTGCAAAAATGTCTCCAAGCAACTCCCACACACTCACACGCTCTCGTGTCCTGTCATGATGACATAAGTTCTCCACGCTGGTGACAGCTTTGTGTCCGTTGCGGTGAGGATGTCAAAACAAACAGAACTTTTGCAAAAACATGACATTAGATACGACTTCAACACGCCCCCTGTGACCCCCATGCAAATGCAAACTTTCTAGGTCTTCTCTTCCTGACATTGTTCAGGTATTTCATTACCCACAAGTTCACCGTTAGTCAGTTCAACCCTTTTTTGTGACAGCAGCAGCAGCAACAGTTTCACATTTCAAGGCAACCCCTTGTGCTTGTGTGTGCAAATGCAACCCTCTCTGTACACAAATTTTATGGAAAGATATTCACCTGATGTTCGGCAAGAATGCGGTGGCCGAGGGGTGTGCTTGGAGTGATGATGGAACTGAAACTAAGAACTCATGCGAATGGGCTTTGTCGTCACAGACATTTCTCGGAACTCCTCGTCTCTGTTTGACAGTGGCTTCTGGGAAAGTGCACATCATCATGGACTGGATGTACGTATCTTGAGGGAGATGCATAATTTTTGGAAATACAGACCTAATGGGCTAACGAACAAATCATGTGCACACAGCCATGAACGTCAGGATGACATTTAATTGTCCACTGGCGGGTGGGTGGAGGCTGATTTCGATATCCTTCTGCAGAAACCTCGTCTGCCATCTTGTTGCTGGCGGCTTTCTGGTCTGACTTCCTCGGTTTACACATCACCCGTCCAGACATGTGGTGTTTGCAAAATAAAAACACCCATCCAGTCATGCCCGTCCACAGTTCTGACTACACTTCTATCATGTCCACCAGATCGGTAAACATCACTCTCCCTGCCACTGGTCGGTGGTGTTTGCCTTCAGTCCATTAGCTGACATCACTTGTGCAAAGTCACACATCCGTTGCCATGGCCGCCCATCACCGCCGCACTGACAGCAGCAGTTGGAGTGCAAAAAAGGGTCAAGACAGCGCACCACTCATCATCTTCGGCATGGGAAAGTGTAACCAAACAGGAAACACGATATTCTCTCCGTCGGCGATGACGACGCCCGTCCCCATGACCATGTCGCCAGAAGCCATATGCACCAGTTCTGCACACCCCCGGGGGTGACTTGACACGCACTGAGTGTTCTTCCTGCGAAATGCATTTGCAAGCGACGCCATTTTTCAAAGGCACATCATCACAAAGGTCAGTAATGAACTGCCATCGAGCAAAGGAGCCACCATGCACGACATGGATGCCGGCAGCAGGCCTCAGCGGGCACATCATGCAAATCGACTGAGAGTTCGCAAGTTCAGATCGATTTTGAACCCATCCACACACATTCATCGACGAGACGTGGGCGCTGCGGATGGTGCCCGAGAAGAAACGTGATCTCATTAGTTTTTGAATTTATCTTGTTTGTCTGTCTCTCTGCGGATTTCCCCGGCTCTTTGGATTTTATTTTTGAACTCCATCGTTTTGACGTGCTGTGGATGACTGACATTTGTGCTAAATCTTGAGGTTATTCTCAGAAAGATCAGCAGATCAGATTTTTTTTTTTCTCAAGCCACGTCTGTCTTGTGAAATCAGGCATCAGTCACACTTGCGATGAGAGCAGTCAAACGCTTGTTATGTCAGCGGCAACGATCTACAATTCAACGAGCATGATCGCGATCAATTAAATTTAACTTATACTCATCGCTGTTCTGCGTTACGCTTGACACAGCTTCAAGTTTATGACTGAATCATACGCATGACTACAAATGGGTCACTTGAAAACAGATTCATCGGGCTCAAGTGACGATCACGCACGATCTCTGAATCAAAACTGATCAGTCAGCGAATGGAAGCTACCAGACTCATCAGACAGAATTGGATCATAACCAAATTCGAGTTCGATTTAGTTGGCCAACGACAAAAGAGCCCGAATTCACAGAGACATCGAATATCTGAGTCAAGTCACGTTCTTTTTCCTGCCACCGAACGACTTGTGTAAGCAAATTTCGAACCCAGGGACATGTCTGTGGATCGGTTGTTCTAATTTATTTTAGGCCATACATGTGGGGAATATTGTCTGATCTTTCCTTTCGCTTTATGCAGCTATTAGAGCGCTAAATGTCCATAGGTGCAGAATATTTAATAAAAAAAACAGAAAACTTGAAAAATGGATGAGGTTTTGGGAGGTCTGAAACAAACAAAATACAGTAGGGTCCCGAAAAGATGAACAGACAATAGACACCGTTTTTCTTCTTCTTCTTCTTCTTCTTCTTCTTGTTCTTCTTCTTATTCTTCTTCTTAGGGCGCTACAGTTCGAGGTGGACCTGGGCCACACACAACATGCCTCTCCAGCCAGCACGATCTTTCGCCAGCTGTCTCCAGTGTCGCACACCAAGCCGGCCGAGGTCCCCCTCGACTTGTGTGCGCTACCTTGTTCGTGGACGTCCTCTGTTGCGTTGTCCCACAGGGTCAGAGTCGAAGATTCTTCGGGCCGGAGGTAAGTTGTTCACACGCTCTACATGGCCTAGCGATCTTTGGCGTTGGATCCGTCCTTTCTCGATGACAGCTTAACCAATTTTGCCCTCGTTTACCGCCAGACCCATTTTAGCCGCTTCCGTTTCAATGCCAGCGAACGCATCATTGACGGCTCGCTGTGTTCGCCCAATCACGTCAATGTCATCTGCGTAAGCTAGCAGTCGAACGGACTTTTGGAAGATCGTGCCTCTTGTGTTGGCCAGTCAGTTTTGCACGATCTTTTTAAGAACGATGTTAAAAAAATGCCGGACGTTCACCTCTTCGAATTGTCCATCCTTCCAAGTATCGGAACTTTTTTTTTTCGGAGGGTATTTGAAACACTACTGGAGCACTCAGACTCAAAACTGGTCGATCGAAACTTAGTTAAAGAATTGAGCTAAAGAAATCATTTTATTTAAAAAAAAAACAGAAATACGGTCGACTCCCTTCAAGTCGAACCTCCCCTAAGTCGAACTCCTCTCTAATTCGTATTTTTCGACCCGCTTTCTTTGCATTCCCTTCAGTTGTCCATGGAAAAATAGTCCTCTAAGTCAAAAACTCTCAAACTCGAACCAAGTTTGATTTCCCGTGGTAGTCCGACTAAGAGGGAGTCGACTGTACGTCAAAAATTAAAAAATTTTTCACATATTTGAATTTCTTCTCTTTAAAATCTGCTCTTAAGTCGATTGTCGCCCGGAAGAAAGATGAAAAAAATCGTTCATCTCTCCGAACTGTAATTTTTTCGAGATTCTATTGTATTTTATGAGATTCAATAGGGGACGTCTTTCTCAAAAAAAAAAAACTGCTCGATAGTAGATAGTCGCTTGAAAGAAATTTGTGAAAACAATCGTTCATCTTTCCAAACTATTCGTGGTAAAGAAGGGTTCATGTTTTCAAGGCCCTACTGTATTTCATATGTTCCAATGGAGGATATTTTTCTGCTCGATAGTAGATTGTCGCTCGGAAGAAAGACGAAAAAAATCGTGCAACTTTCCGAATTGTTCATGTTATAGAAGCGTTCATGTTTTCGAGGCTCTACTGTATTTTATATGTTCCGATGGGGGACGTTTTTCTCAAAATACTGCTCGACAGTAGATTGTAGCTCGGAAGAGATTTGCGAAAACAATCGTTCAACTTTTCGAACTGTTCCTATTAAAGAAGGGTTCATGTTTTCTAGGCTCTACTGTATTTCATTCCGAATTCAGCGTTGAAATGTATTTTTTTTCGGAGGATTTTTGAAACTCTCCACTGGAGCACTCAATCTCAAAACTGGTCCATTGTACTGCTAGGTAGCAACCTACTCCAGTACCGTTAATTTGATCCCAACGACAAATGGTGACTGGCCCAGATTCGATTTCACTGGGATTCGAACCTGGGACCCCTCTAACTTGGGGCAGGCACTTAACCAACTCCGCCATCCAGTCGTTTTAATATCCGGTTTTTTAAATTTGCAAACATTTTAGTCTGCTTCAGTGGGGAATGGCTGCGGGGATTTCAAGTCGAAGTAGTTGAGATTGATCACAAAAATTCCGGAATCTTTTCTAGAACCAGCGAGTCAAGCTTTGTCTCGGGTTCAGGAGGAAATTCATTCGGGATTTCTGTATGAGCTACAGTCACTAGTTGTATGACTTCGACTTGTGCTGCTTTCTGTACCTTCTTCTTCGTCTTCTTCTTCTTGTGGCGCTACAGTCCGGGGTGGACCTGGGCCACAACCAGCAAACCTGCACGATCATTTGCTAGCTGTCGCACGCCAAATTGGTTGAGGTCCTGCTCCAGTTGGGTGCGGACACGGACATCCTTTGTTGTCCCACAGCCACGAAATCGAAGACTTTTCGGGCTGGTGCCAAGTTGTTCATGTGGTCCATGGCGTTAGATTCGTCTTGCTTGACTTATGACGCTGTACAGGTCATCCATTCGGGTGCGCCACCGTAGACAAGGACGTCCTCCGTCGCAGAGTCGAAGATTGACCGGATCTAAAGCAAGTTGTCTACGGCCTAGACATCTTAGGCGTAGGACTCACTGGATGACTGGAAAACATCTCGTAACAGGCTCACGTTGTGAAGTGGACGAACTGGTTCTATTCCCTCTTGGGCATCACAATGGGTCCATATGGACCTAGGTGAGGCAGGGTCTTATCCTGTCTAACCACCTACCTAATGTAAGCTAGGCTTTGGATCCGCAAGCGCCTGGTCGGGCTCATGTCGCAGTACAGGCCTCTCCATTTGAGTGCGCCACCGTATATACGGACGTCTTCTATTGCGTTGTCCCACTGGTTCTGATTCAGAGCCGAAGATTGTCTGGGCCGAAACCAAGTTGTCTATGCGCTCTACATAGCCTAATCGACTTAGGCGTTGGATTCGTAGACGCACATGTCGCTGTGCAGCCCATACACTTCTTCGTTGAATCTTCTACTCCAAAAGCATTCAACGCAAACAGGACCAAAGATCGCCTAGATCGCAAAGACGGGATCTGTTGCTTCACTCCGGTCTACTTCCATTGACGTCACAACACCATAGACAGTCTTCACCAAACGTATGCAACCACATGAAGTCGCGTCAGATGGAAAATGTTTGCTCGAAAAGCCTCTTACGTCGCACATCCTATTTTCAGCATTTCCCGCAACTCAAGGATAAACCCACGCAGATCCCTTGATAGAGATATTGATCTCCTGTAAGAAGTCAAATCTCAAGCATCATTATTCTCTATTCATAGCGTTGAGCTTCACTAGAATTTGTGTGGTTTTTTTTTCTCTCTCTTCATTTTCTACGCAAAACTCCTCCGCAAAGGATCTAATGAACGATTTCGTGGAACATCTCCTTTGTGTACTCGTACACTTGCAGATTGAGCCTGTGCGTCGTGTACGACAAACAGATTATAGGACGAGCAGCCCCAACATGGCCGCCATCTGTTATGTACCCTGGCATGTACATATTTTGTTCAAAATCCTTTCTCGGAAACTCTGTTGCCAAAGACATCCTAAAACTCTCAGTAAGCTTCTTCGAAAATCCTCAACCACCCGCCCGACGACAGTCGACCCATCACATTGTGTGTTTGCCAATCAAAAACATCCAACAGAGGGGGGCAACTGGGAATTCCCATGAAATCCATATCTTCAGTCATAGGGACCCGATTCTGGGAAGCTTCTGAAGCGATAACAAAAATTTCGAAGCGACCAAAGCGAAAGAGAAAAGGTACCCAACCGATGGTGCTTTCGGAGTCCAAAAGAGAGAAAGGCGCACATTTATCCGTAATCATTTGGCATTCATCGCCGAAAGATGATGGTCTGATGTGCTGTGCAGATGTACGTCACTTTCTCTTCGAGGAAATGAAATGTAGCGTAACCGTAATCGATTCGGTTTTCCTTGAACCCGACAAAATGGTTGAAAATGCTTCACAGACTCCCCACTTTTTCCACTCGCACTCATCTAATTTCCATCGTTCACCCGTGAACCTACGCAAAAATGGGTCGGGACTTCTGAGGCACGGCTCGGGCTTCGTGGCCTTTACAATGTTTTGCCCGTTCACAAAGGCAGCGGCGGTGGCGGTGACGATGACGTGTATGCAGCGGGAAAATAAAATTAATTTTCATTACGAAGTGTACGAGGAGGCTTCTTGGAACAGCGTTGGGTGGGGGCGCTGCTGTTGTCCTGCAGAATAATTGAAGGAGAACACACTTCATTCAGGCGAGCAGTCGGCCGCCGCACGAGGCAACAACTGTGCAAATCCACGCTCGTGAGGGTTTTCAAAGAAAATCCAATTAAACAACTCTTCAACTGTACTCGCGCTGCTAATGGACGGGTGTGTGGGAGTGGGTGGTGAGTGGTGTCTGATGATTCAGAGAACTGGGGCGATAGGGGCTCCTAGATACGTGCATCACGCGCTGGTGATGGGCTTTGCCGGGATAACGAATTGAATGGGCATGCCATCGGTGCGGACAATTTAATAAAAGCCCGGAGTAGTTAATTTTGAGGGTAAAACCGCATAAATCCATGGGATTGTTCCACTCGGCCGTGGCGCAACTGGAATATCCTGCATTTGCTGCGGTTCGAACAGTAATTTGCGCATTCATTGCGTTGCTGCGGGCAAGAGCTGACCTGGTTTTCATTTTGCCCTTTATCCGAGCTGGAGTTTTAATTTAAGATGGATTTTCAATTGGATTGGTTCGCGGGATGCAGTTGAACGCAATAAAGCGCAACGAATTACGGAAGTGGGCGCAGGATGTGCACAACGGGGCGGAAGCGTGTCGGCTGTTTTAAATTAATTCGCGAGCAACTTACAAGTTCGGCCGCGGCGTTGCCGATGAGCGAATTCAATTGGAAGTGCTTGATATGGGGTTTAATTGGATTTCGTTGCTATGTGAGGTTAAGCGTGAACTGGAAGAGAATTAATGAACCAATGTATCCTGTTTTGCAAGGGATGCAGTTCAATTATGTGTCATTCGAGAATGAATTCGGTTTCTCTTACAGTGCAGGAGAGGGGATGTATCGGTGGGGGTATCTTTTCAGGTTTTTATTGGAATTCATGGACCGAACCGATCAGGCAGCAGACTGGCGAAGTGCCGATATGGGAGACACGGCAACATCTGGCATTAATGTCAGGGCTTCAGAAATATCAGTCAAAAAATCTCAAGTTTTTCAGATTTTCGACGGGGATTCTGTTACAAATTTCTGACGCAGTCAAAAAATGAAGGGGAACGCAGATAAGATCGTTGCAGTTGAAAGGAGACCACTTGAGAGCTTCAGGAACCGACATAGATCGTCTGGTGTACAAAAATTTGTCCCTAATGAAGAGCAAGGGTCTAAGGATCCAACGCCTAAGATGACTAGCCCATGTACAGCACATGGACAACTTGGCTCCTATCTGAAAAATTTTATTGCCGCTTTCTATCGTAGACGGTCCCGAACACGCTACTTCCAGTCATCAAGATCAAGTGATTCTGCGACCCTGAGACCCACGGACTCTGACACCCTAAGACCCTGAGACCCTGAGATCCTGATACTTTGAGATCCTTAGACCCTGAGACCCTGATACTCTGAGAAACTCCGAGATCCTGAGACCCTGAGACTTTGAGATCCTGATACCCTGAGACGCTGAGACTCTGAGACTCCGAGGTCCTGATACCCTGAGACTCTGATACTCCGAGACCCTGAGACCCCGATTCCCTGAGAAACTCCGATACCCTAAGACCCTGATACTTTGAGATCCTGAGACTCTGAGACGCTGAGACTCTGAGACTCCGAGACCCTGAGACGCTAAGACTTTAAGATCCTGAGACTCTGAGACCCTGAGACTCTGAAAAACTCCGAGATCCTGAGACACTTAGACCCTGAGACTCTGAGACTCCGAGAGCCTGAGACCCCGAGAACCTGAATCTTTGAGATCCTGAGACTCTGAGACGCCGAGACTCTGAGACTCCGAGATCCTGAAACCCTTAGACCCAGAGACTTCGAGACCCTGAGACCCTGAGACACTAAGACCCTGCATCCGCGATCGCTTGAGCTTTATACAGCAGGTTCGGTCTTCGTCTCCTTCTCGGACCAGGAGGCTCGGATTCGAAGATTTTCTTGGCTAGAGCAGTGGTGCTCATTCGCTCGATGAGCCCGAGCAGGACTACTCTACGGATCTTTGCCTTCCGGACTAGGTTCAAGACCGAATTGACTTGCATCCGCGATCACTTGATCGGTCTTTGTCGCCATCCACACCCTTGTACAGCTCGTTGAGTTCACGGTTGTCTCTTCTCCTCCATTCGCCTTAGAATTTGTCTTTCGAAGGCGCCAAGAATCAGCTCTGAAACCCTGCTTATAATCCAGCTCCACATAGCAAGACTGGCAGGACTAGGGTTTTATACCGGATTTTGGTCCTTCGAGCCAGATGTCTCGACAAGCCGAAAAAGCAGCGGTTGCAAAGGGCGATTCTACGTCGGATCTCCACTAAGATGTCGCTTGTGGAGTTCACATTTGCCTCGAGGTAGACAAACTCCTTCTTCTGCTGCATTTTCTAAAGACGCTACAATCCGGGGAGGACTTAGGCCTCAAAAAACAAGCTGGTCTTTTCAAGGATTTGATGGAGTTTAGGCTGAACAAGTCCTTGGAAGAATTTTCTCCATTTTTCAGCCTCATTTCAACACTCCTGACCATTCATTCACTGTACCCCTTCTCCCACCAAAACCTTCCCAGATCCTTCATCAAAATCTCACCAATCCTAACTTGGAATGCATCTCCTCACCGAAGAACACGAATTGCATCAAAATTCCTCAAGAAGTGTAAATCAGATTTACCATCTGTTCCCTAAAGAGATTTGCAATGAATTCCTTGTGCTAAAGAACCCCTCCATCGTAATCTCCTGGTGACATGAAATTCGTCCCGAACCATGCTCCAGCATCGATGCAGGGATAAACAGTCTCCCCCTCATCAGTCATTCTAATCTGACAAACCTCGCATGTGTGTGTGAATGTATCTCCGTCGCCATTTTCACTCTCCCCCAGCACAGGAAGCAGAGGAAGGAACCACCGCTGGTTGCTACGTCGACTGGCATATGTTAGCAGCTCTTTGGTGGCTTCTTGGTAATCAGTTTCTTTGGAAAACCCCTCAAATCAGGATTTACTTTGATTGAGACCGAGCTCCCCCATAAGCGGGCTCCATCGATGGAGCCATCGCGATATGCACCGCTGCCAGTCCGTAATGAGATCAGCGGAACTCACTGTCAACTCGCTCATATTGCAGCCCAAAAGCGATCAATAATCGTCTGACTGCCTCTGGGAGTGTCTGTCGGTGTGTGTGTGTGCCCGAAAATTCCTCTTCCCCTTCTGCGAGGGGATTCGCTTCTATGAAAGACACTCGAGATACATGATTATACCGCACGCGGGAATGTTAGCATTTCACCAAATCCCCTCCCACAGGCCGGGTGTGTGTGTGCCGGTGCTCCAATAAGCCGCCCGAGCGTGAGAGGAAACCGTGCGGCGAAGCAACGTTTTTGCCTGTGCGCCATTAACGTGAAGACGTGTATCTCTGTATCTCTGCGATACATACGGACATTCGCAAACATACGACGGATGGATAGGAGAACGCCAGCAGGCGCGCAATTTCGGCGGGTAATTGAAGAGGTGATTTCTCGGAACTGTTTACCATGGAACACGCTTTTGTGTGCGCCTCCTCTGCGTATGTGACCCGACGTGGGGTGGTTGCTTTGCTGCTGTCTAGTATCCGATTTGGAGTGTTGCTGTTTTGGATCGTATTCGGTGTTAGGAGGCTAGTTGAGCTATTTTCCCTCGTCCGAGAGTGCTCTCGTTGAATCGATATGGGATCCCTGCTCATGTGAGGCGGCCGCCTCGGGGGCCCCGATAGTTGTTTGGCTGTGTGCAGTGTTCAATTCTCGGCTTCTGGGAAATTTCGAATTAAATGAATAAATCGTTAAGATTTTCGTGAGAATTCTGTTTGGCAGGCGTACAGAGACGACCACACTCGGGCCTGTACTGCATTCTGTGGTATGGGGATCGAGTGACTTTGAGGAGGATTATGATTCGCATGGAACTCATTAGCCGTTTGGGGAATTTGATTGCACTTTTGCTAAGTATCTTATGTCAGGGCATTTCGAATGTAGCTTTGAGTAGCCAATTGCATCCACAGACAAGCATCAAACTGGCATTCAGTAGCAGAAGCTCTCCATGGAGCCCCTCAAACACCGCACATCACTTTGCATCTGTGCTCCATTCAGACACATCCTTCCCATTCTCTGCGGCTTCCAAGAACCGCCAGCAATTTGAAGTGTTTCGGCATAAATTTCTCTTCATCATTGATTCGCAAAATTCTCCCCCCCAACCATGACGCACGGTTCACTCAATATCTTTCCCAATTAATGAACTCTTCAGAATTCGCAACAAAATCCTCATCCACTTCTGGGGCTAACGTGCGTCATCCATCACCCTTGTCTATGAGCGTCGATTCTTGGATCTCAAAATTTGCCACCCAAGTACGTCGTCCTCACTTCGAAATGAGTCATCGTCACTCGAGCGTTTGGGAGTGAAACCCATTGCAGTACACACCCCCACTTGAGCCACAGCCTGTGCATGCCCGCTTTCCAACACCTTGATGCATTTTTGTGAACTAGGGGAATATCAAGTTATGTGACTCATTATCCCATAACTCTCATTCGAAGCCCGCTCTTCACCAGTGACTCATCGGCGGATTGGTCTCTAGCCGATCAACCCTCGCATGCGTCGTCGCGCAACATCTCGCACGACTCCCCAGACATCTGCCGGCTTGGACAAAAAGATCATCATGGCAGCGATTTCTTTGGAAACGCAAATCATTTCATCACCACCACCGTGCACACAAAGGGTCCCTCTCTCGATTCTCGGGGAGAGCAAGCAGCCGGCAGATCATTATCGAAATTCGCACTGGGAATCCGAAGAAAAGGTGTAGCCTGCCATCCTTTCATGACAAAGGAATGAGGGTAGCCAGCCAACCAGCCAGCACCAGAAGCAGTCAACTCGAGATCATATTTCATCGCACAGCAGTTGCGTTGCCGTTTTGTATGGAAATTCGGCCATCGTTCTCTCGCCCTGCGTGTCTCACAAGATCTGCGCGATCGTTTTGTTCTTTTTCGGCTTTGGCCCAAAATTTGAAATTCCTCGTCGCCGATTTACGCGGAACACTCCACTGAAGTGGAGCGCACACAGACGCTGTGTGCAAGTCACACAAGCCACCGCAGGGCACATGGCGGCTTGGGGAACAATAGCCGATGAATCATTCGGCCGCGACGCGATGAGGTGATTATTTTGTTTTGATTTTCCATGGAAACTAAGATAAGGTCAATGACGTTGAGGTTGGATAGTGCTTAATCGTTGCGTGTGCTCGCTGAGATCGAAAGGAGATCGTCTCCTATTCGAATTGATGTACAGTCTTGCGCAAAAGTTTTGTAATCATTTCGAAAAAGTGAAGATCTAAGGAAAAATTTGAAGAAATGCTCAGCAAAGTAATGATTTTTTGCGCTTTCAGTGACCTTCACTCTTCTTCTTTTGATCGAAGTCCAGTCGAGTCTAGAGTTAGATACCCAAATACGGAACACAAACTTTTCGCCGCCAGTGTTACCCAAAGACACTGCTCCTCGAAGTCATGATTTTTTGCGCTTTAAGCGACCTCTACTCTCCTCATTTTAATCGAAGTTCAATTGAGTCGACTGTAAGCCACGCAAAACCGGCAAACACAATCGATACACAAACTTTTCGCCCCCAGTGTTACCCAAAACGAACTCCTCATCGAGGTCATGATTTTTTTCCGCCTCAAGCGACCTCTACTCTTCTAATTTAGTCGAAATTTAATCGAGTCATGAGTTAGATACTCTGAGTCGGTAACAAGCTTTTCGCCGTCAGTGTACCCAAAACGAAGTACTTATCGAGGTCTGGATTTTTGCGCTTTAAGCGACCTTCACTCTTCCTTTTATTCGAAGTTCAATCGAGTCAAGTGTTAGATTTGTAAAATCGGCAACAAACTTTTCGCCGTTAGTGTTGCCCAAAACGAATTTCTCCCCGAAGTCATGATTTTTTTTTCGCTTCATGCGACCTTCACTCTCCTCATTTTAGCCGAAGTTCAATAGAGCCAAGAGTTAGAGACTCAGAGTCGGCAACACACTTTTTGCCGTCAGTGTGCCTAAAACGAACTGCTCTTCGAAGTCATGATTTTTTGCGCTTTAACCACTCTCCTTATTCTAGTCGAAATTCAGTCGGGTCGAGAGTAAGATGCGTAAAATCGACGATCGGTACATAAACTTTTCGCCGTCAGTGTTGCCCAAACGAACTGCTCCGCGAAGTCAAGATTTTTTGGGCTTTAAATTACCTTCACTCACCTTTTTCTAGTCGAAATTCAATTCAATCCAAGACACGCAAAATCGGCAACAAACTTTTTACCGTCAGTGTACACAGAACGGACTGCCTCGAAGTCAATTCTTGATTTCTTGCGCTTTAAGCAACCTCCACTCTCCTTCTTTTACTTGAAGTTCAGTCGAGTTGAGAGGAAGATACGCAAAATCGACGATCGGTACAGAAACTTTTTGCCGTGAGTGTTGTCCAAAAGGAACTGCTCCTCGAAGGGTTTTAAATTACCTCCACTCGGCTTCTTTTAGTCGAAGTTCAATCGAGTCAAGAGTTAGATTTTCAAAATCGGCCACAAACTTTTCACCGTCGTGTCACCCAAAAACCAAACTACCACCGCCACCGTCGTCGACTGCCGTAAAACGCCAAAACGTTGAGTAAGCAAAAACGTACAAATTTCGGCAACTCACCACTCCATCTAGATACGCGATTCTGATGAATCGGCTTGTCTTCCGAGAAACCCCGAGGTGAGGGCGACTTTCCAACCAAAAATGTAGAACACGCCCTCCCACGAGATTTTAAAGTTTGTCTTCATGAATCACATGTAATACGTGCGTAATCGCGTAACGCCCACGGCAACCAAAATCCCCTCCGCGCGAGATGAATTATGAACGCAGATGACCCACGTGATAGATGAGTTCATGTGTGTACCTGTGAACCTGCGGAAATACGTAGTCGGGCTCACGCCCATCAAAGGGAATGCGAAGTAGATGATGCCGTCATCCCTCCTGCAAAACCCCTCGTGAGAACCGCAAGAATTCATGGAGTTCTGTGCATTTGTCGCTCGCTCTTGGCTGAAATTGAAAATTTCGCTCATAAATTGATTTGAATTTCCCCGAACAACCCTGGTTGGTGGTGGCAATGACGACGACGACGACGAGGACAGCGCAGACACGGCACGAAGAACGTCGCTTTATATTGCAAATTATTTCCATTTTTCCTGCGATAGAAAGTGCCTCTAGCAGCAGCAGCAGCAGCAGCAGTGGTTAGTGAGCGAGGGGTTGGATTCGGAGGGGATTCTTCCCGGAATCAACTCGCTGCTCCGCTCCGTTGTTGCGTGTTGAAAACTGATAGATACAGGCTGAGCTGGCTGGAGAGTTGGGGCAGAATGGATTCTAGCTAAATGAGAATGAAAATAAAAGGAACTAACCACCATGGGTGTGGGGGTGGGGGGCGGGTGATTGTCGTAGCCAAGGACACAGACGTTCGCCTTGGAATTCCAGTGAACAAAACTCATGCAACGCTACAAATGGAGTTTTCCGAGAAGCGAAACTTTTCGTAATTACACCCATTCCCGGCAGGCAAGCCCTACAAAGAACAAACACACACACAAACAGCCCCCCCCCCACACACACCCGCTCCGATAAGCGCTGGATGCGACGGCTGTCGTGATGGCGCTGGCTTTAGGATTTCTGGAAGGACACCAGTCCCACGATCAACCCTGTGGCATGTCGGGTTTCGGATTGAATCGATTCCGGGAATATCCAGGCTCTGAGTTGGCGCATACTTTTCAAATACAATTTATTTTCGCTTCCCGGAACCCGATCCCGAATAATATAAAATTATCACAAATTGGTTCGGATTGTCTTGAGCCGGGTATGGGTGAGGCGAGGGAGTCTCCCACCGATTTCCCGCGAATCCATTGAATCCCTTATGCTCCGGAATTATTGAAGCTTTAGGTAATCAACATTTCATTCAAATGAAATTTCATGGATGACTAAGCGAACGTAACGACCGGGGCGGCAAATTCTGGAGAAAGTTTCAGATGTTTACCGAGGGCTGAAGTCGAGTTTTCTTCAAAAATTCAACAGTTCATTCGGTTGAAAAATGACTGAATCGAAAATTTTCACAGAAACGCATCGATCGGCTTCGAATGTCATAGGTGGTGGGGAGGTGTGTAGGCACGACTATCTTGGGAATTACTTCAGAGACCAAGTTTGCACAGAGGCGGCTTGAGTCGGCCGATTGAAGAGGATCGATGGGGAGAATTCAGGGAATCGGCGACAATGTGGGTGCTCGAGCGGTGGTTCTGGTGGCGGTGGGTTTTGATGTTTTTAGCAGAGGAAATTGAATTGATTCAGAAATTTGCAACGATGATGCAGATCTGGTTCTAGGGGGAGCAAGGATGTCCTCTGAAGAGTCCAAAGTTTTGGCCGAAAACTAGTGTTTGATCTAAGGAATGGTGACACGTTACGACTTCTGCTTGACAGATACTTACTTATCAGGCCTCTCAAACCCCTGAAGGGTCTGAGCCTGAGCAATTGCCGCCTTGCATTGCTGAATACGCTGCTTCCAGTCATCAAGAGCGCTGTCATCAAGCAGTTGTATTGCAGCCACGATCAAGTTGTTTTGACGCCACGATCACTTGATCTTCACACAGGAGGATCGGTCTTTGTCTCCTTCTCTAACCAGGAAGCTCGGATTCGAGGATTTTCTTGGTTGGACCAGTCTAGTCTACGGATCTTTGCCTTCCAAGACCAAGTTGCCTTGCGTCCGCGATCACTGGACCGGAGGATCGGTCTTCGTCTCCTCCTCGAACCAGAAGGCTCGGATTCGAAGATTTTCTTGGCTAGAGCAGTGGTGCTCATTCGCTCAATGAGGCCGAACCGGTCTACTCTACGAATCTTTGCCTTCCGGACTGTGTCCAAGACCAAGTTGGCTTGCGTCCGCGATCACTGGACCGGAGGATCGGTCTTCGTCTTTTCTTTGTCGGACCAGGAGTCTCGATCTTGAAGACTATCTTGGCTGGAGCAGTTTAGTCTACGGATTTTTGCCTTCCGGACTGTGTCCAAGACCAATTTGGCTTGCCTCTGCGAACCAGGAGACTCGGATTCGAAGATTTTCTTGTCTAGAGCATTGGTGTTCAGTCGCTCAATAAGACCGAGCCGGACTACTCTACGGATCTTTGCCTTCCGGACTACGTCCAGGACCGAATTGACTTGCATCCGCGATCACTTGATCGGTCTTCGTCTCCGTCCACAGCTTTGTGCAGCTCGTAGCCTTCGCGGTTTTGTCTTCTCCTCCATTCGCCTTCCTCGCACACAGAACCAAAATATCCGACGTAGGATTTGTCTTCCGAAGGGATCAGGAATCAGCTCCGGAGTCCTGCTTATCATCCAGCTCCACAAAGCAAGACTGGCAGGACTAGGGTTTTGCACAGAATTTTGGTCCTTCGAGCCAAATGTCTCGACAACCCGAAGAAGCAGCGGTTGCCAAGGACGATTCTGCGTCGGATCTTCACTAAAATGTCGTTTGTGGAGTTCACACTTGGGCCCGAGGTAGACTCTGCTTCATCTTCTGAAGACGCTACGGTCCGGGGTGGACCGAGGCCGCGAACAAAAAAAAAGGTGGTATTTTCAAGGATTTAACGGTGTTTAGGCTGAACTCCATTTTCTTCTTCACCTTCTGATGCCGCTTCAGTCCCGGGTGGACCTGGGCCTCAACTAACCATCATCTCCGACTTCCATTGCCCAGCCCATTCCACTCCATTCAGCCTTGAATCACTGTCAGAGGCGATTACGCGAAATAAATCAGAGAAGTCAATCCTCTCATGTCATTGAGACTGCATTCTATCCGCCCCACACAGCTCTGTGATAAATTGTCACCATCTGCCACTTCCGCAGTTCTCATTTCCTCGCTTCATTGGCGGCACTCTCAAAGCCTTTGTCGGCACAATCCCGCTTCGGCGTTGAAGCCACGGACGTTGGTGTCAAAGAAACCGTTGAACTCTGATCGAGCGGAAGGGAACTCCCTCGCCAATCACTTGACTGTCTCATCTACACAGTGTCGTAAATCTTAAGCTGTCGGAAGCTGTGAGTTTCGTGGGAGTATTTCTCATCCGAGCTTTGACTGGAGATAAATCGATGAACGACAGCCAATGACCTGCTGACCAAGACCAAAATGGTCTGGTCGTCTTTCCCTTTATATGGCGCTACACTGGGCATCAACCAACAAGCGTCGATCCGCACGATCTTTTGTCTGATCGAGAACAGCACTTGCTGCTTGATTGCCCCGCCGCAATTCCCAAATGAGGGAATGTCCCCGAAACAGGGGACTCTCCCCGAATGTGTCATAATTCCGAATTTGGAAATATCTCAAGTACCCACGAACCCGTTTAATTAGTTTCTCTTATGCCCCACGTACACACTCACCACTTAAACTCGAACTTATTGTGAAACAATCCCTATCTAATCTCCATCTATCATCGTTTCAATGAAATCCAAAGTGTACCCCATTGTCGCACATCAATTGTCAAAAATAAACTGCTTCGCAATTCACCGCCGAACGAGTGACTGAGACTTTAAGCTGACATCATGAATTCCGAGAAACAATCGACAATCAGCGTCGTCGCCAGTGCAACCTTAAGCGTGTAGGCCCACGTAATTGCTTATTTAGACCACGACGCCGATACTCTCGATACACTCTCACACCGTCACATCAATCCCCCGTCGATTGGGTTGCCTTTGTTTGGCTCCATTCTCCCGCCAACGAGTGCATACCACTCTTCTGTAATAAACCTATTAATTAGGTATTCCACTCATAAATTAAATCTAAAGCAAATAAAAAGCAGAAATGCGCAAAAAAAAGCGCAGCAAAACTCGTATGCAACACTTTTTTTTTCAGCGCTGAAATAAATCTTATCGCATGCTTCACACATTGCACCTGCACGCATGGAGCGCGGCACGGCTGGCCATGGGGACCAGTGTGGAGACCTCCCAGCCGTTTAGCTGGAACATCCGTCTGGTTCTGGGTAAAAACCGCAATTTGTTTGTGTGCACAGTTTTTCCACGAATGCAATGCACCGCGGCACGCAAGGGCGATAATTAAAACGGTTATTCTCTAGTAAACAATCCGAGGCGATGGGAATTGAACCCTCGAGAATTTCCGGTTCACAAGAACCCATAATCTTTCGCATTTCGAATCGGTTCTGAGATGAGATTCTGTCATAAATTTTCACCCGAACCGTAAGCAACCGTGACTGGGACGGGTGGTGACAGTGAGTGACATTTGCCAATTGTCAGTATCGTGTGTCATCTTGTGAATGGGGAAATGAATAGAACGCGCAGAGAACCGAACCAGCAACGAGATTGAAATCGTTTATTTCTTGTGGCTACTGTTTGGTAGCTACGAACAGGAAGCATTGGAAGGCGTGGCTTTGAATTTTTGATCAGCGCGCGCCCCGTTGTGCGTACTTTCCCGGTCAGCGCTGGCAGAGGTTGTGTCTCTCGTTGTGCCCTGAATGCCAAATGAATGGAGGGCATCCTCTTTCTCTCTCTCTCTGTCTTCACTCATATCAAGCTTTGGTTTATTGAAATCTTGTTTTGTCATTCGGGTCACATACCGCATGTGGTATACAACACACTAAAGAGGTGTTTGCACTTTCTTTGGTGCGTCCCCACGGCACACAGCAGCACACTCGGACAGGCTCGCATGTGTCAGTTTGGCAAAAGAAGTGCGCTTCCGGAAGTCGTTGATTTAATCAGTGCAAGTGTGGCCGGCCAATCATTCATTTGACACCGGATTAACCATTTCCAACGGGGGAACAATCTCATTTTTGGAGTCTCTCACAGCCACGAATGCCGTGCATCGGTAGCGGGCTTTGCCTCGGCAATCAGAAGGATAGGACTGATTAGTGATGTTGGGCACGCTTTTCGACAATTTACTAGCGAATTCGTTACGGGGATTATTAATGAAGTTTGTCAAATAGAGTTGTTGTCAGAATGGGGGAGGAGGTGTCGTTGTGCTAATGAAGAACGATGACAGGAGCTCGAAGACAGGGTGTCATTCAAGGGAAATGATTTAAAGGTGTGAATGCTTTTATTGAATGGTGCTCTGCCTTGGGAACTATCGTGCTTCGAACTGAAACATCAAGCGGAGGAGGGGTTTTTTTCTCTCCTGTCAAATGCCTCTTTTGACAGGTTGAAGAATTTGCTGCGGTTTAGATCAAATTCTGTGTTTTTGGTCAAATATCAAACGCGGAAGGGTTTGTTTTCCTGTCAAATACCTCGCTTGACACTTCCTCTGTCTTGAGGTGCAACATTTCGTGTCAAATCCTGTCTTTTTCGTCACTGGAAGACTGGAAGGTGGAATGGAAATCATGGTCAATTCTGACACATAAGATTCTGATGGCTTGCGTTAAATTCTGTCGTTTTCGTCGCTAGAAGACATACTCGTAAGATTCTGAAGGCTTCCGTTAAATTCTGTCTTTTTTCGCCACTGAAAAACTGGAAAGTAAAGGAAATCATCATCAATTCGGAGTTTTCTCCTGTCAAATACCTCGTATGACACTTGTTGTGACTTGAGATGCAACATTTTAGGTTAAATTCTGTCTTTTTCATCGCTTGAAAACTGGAAAGTACACTGGAAATCGTCATTAATTTTGACACAAGGTTTTGAAAGTAGAGTCTCTGTAAGGTCTTCTACTGACTATGAAGTTATTTTGCATAGGAACTCCCGAAGAATGTGAATATCGCCTCAGAAACTCCGGAAAATGTCAAAATGGAGTCAATTTTCGCACAGAAACTTCGGAAAAATATCAAAAAGGCGTCAAATTCACACGAAAACTATCGGAAAATGTCGTCAATTTCTCACAGAAACTCCGGAAATCATCATCAACTCTGACACATAAGATTCTGAACTCTTGCGTTAAATTCAGTCTTTTTTGCCGCTGGAAGACTGGAAAGAAGAGTGGTAATTATTACCAATTCTGACATATAAGATTTGGAATGCTTACGTTAAATTCTGTCTTTTCGCCACTGGAAGACTGAATCTCATCATAAGATCCGAGACATATTTGAACGCTTGCTTTAAATTCTGTCTTTTTCGTCACTGGAATACTGGAAGTAGAGTGGAAATCATCACCAATTCAGAGTTTTTTTCCTGTGAAACACCCCACTTGAGACTTGCTGTGACTAAAGGTGCGACATTTTGTGTTAAATTCAGTCGCTGGAAGACTGGAAAGTCGGACGGAAATCATCATCAATTCAGAGTTTTTCTCTGTAAAAAAACCTCGCTGCAGTTTAAGGTTGCAGACTTTTGTGTTATATTTTGACTCCTTCTTCACTGGAAGATTGGAAAATAGGGTGGAAAATGTCATCAATTTAGAGTTTTGTCCTATCAAAAACCTCTCTTGACATTTCAAAGATTGGTGCAACTTAAGGTTGCAGACTTTTGTGTTAAATTTTGTCATTTTCGTCGCTGGAAGACTGGAAAGTAGAGTGGAAATCATTACCAATTCTAAACGCTTTCCAACGAACAACCATCACATCGGTGTCGTCAGGTCCTGAAAATCCGTTGCAGCACATTCTTGGACAGTTGAAAGCTTGACGTCTAATCAAACACAAATCCCACCACATCGTGGAATGCGAGCACGAAATTCCAGGAAACATAATTTATTCTTTTAAACTATCCCCCCCAGCTTCAGTCGTCGTCTGCAATTTTATCTTCAACGCCTGCCGCCGCCACCGTCGTCGTCTCTCCACTTTGTCCTTGTTCCTCTGCATAACTCCACCTCGTATACACCATGTCCAACACCTTATGTCAAAAAAGTTAACCATCCGAACGAGCACATCACTGGGTCTTTTGGTTTTCCTCTTTCATGGTACCTTTGCCATCATCAGGAGTTGGATGAGTTCCTGAGCGCAAGCATTCACGCTGGCGCAAGGTATCCAAAGGGAAAAAACTGTTAAATTTCCTGGAACTGTGTGTGTTCGCTCTGTCAAAGGGATTGGGTTTTTGTCTGTTTGTCTATCGCTGGCTCTTTGCACACCGCATCGCAAAGGGACGTGAAAGAAGCGAAAACAAAGCGAACTCTCGAAAAGGTAGTCAAAGGACCAAGGAGAGAACTTGTTTTGTTTCGTTTTTTTTTGGATTTTGTGTGTGTTTTTGTAGATCTGTTCGCTTTGTCGGTAGTGATTACTGACGATAAAAAAGTGAAAAGACCGAATGACAGTTCGGAGAGTTTTTTTTTTCGTTTTGTTTCTTTTCGGATGACTGTCCTGATGCGTACTTATGTTGTGCTTCATGTGTCAAGTCGGGAGAGTAGTCCATTTAATGAAAATTTGTAAAAAGCGGAAGGGATGGTGGTCTTAGGAAGGGGGCATGTCAAGTTCACTGGCCACATGACAAAGGCAGATGTCACTATTGAATGTAACTGCAGCTGGATTACAGTGGCCCAACGTGGGGTTTTTCATATTAATTCGGAAACAAAGGACTACAGCGGAATGCTTGTGCATGCATCTGTGAATTTTTGAGTGGAGGATGACAGCTGAAAAGGATTCTCGTGTCTACACGGTAACACTCGAGGTCATGGGGTAAAATTTGAAAACAGATTGAATTAATTTATTTATGAGACTTAGGCGTGTGTCAAGAGGTCATGTGGATTCAAGTGGACACCACCTTGTCTTGCCCCTAATCTCCTTTGAATCGTCCTAATTGTCTCAAAGGGAATGTGTCATCGCATCGCGTCTGATATCATTCGTTGCGGTTATACGCGTTCAAAGAATCATCAACCGATTGGACAAGTCAGTGCTTTCGAGAACTCTGTTAAATGTCATGATTTGCAGCGGAATGTGGACGGAGAGTGCGCCGTCATGAAAAAAACGTCTACATTCCGCTGCAAATCATAACATTTAACAGAATTCTCGAGAGCTTGTGGGTTTTTGGTGTTCTCATTCGCTCGAGAGATACCGATGATTTGTTGATTTTTCAGTGAATTTTGACACATCTCGACTGCATCATCTGCAGCTGGATGACATCAGGGATGTTTGACAGATCGCTCGTGTGCCTTGACAGTGGAATTTGACACATTTCGACTCCGTCATCTGACATCACTTGCCTCTGACAGATCGTCCGTGCCTTGACAGTGGAATTTGACACATTTTGACTGCATCACCTTCAACTGAATGACATCAGTTCTCTCTGACAGCCTTGACAGTTCTCAGATAAAAAATGTAACCTTTTCCGTACCACATCCCGTCGTCTAGATAAAATCATGGAACAGATTAGAAATGTCAGTGCAGCTAAATGACAAAATAATCATCAGCGCCTCTTAATTACAATCAAATTGACATTTAAATTGGATTCGTTCCGCAAAGTTGACGACGACGTTAAGTTGAACATTCGAACAGAAATGTCATGACAAATCCTTATCTCAACTGTTCATAGCTTAATTGAAGTTTCCTCTTGCATCACACGCCGCACACACATTCCCCATCGAAATTAAGGAAAATTACTTTATCCATCATCGGGTAAAACTTTAATTTTGTTTTCCACTTGCCTGCACCGAAAGCCATCAAGCATGAACCATCTCCATGGCATGTCAGAGTGTGGCTGAGTGTGCCTGAGTGTGGAAAAGTCTGCAGAAAATGTCTGTCTTCAAAACCCCACTTAATTTTGTGAAACTTTTGTGAAACTACTTTCGAAAGAGGTCAATTCAATGGTTCAACTGCAGCAGCAGCCGCTTGCTTCATGTTTTGCTTTTACGACTTCGTGTCGGCAACTCGTAGTTGCTGCAGTCATCATCGTTCGTCGTCATCGCCACCACCACCATCAAATGGCATGGAACTCATGTGAACTGTTGCGTCTCATCATAACCGTCCCGATGCTGCAATTAGAAGTTACACTCCATGGGCATTTGATGGGATCTCTGGAATGGGGTCCAGCAGGGGGGAATGGGACATTAACTTCGTCTGTCTATGGCGTGGTCGTACGGCTTATTGCTTAATTAGGAGACGAATTGTTGTTGAGTTCCTTATGACTCACTGAAGACGGCAGGTCAACGAGGTTATTTTAGGGGGCGCGTGAAAATTGCTTGTACGCCACATCATGCCAGTGACTGAACACAAAGATGTGTGGGAATTGTTGAAGAAACTCTGTGCCTTTCCTGTTTGAATTCTCGGACTTAATGAGACGTCGCCGCCGCCGCCGAGTCATTAAGCGAATTTGTTCGCATTCCCTTTCTGTCACATGACAGAGATTTCTTTTGACAAATGTCACTTTGGGAACTGTCACAAGCAACATCCTGTGAGGGGAAATGGAATCCTTCTTTTCTTCCCTAGAATCGGACAAGCTGATGACTCTCTGTCGAGTCTTCGGTTGCCTATGAAATTATTTCGCATAGGAATTCACAGAAACTCCGGAAAATGTCAAAATGTCTTCAATTTCACACAGAAGAAGAAGAAAATGCCAAAATGGCGTCCATTTTGCACAGAAACCCCAGAAAATGGCGTGAATTTCGTTCAGAAACTTCGGGAAAATGTCAAAATGTCGTCAAATTCGCCCAGAAATTTCAAGCAAATGTCAAAATGGCATCAATTTCGCACATAAATACCGGGCAAATGTCATAATTTCCCACAGAAACTCTGGAAAGAAGTCAAAATGATGTGAAATTCGTACAGAAAGTCCGGAAAATTTTAAAAATGGCGCCGATTTGCCACAAAGTCACCGAAAAATGTCAAAATGAAGTCAATTTTTTACAGAAACTCCGGGAAAATATAAAAATGGAGTAAATTTCGCACAGAAACTCCGGAAAAATGTCAAAATAGGGTAATTTTCGAACTGAAACTCTGGAATAAATGGCAAAACGGTGTCAATTTCGCACAGAAACTTCGGAAAATGTCAAAATGTCGTCAAAGAAATTCGGGAAAAATGTCAAAACGGAGTCATAGAAATTCCGCAGAAAAGTCAAAACGGCGTCAGTCTTGCACAGAAACTCCAGAAAAATGGCGTAAATTTCGCATAGAAACTCCGGATAAATGTCAAAATGCCGTTAATGTTGGACAGAAACTCCGGGAAAATGTCAAAATGGCGTAATTTTAGAACAGAAATTCCGAATAAAATGGCAAAACGGCGTCAGTTTTGGCAAAAATGTCAAAACGGAGTCAGAGAAATTCCCGAAAGAAGTCAAAACGGCGTCAGTCTCAATTTCGCACAGAAACTCCGAAGAAAATGACAAATTTGCGTCAATTTCTCACAAAATCTCCGGGAAAATGTCAAAATTGTGTTAAATTTGCACAGAAAATCTGGGAAAATGTCAAAATGGAGTCAATTTCACACAGAAACTCAGGAAAAAGGCCGTCAATTCGCACAACAACTCCGGAAAAAAGGCCAAAATGGTGACAACTTCGCACCCGGAAACCCCGGAAAAATTTCAATACAGCGTCGAATTCGCACAGAAGCTCCGAAAAAATGTCAATTTTGCATAGAAACTCCGAAAAATTATCATCATTTCGCACAAAAACTCCGGAAATATGTCAAAATGCCTTCAATTTCCAACAGAAACTCCGGAGAAATGTCAAAATGGCGACAGTTTCGCCCAGACTCTAGAAAAAATGTCGATATGACGTCAATTTCCCACAGAAACTCTGGAGAAAATGTCTAAGTGACGTCAATTTCGCACAGAGACTTCGAATAAAAGTCAAAATGACGTCAAAGAAATTCTGGAAGAATGTCGAAATAGCACTAATTTAGCACAGAAATTTCAGGAAAACTGTGAAAATGAAGTCTGAAGAAATGTAGAAATGACGTCAGTTCGATAACGAATATGCGATCATTAAATTTACATTTTACACGTTGAAGTTCGAGGAATTTCCCCCAATATTCCTTGCCCAAAAATGAGCTTCAAATTGTCTCCTTAATTTATGCCTAACCCACATTCTCTTCTCGTTAACTGTCATCCATCATGCATCCAGCTGTGAGTTTACATAACGAATGACAATTACATTGCAATTAGTATCTCCATTCTCTTCAACCGACGACACATCTTTCGACAAAAGCAGCTGTTTCGTATAAAGCCAAAGAGCAGATGCTCTTTTTGAACACGCTCCTGTCATTGTCGTGTCAAGAATTACCAAGAATTCATTTCACTCTCAACAAGCACTCCCGTTCTTACGCAATTCCATTTTGTTTCCCCTCTCTTCTCTCTCACACACAAATGGGTGTGACGTCTATTGTGTTGTAAATGCCACACGCATTCAATGGCATTGCAAAACTGTCATCTGTCAAAATAATTTATGACATATTAACCGAAAATAAAAGAAGCGAATTCCATTGGCCCAACATCATCAGAAATTCGTGATACTCTGATTTCAAACTCTCTTTAGGCCCGTTTCCCAACAGTCCAAAAAATCGTTTTCATAAATCATTTCGAGATTTTACGATCGTCGTCTTATCGGAAACGGAGCATCGTGTACAAGGAATTTGTCAACGACTCTCCGAACACAACCGTCGTAAAGATTTTCATTTTATTCAAGTTCCTCTGAATTCATTACGAGACGGCTAACAGGTAGTGGCGGTCGGTTGGTTGGTTGGGGTTCCTGCTAACGACGACCGACGACGACGCTGCTGCTGCTGTTCGTTCATGGTGAAATCACCGTAATCAACGGTATTTTATTATTTCTTTTTCATTTTAACCGGAAAGCAATTTTTTTGGTCGGACATTGGTCCCACTAATCGCTTGGTGGTTGAGGGCATGCGTGTCTGGAGGAATTTTTGGAAGGACAAGCAAGGCAGGATGAAGGACGAAACGATTACCACGAAGGAGAACAGGCCAACAGATGTTACGTAAATTTTATCGCATTTTGTGTTCGCACCTGTCGGTATTATCACGTTGTGCTACCATGTTTCGATGATTATTTCAATGATGCCTACAGCAAGGTGACCCTATTTCAGCGTCGTCCTCCTCTACCTGAACCAATTAATTTCACCCCTAGTTTGCTGGAATCCTTTTGTGCTCGCTCTCGTTCTCCCTCTGCTTCCTTTCTTTCGCTACTCCTTAATTCAGGTTAACGTCTTTATTGAAGCGTGGAATTTTTGAAATTGTTCGTGCTCTTGTTTGACTTTGACGGAAGAGGTGGCGTTAGTTATTCGTGGAGGGTCCCTTTTTTGCTATTTCAGCTCATTGTTCAGTTCGTTCAGTGGAAAATTATAGCACTCGTGTTCACGTGCCGGCATTACTTGAAAAAGATTTCCTTGTACGGGTGTGTTGTGTCATAATTTCTTGACCTCTACCCTCGATCGTTATCTCAGCCTTCATTCGTTTTGATTCATTCCCAATTCACCGAAACAATCAATAGCAGTTTTGATTCACAAAACTGGCACAAGAATGCCCGGTCGGCTTACTTGGAAGCGTTCTCATTAAAGCTGCGGCTTTGAATGAGTGAATGAAAAAAATTGTCTACACTCCACACAGCTCAGTATGCACAGTGCAATCACCCTAATCATTGAGATTGTGTTGACGCTTCCATTGAATTGTTTAAGCACGTGTTCGTTTTCTCTTGAGACGCAATTGCGCGACTGTCAACAAGATTGCACACGCCTTCCTAGTGAGATAAACAAAAATGTTTACTTGTCGCAAAATTAAAATTGATGCAATAATATCGTGATTCTTTGGAAATTCTTCAAATTATTTGCGATGGATTTCGCGGAGGTATACTTAAGTCATAGGAAGAAAAAATTGTTTGTGTTGTTTTTTTCAGGAACCGTGGGATTTTTATGCATGGCGTTTCTGTGAAAGTAACTCATGTGCAACTTAAAGTGAACGATAGGGGTTTGGAGAATTACCAATCGCGAAGAAATGATAGGGTTTTAGCGAATTCTAGGGGAAAGATATTGATTTGTAAGGTTTCAAATGAAATTGAGACTTTCAGTGAGTGACTTTGTTTAAAGGTAATCAAGCTTAATCGCGGAACAGGTGACAGACTAATTGCTTCAATTGGATTCAGTACATGTGATGACAGCATAGTTTTAAATGTCCGTGGGAAATTCAATAATTTCTGTGAAAAGTTTATCATTTCATGAATTTAGTTCGTCTAAGTTGCATAAAAGGCAATATTTAGGGGGATGAGTACATTTTTCCACTTTCGTTAAGTTTCGTTAAGTCTATCTATTGCCTGTATATTGAATTCCCATGTTGAATAGAGCACTGTCACCAAACTATGAGCCTCCAACTGATTTTTTAAGACTAAAGATACTGTTTAATGGCATTATTCATCATTTTTCCAGCTTTAATTGACTTATACAAAATTCAAACACACCTTTAAATCTCGTGTACCAAATGTGAATTTAAATTGCATTCAGTACAAGTGATGACGGCATAGTTTTAAATTTCTATGGAAAATTCAATAATTTCTATAAAAAGTTCATCATTTCATGAAATTGCTTCATCTAAGTTGCATAAAAGGTAATATTTAGACGGATGAGTGCATTTTTTTCACTTTCGTTAAGTTTCGTTAAGTTTCGTTAAGTTTATCTATTTGCTGCAGATTGAATTCCCCTTTTGAATAGAACCCTCTGATAAATTTAAAAGTCTCCAATTGACTAAATCTACTGCTTTAAGTCATTATTCACCATATTTCCGCTTTAATTGACTTATAAAAATTCAAACACACCTTTAAACCTCATGTACCAAATGTGAATTTCAAAGATATATATCATAAAACCTTTCCCCTGTACTCCATTCCCATTACACACAGACTTACTATGAAACAAGAAATACCACTCTTAACGACATTCACTACTGAATGACAACAATGCGAGTGTTCTCTGTCATTTCAACATTATCTCATTTAAGAACTCATTTAATGGTGCTTCAACCCAAAAATAAAAAAAAAAAAACCTCAAGATTAATTTCTGAAAATGTCTGAAAAATCCTAGAAATACCCTTACACGGTTCGCTTAACATCCTCTCTGTGTATAGGTATGCATCTACACAAATTTTGACCATCGACCATCATCAACATCAGCCAACTAGACGACCAGCATCAGAAAGCGCCGTGGCACAACCAATCTCTGGGAGAGAGAGAACAGCCCGGTTGGTTGCTGCTCCATGCTGTACCACCGTCCACCACCATTCATCGACAGACACTTTACTCTAAAAACTAATTCCTAGAATCCGACTGTAATAAAATGTTTCACTGGAAATTTCAATGAACAAAAAAAAACACAGTTTTTGCGCTCCACACGTTCGTCGTTCGTCTGTCCGTCGTCTTGTTCCTTCTTCGTCTTCCTCTCGTTATCCCCATCTCTTTGCTCTGTGATCGTCGTGAGCATCTCACATTTTGTTGCTTTCTGCCCCCGGCATTAGTCTGTCGGTGCTGTAAATTGAAGAGAGATACGGGTATCCTGGTGAAATGCGCAGGGTGTCAGGCGGTGGCAAAGAAATTATTTTTCCATGAATAACCATAATTTCTTTTGGTGATGCACACCAGAGAAGGGGGAGTCCTCAATCATCGCATCGAGTTGCCTGCAAGACGCTGATGTCGGGCGGGGTTATACGTTGCTTTAAAAAATGCCCGTCATCTCTCCTCTTCTCCCTATAATTGGACAGATAGGGGCTCTTATGCTGGCGCGGCGAGACTTATGCACTCTTTGCGTTGAAATATCAGCGAAGATGAGTGAGAGATGATGGGCTTTGTTAGTTGGCGGAGTTAATTTGCACCTTTATGGTCAACAGCAGACCCCCTTGGGCTTGATTGCTTTCGAGGAAATTTGCATTCCTCTTTCAATCTTCTCACTTTCTGATGGTAAACCGTAAAGCCCCCTCTCTAACGAGGTTTGGGTTTTATTGGTCGTTCCAATTAAGTGGGATTCTCAGTCGGACTCGGAATCAAATTGAGATTTATTACGAGTCGCGTGAAGGAAGGAAGAGGAGAAGAATGTGTTCTGGTGATGGGATCTAATGAAATGTCAACAATAGTGTGGGAAGTGGGATGTGGTGGGCCCTGGGCGCCACAAGATTAATGTTCTCTCGCGGATGTGATGGTTTTTTTTATGACGGAAGTGTGGGCTCGGACAAAAATATTTCTGTTCTTTTTTATTGACCCCATTGTGTCTTTTCTTTTCTTTCTTTCGTGCCTCAAACCTGCTGATAGATTTGTGGTCACAAATTTGAGATTTTTTTGACTCGTGTGTAACGGACTTAAGTGAATTAAGATACATTTTAAGACCCATTCAGGGTCTTTGGTTGGGTTTTGTGCAGCAACCGTTCATTCATGAAGAGGGGGATCTACACGTGCTTTGTTGGGCGTTGAATTCGATGTGCCTCGTGCGGAGGTCGACTTTTGGGTGACCATCGTCACTGCGGCAGCAGTTAGCAGGAAAAAGTTGGGTCTTAGAGGAGAAACAGCGAAGGCAACACTCTCCCCTGATGTAAATCCGGGAAGTAGACGACTGGATAGCGCAGTTGGTTAAGTGCCTGTCCCAAGTTAGAGGGGTGCCAGGTTCGAATCCCAGTGAAATCGAATTTGGTCAAGTCACCATTTGCCGTTGGGATCAAATTAACGGCACTGGAGTAGGTTGCTACTTGGCAGTACAATGGACCAGTTTTGAGTCCTCCAGGAGTGTTTCAAAAACCCTCCAAAAAAGAAAAGTCTGCGAAGTGAAGGGCTTCAAAATGGATCGAACAGCTGTATTTCCAAAAAAAAAAAACTGAAGCACTCTTTTTCTTCTTCTAAAGTCGCATAATCCGGATAGACCTGGGTCTAAACGAGCAAGCTTCTCGAGCGCGCACGATCTTGAACCAGCTGCCTCCAGTTACGCACGACAAGTTGGCTGAGGTCCTGAGTTGGTTGAGTGGGCTGTTGTTTTCGTGGTCGTCCTCTGCTGCGTTGTCCCACGGGCGCGGACTTGTCTAAGGCCCTTCTCCACTTGTGTTCGCGATCGATTTCGTGGGCGTCCTCTACTGCGTTGTCCTACGAGCGCGGACTTGTCTAAGGCCCTTCTCCACTTGTGTTCGCGATCGGTTTCGTGGGCGTCCTCTACTGCGTCGTCCCACGGGATCAGAGTCGGAGATTTTTCAGCTGGACAACTGCAGCAGTGTTGTTCATGGGCTCTACTTGGCTTAGCCCTCTTAAGCGTCCAATCCATAGACCCCCGGCCAAACTCACATTGCCTATACAGGCTGCGCCATCTAGTGGTTTGTTTTTAAATCATCGGTTATTTTGACACTGACAGCTGTTTCCCACTCGAAATCTTGACAGAAAGTCAGTACCATACCTCCGCGGAACGAAATCAGTCGCTTCACGCTTGAAAAACGTCGGGAAATTTTGAAACTCATTTCCAAAGTGAGTGCTGTGTAGCCCGAACAGTGCGTTTTTTGAAAAGAAGTTTTGTCTGAAATGAAGCACCCACCGCGACGCGACTGCTGTACGCAAGTTTGTGCGTTTGTGCATGAGACCGGTATGTCAGTGGACAACACTCGTGGTCCCCGTCGTTGTACGGTGGGCACAGATGAGAAGATGACCGAGAATGTGAGACTCAATTCACGAAAATCAACTCGCCGTCGTTTCAAAATCCCAAAATTGATATCCCAAAGATTCACACCAACCCGCCTCGGGACAACTTCCCCTGACAGGCAAACGTCAGCACGTCATCATTAAGCTACGCTCTACGGTGCACTTTTCCCATCGTAACTGCACTTAAAAAGCACCTCTCATACTGTCGTCCCCGTTGAAACATAATCCTTTGGCAGTGCGACATAAAACATTTCACCTCGCATCCACCGACATTCACTTAAGGAAGTGTGAAAATATAAAGCGAGAGCCAGAGGAGGGATTAAAAAAAAGGCACAAAAAAATGTCAGTGGTTTTAAATTTCTCGTTTGCTTTTGTGTGTTGGGGGGAAGGGCCATCAATTTACCCCACATGGTAGCTATTGTTTGCCACCACAAGGGGAGCAGCGATTCCTGCGAAGTGTTTGGTGGGAGAGACCGAGTGAAAGAGGCGGGAGAGAGAGAAAAATTAGTTTAATTTTCCAAGAATTCATCTTGACTTTTAAAACAGAACCGCAAGCACAAGCAAAACCGAAAAAAATGAAAACAAGAGGACGCATGAAACCACCTTGTGTTTGCCCGAAAGGATATACTTTTAAAGTGACAAGTCAGGCTTGTAATTAGGCTTTCCGTTAACGGAATTCTGGGGAAATCGATAGACTTCGAGGGAAACTATCGACAGCGGCGACACAATAAATATCGCTTACCTGTCAGATGTCACATGAGCCCGTGCGTGGCGGTGTGTTCGTTCACCCGAGGGTGTGTGGATGAAACGCTGATAAGCAAAAAACCCACCATTCATCGGAAAAAAGAAATTGATGAGACCACGAGCAAGCTGCAAAAATGAGCGATAAAATAACGCCACGACATGTCACAATGAGGTGGCAGGTACGCGCACACACGTTCGGTTGAGGATGAGAGTAATTATTTGCGGACAAAGTAAATACGGACTTGAGGGATTTAAAAGAGCTATTGAACCGATAAAAATGCATTCAGGGGATTAAAGCCTTTATGAATCGGATAGGGATTCATTTTCCTCTTTAGAGTGTACCTCGTGTGAGGGACTTAACGGTGATGAGGTGGGTTTTCTGGGAAACGCTTCACTTTGAAATTGGTTTTCGATGAGGTACGGGTAAGGTGCATTCAGTTCTTTTCATTCGGTGGAGGACTCGAAGTCGGGGTCAAGAAGGCTTATCCAATGAAAGGCTGTATCGAGAGTGGAGTGACACGGACCAGGGATGCATTTTTTTAATGAGAAGGGCGATTTTTGACCCAGTCTTGGAGTCAGAGCCAGAGCTTGAGCCAAAGCCACAGCCAGAGCCAGAGCCAGAGCCAGAGACAGAGCCAGAGCCAAAGCCAGAGCCAAAGCCAGAGCCAGAGCCAGAGCCAGAGCCAGAGCCAGAGCCGAAGCCAAAGCTAGAGACAGAGGCAGAGCTTGAGCCAAAGCCAGAGCCAGAGCCAGAGCCAGAGACAAAGCCAGGGCCAAAGTCAGAGCCAGAGCCGGAGTCAGAGCCAGAGCTTGAGCCAAAGCCACAGCCAGAGCCAGAGCCAGAGCCAGGGCCAGAGTCAGAGCCAGAGCTAGAGCCAGAGCCAGAGCCAGAGACAAAGCCAGGGCCAAAGTCAGAGCCAGAGCCGGAGTCAGAGCCAGAGCTTGAGCCAAAGCCACAGCCAGAGCCAGAGCCAGAGCCAGAGCCAAAGCCAGAGACAGAGCCAGAGCTAGAGCCAGAGCCAGGGCCAGAGCCAGAGACAGAGCCAGAGACAGAGCTAGGGGCAGAGACAGAGCCAGAGCCAGAGCTAGGGCCAGAGCCAGAGACAGAGCTAGGGGCAGAGTCAGAGCCAGAGTTAGAGCCAGAGTCAGAGTCAGAGCCAGAGCCAGAGCCAGAGCCAAAGCCAGAGACAGAGCCAGAGCTAGGGCCAGAGCCAGAGCCAGAGTCAGAGCCAGAACCAGGGCCAGAGCCAGAGCCAAAGCCAGAGCCAGAGCCAGAGCCAGAGCCAGAGACAGAGCCAAGGCCAGAGCTTGAGAGAGAGAGAGAGATAGAGCAATAGGGGGAGAGAACGATCGAGAGAAAGAGAGCGATCGAGAGAGAGGGAGCGATCGAGAGAATGAGAGAGAGAGAGAGCGATCAAGAAAGAGAGAGAGGGAGAGAGCGATAGAAAGAGAGAGACCAATGAAAGATATAAAAGCCGCATTTAAGGAGGAGTCTGATGAATAGATCGCGTGGATTTAGGGTCTTAGTTCACAATGGACCCAAACTGTTGGTCTAAGTGAGCCGCGACACTAGTCGCAAGGGCACACTTCAGCTTGTCTAGGGGCTTGGCTCGAACGATTTCGCCGATGATAATCAAATGCATGTGCAAGCCCTTAGCTAAGCAAAGCAAAGCCCTGGGAGATTCCCCAATGACAACAGGTCGTGAAATGATAAGGCTGCTATTTTTAAACTCTTTTGAACATTTGCTGCTAATCTCGTGCACAGTGACATCAACAACCCTGATTGGCACAACAAAACTATGATCGGACGCGGTCAAGATTTGAATCTGATAAGAGACAAAGTAACTCTAATGTGATCACTGTCAAGGGTTTTCTGAAAACATGTCTTGTCAATGTCGACAAAAACAAATTTATAATTGGATTGCATCGAAATGAATGCGTGTTTGCATATGTCGCTAATTTGTATGAAACCATCGGATTCGTTATCGAGGCATTAACCAACACACAGAGTCAATTCCGGAAAATCAATGCAACTACACAAATTATTTTAAATGTTTTTTAGACCACAAAGGTGGGGGGGCTCTGTACTCTGTTATGCTCGAGCAAATTGTTTGATGGATTTTCCAATTAAAACCCACTCATATCCACATGCGGACTGACCACAATCATTTCGAGTTTCATTCAAAAAATAAATAAAAACAACCCGTGACCTCTTGTCATCGTTATTCTGGCACAAAATATTTGTTTGTTATCGCAGCACGCCACAAATTGGAGGTCGCCTAGTCTCCCACTCTGAATTTGAGGTAAATTCAATTCACCTCGCGAACACATCCCATCCATTCACAGAGAAACAGAGATTGAGTGGAGGAGGGACGCAGCATCGCTGAAGTGACTGTTGGAATTTTGCAAAACTGCAAAACAACACCAGCGCCATCTTCAGCTTTTGACACAGCTGTCAAACTAAAACCATTCAAACGTCAAATTTGATGAAAAGCGAATGCCCCGTCTCAGAATTATCTGGAATCCCTCCCATTTTTTCAGTTTTATTCGGAATTAATTAGTTTTTCGATTATCACACAATTCCAGAGAATTAATCGCTCCGATGAAAGATTCAATTTCCCTACACACTCTGCTCGTGACAGTTTAATTGGCAGCGAAAATGTGTCGGTTGACACTTCGGTTGAAAATGTTCGCAACGAAACCACAACCAAGTCTTCGTGTGTCTTCTTGAAAATTTCCACAAAAAAAGAACCACAATGTCTTCGTGTGTCTAATCGTCATTGATTTTTGTGTGGTGTCAATGCAGAGGGGGAGAGAGGGGGACGAGTGGAAGAGACGCATTTCTAGGAACCCGTAGCCACATTTAAGTTGTGATTCTTCGAAATGCAATCAGACGAGAAGAGGTTTGTGTGCGCACATAAAACTTCAGCTCAAACCCATCCTCGGTCCGAGTCTGAATTTGGGTTAATTGCTTTGGGAAACTAAACATTTCTTGGGATCTGAGCCTCTCTCTCTCTCTCTGGGTGGCTTCAATTCGTACTCGAGACGTGTGATTGTTTGAATGAATTTGGCACAAATTGGCTGAGAGAGAGAGAGAGAGACTCTTCTGAGCCTCATTAGATGCCAGTCAACGTGTGCATTCACCCCTACGGGGGATGTGTTCGCATGTGTTTCAGTTTAACCCTCGATTGAGTTGCCAGTCAAGTGTTTGATTTGACAGCTGTCAAATTGAGGGAAGTCGCTGTCGCTGCGTTGGATGTAAATGAGTCAATTCATTGATGTGCCTGGCTGCTGGTGCCAGCTCGTGAAATGGGGATAAACATAACACACTTAATTAAGGTTCGGCTTGGCATTTGTCTGATTAATTAGCTGCTGCGCTGCAAATGGAATTGAATGATGGGAAAGCTTTTGTTTTGTGTGAGAATGAGACTGAATTAGAATTTATTTCAGTTTCTCTTGCGGTTGTTGCCGTTGCCATTCAGTACGTCACGTGGAAGGAGAGAAAAATGTGGGATCTAAAAGTGATTTTACGAGAAAACTTTAAATCAAAGAAGGAAGCTTTAGAGCTTTCGGAAACTTCAGCTGTTTGGGACCCTGCTTGCAGCTGATATTTCTGGACATTTTTGCGGAAAACTATTGAGATCGATGAGGGAATAAAGGTCGGCAAGGTTCCAGCAGAGGACGTCCACGTCGAAGGTGGCGCCCCCAAGTGGAGTGAGACCTCAATCAACTTGGCGTACGAAACCGCGCAAGCAAAAGGTCCTAGGCTGGACTGGAGAGGCTTGTCGGTTGAGACCCATGTCTACCCCAGAATGTAGCGCCATAAGAAGAAGCAAATGAAGAAGAAGAGAATGAATAATGAGAAGAGGAAGAATAAGGAAAAGAAGAATAAGGAGAAGAAGAAGAAGCATTTTAAGGAGACGAAAAATAAGAAGAAGAAGGGAACAGGAAAAATAAAGAGAAAAAGACGAAGGAAGAAGGAGAAGAAGAAGAGGAAAAAGAATGACATCTACCTCGAATGTGGCGCCCCCAAGCAGAGAAACACCGCAATCAATTTGGCGTGCGCGATTCGCAAGCAAGAAACCATCCTAGGCTGGAAAGACTTGTTGGTTGAGGCCTAAAGTCCCCTCCGGACTGTAGTGTTATAAAAAGAATAAGAAAACAAGAAGAAGAAGAATAAGGAAAAAGAGAAAAGAAGAAGGAAAGGAATAAGCAGGAGAGAAAAAAGAAGAACACGAACAAGAACAAGAACAAGAACAAGAACAAGAACAAGAACAAGAACAAGGATAAGAACAAGAACAAGAACAAGAACAAGAACAAGAACAAGAACAAGAACAAGAACAAGAACAAGAACAAGAACAAGAACAAGAACATGAACAAGAACAAGAACAAGAACAAGAACAAGAACAAGAACAAGAACAAGAACAAGAACAAGAACAAGAACATGAACATGAACATGAACATGAACATGAACATGAACATGAACATGAACATGAACATGAACATGAACATGAACATGAACATGAACATGAACATGAACATGAACATGAACATAAACATAAACATAAACATAAACATAAACATAAACATAAACATAAACATAAACATAAACATAAACATAAACATAAACATAAACATAAACATAAACATAAACATAAACATAAACATAAACATAAACATAAACATAAACATAAACATAAACATAAACATAAACATAAACATAAACATAAACATAAACATAAACATAAACATAAACATAAACATAAACATAAACATAAACATAAACATAAACATAAACATAAACATAAACATAAACATAAACATAAACATAAACATAAACATAAACATAAACATAAACATAAACATAAACATAAACATAAACATGAACATGAACATGAACATGAACATGAACATGAACATGAACATGAACATGACCATGATCATGAACAAGAAAAATAAAAGGAAGACTTCCTCCATCGACTTCAAAATTCCCCATCCCTCGTCCCATGTTCCTCAAATCCCTTAAGCTCTCGCTACTGTATTTCAAATTCCCATGTTGTCACAAGACTGTAAGCAAATCTTTCATTTCCAAATCGATAATACCTCACTCAGCACACACATTTGCGAAATTCCACACTTGACTGGAGTATAATTTCCAATTTCGCACGCAATCGACGACGACAACGACAACAGCCAGGGTTGAAACAAACTCCTCGAAAAGGATGTGTGCATGTATTGAACGGTCGGTCTTCAAAGTCCACGTTAACTCCTTCAGAGAGGAGGATACGTTCACGGATCTCGGTGTGCGGAGGGAGTAGATTTTCAGAATCCAATTTCGATTCGATGGCATTGATCCACTACTACAAACATCAGGACATGCAATATCCTTGCCAAAGAGAAAAAGGATTCCCCTCGTGAACTATCCCACCAATACCTTGAAGCGATACGTGGAACTCCTATTTGAAGCACAGGGACACCACCTATCGCCCCACCCTCACATGCCACCGTTCCGGTGAGTTGAACAAAAAGAAGTTGCGAAGGAGGGGGAGAGTTGGAGGCGGATTTGCTTCCTTGAACTTCAGAGTTTTCCCCTTAATCATTATTAAATCAAAGGACTGACCTGGTTGATGCATATTTTCCAGGAAGTTTACTGAAACGATGACAAGATTGAATTTCTCGGGAAAACGTGGGGCCCTGAGGCATTGGCTTGACGGTGGTTGGTTACTGAAGGTCAGAGTAGATAGCGTGTCAAGCACAAATTCGACATACAGACACGTCGCACTGTAGTTGACTGGTCATCCCACTGTGGCTTGTGGCACCTAAGGTAGATAATTTTCCAAGAAAATGTCATTACCTGCGTTGTGTTCCTGGTGCAGCCCACCCTGTCACGCGCTCTGCCTCAAAGGAATTTCGATTAAACTCTTGATGGTGCAGAAACTAAATTTGTTCTTCAATCAGGGGGTTTCCTTTCTTTTTTTTTTGGGGGGAAAATGATGAATATCGTGGCTTTGATGTTTGCACCTTCAGGCGATTAAAGGATGTCGCGCGGATGATGAAAGACAAACTCGCTGCTTTGAGATTCAATTCTTCTTCAGGGAAAGCGAATTTTCATTCACGAAGCAAAGGCAAGCATAATTTCCCAAAAAATGAACTATCTGTCGGATAATCATATCCACCGAAGTGCTTTTTCTCTCAGCGATTAAATGTTAATTCACTCAAAATGATTATCAAACAGACTCTTCTCCGAAACCCGATTCAGTTAATGATTCAAATCAAACCTATGAACGACCGCAAACAAACAAAGCGCACATCTCAGGCCTTTCATGTCGTTTTCGTGGAACCAATGGATTTTAATTTAAACCCCATGCACAAAAGCAAAATGATAACAAAGCTACAACACCGGGGGTAATAAACAGATTTCGAAATCATAATTTGCATCCATCGGCTCGAATGCCCATTTGCACTCGAAATCGTTCAGTGAAAGCCACGTGCAGCTGCATAATATCCCCAGCTCACCGAAGCACCTAAAGACGGGTCGGAACATAATCAGATACACCGAGCGGCGGAGATACTTAGGCAAACTTGAAGTGATTAATCTTCTCCACTCGCGTGTAGCCTGGGAAAACTTTGTCCCAGAAAAGTGGCTTTTCGTGAATGTCATTTCGAAAATCACGACCAGAACGCGCCCCAAAACCGGTGAGAGAGAGTGTAGAGCAAACAAAAGATGCAATCGAAGGCCACTCCGCTGCTTTGCCACTCCCCTCGGCGAACGGTTAGGCATATATCTCTGATCTGACAGGTCGATTGTGTACGGCACCGGTTCCACCTGTGACACCGAGCGTGTGGTGCAGCCTCTGAATGCCATGGGAAAATGCTGCGCCCGGTTCACACGCCGATTGTGGAGAGAAACGCGACACTGACAGAGAATGGCGACTTCGGGGAACATCTCATTATCGCTTCGATATGGAAATTATGAGAGGCTCTTTTTTACAGCGTTGCATTCACGATTAGCGAGTGAAACATGAAAACGCATTAAGCAGACGCCCACACGTGGATGGGTTTTGTTTGCGGCTTGAGAGTGACGTTTGTTTTTGAATTTGAAATGAGGTCGTTGCCGATGGACCGTGAGAAAATTCACTCAAAGTTTTCCAAAAAGACTTACGAAATGTGACACAGTTTTGGTTTGGAAAGAGGGCTCGTCGATGGGTAGGGGCCATCTAGTCTGTTGGACTGGACACTGTGCTGTTTCTACTGTTTCACCGCGAAGTTTAGGGCTTGTCGGTTGATTCCGTGCAAGTCCGTGGCGAAGTTTGTTTCAACGAATCGACTGTAAACCAGTGACTTCAATGAGGTACGCACTTTCGACCGCTAAATCGTCAAACAATTTGATACACCGAGGCTGTCAGGCAGCCCGCATACACCGAGGCACAATGGACCCAACTGTTGGTCTAAGTGAGCCGCGACACAGTCTCAAGGGCACTCTAGGTTAGGTTAGGTTAGGGGGGCTGCTAGTGAATTCTCCAGCACACTTAGGCCATGTTGGTCCAGTTTGATACCCGCAGTCAGACTACTGATCGACCACTCCAGTGATAGTGCCGTTAATTTGATCCCAACGACAACGGTGACTGGACCAGATTTGAAAAAACCGAATAAAAGCGTATTAAACTTGCTTTCACTGAGATTCGAACCTGGGACCCCTCTAACTTAGGGCAGGCACTTAACCAACTGCTCCATCCTGTCGTCGCAAGGGCACCCTATCACCTACCTACCTACCAGGCAGCCTTAACCAGAAGATCTATCAAATGAAGGGCGATGAAGTTACAGCCTAAGTCTTGAAAAAACTGTCAAATACCAAGAGAAAGCTTCTTCTTTTTCTTCTTCTGATGGCGCCACAGTCCGGGGTGGACTTGGGCCTCAACCACCAAGCCTCTCCAGTTAGCACGATCTTTAGCTAGCTGCTTCCAAGCACGCACCCCAAGTTGGCTGAGGTGCTTCTCCATTTGGGTTTGCCCTTGGTTTCGTGGGCACACTCTTTTGCGGAGTTGAAGATTCTGCAAGTTGTCCATTCGCTCTGCTAAGGCCACTTCTTTTTATGGAATCGTCTTCGCTAAGTCATCTCGAGTGTCCACTAAACGGTGGACATTGTATGCGATCTGGGGCAGAAGTGATTTCCTGAGGATGTGCTCGAAGGAGCATGATATTCAAAGTGAACGAATTATACTTAGTTACGACGCATTCAAACGCCAAGTGACATTTACGTTGAGACGGAGGGATCTATTCTGAGAAGGGTGCAAATTTGAAGGGGGCAATCTTTGACTTGGTCTGGGAGTTTGTTGAACTTCTTGGAGAAAGGAGGTGACATTGAAATCTTTCCTTTGGCTGGAAATTGGAACTGATCCGTGGCCGCATTTCAGCTTGAGGCCAAAGTCCATCATTCGGCTGACTTTTGGGTTGTCCCTGAAGAGGCTTAATGTGTGAAACTCAGTCACCATCCTAGCTGAGGCTGACGCTTCCTCTTCTTGTGGCGCTACAATTCAGACGATGGACCTGGGCCTCAACCAACTTAACCTCTCACTGGTTCAGAGTCGAAGATTCTCCGAGCCTAAGTCAAGTTGCTTATGTGCCTGGCTAGACTCATGTCGCTGTACAGCTCATACTGGGACCTGTATGACCTCTACTTGCGTACCCCACCTTAGACATGGACGTCCTCTGCTGCGTTGTCCCACTGGTTCGGAGTCGAAGATTCTCCGGGCCGAAACCAAGCTGTCCATGCGCTCTTCATGGACTAGTCGACTTAGGCGTTGGATCCTTAGACATGACACATGTTGCGTTGACTCCGTAGACGCCTGGTTATACATATGTCGCTGTACAGCCCATACAATTCGTGGATGAATCTTCTTCTCCAAATGCCATCAGTCAAAGAATTCAATCTCCCACAGCTTTTCTCTCAAAAAGACGATGGACTTCTTCATCTGCTCTTGAGATTGTCCATGTCCCCCGGTCATAGAGTAGGACAGGGATGATCAAGGGGTTGTCAAGGACGCCCCCATTCCACCAAAAATTGACTTAAATTGAAGAGACGAATGAACCTCCCACCTCGCAGACTGTTGCGGTTATGAGCTTTGACAGCTCGACGTAGGTGGCTGTCGTCGTCTGTCATCGCCAACACTTCCCCCCCACGACAACCAATTCCCATTCAAATTAGAATTCTCCTCTCCTAGTCGAAGCATATCGCTTTCATTTCAATCCACTCTCCAGCACACGCCGCAGGGGAGCTGCTTACCACCCAGCAATTGATTCCCGCGAACACCACCGCTCGCTCATATTCAAAAATCAATTTTGAAAAATACTCTCAGCTGGAAGGCATTCCGTATCTGAGGGAAATCAACATGATTATCACGTAGACGCTAGCGCAAGACAAAAAAGAATTATGAAACGGCAACGCCTCCCTGTCTCCGCTGCCGGGTGGCCATTTGATGAGTTTCAAAAACACTCCCGCCCCAGGCGCTGCGAATTAAGTGCAAATGAATCGCTTCGGTGAACCCTCTGCGATATCAATGAACATTTCGCGGATATTCTTGATGTTTACACGTGAGTTTAGCGAATCCGAAATTGAATCAATGGCACTCATAAACAAAAACACAAAACGCTTCGCAGAACGTTCCCGTAAACATGTTTTCGAGAGCGGCATCCCAACGATAGAGGCACATCTGTGGCGAACGTGTTAAGTGGTTCAATTGGAATGTCAACATGGGGCACAAAACACAAAGGCGCTAGATGAGCTTCGGCTTCGGTGAGGCACATCGACGAGGTGGACGAATGGCGCATTTACAGGGGGAGCCACTTGATGAGATGTCACGGGAACAGAGCGCTCAGATGACAGCTCAGATGGGTGGAATATTTTGATGTAAAAATGATTTCACAACGAGTGTCAACATGAACGGGGTGTTAATGAGTATCAGGGTTTGGAAAAATGAAGCTCCGAGAAGTCGCATGACGCGACGTTCTGTTGGGTATTTCTGTGCTGAAAGCGGCCTTGATCCCAACGCCTGTCTTAATCACAGACTCTCACTCCTCCTTGATCCCGAAGCCCGTCTTAATCACAGACTCTCACTCCTCCTTGACAACTAATCCCCTGCTTCCTTCTCAGCACATCAAGACTGCTCCAATCTCCTGCTCTCCACTGACGCACGATTGCTTTTAATCCCCAAACTCAGTGTTTCCCCAGAATGCTTAAGATGCTCTCGCGCGGGGAGGTAGGCCACACTTCTGCACCACACCACAGCACAGAGCGGCAGCGGTGCAGGGAACACCTCAGCACCACACCACAGCGCAGACCGGCGGCGGTGCAGGCAACTCCACAGCACCACACCACAGCGCAGAGGTTCACTTGTTCCCGCGGGGTGGGGAGGGTGGGGCGGTAGCAGGCAACACCTCACAGACGATTCAAAATCCCTCTCCTTAAGTGCACACGAGTGTCATAAACAAGCCCCAGCTCCAACTCGATACTATGACATGATGGAGAGTGTTGCGCGCCCCACCAACCATCTTGCACTTGAAAGGGACTGCAGGAGAATCATGATCACCACCATCATCTCATCAGTTAATCCGACATGTGTAATGCAAGCGGCTTAAGAGGTCTCCACGAACCTGGACGATTGACATAAATAACGCTCTCAAGTGCGGTGTGTTCCCCGTTACGTGCGCCTGTGTCTGTCTCCGTCCGCCTGCTCCTCCTCGGCTGATTGAAGATGAAGAGCCCAAGGGTAAAGTGGAATTTAATTTCAATTTTCTTCACAATTTTCCACTTTGCCATTCGGCGGCCCTGGAGTGTGGTGGTGGTGGAGGAGGTTGTTGTTGGTTTTGCGTACCAACGAGTGTCTGGCGCTGACACTGAGCCAGAGGTTACGGCGGTCGGAATTTGTATTCTAATTGAATTTGATTTTTGTTCACACAACGACACAAGTGATGCGGTGCGACATGACACGACGCGACGAGTGAAGCGCAATTCATTGCGGTGTCATCGTTTGTGGGTGGTGTCCAGAGAGGAATGGGGGAGAGGATGGAGTGCTGAAGGGCATCATTTTTGATGAACGCAATTGACAAAGATTTGCGAAGCGGGGGGCACCACCCCCGGATGAGAAGGAGGAGGAGGAGGAGCAGGAAGAGGAGGAGGATGAGCAGGAAGAGGAGGAAGAGGAGGAGGAGGATGAGGAGGAGGGGGAGAAGGAAGACGAGGAGGAGGAGGAGCAGGAAGAGGAGAAGGCGGAGGAGAAAGAGGAGGAGGAAGAAGATGAGCAGGAGGAGGAGCAGGAAAAGGAGAAGAAGCAGGAGGAGGATGAGAAGAAGCAGGAGGAGGATGAGCAGGAGCAGGAGCAGGATGAGCAGAAACAGCCGAAGGAAGAGGTGACGAAAAACTTTTCAATCAAAAAACCCGAACGACAACTGGCAGGAGATTGCGTGTGGCGCTGATTTGCATATGCAACCCTAGGGGAATTTGGGAGTAATTTGAATTTTTAGGGGTTTGTGAGATGACAGAACACGTGGTGGGGTGTGAAGGCATTTGCCTATGATGACAGAGGGATTATCGGAGCTTAAAGCAGCAGAAGTTGGATGCTTTAAGGTGTGAAGAGGTGATGAGTCGATAATCAAAAGAAGGACGAGTCTTCAACAATCTGTCACATTGGCTGTCATTTGAACCTCTAAAAATTGTCAAGGATTTGACAAGAAGATCTGTCGGACTGTCTGACTGGAAAGACTGGAAGAAAAGGCCCACGAGGGTGGTAGAAGGATTGCGGCGCTGGAGTCCGAGGTGAACTTGGGGCTGGGTTCTCAGCAACCACTCGTGTTGAGCGTTCTTTCACGAGTGGAGGAGATTTGACAAGAAGATCTGATGGACAGTCTGGCTGGAACGACTGGAAGAGAAAGCCCACGAGGGTATCAAGGAGCTACAGTCTGAGGTGGACTTGGGCCTAGGTTCTCGGCAGCCACTCGTGTTGTGCGTTCCCCCACGAGTGGAGGAGATTTCACAAGAAGATCTGATGAACAGTCTGGCTGGAAGGACTGGAAGAGAAAGCCCTCGGGGGCGATAGAAGTATTGCGGCACTTCGGTCCGAGGTAGACTTGGGCCTAGGTTCCCAGCAAACATTCGTGTTGTGCGTTCTCTCACGAGTGGAGGAGATTTGACAAGAAGATCTGATGGACAGTCTGGCTGGAAGGACTGGAAGAGGAGGCCCACGAGGGTAATAGGGAAATTGCAGCGGACGAGCGGCGCTACACTTTGAGGTGGACTTGGGCCTTGCTTCCACGGCAACCACTCGTGTTATGCGTTCTCTCCCGAGTGTAGGGGTCTTAGAGTTTGATGCCGACTCCAAACGGCAAGATTGAGAAGCTTTTTGTAGACAGTCACGGCCACGGCCCGTTGTTTTGTGCGTTCTTTCACTAGTGAAGGGGTCCTAGAGTTTGATGCCGACTCCGAACGGACATTTTGAGAAACTTTTTGTAGACAGTCACGGCCAGGGCGTTCACAGCCCCGTCTACAGTTACTACTCTGCTCTTTGACTCGAAAACGAACAAGCTTTTGGTGGTCTCCAACTACATTCGTCGCCCTCTAAGTCGAATTTTCACAGGATATCAAAATTAGTTCGAGTTAGGGGGAAATTCAACGAAGAGGACGTTCAACTTAGAGAGAGGCGACTGTATTCTCTGAGTCACTGAACGCTCACTAACCCCCTCCTCGATGTGTTAAGGAGGTCACGCACATAGCCTCGACTATGGCGTGATCTCCTTAACTTGGGAATCGTTGACCTCAGTTCGTTTTCCTGATACCACTTTGGTCGCAACTCAAACAGTCACACGAGTGAACTGCAAATGGAACGAATAAACCAACCCCAGCCGGGAAAGGGAAACATTTCTTAACCAAGATCGATGCGAAGCGGCCCACAATTCCCCCTGATAACACATCATCCATCACGCAACTCTCTCGCTCGACACAATCTAAGTCCAATGACACCGAGCTGCAGCCCTCGCCCTCGCGTGCTTCTTAATCACGTGCCCCCCAAAAAATAGAAACCAATTTTAGTTGATTTTCCAGTGAAGTCTAGTTAAAGGACTTTCACTTGCCGACCCACATCGTGCCTAATTTAATTACGATCTCTCACACATCGCCCGTCGCGCAGTTTTTGCGCGCGAATTCTGGTGAACCAGTGAAAGTGAGTCTCTAACAAACCTTCACCAGCGACTGGCGGACAATTAAGTCAGTCACACGTGGTGCAGGCCACAGACCCAGCGGCAGCAAAGTTTCTCATTACCATACCGAACCGATTCGTTTCACGAACGCTGGCGTTTTCATAATTGCCTCCCACTCTGCGGCAATCTTGCGATCTTGCGTTTGGAGGTTTCTTTTCACTCGCTCGGCGGCCAAATGGAGCGATTTGTTTTGACACGTAAAGTGGATTCGCGAAAACATCAAGTATCCGAGTGCCGAGAGCCGAGAGGAGTTCCGGGCGAGATGGTTGTCGGAATCTCGTTTTGATTGATTCGCAGAATCGCTGGGTTATGATGGGTTTCTTTTTTTAGGTTGGGAAGTAGTTCGCGTGAATTATGTTAATTCTGGTGAGCATGTGCTGCAGTCGTTTCGGCAGTAAAGTGGCTGGCTTTTTGATTTACGAGCTTCAGATAAATGAATCGAATTTTAATGGTTTTTCGAGGGAGTGTCAAGATGTTTGCGAGTACAACGAAACGAGGGAACGCACAATGGAAAGTGTTTTGTTTACTTGGCTAAGATTCATGCTTCGAATCACTTGGATGGGCCTCTCTAAATGTTCCACGGAGTCTTCCGCATTCGCACACATCGTTGGAGGTGCTTTTCTCCGAACTGTACTCGTCGTGGACATGAACCATCGTCAACAGAAACCATACAAATGTAGGATTTGTGTCTAGGGTAGAGTGGTGAGATTGGATTTGAGGGGTGGATACAAATCGACTGAGGCCACGTAGATTTTGGGAGTGATTCTTGGTGTTTTTAGACTGAGTCATGACTTCGTCATTTCATCGTCACTCAGAGCAGTTGGATGAAGAAATGCTACGGGTGCCTTTTGCATTTAGAAGCAGATGACTAAGTAAACAACAGCAGCACGCTTGCTTCTATTTTTGGCTTACCAAACGCAGAGGAACTGAAGGCAGTCCTCCTCTTCTTGGGCAACATTTTTGAATCCTTGGGCAGTTGAGGAGTATTGGTCCGATCTGAAAGGACTAACTGGCCTGATGTCCGCTCCTTGTCATGTCCCCATACGGGGTACAGTCTTGAAACCGCGAGAAATCAGCTGAAGAAGCATTTTGTCAAGGAAAAGTCAAGGGACTTTTGTTCTGTTTGCGAAGAGGAAGTTCCAATAGAGAATTGTAAGTGTTGCCAGCCTTATTGGACGTCTACAGATCTGTGGGCGTTGCGAGGTTTGTTGGACGTCTGAGGGCGTTGCCAGGCTTGTTAGAGGTCTACAGGTCTGTGGGCATTGCCAGGCTTGTTGGACATCTGTGGGCATTGCCAGGCTTCTTGGAGATCTACAGATCTGTGGGCGTTGCCAGGCCTATTGGACGTCTGCAGATCTGAGGGTGTTGCCAGGCTTGTTGGACGTCTGCAGATCTGAGAGTATTGTCAGGCTTCTTGGACGTTGCGAGGCTTGTTGGGGATCTGCGGGCGTTGCAAGGCTTCTTGGACTTCTGTGAGTGTTGCCAGGCTTGTTGGACATTTGTGGGCATTGCCAGCTTTCTTGGACGTTTCAAGATCTATGGGTGTTGCCAGACTTGTTGCACGTCTACAGATCTGTGGGCATTGCCAGGCTTAGTGGACATCTGAGTTCGTTGCCAGGCTTGTTGGACATTTGTGGGCATTGCCAGGCTTCTTGGACGTCTAAAGATCTGTGGGCGTTGCCAGACTTGTCGGATGCCAACAGATCTGTGAGTGTTGGCAGGTCTGTTGGACGTCTACAGATCTGTGGGCGTTGTCAAGTTTGTTAGAAGTCTACAGAGCGTTGGGAGCTTTGTCGCATTTTTTGAAAGGGCATTTTTCAGTGATTTTTCTTGGCTTCAGCGGTCCGCTTCCTTGCTTATTGACTTGTCAAAAATGTGCTTAGACTCTGGAGACAAAACATGGACACATTTGTCATTCAGATACAGTTTTTTGAAAGCTCTCTGGACAACATCATCACCATCAGCGTTTCAGTGGAAGTCTCACCTTATTCTTTTCATTGGAAATTGATGTCTTCCTGTGCTGAACACTTAACTGCGTCATATTTGCTGGTTCACGTCGCTGCCTTCCATCATCGAATATGCTCTAAAGTGTGCGAGAATGACTCGGTCATGAAAAATGACTTGTTTGGCTAATGTCACCATCATTAGTTAGATAATCCCAACAGTTTCCTGGAAAAAACAACCTGCTCTCCAAATTCTCATTAAATCCTCTATCAAAACAATTTGATTGAAGAGGCCGATATCATCGTAAAAACCCCACCAAAGGGGCTTGTCTGTTATCGCGAATTCAAAGCGTTTGCTGCGCAAAAACTATCATGCCACTATGTTTGCCGTCAGAGGCTTTCGTGCGAAAGCATTGCCCACTCAATCGCACACGCGATTCCCCACCAAATAATAATCACAACCTTGTGCTCTTATCACCCAATTACCACATGCTTGCGTGTCGGCCCCCAATGTCGCAGATAAGCTCGGATCGGATCCGCTTACGTGGGCCCAGTTCATTATCACTTCGGAATTACGCTGAAAGCGGCGTTCTATGAATGAAACCCCGTCAGATTCTGATCTGGGAACGTTTTCTAGTTAAATTACAAGCTAGTCGTTGGCCAACTTTACATCTCGGTAGACTTCGATTTGTGGGAAGAAGCGTGTTTCATTTCTAAAGAACTCCTTAAATCATCAGCCCACACACTAGAACCATACGATTGTGGCGGCATCAGCCGATTGACACGATTTTTGGCAACCACCCGATGGTGTGATCATTCCCCACTCACGTCATCCGCAGAACACGGAATCATCGCCGCAGATAATTGATGTCTGATTCTATTTCCGTCGATCGTAACCAGGAGCCCGCGAGTGATAGCGCAAGATAACATGCCATCCACGAGCATGGCCCAGTTTCGGCGAGAAAAACATGCCACATTGGCCGCTCATAAAACGACATGCATTGACTGTGCTTTTTCTAGCACCGTCGGTCTAAATTTAGACGTGACCATAAACAAGTGATTAGCACAACAACGCTGACAGGGTATGCACTTTCTAGCTAAACAACTCATTCTACCGGGAAGCGTCATTCACTGGCACTCGCTCTGACTCACTGGCGAGAGAATCGTACGATGTTTTGTTTTGATTGTGAAAACACTTTGTTTGGATGCTCGGTGTGCGAGTGTTGAATGGACGACGCATTTATTACACAGACACGCCCTCTGTTTTTGCATAACATTACGCTGGCGAGGCTGCTCGTAAAAACAGGTTCGCAATAAATGGTGTTTTGATGCAAAACAAGCCCTCGGCCGACGATAACAAGTGACTTGACGCCACCAAACGAGAGATTTTGTACAGTGAGTTGGGGTGTTTTTCAAAGAGAACTTTGGGAATACCGATTTTAGGGAATTTATGCAGATGTGGCCGGCTTGCTTAGAAAGGCGAGTTTTACACGAGAATTTTTTTAGAAACTCGGTTGCAGGGATTTTGGGCATTTTATCGATGAAGACTCGGAAATGTCGGTTCGGCGCCGATCAGCTGAATTGGGCATCTTTGCGGTTGAATTTGGGCCTATATCCGTACAGAATTGTGCTGGCTCAAGTATTTAAAGCCGGACGACATCGCCGTGAACTCGCTGGAAAATCAATTTTTTCCTTGAAAAAAATCATGGACTGCAATTCCAAACGATTTTTGACCAGAGATCCGAATTTTGGTTAAAAAATCAGGCCCATTTTTGGCTCAGCTGCTAAGTCAACAACCAAAATTGTCGTTATTGGAGGAAACACAATCCACAAATGTTCGACTAAGCATCAATGCATCCACAAAAGATTAACTGTTTGGTGTGACCTCATGGGACCTTGTTTCTTTCGAAATGAGGAAGAAGACACCATGGCCTCAGGTATAGACCGATGTTAACCGACTTTCTACGACCTGAGCTCGACAAGATCGATATATCCGATCTGAGGTTTCAACAAGATGTCGCTACAGGCCCGTTGTGTCGCCTGTACTGCATATAGCGCCATCTTGTTCCCCGTTGCTTCGCTTGTAGGGCATGTAGTGTCAGCTTGTTGCCCGTTCGTCGCTTGTAGGGTATGCAGCGCCATCTTGATGTCCGTTGCGTCGCTTGTAGGGCATGCAGCGCCATCTTGATGCCCGTTGCGTCGCCTTCAGGGTATGTAGCGCCATCTTGTTAGAACTACAGCTGGGATATTTCGATACTGTCGGGCCCTGAGTACAAAAAGTCGGTTAGGATTGGTCTATCCCTGAGAAGGAGAAAGTTGGCGACTGTGTCATCTCACGGCGAGCATTTATCAGTTGGCCATCGCAATCATGCGACTTGACACCACTCGGTGATTTCCTTTGGGTCTACGTCAATTCATTGGTCTAGGCTGACAAAGCAGTCAGTTTGGACGAGATTCAATACGCTATTTGCTGGAATAAAGACGCATGTCAAAATATGGACCGAGTCCTCAAAAATGGGATGGACACACGCCGCAAAATGGGACCGACCACTTGAAGCACTGCCAACGAAGCCAAGGCGGACATTTGAATAGTGTGCTATTCCATACTTAATGGCATGAATGTGTCTTCAAAATAAAGCCCGAATCAATTTTATATCCCACGCCGTTGTTGTTTTATTTGAATTTCTTTTACTATCGTTCTTAGCTGGTCACCCTGTAGATGGATAAAGCGCGAGTTAAGGCTTGGAGAGATGTCTTGAAGCTTGGATCCGTTTTTGGGGCTCTAATGTAGCGTCGAATGGGTGAGGCCAGGTCTACCTCGGACTGTAGCGCCCTAAGAAGAGAAGAGATTCAAGACGCTATTTGCTGGAATAAAGACGCATGTCAAAATATGGACCGAGTCCTCAAAAATGGGATGGACACACCCCGCAAAATGGGACCGACCACTTGAAGCACTGCCAACGAAGACAAGGCAGACATTTAATGGCATGAATGTGTCTTCAAAATAAAGCCCGAATCAATTTTATATCCCACGCCGTGGTTGTTTTATTTGAATTTCTTTTACTATCGTTCTTAGCTGGTCACCCTGTAGATGAATAAAGCGCGAGTTAAGGCTTGGAGAGATGTCTTGAAGCTTGGATCCGTTTTTGGGGCTCTAATGTAGCGTCGAATGGGTGAGGCCAGGTCTACCTCGGACTGTAGCGCCCTAAGAAGAAGAATGTAGCGTCGAATGAAGGAGCGCGTGGGCAACAACTGCAGCGTTGAGTAACCAAGGACGTGTCTAACTCTCAATCTCAAAAAGCGGACAATTTCACAAAAAAGAGTTGTACCCGAAGTGACCGTCTACAAATTTCGGTGCCAATCGGTCGAAGTAGTCATTCAAGAACTAGTTCGATGGGGAGTTGAACTCCAGACTTCTCAACTTAATGTCAAGGCATGACTCAATTTCATGCAGTCCTCATCTGGACATCTCTCTTGGGATCATTTTCCAAATCGCCTCTGTATTCGACGCTGCTCTATAGCCTCAAAACCAATCCCGTGGTCAGTTAGATGCTTCCCTTCCTTAACCGAGTATGAATTAGGGCCTAACTCGTGGTCAGACACGCCATTCCTTATTAAACGCTGCATTAATATACTCGTAATAATGGCGGCGCTACAGTCCAAGGTGGGCCTGGGCCTGGGCCTAGCTTCTCAGCAACCACTCGTGTTGTGCTTTCACGAGTGGAGTGGATCTGCAGTTTAATGCCGACTCCGAACGTTGGGGAGGTTGAGGAGCTCTTTCTAAGTCTAGTGCATATGGGTCGACGCTCAAACCCACACAGCCCCGACGTCCACTGTAACAATCGATAATCTGCTTCATAGACTCCAACCACTGCTCAACCATCGTTAACTTGTCCGAGTCACTGCACACCTCCGCAGCACAAAAAAAACACGCTTCCGTGAGATTGTGCAAAAATCTAATCACAAGCAACAACAAAAACCAACCAAAACAACATTCTCCCGTGCCAACCGAACACACAGAATGTAAACAAAAATATTTACATCCACCCCATCAACAAGCTCATTCGTCTCTCACACGCTCCCACAGCACGCAGAGAGAGCGAGAGAGAGAGAACCTATGCGGGATTAAACAAAATTTCCCTCTCTATATGCCTCTCATTCTGGCAGAAATTTCCCACACCCTTCGCACTCATCAGCAGTTGGCGACAGTTCTCAGTCGAAAACAAAACAATCGCAAAAAATAGAAATGTTTCTGGTTCCGTAGCCAAAAAAGAGAGATGCAAAAATATTTTTCACGTTTTATATATTCGCCCGTGGCAGCCGTGGTCGCGTTAATATCCAATTGAAGCACAAAGCGATCGCATCAAACCAGAACAAAGAGAAAATCAAATTCAGACAGAGACAGTGAAAGAAATTAATTGGAACGGCAGTTCGATACTTTGACAGTTCAGTGAAAGAAATTAAGCAAGTGACACAAGTGAAGGGTTTAAGTGCAAAAGCGAATTAAGGCCACTGCAGGGGCGTAATGTCAAATACGCTGCGAAAGATTCTCAAGAGCAAGAAATTCTATTGTGCCGTTGGCGTGTTTTCCGGGTAAGTTCACAGTCACACACGTCATCCAGACGAAATTTGTTGATAAGTGCGTGTTTTGGGCGAAGGCCTTGTGTTTGAGATTTGCTGGTGGGTTTTTGCAAGGCAATGACCCTGATAAGCGCCGTATCTAGACATCATCCGACTCACAGTAGTCACCATCCACCGTGTGTCGTGGCCCCACCTTCACTCTGAATCAAAACATTCGATTTTGCCAGAAAGAGTCGGAAGATACATAACGCACTGACGTGCGATGAGATATGTATCTATGCTCTCGTATGCTTGGTGACGTTCACCTTCAAGAGGCCAGCTCAGCTGTTCGAAAGGGAAATTCGCGAGTGAGGGTAAACAGTTTGGCAGGCGAGCATTCTACCACTGAACCACCGAACCACCACAAACAGTTTGGCTGGAAACACAAGCGAAAAGAATTCTCTCGTTATTCGAGGCGCGCACTTGATCACGGTCTATTTTTACCGAGCCTTACATCAGTGGGTCAGTGTGATCTGGTGCTTGGGTCAGCAAAACAATGGGAAGACATGAAATTGGTTCAAGATATTTTCGTACTGAATATTCTCGAGATCGCGGCGAAAATTTGGGTCAACACTGGTGCCTTGCCAAAACACTGACTCGTTGAAAGTGAAATAAACAAATCACTCGACTGGGGCGGGGAGAAAAACAAAAAGTCACTTGATTTGCCAAGATTTCCTGTCCCTTCTCTGACTTTCATTGATTTCCCCTTCCAGATGCAGTCTAGTGGTTTATGAAAAATACAAAATCAATGAGTTCCTCTCGAAGCTGGTGAACCCGGCCGTGCTTGACATCGACAAGAAGCGGCCGGACTACATCTACATTAAGTACCACATCTATCGGGAGTCCATGAGGAAGCTGCAGCTCAAGTTGGAGGAGGACAAGGTAAGCGCAGAACCCTGGAAACCCTCTCTCTCACTCGCTCTCAATGAATCTTCTCTCTTTTTCCCCAGAACTGGATAAACGTGATCATCAATCCAATCGGCAAGTGGTGGAAGGCGTTCAAGCACTCAGTCGCCTGGCGTCTGCTCAACATCGCTCAAACCGGCAATCAGTACGAACGCCTCAAGGCAGTGCGTCAGTTGGCATCGATTGACCACCTCAAAGATTGGGACTTCAGGCATTTGGCTCAAATCTGTGACGCCCGCACGGCGGTGTCATTGGCCAGATCAGGCTGCGACACACGGTGGTTCCTTCCCGTGCACATGCACGGCGTCATCAAGAATCCAAAGTACGCCCTGGGAGATCTGCACAAGATGCTCGAGGGACTGCTGCCAAACAAATGCGTCGAACATTTCCTGCGAAAGTATTTCCCTCCAACGGAGCCACTTGTGAGTTGACGCGCACTCTTTCAATGAAATGTTCTGTTGCTTATCTCAGTCATCGTTTGTAGGGTGACATGGACGAGTTCCTTCAGGAGGGCAACGCGCTCTCCGTGCAAGACACCGACCTGCTGAAGGAAATCATATCGTTCCTCCACCACATCACGAAAGACACAAGTGTTTGCATGAAGATTGTCAACGAGGGTGGCTTGTCGCATTTGATGGAGCTGAAGAAGATCTTCGAGAAGGACAACGAGACGCTGTCGACGCTGTGCAAGGTCCTGGCAAACATGTCCATGGACCCAGAGAGTGTGGAGCACTTCTTCGTGTCAGGTAAGGATCCGTCGATCTCTGAACTGAGAGCATTTGTGACCCTCTGTCTCTCCCAAAGGTTGGCTAAGTGTGCTTGCCGACTGGCAGAACTGCAGTGACATTCGTCTCCAAGTCACAGCCTCAAAGGCTCTGGCCAACTTGGACCGGGACGACCCGAACTACACCCAGTATCCACCAAATGTGTATCCCTTGCATCCCCGATTGAGGACAAGGAGCAAGCCGAAGGCAGACATCGTGTTCATTCACGGCCTTCTGGGAGGTGTCTTCATCACCTGGCGCCAGAAAGACCGTGTGCCCACGGAACTTGGACTGTACGGCAAGAACGCGTTCTACACCAGCGAGATGGACGACGTCTTCCTGGTGAATGAGAACAAGCGAATCAACAACAAGAACGGACAGAATGGAGCAAACAAACGGGCCAAAGCCAAAGCTGGTCTGGACATCAGCGATGTGGCGACAAAGGAACTCGTGGAGACACTCATGGACTCTGCCGAGCTGAGTCCCGAGTGGGAAGTGGTTCACCCAGACATTCCATTGAAGGCAAACGAGGGTTGTGAAGGACAGTTCAGCGTAAGCGGGTAAGTTAGAGCCACACCAGACCTCCGGGGACATTTCTGACGTTTGTGTCGTCGTTTCAGGAACCGATGGAGGAATAAGGACAACGAGGAGTACACAAACTGCTGGCCGATGGACTGGCTGCCAGAGGATTATCCAAACTTGAGGTGAGTTCAACGACGATTCCCAAAGGTTCCTCAATCCTTAAAGCTTCCCTTTCCCTTGCAGAATCCTTGGCATCGACTACACATCGGCCTTGTCAGAGTGGTCGGCGAACTTCACAAAGTACTGCCCATGCGAGAAGGGCCAGGGCCACATAGAGGTACGCGCTGCAAGCCTGCTCGAGCGTATGAGCAAGTCCAAGGTTGGCGAAGACCGTCCCATCGTGTGGATCGGTCACTCGATGGGCGGCCTCCTCACCAAGATCATGCTCATGAAGGCCATGAACGAGACAGATCCAGAAGTCCGGCAAATAGCCAAGAATACAAAAGGCATCGTGTTCCTCGGCACACCGCACAGAGGCTCGCCAATCGCCAAGTGGAAGCAGCACATGCAGATGATCCTCTCCCCATCCATCGAAGTCAAAGAGATGGAGGAGAACTCCCCAAAACTACTCGATCTCCATCACCGCTTCATGAGTTGCCTCCACACATGCTTCCGCAATGTGAACATCGTCAGCATAGCCGAGGGAACACCAACCATGCTGACAACCTTCAAATTCCCACTGCGAATTGTGACCGAAGAGTCCGCCTGGCTTGGGCACGGAGACTTCTACATCCTCAAAGACGATCATCTGAGTCTCAGCAAACCGATTTTCAGGCAATCGTTCCTCTACCATCGGCTCCTGCAGGTGATCGACGAGTCAATCAATCCCAAGCCGGACAATGAACAGGAGGTGGATGTGGCAATTCCAAGCTATCGTTCCATACCGACTCCGAACTTTCCAACGAGTAACTTCAACTTTTGGTCACTGTTTCCAGCCGTTTTGGTGAACTTCTTAGGCTAAGAGGAGCCGACTAAACGCTACGTTGCTGCCTGCTGCATTGCCTGCACCGCTTCGCAACTCCCAAGACTGTTATCATTCTATTTTGTAACTTATTTCTGTCTCTTTTGTACGTCATAGTATTCGACTTTTTTGTACTCTAGTTAAATTATTTATTAGCCGCAAGACGTAGTCCTGTCGGACGTGAATCATGGATAATGAGGCTTTAAGCGAAGTGTAACATGCTGATAGTGTTACGTGAAGAGAGCTTGAATATTGTGAAGCTAGGAATAGCCATTTTTTGTTATATTTTTGTAAGGAACTACCTGAGAGTTTTTTTTTTATATTTCTAAGAGAATATATTGAACATATGTGATAAATTTATATTTTGACATCTTTTCTTTGGCTTCGATGAGTTTCAAGGCTTGAGGCTGTATGGGAGTCACGAAAGAGTTAAGGGACATTTGACTTCAGTCAATTCATGTGGCAGCACAATGGATCAATACTCGTCTAGCCACTTCTAACCTAACCTAAGGGCCATCTACAATAGCCGATCGAAAACTTACGTCAAAAGTGAACGAAAAGCAACCATCGTCAAGATTTGACGTTTACACAATTGTTCAAAGAGAATTCAGCAGTCAGTTGATATTTGGGATACGTAGAGAACGATTCACTTCGCTCCCGCAAGAGTTGGCAAAAGTTAACGAACTTAACGAAAGTGAAGGAAAGGGTTACTTTAGTCGCATTGTATCATTTTTGTGTATTTGCTTTGTTGCTTTAGTGCTCTTAAGTTTCTGTACGCCCATTATGGTTGGCCCTTTATCCGATCGATAACTTAAGCTAATGTCAAAAGTGAACGAAAAGTGAACAGAAGCATCGTCAAATTTCAAAGCGTCCACAATTACTTATAGAAACTAAAAGAGAATTCAGCTGTCAATTGACATTTGCATACGTAGAGAGCGATTCATTTCCCTCCTGCGAAAGTAGAAAAAAGTTAACGAGCTTAACGAAGCTGAACGAATGGTATTTTTTGTGTATTCGCGTGATTGCATCAGTTCTTTAACATTTGGTTACGTAAAAAGTGATTCATTTCAGTTTCGCGTAAGTAGACAAAAGTTAACGAACTTGACGAAAGTGAGAAAAGTGGTTATTATGGTCACAGGGTATAGGCTTTGTTCATTCACTCGGCTGCTTCAGTTCTCTGATATTTGCACGTAAAGAGCGATTCATTTCACTCCTGTTTAAGTAGGCAAAAGTTAACGAACTTAACGAAAGCGAGGGAGACAGTGCCTATGGTGACAGTTTATTAATTTTGTACATTTGCTTACATAAAAACGATTCGTTTCACTTCACTATGATAGTCTATTGTTTTTGTATATTCGCTCGTTTACTTCAGTTCCTTCACATTTGCCTACGTAATGAACGACTAATTTCGCTCCCGCGTAAGTAAGCAAAGGTTAATGAACTTAACGAAACTGAACGAATGGTATTAATTTTGTGTATTCGATCGTTTTCGGCAAAAGTTAACGAACTTAACGAAACTGAACGAAGGGTATTGTTTTTGTGTATTCACTCGGTTGCTTCTGTTCTTTGAAATTTGCACACGTAAAGAACGATTCATTTCACTCTCGCGCAAATAGGCAAGACTTAACGAACTTAACGAAAGGGAGCAAAGTGGTTCCTATGGTCACAGGGTATTGGTTTTGTTTATTCGCTCGGTTGCTTCAGTTCTCTTAGGTTTCCGCCTTTTAGGCCTTTCACTATAATTGCTTTTTTCCTTCTTGTGGTGCTACAGGACCTGGACTTCAACCGACAAGATTTTCCAGAGCCAGTCGTCTTCAACTGCGCACAACAACCTGGTGGAGGTCCCTCCCCTCTTGTGTCTGCCACCTTAAATGTTGGCGTCTTCTGAGGCGTTCCCCCACAGTCTCAGGGATATTAAATCTGAGCTCATGTGCTCATTTTCTCTCGGGACTTCTGTTATTGTTTGCCTGAAGGACCAACGACCACACGCAGAACTCTTTGATGTTGTCCATGCCTCTGCGATGTAGTGGAGGACTGTGATGATCAATATCATAGACGGCGCTGTCATGAGTGGAAGAAGGCAGAAATTTCGGAGAGAGAACGTATGATTTTAAAAACAGGGCTGTATTTTCGGCGATCCAATCCATCTCTTTCCAACCTTTTCGAAAAACATACTAATCTTGTCCGACATTTCCGCCTTCTTCCACTCATGTGAACGCCGTCTTATACAAAGCCCGCCTGGTCTTTATAAGAGAATGCTCGTTTTTCTGCCTCGCTTTCAGCTTTCATCTTTAGGACATGCGAGCTTTAGCCGGGGTAACAGTTTAGACGATTCCTAAAAAGGTTTCCGATTCAATTCTTTCAAGAAGGAAATCATTTCTATCTCGCGGTACCATTTCTTTAGCAACGACTCGTCTTGTGCGTTATTCGTACACAGATTCATAGACTGTAAAGCTTTTTTAGTGACTTAAGAGCCTCTCTCTCAAATGGTGTATCAATAAAGCACCAGACGTTGCGTCGTGTCGTTGCTAAAGATCCCACGCGAAGGCTGCTAATTTATCCCGTAGAAGCGGCAGAAGACAAATGCCCAAACTCTCGATACCACACATAAGCTCGTCTCAACTTTTTCCAAAAAACTTCTCGTCCCTCTTTCCTCACTGAACAAGCTCTTACCCTGGGACATTTTAAATAACGTCTAAATAACCGAAAAATCCCACTGAACAACTTCCGATGTCTCCCTCCGGACATTCAACCGCAAAAACGTTCCACAATCACAAGCTTTTCCTTCCACAGTCAAAGCTCCACACAAAAGCTCACCTGATAACATCGAAGAGAAACGAAATTCCTCTCCCGCTCTTCACAATCTAATCAAAACACAACAAAAAACTATAAATATGCTGCTTTTTTTTAGTAAATATAAAGAGATTACCACGCGCTTGGTGAATACACACGCGCACGCATTATGCCATACCAGCAGATATCTTGTTTTCATTTTTTTGCCAAAAAAAAAGGAACTTGCCATCGCCATGGATAAGGCAGCAGCGAAAGCGAGTGCGAGCCGTAGTAACAGCTGGCAGGCGGACTAGTTCGGACGTTTAGCACACACGCCAGAGCAGGTCACATCAGTTTTCCGCTTAGACTCGACTCGGCCCTCCAGCAACAGGGTGTTCGTGTGCTCTCTTTGTTCATTTCCCTCTCTTTCGTTTTTTTTTTGTCGGGCGAGATTTCCCCCCACAACAACATTACACCATTCCAACGGACCGTAGTAAACAAAGAGTCGCGATCGGTTTTCTTGCCTTGTGTTCACTCGCTAGACGATCTTATCTGTCTGTCGTCATAAACAACTGGTTCTAAGTGCAAAAAACTGAACTGGGAATCTTTCAAAAACTTTCTAGTTCTAGACTCAAAATTCTGTTGTAAATTTCCTGTTCGTGATTCACCTCCAATTGATCTCGGATCGATCGGTCCCCGCGCAGTTCGTGACAAATAAAAACCGTTGACCCAAAGAAACGAGTCCTTATCAGCAACTCTGACAAGTGAAGTCTATTTTGTGTCCCTCTTCGGCTCCGTAAGAACACAGTGCGGCAGAGTGGGATGGTCGTCGATCGCCCAGAGAAGGCTTTTTGAACACAAAAGTAAGTTCACTAATTGATTGAACTTTATTTACGATTGTGTGCATGCGGGTGGCTGTGTGCGAGCGCGTGTGTGTGTAGATGGAAAAAAAACTATTTCGTATGAATAAAAATTCAGTAAATAGATCGGCTGCCCCCGTGTGGTCGAAAGCGGGTCTTATATAAGTTCGGGGGCAGTGGTGTTGGTCGGTGGATGTAAGACTTGTGCACATGCTGATCGTAAAAGTCGGTTTATGGGCCGAAAGACTGTTGAGATTAGATTCCTTTTGAATAGGCTATTGTTCGACTGGGGCTACTGTGAACCTTGAGTGGTTGAGACTTGATTGGACGGCCGCTGGAGGTGTGTTTCGGTGCCTTGACTGAGTGCTTTTGAAAACCTGATTCGGGGGGGGGGGGGGGGGCTCTGATTTCCATAAATTGTTTCATATTTGGCTTGAGAAATGAGGAAGTTGGAGTTGGCTTAGTCCCAGAGTCTTTGCACGCAACGCTTCTAGATGAGATCACTTGGCAACGGGTGACCGGTACCCTGGGGGAAGGTCTTTTGGAGGGTATTCTTATGTCATTTGGTTATGATGAACGACGAGTTATGCATGCTTCAAGTCACTTGCTAATGTTTTGTATCAAGTCATTAGAGGGGTCTAGACTTTTTTGTGTTATTCGTGTTAATTTTTACTGCCTTTTGCGCTTCGGAGACGTTGGGAAGCTAATATATTTGACGCTTAGGTGTTTAGAGAGATCGCTTTGGAGGAAATTTCAAGGGTGGAGGCTGTCCAAGGTCGCAGAGTGAAGGGCAATAGCCTAGTCGAAGCGTGGGAAAACTTGAAGGGGGAGTAGTCAGACAGGTTCAAAGCATTCTGCCCTAATGTCTGAGACTAAAGGGCAATAACCTTGATACTTACTTTACTTATGAAAGTTTGCGACCCATGAAGGGTCTGAGTTCGGGCAATTGGCGCCTTCCATCGGTGACGATCGCGGGCACGCTTCCTCAAGTTTCCTCAAGTGTAGCAGCCGCGACCAAGTTGCTTTTCAGCCACGATCATTTGGTCTTGATGACGGTCCCGGGCATTCGCGACCATGTTGCTGTGCAGCCTCGATCATTTGGTCCTGATGACGATCGCGGGCACGCTACTTCAAGATCAAGTTGACTTGCATCAGGGACCAAGTTGCCTTGCAGCCACGATCATTTGGTCTTGATGACGGTCCCGGGCATCCGCGACAAAGTTGCCTCTCAGACACGATCATTTGGTCCTGATGACGATCGCGGGCACGCTACTTCAAGATCAAGTTGACTTGCATCAGGGACCAAGTTGCCTTGCAGCCACGATCATTTGGTCTTGATGCCGGTCCCGGGCATCCGCGACCATGTTTCCTTACAGCCACGATCCTTTAATCTTGATGACTAGAAGCAGAGTCTCTGGGACCGTCAGCGATGGTTGTCTTGCATCCGCGATCACTACAGGAGTATCGGTCTTCCTTCTCTTCTCCAACCAGGAGACTCGGATTCGAAGACTCTCTCGGCTGGAGTTTGATGTTCATTCGCACAACGTGGCCGAGTCAGTTTAGGCTACGGACTATGTTCAAGACCTAGTTGGCTTGCTTCCGCGATCACTTGATCTTCACACCGGAGGTTCGGTCTTTGTCTCCTTCTCGAGCCAAGAGGCTTGGATTTAAAAAATTCTCTTGGCTGAAACATTGGTGTTCACTCGTCTGCGATGTGGCCGTCTGCGATGGATAATCCGCAGTAAAGCAAAGAGGAAAAGTAGTGAGACAGGTTTAAAAACATTCTGTTCAGAGACAGGTTCACATCGATTCTGCTCACTCCCTTAGAACGATCGCTACTTCCCTCTGATTCATCGGTTTATTTTCCGCCAAACACCTCGACACTTGAACGGTGACGCCTTTTTCATGCAATGCGCACTTATTTTTACAACTTGCATCATCTGATAAGAAACATCTCAAAGTCCGTCTGGAGAACACGTAAGACCGTGTTGCTAGCACGATTGTGCGCACAAGTGTTTCTTAAGCCTTGAGTGCTGGCGATAAATGCGAACACTTTCATAAGTTTCCTACAGTCTGCTCTATGCTGGAGTGCTTCAAGTGGATTTAAATGACACTTATTAGTGGAGATTCTGCGAAGGCAATCAGACACACTTTCAAGGGTTGTTGGGGAGGCTTAAAGAGTCTGTTTCAATGTTTCCTTGTGCGACAAAAGGTATAATCGGTGGGTGAGTCAACAAGAGTCTTTCTTGTAAACAAGAGTCTTTTTCTAGGTAGCATGATCCTTCCAAGTTTTTGCTACTTCTTTCCATTCTTCGTATGGTGCTCCAATTCGTGGATTTGGGTCTTAATCACCAATCCTTTAGGTAACACGATCCTTCGCTTGTTGTCTCCAGTTTTGCACCCAAAGTTGATTGATGTCCTTCTCCACTTCTGTGGGCTACTTCTTTCGATCAATACCTCCTTCAAATGAGTCACGAGATATACGCAATTTTTCGGAAATCACTTCAGAGTTCAAAAGTGGCTTCAAAACCGAGAACGACAACGGACGTCTTAAAAAAATTCTCAAATCGAACAGTTCTTTTCTATCATTTATAGAATTTACCCAGACCGCCAGACTGTCCTTGAGAAGCAGGAGTTTTAGGCAGTCCATTGGGCAGTTGTACGCTGTGACCGACGCCAAACGTAAACTTCTTGTAAAAATGCTCAAATCGAAAAGATCTTTTTTATCGTCTATAGAATTTAGTCAGACCCAAATATTGCTCTTTAGTTGTAGGAGTTTTAGGCATACCATGGCGCAGTTTCGCATCCGAGAATGACGCCAGACGTCTTGAAAAAATTCTCAAATCAAACAGATCTTTTTTATCGTTTAAAGAATTTAGTCAAATTGTCTTTGAAGAGCAGGAGTTTTAGGCAGTCCATGACGCAGTTGTTCCCCGTGAACGATGCCAAGCGTCAAAAGATGGTCAAATCGAACAGATCTCCAGAATTTAGTCTACGCGGCTGTTAAATTTGCAGACGTTGGATCTAAACATTGATTTTGACACGCCCTGCATTCATTTCAAAATCTTTCCCCCATTCCGCGATGAAACAAGAATCATGATCGCCATGATCGCCATGATCGGAGCCCCCCTTGAATCAGGTTTTTAAACGTTAGCATCGATCAGACACTCGTCTGTCCCTCTTGGTATTCAAGTATTCAAGTGGCCATTCCCTCTCTACCTTATGGTCGCTCAGTTCACAAAACAAGAACAATTGCAAAAGAAACTAGAGAACGACTTTGGTGCATTTGAAAAGGCAGTACACCCTAAAGCGCATAAAACACAAGCCTTTGGGTAAAGGCCCTCGATTCGATTGGACTCAACTCAAGTTTCGTCGGATCTTCAATTGATCCCTGTGGTGTTTGAACTTTGTCTAGTTTCGATTTGATGACAAGTCTCCAATGTTGTGCCAAACACTGCAACAACCTGAGACAAGAGAGACGAGTCCGCGAATCAAACACCAAGAATCGTTCTCCATAAGCCCAAGACTTGTTGTAGAAGAAGTGCGCAATAAACTCCTTCCCTCCGGCCTCAACTCTGTCTCATGTTCTTGTAACCACTTCAATTGATTTAAATGATTTTAATTCTTCACCGGCTTATCAACGAAGGACATACTTCATTTGAGACTTACACGCAATCACAATAAATCATTTAGTACATCATTTTTCAGACACTTCACTTCAATTGAACGCAATTCAGGGCGCAGCTCAGCACTGCAACAACTGCGGAATAAGCCCGATTGCACGCAACAGCAGATACAGCTGACTAGCTGACTGCCATTATTTTCTAGCGCAAAACATGCAAAGCCCACCGACGACCAGTCTTTCGCCCCTCACAGCGTTCACGTATAATGTCAAAACTATTAACACAGCTTGGCCTTCATGGCTGTTTATTTGTTTTCTTCTACATTTTCACGTTGGCTTGCTGCCGGCATCACTGTACCGCTGCGCCATCTCGCATCCATCCATCGCCGCCGTCCAGCGTCATCATCGGCAAGCATGTGATCGTTGCATGCAACAAGTGATGCACGAACCCCGTTGCAATGTGCATTCGCATAAATCAGCATTGAGTCGTGCGTAAGAGCGAATCATACACACGACGAGTGTATTCAAATGAATTAAATCAATTTCACACCAATTTACGAGTGTGCGCTGCGGCGATGGTGGTTTCACACTCGCTGTGCCACCCTGTGCTGTGACTGCGATGGCGGCGAGAGGGGGAGTCGAAATGAAAAGTTTTTGATTAAATTATTTTTAGATAACAGAGTTCGATGATCTTGTTACCGAGTAGGAGTGCGGGGTTTTTTCTCATTTTTGGCGACACAGTGGGTGTGTGGGGTGTGTTGTCGCTGATAGAAAAATCTTAGATAGTTTTTTTTTTGCAAAAAAAATTCTAGGGAATTCAGAGAGAAAGGCGGAGGAAGCGAATTTATTGAATTGTCGGCTACAGTCTGGATAACGATTTGAATTTTTTGACTAGAATTTAGACGAAAAAAATCAGACCGGACGACTGCCTGAAGCATGAGTTTAAGGAAACGCCGTAAAAATTCTCAAAGCGAACAGTTCTTTTCTATCATTTATAGAATTTAGACAGACCCCAAGACTGTGCTTGAGAAGCATGAGCTTTATACAGTCCATTGGGCAGTTATACACTGTGACCGACGCCAAACGTAAACTTCTTGTAAAAATGCTCAAATCGAACAGGTCTTTTTTATCGTCTACGGAATTTAGTCAGACCGAAAGATTGTCCTTGAGCTGCAGGAGTTTTAGGCAGACCATCGGGCAGTTTTGCACCCGAGAACGACACCAGACGTCTTGTAAAAATTCTTAAATCGAACAGTTCTTTTCATTTAGTCAGACCTTAAGACTGTCCTTAAGAACCAGGGGTTTAAGGCAGACCACGGGGCAGTTTTGCGCTAAAGAAAGACGCCAGACGTCTTAAAAAATGCTCAAATCGAACAATTCTTTATCATTTACAGAATTTAGTTAGACCGAACGACTGTCCTTGAGAAACAGGAGTTTTAGATAGTACATGACGCAGTTGTACCCCGTGAACGATGCCAGTCATCTTGAAAAAATTCTTAAATCGAACAGATCTTTTGTATCGTGTATAGAATTCAGTCAGACCGCAAGACTGTTCTTGAGAAGCAGGAGTTTTAGACTGTCCATGGAGCAGTTGTACCGTGACAGACTCCAGACGTCTTGATAAAATGTTCAAATCGAACAGGTCTTTTTTATCATCTATGGAATTTAGTCAAATCGAAAGACTGATTTGGGAAGTCGGAGTTTGAGGCAGTCTATGACGCAGTTGTACCCCGTAAGCGACAACGGACGTCTTAAACAAATTCTCCGATCGAACAGATCTTTTTTATCGTCTGTAGAAATCAGTCAGAATGTCTTTGAAAAGCAAGAGTTTTAAGCATTCCCTGACGCAGTTGTTCCCTGTGAACAATGCCAGACGTCAAAAGATGATCAAATCGAACAAATCTCTAGAATTTAGTCTATGCGCCTCTCACTTTTGCAGACGTTGGATCTAAACATCGGTTATGACACGCCCTGCATTCATTTCAAAATCTTTCCCCCATCCACTCGCACCTAATCCCCCTCGAAATCAACATAAACTATCTGATTTGAATCGTAATGCTCTCTTATGCAAACCACAAAACTCTGCTTTGCGTGCTCCGACTGATTATGTGACTTCTTTGGCCATTCATCTGTCTTAACGACGTCCACCGATGACAGACGTCAAAAGACAAACAAAACTTTGGCGCTTCTGACAAATCAAATCGATATTCATTTCGAATTTCCAAACAGTCGCCAATCGCGCCCCATCACAAGTCCTCACTTCACATGCAACCTAAATTTTTGTTTTATTACCGATGTCACAGTTCAATTGAAATGTTTCGCGTGCGATACTTGTTCGATGTTGAAAACTTGTCGCGAACGCGGACCATTCTTAAAGTCTCTAACGTCAGATATCGCGGCGCGATGTCATGGCGAATATTTACTATAATCTGCAGGGTCTACGAGGTGGCTCCGTCTGCTGTGCTTGTTTAAATTATGATTTAATTGATTCAATTGAAGGATTTTTCCACACACTTGGCAACAAGAGCGTATGTCATCGATGGCGGATGACAGTCGATGGCGGACTGGCGTCATAATCGAACTGTCATTCGACGGCACCGCAATGTCATTCAACTCTTCAAAAATCGTGCGTGTGTCCCTGAGGTTTGACATTAAATTTGAAAAGATTAAGTCGCTTCTTAGCGAACTACACATAAAATTGCATTCAATTGTCAATCTAAATTGCTCGTCATTCAAAACGTGACAAAGAGCATACAAGTCGCTGCGGCGCACACATCCGTGTACATGCACAGGTCTTGGATGTGTGTTCGTTTATTGCTGCCGCAGGAAATCTTCAATTTGCCGGCTTGGCGAACGACGAGATTAGGCGAATTGTCGTTTGCAATTCGCTAGCGATAAACAACCCAACTGACATTCGCGCGAGTGTGTGCGTGTGCATTATATTGAAATCAATCAGATGATGAAATTGAATACTCACACACCCGCCGTTCATTCCAATTGACCGCAGAAATTGATATGAATCATTGATGTCATCTCTGAAACATAATATGAAATCACATGTCAAAGCGAAAATCACTGTAACATGAAATTGGAGACGAAACAGCGAATTAATTGGTTCTAAAAACGAGACACAAAAACTAATTCAATGTTAATGTCAATTCAGTACGACGCATTCTGTGTGTCAAGAGCTAAGCTGTATTCAAATGATATTCAGAAAAATGTGTCCAAGGACGTGGCGGGCGAATTGCACGACCGTGGACGTATTACTTTTGTAAACTAAATAAACGCTTCGTGCCAACTACTGTCAAAGGTGGTCTGCGTCTCTGACTTTGGGCGAACTCGTGGCGGCAAAGAATTATGCGACAGTTTGCTGAATTAATTTGTCCTAAATTGAGTCTAATGTGAGAAGCACGGAGCTCCAAAGATATGCCGTGGCTGTCGCCAAAATTAAATATACATAATTCACAGATGCCGTGGAGGAAAGATAGTGTCTTCCTGGTGGGAGCGGAAACTGCGCTGTTTTGAGATTTTTCGAAACGAAAATTCGGATATTTTCAGAGTTTATGAGGAACAGAAGACTCTTGGAAATTCCTCAATTTATGACAAAGAAAGTGGGGCAGATATTCAAGACAAAAGTCATTAACATTTCGAGGATGTCACGTTTCTCTCATGAGAGCTCTCATAACAGATCTCACCAACATTCAGTTGTCCTTCCTTTCCGCATCGAGCGAAATTCTATTTTCTTCTTCCCCATTGCAGCTTTTCTCCAAAATTGACTTCAAGACAGAAAACCATTTTTCTCGTGAGAACTCTCATAACAGATCTTATAAGTAATCAGGCATCCTTCCTTTTTGTATCGACCGAAATTCTAGTTTAAGAAACTATCCCTCGCAATTGAAACTCTTCCCCAAAATGCAATTGAAGACAAAAAACAAAAGTCGAGGATGTCACATTTCTCTCATGATATCTACCACAACATATCTCATCAACTTTCAGTTGTTCTTCCTGTCCGTATCGACCAAAATTCTATTTTCTGCCTCTCCATTGGAGCTCTTTTCCAAAATGCAATTCAGGACAAAAAAACAGTCGTGGATGTAACATTGCTCTCATGACATAATAGATTTTATGAGAGCTGTCATGAGAGCAATGTTACATCCACGACTGTTTTTTTTGTCCTGAATTATCAGGTATCCTTCTTTTTCATAAACTACCCGTCTCCATTGAAACTCTTCTCCAGAATTCAATTCAAGACAGAAAACCAAGTCATTGACATTTCGAGGATGTCACATTTCTTTCATGAGAGCTCTCATAAAAGATCTCATCAATAATCAGGTGTCCTTCCTTTCCGTATCGACCGACATTCTATTTTCTCCTTTCCCACTGCAACTCTTCTCCAAAATGCAATTCAAGACAAAAGACAACAGTCAAGGATGTCACATTTCTCTCATGACATCTCCCATAACACATCTCATCAACACTCAGGTGTCCTTCCTTTTACGCACCGACAGCAAGTCTATTTCCATAAATTCCCCCTTCTCCATTAAAGCACTTCTCTCCAAAAGGCAATAAACACTCGGCGACACCGCATGGCTGATTTAATTGAATAAATATTCACACCACGAACTGTCATGCATGCAGCTGCTGATGCACACAAATTTATCTTTATATTTCGCACTCTGATCCCCTTGTCATTCTAGAGTCAAATTTTCCACTCTCTTTCAAACAGCGAGTACGTGGCTCTCTTTGTTTATTACTTTTGCTGTTGGATTTATTATCTAAGTCGCCATATTTGAAATAGCCGTGCTAATGACCTGAGACAAGTTGGAAATTTGAACAAATCTCGCAGGTCTGGTGAAAAGTTTATTTCCGACATTTCTCATTTAGCGTCTAATTAAAACTGATTGACAGCTAGTTGTCATGGTCTACAAATGCCGCGTAAACAGTTTGGACAGTGAACAGTGTAAGTGTGAAAATTGCAATAATGTCATCGTCACGTTGACAGGTCTGACAGCAGACTCACGTTTTATTTGAATTGTGACCTTTAATCTGTCATCGAAATAGATTTTGACAGTCTGAGCTCGGGAGATAAGACTTTATTGCCATTTTAGTGGGGGAGATAAGAATATCTGCCCGACACGAGGGTTGCCAATAAAACTGTCATTTGGGGTAGGTCGGTGATTTGATGCGGGGAAAAATGTTGTGTATTTTCTTGTGTGATGTCATTTGTAGGATGACACTGTAAAGGGGTATTACGTGAAATGAATGCGGATCTTTATGACAAAAGTTTGTTGTTCTAGTGTTGGTTTGAATGGAGTTGGTTTGGGGGTGCGTTCCGTATGTAGGACTGACATTTTGGTTGACCTGTCAAAAGACAGCGTAGATTTGTGCGTTATTTGTGGGGAGATTTAAGCAAGATTTCGACTATTTTTTGATCAGGAATTGATGTGTTTCAATAAAAGACTGAAATTGAGTCAAGATTTTTATGTCAAAACACCTGATGGCGATTGTTTTGACAGCTGTCAGTTGAAAACTGCTCAAGCCATGAATATAACCCTGATTTAAAGGCCCACGTTAGTCTGGAGAGGACTTACGAAGTGAATAGAAAGGATTTTGCGCGACTGTTGAGCTATTGCTTGGGCATCTTAAGACACTGACAGGAGGGCAATTTTGGATCATTCCTTCCTTTCACAAGCAAGTCTCTCTGCGGGTGAAGAAAACGAGGTTTTCTTTTAAATATTATGAGTACCCGTGGCAAAGAAAAGACTGTCATCTGCTTTCATAAATTTGAATACATTATCTGATGAGTCATAACACGCAGTAACAGCGTTTCATTTCCCATGATTCCATTCGATTCCGTCTAGCCAACTGTGAATCAATATCATTCCCTCCCCTTCCCTTCCCCCCACAGAGATTACAAAATTTAACAAAAAGAAAATATCAGTCTCAAAGTCAAGAGGTGCTTGTAACCATGTTCAAGTGCCGAACAAAAAAGAAATTACGTCAGAAGAGAGCACAAAAAAACTTAATTACTTGACCGATGATAAGATTGTCATTCGGGATCTGAGCTGCTTAACTTTTGTAATCAATAAGCTTCCTTATATTTTTTTATAACTACGCCGCAGATATTCTGTCTCTTATCTGTCAAAAGTCCATTTGTTTGAGCAGTCAAAGAAAAACATTTATTTCCTCAACTGTCAGATGATGATGTGCTCAGGCAAAATGTGTTCTCTTTATTTTGACAGAGAACGACTCAAATGAATGCTTTATTTTGTTTTCAGTCTCTTTCTTGACACACTGACATGAATATCACCTTCTTGTCAATTCTCTTTCATTTGTTAAATTTCAATGTCATTGAAACTGACGTAAGCCGTAAGCGAATAACACGTTAATGACACGATGGGGGTCTCTTTTTAGTGATCGTTTTGTGAGTGAATTTCGTGTAGTGTGTCTGCTGTTCTGTTTGAGGTGGGAATCTGATCAAAATTTGTTTTGTGCAGTTCTGTTTGAGGTGAGAGGGTGATCGAAATTTCAAACTTCGAATTTGTTTTCAGTCTGATCGCATTTTCGAATTGAATGAAAATTTTGTTTGAAGAGGAATCAATTAAATTGAGTCTACTGTGACAATCACGGAGCTCCGAAGATATGCCGTGCCTTTCGCCAAAATTAAATGTACATAATTCACAGATGCTGTGGAGGAAAGATGACGTCTCTCTTCCTGATCGCAGAGAAATCTGCGTTGTGTGGGATTTTTTGAAACGAAATTCAGATATTTTCAGAGTTCATGAGGAACATAAGACTCTTGGAAATTCCTCAATTTATGACAAAGAAAGTAGAGCAGATATTCAAGACAAAAGTCATTGACTTTTTGAGGATGTCACGTTTCTCTTATGACAGCTCTCATAACAGATGTCCTTCCGACAGCAATTTTATTTTCAGAAACTCTCCCTCTTTATTGAAATTCTTTTCTTGAATTCTATTCAAAAAAAAAAATTTCAAGTCATTTATATTTCCAGGATGTCGCATTTCTCTCATGACATCTTCCATAACATATCTCATTAATAACCAGGTGTCCTTCTTTTTTATAAACTCCCCCTCTTCATTGAAGCTTTTCTCCAAAATCCAATTCACAACAAAATACCAAGTCATTGACATTTCGAGGATGTCAAATTTCTTTCATGAGAACTCTCATAAAAGATCTTGTTAATAATCAGATGTCCTTCCTTTATGTATCAACCGAAATTTTATTTTCTCCCTCTCCATTGCAACTCTTCTCCAAAATTCAATTCAGGACAAAAAACAACAGTCGAGGATGTAACATTTCTCTCATGATAGCTCTCATAACAGATCTCATCAACACTCAGGTGTCCTTGATGTGATACAGGAATGGGATTGAGGGGAAATTTTGAAGAGCTCTCATGCAATGGGATCTTCTATACAGTCTGTGACTTAGTTAAAAAAATTCAACTTTTGAGAGCTGTTGAGAGAAAACAGTGCGTCAGAAAAGTTATCGTGACAGATTTTTAGTCTAACAGTTTTGAAATTCCTATTAAACGGGAAGTATTTGTGTTGATGTGGGGCTTTAGAATTTCAAGTGAAAGTCAGACTCGGAAGTGGATCCAGTGAAACTCCACAAGGAACTCACTTAAGATTGCCTTTGAAAGAAAGGATTTTCGGCCTAAATTTAGGCCTTTCCATTTTGGACAAAATGGAAAAAAGCGAAATTTCGACGCAGAGGGAGACTACATACTCAAGCATTTCATTTTGAAAGAGCCTACGACGCGTGGTAAATGCTGATAATGTGATTTAAAAGCTCAAGTGAAAGATAGACGCGACAAGAGACTCTCAAGAAATTGCCTTCAAAGCAAAAGATTGTCCCATAAATTTGGGTCCTTAAAATTTGGACAGATTTCTGATGGAATGGCTTAGAAATTCTTACCAAACCACGTAATTGTGCTGATCTTGGGATTTGAAAGTTCAGGTCAAAGGCAGACACGGCAAGGGACTCTCAGGAGTCTGTCTCACCCAGCAGACAGTGTCAAGAAGAATCAAGATCATTCTCAAAAGATCGTGCAAATCGCCCCCCAGAACAAAGCAATCAAAAGAAAGCACCCACATTTAGCAAGATCATCGCACAAACAACCCATCAAATCAATCAGATCCACTTGCAGTCATGAGCATACATATTTTTCCAGTAAATGCAGCTGCGCAATAGTCAGCTCAGCCTACATCTGCACCTGAACAATGGTCTATATTGCCAACTGCGGTGGATTTGATTTGATTTGAGAGAGAAGAAAATAAACGATCGCGCACACAACGCGAATTAGATGCAATTGCTGAGAGGAAAAACACGTGAATGGATGGACGTGTCTATGACGGCTTATCCAGAAGCATCTCGACTAATTCATTTATTTCTTTATCGATCCAGATGAGCCGCGATGTGGGGGAGCAGGAAAAATAAATTAAATTTGATAATGGGGCTCGGCACGTCTGGCGGTGGGGTCTATCTTCAAGACTTATCGCTGTGAGATAATGTGTTGTGCTTTTCCATTTTGTTTGGACTTTAGACGGGGAGAGATAGGCAGAGGCCAGGTGGTATATTTGGGAATTTTGAGTTGAGGGATTTTGTTGGTTTCCTTGTTCCTATCTAAAGGTGAAGTCAGTTCATCGATGTAACCCTATTTTTTTAGTTTACTTACTTACTTAACAGGCCTACTACCCATGGAGGGTCCGAGACTTAGTTTAGTTTAGTTTATTTCATCTGCTGAGCTTGACTCGATGCTGCAGCAGGAAGTAAGAAAATATCGTAAACAATTTGTTTTTGTATCCTAATAACCCCCCCATTCATCTACAGATGGTTGCATTCGGTCTCTACACGTCGGCATCTGCGTGTGTGTAGCAAGCGCCACCGTGGGACAAAAGATACACACCATCATCCCCCAAAGGGGTGGCATTTAATTCTCTCTCCCCCCCTTCCACACACAAACCTCTTTAAAGAACCAAAAAATGAAAAAGAAAGAAAGGAAGCTTTTAAAGACCCATCATAATGGCGTCCACCGAAACAGAGCGGCTTGCAGCTATCGACATGTGCCCGCAGAGAGCACACACATAGACCACAAGCTTGTCGCGATACGTTCTTTGGAAGGGTTTTGTACTGTCTGTCTGTCAATGTAGTCAGATACACACAGAAGACGACAACAACACGTAGTCGTCGTCGGATAATAATAGTGAATGCATTCCACTGGCCTGGTAATGAAAATCAGCTTCGCAGTTTTGTCGCGAAATTCTGCGAGAACGGTTGTCAACAAATCGAGCCGAGCGATCGAATTCAAAGCCATAGCCGCAGTGCAGTGAGAGAGCACCCTTATTTTTTATTTATTTATTTTTTTGTTCGTTACGTTTCTTTTGTAAATAACTTCGAAATTCAGTTTTTTTTTGTGTTCAGAAAATTACCTCACGTCAGTGAAGTAAATCAAATGACATAACTGCGCAACCTCAAGAAACCGACAAAAAAACGCCAAAAAAAAAAACGCAATAAAAGCAAAGAGAGTGTCAATAACCGTGCAACAACCCTAATATCTTTTCGTTTGTGGCAGGAAGTCTGTCAAGTGTTTACGAGCGGGTGGCGGAGTTTGTTTAATTTGCATCTTAGAAATAAACAAATCACAGATCAACTGGCAAATGTGAGTACGGGTGTGTATGGGCGTGTGCCAAATGTGTGTAGTAACTGTGTCACTTGATATGTTCTGTTTTCTTCGCAACAAAATCTCTCGTATTTCAATTGTTTTGCTGAACTCTGAACGCAGATTGTGTGTATATCCCTGGGAGTGGGTGAGTGGATACACAGCGAAGGTGTACAAACACAAAAAATGCCGGGAATCAGAACATTTCCGTTCACGGTCACTTGTTGTCGTTTTGGTGGGCCCATAAACTGGCGGCTGGGTCCCTTAAACTGTCAGGTCATTTTCTTGTCTTTAATTATGTAAATTGTCATGTATGCTTGTCGCTAAATGGCTAAACCACCGAAGCGACGCTGTTACGAAACAAAACACAGAAAAAACCTCTTGTTGACAGTTTGTAAGTCGACTTGACGTAGAATAAATTTAGCTCTTAAGCTCTGAAAGAAATCCCACAATGGATGGCTGAGTGGTCACGTTCACGTTGTTGTGTTACATCGTCTTGGGGAGAGACGACTTTGACACATATAAGCCGTGTACACATTTTTTTAAGGGTTGTAAACGGTTAGCGGCGCGTTTAATTTCCGGGTTTCATACAAACACGGGGGTATTTCATGCAATGAAAGTTGGAAATGTGCAGTCGTTGACGTAGATGCATATCAAGCCAATGCGAGGTTAGATGTGCGACCGCGGAATTCGTTTAATTTTTGCGATTTTATTGCTTTTTTTTCGTGTGACACTAGTCATTGGAGTGTTTTTGCAGCAAAGGTTAGTGGTCAGGGTTGTCTTGTTGGGTTGACGAACCATGGTTTTGTCGCGAAGAAGTCGTTTGCTTTCTATTTCTTCTTCTCAAAACTTCTTTTTCTTCTTCTTCTTCTCGTTCTTCCTCTTCTTTTCTTTCTTCTTCTTCTTCTTCTTACTTTTCAACTCTTCTTCTCCTTCTTCGTTTTCTTCTTCCATTTCTTCTCCTTATTCTTTTTCTTTATCCCTTTCTTCTCCTTCTTCTTCTTCTTCTTTTTCTTCTTACTTTTCTTCTCTCCTTCTCCCTCTTCTTTTGCTTCTTCCCTTTCTTCCCCTTCTTCTTTTTCTTCTTCTTCTCCTTCCTTTTCTTCTTCTCTTTCTTCTTCTTCTCTTTCTTCTTCTTCTCTTTCTTCTTCTTCCTTTTCTTCTTCTTCTACTTCTTTTTTATCTTCTGACGACGCTACAGTCCGAGGTGAACCTGGGCATCAACAAACAAGCCTCTCCGGCTGTCACGACCGTTAGCCAGCTGCCTCCAACGATGCACGCCAAATTGGCTAAGGTCCTTCTCCATTTGTGTGCGCCATCGGTTTTGTGGACCTCCTCTATTACCTTGTCCCACAGTCGCGGAGTCGAAGGCTCTATTTAAAGCCTAATTTTCGATGGGTTTCCAAAACCTTTGGTGGTGGAAATTTCTTAAAAAAGACAATCATTTCAAAAGACGGAGTCAAAGACTCTATTTGGAGCCAAAATTTGGATGGACTTTCGAAGCTCATTCAAAATTCCCCTGGAGCCAGCATCTTCCTAATCTTTCCTATCTTGCTTTAACCAAAATTTTGTTCGAGACTCGAAATTCAGGACCCTTTCGTTAGACCTTTTGTCGGACTGCGATTGGAGATTCAATGGGCGATTATTCTCATTCAAAATTCTCCTGCAGTCAGCGTTATCCTAATCTTTTCGATCTTCATCTAACCAAAATATTGTTCGAGACTCGAAACTCAAGACCTTCCACTTCTTTTTCAGGCTAAATTCAAGCAGAAGTCACTCGACCACCCTTCCACCACCTTAATTTGATTAAAGCAGCAAAACTATCAAATTATTGGTCTTCCTTTAACCAAAATGTTGTTTAAGTCTCGAAACTCAGAACCATTTCATTAGGCCTCTTGTTAGACTGTGACTGGGGATTCTATTGCCGCTGATCCTCATTCAAAATTTCCCTGCAGTCGGCGTCATCCTAATATTTTCTGTCTGTCTTGCTTTAACCAAAAATATTGTTCGAGGCTCGAAACTCTGGACCTTCTAATTCCTTTCCAGTCTACATTCAATCAGAAGTCACTCGACCACCCTTCCACCGCCTTAATTTGACTTAAGTACCAAAACTATCAAATTGTCTATCTTGCTTTAACCAACGTGTTGTTTGAGACTCGAAACTTAAGACCATGTCATTAGACCTCTTCACCGGCTGCGATTTGGGGCTCTATGGGCACTTAACCTCATTTAAAATTCCCCTGCAGCCAGCGTCATCCTGATCCTTTCTGTCTTGATTTAAAAAAAATGTTGTTCGAGACTCGAAACTCAAGACATTCCAATTCCTTTTCAGTCTACATTCAAGCACAAGTCACTCGACCACCCTTCCACCGTCTTAATTTGATTAAAGTAGCAAAACTATCAAAAATTTCCCCAGCCCCCATCATCCCATCCTCCCTATCCTTCTCCATCCACATCTCCTTGTCTCAATTAATGACGACCAAACACGACCACATCAAAAAAACATCAAACCCCGCTCAATATGAAATGTCATTGTGATACCAAAGAATCACCACAAGGGTTGCTTCCTTCGTTGTTTTTGCCAAATTCGGTGCTCAATTAAAGTGTGATTGCGAGAGGGAGGATGGTTAATTGAAATTGATCATTAATTTGGTCATGCAATCAAAATATATCACCAAGCGAAAAAGGGGGGAAACAAACAAGAATGGGAAAAGATGAAAGAGATGATGATGGGGGCAAGACATTTTGGGGGCAAATTTCGGTCTATTTGTGTCGTCGGTAAATGACATCAGTTTGATGTAGTGGAAGTCTTTTATGAAGTTTTTTTTGTGCCGTAATCGCTAGTGTGTCAGTGGTGACGTCCTGTCAATGTCATTGGGGGTGATTTGACGTGTTTTTTGAGGTGTCATGTCATCGAGCAATAATTTGCAACCTATTCCTTACGCGTGAATCGAATTTTGAAAAGGAGGGTGTTTGTAATCGGTTTTGAAGGGTAAATGATTCTTAGAAAATGGTTTTGAAATCATGCCCCCTTGTCAAAACAGTGGATCTTTGTTGAATCGGTTGAAGACTGTCTGAAGCCTCCTACCAAAATCTAAAGAAAAATATCGCTAAGGGACTTTCTGTTAATTTTCTGATGAGGTCTCGGTTTATATATCTTTTCATCGAGACTGACACTGACTATTAGGGCCTTAAGATCTTGTTTCCTAGAGCAAAAAGGTCTCTTAGTGGCTTCGCTTTGTTCAACACGGACTGCAGACAAAGATCTTGAAGGCTTCATGTCAAAAAATTCAAGAAACACCACCACCTTTTGATACTCCCTTCAAACATTCACCCCAATCATCATACGAACCATATCAAACCTCTGAAATTCTTTCGGGTCATACAAACACATGAAAAACCGCTTCTACAAAAAAATGAGAACAGAGTATAAGAGGAAGTCGTTAAAGTTTACAAGTCCCTTCCAGAAATCTCCTCTGTGCGAATGCACGAGTCAGGACTTAACAAAGAATACGCAGATTGCATCCTTTCAACACAATGAATGCATCCCACGTAGTTTCACTGTTACGATGTTGAATAAGATTTGCAAGAAAAAAACAGAAAGAAAGAACGAAAACGTTACGTATTCGCCCCCCACTGGCAACTATTTCTTGCATGTGCTCCTGAGTGTGTGAATGGGCCACAACTACACAGAGAGAGACGTGGAAGTGTGCCAGAATGACTACATACTCCCCACGTCCATATATTCGAGTGGAGATGCCAATTTTTTCATTTATTCCCTTGTTGCAATAAATCAAATTAATTCCATGAAATTTTTCGAAGACCATATTTTTGGATTTTGAGATGAGTGTTTGGATCAAGTTCAAGTGGAAATTGGTTACAGATTTTTTGGGGTTTTGAAAGTGGTTTGAAGTTCGTTTAGAGAGTCGGGGTTTTGAAGGAAATTCGAGAGTGGTGGTTGAGATTTGGGGGCAAATTGTCACGTCTTTGGACGAAGGATTCGTCACGGGGAAGTTCTTATTCAACAAGTTGTCATGTGATCGTGCGAGCATTCAGTATCGTGACGGAATTCAGTATCGCGCGATCTGTGATCATAGAAGATCGTTGAAGATCGTTGAAGATCGTAAAAGATCGCAAAAATTCCTAGAAGATCGTAGAAGATCGTAAAAGATCGTAGAAGATCTAGAAGATCGTAGAAGTCGTCGGACGAAAACTTAAACGTATTCATTTTTTTACGACAAATTAGGAATTTCTGAATACTTAGAGAGTTTTCAACAAGAGAAGACTGTTGTTCCACTTGGAGTGTGAATTCTAAATTCAAAGCAAATATTGTGCGCGTAAAAACAACGCGTGATCAAGTGGATTAAGGTATAAGAGATTGTTTGGCGGGGTATTTCCATTCAAAACTAGACACAGACGCAAAGCTTTAAGGGTACAAGCAAAAGACTGATGGGAACCAGAGAGTTTAGACTAAATTGTTATAACTTTAGTAAAAGATGTTCCTCTCACGAAAGGGGAAAAGAAAGCAAATTAATAAGAAATACCGTCCTGAGGTTTCTTGCCCTTAGGCGCCTCTACAGTCTCAGTTGAACCGGGGGAAGGCTTTAACTTCAAGTTGATCAGAGACTTTTTCTTCCGCGGTTATGCGGCAGCTAATCAATAGTTTTGTCTTCTTCCTCTCAGAAGAATTCAAAGGGGTTCTAGTATCATCTCGTCCTCTTAGAACAATTCAAAGAAGTTCTGGTGTGATCCCATCCTCTTGAATTGAAGAGAATGGGTAGTGACTATACAGTCACATAGCACTGCGACTACAATAGATTTGTTGTGCCCCATTCCGTCCTCTTAGAACACTTTAAAGAAGTTTTGGCGCCATCTAGTTGCTTCTCCAAGTTCTCAGCGAATCATCTCTAGGAGTCTTGGCCCTGTTCCTGTTCCTACTTGAAAAAAATTCATTAAAAAACTGTTCAATTTAAAACATTTCAAATTTAAAAAAGAAGAAACTTATATTTAAAAAAGAGAAAACACTCAAAATTGTCGTGTAACTTAATTAAATGCAAGAGATTGATAGTCTTTTCAGACTTCATGAGAAAGTTAAAGCATGACAAAGCGCCTAAGGAAACGAGAAAGAACCAATCCTAACCAAAACCAGCGAAACACCACCAGAAAACTTGCTCCTCCATGGAGTATTTAAACCGATGAATCTGAAAACCATGAGGAAAATTTCAATAATCTAGCCCTACGCCCTTCAACAATCCCATCATATCCCCAAGAGGACCCCCAGAATCGCCCTAATTCGCCAACCATCTCTGAGCTCACAACGTAGAGGTAGAAACCAAGGCTCTAGAGATTGGCTGCGACCTGTAAAAGAAGGTTATATATACATTGTCTAAATATATCAAAAAATACCCCGACGCTAACCCAAACGGACCCCCATAGCCTTACTTCCCGATGACACCTGGAGTCCTCTTTCAGTCAACAGCTTCCCGAAGACAATTTTCAAGCGATAATCAAGAGGGCTACTCACTTTGGTGAACACTGAAGAGGAATAGAGCTGCTCCAACGCTGACCGGCTGGATGACAATCAGACTGAAGACCTACCTGCTTCGATAGTCCAACGGTGGGAGTCCTGACACACACACACACTTCACTCGCGCACTCGAACTGATGTATTGGACGCACTCGCGAGGGATATAGAGGCGCACAAGTGCGATATCGAACCCGGCATTCGCGATGAATTACGTATTCGAGAGACACACAAAACCGAGATCGAACCCGGCACTCCCGAGGAAATGCGCGAGGGATATTCGAGAGGCACACAAAAACGAGATCGAACCCGGCACTCCCGAGGAACTGCGCGAGGGATATTCGAGAGGCACACAAAAACGAGGCACACACCCGCAACCGAACCGTCACTCCCGTCAAAACACAAAAATGAAGACTATCGTAGCGAGCGTGCTATCGAAAGGGGCGCTAATTATCGAAAGGACACACGAAAAAGAGACGAATTTGCCAAACAAATTCATTTCCGAACCGAACAAATCAAAAAAAAAAGCTAACACTCGATTCAAACGCACTCACGCACTCTACCGAACCGAGATTGCACATTCGATGACGTCACGAAAGAGACAACACAAAAATTCACTCGCGCACAATTTCCCCTTCCTGTTGATTTGCACAAAAAAAATGACCCCCAAGTCGACGGAATTTCCTCTTTGGCAAATCCCACAATGGCCGCCATCTGGAAAAATAAAAACTTTATTTCACAAAAAAAGCACACAAATCCATCGAATTTCGATGAAATCGTATGCAATCCATAGAATTTAACATTCGAACAACAGTTTGAAGATATTTTTTGGATGAAATTTCAACTACTTACATGATCTTTTTGCATTTGAAGTGTCTTCAGTGCGCGAGGGCAACCATCTTGGAGAGAGAAACTTAAATTCGATTGAAAAGCACTGAAATCCATAGTTTTTCGGTGAGATTTTTTGCAAATCATTGCATTTAACACTTGAACTTCACTTTGCATATGTTTTTTGCAAGAAAAACGAACTTTTTTTGCAGGTTTTTTGATTTTTAAAAATTTACTGTGACCGGAAGAACGTTTTTTGTTTCACTCACTTCACTGACTAATGGGAGATAATGGGAAATTCTTTTTTTGGTACATTTTTCCAATATGGTGGATGGGAGAGAATGAAAGAGAAGAAGAGTGGAGTAGGTTTTGTACAGGAAATGGAAGGAAATTCGTTTTGATTTTTGGGGATTTGAATGGATTTGAATAATGGAATGTTCGGGGAAATATGGAGGCTGGTGATTGAGGTGGGAAGAGTCAGATTCTGGTGGGGACAGCATTTAATTTGGCTTGAGGGCGGATCACATTGAAAACTGACTGAAGGATCTGTTCAAAAGTGAAAAGACTGATAGAGGGGCAGAAGAATCAACCATAAGTTCGTTCATTTTTCTGTACGTTAACTCTCTTGCAGGGGCTATCCCGGGAACGATCATTCTTGCGCAATCATGTGGAGGAAATTCTTGGAATTTGCCGCTTCTTGTGACTCGCAGATGGAACCATGATGAGTGCAGGAAGTCCCATCCTAGGAACGTCTATTCTGACCCAATCCTGAGGAGGAAACTCTTGGAGTTTGCGGTGTCTCGTGTCGCCCATATTGAACCATGACCAGTGCAGGAAGCCCCATCCCGGAAACGTCCTTTCTGATCCAATTCTGTGAAGTAAACTCTAGGAATTTGCTGATGTCGGTGTTTCCCAGAGGTGACCATGACCATTGACCAGTGCAACAGGCCCTTTCCCGGGAATGTTCATTCTGAGCCAATCGTGTGGAGGAAACTCTTGGAATTTGTCTCTGCTTGCGCCGCTCAGACGTGACCATGATCAGTGCAGCAAGCCCCATCTCGGGAACGTTCATTCTGACGCAATCCTCTGGAGGAAACTCTAGGGATTCGGGGATGCTCCTGTCGCTCAGATGAAACCATGACCAGTTCAGCAACTCCCATTCGAGAAACGTCTATTCTGACCCAATCCTGAGGAGGAATCTCATGGAATTTGCCGCTGCTTGTGTTGTCCAGACGTGACCATGACCAGTGCGGCACTGGATGAGAACTGTCAGAGAGTTTCTGGGGAGGAAGCTCACATTTCCTGCCTGAATCTATCATGGATCACGTTGCAAATGTGTCTTTGGTGGTTCAACGGGGAGTTCACAAACTCAAGGAAGCTACCGACGGTGGATCTTTTTCCCGGGGGCTAAGGAATCGAGCTAAGGAAACGGGCTTGGTTTTCGAGTTGGGTATTGTCTGTGGCAGAATCTTTTCCGAGGGCTGAGGAAGCGGATTGAGGAACGGGCTTTGTTCTCGAGTTGGGGATTGTGTGCGACGGTATCATCTTCACCACAAAACAACCAACAAATTCAGAGACAACTAGGCACCTCGGACATGGATAAACTTCCCGTTGACGACCTGGCACAATGGACCCTAACTGTTGCCCTCAGTGAGCCGAGGCTTGAAATCTCAAGCTTTAGGCATTTGATCAAGCGTCGCGGATGTGATCGAGCGTCTTAACATATTCCGCCTTGAATCTGTTTTCGAAACGAATGATTTTCCAATCGCGGAAGTGACGATGTCCCCTCTGGAGTCATGCAGGTCTACAAATCGCAAATGATGTTATGAATTGATCGTCGATAAATTACGACTGTTGTCTTCATATAGAGAGTGCTGCGAACTACATGCAGTCGATTGCTTGGACTTCACTCGCTTAGCTTGCACAGTCTGCTGGGTATTTTGAAGGCCACAAGTGGATGCCACTGGGTTATCTTCCACGTGATTACTGGTCAATGAGTTCTCGTTCGTTCCTTATCGTGAGCTCCGCATGTTAGCTTGTCAGTCAACGAGAATACATTTTTTTATGGCCTACTCGAGATAAGATCTCGCAGTTAATCTGGGAAATCAACTAGAAAATGTTTGAAGTTGATGTCTTGGGGGTTGACTTAGCAACGGAATCGTAGTCACGTGCGTCATTCGAGTTCTGTCCTCAGGGGGCTAATGGCATCAACAGTCCCTGACTGTCATCTTGTTTAGATTTCTGTCCTCAGGGGGTTAATGGCATGAAGAACTTCTTCAGATTTCTTCAACCGCATGGGGGATGTCTTCAATCCATTTCCTAGACTGTTCTTCCCAACGTTTGTCGATGGTATTCTCAGGTTCCCACTGGAAAAGCTATGGTTCTTGTTCTCAGTCTACATCACAATGGATCCTGTGGGTCTAAGCGAATTCTTTATACGTGCGGGAAGCCAATGTACCTGCTTATTATTATGTTTAGAAGGTAGTGCGTTCCCGATCAACTGCCCCTGCTCTATTTTCCAGTGCCAACTTCTGGTAGAGACTTACTTACTTACTTAACAGGCCTACGACTCATGGAGGGTCTGAGCCTGAGCTGTCGTTAACGGTCCTGGGCACGCTGCTTCCAGTCATCAAGACCAAGCTGTCTTACGCCCGCGATGACTTGGTCTTTGTACCGGAAGTTCGGTCTTCCTCTCCTTCTCGAACCAGGAGGCTCGGATTCGAAGACCATCTTAGCTGGAGCGTTGGCCTAGTCTGTAGGTCTTTGTTTCTGTTTTTTTTTGTCGGAGATTTTAGAAACGCTACACTGGAGCACTCAGACTCAAAAACTGGTGCATTGTACTGCTTGTTTCTCTCTTACTCTAGTCACGTCCACCGTTCATTTTTCACACCTTCCCCGATCGAGTCGGGAACTTGTCAACAAAGAGAACAACGCCTTGCCCTAAATTCGTTTCTAAACTTTTCTCTCTCTTTGTCTCCTCATCACGATTGATTATCGTCACGCAAACATGATCAATTAACTCCGTCCCGAAGGTCACAGCGATCACCCAGAAAAAACACGATCATTCCGACCGGTTACTAAGTGCCACTTGGGCACATTTCTAACCTCTTATCTATGCAATTGTGGGTTCAAGAAACTACTTCACCCACAAATCCCCGGGACGACTTCCCAAACGAGACTTTGTGCCTCAAACAATGAGCACGCAGGCAGCCGATAAGATATCCACTTGTCTTATCTTACGTCAGCCAAAATGGGGAAATCTATTGTTTGGGTGACATACTCAGCTTATTCTTTCTTTTGTTTGCATTTCAGGTTTGCTTGAGTCGTAAGATGTGATAGTTTCCACACACAAAAGAAGAAGAAGCGAAATCAAAAATGATTGCAACCGACAAGACAGTCATCACACCTCCCAAAGACGATGCACCGATCAGGAAGTCGAAGATCAGACTTCCGCCCTCGGCCATGACACGAGATGAATGTGGAACGCCGCAGTTTGAGGCGGACAACAACAACGCGGGCTGTGAAGACGAGGAGTTTGAAGACACCGAGCTGAGTGACGGTGATGATTATGCGCAGGCTGACTGGATAATCGATCACAATAAGAAGAACAGTGATGGCACGACGTCAGCTTTGTACTTGAACGATCTGGTGCTGGACGAGGACGAAGAGGATGAGACGATCAGCGAGCTGGTGAGCGCATCTGAAAGCGATGGCCAATTGATGGAGAGGTAAGTGGAGAACATTAATAAGAGCGAGAGACTGTGATTGAGGACAAACAGAAGCAATTGATGTCGATTGATGTGGCCTTGGTCGGCGCATGGCTGTAAATTACAACTGAAGGGATACAGAAGCTGCTGACATTTAATGACATTTTAATTTCACAGACACTTCCTGGTTGGAGTGTGAATTCAAAAAGCGTGTTCTGTTGCATTCTCGGTGTGGGCAAGACTTAGCACGTTTCTTCTTAGTGCGGTCGCATGCTTCTGTCGAAGAAAGGGAACAATTTGATAGCACGTTTCTTGGTGGCGAATGAGTTTTCAGTGTTTGTCTGATGAGTCATGACGACTTTGTTTCAATAAACGCCTTCGGTCAGTGACTGAAGCCAATTTGCAAGTGGAAACTGGTTTAACTGCTAGCAGATCAATCTCGCTTCTTGATCAATCAAAAATCACTGAATCTTTCTAATTGCGACTCTGGACTTTTGGTTTTTTTGGAAAAAGAATGATTTTTTGTTGAAATTCCCAAAGAATGTCGAAAAGAAAACCGCAGCTTTGTGCATATCGCTCTAAAAAATTGCCAAATTAGGATTTTGATTAAGATTTCCAAGTAAATCCTTGTCCAACCTTCTCATCTCATCTCATCTCATCTTCAGTGACCCGCATGTTCCACTATAGGGGTCGCTGGGGCAATGCATGCAGAAGAGATCCCCAGGCCATACGATCCTCCACCATCGACTCTACTGTTCAACTTTAAAAAATCCAAATCCATTTTATTGCAAAAAAATCCCCCCCATCAAAAGACCATTTATGGCAACACCCTAGTTTGACAGAGAAATATCCCACGTCGAATTTCAACGAAAAACAATGAAATTCTTCAGTTTTTCAATCAGAAAATACCCCCAATCTGTGTTAAAACACTCCATTCACTTCTTCCACTACTTTCTGCTTTAATTTTTCTCCTCAAACCGCAAAAAACATTTTCTCACACAATCCACTCAATTTGCACACAAACCAAGCATTGCCAGATAAGCAATCATTCTTGTGTTTTCATCGATTTTAATAAATTCCCCTTTGACGTCATGAAAAATGAAAAACTCACTTTTCTCCAATTTTCAAGGATTTCCAATCAAATTTTCGATGGAGTTCCCTTTAATTATCCTTTTCACATTCAGCCCCAAGCATTTGAGGTGAAATTTTTGTTCGAATTCAAGGAAAATCGAGTTTTGAAAAAGTGGCATGGTGCACACGAAAAAATGCAGTAAAGTCAAAACACACCGGGGTCGCATTTTTTTTGCTGAAAAACAAAGTGTTTTCGTCGAAGTTCATTTGATGGTTACAAATTTTTGTGAAACGATTTTCTCGAGAAATAGGATGAATTGAAGGACGTGGGATATCAGGATGGAAAGGAAATTTAACGGAGAAGCGAAATGAGGCAGGGTTTTGTAACGTGAGAGCCTTATTTTGGTATTTCGAATCTAAGTTTGAAAGAACCTACTTTTTCTCATGAAATTTGTGATCATGGAAAACACGATGTTTTCTGAAAGGATGTGCTCGGTAGTTAGGACGAATTGAAGGTCGTGGGATATCAGGATGAATATGGGATTGAATGTAGAAGCGTAATGAGACAAGATTTTCTAACAGGAACGACCTGGTTGCCTATTTGGAGGCGTAATTCGAGAGGTCTTTTTTTGTCGCATAAAATATGCACTTTGGAGGACATGGTGTTTTCTGAAATGATTTTCTCGATAACTAGGACGAAGTGAAGGAAGTCGGATATCAGGATGAAAAGGAAATTAAATGAAGAAGCAAAAGGCAAGGTTTTGTAACGGGAGTGCTTTAATTGGATATTTAGAGGCTTACTTCGGAAGCTCTCTTGATCTTGAAAATCGTGATGTTTTGCGAAACGATTTTCTCAATAATTAGGTCGAGTTAAGGGATGTGGGATATCAGAGTGGATAGAAAATTGTTTAAAGAAATGAAATAAGGCTGGGTTTTGCAACAGGAGAGCTTGGGTTGATTATTTGGAAGCGAAGATCGAAAGATCCTACGTTTTTGCATAGAATTTGTAATCTTGGACGACATGATGTTTTCTGAAACATTTTTCCCGATATTCAAGGCGAATTTAAGGATGTGGGAGACTAGGACTGATAGGAAATTAAATGTAGATGTGAAATAAGGTAAGATTTTGTAGCGGGAGTGACTTGGTTGGACATTTGGAGGCTTAGTTCAAGGGATTCTTCTCTCGTCGCATGAAATACGTATTTTGGAAAACACTAGGTTTTCTGAAAGGACTTTCTCGAACAGCGAACTGAAGAACGTGAGGTATCAGGATGTAGAAGCGGAATAAGATTAGATCTTGTGACAGGAGTGCCTTGGCTGGTTGTTTGGAAGCAATATTCGTATCCCATTGAAATGGAGGAAATTGAGTAGATTTAGGATGTATTTCATCATAAATTGTCTTGAAATTATAGCAGAAATATCGGCCATTATTAGGCAATCCTAGGCTACATAATTTTTAGGTGATATCCACTTCCGGTGCAACACAGATTCGATCAAACCATCGACTTCGCAACGAAAAAGTTAAATCGAACTCGCTTTGCACACTCTAGTACGTTCTACTGAAAGATTTTTGAACTATAAGGAGCACACCATGGTTGCTTTCCCTTGACAGAGAATCTGCTTTCAATAATATCCACCCAAAAAAAGGCACAGTCTTGAAGTTGAGGCAGGACTATGCGTCTTGAGTAACATCAGATAGAGCAGAGGAACTACGTGCCAAACCTCAATATTGATCTGACACACACTAGATCCTAGCTAGATCTGGCTCAGATGAGATTCTTAACCTTCTATACATCCAATCTCCGTCAACAGATCAAAAATTGACACAATGGTTGGTGCCCTGCCTGGCTGCCTCGTAGTTGATTCAACCGAAAGACGTGGAGTCTGCTCCTTTGACTTTTGTAGACGTTGCTTAGACGAGGAGAAGGATGATAACATCCTTCACCTCCTATGCCTTTGCATAGGGTAACCTAGTAAATGTCCTTACAGGACACTGCGCTATGTGTAGACACGCCGCAAGACTAGGGTTACCATATTACGACTGTTGTGGTAGATGAATGGATGAAGGGGAAGAGGAATCCCTCTCACACCTACTATGCAACTGTACAGCTTTAGCCTCCATAGGGAAGGAAACCCTGGGAGAATTTAATCTAGGCCCACTAACTTGTATATCCGAAAAGGACGTCAAGAAATGATGGCAATTCGTCCAAAAATCGAACTGGTTCCAGAAATGAGCGGCAGGAAGCCGAATGTGGCAAAACACAGGGGACCCTGTCGAAGCCGAATGTGGCAACACAATGGGTCCTATGGGTCTAAGTGAATCCAATGTGCATACGTTGAAAGCCACCATTCCTACCTGCCTACCAGGCCCTTGACCGTTTCTTAAGTCGTTAAGCCGGAGCTATCAGCAAGCTACTTCGCTCCATTGACAGTCAGAGTCTGTCTACCCTAACTTGAACAGAATCCCTGTCTACATTGAAGACCCACGCAAGAAGAAGACCCTCCGCCTGAAGACCCTGCGCCTCATCAACATCAACATCATCGTCTTCAGTGACCCGCATGTTCCACTAAAGGGGTCGAGGGGGTAACGCACACACGAGAGATCTTCAAGCCACTCGATCCTCCGCCATCGACTCTAACTCATCCGGAGCTATGCCCAAGCACAACCAGGCGAGTTTTTGGACTTGGTTCAACCATCTTGTCCTGGGTCTGCCAAGCGTTCGCCTATCTGATGGAATCGCATTCCAGGCACGTCTTGGAAGCACTTTACGTTCTTCGCAAAAAAAAAACTCTAACAAAGTTCTCTGTCAAAATTCCAAAGAATGTCAGAAAGAAAACCCCACTAGACCTTCACGCGCTTCCTGTATTCCCTTTCAAAGATGTTTCGAATCCATTTCTCGATCAAGATCCATCTGTAAATCTTCAATCGCCCTTCATCCATTTCCCTCCCACCTAAACATCAACATTCTTTCATTGCAGCTCCCAACAAAATCGAATGCGAGTGGCATTCGGCATAATCCTGAGATTGGTGCTTCCCCTGGCGAATGGTGTCGCCCGTGGACTGAAGGGTATCCGTGATGTTCGATTTTTGCGAGCTCTCCGTGACCTGGCTTCCAGCAGACAAGCCCTAACAAATGCATTAGCCTATGCAGCAAACACTATCTCTCTGAGCTTGTCATCAGTTCAAGGTGAGTTGGCCAAACCTCCGATTCCTTGCAATCCTCTGATGTTCCCTCTGATGCTTTAGTGACCCACCGTATTCATCCGCTGCTGAAGATGATGAAGCTGAAGCGACGCGATTGTATGATCGAAAGCATTCCGGACAGTCCAGTTCTTCCCACAGCGCCGCTGTTACGTGAGCCGAAAGGAGGCCTCGGGATATCCTGTCCCGACAGCCATGAGGATACGAAGGCAAAGAGATGCTGCACCATCAACATTCTGGCCGAACCCCCACCGGGTACGCCGATCCGAGCGGACATTGTACTCATCCACGGATTGCACGGCTCGCTGGTGAACACTTGGAAGCAGGGTCTGTGGAGCAATGACCGTCGACCGGAACATTTTGAACGACCACCCAAGCCAGAGATCAGGCCGCCGAAGCGACCGAGACATTCCAGATCGAACATCATGGTCCCACCGCACAGGGAGAAGCGAAGGCGCTTTGCTGACCAGGAGCACTTTGCGTCGGTGTACCACGACACCGACGATGGGGGCAGTGAACACGAGAACAACGGGTAAGCGCTCAACCTCACCTTGTCTCAGGACAGTCTCATGAGTGACGTGCTTTGTTTCAGATTTACGTACGAGTGTGGCAGCCCTGGAGAGATCCGCTTCTGCGACGGAATGGAGTACTCGTTCCCGTCGTTCCGGCTCCGCCTGGACAACCACGGACACTTGGAAGAAACTGAGTACGAGTCAACAGAGAGGAACAACAAGAAGCCCTCGGCCAACGATCCAAACTATTCCAAGTGCTGGCCGGGTGACTGGCTGCCCCTGGACTGTCCCGGAGTGCGCGTGATAGCGGTCAACTACACGACGGATCAGTACCTCTGGCGGCCGGTGTGGAAGAAGAAGGAGTCCCGGTCGAGCCTGATCGAGAGATCGCGAGAAATGACCGAGCTTCTGATAGAGCACAAGGTCGGCTACGGCCATCCGATCATCTGGGTGGGCCACTCGAAGGGAGGGATCTTTGTGAAGCAGATCATTGTGGACGCCTGGGAGAGTGGACGACCAGCGGCAGCACCGTTCTGGCGATCGGCACGAGGTGCGTTCTTCTACTCGGTGCCTCATCGCGGGTCGCATTTGGCATCGATCAACGCGCCCCTGCTGCGACGGTCGGTCGAGCTGATTGATATTGAAAAGAGTGAGTGGGCCAGCATGGCTCTTCTTGGGGATTGACCTTACTTAGGACGATTCTGGTTTGATCTTGCAGATAGCAAATATCTTTTGGACCTCCATCGGCGGTTCGTGGGGCTCTATCAGATGGGACATCTGAAAATCGAGGTCTTCAGCTTCGTGGAGACGGCGCTGACCCTCATGTCGGTCTTGTATCTGCGGATTGTTGGCGTGGACTCAGCTGGTAAGCACAAACACTCATTCATTTTCCATTCACGTCCATTTCATCACGCCCCCTTTATATAGATCCGGGAATCGGCGAAGTGTGCGGCCTGCACTTGGACCACCGGCAGATCTGCAAGCCCCGCAGTCGGGAGTGCATCCTCTACAAGGAGCTGGTGAAGATGATCAATAAAGTTTGTTAGCGCGCAGCGCATCCCACTGGCCACCATTTTGAATTCATTCTGTTGTAAATATTTATAAAGGAAAAGAAACAAGCCTAATATCTGAAGAAATGAAGAGAAAGAATCAATTATCTAGACCTATCCATTTGGAGTCTTTCAGAGCCTTTTCTAGATACCTAGAGTTAGAAATTATGATATATACTATGTATGTTAACTGTTATCGATGTATTGTGCAGGGATTTGATTTGAGTGTGAGCGGGGGCGCATCCTCGCCCTCGAGTGATATGTAATTTGTTACAAAAAAAGAGGCCATTTGTTTTGTTATCGATGGAACGGAGGATCGGGAATCAGACAGATCGATGACAGACGATTGTTCGATATTATTAAACCTAAGAGATAACTTTGTTTTTGTATTCTTTCATTTTTGGTTTGTTATTGATGTCTAATTCAAATTTGAGTGTTTCAATTATGCTTAGGGTTGCTTATAATCTTGTTTATGACAATCTTAAATAAAAATAATTAAAAAAATTGATAATTGATTGGGGTTGTTTTTTGTATGACAATTGGTCAGACATTTGGCTAAGAAAATTATGAAGGAAGGCAAAGGAAAGAAGATTTGAACAGGAAATGCAGGTGACAGTTGGGGGACAACTTTTCCTTGAACACGGGAGAGACAGAGCCCACATAACTCTAACGCAGTCCATACTTTTAGTATCGCTTTACACAGCATCTTCTACTTAAGTTGTGATACAATGCAATTAAATATGGAATTCAGTCCAACTCAGGTCCAAATATGTCAGAATAACTACGATAGAGACAGTGAACAAGGCAACTGAAGTCAAGGACGTCGCTTCATACCAATCGATCAGCTCTTTCGCTACTGTTTGGGTACTCATTCTTTAAAAGGAAGGGACTAAGAGGTAAGTATATATTCTAAAGGGACAACAATACTGGACGTTCGGAAGCTTAAGAAAACTGAAGAAACCACCCAAATGCACAAAAATTACACACTGTAACATGATCGTTTCACTCAGTTTCGTTAAGTTCGTTGACTTTTGGTTACTTACGCGAGAGTGAAACGAATGATTCTTTTCGAATGCAAATTTCAAAGAACTGAAGCAACCGAGTGAATACAGAAAAACAATACTCTGTGACCATAGTAACTGCATTGCTCAGTTTCGTTAAGTTCGTTGACTTTTGCCTATTTACGCGGGAACGAAATGAATCGCACTCAACGTATAGAAATGTCTATTAAGATTTGAATTCTTCCTAAGTTTTCGTAAGGAATTATGGGCAATTTGAAAAATGTTGACAGTGTTCCTGGCCACTTTTCGTTTGGTATTGACATAAGATTACGTTTTCATACGAGACGACTGGATGGTGCAGTTGGTTAAGTGGCTGCCATAAGTTGGAGGGGTTCCAGATTCGAATCCCAGTGAAAGCAAAGTTAATACGCTTCTATCCGGTTTTTCAAATCTGGTCCAGTCACCATTTGCCGTTGGGATCAAATTAACGGCGCTATCACTGAAGCGGTCGATCAGTGGTAGTAGTCTGAATGTACGTATCAGAATGGACCAACATGGTCTAATTGTGCTGATGAATTCAGTACTAGCCCCTTAACCTCACCTAAGTTTTCGTACGGCTTTTAGAAGCAGTTGGCCCTTAAGGCTCGTTTCTGCTTGGAATTGCTTGGAACCTTTATGTAAAAGAAGTGAAAGAAAGGGCGATTGTTAGCTGCTTCCAGTCTCTTACTTAAATTTGATTAAAATGTCCTTCATTCCCTTTTTTGTGTCACCTTAATCGCGATCACTCTTTTTCGTATTGTCCTTGATTGACAGCAGCAGTGTTGTCCAATTCTTGAATAGAATTAGTTCTTAATAATGATCTCAGAAAACATTGAAAGACTATATAACTTCCTTTATGTCATGCATAACATCTTGGTACTTTTGCAAACTTAAGATAAACCATTCCCCACAACCATTAAAACACAAAATCAGTCCACCTACCCCTTGTTTCTTATGATTTTAAATCGCCTTAAAATGTTTTAACATCTTTTTATTGCAAACATATATTGGCCCCATTAAAACACCATTCATGGCAACACCGTAGTTTGACAGCTACGATGATGATGATAACTGCCCATGAATTTCATTGAATAACACCCAATTTCCTTAGTTTTTCCATCGAAAAATACCCCCAATCCGTGTTAAAACACTCCATTCACTTCTTCCACTACTTTTTGCTTTTTTTGCTTCAATTTTCCTCCCCAAATCGCAAGAAACATTTCCTCACACAATCCACTCAATTTGCACACAAACCAAGCATTGCCAGATAAGCAATCATCCTTGTGCCCCCATCAATTTTCATGAGTTCAGCTCTGACGTCATGAAAAATTAAAAATTCAATTTTCTTCAATTTTCAAGGATTTCCAATAAATTTTTCGATGGAGTTCCCTTTAATTATCCTTTTCACACTCAGCCCCAAGCAATTGAGGTGAAATTTCTGTGCAAATTCAAAGAAAATCGAGTTTTGAAAAAGTGGCATGGTGCGCACGAAAAAATGCAGTAAAGTCAGAACACATCGGGGTCGCATTTTTTTGTTGAAAATGAAACGTGTTTTCATCGAAGTTGATTTGATGATCACAAAATTTTCTGAAACGATTTTCTCGATAATTAGGACGAATTGAAGGACGTGGGATATTAGGATGGAAAGGAAATTGACTGGAGAAACGTAATAAGTTAAGATTTGGTAACGGGAGTGCTTCGGTTTGATTTTTGGAAGCGAAGTTAGAGACAAACTTATTTTTCACATGAAATTTATGATCATGGAAAACACGATCTTTTCTGAAAGGATTTACTCGGTAGTATAGACGAATTGAAGGATGTGGGATATAAGGATGAATAGGAAATTTAATATAGAAGCGTAAAAAGACAAGATTTTGTAACTGAAACGACCTGGTTGCCTATTTGGAGGCTTAGTTCGAGGGGTCCTTCTTTGTCGCATGAAATTTGCATCTTGGTTGACGTGCTATTTTCTGAAACAATTTCCGCGGTAGGTAGGATGAATTGAAGGGTATGAGATATCGGAATAGATAGGAAATTAAATACAGAAGCAGTGTAAGGTAAGGTTTTGTGACAGGAGTGACTTTGTTGGCTTTTTGAAACCTCAGTTCGAGGGATCCTTCTTTGTCGCATGAAATGTGCATTTTGAAAGACATGATGTGTTGTGAAAGGATTTTGTCGAAAGATAGGACGAATACAAGGACGTAGGATATCTTATTGGATAGAAAATTGTTTGGGGAAGCGAGTTAAGTTGAAATTTTGTGAAGGGAACGCCATAGTTGGGTATTTGACGACAAAACCCTCTACCCCATAGTTTGTCGCATAAAATTGAGGAAATGAATACGATTAAGGATATATTTCATCATGAAATGTCCTGAAATTCTAGAAGAAATGTCGGCCAGTGCTTGGTAACCACATTCAAGAAGAAAAATTAAAGCAAAAAGTATCTGAATTTGTTCCTTTTCGTCATCTAGGGAGGTCCTTTTATGGTCTCGAAAGACATGAGGTTTTGTGAAACGATTTTCTCAATAATTACCAGGAATTTAAGGTTAATTAATATCAGAATGGATAGGGAATTGAATATAGAAGCGGAATAAGGTGAGATTTCGTAGTGGAAGTCTCTTGCTTGGTTCTTTTGGGGCGACATTTGTGATGCCACTGAACTAGGACGTGAAAGCAGATCTCTTTCGCATAAAATGTGTCAATTGCTCCTTTCGCGTCCGACGTCTCTGTAAACTAAAGTTTCTGTCTCTGATGTCAGTCTATGGATCGAAAATCAACTCACAGATGGTTCAGAAACATGAAGGGACACTCCACTAAGTAAAGCTGCATGATCCTCTTTTTTTCAGATGTTTTGAAACACTACACTGGAGCACTCAGACTCAAAACTGGTCCATTGTAGCGCCAGGCAGAAACCTACTCCAGTGTTGTTAATTTTATCCCAACGGTGACTGGACCAGATTCGATTTCACATGGATTCGAACCTGGGACCCCTCTAACTTGGGGCAGGCACTTAACCAACTGCGCCATTCAGTTCCTCATGATCCTGTTGCTCTCTACCTAAAAGAATGCCTCCACAACACAATGGATGCACCACCCCGCAACATCCCACAGAAAACTCTCTCTACTCCTAAAGGGCCACAGTGGTGCTCTCAATATTTCACGGTCACAAGCACTTAACAAAGGAATTCAAGGCAGGAAGCATCTCCGACCAGCATCGCACGCCCGACACGATCAGGGAAATCCATTTCGATCGTGATGCTTTCGAGCGTGCTGAAGGGAGGAATTCTTTCATGAATTCTAAAGGTCACATTCCTTGACGTGCATTCGAACATCCGCCAGCGTCTTATTTTTACGAGTTTCGCACGCGGGCAACTTTCAATCACAAAGCAACGAACTAAGACCGTGAAAGAAGGATATTTGATGAAAAAAGGATGAAAGAAGAATATTTAAAGATGAGAACGACTATGATTCTGTCTGAATAAGTAAACATTTTTTTTTGACACAATGGACTCGTAGTTGTCTAATTGAGCCGTTGACATGTCTTTATGTCAGCAAGGGAAGTCATCTACCTAAGGTAACCTAAGGAAAAATTAAAAAAAATTAAAAAATAAAACAAATTTTAAGTTTGTATTACAAAAAAATCGTTTTGACATATATTTCACAATATCCATTGAAAATATTGCTAATATACATTAATTTTATGAGTGGATACATAAATCATTATGCACAGATGCAGTTCCCCCCTTTGAATAACGAGCAACTTCGTTGTTTGAATTTTGTTTTAAATTAACACTTAACCCTAAGTAAATATATTTTTATTTTTTCATTTTTTTAGGAAAAAAAACTTAAATTTCTCTTTATTTATACAACGATATATAAATTTACATAGTTTCAGATTTCAGATGTTATTTGTAGAAAATTGAAGAAAACAAATGAAAAAAAAACGTTAAGTTCAGTAACAGAGAGATGAAAAGTGGGAGAAGCAACAAAATGGAGCAGGAACTTGTTGTGTTGTTAGTGTTTCTTTCTGTTTTGTAGTGTGTTTCATTCTTTCAGATAAATCATATAAAACTAAATAACAAAAAAAATATATCATATGAGTGTACATAAGTTGGAGTAAATACAATACAGCGTGTCAGCGTTCTGGTCGTCTGACAAACTTGTCATGATCTGGTTTAAATCGTCTGCTCAGCGAGACGCCCACTTGCCTCTGTGAACCTGTTCATAGACAGTCCTCTGAATGAACAGCCTTTGGCTTGGGCGTTTCAATTGAGAGAAAAGTAAAAGAAAAAATAAAAACTAACACTCTTCGGCTTCGATAATCTGGTTAAAATCATTCATCGTTTGAAGATCATTCAACGATTTCTTCTTGTCACCATCGATGATCTTTTTCGTGTCATCGTCGTCGTTGATGGTGTCCTTTTGATACTGTCTGCTTTCGGAATTCTCTTCTTTCTCATCGTCCTCCTCTTCATCATCGCCATCGCTGTCCTCCTCGTCGATGGGACGATGGACTGGTGATGTCCTTGGAGGTGGCGGTGGAGAGTCACGCTCCTCGTTCTCCTCGTAGATGACATCACAATTTGTTGGTATCACCTTTGGTGGTGGTTTTCGTACCTGTGACTTCTTCTTGTTGCCACCACTTTGAAGTGCTTCCATTTGAATTTGCATCTCCCGCAGACGATCTGTCAGCTCGTAGAGATCACGCTCCTGCGCCTCACATCGGCTGCGAAGTTCTGCAATCTCGCGTATGTCCTCTGGACGGGGATCGCGACGTTCATAGCGCATTCGCATCTCCTCAAAGCTGCACAAAACGAAAATGTAAAGAAGTCATTAGGGCGGGGGGCCGACATTCAATGAATGACAGATGAGAGATTATGACAGATAACTGCAACTAAGCGAACACAATGGCTCACATAGATGACAAGACACTTAAAGTGCGGATGCGGATAATTTGACAGAAATGAGAGAGAGAGAAGGGAATACTTACAGATTTGTTAAACATCTGCATTTGCGATGCAACTGTTCAATCTCATTGAGGTTGCTCATGTCACGCTTGTCGAGCGCAGCCTTCTCCGTGTCGTACATACTTTTCAAGTCCTTCAGGTCATGCTGATGACGCGTCTCAGTATCGCTGGGGTTAATAAGTTTCAAATATTTTTTTTTTTGGTTTTTTTTTGTGTTTATTAATTTAAGAAGAGGGGGAGAGAAAAAAGGAAACAAGAGAATAAGCAATTTAAAGCGTTTTATTGTTTTATTTCTTTGTTCTTGTGTGTGTTTTGTTTTGTTAATGAAGAGTGAAAAGAACTGGCTGAGAATGACAAGTGAAATGTGATAAAACAAGCTTTTGGAGACTTAACGGGACTGAGACAATGATGAACTGAGGGACACGTCACTTCTCGGTGCCAAAGAGTTGAAGAAAACGAGGAGAATGGGGTGAAAAAGAAGTCTGAAAAGTCTGTTCTCATTTGACACATGCAACCAGACGCAGGAGACAGAAACATGCAAGTGGAGACATTTTGACATTTATGTGGAGCGTGTCCCTTTGTCATCGACTCACAAAGTTCATCATCATCATCGGGAAACGAATGAATGAGGGATAAAGACGAATTTAAGGACAAAGACAACAACAAAAAATAGTTCAAGTAGCTTTCAATTTGACATAAACATAAAGAGCAAAGGTGAACAGTAAACATGCGAACGAAATACGAGCTGACATTGTCACATAAAATGCAAGAATCGATGGGATGAAAGGACACGCTCCCTTTGTGATCACGAATAAAGCAGAGATTGCCGAAGAACCATCTGCTCGGTTCGTTCTGTTGAAAAAAAGAAGAAAACAAAAATTGCAAAAAAATGACAGTACGACAACAACAACAACAAAAATACAATGAAAGCAAAACAAAATTGAATTAAATGAATGCCTCATGTCAAGCAATGCAAAGGAAACACAACAGCAACAGATTGGACTAGATTACACAGCGAGTAAAAAAAGTCCATCTGTCACTTTCTTGGATGCTAATGTCACTTTTTCTTTCAAAACTGTTTTTGTGTGCAAAATTTCGAAAAGATTTCTGATGTTTTTTGGTGATTTGTGCCAAAGAGTGTGTTTGTGAGTGATTTTTCAATTGATACGAGAGGCGCGCCAAAAGCTGTCACTTGGAGGGGTTTTGGGGAATGTCAACTTACTGCAGGCGATTTTCGGCGTTTTCGAGTTTCTTTCGATGTCTCGCCTCTAGCTCTTGGATTGCTTCCTCCTTTTCGGCTATAAGCTTTTGCCATTGTTGCTCTAGAAATAAACAAAATTCATGAGGGAATAGATCTTTCTGTCAAAGTGACAGCTGACAGGTGACAGTTGAGTATGACAGGGGATTTTTGTGATGATGACTTACCCATTTCCTTGTGATGTTTTTCCGTCAATTCTTGTGTGGACATTTGTAGCTCTTTACTGAATTCATCTTGCACCTGACTGAGTCGTTCTCGGAATTTCTCTTCCATTTCAAGTTTCTCTGCTTCGAACTCTTCGCGAAGGGATTCTTTGGAAAGGAAAATGTTCATCAGTTTCTATGGGCACCATTTTTTTTTGTCGATAACTTACCAGCTAATTTCTCTCGCTTCTCCTCCTCGCGGCACATGGCCGTTTGATAGTCTCTATCAGCGCGATCCAGGTGCATTCTTGTCTGCAGAATTGCATTGTCGGACTTTTCGCGCAGCTCGATGAACTCTTCATTTCGCTGTTCGAGTGACTCCCGCAGTTCTGCGATCTGGAACGACAGAAAGTTCAAAGTTCATGTTCTCCTGATGGATTTTTGACGTACCTCTGCTCTCAGTTCTTCTTCGTTTGCAGTGTATCGAGTTGTCAGTGCTTTCAGTTCTTCTATGTGTTCGGCCTGGAGTTTGTCGAGCTCCTCACGCCTGTCATCAGCGTAGACGGACTCTAGTTCCATTTTCAGTCTTGTCATCTCTGTTCTGAAATCGAATCACAAGCGACGTCAGTCTCTGAGATCATACCAAAGCAGCTCCGACTTACATTAGTTTCCTTTCCCATAGGGATGCAGCTTCATTTCGAACCTCATCGATCCTTTGTAGTACCTCACGTTCCTTGTCGTATATAGCACTAATAAAAGGCGAAGTTTTTGTCAGAACTATGCGAAGGAGAGACTTAGGTGCGGGAGAGCTGAGAAAGCAGATAAATAGCTTGGGAAGGTTAAGAAAAGCAAAAGTGGTTGCGGATGAGGACGGATGGTTAGCGGCTTAAGCGATTTATTGGATGGAGTCTGTGGATGACTTATGGCATCTTGTTCAACTTACTTATCACACTGATACTTAATCCTGCGAACGCATTCGATCTGCTCCTCTAGATTCTCATTGGCAGTCACCAGGTCGGCCTTGAGCGCCTCAATCTGCTCCTGCATCGTCCGCATGGAATTGTCTTGATCGGCTGTCAGGCCACGAAGTTGTTTCACCTCGGCCTCACACGATTTCAGATGCAGCACCTCGTGCAATTTCTCTTCGGCGTCCTGTTGAATTTTCTCACCCTGTTCGATGGCTTCTTTGCGCTGGTGTTCAGCTTTGTCCAGTTTCTCCTTGCAGGTCTTTTGCATTTGTCGCAGTTGCCATTCACAGTCGCTCATCAGATGCTCCTCGCGATCTAGAATAAACAAAACCCAGTCAAGTCCTGAGACGGAGGAGTCTTTGATTGATCGATTTACCGGCATTCTGTGTCCTTAAAGTTTCGAATTCCTTCTGCCATTTGACCTGCATTGCCTGTTGTTCCTGCTTGGCAGTCGCAAGGGCTTCCTCCAGTATCCGAATTTGTTCATCCTTCTCCTCTCGCAGCTTTTCCGTCTCCTGTCGACACTGATTCGCGTCACTTTGGGCGTTGGCTAGTTCTGTCTGCAGATTTGCGGAGAGTGTCTGAGTCTCTTTGTACTTTTCCTCCAGCTCTTTGTACTGGCTTTCGAGGTCATCTTGAATGATTTATGAATCAGAGGGGAATATCTTAAGGGTTTGGGGACTTGTCATACCATATTTACTTTTGAGGTTCTCCTCGGTTTCGTAGTATTTCTGTCGAAGGATGATTTTCTCTTCTTCCAAAAGCCGAAGTCTTCTGCGGACACATTCGTCTTCCTTGTGTGCGGCGCCCAATTCACCTTGGAGGCCTGAGACACAGAGTTTTTGATGAGAAATGAATTGAAGTGACTTGAGGTTGAGACTTACGATCGACGTTCCATGACTTAATCGATAATTCCTTTTCCAAATCATCGATCTTCGTCTGCAGTTCGGTGATCTTGGATTGAAGGTTGTAGATGTTCTTTTGGGCCTCATCTAGTTGCTTGGTGAAGTGGGATTCTTGATCAACTAATTCTCGCCTGAAAGAGGAGAAAATGTTGATGTCAAATGAATTTTGATCAAAATTTTGAACTTAATTTGGTGGTCAAAAATGTGTCCTTTTCTTGGCTTAAATGTAGGCAAAAATTTAGCCAATTCTTGTCCTTGACCTTCTGATTGTGACTACTAAGGGATTCTGAATTTTGGAGCACTTTCTGTAGAGGCCTAAATTGTTGAAGAGATGCCAGAAATGTCTGCATGAAAGGATGGCCGAGTTTTCAGTGATTTTGAAGAGTATTTCCTCCCTCCTTGACTTTCTAGTTCTGACTACTGAGGGATTCTGAATTTTGGAGCATTTCCTGTAGAGGCCTAAATTGTTGAAGAGATGTCCTAAATGTCTACATGAAAGGTTTTCAGTAATTTTCGAGAGTATTTCCTCTATCCTTGACTTTCTGGTTCTGACTACTGAGGGATTCTGAATTTTGGAGCATTTCCTGTAGAGGCCTAAATTGTTGAAGAGATGTCCTAAATGTCTACATGAAAGGATGAGAAGGTTTTCAGTAATTTTCAAGAGTATTTCCTCTATCCTTGACTTTCTAGTTCTGACTACTGAGGGATTTTGAATTTTGGAGCACTTTCTGTAAAGGCCTAAATTGTTGAAGAACTGCCAGAAATGTCTGGATGAACGGAAGACCGAGTTCTCATTGATTTTGAAGAGTATTTCCTCTCCTTGACTTTCTAGACCTGACTACTAAGGGATTCTGAATTTTGGAGCATTTCCTGTAGAGGCCTAAATTGTTGAAGAGATGTCCTAAATGTCTACATGAAAGGTTTTCAGTAATTTTCGAGAGTATTTCCTCTATCCTTGACTTTCTGGTTCTGACTACTGAGGGATTCTGAATTTTGGAGCATTTCCTGTAGAGGCCTAAATTGTTGAAGAGATGTCCTAAATGTCTACATGAAAGGATGAGAAGGTTTTCAGTAATTTTCAAGAGTATTTCCTCTATCCTTGACTTTCTAGTTCTGACTACTGAGGGATTTTGAATTTTGGAGCACTTTCTGTAAAGGCCTAAATTGTTGAAGAACTGCCAGAAATGTCTGGATGAACGGAAGACCGAGTTCTCATTGATTTTGAAGAGTATTTCCTCTCCTTGACTTTCTAGACCTGACTACTAAGGGATTCTGAATTTTGGAGCATTTCCTGTAGAGGCCTAAATTGTTGGAGAACTGTCAGAAATGTCTGCATGAGAGGATGGCCGAGTTTTCAGTGATTTTGAAGAGTGTTTCCTCTCTCCTTGACTTTTTAGTTCTAACTACTGAAGGTTTCTGAATTTTGGAGCACTTTCTGTAGAGGCCTAAATTGTTGAAGAGACGCCAGAAATGTCTGCATGAAAGGATGGCCGAGTTTTCAGTAATTTTGAAGAGTATTTCCCCTCTGCTTTACTTTCTAGGCCTGACTACTAGAGTATTTTAAATTTCGGAGCATTTTCTGTACAGGCCTAAATTGTTGAAGAAATGTTCGAAATTTCTGACCGGGTTTTTAAACATTCTGAAGAGCATGCATATTTTGAATGTCAATCGTCAAAATGTCGACCTAGATCTGTACCGATTATCTGTGGAAATCTGTTCAAATTCCAAGAATTCAATCCACCCTCATGCAGATTATCCAAACAACAATAGACTTTGTGTCATTCTCAGATTTTGTTTTTCGAAAAACAAACAACGAGGGAGGATATTTAAAATTAAACCCAATGACTCAGGACAGGCGACGAAACTGGCACAAGACTGTTTGATGGAAGACCAAGAGAGCATAATCAAAGTCAAAATAAAACTTAAAACATCGCTTTTAGTTCGGTGTCAGAAGGTGTCACGTGAAATAAACATCCCGCTGTCATTCGTCCATCAACTGACTGCCGTGAGAGATGCCTACTTTCGGTTTCTCAAAGACTTTCTCAATGAAAGTTCGAATGAACCTTGAAAAGAACCATTTCATCTACACCCATCAGCAAATCACCATGGCTACAAGTTAATTATCCTTGTGTTCAATATCTCCAAAGACCATCATAATTAATATCCAAAACCGAATGGCATTTCAAAGATTACCCATAACTAATCAGTTTTTCTTAATTCACTTCAGACGATCTCATGCCAAAGATCCCCCACAAAAAATCGCTTTACAAAATTGAAGATATAAAACAAACGCGTGCAGATAAAAATAGCCGCCACGCAAGCTATCAAAAATCACTATTAGACACAATACTGTTTACACAGAAAAATAAGCAATGAAACGGTTTTACCAGAGAAATAAAAAGGAAACAAATTGGAACACCGTGTGAATACACCCTTGTGCGCGTTCAATGATCAATAAATCTCTGCTCAAAAGAGATCCAAATCCTTTCTCCTCTCAGAGGCGATTGAAGATTTCCTCCCCACTCATGACGTCAGAATGAATTTTGGCAGACTACACACGTTTGTCCACCATGCCACCCCCACGCACAGTCCGCTCTACTACGCCACTGACAACTTTCACACCACGAGGTGTCATAAGATAAAATCACACGCGAATACACAAGCAGCGCGTCCACAATCGGGAGTCTAAATGCGAAAACATGTTGTTAGCGAATATTTTCTGCATCTCATGAAATTTGGCACAAGTTTTGATTTTCCGGTAGGAATTTCTGATTCGGCTGAAACGAGATATCGCATGTGAACCGTTGCATTCGATTCGAATAAAAGGATGTCAGATCTTGCGTGCGGACTCGAATGCGTTCTACTTCGATAGGCTCTGATGCACATCCTCTGCTGCATTGTGACGGATTAATTGATAAACTGTCACATCAGAGGGGTAACATGCAACGAATTCGGTAACACTTGATGAGTCAAAACATTTTTTTGCAAATTTCAAAGAAAATGAATCCGAAAGGTGGATTCTCTTCTATTTTTGGGATGAAATTTATTATTAAAAGCATTGGACTGAGTGATTAATCTATTTCGAGGTGCAGTGACAGTATTCTGGTCAAAGTAGGAGCATTTTATCCGTCAAAAGTTATTGGGCATGCACTTGGGGTGGCGGGTATTTTTAGATCAAGTTAACGAGAGATTTTGAGAAATATGATAAATGGCAGGCGGTGTTCTTGCATGCGGTTTGTGGTGAATGGAAATTTTTTGACCGAAATTTGATCGCTTTAAAGAGTGACAAAAATTTTAGGAATTTTCGGTAGTTAGTGCAGAAATGATGGCGGGAAATGAAGTTTTTTCATGAGGTTTGGAGTTGGAGTAGGTTTTTGATTGTTGCCATTATTAAATACAACGATTTTCTGTACGAAACATCATGGTGCAATAGTATAGCTCATAGAAGAAGTATCGTGGCAGTATCATTCGATGTCTCTCTCTGATAGAGACTGCTGCGATCTTGTGTGAACAGGAGAAAACTTATCTAGAACTGTCAGACCATCACGCTCTGTCGTAGTTGCATGGGTAGCAACAAGAGGAAGAGTTAGAGGCTGCTAGTGAATTCACCAGCACACTTAGACCATGTTGGTCCATTGTGATACCCACAGTCAGACTTCTGATCGACCACTGATCAACCGCTCCAGTGATAGTGCCGTTAATTTGATCCCAACGGCAAATGGTGACTGGACCAGATTTGAAAAAAAACCGGATAAAAGCGTATTTACTTTACTTTCACTGGGATTCGAACCTGGATCCCCTCCAAATCGGGGCAGGCACTTAAACAACTGCGCCATCTAGTCGTATAACACGAGGAAAACTCCTTCATTTCTGTATGGATTTCCGTCCCAGGCAAGAACCAAAAAGAGAGCTGCTTTTCTGTGGCATAAATGGGGCCTTTACCAAAGAATCGTTAATAGAATCCTTTGTTTGAATTCCACTAGATGGATATAGTCTTTGCTCCTTTTTATTGTTTTTCAGCAACCAAATAAAAAGAGGACACAAATTCAGATTAATTAAGTGAAAAATACAGGCTGTTACACATGAGGATATGGGACATCGGCGGTTCATTGGATCGTACTGGTAAAGAAGCCGTGCTTCGACCATAATTCGAAAGGGAAGAAAACAAAAATCTCGTGCTGCTATAGTTCTACCAACGAACCACTGTAAGCAATTTCTTCTAATAAATTCAATCTAATAAAATGAAATGAAATGAACCAGGTCGTCTTTGACCATATCAATGTGAGAGATGATCTAAGAGATGATTAGATTGAGTCTAATTAATCACCTATTATGTCTGATTTCAACTTTATTCTGGCAAGCGCCTCAGAAAGGGTTGCTCTGTGAGTCCACTTAGGAAAACTTCTTTCAAGTATGCTATGAATTCAAATGTCTCTTGTTTCAACTTCATTTTTAAGGATATCGCGCTAACCAAGTGCACTGCTTATGTGCCAACAGAGGATATCACAAACGTCGCCTTCAAATAACCAACAAGAAGATCACGCTTCAAAACCATATCTTATTCTTATTCTGGATTACATATAATGGATCTCAGGCGTGACCTAAGAATTTTGTCATTATATTCGATACGTCGTTATAACCGATGTCGTTGTAAGCGATTTTGACTGTAAGTATAGTGCGGCAAAGCAAGAGGATGAAAATGAAGGAGGAGATAGAAGGAAGAAGGAGGAGATTCGAGATCAAAAGAGGAGACAAGGACCATTAGCTGAAAAGGATAACTGTCTTTTCGATTGGAGGACTGTCTTCTTAAAAGGAGGACTGCCTTCTCAATCGGACGACTGTCTTTTCTAGAAGAGGATTGCCTTCTCAAAAAGAGGAAGATTAGGAATTATTTCATAGTCAGTCACAAGACTGAGAAGAGTCTGAGTTTTGTCATGCTTCAGTTCATCAGCACAGTCCAGAGACTGATATGTAGTCTACGGCACTATATCCTTTCTGGTGTCTTCTCGAGGACAGCAATTGTCATGAGAAAACTTGTTAAACAACTTGCCAAGAGTGGTGAAGACGGTTCAGATGGTTTATTAAGGCTTCTAGGGTCTAGCCATCTCATCTCTCAGGACCTTTGCCTCCCTTTGGGAGGATTGCTTTCAGAAACACTTCTTGGGATTTGCTTTGAAAGAGGAGAACCCCACGAAGATAAGCGTCAAGAGCAAATTCGTTGCCTCTTATTTGACCCAAACCCTCTTTAGCTGACATTGTCGTCGTCCTACTAGAAATTTCAAGCCCCCTCCCCCCATTGAACTCTAACCTTCTAGCACTTTCCCACCGCACAACAACGTAGAAAAGAAATCGAAATCACTCCTCTGAGAGACGCCTTCAAAAAAACTACGTCTCTCCTTTTCAAAAAAGCACTTCGTTCTCGTACATTCTTCTAGACTACGCCATCATCAATGCGCACAAAAGGAAAAAGGTCAGGACTAAGACAAAACAATTCGAATTGAACTTGATTTTTGTGCTTTTTTTTGCTCTTCATCTTCGGATTTATTTCTGTTAGAACTTAAAAATAGACACTTGCACTTCATTGTCTCGAAGACGAAAAGGCGGGCGGACGGAGAGGAATGAAATAAAACAAACAGAAAACTGTTTACTCCCCTGAGAGATGCCTCAGATCGCCTTCTCTGGTTTATGGCCTGAGTTTTATGTCAAAAAAAAAACGAAGGAAATGCAAAAAAAGACAACAAATCGTCAACCTGTCACTTGTCAAGTGGTTTTATTGAGGAGGGGACTCTGCGCTCTGAATCAGCTGGAGGGTGCGTGCGTAAGCGTCGTCTTAAATTAGTCGAATTTCGAAAAATAAATTCATGCGAAAACACTTTGGAAAATACGATTTTATGGACTACGCAGAGAATGTGCTCGGGAGAGCAGGAAGATGTGCTGATCTAATGGAGGAAATTATTGGATGATGCTGTCATGATTTGATCACATGCTGAAGACAGATGCTTGGAACGAGTGCTGGGGTGGGGGCATTTTATGCGAAACACAAGCGCCGGAATTGGTTTGAAGGAGAAGTTTGTTATGTTGTCTATGATGCCATTAAAATGCGAGTCTATTTGAGGCGAGAGGGGTTTCTTGAGAATTTCAGGGAACCGACATATTTGTAGACTTCGTTGGTAAATTTTTGTTCTCAGTTTGAAAGGGGAATGAAATGAAAGAGGAAAAGGGGATCATGTTCGGAAGAGAAGTTCGTTTTAAAAAAATCCGCAAACAACGCTCTGGACGGGGTCTGTCAGAGAATAGCCCTCGTTAAATCAATTAGTCTACGACCGAGCCTGTGGGGCAATGAAAAGGAGGACGTCCACGCAGAAGGTGGCGCACACAACTCGAGGGAGACCTCGGCCAGCTTGGTGTGCGAAACTGGAGACAGGCAGTCGGCTGGAGAGGCATGCTGTGTGAGGCCCAGGTCCACCTCGAACTGTAGCGCCCTAAGAATGAGAAGAAGTAGACGAAAAGAAGAAGAAGAAGAAGAAAAAGAAGAAGACGAAAAAGAAGAAGAAGAAGAAGAAGAAGAAAAACGAGTGCTGAAAGCTTGACATTTTAAGCTTCCCATGAAGTAAAGACCTTCGACTTTGGGCCCGCGAGAAGACGCAATAGAGGACGTCCACGAAACCGATCGCGAACACAAGTGGAGAAGGGCCTTAGACAAGTCCGCGCCCGTGGGACAACGTAGTAGAGGACGCCCACGAAACCGATCGCGAACACAAGCGGAGAAGGGCCTTAGACAAGTCCGCGCCCCTGGCACAACGCAGTAGAGGACGCCCACGAAACCGATCGCGAACACAAGTGGAGAAGGACCTTAGACAAGTCCACGCCCGTGGGACAACGAAACCGATCGCGAAAGCTAGTGGAGAAGGACTTCAGCCCACTTGGCAGCTGGGTAAAGATCATCCCAACAGGAGAGGCTTGTTGGTTGAGGCAAGGCTCCACCCAGACGGTAGCCCTATCAAAAGAAGAAGATGACTTAGACTGAGCCTCTGCCAGGTAGTGGCACGAATCGATCGAACAAATGAAGATCTTTCGTAGGAGTCCTGGTCCTCTCTTGGAGGACGGCATCACAGGGTTACGCCCGCCTCATGATTGGAGAAGCGGAGGTAGTCCCAAACTCCATTATGAAGACCAAACGGTTGCGAATGTGAAAAGGTCTCTTGGTCTAGTCCAGAATCGTTGCAAAACTCTCAGTCAATAGACCATTAAGTCCAGCAGAGCCTCAAAAAACTGCCAAATCACTACCAAAAAGGACGCTGACTCCAAAATTGTTGCAAAACTCCCAATCAGTTGACCGTTAGGCTCTGCAGAACCTCAAAAAACCGTCAAATCGCCACCAAAATGGGGGCTCATTCCAAAATTGTTGCAAAACTCTCAGTCAGTTTACCGTTAGGCTCTGCAGAACCTCAAAAAAACCGTCAAATCACTACCAAAAAGTAGGCTCACTTTAAAATTGTTAAAAAAATCTCGGTCAGTTGACCGTTAGGCACTACCGAATCTCAAAAACCGTTAAATCCCTAACAAAACCAAAAGAAATCAAAAGAATCAAGAGTACATTACTTTTTCTTATCCTCCTCAGCTTCATTGACGGCAGCTTCCTCGTCCACCTCCTCCTCCTCCTCCTTCATCTCCTCGTCCTCCTCTGCCTGCTCATCCTCTTCCGGTGTAATCTCCAGCGTTGATTTCTCCTCGTTGTACTGCTGCCCATTGTACAGCGTATTGCCACCGTTTGCCGATTTCGTCATCAGCACACTGTCGTCAACACTGCGACGTTTCTCGACCCGAATCGGTATGAAATGAACATTTCCCATTTTGACACTGTCACTGTTGTCCACATCGTCACTCTCACCGTTACCGACGTGGCCCGTGTGTTCACTGTTCGCACTTTCACTGCTCGTGGTTTTCACAAGACCGGAGTAAGCGGACGTCGATTCGACTACGACATCCGGTAGACTTATGCTTTCGATTAGGATACCGCTCTGACTGTCGTGCTCGTCGGACGAGACCTCGACAACGCTGCCGGCGAGGGGCGCGGGATACCGGTAGTATTCGAAGTTATCACATTGCGGCAGGGCTTCGTCGCAGTCTGTTGCGCTGCCGTCGCGGAATCCCTGCGCGGAGGGATGCTTGCCGCTGTCGTTGACCAAATCGCAGCTCTCGAGGAGGAGCACCTTCGCGATTGGGTCCGTTGTGGCGATGCCGGAGTCCGATGTGCTGAGGTTGGAATCCGATGAATTCTCGGCCTTTGGGTAGGTGGTGGTGCATGTGGCATCGTGATCGAAGTCGTCACCGGTCTCCCTTGCACTGTTGATGAAGTGCCACTGGTCCTCCTCGTCGGCGCCTTCGTCGCTCTCGTCTGGTCCGCCCTCCTCCTCTTCGGGCACCTTTAGAAGGTGATCTTCGATGTGATTCTGATCGTCGTCCAATGGACTGTGAGTGGTCTCGACGTCGTAGAAGACGTCCCCCGTCTGGGAGTGGACATTGCCAAAGTCTTCGACGACGATTTCCGGCACGATCAGTTGGGGTAGTGATGCTGCTGCTGGTGGCTTCTGTGGCTGCTCGACGCGCGACTCGCGGAATTCCCTAATCTTCGGTGACGGCGATCGCGACTCGGAGCGCGGTGGTGGTGTTGGTGGTTCAGGCTTTGCCTGCGATTGGCCCATATTGCTGACTGTGATTTGATCTCGGTCACATTCCGTCAATTCGGAGAGACTGTGAGCGGGATCGTCACCGACGCGCGGTGCTGTTGTTGTTGTTGAGACTCGATCGGCCGCTTCTTGTGCGATGTTTTGTTCGCGTGATGCGTTCTCGTTTAGTACTTGCTGGGGCGCGCACTCGTCAACCGTCTGATCATCGGTGGAGCTTTCGCCTCTGGCTGCGTCGGCGATCAACCCAAATGCTGTGCTCTTTGGTTGCTCATCTCGATGAGACTGCGCAGTTTGTGGGCTATTTATAGCACTGGAGTCGGCGCACTTGAACGCGGTGACTGAACTGAGAACAGAGATAGCGTTCGTTAGGGCAACAGCTACACTGACATCTGGCGTCCGCCGATCGCTGGTATTAATAGATTCCTCAGTTACTTGATCATTTTGCGGTCTGCCAGACGGTTCAGGGATACTTTCTGGCTTTGGCAACTCGGCAGGCTCGGCAGGCTCTGCAGGTGATTTCTTCGCCGAGTCTTGGTGTGGATGCGCCTTGGGCCCTTGGCGCACTCCGCCGCCTCCCTTGTGGTGGTGGCTGCGGTTGTTGCGGTGACGTCCTTTCGCCATTAGGATCTCATTGAAGAAGTCTCGTCCCTTCTCGAGCGGATTGAATCGCTTCGGCTTTGCGCTGGCGGCCTCTGCTGCTGCTGGTGGAGCTGGTGGCGGTGGTGGCGGAGGCCTCGGTGGTGGAGCAGGAGCCTGTGTTGGCTGCGACTTCGTTGAATCATTCACCAGGTGCACCTGGTCCTCGTCGAGCTGTCGGTAGCGTTGTTCACTGGGTGCGGCGGGGGCCGATTGAAAATGCCTGAAAAATATCGATCTCCTGTTGGGCGTCTGGGTTTTGCTCTTGGCTGGTCTCGCTGGTGGCGGTTTCTCTGATTGCCTGCTTGCGCTTTGGTCCTGGCTATTGTGATGGTCGTCGGTGTCGTTGTCGCTTCGTCGTCTTTGCTGATCAGCACCTTCGTTTCGACTATCCGTGCTAATTTCACTTACAACAACACCATCGCCGCATCGATGGTAAGCAGCTACTCGTCGCTGCGGTATCGCTGGCGGTGGATGTGTGGAATCTAAATTTACCTTTGAATCCGAGGCGCTTGCGCCCTGCCTCAGGGGTTGAGCATTAGTCTCTGGCGTCGACGGTTTGAGATCCTCTCCGCTGCTGCTGGCTTTCGCGTTTGCCATCTCATCGAGATTCGCGACATTTTTTGTTCGTTCCTTAGACGAACGACCACGGCGACGAAAAAGACTGAACATGCTTGCGTCTCGCTCTGGCGTTAATTTTTTTTCAATTCTTCGAAAATTTTATTTATAGGCAATGAAATATTCAACAGAAACTGTTTTCCCCGTTTTTTTTCAAACTACAATTTTTTTGTTGCTGTTTTCCTGAAAAGTTTTCCAAAGAGTCGTCGTGAGAGTTGATTTTTTTTCGAACGAGGTGTTTAGGGGGGTTTTGGGGTTGACTTAGTGACGAAATGTGTTGTGGCGTTGTGCGTCTTGTTGCGCGGGCTTAATTATGAGTGTCAGAGGAATGTTTATCACGTTGTGAAGTGGAAATTAAAATTCCATTGGCTCTGATGGCCGCCCACTGGGTTGGGAGAGGAGGATTTCTGTGCCAGCAGGGGATCGGCGCAGATACACAGTGGGGAAGGTCGTTGGGGAAACAAATACTCGGCGCTGTAATTTATGATCATCGGAAGTGGATCGATATTTTGTGTATCGCTCATCGTTCTTCGATTTTCTCGAGGTTGCTTTGATGGTGCGTGGCACGGGGATGGGAGCTCGAGGGAATGTGACTAATGGATGGCCGGGGGGTTTTCAAGTGATTTTTCAAGGCTGAAATGGAGGAGGGAGATAAATGAAAGTGGACGGGCTTAAGGACGCGAGTCTAGACGAGATTTTCTGCAGGAAATCTTCATTCAATGAGAGGGAATTGTTTTTGAGTGATTCAAAGAAGCGGTCAGAGGCGAGACATCGTGGGGTATTTTTCAAATGGGGCCACAACGGGTCATGGGGAGCCATTGGATACATTATTCTTCAGAAGCAATCAGTCGTGCTGTGCGTGCTGTGGGTCTTTCTAGAGCCGAGGGACCTACAGAACAGCATTGACAGGGGATGACGGAGTTTTAGAGGCCCTGCGTGGCAGTTGTGCTCTCGGAGAGTAGTCAGTATTGCGTGGCAGTTGTTCTCTCGGAGAGTAGTCAGTATTGCGTGGCAGTTATACTCTCGGAGAGTAGTCAGTATTCGATAGAGAATTTCTCCATATTGGAAAGTCGAAGACTCGAAGCGAATGAGCGCGGTTCATAGCCAGGTCTTGAGATTGAGAAGCTGTCGTATGCTTCTAGATCTCAGCGGGAGATTTTTTTATTTCCTTTTTTTTCAGAGGATTTTTGAAGCCCTACTGGAGAACTCAGACTCAAAACAGGTAGCATCCTACTCCAGTGCCGTTAATTTGATCCCAATGGCAAATGGTGACTGGACCAGATGCAATTTCACTGGGATTCGAACCCGTGACCACTCTAAATTGGGGCAGGCACTTAACCAACTGCGCGATCCAGTCGCGTTCCAGCGCGAGATTACTCAAGGAAGTCAATTCAAGTGAACGTCTCCTCGGTCTCGTCTACGTGGCTGCCTAAATTTTGGCTCTTGACGAAACTGAGCCTAGCTTCTGCCCGCAAAATCTTTGACTCTGAGCCTGTGCGCCAACGCAGAAGAAGATGACCAAGAGCCTGCTGTCACCCTTAAGTCAAGGACACCCTCTGTCATCCTCAGTGTAACGACATTGAGGCAGTCACCACGAGTTGCTCAACTGCAAGTAATCGAAAAAACTCAAAAAGTCTTCAAACTTTCACAATCTCCCCTGTATCCCAAAGATTTGTGTCCAAATCCTTGTCTTCACGCCCAAATTCCACAGCAGATCTTTACCTAATCCGACCCTCACCCAATTCCCTACTGCAGTCTTAATTAAATTCAATAGTCTCACAGGCATTTCCATTTTATTACCCTTTCATAAATCCTTCTGGGGACCCATGGCAAAACATTATGTTTGACTAATTGGATTGGGTTACGTCAAACTTAATGTCACGCCTCGTAAAACCGTCCACAAATTATCGAAAAAAATGTGACGCACTTCTGTCTGGTGGTGCAGAGGCATTAAATTCTGTTTATCCAGTCGTTCCGTTCTCCAAATCGAACACCGACCGACTAACTCGGGTCTAAATTTAGACTCCTGCGGAATCCCGGTCAATCAAAACCCGAAATATGTGTAAACTCTAATTTCGAATGGGCGAATGCATCGTTTAAGGGCAACTGAATGAAGTCATCATTTTTTTGTTTGCTCATGTATACCCACTTGCGTCTTGATCGAGTGGTAACGCCCCCAGCTCGTGGCGCAATTATAAAGAAAATTCTTTTAATTTCCAGCAGCGCAATACTATTTTTAAGTTCCTTCGCTTTTGGTATACATCGACTTTGAACGCTTCAGGGAATAAGTGGAGCAAACAAAAGCGCCATCCCAGATGTGGCCACGATTCTATGATTCCGATTTCGGTGTTCTTTGTCTACACCAGGGGATTCGGTCTTTGTTGGAGGAGGCAACGAAAACAAATATGCCGCCTTCATGGTCTCAGTTCGTTGCTTTGTGATTGAATGCTGCCCGCATGCGAAACTCGTAAAAATAAGACGCTGGCGGATGTTCGAATGCACGTCAAGGAATGTGACCTTTAGAATTCATGAAAGAATCCCTCCTTTCAGCAGCACGATCGAAATGGATTTCCCTGATCGTGTCGGGCGTGCGATGCTGGTCGGAGATGCTTCCTGCCTTGAATTCCTTTGTTAAGTGCTTGTGACCGTGAAATATTGAGAGCATCACTGTGGCACTTAGGAGTGGAGAGAGTTTTCTGTGGGATATTGCGGAGTGGTGCATCCATTGTGATGTGGAGGTATTCTTCTAGGTAGAGAGCAAGAGGATCATGAAGCTTTAGGAAATGGGGTGTCCCTTCATATTTCTGAAATTTTCTGAAAACATCTGTGAGTTGATTTTCGATCCATAGATTGACATCAGAGACAGAAACTTTAGTTTACAGAGATGTCGGATGCCGAAAAGAGCAATTGACACATTTTGTGCGAAAGAGATTTGCTTTCACGTCCCTGTTCAATGGCATCACAAATGTCGCCTCAAAAGGATTAACCCTGAGACTCCCTCTATGAAATCCCACCTTATTCCGCTTCTTTACTCCATTCCCTATCCATTCTGATATCAATCAACCTTAAATTCGTGGTGATTATTGAGAAAATCGTTTCACAAAAGATCATGTCTTTCGAGATCATAAATGGGCCTCACTAGATGATGAAAAGGAACAAATTCGAACACTTGTTGATATAATTTTTCTTCATATTTGTGGTTACCAAACACACATTTCTTCTAGAATTTAAGGACACTTCATAATAAAATAGATCCTTAATCGTGTTCAATTCCTCAATTTTACGGGACAAAGTAGGAGGTCAAGGTTTTGGTCGCCAAATACCCATCTATGGCGTTCCCTTCACAAAATTTCAACTTAATTCGCTTCCTCAATCAATTTCCTATTCAATAAGATATCCCGCGTCCATGTATTCATCATATCTTTCGAGAAAATCGTTTCTGAAAACATCATGTTTTCCAAAATGCAAATTTCATGCGACAAAGAGGGATCCCTCGAACTGAGGTTTCAAAAAGCCAAGAAAAGTCACTCCAGTCAAAAAACCTTACCTTACTGTGCTTCTGTATTCAATTTCCTATCCACTTCAATATCCCATATCCTTCAATTCATCCTAACTATCGCGGAGATCGTTTCAGAAAATTTCACGTCATCGAAGATGAAAATTTCATGCGACAAAGAAACAACCCTCAAACAAAGCCTCAATATAGGCAACCAGGTCGTTCGCGTTATAAAATCTTGTCTTATTACGCTTCTACATTCAATTTCCTCTTCATCCTGATATTCCACGTCCTTCAGTTCGTCCTAGTTATCGAGATAATCATTTCAGAAAAAAATCGTGTCTTCCAAAATGCACATTTCATGCGACAAAGAATGATCCCTTGAACTAAGGCTCTAAATGTGCAATCAAGTCACTCCCGCTACAAAATCGTACCTTATTCCGCTTCTACGTTTAAATTCCTATCCATTGACATACCCCACATCCTTAAATTCGTCATGAATATCGAGAAAATTGTTTCAGAAAACATCATGTCGTCCAAGATCATAAATTTCATGCGAAAAGAAGGTTCTTTCGAACTTCGCTTCCAAATAACCAACCAAGTCACTCCCGTTACAAAACTTTGCCTCATTCCGCTGCTGTAATTAATTTCCTTTCCATCCTGAAATCCCACGTCCTTCAATTCGTCCTATTTCTCGAGAAAATCGTTTCACAAAATTTTGTGACCATCAAATCAACTCCGACGAAAACACGTTGTTTTTCAGAAAAAAAATGCGACTCCGGTGTGTTATGACTTTACTGCATTTTTTCGTGTGCACCATGCCATTTATTCAAAAGTCGATTTTCTTTGAATTTGAACAAAAATTTCACCTCAAATGCTTGGGGCTGAATGTGAAAAGGATAATTAAAGGGAACTCCATCGAAAATTTGATTGAAAATCCTTGGAAATTGGAGAAAAGTGAATTTTTCATTTTTCATGACGTCAGAAAGGAATTCATAAAAGTTGGCGGAAACACAAGAATGATTGCTTATCTGGCAATGCTTGGTTGCAGGGAAATTGAGTGGATTATGTGAGGATATGTTTTTGATCGTTTGAGGAGAAACATTGAAGGAGAAAGTAGTGGAAGAAGTGAATGGAGTGTTTTAACACGGATTGGGGGTATTTTTCGATTGAAAAATTAAGGAATTTGGGTTTGATTCACTGAAATTCATGGCCAGTTATCATCATCATCGTAGCTGTCAAACTACGGTGTTGCCATGACTGGTGTTTTGATGGGAGAAATTATGATTGCAATAAACTGGTTTTAAAATATTTAGAGGCAGTTTAAAAGGGTAAGAAATAAGGTGTAATTGGATTGATTTTATATTTTTATGGTTGTATGGCATGCATTATCTCAAGTTTGCATAAGTACCAAGATGCATGAAATACCAGTACCAAAATATGCATGAAATAAAGAAAAAGGAAGTCAAGCATTCTGAGACTTCGACTCTGAGCCTGTGGGACAACGCAACAGAGGACGTCCACGAACAAGGTGGCGCACACAAGTCGAGGGGGACCTCGGCCGGCTTGGTGTGCGAAACTGGAGACAGCTGGCGAAAGATCGTGCTGGCTGGAGAGGCATTTTGGGTGAGGCCCCGGTCTACCTCGGACTGTAGCGCCCTTAGAAGAAGAAGAAGAAGAAACATTCTCTCAGTATTTTTTTAAGGACGAAATGCACAATCTTTTCGTTTTACCAAGGGTTGGACAGATTTGGTGTTGTATACAACAATTGTATCGTCGATTTCTACACAACAAGCCGTTGTATTGTATGGTCGCGTGCTCTTGGGTGTACAACCGCTGTACAATGCAACAGATTGTATGGTGGAAGTTGTATGCTATGCATTCGCACATACAATCGTTTTTCTATATCCATCACAGAGAACACAGAAGCTTGCTTGCTGAGAAGATAGGCCCAGGTCCACCTCGGACTGTAGCGCCGCCATTATTTATTATTATTAGAGCACACAGAACACTACGTTTTCTAAGTGTTAACTCTCAGTATCGCTTTACACAGCAGATGTTTGCTGCGCGACTAAGGATCATCTACCGATTTCTGTTCTGATTTCTGTTGTGTTTAGCTAAGGATAAGTAATTTCGAATTGATTGCTAAAAAATGACAAATTAAGATGCTCGTTTGGACGTGTATTGTATGCAGAATGTATGATGTGTGTGCTGTATACGACAGTTGGGCCACATCATATGTATATGTACATATCGGCACAAGGCAAGTCGGTACAACCGCTGTACAGTGTATTTTGCTCTCATGGAAACATGATTGACATTTCTATACGCGAAACAGAACATTAAGACAGGAGATGTCATGCTGTTTTACTAGGAAGCAGAACGTCAAAGCAAGTCAACTTAGCATTAGGAATTCAAAGACGGAAGTTTTTGGAACATTCCAAAAGTATTTGCGATTCGCTAATAGTCTAAATTAGAACAACGAGAATAAGAAAAAAACAGAAAGGCATTCCTCGAAACATTTTGTCAGAAAGGAAACTTTTCTGTGTCATCGAAATGTGTGATTTTTTTTAATGCGAATGGGTTATGTGATACTTGGACATTGCTCTGAATTGTTTCGTCACTTAAAACTGTCAAAAAATAATCGAGGCCGATCTAAAAATTTGAAACGAACTCAGTTTGACATTTTTTGGGCCCTTGTTTGTAACGAAAGGCCTAAATTAGGTTAAGTTAGAGGGCTGCTAGTAAATTCACCAGCACACCTAGACCACGTTGATCCGTAGTGATACCCACAGTCAGACTACTTCCAACGGCAAATGGTGACTGGACCAGATTTGAAAAACCGGATAAAAGCGTATTAACTTTGCTTCCACTGGGATTCGAACCTGGGACCCCTCTAACTTAGGGCAGGCACGTAACCAACTGCGTCATCCAGTCGTTGAACGAAAGGCCTAACAAAAATAGCTCAAATTTTTGTAATTTTTAGTTTTTTACGAAGAATAAAAATAAAAAAAAAAAAAAAAAATTGTAAGTTTTATAAATTGTTAAATGTATTTGATCGCAGTCCGCTTAGAGTTAACAACAAATAAGACCGTCAAAAGTGGTGCATCACACCACCGCATCAACTGAGGTTCTACAGAATGAATTTCAACAGGAGACTGGAAATTAGAAGTAAATCCCATGTAAGCCAAATTTGCAATTTCTAGCCTTCGCCATACGATATCTATATTCTCAGTTCTGAATGGAATATTTTTGAAACAAAATTCTTAGACTTTATCCACTCTCCCACTAACGTAACAATTCATAAATCTAAGCACATCTTGTTTCTATTCTATCGCCGTCAAAAGTATTTTTATATGTTCATCCTAACCGACAAAATAAAAGATCAGAAAAAGCGAAGCAAAAAATAGATTTGAAGCGAAAGAAATAAAAATAAAATAAACCAATGCACGTAATCCTTAAAAAAATAAACAAACAAATCCAATAGACTCGACAAAAGACCACGTAAAACGAGAACAAAAAACATGTGAGAAGACACCAGCAGACACACACGTCCGTATAGGCGAACAAATGCGTTTTTTGAAAGCGCGTGCTGGTCGGCCAAAGATAAGACGTTCGAAAGAAGCTTTCTTGTGAAGTTTTCCTTTGTCGACGGGTGAGTTATGCTTCAGTCTTTTTTTGGGGGGAATTCGCACGATCGGGTTGTGATATTCGGCGAGTTGGTTGCTTGGAAGAAGAAGAAAGTGTGGAAAGCTTGGTGGTGGTATTGTGCCTGGGAGTATGCACGGTTCGGTAGAGTGTTTGAAGTGAAGTCGTGGGCTTGCGTCGGAATAAATGGGGGGATAGGCTGGAGAAGGGTAGGAGAATAAAGGACAGATGGTCACGGTATTGGACACAAAGAACTATTTCAAGAGGACAATAGAAAGACGCCGCATTAAAATGGGGCCTCGAGGACCTAAGTGAGACGAGGCTTCCAACCGTCAACCGTCAACTGTTCAACCGTCAACCGTCCAACCGTCAACTGTCAACCGTCCAACCGTCAACTGTCAACCGTCAACCGTTTAACCGTAAACCGTCTAACCTAGACACCCTTTTTTGTCCTCATCCTCTCAACGTCCTTTTTGTCTCTAGAGAGTCTGATTCACTTAAGGAAAATCCTTGTGGCACAACCTGTCTTAACCTCAAAGAAGACATTTTCCTTCTGATCCTCCGAAGTGATCTTCCGAAGCGATCCTCCACTCGATGTATGAGGTTCAATCAAGAACAGGCTGTGGAGTGACATAAGCTTGAGTCATTCAGCCCACGGATCCAGTCGCTCAGGTATTAAGAAGAATCAGAGTTTGTTGGACAGATCAACAGAAGGCAACTACGATCAGTGTGGCACAAGGAAGTTGACAGGAAACTCAACTGAATTGACGCACGAATGTAGACACCATAGGCGAGAGATCGTGCTAGTGGGCGATGCTTGGCGGTTGGAGCCCAGGTTCTTGTCGATCAGTAGCGTCGTTGAAGAGAAGGAAGGAATTTTGACGCACGAATCTGGACACAACAAGGGTCAGATCGTGCCAATGGACAATGCTTGCTGGTTAGAGCCCAGAATTCATGGCGATCAGTAGCGTCGATTGAGGGAAAGAAGGAACTTTGACGCACGAATCTGGACACAACAAAGGACAGATCGTGCCAATGGACGATACTTGCTCGTTAGAGCTGATCATGGCGATCAGTAGCGTCGTTGAAGAGAAAGAAGGAACTTGTCGCTCCAAATGACCAATAGATCCTGCATCTTTAGCGAATGCATTCTTAAAACGAATGTATTCTTAGACTTCCCCTTGCTTAAAGGTCTGTTTGAGTGTTGAAAGAGAATTTAGTACAAATTTTGTACAAATTTAGATCCAATTTGTAACGCACGAATTTGAACACAATAAGGGACAGATTGGCCAGTGGGAGATGCTTCCTAGTTGGAACCCACGTTCATGTCGATCAGTAGCGTCGTTGAAGAGAAAGAAGTATCTTGTGAACCCTTTACTCTTCCATGTCCAAATCTCAGCTTTCTCAGATCGAAGGAAAGTCAGTGTGTCCCAATTTAAGGTGTTTGCAAACAGAGTCACTTGCCCTATTCCGACTTCATTTAAATCTCCACCAGTTGCAGAGAGCTCACTGGCACAACTCTTTGCCAAGCAACTCAACTCGACTCTCCATTACTGTACATTAGCAATAAATAAGACGTTCATCATGATCACTTAGAAAGTCCTTGACTCAACCGCATGAACGTCACTGCGCACATCTCGACCACATGATCTCAATTAATTCAGGAAACGAATAAAATCCTCTCCATTCAATTTTATTTACTTAATTATATTTTTACGTTCCCCTTCGCTCGAGTGAGAGGGAGAGAGGGAAAGGAAAAACGAAAAACTTGCAAAATAAGGCAAACAAACACACACGCCAGCTTCACGAATTAAGAACGCTCTTATTTATTTTTGTGTATCCACTGCACAACCGATGCACTCCCACCACCTCCACCTCGAACTATTTACAACCCACTTCAGCATAGGCTACACATTAACCAGCAGTATCTTGGGACGTTTAAAATTTTACAGATCGTCTATCAAATGCGAAATAAATGTCTGACCTAGGAAATACCGACGCAGCGTTGTCTTTAGCACGGCATAACTCCATCACTCACACGCGCCTTTCCTAATTGTCAACCAGTGATTGCACAATCGGTCGCTGGATGACCAGCGGTAAATTATGAATTCTGACAAAGCATAAAAATGTCGTCAACATATCATGGAGGCGTAGCGATCGAAAGGGAAGCTGTAATAAAAAAAAATTCTGTGAAGGAGAAAAAAAACGAACGAATGACGTTAGAGACGTCAATATGCTGCCATCTTGCCACCGTGATCTCTCCAACTCGCAACGCCATCGTGGTTACGCTTTGGGAATTGGCACACAAATTTGGCAACCCACCAATGACATTGAATGATGGAGTGAACGTTGAATGCTTAATGTTGTTATGGTTTCTGCGTTTTTTTTTTCATGCCTCGTTTTGTTAGTTTAGTCTGGTGTTTTATTTTGGATTATTTTTATTCACGTGGAAGGCGTGAGATTTTTCGCTTATTGCGTTCATTTATAGTAAGGGTATATCACAGCACGCTTTGATAGATATCCAAACAAGTCGTTTTTATGGGCTTTCTTTGGCTGTTGCTACTCATTCGTTGGGTTCTATTAAAAGCCACTAAATTATCACGTAGTTTTTGCTTAGCTGCTTTCGATATCGTTTACGGTTTCAATGTTTTATGAACCATTGTCTTTGTGCTAAAAGCCTTGAAAATCGAGTGTATAATGGCTTTGTTTGTTTGCTGCATCGTTGTGGAGCATCAAACGGTGGCGTGTCGTGGGACTTGTTAGCAAAATTTTTATGTTTCATTTTGACAGTTATGATCTCTGAGTGGTTTTAATGCGACAGACAGGGGGATGTGACGATGGACGAAGTGATAAAAAGCGGCCTCTTTGGAACTACGGATATAAAGACATGATTATTTATGACTGACAGCTCAACTAACGTCAAACTAACGTCAGTGTCTGGTCTTAGAAACCACGCACAAGTGTGTCTACAGTTTATGTATGTACACAGAGAGGGAGACGATCATATCCAAAAAGACGAAGACGATCTTTGGATATGACAAGAAATTTGACGTAAGACTGAAATAGACACTTTTAGAACAGGTTCCAAATCACTTAGCTAATAGATTCTGCGTCTTTAGCGAAATCTGTGAGTCGAAATAAAGGCATTCTAAAATTCCCCTTGCCGAAAGGTCTGTTTGAGTGATGAAAGAGAGTTTAGTACACATTTAGTACGAAATTATTACAAATTTAAGTCTAATGGCCAATAGATCCTGCCCCTTTAACGAATTCTGTGGTCAAAATTAAGGAATCCTTAAACTTCCCCTTGCCGAAACGTCTGTCTGAGTGTTGAGAGAGAATTTAGTACACATTTAGGACAAATTTGGATCAAATGGCCACTAGATCCTACGTTTTTAGTGAAATCTGTGAGTCAAAATGAAGGCATTATTAGACTTATCCTTGCTGAAAGGTCTGTCTGAGTGTTGAAAGAGAGTTTAGTACATATTTAGTACAAATTCAGATCAACGGTCAATAGATCCTGCCTCACGTAGCAAAATCCGTGGGTCAAAATGAAGGCGTTTTTAAACTTCCCCTTGCGGAAAGGTCTGTCTGAGTTTTGAAAGAGAATTTAGTACATATTTAGTAAACATTTAGTACATTTTTAGTACAACTTTAGTACATATTTCACACACATTTCTCAGAGATTCTAAAAAATCGTGCGATGTGTAGAAATCTTAATTAGATCGTAGGAATCGACTGAATCCTTTATGGACCAGATCCTTGAATTAAATTGATTACTTTGTGGACACCGTGGAGATCCTATCCTCTCATCAGTTCGGGCCTATCATCATCTGTTATCACATTACATAGATTTCCTGTCATTTCAACTTTAGAAAAATAACCTTAAAGTTCACATGGAGGTAGGAATGTTGCCAAGATCGTAGAAATCAACTGATTCCTCTGTTGACCAAATCGTAGAAAAAACTGGTTACTTTGTGAACACCGTTCCTGTCATCAGTTCACTCCTGTCGTCATCGAACGACACTAGTTTAGATTAGACATTAATTTCCCCGTGAAACGCATCTCAACTTTAGGAAAAATAACCTAAAAGGAGTTCCCACATCATCCAACTCTCCAATAAACAACTGTCAGAAATATCAGAAAGGATACCACATCTCTGTGACACACATTTCAAAAGAGACCCCCGTCAAGCAAAAAACGCGACAGATTTTCATTTCCCATGACACTCATAAGTCAGCCCCAAATTGCATCCCCATCACATTTCCATAGCAAAAATTATTGTTCCTGTCATCTGTCAAAACAAATTCGGTTTACCTTAGCAAGGAAAACAACAGAAACTACACTCGTACACAAACTAAAATCTGTCAACGTTCAATCACACGCTGTTCACAATCGTCGCGCGATCCAACAAGGAAAGGCTTTCAAACTAAATGATTCAGAACGGGCCAATGAACTCATTGCACACACTTATAGATGGCGACACTTTGGCAAGCCCATCGGCAAAAGCAATTACACCAGCAAACTTGTACGTACAACACTCAAACAAAACCAAAAACTACGACGGATCAAACTGAGACCGGTAAAAAGAAGAAAAAACTAAAACTCAAAACAGAAAGAAAAAAAATAAGAAGACACATTTACAAGCGTTCTTGTGTCACATTCGCAAAAAGTTGGATGCGCGCACGACCAACTGCCGAGCACCTGACGCGAGAGACAAATTCACTTTCCCGAGCCGCTTCTGCACACAGGCGGACGGACGATCCGACGATCCTCTGACTAACAGCAGCAGCCGATCGGCTGAGTAAAAATTCCGCCTCTAACGGAAGGGAAAATCGCTTTTCCAACGAAATACAAATTGAGTTCTTTATTTCTGGTTCTTTGCGTTTTTGCTTCTCATTCACTGAGTCTTCTGTCCGCTTTTGTGTGTTTTTTTGCTTGAGAAAATTTCCCACAAAATTTTGACACTTTTTGCTTCACTCAAAAAATTACCGTTGTATGAATTGTTCAGTGCTCTTTGCGATGGCACTGCTTGAACTGAAATGGAAATTTTCGAGAGGAAAAAAAAATAAATTACCGGGTACTAAGAAGTTTTCCAGTGGGGAAAACCCAAGCGGTCCTGTCTGGTCTGGGGAGGCTTCTTTTTACTCATTTTTTTTATTGCGTGCTTCCTGTCTTCCGTTTGTCGTTTGTTGTTGTTTTTTTTTGCTCATTTCCTTTGAGGTAATGTACTTTGCGTCTGTTGTTTCGTCATGTCCCGCCGCCGCCGGTTGGTTTTCCTCTTCCAGCGGAGTGGGAAATTGATGAGTTATTTACGGCGCGGTTGGGTGGTGGTGTGCGTGTGATGAGAGGTGGTGATCTGTGCCTGATTGAATGGGAGGCATCCCTTGGAGCCGATGAGTCGATGGGTGTTTTGATGACTTGTTGAATTTAGATTAAGATCACTTATTGGCTTCGTTAAGGGGATGTCAATTTGATGAGGAGGAATTTTTTTAATGAGGGTATTCGGTGTTGATGGATGTTTTTTTAAAAAATTTCAGTCAGAGAGAGAGGGTTAGATGATCTTGGGGCTGTGTAGGTGGTGGAGAATCATAATTTTCATGATCGGTCGAAAGATGATGGAAGAGTTTGGAATTTGCCAAGAGGAAAAGAGCAACTAGAAGGATTTTTCATTTTCGGCAACAGCTTAACGAGGTCAGATCTATCAGATCAAACGATTGCTTTGAAATTTGTACACTTGATTTCGATCTATTTTCATTTTGATTTAATTATTTCGGGTGAAATCGCACTTGAAACTGAGTTGTGTCGTTTACCAAAACATTCATTAAGACCCTAGGTTTATAGGGATCATGATCAAGAGTTCTGGGAAAGCCCTCGGCTACCTGGCAGGACAATGGACCAGTTTTTGAGTCTGAGTGCTCCAGTGTAGTGTTTCAAAAACCTCCATCCTCAACAGTCCTTCTTCCATCCACCCAATTTGCACACAAACCAAGCATTGCCAGATAAGCACTCATTCTTGTGTTTCCATCGATTTAAATGAATTCCGCTCTGACGTCATGAAAAATAAAAAATTCATTTTTCTCCAATTTTCAAGGATTTCCACTCAAATTTTCGATGGAGTTCCCTTTAATTATCCTTTTCGCACTCAGCCTCAAGCATTTGAGGTGAAATTTCTGTTCGAATTCAAGGAAAATCGAGTTTTGAAAAAGTGGCATGGTGCACACGAAAAAATGCAGTGAAGTCATACTACACCGGGGTCACATTTTTTTGCTGAAAAACTACGTGTTTTCGTCGAAGTTCATTTGATGGTTACAAATTTTTGTGAAACGATTTTCTCGAGACATAGGACGAATTGAAGGACGTGGGATATCAGGATGGAAAGGATATTGATTGGAGAAGCGAAATGAGGCAAGGTTTTGTAACGGGAGTGCTGGGGTTGGGTATTTAGAAGGGAAATTCGAAAGATCCTACTTTTTTCGTATGAAATTTATGATCTTGGTAAACGTGATGTTTTCTGGCACAGTTTTCTCGAAAGTTAGGACGATTTAAAGGACGTGGGATATCAGGATGGAATGGAAATTAAATGGAGAAGCGAAATGAGGCAAAGTTTTGTAACGAAAGTGCCTTGTTTGGTTATTTCGAAGCGAAGTTCGAATGAAACTACTTTTTTCGCATGAAACTTATGATGTTGGAAGATATGGTGTTTCTGAAACGATTTTCTCGATAGTTACGTCGAGCTGAAGGATGTGAGACGTCTGAATGGATAGGAAATTGAATTTAGAAGCGAAATGGTGTAATATTTTGTAAAGGGAGTGCCTTAATTGTTTTTTTCGAAGAGAAGTTCGAAAGATCCCACTTTTTGTATGAAATTTGTGATCTTGGAAAACATGGTGTTTTCTGAAACGAATCTCTCGATAATTAGGACGAATTGAAGGTCATGGGATATCAGAATGGAAAGGAAATTAAATGAAGAGGCGAATTAAGGTACGATTTTGTTGTGGGAGTGACTTGGTTGGAGATTTAAAGTCTTAGTTGGAGGGATCTTTCTTTGTTGTATGAAACATGGATTTTGAAAGACTCTATGTTTTCTAAAACGATTTTCTCGGTATCTAGGTTGAATCAAGAGAGTGAGATAGCTGAATGGATAGGAAATTGATTGAAGAAGTGTATTGAGTTAAGATTTTGTGAAGGGAATGGCTTAGTTGGGTATATCGCTACCAAAACCTTGAACTCCTAGTTGTCGCATGAAATTGATGAATTGAACAAGATTAAGGATCTATTTCATCTTGAAATGTCTTGAAATTGCAGTAGAAAAATCTGTCGGTGTTTGGCAACCACAAGTATGAAGAGAAATTATGTCAACAAGTGTTTAAACTTGTTCCTTTTCATCATCTAGTGAGACCCATTTATGACCTCGAAGGACATGATGTTTTGTGAAACGATTTTCTCAATAATAATAATAATAATAAAAATGGTGGCGCTACAGTCCGAGGTGGACCTGGGCCTAGCTTCTCAGCAACCACTCGTGTTGTGCATGCTATTGCATGCGTATCTATCGCGAGCGGAGGGAACCTACAGTTTAATGCCGACTCCGAACGGCGAGATTGAGAAGCTTTTTCTATACAGTTTTACTCTTTGAGCACTGTCAGTAACTCGACAGAGGTGGAGCCGTGAAAAAATGTTTGATGTTTTTGTCGAGATTCAAACCGACGACCTCGAGCGCAGGAGTCGACGCACCTACCCACTACGCCACGGGCCCAAATACGTTGAGGAGATACGATAGGAAATTATCTTAATTCGTCTTTCTCTTCTTATGGGGCTACAGATAGGGGTGGACCTGCGTCTCAAGCTGCAAGCCTCTCCAGTTAGCCCCATCTTTTGCCAGTTGTCTTCAAATTTGTACAACAAGGTGGTTGAGATCCCTCTTTAATGAGCCTGAACGTCCTCGGTTGCATTGCCCCATAGGCTCAGAGTCGATGATTCATTAAATCATCTAAATTCAGCTAAAAGCCTCAGTTTGGATTGATTCTTTTTCCCCACCAGACATGGCCACCAGGAGGTAAATGCCCCCCCTGCCCCTGTTCTGTTTCTGCCTCTTTTCTGTTCCTGCCCCTGTTCAGTTCCTGCCCCTCTTCTGTTTTTTTTTAATAATTTTGAAATGTGATCATTCCTCTTCGGAGAGCGAAAACCCCTCCCTGACAGCTGTCAATACAAGCAAAATGAGTGCTTATCCACAATCACATCCCAAACAAATCCACACACAAAAACACCATGTGTTCCGTGTCTCACCTTGATTTCCAAACATGTCCCACATGTGAAATCCAAGACTGGCGATAGTTTAAAAACACAAATGCACTTAGAGATCTAAATAAATACATTTTTCAAGTGTTTTCAGTGTTTTCAGTGTTCTCCATTGCCACACATGCGTTCAAATTTAATCCATAAGCTGTCCCACTCGAAGGCAACCCAACGAATCAGAGCAATGAGCCTCATGAGCATGCCGTTATATTTTTCTATTCATTTTTGCAAAATTCAATCTCCCCGTTCAGATGCGTGATCTTGATTGACGGTATATTTAGAAAGTGAACAAATGATGTGCAACATCTGCAAATTGTCAAACTACCGATGTTCTTATTGACTACGTCCAGATGAAAAAGACTTAACAGCACCTGCGTGGGAGGAGATATTCTTTTTCCTTCAAATTTTTCGCGAAATTATTTTTCCCGATTTATTGTTGTTTATTTTTTTTTGTTTTTATTTAACGATTTTTCTTGTTTGGAGAAGGAAGGGGAATGAACACCCACCAGAGCAATGTTGCCACTCCTCCACGCTGCCACGGATGACAGTAGTCTCGCGATAAAGTGATTTATTTTTTTGATCTGATTGAGGAAACGAAATGATAACCGTGGACGGGGGTAAAAAATGGAATAATTCGAATTTATTAATTTTTCCCCAGCTCGTCATTGAGTGGGCGCTAAATTTTATTCTGATTTATTTGGCAGATCGAAGATAGAGGAACTCCCAAGACGTTTGGTTTTTGTCCGAGATAAGATTGGGGTTTACGTGACAAGATAAGAAATCGTAATTCAAGCGATAGATACGCTTTAGTTTGGACTTCAGCGAGGGAATAGTGATGTTTTTCCTGTTTTGAGAGAACTTTCTTTGTTTGAAGACTGTTCAATTTCGATCGACATCTGATCTGATATCGAAAAATACCCTTCTGATGAGAATTTCATTTTCAAAAGCATCAGCAATCGATGAAGAACCGGCCAAGCACATGGGCAGACCTTCAGTCCAAGTTTATTTTCATCCCTATACCTGTTGTGATCGGCCCGTGAGCACAATTGCCAAACACACACGTTAGTGCCTTGACAAAATAAACACACACCGAAGGTAGCCCACATAGCCAGCCCTGCGTATCGAACAGACAAGCTCAGTGCCAAATCCCCTCAACTAAAACAATTAGGCAATCACCTGCGTCGTGTTTGTTCACTGTGCAGCCTTGTGCTTGGAAAATCAAACAGAACCACGCAATATCGAGACAACCCGCAGAAAAAGAAATAATTTCTCTCTCACATCCATTCGTCGTCTCAAACAATGAGCTTCCTGAAGTAATAACTTATTTTTGTGCCTTATTTTTACACAAAAAAAAAAAACGGTGAATTCTTTTTTTAAATCCGAAAGATGCACACATACGTGGCTCTGTTCGTGCGCGTCCGAGACAACAACTGAAGTTGTACAGCTGCCAAAATTCAATTGATAGTCCTGTCCGAATTTAGACTTCATACATCAGCGCTTCATCTGCACACAAACAGACGTTATCGTCTGACGACAAACTTCTCCTCTCGATAATTTTGGTATTCTTTCGTGTCATTTTTTTGTTTTTCATTTTTTTTTTTGTGTAAATTTCCATTTTTGTAAATTTCGGTGTAAAAATACATTCTCTGGCAGACAATTGTCTCGTAAGTGGCCCATTGTTTTCTGCACTGTCACGGCATTCCCCTCTGGCAAGAGTTTTGTAAATTTTACATCACTTGCAGGTAGAGCTAGAGTGTCGAGGTGAATAGGAATTTTCTACAACTCTTGTGACATAATTTCGAAAATGAAATTTATTCGTTTCTTGTTCGCTCTTGACGGGGGGAGTGTTTTGCCTAATTTATGATTATTGGTGGACATTCGATAAAATGTTCTGTTTTTTCTTCTCTCACTTCTCGAGTGTGAGAGGTGGTGACTCAAGGTTGGTGTTTCACATCGGTTTTGTTTAGTTTTTGACTAGTTAATGGGTGGTCTTTAAATGTGAGGACGCTATTAAATTTAAAATGTCGAATGAGGGGCATTGTTTTGGAGGAGATTGATGGAATTTTTGGTTTTATTTTTTGCGCCATTTTCAAAAATTTTAATTTACTCTAATGTGCTTAGGCAAGTTAATGGGGAATTGGGACGTTAGTGTCTGTGGAAATTGATAACTGAGCATGAGTCACTGTCAGAGCAAGAAGCAAGCTGAACAATGCCTTCCAAAACACAGATAAAATGATTTATTCTTTTAACTAAGGATGTGTCGTTAGACAGTTTAGCAAACTAAACATTCTAACCTCCATAGCCAACTTGGCGTCGATGTATAATAATGGCGGGGCTACAGTCCCAAGTGGACTTGGGCCTAGCTTCTCAGCAACCACTCGAGTTATGCGTGCTTCTGTTCTCTCACGAGTGGAAGGGACCTAAACTTGAATGTCGACTCCGAATGGGGATTGAGAAGCTTTTTCTAGTCAGTTATACTCTTTGAGCGTGACTCTTATACTCCTTGTCAGTGACGCGAAAGAGGTGGAGCCTTGAAAAAATGTCAGGTGTTTTTTCGAGATTAGAACCTTAGACCTCGAGCGTAGGACGACGCACCTACCCACTACGCCACGGCGTCGATGACTAATCGATTTTTTGAGTTCTTAAAACGATATAAGCCAGGTTTGAAGGCAACATGTCGTGATCTCCAAAGAATTATTCGCCCTTCAGAATTAGCTTATTCCTTACATTTTATAAATTTCGAATCAAGAGCATACTTAATTTCTATCATAAGCTGTAAGCCTTGTGTAGCTGCATCGGCTCCTACGCTGAAAATCTGGCCCAATTCCGAAAACAATTTTTAAAACTCCCGCCCCACTTCTTTCGAATCACTGACAAGACTGTCAAGAAAAAGTTCTTAATCTTCTCCATCCAGAATCAGCTCCAAACTGCAGATACACTTATGACAGATCAATAGCACGTGCAACAAGAGATGCACAGGGTGGGCCATCTAGTGTTTTTTTTCAAATCATGGGTTTTTTTGACACTGTCAGCTGTTTCCGCTCGAAATCTTGACAGAAAGTCGGTATCATACCTCCGCGGTTTTTAGCAGTTTTAGGTTAGTTAGTAAGTTTTTAGGTTAGTCACTTAACGCTTGAACAATGTTGGGAAATATTAAAAACGTATTTCCAATGATTTCCAATAGGACTGCTGTGTAGCCCAAACAGTGCGTTTTTGCGTTTGGCCGAAATGAAGCGACTGCTGTACGCAAGTTTGTGCAAAATTTTCGTGAGACTGGTATGCTAGTGGACAACACTCATGGTCTCCGTCGTCGTACGGTGCGCATAGATGAGAAGGTGGCTGCTGTGGCCGAGAGTGTAAGACTCAATTCACGAACATCAACTCGCTATCGATCTCAACAGCTCAACACTTCACGCATTGACCTGAGGAAAATTCTGCACAAATATCTCCGATTATTCGCTTACAGGGTTCATTTGACTCAGCAATTGAAGACGCCTGACCATCCGCTGCGCTATCGCTCCTCAGTTTGGGCCTTAGAACAGCTTGAGTTGGACAACGATTTTGGGCAAAAAATCATCTTTTCTGACGATGCGCATTTTCATCTTAAAATTCAACAAAATTCAAACATCAACAAAATTTCCACATCTGGGCCTCGGAAAACGGAAAACCGGCACGTTGTCGAGAAGCCAATGCATCCACAGAGGGTGACAGTTTGGTGCGAATTGTGGAGTGGTGGCATCATTGGATTATTTTTCTTCGAAAATGAGGCTGGGAACAACGTTTCGGTCAATTGTAGGCTTTAAAGAGCCATGTTAACCGATTTATTTTTTTTCTGAAATTGAAGACATGGAGTCCTCGTCTCTTCTATTTACCAACACACCGTGGCTTAAACGGACCCATTATTCATATGCTGCGGAGGTGTAACTCGAATGCGATCATTGTCGACATCGACTTCAGCACTCCCTTCCTAAAATGTGGTTTATCTTGGCTTTAAGCTATTTAATCTAATGGTAGATTAAGTCATCCATCTAATGGTAGATTAAGTCATAATCGTAGCTTGTATTAAGCATTATAAAGGAGGTATGGCCTCCATCGAAATAAGGATGTCCAAAATGAGACTGCAATCTGAAATTTGCAACACGAACCAATGATTTAAGACTTAGACATCAGTCAAGGGTGCTTAAGAATCGTCGTAATTCCTCAAAATCTCCCCTAAAAGGATATTTAAATATTTCTTCTCCTAGACGCCTCTAGTTTGTAACCCAAAAAGTTCAGGCTTGACCTGCTTCTCAATAAGTAAGAAAAATGTATACAAAAAAGTTACGTATACGCCTTCGTAGTAAAAAAAAACTTTTTTTGAAAACGCCAGCAGGTATCTCTTATTACGTATTTTTTTGGATGGAAATGAAATATATAGTTGGGAAAATACACTAACGCCATCTAGTGCAAACAAAATAAACATGAATAGATCCAATGCGAACACGCCATCCAACACAATGTTAGTTTTCGGTGTACAATGATTTGAAATTGAATGCATGCGTTTTTTGGGAAGTCTTAGACATCGGTATAGAGAAATACAAGGCTCTGCATACACTGAGCACAGCTTTAGTCAGACAGTCCTTTCAAAATAATGCACTAATCGTCTCAGGCAGAATGACACTACATGCAGAAGTATATGCATCATTGTTCCCCAAAGTGGAGCACCTTGTAATTAATGTGATGAAACACACAGGTGGAGAAAGACCTCAACCAACTTATGGAGCGCCGTGGCTTAGTTTACCTCAACCAACTTGACGTGCGTAATTAGAGGCAACAAAAGATCGCCAGCTGGAAGGGCTTGTTGGTTGAGGTTCAGGTCCATCCCGGGCTTTAGCGCCATCAGAAGGAGAAGAAGAATTAAAAGAATCCATCGTAGCGTTTACAATTGTTATTTAGTTTTAACGCATTTTTTTAATTTTATCTTTAAAAAAATCGTACATTCTAGTTCACAATTGTTTTCGTTAAACAATTCACATCGGCTTCAGAGTTTCTTTCCTTTCTAAAACTATAGCATGTTCTAATTCTGTTTAGGGCCTAAAGTCTAAGAGATGCTTAGGTCTCTTGTTAAAGAATCATCAGGAGCTAAAAAATGCTCAAAAAATGCTTGTCAACTTACCAGTATCCAAAGAAATTATTCAAGTTGCCGCTGTCGTTGTTCTCCTGTGAGAGTTCATTGATTTTGATGAATTTCGAGAGCTCCCTTTCCCTGGAGCCCATCTCTTCGGCAGACTCATCAGCTATGCCACTATCATCCTCCGTATCGGTAGCCTCCTCATCGACCGGATGAAGTTTCCTCTCGAACGAATTACGCCCGCCAGCACTCGCACCCCGTCCCGATGTTGGCGCACCGTGCCGTGCGTTGCCATTGAAAAAAAAGTCCATATTATTCGTGTCTGAAGGCATTTGCTTCGTTCGACCCAAAACCAGTCTCACAGTCTCACAATCAATCCGTAAAGTTATCGCCTGCAGTTGCAGATTGTATAACAACACTTTCGAGCGGCACGCAACGATATCTCGGCCGGACGCGTAGGTGATTCAAAGAAAATTGAAAATTGCAATTGAAACAAGTTGAAAATACACGCACTGTTTTCGAGGATGGCACACTGAATTTGTTTTTCGGTAGCTTCACTTGCAGCAGCTGATCTCTATTTCACGAGCTGAACACAACACGCTGCAAATTTCGTAACTCAGCGAAAAATTTTATTTTTATAGAATTTCTGCGTTCGGCTTGTTCTTTTGAGCTTTTTGTGAGAATATTCGTATTTTTTGTGTTGTTTTCTTCGAATTTCTGTGTTTTTTTTTGTCGGGGGGTTTTCTTTGTGTTGGAAAATTTATTCCGCACTTGCAGAGGTCCAGACACAGACACACTTTTTAAATGATCGGCACACGGGATGATCTGCGTCACGGCAGGTATCGCGTAGGATTCGTGCACAAAATTAGGTGTGAAATAATTGGCTTCTCTGCTCAGTATCGCTTTTGTTTCACTGCCGCACAAGAATGGATATCCTCGCAGGGGTAAATGACACTATAATTGGTATGGAGACATTGGGAAGTCTCTGAATGGTCAACAGGAGCTGTCACCGAAGCTGCCAGAAGTAGAATGCAGTCTTGTTGAGTGCAACACACTTTGTGCAATTAGCAGGTCTTCTTGGCTTAATCCGCAATCCGCAGCGATTTTTTGGCACACCGTGATGTGCTTGCGCGAGAGTATGTATTCGTCACATGTTTGGCATAGCATAGATACTATACATAGTTTTTGTGCTTTTTTTTTGCTTTTCATTTTTCGGTTTTTCGGTTTTTTTCGCGTCTGTTTTCGCGCATTTTCTGATTTGTTTTGTACTTGTGGGATATACATGGGAAATTGGAATCGCCGATGGATGAGTGTGGCGTTTTGGGTCGCGTTCAAATGTCATGGCGAGCGTTTTGACGTGCAAAATGAATTGCCGACAAAATTGTTTGTCACAGTCTTTGATCGGGGCGGAACAGGTGCTTTGTTTCGATTTTTGGTTGGGTAATTGCAATGCGCCTCTCGTTGGGAACAGGTGCCCGATTTGGATTTGGATTGGGAATGCATTTTTTTGGCTCATTGTCAAGTGAGCAATTTCAAAGGAAAGTGAAATGGAGGGTAACTAGCAGTGTTTTGTTCGTAAGGCATAAATACGCAACAACTTCTGTTCTTAAGCTACAAAGATGCAAATTTCCTATTCTGTTCTTGAGCTACAAAGACGCAACTACTTCTGTTCTGCTCGGGAGCTACAAAGACGAAACTACTTCTGTTCTGCTCGGGGGCTACAAAGACGAAACTACTTCTGTTCTTAAGCTACAAAGACGCAACTACTTCTGTTCTACTCGTGAGCTGCAAAGACGCAACCGCTTCTGTTCTGCTCGGGAGCTACAAAGACGAAACTACTTCTGTTCTGCTCGGGAGCTACAAAGACGCAACTACTTCTGTTCTGCTCGGGAGCTACAAAGACGCAACTTATTCTGTTCTACTCGTGAGCTGCAAAGACGCAACCACTTCTGTTCTACTCGTGAGCTGCAAAGACGCAACCGCTTCTGTTCTGCTCGGGAGCTACAAAGACGAAACTACTTCTGTTCTGCTCGGGAGCTACAAAGACGCAACTTATTCTGTTCTGCTCGGGAGCTACAAAGACGCAACTTATTCTGTTCTACTCGTGAGCTGCAAAGACGCAACCACTTCTGTTCTACTCGTGAGCTGCAAAGACGCAACCGCTTCTGTTCTGCTCGGGAGCTACAAAGACGAAACTACTTCTGTTCTGCTCGGGAGCTACAAAGACGCAACTACTTCTGTTCTGCTCGGGAGCTACAAAGACGCAACTACTTCTGTTCTGCGCGTGAGCTACAAAGGCGCGGGAACTTCTGTTCTGTTCTTAAGCTATAAAGATGCATCTACCACTGTTCTAAGCTACAAAGCCACATGCCTTGTCGCCGATTTATTTAGGGCCTAAAACTCTCTTCACAAAGGCATAAAATATGCTCCACGAAAACATCTCATTGGTTCACTACGCTCCAGTCGCTACGCAGAATTTCCCTTCGCTTACGTGTTTTTCCTGAAGCCACAACTCGCATTGTGCGATGCAATTCCACAAAATTGTCAAAGCAACAAGCTTTGTCCGAGAGCCCATGATTTATGTGACATCTCACAGAGAATCTTGTACATCTGCACAAGGAAGTCGAAAGAAATTAATCAGAGCTGTCGCCAAATGAGGTTCAGTGACACCACACCACAAGCGACAGCCACAGGCTACAATGAGCCACAAACCTACACAGCACGAGCCAATCTAATGGCAATTGATGGCAATCAGACATAGACAACACCTGTAATGCATCGAGATATCCATAACCGGTTATAGTCAACCGCTATGAACTTCACCTCCAAACAAACCCCGCAAACGGCGTGAGTCACACATTTGTGTCTTTGACGCTCTCCTTTTCCCCCAGATAGACACAATTAAGGCACACAAAAAGGCGAGCAAGCAAACAAACGAAAAACTGAATCGGAATGAGGAACGGAAAAAAGAGCAGCAGAAAAACGACAAAGCACCACAACATCACTTCTTGACCTCTATTTAGGGTAAGAAATTTTCTAAGTAACAGGTGTTCACGTCACTTCAAAACACCGAACAGATACATCGGAGTCGTCTTCCACTCTCTTCTCAGATACATTTCATAGCTCGGCCGAGGCAGGCGCGGATTGATTCACGCGCGCGTAATTGTGTTTCATTCAGCAGAAGTGCGGGGGTATCATTTGTCGCTGTGGAACAATGACGACGTTCACACACAAGCTTTACTTTTCAGTTTGCCTCGTTGTGGTGACTTTTTCGTGCGCGAATTGTCGCGTGCAATTGAAGCCGCCAGAGGAAATCAAAGTGGATCGCATTGCAGGCGGTAAGTTAAGGAATTTTGTTCCACGCGAGCTCCGGTTGAGTGTGAATTTGTAGATTTTCTAGGTCCACCGTGCATTTTGGACGTAAACAGAGACCTCGTTGATCCCCAGCCGATCTTTCTGCAGCCAGGTTCAGCGGACTTCTGGCCCGTTGTGGGCAATGGGACTCTGGAGATCGCCCGCGGGGAGAACCTTGAGATGCACTGCACTCAGGGTTTCCATCTGCAGCCGAAGACTAAGAGCATCAACGCCACCTGCGTGGAAGCCAAGACCTTCCTCGTGTCCAACGAGAAGATCACATTCAACAAGCTGAACTGTTCGTCTTCCGTGCGGTACACGGTGAGGGAGACTCGAATCTCGTGCGCCGAGAATGCGAAGCTCTTCGAAGTCGGCTTCAACGTCAGCCGGCATCGGTTTGCCAAGACTCTGGACGTCTGCCACGATGTTGCGGCGGTGAACACGATTTGGACGTACAACAAGCTGGACCCGGTGATAGTCAACTTCCAGAAGTCCGTGCAGCGACTGAACTTCAGCAAGGCGGGGTTCTTCGGGAAGCGGAACATGAACCACTTCTACTCGAAGGAGAATCAGAGGCACGTCCTGCAGAATATCCTCGGCCGGAACTACGAGAAGTTCTTCAACAACCGGACGCAGTTCCTCTCCCGCGGGCATCTCTCACCGAAGGTCGACTACATCTACGGCACCCAGCAGCGAGCGACATTCAACTTCTTCAATGTAGCGCCACAGTGGCAGATATTCAACGCCGGCACCTGGAACGCGGTGGAGAACGGGATTCGGAAGTTTATCGCGTCCAAGCGGATCGAGGTGGAGTGCTTCACTGGGACGTGGGGTGTGATCTCGTTGCCAAATGAGAAGAACGAGCCCACGCAGATTTACCTTGCGTTCGACGAGAACAACAACGGTGAGATTCCGGTGCCGAAGTTGTTCTACAAGATCCTTGTGGACACAAGGAGCCGACCGCAGAGGGGGATTGCGCTGATTGGGGTCAACAACCCGTACCTTTCCATGGACGAGCTGAAGAGGGAGTATGTGATATGTGACGATGTGAGCGAGTGGGTGCCCTGGATCCGGTGGAGACGGGATAATCTGGCGAAGGGGTATTTCTACGCCTGTGAAGTGGATGATTTTGTCCAGGTTGTGAGTGGCTTGCCAAGGAGTTTGAGCAGTGTTAGCGAAATTTTAGTCTAAGGAGTGGATGTGTTTAGAATTTTTTGGAAAATATACAAATTCGTCTTTTTCAAATTCAGTTGGGGCTGTTTTGAGGTTTTGGTGTGGATGGGTTGGGGTGGACTTCGGGATTTATTTGGGTCAGAACTTCCAATCGAGGCTTAGCTCAGCTACGGGGCATAGAGTCTTCCTCTATAACACGAAGGGACAATGCGCCTGAAACGTCGTCGAGAAAGGAATTCTAACTGTTTCTCTTTCGGATTTACTTGATCCAGAGGTTCCATTCAAGGCTTAGTCCAGCTACGGCAGGGTCCAGAGGTCCGAATGGGCAATGCATTTGGAACGTAGTTCAAAAATTGATGGCGTCCAAGAGGTTTAAGGTGGAATGCTTCACTTTCGGATTTACTTGATTCAGAGCTTCCATTCGAGGCTTAGCTCAGCTACGGCACATAGAGTCTTCCCGAGGAGACCTGGTACGTCGAATGAGTTCGAAAGTTGATCGCGTCCAAGAAGATCGAGGTGGAGTATTTCGCCAGCATCAGGGAACGACAAAAAATAGGACGAGGCGCACAAGTTGAATGGAGCCTCAACCAACTTGGAGTGCGGCGCTGGAGATCGGTAAGGTAGGGGATCGTGCTCCATGACGGTTGAGGCCCACGATCACTCCCGACTGTAGCGCCAATCAAAGACGAAGAAGAAGGAGTTCTAACAAAAATGGAGCCTTAAACATTTCGCTGGAGACAGTTGGTAAGGCATCGTGCTGCATGATGACTGAGGCACAGGATCAGTCCCGACTGTAGCGAAGGCGAAGAAGAAGAGGTTCCTTCGCCTCCCAGACCCTAGATAAATTCCAAAAAAATTCTACAATGCTTCCCGGCCCCAAATCTTCACGCAAGAGAGAGTATTTCTTCAGTACAACAGGGATGTTACATCAAACTTCGGTAAGTAAGGGTTCTTCTGGGCAAAGTCCGCCACTTCCCAGCAAACTGGAAATAGCGCTCTTAAGTCTGGGCGACGCCTGGCTTGGAAACTGTAGCTTGTGAAAGTTGCGAGGTCGGGGTTTAAAAATCACATCGAAATTGCAGCGGGGTTGACATTAAATGTCGAAGGATACTCGAACCTTCTGAGTCAGACAGACCCCTGCCCAGCAGATCAACCTCCGTTTAGTGAATTTTTTACCTCACAGAACTCATTCCAAACTCAACCCGAATTTTGCTTGGACTCCGTTACGCCAGACGCATCGTTTTCGAGATATGATGCATTTTTTTCTAAAATTTGTTCCCTTTTTTCGACGTTTCCAATGCGATTTTATGGCTAAATACTCTCAATCGCGGTTGAAACTTGAATCTTTATCTTGACACGAGATTCATGCCTCTTGATCTGCACATCCTTGAATTTCAGTTGGGGCTAGAACATTCTCCAGAAGAGTCAACAGAAATTTCCCTTATAATTGCAGTTTCAATCATCTGAGAGCTTTTAGAGCTTTGAGAGCTTTGAGAGCCTTGATAGCTTTTGAATTATTTTTCGTTTCCGTGTGCCTCTTCCATGTCAATGATTTCTGTTCCCAAATGAATGAGTCTAGAATTTCATTGTGTGAGCTTTGAGAGCTTTAAGAGCTTTTGATTTCTTTTTCTACGTGCCTCTTCCTTTTCAATGATTTCTGGTCACAATGTGAATAAGGCCAGGATCTGATCTGAAATAGCATCGCTCAACTGAGAGCCTACGACTTCCTTGGACTCCTGGTTTCAGGACTGACCGAGGACCGAGTAGCTTGAAAAGCCGTCATTAGCTTCCAAGCTCCGATGCATTATTGACAACTGATCGACCAGATCAACCCCAAAAAAACTCTTTTTTTAAATGCTTCATGTCCCCAAAGGACACTTTATTTATTTCTTCAGTACAACAGGGATGTTACATCGAATTTAGGCAAGTTGGGGTTCTTCTTGGCAAAGTCTGCGACTTCACAGGCATACGAGTATCCCGCCTTGATGTCAGTCTTCTTCCAGGTCAACCAGGTCAGCTTGTCAGACACGTCGGTACACAGGATGTAGTCCTTTTGAATCTGGGCCAGGGTCAAGTGAGGGTTGTTCACTCCGATGAGGACGACACCGCGCTTCGTTGAGGGTTCAATGATCACACGGAAGTACAACATTGGCACGGGGATCAAACCGTTGTGGTTGTTGTCGTAGGACAAGTAGACGGGTGTCTGCACACCGAACTTGTTGGCTAAGGTTGTGACGCCGTACACTCCGGTGTAGCAGTCGAGGTACTTCTTGTTGGCCGATGCCCAGGTCCTGGTGTTGTCTTCGACTCGCTGCCAATTGCCGGCGTTGAAGACCTGCCATTGGGGAGCGGCGTTCAGGAAGAGGAAGGTTCCCCTCTGCTCGGTGCCGTAGACGAAGTCAGCCTTAGCGGCCATGTGACCACGGGCCAGGAAGACGTTGGTGCTGGTGTCGATGTATTCACCGGCATTACCGCCTAACTCTGCGTCGATGGTCTCAACCTGAGCGGCTTGGGTGTACAGTTTGTCGACGTTCTTGCCGCCAAAGAATCCAGCGGTGACGAAGGTTGGACGGGCGACGTTGCTCTGGAAGTAGTTGCTGCCTGGCTCGAGGGTGTGGTACACGTAGCGGGTCACTTCGAGAGCTTCGTTGAAGCAGATATCCATTTGCTTGACGAACCTGGTGCCCACGACGAATCCACTCTCAATCATGATGCCTCCGTTGCACGAGGCGCCGGTCTTGCGGGCCGTAAAGCTTGGCCAGGACGAGCACAGGATCTTGGTGAAGTCGTATTCATCGCTGCCGATTTTGAAGGTTGTTCCTGAGACGCAGGTAGCTGTCTGGCTGCCGGACTTGCCCGCCGGGGTTGCGTAGGTCGATGTGCAGAAGAGCTCCACGTTTTGTCCAGCGGTGAACTCCATAGTACCAGTGGCGCTGAATGGCCACATTGTGCTTGTGCTGGGCTTGAGGAAAAGGGGCTGGGGGCTTCCCAAATTCTTGATGCTCACGCTGCATCCTTGGGAGAACAAAGGCTGTGAGCGAGGGAGGATTGGGTGCCTGCGAGTGGTGGAGACTTACCTGCTCGTTGGTGGGCAGACGATAATAAGAGATCCTCTTCTGGCCGTTCAATGATTTCCTCCAGATCAGGCACCTCTCCGGGGTAGGTTTCTCCCATGGCGTCCACCTCGTAGACGTCCTCTGGAACCTCCACCACCTCAGGCTCGGAGTTCGAGAGCCTGAGCTTCTCCATCAGACCGACGGGCAGTGGAACGGTCTCCCCCGCACAGTGGAGGGCCACGCTGCCGACCAGCAATAGTAAGACGTTGACGAACTTCATTTCGACAAATGCTGGTCTTCCATGAATGGATACACTTTTAAATAGGCCCACGCCCGCTGACAATTGAACGCCTATCTCGCCGTGGAACTCAAATGATAAGCTAAGCTTTTGGTATCTCGCAAACAATCTGGAGCACGGTGCTCGCTCGAGTGGGGCCAATCGCCTTCATGCAGATATCATGTGTGGCACCTTTGCACGGCGATGGACGACACATGACAGATCACTGAGTCCCAAAGATCGCAACATCGCGATGGCATGGAATCGATTGCGCGAAGAGTTAATTAAAAACTATCGCTCGATGACATCGATAGAGGGGGTGGGCTAATGGGCTCGTCGTTATCGGTGCTTGTAGTGTGCTCGTGCAGATAGAGGGTGTACAGCATGTTGGGCCACGTGATTGAAATTTATTAGACCGGGGATTAAGATAGCGAGCGAGTGAAGAGGTGGATTTTGTTTGAATTGCCAGCCCTTGAAGGGATTTTGACGAGACTTCCTTTTTTTTCCCTACTCACGGCTGCTGTTTGAAGGTTCACCGCTAATCGCGCGGAAGTTGGGGTTACATTGATTTCGGCGTTTGCACTGGAAAAGGGCTGGAAAGTAAGTAGGGGTTTCCAGTCTGTCAGATGATCACTATCGTCGGTAAATGTCATGCAGTCTGCTTGAAACTGTGCCAAGTTCAAGAGTTGATCGTTGACTCTGCTCGTGATACTTGATGCTTGGAAAAATGTAGGTCATCCGTGTGGGAAAGAGCGTGTTTGAGGCGATTGCACGCTACCAGACTGACGGAGCTGATTAGGTCGAGGGGCAGATAAGTTCAAGAACATTTCCTGTGTTGAATTCCAGAACCCCCAGGGCACCTAATGGCACACAGTGCTTTTGCGAGGCACGTGGAGGAGAAGTTCTGGAGTGCTGGCATTCAAATTTAAGCCGAAAATGATAGACCTCTCATCGAGGACATCAAATCAAATTGCGACACACTGCTCGACACGCAGTTTCTATCAATTTTGTGATGCGATTGAAGCGATAGGTTCGTTTTAATTAAAAAAAATTATGGCCACATACTTGGGGGCCTAATGAAAATGTTATCGCCATCTCGTCGAACACATTTTGATATTATTTTTGATTCAAAAACAAATGTGATCGCGGGGAAGATTGAATTCGAACGAATTCAGATATTCCTTTCCAAGGAGAAGAAGATTCAACCACGAACTGTGTGTGGCTGTACGGGGATCTTGCGGGCTGTACAGTGACATCCTCTTGAGCACGTCCCCGGGATAGGTCTCTTCCATGGCGTCCACCTCGTAGATGTCCTCTGCAACATCCACCACCTCAAGCTCGGAATTGGAGATCCTGAGCTTCTCCATCAGACCGACGGGCAGTGGCACTGTTCCCTCGTGAGGATCCAATGCCATGTAGAGAGCATGGACAAATTGGCTTCGGCTCGGAGAATCTTCTACCTGAATCGGTGGGGCAATGCAACAGAGGATGTTCAGGTTCACGTTTTCGACTCTGAATCAGTGGGATAATGCAGCAGAGGACGACCATATCTAAGGCGGCGCAGCCAAGTGAGCGACCTCAACCAGCTTGGCGTGCGCAATTGGAGGGAACTGGCTAACGATCGTGCCAGCTGGAGAGGTTTGTTGGTTGAGGCTCAGGTCCACCTTGAACTGTAGCGTCATAAGAAGATGAAGGAGAAGAAGATGAAAAAGACGGAAAAGGAGAAGAAGAAGATAAAGAAGACGAAGAACAAGAACAAGAACAAGAAAAAGAAGAGTTCCTCCATCGACTTCAAATTCCCCATCCCTCGTCTCATGTTTTCCAAATCCCTTAAGCTGCCCTCACTGCTACAAGAAAAAGAAGAAGGAAGCATCAGCGACTCAGAGAGTGAATAGAACTCAAGGGAGCAAGAAAAACGATAGTCAAAGCACGTTTTGACGTCGGAAAACTACGAAAGCAGTCGAATGTTCAGAAATTCTTAAAGAGGGAAACTCCGCCTGAACTGTCTAGTCATGAACAGCGCTGGTCATTCCATGAAACGCCACACCCTATACTCCTCTGATTATCAAAGGCGTGTTCCCCGATGACTCTTCAACAAAAATGTGAATCATCTTTGATCATCTTTCATGAAAATGAATAATGAAATGAACAAGTGATCGAAGCTGACTCAAATTTTTGTTAAACAGTCATCAGGGAACACGCCTTTGGTCAGCAGATGAGTATAGGGTGTTGCACTTCAGGGAATGACTAGTGCTGTTCATGACTAGACATTTCTGCCTTCTTCCGCTCACATAATCATCGTCTTAAATGATCCCCTGCCATGGTTAACTACGCAACTGTCACCATTTTTTAAAATTTTAAGCGTCATTTCATGCTACATCATCTTTCGGGCCCGTCGTGGACTGACAGAGCCTCAGCTACTGTTTCTCTACCACAGCACAAGTGAGTTCATTCTGCCAAAAGATCAAATCGTTTAACAGAGGACGGTAGAAGACCTGGTCTGGTGGTCCAAAGAAAACATGGCGAAAAACTGTGAAAAATGATGAGTGGAACCTAGGAAACCCAATGGGACACGGTTGCTTTTGTAGTGACGGAGGAGACGACCGAATTGCTCACCGGAAGCGGGTGTTTGAGTACAAGCCACACGGACAGAGACTCATCACGTCACACAGTGGTTTCTCCCATAGGCCAAAACTCAAAATTTCAAAGTTAATAAAACTAGTTTTTTTAAAGCAATTATTATCTAAGATAACGGGAGAACAAAGTGGCAGTAAGGTTTCTCCTCTAAAATTGGTTGTGGGCAGTCAGTCGCGTCACGAAGTTATTTCCCAAACGGCGTGGCTACGGGATGGGCAGTTGTGGGAGCTACCGTTGTACTTGTGTGGCATGAAGTAGACGTTGTTTGGCTAGGTTGAGGAGAACTGAGGCACATTTTCTAGAACCCGAACGTAATGGCACAGGCTCCTAGGCCCCACAAGGGGTTCAGGCCATAATTATAAAGATCTTACAAGTCTGCAATCGAAAGATAGAACGATGCAATTTGCGACAGAAATTCTGCAGGCCTGCAGTAGAAACAGAGAACGATGAATTTTCGGACAAAAATCCTGCAAATCTGTCGTCGAAACAGAGCACCGTCCCTGAAGACGGGCATCCAATCGTTTGTTGTAGGGCAGAATGTTCCTTTTTAAGTTGCATCAGACTGAATGAATCTTGAATTGAACGAAGCAAAGTTGACGAAAAACACTAGAGACACGGTCTTTTAATCTCTGGTCAACTACTGACATTCACGATTGTGTTTTTGACAAATGGGGACCAAATCAGCAGAACCAGAATCTTTCTTTCAATTTGCATCAAACTGAACGAACATTTCTTCACCTTAAATTGAACGGAGCAATGTTATTCGTCAAGATTAGGTTAGGAATAGGTGGAAGACTGCAGGAAAGCAGTCTCACTTGTTGTGGTACCACGCGGATCGGATGTCTCCTATCCAACAAACCATTTGCTGCTGGCTACAAAGCATTTACGAGTAAGTTGACTGACGCCGACGTTGTCTAGCTCACTCTAGTCGTTGAAGAAGTAGGCTCCGAGGTGTTTGATGTAAATGAGGATCAAATCGGGATCAAATTGGGCCAGAATTTCCCCTTCAATTCGCCCCATGATCGATGAACATAACTGCACATTGAACTGAATGAATCTTAGACAGCAGTGTTATTGGTCAACGATAAAGAGTCGATCTTTCAAACGCCTGTTCACCCACGGGAATACACGGTTGTGATTGACGTAAGTGGGTAAACACAGCGAATTTCTGAACGCTCTTTCATTTAGATTACAATCGGTGCCTTATAAAATCAGATAAACAATACAAGTTAAGACCCAATTGAAGATTGTTGTTCGAACGACGCAATGCTTGCTTAGCTGTCCGGCTTATCGCTCGCCAATAAGCGATCTGTAAACATGACTGTGGTTCTAATTAATGAATGTCCATTCAATTTTGGTGAGGGTGAGAGGTACAAGTCGGAAGAGGGTTGTCAGAAGTCAAATTTGGAAGGGACCTTTTTTTTCGGAGGATTTTTCAAACACCTCTGGGGCACTCAGACTCAAAAATGGGCCATTGTACTGCCAGGTAGTAACCTACTCCTACTGCCGTTAATTTGATCCCAACGGCAAATGGTGACTGGACCAGATTCGATTTCACTGGGATTCGAACCTGGGACCCCTCTAACTTGGGGCAGGCACTTAACCAACTGCGCCATCCAGTCGTGTTTTGGAAGGGACCGTAGTTAACCATTTAATTTTTGTGTGGACGTCAGGTCCTACGGGGTGATCCGTGGATGGAAGAAGTCACCGTTGGAAGGGACAGTTGTGATCGATTTTGGTGATTTGATTTTGGTGTGGGATCATGTCCAAGGGTTCATTCAAGATACCAGCGGTTGGCAAGAAGCCACAATTGGAAAGGGACGATTGAGATCTCCTGTCCTTCTCCGGTAACCATTCAATTTTGGTGAGGACATCAGATCCTCGGGATGATCTAAGACGCCGGCGGTTGGTAAGAAGCCTCAATTGGAAAAGACATTTGAGGTGACTTTCGCAAAAAGCGAGGGATATGTTCGTAGGATGCATGGTGGTGCGGTAAGTGTAGGAGACGTGGAGTTCATTGATCGTGAGGGTTTTTTTTTTTCGTCGGAGTTTTTTAAACACTACACTGGAGCACTCAGACTTAAAAACTGGTCCAATGTACTACTAGGCAGTAACTTACTAAACGACTGGATGTGGCAGTTGGTTAAGTGCCTGCTCCTAGTTCGAGGGCTCCCAGTTTCGAATCCCAGTGAAATCGAATCTGGTCCAGTCACCATTTGCCGTTGGGATCAAATTAACGGCAGTAGGAGTAGGTTAATACCTAGCAGTACAATGGCCCATTTTTGTGTCTGAGTGCTCCAGTAGTGTTTCAAAAATCCTCCGAAAAAAAAACTTACTTTTGCTGGAAATTCTTGGTCCAGACCAGCAGACGCTTCTGTGATGATGAGCCTACGTCATCCGCTCTCACCTCATCAGGCACTGAATAACTGACACCTGAAACGGGCAAAGGCGGGACAGTAGCAGAGGAAGTGCTCTGCAGTGCCGTCGTCTTCTTCACAGGCGTCGCAGAGGGTTTCATCGCTTAATCGTGAGGGATAGCTAACTTGGAAAGACTGAGTTGGAGGCAAAGTTGGAGCAGGAGACGATGTTGGAGAAGGAGACGATGTTGGAGCAGGAGACGATGTTGGCATACAAGCAGACAAGCGAGTTTTTTTAAAGATCAATTCAAGATCGTTTATGGAAAGAGTCACTTAAAGGGGACTGAGGTGACTACCTTAAGTGACGCCATAGGTTGCTGCACAAGGATCAGTCCAGTCCTGCCTTATTGATCGATTTTGTGTCTATGTTGGATGGGGCAGTAGAGAAGTAAAGTAATAGAGCAGTAGAGAAGTAGAGTAGTAGAGTAGTAGAGCAGAATAGCCAGTAGACTACATGGACTAGACGGCACTGACCCAAGAAAATCTTCGTCTCTGGGTAAACGCAGAGGCAGAGAACAACTATGATTCAGGTGACGTACGTAAAGGTAGCCCTAAACGACGAACATGCTCACCGAACTTGCTCGTTTGTGTTACCCCCTACAAGGCGAACATATTTGGCGAACATTCATTTCGTTTTGTTTCTTCAAAGCGTCAACATGTGTAATAGGGAAGCGCAAGTGGTGAATTCCTCGATAAAATCTTGGCTGACTGTTGACATTGTGCTTAATCCGCGATGTGCACTCGGTGACGTTCACAGCAAAAATGAGGTTTGCTCGCGAACATGTCCCTACACGGCGAACATCAAAGCCAACGAACACGGCAAAATCGAAATTTTTCGCCAACAGCGAGCGGCTTGCGAACCAGCCCATACACGACGAAAATGCGGCGAGCACGTTCGTCGTTTAGGGCTACCTTAAGTTGAGAGTGACCTCAACCAAATTGGCTTGCAAAACGCGAGACAGGTGGCAAGAGCGATTATTAGCTGAATAGGCCTGTTTGTTGAGGCCCAAATTGATCAAAAGAAAGATCTGTCTCAGGAGATTTTTGTCAAAGAAAGAGGATTGGCTTCACTTCAGGCTGATTGGCGTCTCATTCTAGCGCGGTGAAAGGAGAATGATTGGCTTCACGGCCTGAGACACCCACGTCCTCTGTCGACTTCTAAGGATTTGTGCGTCCGTCGCTGAGCTGAATTCCCTGCTTCTGATATCTAACTTCTCAGCCACACAGAACTCCCCTCAAAATATCAAAAAAAATCCCCAAAACCACAAAAAAAGGAAAGAAAACACCTCAAATCCTTCAAAATTTACTGATTTAATACAACAACTCTTCGACATCAAACTCCGGCAGACTAGTCACCACTTCCCTGAACTGATTCACCTCACATGCGTACATGTACCCCTTGGAGATGTCATCCTTCTGCCAGCTTATCCACGTGATCATATCACTGACATCATCGCACACCACGTATTCCCGCTGAATCTGCTCCAGAGTCACATGCGGGTTGTTGACGCCCACAATCACGATACCCCGCTTCGTTGCTGGTTCCACGACCACCCGGAAGTACACCTTCGGCACTGGAATCAGACCGTTGTTGTTCTCGTCAAAGTCCAGGTACAATTCCCTGGCAGTGCCATTGACATCGGGCAGAGTTGACACACCCCAGATGCCGGTGTAGCAGTCCACCTCGATTTCTCGGTTCGCCACGAACTTCCTGACGCCATCCTCGACGCGCTCCCAATTGCCGCCGTTGAACCTCTGCCACTGCGGAGCCGCGTTCACGAAGAAGAAAGTCGCCTTCTGCGCTGTGCCGTAGATGAAGTCAACCTTCGCCGCCATGTGTCCCCGTGCCAGGTAGATGTCGCTGCTGTCGTTGAAGTACTTGGACGAGTCCTCCCCCAGGATGATGTCGAATGTGGCCTTTTGCTGGACCTTTGTGTAGAGACCGTTCACGTCTTTGCCCTGGTAGAAGTCTCCCGTGATGAACATGGGCCTGTCCACGGATCTTTGATACGCCGCTGAGGAGGGGGTCAACTTGTGATGCGCGTAACGAGTGACCTCCGCCCGCTCGTCGTGGCAGATGTCCATGGTATGTACGAATTCTCCGTTTGACAGATCAAATCCAACCGCGATCAAAGTCGTTCCATAGTTGCACATGCGTGGGGTACGGTGGGCAGTGTAGGTCGCCCAGCTGGTACAGGAGAACTCTGTGAAGTTGTAGATCAATCCATCGACCAGGTAGTAGGAGTTTTGCAGGCACTGCGCAGTGATTTTGGTCGCATTTTCGAATGGCCCCTTGAAGCTCTTGGTGCAGTATAAGTCGATGTAGTCTCCATTTTTAATCTCCACAACTCCGGACGGGTTTGGCCGGATGAGCTTGCTCGTGTTGTGATAGACGAACAGTGGCTGAGGCTCTGTCAGTCCACCGCTTATGACGTAGGAGCAGTTGCCCTCAACACGAACACCAATGTTGTAATAACGGTCCAGACCGGCTTCGATCAACTGGCCGAGAGTTAGATTTAAAATGTCCGCGTTAGCGAGCGCAACGATGAATAAAATTCCGACGACGCCACGCATCGTGTGTTAAGTATGTTTTTCAACTGCTTAATGGCAACAGCACCACACGCTGAATGGGTGTCGATGTTTAAATAGATTTCTGGTTGACGGTTTTAGTTGTTCTTCGAAATCTGGTGATAAGAGTGATATGTGACCACGATGGATTACATCGATGCCAAAATTGGCAAGTGATCGTGCTGCGGCGGGGAGATAAGCGAACGAATGGGCGGTACTCGAGGTGGTCGCCACGGAAACACTCGCTATCGTCGTTGTGTCTGGACGGTGTAGTCACCGGTGGAGGTGTTTCTTGTTCGTGGCTGTGTTTAGATTTGAATTGCATGGGGGGATGGGGAGACATCTTGTGGAAATGGCCGAAAAAAACTGGACAAGCTTCTGAATGATTGCATAGCTTCAAGGAGGCGATTTTGACGGGGAGCAGAGACCCCAAAACTGTCGATTGTGCTTCGAATCTTTGTTGTTTCTGGTGGACATTTGGAAACAAAGGAAATTCTTGTGGCCTTTGTTCTCCCTGATTCGAAATAAAGGAAATTCTTGTGGTCCTCATCTTCTTTGATTCGGAATTCATCCGGGGGACGCCAGAATGCCGGCATTTTTTGACAAAAACGACTGCAAGTCGGTCAGGCGATTGGATTTTTAAAAAGATTCGAGGATTCGAAAAAATTCTAGTCCTCGTCCTCGTTTATTCGAAATTTTTCAGGGTGTCACCAAAACGCCGACTTCTTTTGACAAGAACGACTGCAAGTCCGTCTGGTGAATGGATCCTTGAAAAGATTCGACAATTCGAGGAAATTCTAGTTGTCTTCGTTCTCGTTGATGCGAAATTCATCCGGGGGACACCAGAATGCCCTCATTTTTTGACAAGAACGACTGCAAGTCTGTCTGGTGATCGAATCTTTGAACAAGTTCGAGAATTCGAGGAAATTCTAGTAGTCTTCGTCCTCCTTGATTCAAAATTCATCAGCGTGTCTCCAGAACGCCTACATCTTTTGACAAGAACGACTGCAAGTCCGTCTGGTGATTGAATCCTTGAAAAGATTCGAGGACTTTCATAAACTCCAAGGATTTTCTTTTTTGGAGTTTTTTGTGATTACTGTAGTTTCTTCGTTTTCCTCCTTATCCTTCGAAATTAGTTGCAATTTCTTTTAAAAATGTTTCTCCTGCCATTTTTTCAACAAGTGGCATCACTGATTCTGTCAAGTTTTCATCGTAACGTAACACATCAAATTGCTGAAGCAAACTGTCATTGAAAGCTCCCCGTAGCTTAGAAAGCACACACACTTTTTTTATTTAAAGAATCGAATGTATTCTCTGCTGACAGTTTTTAGCCGGCACCGTGCGGTATTGCCTTCCGTCTGTTGTGTAATTCAAGTTCTGTGCAAAAACAGTATTTCCCGATAACAACTATCTAGTGTTTCCTCAACTAATCTCATTCGTTTACTAAGTACATTCATCGAGCAGAAGAGAAATGGCTCCAAAAGTTCCAGCAGTCGTACTAAACAGCGGCAAGAATATGCCAATCCTTGGCCTCGGCACTTGGGGTGTAAGTTTTGCCTTTTCCTATTTCTGATTTGGTTCTAATTATAAGCTCAAAACTATCGCATGCAGGCGACCTTGGCGAATAAATTCCTCATCATCTGCTATGCATGCACATTATCTGTATCTGTCTAGTTATGGGTGAGGAATACGAAATGATTTGCATCACTGGGTAATCGAGCAAACAACTGCATGTAGGACGGTAATTTAAGGCAGCCAACTGCTTGCTTACGTGGGTTGTACAGTAACTTATTCAAAGAACCAACAAACTCGAGTGCAGGTCGATGTCTGTCCAGGAAATGAAGGCGTTCGGTGGAAAATTCCAGTAGGGCCTTTGTTGGGTGGTGCTCAAATATCAGCGCGGAATAGTTTTTTTTTGAGTGGCGTGGTTGATATTGATCCCCTTTTGCCTGACTCGAGGAGTTCACTGCTATCAAGCTGCCAATCAAAATGTACTACAGATTGTCTAATTATGGTGATTGGACAGAATTTATTGGTCTTAATTATGCTTGAATATCATCTGAACATTACATGCTCTTTTGGCGTGGTCAACTGATAAGGATTTGATTTATAATTTTTGCTTGAAATTAAGAGGGGTTTTGTGGGGTCTGTTCGATAATCAGTTTTAGTGAGGGGACTTTAGAGACCGTCTGCCTGAAGGGTAGAGATTATCTGTCTGAAGAATCTTCTGCCTGAATGGTAGAAACTTGCCTGAAGGGTAAAGATCTTCTTCCTGAAGGATAGAAGGTCTCTAAAACCTCCTCCACACACTGTTGATGTGACATATTTTTGATTTGACATGCTTTTGGTGCGACATACTCTTGATGAGACACACTCATGACATGACCAAACTCAGACAGTCATTAGAAATGTTTCCAAAAAGTTGGGTTTTGGGCAACGTCTGAAATTGATTCAATTTTAAGTCCTCTGATTTCGTCCTCGATCTGGTGACTGGTTCAGTTGGTGGCTCATTCGCTTCATGTAGCTACAGCCATGTCTCCCAGACAACTTGGGTTCATATTTGAGTCCTTTTCGGAAAAAATGCGCTCATTTGCATGGCAAGTTCATTGCAGAGCCAAAGACGTTCTCGTTTCCTTCTTCCACTTGGCTATCACGTCTGTTTCTACTCTCGATGTGGCCTACTCGTGGATTTGGGGTTAATGTCTTAAGAAAGCCTTCAGATCCAGAAATTTCTTCACGAGTTCAGCGCTAAAATATGCACAAAAGGTCTGTCCATACTCTCGATGTGGCCTAGTTCATGTGGTCTTCAGATTCATTGCCAGAAACTAGCGGTTAATGTCATTTCGTCAACGTTCCAGCGCAAACATACGTGCTAATGGTCTTTTCTTGTGGCCTTCAGTCAGATTCTTTTTCAGAACTGACGTAAGAAGCCCTCGGATAAAGAAATTCCTTCAAGATTTCAGCGCTAACAAAAGCACAGAAGGTTTCCATTGTCGTAGTTCGTGTGGTCTTCAGATTCTCTGCCAAATGTGGCCTAGTTCACGCGGTCTTTAGATTATTCTCCAGAAATTTTAGTTAATGGCTTAAGAGGGACCAGACATTTCTTCAACATTCCAGCGTCAACAGACGTCCAAATGGCCTGCTAATACTCTCGATTGTCTTAATTTGTGTGGTCTTCGGCTTCTTTGCCAGATGCGGCCTAGTTCATGTCGCCTTCAGATTCCTTGCTAAAAATTTGAGGTTAAAGTCTTAAGAGTGACTTCAAATCCAGAAATTTCTTGAAGATTTCAGCGCCAACGTACGCACAAAAGGTCTGTTAATAGCCTCGATGTAGGCTATTTCATGTGGTCTTCAGATTCTTTGCCAGAAATTTGAGGTTAGTGTCTTAAGAGAGACTTCAGATCCAGACACTTCTCGAATACTCCAGCCCCAACAGACGTCCAAATGGTCTCTCGATTGTTTAGTTCGTGTGGTCTTCAGATTCTTTTGCAGAAATATAAGAAAGCCTTCAGATCCAGAAATTCCTTCAACACAAAGTCTCTCAATACTCTCCATGTGGCCTTGGTTATGTGTCTTCAGACACTTTTTCGAGAAGTTGGTGGTTAAAGTCTTTAGAAGGTCTTCAGATCCAGATATTTGTTCAACATTTCAAGGCCAACATACTCTCGATTGTCTTAATCCATGTGGTCTTCGGATTCATTGCCAGAATTTTGAGGTTAATGTCTCAAAAAAAAGACTTCGCCCACAAATTCCTTCCACATTTCAGCGCGAGCATATGCAAATCACTTTCAGTCGCTCTTCGTGACAAAATTCATGCTTTGTGTGTCAGCTGATGTCTCAGGCCAAGTTTAGGAGAGAATTCCTTCGGTTCCATTGAATTCTTCCAGAATTTCGAAATTCCGTTGCCTTTTGCCTAAAAAAGTTGCATCTCACGCCTCCACTCTGAATTTGTTAGTTTCATCAAGCTTCTGCTCTCGCCCCACCTCATTGCTGTCGACTCGCACAATATGTATATCAAATCCACCTGCCACCCTGTCACCCTCCATCAGTCATTCACTCCACACCCGGCTGAAATAAGACAAAAAAAGAGAATCAATGAAATGAGCTAAACAAACAACTTGTTGCTGTGAATTCATCGATCGCGAACAGGTGGAAGGGAAAACGGTGTATACCCCTCACCGGTATGTGCATTCACAACCACACAGCCATGCCTACATACATGATTCATTGTTCTGAAAGCTCTCGCTGTGAAGTGGGCGAATTAATTGTTTTGCTGGACTAGCAAGCAAGCATTTCATTGCGTAACCATGCCTGATACCGGCGCTCAGCTCCTATCGATTGTTTTGTAAACGATTGATAGTGTAATCGAAATAAATGATTAGATGAGTCTGAGTGTTTTTTTTTTGTAACCCCAGCGCAATGGACGCGCAAAGGAAAGCGCCAACTAAGTGACTCCCAGATGAGTTATCTGACTGACTGATGTTTGTTATGAACTAAATTTTCCATTCCACTCGGGGGGATTAAGGTGAGGTGCTCGTAATCTCATAATCTCCGCATTCAGCAAATTACTTTGGCTTGCTGTTCTATTGAACATTGAGGTTATGTCAGATTTTGGCACGAAGTGACACAGCAAATTCCGAAAAGAAAAACATTCTCGATGTTTCTCCATGACAATGTATATCGATTACAATCAACTGCAGTCTGGCCAGTTAGCTCCTCGAGTGTACTTGAATTTCATAGCGACACGCCACGACATGCCATTGCCTTCATTAGCAGACGATATCCATCTGGGAATGACTTAATTCCGAAGGCCAGTTATTAGGAGTGTGTGTCTCACGCATGTAATGATTAGGAGGACATTGAGATTGATAAAATGTCATGGTGGTGTGAAGTGGGTACTTGACAACTCTTGAAATAACTTGTTTTCCAATTCATCCAAATTTCAGCGAGTGGTGAAATGACAGTTATCTAGAAACTTCTCTCCTTGTTCTTAGTCATCTTTCCCCAACTCTCCCGTCCCCATCCAGCAATCGCAGACTTGCCAGTCATCCTGCGTGTCTTGAAGGAAACGAATGAAAGCCAAAGAAGCTCTAAAAATAGGCACAAGTCACACTTGTGTGCTCAAAAGCACTTTTGCGTCGCCAGTTGGGACGGAATCAATGAATTCAGGTTCTATCGTGAAACAACAACAAACCTGTTATCTGGTTAATGATTGTCTAATTACCAAGCATGACTTGCAAGAACTGAAAATTGCCAAGTCATGCCCTCCTTTCCCTGTTCACATTTAGGTCATAAACTGTGCGTAGACACACTCCTAGGAGACTGGTTTCCGTGCCTATTTATAGAAAACATCTTCAGATCCATTTTCTCATGACGACATTTCTGTTTTCCTCTTTTGTTTGCAGAGCCCTCCAGGAGAAGTGGCCCAAGCTGTTAAGGACGCCATCGATATCGGCTACCGTCACATCGACGGCGCCCATGTCTACCAAAATGAACACGAGGTCGGCGAAGGTGTGAATGCGAAAATCAAGGAAGGCGTCGTCAAGCGTGAAGACCTCTTCATCACCAGCAAACTCTGGAACACATACCACCGCCCCGACCTGGTGCGTGGCGCATGCGAAACCACCCTCAAGAACCTAAATCTATCCTACGTCGACATGTACTTGATTCACTGGCCAATGGGATACAAGGAAGGCGATGAGCTGTTCCCAACCGATGCTGATGGCAAGGCGGCATTCTCCGACGTCGATTACGTGGACACATGGAAAGAAATGGAGAAGCTTGTCGACGCTGGTCTTGCGAAATCGATTGGCATTTCGAACTTCAACAAGAAGCAAATCGAACGCGTCTTGGCCATCGCCCGTATTCCACCGGCAACCAATCAAATCGAATGCCACCCGTATCTGAACCAGAAGAAGCTCATGGAGTTCTGCAAGTCAAAGAACATCGCAATCACTGCCTACAGTCCCTTGGGATCGCCCAACAGGCCATGGGCCAAGCCCGGTGACCCCGTCTTGATGGAGGATCCAAAGGTTTGTCTCTCTCTCTCTCTCTCAAAATGAACCTGATTTCACTCTCCTTTGTTTGTTTCTCCGCAGATTGTTGGAATTGCCAAGAAGTACAGCAAAACTCCAGCACAAATCCTCATCCGGTACCAACTGCAGCGCGGTAACATTGTCATCCCCAAGTCGGTGAACAAGGCGAGGATAGCATCGAACTTTGATGTGTTTAGCTTCGAGTTGACCCCAGACGATGTGGCGACCATTGACAGCTTCGATTGCAATGGACGCTTTGTTCCCATCGCTAGGTAAGACATCCAATACCTCTTTAGATCTTCTGCAGATGAGTCTGATCTGGAAATTTTAATGGAAAATGTATTTTCGCCAATCGCAGTGAAGCAGGAACTCATCCGCACTATCCATTCCACGATGAGTACTAGAAATCAAAGTTGATTTTGGTAAATTTGCGTTTGAATTGTGTGTTTGATACCCTCTCACGAGTGTTTGTGTGTGAATTTTGCACCCTCTCCTCGTGTGAATCTTAACAAGAATCGTGGTTGGGCACAGGGGGACTAACTAACCGAGATGTCAATGCACTTCACTTTTCCCTTTGATTCTGTTTGTGTCCTGCATGTCACTTATCCCCTTTGCTTGTCTTCTTTCAGTGCCAACGGACATCCGTATCACCCTTTCGAGAACGATGAATATTAGATGGAAGCAAATGGAAAATTCACGAACAAAACAGCACATAAATTGATATTAGGACCACACAATCTGAAGACACACGCATCTGCACATTAGGCGTGAGCTTTTGATCATTTTTGGTGCCCCATAGGGGCGTACAATGTGTCTTATAATTAGTTGCAAAAATAAAGTTAAATTTATTGGAAAACAAAGACGGGAGAGTGCTTTCATTGATGGGGGTCTTGGGGTTTTGTGTGGGAGCTCGACATCGTGGTCATTCCTTGTCTCCCTCAGAAATTTCTGTATCTGAAGAGTAGTAATTTCTAATCTCCTTCAGAAGATTTCTCTGTCTGAAGACTAGTCATTCCTAGTCTCCTTCAGACAATTCCTGTGGCGATTCTGATTTGGTGGTCATGTCAGTCCTGATGGGCAGCAAGGACTCTGATCCATTAATCGATCATGTGTGACGGATTTGTGCTCTTTTCTTGGCCATATCCCTTCAACGCAAGCTGAGAAAGCAAAGGATTTGTGGTCTGCTACCAAAAGTGTAGCCTTCTCACAGGGTTTGCGACGAAATATTCGAAATTGTCTTGCCCTACGACATGGCCTTCCAACGCTAGTTGAGAAAGCAAAGGATTTGGGGTCTGCAGCCAAATGTGTAGCCCTCTGATAGGATTTGCGACAAAATACTCGTGATTTTTGGGTCTCTTGGATCGATCTTCCTCACATGGGAGGAAGGGCTTTCGCAAAATATTCGTGATTTTGTCCTACGACATGTCCTTTCGAACGCAAGCTCAGAAAGCGAGGGATTTGTAGTCTGCAGTCCAAAGTGTAGCCCCCTGACAGGATTTGTGATAAAATATTCGTGATTGTTGCGTCCCTGCAATCGATCGAATTGTCTGCAAGATGATGCTGTCGAACTTAAGGTCGCTAAACTGCTGTCTGTACGAAGTCCTGAACTTGGAGTGGAGAATGCAAAGCAATTTTTGCTGTGCATCCAAGTCTCGGAACCATTTTTGAGGTTAAGCGCCTTTTGTCCAGACACAGTCACGTCTTGTGTTTGTTTTGGATTTAATAAATCTGAGTTTACCGCTGGTTTACAGTTTACCGCTTGATAGACCACGATGCTTGTAAGATTTTGGCCGCTTCCAAGCCATCTTCGAGCAGCAGAATATATGTCAAAAGCTCGACTGCTTAAAAAGCTTTTCGCTTTCCGCTTTTCAATTCGTCTTCGCATCGAGCTTATGTGCCAACGCTGATTGTTTACATTGTTTGACAGCAGACATCTGTCAGACGACTGAATCACATCACAACAAAATCCTGAACACATCTTCAAGATTTTTCACACAAAATGTCGTTTGTTGTGCACGGAGAGGCGTCTGAATCGGACGAGGAAACAATCGTAGATAGAGTAGGTTCATTTCATCATAATCCTTTGAAAATTCCCCTCCTCAACATTGTCTTTTCCTCCAGCCCATCATTTATGCAAAAGCAGTCCTGGGTGAGGCAGAGGAGTCCGACGAAGGTAAACAAAACCCCAAAACGAACCCCAGACCAAATTTACTCAAAAATCTCCTCCACAGATGACTCAGATTCGACTGACAACCACCCACCCCCTGAACACTCAAGGACGCTGAACAACAACGAATATTTCCACCGAAAGTTGAGTAAGATAACCCCAAACCCAACTCCGACCAACTCCATTTCAATCCCCTGTCCATTCCAGTCGAATCGAACATAACCCTATGGAGAAACCTGAATTCATTTGTCGGCCAAGTGGTGCTCAGCGCATCCAAGCAGTTGCTGAACGCCGACCAGTTGCTCATCAAATCGCAGGTCTCCATGCAACTGGCACTTTCCTCGCTCAAAATTGCCCAGGAGAGGGTGAAGCTGATTCGGGACAAGACTGAAGACATACTCACGGCGAATTTCATACCGGCAATAAATATTTGAAAAACAAAACACTTAACTTTATTCTCTGCGCAAATAAAAACCAACAAATTTCAATCATGTCTCATCGTCTGAGCCGGGCACGAACAGGTGACTGTTTGGGGAGGGCTCCCGCGGGACGTAGGTCGCCTCAAAGCACCGCGAGAATATCGATCGCAGGGCCCGGGGCAGTTCGGAGGTTTTATTCCCAGGAGACTGAGGGATTTCTTCGTCGTCCACTGCATTCTCCTCGGTTTCCACAAACGTCACGAAGACCTCGCTCTCGGAGTGTGCAGGCGGGTCAGTGTCCATGCCACTTGCGAGCAAAGCTGGCATCTTTGAGAAACTGTCGCTGCTTGTCTCTGAGGGGGCATGGTTGCGGGGTAGTTCTATCGTTCGAGCGGCGATATCGAATCTGAATTCGGGCACGTCGTCGCTGCTTATTGGACCCGATTGTGTGGTACTTCGTGAGACATCCGCTCTCGTCGTGGTCTTCTTTTTGCCGCGTTTGGGGGATGTGTCCTTTGTTTTCCGCTTCTGCGGGGCGGTAGTTCTTTGGAGGAAACTCTCTGTGATCCTCTCAGGTTGAAGATTTTCGCAGAATGTGACATCTTCCGGCGACAACGTCGACATGATGAGGGTGGCTTCAAAGATGTTTGGCTTCTTGATCTCAAAGACAATGGGACTGCAATCAGAACAAGAATTGGACGACGTTCAGGCGCATGTGGATGACACTCACCTTCCTGCATCCCGAAACAGGATCCTGACATTCTCCAGAATTGCATCGGCGAACAGGAGAAACGCCTTGAACTCCCGCAGGCAGAATGTGACTGCGGTCTCTTCAGTTATGTTGTATTCTTCAAACTCATGGGGACTAGGTGGGAAATGAGAGCTTTCTTTCGGGTTTAAGGACTGAATTATGAACTTACGAGAGCTTCAGCTGAGAGCGCATAAAGTTGTCATTCACCCGAGAACCCTCCACGTAGTTTTTGATGCTCAGAGTGGATTTCCCCGCCTCGACTGTAAGTTCCTCCTCAGCCATGTGGAAGTTACTCACTATTTCCGAGAAAAGTTTGCAGGTCCCACCAATCCTGGAATCAGTAGATCTTTGGTAACCAATCTCTGACTACATGCAGTCACACTTACACATTCGGAGCGTCATCCATGGGCACGTCAGCTGTAATGTTGTCATCGTCTATAATCGAAATACTGAAGTGCTTCACGGTCTCGTGGCGGCAGTCCATTTGGACTATAAACTTCGATCGTTCCGATTCGATGTGGATTTTGCATGTTTCAACCTGGAAACAACTGAGAGAGTGTAACTTGAACCGTGGGAGCCGTTTGTCCAGCTTACCTGCTTCATGCTCTTGAATGCACCGAGGCAGGCCTTCATCGATAGTCGACAGCAGTTGTCATCGTTCCCTGACCCTCCAGATGTATCATAGCCTTCGAAGAAGCTGCAGCAGAACTTGTATGTCCCCACAGCAGATTTGTTTGCATTCAGAGCGCGTAATTGAAACCCATTCTCGTCAGCTTCGATGTACAAATTCGTGCCGAATTTGGACAGAGATTGGATTGCCTTGGCGAAAACTGAAGAGATATGTAAATTGGTAGAGAATCCAGTGGTTTGGTGGACAAGATTTGATGCTTACTTCTTGCATTTGAACCACTTAGGGTACATTTCATGATAAAAACGAGAAATTCCTGCCGGTGAATGATGAAAACAAATTTTGATGGGGTTACATTGAACTGACAGAAGTCATTGGTGGGTAAAATGTCAAAATGGGTATGTTCGTTTTGAGGAGATTTTATTTGTGATGGGAGTTGTTTGAACTGGATTTTATTTTTGGTGAATTTGTGTTTTTTGGACAGTCGACAGGGATTAGAAATTGACAACCGATATTTATCGACAAAATACCGATATTTACCAATTCAGGTCGTATCATTTATCGGTCATTTCCTGAGTAGTTGATGAGACATAATGTTCAGGGGCCCGTTCGGCCACTCCCGACTTATCCATTCTCTTCTAGTACAATTTAAATTTTGAGTCATTTTAAGCTGTCAAATGTTGGCTTGCCGCAGGAAGGCGACAAATTAAAATTTCCAAAGTAAGTAAGAACTTCACCCACAAATGCGAATAATTTAATTAAGAAATTGTTGATTTTCTCGCCACCAACCAGCTATGATAAGAATTCAGGTAAGTCTGTGATTGAGGACAACGTACTTAAAGAAGTTTCTTCTACTTTTAGACCGAAGTAACGTTGCACTTCTTCCAAAAGCGAAAATCGATTTCACCCCTCTTCAGAAAATGTCTGTCGCGTTTTAGACTGAAATTCCTTTTTTTTCCTCTTGTGTTTTTCCCTTTCTTGTGATGTAGAAGTGATAATAAAAGTGGATAATAAGAGTAACAAACATGAATACAGAGTTGATATCGAAGGCGCTATGCTTTCATGGTCAACCGCTGCAAAAGATTTGGGCCGGTGAACGTGGCGATCACGATCTGTACCAACTTGGTATCACAAATCCTGATTTTTCGTTATATCTTGAAAGGCAGAAGAACCTGACCTTTCAAGATCGTGCCAAACGATTGAAATTGCATCAGTTCCTTGCACGTAAAGCAAACGAATTGTTTGATCGCGGATTACAAAGCGCCGCCGGTGGTAGTATAAAATCAGATATCCCAAATGTCAGTCGTCAAGGTGTGTACCGAAGCGTTAGTCTGTCTTTATGATATACAGATATTCATGTTTAATCTAATTGTTTGGACGTAGATGTTGCAGAGACTGTGGTCTCGATGCCACCGTACGAGTATTTCTTGAATACGGCTGCGTTTGAGAAAACGAAAGTTCTGCACTGCACATTGGAGGCAGTGAAACCGGGTCACATTGTCTATGGAGTCGTCACAAAACCGTACAGTAGTGTTACGCAGATAAAGGTTCTCTGTACGGGGGAACCTCTGCTGCGGTATTTGGCGGACATCAACATACGGGTAAGTTGAGAATTCTGTTGTTTTTTAGTGTAATTTACATGCCCCACGTATCGTATCGGCTTTTGCCTTGATTTTGACACCAATTCCCTTAAACTTGTTGTGGAGATGGTTACTGGACTCTTGCTGTTTTGTTCGATATCACCTTCTAGGCGGTTCTTCCCAACACCTTCATGATACCGGGCCATGACAAGAAGGGCCATCCAAAGAGCTACGCAGTGCACGACTTCGTTTGCTGCGAGGTCTTGGACATATCAATCGACGCTGAGCGGATGACACTGGGAATGAAGGGTGTGCTCACCAAGGACACCACGGCTCCACTTGGACTGATTTCCCCCGAGCAAATTCCGGACTACTACAGGTAAGGGGATGTGACTGGGGTGCCAGTTGTGAAGTGAAAAACCGGTGTTTTCCGTAGACGCATCAATTCCGGGTCGGACGAGGTCTTTCAGGACTACTTGACGGCTTCGAAGACGTTTAACAATTCGAATTGTTATGAAACGCTCTACGAGTCAGTGGGACTAGACATCAACGACACCTTCAGCCACATGAGGAGTCTGAAGTACCGCTTCCCGACGCAGGACTACGCCATTGAATTGCGGCAAACGCAAGCCAGCAAATGGGCTTTTAGGTGAGGCGCACTCTGCTCCGTTCAAATACTTTGTGTACAACGTCGTTACAGGTCGGTTGCGGACGGGATTGAGCACTTCAAAATCGGACGGCATGTGGAGGCGTTCCAGTGCTTGAACAAAGCGCTCAGCATCGATCCGCGGAATGTGGAGGGATTGGTAGCCCGCGGGGCGCTCTACGCCAACAAGGGATCGTTCATCAAGGCCGTCGAGGACTTCGAGACCGCACTGAAGCTGAATGCGTTTCACACAAACGCCAGGAAGTACATGGGCGAGACTCTGGTCGCCCTGGGACGGAGCTACGAAGAGGACAACCACATCGAGGAGGCCATCAAGGCCTATCAGAACTGTCTGAACATAATTCCCAATCACGAGCAGGCAAGGATCTCTCTGGACGCGCTGAAGAGGCGTCCAGGCCATGCCAACCCAGTGATTGACATAAATTTGCTTTCGATACCGGGTAAGTCAAGAGATCGCATTCTTTCGGAACTGGAAAGTGACACACTCGCGGTAAACTTGAGATCTCCTTGAGATCGTTTCGATTCGCTTTACCTTTCGTTTTCATTGACGCCAGCTGGGGGATCGTTGGACTCTGGTTTGATTGCTGATTGTGTTTGCCTTAACTCAATGTACACTCTCAACAAATGCATCTCCATTCACAGTTACCCTCTCCGCAGGAACGTCGGACGCGAAGAAAAAGAAAAAATCCAAGCACCGCTCATCCAGCTCGTCATCCAGCAGCGATGATTCCTCGGATACATCCAGCGATAGCGACTCATCGGACGACAGTAGCAGCTCAGGTTGGTATTCCCGAATCATACTCACGTTGGTCTTTTGTTTTTTAGTCACCTGCAGCTCGAGGAGCTCTGTAAGTTCCGCTAGATAACGCGCTAGATCGTATATTTACCGTTTTCAGGGCAATTTTCTGTTTTTTTTTTGTGTTTTTGTGAGTGACCCCGTGTATTAATCGAAACTTTTCGCTTCGAACGAACATTTTAGAGTCGGAAAGCGATCGGCTGAAGAAGAAGCTGAAGAAGCAGAAATCCCTGTCGCCACTCAGCAAGCGAATGGGTGACATGACTGGTGGTAACTTTGGGAACGGCCATGAGTTCAGTCAACCCTTTCATTTGATGCAAAAGGAGCAGGGCACGGACTACAACAAAGTATGTGGCGGGTATCCACGTACGAGCGGGATTCTGAAGCAAACTCTCTTTCAGATGGACGACTTTCTGGGCGCTGGCGATGATGACTACGAGACACGGGTGCGGAAACTGCTCGAGGACGCATCGAAGCATCGCAAGGAACGGGATGGTAAGTCGTCGGGCTCCAAAAAAAAATCAAAGAAAAAAAGAAAAAAGGCCAAGAAGGAGGCGGCACGCTTGGAAAAGAAGCCCAAGGCGGAAGCGTTCGTCGTGGAAAATGCATACAAGTGAGTATCCCCTGTCTGTCTCCCGGTTACGATAGAGTTTTCTGACTTGTTTTAGGACCCCTGACGATCCCAAAATGCACCCGAGTCTGGAGAAGTACGAGCGCAGCTTGAAGGAGCTGAAGACCACGTACCAGCCGCAGCCGAAGGTCACGATTCGCGGGGATCTCTTTGTTGACAACGAGGAACCACCGCCGGCACCTTCATTCTCCATGCGAATGCCGGGCAGCATGAGCCCGAGGAAAGTCAAACGGGACTCACCCCCGCCCAGAGCTCCACCGATGTCATTCAGGCAGCAGCAGCCGACGTCGACGTCCACCAAGCCGATTCGCCCTCCGCCGCCGATAATATCCGGCCCATCAAGCAGATCGGCGCTTTCCACGTTCCCCATGTCGTCAAATAACACGGCTTCCTTCAAGCCGTTCCCCATCAAGGGACCCGTTGTTCTTGACAAGTTCGGCTGCTTCCGATTGGTGGCTCCGCCGCCCGAGGAGGTGGCGGCTCTGACACGCCGCACACGTACACGTTCACGATCAAGATCTCGGTCCAAGTTGCATCCGCGTCGACGTTCACGCTCGCGGTCACGTTCGATTGATCGGCGACGTCGTCGTCGTTCGTCCTCTCGCAGCCGTCGCCGCTCACCATCCCGTGGTCGGCGTTCCCGGTCGAGAGGTCGTTATCGTTCACGTTCCCGAGGACGACGAACGCGTTCCCGCGGTCGACGTTCTCGTTCCGTTCGTCGCCGCACGCCATCGCCTTTCAATCCAAACCGTCGTCCTCGCTCGCGAACACCAGGACGCCAGAAAACGCGCAGCCCAACGAAAGACGACCGCAAGTCGTCATCGCACTCAACGCGAGACCGTCGGGCATTTGGCAATAGAGTCTGGCAGCGTTCAGTGGACGGGCACAAGGAGCGCAACGGCAGCAAGTCACCCTCGGTGGAGGATCAAATCAAATCTGATGCGTCGGTTGCCAATGCTGGTGCGTCCAGCTCCACAGGAAGTGTTGAGCCCTGGAAGAAGGACAAACTGGTGAAGGAGGACGGCATATCGCTGGAGGAGATCGATAAGATCATAACACAAGCGAAAAAGGAGCGCAAGGAGGAGATTTTACAGCGCGACAAGAAGATCCTGAAGAAGAACGCCGCAAATAGCTTTTAAAGTGAATTTTTGTGTTTTCTCTTTCATTTTGCATTCAACTTGCTGTATGTCTATGTGTAGGTAGATTGAAACAGACTTGAAATAAAAATACAGTTACTTCCTAAACAAGGTTTGCGTTTGAATGTGTATTTTCAGGAGTGGGAAATTTGAGGTTATGGCGGAAGTTGGTAGGTATTTTTGGGCATTCACTTCCGTTCTGTCATGATGGCCGTTTGAACTGTTCGTTTGTCTTTCGTTGACTGTGACAGTTAGCCGAGGTTTTTCACTTTTGGGTCCAGACAATTTGTTTCTTTGGGGAGCCGCTGGGGCTGTTCATTTGTCACCAAACGTCATCAGCAAACGTCTCAACAGAAAGCTCATGGTGGCCGTGTCTGGCATGGGTTCCATTGAAAGCTCATTGAGTTCATGTCTGGCGTGGATTCCACGAGCCATTGGGAGTGCTCACCTTCGATTGGACGAGGGGTACAAAAAATGAAACAAAATTTTCAACTTTTCAATTTATTTCGTCTCAGTTTTGAAAGTTTACACGAGTGTGTGGTTAAAAGTTCGTCTCAAACGCCTTGTTGTCGTATCCCCCGTTCATGCTGATGGTCTGCGTCCGCTGTATCTGCTCCGTCTTCCTCCGCTTCGCCTCGAACCTGCTCTCGTTCAGCAGCATGATCGACTTGCGGCTCATGGAGAACTGCTTGATCTCAAGGTTACCTGTCAAAGCAAAACCCTGTTCACTCCGGACGCAGGCTTCAATCACGCGCTTACCTTCTCCATAGTACCTGGTCTCAAAGTTCTTCACCAAATCACTGTAGTCCTGGTGATTCTTCTCCCGATTTTCATGCAGTTTGAAGATGGTCTGTCTCCTGGCCATTCCCTCCTCTTCATCGTTCTCCTCGACGTCCTCGTTGTCGCCGTCTTCATCGTCGATCCGCTTGGGCCGCTGCAACTGTCTGGCAATCTTCACAGCATTCCCCTTGATCTCTTGCAAGGCGTCGTCTTGAGATTGCTGCAAAGGAACCCATTTAGACCCTCACCTCATCATCAAAGGGCTACTCACCGAAGAGCTTCTGAACCACTCCAAGCGTGTGGCGGCCAGGAGCTGGGAGACAGTGGCAAATCGATGGATGAACATCGCAATGAACTGAATGATCAGGATAAGTCCGAAGAACAAGACGAAACTGAGGCCAATCGGATCGAGCTGCTGGTACTCCCGGTAGATGTACACCTGCAGGTGTGTCTCGTCGTAGGTGATGAAGTCCTTGGGGCTGATAGGCCAAATCACGTGAAGGTAGTCCTTTTTCAGCTGCAGCAGGACAACGATGAGGATGAACAACGCGTTGACCATGACGAATGCGAAGGCGAACATGTTGCGGAGGTCCCGCAGACTGTCGGCGATTTGGCTCTTCTTCTCCTTCGTGTGGAACATGGGCTTCAGGTAGTTGCGAATGAGCTCGCGCCAGAAGCGCTTCTCTTGCAAGGGAATCTCACCGATGGGGGAGTCCACGAGGAGTGGGTCGTTCAGCCAGCCGGGGAGGAAGTCTTGGTTGTCTTCGGTTGGTGGGTTGCTGATTTGCTGGAAGAGGAAGAAGAGGTTCAAGGGATCGGGGGAGACTTCGTTTAAGTCCACACTCACATCGCTCGCGTCTGTCTGATCCGCATCCGTCACAGTCTCCGGCTTTGACTCCTTCACGACTTTCCTGTGGAAACAAGAGCTTTCAAAAATGATCTACGAGGAGAGAGGTACGCACCCTTCGAGGACATCAATTTTGCTGTTCAGCTCCGCCAGGTTGGATATCACGACCATGAGCTGATTTTCGACGGCGTTCGACTTGGGATGAGTGCAGAGCATGCAGCGGAAGATGCCGGCGCAGGAGAAGTCCATGGAGCCCTCCTCCTCGTTGGATGGCTTCAGGAACGCGAACATCTGTTGCATCCTTGTCGGTTTGTTGTCCTTGGACTGCTTGCCCTCGTCTTGCTTTGCCTGAAAGGAAGAACAACGCTGATTCTGTGGCGCTTCCTACTTCTCTGTCAGCAGTTCTCACTTGACTATCGCTCTCGGGCTTCTTCTCGCGGGTTCCCCAAGAAACGTCGTTCATGTTGAAAATGGAGTAGATCAGCAGGAGCATGTACATCGAGGGAATGGTTATGTAGTAGATGAAGCCGCACCACAGCGCACTGGCCTCCTGAGGATGCATCAAACCTGAAAGAGAGTGACGCGTGAGTGGCTGATGTTTCAGGGACTCACCCGTCTGACAGACCAGCCACAACGATCTGTCCAGCGACCAGCATGAAGAAGAGCGAAGCCGGCGAGAGGGGCCCATCCTCAATCATTTGGATGATGATGCCGATGAGAACGGCCATCATGACGAGGCAGTAGACGGCGCTCACGACGAACGCTATGAGGAGCTGCAACACGCAAGGGATGAGTCAGTGGCATGCCCTGCGAGAGTGTGCCTTACCTGGTACTTCTGTTTGAGGTACAGACACGCCAAGATGAAGATGAGGATGGGGAAGAAATTCCACAGGAACGCGGTCCAGATGTCGATGCTGAACACAGCCACCAGGGCGCCAATCATCATGAGGAATATCGTCCCCGGTCCCAGAATCGTGCCGACCATCAGCATGAACTGGTAGCAGATGTAGGGCATGGAGATGCTGCTGTTGTTCTTCACCACCATGTCCGCGTCGGCGAGCAGGTCGTAGATGTTGGCGATGGTCGAGGGCACCCAGCGACGTCTTTGGTTGTAGAACTCGTTGAAGTTCTCCGGCGAGTGGGTGTACGCGTCCGACGCCGCCGAGTACTCCACCCGCATGCCCTGCTTCAGGATCAGCGTGCACAGCCAACGATCCTCGCCCTGATCATACTGCACGTAGTGCATCGGCTCCTGCGACACGGTTGTGTACTTCTTCATCACACTGTTCTCCATCAGCGCGCTGCCGCGGAACAAACTGAAGCACCCCGGACTGCAGAGCACACAGCCGATGACGTGCTCGGTGGATTTTTGCAGCCAATGGCCGATGGCGTACTCGAACTTCTGATACCACACCATCGGACCCCGCCCAACCGGGTGGATGCGGCCACAGGCGGCACCCAATTCATCGACGGCCTTCATTCGGTCGATAAGTAGCTGCACGGCCTGCGGCTGAAAATCGATATCCCCGTCGAGGGCGAGCAGGAATGTGTTCTCTGCGATGACGGTCTTTCGCTTCGGCGAAGCATCCTCCAGTTCCATGATGCGGAAGCCCAGCAAGTAGTACATGTACATCACCTGTGACCAGCGCTTTTTGTGTCGAATTTTATCCTTGTTCTTCAGATGGGCAACGATTTTCGTCCGTCCCGGCAGAGTCCATATCAGACGACCGCCGTAGGGCGTTTCAATTTTCATCGGTGGCTTCAGTTTCATCGGGACGGCGTACACCTCAAAGCAGGCCTTTTCAATGCTCTCGATGAGGAGTTTCACGAACTCGTTGAGTGGAGGATTCTTCGGGTCCTGGCAGTGTTTCGATTCGCATTCGAAGGCATCGTCAAAGAAGATGTTTGCTGAAAGGACATGGGAAATGGCGATGTATTGTGTGCTGAGCTGGGAGTTGAGGGGATGGACATGGCGAACAGGAACTTGCCGTGGAGGGACGTGAAACATGATTCAGGTCGGATTGGATGGGAATGAGTGAACATCCCCCTCTGCCAACTGTGTCCTTATCGCCGCCACGGCACACCCAATCGACTTCCCCCAGTCAGTCATGTTTTAATAATGCCCCCTCAGGCATGTCGAATCTGAGATAACCCCTCAACCCCGTGAAAGAAAAGCAAAAAGCACACTCACTCTCCAGCTCGTAGTACTCGTCGTCCTCCTTGCCGTTGTTGATGTGAATTTTTGCCATCCTGTGAGCACATTGATCCTCATCCAGACGAACAATCGACTTCAGGAACTCCATCATCTCTTCCTGCGTCTCGTGCCACATTGTTGCACAGACAATGAGCTGCGGTATTTTATCGCTCGGCAAGATATCCGAATCGGTATTCACCGGTGCAACTGGTGCGAATGTGTCGTTCTGTCACGAGGGGATGGCAAAAAATACAGTGTGTCGGGGGAAGAAAGGACACGCACTCACCTTCAGTGTCACATACTCCTCGTTCCAGTCGACGCGCCGCCGGTTCATGGTCACACACTGATCCACCAGCAGGCCGCAGTACCACGGGCACACGAAGAGCTTCTCGGTGGGGGCGTTCTTGTCGTTCCGCGGATACCAGATGTGATATGTCACCCAGAGCTGGGAGGCCCACCAGACGAGCCACATCCAGACGTAGTCATCCGCCAGATAGTCGATGAATCGGTAGATGGGCAGGCTGCGGAAGGACAGATAGTCGGGCAGGTAACCATGGAAGGCGCACACGTCCGCCTCCCTGGCGCTGGCGACGACGATGAGGACCGCAACGGACACCGGTCCGACCACACTTATCGACAGGGAAAAGCTGAACTCCTGGATTTTCACTTTGCACGCAAACTTGACAAATATGTAGCAGAGGTACGAGGCGACGATCTGAATGAGCAGCACGTTGACGATGGCCGACGGGTCCGATTGGACGACAAATTCATCCTCCACCAGGGGAGCCATTAGGGTTTCCGCCAGCTGAACGGATGTGGCCACTGGTTTGGTGGTCGTGGTGAAGCGGTGCGCATCGGAATAAATCGCCGAACTCTGCGGTGGGGGAGGGAGACGGGAGGCATTATGTGGCACGCACGGGAGTGTTTGGTTACCTGACTGATGTGGATGTCGTGTTGCCTCCAGCCGGCGAGGAATTTCGTGAAGTACGTGCTGAATGTGCCTCCATCGAGGAGGATGGCGCTCACAGCGAACACTGCACACTTCAGCGGTGACAGGAACAGGTACGTATTGTAACGGGATTTTGTCCTTCGAATTGTTTTCGTCAGATAAGCTTAAGGGGGAGAGACAGAAGGAGAGAGAGGGAGAGAGAGCGGTTGTCAGCAGGGGAAGACGTCACAAACAGTTCTCTTACCAATCCACGAGAAGCGGTTGATGTAGTTCTCCCACCACCGGAACGAGATCAGCAGTAGGGGGAGGGAGAGGATTTGTATCGCCAATTTGTTGTTGATGACTGGCCAGACGAAGAGTGCCGTTGCCTGACAGCAGAGTGTCAGGAGGCTGAGGAATGTGGTTAGCATCGATTTCCAGTCGCATTTTTGCGAACTGAGCAGACCTGCAACGGGAAATGAGAGAAGGGGGAGGTGAGTGCATTAAATTGGGTTAAATTTGAAAGGGGGATTCATGAAGTTTGTTTTCAGAGATATTCTGTGCCAATTTTTCTCCGTTTTGAAGGAATTTTTTCAAACTAACGAGACTCGTAGGCTGAGATAGTGTCCCTTTCATCGGTCGCAAATCGTCCAAAGTCCACGCTCGGAAGTAAGACCCCTCAATCGAAGAATTTGATACGTGTCAACATTGTAAACGCTTATCTTTCGCCTCCAGAAGCCACTATCTCGCTCAAAACTAACGACAAACGAGTGAAACCCTCAAGATAGTCGCACGCAATCAGTTCGAGTTGTTAACCTAGTTCCACTCACACACCAACCAACTCACACAACAACGCAGGCACAATGCAAACGGCATTAGTAATCATCAGCGCTTTACACGAATCCATTGCGGGCATTGCGACAAAGGTTAAGACCGCCAGACCCATGACATGCAGCAGTTCCATACCGACGACCTGCAAGCAGAAGAAAACCACGTCAGTCGGTGCACGGGCACAGATGTTCCCCCCCTCGTACCAGATAAACTTCAGGCCAAGTGGGTGCTTTCACGTCCTTGAACACGCATATCCGAAGAGCTCGAAAGAATGTGAAGACTTCCGGTGCCGAGAAGGCGAAGATAAGTGCCCATATCCATGCGATTCGCTGCTCCTCGGGTATCTGCGCGTACAGCTCCCTCTGTGGATCTGCGGAGAGTGGGAAGAGGGTTCATATGAAGTTTTCAATTTACGGCGCTGACTCACGTCGTATGTCGCAGTACTTGACTTTGGCATCGGTGGGTATTTGTGCCACCATCAGCAAGTAGCTGAGTTTTGACACCACAGCTGAGCCGAGAACGATGACAAACACCCCGATGTACACCAGAATTTTGAAGATCTGCAGGAGCAGGGTGAGCTTAGTCCAGCTGGCAGCCGAGCCAGTTGCCTTCTTGGGCGGGGGATCCTGAAATGAGTCCCACAAGGGGGGTTTCTCTTTGTTCTTCCTACGAGGGGATGGAGAAATGTTCGTAATTTTTTCTGTGCGAATGACTGGGTATGGACTGCGGGATACCTCTTCCTGGGATAGATTTCCTCATCGTTGTAGTAAAAGTTATCCATCGATGAAAACTTCTAGAAGCACAGTGCGAGAGAAGGAGAACGGTGAAGATGTCACGACGGTAGACAAGAATCAACTGATGAAATCGATTTGATTGATATCGCTCCGAAGACAAACATCAATAACTGATAACATTCTCAAGGCGACAGAGTGGGGGATCCCTCTTGGAGGAGAGGAAGAAGAAACGAGATACAACGAGCTGAGGAAGTGCTGGCTGGCACTTGTGAGCGGTGCATTAGGTGACGCATTTCGGGTGGATGTTGTAAAGAGGGAGCAAACCTTTGGAGGCGGTCGAAAACAGAGCAACCATTTGGAGGCGTTCGAAGACGAAGCAGCCGTCTAAAGTCCCAACCCTTTAAAGTCCCGCTAAGACGGAGCAACAGTTTGGAGGCGTTCGAAGACGGCGCATTCCTTTAGAGTCCCGCGAAGACGGAGCAACCCGTTGGAGGCATTCAAAGACGAAGCAACTCTTTCGAGGCGTTCGAAGACGATGTAACCCTTTGGAGGCGTTCGAAGACGGAGCAATCTTTTGGAAACGTTCGAAGACGGAGCAACCCTTTGGAGGAGTTCGAAGACGGAGCAACTCTTTGGAGGCGTTCGAAGACGGAGCAACCTTTTGAAGGCGTTCTAAAACGGTGCAGCCGTTTAGAGTTTTCGAGAAAACGGAGCATCCCCGCCTCGTTTTATTGACAAACTAATCAGCCACAGGTTCCAGAAACCCCCTATCTATTTGCGTTCGTTCATCGCCTTACGGAAATCATTCCTGACTCATAAACTTCAGCAGAAAATTGGGTTGTGTTCACTCAAGAGGCCACTTGACCGTCATTTTCAGACGTTTTTCTGTTTTGCTTGTCAACAGAGTCGTGAAGGCTGACGCGGAGAGACTGTTTACATCTCCTGTCTTCGTTTTTTGCCAAGATAACAGAATTTAAGACGGAAATTTGTCGGCATGTGGTGAACGACACCAGTGCTTCCGGGTTGATGCTTGTGACTCAACGTGCTCCCCTCTTTGGTTACCACATCCTTCTCCACTTGCGTTCATCGTCGTAGATTCATGACCGTTTTTAACTGCGTTGTCTCATGTGGCAGGTCTGCGCCTGCCAGTCAAGCTGTCACTTGTGGGAACCTAAGGTCACCCCATCGAGGCGATTTTAAAGACTGTAGATTGAAGCTGTAGAGTCCATGAACATGCACATTTAAGGCATTGAATCCATTCACATCCTTCCAAACGCTGGATACTGTAAAATTCGCTAATCCCCTTCCCATTTCCTTGAAATTCATCAATCACTTTGCAGTACCCAAAGCTCAAACAAACCCCAAACTGATTTAAACAAATTTCACAACATCCTTGTCACTGCAAGAGCCCTTTCTGTCCACAAAGACAACATTTAAGGACAACTTAATGCAGACATCCGCAGCAAGTCCTTTTATCTCCGCCGGGGATTTGAGAAACACAGAAACAAACAAAAAAGTTCCAAAGTTTAAAAGTTTCCTCTTTCTGTATCAGTTTTCCCCCAGCAAACACTTTGAGACACTCTTCCAAACAGCATTTAAACCACCTCTTATCCATCGTTATCGCGTCTCTCTTCCAAAACAAAGTCCTCCACTTGATTTATTCAAAACCCCCAACTCAACATCCCTTAAGCCCTCGTTGTCCCTTTCCAGGCGAACTTCTTAACAAGACTGTACTCAAAATTTGATGTAATTCTCTCCTTATTTTCGATTGAGTTCCATTCAAAAGCCCAAGTTTCCAAACCAGGCGTCGCCCGGACATAAAACCGCCATTTCTGGTGTGCTGTTGACCTGAATTTTCGATCCATGTGCATTTTATCGCATTCCGAGGACCTTCGATTTTTTCCTCGAAAAAAATCCAAGGCTAACCACTGTCATTTTGATTGAGATTTTAACCCCGACCTCCCAACTTTGCAAAGCCACAGTTTCCAAACCAGGCGTCGCCCGGACATAAAACCGTCATTTCTGGTGTGCTGTTGACCTGAATTTTCGATCCATGTGCATTTTATCGCATTCCGAGAACCTTCGATTTTTTCCTCGAAAAAAATCCAAGGCTAACCACCGTCATTTTGATTGAGATTTTAACCCCGACCTCCCAACTTTGACAAGCCACAGTTTCCAAACCAGGCGTCGCCCGGACATAAAACCGCCATTTCTGGTGTGCTGTTGACCTGAATTTTCGATCCATGTGCATTTTATCGCATTCCGAGAACCTTCGATTTTTTCCTCGAAAAAAATCCAAGGCTAACCACTGTCATTTTGATTGAGATTTTAACCCCGACCTCCCAACTTTGCAAAGCCACAGTTTCCAAACCAGGCGTCGCCCGGACATAAAACCGCCATTTCTGGTGTGCTGTTGACCTGAATTTTCGATCCATGTGCATTTTATCGCTTTCCGAGGACCTTCGATTTTTTCCTCGAAAAAAATCCAAGGCTAACCACTGTCATTTTGATTGAGATTTTAACCCCGACCTCCCAACTTTGCAAAGCCACAGTTTCCAAACCAGGCGTCGCCCGGACATAAAACCGCCATTTCTGGTGTGCTGTTGACCTGAATTTTCGATCCATGTGCATTTTATCGCATTCCGAGAACCTTCGATTTTTTCCTCGAAAAAAATCCAAGGCTAACCACTGTCATTTTGATTGAGATTTTAACCCCGACCTCCCAACTTTGCAAAGCCACAGTTTCCAAACCAGGCGTCGCCCGGACATAAAACCGCCATTTCTGGTGTGCTGTTGACCTGAATTTTCGATCCATGTGCATTTTATCGCTTTCCGAGGACCTTCGATTTTTTCCTCGAAAAAAATCCAAGGCTAACCACTGTCATTTTGATTGAGATTTTAACCCCGACCTCCCAACTTTGCAAAGCCACAGTTTCCAAACCAGGCGTCGCCCGGACATAAAACCGCCATTTCTGGTGTGCTGTTGACCTGAATTTTCGATCCATGTGCATTTTATCGCTTTCCGAGGACCTTCGATTTTTTCCTCGAAAAAAATCCAAGGCTAACCACTGTCATTTTGATTGAGATTTTAACCCCGACCTCCCAACTTTGCAAAGCCACAGTTTCCAAACCAGGCGTCGCCCGGACATAAAACCGCCATTTCTGGTGTGCTGTTGACCTGAATTTTCGATCCATGTGCATTTTATCGCATTCCGAGAACCTTCGATTTTTTCCTCGAAAAAAATCCAAGGCTAACCACTGTCATTTTGATTGAGATTTTAACCCCGACCTCCCAACTTTGCAAAGCCACAGTTTCCAAACCAGGCGTCGCCCGGACATAAAACCGCCATTTCTGGTGTGCTGTTGACCTGAATTTTCGATCCATGTGCATTTTATCGCTTTCCGAGGACCTTCGATTTTTTCCTCGAAAAAAATCCAAGGCTAACCACTGTCATTTTGATTGAGATTTTAACCCCGACCTCCCAACTTTGCAAAGCCACAGTTTCCAAACCAGGCGTCGCCCGGACATAAAACCGCCATTTCTGGTGTGCTGTTGACCTGAATTTTCGATCCATGTGCATTTTATCGCTTTCCGAGGACCTTCGATTTTTTCCTCGAAAAAAATCCAAGGCTAACCACTGTCATTTTGATTGAGATTTTAACCCCGACCTCCCAACTTTGCAAAGCCACAGTTTCCAAACCAGGCGTCGCCCGGACATAAAACCGCCATTTCTGGTGTGCTGTTGACCTGAATTTTCGATCCATGTGCATTTTATCGCATTCCGAGAACCTTCGATTTTTTCCTCGAAAAAAATCCAAGGCTAACCACTGTCATTTTGATTGAGATTTTAACCCCGACCTCCCAACTTTGCAAAGCCACAGTTTCCAAACCAGGCGTCGCCCGGACATAAAACCGCCATTTCTGGTGTGCTGTTGACCTGAATTTTCGATCCATGTGCATTTTATCGCTTTCCGAGGACCTTCGATTTTTTCCTCGAAAAAAATCCAAGGCTAACCACTGTCATTTTGATTGAGATTTTAACCCCGACCTCCCAACTTTGCAAAGCCACAGTTTCCAAACCAGGCGTCGCCCGGACATAAAACCGCCATTTCTGGTGTGCTGTTGACCTGAATTTTCGATCCATGTGCATTTTATCGCATTCCGAGAACCTTCGATTTTTTCCTCGAAAAAAATCCAAGGCTAACCACTGTCATTTTGATTGAGATTTTAACCCCGACCTCCCAACTTTGCAAAGCCACAGTTTCCAAACCAGGCGTCGCCCGGACATAAAACCGCCATTTCTGGTGTGCTGTTGACCTGAATTTTCGATCCATGTGCATTTTATCGCTTTCCGAGGACCTTCGATTTTTTCCTCGAAAAAAATCCAAGGCTAACCACTGTCATTTTGATTGAGATTTTAACCCCGACCTCCCAACTTTGCAAAGCCACAGTTTCCAAACCAGGCGTCGCCCGGACATAAAACCGCCATTTCTGGTGTGCTGTTGACCTGAATTTTCGATCCATGTGCATTTTATCGCTTTCCGAGGACCTTCGATTTTTTCCTCGAAAAAAATCCAAGGCTAACCACTGTCATTTTGATTGAGATTTTAACCCCGACCTCCCAACTTTGCAAAGCCACAGTTTCCAAACCAGGCGTCGCCCGGACATAAAACCGCCATTTCTGGTGTGCTGTTGACCTGAATTTTCGATCCATGTGCATTTTATCGCTTTCCGAGGACCTTCGATTTTTTCCTCGAAAAAAATCCAAGGCTAACCACTGTCATTTTGATTGAGATTTTAACCCCGACCTCCCAACTTTGCAAAGCCACAGTTTCCAAACCAGGCGTCGCCCGGACATAAAACCGCCATTTCTGGTGTGCTGTTGACCTGAATTTTCGATCCATGTGCATTTTATCGCTTTCCGAGGACCTTCGATTTTTTCCTCGAAAAAAATCCAAGGCTAACCACTGTCATTTTGATTGAGATTTTAACCCCGACCTCCCAACTTTGACAAGCCACAGTTTCCAAACCAGGCGTCGCCCGGACATAAAACCGCCATTTCTGGTGTGCTGTTGACCTGAATTTTCGATCCATGTGCATTTTATCGCATTCCGAGAACCTTCGATTTTTTCCTCGAAAAAAATCCAAGGCTAACCACTGTCATTTTGATTGAGATTTTAACCCCGACCTCCCAACTTTGCAAAGCCACAGTTTCCAAACCAGGCGTCGCCCGGACATAAAACCGCCATTTCTGGTGTGCTGTTGACCTGAATTTTCGATCCATGTGCATTTTATCGCTTTCCGAGGACCTTCGATTTTTTCCTCGAAAAAAATCCAAGGCTAACCACTGTCATTTTGATTGAGATTTTAACCCCGACCTCCCAACTTTGCAAAGCCACAGTTTCCAAACCAGGCGTCGCCCGGACATAAAACCGCCATTTCTGGTGTGCTGTTGACCTGAATTTTCGATCCATGTGCATTTTATCGCATTCCGAGAACCTTCGATTTTTTCCTCGAAAAAAATCCAAGGCTAACCACTGTCATTTTGATTGAGATTTTAACCCCGACCTCCCAACTTTGCAAAGCCACAGTTTCCAAACCAGGCGTCGCCCGGACATAAAACCGCCATTTCTGGTGTGCTGTTGACCTGAATTTTCGATCCATGTGCATTTTATCGCTTTCCGAGGACCTTCGATTTTTTCCTCGAAAAAAATCCAAGGCTAACCACTGTCATTTTGATTGAGATTTTAACCCCGACCTCCCAACTTTGCAAAGCCACAGTTTCCAAACCAGGCGCCGCCCGGACATAAAACCGCCATTTCTGGTGTGCTGTTGACCTGAATTTTCGATCCATGTGCATTTTATCGCATTCCGAGGACCTTCGATTTTTTCCTCGAAAAAAATCCAAGGCTAACCACTGTCATTTTGATTGAGATTTTAACCCCGACCTCCCAACTTTGCAAAGCCACAGTTTCCAAACCAGGCGTCGCCCGGACATAAAACCGCCATTTCTGGTGTGCTGTTGACCTGAATTTTCGATCCATGTGCATTTTATCGCTTTCCGAGGACCTTCGATTTTTTCCTCGAAAAAAATCCAAGGCTAACCACTGTCATTTTGATTGAGATTTTAACCCCGACCTCCCAACTTTGCAAAGCCACAGTTTCCAAACCAGGCGTCGCCCGGACATAAAACCGCCATTTCTGGTGTGCTGTTGACCTGAATTTTCGATCCATGTGCATTTTATCGCATTCCGAGGACCTTCGATTTTTTCCTCGAAAAAAATCCAAGGCTAACCACTGTCATTTTGATTGAGATTTTAACCCCGACCTCCCAACTTTGACAAGCCACAGTTTCCAAACCAGGCGTCGCCCGGATATAAAACCGCCATTTCTGGTGTGCTGTTGACCTGAATTTTCATTGACGTGAGTTTCAGACGATTCGATTTTTCACTCGAAAAAAATCCAAGGCTAACCACTGCAATTTCGATGAGATTTCAAAGCCCTGACCCCTCAACTTTGACAAGCCACAGTTTCCAAACCAGGCGTCGCCCGGACATAAAACCGCCATTTCTGGTGTGCTGTTGACCTGAATTTTCGATCCATGTGCATTTTATCGCTTTCCGAGGACCTTCGATTTTTTCCTCGAAAAAAATCCAAGGCTAACCACTGTCATTTTGATTGAGATTTTAACCCCGACCTCCCAACTTTGACAAGCCACAGTTTCCAAACCAGGCGTCGCCCGGATATAAAACCGCCATTTCTGGTGTGCTGTTGACCTGAATTTTCATTGACGTGAGTTTCAGACGATTCGATTTTTCACTCGAAAAAAATCCAAGGCTAACCACTGGAATTTCGATGAGATTTCAAAGCCCTGACCCCTCAACTTTGACAAGCCACAGTTTCCAAACCAGGCGTCGCCCGGACATAAAACCGCCATTTCTGGTGTGCTGTTGACCTGAATTTTCGATCCATGTGCATTTTATCGCTTTCCGAGGACCTTCGATTTTTTCCTCGAAAAAAATCCAAGGCTAACCACTGTCATTTTGATTGAGATTTTAACCCCGACCTCCCAACTTTGACAAGCCACAGTTTCCAAACCAGGCGTCGCCCGGATATAAAACCGCCATTTCTGGTGTGCTGTTGACCTGAATTTTCATTGACGTGAGTTTCAGACGATTCGATTTTTCACTCGAAAAAAATCCAAGGCTAACCACTGCAATTTCGATGAGATTTCAAAGCCCTGACCCCTCAACTTTGACAAGCCACAGTTTCCAAACCAGGCGTCGCCCGGACATAAAACCGCCATTTCTGGTGTGCTGTTGACCTGAATTTTCGATCCATGTGCATTTTATCGCTTTCCGAGGACCTTCGATTTTTCCCTCGAAAAAAATCCAAGGCTAACCACTGTCATTTTGATTGAGATTTTAACCCCGACCTCCCAACTTTGCAAAGCCACAGTTTCCAAACCAGGCGTCGCCCGGACATAAAACCGCCATTTCTGGTGTGCTGTTGACCTGAATTTTCGATCCATGTGCATTTTATCGCTTTCCGAGGACCTTCGATTTTTTCCTCGAAAAAAATCCAAGGCTAACCACTGTCATTTTGATTGAGATTTTAACCCCGACCTCCCAACTTTGCCAAGCCACAGTTTCCAAACCAGGCGTCGCCCGGACATAAAACCGCCATTTCTGGTGTGCTGTTGACCTGAATTTTCGATCCATGTGCATTTTATCGCATTCCGAGGACCTTCGATTTTTTCCTCGAAAAAAATCCAAGGCTAACCACTGTCATTTTGATTGAGATTTTAACCCCGACCTCCCAACTTTGCAAAGCCACAGTTTCCAAACCAGGCGTCGCCCGGACATAAAACCGCCATTTCTGGTGTGCTGTTGACCTGAATTTTCGATCCATGTGCATTTTATCGCTTTCCGAGGACCTTCGATTTTTTCCTCGAAAAAAATCCAAGGCTAACCACTGTCATTTTGATTGAGATTTTAACCCCGACCTCCCAACTTTGCAAAGCCACAGTTTCCAAACCAGGCGTCGCCCGGACATAAAACCGCCATTTCTGGTGTGCTGTTGACCTGAATTTTCGATCCATGTGCATTTTATCGCATTCCGAGGACCTTCGATTTTTTCCTCGAAAAAAATCCAAGGCTAACCACTGTCATTTTGATTGAGATTTTAACCCCGACCTCCCAACTTTGACAAGCCACAGTTTCCAAACCAGGCGTCGCCCGGATATAAAACCGCCATTTCTGGTGTGCTGTTGACCTGAATTTTCATTGACGTGAGTTTCAGACGATTCGATTTTTCACTCGAAAAAAATCCAAGGCTAACCACTGCAATTTCGATGAGATTTCAAAGCCCTGACCCCTCAACTTTGACAAGCCACAGTTTCCAAACCAGGCGTCGCCCGGACATAAAACCGCCATTTCTGGTGTGCTGTTGACCTGAATTTTCGATCCATGTGCATTTTATCGCTTTCCGAGGACCTTCGATTTTTTCCTCGAAAAAAATCCAAGGCTAACCACTGTCATTTTGATTGAGATTTTAACCCCGACCTCCCAACTTTGACAAGCCACAGTTTCCAAACCAGGCGTCGCCCGGATATAAAACCGCCATTTCTGGTGTGCTGTTGACCTGAATTTTCATTGACGTGAGTTTCAGACGATTCGATTTTTCACTCGAAAAAAATCCAAGGCTAACCACTGGAATTTCGATGAGATTTCAAAGCCCTGACCCCTCAACTTTGACAAGCCACAGTTTCCAAACCAGGCGTCGCCCGGACATAAAACCGCCATTTCTGGTGTGCTGTTGACCTGAATTTTCGATCCATGTGCATTTTATCGCTTTCCGAGGACCTTCGATTTTTTCCTCGAAAAAAATCCAAGGCTAACCACTGTCATTTTGATTGAGATTTTAACCCCGACCTCCCAACTTTGACAAGCCACAGTTTCCAAACCAGGCGTCGCCCGGATATAAAACCGCCATTTCTGGTGTGCTGTTGACCTGAATTTTCATTGACGTGAGTTTCAGACGATTCGATTTTTCACTCGAAAAAAATCCAAGGCTAACCACTGCAATTTCGATGAGATTTCAAAGCCCTGACCCCTCAACTTTGACAAGCCACAGTTTCCAAACCAGGCGTCGCCCGGACATAAAACCGCCATTTCTGGTGTGCTGTTGACCTGAATTTTCGATCCATGTGCATTTTATCGCTTTCCGAGGACCTTCGATTTTTTCCTCGAAAAAAATCCAAGGCTAACCACTGTCATTTTGATTGAGATTTTAACCCCGACCTCCCAACTTTGCAAAGCCACAGTTTCCAAACCAGGCGTCGCCCGGATATAAAACCGCCATTTCTGGTGTGCTGTTGACCTGAATTTTCATTGACGTGAGTTTCAGACGATTCGATTTTTCACTCGAAAAAAATCCAAGGCTAACCACTGCAATTTCGATGAGATTTCAAAGCCCTGACCCCTCAACTTTGACAAGCCACAGTTTCCAAACCAGGCGTCGCCCGGACATAAAACCGCCATTTCTGGTGTGCTGTTGACCTGAATTTTCGATCCATGTGCATTTTATCGCTTTCCGAGGACCTTCGATTTTTTCCTCGAAAAAAATCCAAGGCTAACCACTGTCATTTTGATTGAGATTTTAACCCCGACCTCCCAACTTTGACAAGCCACAGTTTCCAAACCAGGCGTCGCCCGGACATAAAACCGCCATTTCTGGTGTGCTGTTGACCTGAATTTTCGATCCATGTGCATTTTATCGCTTTCCGAGGACCTTCGATTTTTTCCTCGAAAAAAATTCAAGGCTAACCACTGTCATTTTGATTGAGATTTTAACCCCGACCTCCCAACTTTGCAAAGCCACAGTTTCCAAACCAGGCGTCGCCCGGACATAAAACCGCCATTTCTGGTGTGCTGTTGACCTGAATTTTCGATCCATGTGCATTTTATCGCATTCCGAGGACCTTCGATTTTTTCCTCGAAAAAAATCCAAGGCTAACCACTGTCATTTTGATTGAGATTTTAACCCCGACCTCCCAACTTTGCAAAGCCACAGTTTCCAAACCAGGCGTCGCCCGGACATAAAACCGCCATTTCTGGTGTGCTGTTGACCTGAATTTTCGATCCATGTGCATTTTATCGCTTTCCGAGGACCTTCGATTTTTTCCTCGAAAAAAATCCAAGGCTAACCACTGTCATTTTGATTGAGATTTTAACCCCGACCTCCCAACTTTGACAAGCCACAGTTTCCAAACCAGGCGTCGCCCGGATATAAAACCGCCATTTCTGGTGTGCTGTTGACCTGAATTTTCATTGACGTGAGTTTCAGACGATTCGATTTTTCACTCGAAAAAAATCCAAGGCTAACCACTGCAATTTCGATGAGATTTCAAAGCCCTGACCCCTCAACTTTGACAAGCCACAGTTTCCAAACCAGGCGTCGCCCGGACATAAAACCGCCATTTCTGGTGTGCTGTTGACCTGAATTTTCGATCCATGTGCATTTTATCGCTTTCCGAGGACCTTCGATTTTTTCCTCGAAAAAAATCCAAGGCTAACCACTGTCATTTTGATTGAGATTTTAACCCCGACCTCCCAACTTTGACAAGCCACAGTTTCCAAACCAGGCGTCGCCCGGATATAAAACCGCCATTTCTGGTGTGCTGTTGACCTGAATTTTCATTGACGTGAGTTTCAGACGATTCGATTTTTCACTCGAAAAAAATCCAAGGCTAACCACTGCAATTTCGATGAGATTTCAAAGCCCTGACCCCTCAACTTTGACAAGCCACAGTTTCCAAACCAGGCGTCGCCCGGACATAAAACCGCCATTTCTGGTGTGCTGTTGACCTGAATTTTCGATCCATGTGCATTTTATCGCTTTCCGAGGACCTTCGATTTTTTCCTCGAAAAAAATCCAAGGCTAACCACTGTCATTTTGATTGAGATTTTAACCCCGACCTCCCAACTTTGACAAGCCACAGTTTCCAAACCAGGCGTCGCCCGGATATAAAACCGCCATTTCTGGTGTGCTGTTGACCTGAATTTTCATTGACGTGAGTTTCAGACGATTCGATTTTTCACTCGAAAAAAATCCAAGGCTAACCACTGCAATTTCGATGAGATTTCAAAGCCCTGACCCCTCAACTTTGACAAGCCACAGTTTCCAAACCAGGCGTCGCCCGGACATAAAACCGCCATTTCTGGTGTGCTGTTGACCTGAATTTTCGATCCATGTGCATTTTATCGCTTTCCGAGGACCTTCGATTTTTTCCTCGAAAAAAATCCAAGGCTAACCACTGTCATTTTGATTGAGATTTTAACCCCGACCTCCCAACTTTGACAAGCCACAGTTTCCAAACCAGGCGTCGCCCGGATATAAAACCGCCATTTCTGGTGTGCTGTTGACCTGAATTTTCATTGACGTGAGTTTCAGACGATTCGATTTTTCACTCGAAAAAAATCCAAGGCTAACCACTGCAATTTCGATGAGATTTCAAAGCCCTGACCCCTCAACTTTGACAAGCCACAGTTTCCAAACCAGGCGTCGCCCGGACATAAAACCGCCATTTCTGGTGTGCTGTTGACCTGAATTTTCGATCCATGTGCATTTTATCGCTTTCCGAGGACCTTCGATTTTTTCCTCGAAAAAAATCCAAGGCTAACCACTGTCATTTTGATTGAGATTTTAACCCCGACCTCCCAACTTTGACAAGCCACAGTTTCCAAACCAGGCGTCGCCCGGATATAAAACCGCCATTTCTGGTGTGCTGTTGACCTGAATTTTCATTGACGTGAGTTTCAGACGATTCGATTTTTCACTCGAAAAAAATCCAAGGCTAACCACTGCAATTTCGATGAGATTTCAAAGCCCTGACCCCTCAACTTTGACAAGCCACAGTTTCCAAACCAGGCGTCGCCCGGACATAAAACCGCCATTTCTGGTGTGCTGTTGACCTGAATTTTCGATCCATGTGCATTTTATCGCTTTCCGAGGACCTTCGATTTTTTCCTCGAAAAAAATCCAAGGCTAACCACTGTCATTTTGATTGAGATTTTAACCCCGACCTCCCAACTTTGCAAAGCCACAGTTTCCAAACCAGGCGTCGCCCGGATATAAAACCGCCATTTCTGGTGTGCTGTTGACCTGAATTTTCATTGACGTGAGTTTCAGACGATTCGATTTTTCACTCGAAAAAAATCCAAGGCTAACCACTGCAATTTCGATGAGATTTCAAAGCCCTGACCCCTCAACTTTGACAAGCCACAGTTTCCAAACCAGGCGTCGCCCGGACATAAAACCGCCATTTCTGGTGTGCTGTTGACCTGAATTTTCGATCCATGTGCATTTTATCGCTTTCCGAGGACCTTCGATTTTTTCCTCGAAAAAAATCCAAGGCTAACCACTGTCATTTTGATTGAGATTTTAACCCCGACCTCCCAACTTTGCAAAGCCACAGTTTCCAAACCAGGCGTCGCCCGGATATAAAACCGCCATTTCTGGTGTGCTGTTGACCTGAATTTTCATTGACGTGAGTTTCAGACGATTCGATTTTTCACTCGAAAAAAATCCAAGGCTAACCACTGCAATTTCGATGAGATTTCAAAGCCCTGACCCCTCAACTTTGACAAGCCACAGTTTCCAAACCAGGCGTCGCCCGGACATAAAACCGCCATTTCTGGTGTGCTGTTGACCTGAATTTTCGATCCATGTGCATTTTATCGCTTTCCGAGGACCTTCGATTTTTTCCTCGAAAAAAATCCAAGGCTAACCACTGTCATTTTGATTGAGATTTTAACCCCGACCTCCCAACTTTGACAAGCCACAGTTTCCAAACCAGGCGTCGCCCGGATATAAAACCGCCATTTCTGGTGTGCTGTTGACCTGAATTTTCATTGACGTGAGTTTCAGACGATTCGATTTTTCACTCGAAAAAAATCCAAGGCTAACCACTGCAATTTCGATGAGATTTCAAAGCCCTGACCCCTCAACTTTGACAAGCCACAGTTTCCAAACCAGGCGTCGCCCGGACATAAAACCGCCATTTCTGGTGTGCTGTTGACCTGAATTTTCGATCCATGTGCATTTTATCGCTTTCCGAGGACCTTCGATTTTTTCCTCGAAAAAAATCCAAGGCTAACCACTGTCATTTTGATTGAGATTTTAACCCCGACCTCCCAACTTTGCAAAGCCACAGTTTCCAAACCAGGCGCCGCCCGGATATAAAACCGCCATTTCTGGTGTGCTGTTGACCTGAATTTTCATTGACGTGAGTTTCAGACGATTCGATTTTTCACTCGAAAAAAATCCAAGGCTAACCACTGCAATTTCGATGAGATTTCAAAGCCCTGACCCCTCAACTTTGACAAGCCACAGTTTCCAAACCAGGCGTCGCCCGGATATAAAACCGCCATTTCTGGTGTGCTGTTGACCTGAATTTTCGATCCATGTGCATTTTATCGCTTTCCGAGGACCTTCGATTTTTTCCTCGAAAAAAATCCAAGGCTAACCACTGTCATTTTGATTGAGATTTTAACCCCGACCTCCCAACTTTGCCAAGCCACAGTTTCCAAACCAGGCGTCGCCCGGATATAAAACCGCCATTTCTGGTGTGCTGTTGACCTGAATTTTCATTGACGTGAGTTTCAGACGATTCGATTTTTCACTCGAAAAAAATCCAAGGCTAACCACTGCAATTTCGATGAGATTTCAAAGCCCTGACCCCTCAACTTTGACAAGCCACAGTTTCCAAACCAGGCGTCGCCCGGACATAAAACCGCCATTTCTGGTGTGCTGTTGACCTGAATTTTCGATCCATGTGCATTTTATCGCTTTCCGAGGACCTTCGATTTTTTCCTCGAAAAAAATCCAAGGCTAACCACTGTCATTTTGATTGAGATTTTAACCCCGACCTCCCAACTTTGACAAGCCACAGTTTCCAAACCAGGCGTCGCCCGGATATAAAACCGCCATTTCTGGTGTGCTGTTGACCTGAATTTTCATTGACGTGAGTTTCAGACGATTCGATTTTTCACTCGAAAAAAATCCAAGGCTAACCACTGCAATTTCGATGAGATTTCAAAGCCCTGACCCCTCAACTTTGACAAGCCACAGTTTCCAAACCAGGCGTCGCCCGGACATAAAACCGCCATTTCTGGTGTGCTGTTGACCTGAATTTTCGATCCATGTGCATTTTATCGCTTTCCGAGGACCTTCGATTTTTTCCTCGAAAAAAATCCAAGGCTAACCACTGTCATTTTGATTGAGATTTTAACCCCGACCTCCCAACTTTGACAAGCCACAGTTTCCAAACCAGGCGTCGCCCGGATATAAAACCGCCATTTCTGGTGTGCTGTTGACCTGAATTTTCATTGACGTGAGTTTCAGACGATTCGATTTTTCACTCGAAAAAAATCCAAGGCTAACCACTGCAATTTCGATGAGATTTCAAAGCCCTGACCCCTCAACTTTGACAAGCCACAGTTTCCAAACCAGGCGTCGCCCGGACATAAAACCGCCATTTCTGGTGTGCTGTTGACCTGAATTTTCGATCCATGTGCATTTTATCGCTTTCCGAGGACCTTCGATTTTTTCCTCGAAAAAAATCCAAGGCTAACCACTGTCATTTTGATTGAGATTTTAACCCCGACCTCCCAACTTTGCAAAGCCACAGTTTCCAAACCAGGCGTCGCCCGGATATAAAACCGCCATTTCTGGTGTGCTGTTGACCTGAATTTTCATTGACGTGAGTTTCAGACGATTCGATTTTTCACTCGAAAAAAATCCAAGGCTAACCACTGCAATTTCGATGAGATTTCAAAGCCCTGACCCCTCAACTTTGACAAGCCACAGTTTCCAAACCAGGCGTCGCCCGGACATAAAACCGCCATTTCTGGTGTGCTGTTGACCTGAATTTTCGATCCATGTGCATTTTATCGCTTTCCGAGGACCTTCGATTTTTTCCTCGAAAAAAATCCAAGGCTAACCACTGTCATTTTGATTGAGATTTTAACCCCGACCTCCCAACTTTGACAAGCCACAGTTTCCAAACCAGGCGTCGCCCGGATATAAAACCGCCATTTCTGGTGTGCTGTTGACCTGAATTTTCATTGACGTGAGTTTCAGACGATTCGATTTTTCACTCGAAAAAAATCCAAGGCTAACCACTGCAATTTCGATGAGATTTCAAAGCCCTGACCCCTCAACTTTGACAAGCCACAGTTTCCAAACCAGGCGTCGCCCGGACATAAAACCGCCATTTCTGGTGTGCTGTTGACCTGAATTTTCGATCCATGTGCATTTTATCGCTTTCCGAGGACCTTCGATTTTTTCCTCGAAAAAAATCCAAGGCTAACCACTGTCATTTTGATTGAGATTTTAACCCCGACCTCCCAACTTTGACAAGCCACAGTTTCCAAACCAGGCGTCGCCCGGATATAAAACCGCCATTTCTGGTGTGCTGTTGACCTGAATTTTCATTGACGTGAGTTTCAGACGATTCGATTTTTCACTCGAAAAAAATCCAAGGCTAACCACTGCAATTTCGATGAGATTTCAAAGCCCTGACCCCTCAACTTTGACAAGCCACAGTTTCCAAACCAGGCGTCGCCCGGACATAAAACCGCCATTTCTGGTGTGCTGTTGACCTGAATTTTCGATCCATGTGCATTTTATCGCTTTCCGAGGACCTTCGATTTTTTCCTCGAAAAAAATCCAAGGCTAACCACTGTCATTTTGATTGAGATTTTAACCCCGACCTCCCAACTTTGACAAGCCACAGTTTCCAAACCAGGCGTCGCCCGGATATAAAACCGCCATTTCTGGTGTGCTGTTGACCTGAATTTTCATTGACGTGAGTTTCAGACGATTCGATTTTTCACTCGAAAAAAATCCAAGGCTAACCACTGCAATTTCGATGAGATTTCAAAGCCCTGACCCCTCAACTTTGACAAGCCACAGTTTCCAAACCAGGCGTCGCCCGGACATAAAACCGCCATTTCTGGTGTGCTGTTGACCTGAATTTTCGATCCATGTGCATTTTATCGCTTTCCGAGGACCTTCGATTTTTTCCTCGAAAAAAATCCAAGGCTAACCACTGTCATTTTGATTGAGATTTTAACCCCGACCTCCCAACTTTGCAAAGCCACAGTTTCCAAACCAGGCGTCGCCCGGATATAAAACCGCCATTTCTGGTGTGCTGTTGACCTGAATTTTCATTGACGTGAGTTTCAGACGATTCGATTTTTCACTCGAAAAAAATCCAAGGCTAACCACTGCAATTTCGATGAGATTTCAAAGCCCTGACCCCTCAACTTTGACAAGCCACAGTTTCCAAACCAGGCGTCGCCCGGACATAAAACCGCCATTTCTGGTGTGCTGTTGACCTGAATTTTCGATCCATGTGCATTTTATCGCTTTCCGAGGACCTTCGATTTTTTCCTCGAAAAAAATCCAAGGCTAACCACTGTCATTTTGATTGAGATTTTAACCCCGACCTCCCAACTTTGACAAGCCACAGTTTCCAAACCAGGCGTCGCCCGGATATAAAACCGCCATTTCTGGTGTGCTGTTGACCTGAATTTTCATTGACGTGAGTTTCAGACGATTCGATTTTTCACTCGAAAAAAATCCAAGGCTAACCACTGCAATTTCGATGAGATTTCAAAGCCCTGACCCCTCAACTTTGACAAGCCACAGTTTCCAAACCAGGCGTCGCCCGGACATAAAACCGCCATTTCTGGTGTGCTGTTGACCTGAATTTTCGATCCATGTGCATTTTATCGCTTTCCGAGGACCTTCGATTTTTTCCTCGAAAAAAATCCAAGGCTAACCACTGTCATTTTGATTGAGATTTTAACCCCGACCTCCCAACTTTGACAAGCCACAGTTTCCAAACCAGGCGTCGCCCGGATATAAAACCGCCATTTCTGGTGTGCTGTTGACCTGAATTTTCATTGACGTGAGTTTCAGACGATTCGATTTTTCACTCGAAAAAAATCCAAGGCTAACCACTGCAATTTCGATGAGATTTCAAAGCCCTGACCCCTCAACTTTGACAAGCCACAGTTTCCAAACCAGGCGTCGCCCGGACATAAAACCGCCATTTCTGGTGTGCTGTTGACCTGAATTTTCGATCCATGTGCATTTTATCGCTTTCCGAGGACCTTCGATTTTTTCCTCGAAAAAAATCCAAGGCTAACCACTGTCATTTTGATTGAGATTTTAACCCCGACCTCCCAACTTTGACAAGCCACAGTTTCCAAACCAGGCGTCGCCCGGATATAAAACCGCCATTTCTGGTGTGCTGTTGACCTGAATTTTCATTGACGTGAGTTTCAGACGATTCGATTTTTCACTCGAAAAAAATCCAAGGCTAACCACTGCAATTTCGATGAGATTTCAAAGCCCTGACCCCTCAACTTTGACAAGCCACAGTTTCCAAACCAGGCGTCGCCCGGACATAAAACCGCCATTTCTGGTGTGCTGTTGACCTGAATTTTCGATCCATGTGCATTTTATCGCTTTCCGAGGACCTTCGATTTTTTCCTCGAAAAAAATCCAAGGCTAACCACTGTCATTTTGATTGAGATTTTAACCCCGACCTCCCAACTTTGACAAGCCACAGTTTCCAAACCAGGCGTCGCCCGGATATAAAACCGCCATTTCTGGTGTGCTGTTGACCTGAATTTTCATTGACGTGAGTTTCAGACGATTCGATTTTTCACTCGAAAAAAATCCAAGGCTAACCACTGCAATTTCGATGAGATTTCAAAGCCCTGACCCCTCAACTTTGACAAGCCACAGTTTCCAAACCAGGCGTCGCCCGGACATAAAACCGCCATTTCTGGTGTGCTGTTGACCTGAATTTTCGATCCATGTGCATTTTATCGCTTTCCGAGGACCTTCGATTTTTTCCTCGAAAAAAATCCAAGGCTAACCACTGTCATTTTGATTGAGATTTTAACCCCGACCTCCCAACTTTGACAAGCCACAGTTTCCAAACCAGGCGTCGCCCGGATATAAAACCGCCATTTCTGGTGTGCTGTTGACCTGAATTTTCATTGACGTGAGTTTCAGACGATTCGATTTTTCACTCGAAAAAAATCCAAGGCTAACCACTGCAATTTCGATGAGATTTCAAAGCCCTGACCCCTCAACTTTGACAAGCCACAGTTTCCAAACCAGGCGTCGCCCGGACATAAAACCGCCATTTCTGGTGTGCTGTTGACCTGAATTTTCGATCCATGTGCATTTTATCGCTTTCCGAGGACCTTCGATTTTTTCCTCGAAAAAAATCCAAGGCTAACCACTGTCATTTTGATTGAGATTTTAACCCCGACCTCCCAACTTTGACAAGCCACAGTTTCCAAACCAGGCGTCGCCCGGATATAAAACCGCCATTTCTGGTGTGCTGTTGACCTGAATTTTCATTGACGTGAGTTTCAGACGATTCGATTTTTCACTCGAAAAAAATCCAAGGCTAACCACTGCAATTTCGATGAGATTTCAAAGCCCTGACCCCTCAACTTTGACAAGCCACAGTTTCCAAACCAGGCGTCGCCCGGACATAAAACCGCCATTTCTGGTGTGCTGTTGACCTGAATTTTCGATCCATGTGCATTTTATCGCTTTCCGAGGACCTTCGATTTTTTCCTCGAAAAAAATCCAAGGCTAACCACTGTCATTTTGATTGAGATTTTAACCCCGACCTCCCAACTTTGACAAGCCACAGTTTCCAAACTAGTTCGAATTTTTCACCGAAAATCAAAGTACCAGTACATCAGAAAGCCGGAAATATGAGTAGGTGCCCCACGAAACATCCTTCGCATAGGCAACAAAATCCAAAAAAAATCCTTGCATACATTTTGGTGTGTTCACCGCAGTGGTTCAGTCAAGGAGTGGATTGCCGAGGATCCTTATCAGATCTTGGTGAATTTGCGGAAGTTGAGGGTCGAGGGCTTTAAAATCGCATCGAAATTGCCTCAAATGCACTCAAATATCCATTCAGCCTTTTGACCAGCAAATCTCCTGCAAAAAAGCAGCCCTCTTCAGCTGAAAGTTCGTTCAGTTTGATTAAAAATGTTTGAAATCTGAAAAAAAGGCAACCCGAGGTCATTTCACAATTTGATCGGTAGCAACAGTTTCATCAAAACTTTTCATTTTCCGCCAGAGTCAGAGTTAATTGCATCGTCCGTCCGTGTACCCACGACCGGCCACCAACCACCAACGTCCTGCTTCACTGTTTCAATGTGCTTCAAGTTGAAGAGTGCATAATATTTTGCCGTCTTCCCCTGCAGGTGTGTCCGTTGAAAGTTTCTGGAAACTAGACTTACCTCGAGGACGGCAGAATATATTTAGTCCTTGCTACTCCGGGTGGCTTGTGGCTGTCTCCGTGTCGCTTTTTTTTCTCGGCTCATGTGGTTGAAGGGTCTTGCAAAATTAATCTCAAACTCATTTCCATAGGAATACAAGTGCGCTGTGCTCCTGGTTCAGATTTTGCATGAGGAATAGCTCATAAATCTCATTAAATTGAGGGACGAAGGGGTAGTCCTTCATCGCTGGTCGATGAGGACGCGCTGGGGGAATGTTCTTCGCTTTGTTTCGTTTCGTTCTTCTTTTTGTTTTAATTTTTATGGAGATTTATACTCATCTGTTCTATTCTCCTTCGCCGATAAATCATTTTTAGTGCAAAGCCCACGGTTGAATGCGGGGACGCGACGAGAGTGGACCAGGCGTTATGGAGTGCGAAACGACTTTTGCAGTGCTCACTAAATCATTTAGAGGACAGAGACCAGGAGGGGATGAGACTGCATTGAATGATGGGGGAAGGGTGGTTTCGAGTTTAAACCTTTTCATCGACTCTATTGAACCGCAAGCCATTAAAGTCACACAGGACCTCTGAGGTAATTAGAGAAGGTCTGGATGAAGGACAACGATGAGTTGGTGGAGGTGATTTCCTGCTGCAGACAACAACGCTCCAGCGAAGGCGGTCTTCGAATCACAGCCTCCTTGTTCGAGAAGGAGAGGAAGACTGAGCCTTCGGTACAAAGACCAAGTCAGTTGATTTTTGTCACTACACTGGAGCACTCAGACTCAAAACCATTGGTCCATTGTACTAGACGAAGTCCTTACCTACCTCAAAGTTATAGCTGCCTATGATGACGTTCTGGCCAAGCCGTCGTCTTGGCAAATGTTGTGCGTCCTTTCTCAATGACAGCATACTCGTATACTTGGTTTTGCCCTCGCCAGACCCATTTTAGCCGCTTCCATTTCAATGCCAGCAAAGGCATCATTGTTGGCTCGCTGTGTTCGCCCAATCACGTCAATGTCATCCGCGTAGGCTAGCAGTTGAACGGACTTTTGGAAGATCGTGCCTCTTGTGTTGGTCAGTGAGTTTCGCACGATCTTCTCAAGAACGATGTTAAAGAAATCACATGACAGCGCGTCGCCTTGTCTAAAACCTTTTTTGACATTGAAGGTCTCGGTGAGTTCGTTACCGACCTTGATGGAGCAGCGAGAGTTCTCCATCGTCATCGTGCTTAGTCTGACGAGTTTAGCAGGAATGTCAAAACTAGACATGGCGCATCATCGTGGTCATCACTCAAATTTCATGACCATAGGTGAGAGTTGGAGCAAATACTGCGTCAAAAACCGCTAACTTGGCTTTGACACCCAGCTTGGGACAAAGAATTGTTTCCAGAAATCGGTTCTAACTTTTCGAAATGGCAGCAGACGAATGCGGCGAGATGCCGAAATTTACTGCACATCTGCTTCGTTGTGCATTGCTGCATGCATTAATGTATGCAGTATTGCTGCATGCATCAATGCATGTAGTATTGCGCTTCGGCAGAATATATACTGAAATTAGAACGATACAGAGAAGAATTGAATGGCCCCCATTGCTGCACATCTTGTCCAGGTTAACAATAAGCTCCGAGACAAAAAATAGAATTCCAACTTCCAGTCTCCAAATTCAATCCGAAACCACCTCGAATTCCATACGAACTTCCGCAAAACATCCAGTCACGCGTTTCCCGTCTCTATTTCGTCAAAATGTCGTGCTAATCGCTCGTAAAAATCAGGAGTGATTCAGAATTTTGTTGAAATGATGTCTTTGGACAGACACCGACAACATTTCATTGACCTGACACAGATACCGTGTGTGTCGTTCTGTTTTCATCCCCTTGACTCTCAGGCAGCAGGTTCCCGAACAAAAGCCACTGACAAAATCCAAAAAAAACAAATGCATCAAAATAGCACATCACTATCTTAACTTGCCCATAGGTACACACACATTCATCCACTCCCACCCCGTTCGCATTCAGCCGCAGTCTCTAATCGTTTGGGGTAAAGTTCCTCTACCCTGGCACCAGCGATAAGAGCGCACCCAGTCGAACTGATAACGATAAGGTTTTCAAATGTTTTCGGTGTTCTCCGAAGTTTTTTGCTGTATTTTCAGTCGTCCCATCGTGCTGTTGGGATCTCTGTGGTGCTTGTTACGTTCTCAAAGTTGAGGAAATTTATTCGCGGGCGGTGTTCGTGCGTGCGACAACCGTAGTGTGTATCCGTATTGTGATTTTTTTTTTGTTACGTATCCTTGTTGAAGGAGACTTGCCTGTGATTTAGAGGATACTCTTGAATAGTGCGTGTAAATTTTAAGTGACAAAATCAGAGAAAATTATGCTGCTTAGGAAAGGATTAACCAAGTCGGTGTTTGCGACAAATAACCTCGTTCCCAGATTGAATTTGTGGCGATCTTTAAGCAGTCAAAATGGAAATCGATCGGGTGTAAGTGGATTTTTTTCATCTCAATTCATCGGATTAGGAATGTGATCAGAGGGTGAATGTGGTTTGAAGTCATGGAGAGAGTTGTGGAGAGATTTTTGAACTTCGTCTTCAGAGATTCGGGGAGAAATTTCTTAAATTCATCGTTGATTCAGGGGAATTGAGGAAAATTCTTTAGGGTAATCCAAATCGGGTTCAAGAATTCAGGTCAATTTTGGGTTTGTGGATCAAAATGTGTCAATTTCTTGGTTGTTTTTTTTTCTTTTTTGTCGTTTTTGAAGCCCTACACTGAAGCATTCAGACTCAAAGACTGGTCCATTGTACAAGACCAGCAGGCGCTTTTGTAGTGAGGAGTCTACATCATCAGCTCTCACCTCATCAGCACCGAATAACTGCCACCTAATCCGAGCAAATGCGGGACAATGGCAGAGGAAGTATCATCGTTTTCTCCACAGGCCTCACAGAGGGTTTCATCGCTTCGATTGGTTACTTCAAAGCTTCTTTGTAGCATCAACAAAATGCGTGCAGTAAAACACGTGCAGCAAAATAAAAGAATATGACTTTATAAGTGTAAGTGGACACATCTGCTTACTGCACGATGCAGTTTGTCTCTGTTTCCAATTTTGGTGCAGACCAAATGTAGTAGATCAGCAAGATAGGAGACTTTCTGGATAAAAACCCATTCCCTACCTTAGTCAAATTCAAGAATTCTGTGCCATAAGTTAAACAATGAGCTACTTTTTGTTGGCCCAGAAGAACGTCTTCTTCAAATTCCTACGTCCTGTTGCTAGACTCCAGTGTCGGTCTTGACATATTTTTGACTTTTTTTCTTCTTCTTTGGAACTCTTGCCTTCTTCTTCAAGGAATCATCTTCTCCCTCAAATTCCCAGATCTTGTTGCTGGAAATCCAGTCTTGGTCTTGGCAAATTTTTGAATTTTTTTTCACTTTCTGGAATCTTTTTTGTAGCTCTTTCCTCCTACTTCAGAGAATCTTCTCCTCAGATTCCGACATCCTGTTGAAGGAACTCCAGTCTCGGACTTTTTGAAGTCTCTTTTGAACTCTTGCCTTCTTCTTCAAGGAATCATCTTCTCCCTCAAATTCCCAGATCTTGTTGCTAGAACTGAAGACTTGGTCTTGAAGTATTTTCTTGCAGTCTTCCTTCGAACTCTTGCCCATTTTTGCTGGTTCCTATTCTACATTCCAAGAGACTTGTCGAGAGCAGCATAAATCCTCTGAAACCAAAAAAGGAAGTTCTTTATTCCTGAAGACTCCAGCGTTGCATTTTTTCAACAGAATAACGTTTTTGAACATTTCTGTGAACGCACATAAGAGGAAAAGAAACCGTCATTCCAAGAGAGATTTCATTTTCGTCAGAATTTGAGCAGTGTAGGGAAAAAGGAGAAGCAAAAAATGAACAAATATTCGATGAAGCTTAATGGACTGTTAGAGAACTCCTCCTTCTGTAACCTACTCTTTTTGCATTCAAAATTCTGCACTCCACCCAAACTTCGCAGTAAAATGCCTAAGTCGACTTAAGGGAGCGGCGATTAGTGCTGATTGAGTCCCTCTTCTGAGACATATTTTTCTTCTTTTTTCCTGAGACATATTTTCAGGCCTTCTTTCCTGTCTTTCCCGTCTTTCACTTCCGTTGGAACAGAAGACGAGAGGAAGATTAGGCTTCGTTTGAAAATTTCGATAAACGAGCTCCTTTTGCAGAAGTTTTTCTGACTAAATTCGAAATTCGAATAAATAAAGTCCTAAATTTCCCAAAAATCGAATTAACCGTATAAGGCTGAACGTGATTTTTTACTGTGGTCTTTGTTGAAGATTTAGGGTCACGGTGCATGCCTCGAACCTCTTCCGATTATATTGCCCTAGGAGTTTCTTGGCCTGCTTCATTCCAAGAGCGTTATTCCAGGTTTCTGTCAGGGTCCTTCTTTCTAGTTCCCTGAATTCTTCTCTGAGGCGATGATCTCCTACAGCGCAGAATGGTTCAGAGCCTATGAAGGATTCTGATACTCCTTTCCTTGCCAGGGAGTTGGTCATTTCATTGCCTTCTATCCCCGTATGGTCAGGTATCCAGTAGAGTTTTACTCGGTTTCTCCTACTCAACTCTTTTAGCTTCTTCAGGCATTCCCATACAAGCATGGATTTGATAATGTAGGAGTCTAGTGCCATTATAGCGGCTCGAATGTCCGACATTATTGCTATGTCGCAGTTGGTATAATTCCTTTTAAGGCTGATCTGAACGCATCTGTCTGTGGTATAAATTTCCGCTTGAAAAATGCTGGTACATTCCTTCATGGGTTCTAAGTATTTTGTCCTGAGTGTAAATACTTCCGCTCCAGTTCCTTCATTAGTTCTTGATCCATCTGTATACCATTTTAACGTGTTGCTACTCAGTCTGTCGGCCATGGACTTACTGCTCTAGTCCCTTTTGGTGCTGAGCTTACTGGTAAATTTCTTTTGGAAGTTGAATTTACTAATCGCGTCATCCTTCGGAATGGCCAGGAGTGGTAGCTTTTTGATTAGTGCGTCGAATTGCCTCGCTGCAATGCACCTGTCTTTTGCTATCTCTACTGTTGCGGTGCTTTAGTCTGTTTATAAGGCATCTAGCATTGGCACGTTGTTTGAGCGGGTCCCTCAATTTTGACGTGGTCACGGTTTTGAGGATCATCCTGGCACTGTCTAGTGTTTAGTTCGCCTCGCCTGGTGGCTCGACAAGGAGTCTCGACGAGGAGACTCGGAGGGGGCTTTGTCGGCTTCCGGTGTGGGAGGATGCGTCCGACCTTTGCCACCTAGGGCCTCAGTCTTAGCATCCTCCTTCTCCTCTGCAGACTCAGACCTATCCCCGCAGGTGTGCGCATCGGGTCAAGGCGTAATGTCACACACGGTTGTGTTCAAGACAAGCTCTCAAATCTCAAATCTCTCCAGAGGTAATAATGGCGGGGTAAACAGTCCGAGTGGGTCCGTGTTGTGCGTTCCCTCATGAGTGGAGGAGATTTGACAAGAAGATCTGATGGACAGTCTGGCTGGAAAGACTGAAAAAGAAGGCCCTTGGGGGTGATAGAAGAATTGCTGCGCTACAGTCCGAGGTGGACTTGGGCCTAGGTTCTCAGCAACCACTCGTGCTGTGCGTTCTTTCACGAGTGGGGGGTCTTACAGTTTAACGCTGACTCTAAACGGCGAAATTGAGAAGCCATTTCTAGACAGTAACGGCCACGGCGCCTACAGGCTCGTCTACTTGACTTTCCCTAACTTTCCCTAGCCGACTCCGAACGGCGATTTTGAGAAGCTTTTTCTAGACAGTTATACTCTTGGAGCATTGTCAGTGACTCGAAAGAGGTGGAGACGTGGAAAAATGCTCATCATCATCATCATCAGTGAACCGCGTTAGTGGAACTAAATGGGTCGCGGGGTTCACTCACGCACTAGAGATCTCCAGGCCACTCGATCGACTCTAACTCATCAGGAGCTATGCCCAAGCGCAACCAGGCGAGTTTTTGGACTTGGTCCAACCATCTCGTCCTGGGTCTGGCAAGCGGTCGCCTTTCTGATGGAATCGCATTCAAGGCACGCCTCGGAAGTCGCAATGCTGGGGACGTTTTGTGTTTTTTCGAAATTCGAACCTTAGACCTCGAGTGTAGGAGTCGACGCAACTACCTACTAAACCACGGTGCCCACTTAAGATCTCCAGAGATACCTTTCCGAAAAAATTCCCTTAATCTTCGTCAGGTGATTCGAAATTTTGTCACTGAAGGATAAAATTAAATTGAAGGACGTACTAAAATCAGATGTCATTCGCATGATGTTAAACGATGAGTTTCAAAAATCCCCAAATCCTCCAGATCCTTCAAATCTCTGCATGAATCTTGTCCTGACTCCTCACATACAGTTGAAAAGTCGTGTGCATTCTTCTTATGTAAACCGTCTGTTGTGTGCTGCATGTGGAGGGGGGTTGATAATTCGTGTTTGCTCCACTTCCCAATCGCGGGCTGATACGCTTATCTCTCCACTTATCGTCGAAATGCCCTGAGAGAAGGGCACACGCTACATAATTGGGTTATCAGGTTGTAAGTGGAACGGCAGAGAACATAAGTACACCTTCGGCATTGTTCCTCTGAATGATGTTTGAAGCCATTTTCAAGTCCACAAAAGTCTAGAACACACGAAACCACTTCAAACCCAATCTGTTACCCAAATCTCCATCAATCTCCTCCCCACCAGTGTTAACCGGATGTCATTCTTCTTTCCTCAGCAAACTTTCCGCTATCGTTCAAGCAGCCATCTGCTGGTCGGCTTTATTATGCGCGCGTGTGTGAATAGAAGCAAAAAAAACTCAGTCTACGATAAGCTAAGCGGCTTTTTATCTAAAACCGAAACAAGCTTCAAACAGATCGTTCAAATGTTTGGCATGCCTCGTATCTCGGGCGGTAACAACACCCCGGTGCGTGGCATTTTGGCACTTGGCGTGTCTGCCAGCCATTAGGTCAACGCGAGGTGATTGGGTAAAGGTGTGCGAAGTTGATATCAGCCAGACACCGCTAGTGCTGGCTGCTTGACTTATCTCCCTTGTCGTGCGGTGAAATAAACAAAAAAAATTCCATCGGGGTTGTTGTCGAATGTTCCCTGAGGTGGTGTGATAAAAATTAAATTCATTTTTCCAAAATGGGACTAGTCATTTTTGGGAAAGGAGTTGTGTGGCAGCGGGGGATGTCATTGCAGGCAATCGTGGAGGAAAATTGATGTGCAATTGGGGAGTGGGTCGTTTCTGGGGACTATGTGAAGCCTTCTCTGAATGTGACATCAGCAAATGAGTGTCTGTAGCCACAGTCGAGGAATAGTGGCAAAAGGGGACTTCCCGAAACCTCATAGTTTCCTCCTCTGACCACGACTAGGGTAAAAAAACCCTCGCAGAGCCACCAGATGTTTCCAAAGTCTCCTCAATCCTCAGCACAATGAATCCATTCAGGATATAAGTGGGTCACGACTGCTGCAGCGGTGACAGTAGCTTCAACCTGACCTCCTCAGTCCCCGAGAGCATTCTCAAGCAATTTGTCTTCGCTCATCTCCAGCAGTCGGTGATTCAATGCTTTCCCCCGTCCATCCTCGCCCACAGTAACTCCCAAAACCCCATCAATCAATCCATCATCAGTTTTTTTTTTTTTTCGAGCGGCAATAAATTTCGCCTCATTCCAGGGGATTATTTCGAAAGCCCTTATCTTAATGACACCTTCCCTCGGTTGATGATGACATGGTGGTTAATCCTCAGTCCGCCATTCGATAGGGACTCAATTAACCGGCAATCAGTCATATCACAGCGCTAAATGGCCGACAAAACAATGAACCTCATGTACGAGTAGATGTACGAGCGGGGCTGTACAGTCGGAGTCACCCTATCGACGAGTGTGGCGGTAATCTTGTTTTCGTTTACGCTGAGCGGTCTTATCATGCGGCGGCAGAGTGACTCCGGCGTTGGCTTTCTGTTGTTGTTTTGGTTGCTCTATCTGGATGACAGTTTGTTCAGTTTATCTGATAGATACCTCCGAATAGACAAACGATTGGTCAGCGCTGAGGCGTTCGCGATCTGTTGTTGGGACGCCATTCAAAGGTTGACAGTTCAATGGCTCGATGGAAGATTTTGCGTCTTTCTATTTTTGGCCGAACACTTGTCGATGAACTAGACTTAAGCGTGATCGTTATAAATACTGTACTTTGCCTGCCAGATGATGGTGTGCGACCGTTGACGTTTGTCGATTGTCATAAAAATGCCGTCTGACGTCATTTGTTTTTGCTGATAACGAGCGCAGAGAGGTCTGGTGATGTCAAATGTTGGAGACGCGACCTGCGACTCGGTGAGAAATGAGAGGAGATGCGTCGTGAGAGTGGTGATGGGCGATTATGGCAGGGGGCTTAGGTAACAGGTTTTGAGTGGGAGCTTTATTCGTTGAAAGCTTGTAAAATGAGTGCAGCAAAATTTGTGCAGAAAATGCGTGGGCAGACTGGACTCAGTGGTCTAAGTAAGCCGTTGAAATGTTCTTCATGTCAGCAAGGCCATCAATCTACCTTCTTCTTCTTCTTAGGGCGATACACTCCAAGGTGGACCTGGGCTTCACTCAACATGCCTCTCCAGCCAGCACGATCTTTCGCCAGCTGTCTCCAGTTTCGCACACCAAGCCAGCCGAGGTCCCCCTCGACTTGTGTGCGCCACCTTGTACGTGGACGTCCTCTGTGGCGTTGTCCCACAGGCTCCGAGTCGAAGATCAATCAACCTATCCTAACTTTAAATGCGTGGAGTAAAATGATGCATAGCAAAATGCGTGAAGTAGAATATGTGCAGCAAAATACTTACTTACTTAGCAGGCCTACGACCCATGTAGGGTCTGAGCCTGATATATCGCTGCCTTCCATCGTTCGCGGTCCTGGGCGCGCTGCTTCCAGTCATCAGGACCAAGCTGTCTTACGTCCGCGATGACTTGGTCTTTGTACCGGAGGTTCGGTCTTCCTCTCCTTCTCGAACCAGGAAGCTCTGATTCAAAGACCCTCTTAGCTGGAGCGTTGTTGTCCATGCGCTGGATGTGGTCGAGCCAGTGCAGTCGACGGAGCAAAATACGTGCAGAAAAATGCATGCAACAAAATGCGTGCAGCAAAATACGTGCAGCAAAATAAAAGAATATGACTTTATAAGTGTAACTGGGCACATGGGCTTACTGCACGACAACGCATCGATGCAGTTTGTCTCTATTTCTAATTTTGATGCAGTCCGAATGTAGTAGATCAGCAAGACAGCACAATTTGGTAGAATTTAGGGATTTAGCGTTTCCCGTAGGTGAATGTTTACAATTCAAAGTCGACTGAGAAAACAAAAATGGAAGAGAAAAAAATTGGGTTCAAAAGCGGTAACAAAATACATTCGCCTTCCTCTAGTCGAAGACGACTGGATGGCTCAGTTGTTTAAGTGCCTGCCCCAATTTGGAGCGATCCGAAGTTCGAATGCCAGTGAAAAGCAAAGTTAATACGCTTTTATCCGGTTTTTTTTAAATCTGGTCCAGTCACCATTTGCCGTTAAACTCACTATTGATGGACCAACATGGACTAAGTGTGCTGGTGAATTCGCTAGCAGCACGCTAACCTAATCTAACCCAAGTCGAACTCCCTCTAACTCCAACTAATTTTGACATCCCGTGACTTAGAGGGAGGCGACTGTAGTTATTTTCATTTATATTGTTACGCCTTTTCACATCCATGGCACAAAGAATTGTGTCCAGAAATCAATTCTCACTTTTCGCAATGACAGCAGACGAATGCGAAGTGATGTCAAAATTTGCTGCACATCTGTTTCGTTGGGCATTGCTGCACGCATCAATGCATCCAGCAGAGTTTTCACCACTGAGTCCCTTTCGAAGTGAATCATCCCGGAGGAGGCATTTGTGGACACGTGCGCCTATTCCTCGCCGCCTTGGTCGTAGAGGGTTGGGGGTCACAGAGTCTTGAGCCTCCATTTCTACTTTTTCGCCCACCACCACAGTTGAAGATCGGGAAGCTAGAGCTTGGCTCCCTTTCGCCAGTGCTGTGCTCGCACCTATCGGTTGCCTTGGGGTTTTCGCTTTCTGGCTAGTGCTGGGTTGCATCGGCCTGCCAACAGGCTTTACACTTCTTTCAACTTTATTGAGCCCATGCTCAACGCGGCTTACTGCACCAGCTTCTGTAACCCCCCGCAGCGTATTCAGCCGGACTTTTATTTTTTTTTAATTTTTTTTTTAATCTATTTTGATCCCACGAGTAGCAGAGGAAAAGGTGGTCAGCTGCATCAGAGCCTCGCAGTAATGCGGTAAGGTCAGAGTTACTCTCCAAGGTGGTCCGGTGTCAGAGAGGCTCCGTTAGAACACAGCCTGTGTTATCCCCTGGCTGTGAACCATCCAGTGGGCACGGGTCACTTTAGGCCTTAGGTCGAATTCACAAGAGATTGGTGCTAGACTCCCCACGAATTCATTGATTTAATGAGTATTTCTCCGCGAACGGTGGCAATTTATATGCCCACGGAATATGGTGCGATTTGACGCCAATGGAAGGCATATGACTTTCGACCACTTCTTGTGGGGTTTCGCAAGGTCTTTGCTGTATGCTGACAAATTATAACCCATTCAGGCGCTAAACGTGATATTCAGTGCCTTCCTTCTGACTTTAAGGCACAAATTGCAACACATTCAGCTGCTGAATATGATATTTAGCGCGTTTCTTGTGACATGGGGGCACAAATTGCAACTCATTCAGGTGCTGAATTCAATATTCAGCGCGTTCCATCTGACATTGAGTCACTAACTGCAACCCATTCAGAAGCTGAATCCGATGTTCAGCGCGATTCTTCTGAGATTGAGGCACAGATTGAAGCCCATTCAGGTGCTGAATTCCATATTCAGCGCGTTCTTTTGACATTGAGCCACAAATTGCACCCCATTCTGTCGCTGTCGCGCGTTTCTTCTGACATTCAGCCACAAATTGCAACCCATTCACTCGCTGAATTTGATATTCAGTGCATTCCTTCTGACATTGTCCCACAAACCACCATATCTCCCTTTTTTATTGCATTCAAACCTTCAAGGCAAGGTAAACAGAGACTAATTGCGTCCCCCACTCAATAAGGAAGTACGAGTATCTATTCAATTGCGTCTTCAATTCATTCATTCGCGCATTCGTTTGCCAGCGTTACAATAACAGGAAACGAGTTGTAAGCCCGTGCGCCTATCAGCAAGTCAACATTTAGCCCTAATCGAACGCAAACATTCCTCAAGCGTCTGGCTTTATCTAGCATTTCAATCGGCTACATGCGTACTTACACCACGTCGCCATCAACCGCTCGAAGGGGGGATGCACTTCTCTCGAATTGATGATTGATTTTAATATTCAGCGGTTCAAAGAGCACTCGCAGTCAGTCATTACCTCATCCCGTGGGTCTTCTTATCTCGTGCATGATCCCCATGCATGATGGGGCACATTCACTTGCATCAATATTCACCTCCAGCTCCCGCCTTATCTATCGGCAATTCTGATTTTATGATCTGCTCTCTCATCCGCACAGCAGAATGGCAACAACCCGGAGAAGAGGGGTCTGATCTCGGAGAAGAAGCAGGTGACATTCACGGAACGGAGTCAGCTGAAGTACGCGAAGCGGCTGGTCGTCAAACTGGGCAGCGCCGTCATCACCCGAGAGGACAATCACGGACTGGCGTTGGGACGACTGGCATCCATCGTCGAGCAGGTAGGTACACCTGATTTTTATTTCAGTAATTTCAGCTGCCTCAACCCTTATTGCATGCCCGGCGTAACGACCTGTAAAGTGTCCTTTTGAAAGAAATGATTGACACCGCCGGCAAGGACGTGTTTATTTGACACTCTTGCTGGTCTTCGTTTTACGCCCGCGACATGTCTCTTGACAAATGCCGTCACATGACACAATGGGTGTGGCCCGGGCGTGGACGAGGAGGAGTGTGTGCAGCCAAGGACGAAGCTTAAATTGCCATAACATGAACCAGCAGACGGAGTGATTATTCATGTACCCTTAAAAGTTGATGCTGCTGTGCCATGTGGGGGGCGGCGGAGATGCTCTCTTTTTTCAGCCAGACAAGTTGGGATCTAATTTGTATCCGTCAAGCCGTTTTGTTGGCGTTTTTTTTTTTGTGGAGTGTGTCCCTGGCAGCCCCTTTAAAGGATAACTACCCTTCATATCTGTCAGTGTCGTTTCGAGTGTGAGCTCCAGCTCTGGAGTGATGTGGGCTCTAGTTGTTTTCGGCAAAAATGAGGTTATTTATGACACTATGTGTTGTCTTTGGGATTTTAACGGATTATCTGGGACTCGAGATGAGTGGCAGTGGGTCAAAGGGATGGGTGCGGAGAAGAGGAAGGGGAGAACTGATGGAGAGGAGATGACTTTACGGATTTGTTTCGAGGGTGTGTTCGGAAACTTTTCACATTAGTTTTTGGATAGGAATCCGTTACGCCTTGATGGGTGATTGAGTGCGTTGCGTGGGTGAAGGGGAACTTTGTAAGTTCTGCTTCTGGGTGGGAGTGACAGTTTTTAGTTCCGAATTTGAGGCGACTTTCAGATGCAGGAAGACTTTTCCACGTGTGTGTTGCTTAGGTAGTGGGAGGTGAGTTCTTTTGGTGGATAGGAGACTGCTGTATAGATTTCTTACAACAATTCGTATGAAGAACATGCTTTAAGTCCTTAGCTGAATCGTAATTCCGTTAGCTGAATTGTAAAAGTCATGGGTGGATATTTTAGCTCTGAGTGTAAGCTTTCAGATGAGGTCCAATCCATCAAAATCCATCAAGGATACTCGGAGATATCAAAGGTCCTGTTGCTTCAAAAGTTCTCCATTTTTAGACATACCTACTGAAGTTTCTGATAGCCTGGTGTCTTGGTCGAAAAATTCGCAATTCATCGGCTCTGCAAGCGCCTTTGGTGCGAATTAGGTACAGTTTCTGCAAAAAAACGCATTTGCCGCGTTGCTTCCTAGTTAGTCCTGAGCTGAATTGTAGTTCCGTTAGCTGAATTGTAAATAACCTGCGTGGATGTTTTAGCTCTGGTTGTGAGCTTTCAGATGATGTCTCTATCATCGAAATTCAACAAGGACTTTAGGAGATATCGATGATTTTGTAGCCTAAAGGACTGAAAATTCTGGTGATCTGATATCCAGAGAGGAAAAATTCGGACTTCATCGTCTCTGCGCATACAGGAGATGCATTGTAGCATGCCCATTTGATGAGAATTATATAGAGTTAGGCAGATGTCTGCAAGAATGCTTAGCTGAATTGTGGTTCCGTTAGCTGAATTGTAAGGAACATACGTCGATGCCTTAGCTCTGACTGTGAGCTTTCAGATGAGGTCTCAATCATCGAAATCCATCAAGGACTCTCGGAGATATCGACAATTTTGTTTCTTAAAGGATTCTCTCCACTTTCAGGGATACCTTCTGAAACTCCTGGTGGCCTGGTGTGTTGGGGCCGAAAAAATCGCTAAATGCGACAATTGTCCATAGGAATCATTTTGCAGCAGTATACATTTTTTTTTGCTGACGTTTGAAGTGGCATTTGCCGCCATAATCCTGTTCTAGGGGGGAAATCTAATTTCAGCAACGTCCTACTGCGGAGCAGACACACGAGTGTCCACAAAGGATTTCGTTTCAAATGCAATTCAGGAGATCTACATGTTTGACTCGTATTTTTTCCCCTTCTCCTGTTCCTGCAAAAACCGCATCCTTTTCTCCTCCTCTCCTGTTCTAAGCAAAAAGTGCACAGATTTCGAAGAACATCCTTGACTTCATCGACTACGTGTCCAAGGAGATATAGCATCTCCACTAGTCGTTCGTCGTTGCAAAAGTTTGGTTGCGAGAAGAAACTTTAAATCGAATTGACTTCTGTGCGACTCACACACATATCCACTTACAGGGATTCTCCTGTCAAAGGATAAACGAAATCGGCTCTCCATACATCTCTCTGGGCTTAGCCTGTGCTCACTGATGTCCAAAGGAGTCGAGAGACATGTGCTTCGTTATGCTCCTGAACAATTGTCAATCCCTTTTTCGAAATTGATTTCATCCCTTTCCTCTGATTCGCAGGTTGCTGAATGCCATTTGGAAGGACGAGAAGTTATGATGGTCACAAGTGGCGCTGTAGCGTTTGGCAGTCAAAAGCTCGCCCAGGAACTACTCATGTCGCTGTCGATGAGGGAGACTCTATCGCCGAAGGATCACTCGCGTGCGGTAAGTCTTTTATATTCATCACAAGGACATCAACGATGACTGCAAGGACATGCTGAGCGGATTTGTAATGAAATTGTTTTGCTTTCTGTTTTTTTTTTTTACACCACAGGAGTCTGGGATGTTGCTTGAGCCAAGGGCTGCTGCCGCTGTTGGACAATCGGGATTGATGTCCTTGTACGATGCCATGTTTGCGCAGTATGGAGTCAAGATTGCTCAGGTTTGTATTTGTTGCTGCGACTGGTGGTGGTGATTTATTCAGAATGAGTGAGGGTTGGAGTTGGTTTTTTCGGCGAAGAAAGGATTTCAAGGATAAGGAGGGAAGACAATGGACTTGTAATGATATGCCGCGGTGAATGGTTTTCTCTGGAACCGATGGCAATGAATAAATGAGGGATACCACAGGGGTCCAGTCTAAGGCCCATTCTCTTAATTCATTTTCTGCTCAAGGCTCTTGGAGGATTAATTTCCGTGGAAGCTGTTCCCCACTGAATTCCATCGTAAACCTTGAGTGAAATTGTCTGTATCCTCGTGGCAACCCAAGGATATCTCCAGAGTCCCATTTTCATCCTGCAAATCTGCGGAAATCTCAGCAAAATTAAAACCCCCCCTCAAAATGAAACCAAATCTCAGTGAATACATCGCCCACCACCTGAAGCATCATTGCATCCACTTCATCATCGATTCCCTCCCTCCCCCGCAGGTCCTTGTAACCAAGCCAGACTTCTACAACGACGAAACACGAAACAATCTCTTCTGTACGCTGTCGGAATTGATTAGCCTGAACATCGTGCCAATTATTAATACAAACGACGCCGTATCGCCGCCGATGTTCATCAAGGACGACGACCTGCCGGCTGGATCAAAGAAAGTGAGTATGCATGCACATGGCATCCCACCGGGTGAGCATTCATTTTTCATTTTGCTTCCTTTTTTCACACATTTCCCTGTGTGGGGTTCAATTGATTCGCAGGGCATTGCCATCAAGGATAACGATAGCTTGTCGGCCATGCTTGCCGCTGAAGTGCAAGCTGATTTATTAATCCTCATGTCGGACGTTGACGGGATATACAACAAGCCACCGTGGGAGGATGGTGCGAAGCTGATGCACACCTACACCTCGAATGACAGGCGAACCATTGAGTTTGGAAAGAAGTCGAAGGTAGGTGATGAGATGGGCTGGGGAGTCTCGTGGCGGAGGAGTGACTTTGGTTCGTCCTTTGCAGGTGGGTACCGGTGGCATGGACTCGAAGGTGAAGGCAGCAACCTGGGCGTTGGATCGCGGAGTCAGCGTTGTTATATGCAACGGCATGCAGGAGAAGGCCATTAAGACCATAATTGGCGGCAGGAAGGTGGGAACGTTCTTCACCGAGTCCACGGAGGGTTTCTCGACGCCGGTGGATGTTATGGCTGAGAATGGTGGGTTATTAGTTTTAATTAAACCAACAATCCAGACGAATGGGGTTGATGTCTGCGTTTTCCAGCACGAATCGGTGGGCGGCAGATGCAGGCACTCACCCCGCAGGAGCGGGCGAATGCTGTGAACACCCTCGCTGACCTTTTGGTCTCGAAACAGGACTTCATCTTGAGTGCGAACGCCCAGGACTTGGCTGAGGCACAGAGGAATGGACTGGCGAAACCTCTGCTCTCGAGGCTGTCGCTGAACGCAGGGAAACTGAAGAATCTGTCGACGGGATTGAAGCAGATCGCTGATTCGAGCTACAAGGTGAGTTTTGTTTGAAGACGGGGGCGTCATATTTTCGGCAATGCAAGCGGGCTAAAGACTGGGAAGTGTTTGTAGCTAACTGAGAGATCTTCTATTTCAGAAGAGTGGGGTTAGTCGCACGCTGCAGGAAGTGTTGAACCGCCTTCTCCGGCGGCAGGTGTTTAGGTGTAGGACGGGAGATGTTAAGGTGCGCAATGTCCTTAGATATCCTTCTGTTATTTGATTTGAAAGTTCAATTTGTTACGTGGTCAGGGTGGGTGGGCGAAGTTGGTTGATTTTGCGTGGTCTTTTGTGGGGTTTTGGTTGTATACAGAAGGATTCTTGCTTAATACTCTTGTCCCTAGTCTTGAGCAAGAATCCACGCTGAATGCAGTTTACTTTTTTGGGGGGGGGGGGGGGGGGGAGAAAAAAAGGTGGACTTGTGACCCTGAGAGTCCTGAGATCCTAAGAAACTGAGACCCTGAGACTCTGAGGCCCTGAGACCCTGGATCCTGAGACCCTGAGAATTTAGACCCTGAGACCCTGAAACCCTGAGATTCTGAGACACAGACCCTGAGACCCTGAGAGCGTGAGACTCTAAGGCCATGAGACCCTGAGATCCTGAGACCCTGAGACCCTGAGACCCTGAGATCCTGAGAAACTGAGACCCTAAGACCCTAAGATCCTGAGAACCTGAGACCCTGAGACCCTGAGACCCTGAGACCCTGAGACCCTAAGATCCTGAGACCCTGAGACTCTGAGGCCCTGAGACCCTGGATCCTGAGACCCTGAGAATTGAGACCCTGAGACCCTGAAACCCTGAGATTCTGAGACACAGACCCTGAGACCCTGAGAGCGTGAGACTCTAAGGCCATGAGACCCTGAGATCCTGAGACCCTGAGACCCTGAGACCCTGAGATCCTGAGAAACTGAGACCCTAAGACCCTAAGATCCTGAGAACCTGAGACCCTGAGACCCTGAGACCCTGAGACCCTAAGATCCTGAGACCCTGAGACTCTGAGGCCCTGAGACCCTGGATCCTGAGACCCTGAGAATTGAGACCCTGAGACCCTGAAACCCTGAGATTCTGAGACACAGACCCTGAGACCCTGAGAGCGTGAGACTCTAAGGCCATGAGACCCTGAGATCCTGAGATCCTGAGAACCTAAGACCCTGAGACCCTGAGATCCTGAGATCCTGACACCCTGAGAAACTGAGACACAGACCCTGAGACCCTGAGAGCGTGAGACTCTAAGGCCATGAGACCCTGAGATCCTGAGACACTGAGATCCTGAGATCCTGACACCCTGAGAAACTGAGACCCTAAGACCCTGAGATCCTGACACCCTGAGACCCTGAGACCCTGAGACCCTAAGATCCTGAGAACCTGAGACCCTGAGACCCTGAGACCCTGAGATCCTGAGATCCTGACACCCTGAAAAACTGAGACCCTAAGACTCTGAGATCCTGAGACCCTGAGACCCTGAGACCCTGAGACCCTGAGATCCTGAGAACCTGAGACCCTGAGACTCTGAGGCCCTGAGACCCTGGATCCTGAGACCCTGAGAATTGAGACCCTGAGACCCTGAAACCCTGAGATTCTGAGACACAGACCCTGAGACCCTGAGAGCGTGAGACTCTAAGGCCATGAGACCCTGAGATCCTGAGATACTGAGAACCTAAGACCCTGAGACCCTGAGATCCTGAGACCCTAAGACCCTGAGTCTTAAGCAAGAACCCACGCTGAATGCAATTCACTTTTTTGGAGGAATAGTCAAATTCCTTGAGACCTTCTCTGCCTGAGGGATCTTCTTGAAAGTCGCAGGAGACATGCCTGAAGACACTGTCAAGGACTTGACAACCTAGACTACAGCACCATTTGCATTTTCTTCTTCTTCTTAGGGCGCTACAATCCGAGGTGGACCTGAACCTCGCCCAAGTTGCCTCTCCAACTTCCACGATCTCTCGCCAGCTGTCTCCAGTTTCGCAGACTAAGTCGACCGAGGTCCCCATCGACTTGTGTACGTCACCCTGTACGTGAACGTCCTCTGTTGCGTACCATTACATCTGCTCTTGGTTAAAAACCGCTTTCCCTTTGAACCTGTCCTCATTTTTGTATCCTGCTCTGTTACTCCTTCAAGCTCAGCATTAATTTATGTCCCAACTTCAGCGACCCATTGAAACCGTAGGGACACACCCACACATCCTTCCGATGGTCCCTTCAAATCCACTTAACACTTGCCTCAGATCCTTTCAATTTCCAGTGAAAACTTCCTTCCAACTGCTGCGTGATTCGTCTTAAATTTTTCAGAGCAAGACAGTCCATGAACCCTAACGAAATCGATGTTTTAATTATTCACACCCCGCCCACCGAACCCCACGCACATCCACCCCTTGAGCCAGTGCAGGGGACGATGTGGCAGGGGGATGCAGCCAAGAAAGAGAATTGTCGCAAGAAATTAAAAAATGAGAAAGAGAAAGTTTCTTAATTGCACTTACGTGTTCAATTTTGACACTAAACTTTTATATCCTGCACCGTTGGCGGCGCAGAGGAGCTCATTCGCTTCCGGCACACCCGTAAGTAGCTGCAAGTGTTGTCAGCATTCATTGGCAGCTAAGCGCCACTGGCTGCGGATGAGATAAATTGTTTTAAAACAAGTGTCGCAGTTAATTGGATCCTATTTTGTAGTCTGCTGGGTCTTAAAGCAGCTGAATGGATCCTTGGCAACTTGGTTTTTGTTTCGAACAACTCAAGAACTTGAGTTTTTTTTTGTAGCGTCGCGGGTTGAAAGAGTCTCGATGCATGTGGGACTGTGCATTTGGGATATTTTTACAGGAGGAGTCCTAACTTTCGTAATCTTGACAAAACAATGGGTTTCGTGAAGCTGATTGGCACGAGGGTTCAACTTAACGTGACATGACGAAACTTTTTTGACAGTCACGACAGCAGGGGGATACTCTATCAAGGCTGTTTCCTATTTGGCGACTCATTTGCTCTATTGTCCGTCTCCAGGACATCGAAAGGCCTTGTGGTCCTTTAGCCTCTTTTACTCCTCCCATCCCTGAGTGTTCAACTTAACGCGACTTGACGAAACTTTTCTCAATCAAGGCTGTCTTCTAATCGGCGGCTCATTTCCTCGCTTGTCCCACTCCAGGATATCGAGAGGCATCCCCCTTGTGGCCCCTAAGAAACTCCTCCCATCCCTGAGAGTTTAACTTAACGCGACTTGACGAAACTTTCTCACAGCTATGAAAGCAGGGGGACACTTTGTGTGGAAACTCAATCAAGACTGTCTCCTATTCGGCAACTCATTTGCCCACACCTGGACATTGAAAAGCATCTCCCTTGTGGCCCTTAAGCCTCATTTACTCCTCCCATCCCTGCGAAGTGTGTCTTCTTTCCCTTCTGTCAAATGTGTCTTCGTCGGTAAGGTAGTCCAAATTGTTGTCTCATTTAATTCTCATCGTCAAATTCCATTTCCGTCAACTCTCCAGAGGAGCTAAAGCCAACTCAGACCGTTAAGTAAATCTCCTCACAGGGAATCACTCTCTAATTCGATCCGCTCACATCGGCGCGGCGGGCGGCAGTCGGGCGGACGGGCGTGTCGCACACCCGTTACGGGATAAAATTTAATAAACCTAATCATGCTGATGGACTTCTCGTTCTCATTGTTCCCGGAGAGTTTGGCAATTTATCAACCAATCGAAACTTTTCCAATCAAAAAATTGTGCTCGCCCCGCCCCGCCCCGCAGTCATTGCCGAAGGAAATGGATTTCATTTCGGAAATGCGATTTCGTTGTAATGGCGTTTACATCTCATTTCTTGCAGAATGTCGGGCGTGTGCTGAGGCGGACAAAGTTGGCGAACAATCTGGAACTGGCTCAGGTTACTGTGCCCATTGGGGTGCTGCTGGTTATTTTCGAATCCCGGCCGGACTCCCTGCCGCAAGTTGCCGCCTTGGCAATGGCATCGGCAAACGGTTTGCTGCTGAAGGGTGGCAAGGAGGCGGCGTACAGTAATAAGGCTCTGATGGAGTTGGTGAAGGAATCGCTGGCAACAGTTGGTGCAGAGAAGGCTGTTTCGTTGGTAAGTTGTCGCTATGGTTGGGTTGGCGTTGGGAGGTGAGGTGAGCTAATGGGTGTGCTCCCACAGGTGTCCACTCGCGAGGAAATCAGTGACTTGCTGTCGATGGAGGATCACATTGATTTGATCATTCCCAGGGGATCATCGGAGCTGGTGAGGAGCATTCAGGAGCAGTCGGTGCACATTCCTGTGCTCGGTCATGCCGAGGGTATCTGCCATGTGTTCATCGACAAGGACGCCGACCTCAAGAAGGCACTGAAAATCGTGCGGGATGCTAAGTGTGATTATCCAGCAGGTAAGCAAGTATTTTTGGGGTCTTCTACAATAGACGGGGTGCGTGTATCGTCGGTAAGTGGGTTTGATGCATTTTGAGACTCACTGTGTCTATGGAAGCTCAGGAATGAGGTGCCACTCTAGACAGTGGAAGACTGGGCCAAGCCTACGGCTCAAGGTGACGACTGGATGATGGGTTTGGTTAGGCGCCTGCCCTGAGTTTGAGGGGTCCCAGGTCCGAATCCCAGTGAAAGCAAAGTCACAGCCACTTTAGCCTAATCTAGACGCTCTAGAATGAGGTGCATCGCGAGACAGTGGAAGACTAAGTAAAGCTTACGGCTTAAGGCGACGACTGGATGGCGCAGTTGGTTAAGTGCCTGCCTTAAGTCAGAGGGGTTCCAGGTTCGATTCCCAGTGAAAGCAAAGCCACAGTCACTTTAGCCTAAAGGTGCTGTGGAAGACTAAGTCAAGCTTACGGCCCAAGGTGGCGACTGGATGGTGCAGTTGGTTAAGTACCTGCCCTGAATTTGAGGGGTCCCAGGTTCGAATCCCAGTGAAAGCAAGGTCACAGTCACTTTAGCCTAGTGGAAGACTAAGTCAAGCTTACGGCCCAAGGTGATGGCTGGATGGTGGAGTTGGTTAGGCGCCTGCCCTAAGTTAGAAAGGTCCCAGGTTCGAATCCGAGTAAAAACAAAGTTAATACGCTTTTATCCGGGTTTTCAAATCTGGTTCAGACACCATTTGTCACAATGGACCGACAGGGTCTAAGGGCGCTGGTGAATTCACTAACAGCCCCCTAACCTAACCTACGGCTCAAGGTGGTCTTGTTTGACGTCTGATGTTCGACAAGCGGTGCTTCGTCATCTTAGCTGCTTTGAGCACGTTTCCCCTTCGAAATCCCACTCAAACCACTCGAAAAGCGGGTGGATGCGATCAAATCCAAACGTGGGGTGACACCCGGACTTCAAAGGGTTCTTTCAGACTCTTCCTCCATTAACTGCCATCGACTACCGTCTAAAAGCTCGCTTTGAACTCCAAATTCCAGTTAAATTGCTCTAGACGCGATTCCAAAAGGACATCAGGACATTAGACATCTCAATCCTTTCCTCTGTCGAGGACAAAAAGCAGTCACGTCCCTACCAAAAATCAGATCAAAAAACTGTCTTCTTTTCCTGCTCCTCCATCAGGCGAAGCTTCAAAGTCCATAAGTCCCCTTCGGCAAATTGCATTTCCAATCGTGTCCTGTGCACTCTCCGCCCTTCCTTCGAAACGCCAATTTCATTACGTCTCAAGCACACAGACATTTAGCCAGTCTCTGGTACGATATCCTTTTCCCCGAAACGAATTGTATCCATCAGATGCAGTCCCAATAAGGGCGAGACAAATTAACTGCTGCGCTGTCAGGGTCACTAGTTCGGCGAATGAATCTATTGCGTCGTAATTACTCATAAGACTTCTCAAGCAGATTCCCGACTGGGATGTCCTTTCAGTCCTTTAATGCTGGCAAATCCACTGCAGCTCCAACAGCAATGAATGTCACTGAACGCGTTGTTTTCCCCGTCCCCCTTTTGGCAAAGAAAAACACGAACATATTGCACTTGTGCACAGTTCCCGGCACACAACGAGGTTTATTGCAGCTTCAGGACGAGGGCAATTTATCACGATTCCCCTGCCCCGTGCATTGCTGGTGGAATGTTTTTCGAAAAAACTTCCTTCCCCCAGCAAGATGCACATAAGTCCAGGGCGCCCCACGGTGCAGGATAACTTTTGCTTGTTCCGGTTGTGTCCCGGAACAGGACAAATTGAACGACCCCAAGGACGATGGCAGGGATTTTTATGTTTTCCTTTGCTTTCAGCGTGCAATGCCATGGAAACGCTCCTGATTCACGAGGACCTCATGAACGGCAGCATATTCAACGATGTGTGCAACATGCTGAAGCGGGAGGGAGTGAAGATCTACTCGGGCCCCAGACTGAATCAGCAGCTGACATTCGGACCGCCGGCGGTGAAGAGCCTGAGACACGAATACGGTTCGCTGGAGTGCTGCATTGAGATTGTGAAGAGTCTGGACGATGCCATCGATCACATCCACACCTACGGCAGTGGGCACACTGATGTCATCGTGACCGAGGATGGTAAGGCTTGGATTTGTTGGGGGAAATGATTGGATTCTGTATGTTTTCCTTTGCAGAGAGTGCCGCCGCCAAGTTCCTGTCGACGGTGGACAGCGCGTGTGTGTTCCACAACGCGAGCTCGCGGTTCGCCGATGGATTCCGATTCGGACTGGGCGCCGAGGTTGGCATCTCAACGGCAAGGATTCACGCCCGTGGACCAGTCGGAGTCGAGGGCCTGCTGACAACGAAGTGGATCCTCAAGGGAACCGATCATGCGGCAGCCGACTTCGCCGAGGGCGGCGATCGTGTCTGGCTGCACGAGTCACTGCCTCTGGATGGTTAGGAGTTTGACTGAGGGAGGAGGGGTGAAGGAGTCCTTTTTGTTGTTGCTTTACTGAATAAATGAGATATTATAGTTTTACAAAATCAAAAATATTCCACATTCGCTAGAGTGGACGGGGGAATTTTGAGGATTTTTCAAACGATCGGAATCAGAACGAAATCTACCGACGGTTTGGGCGAAATTTCTCAAAGGACAGGCTTTGGGATTCAGTGCTCTCTTTTTTCTCGATCTAGAGTCTGTCCAAGGATGCATATGACTGGAGAAACAAAGTCCGGAAGCGCAGTCTTCTTAGGTTGCTGACTGTAACGAGGTGGAAAGCCGATTCGGACAGAGTTCCACTGAAGATCCTGCCTTTCTTTCACAGCAAGTGTACGTTTCAAGGATTTCCTTGCTCTGCAGTCTTCGATTCCAACCCCGACGGACAACGTGGTAGAGGAGGACCTCGCCTCCGATGGCGTGCCCAGCTGGAAAGTGACCTCAATTAACTGGGTATACGAAATTGGAGGCGACAGCTGGGTACACGGCTGAGTGTACGAAACCCAAGACCGTGCTAGTTGGAGATCCATGTTGACTAAAGCCCAGGTCCACCCGGACTGTAGCGCCCGCTTAAAAAGAAGAAGCAGTCAATTCAAGGTTTCACATGACGGGAGAAGTGAAATTCAGAAGAGTTTCATCCTGAGCGCTGATAGTGGTGAGATGGAGGTGGAGATCGAAATGAAGATCTGACTCGGTTCTGCTCAAAATCCCTGTTCCATTCTGTTCGCCGCCGAGATGTGGACCTTTTCAAAATTGTAGGGCCTTAGGCTACTGAAGTTCATCGCTACTGAAGACGAGGAGTCGAAGGCGAGGAGTCGTAGACGAGTAGTTGAAGACGAGGCGTCGAAGGCGAGGAGTCGTAGACGAGGAGTCGAAGGCGAGGAGTCGTAGACGAGGAGTCGAAGGCGAGGAGTCGTAGACGAGGAGTCGAAAGCGAGGAGTCGAAGGCGAGGAGTCGTAGACGAGTAGTTGAAGACGAGGAGTCGAATACGAGGAGTTGAAGGCGAGTAGTCGAAGGCGAGGCGTCGAAGGCGAGGAGTCGTAGACGAGTAGTTGAAGACGAGGAGTCGAAGGCGAGGAGTCGTAGACGAGTAGTTGAAGACGAGGAGTCGAAGGCGAGGAGTCGTAGACGAGGAGTCGAAAGCGAGGAGTCGAAGGCGAGGAGTCGTAGACGAGTAGTTGAAGACGAGGAGTCGAAGGCGAGGAGTCGTAGACGAGGAGTCGTAGACGAGTAGTTGAAGACGAGGAGTCGAAGGCGAGGAGTCGTAGACGAGGAGTCGAAAGCGAGGAGTCGAAGGCGAGGAGTCGTAGACGAGTAGTTGAAGACGAGGAGTCGAATACGAGGAGTCGAAGATGAGGAGTCGAAGGCGAGGAGTCGAAGGCGAGGAGTCGATGGCGAGGGCGAGTAGTCGAAGACGATGAGTCGAAGGCGAGGAGTCGAAGGCGAGGAGTCGAAGGCGAGGAGTCGAAGGCGAGGAGTCGAAGGCGAGGAGTCGAAGGCGAGGAGTCGAAGGCGAGGAGTCGAAGGCGAGGAGTCGAAGGCGAGGAGTCGAAGGCGGGGAGTCGAAGGCGAGGAGTCGAAGGCGAGGAGTCGATGGCGAGGAGACGAAGACGGGGTGTCGAGGACGAGTAGTCGAAGATGAGGAGTCGGAAACCATGTGCCGAATACTTGGAGTCGAAGGCATTCTTTTGTCCCGTCTGGAGAAGGACCTCCAACGATAAACTCTGTCAGCGTCCTCTTCTCCTTCTTCTTCTTCTTCCTGTTTGTCTTCTTCCCGTTCGTCTTCCTCCTCTTCTTCATATTCTTCTTGCTCTTCTTGCTCTTTTTCCTCTTCTTCTTTTTTTTTCTTTTCTTCTCCTTCTTCTTCTTCTTCTTCTCTTCCTCTTCCTTTTCCTCTTCCTCTTCCTCTTCCTCTTCCTCTTCTTCTTCTTCTTCTTCTTCTTCTTCTTCTTCTTCTTCTTCTTCTTCTTCTTCCTCTTCTTCTTCTTCTTCTTCTTCTTCTTCTCCTTGCTCTTCTTCTTCTTCTTATTCTTCTTCTTGTGGCGCTACAATCCGTAGTGGACCTAGGCCTCAACCAACAACCCTCGCCTGTGTTACCCAGGGTTTCGGTAATGCAGTTAATTTCTTACGCCGTGTCCCCATGTCATCTCCAGCTTATTGCCACCACAACTTCAGCCTAAAGGCTCCTAAAGCCCACCGTCAAGCCAGACAACGTCGCGGAGAATAAACGCTCAAAGATCCGTGAAAATCCCAATCACCTCGACTCCAGTTGTTGCCTGAATTTAGTGCCTCCCTCGCACTTGTTGCAGCACCCTTATGCATGCGGTTGTTGCCAAGAATATCTCTTCTCCCTTCGCCCCCTGACCACATCTCCCCTCTTGTAGTTGTTGACCTTGTCTACAACAACGACCATCACCGTCAAAAAGAAAAGAATTATCATATCTTGAGTGCCCTTGGTCTGTTGCCCGAAATCAAAGGCTCACTCGTCGACGTCCGCACGCTTGGACACTCTTTTTGTCGACAGTCTCATAAATTTTCAATTCAAATCGATCGTCCGACTCAAAGGCGAAGGCTGGACGGGCATATTTTAAACCGGCACACCGCAGATTTTCGTATAAATCACCAAAGATGGAGATTTCGCCCAGGGAATGGGTCCAAGGATTATGCAAAAAAGCGGAGGGGACTGCTGACCTGGACCTTTGCCAGTCGGTATGGATGGAATATTGAATTATGTTTCCATTGTAAGAGGAGGGCGGGGGAAAGATAGAGTCGGTGAGTTGTAATTCATTCGGGAGAGGATGGGGATTTTGTGGGAATCGACGTGATTTAATGAGGCGATGGTTTTCATCGTGATGGGAGTGGAATTTGCTGAATCGGGTTCTTCTTCTTCAGATGGGGCTTCAGTCCGGTGTGGACTTGGGCCTCAATCAAAAAATCCTCCCAGCTGGACACGATCTTTAGCCAGCTGCTTCCAAGTACGCACGGCAGTTTGGCTGAGGTCCTTCCCCACTTGTATGCCTCATCGGTTTCATGTGCGTCTTCTGAGGAGTCGAAGGCGAGTAGTCGAAGACGATGAGTCGCAGACGATGAGTCGAAGACGATGAGTCGAAGGCGACGAGTCGAAGGCGAGTAGTCGAAGGCGAGGAGTCGAAGACGATGAGTCGAAGGCGAGGAGTCGAAGGCGAGTAGTCGAAGGCGAGTAGTCGAAGGCGTGTAGTCGAAGGCGAGTAGTCGAAGGCGAGTAGTCGAAGACGATGAGTCGAAGGCGAGTAGTCGAAGACGAGTAGTCGAAGGCGAGAAGTCGAAGGCGAGTAGTCGAAGGCGAGAAGTCGAAGGCGAGTAGTCGAAGGCGAGTAGTCGAAGGCGAGAAGTCGAAGGCGACGAGTCGAAGGCGAGTAGTCGAAGGCGAGAAGTCGAAGGCGTGTAGTCGAAGGCGAGTAGTCGAAGGCGAGTAGTCGAAGACGATGAGTCGAAGGCGAGTAGTCGAAGACGAGTAGTCGAAGGCGAGAAGTCGAAGGCGAGTAGTCGAAGGCGAGTAGTCGAAGGCGAGAAGTCGAAGGCGAGTAGTCGAAGGCGAGTAGTCGAAGGCGAGAAGTCGAAGGCGAGTAGTCGAAGGCGAGTAGTCGAAGGCGAGAAGTCGAAGGCGACGAGTCGAAGGCGAGTAGTCGGAGGCGAGGTGTCGATGGCGAGGTGTCGATGGCGAGGTGTTGAAGGCGAGTAGTCGAGGGCGAGTAGTCGAAGACGATGAGTCGAAGGCGAGTAGTCGCGATCCTTCCCTAGCTGTCTCCAATTTCGCACATCAAGTTGATTGAGGTCCCTCTCATCTTGTGTGCGCCACCTTGGACGTCCCCTGCTCCGTTGTCCCACAGGCTTAGAGTAGACGACTTTTCAGGGTTTCTCTTTAGCGCAAAACAGGGTAAGACTCTATCCCCAACAAGCTGTTGAGGCATCTCCCTCCGAATAAGCTGAACTCAAATCCCTTCTCTGGGAAAAAATCCTCGTCAAACTTCGGTCCATATTCTGTCTCCCCATCGTACAGAACAAAGCCCATGTTGGCGCCTCAAACACGCCCGAATTCCGCTCATCAAACCCGTCCAACCATCCATCGTCAACCCCTTTTTAACATCTCCTTAATCGCCTCCGAATGCCTGCTCGATTGGAAACACAGAGACTCTCCGTCCAACAAGTGGCCCTGTGCTCATCCATGCAGCACACGAAATTTCGTAAACTAAGCAATGAAACTTAAAAACGTGTCCAACAATTGCTCTGCACCCCGTCAAGCACTCGTACACATTTCTTACGTTTCATTGAAACCTGTTAGTCCGTGAAATCCCTCTCGAGCCCGTCCGCCGCCTCCCTGTCAAATTCAATCTGTTCCCCGCTGACAAACAGTATCATTATCCGTCCGTTAGGGCACGTCCTTAAATCGTAATAAAGAAAAGGTCACCTACGCCCGCCCCCTCGGGCAATTCATTTTAATCCAAAGTTGCACCGTAAAATATTACTTTTTCCCTAAAAGGATTCCTCTCATACCTCAAAAATTGAATACAAGACCCGGCGAGTGCGTCCCCCTCCGGCATCATCGCCAGCAGGCACAGGGAAACGAAATATTTGTCCACGTCCCGGGCGCCGGAGATAGACGACGAAGGAGTACGCCAACGATAACAATAACAATAACGATGACGATGACGACGAGCATGGCGACGACAGCGACAACAACAAGCACAAGCGCAAGAACATGAACAAGGATAACAACAACAACAAGACTCAAGACAGTGACAAAGGAGCCACATTAGGTTATTGAACATCGGAAGCATCCATGTCGCGCAGCCAGCCAGGGAAACGGAAGCTAAACCTCATGAAATCACTTTTCGTTGGGCATCCCTTGACGCGCTCCTGGTGTTTGCTCACTCGAGAGAAGGAAGGAGAGGAAGGGAGCCAAACCGAAAGGATGTTCCATTCGTCTCGTGGGCAATCGGAGTCAACGTCATCCCCACACACACCCACACAGGCACACGCTCGACATCTTGATGGAATGTTTTAATACAGAAATATATTAATATGATGCCAATAATGGAACGGGGGGTGCGGGGGGCGTTTCTTTTTTGTTGTTTCCAATTTTTTTTGATTGAATTCTGTTCCCTTCACTGGTGGGGGGTGTATAGATTTTCATGAGCCTTGCTGTCAATACCTGATTGTTTGGCTGTGATTAAGAGAAACAGAGGGGGAGAGAGGGAGAGGGGGAGAAGGGTCGAGGGGGGTCGTAAGGAAGGGAGAGGGGTCGAGAGAGTCCTCCCTTTTTTTGATCCAAGTTCGATTGCAGATAATTGAATTTTTGTGAGGCAACACAGATTCGGTATCGCTGCTGTAGTTTTGTATGAATTCTGGTCAAGGGAGGGTGTGGAGGGGTGACATGATGGAGCATCCCTGAAATAATTGGAAACATAACACAAAAACATGAGGGGGTATAGCTTTGATGTGGAATTGAATTTAAGTTGACGTTGTTTTTGGACCCAATTTTTTATGACCCAAAATTCGGCAGAAGGTCGAAAATTAGGGAGACATGGAACAGATATGTGAGCACATTTTCGAAATCTTGAGGGAAATGTGATGAAGAAACACTTGAGGGCGTCCAGTTTTGATGTGGAGTCCAATTTGGTCTGACGTGGGTTTACGTCTCAATTTGTTGTGACCTAAAATTCAGAAAATGCTCCAAAATTAGATCAAAGGTCATAGGAAATGTTAACACTTTTTGATTAACAGCTCAATGACCATGTGCATGGACCATGTGCAACAACAAATTGAACGAAAAAAGCGATTGCAAGGAAGCAGCAGAAAGGAGTCTATGGTCGGCCTAAATTTTGAAATTTTGAACTTCTCAATGGAATGTGGCTTGGAGCGTTTTTGGGCGACAGGAGATGAGTACAATGGAACGAAGGTCTAAAATTAGGATAAGTGGAAGCCAGGGAAGACCTTCGGCGGGTGGCTTAATTTTGAAATTTTGACCTTCTCAGGGGCATGTGGTTTGGAGCTTGAGTACAAGGTGGGCCAAATACAAGTTTCTTTTTAAACAAGGAACAGAATAAACAAAATTAAATTTTTTTCATATATTATGGCTTTATTAGTAGGAACAAATATTCCCATTAATTCGCCGTTCAAGTGGCTGCCTCGACTGGCTTCGCAATAGCGCATTGTTCTTCTTCTTCTACAGTCCGAGGTGGACCTGGGCTTCACCCAACAAGCTTTTCCAACCAGCGGGAAGTCTCGCCAGATGTTTCTAGTCTCGCACACCAAGCTGGCCGAGGTCCCCCTTGACTTGTATGCGCCACCTTGTACGTGGACGTCATCTGTTGCGTTGTCCCACAGGCTCAGAGTCGAAGACGTAGCGCATTTTTTCACTACAATTTTCCAACACCTTGTTGATTGTTGTGGGCGCCGTGGCCGTGTGGGTTCGTGCGTCGACCCATGCGCATTAGACTTTCACAGTCCAGGTTCGAATCTAAGTTTAGACAAAACATTTTTAAAAAAAAAAAATTGTTAACGGCTCCACCTCTTTTGAGTCACTGACAATGCTCAAAGAGTATAACTGTCTAGAATAAGCTTCTCAATCTCGCCGTTCGGAGTCGGCATTAAACTGTAGGTCCCCTCCGCTCGTGAGAGAACAATAGCACGCACAACACGAGTGGTTGCTGAGAAGCTAGGCCCAGGTCCACCTCGGACTGTAGCGCCGCCACTATTATTATTATTGTTGATGGTTTCAGGCTGTAGCTCACGGATTGCTTGGATGATATTGGCCTTAAGTGCTTGAATCGTTTCCGAATTGTTGGCATGACATCGGTCCTTCACGGTTCCCCACAAAAAAAATCGTCCAAAAGAGTCATATCGCAGCTCCGAAGCGGCCAATTGACATCGCCAGGACAACTAATAACACGATTTGGGAATTTGGTGCGCCAAAGGTCGATTGTGGCATGGGCTGTGTGGCATGGCGCATCATCCTGCATGAACCAGAGGTCGTCCAAGTCCATGCCTTCAATTTCGGTAAAAAAAAAGTCGGTATCGGTGGCTCTGTAACGCCCACCGTTGACCGAAACGTTGTTCCCAGCCTCATTTTCGAAGGAATATGGTCCAATGATGCCACCACTCCACAATCCACATCAAATTGTCACTCTCTGTGGATGCATTGGCTTCTCGACAATAACGTGCGGGTTCTGAGTCCCAGATGCGGCAATTTCATTTGCGCCGAGATGAAAATGCTCCTTGCCTTCGTCAGAAGAGATCATTTTTCGCCCAAAATCGTTGTTCAATTCGAGCTGATCTAAGGCCTAACCTGCGATGCGATGACGAAGCGGATGGTCGTGCGCCTTCAATTGCTGAGGCAATTGGACCTTGTAAGCGAATAATCCTAGATTTTTGTGCAGAATTCTCCTCAGGCTAGCAATCAGGCGTGAAATGTTGAGCTGTTGAGATCGATGGCGAGTTGATGTTCGTGAGCTGAGTCTCACACTCTCGGCCACATTCTCATCTGTGCGCACCGTACGACAACGGGGACCATGAGTGTTGTCGACTAGCAAACCAGTCTCCCCAACTTTCTGCACAAACATGCGTACAGCAGTCGCGTCTCGGTTGGTGCATCATTTCGGCCAAAACTTCTTCTCAAAAAACGGACTGTTTGGGCTACACAGAACTCATTTTGGAAATAAGTTTTCAATATTTGCCAACGTTATTCAAACGTAAAGCGACTCATTTCGTTCCGCGGAGGTATAATACTAATTTTCTGTCAAGATTTCGAACGGGAAACAGGTGTCGGTGTCAAAATAAATTCAAAATAGATTCAAAAAAACAACCACTAGATGGCCCACCCTGTATTTGGCTAATAAGAGAAGAGTATAAAGAGGTGCAGGTCTAAAATTTGGATTGATGGAAGCCAGGGAAGACTTTTAGTGATCGGCCTATGTTTTGCAATTTTGACTCTCGCGATGGAATGTGGTTTGCCGTATTTTTTAACTATGGAAAATGGATATAGTGGGGCGAAAGTACAAAATGTGGGCATTCTGAGAATATTTCCTCCCCCAATAGTTTTCTGGAGAGCAACGGAAAATTTTTAGTGATCGACCTAAATTCTGAAAATTTTGACTTTCTTGGATGTGGCTTGGAGTTTTTTTGGGCAACAGACGATGAGTTTCCTGAGAAACTTTCTTCTTCTGAGCCAGCCTTTGCTTCTTTTAATGATCGGTCTAAATTTTGAAATTCCGGCTTTTTCGATGAGATGTGTTTGGAGTATTTTCGGACATTTTGAGTTGGATATAATGAGGCGAAGGTCTAAAACCTTAGTTTTCTGTCAAAAGGAGACAAAATCTGACATAATCATCGAAGATACCCTTCTGAGGAGGCCTGCAGTTTATGAGCTGGAAAGACTTGCGTTTGACATACAATTCTGAACGCCCACGATAGGATTCATTTGCATTTGTACACGGGAATTGAAATCCCCCTCTCAAAAGGTTCAGATTTTGAACCTCCAATGACGCATTTCTTCAAATTCCCTTAAGCATCCATCGAATTTAAGACCATCCTCGTACCAACGTCAGCTCCTCAGTTTAATAGCTCAAAAAAATTCCCATGAGCTCTTTCTGACCTTCCTCCTGTGCTCCACGACAATCTGCGTCACACAAAACAAGGCGGTTTACCGAAATAGCGACAAAAAGGATGGCAACCCTCCGTTTGTTCATCTGAAAAACTCTCCCGAATTAAATACACATAAAAAAATACAAAGGAAAACCGTCAAAAACCTCCTGAACAGCATCCTTCCTTCGAAGGCCTTTCAAAAGCCAAACGCAAATAGCCTCCACATCGATTCCTTCTGACCGATATCTCAGTTTACCAAACACAAAAGCCGGCGACCTTAATGAGTTTCCAATTTAAAAATAACACCACTTCACGGCGCCCTTCCTCTGGCTGAAAGGGGAAACCATCGAACGACACTACACCTGCTTCAAGGCCAGCATCATCGTTGAAATTCAGATCGGCGCTGACTGATTGCCGAACACTTAAAAATAATCTCTCGCCATTTAATTTCCAACTTTCGTCGCTTGTTGGCTGGGCGGGTGGAAGAGGACGAGGACGAGGACAAGGAGGACGAGGAGGAGGATCCCCCTCTCTCCTGGCAAAAGGATCTCAAATTTGAATGAAAATAACGTTTGCTCGACGCCTCAGGAATTAATTAAACTCTTTACTTTCAAACTTTAACAGTTAGTCCTTGAAGGGGACGGAGTAAACAAAAAAAAGAAGAAAAAAAGCGAAAGAACAACGGAAAACTGTTTGCATCCCCGCTCTCGCAGGAAAATTCTTAAACAAAAGCTTCCTTCCTTCTACGTCAGTGTGTGCCGTTTTGGATGCTCACTTGTTTGCATCATTTTGTGTATCCTTTTGCACTTTTTTTTTGTGCAATTTTTTGTATTTTTTGCCGTCGTCGCTTACCTGGAAGGATGTGAATAAAGGAGTAGCCGCTCGTCTTTAATTCATAAACCATTACCGCGCGCCATAAGCTGAGTAGGGCGTTGAGTAGGAAAACGAGTGTGCTGTGAATTGCCGAAGGTGCCAGTGGGAGAGGAAGGATTCTCTTTATTGGTGGGATGTGCCTTTTATTCCTGCGTAGGGGATGACAACATTAAATTGCAAATAAAGGAGGCATTAGTGACACAACATAAAACGGTGCCCTGCCGTGGGGGATGGCGACGGTGGGAGCTGTGGTGAGTGTGTGCCCCGTTCGGTCTGCTGGAAGCCAACCCGAGAGGGGGCTGTATGTGTAATGCATTAAGGAGTTCGTTGAAAATTCAGGACTCGATAAGTAGGGGGATTATCGGCGTTGCGGCATTAAATTTGTAAAATTATTACCCTCTCCGTTGAACCGAAGGTGTGGCTTCGATTTGTTGGGATTGCAGACGAGGTGAGCTGCGAAAGTACCTTGACCTTAATTCAATATGGAACCAATTCAATTTAAAAAAAACCGACGGCGACGAGAGGACTGGCAGTGACGAAATCAGACAGACAGAGGCAGAGTCGTAGCTTGAGATAGAGCCTAAGACGAGCTTGAGACAGAGACAGAGCCAGAGCCAGAGCCAGAGCCAGAGCCAGAGCCGGAGCCAGAGCCAGAGCCAGAGCCAGAGCCAGAGCCAGAGCCAGAGCCAGAGCCAGAGCCAGAGCCAGAGCCAGAGCCAGAGCCAGAGCCAGAGCCAGAGCCAGAGCCAGAGCCAGAGCCAGAGCCAGAGTCAGAGCCAGGGCCAGGGCCAGAGCCAGAGCCAGAGCCAGAGCCAGAGCCAGAGTCAGAGCCAGAGCCAGAGCCAGAGCCAGAGCCAGAGCCAGAGCCAGAGCCAGAGCCAGAGCCAGAGCCAGAGCCAGAGCCAGAGCCAGAGCCAGAGCCAGAGCCAGAGCCAGAGCCAGAGCCAGAGCCAGAGCCAGAGCCAGAGCCAGAGCCAGAGCCAGAGCCAGAGTCAGAGCCAGGGCCAGGGCCAGAGCCAGAGCCAGAGCCAGAGCCAGAGCCAGAGTCAGAGCCAGAGACAGAGCCAGAGCCAGAGCCAGAGCCAGGGCCAGGGCCAGAGCCAGAGCCAGAGCCAGAGCCAGAGCCAGAGCCAGAGCCAGAGCCAGAGCCAGAGCCAGAGCCAGGGCCAGGGCCAGAGCCAGAGCCAGAGCCAGAGCCAGAGCCAGAGTCAGAGCCAGAGACAGAGCCAGAGCCAGAGCCAGAGCCAGAGCCGGAGCCAGAGCCAGAGCCAGAGCCAGAGCCAGGGCCAGAGCAAGAGCCAGGGACAGGGCCAGAGCCAGAGCCAGAGCCAGAGCCAGAGCCAGAGCCAGAGCCAGAGCCAGAGCCAGAGCCAGAGCAAGAGCCAGGGACAGGGCCAGAGCCAGAGCCAGAGCCAGAGCCAGAGCCAGAGCCAGAGCCAGAGCCAGAGCCAGAGCCAGAGCCAGAGCCAGAGCCAGAGCCAGAGCCAGAGCCAGAGCCAGAGCCAGGGCCAGAGCCAGAGCCAGGGCCAGAGCCAGAGCCAGAGCCAGAGACAGAGACAGAGCCAGAGCCAGAGCCAGAGCCAGAGCCAGAGCCAGAGACAGAGCCAGAGTCAGAGCCAGAGCCAGAGCCAGAGCTAGAGTCTGCCCGAGCCAAAGCCCGAGCCAGCGTCTGCGCCAGAGCCAGAGCCTAAGACAGCCTGAGACAGCCTGAGACAGCCTGAGACAGCCTGAAAGAGAGCTTGAGACAGAGCCAGAGTCAGAGACAGAGCCAGAGTCTGAGACAGAGCCTGAAACGAGCCTGAAATGGAGCCTTAGACTTCCAATCAGATCCGCTTCTTTGGCAACATTTATCGGCAACTTCTCAACTCCTTCGTCCTTCCAATGCCATAATGCTCCCTCACGTTCGACATCATTTCCACGAGAGAGAGAGAGAGTGTGTCAGAGAAACAAACGTCGTCCCGTGCACCGGCTTCCCCAAGCGCATGTCCATTCTCCCGCCAGTTTCACCTGGAGAGCTTTGCTATCACAAATCTGAAAACAAACCAAACAGTTGACATGCAGCCCCCAGCATGCTGGCACAGACCTCCCGGCGGGATGCAACCGAGGTCAACGTGTCACAAGACATCGCCTTGTTCCCTCCCACGTTCCCACGCAGACGTTGGTACCCGATCTTCGACGTTTTGTCGGAAAGTGAAGAACAACAACGTTTGCTCTCCCGTCCGTCGCTGTAATCCGAGGTGGTGATTAAAATGAATAACGGTAAGTGGTCAAATTTAATTGCAGTTTTTTGCACCACAAACACGGGCACGAAAGGCAGAGATGGGATTACAACGGTATCAAGTGGTCGTTGGCACAGGAACCAGAACAAAAAAAAAACGACAAGACGAAGGTGTGTGTCCCGGCATGCAGCGTGTCCTTGTCGCTCGAGTGATTTATTTAACGTGGCTCATAAAACTGCACCGGAGCACGGCAGCGAGCGTTGGGGCGATATGCGCTGGGAAAATCTTCTTCTGTTTCCTTTGGGGAGTTGTCCTATGTGCTTCGTCCTTTTTTTGTGTGACTTTTAGTGTCACTGTTTGGGGCTTGAATTTGCATCACGGCGCAGGGGGCGAGGGGCTGTCAATTTATCTAAAAGGCGGCGGATCGCTGGGAGGGAAGGAGAAGAGCAGAAGTTGGTGGGTAAACACGGGAAATTAAATGTCATCTGCGGTGAACAGCAGGGGGTTCGTTAAATGAAGTTTCAGTGGAATCATTTCGTCCACGACGATGCTCTCTGGGCTCTTTAAGAGAGATCATCAGTGGTGGAGGATCGCGGGACTGGAATGAGATTGAACACAGAGGGAATCAGGGAGAAGAGTGTTGAACCGAAATGTGGAGGAATCGCAGTCAAAAAAAGTCCGATACAAATTGCGTCCAGATTTGTTCACGTCGACAACTCGTGTCCCTGTGTCCACCTGGGACTCATCTCCTCTCCCCATCCAGGCGCTTGATTAAACGCGAGCATATGTAGCTGTCCGTTGCTTGACACATCAATTAGTTGCCATCATTCGGATTTATGAGATCTCGATACCCCACTGGTCTGGGGGGCTCCAATTAAATCCCCCGTCGGTTGGGGGACAATACAAACTTCAAGCAGCAGCTGACAGAAAATTTATCACTCAATTATTGAACGCGCCCGTATTTCATATTTTAATTAAAATTAAGCAACAAAATTTATTCATGACGCTGCTTGGCGAAGGTCGGAGGCCGGCAGCGCAGCGATCCGCTTTAATCTGAGAATGCGTCAGTAAATGCGATTAATTTAATGAAAAGCTTATACACGCACATTTTCCAGGAATGCATTCGCTACTTCAAGCAGACAATTTACATGAAATCCTCATGGCAGCTTGCTATCAATGCGTGTTTTCACGCCCCTCCTTCGCGGCATACACTGCGAATGTCCTGCGATTGTCCCGCGATTTCGTTTTGCGTTGTCCTTGCAAAATGCCATCGCTGATTTATTTGCGATGCTTAACACAGCGGTCGTGGTTCGAGTGAGTACGAGTCGAATGTGTCCTTTTCGCAGTCGAGTGGCGTTGTGTCTTTTCGCTTTGTGCCGCGACCGCATTCCATATGCTTGAATGGACACAAAGGACACAGAGGGAGAGGAGAAAAAAGGCACTTTTTGAATGCTTCTGTTTGCTGGTGACGAGTGTGTGGCAACAGCCTAAGGATGTCCTTTTGTAAGTGACGACGTTTTTTGAGCTGGTCACGTTTACACATCGAAGATGATTGCGTGCGGGTTTTTGGTAGGAAATCAGTTGGGAATGAGTGCCAATTAATCGTAGAATCCTTCATTTTCTGTTGATGTCTTTAATTAATGCGAAAATCGGCTGCTTAAAGATACGATTGAGCAAGTACTTCGTTCACGACTGGATGGCGCAGTTGGTTAAGTGCCTGCCCCAAGTTAGAGGGGTCCCAGGTTCGAATCCCAGTCAAATCGAATGGTCTAGTCACCATTTGCCGTTGGGATCAAATTAACGGCACTGGATTAGGTTGCTACCTGGCAGTACAATGGACCAGTTTTGAGTCTGAGTGCTCCAGTAGTGTCCGAAAAAAAAGTACTTCATTGACTAGAGGTCTGTCCAAGTGGTGTCGACTCAAATGATGTCGACAATACAGTGCCACGACACAGTTCGTGCCTAAGCAGAGACTAAGACTTGACTTGTTGCAAAACGCATTAAGGCACTGTAGTCGACGACTGAGTTCGACGATGAGAGTGGGCAACAACGTGGAAGTCAAAGAATTCAAATGAAGAACCAAAATGTTGCAGCCGAAGCTTGATCAACTCCTGATGCTGCTGAACAGACTGGAATTGAATCTTAATTGGACTACCACAGGCGTTCAGGTTGAGTCATCGATTTTTATCTCTCGACGCATTTTGCTTGCAGATGCTTTTAAAGAAACATTCGAATTTCATGGAGTCCCACAGGCTTCCACTTTGAGGCCTCGATTGTTAAACTATCGACGCGTTTTGTCCCTAAATTCCAGGTGCTGTCGAATTTCTCGTGGAATTCCATAGACGACCACTTTGAGACAACGCGCTTGACGCGTTTTGTCTGATAAAACTCACATTTCGTTGTAGGAACTGTTAAATTTCCGATAGAGTCCCACAGGAATTTCTCGTGGAATTCCATAGACGACCACTTTGAGACAACGCGCTTGACGCGTTTTGTCTGATAAAACTCACATTTCGTTGTAGGAACTGTTAAATTTCCGATAGAGTCCCACAGGCGTCTGAATTGAGACCTCGACTGCTTATCCTTGATGCTGTTGCTGATGCTGTTGTAGAAACTGTAGAATTTTATGGAGTCCCACAGGCTTCTACGTTGGGACTGCTATTGTTTAACCCTCAATGCGTCTTGTACCTAAATTCCAAATCCTGTCGAATTTCCAATGAAGTCCCACAGGCGTCCACTTTGAGGCATCGATTGCTTAGCCTGCGACGCGTTTTGTTCAATAAATTCTGGATGCGTCTGAGGAATCCGTTGAATTTCTCATGGATTCCCAAGGCCTCCACTTTGAGACCGCTACTGCTTAGCCCTCAACGCGACTTGTATCTAAATTCCAGGTGCTGTCGAATATCTCGTTGAATTCCACAGGCGACCACTTTGAGACAACGCTCTCGACGCTGATAAAGCTCACATTTTGCTGTAGGAACTGTTAAATTTCTCATGGAGTTCCACAGGCGTCCACCTTGGGATATCGATTGCTTTGCCCCCGACGCGTTTTGTTGAATAAATTCCAAATGCTTCTGAGGAATCAGTTGAATTTCCCATGGAGTCCCACAGGCGTACGCCTTGAGACCTCGACTGTTTAGCCTCGATGCTGTGGCTGATGCTGTTGTAGAAACTTTTATGGGTTGGCCACCGGTCCCTAAGTTCCAGATGCTGTCGAATTTCCCATGGAGTCCCACAGGCGTTCACACTGAGACGTCGAATGTTTAGATCTCGACGCATCTTGCTTGCAGATGTTTTTGAAGAAACTGTCGAATTTCATGGAGTCTCACAGGCATCCACATTGAGACCTCTATTGTTTAGTCCTCAACCTGTCTCGTCCCTAAATTCCAGATGCTGCTGAATTTTCCATGGAGTCCCACAGGGGTCCACGTGGAGACATCGATTGCCTAGCTCTCGACGTCTGATAAATTCCAAATTTTGGAGTCCCACAATCGTCCATCTTAAGACCTCAATTGTTTAGTTCTCTGGCTCATAAGACGAACGAAGCACCTCAAAAGATGCAAAAAATTGCACTCCTTAAAGAGAAACGCTTACAGTTCCCTATTACGTCCTAAATTCACTGCTAAAAGCAAAAACAAAATGAAAACAAGTTCCTTGTCACCTTTCCTCTGTTCGAGATGCAAAACAATATTCTGACGCATAAGCTCCATTCACGAGCGAATAGCTCTTAAGTCCTTTCAGCTGCACACCTTCCGCACGGCGAGGAGTGGATAACTCTGCAGATGCAGACTTCCGCATCGCTTGCTGCTGCATTCGATGACGAGGCAACCATGCCCCCCCCCCCCCCTTCCGTCTCCTTGCATGCATTGCTGCGTAAATTGAAATTCATTTAAGTGCTCCCCTGAGCGGTATGTCTTTATGTTTGAGACACGAGACAAATCTCTGCATCGCACGACGACGACGGAGCAAACCATTGTCTACGTCTGTCTCCACGAGCGTTACAGAAAATATTTATGTCTCCTGTATCCAGATAAATATCAGCCTCCGGGGAGGAGAGGATGCGGACACAAAAGGAGGAGACAAAAAAGAAGAAAATCGTCACGTCAAGCCAGGACACGACTATTGTTTAACGATAAGGCAGGCCAGGGCGGAGATTCATTGGCAGTGTGGGTGGACAAAATGGAGAGGAATTGCTTATCTTAACGCTTGGTCAGGTGGGGGAGTGTTTGCGGTGCCGGTGGGGTAATTTATCGCCCATGGCTTCGGCTTTATGACCACAGCTGGGTGGGTGGCAATTCATACGTTTTCATTGTTTTTCGGCGGAGGCATTTTCATTATTTGATGTCGTAAAATTGTGCGCCATTCGAAGATGTTTATGCACGCACGCCGTGAGACGTGTCACGCTGAAGACATGAGCTTTTGTTTTGGAGCAGACGGGGTGGAAGAGATTGCCAATTATGTCACAAAAACTATGATACTTTGCTTAAGTCAGGCGGAAGGACGAGGAAGGGTCGGGCGTGAGTCGACCCGGAGAGGGGACAGATAAGGTTGTCGTGTCACCAATATCGTGTGGCTTCGTGGCATTCACTGGGCAGGGACTTAAAGTGAATTTCAACAAAATTCCAACGTCCAACAGAGGTGATGGAATGATCAAAAGTTCAGACAATGCTCTCATGGATCACACATGACATTTGCTGCGCAGCAGTAAAACCCCTACTGCAGCAGCAAACAGTCCAATTATGTGCTGCTTACTGCACCACAACACCACCCCAACTTCAGCTCCCCACAGCAAAGAGGCAACAGTCAGCAAATCCCCAAAAATCCGAAATAATTTCGTCCCCTAATGAGATGCATGCACACGCAACAGAGAGCTCTCCCAAAAACAAGTTCATCCCTTCCATCCTTGACCAGGACCATGATTCGTTTGCCGTTTGTAGTCCAACAGCTCCGCCTGGATTAACTCACAAACAACACGCGCAACAGATGGAATTTTTAGGCACGACTTAAAGCCTCAAACCCCCCCCCACCCCGCCGCATTTCACGCATACCCTTAAGAGAGTCCTCCGTTCCCTAGGAAAAAAAGTGAAAAAGATCCACTCTCAATCCATTTGAAATCGTCTGCATAATGAACGAGATATAAATCATTCACGTCGCCCTCCCTGCGCCGCCGTGTTGTTAAGCAAAATGGATTCGCTTGGGAGGTCTTCCTCAAGATTAATGGGGAACCGGAAATAGGGATTAAACGCATACACGATCCACATTTCATTCGCATCATAATCCGGGTAACAAGACGTTATGTGCGGGCCAGCATCCCAGAGGCACTGCGCACTCACGCACGACGTGTATCTGCCAGTGATACACTCAAATGAAGTTCAATTAGAGTGTGGCGGGGAGGGGGGATTGTATTTTTTCGGTAGTTGATTCCTTTCTGGGTGTGGAGTGAGGATGAATTCGAATGCAGTTTTGAGCTGAGAAATGGTGCGTTCGTTTGGCGCTAACTCGCGAGATAGCTACCGGGGATTGATGAGGGATATCTGCGCCGTTAAGCACTCCGGGGGAGAGTCGAAAAATAAAAACTCGACGGTATGCAGGTGAGCAGCGCAGAGGAGGCATTCAGAATTGAAATCACGGCAGACATCGTGCTCGAATCGCTGATAGAGGCAATCAATTGCTGATGCACTTGGAGGGTATTTCTTCATCAATCACGAAGCGTTTCGTGCTGCTGGGGATGTATGGGGAATGTGTGGGGTAAACTCCATCAAATTGGAACTACAAATGGAGATCTTGATCCACGAATACCTGAGTGCACGCTTTTTCGGGTGTTACTTGGGTACGATAAAGGGTCTTTCATTAAGCGCTTCCTATTTTTAAATTTAAATAAAACAAAGTGTGTGTGATGCATCATCAGCATTTTTCACTCATTTGAAAAGCCCATTGATGCCATTATTTCTGGAATATAAAATTATTTAAATGTCGATCCCGGCTTCTCTGGGTGGCGTGCATCCGAAATGTACAATTTTCCACGACTCTGACTTTGGCGCATAAATCAGGCTAAATTCGACCGATGGCATGGGTTATATTGGATTTGAGGGCCCCTGTGGCTTGTATCTTATACGTATAGACCAGCGGTTTCAGAAAACCTCACAAGAAAAAGTTTAACGGCGTAAAATCGCACGAATGTGACCAGAGACGACTGGATGGCGGTGTTGATTAAGTGCCTGCCCTAAGCTAGTGGGGTCCCAGGTTCGAATCCCAGTGAAAGCAAAGTTAACACGCTTTCATCGGGTTTTCTAAATCTGGTCCAGTCACCATTTGCCACTGGGATCAAATTACCGGCACTACCACTGGAGCGGTGGATCAATGGTAGTAGTCTGACTCTGGGTAACGCTATGGACCAACATGGTCTAAGTGTGCTGGTGAATTCACTAGCAGCCCCCTAACCTAACCTATCCTTCCTCATTCCTCAAGAAGGAGTTACAAGTCCTTGAACTGAACTTTGTGCCATCTCAAGACTGTTTTCGAAAGGTCAAAAACAGCAACTTTCGAAAGAAATAAGGTTTTTCAAAACTGGTTCAGTCACCATTTGCCGTTGGGATCAAATTAACGGCACTATAGGTCGGTTGCTGGCAGTACAATGAACCAATTTGTGAGTCTGAGTGCTCCAGGGTAGTGCTTCATAAAACCTCTGACCAAAAAAAAAACGCCCACCGAAACGTTGTTCCCAGCCTCATTTTCGCAAGAAGATGGTCCAATGATGCCACCACTCCACAATCAGCACCAAACTGTCACTCTCTGTGGATGCATTGGCTTCACGACAATAACGTGTTTCCGTTTCCGTTTTTCGAGCCCCAGATGCGGCAATTTTGTGTTGTTAACGTAGCCGCCGAGATGAAAATGCGCCCAAAATCGTTGTCCAATTCAAGCTAAGCTGCTCTAAGGCCCAAACTGCGAAGCGTATCGTCGCTCGCATTCAATTGTTGAGTCAATTGGACCTTGTAAGCGAATAATCCGAGATCTTTGTGCAGAATTCTCCTCAGGCTAGCAATAAGGCTTAAAATGTTGAGCTGTTGAGATCGATGGAGAGTTGATGTTCGTCTCAAACTCTCGGCCACAGCACAGCGGCCACATTCTCATCTGTGCGCACCGTACGACGACGGGGACCATGAGTGTTGTCCATTAGCATTCCAGTCTCAGGAACATTTCGCACAAACTTGCGTACAGTAGTCGCAGGGGGTACAAAGCGTAATTCAACTTACAAAATACCATCCTCACCTGCACGTGGTGTACCCTGCTTTGAAACTAACGAGGCTCTGGTGACCGAGTAAGGGCGGTATAACCCTCAACATGTATGTACTTAAAACGTCCGGATTTAAAACATCCGGAGAAGAAACCGCGGTCTGGAGAACCAAAGGTTTCAATTAACAACGAATCTGCCTATGGCATTAAGGCCGAGCCCAGTAAGGTCTTAATTATGGAATACTGGAATACACGTTTTGGACTAGAAGTTATGTGGGCTGACGCTTGTAGTATTCTGTTACCCGAGTAAGTTGGAGTGAAATCCGGTTGAAACGGCTTTCAGGCTAATGCTACAAACGCCCCCGTCCCGTTAAAACCTTGGCAGGACTCAAAGAACGCTCAATGTTACGTCGCCATTAAGTTGGTGGTGTAGGTACAGATGTAACATTCCTGTTTAGCACTGATCCGGCTCTGGCACATGACCCCATAAGGGCATGTGTCAACCCTTGCATGGCCTCCCTGCTTGCACAGATAACCATGGGATCCTGGGTGACTACACATTCGAACATTGATAACGGCTTTGAGTGGGGACCCAATCGAAATGATTACAACAAAACCAAAAACAACACCAAAAACAACAACCATAACACCAAACACGCAGAACGCAAATAAGGAGACACAAAATGAGGGCATCTGTGAAGACCCGTTCCAGAGAAGCGCTCTGATGAGGAGATCTCCGGCTGCAGCAACTACGTCGGACACCCCTATAGGTGTCGAAATACCAGCGACGAGCCGGTCAACCAAGGAGGAAGCCCAACCCCGACCAGCCTTCCTTAAACTAGGAGAGCAGATAAGGGAGCTAGTTATCATGCTAGAAGATGGCAAAAGGCGTTCTATACATCAACCGATGAGGGACGCCATCGAAAGCATACGAGCTCTTTACGAGCTCTCAGCTATACAATCTCACGACGAGAAAGCAAAAGAGGTTATCAGGATGAACACCTCTTCGCAAACTTCTCCATGGCTCCGATCTAACACTGAGCCGAAACGAAAGCCGACTCCAGAAAAAGGAACAACGGAGCCACCGCGAAAGCAGCAAAGGACGGAAAAAAAGGAGAAAAAGAAAAAGAAGGAAACCCTTAAAGATACTCGACCAGGAAAGGACATAGGTAAGGAAACAGAAGGGGCAAAGAAAGGTGCGGCGCAGGTACCAACAAAGAACCCAACTACCAAAGAGCCAGCCTGGTCTGAAGCAGTTAAGAGGAAGACAACGAAAAAGAGAGCAGTCATTGAGAAAGCTAAACCCGACGCCATTGTTATCGAGTCCAAGGGCGAAGTTACGTACGCGGAAATATTGCGCAACATAAGAACAGACCCTAAACTAGAGCAAGTCGGCAAAGCAGTCTCAAGAATAAGAAGAACGTTCAAGGGAGAACTGTTAATACAGCTCAGGAAAACCGGGAAGAACACAGCGGAGGTAAGATCTGCAATAAGTGAAGCCCTAGGACAAAAGGCTGAAATCCGAGCCCTTACCCATCGTATTACTTTAGAGTGTAAGGACATGGACGAGGTGACGTCGAAGGAGGAAATCTGTGAGGCAATCAGAACGCAATTCGGATTCGAACATATAACGTCAGCCGACGTCAGATCTCTTCGTCAGACGTACAGACACACCCAGAGTGCAATAATTAGCCTTCCGGTTGAAGTAGCAAAGAAAATGCTAGAGGCAGGAAGACTAAAGATTGGCTGGGTAAATTGTCGAGTGCGTCAAAAAACGTTCCTGAAGAAGTGCTTCAAATGCCTCGAATTTGGGCATTTAGCCAACAGGTGCGAATGCTTGGAGGATCGCTCTAAATTATGTAGAAGATGCGGAACAGAAGGCCACATAGCGAAGAACTGCAGGAAGGAGCCGTTATGCATGTTCTGCAGAAAAAACGACCCCGAGAACGCAAAACACGTAGCTGGCAGTGGAAAATGCCCCGTATTTAAGAAAGCTATTACTAGCAAACAATGATGAAGATAATACAAATAAATCTAAACCATTGTGAGATAGCTCAGGACATCCTGAATCAGACAGTAAGATCCGAAAAGGCGGACGTTGTTCTAATAAGCGAACCGTACAAAAACCTAGACAACTGTACCTGGGTCAGCGACAAGACAAAACACGCCGCAATATGGATATGCGGAAACCACGCCTTTCAAGACATCGATAAAGACGCAGAAGGATTCGTACGTGCAAGAATAAGTGGGATCGACTTCTATAGCTGCTACGCCCGACCTAGCTGGTCAATCGACCAATACCAAACCATGCTAGACAGGCTAAGGACTGATGCACAGCACAGAACAGCAGTGATCATAGGAGGTGACTTCAATGCATGGGCTACGGAGTGGGGTAGTAGACGTACCAACGCGAGAGGGCGAATCCTCCTGGAAACATTTGCACCCCTAGAAATAGGCTTAGCAAATAGAGGACGGGTAAATACATTTAGAAAAGCGGGAGTGGGATCAATTATCGACCTTACCTTTGCTAGTTACCCTATCCTACGCAATATATCTTGGCGCGTCAGCGAGGATTACAGCCATAGCGACCATCAGGCGATTATCTACAACATCGCCAAAAATAGGCCCACACAGCGACCTAAAATAAGAGGCCCACTATGGAAGGACAGTGCGTTCGACAGCGAAACTTTTGAAGTGATGCTGAACAGTTCTACCATAGATGCAAACGGATCTGCCGAAAGCTTGTCATATCAACTCACAGGAAATATTGTAGCAGCTTGTGATGCGGCAATGCCCAGGAAAAAAGCAGCTCGAAGAGGCGCACCATGCTACTGGTGGAATGAGGATATAAAAGCACTTAGAGCAAGGTGTCTAAAAGCGAGACGTAAAGTCCAACGGTCTAGAGGGGGAGCTGACTTCCAACAACTACTAGATACCTTCAAGCAAGCGAGACGGGAGCTATCAAAGGCAATAAAAGGGAGCAAGACTACGTGCTTCAAACGTATTTGTGATGAAGCTGAAATTAACCCATGGGGCACGGCATACAGGATGGTTATGACCAAATTAAAAACCAGTAGGTCCCCGCAAGTAACATGCCCAAACATGCTGAGAACCATCGTGGAGCACTTGTTTCCAAATAGGACACACACAATGGTCACAATCGTTCGCGAAATGGATGTAGGCAGTATACCAGATGTCACGATCGAAGAGCTACAGAGAGCTCTGAACAGAACAGGAGACAAAAAGGCGCCTGGACCAGACGGAATTCCCAATAAAGCATTAAAAGCTGCTGCCGGAATAAATCCAGGTATGTTCATTGCAACACTGCAAAAATGCCTAGAGGAAGGCGTGTTCCCTGAACCGTGGAAGCTGCAGCATTTAGTACTGTTACCGAAAGGAAACAAACCACCCGGAGATCCATCGTCATATCGCCCAATATGTCTACTAGATACAATGGGAAAGATATTGGAACGTATAATATACGATAGACTGTTGACTATAGCAGAAGAGAAGGGAGCCCTGTCAAACCGCCAGTTTGGATTCAGGAAGTCACGCTCTACTGTCGATGCTATTAAAACAGTAGTCGACATAGCGGCTGCAGCCATAGAAGGCCGTTCTTGGAGGTGGGGCACAAAGCAATACTGCGCTGTTGTTACACTAGACGTTAAGAACGCATTCAACACAGCCGACTGGTGTCAAATAAAGAGATCGTTGATGAGGATGGAAACACCGTACTATTTACAACGGATAATTTCCAGCTACTTCACAGGTAGAAAACTAAGATACGACACAGAAGAAGGGGTTAAGTACCATAACGTATCCGCCGGCGTCCCCCAAGGATCGGTGCTGGGCCCACTGCTCTGGAACATCATGTATGATGGAGTACTAAGGCTAAGGTTGCCCACAGGAGTAAATATCATCGGCTTCGCTGATGATATAGCTATTGTAGTCGTTGCGAAACACATTCACGAAGTTGAGTCAACCACGAATGCGACAATTGGCCAAATAAAGCTGTGGCTCGAATCAGCAGGCCTCGAACTAGCGGACCACAAAACGGAAGCCGTTCTCATCACGAGCAGAAAAACCGTGGAGTATATTAATATTCAAGTCGGCAACCAAAATGTTCAGTCAAAGGAAGCGGTAAAATATCTAGGAGTGATGCTTGACAACAGGCTACGCTTTAATAGACATGTGGATTATGTGAGCAAAAAAGCTTCATCCATACAAGCGGCACTTTCCAGGATACTGCCGAACGTGGGCGGACCCGGATACGCAAAAAGGATGCTTTTAACTAGAGTCGTCAGCTCGGTTATTTTATACGCTGCACCAGTCTGGGCGGATACCCTCAAAAAAAATAAATCAACATGCCGGAAACTATCCTCGATCTACCGGCGATGCGCGTTAAGAGTAATAAGCGGCTACAGGACGATCTCGGACGAAGCCGCATTTGTTATAGCGGGAATGATCCCCATTGATATCCTTGCGGATGAGATGAGGAGGATTCACCACAGAAAACCCTTAATCCCAACGGAGGCCGGGGAAATAAGGAACATGAAAAAGGAAGAAAGGACTCGTTCAGTAGCTCTGTGGCAAACTCGATGGGATAGCACCACGAAGGGCAGATGGACCCATACCTTGATTCCACAAGTTTATACCTGGATTAGCAGATCGCAAGGAAACTGCAACTACCACCTAACTCAGTTTCTATCTGGCCACGGTGGGTACCGAAAGTACCTGCACCGTTTTGGCCATGACGACTCGCCGTACTGTCCAGAATGTCCAAACCAGGAGGAGGACGTGGAGCACGCATTCTTTTACTGTGGACGCTTCACAGACTGGAGAGGTAATCTACCAGACCCACCAGATCTAGTAAAGAGAATGATGGAGTCGGAAGATTACTGGGTGGACATATGCGGACGCATAAAAAACATACAGGTTGAGCTGCGGAGAATAGAAGCAGCAAGAAGAGCAGTAGCAGCAGAAGCAACAGAGTCTGCTGAAGCACAGGAGTAGCATTAATTGCTTGCCAGCCCCGCGAAGTAATACCTAACGGCAGTTCCGCGGGGAGAGTGGTAGAAGAGTGCAGGGTGTGGGTTAGTACGTAGGCGTATTCCCTAAATCGAATACTTGGGTTTGCGAATCGTGCATGCTGATAGCACGGGCTATTAGTATCTTTCGAAGATTGCCACATCCTTGGACGTAACCAAAAAAAAAAAAAAAAAAAAAACAGTAGTCGCAGTCGCCGTGGGTGCTCAATTTAGGCCAAAACTTCTTTTAAAAAAACGCACTGTTTGGGCTACACAGCACTCATTTTGGAAATAAGTTTTCAATATTTGCCAACGTTGTTCCAGAGTAAAGCGGCTCATTTCGTTCCGCGGAGGTATGATACTGACTTTCTGTCAAGATTTCGAGCGAGAAACAGCTGTCAGTGTCAAAATAACCTATGATTTATAAAACAACCACTAGATGGCGCACCCTTTATTCTCATAACAAGGAGGATATCCTCTGAGTCTTTTCTCATGGCATGCAAGTCTCCTTAGTCCAACCAAGACCAACAAAGACCGAAAATGCGCAAAAGGCAGAACCTGTTGGCATTCAAAGCACACCCTCTTCAAATTGCCTTCATCTCCATCTCCAAATCCACTCCTAATCCCTTCACACAACAAGTACCCAATCAAGTAATTTCCATCAAGTCCCTCCCTCAATTTATGCAGCCACTTCAGGCCGCAATCCTCCGTTAATCGCGCCCACTTGTCGGCGACAAACATGAAAGAGCAATTAGGCCAAATGTTCATTTGTCTTTCGTTCAGCAGCCGACTTAAGCCGCCCAATCCCAATCCACCAGACCCATTGACCCAGACCACATGTCGTCACCACCAGCACCGTATCGTGGCACGCGACTTAATGGCACGCAAACATTTGTTCTCAATTAGGCGTCGATAAATCAGGATTTCGTTCAACTGAGTCCTTTCCGGACTCGAAAGCAAACAACCGCCGAACCGAGTCGGTGGAGCGGCTGAACAAACTCCAGTCACGGGAGTTCCTTAAAGTCATGCAGGCATTCAGTGCGTCGAGGCAAAGAACAAACATGTGAATAAAGGATAACGCCCATAAATCCTTCTCTCCTTCTTTTTCAGCTCGCCCCTGTTCCGGACTGGCTCATGTTTAATTCTGGCCCCCGGCCAGATACCGCCGGGTGTGTTGAGAACCCCCATCTGCGGCGTGGTGGTCCTGAATTAGGCCATCAATCAAAATCAATCAATCCCACGCGATCGGCTGGCGAGAGGGGGTAGCTACTCAGCGGCGGCAGGTGGGGGTGTCATGCCTTGTCATCCGGCGATTGTTCCTTTGTGCGCTCGTGGTTGTCAGCACATTCGGGGACATGTTGCCCGCTTCAATTGACACCCCACATCGGGGGGGACGCCCCGGTTTGGGATCGCAGAGCGTCCCCAGTGATTTGGACGTTGCCATTCAACGCACGTCCCTCCTTGGCTTGGCAATCCTTTTCCTTGTTCGGTTCATTGGATTCGAATACGTGACGTGCTCAACTTGAATTTCGGTTCGAGAGCAAAAACAACCCATTTACCCGTATCCCTTCGATGGGGGGGTTGTGGTTTCGTGTTTTTTGATGAATGAATTGCATATCCTGGGGGTCACGTCCTGATTTTTCAACTAGTCCCTGAATCAACCCCAAGCAGGGCTTGTTCGACATGACTGATGGACTTTGGGTGGGGGTCACAAAATTCAACAGATCTTTGAGATGTTCAGGAATTTCAAGGACATCCTCGCTACAAAGGCAGCATTCCATTAACCCTTGAGTGACAAGCTGAGAGCCTTTCAAACGAAATGACATCGCCTAATTTGCTTTGACTTGAAGTGGCCCACAAGCAAGACGACGGACACAAAAGCTATTCATTACCAGCAGCAGGCACCTGTGAGATCGAGAGATGATGGGAGAGACTGCTCCCATTCAACTGTCAGTCGCTTTAAATGCATTTCCCTCCAAGCGAGCTGAAATGGGTGAAGTGAATTTTTGCATGACAGAGGGAAGACAAAAGGACGAAACGGGAGCCTTTTAGGACAGACTCCGCGGAAAAGGGCGATGGGATGATAAACATCGCTAGGAAATTAATGCCACCGTTGAGCTTCAGGGGGGGGATTATTCAGAGATTTAGGACGAGCGTGTGGCATTCCACGAGGGACGACTTAGGGGGTCGAGAAATGTCGCTGAAATAATTCCGTGGGATTCCGAGTGACCTTTGGGCAACAATTTATTGTGATCCGAGGCGGGTTTATGGAGAGTTTTGGGCTAAGGTCAGACGGTCTTAATTTGTGTTGATTTGATCCTTAGATTGAGGCCTGGACTCTGACCAGTCGGGTGTCATTTATAAAATGAGAAAATTAGGTGGGTTCGACTGAAGGATATCCTCGGCGCAGTAAAGTGGAAATGATGCCAAGACATGACGGGGAGTTCCTTGGAAGTCAGGGATCAATAAGCTGACTTCGAAGGAACACATTTTTGAAGAGGAACTCGGAGAAGTACAGAGTTCATCTTGAGTTCGATTCAAGCACCTCATGTTTCCTTATCTCTTCGCCGATCCTGATGCAGTTGAGTTCCTTGAAAGATTCCGTGGCTTTCTTTTGCCTTAGCAAGACAAGCTGCAGCGGTCATGAATCAGTTTAAATACTCATATGTCGCACAGACGACTGGATGGCGTAGTTGGTTAAGTGCCTGCCCCAAGTTCAAGGGGTCCCAGGTTCGAATCCCACTGAAAGTAAGGTTAATACGCTTTTATCCGGTTTTTCAAATCTGGTCCAGTCACCATTTGGCGTTGGGATCAAATTAACGCTGGAGAAGGTTGCTACTTGGCAGTTCTATGGACCAGTTTGAAGTCTGAGTGCTCCAGTAGAGTTACAAAAAACGCCGAAAAAGAAAAATATGTCGCACAAGTCAACTTCACTGTTAGTCATCAGCCTTCATATCCCTCTGATCAAGACTGAAGGCTCGCTGTACTGTCTGACATCTTCAAGCTTTACTCTAGAGAACCTGAAGGTTCCATCTATCAAGGCAGTCTCAACAAAGCTGTCATAAAGGAAGAATTGGATCTACAGTTTTGTAGCACCATTTAGACCAACAATTCAGTCAAACTCAGCATTTCTTTCGATATACGGCTCATTATCTCATCCACAGCTCCAGTTGAGTCCAGTAATCGAACCAAGACAGAGGATGGAATTCAGCTCAAGCCTATAACCTACACATCCACGGCTCTGGACAATTTAGTACGACTTTCGAGGCTTTTGACAGCCTTGACAGTCTGGTAGATGCTCATGGCGCCCAATGTCATCAAAGGATTTGATTCAAAGAAACTCTGGAGAGAAGCTTGATTGTGGTTTAAAATACTTCTTCTTCTTCTTAGAGCGCTACAGTCCGAGGTGGACCTGAGCCTCACTCAACGTGCCTCTCCAGCCAGCACGATCTTTCGCCAGCTGTCTTCAGTTTCGCACACCAAGCCGGCCGAGGTCCCCCTCGACTTGTGTGCGCCACCTTGTACGTGGACGTCCTCTGCTACGTTGAAGACTATCTCATTGAATAAGTTGCATCCAACAGCCTCTGAGCCAATGACGCCTCGCCTGTACAGTCTTTCTCCTCCAATTGACTCAAATGTCTTAAGGGGTTCTTCACCTGCTTTCGATGACATGGACTTGTCGCGTACCGCACGTCAATCTTCTTCATCTTTATGTGGCACTACTGACCTGGGTCCTACAGACCTTGGCCTCAACCAGCAAACCTCTCCAGCTTGCACAGTCTCCCGCCAGCTGCCTCCAATTTCGCACATCAAGTTGTTTGAGGTTATTCTTCACTTGTCCGCGTCCTCTGTTGCGTTGTCCCAGTGCCTCGGATTCAAAAGCTCTTCGGGCCGGGGCTGTGTTGTCCGTACGCTCTACGCGACCTGGCCATCTTAAGCGTATTATCCGTAGACTTTTGACTAGGCTCATGCCGCCATAAAACCCGTACAGTTTGTTGTTGAATCATCTCTTCCAGATGCCATCAACGGTAACAGGACCAAAAATCGCATGCAGGACTCTTCTTTCGAACAGACCAAGAGACTCTTCATCCGCTTCGAACAACGTCCATGTCTCGACACCAGAGAGCAGGACTGGGATGAGCAACGTAGGTCTTTCGAGAGATGGCTCTGTTACTCAACTGCCTCTTGAGCCCAAGGAAACGATTGGTAAGACTAATTCTACGGCTGATTTCGGTACTGATGTTGTTTACCGCGGACCCACATAGACGATATCCTTGGCTACCTCGAAGCCTAACTTAATATAAACAAAAAATATAAATTAAGCCTTACTTATAATAAAAGTCACAAATCGCGTGAGAAGCCGTGAGCATCAAGGGTGTTTTTTTTTCGGAGTTTTTGAAACGCTACACTGGAGCACTCAGACTCAAAACTGGTCCATTGTACTGCCAGGTAGCAACCTACTCCAGTGCCGTTAATCCCAACGGCAAATGGTGACTGGACCAGATTCGATTTCACTGGGATTCGAACCTGGGACCCGTCTAACGTGGGGCAGGCACTTAACCAACAGCGCCATCCAGTCGCTTTCAAGGGTGTTAGCTTGTACCTCGAAGCTATATCCGACTAAAGTGACTCTTGTCCCAAGTTGTCGACATTTTGCGTCCTTTCTCGAAGACCCCATCAACCACCCGACCAATTTCACCGCCTTCCCATACGGAAACAAAAACAGTCAACACACATCACCACACATTAAAGCAATTGTTTCCACCCGCCCACTGTCAAAAACTTCGTTTACCCAAACCCCACGAAGAGTTCTTGGTGGCCGTGACCTTTGTGTGCGTCTATTAGCCCACACAAAACTATGCGTGTCCTTTTCGAAGGCAAACAACCCACAAAAGGAATGTGTTCGGATTCAAATTCAATAAAAACAACGTGCCCCCGTTCGGGACTCGGATTTATTCCAATTCCAATTAGATCGATACACAAAAGCGTGTGTGTGGGGGGGATTGGGGAGGGGGGAAAGGAAACCATCAAAACAATTGTGTCTGTGGGGATGGGAGAGGAGGGTGTGTAGGAAACCTTCAAAACTTCAATAAACTCATTAAAGTTCGTAATTAATTTATGACGTGTGGGGGTCGGAGAGGAAGGGCTGTCGTCTGTCAGTTTTCCTCCCTCTGTTTGTTGTCAGTTTTGAAAGTAACAATCGCTTTCGGTTGTCATGAGTAATTAATTGACAGGCACAATAGGTCAGTTGAGACGGTAATTCCACGATTTTCTGGCAGAACACTGCAAGCTCTGAATGGAGGTGGTGTCGGGAGGATTTGAATGGAGATGTCAGATGATAAATCTGTTAATTATCCGTAAAAATGGAGTACTTACTTACTTACTTAACAGGCCTACGACCCATGGAGGGTCAGATATCGCTGCCTTCCATCGTTAACGGTCCTGGGCACGCTGCTTCTAGTCATCAAGACCAAGCTGTCTTACGTCCGCGATGACTTGGTCTTTAAACCGGAGGTTTGGTCCCCCTCTCCATCTCGAAATAGGAGGCTCGAATTCGAAGACCCTCTTGGCTGGAGCGTTGTTGTCCATGCTGGCCGAGCCAGTGCAGTCGATGGATTTTGCCTTCCAGACTACATCCACATCCTGGTACAGTAAAAATGGAGTACGAGTACAGGAGTACACGTACATGTACAAGAATTCTTGATTAATTTGGAGCCGGAGACTTGAAGGAGTCTGAGGAAATGGCGACGTACTGAATAACCGAAAAATGGATTCTTCTTGCGTCAATATTCGGGTTTATCTTTAAAAATTGGAATTTCAAAGAGTTGACAGGCGAATCATGCAGGGACAAGTCTGCACTTAACCTCTGTTAACGAACTCCTACTCTAACCTCCCCGTGGTGAAATCCGGGGCCGGGTACTCTCGACAGAAACCGCGTATTCCAACCCACTTGAGACGTCTGGGTAGCTGCAAAAAAGACAGAGGAAGTGTAAGCCTGTCATCGCTCATCATCTGGAAACGATTCAAGCACTTAAGGCCAATATCATCCATTTTGTTCATTTTATTTGCATTTTTAAAAGGAAACTTGTATTTGGCCCACCCTGTAGAGGTCTTTCCTCAGATTTTCTAAGATTTTTCTGCTGAAACGGTAAAAAAAAGACGTTGGTATGCGGCTCGAAGGACCAATTTAGCTCACATTCAAAAAACTTGACAAATTCCATCTGGTGACTGTCGAGAGGGAGGAAAACATCTCGCATGATGAAAAGTAGTCCATTTCCCCTGAGTTTCAAAGTCCGAATTCCGAATTGAAGTGCCCCAATGCACAACGGAAAGGGGGATTTCAGTTTGGAAACAGTTTTGAAGCACTCTCCAAACGAATTCCCTCCTTGGCGCTGATCGAATATTCTTTTGTGCTCAACTGCTGAGCGAAAGACCCTCGATTTCAGCACATCTTTGAAATGCACTTCAAGGAAGTGAAAGCGATGTATCAGCAGTTCTTCAAACGTGTTCTTGATTATTTTCTGCATTTAGACGAAGACATTTCCCAGGATTCTCCTTTTTTCCGAATTCATCAAGTTGACGGGTTTAATTTCTTTTCCTGTCATTCTGCCGTGTATCTTCAAAGTTCACAGACAATCTTCAAGAAAAACTCTTCCATTTCGAATCATTGTCCCCGACAGAATGTACGTTCCGGCGACAGTGTCTGGAAACAAACATTTCTCCGCGATTCTTTAACTTTCATTGGATGCCGTCATTTCACCTCCAAAAAAGAGGACTTGTCACAGATTTTTCGATTGTGCAGCATGAACCAGTGTTCAGATCTCGATCCACTCCACATCAGCCCTTCCCCGAACATCCGAATGTAATTTGTGGCGGGTGCTTAAATATTTACGACAACTTCTGCTGCTGCGTGCGTTTGAATGTCTGTCTCTGTTTAGCGAAGCTGTGAATTCAAACGGGCAAAGGGAGCCATTTTTATACCAAAAATTCCATCCTTAAATGCAGGCAGCCAATAAGTCTCGGAGACGTCTAGTTTGGAAACTGAGGCTTGTTAAGGGTCGAGGACTTTAAAATCGCATCGAAATTGTATAGACCCATGGTCCGGCGTTATTACGCTCGGCGTTATTACGCTCGGCGTTATTACGCTCGGCGTTATTACGCTCGGCGTTATTACGCTCGGCGTTATTACGCTCGGCGTTATTACGCTCGGCGTTATTACGCTCTCAAGGTCCTCAATTCTTTCAAAACGCACATCAATCGAAAATTCAGGTCCTAAGCCCACCAGAGAGGGCGCCCTTAAGTCTGGGAGACGCCTGGTTTGAAAACTGTGGCTTGTTGACCGTCGGGCCTTTAAAATCCCATGATTTTTTGATTTTTTGAGGAAAAAATCGAAGGTCTTCGGAATCCTTTGAAAATTTAGCAAAAAACACACCAGAGAGGGCGCTCTTAAGCCTAAGGGACGTCTGGTTTTTAAACTGTTGCGTGTGATTTTGTGGTTTCAAAACCGCCTTGTTTTTTTGAAATATTTCTTCTTCACCTTGTCACACTCACAGTCTGTCAAACCACCACCATTTCCGTGCCCATAATGACTACCCACCGCCACAGTTCCTCGAACAATCCATCAGTCCAATTCACAAGGCGAACATCCGTCCACTGCGAGGACATCTTCGTCAAGAGTTCGATTCGATTTTTGTCTGATATTCCATCGAGACGACATCGCTCTCACTGCTCACTCAAAATTTATTCATTTTTCTTCGCAAATATCCCCCGCAGGACTCGGTGATCCTTTTGTTTTCATTCACAGCCATCGACTGAGTGGCTTGGCCGAAGCCAATTACAGAGATGACTCACTGGAAATTCATCCGTTTCGGTGGGCATATCTTCTGCTCCATCCAACCGATTGTGTGTGTGTGCAGAGAAATTATTAAAATTTAATCCGAAGGCGATATCCTTCGAGGGGCGGGATAAAAAAGCCATCCCCTGACAGTGATGGGAATATCAATTAAGGTCTCCACACGGCGACCGTATCAGTCTGATAATTTGAATGGAAAAACTGAGACGACCAGATGTGAGATGCGGGGATATGCTAATGGAGTCCTTTCTGAACTGTTTTCTGGGTGTTTTCTGGCTTCTTTTTGTCTTTTGCTCTGTTGTGAGCTTGGGAAAGTTGACTGGGAGGCAGAGGGTTGGGAAAGTTGGGTGTAGCGTCTGTGGGGCAGGGGCAGCCTATGCTAATCTGTGAAGTTTAGGATTTGATAGTGGATAATGGTTGGACGGGGATTGCGACGGGATGGGTGCAAAAGGGTTATCGGTTGTGGTGGGTATTCAAATTCACTTCAAAAAGGTGCGGGGGTAGTTTTCTATTCTCGAGTGCAATCTGTGTTTCTGTCGGTGCACCGGCAAGACCCCAGGGGTGCCGTTGGGGGAATGGGTTCCTTCTCTCGAGTGGATTCAACAGTCCCTTCAACACCTCGTCGATTCCCCTCAAAGAATCACTTCTGCCTTCATTCTTTGCCACCGAAAGATTCTCATCTCGCCCCTCAGCACAGTCAGGCTTGAAATCGACGCAAACGATCGCCCCTTCGTCATCTCTGGCGGTGGCACAGAATGATGGCAATCGTTTGGTTCGATTTCAAGGCTGACTGTGCTGAGAGGTGGGATGAGAATCTTTCGGTGGCAATAATTCTCCACCAACCGTGAAGTGAATTTGCAAAACTGACCACAGTTTCAGACGTCTTCCCCTGGCCGCGTAATTGCTTCCGCGTCCATAATGAGCTAATCCTCTTAGCCGATGTAATTACCTCGTCAATTTCCGTTGCGAGTAATTCACGCAGTCATCGTGATTATGCAAACTTTTACCCCCCTCCGTCCGCCCGTTTCACTTTTTCATTCGAATGGATCCTAAAAGTTTTCACTCCTCCTCCTCCTCCTCCTCTTGCGCCTCATAATCAATCTCTTCGCCGACCACGCCGCCGCCGGGGGGTTGGGATGTAATAAAAGCACACCACGGGATATTGGAGAACAATGAAGAGATTATGACTTTTTGAGTACGCCCTTGGATCGGTGGCAACTAAATATGTCCTCGGGGATTCTGTCGTTTATTTTCGCCTCGAACTCATTACGAGAGGGAGAGTGCGGAGACGTTTAAAATCGAATGGCCGAGGAGATTAGGCCAAGATTGGCACTTAAGATGGATATCTCGGGATGAATAAGAACGAGTCATCAGTCACGAGCGAGACAATCAGTCACGACTTGTTGGGCGAGCTGACTGTGCGGGGGGGGGGAGAGTGAAAGTTTTGCCATTGAGGCTGAGAATAACTTAATTATTTCCCCATGGCGTCTATTAATTTCTCAGATAAACTGACAAGCATTGAATCACCGTTCTTTTGATTGCCAATCGTTGATGTTTTGCGTTTTATCGTGTTTGCATCTCGGGATTTATGGATACACGCGCTTTTGAGTATTTTTTTTGACACCGAAGCGTCGCTTGCCTCAGGCAACAACAACGCAGCCAACAAGCCCAAAAGAGAATAGTCTTTGACGTGGTCAAGGAGTTTGTTGAACTTCTTGGGGAAATGAGGTGACAGTGTTGACTGGATGGCGCAGTTGGTTAAGTGCCTGCCCTAATTTAGAGACGTCCTAGGTTCGAATCCCAGTTTCAAGGCAAAGTCACGGTCACATTATCCTAACCTAGACGCTCTAGAATGAGGTGCATTGCGAGACAGTGGAAGAGTACGTAAAGCTTGCGTCTCAAGGTGACGCCTGGATGTCGTTGGTGAAGTGCCTGCCCTAAGTCAGAGGGGTCCCAGGTTCGAATCCCAGTGAAAGCAAAGTTAATACGCTTTTATCCGCCTTTTCAAATCTGGTCCAGTCACCATTTGCCGTTGTGTTCTATCACTGGAGCGGTCGATCAGTGGTAGTAGTCTGACTGTGGGTATCACACTGGACCAACATGGTCTCACTCTTGCTGGTGAATTCACTGGCAGCCCCCTAACCTAACCTAATCTGAGGCCTCTGCAACCTGGTCTCAGTCTTCTGCCATCAAAAATGCTGCCCACTTGAACTTCAACAGGTCCCCCTGCCAAGGTGGGCTGGGGTCTCAGCCTTCTGACGTAAAAAATTCTGCCCACTCCAATTCCAACAACTCCTTCAGCCCAACTTGACAGAGGCTTCGTGTTCATGGACTCTAGTCCGCAAGACAGTGGGCTGTCTTCTTTTTCTGTCACGGTCTTCCTCCGGCTTTTCACCCGATTGAAACATACAACGAGAAGTAGCTCAAGTACAGGACCAAAGATACCCCTCAGCTGCTCTGGGCCAATCTTCAAATGAATGCACACCACAAAGCAATTACATAAAACGCACATAAACCCAAACACATGTCGGATTAAAAGCTCCTAGATCCTAATCAAAACATTCCCAATCCCCGCCCACACCTCGCCAAGACCGCAGCACACTCTAATGCGACCATCGGTTTGAATTTACAACCACTCTGGCATGTCACCTGTCCAACACAACATCGAAACCGCGCGCAATTTCCACACAACATATCGCATTAGCAAGCCCCATCACAACGACCGCAACCGATGTCGCCTAATCGAATTAATTACACTCGGGCCACCGCAGAGCACTGGCAAAAAGATACATTATTCCGAATTTCTGCGGTAAACGGCCAACAGTTTATGAAATCCTAACACCGGCCCGGTGTATGTTGCAGTTTCGATTTATCTGCGGTCAAACAGATGCCCGATGCGTTGTCTTTATGTCGGCATAACACACATTTTTCTGGTGGACTGTTTTGAGAGGTATTTTTTTCAACGGTTTTGTGGGAAATGAAGGACTCACTAATTGAGGGCTTGAATGGCAAATGGCAGGAAGAGTTGAAGGCGAACATTTCTGAGTGGGAATTTGTCAGAACGGCAGAATGTTTTGTTTTTGGAGGGATGGCGGAGGTTCGCAGATAAATTGGGAGAGATGGAGTCCATTTTTTAGGGAAGGTTTGCTTAGGGAGCTGCTAGTGAATTCACCAGGACCATGGTGGTCCATTGTGATACCCACAGTCGGACTACTACCACGGATCGACAGCTCCAATGATAGTGCCCTTAATTTGGTTCCAACGGCAAATGGTGACTGGACCACCGGATAAAAGCGTGTTAACGTTGCTTTCACTGGGATTCGAACCTGGGACCCTTCTAACTTAGGGCAGGCGCCTAACCAACTCCGCCTTCCAGTTGCCACCTTGAGCCGTAAGCTTGACTTAGTCTTCCACTGGATCGCAATGCACCTCAGAGCGTCTAGGTTAGGATAAAGTGACTGTGACTTTGCTTTCACTGGGATTCGAACCTGGGGCCCCTCTAACTTGGGGCAGGTACTTAACCAACTGCGCTATCCAGTCGTCCGAGGAAGACCGTGACAAAAAAAGAAGACAGGCCACTGTCTTGCAGACTAGAGTCCACGAACACGAAGCCTCTGTCAAGTTGGGCTGAAGGAGTTGTTGGAATTGAAGTGGGCAGAATTTTTTACGTCAGAAGGCTGAGACCCCAGCCCACCTTCACAGGGGGACTTGTTGAAGTTCGAGTGGGCAGCATTTTTGTTGGCAGATGACTGAGACAAGATTGGAGAGGCCTTGGAACAGACAGAAGATGGCTGAAATCCCAGAAAAAGCCAAAGACCTGCCTATTCGAAGGATAAATCGTCTCAGACCTGATGACCAAAGACAGAACATAATTCTTCCTCTTCTTCAACTGGCGCTACAGCCCGGAGTGGACCTAGGCCTCAGTTAACATACCACACCAGCCAGCATGGCCGTCTGCTAGTTGCCTCCAGCGACGAGTATTCAGCTGGTGAAGGTCCCATTCTAGGGAGGACCTAAGCTGCTGCCAACATTCCACTTCATCCAGCACGGTCGTGTTCTAGTTGCCTCCAGCGACACGGGTGTTCAGTTGGACAAAGTCCCTTTCCAGATGTGGACGCCACCGACGTAGTTATTGCGTTGTCTCTAGGGGCTGAAAGCGAAGGCTTTCCGGTCAGGGGCGTTGGTGTCCATTGGCTCTGCATGACCTAGTCATCTGTGACGAAGGATCCGATGCCGTTTGACCAGGTCTATGTCGCTCAGTCTCCTCCACCAAACACCATCAGTCACTATACGGGACCAAAGACAATCTGGAGGACCTTGCCCTCGAAGCGACCAAGGATCTCCTCGTCCGTAGACCATAGATAATCCGGGGGACCTTCCACTCGAAGCGACCAAGAATCTCCTCGTCCATTTTGGTTAGCGGCCATGCCTCTGTGTCACACAGCAGGACAGGGACTGTCCAGAACTGTCTTGGTTCTTCGAGAGAGGACTCAATTGGCTTCTTAGCCCAAAGACACAGCAATCGGCCAAGTAATCCTTTGTTTTATCTGCGGAGTGGTGTCGTTACTTGAGTTTAACTCGCAGACTAACGAGCTCAGTCGCCCAACAGTCAAAAGGGCAATCAAACATCCGGCTCCAAAGCAAAGGTCTTCTCTGTTGACTCCCCAAAGAGTTAGGCAACCAACTCCCAGTTAAACACACACACCACATTTCGCTTTGATCTCGACTAAAAAACGGTCACTTTCAAATACAATACCACCCGAACGGCCATTCGCAGTGATTTTTTGTAAAGCTTCAGCTTTTCGCTCGAACCTTTGAAAATTTAATAAACAACTCCCAGTCCCTGTTCTCTGTGTGCGCGCAGCCTTTATGGCACAACATTCCCGCGTGGCGAGTGAAACCTCAACTTTTCAGCTTCCATTTGGAGCGCCATAAAAAGACCGTTTCCGGACACAAGCCAACACCCGGTCAGCCAGCTCTGGCAAGCAGCTCTGGCTATTAAGCAAACAATTTCTGGAAAAAAACAAACCCCCCCTTCCCGCCCACGTCATTGAAAAACCGTTCCGCTCATCGGTGAGGGTCGCCTCCAATCGCCCATCGGATTTATGTTTGCCGATAGAAAACATTTCACATGGAAACTCCGAGAGGGAAGCACAAAAAGTGCTTAACACTGAGCGTGGTTAGCATTTTTTTTTGTTTTTCTGCTCATATTTTCAGCCGTGGAGTGGCACACAGCGTTTTTGGGCGGCGGGGGGCTGGTGGTGATAAATAGGTTTTCCCTTTTCACGTCGTTCCCGGGCCCGGGGGAGACGACGGAAGTCGAAATTGGCTCAGAATGATACTCTCGCTGCTTTTATTGTTAATGGGTGTACTTTTATTGTGCCGTTGTTGGTGGTGTCCTTGTGCGCGGGGCGAGGATAGCCGAGGCTGTGCCGTCATATGGGAAATCGATAAAATTGTGATTGGTGGACGTGGAGATGGCTATTGGCTTCAGATGTTCGTTTTGAGATTTTTTTTCAAACGATACTTGAGGGAGTGTTGTTTTGCTGTGAGGGGGTTTTGATTAAATGAGTGAAACAAACTTTAAGGGGCGAGAGAGAACTGCGACTGGTCATATGCTTTGGAATTTGTGTGACTGGCAGTTATTAGTTATCAGTCATCAATCATCAATTACTACTCATCAATCACCAATCATCAGTCATCAGTCCTCAGTCATCAGTCCTCAGTCCTCAGTCCTCAGTCCTCAGTCCTCAGTCCTCAGTCCTCAGTCATCAGTCCTCAGTCCTCAGTCCTCAGTCCTCAGTCCTCAGTCTTCAGTCCTCAGTCCTCAGTCCTCAGTCCTCAGTCCTCAGTCCTCAGTCCTCAGTCCTCAGTCCTCAGTCTTCAGTCCTCAGTCCTCAGTCCTCAGTCCTCAGTCCTCAGTCCTCAGTCCTCAGTCCTCAGTCCTCAGTCCTCAGTCTTCAGTCCTCAGTCCTCAGTCCTCAGTCCTCAGTCCTCAGTCCTCAGTCCTCAGTCCTCAGTCCTCAGTCCTCAGTCTTCAGTCCTCAGTCCTCAGTCCTCAGTCCTCAGTCCTCAGTCCTCAGTCCTCAGTCCTCAGTCCTCAGTCTTCAGTCCTCAGTCCTCAGTCCTCAGTCCTCAGTCCTCAGTCCTCAGTCCTCAGTCCTCAGTCCTCAGTCCTCAGTCCTCAGTCCTCAGTCATCAGTCGTCAGTCCTCATTCCTCAGTCCTCAGTCCTCAGTCCTCAGTCCTCAGTCCTCAGTCTTCAGTCTTGAGTCATCAGTCATCCGTCGAAGTTAATTTGAGTTCCTAAGCCGACATGAAGTCTGACTGACGAGGCATTAGCGTGGCGGAGACGCAGAGACTGCCAAGGATGGAGCTCATTAAGAGAGAGAGAGAAATGCGGCAGTCTTAGCGTCTCCGCCATCTTCTAAGGCCTCATCAGGCAACTGCCGTTATCCACGAAGGAAGCCATTCAACGATGTTTCCCCCAGAAGTTAATCAATGTCCAACTACCCTTCTCACGAAACACGAAAGTCAGCTCCTGTACATCTCCTTCGCTCACGTATCCATTCAAACTGCCTCGCGCAGTCCCTCTGGCAATAAATCAAGGCCAATACCAAGCTCCCCTTCCCACCCAACGATCCCCCACAGTCTGCCCAAGCAAAGGAAACCCCCTTCAAATGCAGCGATTCCCTTAGATTTGCATTCTCCTCACATCGCGCGCAAACCAAACTCACACCAAAGCAGAGAAAGCTGGTTTCACGCTGACGTTATGATGTAAGATTATCTTCCACGCCACCGGGTCCCAAGTGAAATATCGCCTGCACCAGAAATGCTCTTCCACTGCATCGATTTCCACTTCGTCTCCACCGACCGACACTCATCCCCATCGCCCTTCCGTGAGGAGATTGCATCAAGCCGCAGGTGTCATGTCTGAGGATGAACTCAAGCATTTCGCCATTTTGACTGCCACAGCACTTGCATATGAAAAACGTTAAATCTTTCAGCTCGCTTTCGATTATCGATGGCTTCCCATAAGCATCCCCAGTCGGTGCACACGCCCTTGATCCGGCCACAAAGGCCATGTATCGATAATTTGCATGAATAAAGCCGGAAAGGGGTGCACAGGGTGGAGAGGGCATCACCCATCAAATTGGATAATCGTCGAGATTTTATTAAAACTTCACGTGGGTAACCCTTCGAGATGATTCGCCTGGAATATGGATGAGGGCATTAGAGCAGACACACACACAAGATTGCGGAAGGATGATGATTTTTTTCTAAGAGCCATCGGTGGGGACCTTTGTTGTTTGATGGGGTGGACTGGGAAGGGTTGGGGTTTTCATATTCGTTCAGTGGACTTGGAGGGGAGACATCCGTTGCAATTTTTTATTTCCAAGCCGTACTGAGCAACGAGATGAATGAGACAATGAATGAAAATTTCCGGAAAAAGACGAGGACTTAGTGCACTTCCCTGTGGCGTTCCACATCAAACAAAAGCTAGGAGGCTTTGCTTTGCTCTTATGGGGTCTATGACCACGGGAGTCATAGTCATTTTTATTTCATAGTCATTCTATTTCTAAGCAACGAGAAGAATTTATCTACAAAAAGTCAAGGACTTAATTCCCTTCCCTGTGGGATTCCACGTCAAACAAAACCAGAAAAGATTTGCTTGGACTTTATGAGGTTTATGACCATGGGGAGTTGTTACTCCTGAGTTGCCTTCTGCTGTATAGTCTTGAAAACCCTGCTTCTGCATCCAAGCCACCAACGAGTATATAACCACCGCCAGTCTAAGAAAGCCTGCTTCTATTTTTGTCCAAGCCACCAGCATGTATGGAGAGTTGTCCATTCAGTGAACTTGGCATGCTTGGCGGGGAGTCGTCCATTGCAACTTTTTGTTTCTAACCTCTTCTGAACAACTAGATGAATGAGATAATGAATGAATTTATTCAGAAAAACATGAGGACTTAGTCCACTTCCCTGTGGCATTCCTCGTCAAGCAAAAGTAAGGAAACTTTCATGCAGTGAAGGCGAGTCGTCCACTCCTACTTTTTATTTTTAAGACCTACTGAGTAACGAGAAAAGTTTATCTACAAAAAGCGAAGGACTTAATTCCCTTCCCTGTGGGATTCCACGTCAAAAAAAAACAGAAAAGATTTGCTTCGTCTTTATGAGCTCTATGACCATGGGGAGTTGTTGCGGCCGAGCTGCTTTCTGCTGTACAGTCTTGAGCAACGTGCATCCATTCGTATCAAAGGCACCAACAAAGCACTCAACCTTTGACAGAGTTGGATCCTGCTTCTATTCACACCCAAGCCACCAACGAGTATTCAACCTCCGACAGTCTTGGAAACCCTGCTTCTTTTTGTGTCTAAGCCACAAACAAGTATGGAGAGTTGTGCTAGAGCTGGAGCTGGTTTCAAGCTCCGACAATGATGGGCGCGGTGTTTTCCTTTGTTGCCAAGCCATCAACGAGTATGAGAAGATGCACCTGAGTTAGAGTTAGCTTCAAATGAAAGTGATGCTTTAACCATCACACTCCGCTTCCAAAACCTAACCTGACCTATCCCAGCTTCAAGTTCGACAGTCCTTGGCACGCTGTGTTTAGGCCACCAACCACTGAGCTGCACTGAGCTACCCTAAGCGACCCTGAGCTACCTTGAAACTGCGACAGTCTCGGAATCGTTGGTTTCATTTATTTAAGGAACGATAAGGCATTCACGACTCATGGCCTCAATTCACTGAAGCTTCATAGTTTCTATGAACGCATACAGCAAAGAGCTGAGGACCCATTCGTCAGCCTTGTGAATCATCAACAAATTCTTGTCTTTTTTTATCGGTCCACTGAAGCTGTGTCTCGGAATCGTTGCTTTCATTTATTTAAGGCACGATATGGCATTCACGAGGGTCTCAATTCACTGAAGTTGAGGGCCTTTCTAGAGCTCAAATGTGTCCTTCTCGCAGATAGGAACTTCTCTTGATCAACAAAACAAGAAATTTTGATCAAGGGAACAACATTTGAGCTTTAGAAAGGCCCTTAACTTCGTTGGACCGATCAACGAAACAAGAATTTGTTGATGATCCACAAGGCTGCCGAGTGGGTCCTCAGCTTTTTTCCTGAATTTCATAGAAAATATGAAATTCATTGATTAAAAGCGTGTACATCTCAGGAATTCTGCAGAGGCTAACAAAAATATTCTCAATCTCCTCCCAGACAATTAAGGACCTAATCTGTAACCCTGCGGAGATATTCTCTTCAAATCAGTGTCAAAAACCCACCAGTTCCTCATCATACCCACAAGAGACGGCACTATCTCAGGAATTCTGCCGAGCCTCAGGAAAAAATCCTCAACCTATTCCCTCCTAGACAGTTGAGGACCTAATTTGTAACCCTGCGAAGAGATTCACTCCAAATCAGTGCCAAAAACACATCAGTTCCCTATCACATCCACGAGTGACGCTTTAAGAGACGGCGCCTTCTTCGGAATTCTGCTGAGACTCACGAAATTATCCCCAACATATTTTCTGCTAGACTCTTGAGGACCTAATGAGTAACCTTGTGGAGAAATTCACTCCAAATCAATGCCAAAAAGCCACCCGTTTCTCACCACATCCACAAGTGACACTTTAAGAGAAGCCACTTCCTCCGATCGTCCTATTTCTGGCTCAATTTTGGTTCTAAATTGGTCCCCAGACCATCACCACATCCTGCACGACGCCCTTCAATGTGACCTCATGCATGGCGCGGCACACCAACGCAACAAATTATTTTCCGCCGGCACACGGAGGGCGTGAGTCTACCCTCGCAGGCAGCACTGGCACTTCTTCAATTAATTGGTGTGCCTCTCTGGGTTGACTGCGCCCATTTTTTGGAGCACCCACCACCGAGGTGCCACCAGCTCTCCTAAATTAGTGTCTGAACTCAAAGATTCTCACTTCATAATGGAAGCCAGCCAAGCGTGCAGTGGCTGTTAATGATTTACCCCGGGTTTAGCCGCGTGGGTGTGAGAGTTGGAAGAACAGCCCGCGTACACGACTGAGTTTTTCGCGTAAACATGGCAACACGATATTTCACGTCGTCGCCGGCACGGTGGGTGGCAACGACATCGTTTTTCCGCTCGCTGAATCCTTTGATTAGATCCTTGTTATCGGGTGTTGAGGAACTTTATAATTTCCCCACCCAGTCCCACAGTCGCGCACAGTCCTCGGGGATGTCTTGTGTGACAAGCCAACCGCTTTCGCGTGCATTTCCTTCGAGCAAATGTCCTTGTTAATGACCTCGGATGCATTTGGCGCGAAAGTTTTCGCAGATATCCCGCATGCACACCGGAGGCAGATGGGCGATGGCACGACCAAAAGAAATATCTTCTAATCCAGTGTGTCAAAAGTTTCCCCCGAATTCCTTCGAGGAATCGCGTGAGTTCGCGTGTGTGAGTGCGGACTTTGATTATCTAAGTGTACTCTGGCTTAAATATGCGCACACAGAACAAGGACACAGGAATGTTACTTATCCCCCATTGAATTGCATGCATGTGCATATGGGATGCCCTGGAATCAGCATAAAATAAAATGACATCGCCGAGGCGGTGTCAGATGGTGTATTGAACGAGATCTGGGGCGCGCCGCGCAGAGCACGGGCTGCTCCTCTTCTGTGTGGAATTTCATTTCATTCGACGCGACGCTGGATCGGTATGCATGTGCGGTGTTGGATAGGAGATGGAATTTCTTATGGACTTCCTCCGTCGCAGAGCTCTCTTTTAGAGAGGGAGACGGTTTGAGTCCAAATGGCAAGGATGTACGAGTGGGGTGTGCATGAAATGAGAAATTCGATATTCACTTCAAACGGATGCCGGGCGGAGGAGTTTGAATTAAAGATTGCAGTCAGGTGAGGAAGTGGGTAAACACACGTTTTTTCCCAACGAACTACCGGCTCAATGCACGCCATTAAGGAGCCAGGACGTTTCACTTCATGGTTCAAGAGGAAATGGAAGCCAAGGACCCATGCCCAACTGCGCATATCAATCGTCAACGACACTAATGGGCAGCGATAACTATTATCTCCTCGTGATGAAAGGCAAAACTTGCTTCAGTCCATCCCTCAAGGATATTCTTGAAAGTTTTGATTTTATGGCACACTGGACAGCCATTAATTTCGAAGTTCATTGATATACTTTCTCAAAAATTAGCTCAACAATGTACTTTAGCTCCCTCCGCTTTTGTGGCGGTGGACCCTCCGTCGGTAGACTCTCCGTCGTCGGTGACACCACAGGAAGTTGCTTCCTTAAATCAAGGTGCGCAGATGGGGAGGGGGTGGACGAGCGATACTCGGTAATGTCTCAAATATGATAAAGCGTCTCATAGGAGACGTTTTTTCCTTTTTTTGTGCTTTAGTGAGAAAGTTAGTTCTTCTTCTCCTTTCCTGCGAATAAGTGTCCTTCAGAGAGGCTCTTGGTTTTTCGCTTGTAAAGTGGATCGGAGAAAAGTATCTTTTTGTGCCTGGGTGAAGGGGATTTCATGGAATTCGGGCCAGACCCGGGGGAATTCTGAAGAAATTAATTGTTGCGAAGCTAAGGACCTGGAAAAGGTGACAAAATCCATTCAAACAATCAGGACATTTGCCTGATTTGCTTTGAAAACTCAATTCAATTAGGCACCAAATCAAATCAACCCCGAAATGAATCCAGACAAAGTTCAAAAACACACTTTTGTCAGATTTGTTGCCTTTCTCAGCCCATTTGCCTTCCATCTGAGAATTGTAGCGTCTCCTCTCATCCTGCGTCGTCTCCTCTCGTCCTCTCGTCCTCTTCTTCTGCGTCGTCACCTGTCCTCCTACGTCGTCTCATCTCGTCATGCATCGTCTCCTGTCGTCCTGCATCGTCTCCTCTCGTCCTGCATCGTCTCCTCTCGTCCTGCGTCGGTTCCTCTCATTCTGCGTCGTTTCCTTTCGTCCTGCGGCGTCTCCTGTCGTCCTACATCGCCTCCTCTCGTCCTGCATCGTCTCCTCTCGTCCTACGTCGTCTCTCCTCGTCCTGCTTTGCCTCGTCTCGTTCTGCGTCGTCTCCTCTCATCCTGCATCGTCTCCCTTCATCCTGCGGCGTCTCCTATCGTCCTACATCGTCGCCTCTCCTCCTGCGTCGTCTCCTCTCGTCCTGCGTCGTCTCCTCTCCTCCTGCGTTGTATCCCTTTCTTCCTGTGTCGTCTTCTATCCTCTTGCATCATCTCCTCTTCCTCCTCTCCCCCTGCCACGCCTCATCTCCACCTCCTCTGTCCCACACTCCCTCTCTCTCTCTCTCTCCCTCTCATCCTCATTCCCACCTAAAGACAGGAAATTAAGCTCAAATCCTTGCAGCATTCATCTGCTGAAAAGGACAATGATTACAGTGCATGTTCCCCAACAGCACACTTCACAACTCCACTCTTTTGTATGCAACTAGTCAGGGTTTTTTGTTTCCCTAGAAAGGATAAGGATTAGTTCTCCCAATCCGTTGATGCGAAGGTTCCTTTTTTTTTGTGAACAACAACAGCAGTGATTGGGGACTATGGCATTTTGAAATGACTTAAGCCTCTTTCACGGATTTCGCCCGGTTGAACGAGCACTTGTGGTGTTAACTGACAGAGTTTTGGTTTTTGTTTAAAAAAACGGATTAGTCCCTGTCGTTCAAAAACTGCTTTATGGACGTTACGAGGACTCTGGAGTGGGGGAGTTTGTATATGAGTTTTTTTTTAATTTTTTCGGGCGAGGGGTTTGAATGATACATTGGATGGGGGGGATGCTGAAAATGATTAGACCTCGGGGATTTATATGATTTTTTTATGAATTTTCGGGCAGTTGTGGTTTAGTCAGTTTAATGGGGTTTCAGACGTATGTCCTCTTCTTCGAATGGTACTACAGTCGGAGGTGAATCAGGGGCTAGCCTCTTTAATTCAGAAAATCTGACAAATTTCGAACTTTTTTTTCGAATTTTAGGCCTGATTCGTTTACCCACATTCTCAGGCGATTTTTTCGATACTTGGGCGTATATGGAACTTTGCTTTGCTCGTCTCAGGAGGCTTGAATCGGACTAGGGCTTGAATCAGACGAGGGCTTGAATCCGACTAGGGCTTGAATCGGACTAGGGCTTGAATTAGACGAGGGCTTGAATCAGATTAAGGCTTGAATCAGACTAGGGCTTGAATCGGACTAGGGCTTGAATTAGACGAGGGCTTGAATCAGACGAGGGCTTGAATCGGACGAGGGCTTGAATCAGACGAGGGCTTGAATCAGATTAAGGCTTGAATCAGACTAGGGCTTGAATCGGACTAGGGCTTGAATCAGACTAGGGATTGACTCAGACGAGGGCTTGAATCAGATTAAGGCTTGAATCAGACTAGGGCTTGAATCGGACTAGGGCTTGAATTAGACGAGGGCTTGAATCGGACTAGCGCTTGAATCCGACTAGGGCTTGAATCAGACGAGGGCTTGAATCGGATTAGGTCTAGAATCAGACCAGGGCTTGATTCAGACGAGGACTTGAATCGGACTAGGGCTTGAATTAGACTAGGGCTTAAATTAGACTAGGGCTTGAATCGGACTAGGGCTTGAATCAGACTAGGGCTTGAATCAGACGAGGGCTTGAATCGGACTAGGGCTTGAATTAGACTAGGGCTTAAATTAGACTAGGGCTTGAATCGGACTAGGGCTTGAATCAGACTAGGGATTGACTCAGACGAGGGCTTGAATCAGATTAAGGCTTGAATTAGACGAGGGCTTGAATCGGACTAGCGCTTGAATCGGACTAGGGCTTGAATTAGACTAGGGCTTAAATTAGACTAGGGCTTGAATCGGACTAGGGCTTGAATCAGACTAGGGATTGACTCAGACGAGGGCTTGAATCAGATTAAGGCTTGAATCAGACTAGGGCTTGAATCGGACTAGGGCTTGAATTAGACGAGGGCTTGAATCGGACTAGCGCTTGAATCCGACTAGGGCTTGAATCAGACGAGGGCTTGAATCGGATTAGGTCTAGAATCAGACCAGGGCTTGATTCAGACGAGGACTTGAATCGGACTAGGGCTTGAATTAGACTAGGGCTTAAATTAGACTAGGGCTTGAATCGGACTAGGGCTTGAATCAGACTAGGGCTTGAATCAGACGAGGGCTTGAATCGGACTAGGGCTTGAATTAGACTAGGGCTTAAATTAGACTAGGGCTTGAATCGGACTAGGGCTTGAATCAGACTAGGGATTGACTCAGACGAGGGCTTGAATCAGATTAAGGCTTGAATCAGACTAGGGCTTGAATCGGACTAGGGCTTGAATTAGACGAGGGCTTGAATCGGACTAGCGCTTGAATCCGACTAGGGCTTGAATCAGACGAGGGCTTGAATCGGATTAGGTCTAGAATCAGACCAGGGCTTGATTCAGACGAGGACTTGAATCGGACTAGGGCTTGAATTAGACTAGGGCTTAAATTAGACTAGGGCTTGAATCGGACTAGGGCTTGAATCAGACTAGGGCTTGACTCAGACGAGGGCTTGAATCGGATTAGGTCTAGAATCAGACCAGGGCTTGATTCAGACGAGGACTTGAATCAGACTAGAGCTTAAATCAGGCTGGAGTTTGAGTCTTAAAGTAGAAGTAGAAGCCACAGACAAATCGCCAGAGTAGAGCAGGCTCAAACCTGAAGTCGGAATCAGACAAGAAGTTCTGTCTAAGCCAGAATTAGACGCTCTGACAAATCAGCAAAATAGAGCAGGCACAAGATGTAATCGGAATCAGGCTTGAGCTTCAGTCAGCTAAGACAAAGTAAGGGGAGCAGACGAAGCCGCGCTCAAGTGCTGAATCAGAATCAAAGTCGAATTGGAAGCACACTCCACCGTCAAGTTTGAACAGCTAAGTCAGGGATGAAACTAGGCTCTGAAACAGACAATTTACTGGCAAAATTGCAGATAGGATCGAGATTAGAGGTTGTCTCGAAGCCAGTGCCAGAGCTACTGGAGACAGAGTCAATGCCAGTGCCAAGCCAGAGCTGTAGATTGAGCCAAACCTGGGCTCAAAGTCAAAATTAGGTACTGAACTTGGCTTTAACTGGACTTAAACACATTTTTAAATGAGAATCATAAGATGAATACAGTTTTCTGTGTGAAAAGAGTCACCCACCACCTCCGGCACCACACACGTCGCCCCAAATCCTTCGCAGCATCTCTGACAAAACAACATCTCAATTAAGACCCAACTTTATAGCGCTCTCACTGTCAATCTCCATCACGGACTGGCGCCAAGCCCCATCCCCAGACTGCAGTGCACCGGCAATCCTTCGAGCGACGACGACAAAAAGAAAAATCGCAAACAAACAAAATAATCCCCATCCTCTGCCGCAAAATCCTTTGCCAGCGCGCTCCTCGCACACATTTCACAACTAATTATTCCTTTCTTCAGCCATAATTGGTTTGAGGAGTGGAATTAAGTCCCAGACCGGGAGACGAGGCACCGCTGCGACAGCCAGACCGAGCGGAGTGTAAACTTTGTCCTCGTGCGAGTGCTTTTGAGAATCACGAATAGTTGCCGAAATACCCCCTCGCCGATGTGTCTCTTCAGTTTGGGATTCTTTTCTTGCGTTTGCACATTCATTGATACCGTGAGATATTAAAAGCTTAAGATACTTTGAAAACTAAACCTAGGCGCCCCTCCTGGAGACGTTCGCATGCAACGAAGAAGTTCCCTCTCGTGTCCCAGATGCGATTTCGTCTCCAGTTTAGGCAATTTACCAGAAGTGGATTAAGTGCTTTGCTTCCTCGTTGGGAGTGCCTGCAACATCCTCGGAGTATCCTTCATCTCATTCAGGCATCGGGGGGTTTACAGAATTTCCATCAGATTCTGAGACTTAGGCTTAAAGTCAGTTTCTGAGAATTTTTAAATTGCACCCGACGGGGGTTTCGGTGGTGGATGAGCCTGTTTGATTGGTAAATGTACCCGTTCATCAACAGATTGTTGGTTCGGTCAAATTTCAAGCGCAATTGATCGGGAGTCTGGTGTCAGGTTGCATTTGCATCGCATAATTATGCGGGCATCTTGTTTGCGATTCCCCAGCAGGGGATGGGGATTTTCTGTTTGCTGCTGAGACTGCGGGAAGGTGCGGTTGTGTACCCTTGTCAAATTTGAAGCAACTGTTTGCTCCTGCGTTTAATTAATGAGTTTCACGTCGGGCTGGATGGGGTTCGCTCTAAGTTTTGACAGCAGTTCGTGGTGCTCTTTCCGGGAAATTCAAGGAGAAATTGGGTGAACGAGTGTATTTGCGGATGACATCTGACGGACAGACGAGGAGGTATGAGTTTGAGTTGATCTGGTCTGACGCTTGATGGGGGATGTGACGTCGGTGCTTTGGAATGAACGGAGGATTATTTGTTTTGAGAGAGAAGAGTTAAGGCAGAGGGGGTATGTGCCTCGAACAGGTTAGGCAGACGAGGCGCATGTAACGTCTCGCTTAGATCCTTGTGGACTCATTTCTATGCCCTCCGGTGACTTAGCAATCTGGTGACTTGTAGAAATATGGAGAGCATAGGGAGTGTGGACACAACAGACGCTCTTAGATGTACTCCCACAGAATCTCTGGCGGCTATGCCACATCACTGACCTGCACATATACAGGGTCGCAGCGCACAAGGCTGTTAGACTCAAACTGGCTCGGATGTGGAATCGCCAGAGCCAGATCCAGAGCCAGAGCCAGAGCCAGAGCCAGAGCCAGAGCCAGAGCCAGAGCCAGAGCCAGAGCCAGAGCCAGAGCCAGAGCCAGAGCCAGAGCCAGAGCCAGAGGCAGAGCCAGAGCCAGAGCCAGAGCCAGAGCCAGAGCCAGAGCCAGAGCCAGAGCCAGAGCCAGAGCCAGAGCCAGAGCCAGAGCCAGAGGCAGAGCCAGAGCCAGAGCCAGAGCCAGAGCCAGAGCCAGAGCCAGAGCCAGAGCCAGAGCCAGAGGCAGAGCCAGAGCCAGAGCCAGAGCCAGAGCCAGAGCCAGAGCCAGAGCCAGAGCCAGAGCCAGAGCCAGAGCCAGAGCCAGAGCCAGAGGCAGAGCCAGAGCCAGAGCCAGAGGCAGAGCCAGAGCCAGAGCCAGAGCCAGAGCCAGAGCCAGAGCCAGAGCCAGAGCCAGAGCCAGAGCCAGAGCCAGAGCCAGAGCCAGAGCCAGAGCCAGAGCCAGAGCCAGAGCCAGAGCCAGAGCCAGAGCCAGAGCCAGAGCCAGAGCCAGAGCCAGAGCCAGAGCCAGAGCCAGAGCCAGAGCCAGAGCCAGAGCCGGAGCCAGAGCCAGCGCAAGAGCCAGAGCCAGAGCCAGAGCCAGAGCCAGAGCCAGAGCCAGAGCCAGAGCCAGAGCCAGAGCCAGAGCCAGAGCCAGAGCCAGAGCCAGAGCCAGAGCCAGAGCCAGAGCCAGAGCCAGAGCCAGAGCCAGAGCAAGAGCCAAAGCCAGAGCCAGAGCCAGAGCCAGAGCCAGAGCCAGAGCCAGAGCCAGAGCCAGAGCCAGAGCCAGAGCCAGAGCCAGAGCCAGAGCCAGAGCCAGAGCCAGAGCCAGAGCCAGAGCCAGAGCCAGAGCCAGAGCCAGAGCCAGAGCCAGAGCCAGAGCCAGAGCCAGAGCCAGAGCCAGAGCCAGAGCAAGAGCCAAAGCCAGAGCCAGAGCCAGAGCCAGAGGCAGAGCCAGAGCCAGAGCCAGAGCCAGAGCCAGAGCCAAAGCCAGAGCCAAAGCCAGAGCCAGAGCCAGTGCCAGAGCCAGAGCCGGAGCCAGAGCCAGAGACAGCAAAGTTCCATATTCGAGCCAAACTCTCCTTTCACTGTTGCTGGGCTTGACTTGGCTCATGTTCCATGACCGGCCGTAGTTTGAAACTGACACTGGTTTGGGACGTCTCTGACTTTGGCCCTATTTTTTCTTTGCTTTGACTAGATGTTTGAGTATTCTCCTTGTCCCTGATAGAGTTCTACGTCGGACACTGGCTTGGACTCTGAAAATTCCGAATAAGGTTCGAACTCAATTCTAACTCAAGCTTCGGTTTAAGCTTGGCTCAGCTCTTGGCCTGTGTTCCCTGTCGGATCCCCGCCAACGATCAAGACATTTTACTGCTTCTGCTATCGCCTCTGGTTCTGGTCTTGAATTTGGTTAAATTCTGGCACTTTGACCCCACCACTGTCCCGATGCTGGCTTCGTTTCCACACTTGTGCGCTTCCCCATTCTAACTCTCTTTTGAAACAGAATATTCCACCCTCCCGCCTGTCCCACAGACAGGAACGATCCCAAAATACATATCCTCTCATCCGTAGATCCTTGTTATGTCCCCTCTTCAACAATATTCTCGTTCATTTCCACACAAAATATGACTCGCATCCTCACTCGCATCCTGGCGCACCGGTGGGCGCCTCGCATCGACGCTCCTCCATTGTTTGTGCAGCGAACATGAAGTACCATCCTGTCTACCTGTGTGGAAACAATGCAAAATGAATAAGAAGCGATTGTAAATGTTTTTGCGCGTGTCCTCGCAGCAAGGACACCCCAGTCCTTCCGTCGCACACAGTGCTTTGATTGTTATGCAAATGTGATTAAGCCCCACCACCGAGGTAGTCTTCCGCTCCAGCTGCACGAGCAGAGATCATATCCTCGTTCGCAGTTGATTAGATGGAAGTCGAATGCATCACACAGAGACAGTGAGGTGTGCAGCAAAAAAATGTGTGCACCCATCCGGCGGGGATGCTCATGACGTTTACTTTGGTAATAGAATTTCTAACAGTCACAGCTGTGTACTGCGACAAGGAAGCGTGCCTGCGACACGAAGACGGCAGACGAGATGGTGGCGCATGGTTCGATTGGGTGGGGTTGGAATCTTGGGGGAGAATGCAGCGCCAACTGAGGGGCATTCAACTGGCAATGAAGGCGAAGTTTTGTCGTGCACTCCGAGCAGTTTCCATGAATCCCCATGAGGTGAAGTAAATTACAACCGATACCCCGAACCGTACTTTGTCGCATGCAGTGTGTGGAGCGTCCAAGAAAGTTGTGCTCGGCGACACGGAAACTCTGCAAGGACCTCATTGCCGCACTTTCCAATCACGGATTTTGACGAAAGTTGCTGGGTTCCAAAGACTGACAAAGCTTCTGGTCGGTGTCCACGAATTCACTGAATTTCCTGCGGGAGTCACGCAATTCACTGTCAAAATGTCGACACGATTTCGAACCGATCCCCCGCATCAATTTCCAATTAAATCCCACAACCACCAGCTTTCCAGTTGCCCCCGAGGGGCAGATATCAGGTGCACCCGATGCAGCTCCTGTGACGATGCGCTCTTTGACGCCCCACACAAGCGACTGCGGGACTGCATATTAAGTTGCAAAACTTCGTAAAGCAATTCCCTTCACGCTCTGCGAATGCTAATTAGCGCATTCCACCTCGGAGATCAAAACAGAAACCTCCGAGCCCACCCGGATGCTCATGAATGATGCAGGCCGCGGTGCGCTCTGTCGGCAAACTTTGATGCGCTCACCAAAATTGCGGAAAAAAGTTGAATTTCGTTGCCGTGGAGAGAGACGCCGTGATCTTTGAGACAGTTGCAGAGATTGCAGCTGCTTGACGGCCCACCCCAGGAGTTATCGACCGGGCGCCAGTCATCATCGTTAGCATTAGAATGTCCTTCACCTCTGGGAACGCAAAACCGAAAGGATCTTAATTACCGAAGGATCTCTTTCTATGCAAAACAAGGCAGCAACAATGAATGGGTCTGAGTTCGGTTTTAATTAAATTATAAATCTTTGTCAGGGTGACAGCGGGCAGGGGTGACGGTGGGGCCCTCCTTGAGTGCACACCATTATGCATAATGGCCGAGCACTGTAATGGGACATTAATGCACTGCCTGGCTGCAGGGGTGACGGCGGAGTCTTGTTGTCTGATGGAGTGGATGTTTGCCTCGAAGTCGGGTAATTAAGCCAAGGGACCTGGGAACGAGATATTCACTTTTCAAAAGACCAACGACGGTGATGAGCATTTTCGTGAGTCACTGGAACATGATTGAGGCAATTAGTGGAGATTTGTGAGTGGGGTGAGGTGTGGAAGCATGAGATATGGCTTCTGACAGAGATCAATCAGTTGCAAGGAGTTGACTGTGGGGAGAGGGAGGGAATGAGTTTCTTCAGGCAGTTTGGAGGCAGGCAGTTTGGCATGCCTGATGAAACTCATTCGTCTCGTGTATTGCGAAGCTTTTTTTTTTTTTTATAATTTGCGCGTGCAAAAGGGATTGTGAATACCCTTAAGAGTCTGGGTTCAAGACACACCACGGGCCGGAACTTTTCTTGGGAAGGATTGGTTTGAGACTGTGGGGATGTCATATACGCCAGCAGATTCGGGGACTTTCAGTGGACAATCTTCCGCATCAACTCCTTCGCCATTGACTTCTGATGACAGTCCATCAGTCTGCCTCTGTGAAACCGGGAAATGGCATTGCCGTGCCTGCTGAAGAAGAGCATCTCTTAGAAGAGCCACCAAAAAAACCTTGATTTCGACCCTGAATCTCTATGGACCTGAGGCTTAGCCACCCACTCCTAACCTAACCTAACGATCTGGACTTGGAAACTTGGAGCAGAACTCCCATCCATTAGAGAATTTGCTTCACAGAATCGGTGACTCGGAGCCTGTGGGACAACTCAACAGAGGACGTCTACGTTGAAGGATGGGGCACACAAGCAGAGAAGGGCCTCAGCCATCTTGATTTTTGAAGCTTACGCTGGAGCGCTCAGACTCAAAACTGGTTCATTGTACTGCCAGTTAGCAACCTACTCCAGTGGCGTTGATTTAATCCCAAAGGCAAATGTTGACTGGACAAGATTCGATTTCACCGGGATTCGAACCTGGGACCCCTCTTGCTTAGGGCAGGTACTTAACCAACTGCGCCATCCAGTTGTTGTCAATCCGACCTGGACTTGGCGTCATTTTATTATTTTTTTGCAGAACTCCCGCCCAAAGAGCCTTTGCTTCACAGAATCGATGACTCAGAGCCTGGACAATGCAACAGAGGACGTCCACGTTGGAGAGAGTGCACACAAGCCGAGAAGAGCATCAACCAACTTGATGTTTGCTTTTCGAGACAGCTATGTAGCTAAGGGTTCGATTCCGGAGACACCAGCTCTCATTTTCACGCCACCACCTCTCTCAAGTCACAAATGAGGTGCAGCTTGGTTCACCAAGGTCCAGAGATACAAGAGAAGATGGTCGTGTTGTTGAAAAACTTTCGTCTCCTACCTTGAAGGCTTGGATGGGCTTGTTGGTTGACGACCAAGTCCTGTCGGGACTGTAGCGCCATAAGAAGAAGAAGAACCCAAACTCAGAGCCAGGTACTTGCCTGTGGAAAGCCATTCAATGATGGTCTCCTTCGAGTCTCTGGGAGTTTCTTACACTTCACGCAGTTCTTTTGACTTCCAAAACATCTCGATCGGAGCAAAAACGAGGTCAAGAGACAGACACCTCTTCCTCCCTGCCTTTGAGTGCGATTTAGAACACAATTTTTAGGGGTTTCCTAAGGAAAACGAAGCCTATCTCGAGGATGTTTGATTCAGGGCAATTATGGACCCGATCAGTTGAATTGGGCAACGCCACAGCGTTTTCCTGGTTTAATTTGCGGTTGAATTTGCTCGTTTCATAGCAAGAACTTGTTTAATCACGCTTACAATAATTGGGACAAAATGTAGCGACATGTCAGAGGAGATTCGCTCTTTCTTCTTTGGGTGGCGTTCCACTTCTGGGAGGACTTAGGCGTATCTTCTTCAGCAATCGCTCGTATCGTGCGTTGTGCTCTTCTTCGGAGAGTGGAGGAGGTCTACATTTTGATAGCGAATCTGTCCGCGAAACGCTGAGAAGTTCTTCTTCACATCCTGAGCATTATCAAAGATTTGAGAGAGGTGGTGTGTTGGTTGAGCTCAGGGAGCCTGTATTTCTTCTTAGGACGGCCCTACAATTCTAGGTGGTTTGGGACAAGCTTCTGCAACAACCATTTGCATTGTTCGTGATACTGCTCTCAGGTTTTTTTTAAAGTTATGCTCTCTGAGAGTTTTTTAAGAGTCGAAAGAGGTGGCGTCATGAAAATGAGAGTTGGGGTGTCCAGGATCGAAACATGGGCCTTCAGCGTAGGTGGAGACGGATACTGTCCTCTCAGTTTTCTTGTGTGTTCTTAAAGGGCCGAGAGAGATGGCGCAGTGTTAATGAGAGTTGGTGTGTCCGGAATCGAAGAGAGAAGGAGAAAACGGTCCTTCATCTACATGACCATCATCTACATGACTACTTGGTGCTGCCTGGTGCTGGTGCTGCACCAAGCTGCACTTGACTTGTGACTTGAGAGAGGTGGCGTCATGAAAATGAGAGTTGGGGTGTCCGGGATCGAACCACGGGCTTCCAGCGTAGGTGGAGACCGTCTTTCAACTACTTAACCATTTTCGGTTGTATCTCTGGATCTTGTAGAGCCAAGCTGCGTTATCAGTGACTTGAGAGAGGTGTGGACGTGAAAATGAGAGCTGGTGTATCTGGGTTCGAAACATGGACCTTCAGCGTAGGAGAAGTTTTTGAACTACATGACAATCTTTTGTTCTGTTCTGTTGTCTGCACTTTACTGAGCTAAACTGCATAATCAAAGACTTGAGTTGTGCTGTCCATGATCGAATCATGGATTTTGAACGTAGGAGTAGACCCACTTACCCACTGCACCACGACGGCCACTTTGGTTTCAACTACATGACTGTTCAATCCCCGCATCATCTTCCCGAGCCAAGTTGTCTCAGAAAATAATACAGCTCCTTCTCAGGACGTACCCTCATTCAGTACAAAACGCTTGAAATCCGAGTCCTTTCACCTCTAATCTCACGCCAATCAACACATCATCCTCAGACCTCCTCCTGCTGCCATCTTCACCTCACTGTTTACCATTTAATTTCAGCCACCTTTGAAATTAATCTCCTCTCCTCTGTCTCTCTCTCTCTCCCGTTTCCATTTAATCGAATTCGATTATGACCACAACCAAATTAATTACTCAAAACCATGGAGGGGATCTCCTGGCAAAGTTTACCCACCATTGCTGTGTAAACACATCCTTATTGGATATTCAGGAGGGATTTGGAACCTTTGCCGAACAATTAACTTGATTAATTTACATTCACTAATTGACATCGTCTGCCAGAGATCCAGAGCGACACTGGGACGCAGTGCCGGAAGGTAATGACTTCGGTGCGGTGTGTCCCACTGCCCCAGGAGCAAGTGTCCAATCTTGGGGGAGCCGATTGGTGATGTGAACTCCTTCGGATTGACCCGAAAAGGGGCTGATGACCACACATCCTTGCCATTGACCGTTCTTAAGGTGTCACATTCCATGGGAGTGAGTGGTGATTTGTCACCAGGAATCGGCTTCAGGCATGTCTCCTGCTTTTCCCATTCATGAACGAATTATAAATCATCCGCACCTCATTGACCACCAAATCATCCGTCGCTGGAAGTTAATTAATTCCCGAATTAAGACAAATGCAAAATGTCTCACTTCCGAAACCCCGGCCACGGGGAAAACTTTCCCATCTCTGCTCGGAGTTAATTAAGTCCCACATCCCCGGTCGCCTCAGACTGCATAGTTCCATCAGTTAATTGAACCGCTTGACAGCTCCTTCGGCAACTACTCGGAATTGCCGTGGCGACAGAAATTGTGACTTAATTTGACAGTTGACTTCGAGAATTCTGGCGTTTCACCAAATCGCACGGGGAGCACTTGAATTTATTGAGCGGAGGGAGAACCATAGCTGGCAGCTATTGCGGAAGTCTTAAGTGACGCCGGGGGAGCTTTCTTTTGTGGGGGAGAAAGAAATTCCCCAGCTGGACGGGGAAGGGGATAACGTTGATGTGCGGAAGATTAAAGTGTCTGGGGTGAGTGTGTGGATATGGAGATTGGGAGGCGTTGCTGGTGGAGATCTCCTTTGAAGTCGAAGTGCGGAGAAAAGCCTTTCAACTTTTCTGAAGTTAGGAGCACTTAATGAACCCAATTCCTTCTTCGTTTTGTCTTGACTTTGATGATTTGATCCTTCAGGATTTCAGCAGCAGATTGAATGGAATGAAACCGAGGAAGTTGGCAGCTCTTGACTGCCAGGCGATTTCAAAGCCTTCCATTTTCTCTCAGCTTTCGTTACTTTCTTAATGTGCTCCAACATCATGGAATAAATTGAATGATCTTTGGGAAGCAACTGTCTTTTTGAAGTTTATTGACTCGTCTTGTGGCCACGGTGGCAAAGTCAACTCCTATGATGAAAGTCCATGGTTCGATCCCGGACACACCAACTCTCATTTTCACGCCACCACCTCTCTCAAATCACTCATAATGCAGCTTGGCTCAACAAAGTGCAGAGATCCAATAGAAGATGGTCATGTAGTTGAAAGACCGTCTCTGTCTACGTTGTCCATGGTTCGATCCCGGACACACCAACTCTCATTTTCACGCCACCACCTCTCTCAAATCACTCATAATGCAGCTTGGCTCTGCAAGGTGCAGATATACATACAACAGAAGATGGTCATGTGGTTAAAAGACTGTCTCCACCTTCCTTGAAGGCCCATGGTACGACACACCAACTCTCATTTTCATGATGCCACCTCTCTCAAGTCACAAGTCAAGTGCAGCTTGGTGCAGCAAGGCGCAGGGATATAAGAGAAGATGGTCATGTAGTTGAAAGACTGTCTTCTCCTTCTCTCTTCGATTCCGGACACACCAACTCTCATTAACACTGCGCCACCTCTCTCGGCTCCTTAAGAACACTCAGGGAGCATAACTTTCATGAAAACTGAGAGAACAGTATCCGTCTCCATCCACACTGAAGGCCCATGATACGATTCTGGACACCCCAACTCTCAATTTTCATGACTCCACCTCTCTCGACTCTTAAAAAACTCTCAGAGAGCATAACTTTCAAGAAACCTGAGAGCAGTATGACGAACAATGCAAATGGTTGTTGCAGAAGCTAGGCCCAAACCAGATAGAATTGTAACGCCACCCGAAGAAGAAATAAAGACCCTTTGAGCTCAACCAACACACCACCTCTCTCAAATCTCTGATAATGCTCAAAGCGTGAAGAACAACTTCTCAGCGCTTAGCGTTCAGATTCGTTCCTCTCCACTCTCGGAAGAACAATAAGACGCACAACACGGGGGGCTGCTCGAAAAGCGAGACCTATATCCATCAAAGACTGTAGGGTCCTCAAAAGAAGAAGAAGAGCAAAAAGGATTTCACTAAATCTAGGGAAGAAATTATGGCTTTTTCTCATAATTTTCGCGAAGTCTTAGACGATCATTCCTCGCGCCGATGAACAAAGATCGAAATGGTGATTTAGTGAACAAGGAATTGCCTTAAAATGAAAGAGGAAGTCGAAGGCTAATGGGGAAGAAAGGGAACGCTGAGGATTAAGCTGGCGCTACGCACTCTCAACAAGGAGAAGGATAACGTTCGCTGTACAAGGCCAGGCCAACATGACCTTCGTGGTCCTGATCGTGGCCGCAATGGACCCAAACTGTTGGTCTAAGTGAGCCGCGAAACTAGTCGGGCACCCATCAACCTAACTCAGCCGCGAGACTAGTCGCAAGGACACCCATCAGCCTACCTCAGCGCAAACCGTTGACAAAATGACCACCCTTCCAACCATTCGCCCGCCACTTTAAGCATTCAAGGACCATCGTCCATCGATTTAAGAGGGAATTCACTTCACAAATGATCCCATAGTCCAGCCTGCTCATCAATCAATATTTACTTCACTTAATTTTTTCAGCCCACTGCCCTGGAAATGGAAACAAGTGATCAACGCACTTACGCCCTCATTCAAGCGGATTAATTCGACGGGCATTTAAAACATTTCCACGAATTCTCCTTTCATTCGGGGAATGCTCGATTATTTCCTTAAATGCCCACAAATGCATCCGCCGACTGCAGTTCTTACACTCCCGCGCGCATATCTCTCGGGAATAAATGCAATCTCAACTGATTTACTCCGACGGGGACTGCATATTCCTTTACAAATATCCAACAAAAAATCCACCGGAAGCCGGGGATACACTCGCGAGTGAAAAACTTCCGCAGAAATTCTCAGAAAATGGCTGCGTGCTTGCGAGCTGAACAAACGGATTTCCGTTTTCGGAGGAAAATGCAGATTTCCGTGTGAAATTGCTCCGGGTCATGGATTCTTTTGCAGAGAGTGTGGGCAAATTGAGTCTGAAAAGATGAATTTAATGAGGAAACATGAATGATTTGAGGGATTTGAGAGATTTTGTAGTTTAAAGCCACCATTTCAATCGATTGACATCAATGAACTCCATGGGAAAATGGGCCAGCATGCGTCAAGCGCACTTGGTAAAGTCTGATGGATGAATTCGAGCGGGGCACAATGGAATCAAGCTGCTGGTCTAAGTGAGTCCTGACACTAGTCGCAAGGGCACCCTTTACCTACTTGATTGATCCAAGTCAAAGTAAGTTTGAGTTTGCATGATGAAACGTCATGCTGATTGATGTGCATAAGAGTTCTTCTTTTTCTTCTGCTGGCGCTATAGTCCAGGGTGGACCTGGGCCTCAACCAACAAGCCTCTCCAGCTGACACGATCTCTAGCCAGCTGTCGCCAAAACGCACGCCAAGTTGGCTGAGGTCCTTCTCCAGTTGCTTGCGCCATCGGTTACGTGGCCATGCGTAGAGTTAGATTGACGAAATTATCCGATTGGAACCATGTGAAGTTTCACTTCAAAGTATAACGAAAAGTTACCCGATGCACCTGCGCTGGGACTGCCTGCATCCTTGGTTAGGGCTTCCATCGATGGTTGGACCTCTCGAGAGCACAACCGCAGGTGGCATGACGCTCCAGGATGAAGACAGACCAAGCGCATACTCCCCAACGTCTGTAAGAGATCCGTCCCATTCTTGTTATCTCTTGACAGAAAAGCCTGCAGCTAACTTGGCGGCGCACTAGCGGTCCACTACACCTTCGCTAAACATCTAAGTGTGCTTGGCCTAAGCGACGGAACCCTCTGCGACGCCTGTGGAGGAGACGATGACACTGCAAAGCACTTCCTCTGCCACTGTCTCGCCTTTGCTCGGATCAGGTGGCAGTTATTCGTTGCTGATGAGGTGGGAGTTGAGGATGTAGGCTCCTCATCACAGAAGCGTTTGCTGGTTTTCCTCTGAAAGATCATGAATTTCTAGAAAAACTAGGTTGCTGCCTGGTAGTAGCGTCAATCCACACAAACACCGTGCTTGACGTCAATCGATGGAGCATGAAAGAGTCTCCTAAGAAACGACTGGAATCCGATTTGACATTTGAACAAAATGGTCGACGATTCAGTGCTGCCCAAAAAATGAGAAAAAATGTCAAATTGGCATCGGAAGCTTATGGATTGAAGCTTTGTCACGAAAAGGCGCTCCCTTGGCGATCATAAAACCGGGATGAAACAACAAGAGTCTCAAGCATGATCCTCCCATACCGCCTGAGAAAGTTTCGAGGTCCTTTTGCCCCCCATCTGGTCCCTTCTCAGCATCCCAATGCCAGCCCAATCGTCCTTGAAAAAGACCATGAATTCAGAACCACTACACAGTGCCCTGCTTCTAGTTTACGATCGCTCCTGCAAATACAAATAATTTTGCTCCCCCCACCCCCCAGAGGCATGAAACCCGCTTAAGATCAACCTCCTCCCGGTCGTTGATTTAATTCCCCGCCGATGGAAATAAACTCAGCAGCAATTCCTGCGCCCAATAAAATTATTCCGATCGTAAAAGGCGCCTTTATCTCCCGCTCACCTTTACGGGCCCAACCCTTAAGCCCAAGGTCGCTCCATCGTCATGCTCCATCGTGAGACGCTGAAAGTTATGAATCAACTTAAAATAATCCCAAAGCAATACATTTGCAAACGGAATGAATTCGTCACTCAACAGAACAACAGAACTTACACCTAAACCACCGCACAGCCGCCGCCCCCTCGCCGGGGCGTGTGCTTCATTAAACATGCTTTATCTCCGTCATTATGTGCACAACGACTCTGACGAAGGAGCAGCAAAAAACAACAACAGCAGTAAATCTCTTGTAATGACTGGAAAACAACAAGAGAGCTGATCCTGTGGCCATGTACCTCTCGTCTAGAGCGGGTGTGAAGCAACCCTACGAACCCCATGTGATGTCACGGGGAAAGAACAACAGACACACACTCACACACGACAACGCAATAGCAGCTACGAATTGTAAATGTAAACTTCATTAAGCAAGAAGAAGATGCCTTAATAAGTTGTTTATCCAGGACGAGTGAGGTCGCGCACCTTAGACACGCTCCGTAAAGAAAAAGAGCAGCAGGGAGCGTTTGACATGGTGGAGGGACCCTTTTTTCGTGACTTCATCGCGCAGGAGTGACAAAGGGGGTAAACAAAGGTTGATGTACTGAAAAAGCAGGTGAAGGATATAAAGGACTCTAAATGTGATTTATTGTTCCCTTCCAGAATACGGAGCGGTTTCGGTTTGTTCGGGGAGGGTGGCTCCCTCCGTTGGCGTTGAGGAATCCGACCAAAGCGACCTGTAATCCAATTACATTCGCAGGAGGGTGTAATTGAGATTTATTGGGGGTTATTCGATTGCGTTCCAGAAGAGACTTTGATGATTGTACGTTTATTGACGCTGAACTGATCCAGGGAATGTCTGTCTGCGGCATACGAAGGATCACATCTCAAAAATATGACACCACAAGTTCGTGGATCGTCTTGAGCCATCATCTGACGGCCTCTACTTCAAGTAGCAACGAAGGTCTTTAATAGAAAAATCAAAATTTATCAGAAAATAACACGATCTTCCTGAAGATCCTGAAGAGTGCTGTACCCGCTGCGGATCACATTGTCTCCGATAGATGGTGTCCTCGATACTTGCGTCGAACCACTACATATCTAGAGGTTACTTTCAAACACCTAAATGTATGCAAACTTTTCTTCCAATTTGTTGCATACTTAGAGAATGATTTGAGGAATATCTACTGATATATCGGGTTTTCTGGTGGCCTGGTACTTGAAATTTTGCTGAAAAACTGGACAGTTGCATTTCAACGGATTCTGAGGACCTTCGATTTTTTCCCACAAAAAAATCCAAGGTAACCATTGCAATTTCGAGGCGATTTTAAAGTCTCGACCCTCAACTTTTCTTTAAAAAAGGAGCTTGGGGCGAACATCCCCCACTCAAGACTACTTTGAAACCAAAAAAACAACAAGAGGACATCATTGTTAAACTAACAAGACCACATTCGCTCAGGGAACGATAAAGGCGTGATGACAACAACGTCTCAAGCAGCACCTTGTAAAATTCGCTGTGATTTACAAGGTGAAGGAAATCCATGTGACATCTCCAGGATGTACTGCACAGTCGGCGTGCAGGGGTACAAAGTGCGATGAGACGGAGATTCATGCACGGCAAACTTCGGGATATGGGAAATGCTTCCGGGGATGGTGGGAATCACTTTGCGGGCGTCTCCATTCAGATGTGGGATTGTAAAATTTCCACTCGCCGTCACATGCCAACGAGCACTAAAAATGCAATTTGAACCACAAGGGAAACGAAATGATTTGGTGAGGCACTCCTCGGAGAGTAGTCTTTGGTGTAGCGGCAGCTATTTCCTTGCCAATTAGGTGCGTCCATGGAACATGAGTCTGCATTCACGACGAGCCACATTCCATTGTGCTCCCAGTCAACTAATGCTTCATTTTGCCATAAACCCATCTGATATTCATTTGCCCCCCTCCCCCCTCCGTTTGTGTTGTCGGCCCGACAGTCCGATTCCCCAGGTCGGGAGCCACACAAACATCCGGACAGTGAACCAAATTGACTTCGGATCTGTGTCGCGTGTCGGATATCCTTTTGCATAACCTCACCCGCTCCGAATGGGATTTTCCCTTTCAATTTCGGTCAATGCTTGTATAAACATCGCATTATTCGGAAGCACAAAAGGACCCATTATCCTGATCCCTGATCCCATTGGGAGAGGTAGTTATTTCGGCTTTTGTTGCCTTCTAGGTGAGCTTGTGCGCTGCTTGGGGAGGATGGTCTCATCAACGCACACACACACACACACACATAGAGAGCGGAGGATAATAGGACTTTCGGATTTGCCAAACACAGGAATCCATAAAAATGTCCTTGGGGTCATTAGATACATCGGCTTGACCCATCATTGGTTTAGCTTTTCAGTTTCCAACGAGCCGCTCTGGAGTCGTTGCTGCAAAAAGATACCCGGGCGGTGGGGTGGGAACTGTTTGTTGGTCCTGCAGGAAGGATGCCGATTCGAAGAGGAGTCTAATCGATTGTAATGTGGGCGATGAGAAGCTGCCCTGCCTCATTCAAAATCATGAATGTTTGTCTAAAATGCTGAAAAAATAAACAAGCCACGCCCCCTCGTGTTCTAAATTTAGAACATTATGGACCAATTTGAGATGGCGCGCTCCTGTGAAGTCATTAAATTCAAATTTCCGTCCTCCTTCGACTCTTAAAATAAATTTCGAATTCATGACGTCCCACGCCCACAAAGTTTCCATCGATTTTTCCCGTGCCACGCCACGCCCCCACCTCCAATTCCGAGCTCGACTGAAATTAATCAACGTACTTCCATGGATACGCGATGAAATGAGTGCTATCCAAACAAAATCCTAAATTTCAAGCCCAAGGATACATGACTTTTCCGCTCGGGAAACCCACAGCGCAGCGCATTGAACGCCTCACACTCCCGCAGCCGCCCGGTGACACAGCTTCAATGCGTGCGAATCTTTAATGCGTTTCCGTAAAATTTATCCATTTACACAGGTGTTAACCTCACTTTGAGCATCACGCCGCTTACCGATGGCGGGGGATTAAGTGTAAATACCCGCCGAGCGAACGCACTTAATGGATCGCCCGAGCGAGTGCAGTGCATGCGGTTGGGCTCGAGCTGGGAGATAAGTTTTGCCGGGTTGAAATATTAATTTCCATTAAAATGCAATATTTCGCCGGTCGATGAGTGCTTAAGGATATAATACACCTGCCATTGGAAAATGGACGGCAATGGAACGGGATTTATAAGGATAATTATGGATTTCGAGCAGCGTAAGCCTCACGTGTCGGCACACTGATGGGTTGAGTCCTTTGTCAGATGTTTAACACGGGAAACTGAAAAACCGATGATGGGACATAAAGTGATCGCCAATTATTGCAAGTGATTGTTTGTTGTGGGAGGTTTGAGGTCGGTCAAGGGCTTAGCAGGCTTTCAATTGAATCTGCTGGAGTGACAGCAGGATGGTCGCCAATGGCAGGGTGACTGCTTCTCCTTCTAAAAATAATAATAATAATAATAATGGCGGCGCTACAGTCCGAGGGGGACTTGGGCCTAGCTTCTCAGCAGCCACTCGTGTTGTGCGTGCTATTGTTCTCTCACGAGTGGAGGGGACCTACAGTTTAATGCCGACTCCGAATGGCGAGATTGAGAAGCTTTTTCTAGACGAAAGAGGTGGAGCCGTGAAAAAATGTTTGATGTTTTTTTCGAGATTCGAACCGACGACCTCGAGCGTAGGAGTCGACGCACCTACCCACTACGCCACGGCGCCCACTGCGCTTCTCCTTCTTCTTCTCCTTATTTTCTTCTTCTTCTTTTCTTCTTCTTCTTCTTATTCTTCTTCTTTTTCTTCTTATTCTTCTTCTTCTTCTTCTTCTTCTTCTTTTCCTTCTTTTTCTTCTTCTTCTTCTTAGGGCGCTACAGCCCGAGGTCGACCTGGGCTTCACCCATCATGCCTCTCTAACTTGCACCATCTCTCGCCAGATGTCTCCAGTTTCTCACACCAAGCCGGCCGTGGTCCCCCTCGACTTGTGTGCGCCACCTTGTTTGTGGACGTCCTCTGTTGCGTTGTCCCACAGGCTCAGAGTCGAAGACTCTTCTGGCTGAAGCTAAGTTGTCCATACGCTCTACATGGCCTAGCCATCTTTGGCGTTTGATCCGTAGACGCCTGACTAGACTCATGTCACTGTACAGCCCATACAGTTCGTGGTTGAACCTTCTCCTCCAAATGCCAGCAACGCAAACAGGACCAAAGATCGCGCGCAAAACTTTTCTCTCGAAAAGACCAAGGCACTGTTCATCCGCATGGGATATTGCCCATGCCTCTGCGCCGCACAGCAGGACTGGGATGATCAAGGTCTTATACAGAGTCAACTTGGTCTTCCGAGAGAGGGCTCTACTACTCAACTGCCTTTTGAGCCCAAAAAGACAGCGGTTGGCAAGAGTTATTCTGCGTTTGATCTCGGTACTGATGTTGTTTGTACTGTTTACTGCGGAGCCAAGGTAGACGAAGTCCTTGACTACCTCAAAGTTATAGCTGCCAAGTGTGACGTTCTGGCCAAGTCGTCGATGTTGTGCGTCCTTTCTCGATGACAGCATATGCTTGGTTTTGCCCTCGTTTACCGCCAGAACCATTTTAGCCGCTTCCGTTTCAAAGCAAACGCATCACTGAGGGTTCGCTGTGTTCGCCCGATCACGTCAATGTCATCCGCATACGCTAGCAGTTGAACGGACTTTTGGAAGATCGTGCCTCTTGCGTTGGCCAGTGAGTTGTGCACGATCTTCTCAAGAACGATGTTAAAGAAATCACATGACAGCGCGTCGCCTTGTCTAGAACCTTTTTTGACATTGAAGGTCTCGGTGAGTTCGTTACCGTCCTTGATGGAGAGAGTTCTCCATCGTCATCCTACTCAGTCTGACGAGTTTGACAGGAATGTCGAAACTAGACATGGCGCTGTATAGCACGCTGTCATGGCCTTGAAATCGACAAATAAATGGTGTTTGTCGATCTACATTTCTTGGGTCTTCTCCAGGATCTGCCGCAGTATGAAGATTTGATCGATGGTGGACTTCCCTGGCTTGAAACCACACTGATAAGGACCTATCAGCTTGTTCATAAACGGTTTCAGGCATTCACACAGAATGGCAGAGACGATCTTATAGGCGATGTTAAGGAGACTTATCCCTCGATAGTTGGCGCAGTCAAAGGGCCCCCTTTCTTGTGGATCGGGCAAACGATACTGAGATCGGCTTTATTTCACTCGGCGTTATTTCACGGCACCAATTCCAACTATTCAATTGCACCAAGCAAGCCTTAGGAGTGGACGCTGACGCAAAAGCGTTGAACTTCTGGAAAAAGAATCAAGAGTAGGGCCCTTGACTTGACTCGGGTAAGAGGCATCTCATCAAATCCTCGGGTATCCGGGTACACGGGCCATGTGGCTGAGGACCAAGTTGACGGATCCCCGACAATGTCTGTTGTCGTCAGCGGATATTCGGAGGAACAGCAGGTACCCAAATAGTTTGATCCGAAGTTAATAACTAAAGCAAATCCTGATAAAGACCAGCGAGTTTCAGATCGATACGCACCACCTTTTCATCGATTTCAAAGCCGTCGCATAGTCGGTAGGTGCGTCGACTCCTACGCTCAAGGTTTAAGGTTCGAATCCCGAAAAAAAAAATACCTAACATTTTTTTCACTGCTAAGTGCCTGCCCCAAGTTAGATGGGTCCCAGGTTCGAATCTCAGATGGAGTAGGTTGCTACCTGGCAGTACAACGGACCAGTTTTGAGTCTGAGTTCTCAAGCAGAGATCCAGAAATTCTACAAAAAAAAAAAATTTCGGCCGAAGGAAGCGGACTGATGAGGTCGTGATAGAAGCTCTGAGTCAAGCCTAATCAGCCGACCAGCCAAGACACAGCCTCCCCTTCCCAATATGAGCAGATCTCCTTCGAAATCCTTTTTTGCCTCGCTCACTCTTTGGGAAGATCGGCACCTATTCCAACGCCATCTACATCTGATGAGATGGAAAATTATTCCCCGCCACCTTCTGTCACCTAAATTCCAATTTATTCCAAAAAATTCCCCATTAAATTACCCTTCCATTCTGAAAATTCTGTCTGAACTTTCCCGCAGCCTTTGCGAGGGCATACTGTGCAGCCAGACAATTGTTCCATTTCATTGTTTATGCGCCCGTAATCAAATCGTTATTCAGTGAACAAGACCAAAGAATTTCAATTTTATTTGTTCCCACATAACGAACAGAGCCCTTTCCAACTCCCTTCGGATATATGCTCAGTCACTCGGAGAATGATCGCCTGATTTGTTGCACTTAATGCGCGAGACTGCTCCACCCACTCTGCTGACTCCTGTGAGCCATCAGTCGGTCTGTCAGCCCGCACGGCGGCGAGGGGATGATCCACATGAAAGATTTATAAACGGGACTATCTGCACCGTGGCGTAGTGGGTAGGTGCGTCGACTCCTACGCTCGAGGTCGTCAGTTCGAATCTCGAAAAAAACATCAAACATTTTTTCACGGCTCCACCTCTTTCGAGTCACTGACAATGCTCAAAGAGTATAACTGTCTAGAAAAAGCTTCTCAATCTCGCCGTTCGGAGTCGGCATTAAACTGTAGGTCCCCTCCGCTCGTGAGAGAACAATAGCACGCACAACACGAGTGGTTGCTGAGAAGCTAGGCCCAGGTCCACCTCGGACTGTAGCGCCGCCATTATTATTATTATTATCTGCACACCGCGAGCGGGAAGCCAAATACGTGCTCTGTGTGCAGACAAAAACCCTGATAAGGATTCATTTCCTCCGAAGCTGGGGAGCAGAAGCAGTTTCGTTGCATTGTCGGGGCATAATTACGGCTGCGGTGGTATCTGTCTGCTCGCAGTTTCTAGCGAATCAATTTAGTCCCTGGCTCCGCAACCCACAAGAAGTCAACTCATTTATACTGGTTTCGATTAAAAGATACTCTGTCGTGCTGGGGGATGGGGATGGATGCCGCGATATTTTTGCAATTAATCACACGACTTTCCCTCGTCTTGGAGTTTTGTTTTTCGCCGAAGATCTGCGGACGGGAAGACAAATGTTTCGGTTGTTGTTGTTTGGACGATGTTTTAATGGATGATTAAGGATGTCTGTCAGGATAGGGCGTGCTGACTTTGATTCTGGATAAGTCAGGATGCTCAGGATGCAGGATGCTCTGGGATATGAACAATCGGCGGAGTGCTGCTGTCATCGTGGTTGAACTTGTCTTGTGGCCTGTGTCCTCATCTTGGGAAGGGGAGGCTCGGCTGATTAAGCTTGACTCAGGGCTTCTCTCAAGACCTCATTAGTCTGGTTCCTTGGGTGAAATTGATTCTTGTCGCATCGTCTTGGTGACGCTCAAGTTTGTGTGCAAAACTGATCGAAATACCGCTGTTCATCGTTGACATTGGCTCTCAAAGCTGGATCATCGCCAAATATGGTCATAAGTGGACACAGAGAGCTCGAACGGCATGCGCTTGCTCGAATGAACATGAAATCGGTCTAAATAGGTGGACGAGGAAGCGCGCTCAATGGAAGACTTGGAAGACTAAGATCAGCTCAGGGGCACAATAGATCTTGAAGGTTGCGGTGCAATATATCCTCAACAAGATCAGCTCTAACCTTGACGTGGCCAAAGGTTTTGCTCGTTGATTGAGCTGCAGCACAGCAAGTTTTCAGTTTGCTTCCCGCCTAGCCCTAGTCCCTAAATGTCCTTTGAACCTGTCCCCAATCCTCAACTGAAGCCACTGCCTCCGACTCAAATATCCCACAAAACCCTTCCCAGTCGAACTCAGTCCACCTGCCCAACTGTTGAACTCCCCACACTGATCCACCCATAAATCACCATCTTCAACCGCATCCGCATCAGATTCGAAAAAGGACCTTAGGTCATACTGATTGCATAAAAATGTACACACCAAATCAGTGGCATCATGAAAACGAGGAACCAGCTTTCAAGTGCACACCTGTCCACCGACTCCGCAGCTGGCAGGATGTTCATGAATGAATTCAGCGGAGTGTCCTTCAGAGCTCTGATTCTGTCCAAGCCTCCCAGAGACTTCGCATATGAATAAGCAATCACCGCCAAGCGCGTGAGTCAGGGGCAAGACGAAGCACGTGCGCTTCTCGGAGCAGTGTCGCATGTAAATTTTTTTTTACGGTAGCAATTAAATTGTTTATGGGGGAAGTTTTAAGGACGAATCTTTATGACGGCGCACGGTCGATGGGCCGGGAAATTGACTGCCACCGGAACGAAGCAATCAGTTCTTATGTGGTGCCGCTCGTATGGAGTCGGACGTAAATTCACGGTTTATGAGCGATGATGTGCGGTGGGAAAGGGATTTGGTGGGATAAGAGTGGGTTAGAGATGAGCTTAGATTGGTGCGAGGTTTGAAGATAAAAAACACGAGGAATAGGAGAGTGGTGGCAGATTTAAAGCAAGATTGAGAAACTTAGCCTCAGGGAGAAGTGAATCAATTTTTGGTGCCGATGGGAAGCCCATAAGGGGAGACGCTTGATGCATCTCTTGTTTTTATCCACTTTTGTCCACTTCGACCTAAAAAAAAATCTAAGAGACTATTGAGCTTGGCTTAGGGACTGAGACTGAGACTGTTCGACTGAGAGACTGTCGTTTCTTGAAGCCCTCATTCCTAGAGACTATCATGGTTAAAGAGGGTTGAAAACGGTTTCAAAAACGGTGCGCCTGGGGTCGATTTCGCCTTCCCAAACTCCTATTGTTCGATGCAGTGGTTCAAAAGGGAGGATTTGGGCCCTATTTTATTCAAAAAAAACCTTGATTTTCATACAGAAATCTTTCAAAACACCAGGCCACCAGAAGCCTGAAAAAATCAGCGGGTGCTGGTGTTTCAGGGACAAAATTGAAGTTTTGTTGTTGCCTATTTTGAAAGACAAGGAGCTCATACGTACACGTCGGACATTAAAGTTAAATCGTCCTTGAAAGGACGACAAGAAAATCCTCAAGACCACTTCAATTCGTTTAAATTTTTCCGAAAAGAAAAACAAGTCAGTTGTAGTCCTAAAACGCAGTTTTTGAGTGTGAATTGACATTGGGGTTGATTTTGAATGTCGGAGGATGCTAGGACCTGGTGAGACAGACAGACTTTACTGCTTCCACCTCCGTTGACTGTATTTTACTTGCAGGAGAGCAAGGAAATTTTTCGAAAAACTCACCATATCTCGAAAACGGTGTATTTGCCTATGATTTATGTTGTTTCACTTTTTATGCCTCGATGCTAGCGTTCAAAACGAACTTTAAGACCCATAATTTGCCTCTCCAGGTCTGAAGGTTTCCGAACTATGGCCATGAATAGGCATCAGAAAGTTCGAAAAAGGAATTAATTTCCAAAAAATGGTGCATTTGGTGTCGATTGTTGATTTTTGAGTATCGATGCTGGCATATGCCAACTCTTTGGGTCATCATTTGCGGACGTAGGTCTAAAGGTCTTCATGCTATAGCCATAGATTGAGATCACAAACGCCGAAAAAGTCACTTCATTTTGACGAAAAACGGTGCGTATGGCGTCGATTTCTCTTTTGTTGACGAATGTCTCGTTACAAGCGTTCACTACGAACGTTTTGAGCCATCATTTGTGCCCCTAGGTCTTAAGGTTTGGACGCTGAAGTCATGGATTGGGATCAGAAAGGCCGAAAAAAACGGTTCAGTTTAAAAAATGCACCATATCTCGAAAACAGTGCATTTGACGTCGATTTGGCTTCTCTTAAATAAATAAGCCTTGATGCAGGAACTCCAAAGAAAGAGTTTGAGCCATCATTTGTGGCTCTAGATCTAAAGGACTGCTCTGTATACCCATGAACAAGCGTCAGAAAGGGTCGAAAAAAGCGATTAATTTTTAAAAAATGTACCATATCTCGAAAACTGACGGCGGTTTCGCTTTTCTTTAAGTTTTTTGGATTCGCTGCTAACTTGCTGCATAATTTTTTTGAGCCATGAGTTGTAGCCACACGCTTAAAATAGCCATACAAGTGATCGATTGGGATCACAAAGGTAGAAAAAATCGATTTATTTTGAAAAATGTACCATATTTCGAAAACAGTGTTTTTGACGTTGATTTTCTGTTAAGGTTTAAGGGTCAATTGGCTTAAGCCCCCGCACCACGACAAGGTGTCTATCCGCAGGGCTTAAGCGTCGATGCTGGAGTTCAATACCAACATTTTGAGCCGTTATTTGTGTCCTAAAGGCTTCTGAGCTATAGCCACGAATTCCCGTCAGCAGCGACGAACGAAAATCCATCTCTGAATTCCAAGAATCGACTGAAATTCGACTCAAATCCCCCAAGTCGCTGTAATTTCATTCATTCTACCCGCTAGGGGGCTAGATAGGGCTAGGTTAGGTTTGGTTAGGTTAGGTTAGGTTAGGGGCCTGCTAATGAATTCACCAGCACACTTAGACCCTGTTGTCCAGGGCTATCTTCTCATCCCCCAACCCCCTGCCAGACAATGCTCTTCCGCATGTTTGCCTCCCCTCAGTCAATGATGAGCTCCCATGAGCCCTGCTGCTGCCCACAACCCCATTATGACCACGCACCATTATCCAATGATGATGATTGCAAAATGCCACTAAAAGTCAAACTCAATATCATTAGCAAATCAACCGCCCTCCGGGGATCGTCCAGTCGGACATCCACGTCCGACTTTCATCAGCCATCCTCATTGAAGTACACTTCCAAATCGAGAAACCTGCCTGCGAGCGCATTGTGTTCCGATGTTGAGTGAAATTAATTCGAATTCTCATCGTCGCTTTGCACATGTCCGTAATCAGGTCTCGTCCTCTAACTCGATAACATTCTGGACAAGTTCTGTGCAGTGGCTGCCTGCCGGCCGGCTGAATGTGAATGTTGTGCGTCGAGGAGGAGTGATGGCGATGACTTGTAATATGCCGCCCTCTTCCTCCGATGATGATGGCGATGATGATGATGGCTGGTGTGGCTGCTGGTGCGTTTGATAAACTTCGGCTTCCCCAGGCCAGATGCGTGCTCATTTTCATCGGATGGCTGTAGTCACGGAAACACAAAGTGCCCGACTGAGATGGAATCAGACGGGGGAATATGCGACGTTACCTCATAATTAATATGTCATGATCAGAGATTGAGACTGAGGGTTGCAGTGAATGAAGTGCACGTCAGTGGAGAAACCCCTTTCGGGGTCTAGGACCACAGCTGGAGGGGTTCTGTGTTCAGGGAAATACTTCGTTTGCAGCTCACAATGGGAAGGGCTTGGTTAGGAGGCATTTGCTGAATGCGACATTATCGGATGTGAGTGCGTTTTTGACAAAAAAGAGAAGATTTTAGGAAAAATGTTAATAAAACTGCGGCTTGTTGGGTAGATGGGCGAGAACCTGGTCTCACTTGGGTTCTCGAGGACCCATTGTGATGAAACAGCGGCTTAAGGTGGTACCTTATTCACAATCAAACTTAAGCCTTCATTGGTGAAGCTTTTGGAAAGCTTTTCAGTTCTTGTCGTAGCAAGCATTCAGAGAGTTTTTGAGTCCTCGCCCTAGAACTGCGGCTTAAGGTGGTAACCGGTTCACAATCAAGCTCCATTGGAGGAGCTCTTGGAAAGCTCTTTAATTCTTGTCGTAGCAAGCACTCAGAGAGTTTTTGAGTCCTCGCCCTAGAACTGCGGCTTAAGGTGGTAACCGGTTCACAATCAAGCTTCATTGGAGGAGCTTTTGGAAAGCTCTTCAGTTCTTGTCGTAGCAAGCATTCACAGAGCTTTTGAGTTCTCGTCCTAGGACTGCTTTAAACAAAAATGTAGGACGCCACTGCGAGCAAGAGTCGAACATGTGTCTTCAGCTTTTAGAAAGCTCTTCAATTCTTGTCGTAGCAAGTATTCAGAGAGCTTTCGAGTCCTCGCCTTAAATCTGTTTGCTTTTGAAGGAAATTTGGTAGGACCACCGCCAACATCAACATCCATCTGTGCTCTGTTTGAGCTTCTTCACCGAGAGAGGTCCTTTTCAAAAAAAGCCTCTGTCTCATAAGCTTACACGATCGAAAAAAACCAGTAAGCTGTTGTCAAGTTTGACGTCTGAGCCCTCCAATCGATTGTCTGTGACTTAGGAGGTCTCAAACGTCTCAAGGGTCTTAAAGGCTTGCAGTTTGAACAAAGCCTCAAAACTGTTGTCAAGCTTGTAGCTTGAGACCTCAAATTGGTCGACTGTGTCTTAGGAGATCTCAGACGTCAAACTTGACAGCAGTTTAGAGTTCGAGCAAAAGGCTTGACGTCTGAGATTTGAAATACAGATGATTGATAGGAGAATAGGAATAGAATAGGCCTCAAGTTTGATAAAAGTTCAAAAGCTTTATTCTAACTTTGAATCAAATGGCTCAAAGTTCGAACTTGTAAGCCTATAAGGCAATTGAAGCCAATTTCCTGGTGGATTTTGTGGAAAATCAGGCGATTTTGGTGTAGATCCTGGCAATTGTCCTTTCTCCTGGATGAAATCAGCTAGAGCTTTGAATGATTCGTGATCATTTTCTCTCGTGGGCTCCTTTGTAAGACTTTTTCTGCTTCCCCCAACTTTCAACTTTGCCATGAAACGACCCCAAAGATCGTAGGACGTAGAGTGTCCTTCAAACAAATTGAAGTCCATCAAACTTTCCCACACGCAATCAAGACAGAAAATCGCTTCCCTTAGTTCACGTGACACTTAATACCCGAGCAAACAAAAAGCTTTTCCCTCGCACATCACTGATTACACAAACCACCCCCGATCAGGGCTGTATCCTGTTTCAAGTCAATTAGAAGCCCCCCACTCTCCCTCGTCCCACCGACCGACGTTCGAAATTAATTATCAAACAACATGAGAGAACAACCATCGAAACAATTAAAGCAGTTTTCATATGTCAAGTGTCACAGCGACCAGGCGAAGCCCATCTAAGGCCCACTCTGCCACCCCCAACCCCCGCAGACTGAAAGAGTAAATAATGAACCGTGTGCCGCACTTCGCACAGGACACGCAAAACTTTATTCCCAATGGAGTGTGCATAAATCATGATTCTGTTCGTGTTGCCCGGGAACAGACGCACACTGACACAGGCCGAGTGCGAGTGCGGGGGTGGCGCTTGTGCTACACGGCAAAAGTGTTATGTTTCATTGGTCAAGTGGTGTTGGCATTAATAAACACCCAGCGTCCTCATTCCTCCCCACTCTTGGCTTACTGATGCAAAAAGCACTCGTCCTTTGGAGAGCGGTTGCAAAAAGGAACTGAATGGGATAAAGGATTTCATGGAATGGAAATCCTTTCGGTTCCCCACCGGCAGATAATCATAATTTCCTCGCAAAAAAGGATGAAAGGACCCCCTTCCTTTTTTCTCCGTATTTTTTGGAATATCAAAATGAACACAGTCCACACCGATGGGGGTGAGGATGAAAGGACATTTGCGTTGTAGGGAAAATGCAAAAGAGACTCCTAAAAGGACTGGATGTAATCGAAGGATCCGGTGTCGGGCAAAGGGGTGAATTTGAATGAAACGAATTTCGAAATCGAGGTGTGCGCGCAGAGATTGTGGGTCCTTTGATTTGCGGACTCTGCTGAATGCGGTTGAGAATATTCGTGACGTTCTTCGCATTTTCGTGACGAAAATGTTCAATCAGTCGCTCACATTCTGAATGAGACACAATCCGGTCGCACGAAGCTCATAAATTTCGAAAGTGGTCTGGGGTCTGCACCACACTTTTGTTTATGAGGGCAAACAACTTCCTCCGGAGTTTCTTGCTCCCTTTTGTTTATGTCCTCGGACGCATTCCGTTTCGAAAATTCGTGACTGCGGCGGCAGGGGTGGATAAAAATAACTCAAGACTGAGGGAGTGATGTGAATCATTAATTTTTGGTCGATACACCACGGATTTGTGGTGGGGAATCCCCCTCAAAACTTGACCTGATTTCTGCGATCAAAGCGCACACTGCCCCGCCCCCACTGAACAAACAGCTCACCCCCTTAATGGGAAAATATTTGTTTGATTGAAAAATCGTTTTAAATCCATCGTCCTGTCAACAGCCATCACCACAGCCCCCGCACCGTATCCAATGACAACTCGTTCCCCGGCACCCGGAGTATTTTTTTCAAAATTTATCGTCATTTCGCCGCAAATGAACGATGCAGTGGTGTGCCATCAGCCGGGAGAGAGTTCTGTCAACACTTGAAGGGCGTCCGCTCCGCTCAGTGCTGTCATTTTGATGTCCTTTCATCGGTGACGATGTGTGCGAATGTCCTCGACAGGAGCGGGAAGTGTGTTGTAAATGTGTTCGAAAATTTAATTCGTTCCTTAATCGATTGTGGACGTCGCATCCGGCGGACGGGCGCGCGCGCCTTTCGGGGAACTCCTTTCAGTGAAATCTGAAACAATTAAGGGATCCTTTGGCGGACGTTGAATTAATTAAAAGCGAAAATCGATTCCGCTCACGGTCAAGGGATGCGGGAGACAAAGATTCACAATTACCCTTAAGCGTCCCTTTGGGGAGGGATCTGCTGCTGAGAGGAGCATCGACGCCAAGTGTTTTGTTCCTATTGTCCTACGACAAGTGATTGAAGGGCCCTTTATCGCTTAATGAACGGAAGAGCTGTCTGTTGCATGATGAATGAGACACAGGATATCGCGGAGCGATGGAACTCACCCTCCGTGGCAATTAATTGAAAGTTTAGCGAGGATTTTGAGGTGGGCTTTTGGTCATTTCTGCAGCGTGCGCTCTAAGAGCTTTTCAAGGACGCACGTCATACTATTCAATCGATTGTGCTCAACCCCTCAGCACTCTTAAGCCACCCTCCAGCTTCGATCAAGGAGGCTCGTCATACTATTCAGCCGATTGTGTTCAATCCCTCAGAACTCTTCCAGCTTCGATTGTTTTTGTTTTCCCGGTCGCCCACGTCATTCTGCCCGAATGGCCACATTATGTGACATCACAGAGTTCCATAATCGATGAGATGTACAGGTGATTAGATGCGTAACGACCGATGAGAGGATACACTCGAGGACAGATGTTGCCCCATCCCAGGGGTCGCAGGCGGGGTTGATGGATGTCTTACCGGAAACTTGAGATAATTCAGCGAAAAATGATTGAAGTGTCTTCATGTGTTGGGTGCCTGTATCGAGATACAAATGTGACACGTGCCACAATTTCCTTGAGTGTCGAGTGAGTGTGAGTTGATGGGTGTGAGTGGGTGGCGGTGGGGGTAGCCGTTGTGGAAGCCCATGACGAATAGTGATAGTGTCAGGCGGTGAGCTTTGACACAACATCTGGGGAAAAGGGATGTGATGTCAGCAAATGCGGGACACCCTGTGACGTGTTATTGATGGTTGAGCTAGATACGTTCTTTTTCTGGCACAAGCACATGCTTTGGGTGATCCCATTTCCAAGGGGTGTCCTTGGCGAGGAGGAAAATTAAGTTGTTTTCCTCGAGTCTGACGTGGTTTCCGGGTCCCAAAGGGGCGCTAGGGGGTGTTGAGAGAGGGAAACCTTGCTGGGATTGCGAATTTGACTAGTTAGGTTGTGGCATCAGATGAATGAGGGTTTGATGAACCGTACTCAACTGAATGAAGTCGAGAGGAAAAAGAAGGCATCAGCGTGACTTTTCGGGGACTAAATGGAGCGTTGAAGCTTGAAGTGAGTGAAATTCGATTCCAATTTATCACTTGATCATCAATTTTCGACACTGTTCTGTGCTACAGGGTGTTTGGTGTCCAGAGTACGCCAGAATGTCTTCCCATTTGTACGAGTACTTAGGCCCGTTTTCTTCTTCTTTTTGCGGGCCCGGGGTGGCCCTGGGCCCTCAACTAGCAAACCTCGCCAAGTATTTGCTAGCTGTCTCCAGTTTTGCCCGGACTTAGGCCAGTTTTCTTCTTCTTCTTGTGACCCTACAGTCCAGAGTGGACCTGGGCTTCAACTAACAAACCTCGCCATCTGGCATGATCTTCAGTCAACTGCCCTCAATTAGGCACGCCAAGTCAGTTGGGGTCCCTCTCCACTTGGGTGCGTCACCTCAGACGTGGGCGTCGTCTGTTGCGTTGTCCCACTGCTTTAGAGTTGACAAACGTAGGCCCGTTCATGGTGGCGCTTTAGTCCGGGGTGGACTTGGGTCCAGCTTCTGTAGCAATCACTTGTGCTCTTCTGTTTCTTGTGGCACTACTCCGAGGTCCGAGGTCGACCTGGACCTCACCCAACAAACCTCGCCAAGTATTTTCTAGCTGTCTTCAGTTTGGCCCGTACTTAGGCCTGTTTTCTTCTTCTTCTTGTTTCACTACAGTCCGGGGTGGACCTTTGCCTCAACCAATAAACCTCGCCAGCTGACACGCTCTTCAGCTAACTGCCCTCAATTAGGCACGCCAAGTCAGTTGAGGTCCCTCTTCACTTAGTTGCGCCACTTTAGACATGGACGTCCTCTGCTGCGTTGTCCCACTGGTTCAGAGTCGACGAACGTTGGCCCCATCTACTGTGAGAAGCGAAAATTTTGGCGTTACAGTCCGAGTGGGCCTTTGATTTTGCCTCTAGAGCAATCACTCGTGTTCTTCTTTTTCTTGAGGCGCTAGACCTGGGCCTCGATGTGGGCCGGGGTAGACCTGGGCCTCAACCAACAAACCTCACCAAGTATTTGCCAGCAGACTCCAGTAAGTTGAGATCTCTCTCTACTTGGGTGCGCCACCTTAGACGTGGCGTTGTCTGCTGCGTTGTCCCACTCGTTCAAAGTCGACGAACGTAGGCCCGTCTATAATAAACAAAAATGATGGCGCTACAGTCCGAGTTGGACTTGGGTCTAACTGATACAGCAATCACTCGTGTTGTACGTGCTATTGTTCCCTCACGAGTGAGTAGGACCAACAGTTTAACGCCGAGTCCGAACGGCGAGATTTAGAAGCTTTTTCTAGACAGTCACGGCCACGACGCCCACAGTCTCATCTAGTTGGCTTGCCCTTAACTTGGGCACTCATTCATTTCATTTGATCTCAAGTTTCGTGACGAGACAGAGGACATTTTAGGACTCAGTCAAGTATTCATGATTTTTGCTAAATTAGTCCGATTCAATTGGAGGTTACATTTTGAGTCTGAACTCCATACATGCCTCTTTCACAAACATTCAATTTGCGGGTACAGTCTTCTTCTTCTTCTTTTTCTTCTTCTTTTTCTTCTTCTTCTTCTTCTTCTTCTTCTTCTTCTTCTTCTTCTTCTTCTTCTTCTTCTTCTTCTTCTTCTTCTTTTCCTTCTTCTTCTTTTCCTTCTTCTTCTTCTTCTTCTTCTTCTTTTTCTGCCTCACCCAACATGCCTCTCCAGCCGGCAGGATCTCTCCCCAGCTGTCTCCAGTTTCGCCGGCCGAGGTCATCCCCGACTTGTATGCGCCACATTGTACATGGACGTCCTCTGTTGGGTTGTCCCACAGTCTTAGAGTCGAAGACTCTGCGGGCTCAAGCTGTTTCATCCATACGCTCTACATGACCTAGCAGTTACAGTCATGATGTCGAAGTAACACCATTTGACAGTGAATGAAACTCCAGTCCAACCTTTCCTTAGAATTTCAGATCCCAGCGCCCTCACTTCTTCTCGGATATTGGCCTTAAGCTGTTGTATGGTTCTTGGCTTATCGCAATTAGATGTCCAGACAATTGCCTTTTTGAGCAGCGATTTCATGACTTCTTGAGGACTGCGAATAACGCCTCGAATGGCGTCTGGAATCACAGCTCATGCTTTTCTACGATTTAAGCATGCGACCGCACAAAAAGAAGACCCCTTATGCCACCTTCATATGACTAAAATGAAGTCGAATAAAGCAGAGGCCAAACAATGGATTCCTGTGGAACATCATTCCCGTTGACCACAAAATCGAAGATATTGACTAGTAATTTGTAGGCACAAAGCAGACATCGATCGTTAACGGAAGTCAGTCGATTAATCACAAAATCGACTGATAATCTCTAGAAACAAGGCACCACATCAATTGCTGACGGAAGCTTAGGTTAGGGGGCTGATAGTGAATTCACCAGCACACTTAGACCATGTTGGTCCATTGACCCACGACATGGACCAACGACAGACTACTATCACTGATCGACCGCTCCAGTGAAAACATGAATATTTTAGGTCTAAATTGAAACCGTTGTGGGACATCATTCCGATGGATCGCAAAATCTAAGATATTGACTAATAATCTGCAGCAACAAAGTACGCATTGATCGCTGACGGAAACCAGTCGGCTCATCGACTGATAACCTCTAGAAATAAGGCACCACATAGCACGACGCAAGTTTAAGGGGACGTTGTGGGATGGTGTGATCTGCATTCAGGATATATCGTCTTTGAGTCGTAACCACAAAGTCATTAGAACCCCTTACTGAATTCTCTTACTGTCCCATTGTCAAAAGATGATGGTCCAAGTCTGTTCCCTTGTGGGACATTCGTTAATTAACCACAAATTCCATAAGAAGATGAAAATCCCTGCTCAGATTAAGGGACATCACGGAATGAACGGGACGTTGCTCAGATTCAGAAAAATGAAGAGTCCTCGTATCCTCGACAAAGTCCATCCTCCATGCAAGCAAAAGAACTAATCCAAAGCCATTCAGTTGAATCTCCGCGAACAGGACAATTGAAAGTCCCATTACCTGCTGGCCAGCGCAGATTAACTCTCCCTCACGTATGAATGGCCCCTGAGTGACAACAAAGGGGAGATTATAAACGATTCAGAGAGGCAAAAAACCGGAAAGGGACTTCAAAGGAATCTGAGATATGCCACCACTCCGAAATGGGGTGCTTTCTGTTCTCAAAGACCTGCCTTGGACAGGGATGTTGGGATGTCGGAATTGGTTGGTTTTTTATTATGTTCTGGTTGCAGAAAGGACGATGCGTGGAATTGAGACTGTAAAGAGCGAGGATGCAGATGAAATTTCGCTTCAAAATCAAGTTTTGAAAAAACTACACGATTCACACGAAAAAAATGCAGAAAAATGTTTGGGCCGCATTTTTTGTTGAAAATAAACGAAATTTTGTCGAAGTGGGGTTTTTGTGAAAGGATTTTCTCGAAAACAACGACGAATTGAAGGCGGCGGGATATCAGAATGGACAGGAAATTGATCGGAGAAACGTAGTGGTGTGAGACTCCGCAGCGGGAGGGACGTGGTTTGTTGCTTGGAGGCGGCCTTTGTTATATCCCCCTTTTGGCGAAAGAGGTGATTAAGAAACGAATCCGAGATGTGCTCAATTTTGTGGGGAAATGTCGTTAGATTTTATTGAAATTTCTACCACCACGAGGTAGTCAAGCCTAAGCTCTTCTCCCCTTACGAGCGTGGAAATCAACTGAAAGCACCCACATGACTCGTCAGTCTCCTTCAAATGCCTTCGCCTTCCTCCGATTAACCCCTTTTCAGTGCGAGAGGTACTAAAACCCTTCGTGCTACTCAATCAGGAATCACCAAACCGATCCCCTTCGAAATTGCTTGACATTTCCCATCCAAACACCGAGCCATCTGAACTCCTCCAGATAACGCGAAATCCTTATTACTTTTCTGCTCGTGTCGAATTTATTACCCGGCTTACCGCATCGATGTCTCCGTCCCCCCGGCATTCCTCAATTCTCGGATATAAACTTTATTCAGGCACTTGGCCACGTTCGATTCGCATGAATCAAAGCGACTCGCTCATCCAGACAAAGGTCCGCGCTCACCCTCGACCGGATACCCAACTCGGAGAACTGCACACCCCGTCCATGTATCATCACCTTTTGTACTCGAAATTATCTCAAGCCGCATAAATTCCTACTTCCACGCCCCGTCAGCGTCGAAGAATTCCCCCCCACCAGAGGAGGAGCTACCACTCCCTGCCAAAAGCCGAATCTCCCCACCAGAGGAGCCACGACTCTTTCGCCAACAGCCAGCCTCCTTCCACGGGCTACACTTCGATTAGTGCAAAGCAAGGGTTATTTGTTGAAAGCGGAAATGATAGTGTGCTCTGGCCCCAAGAGGACGCGCCGGTGTGTGCCTTGTAATCTACTCACGGGCCATTCGAAGCGCGAGCTCGTGGTGCTCTTCTGGCACTTCTGGCACTTTCGGCACTCCCGCCACCCGGCAGAAGATACTTCGGTGTATCTGCCGTGTAATTTCCTCTTCTCGCACCCACATCGGCTTTGAACTTTAATGCTTTTCAATTATTTTCGAAGCGAAATACGTTTTGTAGATACAACCCGACGGTGGCTCGGTGGCAGTGGGTCTTCCGGGAAAGTCATAATTTTCAGGAGCCGCGCGATATGTTCTCTCCCGAATTGGATGGGAACTGTTTAAGAAATTTAAATTACCCAACGGGAAAGGAAGCCGCCGCCGTCGCCGCCGTCGTCGGTGTGGATGCTTATTCAGTTTTATTGCCGTCGGAGGTGAGGGTGATTATGTTTGAACTTAGGCACACGCCACACGGCTGATGGAGTGGCGCCCGGTCGGTGTTGGATGGTTTTTAGACGAGTGATGCTTATTTTGTGGGAGCCTAGAAGTTTTGCTGAAGGATGACGGCACGAAATTCCAAGTCCAAACTGATTACATGCCCTGCTTTGCATAAATTACTCCCTCGTCCCATTGACTTCTCTTCAAACATCCTCGCGTGGCACCAGCCAAAGCGCAGATAATTTGAAATCATTTTCCACACCATCAACCCCGTTTAGCCTGGCGAACAACTATCTCCTCACTCGCTGCGTTCCAACAAAGGGAAAGTTTTCAATTCACTCGCAGGACGACCGCCCACGACAAGAAGGATGGAACTTTTTCAATTTCTCCGCGCGGAGAATGGAGCAGAGTTGATGCGGAAGCATCCGTCAGGAGCCGCGGTTGTTTTTGAAATGTTCACGTATCCTGTACCACTTGTGAGGCTCTATTTCAAAGAGTATCCTCATTCAATTTGATGGAATCTGATATTGACTGGTGGGCGGAGGGTGGCTGCACGTGTAAATGCGGGGTTTTGAGTGATCAGTTTGCCGCCTGGGCGGGTGTGGACGCGGGTTTTCACGGAAATGTGCTTTTAAATTCAAGATTCTTGCATTTTTTGAGTTTCGCTCTGGGGACCTATGTCTCATTTTAAATGCCTTCAATCCTAACCAAAAAAATCCCTCATCTCTGCCCCAACGCCGCCAAGGACTGTGCACCATCAACTAGGACGCCTGTAATCTCCTCCAACCCATCACTACAGTTTATGTGAGTAATGTGCATCGAAGCGAAATCGAATTAAGTTTGCCTGTCCCCTGCTGCACAGACAACGAGGAAGCGATGACAATGAAACACTTCCTGTCAAATCGATGCCAAGGCACTCAATCGGTTTAGGCCCTACCACACCTGCACGCAACTGAGACCCAAATCCATTTACCGTCGCGTAACACCGAACGACGTTGATGCCTTCACCACCATCGCCACCACTAGCACCTGTCATAGTTCAAACCGGTTCCACCACCGAACCACTCCACGTCACTGGAAGTTATCTCTCGGCCACCAGCAGCATCGCACGCTTGACCCGAAAATTGAAAATTCCCCTGAAATCGAACTCCGGTGGATCGCGGAGTGGGCAAGCCACCCCCATGCGTGTTCCAGTGATTAAACGCAATTACCCTAAATATCCTCCACACACCCCTTCGGGAGGTGCTTCGAAAATATTTAGTTTGATGGAGGGATGTTTGTGCTTCGGTGTCTGTTGCAGGGCACTTCCCCTGCGACGGTGGGCGTAATGACATTCCGGAACTGGGTGCATCTCTCACATAAAGCCGGATGGATGGCGACGGTGGTGCGAAGTGAATTCGAAGTCCATTGAAATTGATTTTTGATAGACTGCACTGGGTACCTGCAGCTGACTGGGGTCTCAGTGGGATCATTAGAATCATCAGAATAGACCACCAGAGGGAGACGGTCAAGGGTGACCGAAAAATATCTCCTCAACGATGGGAACAAATTTGATATTTGATTCTTTTCAATCAGAGGAGAGACATACAACGGATTTCTGTCGGTGCCTGATGCCCTGTGATGAATGAGAGGAAGAGGTTTGAAACGATGTTTAGTCTGAATGAATGGCCGGAAACAAAGACGTGGAACAGCATTGTGCTTCTCAAATTGTAGAGCTCCAAAGATGGTTTAAAACGAAGCATCCTTCGTGTGATTTTTGACATCTGGACACAGCCTAGGACACAAAGGAGAGGGCCAGGAGCCAAGGAGAGTTGAAACCATTCCGTAGTGATTGCAAGAAGTACCTACTTTTGATCACAAGGGACTACGGAACAGTAAGCTAACAAAAAAGATTATTCAGAGGGAAATTGTCACTAGATATCAGCTACGAAGCATAAGTCTGAATTTAAGAGTGAATTTGATTAGATAATTATCAGCAGCAATCAACTCCTTTCACAAGTCCTCAATCGTAAGGCTCTAGCCACCGGCCGCCAACCTCTAGTTGCTCTAACTGCCAGTCGTCAGCCTCTGACCTTCAGTCGGCAGCCTCTAATAGCCAGTCGCCTGGCCTAGGCGACAGTCTCCAGGCTCTACTCACCAGACGGCAGCTTCTAGCATCCAGATTGCAACCTCTAGCTGCCAGGTGGCAGCTTCCAGCCGACAGTCACCAGCCTCCAGCCGACAGTCGCCAGCCTCCAGCCAACAGTCGCCAGCCTCCAGCCAACATTCGCCAGCCTCCAGCCAACAGTCACCAGCCTCCAGCCAACAGTCGCCAGCCTCCAGCCAACAGTCACCAGCCTCCAGCCGACAGTCACCAGCCTCCAGCCGACAGTCGCCAGCCTCCAGCCGACAGTCGCCAGCCTCCAGCCGACAGTCGCCAGCCTGTAGTCGACAGTCGCAAGACACTAGGCCCCAATCGCCAGTCTCTAGCCGCCAATCGGCAGCTTCTAGCCACCAGTTGGCAGCCTGTAGCCGCCAGCCGGCAGCCTCTAACCGCCAGACGGCAGCGTCTAGCCGCCAGTTGACAGTCTCTAGCCGCTAGTCGGCAGCCTTTAGGCGGTAGTCAGACTCTTGCTACCAGTCGTCAGGCTCTAGCTGCTAGCCGGCAGATTCTAGCCGTCGGTCGCAAGCCTTTAGCCGACAGACGACAGTCTGTGACTAGTTGCGACTAACTGTTGTACACTGGAGTCTGTCGGCTATTAATAGCCACTAACCACAATCCACTAGCCAGTGACTACCAGCTCAGTCAGCCACCAGCTACAAGCCGAAAGCCAACACTCGTTATGGACTGGCAATGTGCTACCAATCAGACAATGCCAAGGAGTAGCCTCAAGGCTCAAAAAATCACCTTTCAATCACCAGAGAGCAACGAGGAAGTAGTCATGGTCAACCAATTTTGACCAGTCGCGCGACACCGCTAGTGGCTAAGTCGGCGAGACGGCAGAACTGCGGCACATCTCCAGAAATCGGAGGCGATGCCTCACAAACGTAGCAGAGACCCTATGCCACACAAGGGCATGCAGGAAATAAAGTAGAAGAACGAGTGACAATCGGCCACCAGAAATTATAAGGGAGACACAACCCAAAAGCCACCTTCTACCAACTACTAGGCTCCACCTGTTTGACTGCACCAGTCCATGGAAAAAAATCACCGTTGGCCTGTGAAAACTCTCTGAATCCCCAGACTCCCTGCTGAGCTCTCAGTTTCCTCGACCATGTCGTCACTTTTTGCGGAGAACACAAATCCTCCCCAGAGCTTTCTTGTTCACAGTCCAGCCGCCTATCCTCATTGGCGTCACCCGTGCATGTCTGATTCCCACGTCTCCGCCAATAAATCCAACAAAATCTAGAAGTCTCCTCTGACTCGTGTTCTGACAAAAACTGCACCCACAATCCCCCCACAGACACCAGCTCCACTCCTCACGAGGGAGGCGACGCCAAGTTCCGGGGAAACGAAATTATGACGAACAAAAGGATATTCCACTCAAAGGATAATGCAATCGCATTCTGGGAAAGAGGAGATAAGTCCCGGCGAAACTTTGTTAATCGCGTCATCCTCTCTGTCAGCCGACTCGAGAGAGTCACTCAAAACTGTGAGGTTCCTCGAAAACTGCCCAAAGCGCGGGGGGCATCATTTCACGAGTAATCCTTCCCTAAGCGGATGAGTAATTCCGAGAAATTTCACGAGGTCCTTGCTAGAAATGAATGCGGACAGAAAATGACGGCTTTCACGATCGATTTGGGGTTTTTTTTAAGAAGGCAAAGAATTTGTTGTGGTTTTTGACGTAGTTGACGCATTTCCTGGTGAAAAATGCTGATGCCTGCTAAATCACTCTTCTCTTGAGATGGCAAATGACTTCGTTGCTGGTTGAGGCCCAGTTCCACCCGACACTGCGCCATCAGCAGAAGAGGAAGAAGACGTTTGTTCGTGTAAACATCTCCATCTCCATCGAATCCCTTCAAGGACATCCAAGACCACTCACCACCAATTGCCACGCCCGAGAGGATGTTGCCAAAGTCACAACCGCCCACCCCCTGTACCTGGGGCGTGTTCAATTGACTTTCGATTTCGCTCATCTCATTCAGCCACACCCCCCTCCCCCATCCGTCAGCGAATTAATTTGGCAAGACTCAATTAAATCGTTTCGACCGACATCCTGTCAAAGGACACAGCGAAACTTTTGCGATCGTTTCCCACTCGACCATAACGAGTGTCTCTCTTCGCATTCCAAAAATTCATCACAAAGAGGCAGCGCTCCTGGAAGGGGGAGAGGTGGGGGGCGTGGTTGTTGATTAAAAAATATTTTGCTGTGCACGGCTTCACACATGGATGTGTCACCGCACGGGGGACCGAAATGAGATATTTTCTCCGCTTTTTCGGTGGTTGCTGAACCGTTCCCTGGATCCTGGCGTGCGTGTGTGTGTGCGGGAGCTGTGCCTTGAAAAGTTTTTCGATGAGAAAAGTTGTTGCTCCTTTTTTTGGAATTTCTCTGCAAGTTTGGCGGGAGCAGAGGGAAATGATTGCAAAAGGAAACAGTGAGCTGGTCCCATGGGGAGTCGCTGTGATGAGAATGCACCGCTTTGAGGTGAAACGAAAGGTATGAAAGAGAGAAGAGACCTCACGCGTCTCAGGGGTGCGGGTCGATTGGATGGCAGGAGGAGACCCGTTTGTCAAAGGAACCTCAAAGGGGACCAACTGAAGGGGTGTTTGAGCAGCAGAAATCTTTCTCAAGACACTGTGGACAAAGCAGAGACTTATGTGCATGTTTCTTGGCATGCTGAAGGCTTTAAAATCCCTTCGAAATTACTTAGGCTAGCCCAAGAATAGCCTAAAAAATAAGCTTCTCCAGCTGGACGATCTTCAGGCAGTGATTAGAGATTCTCTTAAGCACCCACCACCACCACCAGACCAGAGGTACCACAGGGTGGAGTCTTTTTTCTTACAAAACAGTCGCCTTTTTCGCCCATATTTCGCCCACCTCGCAGAAAGTGGCCTTAGCTCCCACCTTGCATGGGAATCAAGTCCACCTCGCAGAAAGTGGAGTTATTTCCCACCTTGCATGGGAATCAAGTCCACTCCGCAAAAAGTGGCCTTAGCTCCCACCTTGCATGGGAATCAAGTCCACTTCGCAGAAAGTGGAGTTATTTCCCACCTTGCATGGGAATCAAGTCCACTTCGCAGAAAGTGGAGTTATTTCCCACCTTGCATGGGAATCAAGTCCACTTCGCAGAAAGTGGAGTTATTTCCCACCTTGCATGGGAATTAAGTCCACCTCGCAGAAAGTGGAGTTATTTCCCACCTTGCATGGGAATCAAGTCCACTTCGCAGAATGTGGAGTTATTTCCCACCTTGCATGGGAATCAAGTCCACCTCGCAGAAAGTGGAGTTATTTCCCACCTTGCATGGGAATCAAGTCCACTTCGCAGAAAGTGGAGTTATTTCCCACCTTGCATGGGAATCAAGTCCACTTCGCAGAAAGTGGAGTTATTTCCCACCTTGCATGGGAATCAAGTCCACTTCGCAAAAAGTGGCCTTAGCTCCCACCTTGCATGGGAATCAAGTCCACCTCGTAGAAAGTGGAGTTATTTCCCACCTTGCACGGGAATCAAGTCCACCTCGCAGAAAGTGGAGTTATTTCCCACCTTGCATGGGAATCAAGTCCACTTCGCAAAAAGTGGCCTTAGCTCCCACCTTGCATGGGAATCAAGTCCACCTCGCAGAAAGTGGAGTTATTTCCCACCTTGCATGGGAATCAAGTCCACCTCGCAGAAAGTGGAGTTATTTCCCACCTTGCATGGGAATCAAGTCCACTTCGCAAAAAGTGGCCTTAGCTCCCACCTTGCATGGGAATCAAGTCCACCTCGCAGAAAGTGGAGTTATTTCCCACCTTGCATGGGAATCAAGTCCACTTCGCAGAATGTGGAGTTATTTCCCACCTTGCATGGGAATCAAGTCCACTTCGCAGAAAGTGGAGTTATTTCCCACCTTGCATGGGAATCAAGTCCACTTCGCAGAAAGTGGAGTTATTTCCCACCTTGCATGGGAATCAAGTCCACTTCGCAGAAAGTGGAGTTATTTCCCACCTTGCATGGGAATCAAGTCCACTTCGCAGAAAGTGGAGTTATTTCCCACCTTGCATGGGAATCAAGTCCACTTCGCAGAAAGTGGAGTTATTTCCCACCTTGCATGGGAATCAAGTCCACTTCGCAGAAAGTGGAGTTATTTCCCACCTTGCATGGGAATCAAGTCCACTTCGCAGAAAGTGGAGTTATTTCCCACCTTGCATGGGAATCAAGTCCACTTCGCAGAAAGTGGAGTTATTTCCCACCTTGCATGGGAATCAAGTCCACTTCGCAGAAAGTGGAGTTATTTCCCACCTTGCATGGGAATCAAGTCCACTTCGCAGAAAGTGGAGTTATTTCCCACCTTGCATGGGAATCAAGTCCACTTCGCAGAAAGTGGAGTTATTTCCCACCTTGCATGGGAATCAAGTCCACCTCGCAGAAAGTGGAGTTATTTCCCACCTTGCATGGGAATCAAGTCCACTTCGCAGAAAGTGGAGTTATTTCCCACCTTGCATGGGAATCAAGTCCACCTCGCAGAAAGTGGAGTTATTTCCCACCTTGCATGGGAATCAAGTCCACTTCGCAAAAAGTGGCCTTAGCTCCCACCTTGCATGGGAATCAAGTCCACCTCGCAGAAAGTGGAGTTATTTCCCACCTTGCATGGGAATCAAGTCCACTTCGCAGAAAGTGGAGTTATTTCCCACCTTGCATGGGAATCAAGTCCACCTCGCAGAAAGTGGAGTTATTTCCCACCTTGCATGGGAATCAAGTCCACTTCGCAGAAAGTGGAGTTATTTCCCACCTTGCATGGGAATCAAGTCCACTTCGCAAAAAGTGGCCTTAGCTCCCACCTTGCATGGGAATCAAGTCCACCTCGCAGAAAGTGGAGTTATTTCCCACCTTGCATGGGAATCAAGTCCACTTCGCAAAAAGTGGCCTTAGCTCCCACCTTGCATGGGAATCAAGTCCACCTCGCAGAAAGTGGAGTTATTTCCCACCTTGCATGGGAATCAAGTCCACTTCGCAGAAAGTGGAGTTATTTCCCACCTTGCATGGGAATCAAGTCCACCTCGCAGAAAGTGGAGTTATTTCCCACCTTGCATGGGAATCAAGTCCACTTCGCAAAAAGTGGCCTTAGCTCCCACCTTGCATGGGAATCAAGTCCACCTCGCAGAAAGTGGAGTTATTTCCCACCTTGCATGGGAATCAAGTCCACTTCGCAGAAAGTGGAGTTATTTCCCACCTTGCATGGGAATCAAGTCCACCTCGCAGAAAGTGGAGTTATTTCCCACCTTGCATGGGAATCAAGTCCACTTCGCAGAAAGTGGAGTTATTTCCCACCTTGCATGGGAATCAAGTCCACTTCGCAGAAAGTGGAGTTATTTCCCACCTTGCATGGGAATCAAGTCCACCTCGCAAAAAGTGGCCTTAGCTCCCACCTTGCATGGGAATCAAGTCCACTTCGCAAAAAGTGGAGTTGCTTCCCACCTTGCATGGGAATCAAGTCCACTTCGCAAAAAGTGGCCTTAGCCCCCACCTTGCATGGGAATCAAGTCCACCTCGCAGAAAGTGGAGTTATTTCCCACCTTGCATGGGAATCAAGTCCACTTCGCAAAAAGTGGCCTTAGCTCCCACCTTGCATGGGAATCAAGTCCACCTCGCAGAAAGTGGAGTTATTTCCCACCTTGCATGGGAATCAAGTCCACTTCGCAAAAAGTGGCCTTAGCCCCCACCTTGCATGGGAATCAAGTCCACCTCGCAGAAAGTGGAGTTATTTCCCACCTTGCATGGGAATCAAGTCCACTTCGCAGAAAGTGGAGTTATTTCCCACCTTGCATGGGAATCAAGTCCACCTCGCAGAAAGTGGAGTTATTTCCCACCTTGCATGGGAATCAAGTCCACTTCGCAGAAAGTGGAGTTATTTCCCACCTTGCATGGCAATCAAGTCCACCTCGCAGAAAGTGGAGTTATTTCCCACCTTGCATGGGAATCAAGTCCACTTCGCAAAAAGTGGCCTTAGCTCCCACCTTGCATGGGAATCAAGTCCACCTCGCAGAAAGTGGAGTTATTTCCCACCTTGCATGGGAATCAAGTCCACTTCGCAGAAAGTGGAGTTATTTCCCACCTTGCATGGGAATCAAGTCCACTTCGCAGAAAGTGGAGTTATTTCCCACCTTGCATGGGAATCAAGTCCACTTCGCAAAAAGTGGCCTTAGCTCCCACCTTGCATGGGAATCAAGTCCACTTCGCAGAAAGTGGAGTTATTTCCCACCTTGCATGGGAATCAAGTCCACTTCGCAAAAAGTGGCCTTAGCTCCCACCTTGCATGGGAATCAAGTCCACTTCGCAGAAAGTGGAGTTATTTCCCACCTTGCATGGGAATCAAGTCCACTTCGCAGAAAGTGGAGTTATTTCCCACCTTGCATGGGAATCAAGTCCACTTCGCAAAAAGTGGACTTAGCTCCCACCTTGCATGGGAATCAAGTCCACTTCGCAGAAAGTGGAGTTATTTCCCACCTTGCATGGGAATCAAGTCCACTTCGCAGAAAGTGGAGTTATTTCCCACCTTGCATGGGAATCAAGTCCACTTCGCAGAAAGTGGAGTTATTTCCCACCTTGCATGGGAATCAAGTCCACTTCGCAGAAAGTGGAGTTATTTCCCACCTTGCATGGGAATCAAGTCCACTTCGCAAAAAGTGGCCTTAGCTCCCACCTTGCATGGGAATCAAGTCCACCTCGCAGAAAGTGGAGTTATTTCCCACCTTGCATGGGAATCAAGTCCACTTCGCAGAAAGTGGAGTTGTTTCCCACCTTGCATGGGAATCAAGTCCACTTCGCAAAAAGTGGCCTTAGCTCCCACCTTGCATGGGAATCAAGTCCACTTCGCAAAAAGTGGCCTTAGCTCCCACCTTGCATGGGAATCAAGTCCACTTCGCAGAAAGTGGAGTTATTTCCCACCTTGCATGGGAATCAAGTCCACCTCGCAGAAAGTGGAGTTATTTCCCACCTTGCATGGGAATCAAGTCCACTTCGCAGAAAGTGGAGTTATTTCCCACCTTGCATGGGAATCAAGTCCACCTCGCAGAAAGTGGAGTTATTTCCCACCTTGCATGGGAATCAAGTCCACTTCGCAAAAAGTGGCCTTAGCTCCCACCTTGCATGGGAATCAAGTCCACCTCGCAGAAAGTGGAGTTATTTCCCACCTTGCATGGGAATCAAGTCCACTTCGCAGAAAGTGGAGTTGTTTCCCACCTTGCATGGGAATCAAGTCCACTTCGCAAAAAGTGGCCTTAGCTCCCACCTTGCATGGGAATCAAGTCCACTTCGCAAAAAGTGGCCTTAGCTCCCACCTTGCATGGGAATCAAGTCCACTTCGCAGAAAGTGGAGTTATTTCCCACCTTGCATGGGAATCAAGTCCACCTCGCAGAAAGTGGAGTTATTTCCCACCTTGCATGGGAATCAAGTCCACTTCGCAGAAAGTGGAGTTATTTCCCACCTTGCATGGGAATCAAGTCCACTTCGCAGAAAGTGGAGTTATTTCCCACCTTGCATGGGAATCAAGTCCACTTCGCAGAAAGTGGAGTTATTTCCCACCTTGCATGGGAATCAAGTCCACCTCGCAGAAAGTGGAGTTATTTCCCACCTTGCATGGGAATCAAGTCCACCTCGCAGAAAGTGGAGTTATTTCCCACCTTGCATGGGAATCAAGTCCACTTCGCAAAAAGTGGCCTTAGCTCCCACCTTGCATGGGAATCAAGTCCACCTCGCAGAAAGTGGAGTTATTTCCCACCTTGCATGGGAATCAAGTCCACTTCGCAGAAAGTGGAGTTATTTCCCACCTTGCATTGGAATCAAGTCCACTTCGCAAAAAGTGGCCTTAGCTCCCACCTTGCATGGGAATCAAGTCCACTTCGCAGAAAGTGGAGTTATTTCCCACCTTGCATGGGAACCAAGTCCACTTCGCAGAAAGTGGAGTTATTTCCCACCTTGCATGGGAATCAAGTCCACCTCGCAGAAAGTGGAGTTATTTCCCACCTTGCATGGGAATCAAGTCCACTTCGCAGAAAGTGGAGTTATTTCCCACCTTGCATGGGAATCAAGTCCACCTCGCAGAAAGTGGAGTTATTTCCCACCTTGCATGGGAATCAAGTCCACCTCGCAGAAAGTGGAGTTATTTCCCACCTTGCATGGGAATCAAGTCCACTTCGCAGAAAGTGGAGTTATTTCCCACCTTGCATGGGAATCAAGTCCACCTCGCAGAAAGTGGAGTTATTTCCCACCTTGCATGGGAATCAAGTCCACCTCGCAAAAAGTGGCCTTAGCTCCCACCTTGCATGGGAATCAAGTCCACCTCGCAGAAAGTGGAGTTATTTCCCACCTTGCATGGGAATCAAGTCCACCTCGCAGAAAGTGGAGTTATTTCCCACCTTGCATGGGAATCAAGTCCACTTCGCAGAAAGTGGAGTTATTTCCCACCTTGCATGGGAATCAAGTCCACCTCGCAGAAAGTGGAGTTATTTCCCACCTTGCATGGGAATCAAGTCCACTTCGCAGAAAGTGGAGTTATTTCCCACCTTGCATGGGAATCAAGTCCACCTCGCAGAAAGTGGAGTTATTTCCCACCTTGCATGGGAATCAAGTCCACTTCGCAAAAAGTGGCCTTAGCTCCCACCTTGCATGGGAATCAAGTCCACCTCGCAGAAAGTGGAGTTATTTCCCACCTTGCATGGGAATCAAGTCCACCTCGCAGAAAGTGGAGTTATTTCCCACCTTGCATGGGAATCAAGTCCACTTCGCAAAAAGTGGCCTTAGCTCCCACCTTGCATGGGAATCAAGTCCACCTCGCAGAAAGTGGAGTTATTTCCCACCTTGCATGGGAATCAAGTCCACTTCGCAAAAAGTGGAGTTATTTCCCACCTTGCATGGGAATCAAGTCCACCTCGCAGAAAGTGGAGTTATTTCCCACCTTGCATGGGAATCAAGTCCACTTCGCAAAAAGTGGCCTTAGCTCCCACCTTGCATGGGAATCAAGTCCACCTCGCAGAAAGTGGAGTTATTTCCCACCTTGCATGGGAATCAAGTCCACCTCGCAGAAAGTGGAGTTATTTCCCACCTTGCATGGGAATCAAGTCCACTTCGCAAAAAGTGGCCTTAGCTCCCACCTTGCATGGGAATCAAGTCCACCTCGCAGAAAGTGGAGTTATTTCCCACCTTGCATGGGAATCAAGTCCACCTCGCAGAAAGTGGAGTTATTTCCCACCTTGCATGGGAATCAAGTCCACTTCGCAAAAAGTGGCCTTAGCTCCCACCTTGCATGGGAATCAAGTCCACCTCGCAGAAAGTGGAGTTATTTCCCACCTTGCATGGGAATCAAGTCCACCTCGCAGAAAGTGGAGTTATTTCCCACCTTGCATGGGAATCAAGTCCACTTCGCAGAAAGTGGAGTTATTTCCCACCTTGCATGGGAATCAAGTCCACTTCGCAAAAAGTGGCCTTAGCTCCCACCTTGCATGGGAATCAAGTCCACCTCGCAGAAAGTGGAGTTATTTCCCACCTTGCATGGGAATCAAGTCCACCTCGCAGAAAGTGGAGTTATTTCCCACCTTGCATGGGAATCAAGTCCACTTCGCAAAAAGTGGCCTTAGCTCCCACCTTGCATGGGAATCAAGTCCACTTCGCAGAAAGTGGAGTTATTTCCCACCTTGCATGGGAATCAAGTCCACCTCGCAGAAAGTGGAGTTATTTCCCACCTTGCATGGGAATCAAGTCCACTTCGCAAAAAGTGGCCTTAGCTCCCACCTTGCATGGGAATCAAGTCCACCTCGCAGAAAGTGGAGTTATTTCCCACCTTGCATGGGAATCAAGTCCACCTCGCAGAAAGTGGAGTTATTTCCCACCTTGCATGGGAATCAAGTCCACTTCGCAAAAAGTGGCCTTAGCTCCCACCTTGCATGGGAATCAAGTCCACTTCGCAAAAAGTGGCCTTAGCTCCCACCTTGCATGGGAATCAAGTCCACTTCGCAGAAAGTGGAGTTATTTCCCACCTTGCATGGGAATCAAGTCCACTTCGCAAAAAGTGGCCTTAGCTCCCACCTTGCATGGGAATCAAGTCCACCTCGCAGAAAGTGGAGTTATTTCCCACCTTGCATGGGAATCAAGTCCACCTCGCAGAAAGTGGAGTTATTTCCCACCTTGCATGGGAATCAAGTCCACTTCGCAAAAAGTGGCCTTAGCTCCCACCTTGCATGGGAATCAAGTCCACCTCGCAGAAAGTGGAGTTATTTCCCACCTTGCATGGGAATCAAGTCCACTTCGCAGAAAGTGGAGTTATTTCCCACCTTGCATGGGAATCAAGTCCACCTCGCAGAAAGTGGAGTTATTTCCCACCTTGCATGGGAATCAAGTCCACTTCGCAGAAAGTGGAGTTATTTCCCACCTTGCATGGGAGTCAAGTCCACTTCGCAGAAAGTGGCCTTAGCTCCCACCTTGCATGGGAATCAAGTCCACTTCGCAGAAAGTGGAGTTATTTCCCACCTTGCATGGGAATCAAGTCCACCTCGCAGAAAGTGGAGTTATTTCCCACCTTGCATGGGAATCAAGTCCACCTCGCAGAAAGTGGAGTTATTTCCCACCTTGCATGGGAATCAAGTCCACTTCGCAGAAAGTGGAGTTATTTCCCACCTTGCATGGGAATCAAGTCCACTTCGCAAAAAGTGGCCTTAGCTCCCACCTTGCATGGGAATCAAGTCCACCTCGCAGAAAGTGGAGTTATTTCCCACCTTGCATGGGAATCAAGTCCACTTCGCAGAAAGTGGAGTTATTTCCCACCTTGCATGGGAATCAAGTCCACTTCGCAGAAAGTGGAGTTATTTCCCACCTTGCATGGGAATCAAGTCCACTTCGCAAAAAGTGGCCTTAGCTCCCACCTTGCATGGGAATCAAGTCCACTTCGCAAAAAGTGGCCTTAGCTCCCACCTTGCATGGGAATCAAGTCCACCTCGCAGAAAGTGGAGTTATTTCCCACTTTGCATGGGAATCAAGTCCACTCCGCAAAAAGTGGCCTTAGCTCCCACCTTGCATGGGAATCAAGTCCACCTCGCAGAAAGTGGAGTTATTTCCCACCTTGCACGGGAATCAAGTCCACTTCGCAGAAAGTGGAGTTATTTCCCACCTTGCATGGGAATCAAGTCCACTTCGCAAAAAGTGGCCTTAGCTCCCACCTTGCATGGGAATCAAGTCCACCTCGCAGAAAGTGGAGTTATTTCCCACCTTGCATGGGAATCAAGTCCACTTCGCAGAAAGTGGAGTTATTTCCCACCTTGCATGGGAATCAAGTCCACTTCGCAGAAAGTGGAGTTATTTCCCACCTTGCATGGGAATCAAGTCCACTTCGCAGAAAGTGGAGTTATTTCCCACCTTGCATGGGAATCAAGTCCACTTCGCAAAAAGTGGCCTTAGCTCCCACCTTGCATGGGAATCAAGTCCACTTCGCAGAAAGTGGAGTTATTTCCCACCTTGCATGGGAATCAAGTCCACTTCGCAGAAAGTGGAGTTATTTCCCACCTTGCATGGGAATCAAGTCCACTTCGCAAAAAGTGGCCTTAGCTCCCACCTTGCATGGGAATCAAGTCCACTTCGCAGAAAGTGGAGTTATTTCCCACCTTGCATGGGAATCAAGTCCACTTCGCAGAAAGTGGAGTTATTTCCCACCTTGCATGGGAATCAAGTCCACTTCGCAGAAAGTGGAGTTATTTCCCACCTTGCATGGGAATCAAGTCCACTTCGCAGAAAGTGGAGTTATTTCCCACCTTGCATGGGAATCAAGTCCACTTCGCAAAAAGTGGCCTTAGCTCCCACCTTGCATGGGAATCAAGTCCACCTCGCAAAAAGTGGAGTTATTTCCCACCTTGCATGGGAATCAAGTCCACCTCGCAGAAATTGGAGTTATTTCCCACCTTGCATGGGAATCAAGTCCACTTCGCAGAAAGTGGAGTTATTTCCCACCTTGCATGGGAATCAAGTCCACTTCGCAGAAAGTGGCCTTAGCTCCCACCTTGCATGGGAATCAAGTCCACTTCGCAGAAAGTGGAGTTATTTCCCACCTTGCATGGGAATCAAGTCCACCTCGCAGAAAGTGGAGTTATTTCCCACCTTGCATGGGAATCAAGTCCACTTCGCAAAAAGTGGCCTTAGCTCCCACCTTGCATGGGAATCAAGTCCACCTCGCAGAAAGTGGAGTTATTTCCCACCTTGCATGGGAATCAAGTCCACTTCGCAGAAAGTGGAGTTATTTCCCACCTTGCATGGGAATCAAGTCCACTTCGCAAAAAGTGGCCTTAGCTCCCACCTTGCATGGGAATCAAGTCCACTTCGCAGAAAGTGGAGTTATTTCCCACCTTGCATGGGAATCAAGTCCACTTCGCAGAAAGTGGAGTTATTTCCCACCTTGCATGGGAATCAAGTCCACCTCGCAGAAAGTGGAGTTATTTCCCACCTTGCATGGGAATCAAGTCCACCTCGCAGAAAGTGGAGTTATTTCCCACCTTGCATGGGAATCAAGTCCACTTCGCAGAAAGTGGAGTTATTTCCCACCTTGCATGGGAATCAAGTCCACTTCGCAAAAAGTGGCCTTAGCTCCCACCTTGCATGGGAATCAAGTCCACTTCGCAGAAAGTGGAGTTATTTCCCACCTTGCATGGGAATCAAGTCCACTTCGCAGAAAGTGGAGTTATTTCCCACCTTGCATGGGAATCAAGTCCACCTCGCAGAAAGTGGAGTTATTTCCCACCTTGCATGGGAATCAAGTCCACTTCGCAGAAAGTGGAGTTATTTCCCACCTTGCATGGGAATCAAGTCCACTTCGCAAAAAGTGGCCTTAGCTCCCACCTTGCATGGGAATCAAGTCCACCTCGCAGAAAGTGGAGTTATTTCCCACCTTGCATGGGAATCAAGTCCACTTCGCAGAAAGTGGAGTTATTTCCCACCTTGCATGGGAATCAAGTCCACTTCGCAGAAAGTGGAGTTATTTCCCACCTTGCATGGGAATCAAGTCCACCTCGCAGAAAGTGGAGTTATTTCCCACCTTGCATGGGAATCAAGTCCACTTCGCAAAAAGTGGAGTTGTTTCCCACCTTGCATGGGAATCAAGTCCACTTAGCAAAAAGTGGCCTTAGCTCCCACCTTGCATGGGAATCAAGTCCACCTCGCAGAAAGTGGAGTTATTTCCCACCTTGCATGGGAATCAAGTCCACTTCGCAGAAAGTGGAGTTATTTCCCACCTTGCATGGCAATCAAGTCCACCTCGCAGAAAGTGGAGTTATTTCCCACCTTGCATGGGAATCAAGTCCACCTCGCAGAAAGTGGAGTTATTTCCCACCTTGCATGGGAATCAAGTCCACTTCGCAGAAAGTGGAGTTATTTCCCACCTTGCATGGGAATCAAGTCCACTTCGCAAAAAGTGGCCTTAGCTCCCACCTTGCATGGGAATCAAGTCCACTTCGCAGAAAGTGGAGTTATTTCCCACCTTGCATGGGAATCAAGTCCACTTCGCAGAAAGTGGAGTTATTTCCCACCTTGCATGGGAATCAAGTCCACTTCGCAAAAAGTGGCCTTAGCTCCCACCTTGCATGGGAATCAAGTCCACCTCGCAGAAAGTGGAGTTATTTCCCACCTTGCATGGGAATCAAGTCCACTTCGCAGAAAGTGGAGTTATTTCCCACCTTGCATGGGAATCAAGTCCACTTCGCAGAAAGTGGAGTTATTTCCCACCTTGCATGGGAATCAAGTCCACTTCGCAAAAAGTGGCCTTAGCTCCCACCTTGCATGGGAATCAAGTCCACCTCGCAGAAAGTGGAGTTATTTCCCACCTTGCATGGGAATCAAGTCCACTTCGCAGAAAGTGGAGTTATTTCCCACCTTGCATGGGAATCAAGTCCACTTCGCAAAAAGTGGCCTTAGCTCCCACCTTGCATGGGAATCAAGTCCACCTCGCAGAAAGTGGAGTTATTTCCCACCTTGCATGGGAATCAAGTCCACTTCGCAGAAAGTGGAGTTATTTCCCACCTTGCATGGGAATCAAGTCCACTTCGCAGAAAGTGGAGTTATTTCCCACCTTGCATGGGAATCAAGTCCACTTCGCAAAAAGTGGCCTTAGCTCCCACCTTGCATGGGAATCAAGTCCCCCTCGCAGAAAGTGGAGTTATTTCCCACCTTGCATGGGAATCAAGTCCACTTCGCAGAAAGTGGAGTTATTTCCCACCTTGCATGGGAATCAAGTCCACTTCGCAGAAAGTGGAGTTATTTCCCACCTTGCATGGGAATCAAGTCCACTTCGCAAAAAGTGGCCTTAGCTCCCACCTTGCATGGGAATCAAGTCCACCTCGCAGAAAGTGGAGTTATTTCCCACCTTGCATGGGAATCAAGTCCACTTCGCAGAAAGTGGAGTTATTTCCCACCTTGCATGGGAATCAAGTCCACTTCGCAAAAAGTGGCCTTAGCTCCCACCTTGCATGGGAATCAAGTCCACCTCGCAGAAAGTGGAGTTATTTCCCACCTTGCATGGGAATCAAGTCCACTTCGCAAAAAGTGGCCTTAGCTCCTAGCATGGGAATCAAGTCCACCTCGCAGAAAGTGGAGTTATTTCCCACCTTGCATGGGAATCAAGTCCACCTCGCAGAAAGTGGAGTTATTTCCCACCTTGCATGGGAATCAAGTCCACTTCGCAGAAAGTGGTGTTATTTCCCACCTTGCATGGGAATCAAGTCCACCTCGCAGAAAGTGGAGTTATTTCCCACCTTGCATGGGAATCAAGTCCACTTCGCAGAAAGTGGAGTTATTTCCCACCTTGCATGGGAATCAAGTCCACTTCGCAAAAAGTGGCCTTAGCTCCCACCTTGCATGGGAATCAAGTCCACTTCGCAGAAAGTGGAGTTATTTCCCACCTTGCATGGGAATCAAGTCCACTTCGCAGAAAGTGGAGTTATTTCCCACCTTGCATGGGAATCAAGTCCACCTCGCAGAAAGTGGAGTTATTTCCCACCTTGCATGGGAATCAAGTCCACTTCGCAGAAAGTGGAGTTATTTCCCACCTTGCATGGGAATCAAGTCCACTTCGCAAAAAGTGGCCTTAGCTCCTAGCATGGGAATCAAGTCCACCTCGCAGAAAGTGGAGTTATTTCCCACCTTGCATGGGAATCAAGTCCACCTCGCAGAAAGTGGAGTTATTTCCCACCTTGCATGGGAATCAAGTCCACTTCGCAGAAAGTGGTGTTATTTCCCACCTTGCATGGGAATCAAGTCCACCTCGCAGAAAGTGGAGTTATTTCCCACCTTGCATGGGAATCAAGTCCACTTCGCAGAAAGTGGAGTTATTTCCCACCTTGCATGGGAATCAAGTCCACCTCGCAGAAAGTGGAGTTATTTCCCACCTTGCATGGGAATCAAGTCCACCTCGCAGAAAGTGGAGTTATTTCCCACCTTGCATGGGAATCAAGTCCACTTCGCAGAAAGTGGAGTTATTTCCCACCTTGCATGGGAATCAAGTCCACCTCGCAGAAAGTGGAGTTATTTCCCACCTTGCATGGGAATCAAGTCCACTTCGCAGAAAGTGGAGTTATTTCCCACCTTGCATGGGAATCAAGTCCACTTCGCAGAAAGTGGAGTTATTTCCCACCTTGCATGGGAATCAAGTCCACTTCGCAAAAAGTGGCCTTAGCTCCCACCTTGCATGGGAATCAAGTCCACCTCGCAGAAAGTGGAGTTATTTCCCACCTTGCATGGGAATCAAGTCCACTTCGCAGAAAGTGGAGTTATTTCCCACCTTGCATGGGAATCAAGTCCACTTCGCAAAAAGTGGCCTTAGCTCCCACCTTGCATGGGAATCAAGTCCACTTCGCAGAAAGTGGAGTTATTTCCCACCTTGCATGGGAATCAAGTCCACCTCGCAGAAAGTGGAGTTATTTCCCACCTTGCATGGGAATCAAGTCCACTTCGCAGAAAGTGGAGTTATTTCCCACCTTGCATGGGAATCAAGTCCACTTCGCAAAAAGTGGCCTTAGCTGCCACCTTGCATGGGAATCAAGTCCACTTCGCAGAAAGTGGAGTTATTTCCCACCTTGCATGGGAATCAAGTCCACTTCGCAGAAAGTGGAGTTATTTCCCACCTTGCATGGGAATCAAGTCCACTTCGCAAAAAGTGGCCTTAGCTCCCACCTTGCATGGGAATCAAGTCCACTTCGCAGAAAGTGGAGTTATTTCCCACCTTGCATGGGAATCAAGTCCACTTCGCAGAAAGTGGAGTTATTTCCCACCTTGCATGGGAATCAAGTCCACTTCGCAGAAAGTGGAGTTATTTCCCACCTTGCATGGGAATCAAGTCCACCTCGCAGAAAGTGGAGTTATTTCCCACCTTGCATGGGAATCAAGTCCACCTCGCAGAAAGTGGAGTTATTTCCCACCTTGCATGGGAATCAAGTCCACCTCGCAGAAAGTGGAGTTATTTCCCACCTTGCATGGGAATCAAGTCCACCTCGCAGAAAGTGGAGTTATTTCCCACCTTGCATGGGAATCAAGTCCACTTCGAAGAAAGTGGTGTTATTTCCCACCTTGCATGGGAATCAAGTCCACCTCGCAGAAAGTGGAGTTATTTCCCACCTTGCATGGGAATCAAGTCCACTTCGCAGAAAGTGGAGTTATTTCCCACCTTGCATGGGAATCAAGTCCACCTCGCAGAAAGTGGAGTTATTTCCCACCTTGCATGGGAATCAAGTCCACTTCGCAGAAAGTGGAGTTATTTCCCACCTTGCATGGGAATCAAGTCCACCTCGCAGAAAGTGGAGTTATTTCCCACCTTGCATGGGAATCAAGTCCACTTCGCAGAAAGTGGAGTTATTTCCCACCTTGCATGGGAATCAAGTCCACCTCGCAGAAAGTGGAGTTATTTCCCACCTTGCATGGGAATCAAGTCCACTTCGCAGAAAGTGGAGTTATTTCCCACCTTGCATGGGAATCAAGTCCACCTCGCAGAAAGTGGAGTTATTTCCCACCTTGCATGGGAATCAAGTCCACTTCGCAGAAAGTGGTGTTATTTCCCACCTTGCATGGGAATCAAGTCCACTTCGCAGAAAGTGGAGTTATTTCCCACCTTGCATGGGAATCAAGTCCACTTCGCAGAAAGTGGAGTTATTTCCCACCTTGCATGGGAATCAAGTCCACCTCGCAGAAAGTGGAGTTATTTCCCACCTTGCATGGGAATCAAGTCCACTTCGCAGAAAGTGGAGTTATTTCCCACCTTGCATGGGAATCAAGTCCACCTCGCAGAAAGTGGAGTTATTTCCCACCTTGCATGGGAATCAAGTCCACTTCGCAGAAAGTGGAGTTATTTCCCACCTTGCATGGGAATCAAGTCCACCTCGCAGAAAGTGGAGTTATTTCCCACCTTGCATGGGAATCAAGTCCACTTCGCAGAAAGTGGAGTTATTTCCCACCTTGCATGGGAATCAAGTCCACCTCGCAGAAAGTGGAGTTATTTCCCACCTTGCATGGGAATCAAGTCCACTTCGCAGAAAGTGGTGTTATTTCCCACCTTGCATGGGAATCAAGTCCACTTCGCAGAAAGTGGAGTTATTTCCCACCTTGCATGGGAATCAAGTCCACCTCGCAGAAAGTGGAGTTATTTCCCACCTTGCATGGGAATCAAGTCCACCTCGCAGAAAGTGGAGTTATTTCCCACCTTGCATGGGAATCAAGTCCACTTCGCAGAAAGTGGAGTTATTTCCCACCTTGCATGGGAATCAAGTCCACCTCGCAGAAAGTGGAGTTATTTCCCACCTTGCATGGGAATCAAGTCCACTTCGCAAAAAGTGGCCTTAGCTCCCACCTTGCATGGGAATCAAGTCCACCTCGCAGAAAGTGGAGTTATTTCCCACCTTGCATGGGAATCAAGTCCACTTCGCAGAAAGTGGAGTTATTTCCCACCTTGCATGGGAATCAAGTCCACCTCGCAGAAAGTGGAGTTATTTCCCACCTTGCATGGGAATCAAGTCCACTTCGCAGAAAGTGGAGTTATTTCCCACCTTGCATGGGAATCAAGTCCACCTCGCAGAAAGTGGAGTTATTTCCCACCTTGCATGGGAATCAAGTCCACCTCGCAGAAAGTGGAGTTATTTCCCACCTTGCATGGGAATCAAGTCCACTTCGCAGAAAGTGGAGTTATTTCCCACCTTGCATGGGAATCAAGTCCACCTCGCAGAAAGTGGAGTTATTTCCCACCTTGCATGGGAATCAAGTCCACTTCGCAGAAAGTGGAGTTATTTCCCACCTTGCATGGGAATCAAGTCCACTTCGCAGAAAGTGGAGTTATTTCCCACCTTGCATGGGAATCAAGTCCACTTCGCAGAAAGTGGAGTTATTTCCCACCTTGCATGGGAATCAAGTCCACCTCGCAGAAACTGGAGTTATTTCCCACCTTGCATGGGAATCAAGTCCACTTCGCAAAAAGTGGCCTTAGCTCCCACCTTGCATGGGAATCAAGTCCACCTCGCAGAAAGTGGAGTTATTTCCCACCTTGCATGGGAATCAAGTCCACTTCGCAGAAAGTGGTGTTATTTCCCACCTTGCATGGGAATCAAGTCCACTTCGCAGAAAGTGGAGTTATTTCCCACCTTGCATGGGAATCAAGTCCACCTCGCAGAAAGTGGAGTTATTTCCCACCTTGCATGGGAATCAAGTCCACTTCGCAGAAAGTGGTGTTATTTCCCACCTTGCATGGGAATCAAGTCCACCTCGCAGAAAGTGGAGTTATTTCCCACCTTGCATGGGAATCAAGTCCACTTCGCAGAAAGTGGTGTTATTTCCCACCTTGCATGGGAATCAAGTCCACCTCGCAGAAAGTGGAGTTATTTCCCACCTTGCATGGGAATCAAGTCCACTTCGCAGAAAGTGGAGTTAGCTCCCACCTTGCATGGGAATCAAGTCCACTTCGCAAAAAGTGGCCTTAGCTCCCACCTTGCATGGGAATCAAGTCCACTTCGCAGAAAGTGGAGTTATTTCCCACCTTGCATGGGAATCAAGTCCACCTCGCAGAAAGTGGAGTTATTTCCCACCTTGCATGGGAATCAAGTCCACTTCGCAGAAAGTGGAGTTATTTCCCACCTTGCATGGGAATCAAGTCCACTTCGCAGAAAGTGGAGTTATTTCCCACCTTGCATGGGAATCAAGTCCACTTCGCAAAAAGTGGCCTTAGCTCCCACCTTGCATGGGAATCAAGTCCACTTCGCAGAAAGTGGAGTTATTTCCCACCTTGCATGGGAATCAAGTCCACTTCGCAAAAAGTGGCCTTAGCTCCCACCTTGCATGGGAATCAAGTCCACCTCGCAGAAAGTGGAGTTATTTCCCACCTTGCATGGGAATCAAATCCACTTCGCAGAAAGTGGAGTTATTTCCCACCTTGCATGGGAATCAAGTCCACTTCGCAGAAAGTGGAGTTATTTCCCACCTTGCATGGGAATCAAGTCCACCTCGCAGAAAGTGGAGTTATTTCCCACCTTGCATGGGAATCAAGTCCACTTCGCAGAAAGTGGTGTTATTTCCCACCTTGCATGGGAATCAAGTCCACCTCGCAGAAAGTGGAGTTATTTCCCACCTTGCATGGGAATCAAGTCCACTTCGCAGAAAGTGGTGTTATTTCCCACCTTGCATGGGAATCAAGTCCACCTCGCAGAAAGTGGAGTTATTTCCCACCTTGCATGGGAATCAAGTCCACCTCGCAGAAAGTGGAGTTATTTCCCACCTTGCATGGGAATCAAGTCCACTTCGCAGAAAGTGGTGTTATTTCCCACCTTGCATGGGAATCAAGTCCACCTCGCAGAAAGTGGAGTTATTTCCCACCTTGCATGGGAATCAAGTCCACCTCGCAGAAAGTGGAGTTATTTCCCACCTTGCATGGGAATCAAGTCCACTTCGCAAAAAGTGGCCTTAGCTCCCACCTTGCATGGGAATCAAGTCCACCTCGCAGAAAGTGGAGTTATTTCCCACCTTGCATGGGAATCAAGTCCACTTCGCAGAAAGTGGCCTTAGCTCCCACCTTGCATGGGAATCAAGTCCACCTCGCAGAAAGTGGAGTTATTTCCCACCTTGCATGGGAATCAAATCCACTTCGCAGAAAGTGGAGTTATTTCCCACCTTGCATGGGAATCAAGTCCACTTCGCAGAAAGTGGAGTTATTTCCCACCTTGCATGGGAATCAAGTCCACTTCGCAGAAAGTGGAGTTATTTCCCACCTTGCATGGGAATCAAGTCCACCTCGCAGAAAGTGGAGTTATTTCCCACCTTGCATGGGAATCAAGTCCACTTCGCAGAAAGTGGTGTTATTTCCCACCTTGCATGGGAATCAAGTCCACCTCGCAGAAAGTGGAGTTATTTCCCACCTTGCATGGGAATCAAGTCCACTTCGCAGAAAGTGGTGTTATTTCCCACCTTGCATGGGAATCAAGTCCACCTCGCAGAAAGTGGAGTTATTTCCCACCTTGCATGGGAATCAAGTCCACCTCGCAGAAAGTGGAGTTATTTCCCACCTTGCATGGGAATCAAGTCCACTTCGCAGAAAGTGGTGTTATTTCCCACCTTGCATGGGAATCAAGTCCACCTCGCAGAAAGTGGAGTTATTTCCCACCTTGCATGGGAATCAAGTCCACCTCGCAGAAAGTGGAGTTATTTCCCACCTTGCATGGGAATCAAGTCCACTTCGCAAAAAGTGGCCTTAGCTCCCACCTTGCATGGGAATCAAGTCCACCTCGCAGAAAGTGGAGTTATTTCCCACCTTGCATGGGAATCAAGTCCACTTCGCAGAAAGTGGAGTTATTTCCCACCTTGCATGGGAATCAAGTCCACCTCGCAGAAAGTGGAGTTATTTCCCACCTTGCATGGGAATCAAGTCCACCTCGCAGAAAGTGGAGTTATTTCCCACCTTGCATGGGAATCAAGTCCACTTCGCAGAAAGTGGAGTTATTTCCCACCTTGCATGGGAATCAAGTCCACTTCGCAGAAAGTGGAGTTATTTCCCACCTTGCATTGGAATCAAGTCCACCTCGCAGAAAGTGGAGTTATTTCCCACCTTGCATGGGAATCAAGTCCACTTCGCAGAAAGTGGAGTTATTTCCCACCTTGCATGGGAATCAAGTCCACTTCGCAGAAAGTGGAGTTATTTCCCACCTTGCATGGGAATCAAGTCCACTTCGCAGAAAGTGGAGTTATTTCCCACCTTGCATGGGAATCAAGTCCACTTCGCAAAAAGTGGCCTTAGCTCCCACCTTGCATGGGAATCAAGTCCACCTCGCAGAAAGTGGAGTTATTTCCCACCTTGCATGGGAATCAAATCCACTTCGCAGAAAGTGGAGTTATTTCCCACCTTGCATGGGAATCAAGTCCACTTCGCAGAAAGTGGAGTTAGCTCCCACCTTGCATGGGAATCAAGTCCACTTCGCAAAAAGTGGCCTTAGCTCCCACCTTGCATGGGAATCAAGTCCACCTCGCAAAAAGTGGAGTTATTTCCCACCTTGCATGGGAATCAAATCCACTTCGCAGAAAGTGGAGTTATTTCCCACCTTGCATGGGAATCAAGTCCACTTCGCAGAAAGTGGAGTTATTTCCCACCTTGCATGGGAATCAAGTCCACCTCGCAGAAAGTGGAGTTATTTCCCACCTTGCATGGGAATCAAGTCCACTTCGCAGAAAGTGGTGTTATTTCCCACCTTGCATGGGAATCAAGTCCACCTCGCAGAAAGTGGAGTTATTTCCCACCTTGCATGGGAATCAAGTCCACTTCGCAGAAAGTGGTGTTATTTCCCACCTTGCATGGGAATCAAGTCCACCTCGCAGAAAGTGGAGTTATTTCCCACCTTGCATGGGAATCAAGTCCACCTCGCAGAAAGTGGAGTTATTTCCCACCTTGCATGGGAATCAAGTCCACTTCGCAGAAAGTGGTGTTATTTCCCACCTTGCATGGGAATCAAGTCCACCTCGCAGAAAGTGGAGTTATTTCCCACCTTGCATGGGAATCAAGTCCACCTCGCAGAAAGTGGAGTTATTTCCCACCTTGCATGGGAATCAAGTCCACTTCGCAAAAAGTGGCCTTAGCTCCCACCTTGCATGGGAATCAAGTCCACCTCGCAGAAAGTGGAGTTATTTCCCACCTTGCATGGGAATCAAGTCCACTTCGCAGAAAGTGGAGTTATTTCCCACCTTGCATGGGAATCAAGTCCACTTCGCAGAAAGTGGAGTTATTTCCCACCTTGCATGGGAATCAAGTCCACTTCGCAAAAAGTGGCCTTAGCTCCCACCTTGCATGGGAATCAAGTCCACCTCGCAGAAAGTGGAGTTATTTCCCACCTTGCATGGGAATCAAGTCCACTTCGCAGAAAGTGGAGTTATTTCCCACCTTGCATGGGAATCAAGTCCACTTCGCAGAAAGTGGAGTTATTTCCCACCTTGCATGGGAATCAAGTCCACTTCGCAGAAAGTGGAGTTATTTCCCACCTTGCATGGGAATCAAGTCCACCTCGCAGAAAGTGGAGTTATTTCCCACCTTGCATGGGAATCAAGTCCACTTCGCAGAAAGTGGTGTTATTTCCCACCTTGCATGGGAATCAAGTCCACCTCGCAGAAAGTGGAGTTATTTCCCACCTTGCATGGGAATCAAGTCCACCTCGCAGAAAGTGGAGTTATTTCCCACCTTGCATGGGAATCAAGTCCACTTCGCAAAAAGTGGCCTTAGCTCCCACCTTGCATGGGAATCAAGTCCACTTCGCAGAAAGTGGAGTTATTTCCCACCTTGCATGGGAATCAAGTCCACTTCGCAAAAAGTGGCCTTAGCTCCCACCTTGCATGGGAATCAAGTCCACTTCGCAGAAAGTGGAGTTATTTCCCACCTTGCATGGGAATCAAGTCCACTTCGCAAAAAGTGGCCTTAGCTCCCACCTTGCAATGGGAATCAAGTCCACCTCGCAGAAAGTGGAGTTATTTCCCACCTTGCATGGGAATCAAGTCCACTTCGCAGAAAGTGGAGTTATTTCCCACCTTGCATGGGAATCAAGTCCACTTCGCAGAAAGTGGAGTTATTTCCCACCTTGCATGGGAATCAAGTCCACTTCGCAGAAAGTGGAGTTATTTCCCACCTTGCATGGGAATCAAGTCCACCTCGCAGAAAGTGGAGTTATTTCCCACCTTGCATGGGAATCAAGTCCACTTCGCAGAAAGTGGAGTTATTTCCCACCTTGCATGGGAATCAAGTCCACCTCGCAGAAAGTGGAGTTATTTCCCACCTTGCATGGGAATCAAGTCCACTTCGCAGAAAGTGGAGTTATTTCCCACCTTGCATGGGAATCAAGTCCACCTCGCAGAAACTGGAGTTATTTCCCACCTTGCATGGGAATCAAGTCCACTTCGCAGAAAGTGGAGTTATTTCCCACCTTGCATGGGAATCAAGTCCACTTCGCAGAAAGTGGAGTTATTTCCCACCTTGCATGGGAATCAAGTCCACTTCGCAGAAAGTGGAGTTATTTCCCACCTTGCATGGGAATCAAGTCCACCTCGCAGAAAGTGGAGTTATTTCCCACCTTGCATGGGAATCAAGTCCACTTCGCAGAAAGTGGAGTTATTTCCCACCTTGCATGGGAATCAAGTCCACCTCGCAGAAAGTGGAGTTATTTCCCACCTTGCATGGGAATCAAGTCCACTTCGCAGAAAGTGGTGTTATTTCCCACCTTGCATGGGAATCAAGTCCACTTCGCAGAAAGTGGAGTTATTTCCCACCTTGCATGGGAATCAAGTCCACCTCGCAGAAAGTGGAGTTATTTCCCACCTTGCATGGGAATCAAGTCCACTTCGCAGAAAGTGGAGTTATTTCCCACCTTGCATGGGAATCAAGTCCACCTCGCAGAAAGTGGAGTTATTTCCCACCTTGCATGGGAATCAAGTCCACTTCGCAGAAAGTGGAGTTATTTCCCACCTTGCATGGGAATCAAGTCCACTTCGCAGAAAGTGGTGTTATTTCCCACCTTGCATGGGAATCAAGTCCACCTCGCAGAAAGTGGAGTTATTTCCCACCTTGCATGGGAATCAAGTCCACTTCGCAGAAAGTGGTGTTATTTCCCACCTTGCATGGGAATCAAGTCCACCTCGCAGAAAGTGGAGTTATTTCCCACCTTGCATGGGAATCAAGTCCACTTCGCAGAAAGTGGTGTTATTTCCCACCTTGCATGGGAATCAAGTCCACCTCGCAGAAAGTGGAGTTATTTCCCACCTTGCATGGGAATCAAGTCCACCTCGCAGAAAGTGGAGTTATTTCCCACCTTGCATGGGAATCAAGTCCACTTCGCAGAAAGTGGAGTTATTTCCCACCTTGCATGGGAATCAAGTCCACTTCGCAGAAAGTGGAGTTATTTCCCACCTTGCATGGGAATCAAGTCCACTTCGCAGAAAGTGGAGTTATTTCCCACCTTGCATGGGAATCAAGTCCACTTCGCAAAAAGTGGCCTTAGCTCCCACCTTGCATGGGAATCAAGTCCACTTCGCAGAAAGTGGAGTTATTTCCCACCTTGCATGGGAATCAAGTCCACTTCGCAAAAAGTGGCCTTAGCTCCCACCTTGCATGGGAATCAAGTCCACCTCGCAGAAAGTGGAGTTATTTCCCACCTTGCATGGGAATCAAGTCCACCTCGCAGAAAGTGGAGTTATTTCCCACCTTGCATGGGAATCAAGTCCACTTCGCAGAAAGTGGAGTTATTTCCCACCTTGCATGGGAATCAAGTCCACTTCGCAGAAAGTGGTGTTATTTCCCACCTTGCATGGGAATCAAGTCCACCTCGCAGAAAGTGGAGTTATTTCCCACCTTGCATGGGAATCAAGTCCACTTCGCAGAAAGTGGTGTTATTTCCCACCTTGCATGGGAATCAAGTCCACCTCGCAGAAAGTGGAGTTATTTCCCACCTTGCATGGGAATCAAGTCCACTTCGCAGAAAGTGGTGTTATTTCCCACCTTGCATGGGAATCAAGTCCACCTCGCAGAAAGTGGAGTTATTTCCCACCTTGCATGGGAATCAAGTCCACCTCGCAGAAAGTGGAGTTATTTCCCACCTTGCATGGGAATCAAGTCCACCTCGCAGAAAGTGGAGTTATTTCCCACCTTGCATGGGAATCAAGTCCACTTCGCAGAAAGTGGAGTTATTTCCCACCTTGCATGGGAATCAAGTCCACTTCGCAGAAAGTGGAGTTATTTCCCACCTTGCATGGGAATCAAGTCCACTTCGCAGAAAGTGGAGTTATTTCCCACCTTGCATGGGAATCAAGTCCACTTCGCAAAAAGTGGCCTTAGCTCCCACCTTGCATGGGAATCAAGTCCACTTCGCAGAAAGTGGAGTTATTTCCCACCTTGCATGGGAATCAAGTCCACTTCGCAAAAAGTGGCCTTAGCTCCCACCTTGCATGGGAATCAAGTCCACCTCGCAGAAAGTGGAGTTATTTCCCACCTTGCATGGGAATCAAGTCCACCTCGCAGAAAGTGGAGTTATTTCCCACCTTGCATGGGAATCAAGTCCACTTCGCAAAAAGTGGCCTTAGCTCCCACCTTGCATGGGAATCAAGTCCACCTCGCAGAAAGTGGAGTTATTTCCCACCTTGCATGGGAATCAAGTCCACTTCGCAGAAAGTAGTGTTATTTCCCACCTTGCATGGGAATCAAGTCCACCTCGCAGAAAGTGGAGTTATTTCCCACCTTGCATGGGAATCAAGTCCACCTCGCAGAAAGTGGAGTTATTTCCCACCTTGCATGGGAATCAAGTCCACCTCGCAGAAAGTGGAGTTATTTCCCACCTTGAATGGGAATCAAGTCCACTTCGCAGAAAGTGGAGTTATTTCCCACCTTGCATGGGAATCAAGTCCACCTCGCAGAAAGTGGAGTTATTTCCCACCTTGCATGGGAATCAAGTCCACTTCGCAGAAAGTGGAGTTATTTCCCACCTTGCATGGGAATCAAGTCCACCTCGCAGAAAGTGGAGTTATTTCCCACCTTGCATGGGAATCAAGTCCACTTCGCAGAAAGTAGTGTTATTTCCCACCTTGCATGGGAATCAAGTCCACCTCGCAGAAAGTGGAGTTATTTCCCACCTTGCATGGGAATCAAGTCCACCTCGCAGAAAGTGGAGTTATTTCCCACCTTGCATGGGAATCAAGTCCACCTCGCAGAAAGTGGAGTTATTTCCCACCTTGCATGGGAATCAAGTCCACTTCGCAAAAAGTGGCCTTAGCTCCCACCTTGCATGGGAATCAAGTCCACCTCGCAGAAAGTGGAGTTATTTCCCACCTTGCATGGGAATCAAGTCCACTTCGCAGAAAGTGGAGTTATTTCCCACCTTGCATGGGAATCAAGTCCACTTCGCAAAAAGTGGCCTTAGCTCCCACCTTGCACGGGAATCAAGTCCACTTCGCAGAAAGTGGAGTTATTTCCCACCTTGCATGGGAATCAAGTCCACTTCGCAGAAAGTGGAGTTATTTCCCACCTTGCATGGGAATCAAGTCCACTTCGCAAAAAGTGGCCTTAGCTCCCACCTTGCATGGGAATCAAGTCCACCTCGCAGAAAGTGGAGTTATTTCCCACCTTGCATGGGAATCAAGTCCACCTCGCAGAAAGTGGAGTTATTTCCCACCTTGCATGGGAATCAAGTCCACTTCGCAGAAAGTGGAGTTATTTCCCACCTTGCATGGGAATCAAGTCCACTTCGCAAAAAGTGGCCTTAGCTCCCACCTTGCATGGGAATCAAGTCCACCTCGCAGAAAGTGGAGTTATTTCCCACCTTGCATGGGAATCAAGTCCACCTCGCAGAAAGTGGAGTTATTTCCCACCTTGCATGGGAATCAAGTCCACTTCGCAGAAAGTGGAGTTATTTCCCACCTTGCATGGGAATCAAGTCCACTTCGCAAAAAGTGGCCTCAGCTCCCACCTTGCATGGGAATCAAGTCCACCTCGCAGAAAGTGGAGTTATTTCCCACCTTGTATGGGAATCAAGTCCACTTCGCAGAAAGTGGAGTTATTTCCCACCTTGCATGGGAATCAAGTCCACTTCGCAGAAAGTGGAGTTATTTCCCACCTTGCATGGGAATCAAGTCCACTTCGCAAAAAGTGGCCTTAGCTCCCACCTTGCATGGGAATCAAGTCCACTTCGCAGAAAGTGGAGTTATTTCCCACCTTGCATGGGAATCAAGTCCACTTCGCAAAAAGTGGCCTTAGCTCCCACCTTGCATGGGAATCAAGTCCACCTCGCAGAAAGTGGAGTTATTTCCCACCTTGCATGGGAATCAAGTCCACCTCGCAGAAAGTGGAGTTATTTCCCACCTTGCATGGGAATCAAGTCCACCTCGCAGAAAGTGGAGTTATTTCCCACCTTGCATGGGAATCAAGTCCACTTCGCAGAAAGTGGAGTTATTTCCCACCTTGCATGGGAATCAAGTCCACCTCGCAGAAAGTGGAGTTATTTCCCACCTTGCATGGGAATCAAGTCCACTTCGCAGAAAGTGGAGTTATTTCCCACCTTGCATGGGAATCAAGTCCACCTCGCAGAAAGTGGAGTTATTTCCCACCTTGCATGGGAATCAAGTCCACTTCGCAGAAAGTGGAGTTATTTCCCACCTTGCATGGGAATCAAGTCCACCTCGCAGAAAGTGGAGTTATTTCCCACCTTGCATGGGAATCAAGTCCACTTCGCAAAAAGTGGCCTTAGCTCCCACCTTGCATGGGAATCAAGTCCACCTCGCAGAAAGTGGAGTTATTTCCCACCTTGCATGGGAATCAAGTCCACCTCGCAGAAAGTGGAGTTATTTCCCACCTTGCATGGGAATCAAGTCCACTTCGCAGAAAGTGGAGTTATTTCCCACCTTGCATGGGAATCAAGTCCACTTCGCAAAAAGTGGCCTTAGCTCCCACCTTGCATGGGAATCAAGTCCACTTCGCAGAAAGTGGAGTTATTTCCCACCTTGCATGGGAATCAAGTCCACCTCGCAGAAAGTGGAGTTATTTCCCACCTTGCATGGGAATCAAGTCCACTTCGCAGAAAGTGGAGTTATTTCCCACCTTGCATGGGAATCAAGTCCACTTCGCAGAAAGTGGAGTTATTTCCCACCTTGCATGGGAATCAAGTCCACTTCGCAAAAAGTGGCCTTAGCTCCCACCTTGCATGGGAATCAAGTCCACTTCGCAGAAAGTGGAGTTATTTCCCACCTTGCATGGGAATCAAGTCCACTTCGCAAAAAGTGGCCTTAGCTCCCACCTTGCATGGGAATCAAGTCCACCTCGCAGAAAGTGGAGTTATTTCCCACCTTGCATGGGAATCAAGTCCACCTCGCAAAAAGTGGAGTTATTTCCCACCTTGCATGGGAATCAAGTCCACCTCGCAGAAAGTGGAGTTATTTCCCACCTTGCATGGGAATCAAGTCCACTTCGCAGAAAGTGGAGTTATTTCCCACCTTGCATGGGAATCAAGTCCACCTCGCAGAAAGTGGAGTTATTTCCCACCTTGCATGGGAATCAAGTCCACTTCGCAGAAAGTGGAGTTATTTCCCACCTTGCATGGGAATCAAGTCCACCTCGCAGAAAGTGGAGTTATTTCCCACCTTGCATGGGAATCAAGTCCACTTCGCAGAAAGTGGAGTTATTTCCCACCTTGCATGGGAATCAAGTCCACCTCGCAGAAAGTGGAGTTATTTCCCACCTTGCATGGGAATCAAGTCCACTTCGCAAAAAGTGGCCTTAGCTCCCACCTTGCATGGGAATCAAGTCCACCTCGCAGAAAGTGGAGTTATTTCCCACCTTGCATGGGAATCAAGTCCACCTCGCAGAAAGTGGAGTTATTTCCCACCTTGCATGGGAATCAAGTCCACTTCGCAGAAAGTGGAGTTATTTCCCACCTTGCATGGGAATCAAGTCCACTTCGCAAAAAGTGGCGTTAGCTCCCACCTTGCATGGGAATCAAGTCCACTTCGCAGAAAGTGGAGTTATTTCCCACCTTGCATGGGAATCAAGTCCACCTCGCAGAAAGTGGAGTTATTTCCCACCTTGCATGGGAATCAAGTCCACTTCGCAGAAAGTGGAGTTATTTCCCACCTTGCATGGGAATCAAGTCCACCTCGCAGAAAGTGGAGTTATTTCCCACCTTGCATGGGAATCAAGTCCACTTCGCAAAAAGTGGCCTTAGCTCCCACCTTGCATGGGAATCAAGTCCACCTCGCAGAAAGTGGAGTTATTTCCCACCTTGCATGGGAATCAAGTCCACTTCGCAGAAAGTGGAGTTATTTCCCACCTTGCATGGGAATCAAGTCCACTTCGCAGAAAGTGGAGTTATTTCCCACCTTGCATGGGAATCAAGTCCACTTCGCAAAAAGTGGCCTTAGCTCCCACCTTGCATGGGAATCAAGTCCACTTCGCAGAAAGTGGAGTTATTTCCCACCTTGCATGGGAATCAAGTCCACTTCGCAAAAAGTGGCCTTAGCTCCCACCTTGCATGGGAATCAAGTCCACCTCGCAGAAAGTGGAGTTATTTCCCACCTTGCATGGGAATCAAGTCCACTTCGCAGAAAGTGGAGTTATTTCCCACCTTGCATGGGAATCAAGTCCACCTCGCAGAAAGTGGAGTTATTTCCCACCTTGCATGGGAATCAAGTCCACTTCGCAGAAAGTGGAGTTATTTCCCACCTTGCATGGGAATCAAGTCCACCTCGCAGAAAGTGGAGTTATTTCCCACCTTGCATGGGAATCAAGTCCACCTCGCAGAAAGTGGAGTTATTTCCCACCTTGCATGGGAATCAAGTCCACCTCGCAGAAAGTGGAGTTATTTCCCACCTTGCATGGGAATCAAGTCCACTTCGCAGAAAGTGGAGTTATTTCCCACCTTGCATGGGAATCAAGTCCACTTCGCAGAAAGTGGAGTTATTTCCCACCTTGCATGGGAATCAAGTCCACTTCGCAGAAAGTGGAGTTATTTCCCACCTTGCATGGGAATCAAGTCCACTTCGCAAAAAGTGGCCTTAGCTCCCACCTTGCATGGGAATCAAGTCCACTTCGCAGAAAGTGGAGTTATTTCCCACCTTGCATGGGAATCAAGTCCACTTCACAAAAAGTGGCCTTAGCTCCCACCTTGCATGGGAATCAAGTCCACTTCGCAGAAAGTGGCCTTAGCTCCCACCTTGCATGGGAATCAAGTCCACTTCGCAGAAAGTGGAGTTATTTCCCACCTTGCATGGGAATCAAGTCCACTCCGCAAAAAGTGGCCTTAGCTCCCACCTTGCATGGGAATCAAGTCCACCTCGCAGAAAGTGGAGTTATTTCCCACCTTGCATGGGAATCAAGTCCACTTCGCAGAAAGTGGAGTTATTTCCCACCTTGCATGGGAATCAAGTCCACTTCGCAGAAAGTGGAGTTATTTCCCACCTTGCATGGGAATCAAGTCCACTTCGCAAAAAGTGGCCTTAGCTCCCACCTTGCATGGGAATCAAGTCCACTTCGCAGAAAGTGGAGTTATTTCCCACCTTGCATGGGAATCAAGTCCACTTCGCAGAAAGTGGAGTTATTTCCCACCTTGCATGGGAATCAAGTCCACTTCGCAGAAAGTGGAGTTATTTCCCACCTTGCATGGGAATCAAGTCCACTTCGCAGAAAGTGGAGTTATTTCCCACCTTGCATGGGAATCAAGTCCACTTCGCAAAAAGTGGCCTTAGCTCCCACCTTGCATGGGAATCAAGTCCACTTCGCAGAAAGTGGCGTTATTTCCCACCTTGCATGGGAATCAAGTCCACTTCGCAGAAAGTGGAGTTATTTCCCACCTTGCATGGGAATCAAGTCCACTTCGCAAAAAGTGGCCTTAGCTCCCACCTTGCATGGGAATCAAGTCCACTTCGCAGAAAGTGGAGTTATTTCCCACCTTGCATGGGAATCAAGTCCACTTCGCAAAAAGTGGCCTTAGCTCCCACCTTGCATGGGAATCAAGTCCACTTCGCAGAAAGTGGAGTTATTTCCCACCTTGCATGGGAATCAAGTCCACTTCGCAGAAAGTGGAGTTATTTCCCACCTTGCATGGGAATCAAGTCCACTTCGCAGAAAGTGGAGTTATTTCCCACCTTGCATGGGAATCAAGTCCACTTCGCAAAAAGTGGCCTTAGCTCCCACCTTGCATGGGAATCAAGTCCACTTCGCAGAAAGTGGAGTTATTTCCCACCTTGCATGGGAATCAAGTCCACTTCGCAGAAAGTGGAGTTATTTCCCACCTTGCATGGGAATCAAGTCCACTTCGCAGAAAGTGGAGTTATTTCCCACCTTGCATGGGAATCAAGTCCACTTCGCAGAAAGTGGAGTTATTTCCCACCTTGCATGGGAATCAAGTCCACTTCGCAGAAAGTGGAGTTATTTCCCACCTTGCATGGGAATCAAGTCCACTTCGCAGAAAGTGGAGTTATTTCCCACCTTGCATGGGAATCAAGTCCACTTCGCAGAAAGTGGAGTTATTTCCCACCTTGCATGGGAATCAAGTCCACTTCGCAGAAAGTGGAGTTATTTCCCACCTTGCATGGGAATCAAGTCCACTTCGCAAAAAGTGGCCTTAGCTCCCACCTTGCATGGGAATCAAGTCCACTTCGCAGAAAGTGGAGTTATTTCCCACCTTGCATGGGAATCAAGTCCACTTCGCAGAAAGTGGAGTTATTTCCCACCTTGCATGGGAATCAAGTCCACTTCGCAAAAAGTGGCCTTAGCTCCCACCTTGCATGGGAATCAAGTCCACTTCGCAGAAAGTGGAGTTATTTCCCACCTTGCATGGGAATCAAGTCCACTTCGCAGAAAGTGGAGTTATTTCCCACCTTGCATGGGAATCAAGTCCACTTCGCAAAAAGTGGCCTTAGCTCCCACCTTGCATGGGAATCAAGTCCACTTCGCAGAAAGTGGAGTTATTTCCCACCTTGCATGGGAATCAAGTCCACTTCGCAGAAAGTGGAGTTATTTCCCACCTTGCATGGGAATCAAGTCCACTTCGCAGAAAGTGGAGTTATTTCCCACCTTGCATGGGAATCAAGTCCACTTCGCAAAAAGTGGCCTTAGCTCCCACCTTGCATGGGAATCAAGTCCACTTCGCAGAAAGTGGAGTTATTTCCCACCTTGCATGGGAATCAAGTCCACTTCGCAGAAAGTGGAGTTATTTCCCACCTTGCATGGGAATCAAGTCCACCTCGCAGAAAGTGGAGTTATTTCCCACCTTGCATGGGAATCAAGTCCACTTCGCAGAAAGTGGAGTTATTTCCCACCTTGCATGGGAATCAAGTCCACTTCGCAAAAAGTGGCCTTAGCTCCCACCTTGCATGGGAATCAAGTCCACCTCGCAGAAAGTGGAGTTATTTCCCACCTTGCATGGGAATCAAGTCCACCTCGCAAAAAGTGGAGTTATTTCCCACCTTGCATGGGAATCAAGTCCACTTCGCAAAAAGTGGCCTTAGCTCCCACCTTGCATGGGAATCAAGTCCACTTCGCAAAAAGTGGCCTTAGCTCCCACCTTGCATGGGAATCAAGTCCACCTCGCAAAAAGTGGAGTTATTTCCCACCTTGCATGGGAATCAAGTCCACTTCGCAAAAAGTGGCCTTAGCTCCCACCTTGCATGGGAATCAAGTCCACCTCGCAGAAAGTGGAGTTATTTCCCACCTTGCATGGGAATCAAGTCCACTCCGCAAAAAGTGGCCTTAGCTCCCACCTTGCATGGGAATCAAGTCCACTTCGCAGAAAGTGGAGTTATTTCCCACCTTGCATGGGAATCAAGTCCACTTCGCAAAAAGTGGCCTTAGCTCCCACCTTGCATGGGAATCAAGTCCACCTCGCAGAAAGTGGAGTTATTTCCCACCTTGCATGGGAATCAAGTCCACTTCGCAGAAAGTGGAGTTATTTCCCACCTTGCATGGGAATCAAGTCCACTTCGCAAAAAGTGGCCTTAGCTCAAACCTTGCATGGGAATCAAGTCCACCTCGCAGAAAGTGGAGTTATTTCCCACCTTGCATGGGAATCAAGTCCACTTCGCAGAAAGTGGAGTTATTTCCCACCTTGCATGGGAATCAAGTCCACTTCGCAGAAAGTGGAGTTATTTCCCACCTTGCATGGGAATCAAGTCCACTTCGCAAAAAGTGGCCTTAGCTCCCACCTTGCATGGGAATCAAGTCCACCTCGCAGAAAGTGGAGTTATTTCCCACCTTGCATGGGAATCAAATCCACTTCGCAGAAAGTGGAGTTATTTCCCACCTTGCATGGGAATCAAGTCCACTTCGCAGAAAGTGGAGTTAGCTCCCACCTTGCATGGGAATCAAGTCCACTTCGCAAAAAGTGGCCTTAGCTCCCACCTTGCATGGGAATCAAGTCCACTTCGCAAAAAGTGGCCTTAGCTCCCACCTTGCATGGGAATCAAGTCCACCTCGCAAAAAGTGGAGTTATTTCCCACCTTGCATGGGAATCAAGTCCACTTCGCAAAAAGTGGCCTTAGCTCCCACCTTGCATGGGAATCAAGTCCACCTCGCAGAAAGTGGAGTTATTTCCCACCTTGCATGGGAATCAAGTCCACTCCGCAAAAAGTGGCCTTAGCTCCCACCTTGCATGGGAATCAAGTCCACCTCGCAAAAAGTGGAGTTATTTCCCACCTTGCATGGGAATCAAGTCCACTTCGCAAAAAGTGGTGTTATTTCCCACCTTGCATGGGAATCAAGTCCACTTCGCAAAAAGTGGCCTTAGCTCCCACCTTGCATGGGAATCAAGTCCACCTCGCAAAAAGTGGAGTTATTTCCCACCTTGCATGGGAATCAAGTCCACTTCGCAAAAAGTGGCCTTAGCTCCCACCTTGCATGGGAATCAAGTCCACTTCGCAAAAAGTGGCCTTAGCTCCCACCTTGCATGGGAATCAAGTCCACTCCGCAAAAAGTGGCCTTAGCTCCCACCTTGCATGGGAATCAAGTCCACCTCGCAAAAAGTGGAGTTATTTCCCACCTTGCATGGGAATCAAGTCCACTTCGCAAAAAGTGGCCTTAGCTCCCACCTTGCATGGGAATCAAGTCCACTTCGCAAAAAGTGGCCTTAGCTCCCACCTTGCATGGGAATCAAGTCCACTTCGCAAAAAGTGGCCTTAGCTCCCACCTTGCATGGGAATCAAGTCCACCTCGCAAAAAGTGGAGTTATTTCCCACCTTGCATGGGAATCAAGTCCACTTCGCAAAAAGTGGCCTTAGCTCCCACCTTGCATGGGAATCAAGTCCACTTCGCAGAAAGTGGAGTTATTTCCCACCTTGCATGGGAATCAAGTCCACTTCGCAGAAAGTGGAGTTATTTCCCACCTTGCATGGGAATCAAGTCCACTTCGCAAAAAGTGGCCTTAGCTCCCACCTTGCATGGGAATCAAGTCCACCTCGCAAAAAGTGGAGTTATTTCCCACCTTGCATGGGAATCAAGTCCACTTCGCAGAAAGTGGAGTTATTTCCCACCTTGCATGGGAATCAAGTCCACTTCGCAGAAAGTGGAGTTATTTCCCACCTTGCATGGGAATCAAGTCCACTTCGCAGAAAGTGGAGTTATTTCCCACCTTGCATGGGAATCAAGTCCACTTCGCAGAAAGTGGAGTTATTTCCCACCTTGCATGGGAATCAAGTCCACTTCGCAGAAAGTGGAGTTATTTCCCACCTTGCATGGGAATCAAATCCACTTCGCAGAAAGTGGAGTTATTTCCCACCTTGCATGGGAATCAAGTCCACTTCGCAGAAAGTGGAGTTATTTCCCACCTTGCATGGGAATCAAGTCCACTTCGCAGAAAGTGGAGTTATTTCCCACCTTGCATGGGAATCAAGTCCACTTCGCAGAAAGTGGAGTTATTTCCCACCTTGCATGGGAATCAAATCCACTTCGCAGAAAGTGGAGTTATTTCCCACCTTGCATGGGAATCAAGTCCACTTCGCAAAAAGTGGCCTTAGCTCCCACCTTGCATGGGAATCAAGTCCACTTCGCAGAAAGTGGAGTTATTTCCCACCTTGCATGGGAATCAAGTCCACTTCGCAGAAAGTGGAGTTATTTCCCACCTTGCATGGGAATCAAGTCCACTTCGCAAAAAGTGGCCTTAGCTCCCACCTTGCATGGGAATCAAGTCCACTTCGCAGAAAGTGGAGTTATTTCCCACCTTGCATGGGAATCAAGTCCACTTCGCAGAAAGTGGAGTTATTTCCCACCTTGCATGGGAATCAAGTCCACTTCGCAGAAAGTGGAGTTATTTCCCACCTTGCATGGGAATCAAGTCCACTTCGCAAAAAGTGGCCTTAGCTCCCACCTTGCATGGGAATCAAGTCCACCTCGCAGAAAGTGGAGTTATTTCCCACCTTGCATGGGAATCAAGTCCACTTCGCAGAAAGTGGAGTTATTTCCCACCTTGCATGGGAATCAAGTCCACTTCGCAGAAAGTGGAGTTATTTCCCACCTTGCATGGGAATCAAGTCCACTTCGCAAAAAGTGGCCTTAGCTCCCACCTTGCATGGGAATCAAGTCCACCTCGCAAAAAGTGGAGTTATTTCCCACCTTGCATGGGAATCAAGTCCACTTCGCAGAAAGTGGAGTTATTTCCCACCTTGCATGGGAATCAAGTCCACTCCGCAAAAAGTGGCCTTAGCTCCCACCTTGCATGGGAATCAAGTCCACTTCGCAAAAAGTGGCCTTAGCTCCCACCTTGCATGGGAATCAAGTCCACTTCGCAGAAAGTGGAGTTATTTCCCACCTTGCATGGGAATCAAGTCCACTTCGCAGAAAGTGGAGTTATTTCCCACCTTGCATGGGAATCAAGTCCACTTCGCAAAAAGTGGCCTTAGCTCCCACCTTGCATGGGAATCAAGTCCACCTCGCAAAAAGTGGAGTTATTTCCCACCTTGCATGGGAATCAAGTCCACTTCGCAGAAAGTGGAGTTATTTCCCACCTTGCATGGGAATCAAGTCCACTTCGCAGAAAGTGGAGTTATTTCCCACCTTGCATGGGAATCAAGTCCACTTCGCAGAAAGTGGAGTTATTTCCCACCTTGCATGGGAATCAAGTCCACTTCGCAGAAAGTGGAGTTATTTCCCACCTTGCATGGGAATCAAATCCACTTCGCAGAAAGTGGAGTTATTTCCCACCTTGCATGGGAATCAAGTCCACTTCGCAGAAAGTGGAGTTATTTCCCACCTTGCATGGGAATCAAGTCCACTTCGCAGAAAGTGGAGTTATTTCCCACCTTGCATGGGAATCAAGTCCACTTCGCAGAAAGTGGAGTTATTTCCCACCTTGCATGGGAATCAAGTCCACTTCGCAGAAAGTGGAGTTATTTCCCACCTTGCATGGGAATCAAGTCCACTTCGCAGAAAGTGGAGTTATTTCCCACCTTGCATGGGAATCAAGTCCACTTCGCAGAAAGTGGAGTTATTTCCCACCTTGCATGGGAATCAAGTCCACTTCGCAGAAAGTGGAGTTATTTCCCACCTTGCATGGGAATCAAGTCCACTTCGCAGAAAGTGGAGTTATTTCCCACCTTGCATGGGAATCAAGTCCACTTCGCAAAAAGTGGCCTTAGCTCCCACCTTGCATGGGAATCAAGTCCACTTCGCAAAAAGTGGCCTTAGCTCCCACCTTGCATGGGAATCAAGTCCACCTCGCAAAAAGTGGAGTTATTTCCCACCTTGCATGGGAATCAAGTCCACTTCGCAGAAAGTGGAGTTATTTCCCACCTTGCATGGGAATCAAGTCCACTTCGCAGAAAGTGGAGTTATTTCCCACCTTGCATGGGAATCAAGTCCACTTCGCAGAAAGTGGAGTTATTTCCCACCTTGCATGGGAATCAAGTCCACTTCGCAGAAAGTGGAGTTATTTCCCACCTTGCATGGGAATCAAATCCACTTCGCAGAAAGTGGAGTTATTTCCCACCTTGCATGGGAATCAAGTCCACTTCGCAGAAAGTGGAGTTATTTCCCACCTTGCATGGGAATCAAGTCCACTTCGCAGAAAGTGGAGTTATTTCCCACCTTGCATGGGAATCAAGTCCACTTCGCAAAAAGTGGCCTTAGCTCCCACCTTGCATGGGAATCAAGTCCACTTCGCAGAAAGTGGAGTTATTTCCCACCTTGCATGGGAATCAAGTCCACTTCGCAGAAAGTGGAGTTATTTCCCACCTTGCATGGGAATCAAGTCCACTTCGCAAAAAGTGGCCTTAGCTCCCACCTTGCATGGGAATCAAGTCCACTTCGCAGAAAGTGGAGTTATTTCTCACCTTGCATGGGAATCAAGTCCACTTCGCAGAAAGTGGAGTTATTTCCCACCTTGCATGGGAATCAAGTCCACTTCGCAAAAAGTGGCCTTAGCTCCCACCTTGCATGGGAATCAAGTCCACCTCGCAGAAAGTGGAGTTATTTCCCACCTTGCATGGGAATCAAGTCCACTTCGCAGAAAGTGGAGTTATTTCCCACCTTGCATGGGAATCAAGTCCACTTCGCAAAAAGTGGCCTTAGCTCCCACCTTGCATGGGAATCAAGTCCACTTCGCAGAAAGTGGAGTTATTTCCCACCTTGCATGGGAATCAAGTCCACTTCGCAGAAAGTGGAGTTATTTCCCACCTTGCATGGGAATCAAGTCCACTTCGCAAAAAGTGGCCTTAGCTCCCACCTTGCATGGGAATCAAGTCCACTTCGCAGAAAGTGGAGTTATTTCCCACCTTGCATGGGAATCAAGTCCACTTCGCAGAAAGTGGAGTTATTTCCCACCTTGCATGGGAATCAAGTCCACTTCGCAAAAAGTGGCCTTAGCTCCCACCTTGCATGGGAATCAAGTCCACTTCGCAGAAAGTGGAGTTATTTCTCACCTTGCATGGGAATCAAGTCCACTTCGCAGAAAGTGGAGTTATTTCCCACCTTGCATGGGAATCAAGTCCACTTCGCAAAAAGTGGCCTTAGCTCCCACCTTGCATGGGAATCAAGTCCACCTCGCAGAAAGTGGAGTTATTTCCCACCTTGCATGGGAATCAAGTCCACTTCGCAGAAAGTGGAGTTATTTCCCACCTTGCATGGGAATCAAGTCCACTTCGCAAAAAGTGGAGTTATTTCCCACCTTGCATGGGAATCAATTCCACTTCGCAAAAAGTGGCCTTAGCTCCCACCTTGCATGGGAATCAAGTCCACTTCGCAAAAAGTGGCCTTAGCTCCCACCTTGCATGGGAATCAAGTCCACTTCGCAGAAAGTGGAGTTATTTCCCACCTTGCATGGGAATCAAGTCCACTTCGCAGAAAGTGGAGTTATTTCCCACCTTGCATGGGAATCAAGTCCACTTCGCAGAAAGTGGAGTTATTTCCCACCTTGCATGGGAATCAAGTCCACCTCGCAGAAAGTGGAGTTATTTCCCACCTTGCATGGGAATCAAGTCCACTTCGCAGAAAGTGGAGTTATTTCCCACCTTGCATGGGAATCAAGTCCACCTCGCAGAAAGTGGAGTTATTTCCCACCTTGCATGGGAATCAAGTCCACCTCGCAGAAAGTGGAGTTATTTCCCACCTTGCATGGGAATCAAGTCCACTTCGCAGAAAGTGGAGTTATTTCCCACCTTGCATGGGAATCAAGTCCACTTCGCAGAAAGTGGAGTTATTTCCCACCTTGCATGGGAATCAAGTCCACTTCGCAGAAAGTGGTGTTATTTCCCACCTTGCATGGGAATCAAGTCCACCTCGCAGAAAGTGGAGTTATTTCCCACCTTGCATGGGAATCAAGTCCACTTTGCAGAAAGTGGAGTTATTTCCCACCTTGCATGGGAATCAAGTCCACCTCGCAGAAAGTGGAGTTATTTCCCACCTTGCATGGGAATCAAGTCCACTTCGCAGAAAGTGGAGTTATTTCCCACCTTGCATGGGAATCAAGTCCACTTCGCAGAAAGTGGAGTTATTTCCCACCTTGCATGGGAATCAAGTCCACCTCGCAGAAAGTGGAGTTATTTCCCACCTTGCATGGGAATCAAGTCCACTTCGCAGAAAGTGGAGTTATTTCCCACCTTGCATGGGAATCAAGTCCACTTCGCAAAAAGTGGCCTTAGCTCCCACCTTGCATGGGAATCAAGTCCACTTCGCAGAAAGTGGAGTTATTTCCCACCTTGCATGGGAATCAAGTCCACTTCGCAGAAAGTGGAGTTATTTCCCACCTTGCATGGGAATCAAGTCCACTTCGCAGAAAGTGGCCTTAGCTCCCACCTTGCATGGGAATCAAGTCCACCTCGCAGAAAGTGGAGTTATTTCCCACCTTGCATGGGAATCAAGTCCACTTCGCAGAAAGTGGAGTTATTTCCCACCTTGCATGGGAATCAAGTCCACTTCGCAGAAAGTGGAGTTATTTCCCACCTTGCATGGGAATCAAGTCCACTTCGCAAAAAGTGGCCTTAGCTCCCACCTTGCATGGGAATCAAGTCCACCTCGCAGAAAGTGGAGTTATTTCCCACCTTGCATGGGAATCAAGTCCACTTCGCAGAAAGTGGAGTTATTTCCCACCTTGCATGGGAATCAAGTCCACTTCGCAGAAAGTGGAGTTATTTCCCACCTTGCATGGGAATCAAGTCCACTTCGCAAAAAGTGGCCTTAGCTCCCACCTTGCATGGGAATCAAGTCCACTTCGCAGAAAGTGGAGTTATTTCCCACCTTGCATGGGAATCAAGTCGAGAGAGTCGCCAGCCACTGAGACTGAACTGAGACTTTGAATTTTACAGGCGAGACCATGCGGACGTTGTCTAGAGTGATTATCGCGGCAGCTTCCACAGGCGAAGCATCATCTCCCGCAAGGGTTAGGCTAGGGGGCTGCAAGGTCTAGCACACTTAGACCATTTTGGTCCATTGTGATACCCACAGTCAGACAACAACCAGTGATCCACCGCTCCAGTGATAGCGCAGATAATTTGATCCCAACGGCAAATAGTGACTGGATCAGATTTGAAAAACCCGGATAAAAGCGTATCAACTTCGTTTTCACTGTGATTCGAACCTGGGACCCCTCTAACTTAGGGCAGGCACTTAATCAACTGGGCCATCCAGTCATCTTCCCGCAAGGATTCCTCCTCACAAAGAGGATCATGACTCATTATCGTGCGCTTCCATTCAACTCTGCGCACGATTTCTGTATCCGATCCATCGCCGTTTGATTCTCTTAAGAGACACACTTCGTGTCTTGCCAGGACACGTCCTCCAGCCCCTCGTCCATATTTTTCTGAGCGCACGTGTGGCACAAGTGCCCGTCTTCGCCCCTTATCTGCTCCATTAAAACGTGTCAACTAATTCACAAAAACACCCCCCTCCTCACCTCTGGCCGACTGTCATAAAGCAAAACGACTTGTCAGCACCCTTGCGTATGCTTCGTCCTCCCCGAAGGACGCACACTCTCTGCCGATGATGAGCCTTCACTTGAGGTAGGTTGGGGATAAATGCCTCTTCAAGGAGACACATGCAAATCGTGCCGACAACAACTGCCAAGGACATCGCTCCTCGCCTCATCGAAGGATCCTCTTTGTGATTCGGGATCGGGAAGAATTATTCTCCCCCGTGAAAAGTTCCCGACTCCCATCCGAAAAGTTCTCCGTCTGCGTGTGGCTGTGAGTCCTGATTAATTAGTCGGAGTCATCAAAAACAAATTCTGGTCTTTCGTACGTGACTGGGAATATTTGGTTTTGATTAGGTTCCGGGGCGAGGCCATGAAATCGCTGTTAAGTTGATCCAGTGTGTTACCCCACCCGTCACACACCCTCGACAGTCCGGCGCAGTCGTTGCATGAGCTCTCACTTGTGCTGGCTGCTGGCTGGTGGCTGCTGGCTGTGTCCCCATTGTGTCCTTATTTGTCTAGCTCACCCCGTATCCATTTGATAAATTGCTGTCAATTTGTTGCAAAAACTTCAAGCTCACATCCATTGAATGACCCCACAAGGGGCGAGGGGTGGCTGCCTGTCTAGCTGAAAGCCCCTTAAATTGACGTTAAAGGATTGCAGATAAAACAACTTCCACTGGGGGTGGCAATGGCAGTCGTTGTCGGAGGGGGACTCAAATCTGTAATCCAATGAAATGGATTGATTGGAAAATTAAAGTTCACGTCTTGTGCATTGTTGCAGGGGCAGTGTGTGCTGTCGGTTAAGTGAACTATTTTGCGATTAAGGGGAGAAGGTGAGGCTTGTCCTTCGGTTGGAAACGATGATTATTCAGTTTTGCTGCTGCTGGGAGTGACAGAAGAGTCGTTGGGGCTGGGGCGAGGGTGATTTTGATTGGGATTTGGCAGACACTGAAGGTGCTTCGGTGTGATAAATGAAAACACGTCAAGTCTTTGACTGCGACGTACGTAGCGGTGGGGATGTTTTGAGGGGGAAAAAATGTGTCATAGGGAGTAATCTGTGAGAGGACTACAAGCTTGACAGCGTGACTGTGCAACGCAAGCAGCGGTGCTTTATCCAACCCCATGGCGGAACATCCTTCTGGATGTCATTTGGTTCGACGTACGGTTGATAAAGTCTGCAACACCGTGGAAAAGTGGAGAAGCAAAAGACCAGGGCGTCGAAGCACATGTGGAACATTTTTCAGTTCATTCCTTGGGCCTTCTCGCTGAGGGCCACACTGTCTTCGACATTGTCTTCGATGGACAGGGTCTTCGAAGCTAGAGTCGAGTCACTGCAGCATTGAAGGAAGCACTAGGACGTATGTGGAACATTTTTTCTGAAGACTTACTCGTACTTAACATCTAAGCCTCCAACCCATGTAGAGTCCGAGCCTGAGATATCGCTGCCTTCCATCGTTGACGGTCCTGGGCGCGCTGCTTTCAGTCATCAAGACCAAGTTGTCTTAAGTCCGCGATGACTTGGTCTTTATACTAGAGGTTCGGTCTTCCTCTCCTTCTCGAACCAGGAGGCTCGGATTCGAAGACCCTCTTAACTGGAGCTTTGTTGTCCATGCGCTCGATGTGGCCGAGCCAGTGCAATCGACAGATTTTTGGCTTCCGGACTGCGTCCACATCCTGGTAGAGCTCATAGAGTTTGCAGTTGTGTCTTCTCCTTCATTCGCCTTCCTCGCAGACGGAACCCTATATCCGACGTAGAATTTTTCTTTCGAAGGCACGAAGAATCATCTCAGCAGTTCTGCTTAGTTTCTGGGGACTCCTGATAGATTTAGTTGATTCCTTGGGCCATCCCCTCCGCTGAGGGACACATTGTCTTCGATAGACAGTGGCTTTGATGCTGGCGTCGAGTCACTTCATGACTTCATGATGACGCACTAAGGCGTATGTGGAAAATTTTTTCCCGAAAAGTGCTGATGGCTTTAAGATTCAGTTCATTCCTTGGTCCTACCCACAGGGGGTCACATTGTCTTCTATATATAGCGTCCTTGATGCTGGCGTTGAATCACTGCAGCAGTGGATGACGCTAGCGTTCGGATTGAGTTAATTTCTTGGGCTCTAAGGCGTATGTGGAAAATTTTTATTACAGAGCAAGCTGATGGCTTTAAGGTGTTGTCGATTCCTCAGGCGTGCCCGCTGCTTCAGCAGAGAGACGCATGGTCTCCGAGAGTTTATGATGCGGTTGATGGATGCACTTAAACCTGGAGCAACTGTGGATGCGTTGACAGGGCAAAACAACGGAGACATTTGCGGCCATGGACCTACTCAGCATCTCCTCTGACAAGGATGGCTTCCGGGTAAAGTGCGTTTTCTCGAAATATCGATCAATTCAATGTTTGTCCTTGGAGCCGTTTTTAGGAATACCTAGGAGGGGTCTTGAGTTTATCTCGGCAACACCCATCTCGTGAAATACGGGGATTCGGTCAGACACTGGATCATGCTGGCTGGAGAGGCATGTCAGGTGAGGCCAAGGTCCGCCTCGGACTGTAGCGGTCGAAGAAAAAGAAGAACACCCAACTCATCAAGTACGGGGGTATTCGGGTACATGGTCAGACACAGTCGAGTACTGGTCAACTTGGTCGTTACCAGCATGTGTAGGGAACGGAAGAGCGGACGAATTGGCCAGACAAGGGTCTGAAATGGACATCTGCGAAGCGAACACGTCACTGCGACCACCGATCAGTGCGTTATACCGGATCATATACCGACGCATTGGGTGCCGTGGCGTAGTGGATAGGTGTGTCGACTCCTACGCTCGATGTTGTCGGTTCGATTCCCTAAAAAAAAAAAACACTAAACCTTTCCGTTCGGAGTCGGCATTAAACTGTAGGTCTCTTCCACTTCTGAGAGAACAATAGCACGCACAAGACGAGTGGGTGGTGAGAAGCTAGGCCCAGGTCCACCTCGGACTGTAGCGCCGCCATTCTTCTAATTATTATTAAGCGACGCATTACAAAAAGAGGTGAACTCGTCTTGGCTTGCAAGAAATGATTGTCACACGACAAGATCAACGGCCAGAGCTTAACAGCGGCAGAACAAAGAAGCTTCTGGCGTGGACCGAAACTCGATCCCTGTGCTCGTCGGAGTGATCACAGGACACTGCCCCATCGGAATAATGCTCCGGATATGGAATGCGGATTCCAGCGATCTCTGCTGGAGCTGCGGAGATGAGGAAGGGAGCTAGACGACCCAACATCTGTTTTGTCACTGCCCAGCTCTCCAGAATCGGCGCCTTGCTTCGCTGGACCAAAGATTCTTCACAGAGACTGCAGACGTATCGAATATTCTAAAGTTCATAGGAAGCACCGAGTGGTTTCAGCCACCACGTGACAGGATAGGTTAGGAGAATGCGTACTTCACAAATGAAAGGATTCACAATAGCCTCCGAGTGGAAGTGATGCTTTAACCATCACACTCCCCTTCCAAAGCCTAACCTAACCTAACCTTCCCGTATGTGACGTGTTTATCATCGCGTACCCTTCAACATTGTCACTACCCGCATGATCCGTGAACCCGGATAGTCGGGGAATTGATGAGATGTCTGTTCTTCTTCTTCTTCTTAGGACCCTACAGTTCGAGGTGGACCTGGGCCTCATCCAACATGCCTCTTCAGCCAGCATGATCCAGTGTCTGACCGTGTACCCGGATATCCTCGTGCCTCTCCAGCCAACACGATCCCCCGCCAACTGTCTCCAGCTTCGCATACCAAGTCGGCCGAGGTCCCCTTCAAATTGTGTGCGCCACCTTGTGCCTAATAAACGAAGTAACCCAACTGGATAAGATGACTGGACGGCGAAGTTGGTTGGTTGGTTGGTTGGTTGGTTAAGACTGCCCCAAGTTCGAGGGGTCCCAGGTTCGAATCCAAGTGAAATCGAATCTGGTCCAGTCACCATTTGCCGTTGGGATCAAATTAACGGCTCTGAAGGTTGCTCCTGGTAGGACAATGGACCAGTTTCGAGTCTTAGTGCTTCCAGAAGTGTCTCAAAAATCCTCCGAAAAAAAACCAACTGGATCCACTTCTGAAACCACATCAACTTCTTGAAGGGTTCAAGCCTGAGCTAGGAGTTCATCTCATCTCTCACAGAGTCCCACGTGTTTTTCTCTGTTCGTTTTCTCTTCTTCTTGTGGCGCTGCAGTCCGGGGTGGACCTGGAGCTGGGCTTAAACCAAAAAAACTGTTCAACAACAACCCTCTTCAACAACAAGCCTCCTCAGCAACAGCCCTCTCCAGTCTTCCAGCCTCCCAGCCTCTCTCTGGCTCTCGTTGAGGTCCCTCTCCACTTGTGTGCGCCACCTTGTACATGCACGTCCTCTGTTGCGTTGTCCCACAAGCTCAGAGTCAAAGACTTTTCGGGCCGGAGCTAGACTATCCATTCACTCTACATGGCCTAGACATCTTAGGCGTTATCCGGGTAAAATCAGGAGTCCTCCTAGGTATTCCTAAGTCTTTCCTACGACTTTAAGAAGGGAGATGGGTGGGAGACGGGTGTTACCTGGATAATGATGCCAATTGCAACACTCACCGAAAAAAAACAAATTTCGCATGGCCGGAGATCCGGAGTTCCTGGAAATTAATTAAGGAACCTCTTTCGAGACTTGAAAAGCACGGCCTCCTAAACCAAAATCCTCCTGCAGAGAGGGAGGAATTTCTGAAGAACAAGCCGACTTTGAGTCCGGTGTTCTGAGCAGAAACCAAGGACCGGATGGAAATCCACTTTTCGGTCGGAAATACAAATTAAATCCTCAAAATTGTATTCACATCCGTTCTTTTGATGTCAAGCACGTTTCGCGGGATAATCTCAAATGAACTCGAAGACTCTCCCTTCTTGGAACTCCTGTTTCTGCAGCTCCTCGCTCACATCCTGTCACCCGGTACCTAAGAATCCCGACCGAATCCAGAATCCTTTAAATCCCTTGCAAATCGACCGTGAATTTAATCCACTCCTTAGCGCAACAAATTCGCCGGATTAGCTCTGCGGCACCACGAGATGTCCTTGCTCCCAGCCAACCACTCCCTCAAAGGACCGCAGAAGGAGTTTATTCGAAAGCAAAACATTAGTGAATTAAATTTGCTTATTCCCTCGCACACGTTCGTGGCTGCAGAACCCCGATCGATACGTGCTGTGAAAGGTTCGCTTGTGGGACACCTCCTCCCTCACGTGGTTTATAATTTAAATGACTTCTTCTTGGACCGTGTCTGTCTGCACACACACGCAAATCATCAATTCGGTTCGTGTGAGTTGCCATTCGAACGACCCGAAGGAATTTCGAAAACATTGTGTGGGCGGTGAGCTGCAGTTCATGAAAGAGCTGGAAGTCATGTCCCATGAAAACATGTCCTTCGGTAGCTGCTTTGACCAGGAAATAGATTGTGGGGGCCTGATGACTGTTCGGAGGTGGTGCAGGTGATTTGGGAGCTTGGAACGACTGCTCAGGAAGAGTGTGAATTTATGAGAACAAGCCTCCTTATCGACAACTGAATAAATTTCAGATCTCCTCCCTCGTCAACTAGACCTTCGAATCCCCAGCAGACGTGTTCATTTGTGTCCACAAGTCGTTACCATATTTTCCTGCCAAAGATCAGGTAATCACACTTGAATTGCCTCTCGCTCCTTCATCTCATTCAATCTGCCGTCACAAAATTACCCTAGTTCCACCTCAAACTCCCTCAGCCGACGTCGTGCCTCGGTCGTTCCTCTTCATCTTCGCTCAGAATTCCACCCCAATTAAAGCAACTCGCTAGCCATCAACCAGTCAAGGAGTGAGTGCTTCTCGCAGGATGACTGGCAACAGGCATTCGCCTCCAGCAACAACCTTGACGGGGAAGAGGTCAATTCAATTAACTGGAAAGGATCTCCCAAGAATTTCTCGCCACGGGGAAATTGAGAGGCACTCTGCGATGATGACGATGGCAACAATACGACCGCACCGATGAGCCGTGGTTCGAGGAATTCCTCCTCGACTGCAGCATGTCCTTGCGGATCGATGGAGGGTGGTGATTGCATTTTTTTCCTATGAATTCGTGTTGGCATTCGAGGGAGTGGGGGATGTCTGGCAGGCGTCTTTGCATATGAATCGATGTATCATTGGGGACGTGGTTGAGATGGAGTCACAGTCCATGTTGGCTCATGTTTGCTCAAGAGATGTCCACTTGGGAGCACGGACGATGAGGGTTATGACTGCAAATTCAAATAACTCCCGGCGACAGGACACGCGTCGGTCTCGCCGATGAATGGAAAATTTGTTTCCCTCCAGGATATGTAAGTCCTTCAGTTCAGTCGGAGAAAGAACGAAGACTCTGACCCTCATCCTGATGAGTCTCTCCCTCTCTCTCTCTTATCCTTAGTCCTAAAACGTCCCTGATGATATACTACACATGAGAAGTCCTTAAAGCGGTCTTTAAAATTGCACACAAATTCTGTGAGCTTCGAACTCCCATCACCGCCATCGAACGTCAACCTCCTTCCAGCAGAGGGAATGACTGAAAATTCCATTCAATTTTCGTACCTAAAGCAATGAAGCCGTTATGAGCTCGAAAAACATTGTTTTCGTACGGTACCCTTAATGGCTTAACCCAGTCAATTGCCAGAGGGCCAGCGTGCTTAATGTCTCCCAGGTCGTGGCGTGCGAGTTTGTTTACTCAGCAGAACAGAACCCGCCCGACCGCCACGCGGAGATGCAAATTAATCAACCGAGGGGCGTGTCCCCGTTTCATTTTGCCGTTTCGCCTTCCCCTCGATTAGGTTTAATTACATTTTCGACTTGAACTTAATTCAATTTCCCCCAAGCTGGGCGAACCCCAAACCGTTCGTGACTGAGTGGTGGACTGTTGGGTGCATGCTTTTGTCAGGGGTTTGGCCAACGTGAAAATTGAGGGTCTCTTTCAAATGCCTGATCAGAAGGAAGTCAAAATATTCAGTATTTGACAAAATTTAGACCAAACTTTCATCTGTTGGTGACCAGAAAATGTCTGAAAGTTCAGATTTTTAACCAGAAATTATCTGAAAAATCGCAATGAGGTCCAAAAATCAGTAAATGATCAAATCTTGAACGAATTTTGATCAAATTTAGGCCAAATTTTGACCAAAATTTGACCAAATTTTAATCCGTTTATGAGCAGAAAACGCCTTAAAGTTCGATTTTCAACCGCAAAATTTCTGACGAATCGCAATGATGTCCAAAAATCACTAAATGATCAAATTTTGAACATATTTTGAACAAATTTAGGCCAAATTTTGAACAAAATTAGACCAAATTGTAGTCCGTCTGTGAGCAGAAAATGCCTGAAAGTTCGATTAGTTCAGATTTTCAACCGGAAAATTTCTGACGAATCGCATTGAGGTCCAAAAATCACCAAATGAAAAAATTTTGAACAAATTTTGATCCGTCGGTGATCAGAATATGTCCGAAAGTCGACTAGTTCAAATTTCCAATCAGAAAATATTTGACTGATCGGAATGAGGTCCAAAAAACCAGTAAATGACCAAATTTTGATCAAATTTAGACCAAATTTCGAATAAAATTTCATCCGTCTATGACCGGAAAGCGGCTGAAATTTCGATTTGTTCGGATTTTCAACCGGAAATTATTTGACTGATCACAAAGCGGTCCAAAAAAACCAGTAAATGATCAAATTTTGACCAAATTTTGTAGCAGCTGTTTCATTGGGATCTTGCGCGCTGGAGGAGTCACCAACAGGAGTTGGGATATTTCTGTTGGTGAATCTTCCCGCGTCATTCGACCTCCGTCCGCCAGAACGGCGTCCTTTGAGGGTTGCAGCACTAGTTTCATCCGGTCGTTGTGCGCGGAGGATCAGGGATCAGGGATCAAGAACGCTTGAGACCTTCTTCCTCTTGATCCTGTTCGAATCAGCAGAAGAGGAGATAGCGTTAGCTCCAATAGACTGATCGGTTTCGGTTGGAGTTACCTCTGCTGACCTGTTTCTTTTTGCCGTCGCCACCAAGGAGGTGCGACTCTCAGCACTTGCGCCTTCAACCTCCTCCGGAGTTTCTTTGCGCTGTGCGATTATCGCTAGTCTTTTTCTCCTCTTCTTCTTATTCTTAGTCAGGGGCCCTTCAGAGGCTGCCTCGTTTGGAGCCCGTTCAACTTTTTCGGCATTCCGGGTCGTACCATCAGAAGCAACACTCTGATCAGCCACTTTAAGCGTATAAGGCAAAGCCTCTCCGCTACATTCTCCAACTTTCCAACTCAGTCTATCGAACTTGTCGTAGAGTGAGTGGCAGGAATCATCGGATAGGGTACCAGCGATTCCATGGTCAGCGCCCCTGGGGGGCGGAGGGAGTGGGTAGTATGATGGTTGGGGCCTCCAGAATCCTTGCCCCAGCCGTAGTCGAGAAGACTACGGGTGGATTTTCGCTGTCTCGAGTACCACCTGGAGTAATTTCCAATCTTTGTTTGTCCGTCATACTTTTGTTAATTTTTTTTTGTTGTAGTGAAGACGTTTCTGGCTTTTGGTTCGATGTCTCACCTGGGACTTTTGGAACCGAGGTTCTTTGACTCTTAAGCCCTCCCACCACGACAAGGCAACCAGAAAGGGATTTTTTATTTGCTCATATTTTCAAATAGGAAACGTTTGGCTGATCAGAATGAGGTCCAAGAAATCAGTAAATGACCAAATTTTGATCAAAATTTCATCCGTCCATGACCAGAAAATGTCTCAAAGCTGTTTCTGAACCCCCCCAGACTGCTTAAGTTCCTTAGTCGATGCAAAACTCCTGCCTCTCACTGTTCACTGCACTGCCAACTTCAGTGTGTTCCCCTCATGAACGTTCAGATCATTTAGAGACATAATCAAACACTGCTCGTACAAAGCAAAGGCCACACTCTGATTGTACTCCCATTCAACAACTGAATCTATCGGATGTGATTATGACTAATTACCAACTAATTACCACCAGCATCGTTCTCCCATCGCTCTGTGCTGTGTATCTGAAGAGCCATTCATCGTCAAACATTATGCCAGGCAAAGTACGAGGGATTCATGTGGCCTTTTGAATGAAGGGACACAAAGGCATGACTCTCATCGGAGACTGCATTCATTTGAGTAAATAACCCTTGCACCGACGAGATACTCAGATCCTTGACATTCATTGTGTGTTCAATTACACGAGGATATTCGTTCTGTGAGATGGGGAGATGGGGAGATGGGGAGACGTGGGGTGGGGTGTGATGGAGCGACGTGGGATGCCGGTGAGACGGGGAGACTTGGGGTGGGCTGAGACGGGGAAATCATTGGAAATCGATGGAAGGCGTGGAGTCGACTGATAGAAGTCAGACACCTCGACAACCACAGGCATAGGCTGCGTCTCTTAAGGGTTCACTGCGTCAGTCAGGAGGGGCTGTGCGTTTAGTGACAATGGATGTCGCTTGACGAAAACTTCAATCAATTTAGTCTGGCGCCATGGTGGAGGTACGAGTACATGGGATCCTTTGATGGAATTGTTAGTCCCGTCGAGTGTTAGTTGACATTGTGCCCAGACATGCGTAGACTGACGGGGATAGACGGGGATTTGAGATGTCATCCTTCGGGAGGGAAGCGTCAGACCAGACGGGTTCAATTAGGGTCGAATGTAGTGATGTGAGACGTGGGGCTTTATCCACGGACAGAGGGTAACCTGAAATCAAAGTTTATCTGAGGGACATGGATCGGAATTTGTGGCTGTGGGTGTCCTCAAAGCGTTTTGAATTTTTTTTTCAAGACAAATGACATAGGAGCGATTGGATGGCGCAGTTGGTTAAATACTGACCAGCAGCCTCCTAACCTACCATTCTTCGGTTTCAATTTCGTCCAAATTTCGAGGAGATACATGTCCCCACGGCATAGATACAATCAGCTGGTCAACTTCAGTCCAATTTCACGATAATTAATTCTAGATTTATTAACGATTCATCCATAGATCCCAATCATCAGACCTCCACCATCCGAGAGTCACCATTCAGGCCCCCATTAGTCGCACAAAATGTCCTCCGGCACCATCCGCAACTCACAAAAGGCACAATTACATCGAATCCCATCAAAGCTTCACTCGCATTTCCAGCAAATTCCACTGCGGCTTACATCTGCCACAATCAATCCGTCCCCCCCCCCGTCCAATGAATACGAACTCATTGCTCACATCGAATTCATTAGATACACAAATTGACACTCGCCAATGATAGGTCACATATTTTATTTGAACGGATACACATCCGCAACCATATGCGGACGACGATGGATGGGTTGAGGCGCGATGGCATTTCAATGAAAATTCATATCTCACAGCGCCGGCCTTGATGGGATTGGTTTGTTGGACGAAATAGATACATCCACTGTGCGGACGGAAAAACGATACATTCCATCAGCAGGAATTTTCAGTTCAGTTTGATGGAGGATCAAAGGGGAAGCTTTTTTGGCAGCAATTTAATTATCGACAAACTAAGCGACGACGACGTGGGTGAAGTTCAAAAGTATCTAGATACAATTTTCGCTTTTATTGCAAAATTTTCGACTAATTAATTATTACTCGCAAAGAGGGGTGGGGGGGGAGGGGGTGAGGCACGCGCATTTTCATAAGTTATTCAGCAGCGCTTTAGATACACAAGCGAGTTTAACGCATCGATGCATTTGATTAGATAAATAACCCACGGGAGCATGCTGATCAGAGGGCAGCCGGTTGGGCAATTTGACCCCCTAAAGCATCCCCTGCCTTTTGTGAATCATTTCCAATCGATTGAGGGGGGATGAGTTGAATTTGCCTTGAAAGGGGTGGGGGAAATAAGTCCTCTCACAGGACGATGGGCTCAAAGTCTGTTTGACCGTCGGACATACTCCTTCTCTGCCGCATCTTTGCTTTGATATCTCTGTGCAGTTGCAACTAAGGGTGCATAGCCTCCTGAGTCCTTTGAGTCCTTTGATTCCCCTGAGTTTCCTGAGTCCCCTGAGTCTTTGGGTCCCCTGACCCCCCTGAAGCCCCCGAGTCCCTTGAGTTTCCAGAGTCTCCTGAATCGCCTGAGTCCCCCGAGTCCCCCGAGTCCCCCGAGTCCCCCGAGTCCCCCGAGTCCCTTGAGTCCCCGAGTTCCCTGAGTCCCCCGAGTCCCCCGAGTCCCCCGAGTCCCCCGAGTCCCCCGAGTCCCCTGAGTCCCCCGAGTCCCCCGAGTCCCCCGGGTCCCCTGAGTCCCCCGAGTCCCCCGAGTCCCCTGAGTTCCCCGAGTCCCTTGAGTCCCCGAGTTCCCTGAGCCCCCCGAGTCCCCCGAGTCCCCCGAGTCCCCCGAGTCCCCCGAGTCCCCTGAGTCCCCTCTGTCCCTTGAGTCCCCTGAGTTCCCCCGAGTCCCCTGAATCCCCTGAGTCCCCATGAGAGTCCATTGTATTCTCCTTTCTTTGCCCATTTCCAAGATTACTTTTGTCCTTCAGTCAGTTTCACAAGGACCACAAAGTCAACCCAACTTTGAATGGCAAACTGGAGGAGGAGTGATGAACGAGCTCCCATTGCATCGTGCACTTCTTTCTTTGGAATCGTCTCCGATAAGTCATCTCGAGTGTACACTAAACGGTGGACCATTGTATACGATCTGGGGCAGCATCTGAGGGAAGTAGTTTCCTGAGGATGTGCTCGGAGGAGCATGATACTCAAAGTGAATGAATTATGCTTAGTTACTTAGTTACGACTGTTTGAATGCGCCAAGTGACGTTTGTGTTGAGATGGGGGAATCTTTTCTGAGAAGGGTGCAAACGACAGTCTTTGTCGTGGCCTGGGAGTTTGTTGAACTTCTTGGGGAAACGAGGTGAGACCGATATAATTTTTTTGGGTGCAAATTTATACTGAGCCGTTGCCGCAATCGAGCTCGAGGCTAAGGCCCATCATTCGGTTGACTTTTGGGTTGTCCCCGGAGAGGCTTTATGTTTGAAATCCAGTCTCCATCAGAGCTGAAGCCGACGCTGAGTCTTCTTGTGCCGCTGCGGACCTGGATCTATAACAGCAAACCCCTCCAGCTTCTACGATGTTTTCCTAGCTGTCGCATGACCTAAGGACCCTCTCCACTTTGGTGTAGACAGTCTTAGACAACCAGTCCCGTGTAGGCTGAGGCTGACGCAACAGTCCGAGGAGTGAACTTGGCCTCTACCATCAAAACCCTCAATCTGCCCCGATCTTTTGCTAGCTGTCGCACGGCAAGTTGCCTGGTGACCCTCTTCACTTAGGTGTGCCATACAACAACCAGTCTCTGTCCGGGCTGAGGCTGACGCTACTTCTTCTTGTGGCGTTACAGTGATGCGATGCGACGGACCTGGGCCTCTACCAAGAAACCCCTCCATCTACCCCATCTCTTGCTAGCTGTCGCACGAGAATTTGCCTGAGGACCCTCTCCACTTAGGTCCAGCATCTTTCGCAGCCAATTTCCATCCGGGCTGAGGTGGACGCTTCGTCTTCTTGTAGCGCTACAGTTCGGGGAGTGGCCTGCTTCTCTACCAACAAACCGCTCCAGCTGCCAAGATCTTTTGCTAGCTGTCGCCAAATTGCGCACGTCAAGCTGTCGCCATTTTAGACAACCAGCGCTAGTCCGGACTGAGGCGGACTTTTCTGCTTCTTATGGCTGGGGGTAAATCTGTGCCTCTGCCAACAACTGCTACAATCTTTTGCTATCTGTCGCACGTCAAATTGCCTGAGGACCACCTCTACTTTGGTGCGCCATCCTAGACAACCAGTCTCTGTCTGGGCCGAGACTAATGCTTCCTCTTATTGTGGCTCTACAGTCAAGGCGGTGGACTTGGGCTTATAACAAGAAAACCTCTCCAGCTGCTACGATGTTTTACTAATTGTCACAATTTGCTAACGCAAAGTTGGCTGAGGACTGTATCCACTTAAGAACCAGTCTCCGTCTGTGCTGAGGGTGATGCTTCGTCTTCTTATGGCGCTGCAGTCCGAGGGGTGGACCTGGGCATCTAATAAGAAACTAGCTGTCGCACGAGTTGTCTGAGGACCCTCTCCACTTTGTGGCGCTACCTCTTTTTGTGGCGCTACAGTCCGTGGATCAGGGCCTTTACCATCAGTCCGTCCAGCAACCACGATCTTTTGCAAGCTGTCCCCAACTGCTAACGCCAAGTTGTTCGAGGACTGTCTTCACTTAGGTGCGCCGTCTTAGACAACTAGTATCCGTCCGGACTGAGACTGACGCTTCGTCTTCATGCAGAGTTACAGTCCAGACGGTGGACCCGGGCCTCTTCCAACAAGCTTCTCCAGCCAGCTCGATCTTAAACCAATGTCAAGTTAGTTAAGGACTCTCCCCGTAGACGTGGGCTTCCTCTAGAGCGCTGTCCCACTGGTTCGTTGATTCTGCAGCCCGGAGCCAACTTGTCCACGCACTCTGCAGGGCCTAGCCCTCTTAGGCGCTGGATCCGTAGACTCCTGGCTAGACTCATGTCGCTGTAGAGCCCATACAGTTCATGGTTGAGTCTTCTGCTCCAAACGCCATTAAAGATCGCACGCAGATCGATTCTCTCGAAAGGACCTTCCTTCTCCTCCTTCATTCATTTTTGGCGATATCCATGCCTCTGTGCTCCAAAGCAGGACATAGACAAAGTCTATACAAAGTCAGCTGTTAGTTAAAAAATGCTCCAAACCTTGCTTCCCTCAGTAACTCATGGAATGTGGCTCTGAATGTGGTCTAGGTCTGCTGTTCATCCTCTGCCTTGTGCTGCTTCTCATTCTTCCTTATCCTCGTCTTCCACTAACTGATTGATTGGCATCTTTTCTTTGACTCGCCTTAGAAACCCCCCTCTCATCAGATTGTTGCAAAAGAAAACTCTTTCAAGCTCTATTCTTCGCATCAAAGAGGACCCACCTCTCATCTTGGCACCAAAGAGGACAATCCTCATTCTCCTCAGAATTCCCTCCTGGCACCTGTTGAAATCCATCAATTCATCTGTCATCCTGCAGTCTCCTCTGTCTCGAAAGACCATTTCGTCTCGTCTCAAAAATGTATGCCATCGATTCGGGGCAAAAATTCATTTCGATCTCATCTGCACTGTCCCGAGTCCACCGAACTCCCAATTGCACCGAACTCATCTCACATCCCCATGTTGAGTGAGGCCCAGGTCCACCTCGGACTGTAGGGCTCTAAGAAGAAGAAGAATCTCACATCCCCCAGAATTCTCCTCCCAGCACAATTCATTAATTCAAATCGAAGTCACCGCCAGGCACTGATGGAGGCAACTGAAGGAACTGGCGAAGTGGCATGAGAAACTGATGAAGTTCCAAAGAAATTAGTTTGCTCCGCGTGTCCTCGCCGTCGCTTTGGATTTATTTGATTAATCTCCCAGAGGATAGCAGGCGACATGGTGAACAGCACGTACTTTCTGCGAATGGAAGTTGCGTACGTAACGTGCTTTCAGCGGTTCGTGGCACATCCTTGGGCAATGCGACCGGATTACGAAGCCGTTAATAGTTTTTATGGCCTCACACGTAATCTGCACAAATTCACTGACAAATCGGAGCCGCCCGAGTGTGGCTTCGAGGCTGGAGGATGGGAATGTTATTTATGAGCGAAACCAATTGAAGTGCCAACGCATTTAAGAGATAAAACTTTGGCTCAGAAGTTTCGGAAGTGATTGAACTTTAATTGGATAATACTCAAGAAATCCTTAAATAAGTTTATGACAAGGATGGGGGAGACAGTCACAGGTGGCCAATTTAAGGGGAAGATGTGGATGGGAAGAGGATTTGTACATGATTGAGATGATTTATTGGGGGAGATGGGGTGGTGGTGGAGGTTAGGAAGGGAGATGGAGGTCCTTGAGACCACCTTCGATGAATCGCGCCCGTCTTAGTTCTTCAAGGACTAAATGAAAGAGGTCTCTGATACTCCTTCGATGATTCGGGCCCGGACTGAATGAATGTCTGCTGCGATTCAAATGGAAATGGGGGCAGGGATTCACTTTCTGCATCAAACATTCCACCAAACCTTACGACGTCAACTCGGTTGCTTCTTGGTTTCTCCTCCCTGATCGAATTCTCTGCAGCTTCTGTGCAAAAAAGACAGAGTCGATAAGGCAGTGGTCACTTCTTTGACTCCTACATCACGTCAGTATCACTATCTATCATTCACTTCAGTTCGGTTGTTCCATATTTTCTACTTCTTGCTTGAATTCTCTGGAGCGTCCCTTCTGAAAGAAAATGTCGATAAAACAGGGCAACTTCTTTGACTCCTCCATCAAGTGACTATCATCCATGTCAATTCAATTACTACACAGTTTCTCGTGCCTTCTTGAATTCCCTGGAGCTTCAAGAAACGGTGTCATTTTGTGCAAAAAGACCGAGTCGATAAGGCAGGGTACACTTATTTGATTACTGCATCACGTCAGTATCACTATCTATCATCCATGTCACTTCGGTTGCTTCATGTGTATTTTCTTGTGCCGTCCTTCATTTTCTGAAGTTTCAAAAAACGATGTCGAGTTGAGTAGGAAGGCAGAGTCGACAAGGCAGTGTGCAATTCCTTGACTCCTGCATCAGATATACTTCGACGCACCGCGACTAAGTCATCAGTCATCTTTTCTCCTTCCTCTTTGAACACTCCGGAGCTTATGTCCAGAAAGAAAATGCCGATAAGGCAGTGTTCACTTTTTCGACTCCTGCATCAAGTGACTATCATCCACGTAAATTCTGTTGCCCCATATTTTCTCGTGCCTTCTTAAATTCTCTGAAGCTTCAAAAATCTGTGTCCTATTGTGTAGGAAGACAGAGTCGATAGGGCAGCGTTCACTCCTTCCACTCATGCATCAGGTATTCTTCGCTGCACCACGACTGACGACTGTCATGTAAGGCAGCTCGCCAGCTCCATATTTCCCCATTCCTCCTTGAATTTTTTTGTAACTAGCTTCCACTTCCAAGAGTCGATAAGGCAGTATTCACATCTTCAATTGCTGCAACGGACATTTTTTGATGCACCACGACTGGCGACTACCATAGAAGTCAACTCAGCTGCTTCATATTTTCTACTCCCTGATTGAATTCTCTGGAGATTCTGTGCAGAAAGATATAGTCGATAAGGCAGTGGAAACTTCTTCAAATCTTACACGAGGCGACTATCATCCACGTCATATTTTCTCGCACCTTCTTAAAGTCTATGGGGGTTCAAGAAATTGTGCCCTATTGTGCAGGAAGACAGAGTCGATAGGGCAGCGCAGCACATCACTGACTCCTGCATCAGACATTTTTCATTGGACCACGACTGGCGACTATCATCCAAAGCAGTTCCATATTTTCCCATTCCTAGTTGAATTTTTTGTAGCCAGTCATGTCACAGTCGATATGTACTTTCAAGAGTCGATAAGGCATTCCCCACTGCTTCGACTGCTAAATCAGGTATTCTTCGCTGCACTGAGACTGGCGACTGCCATGCAAGTTAACTTGGCAGCTTCCCATCTTGAACCTTCTGGGGCTCACTGTCGACGAAGAAACATAGACTTCAAGAGTCGATAAAGCAGTACTCATTTCATCGACTTCTGCAGCAGACACGGCGTCAACCAGTTGCCAGTTGCTTCCTATTTTCAAGACTCACTGTACACAAGAAACCTGGACTTCAAAAGAGTCGATAAGGTAGGGTTCACTTCTTCGAATACATCTGTGTGACTTTGTGGGCTTGTCAACGTCTTTATCTCACCTCAATGGAGCCAACCACTGTCTGGAGTGAACTCTGATCAATTGCATCCCATCCGCATCCCCAACCGCACATCATCCCGTCCAGGAAACCTGCATAAGTCAAGGGGCAACCTCTGCCGGAACAAGTGATGTCCCCCTCTCCGAAAGTGTCAAAAAGTTGCAATACTCTCCTGAAATAGTTTCCATTTTCGAAGAATCTAAGACTGCAAGGCACCAGGTTATCCGCTTCATTGGACGGTAAGGCATTTCCGTTTGACATGGAATTCCACTTGCGTCCGACGCTGTGACCTCATGTCAGTGGTTGTGTCAGGCGTTCGTGGCTGAGCGGCGAGAGTGACGAGGAGGATGGGGCGAAGGCAGGAAGATGTTGATGGATTTGATTAAAAAACCGAAAGAAGGAGACACCATCTGGTGCCGGAATTTATTTCCTCGAAGCTTCATTCCCTGTAAATTGTTGCGGTGACAGATGTCTGAAAGATGTTTACGACCGACCTCTCATTCCATGGATACGACGACACAATTTGCATAACTGCTTGGTAATGCCTTTGAGACTGGGGCTAAAGGAATGTGTATTGATTTAGGGATGTGCTTGTGGGGGGAGACAGGGAAGGAGGAGGAGGAGAGTTTGTTGTTAGCATTTAATTGCCTCATTGTCTGGAAAATGCTGATGTCCTTTATTGCTCGTTGGAGGAGATGTCTTCAGTCAGGACGAAGATGATTGTGCTGTTTGTGTTGGTGGGGAGCAGGGGGGGCTTTGAAGTGTCATTCGAGATGGACCACAGGAGGCATTGAGGACGACTCCAGTGATGTGGCGGTGGTTGTAGGCAGAGACTGCTCGTGACACTAATTAACTCAAGATGGTGGTCAGAGTATCAGTCGATCATTGGAATTTCTGGAATCGTTCGTTGAGCTCCTGTCCTCCCTCGTTGAACTCCTGTACTCCCTCGTTGAACTTCTGTCCCTATCGTTGAAATTTAGTGGTCCCTCGGTGACCTCCCGTCCTCCCTCGTTGAACTCCCTCCCTCCCCTCGATGGACTCCCGTCCTCCCTCGTTGAACTCTCATCCTCCCATCCTCCCCCAATCCAACGTAGAAATGACTTTCATTTCGACCACTCCACCAGGAGAGTGATCCTCTTTGGCATCACGAATTCCAAGGACGAAACGATCTCGTCAAGAAAAGTCCCCAAATGACTGACTCAAATTCATATCCCCTCACCGTTGCCACTGAGCAACGACATCAAGCGAAAGGTGACACATAATCCCACTCGACTGTAGGCAGTCATCGCCTGCAGCCAGACCCGTTAACAAGGACGTATGCCTTTTTGAGCCACTCGCTTGACAAAAGTGTGTGTGCTCAATGCTCTCCCAAAGGGGAACACTTTTCACTTTCTCCGACTTCGCTGAAGGGTTCATTTTGAATTCGCACCGAGAACGGGAGTCACTCAAGAGCTCCCTGAAGGCGTCAAGTGCCTTGTTGACGGTGTTATGCTCCGTCATCAAAAGGACATGTCTCCTCCACTGAATTGTGATGTTTTGAGCCGACACTGGTCTAGACGCGTCAAGAGTGTGAGTTCGGCAAGAATTGCGTTGCCTATTCAACTGAAAAAACACTTCAGTTTTCAATTTACTGCCCGTCCTTCGATTCAAGCACTCATCGACAGTCGACAGTTGAGGACAAGGCAACGAACCCTGCCCAATCTCATAAATTTCGCTCGTGGAGAGGTCTAAGGGAGGCGCGTAAAAGTAAAGTGATTGTTAAACGCCGCGGTTCCACGACCCAGACGAAATTGAATCAAACAACATTTTCCAGCGGATGGATTTACCTGTCTGCCGCAGTCGTCCATAGACGCTCGTAGAGCTCTTCAGTCTCGTCTCTTAATTAATCGCAAAACGAACGACGAACCAATTTGAGTCAAAAATATTCTTGCATGTCACCGGCGAAAGGGATATTTTATGTGGCTACAGCTCTAATTGAATCCTTTTTGTGCATGAAAACGTTTCATTAGCCCAGACACTTGGGGTTCAGTCACCGTGCGGCTGGAGATTAATGTCCTTTTGTGAGGGGATATGCTTTGGCCCTTTGTTTGACAAGGGTTTTGGTGTGATGGTGATTGCCAATCGATCACACCTGACTACACGCAGGCAGCATTTGCAAACCACGTATGATGAAGGTGGTTGAATCGGTATTTCATCGATTACTTCATCGATAACAAAGTGTTTTGAATATTCTCGACCGATTTGAGAGAAGCGATTAAGGCATCAGTTGTTTTTCTAGGAAATCTTTGAGAATCAAGAAGAATCGATTTTTGTTATCGATAACCGACAACTTTATTTTTTCCAAGAAATTATCTGTTTATTTACTTTTGCTTCTGAAGCGAATTTAACTGACTGAGAATTGAAAGTCTAGTGTATATCCAACAAGATTTGTTATCGATAACCGAGTTATCGAGTCAAGAAAATATTTGCATTTCGCATTGAACTGTTTGAAAGAGCGATTAATTGGTGGTTGCGATTAATCATGAGTGGTTTTTCTAAGAAATCTCAGAGAATCGAGAGGAATCGATTATCGATAACACTTTTTTCCTCCAAGAAATTATCTAATCGTTAATTTTTGCTTCTGAAGCGAATTATACTTATTAAGAGTTGAGTGTCAAGTGCGTATCCAACTTAGCCCAAGATTTGTTATCGATAACAGAATTATCGAATCGAAGCAATATTCGCACGGCGCAATGGACCGTGTAAGTACTAGTCCTATAGGGACTTGGGGGTATTACATTTTTATTATTATTATACATTCTTCATCACGGCGAATCTAGAAGGACCAATTCGTGTCATCGATAACCGATAACATTTTCTTTTTCTAAGAAATTTTCTGATCGATTTTTCCATGCCTCTGAGGCTAATTCCAATCAGTAGAAGACTTGACTGTCTAGTGCGTATTCAACTAAGTGCAAAATTTGCTATCGATAACCGAGTTATCGAATCGAAGAAATATTCGCATATCGTAATGGACCGTGTGAGTACTAGTCATATAGGGTCTTGGGGATTTTATGTTACATTCAACACGCCGAATCTAGAAGAACAAATTCATGTTATCGATAACCGATGACATTGGTTTCTTCCACGAAATTATCTGATCGATTTTTCCTTGCTTCTGAGGCAAATTCTACTGATTGAGACTTGAGTGTCTTATGCGTTGTTACCCAGCTAAGCGCAAGATTTGTTATCGATAACCGAGTTATAGAATCGAAGAGATATTCGTAGAAAAAACTCGATTTTCCCCCCGGCTGCAGGGGATGTCGCGAGTAGAGATGGGAATTAAATTTGAAACTGTGTGAATGAGGAGGACAAGTGACATGCCTTCACAGGAATAGTGGTGATGGGGATGCAGCCGACAGTTTTGGGAATCGCCGTTTACAGGGAAAGGAAACTTTTGTATCTCCCCGGGAGGGTCGAAACGGAGGCAGTAAGTTGAAAATTCTATTTTGGATTTCCCTGTAATCCCTGCGGAATGACAAAACAGTGGATGTCAGTGAGCCAAGCTGGATTTAAAAGGACTCCGGGAGGAGGAGGACTTCGAGACGACCCGGGAGGTTGGTCATTCTATGGAAACGTGAATGGAGAACTTTTTGTTTTGGCTTGCGCTGGGGCTGGGGAAGTCAAGTTTTGGCATTTCAACCACCACGGTGTTCTCGTGTCGATTTTAAGTTGGTCGTGAGTTTGGGTCAAGCTTCACTGTAAACTAAGCCACAGGAGTATTTTAGACATTTTTGCAGCCATCCCCCATTGTCCACTGATCACTGGGATATCCAGTCTAGGTCAGACGCATCGATTGTCAGCCATTAACTGGCGCTGGTCTCTCCCATCCCATTCAATGATGGCTCCAGCTTTAATCGATTCTCGCGTTAAATCCGTGTCGTTATCTACTCCCCTGTTGACTGTAGTGGGAAAACCGAAAACGAGCGTCGCCACAATCTCCCCATCGATCAAGATATTGAAGATGCTCAAGCTTCAGCCCTTTTGATTGTCCATAAATGCCGCCAGTCCATAAGACCCTCCTGTCAATGGCAGCCGGCCAAAACCAGGACAAAAACCGACTAAGCCCCTTCATCCCATCAAGCGGGGTGGACGCATTTTATGAAAAGCAATGATTATCCTTTATGACAGGTCATTGAGTCCACCCGCCCTTCAATCTGATTACCAAATTAATTCTAAATCGACGAAAGGACTTCACATTTGTCCCTCGCTGCTGGCCCCTGAACCACCATCGCAGTTGGACCCTGTCCAGTGAATTATTTCTCTTTTATATCCCATCAACTCTTTATGGCTGCCAAATACCTGAATCCCTGTGAGTGTATGCTTGTGTGTATCCAAACATCTTCCTCTTTCGACTGGATCTGACCGTCTGCACAGATACACTGGCAATCCCTTCCAATTTTCAGTTATGGCGTTATCTACTCACGACTTGCCAAACTGGGATTCCCGCACGAAATAAAAAGGACTCCCCTCCACCCCCACACAAGCAGGAAGATAGAGCTTGCTTAATCCTTTTCCATGTGGAAAGTATGTAACTATCTCTGTTGCGAGAAAAAAAACGACCCGAATTCCTATCGAGAGAAAGGAAGAAATTTGTCCCCACAAAAGCATCTCTCGAGGAGACCTACCAAAACGGAGGAAGGACACAGCGGCACATGCGGCAGCGGGTGGCTGATAAAATGTTATCCAAACGGCGACGGAAGTTGGTCATCATGGGCGTGGGGGCGAGTGGTTGGAAATTCCGAAACGAACATCTGTAGGGTTTGACAACGACATGAGTTCGGTTCCAGTCGCAAAAAAAAAAGAAGGGAGCAAACTGAGAGACTTGTCTATGTTTTCGGACTCGTTTTTTGACTCCCGTTTGCTGGGCTGGGCCGGCTGGTGAAGGATCTAATGGCATTTCTCGATGGTAACGAGTTCATTTGTGGGCATTTTCGGGATGAAAACGTTGCACGTCAGCCCGGAATTAGATGTCAGGAGATTTAGTTTTAAGAGCTCAATTTCGAGACGAGGTCAGAAATTGTTGGAGAACGTTTCGATAACGAGTTCGGTGAAGACTTTGTTAATGTGAAATGATTGCTGGATGGGAGTGGGTGGCAGTGGGATGAGTCTCATGATCTACTTAGACATCGGTATGCCAGTGTCTGATGGAGGAGATGGAGTGCAATGGTGGCTACTTAAACGAATGCTCTTGGTTTTTAAAGAAATGTTGACCCTTTGTCTCTTTTTGATCCAAATCTTCAAATCTTAGAGTCGATGGCGGGGGATCGAGTGGCCTGGAGATCTCTCGTGCATGCATTGCCCCCGCGACCCCCTTAGTGGAACAAGCAGGTCACTGAAGATGGTATGATGAGATCTTCAAAAACGCCGTCTCATAGAAGTCGATTGCTGTTCGAAGATATTCTCTAGAGGATTCTCTGTCTGAGAAGACTACTGGTCTACAGGCAACAATTGCATACTACGGACTTGGAGACTGGTACTGATATCGATTATTGAATAGATTTTGTATCGAAAACTTCATCGATAACAATTTGCTTGCAATATTCTCACCCGTCTGGAGTTAACCGATGGAGACATCAGTTGTTTTTCCAAGAAATCTTTAAGAATCTCGATGAACAAATTCTTGTTATCGATAACCGATAACATTTTCTCCTCCCAAGAAATTATCTGACCATTTTCTGCCTCTAAAGTGTGGTCTCTGATTGAAAATTGAATATATAGTTTGTATTGAAACTTGCACAAGACTTGTTATCGATAACCAAATTATCGAATTTAAGAAATATTCGGATATCGCGATGAAGTGTTTGAGTACACGTAGTGTAGGATCTTGGGGGTATTATTTTACATTCCTCATCACACCGAATCTAGAAGAACCAATTCATGTTATCGATAACCGATAACATTCTCTTTTTCTAAGAAATTATCTAAACCTTTTGTTTGCTTCTGAGGGGAATTCTACTAATTTAGCATTGACTGCATGGTGTGTATCCCACTTAGTCTAGAACTTGTTATCGATAACCGAATTATCGAATCGGAGAAATATTCGCATATCTCAATGGACAAGTCCTGTAGGGTCTTGGGGATATTATAGTACATTCTTCATAACACCAAATCTGGATGAACCAATTCATGTTATCGAAAGCCGATAACATTTTCTTTTTCTAAAATATTACCTGAACCTCTTTTTTGCTTCTGAGGCATACTCTACAGATTGTGCATTGAGTGTATGGTGTGTATCCCACATAGGCTAGGATTTGTTATCGATAACCGTATTATCGAATTCAAGAAATATTCACATGTCCCATTGTGCTGCTTCAACGATTGTCATGTAAGGTAGTGCAGGTCTTGTATTACATTTCTAGTGACACGTAATCCAAAATAATCGGTTCCTGTCATCGATAACCGATAAGATTTTCTTCTTCTAAGAAATTCATCAGATGATCGATTTTTTCCCCGCTTCTGAGTAGAATTCTACTGATTGAGCATTGAGTGCTTGGTGTGTATCCCACTTAGTGTAATATTTGTTATCGATAACCGAATTATCGAATTCAAAAAATATTCACATATCACATTGGGCTGCATTAACAATCGTCATGTAAGGTCTTGGAGGTCTTGTATTACATTTATAGTGACACGTAATCCAAAGTAATCGGTTCCTGTCATCGATAACCGATAAGATTTTCTTCTTCTAAGAAATTATCTGATCGATTTTTCCTTGCTTCTGAGGTGAAGTCTGAGAAGAGAGGGTCTTGTGTGTTTCCAACTAAGTGTAGAATTTGTTATCGATAACTGAATTATCGAATTGATGAAAAATTCGACTGTCGCATCGGACTGTTCGAGTACAAGGCTCATGGAGGCATAACATGAGGTTTTCGATAACTCAGCTGACATGTCAATGAAATAGTTATCGGTAATCGAAAACATACGAACCGATGACCGTCTTCGCCAATTTAACGTTTCATTAGCTAAGCGGTCTCTTTTGAGATCAAAGGATGATTTCCTACACAAAATTTTCATCAAATCTCCATCACTCTCAATCTTCTTCGCCATCGCCTCGCAAAATGTTGCAAAAAAGCTTTCATCGGCCCAGCAACATGTTGGCAGTCGCCGAGCAACAGAAACTTCCTATAAATCTCCATCATTTCCAAAGGATTCACCAATCTCCGGTCGAACTGCGCATGCCACCCTCTCTCCCACTCTCTGCCAGAGAATGTATCCAGAACTTTGCTATCACCAAATCACAAATGACCAACCATCCAGTTTGTGTCTGGCCTTCAGCGTGCTAGGTCGGCTTATTTCGCGTGAGACTGCTACTCTCTTCGCCCGCACCCTGACTTCCGGTTCGTGTCTGTGTCTTGTCGTGGCCGCGTGCATCCTCAGCATCTGCCCTCGCCTCTGTGAGTGCTCACCGTGCGTCCCTCGCCGCGTCGCTCCGGCTGTCGTCGCCGACGTCTGGCTAATCACGTTGAATATGCAGATCATGCGGAAAATATGTTCTGGATGATAGCTCCACCATTCCATCGCCCCTGGTCCTGCTCGTCGGGTTACGTCGGCTAAAGTGAATAAAAGTGTATCTCCAATTAAGGAGCCCGTGCCCCCGGTCTGCGTCGTGCTGAAATAAGATTCAGCAGCGGGTGTCCCTGTGTGTGGCAGTCCTCGTTGGGGCTGCGAGTGTTGTTTCGCAGTCCGAAGTTCTCGTAATTACTTGAGGAGTTTTGCACAAGTTTTTCGTTCGGGTCTCTGTGTTGATTTGCCGAACAAGCCCGAGTGTGTTTGTCTTGTGGATGTGATGGGGTGGTGGTCGGTGAGCCTCCACCTCCGCACAGACGATGGTAATTAGCCGAATCATCAGCGGCCAGAGCGGTTTGTGTTGTTTATTGTGCGTGCGTGACAGGAATACCGAAACCCCCCCGCAGGGGTCCGTACTGATTGGTGGCTGAATGCTGCTGTGGTGGTGGTGTTAGATATTGCATTTCCTTCTTAGCCCGCTACATCATCATTTCTCTAAGTGAGTGAGTGTTATTTGCTTTGTGACGCACATGCAGTGGCGCAGCAACAGATAGACACAGCACAGGACATCTGGAGCGTGAGTGTGAGTGCCGCCTCACCCGAGGGATGCATGTGATGGGAAAGTATATTTTTCCTCTCGGTAAGTTGGCCCTTGGATGCATGTACACGGTCAGGAGACTCCCACAAATTCTTGTGTGCACGTAGGGAACAATTCGCTTACTTTGTAGATTGCAGTGGAAATTAAAAACAAATACTCTCTCTCTCTCTCTCTCGTATCTCTGGCAGGGTAGGATAGCGGTGATATTTTATGAAACCCTCCCGCACCTCGGCACCGCTGCAGAGCCACGACTGGGTGCCTGGAGTGCCGGCGTGTCCTTTGTGAGAGATTTACCGTGGTTGTTACAGTATTTAACAGTTATGCATGGGGGTTTTCATGTGTTTTTCTTTTTGCTCCTTTGAAAGCCTCCCCCTCCCCGTCCACAGAGTTAGAGTTGCATCAGTCGATTGGGGATTAAAGGAGGAACTCGTTGCCTCCGCATGGGTTCCTTTGGGGTAAGGATGATCCTTGGCGATGCGCCAAGGTTCCGATAATGATTCGATGAGTGGGCATTTGCCATTATTTCTTCGAACGGCGAACTTAGGGGGTGTTCCATCGATTTGTGTGGACAGGGGTCAAGTTCAAGGAAGAAATCGAAGGGAGTTGTGATGCGGTGCAAGGATGTCCGTCAAACGATTGGATGGCGCAGTTGGTTAAGTGTCTGCTCCAAGTTCAAGGGGTCTCAGGTTCGAATCCCAGTGAAATTGAATCTGGTCCAGTCACCATTTGCCGTTGGGATCAAATTAACGGCTCTGGAGTAGGTTGCTACCTGGCAATGGACCAGTTTTGAGTCTGAGAGCTCCAGTAGAGCTTCAAAAATCCTCCGAAAAGAGAGGATGTCCGCCAGTGTTGTGGAGGAGGGTCCTTGGGCTTTCTAGGGGACTCATATTTGCTGTGTAAGAAACTACTTTCGATACAGATATCAGAAACAGCTTAGGAAGCGTAACGTAAGCTTGGCTTAGACGTTCGTCGGTTCTAGTTGAGAATGGCCACGGGTTTCGATGAATGCCACCATTTGCAAGACAATTGGTAGAGGAGACCATTTGCAAGAGAATTGGTTGAGGTGTGCATTTTTTTTCCTGGAGATCCTTAGAAAGTCTTGGTCCCCACTTTTTAGTGCGAAATTATTTCAAACTCCAGCTTGTCGTACCTCAGACATTTGGAGACCATTTGTAAGAGAATTGGTTGAGATGTGAATTTGTTCCTGGGGATCCCCTTTGACAGTCTTGATCCCTACTTTTTGGTGCGAAATTTGGTGCGAAATTATTTCACTCTCTGATCAGTCCTCTAGGCTCATTGACATCCCTCCTTCCTCCATCTCCATTCCTGCCCTCCTCTCCTTCTCCACCTCCTTAAGCTTAGATCTAAGAACAGAAACCTCCATCTCATCCCCCCCATTCAGTCTCAATGCCATTATCCTTTGAATCCTTTTTCAAATCACTCTCCCCCTTAGTCAACTTTAAACTGAATCTCATTCCAGCACTGATCATAATTAATGAACTACTTTGTGGAAAAAAGGACTTTTCAATCAAAGCAAAAAGTTTCCCTCAGGCACCCCCTCTCTCTCTCTTACCCTTAACTTATTCAACGCAAAGTTAAACAAAATCAAAAAATTAAAAAAAAAATGCGAAAAAAACCTCGGAAGCGAAGCAACTTTTGTGATTAACGCTCGCCGCAGGCATTCGTCAGGAGTGAAAATAAATTTCCTAGAATAGAAGCCGATAAAGCACACATTACCCCCCCTCAAACCTCCACCGCTGCACTCATTCGTGGCGAATTAATGATTTTTTTGTTTTTCTCCTCGAAAACAGAAAAAAAATTGATTAAACTTTGTTCGGCCTATTCGATGGGGGTTAGGCGGTGGTGTGGAGTTCATTTATTTTAATTTTTTTCCAATAAAACAATTTAAATTGAAAATGAGTGAGGTGACGGGTGATTTTCGGATTTTTTTCTGTCTAAAGGATGACCTATGGGAATTGGATTTTTTTTCGCTTAAGGGTTTTTTTTGAATCAACGCCAGTGGCAACAATTGAAATGAAATTAAATTAAATTTTTGTGATATTGTGACACTGTGGCAACCGCAAATGCAATTGAAGCCAGGAAACAATGGTCGAGAGGTGAGAGAAGTTGGTTTTTGTGGTCAGAAGGTGGGATGTTTCGGGGAAGGTATTTATTTTTGCCTTGGGATTTAGTACGTTGGCTTAAGACTCATGGCCAAAATCTGGTTTGCTGAACTCAGTTCAGTAAGCATGGCCATCAAGTGTGGTTAGCTATCCTCCGAAATTCAGTACAATATCACCTCCGTACATGATCAATATCTTCTTTGGAAGGGGCCCTGATGACCCTGCATTTCTCTTTTGCTAGAAGAGCTGAAAAAAACTTCAACCAATCATGAGGGAGATCTAAGAAAAGCAAAGTGATGCATCTGCGCTGGGACTGCCTGCATCCTTAGGGCTTCCATCGATGGTTGGACCTCTCGAGAGCACAACCGCAGGTGGCATGACTTTCCAGGATGTAGACAGACCGGCATCCTTGTTTTCTCTAGACAGAAAATACTGCAGACCCGCGTACTAATGGGCAACTAAACCTTCGCCAAACACCTAAAAGTGCTCGGCCTAAGCGATGTAACCTTTTGCGACGCCTGTGGAGAAGACTATGACACTCTAGAGCACTTACTCTGCCACTATCCCGCCTTTGCTCGGATCAGGTGGTAGTTGCTCGGTGCTGATGAGGTGAGAGCTGATGATGCATTACAAAGGTGCCTGCTGAGCTTCCTCCGGAAGACTATGAAATTTCTGGAAAAGTTGGTTGCTGCCTGGCAGTACAATGGACCAGTATTTGAGTGTGAGTACTCCAGTGTACAGGGTGGGCCATCTAGTGGTTGTTTTTTAAATCATAAGTTCTTTTGACACTGACAGCTGTTTCCCAATCGAAATCTTAAGAGAAAGTCAGTATCATACCTCCGCCGAAAGAAATGGGTCGCTTTATGCCTGAAAAACGTTCGGACATAAAGAAATCTTATTTTCAAAGTGAGTGCTGTGTGGTCCAAACAGTGCGTTTTTTGAAAATAAGTTTTGGCCGAAATGATGCACCCACCGAGACGCGACTGCTGTACGCAAGCTTGTGCAAAATGTTCGTGAGACAGTGGACAACTCTCATAGTCCCCGTCGTCGTAAGGTGCGCACAGATGAGAATGTGGCTTCTGTGGCCGAGAGTGTGAGACTCAATTCACGAACATCAACTCGCCATCGATCTGAACAGCTCAACATTTCACGCACTAGCCTGAGGAGAATTCTGTACAAAGATCTCGGATTATTCCCTCACAAGGTTCAATTGACTCAGCAATTGACTCAGCAATTGAAGTCGCTTGACCATCCGCTTCGTTATCTCGTCGCAGTTTGGGCCTTAAAGCAGCTTGAATTGGACAACGATTTTGGGGGCATTTTCACCTCGGCGGCTACGTTAACAACAAAAATTGCCGCATCTTCTTCTATTTCTTTTAAGGGCGCTACAGTCCGAGGTAGACCAGGGCCTCACCCAATTTGCCGCTCCAGCCAGCTGTCTCCAGTTTCGCACACCAAGCCGGCCGAGGTCCCCCTCGACTTGTGTACGCCACCTTGCACGTGGACGTTCTCTGTTGCTTTGTCCCACAGGCTTAGGGTTCGGAAAACCCGCACGTTATGGCCGAGCAGCCAATGCATCCACAGAGAGTGACAGTTTGGTGCGGATTGTGGAGTGGTGGCATCATTGGACCATTTCTCTTCGAAAATGAGGCTGGGAACAACGTTTCGGTCGACAGTGGGCGTTACAAAGCCACCGAGACCGAGGTTTTCTTCGCTGAAATTGAAGACATGGACTTGGACGACCTCTGGTTTATGCCGGATGGAGCGTTATGCCACACAGGCCATGCCTCAATCGACCTTTTGCACACCAAATTCCCAAATCATGTTATCAGCCGTCTTGGCGATGTCAATTGGCCGCCTCGGAGCTGCGATTTCACGTTTTTTTTGGAGGGGAACCATGAAGGACAGATGTTATGCAATGGAAACAATTCAAGCACTTAAAGCCAATAACATCCAAGCAATCAGTGAGCTACAGCCCGAAACCATCAACAAGGTCTTGGAAAAGTGGGGTGACAGAATGCGCTACGTCTTCGACTCTGAGCCTGTGGGACAACGCAACAGAGGACGTCCACATACAAGGTGGCACACACAAGTCGAGGGGGACCTCGGCCGGCTAGAGACAGCTGGCGAGAGATCGTGCCGGCTGGAGAGGCATGTTGGGTGAGGCCCAGGTCCACCTCGGACTGTAGAAGAAGAAGAAGAATGCGCTACTGCGAAGCCAGCCGGGGCAACCACTTGCCCGCCGTTTTATTTCGTAAGTAATGGGAATGTTTGTTCTTCCTAATAAAGCCATAAAACAGGGAAAAAATTTAATTTTGTTCATTTGATTGTATTTCTAAAAAGAAACTTGTACTTGGCCCACCCTTTAAAAGACGAGATTGGTAGAGGAAGTGTCTTGATCTCTCTGTTTCCCCTCCAAAAACGTCCCTTTATCGATCGAGATAAAATAACAGATTCCCTTACAAAGCTCCCAGACCATACGTCAGAAGCAACAAACCATCTGTTCCTGTTGACAGGACCTCCCATTCGACACCCGACGTCCACGTGAATCGTGCTCCGTGAACTATTTTTCACTTCATTCTCTCCCTCTCACGGAGTACGCCCCCGAGTATCTCGATAAATGGGACATGGTCAATACTATTTCCCATCGACGAGCAATATCCTTTTTAGACAACACAAATGGGAGACAAATGTCCCATATAAACACATCCTCGAGCCCGTGGTGGATGGGGGTAGGGAGTTGCAGCCACAGCCCGGGACAGTCCACGACGAAGTAGTAAACAAATGCCTGGCAGATAAAATTGCTTCCATCGGAACTTTGTCCCCACTTAGGGTCGACCATTCGGAGTTATATTTATCAAAAAGGACACTTTAGGAAGTGCGAAGAGGATCATTGAGATGGATGGTGTTTTTGTTTGAAATGGGTTTGCCCTCGGTCGTGTCCCTGGGGCGGTTGGAGATGATGGCAAAACCTTTTATGTGTCCCAGGATGGGTGTGGCTGGAGATCTGATTCCTTTCCCAGCTCGACAAGGTGACAATTTCCAATTTGTTGTGTTTTGGCATCCATTAGTTGCAGTTAACTGTCGATTCATCTTGAAATCGATGAAGCCTTCATGCCAAAGCAACTCTTGCGACAACGAGACTCGAAAAGACAAACCGCACTTCCAACAAATTCCAAAGGAGAATCCTCGAAATTTCTCCATATCCCTCGCGCTTCTGTTGACAGCCGCATTGCGCTCTTGCAGCACGTATCGCTTCAGGCTCCATGACATTCTCCACGAGACGCTCACTTCAAATTATAATTCCCGAAGTGTCAACCACAAACCGAACATATCGTCTCTAAAATGCACACTCGACTGACATGCGGTAGCTAATTTTGCGAGAATGCGCCATGCATCGACCCACATCCGTTTTGCATGCAAAACAAGCGCATCCTTGGCGAACGAAACAGTTTGGTATTGACGATTGTCAGGACTCCCATTTGTGCCCAAAGGCAGGCCGTCAGTTCGCTCCACTCCCCGCCAACCGACGCGAGGGATATTCAATTTGTGCTCGCTTTGCATTCACAAACTGACAGGCGAGGATGAGGATTCCGCAGACACACTGCGAAGGGCGCTCCTTGTGTGTGCAAGCGGGGGTTCATGAGAGTTAGTGTATCTCAAGGAAATGTCGTCTCGAGCAGACTCATTTGTTGAGAGGCAACTTGTTGTGGTGTTCGGAAGGATCTTGGAGGACTCACAGGAAATTTGATGGCTTTCAAACTTCTCAGCTTGTTAACCAGGCATTCGTTGAAGAGACTTGCTGTGGCCTCTTATGCGTCAGAAAAAAATCCTATCCCAGAATATGTGGTCGATGGTCGATGGTCGATGGTCGATGGTCGATGGTCGATGGTCGATGGTCGATTGTCGATGGTCGAGGGTCGATGGTCGATGGTCGATGGTCGATGGTCGATGGTCGATGGTCGATGGTCGATGGTCGATGGTCGATGGTCGATGGTCGATGGTCGATGGTCGATGGTCGATGGACGATGGACGATGGACGATGGACGATGGACGATGGTCGATGGTCGATGGTCGTTGGCCAACGATCGGTCGTCGATGTCCAACGATCGCTCGTCGATGTCCAACGAACGGCTTGTATCTACTCAGCGTCACTTAATCTAAAATCTACAGCATTTCTAAACCTCCACTTAATCTACTTCTGCCCCATAACCAAATTACATCTTTAACACCCTCATCGCGCTACAAAAATCGATATTCAGTTCGTTTAACTAGACACACACACGTGCGTGGAATCCAAAAATAGCTCTTACCCTGACCTCCAACCCATTTGCGACTCCAAAAATATCCCTCGACCATGCCACAACGAATCCCTACCGCAAGGGGACAGGCATATTCTTTACACCTACACTCCTTATCCAGATAAATACTTAATTGACAGAATTTGTAAGCAATTCTGGGTAAACAATTCATTTCTATTTCCATAGCCTCCGGCCGAAGGGGGCCGCAGTGCAGTCACGGAGACTTCCGACGTCAGTCAATACCTGTAATTAGATATTCATGAGGACACTCACGTGCTGAATAGGAGATCTGTACTTTGTCTTCGTTCCATCGATTGGTTTCGCAGTTGCTGAGTGAATTTGAATCGAGGTATTTTAGGAATTCTGCGTGATTTCGGTTTGCGTGCGGTTTTTTCCTTTTGTTCGAAAGTTGCCGTTTTCGACCTTTCGAGAACAGTCTTGTGGGGGGACAAAACTGAGTTCAAGGACTTGTAACTCTTTCTTGAGGAATGAGGAAGGGGGGGTTAGGTTAGGAGGTTGCTACTGGATTCACCAGCGGACTTAGACCATGTTGGTCCATTGTGATGCCCAGTGTCCGACTACTACCACTGATCGATCGCTCCAGTGATAGTGCCGTTAATTTGATCCCAACGGCAAATGGTGACTGAACCAGATTTGAAAAACCGGATAAAAGCGTATCAACTTTGCTTTCACTGGGATTCGAACCTGGAACTCCTCTAACTTAGGGCAGGCACCAACTGCGCCATCCAGTCGTCGAGGAATTAGGAAAAATTTTTGAGATGAAAATCGTTTCGAAAACAGCTTTCAAACTAGTAGCGCAGAGGAAAAAGGCCAAACATACGTGCATTGGAAAACTACTATTTTCGACCTCAAAAAACTCATTTTTTTTAGGAAAAATCTTTTCTTTTGAAACTGAATCATGATTCTCACTGACGTGTGTGTGTTTTTCTTTATTGTTGAAAAGTTTCCGTTTTCCGGCCTTTCGAAAACAGTCATGTGGTGGCACAAAATTCAGTTCAAGGACTTGTAACACTTTCTTGAGGAATGAGGAAATAGTTGAGATAAAATCGTTTCGAAAACAGCTTTCAAACTAGTAGCGCAGAGGAAAAAGGCCAAACATACGTGCATTGGAAAACTACTATTTTCGACCTCAAAAAACTCATTTTTTTTAGGAAAAATCTTTTCTTTTGAAACTGAATCATGATTCTCACTGACGTGTGTGTGTTTTTCTTTATTGTTGAAAAGTTTCCGTTTTCCGGCTTTTCATCCATAAATTTGGCTCCCTATTAACGCAGTCGCGCACATCAGAAAAAAACTTCACTGATTGAACGGAAATAATATTTTCAAATCGATGAAATGGAACTAACAAATGGATTCACTCATTTATTCATTTCCCAAAGACACCCGTCGCATTCGCTTCCCCAGACAGTTAGTGCGTTTCAAAGCACAAAATTTCATCCAATTAGATTTCGAACGAACTCGATTGTACTGAATTTGATTTGGGTGAACAAAAAAATAGCACTCTAGGGCATCCTGCCATCACCTAACTTAATGGAATTCCATATTTTTTCTGCTCCCAATCGGATGCTATGTGTGTGCCGGGGAATAGAGTGTATATAGACAAGCATTCATCGTCGGAACAGATGGCTGCATTCAGTGCACCAAAATGGGTCGCGAAGGATGGAATAATACACTTTTTCCCTTCGAGTTTATGAATGAATTGATCAAATAAGGAAATTAAACAAAAGTGCACAGCCATTAGGTGGAGAGAGTGTGCACGGAGTTGGTGAAGGGTGAATTTTGAGAAATTGATATCCGCTTCCGTGCAATTAGTGCAGGGAACCTCAGGCTGGGCGGTGGTGTTGGATCAGGACGTATCCAGTGCAACGTGTGGGAGCTGTTTGTTCAAAACGGATGCGTTAGAGGGTGCGGAATTTCGATGGAAATCGTATGCATTTCAAAGGGAACTGATTTTTTTAATGAATTCAGAGAAATGGGAACGTTATCGTCGTGGGGTGTGGAAGGACATCCCAGGGAATTCTCGTCATTCAAGAGATACTGAAGGCAACGCACGTTAGTGAGTGCATTTTCCCAAAGATTGACATCAAAGTTTAACCTTCTCCACATCTGACAGCATGACGTCAGTGAATTGCAAGCCACTAGACCCTAATGAGAACTCCCCTGTCGAAGACAACACACTGATCGATCGCTCCAGTGATAGTGCCGTTAATTTGATCCCAACGGCAAATAGAGACTGGACCAGATTTCAAAAACCGAATAAAATCGTATTAACTTTGTTTTCACTTGGATTTGAACCTGGAACTCTTCTAACTTAGGGCAGGCACTTAACCAACTGCGCCATCTAATCGTCGAGGAATGCGGATACATTTTTGAGATGGAAATCATTTCAAAAACAGCTTTCAAACTAGTTGCACAGCTTAAAAAGGGCAAACATACGTGTATTGGAAAACTACTATTTCCGACCTCAAAAAACTCGTTTTTTTAAGGAAAATCTTTTCCTTTTAAACTGAATCATGGTTCTCTCTGATGTGTGTGTGTTTTTTTCTATTATTGAAAAGTTGCCAATTTGATCTTTCGAAAACAGTCTTGTTGTGGCACAAAGTTCAGTTCAAGGACTTGTAACTCTTTCTTGAGGAATGAGGAAATAGTTGAGATAAAATCATTTCGAAAACAGCTTTCAAACTAGTAGCACAGAGGAAAATGGCCAAACATACGTGTATTGGAAAACTACCATTTCCGACCTCAAAAAACCCCGTTTTTCAAAGGGAACTGATTTTTTGAATGAATTCAGAGAAATGGGAATGTTATCGTCGTGGGGTGTGGAAGGACATCCTAGGGAATTCTCACCCCTCAAGGGATACTGAAGGAGTTCATTTTCCCAAAAGATTGACATCAAATTTCAACCTTCTCCTCATCTGGCAGCATGACGTCAATGAATTGCAAGCCACTAGTCCCTAATGAGATGAGATATCCCCTGTCGAAGATAATACCGAAGGTCTCCTGTTCCCTTTAACCCTATGCACTGTTGCTCCATCATCGCCTGTCGCTCAGAAAATGCCAAGAAAGCATCTTCTCGTGTTCACTGCTGACAAAAGCCATTTTGTTTATCGCATCACGTATCCTTTTAGGAGGAGACAAAACACCCGTCACCCCTCACACATGCACTCAGTGCAATTTTGCGTGAAACGATAACGCTCCAAAGTCGCATCTCCTCTCCGCCACAAATTTCGTGGCACATTGTGAGAGGAATTGAATGGATTGTATAATAGCACCCGGATACTCTAGCGCTGAGAGTGCACCGCACAATGACGCCCCATTGTCATAATCAACTCCGACGCGACCCTTTTCACCCCGACCTCTTGGCAGCAATCTCGTCTCGCAACCACTGCAACCCTAAGCGAAGCCACAGCTTCGAAGAGCATGCCATCTTACGAAGAAATTGCGGTCTCCTTGCGCCATCAAGCCGCGTCACCTTTTCCCCACCGGATTCTGTTTATTTTACGAAATAAAATGCACACCCGCGGGATTCTGCAGCGAGGATGCTCGCAATTTCCTGGATTCGAAAGGAGCGACCATCTTCTGCTGATTGAAATTCGCTTAAGTGTTGACTCACTCCTCCGATAAGTCACCAGCATCGCTGGCGTGCAAGGACACGGCAGTTATGTGGTCGTAGTTAACTTCAGGTACCCATTTTCGAATGAAATGGCTGCGTCACCGCACAGCACGACTCCTTACGTGCATTTGCAAAAATGAGCTCATTTCATCTGGGGGTTCGGGATAAAAGGAATTTGCTGCCATTGTTCTCAGCGGAGTGTGCCACAGCGTTGACACATGACGCCGGAATGCCTTGCGTGGGGTGTGCCCTCATTAAAGGCGGGCGCTGGAGCCGCAAGGACTTTGTCTTGCCGAGAAAAAAAGCGCCACAAATTTACATTCAAAGGCCGTACGAGAGTCCCGATTCATTTCGAAAATGGAAATCCTATGCTCGTGACGGGGGATGGATTGTTTGTTGAACTTTTTTACCGCGCACAGGGTGGTCACGAAACAAAAATTGGATTCCGCAGAATTTAATTCGATGAATATCTGGTCCTGCAAGGGATTCACGTTTTGTTTGACTTGTCAAGAGCAAAGTTGACCTGCGAATGGCTGTCGCAGTGGGGATGGATGGCATCCTTTGCAGTTTTTTGTTTGCCTAACAGCGGGGGAATTTCGCTTTGAAGTACACAGCACGCATGCTGGAGGATATTCCGTGAGAAATTACTTGGAAAAAAATATTCGTTTCCCTCTGAGATTCAATTTGAACTCCATTTGCCTTTTGATGCTCCAAATGTACCACCACAAGGTCACCGCCCGTCGAGCCCTTTAACGTGTCCTTGCACGAAATCCGAGTTTAAATTTTGCAACGTTCCCCGAAAGCCATTAAGTTGATGCCGCACGACATCAAGTCGTAACCATAATTAGTTACCATCCTTCTGAGCATCATCATCTGCCGGAGTAACTTAAGTGCTCTCAGGTTCATCGCCCAAAGCCCCACCGCAAGACCCATCGGCCAGCCCCAAACTTCAGATTGCCGACCAGTGCTCGGTTGCGGACGAAATTCCACATAACTCCAAGCGGCAAGTCCATAAAGCAGCCGCCTATTAAAGTGTCTCCCCGGGGGCTTACCGGCCCTGACATTTTCATTACTGGTTGGCATTTTAACCGCTAACCACTTTCGCATGCCTCGCAATTAAACATATTCAACGATCCGGCAGCATCTGGACACTCGTGGGAACAAAGTGTTAACCAACAGCCCAACGCACACAGCACACAGACGTTCGGTTGCAGGACGACAAGGACGTGGGCCGACCACGACGACAACGACAACGACGACGACGACGACGGGTTGACAAGGCGCGAGCAGTGAAACATTTGAACAGTGGCGAGGAGCCTATCCGCTGGATGTGTGTGCGAACTTAATGAATTGTTGACACTTCCACACTTTCCGAGGGTGGGTTGGCAGTCGAGATGGCTGCGGACTGAGGCGTCAAATCTCGGATGTGACAGGACTGAGTAATTGCATGTGGCATGGAGCAAAGGAGTGGATGTGGGCTGGAAGACAATCGCGAGTGATTTGATGAACCATCAGTGAACTGGGAGGAGGACACGTTGTCGGTGGAACAACTGGGGCCCTTTCTTTTTACGCTTCTTGATAATTTTCTGCATAACTTGCGACTTTTTGTTGTTTGAAGACTGAGCGTGGCTTGGAGCTTGGAACCACTGAGGCCACCTGCTTTTTGGGCTTCTTGACAACCCTGTGCTCGGTTTGTGACTCCTCGTTATTTAAAGACTAAGTTCAGCTTGGAGCTTGGAAGAACGGAGGCCGCCTGTTTTTAAGCTTCTCGACAACCCTGTGCACAATTTGTGACGACTGAGCTCGGTTTTGGAGCTTGGAACCACTTAGGCCGCCTGCTTTTAGGTTTCTCGTCAGCCCTGTGCATAATTTGTGACGGCTGAGCTCGGCTTGAAGCTTGGAACCACTTAGGCTGAATGTTTTCAGGTTTCTTGCCAACCTTCCACTTCAGATGTGACCTGCCGTGTGAATGGAAAGCGGTGATTATGTCACAATGCGTTAAGATGACTGTCGAAAGCGAAAGGAGGAGAAGCCAACTTGAGCGACTGAGTGTGACAAGCTTGACTTCATCCCATCATCAGGATGAACTTGACAGGACCTAATTTTCAAAATTCTAGGAGATCAGGAGGAGGATGGAGGATGTCTTGTGGAAGGGCCCTGAAGCCTGAAATCCCAGTTTTGAGCTAATATTTTCTCACATCTTTCGAAGCTTCTAGGAAAATTTCGGGGGATTCAGCCCGAGAGATGGGGGATGTCTTGTGGAAGGGTCCTGAACTCTGAAACTCCAGTTTTGAGCTCACAGTTGTTCCCTTCTTTCGAAGCCTCTGGGAAAATTTAAGGAGACCAGTCCTGAGTCGATTCAGCCCGTGATATGCTGATGTCTTGTGGAAGGACCCTGAACTCTGAAATCCCAGTTTTGTGCCCATATTTTCTCCCATCCTTTGAAGCTGCTAGGAAATTTTGAGGAGAGCAGTATTCAGTTGATTCAGTCAGGGAAATGGAGATTGTCTTGTGGAAGGGTCCTAAACTCTGAAAATCCAGTGAATGAAGGATGATTCGTGCTAGGGTCACAAGTTCTGAAACCTCAATTTTGAGCTCACGTTTTATCCAGTCTTTGGACGCTTCTAGGAAAATTTCAGGGGATTTAGCTCGAGAGATGGAGGATGTCTTGTGGAAGGGCCCAGAAATCTGAAAGTCCAGTTTCGTGGTATTCAGCCCGAGAGATGGAGGATATCTTGTGGAAGGGCCCTGATCTCTGAAACCCCAGTTTTGAGCTAAAATTGTCTCTTATTTTTCGAAGCTTCTAGGAAATTTTTAGGAGACCAGTATTCAGTCGATTCAGTCCGGGAGATGGAGGATGTCTTGTGGAAGGCCCTGAACTCTTAAAGTCCAGTGAATGAAAAACGATTCGTGGTAGGGTCCCAAGTGCTGAAACTTCAGTTTTGAGCACACATTTCTCCCGCTCTTTCGAAGCCTCAATTCGGGTGAAGTTGCAGAGAGTTGCTGATGTTGAATTTCCCCAGACTATCACTTGTTTTGTTATCCCTCAGCAAACATGTCCCATGGTCATCCCATTCGCTCTCGTCCTGTGGACACAAGCCTTTTCTTTCAAAACAACAATAAAAACTCTTCGGCCGTTAATTGAAATTGAATTAAATTAATCTGCCGTTGGTTCAATTTAAACAAAAATACCAAACTGATTGAGATACCGTTGTATCAATGGAATAAATCAACATTTTATGGGAATCCTTTTTTCGGCGAAATTCCGGAAGGACTCCGAACGGTCTCCACACGAACGCATTAATTTCGGCTTTGTTTTCCGAGTAAACAATTACAATTTTTTTATGAAATATTTATGAATCAATTTTGGGACCTAAAAAAACACACGCAGTATCACTTCGAATGGATGTGCATTTCATTAATGACTCCGTTTTTTGGTTCGATGTGTTTAAGGGGGATTTCCTGACAGAGTTTCTGCTGAGGGTACTGAGTTGATGGTGGCCTTAATTGATCGGGAATTGAACGCTCGTGGATGGATGGTTGATTAAACTGAGGTTTTGGATGGGGAAGGGGTTTTGAAACGCAATTTGAGGTCTCCTGCGTCCTTCATTTAATGTCCAGAAAACGAACATCCACAAAGAGACAATTGAAGGTTTAGGGAGTCCATGGGGATACCACAGAAGATTTTCAAACTCCAATGAGAGCGGGGCGCATAAAACGACCGCTAGATCCGATAAATCGTATGCCTCTCCCCGCCAGAGACTAGAAAAATAAGTTCCCCGTCACCAAACTCATCCCTCGACAGCCATCTTGGGACTGAATGTCATAAAAGAGGACTCCCACAACTTCTTTCACGCATCGATTAAGTCCTTGGATCCTCCAGCTCACGCACTTCAAACCCAGACGGCCGCCACACTTCAGTTTCCGAGAGAAAAAATTCAGTTTTATATCCCCGCAAGCCACAAACACATTAAAGACGTCCACAAAAAATGAAATTTTTCCAACAATTTATCGCCCGCGAAAGCCCGGCCCGCATTTTGAAGAGTTCCGTCGTAAAACTTTGTCCGATTTCGTCAAATTGAAATTCTCCCGTCCAGCGCGAGACGCCAAAGCGTTTTCCAGACGACACACGCACCCGCAGAGAAAACTTAAGGGAAATTATTCCATTTCCGTGATGTCCATAAATCATGGCAACCTTCCCAGTCCAGGCCCAGACCCAGAACCGCGTAGAATCTGCCGCATGCACGCATAATGAAAAACTCAAGATTCCTCATTCGAAACTTAACAATTAGGAGGAAATGAGTGGGTGACCTCCCACGCGGGAACATTTTCCTTCATTGTGCCGCAACGAATGAAATTCAATCGTCCCGCCATGGGGAGAGCAGGACCGCAGCTTTTTAAAATCACTTTCTGGGTCATCAAAAAGTTCCTTCACGGAGTGAGGTGCCACGGCAGAGAAGGTGTGAGCTGTGCGAGGAATCGACTTAATCATAAATTTCGGAAACCCATTCTGGTTTTATGGAGCCGTAGCCCGAGTTATTAGAGCTCTCCTAATTGAGTTAGCTTCAAGGATTTTATGACTGTTCGGGGCGAAGTTCAAGGATGAGGCATGCGAATATGGAATAAATTCATTCCGCTCACGTGTCGGCTATTCGACTTTTTGGAGGAGGGTTCACATATCAGAAGTCTCCTGTCGAAGGACTCAGTGGAGGAGGGGTCACATCAGGAATCTCCTTTCGATGAGGGGCACTTCGTGGAACTCGGGCGTATGTGGAACATTTTTTTCTTTGAATGCTCTTGGCAGCGGACGGTTTTCGACGAAAAATTGCTTATCAGGAGTGGCTGCTGTCTTGGAATCTCTTGCAAGGTGAATAAACCTTTTCCAAGTTTGTCCTCGAATATGTTCAGGGTCCTTCTTGTCTCGAGGGTGCAAGATTTGCCGTGAATCCTCATCTTCAAGGCCACAACGAGCTGTTTTGACGTCCTTTGTGCTGACGTTCTGGCTTGTCCACGATATAAGCGCGACGTTATCGTCGCTGATCTGACATTCAGCTGATGCTCAGAATCCTCATCTGAATCTTCATCGAACTCTTCATTCGTAATTTGGCCTGACGTTCTATTTGTCCATGAGAATGCGAAACTCTGCATTTTATCCTCAGACTTGCTCGTCTAAATTTGAAAAAAAAGGCCCTTACCAAACGTCGTTTCCTGGAGAAGTACAGGGTGGGCCATCTAGTGGTTCTTTTTTAAATCATAGGCTATTTTGACAGTGACAGCTGTTTTCCGCTCGAAATCTTAACAGAAAGTCAGTACCATCCGCAGAACGAAATGAGTCGCTTCACGTTTTTTTCCAAAGTGAGTGCTGTATAGCTCAAACAGTGCGTGTCTTGAAAATAAATTTTGGCTGAAGTGAAGTTGCCGCAATTTGGGCCCAACTTTTATAACAATCACTCGTGTTGGGCATTGTCTCATGAGCGGAAGGGATCGGCAGTTCAATGCCGACTCTAAACGACGAGATTGAGATTGGGCACTGCTAATGACTCAAATGAAGTGGTTGAATTTGAAAGAAAAAAAAAACAAATTTTGTTGTCCTGGAAGTTGAACCTCGACCTAGAGCGTAGGAATCGACTATTTCGCCACGGCGTTCACAATATTTGGGAGTTATGTATGGAATGCAATGCCAATGAAGTGCTTGCCCCTGTTAGCTAGTGAAACTTCGGACGATGCCTGCGATTTTGACCAAGCCCAAAATAGTACGTTTTTCGAAAAGAAGTTTTCGCCGAAATGAAGCACTCACTGCGACGCGACTGCTGTTTGTGCAAATAGTCCATCAGGCTGGTATGCTAGTGGAGAACACTCATGTTCCCCGTCGTCGTAGGGTGCGCACAGATGAGAATGTGGCGGAGAGTGTGAGACTCAATTCACGAACATCAACTCGCCATCGATTTGAACAGCTCAACATTTCACGCGCTAGCCTGAGGAGAATTCTGCACAAAGATCTCGGATTATTCGCTTTCAAGGTTCAACTGACTCAGCAATTGAAGGAGCCCAACCATCGGCTTCGTTATCTCGTCGCAGTTTGGACCTTAGAGCAGCTTGAATTGGACAACGTTTTTGGGCGCATTTTCATCTCGGCGGCCACGTTAACAAAAAAAAAATTTCCGCATCTTCTTCTATTTCTTTTTCGGGCGCTACAGTCCGAGGTAGACCAGTGCATCACCCAATATGCCGCTCTAGCCAGCAGTCTCCAGTTTCGCACACCAAGCCGGCCGAGGTCCCCCTCGACTTGTGTGCGCCACCTTGTACGTGGACGTTCTCTGTAGCGTTGTCCCATAGGCTTGGAGCCGCATCTGGGGCTTGAGAAGCCCGCACGTTATTGTCGAGAAGCCAATGCATCCACAGAGACTAACAGTTTGATGAGGATTTTGGAGTGGTGGCTTCATTGGACCATTTTTCTTCGAAAATGAGGCTGGGAACAACGTTTTGGTCAACGGAGGGCGTTACAGAGCTTTTTCTTTACTAAAATTGAAGACATGGACTTGGACGACCTCTGGTTCATGCAGGATGGTGCGTCATGCCGCACAACTCACGTCACAATCGATCTTTTACGCACCAAATTCCCAAATCGTGTTACCAGTCGTCTTGGCGATGTCAATTGGCCGCCTCGGAGCTGCGATTTGACGTTTTTTTTTGTGGGGAGCCGTGAGGTGCTGATGCTATGGCAACAATCCGGAAACGATTCAATCTCTTAAGGCCAATAGCATCCAATCAATTCGTGAGGTACAGCCTGAAACCCTCAAAAAGGTCTTGGAAAAGTGGGGTGACAGAATGCGCTACGTCTTCGACTCTGCCTGTGGGACAACACGACATAGGACGTCCACGTACAAGGTGGCGCACACAAGTCGGGGGGGACCTGAGCCGGCTTGGAGTTCGAAACTGGAGACAGCTGGCGAGAGATCGTGCTGGCTGGAGAGGCATGTTGGGTGAGGCCCAGGTCCACCTCGGACTGTAGTGCCCTAAGAAGAAGAAGAGGAACTAAAGCTCAGGAGCTCCAAACCAAAACTTGACTTTAAATGCCTCAGGCAACAGAGAAGGGACTAAGCAAAGTAGTCCTCTGCACTGGCGATTCGACGTAAGTTGTCTAACTTGGCGTAGAAGATCTGGTTAGGGATTCCTTTCATCTTTCTCAGGCTTTAATAAGACTGTGGCCTGTGCCTGAGACTGCGTGCCCTTGGGCCAATGCCATAGAGGACGTCCACGAAGGCGATGGCCCAAACAATTGGAGAAGGACCTCAGTCAACTTGGGGTTCGTAACTAGAGGCAAGTGGACATGCTTGTTAGTTGAGGCCCTGGTCCACTTCGGACTGCAGAAGAGGAAGAATGCGCTACTACGAAGCCAGCCGAGGTAGCCACTTGAACGACGTTTTACTTCATGATTAATGGGAATGTTTGTTCTTACTAATGAAGCTATAATAAATGGAAAAAAAATAATTTTGTTAATTTTATTGGATTTTTAAAAAGAAACTTGTATTTTTCCCACCCTGTACACCGATTTGACCACAAAATCTGTAAAATGTCCTTTTTCTCACCCTAAATTTGTCCTAATCCGATGCTCGTCCTTCAAACCTTCCTTTCAGAGATAGAATGCCCTTCAAACCCTTTAAAGTCGCCAGACAACTGGGTAAACAAAACTGTTCCGCATACGCCCCAGCTACACAACGATTCGCGTACCACTCATGCCCTCCTCCTCCTCCCCCCTCCTCTCTCTCTCTCTGAACACCATATCTCATTTAAGTGCTCGTTTTGATTCAATCAAAAGCTTCCATTCCTTCCCGCAATTAACACGAACCCTGATTGCATTCAAAAATCGACACACAGTATTTATTTATCAAATTAAACCCCAACCGCAGTGTATACATTATCCAGCGGCACCGCAACGCCCACCCGGCCATGCCCGGCCGGGCATGACTTCAGCTTAGTTCCAGCATAATTGCCACTCTCCTCGTGATAAACGTTCATCAATTATAGCCCCCCAACCCCCACCCCGGCCGGGCTGGAGCAGCTAATTACTTTTTTATAGCTTATCTTTAATTAAACGCCCGTTGTACTTTCCCACAAAAAATCGGAAAAAAAACCTACAGCCGGCTACTGACAGATTAAATTAGTTTTTTTTCGGTCGATGATACATGATCCTGATTTTTTGAAACAGTGAGCAGGGCGGGAGAGCAAAGAGGAGGGAGAATTTTAAAAAATAATCCGGTTGCCGGCGGTTCGGGGGATGAAGGAATGAAGTTGGGGAGGTGATGCATCGATCCCACCCAAAACCATCCGCATGAAAGTGATAACTGAGATGGGAGCCGTGGGACGTCGTCAAACACATTGGCGAAAACTTTTAGTCAACTGTCAACCCTTTACACGTTAGGGAGGGACAAACTTTTAATAGAACTAACCACGGGAATATATTCCACTCAAGTGCGCTAAGTGCAGCGACGAACATCATCTCGGGGATGACATTGACTCCTGGTGTGGCATTGTTGCCTGTCGCTTGGGCAAACAATAACACAACTCTTGGATAACAAGTGATAATTAATTTTGAATACAAAAGAGCTCTCACTCAAGCTCAGTGCATGCATGAGCAGGCACTGGATTGCTGCAGGGAGATGATGCACCCGGGTGGGGATAGGCGGACGGACTTCAATCGGAAAACTTTCTTAATTGGCCTTCGCAACCGATGTGCTGTGGGGCGTGTGCAAGAAGTCTTCGCTGCAGGGAGATGGAGTCCACAACAAATTAAGCCACGAATTGTGTTCGTTAGAGCATCACTGTTGTTCATGGGGACTAATTAAAATCAGGACAGCCACTGAAGTGAAGAATGAGCCATTCTGCTGATGTCGGTCGTCGTGGAGGGGCTCTTAGAGTTTGGCTAAGGAATTCTGGTGCGGATGAAAGGATCTGAAGGTGAACAATCAGGAAATATTGGATGTGCTGGAGTCCACCCAGTCCTCTGAAGAGTCGTGGAGATTTTGAGGAAAATTCCTTTCTCCAGGAGTCAATGGAGGTCTAAGAATAAGCGCGAGAGCATCGCGCTTCAACGTCACCTAAGCTTTCAATGATTGCGCAAGAAAATGCAGGAGAAGGCTTGAAATTGGCTTCAAATTTGGGACCTTGTCAAAATAATAATCGAAATGCCTCCCGTGTCATTGATCCCGATTCGCCGGTCCGAGTGTCCCCTAGGTTCCTCCGCTTACCTTAGCCTGTCACAAGCAGCTTATGAAAGATTCAAATTTCGCCCTCATCGGCACGTCCTTAGATATCTGCTTCAGCCAGAAAAGCCTCTGTGCCTCTACGAGCCTCTGCGCCTCCAAGAGCCTCTGCGCCTCTACGAGCCTCTGCGCCTCTACGAGCCTCTGCGGCCCTACGAGCCTCTGCGCCTCTATGAGCCTCTGCGCCCCTGCGAGCCTCTGCGACTCCACGATCCTCTCCGCCTCCAAGAGCCTCTGCGCCCCCACGAGCCTCTGCGCCTCCAAGAGCCTCTGCGCCCCCACGAGCCTCTGCGCCTCCAAGAGCATCTGCTCCCCTACGAGCCACTGCGCCCCTACGAGCCTCTGCGCCTCCAAGAGCATCTGCGACTCCACGATCCTCTCCGCCTCCAAGAGCCTCTGCGCCCCTACGAGCCTCTGCGCCTCCAAGAGCCTCTGTGCCTCTACGAGCCTCTGCGCCTCCAAGAGCCTCTGCGCCTCTACGAGCCTCTGCGCCTCTACGAGCCTCTGCGGCCCTACGAGCCTCTGCGCCTCTATGAGCCTCTGCGCCCCTGCGAGCCTCTGCGACTCCACGATCCTCTCCGCCTCCATGAGCCTCTGCACCTCTACGAGCCCCTGCACCACCACGAGCATCTGCGCCTCCGCGAACCTCTGCGCCCACAGGAGCCTCTTTGCCCGCACGAGTCCCTTCATCTGCCACCACATCCCTCCGCCACGATGCCACTCGACAAATGAATAAATAACAAATGAATAAATCGTTGACAGGACAACACCGTTGTCCTCCGACATCCGCTCAGCCTACACACATCCGCCCGTGGGTGCCTTATGAAAGCCCAACAATCCTCATCACGATCGTTTCCGAAAACCGTCCCTCCACACCGTGGCAGTCCTCCCCCGGACATCCCCCCACTTGACATCTCAGTTCACTTTGTCAGGACGGATAAGGGACGAAAATTGAATTCGCTCCACAAATAGATCCTCAAATGCAGGCATACAACGTCTCCTCCAGACGTATCCCGGCTTTTGATGAACATCCGTTGTCCCCAACTGCACGGGAGGCGGTTCTTGTTCCATCTCAGCATCCAGCGGTGCTTCCAAAAATAAATTCAATCGAAATTTAAAGCCCGGATCCTCATCAATCGCGATACAAACGGTTTGCGACATCATCCGTCATCCGGGCACAGTCGAACGTGATGGCATTGAACTCCCGTCCCAGAACAGCGGGCATCACTCATGAATGTTTGCTGAAGCTGACCCGGGGAACACATGTGTCAGCGGGTGTGTGTGTGTTCCTTTCGCATCAAAGAACAAGCAATTTTCTCCATAACTAGCGCCTCAGGGATGTCGTGACAAGGATGTCAGGCGTGCGTGTGGCGCGACGGAACACTCGAAGGAGTCGCTTTGACGGGTGTGGATGGATCCACACACAATTGAATGAATGTTAATGAGATCCTTCGACGGAGTTGTCATTTCGGGGGGATTGGGATCGGGAGGCATACCATTCGTGGCTATTTCGAGAGTGGTGCAAAGGTTTATGGCGCAACTTGTCGTGGTTCCAAAAATAACTCGTGTTTGATGGGGGATTTGTTGAGGAGCGCTTTTGATGTGTCACCTCTAGACCGTGAAAGTGATGAGGGATCGATTGGGTGTTCGGTTCTGAAGGTTCTGGCGGATGGTTCTGACGGTTTTCATGGTTTTGAGAGTTCTGACGCTTCTGACGCTTCTGACGGTTCTGGCGGCTCTGGCGATTCTTACAGTTCTGACGGTTCTGACGCTTCTGGCGGTTCTGATGCTTCTGACGCTTCTGAGGTTTCTGACGCTTCTGGCGGTTCTGACGTTTCTGACGGTTCTGTCGTTTCTGACGCTTCTTACGGTTCTGGCGGCTCTGGCTACTCTGGCGGTTCTGACGCTTCTGACGCTTCTGATGCTTCTTACATTTTTGACACTTCTGACGGTTATGATGCTTCTGGCAGTTTAGACGCTTCTGGCGGTTCTGACTCTTTTGACGCTTCGGACAATTCTGACGCTTTTGGCGGTTCGGACGGTTCTGACGGTTGTGACGCTTCTGAAGCTTCTGACGATTCTGACGGAATTGAAAAATTGAATGCTTCTGACGCTTCTGAGGCTTCTGAGGATTCTGACGCTTCTGACGCTTCTGAGGCTTCTGGCGCTTCTGGCGCTTCTGACGGTTCCGACGTTTGTGACTCTTCAGACCCTTCTGACGTTTCTGACGGCTCTGGCGCTTATGACGCTTCTGACGCTTCTGATGGTTCTGACGCTTCTGACGATTCTGACGGTTCTGATGCCTCTGACGCTTTTGATGCTACTGACGCTTCTGACGGTTCTGGCGGCTCTGGCGATTCTGACGTTTCTGACCGTTCTGACGTTTCTGACGGTTCTAAGGCTTTGGAAGCTTCGGACTCTTCGGACGATTCTAACGGTCCCGGAAGATCTGACGGTTCACAGAGACATCATATTTCTGCTGAATTTTCACTGATTGTCTGTCTCGACGTGCCTGAGTTTCCCTGCAGTGCCCTTGCCTCATGGATGCCGAATGACTTCCTGCACCTCTTGAGCATGAGTTTGGATGACTTTCACCTTCGGGTATGGCGCCCGATGGAGTCACGTTGAATGCAAGTTTCTCCCAGTTTCCCAAGTGTCACTCCCTGCTCCAAGAAAAACAATGAAACTTCTTAGTGCGCCTTCTGCCACCCGTCCTCAAAACAACCACTCAATCCCATACCACTTTGGCATCGCACTAAATCAACCTCAAACCCCTGTCACGGGTCGATAAAAATCCCTCTACTCCACCCGACGCCGGCACATCGCCCACGTGCGCTGAGCAGATGTACCTACACAGGAACCCCGCAAAGTCCCTCACGTCTGTGGAGGACTTAAAATTGAAATCTATTGACGGTATCTGTGTGAGATATTTGAAAAGGGATGTGTATCCTAGTACCTCCCATACATCTGTCTACGGACACCGAGAGCAATATCAATTATTCAAATCAATTGGGAATGTTTGTCTCGTTCGTTCGTTTCCTCCTCCATTTTCTTGTAAATATTTACCGAAAAGGAAGAAAAAAAGCGGATAGATTATGGATTCATGCGGCGAAAAGCGGACGTTTTGCAGGATAATGCAGGAGAGGATGGGCACTGTTCTTTGGTAAGCACTTATTTTTGTTCAGTCAACGCTTTTCCCGGGTGTGGTCGTGGAACACACGAAAGCCATCATGGATTTAGGGAAATCTATGAGATGCGTAAAAAACAATTTGCCAGAGTAATTCCCTGTGAAAGGTTATGGATTACGCTGAGCAGCCCTGTCAGCGGTTTGCAGTTCAAAACTTAATTTGAGATTCATAAGACAGATCATGAACATTTTGAATTTCAAGAGATTTTTGACTCCTTGAACTCTGGCAATTGCCCTAGTCTTTGTTTTTGAAGTTTGATCACGTTGTAAATAAATTATTAAGTGAGGTAGTCTCACAGAACTGGTGGGAGAGAGGTTTTGGGTGGAGGATGACCTTGAGAATGTGGAATCCTGTGTCGGTGGATGGTGATTCAGTTGGAGGCTACAATTTTAAATGGAAATCTTTTGAGAAATTTGTGAAAAGATGAGGGAAACGTATTCAATATTTGGAAAGGAGAAATGTTGACATTTAACGTGGTGGATAGTAAGAAAAACGGACGAGGATACAAAAACCGTGATCAAGCAATTGATTCAAATCTGTCCATTCAACCCCATCTTCACTCTCCTACAGGCGCTCATTTTTGAAAGCCATATGTAATGTTCAGTTAGTCCTGCTTTCTTTCGGGTTAAATGTCAATGTTTGAGCTGTCAAATAAATTTAAAATTTTTGCATCTAGTCGAATCTGAGTTTGACTTGTGGAGTTCGTAAATTGTAACCTCCTATTGAATCACCCGTACAAACGACATCTTTGCTTAGTTCGTTCTCTGTTGCACGAGGTATTTGAAGCCAAATGTTGGTCTTGAGCCCCTCAGCTTCACTTCTTATTCTTCTTCTTAGGACGCTACAGTCCGAGGTGGACCTGGGCCTCACCCTCAGCTTCAGCTTGCCATCTCGAAAACCTCTCGGAGATTTGGAGGTATTTCGTTGGGTTGACTGTAGCCACTTTCGTTTGACTCCAGCCTCTTGCTTTAGCCTCGAATGTACCTGAGGAGTCACTGAAGGACCTCTGTGGGGCTAGACTGATGAAAAGGACAGACGGTTTTAGGGCCTTAACTCCTGCGACGCCATATTTTTCATCGTCGTGGTGGAATCAAAACAGAATTTCTCCTTGAAATCACTCCTTCCTTCAATCGCAGCTACATTTCCGTCGTCCCTTTGATCCTTCCGCAGTCTTAGTTGCTCCTCCCACCACTCCACCCACTGAAGTCATCCTCCTTGAAGTTATGCTCACAAATAGACCACCATTCCACCACCGCTTTGTCCCACCCACACAGTTTCACATTTCTGCCATCAAATCACTCTTGACAGACCACCACGCAAGTGGTTGAGCCCACAATTGAGTTCAGCATCCAGCCGAGAATGGACTAATGGGTTTGTTTTGCAGCCGAAGGATGAAATTTTAAAATTCATCGAAAACCACAGAGTTCCATGGCCACTTCAAACAACAAAGAAACGAATGGAAGCCCAAGACAAATTTCAACTCATCTCGAAGGCAAATTGGGATATGCCCGCCCTTCTCCCATCCATCTCGCAGCAGCCCTTTACAACTGAATTTCTAAGAATAGAGACTACAAGTGTGAGCACAGTCGAACAGGACCTCTGGTGAGCAAACCCCTGGCCCCCACAGTCCATCATTCATTGTCTCGCCTTTCATGTTGCCATCAAATGAACGCATTTCCTAATGAAAACGGATCCCCTAAGCCATGGAATCAATCTCTTATGCTTCTGCATACAGCTTGGCTCTTTGTGTTTGTTCTTGAAATTTCGAAGGCAGACACTCAAGGGGAGATGAGTGAGGCGGGGCGTGCCAGTGAGTGAGCTCACATTGTTTCGGGAAATTGAATTCAAAATTGAAACTCTCTTATTGCCTTGGCCAGCATTGCAGTTGTTCGTTGTCTAATTGAGGGGAGAAGGAGAGGAGAGGAGAGGAGAGGAGAGGAGAGGAGAGAAGAGCAGAGGAGAGCTCCTTGTGGGGCGTCTTTGTTTGGTCAAAGGTTTTCAAAGCTAAACAGTTGCACCTGGGGCGGGGCTTAGCCCATTCACTCCTTCAAGTCGTGCTGTGAGATGGAAATGAAAGGGAATCGATATCGTTCATTTACAGACCCTAATTGGAAGTTTCTACGAATCCAAATGAACATCTCTGGGCTATTTGTGGCTACAAACGAACATCTCCTCACAGGACACAGGACGCATGGGTTTTCGAAGGCCATCAAGTGGCCCTTGCGACTGTGGGAAGCTTTATTAATGTAGAAGCTGCTGTTCACAGATGCCATAGGTTTCAGAGCAGTGTTCCATTTTGCTGTAAGAGCATGAGCCCAACATGTCACCCTTGTGGCATCCCATAGATCAGTCCCCATCTACGAGAAATCAGCGTTTCATCATGGACACAGTTTCTTCTGCAAAAATCCCGCAGAGATCAACTCATAAAATCATTCACGAAGAATTGCATTTTGCTATAAAAGCATGAGGTCAACATGTCACCCTTGTGGCACCTCATGATTCATTCCCCTTCTGCGAGAAATCAGCATGTCATCATGGACGCAGCTGCAATGACTTCTTCTGCAAAAGTCCCGCCTCATTAAGTCCTACACTATGAGTTGCGTTCTGCTAAAAGAATATAAGCCCAACATGTCAACCTTGTGGCATCCCATAAATCAGTCTCCATCTAAGAGAAATCAGCGTGTCATCATGGACGCAGCTACAATGAATTCTTTTGCAAAAGGCCCACCTCGTCAAGTCCTACACGATGAATTACAATTTGCTAAAGAGCATGAGTCAAACATGTCAGCCTTGCGGCACACCACAAATGAAGCCTTTTCCACTGAAAAATGTCTTACTTCCGACTTATTGAACGAAACTCCAGCTGAAACTACCTCGTTAAGTCCTAAACGATGAATTGCATTTCGCTGTTAGAACATGAGCCCAGCATGCCAACCTTGTGGCACCCCATGGATCAGTCCTCTTCTACGAGGAACCAGCTTGTCATCATGGACGCAGCTGCAATGACTTCTTCTGCAAAAGATCCGTCTCATCAAGTCTTTCACGATGAATTGCATTTCGCTTTAAGGAGTTGAGCCCAACATGTCAACCTTGTGGCACTCCATGCATCAGTCCCTTTTCACTTAAAAATTTCATATTTTCCGGCATGTCACCATGGTCGCAGCTGCAGCGACTTATTGAACCGCGCTCTTCGATGACCGTCCCAACGACGAATTAGCTTACTCAGGGGATTAATAAGGCGATCACTCTGCTCTCCGTTACCTACGCCCGACATAACCTGTTTTCACAGCCAACCGATGGTCCACACATAATCCATCTCACCTAGGACCTCGAATAGCTGACAACTTACTCTTTTCATCATCAAAATGCTTTTTCATCTTCCTGGCGCTCGTTCTCGCAACATCCCTCGCCCGGCATTGAAAAGGATTAAACTCCGTGCTATCGATGATGGAATGAAAAAAGGCATAAAATAGTTATCCTCTCCCAACGACTGTGTCCTCCCGTGCCATCTGTGCTCTCATATGTCTGAATGTCACGCAATCAAATCTCAAGATGACCGAGAGACCTCCTCTCTCTCTCCACATCCTTCAAGGAAATCGAAGGTCAGGCGCGTACTTCAACCAGGCGGCTGTGGGGCGTGAAGGTGGTTATTACGAAATTAAATATCCGACATGTTTCGATGTCGCATGTCGCAGGGCACGCAAGGGTTATTTCATCCGACTCCGGAAGGGGATCGCTCGCAAAGCGATTTGTACGTGCATACCGGGAGGTGATTGATTTAGTCAGACGGGCGCCTGATGTCACCCGCACGACACGAGGGCGACGTTCGTGATGAACGATTACGTGACGTGGAGTTAATAGAAAAATTTAGGAACGCCCAGAAGTCGTGGCCTAGACATCGAGTTGGAGCCCATCGGGTTGGGACAACAAATTGATTGAAACTACAGAGGGGGCGTGGGTGATAAAAAGGAATTTTTAATGTCACCGTTGAACCAAATACGCTGAGGTCTCTGTAGAGGGGGGGTGGTTTGAGTTCACAAGGATGTGTCATATTCGAGGCACATTCTGGTGGAAGAAAGTAGGGGCCCCATGATGGACTAAAGAGCTCTTCAAGACCTTTTCGGAAGCCGCTTGCTAGAGCCGCTTGCTGGAGCCGCTTGCTAGAGCCGCTTGCTAGAGCCGCTTGCTAGAGTCGCTTGCTAGAGCCGCTTGCTAGAGTCGCTTGCTAGAGCCGCTTGCTAGAGTCGCTTGCTAGAGCCGCTTGCTAGAGTCGCTTGCTAGAGCCGCTTGCTAGAGTCGCTTGCTAGAGCCGCTTGCTAGAGCCGCTTGCTAGAGCCGCTTGCTAGAGCCACTTGCTAGAGCCGCTTGCTAGAGCCTTGCTCTGGGCACTGCGTCGGTCCTTTTGAGAGATAAGGGCAAGTCAAGATGTTACAACTGGCTGGTGCAATTGGTTAAGTGCCTGCCTAAAGTTCAAGGGGTTCCAGGTTCGAATCCCAGTGAAATCGAATCGTTGGAATCAAATTAACGGAACTGGAGTAGGTTGCTACCTGGCAGTACAATGGACCAGTTTTGAGTTGAGTGCTCCAGCAGTGTGTCAAAAATTCTCCGAAAAAAAAAAAATGTCAAGATGTTTGTCAAAAACTGGTGATTCAGTTAGAGGTTCCAATTTGAAATTGATATTTTTTGACAAATTTTTCAAAGATGGGGAGATCGCATGGCATATTTTGAAAGAAGAAATCTTGACATTTGACATAATGGATGCAAAAAAAATATGAAGCAGACACAACAATTGAGGTAGAGGAAATGACTCAAAGCTGTCCATTGACCCCCACCTTCGGTCTCCATTAGACATTCAGTTTTCAATGCCAAATCTGAAGTTAATTGAACCATGCTTTCTTTTGTGTTAAATGTCATTGTCCTGGCTATTAAACTAAGTCAAGAGTTTTGCATATAATGCAATTTTAAGGTTTTTTAGAAGGTTCTTAAAATGTAACCACTTTTGAATCACCTGTGCAAGCGACATCTTTGCTTGCTCCATTCTCTTCTGTCGGACACATTTAAGGTCACATTTTACTTGTCTGGAACTTTGAATTGAAGCAAATTAAGATGAGGAACATGACACACCCCGAGTTCTTCAATTCAAGATGAGGGAGGAACTCCCTCTGATTCAAGAGCTCTTCAGAAGAACCAGAAAAATCATTTTTCAAACTGAAGTGTCTTTCCAATCCATCTCCATCGCCTCCTTGTGATTCAGTCTGTCACCCCCCTCTCCCTGATGCCACAAGGACCCCGTCCTTGACTCAAAGTGCATCCCAGCACCCTTAAAATCTGCACTCCCATGCTCATTGAAGTTGACTCGTCTTCCAAGTCACGCTGAGTTCCTCGAATGTCTCCGTTGGTTCCAATCCAATCCCGCAGTTCCCCACAACAACAACTCACTCGATGACAGATGTTTCGCTTTGACACTCTATCGGTGCCTCAGCAAAGTGCTTCTGCCATGAATGCTGACAAGGACACGCACTCCCCTCTGTGAAATTCAATTAAATTGCCGCCTTCGACAGTGGCACTCCGCAAACAGCGGCATCAGCATCATCAGCATCATCACCGCTGCTGCTTACGAACTTAACTCGCATCCGACTAAAGGACTATTTAACGATTAAGGATGCGGGTGAGGTTTCATCCGCTTTAACGCGCCATATCATGGGGGACGGGCCTCTGTGGAGCACGGTAATTTCACATCAAAGGAACTCCTCGAATGCACCTTTTCGGAGGCATCCTCCGGCTTTGATGGGGAGCCACAATGGAGCGGTGGTGGTGGAGCACAAGGGCGCACAATTTTTTTAATAGCCTTTGGAAGCAGCTTCGTCCTGAAGCAACTTTATGAGGTCAGTCAGATGAACCCCCAGGCCACACCGTCCACGATGAAGTTCCACGTGCAAGGACAACTGCAAACGCAAAGGCAAACGCAAACTTTCACGCAGTCGAACACCAGACCGAGACCATCAGTCAACCAGATCCTGTGGTCGTGCTCGTCGCTTAATCCGTGTCTGTTAACATCTCCATCTGGCGACGTAATTAAAAAGCCGGATAATTGTAGTCAGGCCTCCTCGGCTTCCACTCGAACTGATCACAATGCCCATAGCCCCGGGGAGGGAGACTCTCGGTCGAGCGAGAGCGAGAGAGAGAGAGATGAGATGTATCTCTGTGCGGTTGTTTTCCCACCCTAAATGGATGAAAATTGCTGACGAACGAATTAACTGATGTTCTTGTTGTCCTTGTCGTTGTCGTATCCTTGCACGGCACACAAAAGGCATTAAGGATCCTTCACTGAAATTGAATTGACCTCCTTTTGTGGAGCTGCTGCTGCTGCTGCTGCTGCTGCTGCTCCCACTGTTCCTTGCTGTCGTGAGGATGTTTGTTTGTCGAATGGGATTTCAATAGAAGCACAACATCAGATACTATCCACGAGCTCGGCTGTACATCTCGGACAACTGATGGAAATGACTGGCAGTCGGAAAATAGAAGACAGAGATGTTAACCGGGATTTCTGCTGCAACTCATTCACAATTAGGATGGATTTGAAATGAATGAACTGCTGCTGATGCTGATGGGGGGCAAATGGCTCGATGGCGACGTCTTTGAATGCCATTCCATGAGAGGGGCCGGAGAACAACACGATGATGGGTGCGAAAGTGTTGTTCTTTGGTCGTTTGGGCTCTGGGGCTCGGTCTGAGTGCACTTCTCAACCTTGAAGCCGGGGTATGGGGGAGGGCAAAAATGTGAGGACGGGCGGTGTTCAACAGATGGCTCATGTTGGGCGCCAGATCTTGTGTCGGGCGCCAGTTTTAGTTCGAAGCGAGAGGGAGAGGCTTTGTTCCTTTGATTGTTTCTCTCCAATTGAAGGCGGTGATGCTCAACAGAGGGCACATGTAGGGCGCCTGATAGTTCGCGTTGGGCGCCAGTTTCGGTTCAAAGCGAGAATGTGGAGAGGGAGAAGCAGATGGCTCATGTCGGGCGCCTGATGGTTCATGTTGGGCGCCAGTTTGAGTTCGATGCGAGAATGTGGAGAAGAAGAGGCAGATGGCTCTTACCGGGCGCCAGTTTCACTTCGAAGCAAAAATTTGAAGAGGAAGGGCTTTGTTCCTCTGATTTTTTCTCTCCAATCGAAGGTGTTGATGCTCAACAGATGGCTCATACCACGCGCCAGATCTTATGTCGGGCACCAATTTCACTTCGAAGCGAAAATGTGGAGAGGGAGGGGCTTTGTTTATTTGATTGTCTTCTCCAGTCGAAGGCTCAACAGATGCTCAAGAGAGTGCTCACGTCGGGCGCCTGATGGTTCATGTTGGGCGCCAGTTTGAGTTCGATGCGAGAATGTGGAGAAGAAGAGGCAGATGGCTCTTGCCGGGCGCCGGTATGGGAGAGGGCAAAAATGCGAGGACGGGCCGTGTTCAACAGATGGCTCATGTTGGGCGCCAGATCTTGTGTCGGGCGCCAGTTTCACTTCAACACGAAAATGCGCAGAGGGTTTGTTCCTTTGATTGTTTCTCTCCAATTGAAGGTGGTGATGCTCATGTCGGACGCCAGTTCTGATGCCGGGTGCTGGCTTGAGTTCGATGTGAGAATGTGGAGACGGAGGGGCAGATGGTTCATGTTGGGCGCCAGTTTCGGTTCAAAGCAAGAATGTAGAGAGGGAGAGACAGATGGCTCATGTCGGCCGCCTGATGGTTCATGTTGGGCGCCAGTTTGAGTTCGATGTGAGAATGTGGAGAGGGAGAGGCAGATGGCTCATGCCGGGCGCCAGTTTCATTTCGAAACAAAATGTGAAGAGGGAGGGCTCACGCCGGGCGCCAGTTTCACTTCGAAGCAAAAATGTGAAGAGGGAGGGCTTTGTTCTTCTGATTGCTTCTCTCCAGTCGAAGGCTTACACTTCCGTGTTGTTAGATCGGAGGCATTCAGCCGCAATTGTAATTAAAGCTGAAAAGTAATTGGCATCGACGATGGGCTCAAAGAGCCTTTGATAGCTGGTGCTGTGGTCTATGACTAGGCATAGGAATGTGTGCAGAGGATGCGAAGATTGGCAATGACTTCCAATCGGCATCTGTAAAGAAAACTGCCAGCGATTAGGGAGATGCAATCGTGGTAGAGACTGCCTGAGGTTGGAGAGACTGTCAGACGATTATAGAGCCCGCCTGGTCCTGTGGAGACGATTGTCAGGAGGCTTAAGAGGGAGTCCAACGAGACTAATGAATAAATTCGTTGCAGGAGGAGCCTTATTGGCTCAAAGGACCCTCGTTGTGCCTCCATTTCTCATTCAGACACAAATGGCCATCCCCTTTCCCAATTCTCTTCCCATTCAGGCCCTAAAATCAATTTTTGAAATTCGAGTACGTACTCTGTGCTCTTCCTCCTCTCTGTCTTCCGTTCAACTTTACAAGCAATTTGCTTCCGCATCACCACCTTTGTCTACACCCGTGCCCCTGCCTTCCCAATCCCCCTGTCCTCCACTTTCCCATGTCCTCCCCCTCCCCATGTCTTCTCCCTCTCCCCTGCGTACACCTGTCTACCCCACCACCCTCCATCGGGAGCCACCTTTTCTCTTCAAGAACACTGTGCATCGTTCACTCTCCAATTAACGTGATTCCACGTCGTTTGACTGAAGCGAAAGCACAACATTCAGCCCCCAATCTACAACCCCACATTCCCACAACCCCCACCCCCCAACAATGCAACCCCCCACCCGTTGTGTATCAAGAGGGGATGACGAGGAATGCAGCCATGCTCACGATAGCACACACGTACGAGTATACAGTTTCATAAAAGCGGGAAATTGTCGATTTATTTTAATAACATGATTATGAAAATGACTTCCCTCACTTCGTCCTTTATGCCCCGTACTTTTGTAATACACTCCCGCCTCTGCCTCCCCTCCCTTCCCCATCGAGCCGATGTGCGGATGCCTCCTCATCAACCCCCAGCAGGTGGTCGCATGCGATGAGGTACAAGCCCGGTTGTGGGAGTGGAGTGGGGGGCCGGGGGGAGTTGGATAAATGCAAAATTCCACTAGAAACAAACTCATTGCAACTGAATTCCGAACGTGGCTACATTAAGTAATACAAAACTACGGACAGGCAGGAGTCCATGGGCTTCGCGTTGCGATGTTGCGGGAGCAGTTATGGCCTCGTGGTGCTGGTTACGGCCATTTGAAGAATTTTTGTGTGGAAGGGGTCGGCCATTTTTCACCGAACGGAACGGATAGTAGCGAGTAATTAATTTTTGCGATGCGCACAATGGAATTTGAAAGCGGAAGTGCCTTAAATGGCGAGGAAACGTTGTTTGGGGATTTTTTTTCTGCTGAAAGAGATGAGGAATGCGCGAGGAATGCAGTGGATAACTGATAGCTCTGGAGGAGGGATGGGGTACCTCATTAAGTTGAATAGTTGGTGTACAATTTGGGGGTGGATTCATCCCTTCCGCTTGTCAACTCAGCTAGACACTCAAGAACCATTAGGATTTTGGATTTCAAGGAGGCTGAGGCTGAGGCTGAGGCCGAGACTGAGACTGAGACTGAGACTGAGACTGAGACTGAGGCTGAGGCTGATGCTGAGGCTGAGACTGAGACTGAGACTGAGACTGAGACTGAGACTGAGACTGAGACTGAGACTGAGACTGAGACTGAGACTGAGACTGAGACTGAGACTGAGACTGAGACTGAGACTGAGACTGAGACTGAGACTGAGACTGAGACTGAGACATTTGCACTGCACTGCAAATGGATTAGACTCTGGACATATAACCGGTAGTGTTAGATGCCCAGAGTATAAAAAAGCCCTAGAGAGCTTACACGCGAAAACATGAAAATTTTGCAACTAAATCTTAATCATTGCTAGGTAGCTCAGGATCTATTGCAACAGACGGTCCGCGAGCAGAAGGTCGACATTGCAATACTGTCCGAACAGTACTGTAGTTTGAACTTGGGTAACTGGGTGCACGATGCAACGAAAAAAGCCGCTATATGGGTATGTGGAAATGCCAAGTTCCAGATACCACCTCTCGGCGCGGAAAACTACTTTGTACGGGCGAAGATAAACGACGTGTACATATACAGCTGTTATGTCCCCCCAAGTCCTACAATTGATCAGTTCGAACGTGTCATTGAAAACATAGTTTGCGATGCTAAGGATCATACCCCAGCAATTATAGCCGGCGACTTTAACGCATGGGCAGTAGAATGGGGAAGCGTATTAACAAATAGAAGAGGAACCATTCTACTCGAAGCCTTTTCTAGTTTGGACGTCGTCTTAGCTAATGTGGGAAATACGAATACGTTTAGTAGAGCGGGTGCAGGTTCGATAGTAGATATCACTTTCGTTAGTAGTAGCTTATCTAGGCATACGACCTGGCGAGTCAGCAACCACTACACTCACAGTGATCATAACGCGATTTTAATAGATGTATATATTCCTCTACATTTTAGAAACATTCCGCGTCAACTTAGTAAAACGAAATGGAACGTGAACACCTTAGACGAGGAGCTCTTAGAGTATGCAATCGCCGAAGCTATAGTCGAAGGGAGAACAGCAAACGAGATTGTTAGCCTAGTAACGCGACAAGTACACGTTGCCTGCGATACATCGATGGCTAGAACGGGAAGTCAGAATCGCCGCCGGCCAACGTATTGGTGGAACGAGGAGATCAAGGAACTCCGATCGGCGTGCCACAAGGCGCGAAGAAAATATCAGAGATCTAGACAACGCGACCCAGAAAGACACCTCTTATTGCGAGCAGGGTACAAAGAGGCACGTGCGGCACTTAAATCTGCCATTAAGTCTAGCAAAAGACAGTGTTTCAAGGATCTTTGTGACCAATTGAATGAGAATGTATGGGGTAACGCGTACAAAATTATAACCGCGAAACTCAAGACGCCTCAGAGGTCATCGCCAACCTGCCCATTATTGCTCCGTAGAATCGTTGAAACTCTGTTCCCTTTCAAAAATGACGGGGTCGCACTATACGAAATCCGTGAACAAAGCGAATCCATTCCTGCGGTAACAAACGACGAGCTCTCAGCGGCAATTAATAGAATAAAAGATCGAAAAGCTCCCGGTCCCGACGGTATACCCAATCGGGCATTAAAAGTAGCTATAAAAGCCCGCCCGGACATATTCGTCAGCATGTATAATGCATGCTTGAATGAGGGAATTTTTCCGCAGCAATGGAAATACCAACGGTTGGTATTATTACCGAAAGGAAATAAACCACCGGAAGAGCCGTCATCTTACCGACCACTCTGTATGCTCGATACTATGGGCAAAATACTAGAGAGAATAGTATGTAATAGACTACAGCCCATCATCGAAGCCAATGATGGACTCGCGGAATACCAGTATGGCTTTAGAAAGGGCCGATCGACAATTGACGCGATCAAAGTTGTAACGGACAAAGCCCGGACAGCCATAGAAGGTAGACGATGGAGAGGAGGCAGTAAAAACTACTGCGCCGTGGTAACACTTGACGTGAAAAATGCGTTTAATTCGGCGAACTGGACACGTATTTTACAACGTCTCGAACGATTAAATGTACCGAAGTACATATTAAGATTAATTAGGAGCTATTTTACCGATAGGTTGCTCCTCTATGATTCTGACGACGGAACGAAGTTGCATAAAATTACAGGGGGCGTGCTTCAAGGTTCAGTGCTAGGTCCTCTACTATGGAATGTGATGTACGACGACATTCTACGACTCCCGGTTCCAAGAGAAGCCTCTATCATAGGCTTCGCGGACGATATTGCGGTGGTTGTAGTAGCGAAACGACTAGAAGAAATCGAGTTATATTGCAACGAAGCAATAGCTTTGATAAAAAACTGGCTTTGCCACATGAGTTTAGACCTTGCGGATCATAAAACGGAATCCGTGCTAATCACGAGTAGAAAGGTACGGGAGACGATAACGATAAAAGTCGGAGAGCACAACATTATTTCCTGGGAGTGATGATTGATGCTCGCCTTAATTATAAGCATCATCTCGCGTACGCTTGTGAGAAATCGTCGAAAGCGATAAGCGCTCTTTCGAGACTCATGTCAAATGTCGGCGGACCGAAGCAAAGTAAACGGTTAATGCTGGCGGGAGTTGTAACATCCATACAGCTGTACGGGGCATGAAAGACGCCAAATCTGTCTATAGATTATGTGCACTGAGAGTTTGCAGTGCATTTCGGACGGTATCCCACGACGCGATATTGGTACTATCCTCCATGGTACCCATCGATATTCTAGCTCTAGAAGCTAGAAGACTTTATGACCAACGCGTGCAAGTCGGGCCCACTGTGAACCACGCGAAGAAAATAGAAAGAAGTCGCAGCATAGAAATGTGGCAACAACGATGGAACGTGTCTCAAAAAGGGAGATGGACGTACCGATTAATCCCAAGGATTGAAAATTGGGTAAATCGAAAACACGGTGAGGTTAATTACTATCTTACACAGTTTTTGACTGGTCACGGTGGCTTCCGTGAATACCTATTCAAGCGGAACCGTGACTCAAGTCCTTTCTGTCCTCGATGCCTACACGCGGAAGAAAATGTGGAGCATGTTTTCTTTGAATGCCCCCGTTATGATAACGAAAGAGATATTATACATGAAAAATTTGGTGAACAGCCGACACCAGATAACATAGTCGAGTATATATTAAAAAGCGAAGATTATTGGGCTGCAGTAAACGATGCAGCAGTACGAATAATGTGCGATCTTAGGAACGCAGAACGACAGCGGAACGCGAATTCGCTAAACACCTAGTGACGAAGCAAATAGCTCGAACCCGTCCCTCGTGAAGTAATACCTAGCGGTAGTTCCGCGAGGGAGCAAGTAAACGGGAAGATTGACTGGGGGTGGTTTTAGCCGGTAAGAATCCGGCACTACCAAAGGACGACGGACCTTTGGTGCCTATGCAAGGTTTCCACCTCCTCTCGCACAAAAAAAAAAAAAAAGACTGAGACTGAGACTGAGACTGAGACTGAGACTGGGACTGAGACTGAGACTGGGACTGGGTTTGGCATTCCCATTCCCCATTCCCTTCGTCCTTCTCCAAGGACTTGGTTTCCCAGGGAGTTCAGAAGAGTCTAAACCCTTTCCCAACTCAGTCCTAGTTTTTTTTCGATGACTCTTCAGAGCCCTCCGGCTTCTCCATCCTCTCCCTCTTCACAAATGAATGTTAACCACTCTGAATACCTTTTAATCTCTCTCTCTCCCCTCCTTCGCGGAAAAAGAGAAAAGTCGTCATCTCATAATTTCCGGGAAGTACCATCCCCACCCGAGGTGAACTCTTTTCTCGTTCTCCTCCGACTGCATGATCCCCCTTTCGACAGAAATTCACTTGTATTCTGAATAAATTCCTCATCTCAAGTGTGCGCTCTTCGTTTCGCAAACAATACGCCCCATCCCCTCACTCACCATGGTTTTTACTGTCGAAAAAATGTTTGAATGTTAAATTCACATTTAATTCGTTTAAAATGAAATTAAGTGCGCTCCGATAAATAAACGAACACATTCCGAGTGCTCTGCCATTTCACAGTGAAAATTCCATGTCATACGTGCCACATTGAGTGGTTCGTTTAATTCGGATACAAATTGTGGATGGAAGCAGATAAATATCTGCACGTTCGTCTGTATCCGTTTCATGTTTTTGCTCTTCTCTGTTTCTGGTCTTGTTTTTTTTTCGCTCTCCGTACACATTATTCATCTCCAAAGACACAAAGTATCTTTATTGGATACTAAAGCGATTGTGTATCCATGAGTTTAATGTCACAAGTGCGTTTCATTGTCATTCCATGTATCTGCGCTTGTCGTTCTTCATATCCATCGATTCAGGCGGAGTGCCAGAGTGTCTTTGAGTAATTCTGAGGCGGAATTGTTTGTCATATGAGGCTATAAGAAAGTATTACTCACACGTGCTTCGGACTATTTTTCGGTTAATTTAGAAAATTCCAATAGTGACACGTCGGGATGGGATTCTGGGATAGTCTGCATGCATGTGTGAGAGTTTATTAAATGAAGAGGAGTAGTTTTGGTTTCATTTTCTTGTCTTAAGCTGCTTTAAGCTGGTTCGGTCTATTCTGTGGGGAGGGGTTGTTTTTTGACACCATTTCGCAGGATATTTCTGTTTTCATTTGGTTACGGTGTCAGATTGGGGTTTGTTAATGCATTGGCTACGATTTTTTTTGCAGTTTTCCTCTAATTTTAGGGTTCACTGGGTCTGTCATTCACGCAGCGTTTGTCTTTTTTTGTGTGATTCACTTAGAGGTTACAATTTAAATTTCACACAAAATGGAAAATTCTTCAGAAAATGACCACTAGTTTTCATGCAGAAGTATGAAAATAAAAGGACATTTAAAAAATGATTTAGTTTAGATCAAACATGCTTCATATTAAGTCTTGTATTTCTCCGATTTTGCAGGGAAGGTTACCAGGAAACCTGTTGAGATGGTTTTTGCGAAGCAATCTGTTACACCTGAAACGAATTTCTATTAATTGAAAGAAATGCTAATTTCTCCCAGTCTCAAATTACCTAAAATCCTTGAATTTCCTTTGGTAGAACCAGAGTTGTGATCAATCGAAATTGTAACCTCCAACTGAACCACTACTTTTACGACTTCATGGCAAAATGGAGAAAGGTTGCAGTCTCTCGCACTCTGTTTGTGAGCTTTGTAAAGACTCTGGGCTCAGAAACATTCTGAAGCTGTAAACAATCACGGCAGGGAAAGAATACGAAACTGTGTTCTTAGATTGGGCGCCACTTTTGCTTGCAATCAAAAGATAACCTCCATCTCATCTGACGGCTCACTCTCTCTCTCTCATTTCCATTGAACTCCATTTTGAAGCTGCAAACAATCAATACAGCGGGAGACTACGAAGGTGTGTCCTTAGATTGGGCGCCACTTTTACTTGCAATCAAAGAATAACCTCCGTCTCATCTGATGGCTCACTCTCTCATTTCCACTGAACTCCATTTTGAAGCTGTTAACAATCAAGACAGGGAAAGGATACGAATCTGTGTCCTTGGAAGGAGCGCCAATTTTCCTTGCAATCAAAGGAACCTCATCTGATGGCCCCTTCTCTCATTTCTTTTGAACTCCATTCTGAAGCTGCAAACAATCACGACAGTGAGAGAATACGAATCTGTGTCCCGAGAAGGGCGCCACTCCGTCTCATCTGATGGCCTACTCTCTCATTCCCAACAAACACCCGCAGCCTTTATCTCTCAAGGGTTTTCAGCACTTCCGTCCCACATTCAACGACCTTCAAGTGTCTTCTCAGCCAGACGTTTGATTAATAACCGCTGTTCCATGAGCCCTCCAGCAGAAGGACAAACATTGCCGGCCGATATCAAAGCCTTTCCCCATGTCAACACGAAAGTGAAAGATTAATGATGCTTCAAATCATCTCACAGCGCCTACGCGTCGACGACCACGTGGACCTAGTGAAGCTTGAAAAACTGTAGCATACTTACAGCCGCCACGTCAGACAGAGAATTCCTTTGAGGCGCGACTTTAAATATCCCCCGACGGTGCGGAGATCCCGCAGCTTCTGTGGGTAATCAGATTCCTTTAGCGGCAGGCCCAAAACTCGCGTCGCAGCCGTCGAGAGGTCGTCGTTCGATCAAAGCTCATCAAGTGGTTAAGTCCCAGCGCGCACATTGACCCCATTTGTAATTTCCTTTGACTGCGTCTAATGAATGGAGTGGGCACAGCGAGCTAAGCCATATCTGGTCCTGGCCTCATTAAATTTTTACTTCGAGCACCACTTTGTCGCGGGTGACTTCCAAAAGTTAATTTACTCCGTGGCTTACCGCAGCCCTGATGTGGGGGCCCCTTCTGCTGGAAACTACCGACCTCGTGTACAACTTCAAACCCGAACACAGCCATTATCAGGCTTAGGCTTGAATCGTCCCTTTTCGGTCGTCACCGCCCACAGACACGTGGTGCTAAATTTAATTAATTCCCAGCCGCTTCTCGAAACCGAAACAATTTTTCCTTCAACCAACGGACATATTCTTCCCTCCCCCAGCATCCTTGTGCTGCGAAGGAGCAATTTATTCAAATTATTCTCGGAACGGTGATGAATTGGCCGCCCTCACCTTCTCCTTCGAAGGTGTCTGCGCTCGCTGTCCCTGACCATCGGCCTGCCATTCAACCCGCCAACCCGAACAGAGTATGGTAATTATTTCATCGTAATTGTAACAAGGATTGTGCCGAGTGAATCCTGCGGGGGATATCTCTTAAACGTGACCCGCCCCGGGCTGGGGGGGGGGGGTTGTGTGCGCCTATTGACTTTCGATGCGTGCCCTGGGATGGCGTGCTCGATACCAGGGCATGACTGGAATTCCGACTGCAGACACGTTGATCCAATAAAAGACGTATGCTGCCAAGTCTGTTATGTGCCTAACGGTAAGTGCTGCGCAAATTGTCGAAAATGTAATCGCCAGAGCAAAGACGAAGCTTGGGAATGGTCCTTCTGTGAGATGTGGGAAGGGGGGATCCTCCAGAGTTGTGAAAGCCTCCCCCGATGGCGTTGTGATGTTGTGCGGTGTTTGCAAAAGTTTTGCCGGGAATGTGGTGCTTAAAGCCGTTTATGACGCGTCGATGGGGCTCTTAAAGTTAAAGAGGATGGCAATCGAGTTGCTCGCCGCAGCTGACTCTGCCAATTCGCTTTCTTTTAAAGGACAATGATCAGGTTAATCGAATTCCTGACAAACTGAGATTTTACAGGCAGCGTGCTGTTGTGATTTCCCCTAAATTGATGAAGATTGACGATGTGGAGGGGGATTTTTGCGTGGGATCGTTGAGGAGACTCTGATGTTGAAGCGATATCGAGGGGGAACGTTGAAGAGACTCTGATTTTGAAGCGATTTCGCGGGGGAACGTTGAAGAGACTTCGATTTTGAAGCGATTTCGCGGGGGAACGTCGAAGAGACTTCGATTTTTGCGGGGGAACGTCGAAGAGACTCCGATTTTGAAGCGATTTCGCGAGGGAACGTTGAAGAGACTTCGATTTTGAAGCGATTTCGCGGGGGAACGTCGAGGAGACTCCGATTTTGAAGCGATTTCGCGGGGGAACGTCGAAGAGACTCCGATTTTGAAGCGATTTCGCGAGGGAACGTTGAAGAGACTTCGATTTTGAAGCGATTTCGCGGGGGAACGTCGAGGAGACTCCGATTTTGAAGCGATTTCGCGGGGGAACGTCGAAGAGACTCCGATTTTGAAGCGATTTCGCGAGGGAACGTTGAAGAGACTTCGATTTTGAAGCGATTTCGCGGGGGAACGTCGAAGAGACTTCGATTTTAGAGCGATTTCGCGGTCGCGGGGTATCAGACTGCTACTAGGCCCAACCTCACACAACTCAAGACTCTCTCTGATTGTGATTTTGTCATCAACAGAGGATCAATCACTGGCTGTAGTCTTATAGTCGACGGCCCAGCTGTTGGCCAGCTACGCCACAGACAGAGCCTCTTTCATCGACTGTGCCACGGCAACTGCCTGTATACTGGACTTAACTGTATCCCTGCCATCCGCAAAAACTCCTTTGAAGACACCAAAACTCACTAAGATCGAATTAGCATGCTTCAGCCCCTTATATACCGCTAAACACAAAATTTACTTGCAATTCCCTCGCATTTTCTGACTTTATCGCAGTTTTTCTTGAATATCTCTCACAAATAACGGTTCATCAGGCTTCCCGTTAATTCACCATGGAGGTCATTCCCTGCCCTACAAATGTGCCTCATATCACTTTTTTGTAGGTCTCACCATTTCCGAGATACAAGGAATCCAAGACCTACACTCGAGCGGTTCCGGTGAGCAACTCTTCAGAGCCCAATTTCCAAGCTGAGAATTATTGATTTTTACTCGACTTTTTGGTGAATGTGAAAAAACGCCTTTTCCTGGTCAGTTTTTATGGAAAATCGTGAATATCTCAAAAACCATCCGAGGGATTCGAATAAAATTTGGCACACATAAAGGACATAGGACGGGCTAGGATGTTTGAGAAAATCGTCCTTGAAAGACCTTTCGTTTCAAGAATATTCGACATGACAGCATAATTGTCCTTTTTTCAATGAGTTGTCCTTAGAAAAAGGACTTAAAAAGTGGATCCTTTTGTAGAGCTCATTAAAGTCTACAAAATTGGTCATGAGAGTCCTTGTCGTAGGATGCACGGTTTTAAGGATATTGAGAGTCAAATGTGGATGCCTCCATACGAGGTTGTTCAGTCATAACAGCCTTGTAATTTTTTCACTGAGTTATCCTTGGAGAAATGAATCAAAAATTATATTTTCTTAATGAGCTCATTTTTGTCTACAAAATTGAGCATTATCTTTTTTTCCATAGTATGGATGGTTTTAAAGATATTGAGAGTCAAAAGTGGATGCCTCCATACGGAGGTGTTCAGTCACAAGGGTCTTTCTCATTTTTTGACTGAGTTATCCTTGGAGAAATGATTCAAAAAGTATTTTTTCTTAAAGAGTTCATTCTCGCCTACAAAATTGATTAAGAGCTTTTTTCCGTAGGATGCATGGTTTTCAGGACATTTCGAGTCAAAAGTGTATGCTTCTATACGGGGTTGTTCAGTCACAACCGCCTTTATCATTTTTTCACTGTGTTATCCTTGGGAAAAGGATTGAAAAAGTATTTTTTCTTAAGGAGCTCATTTGTATTTACAAAATTGGTAATGAGCCTTTTTTCCCTAGGATGCACGGTTTAAAAGATATGGACAGTCAAAAAATGATACTTCCATACGGAGGTGTTCAGTCATAAGGGTCTTTGTCATTTTTTCACTGAGTTATCCTTGGAGAAATGAGTCAAAAATTATGTTTTCTTAAAGAGCTCATTTTTGCCTACAAAATTGGTAATGAGCCTTTTTTCCCTAGGATGCATGGTTTTAAGGATATTTCGAGTCAAAAGTGGATGCTTCCATACGGAGGTGTTCAGTCACGACCGTCTTTGGTTTCAAAAAGTTGTTTCCTTTGCCAAAACGGTTCGTCCTGGATAACAGTTGTGTTTGGTGAAATTGTAGGCAGAGGGATGGAGAATGTATAGGATGTGATTGCCGTTATCACATTCCACTCTCACCCCTCTTTTCGAGGTTTCAAATGTCAAATGTCGTGCACTGTTCGTCTTAAAGTGGATTCACTTGTCGTTTGTTCATTGGAATTTGGGCTGTTTACGAGACAAGGATGTTCATCCTTCATCGGCAACTCCAGAGGCTTCCATCAGTCTTCTTAGACTTCTTTCTTCTTTTGATGGCGCTTCACTCTGGGCCTCAGCCAACAAGCTTCTCCAGCTGGCACGCTCTTTAGCCAGCCGCCTCCAATTACGAACCCCAAGTTGACTGAGGTCCTACTCCTCTTGTGTAGGTCATCGATTTCGTGGGCATCCTCTATGGCGTTGGCCCACATGCCACAGTCTCAGGCACAAACCACAGTCTTATCAGAGCCTCAAGAAGACCAAAGGCATCCCTAACCAAGTCTTCTACGAAAAATTAGGCAACTCACGTGGAATCACCAGCGCAGAGGTCCACTTTGCTTAGTCCCTTCGCTGTTGCCTGAGGTATTTAAAGTCAAATTTTGGTTTTGAGCTCCTGAGCTTCACTTCTTCTTCTTCTTCTTCTTCTTCTTCTTCTTAAGGCGCTACAGTCCAAGGTGGACAGTCAACATGCCTCTCCAGCCAGCACGATCTCTCGCCAGCTGTCTCCAGCCGGCCGAGGTCCCCTTCGACTTGTGTGCCCCACCTTGTGCGTGGACGTGTTGTCCCACAGGCTCAGAGTCGGAAACTTAAGTCTGCTAACGACTAATTCAAGAAAAACGAACTAAATTTGAGGCGATTAGGGAAAAGTTCAAAGCTCCATTAAAGCACGACCAAATTCAGGTCCTCTCCGACAGCAAAGTCATCACCTGGTGCCGTCCACAAGATGTTTTCCCTCATTACTCCCCCTCAACTGTGGACTAAGAAGATCTTGAAGCCCCTTATCGTCCGAAACTCAAAATTAATTTGACGACAACTGCTGGGTTTCATTTTGACGAAATCCCCTTCAAGGTAAGCACGCACACATGCCGGCGAAACTTTTCCAATGAACCTGAGAGGCCATCAAAGTTGTTGACAAACTCCTCAATCAGCCAGACGACGGAAGGACCCAGGCCTGCAGTCCAAATTCAATCAATAACACATTTGTCAATTCCGCGTCGTGACAGGTCGGTCGAAGGTCACGGTGGTGAGCCACAAAAATAAGACAAATATCCACCACATGTCGGGGAAACCAGAGCAATTACCGAGCGCCTTTGAGGACCAACTTTGATGTGCCTCGGCAGGAATTAGACGGCCACTTGGGACGCTCGCAGAGGCTGATACATCGTCCCCGTTGCCGTGTCCGCAAATAGACGAGTATTTCTGTTCCCAGAGACATCTCGGGGGACGCACGCAGGTGGAAAATATTCTTTTCGATTCTTCGGTTCATCAATCTTTCGGCGACGCGCGCGCCGCATCCCCCGAAAGGATTCGAGGAAAGTTCTTTGCATTTATTTTCGGAACGAGATTGTTGTGGGAATAGAACTCTCAGGTGCTTGCGATGGGAGATGGGTTATTAAATTCGATGTCACTATCAGGAGAGGAGATAAGCAACTCAACGGGATTCCTGTCGTCTCGTGTGTGAGATTCGGATGGGATGCGGCTGAGGGACGGAATGGAGTGATGGATGAATTCAATGAAATGCTCAGAGAGTGTCGCCGGTTTTTTCATTGAAATTCACGGGGTTTGAGAGGGGAAAGAGATAGGGACTGTCAACACAACAGTCTCGTAGTTTGTTGTGACGTCTTGATGGTTATCTGAACGATGGGAGTTTCCGTCTAGACAGGGACTGTGGAGGAGGATCTTCTTGATGGCAACAATGAACGTCCCGTGTCATCCTCCCCATAGACACTTCCTTCGGATAATGGAATTAACATCCCAATCAGCTGCATCTCAGCAAAACGACCCTCAACGCACACGTGCCGCAGGCAATTCCTCAGCACCATCTCCCACGACCCCCACACATTCCGGCACGATTCACTCACATGGAATGTGTGACGCACAATCATGAGATAATCAACTTCGAAGAATAGCAGAAGCTCCCCAATACATCATCCGATTGGACTGTATCTCATGCGAGCATTCGTCGAGTATCCTCCGTTGACCCTGCAGGCCATCGACCCAACCCATTTACCGCTCTCAATCGAACAATGTTGCAACTTGTTCCTCCCCTCATCTGGATCAAGATATCGGCAAACGGAGCCTCAACAGAGCATCATTTCGTTAATGGCTTGTCGCAGTTCTCCTCCAGCCGGACTGAAAATTCGCCGAAAAATTAAACAATAAATCAAATGTCGGCTGAAGTTTGTTTATCAGAAAGCTTTTAGGACTCGTTTTGTTGATGTTTCCCCCCAGGCGAACATCATCCATCCATCTATCCATCCGTCCCCCAGCCAGTCGGCACTTTTGCGGCACCGCACCAATTTAAGTGTATCCCGGCAACAACGTTTTTACTGTGAACCATAAACATAAACAAATAATTTAAGAGCCCCGGGCCATCATCGTCGCAAGGACATCGGCGCATAGCTCGCATCTGCTCCGGCATGATGAGCATGATGAGCCTGATGAGTATCTCTGAAGTATCTCTCGTAAATTAAGATACAAAAACTATAAACTGCCTTTCAATTGAAACACATAGACGCTCACGAAATGGAGCACAAAATGAAGCACAAAATGAGCACAAAAATGTCTGCAGATACACGGCGACGACGTTCGTCACGCAGCAGTCAAACTTCTAGGATATCCTAAAGGGCACTCAGGACCCTCGAATCCTTTGTGGCGTGCGGCACAGAGTGTGGGAGCGGAAGCTGCGGTGACTACTCTTCGGGATGTGAAGTGCGCGTTTCATTATGCCAAGGACATCCAGGAGAAGCCGGGTACACCGCTCTTTGGTATTTCGTTCACGTATGCGAAAGTTTGACGTATCCCCTGGATGTGGGTGAGCGCGGCGGGCGACTGTGCAGTTGGGGATTATGTGCTTAACTTGAATTTTGTCATAATGACGGATGATGAGGGAGGAGCGAGCGTAGAATGGCATCGTCGAAAGTTAGATGAGAATATTTCGTTGCATTGTTGCGCGTTGAATGGTGGATGGTGGAGGCTTCCCTTGAAGCGGTTTACCCCTCATGAGATGTATGCATAATTAGGACAAAATTAGCTCTTGTGAGATTCGAAATTCGGGCTTAAGGACACTGTGAGGGAATGAGCTGTACCACGAGAAGAATGGAAAGGATCTCGAAATTGCCTACAAATAAAGGGTGGGCCAAGTACAAGTTCCATTTTAAAAATGCAATAAAATAACAAAATTCAATTTTTTCCATGGTTTTATGGCTTCATTAGTAAGAACAAACATTCCCATTAATCATGAAATAGAACGTCGGCTGGCTTCGCAGTAGCGCATTCTTCTTCTTCTACAGTCCGAAGTGGACCTGTGCCTCAACCAACAAGCCTGTCCACCTGCCTCTAATTACGAACCCCAAGTTGACTGAGGTCCTTCTCTCTTGTGTAGGTCATCGATTTCGTGGGCGTCCTCTATGGCTTTGGCCCACATGCCACAGTCTCAGGCACAAACCACAGTCTTATCAGAGCCTCAAGAAGACCAAAGGCATCCCTAACCAAGTCTTCTACGAAAAATTAGGCAACTCACGTGGAATCACCAGCGCAGAGGTCCACTTTGCTTAGTCCCTTCTCTGTTGCCTGAGGTATTTAAAGTCAAACCTGGGTTTTGAGCTCCTGAGCTTCACTTCTTCTTCTTCTTAGGCCGAGGTGGACCTGAGCCTCACCCATCCTGCCTCTCCATCCAGCACGATCTCTCGCCAGCTGTCTCCAGCCGGCCGAGGTCCCCCTCGACTTGTGTGCCCCACCTTGTACGTGGACGTCCTCTGTTGCATTGTCCCACAGGCTTAGAGTCGAAGACGTAGCGCATTCTGTCACCCCAATTTTCCAAGACCTTGTTCGGTTGGTTTCGGGCTGTAGCTCACGAATTGCTTGGATGATATTGGCTTGAATCGTTCCCGGATTGTTGACATAACATCGGTCCTTCACGGTTCCTCACAAAAAAAACGTCAAATCGCAGCTCCGAGGCGGCCAAGTGACATCGCCAAGACGACTGGTAACACGATTTGGGAATTTGGTGCGCAAAAGATCGATTGTGGCATGGGCTGTGCGGCATGGCGTGCCATCCTGCATGAACCAGAGGTCGTCCAAGACCATGTCTTCAACTCCAGCAAAAAAAAATTCGGTGTCGGTGGCTCTGTAACGCCCACTATTGACCAGAACGTTATTCCCAGCCTCATTTTCGAAGAGAAATGGTCCAATGATGCCACCACTCCACAATCCGCACCAAATTGTCACTCTCTGTGGATGCATTGGCTTCTCTACAATAACGTGCGGGTTTTCCGTTTTCCGAGCCAAAGATGCGGCTCTAAGCCTGTGGGACAACGCAACAGAGAACGTCCACGTACAAGGCGGCGCACACAAGTCGAGGGGGACCTCGGCCGGCTTGGTGTGCGAAACTGGAGATAGTTGGCTGGAGCGGCATATTGGGTGAGGCCCTGGTCTACCTCAGTCTGCAGCGCCCTAAAAAGAAATAGAAGAAGATGCGACAATTTTTTTTTGCTAACGTAGCCGCCGAGATGAAAATGCGCCCAAAAACGTTGTTCAATTCAAGCTGCTCTAAGGCTCAAATTGCGAAGCGATAACGAAGCGGATGGTCGCGCGCCTTCAATTGCTGAGTCAGTTGGACCTTGTGAGGGAATAATCCGAGATCTTTGTGCAGAATTCTCCTCAGGCTAGTGCGTGAAGTGCTGAGCTGTTGAGATCGATGGCGAGTTGATGTTCGTGAATTGAGTCTCACACTCTCGGCCACCTTCTCATCTGTGCGCACCGTACGACGACGGAGATCATGAGTGTTGTAAACCAGCACACCAGTCTCACAAAGTTTTTCCACAAACTTGCATACAGCAGTCGCGTCGCGGTGGGTGCTTCATCTCGGGCAAAACTTCTTTTCAAAAAATGCACTGTTTGGGCCACACAACACTCACTTTGGAAATAAGTTTTCAGTATTTCCCAACGTTGTTCAGGCGTAAAGCGAGTCATTTCATTCCTCGGAGGTACGATACTGACTTTCTGTCAAGATTTCGAGCGGGAAACAGATGTCAGCGCCAAAAATAACCTATGGTTTAAAATAAAACTACTAGATGGCCGACCAACTAGATGCCTTCACCAACGTCTTGCCAAAAATAACACTTTCCTCTCGAAAGTCGTTGCTTAGCAGAAGTGCCAAAGGTCCTTCAAATTCCTTTGTTTCTTCATCTCCCTGCACTCATCAAGCTCATTTCGCCGCGGAATTGATTCATTTCCTCAACTGACCGTGAAACGAGGGCAAGGGTCTCCTCTCAGACCTTAAGATCGACCATTTGGCTCCAACTCTCTCCTGCGCCTTTTAAAGGTCCACCATTCGGTCCACACTTTTCATCGATTCCATGTGGGACGTAAAAAAATCCCCAATCTCCGTTTTTAAATCCACATTCCATTCAAGGCCACGAAAAAACCCTCGTCTCTGCCAAAAAAAATCAGGCCAAAGATTTTCCCGAAAGCAACTGAATTCCATCGGCGAAGGATGCACGGGGTCCACTTATCCCCGCACTATTAATTAACCAGCATCTTGCCGACCAGACCCCGCATAAACTTACAGCAGTCGCATAGCGGTGGGTGCTTAATTTCGGCCAAAACTCATCTCATCTCATCTCATTTTCAGTGACCCGCATGTTCCACTAAAGGGGTCGTGGGGCAATGCATGCACGAGAGATCTCCAGGCCACTCGATCCTCCGCCATCGACTCTAACTCATCAGGCTAGCCCAAGCTCAACCAGGCGAGTGTTTGGACTTGGTCCAACCATCTCTGATGGAATCCCATTCAAGGCACGCCTCGGAAGTCGTAATGATGGGGACATTCGTGCCACGTGACCAAAAAACGCTACACAGCTGCAAGCGTAAGACGACTCTTTTCATTTCGCCTTGGTATAATACTGACTTTCTGCTAAGATTTCGAGCGGGAAACAGCTGCCAGTGTCAAAATAACCTATGATTTAAAAAAAATCCACTAGATGGCTTTACCTCCTTGTCACTTCCAATGTGATTCATAAGTCAAAATGAAATACTTATGTAATTTTCTAGACCATGTCTCAAATGTCATTCAATTCCTGTTAAGTTCTGGTAACAGGGCAAATTTTACTATCAACAGTCTCATTTTTGTATTCACTTCAAATTGTAACCTCCGAATGAATCACAAACCCCATCACACGAACCTCTCCCGTAAAACTTATCTCCCACCCTCTCATAATTTCTCAAAAGATCAGCAATCTCCCTCTCAACTATCTGTTCATTTTCTCAACTAAACTTCTGTGTGTGAAATTCCCATGGCAAACCAAATAACTCCCGTCACATTAACGCCACACGCCAACAATGTGTTCCGCAAAAGTCGTCAGTATGCCTTAACCCCAGACTTACTCTTAGCAGAACAAACCCCATCCCCGCTCTTGTTCGCATTTAAATCCAATGCATGTCAGTTAGCTAAATGCATATCCTCTTAGTCACACCTCGCCTGGGGGGCGGAAGGATGCCGCTATCTCGTAGCACTGCTCCTAAAAAACTTGAACACCCATCCCGACTTCCTGCTTCGCCGCTAAATTCTATTAGGATAATGGCTTCTGCAAATAATATTCAAAAACTTTTAAATAATTCCCCCCAGACAGTCGGAGGTGAAGCTCTTCTCGCCTTCTTGCGTTCTGTGCCGCCCTCCCGAGGATGGGGTCCCTCCCCGCCTTGTCGTCGTAAAATGCGGAACCCATTGAGGGCGACTCCGTCGAAGATGATAATAGAATCCTTGCATTTGCATCGTAAGCCGGAGCGTGGGTGGGCAAAACTCCTCTCACTGCATCGGCAGGGATTAAGGACACGTACACATCACCTCAAAGAGTATCGGCTACAAGGTGTCCTTGGACTCCATTTTATCGCATCAGCAATTTGTTAACGGTAAGCGCATGATGTCCCAAGCAGTGAGGGAAAATAAACGACGACCTCCACCAACCACAGGATACATGCAAATTTCCGAAGGATTAAGTAGTCAAGTTCGGCTCCTGCCGCTGCCCCCGACTTGGGCTACAAGTTTTCAACTTTTTGTTGCGTAATGACTTAGGAGGGGATTACACCGACACGCCAAGGAACTGCTGCTTGTTAACATGTGGCTGCAACTTGGGAACGAACGTCTGGGGTGTCACAGGCGCTTTTGTGCGAAGGGAAAAGTTTTGCAAGCCAACTTTTCGGGGAAGAAAAGTCAACACTGTCGTGTGTGTGTGTGTGTCCGGCTTGACCGAAGTGCATTTCAGGGATTTTCCATAAGAAACTTTTGCCAGATGAACAAGCTTCACCAATTTTGGCTTAAATAAGGGCTGCGGATCCCCATCCCCATCCACATCCGAGATTGAAGGATTGCTGAGTAATGAGGACTATCGTTTCGTTTGTGGCTGGAGTGGTGCAAGTTCTGGAAGTTTGATAACCATTCGGTCCAGTTACTCTGTCGTGAGTGCAGAGGGAGTTTCCAAGAAGCCGGTGCCAAGAACAGTAGGAGTTCATCAGGCGGAAGTAGCCGGGCGACGACAAACAAAAATCACTCAGGCATCACCTGGGGGCTGGGATCTTTTAAATGAAAGATAAATCTTGACGACTTTTATACCGGTTTTGTGTTGCTTTCGAGAGATGGGGAAAGTTAAAGGTTTCTGGAGAAATGACAGATCATCGTATGCAACAGAGATGTCAAAGGATTGCTGCTCAACTGTGGATGAATTTGAAAGAATTTTTAAGGAATCATGGTCGAAAAGAGTGCATTTAAGGCCTTCTTTGGGAAGAGGAATTCATTCTTAATGTTTCCAGAATTTTCTTCGAAAATTTGTCTAGGATAATGTTGAGCATTTTTTGGGTTTTCGTCTTAAATGATTCCAAATGAAATCAATGATCATAGCATTCGACAGAAACGTCAAATGACTGTGTAAAGTAAACTCACTAGTTGTTTAGTTCAGAATTGTCTTTATTAATTATTAAGTGGACTGTAATGTTATCTGATTATAATAACTCGACCGCTCTCCTTGGAGTTCGTCGCCTGAGTGCCAATAACGAACTGCCGGGGTGATCCTGCATGCACACACACACAGGATCGGATGATATTGTGTGTTAGATAACTCCTTTGTGCGCCTATTCTCGCAGAGGCTCTCGTTCTATAGTAAGAATATTGAACAGACTGTTTCCCAATCCAAACAAATTTGGCCATCGAAAAGATTTGGAGCATCATTTGTATTCCAAAATGTTCTCAAATTCTGGCATCTTCCTCGAAAGTGAGTCCAGGAAAATTTTAAGCAATGCTTGTGTTCGAAATTATTCGAAATTGCGTCTTTATGAGATCTTTATGTTTAAGGCAATTTCGAGCATGATTTGTGGTCAAAATTCCGTTCAAAATCATTTTAGAATAATTTTGACCACAAACCAAGGTAATTTTAAAACAATTTTGACCATGGTTTGTGGTCTAAGACGATTTTGAATGGCGCTTGGTTTCAAAGTGTGGTCAAAATGATTTCGGGCATTAATTGTCTTTTGAATTTGTTGAAAGTGGTTCCAAAATGTTGTCCATCTTCGAAGTTTGTCAAAAATGGTGTCAGAAACAGCCACTTTTCGAAAAATTTTGGGACTCGCCAAAAAAGTTCAGAAAGGAACTCTTGAACTGTTGGATTTGCTTAGATGATAGTAACACTAAGAAACTTGTAAGATTATTGCTCGCTAAAGGCTGCTTTCAACCAAAGTTTTTTCGGGAATTAAGGCAGAGTCTCCTGGCCAACTACTTGTCTTCTTGAATCTTCCAAAATGTGTACTGAATTTGCCCCGTTCACTTCATACTTTTTAATCTTTTGTCTTCCTTTTACAGGTCAATCTATTGAAAGGTTCACCAAAGACAGCGCACATCTAGTCTTCAGCTTCCACGTACAAATTAAGGTAAGACAATGTTCTCGAAAATCATCATCATTTCGAAAGTCCCAAATAAAGCCTGAGTTCTCACAAAGGTGCTCAATCACTTTTTCTCATTTGCCAACTGATAAATTGTGTATCTCTGATCAAACGCAATCTTCTCTAAACCTTCTGGGTTTTAGGGCTAATTATTGCTTCCTAAATCCTACTCCGTGGCCGTGTGGGTTCGTGCGTCGACCCATGCGCATTAGACTTTCACAGTCTAGGTTCGAAACCAAGTTCAGACAAACAATTTTTCAAAAAAAAAAAATTGTTCACGGCTCCACCTCTTTTGAGTCACTGACAATGCTCAAAGAGTATAACTGTCTAGAAAAAAGCTTCTCAATCTCGCCGTTCGGAGTCGGCATTAAACTGTAGGTCCCCTCCACTCGGGAGAGAACAATAGCACGCACAACACGAGTGGTTGCTGAGAAGCTAGGCCCAGGTCCACCTCGGACTGTAGCGCCGCCATTATTATTATTATATTAAATCCTACTCAATTACAAGGATCATGTAACCAGGTCACTGAGTCAATCATTTGCATCAGTTTTTCACTTCCTAGCTGATGTTTCCTCTCTTTAGGAACATTTGTTCAAGTTTGTTCAAAAACATGGACCAAATGACCGCAACCAAAGACATCCTTGAGCGACACGAAAAATATTTCCTTATACGCAAGAGCCACTGAAAACCTGATCGCAGTCAAAGACTTTTTAAGCTCCTCTTCTTCTTCTTTGGCTGGCGCTACAATCCCGGATAGACCTGGACCCCAGCCAACCTGCCTCTCCATCTAGCACGGTCTTGTACAAGTTGCTTCCAGGTACTCACGTTCAACTGATTGAGGTCCCTTTCCAGAGGCGTATGCTACCGGAGGCATGGCCTTCCTTTACCGCGTTGTCCCTCGGGGTTGGAGTCGAATACTTTCCGGACCGGAGCATTGGTGTCTATTCGCTCTAAATGACTTAATGAGAGACTCAAACTCGTTTGCCCAGATCAATGTCACTGTACAGCTCGTAGAGTTCGTCGTTCAGTTCCCTCCACCAAACATCATTAGTCACCATACGGAACCAAAGGTAGTACGAAGGCATTTCCTCTCGAATCGACCAAGAATATCCTCGTCCGTTTTGGTTAGTTCAATCAATGAATGGAGTTTTTTTGGGTGCACGGCAGCATTAATAAGAAACAGAATTTATGGGCGAAAAGTTAGATGCGATTAAGTCTTGTCATAGAAAGCAATGATCTGATTTCAAAGGTGACGGTTTTTCCTTAAAAGGCGATTTTTTTTAGGTCGGAAATTGTAGTTTTCTAAATGCACGTAGGTTTGCTCTTTTTCTCAGTACAGTTGGTCGCTCAGTCTCCTCCTCCAAACACCATCAGTACATACGGGACCAAAGATAATACGAAGGACTTTCCTCTCGAAGCGACCAAAATTCTCCTCGTCCGCTTTGGTGAGTTTCAACGCTTCTGGGCCATACAGCAGGACTGGGATTATCAAGGTCTTATAAAGGAATATCTTGGTTCTTCGAGAGAGGGCTTTATTATTCAATTGCCTTGTAAGCCCAAAGACACAGCGATTGGCAAGGGTGATCCTTCGTTCTATCTCCGCGGTGGTGATATTGGTTGCGTTTACGTCGGAGCTTAGGTAGACAAAGTCTTTCACTACTTCAAAGCTGTAGCTGTCTATAGTGACGTCGGTGTTGGCGGACCTTTCCCGTAACCAGGATATACTTTGTCTTACCCTCATGGAACGCAAGACCCATCTTAGCCGCTTCCTTCTTGATGCTCACAAGCTTGCTCCTCAGGGTTCCATTTTGCCTCCGCTGCTTTTTGTCATTTTCGCTGCTGTCGGAGTGGGTGCAAATAATAGCTACATGTACACTTAAATCCTTAAACAATCAAAACCGATGGCCAGTATCCTCCTTTGTCGTTTGTCCTTCCTCTGTCTTCATATCAACATCCAACGGATATTGGCCCATTTCTTTTTCTTCTTCTGATGGCGTCTGGGAAGGGTTTTCATTCATGTTCCACTTAAGGGGTCGCGGAAGAAATGCACGACAGATCTCCAGGCCTCTCGATCCTCCCCCATCGACTCTAACCCATCAGGAGCTATGTCCAAACGCAACCAGGCGAGTGTTTGGATTTGGTCCAACCATCTCTGATGGAATCGCATTCAAGGCACGCCTCGGAAGTCGATGATGATGGGGACATTCGTGGGAAGGGTTTTAACGATTTATTTCATGGTAAAAATCGAAGTTTTTGCAAATGCATCTGAATCGTTAATTAGGCAAAAGTCCACATCAGAAACCATGCACCACTCAGGGGCACCAAAAACGAAGTCCTGGCTCCAGGACGACATGCCATTTGATTCATTTCGACTTAAAAACTCCTGCAAGATTGAATAGGACCATCTGCACTCAAGTGCTTCTCCTTAATTCAGACTCTATTTGACCACCAACTCGTTTCCCATGAAAAAATACCGACTGCACCACTGCAACTTCCATGTCCACATGCAGGTACACAACGAGCAACTCCCCATCATCATTGAAAGCATTAAAATAAATTGAAAATTTCAAGTGTACTGCTCTTGTGTAAGCGTCGTCATCGCCCATCCCGTCATCGGTAACCTCTTGTGGACATCTACGTCAATTAAAGTTCAATCCTTCAGAGGGAAACACATTTAAACCCCCCCCGCCCATCGATCCGAGACTTTCACTGTAACTGAATACTTTTGAGTGCCTTGTGGCATTGAACCAATCTTCCGGATACACCTCAACCGGACACTACTCCTAGATGATGTGTGTTGCCCCTGTCTGTTTGTTTTTGTGTGTCGTGTGTTGTGTAGGGTCTTGTGGTCATCGACAGGACACACAAACACACACGGACACATGAACAATCAGATGATCTTGTGTATCTTTTTGGAAGCAAATTTGCCTAATGGATTCCGTGCGCTTTGGTCGGGCTTAGCTTTTGTCCACGGTGTCGTGTGTCCTCTCCTGCGAGTGGATCAATCAATATTTTTATTTCCAAGGGGGTCGTGATTTTGAGGGCGACATGACCTTGTTAATGGATCCGTTTTGACAAAAAACCAAACGGATGTTGTTAGCGTAAAAGCAACTGAAAGGGGAGATGAATAGTGACTGCCGAGAGGAGGGGATTCAATAGAGGGTGCCTCTGGTGGGAAAGATTATGGAACATTTTGGTTGCAGGACTCCCCCTCTTCAGGAAACAATCAGCTTTCCGATGCAAGTTGAATAAAAGATGAAACGATTTGCCATGAAACTTTGATTACGATTTGCACTCACAGATGACTCTGTCCTTGGAGCTCCTTCAAAATCCAGCATAAAATCAAGGCAATCAATGGCATTGAATCCAAATCTGGTCGATTCAGGACCAAGATTTCCCCTCGACCGAGGCAAAGGTGGGCAATAGTGTCCGTGGTCGAAACGAAAGAAAAATTGCATTCATTTTCCCCCGTTCGGTGCCGAGAAATATGAAAACGTGCTCAAGGAGTCTGTCTCCTGCCGAAGGACATCAAATGGTCGTTCGATTCAGAATCGTAATTCGCACTTCGAACAGAAATTTAATTTCAACTTCAATCCTCAATCCTCGCTCGCAGAGCAATCCAATTTCGATTTTTTTTTTCTTCTGCTCCTCACTCAACATCCTTTCGCTTCTTGGGGCCCTGTCGTCGACCCTTTTCGAAGCCTTCCAAGTGTCCATCAACACCGAGGTCGATGCTGAGCATAATCCTGACGTTTGTACACAGTGATTCCAATTGAAGCCCAATGAAGCAGCAGCGAATCATGCGGGTCCGGGGATTTAATGAATCCGTGCTGGATGTCCGTTTGATGCCATCCTCTCCTCAAATCTGAGCTCGAGACGAGGGATACTCACATAAATTATATCCTTTTTCGCCCCCAAAATGAGCTCTCCTTCGGATGCGAAGTGAATATCCTTCCGACGGATGTGAATTAATTATGCGGTGTGCGGTGCACACACACGAGGTGTTGAGGGGTTAAGGATCCACGAGGTGTCTTCTGGTAGAGAAGAAGACACAGACTTGATGAGCCTCCTCGTTTCGATTCAATGAAGTCATCCCTACAAAGGATAACCCTGATTTCGTTACTCACCCTCAATTGCCCGTGACAGTGAACCAGGATCAACGAGGGACCAAGGGAAAAAATTCAATTCAAACCCTCCCACGGGCTCGTTAGCCTTCACTTCAGACCATCCCTCGGGCTCATTAGCCTTCACGGACACAAAATACAGTCTTCCTCAGGACACCAGTGAGCCCCAGCAAAACAAAAGGATACCCTCGGTCAGCTGCAGCCAACGGACACACGCCGGATTCTCTCTCCCCCTGGACGAAGGTAAATTGAATAATTGCAATAGTTAGCCGCATTCCCTTTTGCATACCTTGTCGCTATCCTCTGTGCCATTGTTTGCAGTCGACCTGCAGCTCCCGAGGGAATTATGTGCAACGCGGGACGTTCCATTCACTCGAAGAAAGAAACACGAGAGATTTCATTTAAATTCCTTCAGTCCCCTCTGGACGATTGTTCGTATTCTGCTTGCGTCGGATCTTTGATTTGTCCTTCTTGATTAAGTCGGTCTGGGATGGGGAAGACGGTCTGAGACGAGGAAGACGGTCTGGGACAGGGGAAGTCGTTCGGAGACTGGGAGGTCGGTCTGAGACGGGGAAGATGGTCTGGGACTGGGAAAGTCGTTCTGGGACTGAGAAGTCATTCTGGGACTGGGAAGTCACTCTGAGACTGAGAAGTCATTCAGGGAATGAAAACCTTCCTCGCTTCCCCAGAGGGGGTGATGTGAAAAATGTATCACTAATTTCACAGTTCAAACAGACTGAAATATGAAGTTTAATTTTCTTCAAAAATTCAAGCAAGGAACCAATAAATGGAGCTGAGGAGTGGAATGACGACTGTTCACAAATTCAAGCATGATCCTGGCAAGGAACGAATGAATGGGGCTAAGAAGTGGGCTGTCGACTGTTTGTCCAGAGTTGACTTGGAGTTTGAGGGAGTCTGTGTGAGTTGAACGAGGAATTTTGGGAAAGTCCATTTCTATTTATGAAACGACATGGCAGTTGAATAGGAACTTTGCAATTACCAGATGAAAGGGTTTAGTTTTCATTCAAAATTAAAATGAAATTAGGTTTCAAAGAGAACAAGAAACAGTCTGTTTCCCTGATGGCTAAAAGGACATCTGATCTGAGTCGAAATTGTTGAATTTTGAGACGAAATGCTTTGGCGAGGTCAACATCTTGACGTGACACAAAAAGGCAGACAGTCAGAAGTTGGTGTCGAAATTTGTGTACCCAACTTTCAGAAATTCTGACCAAGTCTGGAACTAATGAGTGAAGGCCCAAATTTTAATTATTTTTTCGTCAAAATTCTTTGGACTTGTACCTAAAAATCTACGAGTCAACGAAGTGCTAAAATTTTTGAGTTCATGTCAAAATTTCAAAAATTTCCGAAAAAAGTTTGTGATTAACGAATGGTCGAATTTTGACCAATTCTGGAGACCACTAATGAAGACCCAAATTCTGATCATCTTAAAGTTGAAATTCCCTTGGAACTATGCCTCAAAATGAAGAGCTCAAGTTTTGGAATTCATATCGAAATTCTTGTGCCCAACTTCAAGAATTTCTGACCTAGTCCGGCCTAAATTTTTATCATCTTGAGATAAAAAGTCCCTTGGAATGGTGCCTTAAAATAAAGCGAGAAGCGCTACATTTTTTAACTATTTTGAACTGTTCAAAATTTCGACAAACATATTTTTCAGTGACAGCGGCAGTGTCAAAATTCCTGGGCCCAACTTCAAGAAATTCTGATCAATTTCGAAACTAATGAAGAAATTTCCAAATTTTGATTACCTGAAGTCTAAATTCCTTGGGCATGTGCCTTAAAACCTTCAAGTCAACGAAGTGCCCAAATTTTTAAGTTCATGTCAAAATTTTAAAAATTTCTGACCAATTTTGGAACGAACGAATGGTCGAAATTCCCTTGGAATGATGCCTCTTGTGCCCAACTTCAAGAATTTCTGACCTAGTCCGCCCTAAATTTTGATCATCCTGAGTTCAGAATTCCCTTGGAATGGTGCCTTAAAATAAAGCGAGGGGTGATACATTTTTGAATTGATTTGAACTGTTCAAAATTTAGACAGAAATTTCTTCCTGTGACACAAGAAGGCATACAGCTCAGAAGTTCGTATCCAAAATTCTTGTACCCAACTTCAGGAAATTCTGACCAAGTCTTTTTTTGATTGATGATGATTGATTTTGATCATCGTGAAGTCGAAAATCCATTGGAGTAATGCCCTACAATGATTTAATTTATGTCAAAATTCTTGTGCCCATCTCCAAAAATTTCTGACCAATTCTGGAGCCAATGAAAGAGGGCCCAAATTTTTATCATTTGAAGTCGAAATCCCCTTGGAATGATGCCTCAAAATAAAGAGTTTACATTTTTGAATTCATGTCAAAATTGTTGTGCTCAACTTTAAAAAAATTCGGACCAATTTTCGAACTAACGAATGACGGCCCAAATTTCGATCATCTTGAAGTGGAAATTCCCTCGGAGTGGTTCCTTAAAATCATCAAGTCAACAATGTGCTCAAATTTTTGAGTTCATGTCAAAATGTTTGTACATTTTGAAATTCTGACCAATTTTGAAACTAACCCTTCTGGACCAAAATTTTGATAATTTTCAAAAAATTCCTTAGAACGGAGCTTTAAAAAAAAGCGAGTGGTCCTAAATTATTGAATTTAAAGTTAGAAAGAGTTACAATTTTTGACTTTTTTGAACTGTTCAAAATTTCAACAGAAGTTCCCTCCCGTCACACAAGATGGCATACAGTTCGGAAGTTCATGTCAAAATTCGTGGGCCCAACTTCAAGACATTTTGATCAATTTTGGAATTAATGAATAGATACCCAAATTTGGAATATCTGGAAGTCCAAAATCCTTGGAATGGTGCTTAAAAATTCTCAATTCAACAATGTACGCAAATTGTTGAGATCATATCGAAATTTGTGTACACTTCTTTTGAAATGCTGACCAATTTTGGAACTAGAGAATAAAGGACCAAATTCTGATCATCTTGAGTCGAAATTCCCTTGGAATGGTGTCCTTAAAATCTTCAAGTCAACAAAGTGCTGACATTTTTGAATTCATGTCAAAATTTGTGAACACTTTTTTTGAAATTCTGTGGGGAGTGGAGTGGAGACACAAATTTTGATCATCTTGAAGTCGGAATAGCCTTAAAATAAAGCGAGCAATCCCAAATTTCTGAATTTAAAGTCAAGAAAGAGCACACATTTTTTAACATTTTTAAACAAACCATCACTGTTCAAAATTCCGTACAAAAATTCCTTTCCGTGACTCAAAAAATCATTCATCCTTTTGCAGCATCTTTTCAGCACCTGATTCATTTCCTACAGCCCGCGGCTGTCAAGATATTCTCCATTCCTTGACCCCAACCACACCGGGAAACTCCCCCTCATCATCGTTTACGATGATGCGTCAAAAGTCATGACCGCAAAATGAACACTTTCCCACCTCAGAACTCATCTCAATTATCCAGTGTGTGTGCATAAAATCCATTCGAGCTGTCGAAAGGAAGTCTAAAGGTAAAGGCAAAAGTAAAGCGGGGTTAAATTCCTCCCGGTGGATTCATTTTTCGGTCATTACTTCCTCTGCAGCCTCTGCGCGTTGGCTGATAAATCTTCCAAGGACATCATACGTTACACGTTTATGGAGCAATCCGATGGGAAATCAAGGTTAATCTGGAAATTTTTTCTTATAAATGATTTTGCGAACGGAAACGCATGCCTGATCCTTGGAGGCGTTGTTTCATCCTTAAAGGGAGATGAGCACATCAGAAAGCGGTTAATATTTGATTAACGTGAATATTAGATCCGGTAATGTGCTGTAAGTGGTTTCGATACGCGCTTAAGTTTGATCTAATGGACGTCATTTGGTTATGACACTCTCCAGTGAGATGGGGGAGACGGGGCACAGGTTGCAGGCTTTTGTTTCGAGCCTCAAACATCTCGATTTTTCCAAGAATCTCTCCGGATTCCCTTCAAACTCATCTTAGTCCATCTTGAAATCTGAATTTCTCGTAACTGACCCCATCCACATGTCCACCCTCCCAACCATCATATCCTCGCAGAACTTTTTCAAAAACCATCTCTCCGCATCAAGATTGACTGCAACGAGGAGAGGCAAGGAGATTCTCAATTAATTTTCAGACTCATCCCCCATCAGACTCTGTTGCCAGGGTGGTGCATCGGGGACAAGCACAAAGCAGGATCCACATCGACGTCCAGCATGCAGTTGCCATGGAATGGATTTCGCTCACATTCTTCTGGCAGTAATAACTTTTCTCTGACCTTCCAAATGAAGCGCCAGTGTTGTGGCTCAACCTTTCGACTCCTACGACTCGGTTAACATAAGGATGTGGGCGGATGAAGCGAGCTGGAGGTTTCTAATTACGCTCACAATTTGTCCATCTCCTCCTGGGATACACGTGCAAATATTGATCGGGACTTTAATTATGCATCGGGCAGTGGGATGAATGGGAGAAGTTGAGAGGGGTTAAAGAATTCAAGTGACGGACTAAGTTGAAGGATGCCCTTGCGACTAGTGTCGCGACTCACTTAGACCACGAGTTCGGGTTCATTGTGCCCAAGTGACAGACTAAGGGATAGATTTTGTGAGCTGGGTGACATTTGAATCAGACTTCCGACACTTCTCGACGTCAACTATTCGAACAAATCCTCTTGTACCTTCTTTTTCTTTCGAATCTGACCGTTTTTGACTTCATACGCTTTCGAAAACTCTCTTTTTGACTTCGTACGCTTTCGAAAACTCTCTAAGCTCTTCTCAAAACAACAATAACCCCCACAAACCATCGTCACATTTCCCCGTCATCAAGGACTTTCCCTGTTTCCCCCTCCTTTCTGTCTGCATACATCTTAATTAGGAATCCTTTCAATTAGTGTCGTCGCTCATTACAAACAACACACAGTACATCGTGCGTATCTCAAAAATTTACAACACAAACATCAGATACTACATCCACCCTTTTTCTCGTTCCTCCCAATCCCCCGCCGAAAAACAAATAAAAGCTTGACATGCCCACGAAACTCTCTGGTGGTGGAAAATAAAACACAGAACACAACACATCACGAGAGCATTGCCAGACAAGCAATAATTCTTGTGTTCAAATCTGACGTCATGACAAATGAAAAACTCAATTTTCTTCAATTTTCAAGGATTTCCATCCAAATTTTTGATGGAATTCACTTTGTTCAGCACATCTACATTCAGCCCCATCTATTTAAGCCCAAATCTAAGCTTAAAAACGCAGAAAATCGACTTTTGAAAAAGTGGCACGTTTCACCTGAAAAAATGCAGTAAACTCATAACACACCCGGGTCGCATTTTTTTGCTGAAAATCAACACATTTTCGTCGGAGACGATTTGATGATTACAAAATTTTGTGAAACGAATTTCTCGGGATCTAGGACGAATTGAAGGTCGCGGGATATCAGAATGGAAAGGAAATTGAACGTAGAAGCGAATTGAGACATGATTTTATAACGGGAGTGACCGGATTGATTTTTTCGAAGCAAAGTTCGAAAGGATCCCACTTTTTTGTATGTAATTTATGATCTTCGAAAACATGGTGTTTTCTGAAACTATTTTCTCGACATTTAGGACGAATTGAAGGCTGAGGGGTATCAGGATGGAAAGGAAAATAAATGAAGAAGAGAATTGAGGTAGGATTTGTAACGAGAGTGCCGTAGTTGTGCATTTAGAAGCGACTTTCTGGACATCCTCTTTCAAGCAGTGATCTTGGAGAACATGATGTTTTCTGAAACAAATTTCTCAATAATTAGGACAAATTGAAGGCTGGGGGGTACCAGAATGAATAGGAAATTAAATGTAGATGCGAAATAAGGTACGAATTTGTAACGGGAGTGCCGTGGTTGATTGTCTGGAGGCGAAGTTCGAAGGATCTTTCTTTGTCGCATAAAATGTGTGATTTTGGAAAACAGTGTTTTCTGAAGCAATTTTCTCGAAAATTAGGAGGAATTGAAGGACGAGCGATATCAGGACGGAAAGGAAATTAAATGTAGAAGCGAAATGAAACAAGATTTTATAGCGGGAATGCCTTACTTGTGTTTTTGGAAGGAAAGTTCGAAGGGTCCCACTTTTTTGTATGAAATTTATGATCTTCGAAAACATGGTATTTTCTGAAACAATTTTCTCAACATTTAGGACGAATTAAAGCCCCCGTCTTATAAGGATGGAAAGGAAATTAAATGTAGAAGCGGAATGAGGCATGATTTTATGACGTAAGTGCTCTGGTTCGTCAACTGGAGGCAAATTTCGAAGGATCTTATGAAATTTATGATCTTCGAAGACTTGATGTTTTTTAAACCGATCGATAGAGGTTAGGACGAATTGAAAGACGTAGGGTATCAGAATTGATAGGAAATTAAATGTTAAAGGGAAATGAGGTGAGGTTTTTGTAGCAGGAGTGACTTGGTCATCTTGGAGGCAGAGTTCGGTGGATCCTTTTTTTGTCGCATGAAATTTGCATCTTAGAAGACATGATGTTTTCTGAAGCAATTTTCTCGAAAGTTAGGACGAGTTGAAGGACGGGGGATATCAGGATGGATAGGAAATTAAATGGAGAAGCGGAATGAGGTAAGATTTTGTAGAGGGAGTGACGGTTGGTGATTTAAAAGCAAATTTCCGGAGGTCCAACTTTGTCGCATGAAATTGAAGAATTGGACTGAGTTAAGGATCTTTTCACCACAAAATGACTTGAAATTACGGCAGAAATATCTGTCATTGCTAGGCAAACGCAAGTATGAACAAAGAATCATACAAAGAGACGTTTAAATGTGTTCATTTCTATCATTTAGTGCGTCCCATTTATGGTCTTTGAGGACGTGCTATTTTCTGCAAGGATTTTCTCGATAATTCAGAGGAATCTGGAGTTGAGTAATCCCACAATGAATAGAGAATACATTGGAAAAGACTAATAGACTCAGATTTTATAAGAAAAGTGCCTCAGGACTCTATTTGTCGGCGCCATTTATGACATCCGCTCCAAAACTGTTTAAGTTCCCCCAGTACACAACACATATGCAAATAAAGGATTCTCTGAATCTCCTTCACCTCAATCAGTCCCAGTAGTTACTCAAAAGTCAATTGGGATTGATTGCTCAATAATTCCACTTATTTGAGGGAAAAGAGTATTGAAATCCTGTTTCGAGACGAGACGAGTTGCTGCTGTGAGTGAGTCGTAAAAGACTTAAGGACTGTTCAAGGGAAACAAACAGCTTTGGCAAGGATAATCCGATTTAGGGTAAATTAGTTTTGATTTCTTGCAAGCGAATCCCGAAAGCAATGATGGGAAAAGTCGATGTGGATTGGATTTTAATTATATTGTTCTGGGAACGGAGGGAAAAAGGACTGGTAGCAGAAGTCGTGTGCCTTTGTTTGCTTCCTTTTCTGAGATAACCTTGAGACTTTTTGATTAACTGAGAAAAGGGGTAGAAGGTGGCTGCTGAAGTGTAGCCTGGGAGCAATTCTGAGGCAACCACATCGTCTTTTTGTGTTCAAGCTTGTGCTCAACCTGAAGTATAGGACCCAACATGGAATACTCTCGCGTGGACAAGACAAGAACGTATTTGACTGTTTGTCTACTTAACCACTCGGACCTCTTGTTCACGCTGTTTCATCCATTCGCTCTTCTTTTGGTTCAATACTCGATTCGTCATTTAGCCCATTCGTCTGATTCTCCATTTGCTCATTTCTCCGCTCGTTCATTCACTCAGTTGTCCACTCATCCACTCGTCCATTCATCCACTCGTCCATTCATCCACTCGTCCACTCGTCCATTCGTCCATTCGTCCAGTCGTTAAGAGGTTCAGTCGTTCAGTCGTTTAGAAGTCCAGTCGTTCAGTCGTTCAGTCGTTCAGTCGTTCAGTCGTTCAGTCCTCCATTCGTCCATTCGTTCATTCGTCCACTCGTCCACTCGTCCATTCGTCCATTTGTCCATTCGTTCAGTCGTTCAGTCGTTCAGTCGTTTAGACGTCCAGTCGTTCAGTCGTTCAGTCGTTTAGACGTCCAGTCGTTCAGTCGTTCAGTCGTTCAGTCGTTCAGTCGTTCAGTCGTTCAGTCGTTCAGTCGTTCAGTCCTCCATTCGTCCATTCGTTCATTCGTCCACTCGTCCACTCGTCCATTCGTCCATTTGTCCATTCGTTCAGTCGTTCAGTCGTTCAGTCGTTCAGTCGTTCAGTCGTTCAGTCGTTCAGTCGTTCAGTCGTTCAGTCCTCCACTCGTCCATTCGTCCATTTGTCCATTCGTTCAGTCGTTCAGTCGTTCAGTCGTTCAGTCGTTTAGACGTCCAGTCGTTCAGTCGTTCAGTCGTTTAGACGTCCAGTCGTTCAGTCGTTCAGTCGTTCAGTCGTTCAGTCGTCCATTCGTCCATTCGTCCAGTCATTTAGTCGTCTATTTGTTCAGTCGTCCAGTCTTCCATTCGTCCACTCGTCCACTCGTCCATTCATCCACTCGTCCACTCGTCCAGTCGTTCAGACGTTCAGTCGTTCAGACGTTCAGTCGTTTAGTCGTACAGTCGTTCAGTCGTTCAGTCGTTCAGTCGTTCAGTCCTCCATTCGTCCATTCGTTCATTCGTCCACTCGTCCATTCATCCATTTGTCCATTCGTTCAGTCGTCCATTCGTCCATTCGTCCAGTCGTTCAGTCGTTCAGTCCTCCATTCGTCCATTCATTCATTCGTCCTTTGGCCCTTTAGTCCATTCGTCCATTCGTCCATTCGTCCAGTCGTTCAGTCATTCAGTCGTTCAGTTGTTCAGTCGTTCAGTCGTTCTGTCGTCCATTTGTCCATTTGTCCATTCGGTTAGCCGTCCATTCGTTCTTTCGTCCATTCAACCAGTTGTTCAGTCGTTCAATTTTCCATTCGTTCAGCCGTACATTCGCTCGTCAATCCGTCTGCTGATCAAACTGCTCGACTTGACCATTCGGCCTCCTGCTGGTTAAGAAACGATCTCCATTCTCCACTCCGTTTAGGCTGAGCTTTCGTCTTCCTTACTTACTATGGTCCAAAGAGTTGCCTGCCCAGCTCCCGTCTAGCTTCTTCTGCTCTCAACAGATACGAAAGTGGCAAATTAAATCATCCTTCCATTCAATTCCACACGAAATCCTGCTTACATCCCACTCCTTGACTACAAAGTTATGTCGCAGTAGGCTAATCACTGACAAGTCCCATCTACAGTTGCTGTCGCTAATTAGGTAGCCCTCACACGACAACCCCGGGGAGCCTCATCCACCTGGGACATCAAATTGAAACGTTATGCCAGCGCTCAGGACCCGTCGCATCCTTGTCAAGGCAACTGTTTATCGCTCCCCACCGAGGAGCTCCTAGAAAACCGAAAGGAAAAGAAGCACTCATTAGCGTACGAATACATCTCCAGGCATCGTGAGGTTGTTCCTGGAAACCCCCACCCCTCCACCATCACGGAATAACTTTTTGACTCTAATGCGGCGAAGACAATGTGGGACGCAGCGGAGCTGAAAAGAATAAATCACAACTAGAACCATTTTTGGGACCGAAAGTTCCTCAAAATTTAAAGTTTAAACACGTGCGCCTTCAGCCGCAGCAGCAGCAGCTCACAGACACGCTCTCAAAACGGAGGTAGTCACCGTCGGAAAGTAATTAATTTCGAACAATGGGATTGGAAAACGTTAGGGGATTTTATCCTCCTCCTTCCTCTCACTCCACACTCGCGCAGGGGATGGTCTTAATGATTTTTTTGTTGTGGTGTGTGTGGGAGAGGGGGACTGTGGGCTGGACGTGTGTGCTACGCTTATGCTCTCGAAAATTAATTGGTTGCTTTCTATCCTCTCCCATCAGCGGTTTTTGTTTACCCGGGCGGAGAGTCCGACCCGTTCCACTTCGATTGTCTGCGAACGAATTGAGAATGAAACCCCTTCGGTGGATGACGTAGACGCTTCTCCAAATGGTGCCCCATCGATGCAGCGGTGGAAACCCCTTCGGTGGATGACGTAGACGCTTCTCCAAAGGGTGCCCCACCGATTCATCGAGCCTTTCGTCTGTCCATCGATTTGTCGGTCGGTTTTTCACTCAAGCATCCTTTTTTGGGCTCAATCTTTGCGTCTTTACTCCAGCTCATCGGACACTACACTTCCAGCAGTCATCTGCCTTCGATCTCCTGTCGTGTCCACCGATGCAGCGATCCTTTGTTTCGCTTGTCCTTCAATTCATCAGTCAGTTTCTCCGATCAAACCAATTTTTCCGTCTTCTCTCGGGCTCATCAGAGTCAAGCTATAAACAGACTCTACGCTTCCAGCAGTCATCTGTCTTCGATCTCCTGTCCTGTCCACCGATGCATCGAGCCTTTGCTTCGCTTGTCCATCGATTTGTCGGTCGGTTTCTGCGCTCAAACATCCTCTTTGGACGCAATCCTTGCCTCTTCACCCGGGCTCATCAGACTCTTCACTTCCAGCCTTCCTCTGTCTTCCATTTCTTGATCCAGAGCTGAAAGGCAGCCCACTCAGATCAGATTTCACCACCCCAAGTGAATGAGCAGTCAAATAGGCAACAAATCCTCTCAAATCTCTGCACCATTCCCCCTCAAAATGTCTCCGGCAGCTGTCACAACAATGCCCCACCCCCTTTCAACTCAGACACGCCCAGCAGCTAACTTGTAGCCCCATTAACTGAGTCCCTTTGTTGACCATGTTAACTCTCAGCTGCTCTTTCAATTAAATCGAAAGACACCGCCTTATCTGCACTTCCCCCCACACCCTCTCACATCACATAACCTCTCAAAAACAATCTTTCTCCCCCGGAAAGTAACAACTTCCGCACGAACACCCTTCCCTGCCACATCTCCACAGCAGCAAGCTGTTCGGATTGAAAACGGCTTGACCCAATAACTCACATGTATCCGAGACTGAAACCGATATCCCCACCCCTCTCAAAATGGCCGGCCTCGCCTAAGTGAGCCTTCACTCTCACTTACTCTCCGGGGGAACTTTAATTAAATATCCTCCATCACCAGCTGACCCGGATGCTTAGGTCCATCCGGGGAGGCTCACCACACACTCGGGCTTTGAATGCATAATTTGTGGTCGAGATGAAATGTGAGGGAGGCCTTTGTCCACCCTTTCGCTTCACGATCGGAGCTCATTTCTCAGATCGACTTGACACACTGGCCCTTTGGGGCTGGGGGGCATTTTTGGATTCCTATTGAAACAAGGATTCGAGGACCAGAGGCAGCCGGAGTTTGATTGGAAATTTAGTCAACCTCGACAAATGGCATACATCCCTGGGGCTAGGCGTCGATTTGGAGAACAAATTCTTCGGAGAGGGACTTTGGATTTACGGACTTGCCACCTCATAACTCTCAGGCGGTTGAGTTGAGTGGGTAGATAAGCCGGCAAGACGATTGAAGGTCGGTTCATTCGAATGCAAGCACTGGTTCCTCTGAATAGACTCACTGGAGGGTGGTTGAACATTAAATCAAGCCCATTTTCAATTCCCTGCTGTGTCGGGAAATTAATTGAAAATTTATCAGATTGGTAAACAAGATTTCCTTGATGAAGGATGTTGACTGTGTACTTTCCTTTCGATATTTTTGCTCGTTTAAGGTGCTAAGGTGAGTGGGGACTCAAACCCAGGACCCCAGGTGGGGTGTGGGAGTCAAAAAGTTGTCGCTTTTAACAGGAGGCAACTAGAGTTTGACTTGAAGACCCAAAAAGCAGTCCTACTCCTTGTTCCTTCGCCTTCCTTGAAATTGAATTGAATTGAATTGAATTGAAGTGAAGTGAAGTGAAGTGAAGTGAATTGAATTGAATTGAATAGAATTGAATTGGGTTGACTTGGCGTGACTTGACTTGACTTGACTTGACTTGACTTGACTTGACTTGACTTGACTTGAATTGAATTGAATTGAATTGAATTGAATTGAATTGAATTGAACTAGCCCAGTCAACGGCATTGCTTGCAACTTTGAAAATTATTCTCTGATTCCTAAGCCAGAGTCTTGCCGCCTTTGAGGGACTTCCCACTCTCACTTTCAATTTCAATTCGTTTTTTCGTCCATTCGTCCATTCGTCCATTCGTCCATTCGTCCATTCGTCCATTCGTCCATTCGTCCATTCGTCCATTCGTCTACTCGTCCATTCGTACATTCCATTCGTCCATTCGTTCATTCGTCCATTCGTTTATTCGTCCATTCGTCCATTCGTCCATTCGTCCATTCGTCCATTCGTCCATTCGTCCATTCGTCCATTCGTCCATTCGTCCATTCGTCCATTCGTCCATTCGTCCATTCGTCCATTCGTCCATTCGTCCACTCGTCCATTCGTTCAGTCGTCCATTCGTCCAATTGTCCATTCGTCCATTCGTCCATTCGTCCATTTGTCTACTCGTCCATTCGTACATTCGTCCATTCGTTTATTCGTCCATTCATTCATTCGCCCATTCGTCTATTCGTCCATTCGTCCATTCGTCCACTCGTCCACTCGTCCACTCGTGCACTCGTCCACTCGTCCACTCGTCCACTCGTCCACTCGTCCACTCGTCCACTCGTCTACTCTTCCACTCGTCCATTCGTCCATTCGTCCATTCGTCCATTTGTCCATTCGTCCATTCGTCCATTCGTCCATTCGTCCACTCGTCCATTCGTTCAGTCGTCCTGAAGTACTCCTTTTCTCACCTAGAACTGACCGCAAGTTAAACTGCTCCCCGTACTTCCACTTAGATCACCAAAAGCTCTCCTTCACCCGATCGTTTGCAAAGGAATTGGTGTCCAAATCCTCAACGGACATCTGTTTCAACAGACAGCTCAGCAAAATTCATCCAAGACCCAATCCATGGTCCAAATACAGAATGCGCCAAATAAAAGTTTCTTTTTAAAAATGCAATAAAATGGACAAAATTCGATTGTTTTCCATGTTTTATGGCTTTATTAGTAAGAACAATCATTCCCATTAATCATGAAATATAAAAAAATTCAACTAGCTACCTCGGCTGGCTTCGCAGTAGCGCATTCTTCTTCTTCTATAGTCCGAGGTGGACCTGGGCCTCACCCAACATGCCTCTCCAGCCAGCCTGATCTCTCGCCAGCTGTCTCCAGTTTTGCACACCAAACCGGCCGAGGTCTCTTTCGACTTGTGAGCGTCACCTTGTTTGTGGACGTCCTCTGTTGCGTTATCCCACAGGCTCAGCGTCGAAGACGTTGCGCATTCTATCACCCAAATTTTCCAAGACCTTGTTGATGGTTTCGAGCTACACAACACTCGCTTTGGAAATAAGTTTTTAATATTTCCCAACGCTGTTCAAGCGCAAAGCGACTCATTTCGTTCCACGGAGGTATGGTACAGACTTTCTGTCAAGATTTCGAGCGGGAAACAGCAGTCTGTGTCAAAATAACCTATGATTTAAAAAACAACCACTAGATGGCCCACTCGTTTTTTACCAAAAGATGGAGCTGTTCTCAATCTGAAACTCTGATCCCCTGCGAGAACGAAATTCAAAAAAAAGGAACGAACATTGAAAAGACGCTCATCTGTGAAACCAATCCAACCACAACCTCCCTCCCTCCCTCCCCCCTCCACATTCATCGCAGCGAATATGCCACGCAAACAATTCGTCGAATTTCTCAAAAATTAAAATCCGAAATCCAAGGGCTCTCCGCTCACGTCTAATTGGAAAGTCAATACCCATCGGCCCACATCCTCTGAAATGATTGAGCTTAAGCCAACGATATCCTTTCTTTTTTTCGCGTTGTTGTGCTGCCAAAAGAACGAGAGTGGGTGTGTGCGCGCGAGTCATTGTTATGATCCCTCCTGGGATGTGAATGCTTTTCGGTATCCCTTACCGCCAATCATCAAGGATTTTTGTAATTTTAATTTGCGACGCAAGCTGAAATCCATTATCTGCTGTTTGGGAGAGAAAAAACTGCAATTTCCATCGTTACGCCAAAAAACGAGCACAGAACAGAACAGGATGCATGAAGAGATAATGCGGTTGGGACTTTGGGGGTGCGCCAATGTGGATTTTCTCGAACGGAAATTGTGCGTTAATTATTCAATGATTGAAGGGAAATCCTTCCTCTCTTCGGAACAGTTTCACATTGTCGATGACAGTGTGGGGGGAAAGTTTGATGGCACATGGGGGAGCAGGAGTTTTGAAAGAGAATTGAAGTCTTAAGTCTTACAACTGCTCAGACCATCATTTCCTGCCATTGTCCCTTGACAAAGATCGCACCCAATCAGGAGCGTCATCATTCTTTTGCACCCCACTGTCGCACTCACTTATCCAGTACGTCATTCTCAATTGACTATTCCCGTCGGAGGACTGCTGCATTGGTATACAATTTTCCCCCAGCAGAAGATGAGCCTCGAGAGTAATTAAAAGCTGAAGAATTGAATGCAACACTCCGTGTCCTTTGTTTCATAATGTATGCGGCGGAATGCAAGGAGTGATGTGTCCTCGTACGGATGCAGGACTTGACGACTACGAGAACTGATTGAAATTTTAACGAGAACCGAATTTGTTTCCCTTGTCGAGTGCATGAAGGAGATGGCCTAATTTTTGTTTTTTTGTGAAAGGAGTGGCACAAGGATGTAGAGCTTATGGAAGTCGTCAAGGAGAACTAAAAGGAGTTAAAGAGAGTATTCCTCTTGGTCTTCTTCGACTCTGAGCCTGTGGGACAACGCAATAGAGGACGTCCACGTACAAGGCGGCGCACACAAGTCGACGGGGACCCTGGCCGGCTTGGTGTGTGGAACTGGAGACAGCTGGCGAGAGACCGTGCTAGCGGGAGAGGCATGTTGGGTGAGGTCCAGGTCCACGCCGGACTGTAGAGTCCTAAGAAGAAAAAGGAGAAAATGATTCCTCTTGGTCGTCGCCTTGGACTGGCGCAATTATGACACGCTGGTGGTTAACTCGTTTGCTACTCCTTCTTCTTGAGGCGCTACAGTTCGAGGTGAACCTGCAACCAGCAAGACCGACCTTTTGCTAGCTTTCGCCCACCAAGACGGTTAAGGTCCCTGCCCACCTTAGACGTGGAGGTCCTCGGTGGACGTGGACGTCCTCTGTGGACGTGGACGTCCTCTGTGGACGTGGACGTCCTCTGTGGACGTGGACGTCCTCTGTGGACGTGGACGTCCTCGGTGGACGTGGACGTCCTCTGTGGACTTGGACGTCCTCGGTGGACGTGGACGTCCTCTGTGGACTTGGACGTCCTCTGTGGACGTGGACGTCCTCTGTGGACGTGGACGTCCTCTGTGGACTTGGACGTCCTCTGTGGACGTGGACGTCCTCTGTGGACGTGGACGTCCTCGGTGGACGTGGACGTCCTCTGTGGACGTGGACAAGTCCTCTGTGGACGTGGACAAGTGGACGTCCTCTGTGGACTTGGACGTCCTCGGTGGACGTGGACAAGTGGACGGCCTCTGTGGACTTGGACGTCCTCGGTGGACGTGGACGTCCTCTGTGGACGTGGACGTCCTCTGTGGACGTGGACGTCCTCTGTGGACGTGGACGTCCTCTGTGGACGTGGACGTCCTCTGTGGACGTGGACGTCCTCTGTGGACGTGGACGTCCTCTGTGGACGTGGACGTCCTCGGTGGACGTGGACGTCCTCTGTGGACGTGGACAAGTCCTCTGTGGACGTGGACAAGTGGACGTCCTCGGTGGACGTGGACGTCCTCGGTGGACGTGGACGTCCTCTGTGGACTTGGACGTCCTCTGTGGACGTGGACGTCCTCTGTGGACGTGGACGTCCTCTGTGGACTTGGACGTCCTCTGTGGACGTGGACGTCCTCGGTGGACGTGGACGTCCTCGGTGGACGTGGACGTCCTCTGTGGACGTGGACGTCCTCGGTGGACGTGGACGTCCTCTGTGGACGTGGACAAGTCCTCTGTGGACGTGGACAAGTGGACGTCCTCTGTGGACTTGGACGTCCTCGGTGGACGTGGACAAGTGGACGTCCTCGGTGGACGTGGACGTCCTCTGTGGACGTGGACGTCCTCTGTGGACGTGGACGTCCTCTGTGGACGTGGACGTCCTCTGTGGACGTGGACGTCCTCTGTGGACGTGGACGTCCTCGGTGGACGTGGACGTCCTCTGTGGACGTGGACAAGTCCTCTGTGGACGTGGACAAGTGGACGTCCTCGGTGGACGTGGACGTCCTCGGTGGACGTGGACGTCCTCGGTGGACGTGGACGTCCTCGGTGGACGTGGACGTCCTCGGTGGACGTGGACGTCCTCGGTGGACGTGGACGTCCTCGGTGGACGTGGACGTCCTCGGTGGACGTGGACGTCCTCGGTGGACGTGGACGTCCTCGGTGGACGTGGACGTCCTCGGTGGACGTGGACGTCCTCGTTGGACGTGGACGTCCTCGGTGGACGTGGACGTCCTCGTTGGACGTGGACGTCCTCGGTGGACGTGGACGTCCTCGGTGGACGTGGACGTCCTCGGTGGACGTGGACGTCCTCTGTGGACGTGGACGTCCTCTGTGGACGTGGACGTCCTCTGTGGACATGGACGTCCTCTGTGGACATGGACGTCCTCTGTGGACATGGACGTCCTCTGTGGACATGGACGTCCCTTGTGGACGTGGACGTCCACCGACTTGACAAGTAGGCAGTCCAAGGCGCAATGTAATGAGGTGCACGAAGGTAGGTGATAGGGTTCCCTTGTCACTGGGTCGCGGCTCACTGAGACCAATAGTTGGGTCCAGTGTGCCCTAAATGAGGTGCAACAACCCCGTTGATCGACGAGAAAATATCAGAAAATTCAACTGAAAGGATGAATGGGTTCTAGCAAGAAATCCTGGGCTCTACCTCAAGCAACCAAAAAGATCTCCTTTGGCTCTCTTGTTAACAATAACTGCTTCATCCTCGAATCGATGGACAACTCGAGCAGCAAAGGAGCTAGCTCTCTAGTCAGCAGTCACCTTGGTTAACCGATCACTCGGAGTCAACTCTAGCAATGGATTCCACACTCAGTCAGTCAACACTTTAGGACACCACGAGATCTCCTGGCTCCTTCTTAAATCTTGGCGTCCCCCTTATTCCCCTCTCTCTCGATATTCCTATTCCTGAAGAGTCCTTGAAGCACTTAACTTCACTTGACATCAAAATACCTCTTAATTGCCATCAGCCACCTCATCCTCACCTTCCCCAGATGAATTCCCTTCCAGAAACTGCAACTCCTTATCCTTAGATAATCACTATTCCCCATCCCAGAGGTGTGCAGAGATTTCTAACACGAACCAGAGGCACCTCATTAACACCCCAGACTCAGCATCAGATTAATTACCTCAAAGGTGTCAGAGCAAGTCCTCATTAACACCCCCTCCGAGCTCACTCAAAGGTTAGCCCAAGGCACCAAGGTTGCCTCTCACTCATGCAAGCAACTCTCGCACACACACACAAGAGCTTGAACTGCAGTCATGCGATGCAGGCGTATCCTTATCTTAATTGTTCATCCACATGATACATGATGTGACCGTGCACGCCATCCGCCGGAGTCAGTCTCCGACGTGGGGGAATCCATGCCGAGCACAAGTGTATCTACCTGTCAGTTCCATTTGCCTAATTGCGAGAGTGCTCCCTCCCCACTTTGCATTCATTTGTTCACCTAACGACCGTCAAGTTAATCAGAATTAATAAATTCCCTAATCCAAGCGTCGGATTCCTTTTGACGTGTCCCCGTCCCTGTTTGAATGATTAATCTCGTCCTAATTAGGATTTCGGCTCTCGCATGTTTGAGCCGCAAGGATGAGCACTCATTAATGGCCGTGTGTGTGGGGTGTGTTCGACAAAAACACATCCACTCTCGGTACACACACTCGTTATTTATTGTTGCACAACACATGAAACACGGATTCTCGTGACATGGCGCAAATCAATCCCGCAAAGCACACGCCTCACCCTCATCATCGTCAGAGGCATCTTGTCATTACCCGCATTTGTCGCTGAGAGTCTCTGTGTGGATACGTGTGTAAGTGGAGTGTCTTCATTTCTCGAACAATAAGCACGAGAGTATCCCCGGCAAGTGCAGTCATCAGGACGTGAGTGGGCTTTGAGGGAAGGGCGTCGCCTTGACTGCTTGATGGGAAGGTATTGTCACGGTTGTCCATGAGTCAATGGATGGCCGAGCACAATGGGCGTTTGTTGGGGAGGCGGGAGGTTGATAATTGATGCTCGTCTTAAGGGCAGATTATTGCTCATTTTGCTGACATTCAATGGGGAATGGGCTTTTGAGTTTTAAGAGTGAATCAAGGACGAGACTCTGAAGGGGAGGTACTGGACCTTAAATTGATTGATTTTAAAGGGGGTTCCATGACGGCGATGAGTGCTGAGAGATCATCATGGACTGACGAACTTCTTTCGTTCTTTCGTCCCTTCGTCCCTTCGTTCTTTCGTTCTTTCGTTCTTTCGTTCTTTCGTTCTTTCGTTCACTTCTTCTTTCGTTCTTTCGTTCTTTCGTTCTTTCGTTCTTTCGTTCTTTCGTTCTTTCGTTCTTTTGTTCTTTCGTTCTTTCGTTCTTTCGTTCTTTCGTTCTTTCGTTCTTTCGTTCTTTCGTTCTTTCGTTCTTTCGTTCTTTCGTTCTTTCGTTCTTTCGTTTTTTCGTTCTTCCATTCTTTCGTTCTTTTGTTCTTTCGTTCTTTCGTTCTTTCGTTCTTTCGTTCTTTCGTTCTTTCGTTCTTCCATTCTTCCATTCTTTCGTTCTTTCGTTCTTTCGTTCTTTCGTTCTTTCGTTCTTTCGTTCTTTCGTTCTTTCGTTCTTTCGTTCTTTCGTTCTTTCGTTCTTTCGTTCTTTCGTTCTTTCGTTCTTTCGTTCTTTCGTTCTTTCGTTCTTTCGTTCTTTCGTTCTTTCGTTCTTTCGTTCTTTCGTTCTTTCGTTCTTTCGTTCTTTCGTTCTTTCGTTCTTTCGTTCTTTCGTTCATTCGTTCTTTCGTTCTTTCGTTCATTCTTCTATTGAAAATCCTCCTGATCGTGTCAAGGAACAGGGATTTTCTGAGTTCAATTTAAGCGATCACTGAGCTCCTTTTCGAGACAAAAACAACCTTCGTACCGACAGTTAACGTGCTTCCTGACCGTAGCTTCTGCAGGGCATGTCATCTCCTAACCAAAGATCCGATGGCTACTCCTCAGTCAGTCGAAATGCCAGAAATTGTCTATCCCACACCCTCGTCTGGCATTTCTCTCCTATGTCTCTAGGCCCTTGGGCAAAATTGTTCCCGTCACCTGACCTATCACCTCCAAAATCATTTGCATTGTCCCCTCCGAGTACTGATACATGTTTCTCTCATCTCCTCTGCACCACAGTCCTCCTCCTATCATCTGAAGCGTTCAAGGAATTTTCCCTCAACCGCCACCCATCACCCATCACCCATCGACAACAATTACATCCGCCCACACACAACTCTGTGCCTCCCTCTGGAAATATTTGCATCCAACGAGTCTGTAGACAAATTGCCCCCAAACTTGGGTGCTTCCAAAAAAACCAGGAGTCACCCATTGATGGCTAAGAACGAATGTCAAATCGTTTATTCCCGACAAAATATTTGAGTCCCTCTGTTACGAGGTATTTTTCATATCTTCCTTCTCTTCCTCCCACGCCCACGGACGCCCCTTTATTCGATTCAATGGCGACGCGCTTTGCAAACTTCTGCAACCCTCCTCGAAATATTCCAATGAAATTCGTCGTCATACAAATGTCCTTTTTCTAGTCGACAAAGAAAAAAAGGAAAAACTCCCCTCCAAGGCACACAAGGAATCTTAAGAAAATAATAATGAAATCCGTTTCCAAACAAATACCAAGGTCCTGGACGAGTCTGCGGGCGGGGGCGCTTTCAAATCTGCAGTCTGGGTATTAATTTAATGGACTCGTTGGATTTACACATTCTTGAACTTGGAAAATATGAATACAAATGCAGATCAATCGTTGTCAAGACATTTTCTTCTATTTTTTGGTTACTTTTAGGGTGTTTTAAGGCGGGTGCCTTTGAAGGGTGGCTGATCTTAAGGCTTAGGGGATTTTTTTGACTTCATTTTATGGCCTCTGGGTGGGTTCCTGTGTCTAATCCAGACCTGAGTCAATCCTTTACCCATTCTCCAACATTGAAAAGTAAAAATCGATTCAAGTTAGTTTCACTCCTTTTCACTTAAATTTGCTTTTAAGCTTTTAAAACCAGTTTATTGCAAACAACATTTTCCCCTCAAAAAAGAACACATGGCAACACCATAGTTTGACAGCCAAACAACCCACGATTCATTTCAATGAAAAACAGTTAAATTCTTCAGTTTTTCGATCAAAAAATGCCCCGAACACATGTCCAAACAGTCCATACACTCATTTCACACCTTTTCCTTTGATTTTCACTCGTCAAATGGCCAAAACCATTTCCTCACATATTCCACTCCACTGACATGCAAAGTCAGCGTTGCCAAACAAGCATTTATTCTTGTACTTTCACCAAATTGAATGAGTTCATCTCTGACGTCACGAAAAATGAAAAATGCAGTTTTCTACAATTTTCAAGGATTTCCAACCCAATTTCTGACTCAATTCTCTTCAGTTATCCTTTTCACATTCAGCCCCATGCATTTGAGCCAAAATCTAAGCTCAAAAACAAAGAAAATCGACTTTCGAAAAAGTGACACGTTTCACACGAAAAATTAGAGTAAACTCATAACACACCCGGGTCGCATTTTTTTTCTGAAAATCAACACATTTTCATCGAAGTCGATTTGATGATTACAAAATTTTGTGAAACAAATTTCTCGGGATCTAGGACGAATTGAAGGACGCGGGATATCAGAATGGAAAGGAAATTGAATGTAGAAGTGAAATGTGGAAAGATTTTATAACGGGAGTGCCTTGGTTGGTTTTTTCGAAGCAAAGTTCGAAGGATCCCACGTTTTTGAATGAAATGAATGGTCTTGGAAAACATGGTGGTTTCTGAAACGATTTTCTCGACATTTAGGACGAATTGAATGCTGGGGGGTATCAGGATGGAAAGGAAATTAAATGAAAAAGAGAATTGAGGTAGGATTTGTAACGAGAGTGCCTTGGTTGGGTATTTAGAAGCGACTTTCTGGACAACCTCTATTAAGCAGTGATCTTGGAGAACATGATGTTTTCAAAGCAAATTTCTCAATAATTAGGACAAATTGAGGGCTGGGGGTACCAGGATGAATAGGAAATTGAAAGTAGATGCGAAATAAGGTACGACTTTGTAACAGGAGTGCCTTGGTTGGTTGTCTGGAGGCGAAGTTCGAAGGATCCTTCTTTGTCACATAAAATGTACGATTTTGGAAAACAGTGTTTTCTGAAAGTCAGGAGAAAGTGAAAGACGTGGGATATCAGGATGGATAGGAAATTGAACGTTGAAACGAAATGAGTTGAGATTTTATAACGGGAATGCCTTAGTTGTTTTTTTTGAAGCAAAGTTCGGGGGAACCCACTTTTTTGTATGAAACTTATGATCTTCGAAAATATGGTGTTTTCTGAATCGATTTACTCGATAGTTGGGGCGAATTGAAGGACATAGGATATCAGAATGGAAAGGAAATTAAATGGAGAAGGGAATTAAGCTATGACGGGAGCGACTTAGTTGATTTTTTGGAAGCAGAGTTCGAGGGATCCTTCTTTGTCGCATGGAATTTGCATTTTGGAAGACATGACATGTCTTCTGAAACGATTTTCTCGAAAGGTAGGATGAGTTGAAGGACGAAGGATACCAGTATGGATAGGAAATTGAACGAAGAAGTGAAATGAGTTAAGATTTTGTAGAGGGAATGACTTGGTTGGTTATGGTGCCGTGACATTGTGCCAAATGGAAAAATGTGGTATAGTGACGCTTTTAAAAGTGTCATTATTAAATTCCACTGTTTATTAGTTTACTGCAAATTTAGGCGTATAATTTTTCAACAAAGTGTCATAGGGCCAAATTTGGCATAATGTCACAACCTAATTTGACCCTATGACGCTTTTGAAAGCAAAATTATGCCAAATATTAATATTCGGCCCAACGACACTTTCAAAAGCGTCAATATGCCAATTTGGCACAATGTCGTTTGGCACAATGTCACGACACCGTTGGTTATTGAGAAAGAAAGTTCAGGAAGTCGTACTTTGTCGTGGCCCGGACATAACGCCATTCTTTCTCAAAGTGACAAAGCAAAAATTTGGCCTTATGTCGCATGGCAACTACTTTGTCGCATGAAATTGAAGAATTGGAGCGGTTTAAGGATCCACCTTACCACAAAATGACTTGAAATTATGGCAGAGATATCCTCCAGTGCTAGACAAACACAAATATGAAGAACAAACTATAGAAAGGGAGGTTTAAATGTGCTCATTTCTCTCACTTGGTGCACTCCTTTCATTTTATGGTCTTGGAGGACATGGTGTTTTCCGACAGGATTTTCTCGATAAGAGGAATTTGGGACAACTGGATAGCGCAGTTGGTTATGTGCCTGCCCTAAGTTAGAGGGGTCCCAGGTTCGAGTCCCAGTGAAATCGAATCTGGTCCAGTCACCATTTTCTGTTGGGATCAAATTAACGGCTCTGGAGTAGTTTGCTACCTGTCAGTACAATGGACCAGTTTTGAGACTGAGTGCTCCAGAAGTGTTTCAAAAATCCTCCGAAAAAAAAGAGGAATCTGGAGTTGAGTTCTCCCAGAGTTGATAGGGAATTCATTGGAGAAGCGGAATAAGCTGAGACGTTATTTAGAAGCGACATTCGTGATATCCCCTTTTGTCACACAAGCAGTGAAAAGGGCTTGAGTTTCACTGTATTTCGCAAGACATTCTTTGAAATTGTGTTTTGCTTGACAGCTCACCACTGAAAGTCCTTCAAATCGATTGTGTTCTTGGAAGAAGTCATCGTGAGTCGACACACAGAGGAAGCAGGTCATAAGGCGCTTGCTAGTTACATAACCATTCAATGGGCCCTATGGCCCATTTTCAACATCACACTCCCCTTTCTACGTAACCATGTCTCCATCACACAGAGGACTCTCGAGTTTTGTCCTGCGTTACGTGGAATTTGCCAACAATTGATGAGGCATCGACGAACAAACTGCAAAAAAGGATTACTCTCGAAGTCGACTTTGTCAAGTTTTTGCGCGAAGGCTCCCAATGAATTGATAGAATTCAGTCAAACTTCGAACTACCATTGAATTGATTCAATTCAATCGAACTTCAAACCCTCCACCTCTCATTGTTCTGCAAAAACTCACGCATTTTCTGAGAATGTTTACAACAAGCTGATTGCCCTGGACAGTAATCCCTTTTTAATGACAACAAATTTCCGCAGAAAAGTACACATTCCCTCCTCTCTGCCAAACACCAGAAGCATCTCATCAAAAACTCATGGGACACTGGCCACAAAGGACTCATCGTTCCGCTTCACACATCCCTCAGCGAGTTCTATTCTTAACCTCTGTTGTCATATCACAATTACTCATTGACGTGCACAAGCACACACCAGTCGCTCCGGTCCCAATGGAGGATAAAACAGTTCCAAACGGAAAACAATTGAATTTCTAAAAATATCGATTCTATCCGCAGTTCCTCGATAATTCAATCAAAACAGAAATACCCTCGGAATCGACCTCAAGCGCAGAGCGAAGTTGACTCGTGCGTGCGAGTGCGTACACAGGGCAGGCAACGGGGGCGCCTTTGTAGGGCACAGCCGCGACTCTTTTGTATACACATTCCAACGCGAAGCGCAAGAGTGAAAGATGAATCCATTCGACATGTGCCGAGCGTACAGATGGTTCATGTTAAAGATGCTCAACTCCATACACGCTCGACGAGCTGAAAATGGGGTGCAAACTGGGCGAGGGCGGGGGTGTGGGAGTCAATATTTTTGCGCGGTACCGTTCAATGTTTGTACAACAAACAATGAGCGAGAGTATATCGAAATGAAGGCGCAGCTTGTAAATCACTTTCGATAGCGGCGGAGAGCAGTTGAAAATTGAAAACAAATCTCTTTAGTACCTGATGAGGGGTAAGTGGTGTTGAGACGATGGAAATTTGTTGAGAGTGGGGAGGAATGCATGCTTTTGTAGATTGGCGCCCGACAGAGGAGCAGTATATTAGTGGGCTCAAAGTCTGTCGACCACATGTGAAGCAATGAATTCAGGGTGACGTCGAAAAGAGGATGAAGAAGGACCTTGAATGTGGAGTAAGCTGAGTGCTTAGTTGATACTGAAGAAGCTCAAAAATTCAGGCACCACGGACGGAATCATCTCGAAATCATCGTCCCATTTTTTTGAACCTCAGGTCAAGAACTTATGATATTACAGTCCGGGGTGGACCTGGACCTAGCTTGTCAGCAACCACTCGTGTTGTGCGCGCTATTGTTCTCTCACAAGTGGAGGGGACCTACAGTTTAATGCAGACTCCGAACGGCGAGATTGTGAAGCTTTTTCTAGGTAGGCGTCAACAGCTTAAGAGTCACAAATTCTGTGGCTACCTTTTCTCCATACTCCTGGGTCATTTCAGCTAAGAAATTCCTCAAGGTTCTTGCTTGATAAGCCTCCGTCTAAAGTCGTCTTCTTTAGATCGATAAGACTGAGCCCCTTAGGATGAACTGTTGAGGATCCTAAGGGGTTTAGTCTCATCGATCTAAAGAGGGTGACTGTAGACGGACGCTTGCCAAACAGCAGCCTCGAGGAATTTCTTAGCTTGAATGACCCAGGAGTATAGAGAAAAGGGAGCCACAGAATTTATGATTCATAAGCTGTTGATGTCTGCCAAGAAGAAGCTTCACAATCTCGCCGTTCGGAGTCTGCATGAATCTTCGTCGAGATGATAGTTGCAACAAGACTTTGATCGGTTCTCAATGTCAAGGTTGCTGACTTACTTAGCGGACTCCCGAGCCGTGAAGGGTCTCAGCCTGAGAAGGAGATTGCCAACAGTCAAATTTGGTCCAACAGCACAAACCCAACTGATCTCTGACGCTGACAGATGTCTAGCTTTGTGCGACTCCAGTCAAGACAGACAACCAGTCGGACACAAGTTGTGAGTGCCCGATAGTTCCACAAAATCTCTCTCTTCACTTAAAAATAACATCAAAAAAACCTTCTGTCTTCAATTCAAGACCAACCTCTAAACCCCGTTTCATCAGCAAACTCTTTGAAAGAAACCATTTCTTTCATCCCTCCACTCACAGCAATCTGCTTCCCATCGATCTCTGCACGCAAAAAATGATGAATGGACTTTGAAAGTTCCTCTAACTCTTTGAGGCCATCAAACAGAAGGCACAATACAAAAAAGAATTCCCATAAAGCAGACAAATCACCTGCTAGACGATACATGCCAATCCCCATCAACCACCTCACATAAACACTTCACATCCACTATCCACTGCCATGCCTCAATCGTGGGCGAATCTCACACGGAGAGTGTATCTCTTCGCCCTTGTCGAGGCCTTTCTTTGAAAATTCACTTCACAGTCACACAGACGCACAGACAGTCTGTGACGATGGCCACAAGCATTTTGAGGATTGTAGGTCATTTCGATTGGCAGGTGTTTCGAGCAAGTGAACTGATCTGATTGATTTGGAACCGGGACAAGTGTTTTATTTATCAGTCCCGCGAATGAATAGTTCTTTGAATGGCCTGGCAGATAGAGAACATATTTTTTTTGTTGTTTCTTCTGTTTGGCAGGAAGTATGCAGAGGACAGGGTGGGGGAGAAAATATCTTTTCTGGAGTCTGGGGGTAAATGATTTAAGCGTGATGTGAAAACACAGGGTTGGGACCTGGATTGGCAGGCGCACTGCAGAGCGATCTATACAAGAAGGCGTTCAAAAAGCCTGCTCTGCTGGGGATGATAGGTTAGGTTAAAGGGCTGCTAGTGAATTCACCAGAAAACTTAGACCATATTGGTCCATTGTGATACCCACATTCAGACTACAACCGCTGATCGACCGCTCCAGTGAAAGTGCCGGCAAATGGTGACTGGACCAGATTTGATAACCCGGATAAAAGCGTATTAACTTTGCTTTCACTGGAATTCGAACCTAGGACCCCTCAGACTTAGGGCAGGCACTTAACCAACTGCGCCAACCAGTCGTTCTCCTGCGGGGGATGATAGGGTGGATGCGATCGTTCTTACATTTCTTCTGGAGATTCCAAAATCATCTCCATCTGAAGAGCGGTAGACACATTGCTAAGGACTTTGTCTAAGCTTCCCTAACCCCACTTAACCAATCGCTAGGGACTAAACTGGTCTATGTGAGGCTCAGCCACCGCCCTCAGACCTAAGGCAGCAAAAAAAAGCCTCTCTTTTCATAACTGAACTAAACTTTTTCCACGTGATTTCGATCGGAACAGAGACTTCTAAGTCAAAATCGCCTACAACATCCTGTCCAGCGTACTGTGTGAAAGTTTTGCACCGCACAGCTTCCAGCCGCTTCTCTTGAAACCATCTTGATTTTTGGATGAACATCCATCCAGTCCTGCTATATGGAGCCGAAAGCTGGACACTAAGCAGAACTGCAGAGCTGATACTTGGTGCCTTCGAAAGGAAAATTCTACGTCGTATATATGGTCCCGTCTGCGAGGAAAGCGAATGGAGGAGAAGACACAGTCGCGAACTCTATGAGCTGTACCAGGATGGGGATGTAGTCCGAAACGCAAAAATTAATCTACTGCACTGGCTCGGCCACATCGAGCGCATGGACAACAACGCTCCAGCTTAGGGGGGCTTCGAATCCAAGCCTCCTGGAGAGAGAGAGAGAGAAAGGAGGAAAACCAAGTCATCGCAGATAAAAGACAACTCGATCTAAAGGTTTGTCTTCACTTTCTCCTCACGCCTGCGACCCCTGCCGGGGTGTCCCTGTTGCGTTCCATCGCTGTCGGCCGCTGCTTTCAGTCATCAAGACCAACTGATCGTGGAAGCAAGGCAACTTGGTCTTGATGACTGGAAGCAGCGTGCCCTGAGACCGTCAACGATGGAAGGCAGCGATAGCTCAGGCTCAGACCCTCCATGGATCGTAGGCCTGTTAAGTCTAAATCACAACGGAAGTGAGAGACCTTTAAGACGATTCCTAGGTCTTCAAAATCCAAGACCTGTTTACGCCGAAGTCGTGGGAAGATCAGACAAGTTGGCTGTTTGGAGTAGTCATCACAAGCACTCGTGTCACGAGAGTTACTGAGTAGTAGGCTTTTCTCCTTCCTCTTCTTCTGGTGGCTCGACAGTCTGGCATGGACCTGGGCTTGAACCAACAAGAAGTAAGCTGGAAGATTCAAAAAGTCACAGCGAAACATCGTCGGTCACTGTGCAAGAAAAAAAATTAGGAAAAAGTCCGTATACGCCCAGGTCATCTCACAGTGAAAAAACAGACCACTACGTTAGAGGTTCTTGAGCATCAGGAAGCAATGCACATGCCTGTTCTTGTGCAAACTATAAAGCCAGTGTCTCTGAAGCCCTCTTTAAGTCATGAGCAAGAAGAATTCAGTGGAAAATGGTACCTCCATGCAATCACGGTCCAAGCAGCAACAAAAACCCTGTGAACAATCTTCTTAAAGAACTCCTCCTTATGTGCCTTATCTATTCTTACAGAAATCAACCGACTTTCATATTTATGTCGGACAGTTGACAACGTTTCTGAGGACGTTCTCTTGATGCTGACGCTCTCGAAGAACTTTACGTGGTTTAGAGTATCATCTAAAACAGGGTGACCAGATAAGAACAATAAGAAAAGAAGTTTCAATAAAACAGCAAGGGTGTGAGATATAAACTTGAATTTGGCCTCATTTTAAAGCTACGTTCATGCCATTTTGTATGAAGTATCATTCAAATGGCCACCTCAGTTTTAATGGCAGCTGTTCGAGCGATTGGTTACATTTTTGATGACTCGGTCCAGTATGTTTGCCGTGTCAAGTCGCATGATTGCGTTCGTTCCAATGACGGCAAATTTTGCTTGTTGACATAGCCACTAAACTTAAAATGAAAGCGACTAGATGGCGCAGTTGGTTAAGTACATGCCCCAAGTAGGAGGGATCCCGGGTTAGAATACCAGTGAAATCGAATCTGGTCCAGTCACCATTTGCCGTTGGGATCAAATTTACGGTAATGGAGTAGGTTGCTACCTGACAGTACAATGGACCAGTTTTGAGTCTGAATGCTCCAGCATAGTGTTTCAAAAAAGCCTAAAATGGGCCTCATCTGAGAACATGACTTTTTGACCAAAATCCGAGTCTCCGCCCAACATTTTCAGCGCCTAATTGGTGAGCCTATGACGTTGTCTATGGTCGTCTGGCTTCAGTTCTTGCATCAACACAATCTTATACAGAGGATAAGCCTATGCCCAATAAGAATAAGAGTAAATCTATCCTGCTGACATTTGGCATTTTCAAAGAACCACTTCAGCAGGTTGCCAAAATCCAGATCATGAGGCAACATGTCCAGCATCCAATTAGCGAATTTACGGGGTTGTCTATGGTCGTCCGGTTCCAATTCATGCTTCCACACAATCTCATACAGCCTGAAATTTGTCTAGTTGACAAAAGGCCTATTCAAAGAACTACTTCAGCAGCTGTCCAAAATCCGGATATCCGGCCAACATTTCCAGCGCTTAATTAGCGAACCTACGGCATTGTCTACAGTCGTCTGGCTTCAATTCTTGTCTTATATGGATGTAGGCCCAGTCTTATATGGATGTAGGCCCAAATTTTAACCGCAAAATAAGCCGATGCCTAGCAAGAATAAATTTGTCCAGCTGACATGAAGCCTTTTCAAAGAACCACATCAGCAGCCGACACATTTCTGACCACTTCCGCAATCGCTGTCCTATTCTTCCTTATCTTCCCTCCATCATCCAGTGCCACCCTATATTATTTTTTCTTTATTTTCCTACACCTGATACCTCGCATTTAACATCAACAAAAAAACCGTACGTCAAAAACCACCTCAAAAACCGAACACAAAAGTTTCAAAAACAAAAAAAAAACACAAAATTTCACAAAAAAAATCAAAAAAGAATGAAAAAGAACACAGCAGAAGAATCCCAAACAACAACCGCAAAAAGAACAGCGAGAAAAAAAAAACCGAAAAAAAGCAGTGGCCCCTCGCAAGTTATCCGTGAATCAAATTTGAAATCGGTTTTGTATTTTTTTTTTTCGTGTTCTGTTCAGCCGCTAGTGCTCGACGAGTGTAGCCGCGAAAGCGTATCTGTGGCAGTTTTAATTATACGTATTGTATCTCGGTTCAATGGGTCTTGTGCATTTCGGATCCGTATCGACCGCGTGTACATGTTCCCGCAACGGTCCATCAAGCGTTAAGTACGACCACGTCGAGAGACGCGCCCAAATAGTTGACGATAAAACTTTTATTTGATTGAGAGATAAATTCGAACAAAAACGAAACGAAACACTCAGAAATCAGATACAGACACACAGAGAGGGAGGGACAGAGTGCATTCGGATCGATTGTGCGGTTTGATTTCTTCTATTTTCGCAGAGAAATGAAATGAGATAAATCTCTAAATTAGTTATCCGCGTTGAATTGATCCTCCCGATGGCGTAGCGGTGGTGCGCGGTGGCCGAGCGGTTGGATAAATCTTACAGATACGAAAATAGTTTCGCACAATGACTGCGATTAATTGTCGATCGATGTTTGTTTTCATTGCTGTTCGATACATTTTGTAGTTGCCGAGTGCGTGGGCGGTTGTGTGTATCTGATTCCCAGAGGGGCGACTGCAACAACAACAAGTATTTAAGCGCTTCGGGCGGGTGTAAGTTAAATGCTTGTTTTGAAGTGAATGTGAATGAAAAACTCGACTAAACCCACTTTCAGATTGAATTGAATAAATTACGTAATTAAATGAAACTCAAAACAATCCTGCACGTGCCCCTCCTCAGAGCTGAAATGCAATTTATCTAGATTCCTGAGACGAACAGCAGGTATCTCTCGGGTAAGGATTCAAATGCATGCAACGCAACGTTTGTCTCCATCAAACAAAGACCATGCATCACCCTGCAACGTAATTCCACAGAAACTATCTACAAATCATGTTAAAAGATGGATTCGTAAAAGTGCCATGCCATCGTGCATGTCCCATGTGGACACGTACATCACATCCACATTCCTGCATATAGATTGAGCTCATCACGCTCCATCCATCTCCGCTCCGCATGCAGTTGCACCTCACAAGGACTGGGACCGAGAGGATTTAGTCCTCTTCTTTTTTTACTGCAAAATTTATTGACAAACATCTTCAGTTTGATTCCAAACAAGACACATCCCTCATCGTCGTCAGTTGGGGTTGCATGCATGTTCTCACGGGTGTGCATCTTCCCACGAGTCGTCTATTTCCGTCGCTGAGTCGCAGGGGTGGATGGGAAGGGTTGCAAGAAACTGTCCATCTTAAATATTTATGACCGTGGGGACACAATACAGGATCCATTCATTGGCCAACATCTGGAACACCATCTTTGGGGATCAACCCTCCCCCTGACCCCTGCACCCCTGCAATGCAGCTGAAATATCGCGTAATCTCCTGCTCCCCGATGGTCTGCAGGGATTTCATTTTTACCAGACATCTCCTTTTGGAAAACATTACAAGGGACGATGGACAGAACTGGAACTCTGTTGTTTTTTCCCGACTTTGAGTCAATCATCAAAACAAACAAAAAAAATTCAAAAAACCACGCACACGACGTTAAAAAACCAACCGAATGACACCCCTCAACTCAGTCGATAACGCAGTCCCGTCGGGGACTATTTTTAGACCCCGCATGAGTTATTGGACGAGCTTTGATCTATTTTTCTTGAAAAACATTCGGCTGCTGTTTGTGAACACATTCTTTTTGTAGAATTATGTGACACGAGGTTAAGGTTTAATTGCAAACACCGTCAATTCCCTGATTGCTTCCTGCGTCATGCGATCGGACAGGTTGACGAAATTCAAGACAGAAACACTGCGTGGGACTTAATTGCGAGTCGAGTGGTCTGTCTGGGGCGCAAAAATGATGTGTTAAGTGATTCTCTTTGATTTATAAGAATGACCAAACATTTACGGACGTCTGTCAGCATTTGAAGCGTTCACACGAGGTCTTGATGGGAGGGGCTCTTGATGTGTGTCATGTTCAATTCCATAAAGTGTTTATCAAACGAACGAGTGCTGTGTGGGAACGAATTAATTGGCGAATGTGGCGCCATCTATAAAAATGATTGACAGAAAGTCATTAAGTCTCTATGACATTTTATGTCGCCACAATTTTAAGTGGCAGGACGCTTTCTTCGACTGAAAACTTCCGTGTTTCGTTCTCTGATTTCTTTTCGTCTTTTCGTCTTTCCGTCTTTTCGTCTTCTCATCTTCTCGTCTTCTCGTTTTCCCGTCTTTGGTCCTTCAGTCTGTCCTTCTGTCCTGCTGTCGTTCCATCCTCTGTCCTTCTATCCTTTGTCCTTCTGTCCTTCTCTCCTTCTCTCCTTCTGTCCTTCTGTCCTTCTGGCCTTCTGGCCTTCTGTCCTTCTCTACTTCTGTCCTTTTGTCCTTCTGTCCTTCTGCCATCTGTCATCTGTCATCTGTCATCTGTCATCTGTCATCTGTCATCTGTCATCTGTCATCTGTCATCTGTCATCTGTCATCTGTCATCTGTCATCTGACATCTGTCATCTGTCATCTGACATCTGTCATCTGTCATCTGTCATCTGTCATCTGTCATCTGTCATCTGTCATCTGTCCTCTGTCATCTGTCCTCTGCCATCTGTCATCTGTCATCTGTCATCTGTCATCTGTCATCTGTCATCTGTCATCCCTCATCTGTCATCCCTCATCTGTCATCCGTCATTTGTCTTCTGCGGACAGCCACTCTCTACCTCCAAGTCTTCAAATGCAGGCCTCCACTACCTTGACTGACGGCAGAAAATTGACCGAGTAAGCAACTTGACCTACTCTCCATTGCCTCACACAAAATACCCCACCCTTTGATCAGCTGCCACCACAAATTCAATCGCATTATTTAACGTTTCGATTGCCCTACGCACTTCCCTGTGGGAATGTTCACACGCTGAATAAATTATTTTCCCAACAAGCCACCCACATGAACCCTCTCCCTCTCCCTCTCCCCCACCCATCCTTGTGACTGATGTCGTCTCGACTTCAAACCCACCTCACCGAGTCCAATGGCATTTTTTATCCAATCCGTCCCAATAAATCATTCAACACCACTTAGGGGCGCAACGACAACCAAGAGTAGAACACCTTCACCTTGACAGCGATTGGCCCCTCCCCCTCGGGCGGCGTGACCTACCAGGAATAGATATCGATTAATGGAATCCGATGGATACGTAGCCGCGATTCCAGCGCTCAATGAACACAAATCCACTACACGACTGACAAAGCTCCCCACTTGGCAGTATTTACTCTTCGGCTTCCGCTCCCAATCGCGAGCGCGCGGCGGGCGTATCGCTGCCGCGTAAGGCGTCCCGCTGATTCACGCGCGGCCATTGCACACGTCAAGATAAAGTCATCAACCTTCGTTCTCTGAATTGCGATTCATTGCCTACGATTAGCTGGTATCGATGCCAATTTGTTCTCGGAACCGATGCGTGATTTCGACGACATGAGCAGATAGCCACTGAATGAGTGTGGACTGGGAAAACTCGCCCAGACTGACAGTCGTTTGTTTGTCCTAGACTTTAAGTGAGTTCGCGTGGGAAGTGACTTCGCGTGGAAACTTTAAACACTCGGTAAGTGTCAACTGTTTGGGCTGAGAATCTGGGGAACCCTTACATATTCACTAAATTCCCAAATGTCATCTGTCATCGCGGATTAACTGACAACAGGCGCACTTTCACGGTAAATGTCAGATTGTCAACACAGTGAACACGGGAAATAACTGCGTTCCGGGCATAAAATTGAAATTCCCCCAGGGCACGGCCGAATCTGCTGCGCCATGTCCTGCGTCGCGTTTGTGTCGTTAGTCAAAAAATTCATAAAATTAACCACACTTGTGTCAACGTAAGTGCGAGGGCTCGGAGGACATTAGCTGCTTATCATTAGCGAGCCATATGGGCTCTTCGATTGTACTTAAATTTAGAAACTGCACCGCTGTGCTTACATGCTATCCTTGGCCTCCGATTGGGGGCGGGGGATGGTTGTGCCGGGAGATTAATGTGCGAACGGGACACTGTGAACACACATAGTCCGGGGTGAAGCGTAAAATTCGATCGTAAAATTCGGTATTAAACGGTGGATGTGACACTTTTGATGTGCGATTCTGATAAACGGGCGCAGTGTTTGTGAATCGGTGGCAAATTTGAATATGAGTTGGAGTCGCGAAGCAGGGAATATATGGACGCGTTGCGAATGACATGTTTGCAGGAGTTGATTGGGGGAGATTTTTGTAAGATTCACGACGTTTTTGAGATCCAAATTTAGTCCATAACATGGGGGGACATTAAATCTCTCCAGGAAGTCAGGAGTTCTTCGGGAGGTGGGGACTGTCAAGGAGAAGCCTGGGGGACAATTAGCGACTTTCCTCAACGAAAACAAATCCACAATCTTCGAATTCAAAATTAAGGGCGTTCCGATGAGAAAAAAGGTCAAAAATCTTAATTTTTGAACTAAATACGGGGATAAAGGTCAGAATTTAGGCCCTAAATGTATATTTTTTTTAACAAAACACGACGACAAGCGTCTGCGGCGCCGTGAATTTTTTTAAAGGTCTCCAGCCCCAAGTTCAAAATTAAGTACATTCCGACTGAGCCAAAATTTGATCAGAATTTGGGCCCAAAATCTGAAATTTCCACCTAAAGACGGAGACAAGCATCTGGCGCACACCTGGCGCCTTGAATTTCTTTAAAGGTCTCCAGCCCCAAGTTCAAAATTAAGTACATTCCGAATGAGCCAAAAATTTGATCAGAATTTCGACATAAAATCTGAGGTTTTCAAACAAACATGGGAACCAGGGTCTGGCGCACAGTTAACACCTTGAATTCCTTTAAAGAAGTCCTCAGCCCCAAGATTCGATTAGAATTTAAGCCCAAAATCTAAATTTTTCAACCAAACACGGGGACAAAGGTCAGAATTTAGGCCAAAAATTTATATTTTTCCAACTAAAAACGGCGATAAGCATTTGACGCGCAATCAGCGCCTTGAATGTTTTAAGGGAGTTCGCAACGAGAGTTAATCCACGTCCTTTAACTGAAAATTTTTTGCATTCCGACTGAGGCAAAATGTGATCAAAATTTAGGCCTAAAATCTGAATTTTTTAACCAAACACGGACACAAGACTCTGGCGCACAATTAGCGCCTCAAATTTCTTCAAGAAGCCCTCAGTCCTAATTTCAAAATTGAGTACATTCCGACTGAGCCAAGGTTTGATCAGAATTTCGGCCTAAAATCTGAATTTTTCAACCAAATACGGGGACAAACGTCTAGCGCACAAGTAGCGCTTTGAATTTCTTTAAAGGTGTCCGCAATCTGTTCACCATTCCTAAGTTCAAAAATAAGTGCATTCCGATCCAAAATGATCCAAAATTTGAGCAGAATTTCGGTCCAAAATCTGAGCTTTTCCTTTAAAGAGACATTCTGTCCAAAGTGCTTCCCTAAATTCAATCAACTCTGTCTCCCCTAACCACCAACAGATTGTGCACTGCCACCACAACATATCCATCACTTAATCCCCCGCCCCAAAAAACATTTAGCTACAGTTGTTCCCAAAATAAATGCCTCTGCTAATAACCCACCAACGCTTATCGCCCTTTCAAAGTATTAGCACCCGTGCTAGCCCCGAAAAGTGAACAAATTCAGAGCAAACACCACACCACCGTGGCAAGGTGCCAGGAGCACACACAACACAGCTCCAACCGAAGCCACTAACATTCTGCCAAATCCATTTAGTCCCGGACCAACCTCTCCGCACACACGGGGTGGGGGGGGGGGTGTGACATGAGTGTCCCGTGACATGAGGGAAGGATTTAATTACTTAGCAGAGAGAGACCGTTAGCAGTTCACCGATTCCGAAACCACTTCCGCAGCGCATTGTGTCTCCGAGTCGGGGAGGAACTTTCGTTTTGACAAATCCGCCGGGATTGAACCCAGAACCACATCCGGACCGAACACAATATCCTGACGGATCATATAGTCAATATTTAATTAGCACGCAAATACAGCCGGCTCCAGCACGATATCGATCAGCCGTCACAATCAGCAGCAGAATGTCCTGCGAAAGAGAGGGGGTTCCTGTCTAATGCGACTCTGGGGCGGAGTGCGGTTTAACGAAACGACGGCCATGAATTATTTAATTTAAAACAGTGATTGTTCTCCTGCCCGGGGATGACTGTCAATCATTGTTAAGTCACGACCGAGTGGTGCTCTCGTCCTGATGATGGACGTGTTTCTCTGAAAATTGCTTGTGGCATTCTGAAATTGCTTCTGGGGCTGCTGTGGCCGGATTCTATGAGGTTGGTGGGGTTTTCCTCTGGTCTCCTTTCACCCATTCCCCCTTCCTCCTTCCTCTTCATGCTCTTGTGGAATTTTTTTCCAAGAGTGACGCGATGTGGTTGTCCTTTTGTTGTTCATCTTTTAATGCCTTCGTTCGGGGGAAAAAAATGTAATTTTAAAATCTGCCACGAACCGAAAGGATAATACCCTTTAAGGGCTCAGTGCCTTTTAAGGACTCACTGCATTTTAAAGGCTGAATTCCCTCTAAATGTCTCCATCTGACTGGGACTGCCTGTGGTCTCTGTGAATTGCGAGATGATAGAGCAGCCTCTGGGGCAATGTCATGCCATCTCGTGGCATTCTCTCAGTCAGACTATGTAGTCTCTAGAAAAATTATGTCATTTGCTTCAGTCTTTCTATGCCTTTATCCTTCTGTCCTTCTCTCCCTTTTGTCCGCCTGTCCTTCTGTCCTTCTATCCTTCTGTCACCTGTCATCTGTCACCTGTTACCTGTCATCGGTCACCTGTCATCTGTCACCTGTCATCTGTCCTTCTCTCTTTCTGTCCATCTGTCCTTCTGTCCTTCTCTCTTTCTGTCCTTCTGTCCTGCTGTCCTCCTGTCATCCTGTCCGTCTGTTCTTCTGTCCTTCTCTCTTTCTGTCCTTCTGTCCTCCTGTCCGTCTGTCATTCAGTCCTTCTGTCCGTCTATCCTCCTGTCCGTCTGTCCTTCTGTCCTTCTGTTATCTGTTTTCTATTCATCTGTCTTCTCTCTTCTGTCATCTGTCATCTGTCATCTGTCCTTCTGTGCTCCTGTCATTTTGTCGTTCTGTCTTCTCTCTTCTTCTTCTGTGGACAATCTCTATCCACCTTTTGGAGACTTGACAGTCCTTTTTTGACAGAGAACCTCCTTTTTTCCGCAGAAAAGAAAAAAGCACCACAATTTTCTGTTGAAAATCTCCTCTCTCTATCGACTGCTTCAACAGCACCGCTGTTCACTCCATTCCCTTCCCATCTGCTGCCTCCAAACTGACTCCAACAGCACCACGAGCCTCAACCATTGTTCAGTTCTTCCCTCCTCGTTTCCTAACGCTCTCCCGCCCCCCTCCGGCGAAGCCAACTTCTCCTTTAACCTCCACTTCACTTAATCCTAATCGAATTCAAGCTCAATCACTAATTTACGCATCAACTCCACACCCACCACTCATCCGCTCACGAATCCATTTAAACTCGCAATAAATTACACTTGAGTATATACTTTTTTGCGCGGACCGAGACTCCCCCGAAAACAACCCCTTATCGTCGTCGCCACCGCCACCGCCACCGCCGCACTCCACGCCAGCAAGAGGCTACCGAAAATTGATTTTCACTAACCAATATAAATAAACACCCGTAGTGAAATGGTGAGGGATCCATCCGCTTCGCGCCCTAGTCCTCGCCAGTAAGCTGATTTATTGCTGAACCTCCCTCTCCACCCCCAGTCACGCACATCGCCCTTCTGTCGTTCTCAGTGTCGTCTCGTATCGATTTAAAATGGAAATCATCGATGCACAACATCAGCCACAGTCGAACGGAGGCAATCCTGGCACAACAACCGCCGCGCGTGCCTCTCAACCCCCTCGGCCACAAACCACATTAATAATAATGTAATCACCATCTAGTTCCGTTGCCTGTCAGGGAACCCATTACAAGTGGAGCCGTTCCGTTCAATTTGGTATTCTCCGCCAAGAGGAGGTGAAGAGAGGGGGCGGAGAAGCGGCGGGTGACTAGTCAAAAATTCGAAAAACAAAAATACAGTCGCCATCGCTACGGAATGCATTAACTCTTCTTCCGGCTTTCAAATGATTTGTTGGTCGTGGGCACGCAGGATATCCTGAAGACAGAGACGTAGGGAGGGGGGTGGGGGAGAGTGTGAAGTAAAGGAAATAGACCGAAAGTGGCACAAATCCTGAGACTTCTTCACAATGAGACGAATGGCATCACGAAAGCAAGCAGCATTCAGCTTCTGGTGGGTCTACACATCAAGTGGGCACTAGAGCTGCACGAAGGAGCAGATGGATCATCAAAGACTTAAGGAAATCTTCAAGATCTTGACGGGATTAGGGTCCTCGTCTTCAATTAACTCATCAATCCAACCAATGATGACTTTCAGTGGCCGCAGAAGGCGTCCGATCAGGGCTAAAATGATCTAATCGTGGCACCATTTAGGCCCTTACTCTTTCCTGCCATGATTCTATGATTTTTTTCGTCTACAAATGAAGACCAACACTCTCTTAAATCGTTTACTCCAGTTGCATGTAAAGCAGGCATTGCCAAACAAGGAATCCTTCCTATAGACGACTGGATGGTGCAGTTTGTTAAGTGCCTATCCCACGTTAGAGGGGTCCCAGGTTCGAATCCCAGTGAAATTGAATCCGGTCCAGTCACCATTTGCCGTTGGGATCAAATTAACGGCGGTTGCTACCTGCAATGGACCAGTTTTTGAGTCTGACTGCTCCAGTGTAGAGCTTCAAAAAACCTCCGAAAAAAAAAACTGCTCGAGGAATGACGAACAAGATCGCCGCATTGGGCCCCTTTTCGTTTCGTTTCAAAAAAACCTAAAAAAAATCCCTCTTCTCCTTCCATTGACTCTAACAAGTTCACATCTGACGTCACGTAAAACGAAAATGTCACTTTTTTCAAAATTTCCACGATTTCGAATCAAATTTTGGACTAAATTCACTTTATTCATCGGATCCACATTCAGCCCCATCCTTTTGAGCCAAAATCCAAGCTCAAAAACAAAGAAAATCGACTTTCGAAAAAGTGATACGTTTCACATGAAAAAATGAAGTAAACTCATAACACACTCGAGTCGCATTTTTTTGCTGAAAATCAACACATTTTCGTCGGAGTCGATTTGATGATTACAAAATTTTGTGAAACGAATTTCTCGGGATCTAGGACGAATTGAAGGATGCGGGATATCAGAATAGAAAGGAAATTGAATGTAGAAGCGAATTGAGGCACGATTTTATAACGGGAGTTATCGGGTTGGTTTTTTCGAAGCAAAGTTCGAAGGATCTTTCTTTTTTGTATGAAACTTATGATCTTGGAAAACATGGTGTTTTGTGAAACAGATTTCTCGAAAAATAGAGCGATTTAAAGGCTGTGGGATATCAGGTTGGACAGGAAATTAAATGAAGAAGAGGATTGAGGAGGATTTTGCAACGGGAGTTGCCGTGGTTGGTCTTTTTGAAGCGACTTTCTGGACATCCTCTTTCAAGCAGTGATCTTGGAAGACATGATGTTTTCTAAAACAAATTTCTCAATAATTAGGACAAATTGAGGAATGTGGGATATCAGGATGGATAGGAAATTAAATGTAGATGCGAAATAAGGCACGATTTTTTAACGGGAGTACCCTGGTTCGTTATCTGGAGGGAAATTTCGAAGGATCCTACTTTTTCGTATGAAATTTATGATCTTCGAAAACATGGTGTTTTTGGAAACGAATCTCTCGATAATGACGAATCGAAAGACGTGGGATATCAGAATGGATAGGAAATGAAATGTAGAAGGGATGTGAGGTACGATTTTATATCGGGGTCGATTGTCTGTAGACAAAGTTCCGAGGATCCTTCTTTGTCCCATGAAATGATGATTTTGGAAAACACGGTGTTTTGAGAAACAAATTTCTCGATAGTTAGAGCGAATTGAAAGACGTGAGATATCAGAATGGAGAGGAAATTAAATTCAGAACCGGAATAAGATATGATTTTGTAGCGGAAGTGGACTGGTTGCTTGTCTAGACTCAAAGTTCGGAAGGTCCTACTTTGTCGCATGAAATTGATGAATCGGAGAGGATCAATGGCCTACCTTACCACAAAATGACTTAAAATTACAGCAGAAATATCTGTCATTGCTTGCCGAACACAATTGTGAAGAACAAATCAAAGAAATATCTGTTTAAATGTGTTTCTTTCAACCATTTAATGCGACGGTTCTCTCGAAAGAAATCATTTCAAATTGAATACCATTCAGAGAAACCAATTACCTGTGATGTAACCTAATTCCCCCCACAATTCCCCTCAATGCACTGCTTTCCCTTGATTTCCCTTGATTTCCCCGACCGAGTCTTGCCTCTCAGTCGAAAATGGATTTTCCCACGAAATCCAAACAGAAGCTGGATCCATTTTCCAAAAATCATTACTTTGATTAATTTCAACTCGGTTTTCGGGGTAATTCATATCATTTCATCACGAATTCACGCTCGCACCACTGACTGACTGATTCCCCGAAGTGCACTAATCCATGGCAGGGTCTGCGCTAAAACATCATGGCATCAATCCCATCCGGGAAACAGTGAAAATCCATCAATAAGTCACGAAAGAAGCTGTCGCTGTGAACATACCCCACGCCGGATAACCGCATGTGATACATCGCAGCTCAAAATCAAAATTCATTTCTCACAAGGACCCCACGCGATGCGGTGGGACATCGTTCAATATTTAAATTTCCCCCGCATTCGCCTCCGCGAGAGGAGGGGCTTGTTGATTTAAAGCACGACAAAAATTACATCGACGTCCGTTTCTGGTCAGGGAAACCAGACCCTCCCGGCTGTTGCTGGTGGGGTGTATCCTCGTTAGCTCCTGCCATTGATCAGATGGTCGCAAAGAAGCCAAAAACAAGGACACACCAAAACCATGGTGGTGGACACGTTGCCAAAGGCAAAAGGACTTCTGCAAATACTAGGGGGAGCCATTTTTTTTGTATGCTTCTCCTTCGTTGAATTCATCATCACAGCGGCGTCCTTGGCGCGAGGGAAGCAAAAGAGCGGTTTCCTCCAGCAAACACTCGCCTCGCCCTCTAATTCTGTCGCCGATGCATTGGGTGTGAACGTAAAGCGAAAAAGGGATACCCCGAGGGGTGTTGGAAATTCTCTTCAGATTTTTAATGACCATAATGCGATGAGCAAATAAAGGATATCATTCGGCCATATCAACAGTGTCAACATTTGAATCGACTCTTAAAGACTTATGTGGGGCGATGATGGGGGATGAGGGGATGCTGTGGGGATGGTCAAGGCATGGCCTTGAGCGAGGGCTGTCTGCTGGACAGGACTTCGAAGGTCGTTTCATTGATTTTCTGCGAGGGGAAGACAGACCAGATGCTTCTTTAATTTGCCGGGAACATGTGTGTGTGACGTGGAGGACTGTCCATCAATCAACTGAAATCCTGGTGGCATTTGAAGGCATTTTTTCTTCACTCTATTTTGGGAGCAGTCAGACGGGAGCCATCAAGTGAAGCAGACTCCTGTCATCACCAAGCAAGCAACAGGATTCTGACGCAAATTCAGTGGAGACTTTATCGGAAAAAGAAACCGAAGGAAGGTACGAGAAGCTGGAAGTATTCTGGTGAGAGTGAGCAAAGAAGTTTGAGAGTGAGCTGGGAAACTTCAACTTTCTTAGGTCAGTCCTTGTATCCTTGGATTCTTCTGCACGAATGTCGGGAGAGGTGCTGTCAGGAGAATGTCCAAAAATTCGCTTGGATTTCAATTCTTTCATTGAAGCGAACAACGTTTTGGAAGCGAACACTGCTTTGGAAGCATCTGGCAGTCCGTCATGAGAGAGAAGAGAGAGAAATTCAGGACCTGCCAGGATATCTGAGCCGAATCTCCTTACCTTCTCCGGCACAGGACTTCTGTACCGAATCTCCTTACTTTCCCCGACACAAGAGCTCTGTGCTGAATTCCCTAACCTTCCCCAGCACAGGACGGCCCTTTCGAATCTCCTTACCTTCCCCGGATCGTATACGTTGTCTACACTTCAAAACTCCTGCACTTCGTGTTGCTGCATCTCCTTACAGCAGAAGAAGTTGTTGAATCCCATTCATCAAAATCAATTTACATTCGCCGCACTCAAGGCACATTTCAGGATTCGCTGTGAATAGACCGCCTAAACCAAGTCATTTTCAAATTGAATCCCCCCCCCCCCAGTCTGACAAGAAACGCATTTCTAATTCCCTTAAAATTGAGAAAACTAATTTTCCTAATAACAGCAACCTCAACCGTTAGAGTAGACAGTAAATCTCCTGCATGCAGACAAGCGTGTACACGTTCAGCGAACCTTCTCCACCGACATTCTAAATCCATTCACAAAACCCGCCTAATCCTTTTCAATAGACGTGGTCTGAACTGCACATCCCCAAGCAGCAACAACAACAATAACAACAAATGAATAGATAACGCGAAGGATAATGATAATGTGAACCTTTTCCCGAACCACTTCGTCCCAAAAAAACTCTCAAGCAAGGACAACAACGACGATGGGTGGAGTCCTTTTTGACGGAGAATGGATAAATTTTAGCATCACGCTCTAATTACGCTGTATAACGGTGTTTTTTGGTAGCCATTTACTGCTGCTCTGTGACATTTGCTATAAAATTAACCCAAATTTTTTGACGATGATTAAGGATTATGTGTCGCTTAAGTGGGAAGAGAGAGAGAGAGAGGGAGAGAGGGTGAGAGAGGGAGAGAGGGAAAGAGGGAGAGAGGGAGAGAAAGAGAGAGGGAGGAGGGAGAGAGGGAGATAGAGAGAGAGGGAGAAAGACCCTTAAGTTCATCGCTGAGTGTAGGGAGGTTTGGCTTTGGATGCCATTAGGTAGACAATAGAGAAAAAAAGAAGGCACTTAAGACTTCACAGTGACTTGCTGAGAAAAGGTGCTGACCAGTTGGGGGAGGTAATGAATGTTCTCTTGAGATTCAGAAGATTAATGAAGTGTGAAAATTTCATTCCCATCGTGCACTGATTTCTCTCTCTCTTGTCACCTATTTCTGTTCATTTGACGCAATAATAATAATAATAATGGCGGCGCTACAGTCCGAAGTGTACCTGGGCCTAGCTTCTCAGCAACCACTCGTGTTGTGCGTGCTATTGTTCTCTCACGAGTGGAGGGGACCTACAGTTTAATGCCGACACCGAACGGCGAGATTGAGAAGCTTTTTCTAGACAGTTTTACTCTTTGAGCATTGTCAGTGACTCGAAAGAGGTGGAGCCGTGAAAAAAAGTTCGATGTTTTTTTTCGAAATTCGATGCACCTACCCACTACGCCACGGCGCCCACATTCATTTCACATTCATTTGCCGCACCAACTTCTTAAATCGCACCTTAAAGCACAAAATGTCTCCTTTTTCCACTTTTCATTTGTCTTCTGTCACAGCCAGAGTCTGCTTGCTTCTCCAACTATCACCCGCCATAAAGTTTCCGCTCTTCACCACATGGTCTCCATTTTGCTGTTATTTCCCGTTATCTCACAATGTGCTGACGGAAGTGAAGTCGGGCACCTGTCAAAACTTTCACAAAATCGACGAAGTAAGCAAACTTATTTTTGTCTGTGTTTTGTAAGAGATTGCTTTCGATTCCCTGTCATCTCGCTCTCTCTCTCTTATTCCAATCCCCTGTCACCTATCCCTCTCTCCCTCTCTCCCTCACTCATTCCCTGTCTCCTTTTCATAACTCTGTCAGTTTTGGTGACACAATTTCGGTTACAGTTAATAAGACCATCCAATATTTGTTTTACTTATCAGTTCGAACACACATTTCAACAAAATTCTCGCCTGACAGATTGACATTTTGACAGTTTCAAGTGTCCCGTGCCTTTGCGAACACACCCCCCCCTCTCAGTTTCAAGTGTCCCATGCCTTTGCGAACACACCCCCGCTCAGATTAGACTGTCCCGTGCCTCTGCCAACACACCCCCCACTCGGTTTCAAGTGTCCCGTGACTTTGCGAACACACCCACCACTCACAAAACTCAAAAGCACAAGCAATTTAGTGTCCTTATCCTGGTCGCAAATTAAAGTGAAACTTCACATCACAGGGTGACATCAAAAGGTCTTTGTGTCAAAAAAAAACTTGTCGCCCGTTCAATGCATCGTTAGAGGCATCCTCGTTGTTGCTTGTTGCTCCTGCCTGCTGCCGGCTGCCAATAGGGAGGCAAGATATTGCCAATTATTTCATGTTGTCAAAGAAAATTGGAAAATTCCATTACCCTGCATCCTTGGTCCAAGTTTTAACATGCAAACGAGGACATAATGGCTGCCGTTTAAGTTCAATGGTTTCCACAGCCAGCCGAAGGTTACTGACATGACGTGCGTGCGTGCAGTGCATGCCTGCCAGCCGGTCTCCCCCACATGACGTTGATGTGATGATTTACCTCCTCGACATGGAACCAATTGCACTCGGAACTCTCGGTGCTGCCTCACATTTTCCACCATCGCCTTAACCAGATGGCCTTTCACCGGCTCAAGTCAACCGTGCCAGCCTTTCAGCTGCGGGGCACTTAATGCCGCTCCACACACACACGAGCACCACCGTCAGCGCGAGGGCACAGATTTCCTTCGTTTTTTTCTTTTCATCTCGCATGCGAGTGATAACAGATTTGTGAGGGGGCTGTGTTCACGGACTGCCTCCTCTCGGTCTCAGGCGAGCGAATTTGATTTGACACATGGCCGCATGACTGCAGAGGTGGCGACCGCACTCGGATGCAGGGCGCATTTTTTTCGGGTGCGTGCTTGAGGAGCTCAACACTTCCGCTCTCTTTGCCGCGACTTGAGCTACTCGTTTTTCGGTTTTGACATCCAACGTGACAGTTGACATTGTTGGGGGGAAGGAAATTTATTTTCATGCGGTTGTGACGTCGTGGAGCCGACGGGGAGGTGTCAAGTGATGAGTTTTCTTTCACCGAAACGAACAAAAGAGCAACAGCAAGCACTTAGGAAGTGTCAAGTACGCCGTGGTGGTGGTTGGTTATAAATAGAAATTCACTTGTCACTTGTTGAAAGTCAAATACTGTTGTATGCTGATGGAAGGATATTTTTGGGATGCAAGGCCAACCATTGAGTGGTTTTGAGTTGGAATATGATTCTCTGCTAGTTTTTTGTGCTCGAAATAAGACAACGGCGCGTTGGTGTCAATTGTGTGTCACTTGTGTGGATGGAAATGCAAATTTTTTCACTTGTTTTTAGGTCTGTTTGTTTTGGTAAACATTTCCTCTGGTTTGACAGGTGTCAGAATGTTGACATTTCCGATAGATTTGCAGCAATGATCTTTTTTTTCTCTCCCTCTAGTCGGCTTCGCGATCATATTTTGGAAATCTTCTCGCGCGTAATGCATCAAAAGCGACACACAGACGAGGTCAATGTCCGTAGAGTTCCCTTCTGTCATCTGTCATTCCGCATGAGTTCAATCTGTCAAAACTTGAGTGAGTGAGATGATTCACAAACGACTCTCTCTCTGTCGCCTTCATTCCTTCTGCCATTTCACTCCACGTCCTCACATGACTTCATCAGATTGCATGGATTGTAGGGAGGAGGGCCTACACAACGTTTTCCACGAACAAAAGCCTGTCAAGCTTGAATCAGGAAGCAGGAAATGTCAGAAAAAAGAACAAGATTTATGACTTGTCAAAAATGCGTACAAGTTACACGATAAATTCATTCATTTCCATTGAGCTCTCTCTAGTCACGATTCATTCTGACGCCCACCCAAAAGAGCCCATGTCGCAAGGACACAATCAATACGCAAGGACAAGTGATGTGCCCCAAGACGTCGTTCTGCTTTGTATTCAGAGACAGCATCCGTCAAGTGGAGGAGGGGAGTAACACACACAGCGAGTGGGTCTACCGCTAATTGAAATTCGAGATGCCACCGAGAAAAGACGCACACACAGCATGCCAGCAAATTGCCATTTAATAGGCTTAAAGCCTTCATCTGCGAGCTGGCTGGCTTTAAGGCTTTGCACGGAGGATATCCTTTAAGATGAACACGCTCTATGAGCACATATCCCATTGTCACCTTGTAAGACAAATCTATACGCCATCACGGATATGCGTGACACGTGTACACGACTCCCTTTCAGCCAAAGGACCCTCCCGGCAGGAGTCGCACGAGCCATGCGGGAGACGAACGGATTTTTGAATATCCCTCATATCCTTTGTGGCTTTGATTCTGTTTCGGACGGATTGAATGGATGCTCTTCTGTTCAAAAATACGATCGTCGAATCGTCCAGAGTGGGAGATTCTGTAGGCGAATGAGTTTTTCCCAATTTTCATCAAGTCTTTGGGGAGACATTTAAGGGAACATCCGCTGAATTTGCTGTCAAAACATCACACGCACTTCGCAATACATTCTGATTTGGCATTAAGGATGTATCAATATTTGACAAATCACATCCTTTGAGTGAAGAAACGTTTTTCGATTGCATCCCGGATGTGCTGAATTCACTTCCGGTCCAGTGAACATCAAACAAAGTCGACATCCCGGCGAATTTGGCTTATTTTTCCGCGACATTAAACTCTGTCTCTCTCTCTCTCTCTCGGGGATTTCGCAGAATTTGATTCCTTTGATATCCTTCAAGGACATCTGCATACATCGTGGAAAACTGCAGTCAAGTCTTCTGTTGCAATACGAGTATCAAATTGATTTTCTGTGAAATTGAATTTCACCGGAATCGCGGAACTTTTGGAATTGCTGCCTGGACGTCATCCAAAATATCGGATGCACACACATGGTTGAACACTTTGATTGCATCTGGGGAGGTGATGTCAGCTTCGATGGTAGTTGAGCACGAAATAGAGGGATAAAAACCTCTATTTCGTACTCTCGTATGGAAAAACAGAGATTTTGGGGCTAATCAAACTTAAATTCGTACTTTCCTAATCAAATGTGACAAGTTTTTATTTTTCTACACAGAAATACGCCTTAATTGATTGTGCTGAATAGCTTACAATTGTGCTGAATTGGGCTGAATATGTTCTCCGGGTCATTCTATAGTACATAAAGTCAAAATCATGCTCCAATTTATATGCTGAATAGCTTTAAATTGAGCTGAATCACGCTAAATAGAACTGAATTGGCCTGAATATGTTCTCCGGGTCATACTGTAGCACGTAAAGATTAAATTATGCTCCAATTTATGTGCTATGTGCTGATCCAAGTGCTGATTAGCTTTAAATTGTGTTGAATTGCCCTGAACTGAGCTGAGCTGAACACGTAAAGATTAAACCGTGCTCCAATGCTACGTGCTATGTTTTGATGCATGTGCTGAATAGCCTTATATTGTGGTGAACTACGCTGAATTGAGCTAAATTGGTCTGAATATATTCTCAGGGTTATGCCATCGCACGTAAAGATTAAATCATGCTCAAATATATGTGTTACGTGCTGATCCATGTGCTGAATAGCTCTAAATTGTGCTAAATTGAACGGATTTGAGCTGAATTGAGCTGATTTGGAGGTAATGTCAACATCTATGGCAGTTGTGGTTAGAGGTTGTCCAAATGCTTTTTTTTCCACCTCTCTTTCGTATTTTCGTATGGAAAAACAGAGACTTTGGGGCCAATCAAGCTAAAATCCAGAATTTCTTAATCACATGTGACTAGTTTTCGGTTTTTACACAAAAATACGCCTTAATTGATAGTGCTGAATAGCTTACAATTGTGCTGAATTGCGCTGAATTAAGCTGAATATGTTCTCCGTCCCATCCCATAGCATGTCAAGATCAAATCATGTTCCAATCTATAAATTTACATCTTTTTTATACCAGAAAACCACTTCAAACTCAAATTATTGCCTCCTAATGACACCCAACTTTTTTCTTTGCCTTCCAGATAAACTGCTCCATCAATTGAAAAACAAGAAGACAGCAAATATTCTTCAAGCAACACCCACTTAAAGACTCAAGCCTAAATGAGATAAGAAAAACCTAAATTTTTCAACAGAAAACAAAACCACGACAAAAAATCTAAGCAAAATGGGAACAGCCACCATCAATGAGACCACCACAACGGAGCTGTATCCCATTGCACCGACTGATGCACCCCTCATCACCAACGGCAATGGCTGCACAATACCCGCACTCGTCCTCTACCCCAGTCACATTGGCATCCATCTAGCCGTCCCCGAATGGGAGGCCATCCTGACCGCCCTCATCCTCTCAATCATCATTGTCCTCACGATTGTCGGCAATATCCTTGTGATTCTCAGCGTATTCACATACAAACCCCTGCGAATTGTTCAAAATTTCTTCATCGTTTCCCTGGCCGTTGCCGATCTGACCGTCGCCCTCCTCGTGCTGCCCTTCAATGTGGCGTACTCAATCCTGGGACGCTGGGAATTCGGAATACATCTGTGCAAAATGTGGCTGACTTGCGATGTCCTCTGCTGTACATCGTCAATTCTCAATCTGTGCGCCATTGCACTGGACAGATACTGGGCCATTACCGATCCCATTAACTACGCACAGAAGCGCACTGTCGGTCGGGTGCTCCTGCTCATAGCCGGCGTTTGGATCCTTTCATTAATTATAAGCTCGCCACCTCTGGTCGGGTGGAATGACTGGCCCGAGGAGTTCACCAGCGCCACCCCATGCGAACTGACTTCGAACCGTGGCTACGTGATATACTCCTCGCTGGGCTCCTTCTACATCCCCCTGGCCATCATGACCATTGTTTACATCGAAATCTACATCGCCACGAAGCGACGACTCCGCGAACGTGCTCGAGCATCCAAAATCAACACCATCGTCACCATGAAAGGCGCCACCACCGGTGGGGGCAGCGGCAACAACAACGCCATCGGTGGCGGCAACTCCTCCGTCAATCCCATCGACAAGGACCTCACATCGGTGCAGCAGGATCAAGATTCCATTAGCAGTGAGACAAACGTCAACGAATCGCACCACAATCCCCAGGATCACGTTGTTGCCAATCCCAATGCACACCAGGACATGTCCAGCAACGCACAGTCGAACAATGCCGACAAGCCGACGAAGAAGTCACGTCGCCCCAAAATCAAGGACTCCATCAAGCACGGAAAAAATCGAAAAATCATCCAGGAGCGCCTCCTGCCACCGCCCGAGAACAACCACCAGCTCAGCCTACGCAACGAGATATCCAACGTGAGCGATAATCCGGAGAACTCCTCCGAGTCCGGTCCGAATGCGAACAACAGCGGATCAACGGCTAATCCAGACAAGCTGGAGAAGAGCGTCCTCGTCGAGGGCGGCACAAAGAGCAAAATCCCACCCAAGAGGCCGACCGGGGTGTATCAGTTCATCGAGGAGAAGCAGAAGATCTCCCTCTCCAAGGAGCGACGTGCCGCCCGCACACTCGGCATCATAATGGGCGTCTTCGTCATATGCTGGCTGCCGTTCTTCCTAATGTACGTCATTCTGCCCTTCTGCGAGTCCTGCTGCCCCACAGATAAGTTCAAGAACTTCATCACTTGGCTGGGGTACATAAACTCCGGCCTTAATCCGGTCATCTACACAATTTTCAATTTGGACTACAGACGGGCGTTCAAGCGACTGCTGGGCATTCAGAGTTAAGCCATCCAACTGGGCTCGCCCGCATCGCAATGATATTACCGCAACAAGAGATAAAAGACACAACTTAACTGTGTAACTGTGTAACTGTGTAATTGTTAAACAAAAAGAAACAGAATTCGTTGACTCTTAGTGTTGTTCTCCTTTTCTACGTGTCCTTCTCCTTTGTGTTCGTTTATTTTTCGTCGCCCCCCGTTGGACGAACTTCAAGAACAAACTCTACTCTAGATATGTACGTGTTACTTACTTTAGTTTATTTTTTTACTTTTCGAGTCGTTAACTCTAGACTAAGCGCACGAGCTGCAGCAAAACAAAATGAACCTAGTTCTTAAGTAGACAAATTCATTTGTTGACTTCAAAAGGAAGGCAAACCAAGGCATAGACTTAACGTGAGGCTTTCGTCTTTCTGTAAATTGCGTGTTAAATGAAACCAAAAAACGAAGTGAATACCACTTGGAGTTTAAATTTAAAGGAAATATATAAATAAACTGTTTTCATTAAAATCAAAAATGTGATAAATTAAATTGTAAATATTACCTAAGACACAGGATCCAAGATTTAAAAATAAAATAAAACAAAGAAAATATGTAATCATAAATGAGAGTCGAAGGATTTGTTTGTTTTGAGGTGGGGAAGGTGCTTTTTTTCAGCTGTTGGTCCTTGATTGAGGAAGGGACTGGGGGCGATAAATTTGTCTTGCAAATTGTAAAGGACTGGGCTTTGGGTCTTATTTATAGTGATTACAAAGGAAAGACGGAGGGTAAATTGAAGGCGTCTACGATCTGTGGCACAGATGAGGATATGGGACAGCAGTTTGACATACAGGCTGCCTTTTTATTCCCAGTTCTGAAGTTCACTGGATCGTGCTGGATGAGGGGCCTTATTATTATGGTTGAGGATATATTGCACCGCGACCTTCAAGATCTATTGTACCCCCTTTCAATACCTTAGCACAATTATGAGTTCCCCTCAAAAACAATTCTTTTCAGAGTTGTATTGAGGGTAATGGACTCCTGTTGCGCATATGTGAAGAAATCTGTTTTAGAGTATTCTCTAAGAATGAGAGATGGTTCTAGTGACTGCATTTCTTCTTCTGATAGCAGGTACTTGCCCAGACATCTTTTCCCAATCCAATATGTGTCCTGGAATTTCATTAAACTCTCCACAAAATCTGCAGAGACCTTCTTCTGATGCCCTTAAATACTCCCTGAGTCTACAGTGACCCTTTAGGAAGCCTGTTAGGAAACGGAGGTTATTCTTTCTCATTGTATCAGAATGCCTCGCACCTCTTTCGTTTATATTGCCTTAGGAGTTTCTTGACCTGCTTCATTCCACGAGCGTTATTCCAGCTTTCTATCCGGTTCTTTCTTTCTAATTCCCTGAATTCTTCTCTGAGGAGATGATCTCCTACAGCGCAGAATGGTTCAGGGCCTATAAAGGGCTCTGATGTTCCTTTCCTTGCAAGAGAGTCGGCCATTTCATTACCTTCTATTCTCGTATGGCCAGGTATCCAGCACAGTTTTACCCGGTTTCTGCTACTCAACTCTTTGTAGGGCCTTGCCTTAGACATTTATTCGTGGGTGGACTCGTCAGAAGGTAAGCTGAACAGCTGAAACATAGTGATGTTCGGATCAAGTCCCCCTTGTGTATAGACCTCCTGGTCCTGTTCTTATTTAACATTTTTTTAGACTGATGTCATTCTCGGAAGCTCCTTTTAAATGCCTTACTCTGTGTATTCGCTTACGACGACTTCGTCCAAGTATTCTTTAGATTCGAAGGACATTTGGTGATGTGTCTTAAGCAACTTATTCTAGGAATATCGTCCAAGTTTCATGGAAACTCATGCAGTTCTCACTGCTTATGGGCCAAAAGAGGTTATCACAAATGCCGCTCCAAATATCCAACCAAGTCGCTCCTGGTGCAAAATCATTCCTTATTTCGCTTCTCCACTCAATTTTCTACCCATCTTAATATTCCGTGTCCTTTAATTCGTCCTAATCATCAAGAAAATCCTTTCAGAAAACATCATATCTTCCAAGATCGTAAATTTCATACGACAAAGTAGGACTTGCCGAACCTTGCATCCGACCAAGTCACTCCCGTTGCAAAATCTTACCCGTCGTTCAGTTCGTCCTCATTATCGAGAGATTCGTTTTAGAAAACATCATGTCTTCCAAAATTATACATTTCATGCGACAAAGAAGTATCCTTCGAACTTTGCTTCAAATCAACCAACCCAGTCATTGCTGTTATAAAGTCGTACCTTATTTAACATCTACGTTTAATTTCCTATCCATTTTGATATCCCACATCCTTCACTTTGTCCTAGTTATCGAGAAATTTGTTTCAGAAAGTATCATGTCTTCTAAGATCATTGCCTATTAGATGTCCAAAAATTCGCTTCTAAATGCCCAACTACGGGACTCTCGTTGCAAATTCCTACCTCATTCCGCTTCTTCATTTAATTTCCTTTCCAACCTGATATCCCACAGCCTTTAAATCGTTCTATTTTTCGAGAGATTCGTTTCAGAAAACACCATGTTTTCCAACAGCATAAATTTCATACAAAAAGGTGAGATCCTTCGAATTTTGCTTCGAAAAAACCAACCCGGTCACTCCCGTTATAAAATCTTGCCTCATTTCGTTTCTACATTCAATTTCCTTTCCATTCTGATATCCCGCGTCCTTCAATTCGTCCTAGATCCCGAGAAATTCGTTTCACAAAATTTTGTAATCATCAAATCGACTCCGACGAAAATGTGTTGATTTTCAGCAAAAAAAATGCGACCCGAGTGTATTATCACTTTACTCCATTTTTTCGTGTGGAATGTGTCATTTTTTCAAAAGTCGATTTTCTTTGATTTTGAGCCGAATTTTCACATCAAATGCATGGGGCTGTATGTGAAAAGGACAACTGAAGAGAATTCAATCAAAAATTTGGTTGGAAATCCTTGAAAATTGGAGAAAAGTGCATTTTTCATTTTTCGTGACGTCAGAGATGAATTCATTGAATTTGGCGAAAGTACAAGAATAAATGCCTGTTTGGCAACGCTGACTTTGCATGTCAGTTGAGTGGAATATGTGAGGAAATGGTTTCGGGCATTTGGAGAGAGAAAATCAAGGGAAAAGGTGTGGAAGGAGTGAATGGACTGTTTGGACATGAAGTTAGGGCATTTTTTGATCGAAAAACTGAAGATTTTAACTGTTTTTCGTTGAAATGAATCGTGGGTTGTTTGGCTGTCAAACTATGGTGTTGCCGTGTGTTTTTTTTTGAGGAGCAAATTATGTTTGCAATAAACTTGTTTTAAAGCATTTAAGTTATAAAAGGGAAAATGTAAATGAATTCGTTTTGAATTTTTAGGGCTGGATAATGAATAATGGAGAGGATAGGATATTTGGACGACTGAAATCACCTTTCTAATTCGAGGCTAGTCTCATCTTTGCTTTCGTTAATTGAAGAAACGGCTTGAAAATACTTGGGGTGGAAGTTGTCCCTTCTCTTCAGACTTTTTCTACAACGAAATAGAATTACTTCAGCTTTCACTGCCACGGCCATAAGTGGTCAATTACCCTGCCTTCTCTATCAAACTAGAGCGCTGCAATTAAATTGGATTAGGGAGCCCCATTAGCGTGTTTGTCCAGGTCAACAACAAAACCGCGCTGTCTTCACCCAGACCCAGTCTCCACTCTTTCGTCCCAACAATCACACACCATTCCCCTGACAAATAGGATACACCATTAACACATCAACAAAACAAGGGAATCCAATTGACCTACCCCTTCAGACGCTGCAGCATTGACCATGATTTATTCATGACGTCAATTGTGGATGATTATTTCGCCGTTTCGACATGAACATGAATTTTTATTCGAATAAACACTAAAAACACGTACTCACGCAACCCAGCACAGCTAACGCCGTGGAATGCGATGTGGAACGTGCCTAAACGAGGGATTGTGTCAAGGCCACCCCGAGTATTCAGGGTTAATTGTTCGTACAGCAACAAAATGGCTTTTCAGCTAAGGAGGCCTTGCCTCAATTTACTGAACATTAACTCTTTTGGGGAATTTTTTTGTGTTTTTTTGATGAAAATAAAGTTCCAACAACATCGGGGGTGGGTGCTTTAAGTAAACAATTTGATCCGCGTTCACGTACTGCAGGACTTTGCTTAAAAAGTTTCTTTTGACAGGCCTCGGCGGGGGTGGTGAGTGAATCATGTCTTCGTTGGCATGTTGGCCGGTTTATGAGACGACAGGAGATCCTTCAGGAGCAGGTGGGCATGCATTATGATTTTGTTTACTGCCTCCATGATGATGTGGGAAATGTTAACTTTTTCCATTTGAAACAAAAGTGGTGCGGGGGTGAGGACTGGGGTTGTTGTGTCATAATCAGTGCTATGACCTGAGTTTTTCATGGTTGCCAGGTTTCTGCTTAACTCAAAGTCATTCATTATTTTGACATTTAGACCGGGGATGGGGGAGAGACATTGGTTGTGAGAGGAGAAAGGAAAAGTCTCAAAGTCATTAGGAAGTTAAAAATGGAATCGGAAGAGCTGAGGCTTGGGAATGGGCTAAGCTGAGGGTTGAAACATGTTGTTTCCTTCAGTGGGTGGTCTAAGAAAATTCATTTGATTCTCGATAACCTGACTTTCTTCATCAAAAAGATCATTGCAACTTTTTTTGAGAGAAAAATGACAGCTGTCATTTTTATTAACTGTCAACAATAATGGCTGACTATTCGGGGTGTGTTCAGCCCAAAACAAATTTGCTACAGTAATTTGCTTCTCGATAACCTCACTTTATCTATCAAAACTCTCATGGCAACTTCTTTGGAGAGAAAGTTGACAGCTCTCAGTTTTATTATTTATCACCAATAATGGCCGACTATTCGGGGAGTATTCAGCACAGCGTTACAAATTTGCTAAAAAAAATTGCTCCTCGATAACCTCACTTTATCCATCACAACGCTCGTGTCAACTTCTTTGGACGGAAAGATGACAGGTGTCATTTTCATCAATTGTCAACAATAATGGCTGACTATACAGGCTGTGTTCAGCAAAGCGTAACAAATGTGGTACAGATTTTTTTTATAATTTGCGGTAACGAATACCGTTATAATATAATAATAATGGCAGCGCTGCAGTCCAGGTGGGCTTGGACCTAGCTTCTCAGCAGCCACTGGTCTTGTGCGTGCGAAAGAGGTGGAGTCGCGAACAAATTTTGGGTGTCTTTTTCGAGATTCGAATCTTAGACCTCGAGCGTAGGACTCGACGCATCTACCCACTACTCCACGACGCCTACGAATACCGTTAAGTGTCTAGGATGAAGACACAGCACGGGACGTAGGTATAGAGGAAAAAAGAGAGAGAAGATGACGCGCGAATTTAGACAGAAATTAGGATTAGGATTAGGTAAGGGGGCTGCTAGTGAATTCACCAGCGCACTTAGACCATGTTGGTCCATTGTGATACCCACAGTCAGACTACTACCACTGATCGACCGCTCCAGCGATAGTACCGTTAGTTTGATCCCAACCGCATCGGATTCGAACCTGAGACCCCTCTAACTTAGGACAGGCACTTAACCAACTGCGCCATCCAATCGTTTAGACAGAAATTAAGGATCCCTTGAACCACCAATCTCCCAAGGACTCTGCCATCATCAAAACGAAGCTGGCTTCTAGAATTAAGAACAGCCTGGCGAAGAAATTCATTCAGTTCCGTTGAGTTCTCTGTTCTATTCCCTGTCTTCGTCTCTGAGCCTGTGGGACAACGCAACAGAGGACGTCCACCTACAAGGTGGCGGTACAAGTCGAGGAGGACCTCGTCCGGCTTGGTGTGCGAAACTGGAGATAGCTGGCGAGAGAGACGTGCTGGCTGGAGAGGCATTTTGGGTGAGGCCCAGGTCCACCTCGGACTGTAGCGCCCTAAGAAGAAGTAGAAGAAGAAGAATGTACGTACATGGAGGCACCTAGCTCAAGACTGTGCTCGATGGAGAGGCATGTTGGCTAAGATCCAGGTCCACCGCGGACTGTAGCGTCAGCCAAAGAAGAAGAAGAATCTCTGTGCTTCCTCGTTCACTGACCTGTGCGTTCTTGTGGCTAGGAAAAGTCTGGATGGAGAGACTGAGACTGACTGAGACCAAGATCCACCGCGGGCTCTGGATGGAGAGGTGTGTTGACTGAGACCGAGGTCCACCGCGGGATCTGGATGGAGAGGTATGTTGGCTGAGACCCAGGTCCACCGCGGACTGTAGCGTCAGCCAAAGAATGAGAAGAATCCCTCCGCTTCATCGTTCACTGACCTGTACGTCCTTGTGGCTAGAGAAAGTCTCCACTTAAGTGAACCACCTCTCAAGTGGAGACCACTCAAACTTTTCGTGATCAATTAACTGCTCTGACAACAGTCAGGACTTCATAAGATCATCCCCTCTCAATGAACTCCTGTGAGAAGACAAAACTTTTCGATGCCAACCGCAACAAACGTCCGATTGTTCCCTCAAGCGCCCGCAGCAGACCTAATCAAAATCGAAAAAGAAATAACTGCCAAAACTGTTGCCGCAACTCTCCCAACAAAAAGTTTGACAGATAGGACACTCGAACTATAATTCCATAGTCAGCTTAACAGATAGCTAATCAAACAAGAGCCAGCCAGCCAACCCACCGGAGAGTTGAGAACTTTTTGACATCGTTAACTGCTCAATGAAAGTCACAAGAATGTACTCAAACCGCAATCGATTGCTGTGAATTGATTAGCAAACTTGTAATCGCATGTGATAACTTATTTCATCCCCACCCCCGGCAGAGAGTGGACAAATCTTTTGGGAGAACGTCAGAACTTTTGTGGGGAACACTTGTTATAACAAGATTTCCCAATACAACCAAGAGTTCGGTTTCAATTAACGAAACAAAACTAGCCTGCTTCATTGACACACCCCACACGACTCCCCTTCCGGAGGCGATAACTCCGAAAAACTTTATCCCACACACGTTCTCCACAAAATGAGAGCTGCAGAGAGAATGGGTTCGAATTCCGTCTGAGTGCATATCTCAGCCACAAACAGGGGCACATTTGCAGTCCTTGTGGTATCCCATACAACTCCGAAGGAATTCTGATACTGCACCAGAATTAGTGAAAGAAAGTTGGTATCCAATAAAAGTAAGGACTCAGTTCCCCCCTTCCCCTCGAGACCAGGAAGTGGGCCAAACTTCGACTGCTTCGTATTCCCATTGCTCAGTTGCTGGCAGCATCTGCTAACTGCCTGGTTCGAGTATGTTAACAAACTGCAGCAAAGAAGTCGAGGCAGAGAGAGGAAAAAAAAAGAAATAAACGACATTTCAGCAACACGCTCGCGTGCTGGATTAACCTGAACAACGTGATGTGCATCCCGAGGGGCAGATAAAATGATGAACTACAAGAACTCACGTTTCGACGTGCGCCTTCGTCTGTGCCAGTCGTTCGCGCGCTGTCCCCGGACAGTCTATCATCATCGTCAGTCATTCTCGGGCTTCTTTAACTGAAAATTTCATTAAAACAAAGTGATTTACGGTTTTACGCGATGAACTCGAGTGCCGTGTTAATGGCAATGCCAGCTACACGATGATAGTAGGATGAGTTTTGTGGTTTTAGTTATACCGCCTGTAATGCACTTGACCTACATTCATTTGATATTTACCATCGTTGCCGACATCGTCAGCGTCATCGTCAGTGAACGTGTTGTCGTCGCCTTCATCGTGTACAAATTACAAAGTCTGGGAAGGACTGTGAAGATATTCGCTGGGGGAATTACTGAAGGGATTTTTATTAGATCCTGTTTCTGTGTACAAGGTAAACTTGTAATCTCTTCGTAGTCTCACGTTGACACGGCGCGTGACGGTGGTGGTGGGGTTTTTGTTGCAAGAAAATTACACTGAGAGCTAGAGAGAGACTTTGCGTCGTTACAGTTTGGGTTTTATCGCGTCGGGGGTATGTTCACAAAGAGATGCTTTAAGCAAATAGGAATTCCATTTTGATAGTGATACTTGAGAACTTGTTTTTTTTTCTTTTTTTGCTACGGTGTTCTTTTTAACGAATCGATTTTTTCAGATTTCTCATGAAATGTGTCATGAGAGAATATATGTCATAATTCAAATGACAAATGACAGATAAAGGCAAAAGGTGATTAACGACACATGAGCAATAAAGTCCAACTTGAGATAATTGGTGACTGATGACAAATGTCACGTGATAACTGAAAGGTAATAACTACCTCATCTGACATCTGTCAGAAAAGAGAAGTCTTATAGTTTTCGACTTGGACATGGATCTCATTTCGCACTGTTTGGTGAACGGTAGTTTATTTTCACACATCGCTGAAATGTTGAGCCACAATCTTACATCTCGATTTTTTTTGACATCTCCCATGATCATGATAGATTTCATGAGTGAATGTCTGTCAAAAGTAATCAAATTGAAATGACAAATGACAGATAAAGGAAAAAGATGTCTAGTGGAGGGGGACCTACTTGAGATAATCGACTGACTGCAAGTGACAAATATCAAATGTCTGTCATCTGACAGCTGTCAAAAAATGTGTATTCTTGTGATTCTTGTGGATTCCTGGACATGGATCTCGTTTTATGCTCTTTGGTGAACTGTTTGGTTTCATGCTGTAGTTCATCTCTTTTTATCCTTGAAATGTTGAGCTACTATTCTACATCCAGATTTTTTTGACATCTCCCATGATATCTATCATGAGTGACTGTATGTCAAAAGTAAACAAATTCGAATGATACATCTAAGGTAAGGACAAAAATTAAGAATAGGATAGCACCTCCTTGAGATAATCGACTGATTGTAAAAGACAAATGTCTGTCATCTGATAGCTGTCAAAAGTGTGTATTCTTGTAGTGTGTATAGTTTGTAGTGAACTGTAATTCATCTCTACATTTGCCTGAAATGTTGAGCTACTATCCTATTCTAGATCTAGATTTTTTTGACGTCTCCCATGATATCTATCATGATTGAATGTCAAAATATGTCAAAAGTGAACAAATTCTAATGACACATCACAGATAAAGACAAAAGGTGATTATCGATGCGGAAAAATTGAGATTGATAGATGTCAAATGTGGACGCCGTGGCGTAGTGTATAGGTGCGTCGACTTCTACGCTCGAGGTGTAAGGTTAGAATCTCGAAAAAAATTCTAATATTTTTTTTACGGCTCCACCTCTTTCGAGTCACTGACTATGTTCAAAGAGAATAACTGTCTAGAAATAGCTTCTTAATCATGCCGTTCGGAGTCGGCATTTAACTGTAGGTCCCCTCCACTCGTGAGGGAACAATAGCAAGCACAACACGAGAGCCTGCTGAGAAGCTAGGCCCATGTCCACATCGGACTGTAGCGCCTCCATTATTATTATATTATAGATGTCAAATGTCACAAATGCATTTATTACCTCATCTGACAGCTGTCAAAAATGTGTATTCTTGTAGTCTTTCACTTTGGCATTGATCTCGCTTCGTTTGCCGAACTCTAGTTCATCTCTATACATCTCTGAAATGTTGCTCTACTGTCCTACATCGTCCAAAATTGAAATTAAAAATAGAAACATCCTCTGACTGGGCCCCTAACACTATGTACATAAGTCACTTTGTGTAATTTAATCTCATAAAGTCAAAGAATACTGTTTATTCTTCTTGTCCCCCTCTACATGACCTCAATTTTCTTCAGATTACTTCCGCCACCCTCTGGAAAGATGCCAAACAACTAAGTTATCCATTTCACCCCTCGGCTGACACCTCCCCCCTCCATTCACAATAACCAACAAACAAACGAAACGCGTTCCGGCTTAATTGTTTCAGGCACCAAAAGAAAAGCAGCAAAAAAAACTTCATTAAGAAACTTTCATCACAATTCGCCGAGTGAGAGGCACAACAGGACAAAAATAAAGCCCGTTACAAACTTCATCCTTAACCCCACATGGCCTTCAAGGACGTTTTGGGATATTTTGAGAGTTGAATGGTAATTGCTTAATTAAATTGCAAGCATATTTACTTCTCGCTCCATTCCCCATAAACCTCTGCGTTCGGTGTCCTTTTTCAACGTGAATTTATGGGCGCCACTCCCCCTCCTTCGCACATCTGCTCCAAGGACACATTCAATTGGATTAATTTCCTGCCATGTATACAAATACCCTCCTAATTTAAGACAAGCACAGCAATTACCGTTAGTCAATATGGAAGCCTAAAGCTGGGCATAGCATTCCACCGTCCGCGCCGTGCCGTCAAATCGGGTGTGCACGATGGCGCAAAAACCGTGCCCCGTGCGCGAAGAATGAAACCAGTCACACCTCACGCCACGGCAGACATCAGGGAGTCAAAGGTGTAATTAAAAGTTAATGATAATTGCAAGTGAAGAAATCTGTGGCCTGGGGACGACGTGGTGTGTGCTCCTTTGCATCCCTGTGCGCCCGGAATTATCCCAATCGAGGCGACTACAGATTGAACGTTAGCGTATTTTTCAATTCTCTCCTTTCTTCTTCTTCTTCTTCGTCTAATTACTAAATGGGAAAAGGAACGGAAGTTACCTACTTTACTTGTTGCTCACGGCTGAATGGTAGACGACGCAAGGGTAGCGTAGGTATCTGCTGATAATGGGATTTTGGTTGAGACTGTGGAGGTGTTGATTGGCTCTGCGCGGCACCATTGTGAATAAGGGCTGAGATTATACCATTAATGTCGCATTCACTTATGATACCGCAGGGCGGTGGGGTTGGATTCAGACGTAACTCGACCTGAGAGTGGTAATGATGGTGTTGTGGGATGGGGATTCATTTTTTCTCATGTAACGGCTCCGGAGGTGGGGAGGTGATATTTGAGCTGTTGAATGGTGCTTTCTTTTCAGTGAGATGGAGTGTTTCTCGGAGGCTTTTGTGGTCTGGGCGGGGGGAAAGCAATTTCCTAGAAATTTGCCGTGATTCTGGGGTAGGGTTACATCAACTGGAGGTTGCACAGCAAACCTTTATGTTTGTGGGGAATGGAATGGAGTTGAATTCTTTTTCATTAGAGGAGAGGAGGGGGAAAGGGTTTTGAAGGAAAAAGGGCAGAGTGGGGGGAGCAGGAGGCAACTAGCGAGATTAGGGAGAAACTCGAACAACGTACAAGCTTTGCTTTTGTATATCCTTCAGCTAATTTGAAGAGGAATTTGCTCCAAGAGATTCGTATCCTGGACAATGAAGAGACGAAAACTGTGGAGTCACAGGACAAGGACTGAAAGACAGGGAATCCCTGAAGTGATGACAAGAAGACAGACGTATGTTTCCTTTGATTTCCAAGGGATAACCAAAGAACATCGAAATGAAGCTGTAATTCGCAGCTGGCTGACAAGGTATAAGCTCACTTGGAACAGATGAATCAACTGGCGGGCCCATTCACCCAGCAGACGTCAGCGGAGCCTAGTCTTGTCCCGTTTGAGAGAAGCCAATTTGCTGTCTTCGACTCTGAGCCCATGGGACAACGCAAACGAAACCAATGGCGCTCAAAAGTGGAGAAGGAACTCAGCCATCTTGGCGTGCGTAGTGGGAAGCAGCTGGCTAAAGATCGTGTTGAAGAGGCTTGTTGGTGTAGGCCTCTGAAGTGGAGTATCTTGGTCACGATAGGCAGTTGTTGACTCTCAACGGACTACATAAACTTCCGGGAACTGTTCAGACGTCAACAGTTTCCTTTGGACCAAGAGCAACCGTGTGTGAGATCAGGAGGTACTTCAGATTGTGACACGCTTCAGTTTGTCGCTGTTTGCCACCGCATGCTTCATCGAAAACCTGGTCACGACGCAGGAAAATGAAATGGAGTTTGTTGCTGACTGTCGCTGGACTAGGCAGACATCCAGAGATTCCTCTAGATCAAGAGCAGTCGTAGTTGAGGTTAGAGAAGGAGCGTCCGTTGTGGGTTTTTGACTGAACTTGGTTAAGGTTGCCATTCTTAACATTCTTCTTAATGCGAAGCGCGTTTGATCTGAAATCCTTATCAAGATTACAAGAAAGTCCACCAAGGTCCATCCCCGACTGTAGTGCCGTCAGAAGAAGTAGAAAAACTTCGGACCAACGTCTTCATTTCGTCCTTATCCACAATGAAATCTCCACGTTCCTGAATACCTCTCTCACAAAAGATCTTAACTCTTCATTTCCCATACATCCCTGACAAAAGAACTCCATCTCTGACGCACATTTCGCCTCACATCAACGCCAACTACTTCCGTCGCTCTGTACACTTTGATAGGCTCCAAGGGGGAGAAACTTAACCCTCCTCCTCCCCCTACATCTCCCTCTGAACAAAAAGACCAAAGCCAGACAATACCCTCTCACCCATAATCCTTTTTTCATTTTTCCCAAGCAACTCATTATGCGCACACAAAGCGAACGCGCCAACGATGTGATTCAAAAGCCCCATCGACTGACAATGCTTTGAGTAATTTCCATGCCATCTCGCACGTGCTAACAATTTTGCGCTCGAGAGTCCTCCTATTGTCCTGATTATGGCGGCGGCGCCGTGTACACAAAAACAATCAATCCAATCCAATGCAAATCACCCATCAGTGTAATCAGTATCTCATTACCCATCGATACACTTCACGAATGATATGCTTCGTGTTCACTCCGCCCCCGCATCCTCGAAATCCTTGACCAGATAGTACACACAGTTGAGTGATTTGATTCAATTCCCTCTGCCGCTCACATCGCCCGTGGCTGTTGTCATCATAACCAGCATCTTCATCCCCCATCCGGTCAGAGGCGGGGGCTGTGTTTACACTTCTCAGAGTTACGTGCATTCACCAGTGTGACAGGAAAACAAAAACAAGGTATACGAGACAGTGCAGGCTTTAAAAACCACATAACTGTGTTTGGAAACATTGTTTTTTAATCTCAAGCCAGCCCGGCACTTCCCTTTCGTTCGAAATTGACCAGCTAACGTGGAGGATCCTTGTGGTTCAACTGAAAAAGGGAGAGGCAACCATGTCAAAATAGGAATTATTTCCCGATTCATTTGACATAAATTACCCAGAAACAGGACGAAGATGAGTGAATCCTGAATAAAATTACGACACATTCTCTAGGCAATCACCCGTTTCTGTAAACGTAAGCCAAAAAAGGGGGTACGTTCAATGGTTCCAATGATTCCAATAATTTTAATTATTCCAATGATTCCAATTATTCCAATGATTCCAATTATTCCAATAGTTCCAATGCTTCCAGTGATTCCAATAATTCTAGTTATTCCAATGATTCCAATTATTCCAATGATTCCAATTATTCCAATAGTTCCAATGATTCCAGTGAATCCAGTGATTCTGACAATTCCAATGATTCCAGTGTTTCCAGAGATTCTAATAATTCTAATGATGCCAGTGATTCCAATTATTCAAACAACTCCAATAATTCCAATGACATTCCATTGATTCCAATAATTTCCCAAAACAAAGAAGAAGAGGAAAATACGAGAAGAACCCCGTTAACAACTAATGTCCTTCAAAATGAAGTTACAAAAACTACAAGAGCACACACATGCAATTTAATAAAATAACAATCAACTGTAGCGAACTGTGAATGGACGACCGACTGACTGCCCTCGGGGATTGATGGGACAATGAACCACTCAACCGGAGGGCGGGCTGGCGGGCTGCTCTAGATGAATTGTTTTCATTGATAATAGAGAGGAATTTCTGTATTTCTAAGGAAATTCCTCGTCAATGATTTAATGTGAAAAGTTTCAGGTGACATTCGCTTGTGTCTGAGTGTGTGTGTGTGAATGGGGGGAGGGAAATAAAGATAATTTGCCAGCAATTGAAAGATAGTTGAGATACAGTGAAAAAGGGTTTTCATTGGACATTAAAAGGGGATTGTGGAACAGAGAATTGGGGGTGGGAGTGTATTTTTGACGGGGAGTAGAATTGATTCGAGGACACGTATTGCGCACTATGGCTCATCAAGTTTTGCTGTTTCGTTGTGGGAAGGATAATAAGTGGTGCTTTAACTTTTAATTGAACATTTTGTGGTGGCAGTCCTGGAAAAACAATTCAAATGACAAATTTCCCAGGACAGCGTCTGATGCTTAATCGATCGATTGGTACTACCTCAGTAACTTCGATTCAAAAAATTCTTCCTTCATATTGCCTGAATACAGACAGCTTTAAGAAGACCCTGAAAGAGGTCGTTCAACACTCTGTTACAGAGGAGGATATGGGGCATCAGTTTGACGTACAATAATAATAATGGCGGCGCTACAGTCCGAGGTGGACTTGGGCCTAGCTTCTCAGCAACCACTCGTGTTGTGCGTGCTATTGTTCTCTCACGAGTGGAGGAGCCCTACAGTTTATTGCCGACTCCGAACTTCGAGCATTTTCAGTGACTCGAAAGAGGTGGAGCCGTGAAAAAGTATTAGATGTTTTTTTCGAGATTCGAACCTCAGACCTCGAGCGGAGTCGACGCACCTACCCACTACGCCACAGCGCCCACGGTTTGACGTACAGGTAGTCCTTTTATTCACAGTTTTAAGGTTCATTGGATCTGGATGGATGATGAGTCTTGCGTAGACATTCATTCGTGGGACAGTCAGGAAGTAAGCTGAAAACTCGTAGTCCCACAGCTCAATCAACGAACCAATTCTTTGACCACATCAATGTGTGAGCTGGCCTTAGTGATGTTCAGATCAAGACACCCTTGTGTACAAATCTCCTGGTCCTGTTCTCAATTACCATCTTTTTAGACTGATGTTTTCTAGGAAGCGCCTTTTAAACGCCTTTTTTGGATGTTTTTTGAAACTACTCTGGGGCACTCAGACTCAAAACTGGCCCATTGTACTGCCAGGTTGCAACCTACTCCAGTGGCGTTAATTTGATCCCAATGACAAATGGTGACTGGACCAGATTCGACTTCACTGGGACTCGAACCTGGGACCTCTCTAACTTCGGCCAGGCACATAACCAACTGCGCCAACCAGTCGCTTTTTCAACGTCTTACACTGTGTGTTCGCTTACGGCGACTTCTTCCAAGTACTCTTTAGATTCGAAGGACATTTGGTGAAGAGTTTTAAAGCAACTTATTCTAGGAATACCGTACAACTTACGTGGAAACTTAAGTAGTTCTCTCTCTCTGCTTATGGGCAAAAAGAGGTTATCACAAATGCCGCTCCAAATATCCAACCAAGTCGCTCCCGGTACAAAATCATTCCTTATTTCGCTTCTCCACTCAATTTTCTACCCATCTTAATATTCCGTGTCCTTTAATTCGTCCTAATCATCAAGAAAATCCTTTCAGAAAACATCATATCTTCCAAGATCGTAAATTTCATACGACAAAGTAGGACCTCCCGAACCTTGCATCCAAACAACCGACTAAGTCGCTCCCATTGCAAAATCTTACCTTATTTCTCTTCTTCAATAAATTTCCTATCAATCCTGACATTCCTTGTCCTTCAGTTCGTCCTAATTATCAAGGGATTCGTTTCAGAAAACACCGTGTTTTCGAAGATCATAAATTTCTTACGAAAAAGTAGGATCCTTCGAAATTTGCCTCTTGATAAAGAACCAGGGCATTCCCGTTAAAAAATCGTGCCTTATTCCACTTCTACATTCAATTTTCTATCCATTCTGATATCCTTCGTCCTTCAATTCGTCCTGACTCTTGAAAAAACCGCTTCAAAAAACACCACGTTTGACCAGATCATGCATTTCATGCGACAAAGAAATATGTCCCGAATTATGCCTCCAAATGGCCAACGCAGTCATCGCCGTTATAAAATCATATCTCAATTCGCTTCTACATTTAATTTCCTATCCATCCTGATACCCCACATCCTTCAGTTAGTCCTAGTTACCGAAAAATGTGTTTCAGAAAAAATAATGTTCTCCAAGATCACTGCCTATTAGAGGATGTCCAAAAAGACTAAATACAGCTTTCTAGTAACAAATCCTGCTTCAGTCCGCTTCTGCATTTAATTTCCTATCCATTTTGATATCCTACGTCCTTCGATTCGTCCTGAGTATCGAGAAATTCGATTCAGAAAACATTATGTCTTCTAAGATCACTGCTTGACATGGGATGTCCAAAAAGTCGCTTCTAGATGACCAACCACAGCACTCCCGTTGCAAAATCCTACCTCATTCCGCTTCTTCATTTAATTTCCTTTCCAACCTGATATCCCACAGCCCTTAAATCGTTCTATTTTTCGAGAGATTCGTTTCAGAAAACACCATGTTTTCCAACAGCATAAATTTCATACAAAAAAGTGGGATCCTTTGAATTTCGCTTCGAAAAAAACCAACCCGGTCACTCCCGTTATAAAATCTTACCTCATTTCGTTTCTACATTAAATTTCCTATTCATCGTGATATCTCACGTCCTTCAATTCGTCCTAGATCCCGAGAAATTCGTTTCACAAAATTTTGTAATCATCAAATTCAACTCGATAAAAACTCGTTCTTTTTCAGCAAAAAAATGCGACCCGGGTGTGTTATGAATTTACTCCATTTTTTTGTGTGGACCGTGTCACTTTTACGAAAGTCGATTTTCTTTGTTTTTGAGCAGAGATTTCACAGCAAATGCATGGGGCTGTATGTAAAAAGGATAACTGAAGGGAATTCTGTCAAAAATTTGGTTAGAAATCCTTGAAAATTGAAGAAAAGTGAATTTTTCATTTTTCGTGACGTCAGAGATGAACTTATTCAATTTGGTGAAAGTACAAGAAGAAATGCTTGTTTGGCAACGCTGACTTTGCATGTCAGTTGAGTGGATTATGGGAGGAAATGGTTTCGGGCATTTGACGAGCAAAAATCAAGGGAAAAGGTGTGGAATAAATTGATGGACTGTTTGGACATGAAGTTGGGTCATTTTTTGACCGAAAAACTGAAGAATTTAACTGTTTTTTGTTGAATTGAATCGTGGGTTGTTTGGCTGTCAAACTATGGTGTTGCCAAGTGTGTTAAAAATCAAAAGAAGAGTTTGCTTGTTATAATATGAAAAATTATACGACTTCAAAGCAAATACAGTCAAAATCGGTTAAAACAACCTGCAAGGGACTGACAAATTTGGTCATTGTAAGCGATATGCGATTTATTATGCTATTGGCTTACATATAATGGAGCTCAGGCGGCACCTAAGAATTCTGTCGTTATAACTGATGTCCTTATAAACGATTTTGACTGTACAAGCTGTTTTTATCAGGGAAGGATAAAAAACGATTGAATCTCAAGGCTTTGACTAGATTACGGTACAGGATCTCGAGTTTTCTCTTTCAGTTGAAATCCCCATCACCAAGGAGACGGTTCTTTCATTCGTCAAACTCCTATTCGTATCAAGGACCTCTCTCAAGACGCCGCCGTTCGCAATTAAGGATGTTTTGAAATGAAAAAATGTAATTCAAACAACACTAATTGCTCCCTCTCTCTGAAGACCACAAAAACTTTGGCGTTCTTAAGACAAAACAATTGGACGCAATCCAAAACATGAAAGCCCAACATCCGAATGGTCTCATAAAGCTGCCGCCCTTAAAGCGGTCAAAATTCCCTCGGGGAACAGCCAACTCCTTGGCAAAAACAATTCGTTCGTTAATTCTAATTAGAATCCTTTTCCTGTTCACATTAGTCTCCATCCAAGTCAGCTTCCGCTCGCGAACAAAAGCTGAAAACAAAACCGAGACGAGGCAAAAAAAAAAGAGAAGAAACAACAGCCGCCGTGCATAATTAAAAGATTTGTAATGCTTTATTCCACAGGACCTCGGCTCCGGCGTGCGGATGCTCACTATTTTAGGCAGGCTCCTGTTTACCTGAAATTAAATATGATAATTATATTATCGCGAATGACACTCGCACAGGCTCCTGCCATATCACCGCCAGGACAGGCCGCAGCCAGCTCGTCAGAGGGCGTCTGTGTGTGCACACGAACCCGCTGAATTCTTAATTGCATGCATACGTGTGCTCGTATGAGCTTGCATATTCAGCGTGGCTTTTGTTGGAGCGGGGAGGACTCACGTTCTGACACTAATGAACGTCCTGCGATGGAGGGGGGATTTAGAAATGCAATTTTGTTGGACATAATCATTTCGCCGGCAATTCGGTTGAGAGTTTTTAATTAGTTCTTCCATTTTGACTGTGGCCCCGCACATGTGTGCACACCGGGATGCAATTATTCAGATTCGGGGATGCGATCCGCTTGTTGATTTGTGAACAATGACGGGTTCAGGTATAATTGCGGATAAATGGATTGGATTGGATTGAAAGTTGGAGCGTTGTTGCGAGCATTCATTTTGGCCACAATCGTGATGGACGTTAGTGTTGCCAAAATGTTTAGCAGGTGGGGGGGAGAGGGGATGGGGGAGGGATCTGGGGGAATTCATTTGGGAATGAAAAACATTTCTGTGGGGATTGCTAGATCCCTTTTGGGGGTCACGATGTTCGGGGGAAATGTAGTTTAGTTCATAATGATGCTTTGCAGCGCACAAGCATATGCTTCGCTCGTGATAGTTGAAGTTGTTTTTTGACAGTCTTGCAGTTTGACAGTTTTGACAGTCTTGCGTCTGCAGATTTTCTTGTGTCCTCCTTCATTCGATTACTGTGGCGTTGATGGGATGAGGGAAAGTGGGTTCAACCAGGAAGTGAACGGGCTGTTCAGCGACAGACGTCTTGTCAAGTGTCGACAGCTCCAAATCCTGGCTTGACCGTATAGAGGGACTGGACAACAATGCTCCGATCTAAAGAGTCTTCGACTGCAAGCTTGGACTGGGAAGAGGACAACTTCGGCGAAGGAACCGCACACAAGTTGGAGGTGCTGTCAAACAACATGGTCCCATGTCTGAAAGAGAATCTAGTGGAACCACTTGACAGAGGACGACTAAGGAACCACACACAAGTTGGGCGTGCTCTAAGCCGACGAAGGTAGACCCAAGTCTGAAACGGAATCTAGTGAGACCACGCGACAGAGGACGACCTCGGCTAAGGAAGCGCACAGAAGTTGGAGAGGTGCTGCCAAACAACGTCGTCTGCGACAGCTGGAGACAGAAGGCCGGCCAATCCAAGTCTGCGACGGAATCAAGTGGGACAACGTGACAGAGGACCACCTCGGCTAAGGAACTTCGTCCGTGGTAGCCGGAGATGGAAGGCGAAGGCTAATCCAAGCTAATCCAAACAGAAGACGGCACCGGCTAGGGACCCGCACACAAGTTGGAGAGGTGCTGTCAGACAACATCGTCCCGGAGGCTGGAGAAAGAAGGCGAGGGCAGATCCAAGTCGGAAACGAAATCTAGTGAGACCACGCAACAGTGGACGGCCTCGACTAGGAAGCGCACAAAAGTTGGAGGGGCTGTCAGCCAGCATCGTCTCCGAAAGTTGGAGATAAAAGGGGAATTCTGTTCCAAGGTAGGAACGGAATCAAAGAGGAAGAAGTCTTGATGTTGCAGAGTCATTGTGTTCTTGGGATGATCAGCATCTCGTTGAAATTTTTGCTGAAGAGGCTTGTTGTTTGTAGCCCAGGTCCACATCGAACTTAAGTTCACAGAGAACGACTAGATGGCGCAGTTGGTTAGGTGCCTGCCCTAAGTTAGATAGGTCCCAGGTTCGATTCCCAGTGAAAGCAGAGTTAATACGCTTTTATCTGGTTTGCCTACGTAACCTAACCTAAGCGTCACAGAAAGGAGAGGAAAAACCACAACCAACTTGAGTCCTTCTTCGTCGTTTCAAACAAGATTCAGAAGACCGTTGAATCAGCTAACCTTGACAGAGAAAGAAAAATCCCAAAATTCCGAATTGCTTCACTAAACCGGATGCTTTTCAGGAACTCTATAAATTCTCCGTCCTCATCCCGACCACAGCTTGCTTCTGCTGACTCTCATACACTCCCCTCATCATTGCCCCAAGATGTGGCCCCTAATTTCCATAAAACCCTCCCCATCATGAGGTCCCCTCCCTGCAAGTCTGAGATATGAGTTTATTTTCAAAAATCTCCTCTCCTCCACGCAAACAAAAATCAACCAATGTCCACTTACGTGTCCAGCGATAAATCCTTCACCAAAACCCGACCATAAAACATCGAACACACGGTCTACGTGACTTCATTCAAAGTCCCCACTCCATAAGCTCACATTACCATGGGAATTCCACCTGAAAGGACTCCACAGGATCCACATCCATGAACAAAAAAAAATCAAAGACAAGGGCACTTGTGGAGCTGTAAACACACGAGAGATGTGCACAACCAAAACACAACTCTGCCCATATGTGCGCATCCAATCTCATTATGAAAAGTAGATGAACTATGAAAAGGACACTCGCTCAAGTGTCCTCCGGAGCATACCTGTGTGCAGCTTGAGCACCAACAATAAACACGTCAAACAAAGAGTCCCGTCGGGGGATAAATTGAGAACCCCACCCGAGGGCGGACTGGAATTTCAATGTATCGTGCGTTTCGGTCGGTAAGTCCATCGCTGACCGTTTACACAGCAGCAAATCTGCGAGGGGAACCAGAACCTGTCGATTCCAGCCGAGTGAACAAATTCGATCCTGTAACGATTTTTCAGTTCACAATGCCTTCGCCGTTGCCTCGAAGGGCACTCCCGCCCCGACCCGACCAATTTTCACCATCGTTGTGTATTTTCTGGTTTTTCTTCTTTTTTCTCGCTCCGCTCTTGTATTTCCTCAGCTATTTATTCATAATTGGAAATTCTGTGGTCGATGGCTCTTCAGGGTCTGCCAGTGGCACGACCGAGGACTCCATGGAGTCCTCGTTTTTCCGTTCGATAACATTCCTCCATTTGAAGTGCATGAAGTGTTTGCGATTGAGCACCGAGAGCGGTTCAATAGTGTGTTCATTTCTTTGGAAGTTTAATTTAATTAATTACCCCGTGGCGCAATTCAATCATTTTTCAGATAGTTTCGGTTCGCCAACTTAATTTGCCAAAACAGAGACACGCTGGGTATCCTTTAGAGGACTCAGTTTTTGCGGGTGGGAGGGGTGCCTTTTTTCGCCGAATTGTGGTCAGGATGTAAGAGGTTTCCATTGTACTCCACGGAGCAGTGGTGGCCTAATGGAATTAATTAGGAAATGGAATGCACGATGGCTTGTTCTGCAGGAGGACACGAGCACGGTTTTGTGGGGCAGCCGCCACTTGCTGGATTCTGAGGATCCGATAAGAGATTAGTCAGAGGGTGGGGGAGAAGGAGGTGCATTTGAGAAATTACTATAACAGTCGAGATTTCCTGGAGCAAGGAAATTAATCAATAACCTCACAAAAAAACGAAAGAAATAAATGGAATTAAAGTGCCTGGGGGTTTTGAAAGTGGGGTACGTTCGCAGAAAGAACCAAGGACTGAGAAGAACTCGAAGAATGGAGATGTGTTCAGTGGAAAAGTGGGGAGAGGTCAGAGATGATTTCTTTCGCAAACTTCCAGTTGGTTTGTGGACTTCTAGGAGCCTCGAGAGTCTAGGAAAGGGGGAGACTGTGGCCTTGATTGTCAAGAAAACAGTTTCTTAGCCTCAGCAATTGGCGTCTTCCATCGCTGACGGTCTGCAACCCCTGGAGTCTCCGAGCCTGATCGATTGCCGTCGTCCATCTCTAACGATCCAGGATAGTCTCCTTCCAGTTTTCAAGACTAAACTGTCTTGCGTTCGGGATCCCTTAGTCTTTTTACCGGAGATTCGGCCTTCCTCTTCTTCCCCAACAAGAAAGTTCGGATTCAAAGACTCCCTTAGCTGGAGCACTTGACTCTTCTCCAACCTGGAGGTCTTTTTACCGGGAATCCGGTATTCCTCTTCCTCTCCAACCAAAAAATTCGGATTGGAAGGCCCTCTTAGCTGTAGCACTGGACTCTTCTTCTTCAACCAGGAGGATCGGACTCGAAGGTCCTCTTAGCTGGAGTACTGGACTAGTCTTCTTCAACCTGGAAGTTCGGACTCGAAGGCCCTCTTAGCTAGAGCACTGGACTCTTCTTCTTCAACCAGGAAGTTCGGATTTGAAGACTGTCTTGGTTGGACCATTTTACTCTTCTCCAACCAGGAGGTCTTTTTCTCGGGAATTCGGACTTCCTCTTCTTCTCCAACCAGGATGCTCGGATTCGAAGACTCTCCTAACTGGAGCGTTGATGTTCATTCCCTCGATGTGTCCGAGCCAGTTTCGCCTACGGATTGTTGCCCCCTGGACTATGTCCACACCGTTGTCCACCTCGTAGAGTTCGCAGTTGTGTCCCCTCCTCCACTCGCCTTCTTCACAGACAGGACCAAATATTCCGCGCAGTCGTGTTCTTTGAAAGGCACCAAGAATCAGCTCTGCAGTCCTGCTTATCGCCCAGTTTTCAGCCCAAAATAGCAAGACTGGCAGGATTAGGGTTTTGTAGAGCAAGTGTTTGCACCTTCATGAGTTTTGATCCCAGTTGCATCGTCAAAACCAAACTAGCAGCAGTTGGCAAGGGTAATTCTACGCCATGTCGTTTGCGGAGTTCAAGTTTGCCCCCAAAGGTAGTCCCTAACTGCCTCAAAATTGTAGCTGTCGGTTGTGTCGTTTTGTCCTAGATGAAGAGCGGCGGTTCAACTTTTGTTCGACAGCATTCAGTTCGTCTTCTCTCCTCCAACTTCGAACTGACCAGCTTGTTTCGCCAGTTCTTCAATCGCGGTGAATGCTTCTACGACTGTCTGCTGGGAATACACGGCAATGTCTATGTCATCGACGTGACCTAGCAGCTGGACCGATATTCAGACTGTCTTTGCATGTCTCTACGTCTTTACAGAACATACATCTTCCCAAAGAGGAAATGGGGTCACTTTCGCAAGCACTGTGAAGTCCACGGAAAGAGGAAGAGTTCTTTCATACATCGTTCATGGCAACACATTCCTTTCTCAGCGAAAATGTGTTCAGTTGGGGTCCAGACAAGACCAAACCTAGACTCAGATATTAGGCCACAAAATGGGCAAAATCAAGACGTGGTTGAATGCTTTATTAACTCTTAAAATTAAGATCCTATCATGCATGGATAAAAATGACAAAAAATGTCTAAAAATGACTAAAATCCTTAACCAATTGCCCCCACACCCATCTAATCAAAACTAAAACAAATTCAAATTCAAATCCAACTGACACATGTGAAGCCCCATTAATGCGATGGTAACAATTTTCCATGCACTTTCTACCGCCATGTTGTTTTTTTTTTTCCACATTCTCAAGATGACAGCCCTGCTACGAGAGTAACTGTCAAACAAATTAAATGCATTATTTGAAAAGAAATAATTTTTGTTTTCGCTTTTAACACTTTCCCCATCGCCAGTCGTAAGTTTATTAAATAAATCCTCAGAACAACAAAAATAACGTCCTCGTGTATCTCTCTTTTCTTTCAGATTCACAGCCACCAACACCAGCTAGCAATAATGACCAACAAAGATTCATCCGCCAGCAGTGATTTTTACTGTTTGCAAATATCAAACGCATCTTCCATATCATGTGATAGCGAAATCTCCTCCATATCCTCCGATCGAGAGGTCGATTCGTACGATAATCTAATGCACAGCGATGAATTGCCAGCATTTGAGATCCGTCTCATATCACCGCTTGGCCGAACACCCTCGCCGATAGACAGTGATTATGACTTCCTCACATCGCCTACTCACAGCTGTATCACACCAACCAGGACGTCGTCAAAACGAACACAAACCAACTACAAAGACAACGAAGACTATGTGCCACTTCACGATATAAACGCACAAATCAGCCCACCAAGCGATACCGATAGCACTCCGTTAAGTGACAGTAATCGAGGGAACAATTTGGAAACCATTTTCGAAGGTGTATTCCTGAATACACCGCCCAGACCGAAAATCCAACGTCGAACAAGCAGCATAAGTCGCAGCAATTTATTGGAGAAAATCACTGTGAACCGATTGAACTCCGCCGACAAAGAGAACACCACCGGCGACAAACTGCTGCTGTCAAATGAAAACCTAACGGAGTCTTAGGCTAAGCGACACACGCACCAAAACGAACTCAGTTCCAAGGAGATGGTTAGACTTAGTAGTGCACTTTTTTTTAAGTTTTAAGTTGTATACGTACAAAAAATAAATTCTATTCTTCGTTTGTGATGTATTAAGGGAGGTGTTTTTGTTCAATGGCATGTTGGTGTGGTTTTTGTTCAAGCGGCAGGATTGGAGACGACGGAAGGAGTCGTGTGTGGGTGCAGGCACGTGTCAGCTTTGTGGTACAGACGATCGCGGGCACGCTGCTTCCAGTCTTCAAGACCAAGCTGTCTCGCATCGACGATCACTCGGTCTTTTTATCGGGAATTTGGACTTCCTCTTCTCCAACCAGGAAGTTCGGATTCAAAGACTGTCTTGACTGGAGTACTTGACTCTTCTCCAGCCAGGAGGTCTTTTTACCGGGAATTCGGCCTTCCTTTTCTTCTCCAAGCTGGAAGTTCGGATTCGAAGACTCTCTTGGCTGGAGCACTTGACTTCTCCAACCAGGAGGTCTTTTTACCGGGAGTCCGGCCTTCCTCTTCTTCTCCAAGCTGGAAGTTCGGATTCGAAGACACTACTGGCTGGAGCACTTAACTCTTCTCCAGCCAGGAGGTATTTTTCCAGGAATTCGGCGTTCCTCTTCCAAGAGCTCTGTAGTACAGTAATCCGCGATGTCGTTCAGTTACTATCTGGACGAATTGTTCCGCAAGGCTTCTTACTCTAGATCGCTGATTGGCATCGGTCCTCCTGTCTTGAAATCAGGCGTGAAGGACTGAAGCTTTGGTCATCATTTTGACATGAAATTGCCTCCGAAACCGCATGGAATCTTGGAATCAGTCGTGTGCGTGGATGCAGGCGCCTATCAGCTCTGTGGTACAGTAAATATTAAGTAGTTCAGTTACAATCTGCACGAACTGATGCACACGAGTGCAGTGTTTCTTACTGTCGCTAACTGGCATCTGTCTTCTTGTCTTGGAATCAGGCGTGATCCTGATGGTCATCCCTTTGACGTTTCATTGCCTCCAACAACGCATGGAATCTTGGAATCAGTCGGATGCAGGCACCTGGCAGCTATGGTACAGTAATCCACGATGTCGTTCAGTTACACGAATTGTTGCACACGAGAGCAGTGTTTCTTACTCTAGATCGCTGACTGGAATCGGCCTCCTTGCATCTTTGGTCATCCTTTTGACGTTTCATTGCCTTCAGCAACGCATTTAATCTTGGAATCACTCGCGAAGGACTGTGGTCATCTTGACGTCTCATTGCCACCAAGAGTGCGTCAAACAAAAACAACAAATGTACACCTTATCAAACCCGGCACTTTTAATAAAATAAAGCTACTCTAATAATTCTAAAAAATTTACTTAAAAAAAAACTGACTTCATAAACAAAACGGGACCCAATTCATGCGTGCGACCATGAGACCCATGGCCACATGTGGTACACAAAGCAAATCATAGTCTCTTCAGTGTCAACCGCCAGTTGTCCTGGCTTCCGTCAGTGCTGCGTGAGATCTGCATTTGCGAGCAGTCCCCCCCGCAACATCACTACACATCGGCTTTGGTACACATTCCATCTCGTTCACGCTTTGGCCACTATAAGTTCTTCGCATACTTCGATGCCGAGAATATCTTCACCTTAAGCAGCCCCGGGTTGACTTCACTCCATCTAGGCGGATGCAGAGACACAAATTTCGAATTCAGAGTTCAAAGGAATGACAAATCATACTAACTTAAGGTTCCGCTCTTTCAGTCGACTCTTGACTCTGGTTTTGATCGTCGAGACTCCGCCGGTGCTGTGCAGACCGCGGCCTGTTATGATGAACACGTATTTGTAGCTGCGGAATATGCTTCGGAGCTTTGCGATGTGCTTGTCTATGAAGATGTCCAGACAGGCTATCGCCTCGACCACGTGCAGGTAGTGCAGGTCTATGAAGTCTGGGTTGTTCTGGGTGCGGTCGTGGACCTCCATGATGCAGTTTGCCGCCTTGTGGTTGTAGATGTCGATTTTCTTCTTGTGCAGGTTTGCTATTTGGGAGTAGTAGACTGCCACACCACTGTTCCCGCGTTGGATGGCTTCCTTGGCCTTCTGATAGCACTCGGCTCGCAGCTGGCAATGGTGCACCGCGTAGTTGCGGGATTCCTCAAACTCCTTCAGAGCCAAGCGCTTAGCTTCGTCTGGTGAGATGGATCTGCTGCGCGTGTTGCTGGTGTTGGCGTCTTCCAGTTCGCCCTTGGAATGTGTCTGTGCAGCGGTGTTGTTGTTCGTGAAGGTTTGTACTTGCGCCTGGCTTTCGGCCTCCTTAGTCAACTGAAAAGAAAAGAAACCTTTGAACACAAAGTTTCCCACTTCAGCTGGGGGAATTTGTTTACCTTTTCGTTCTCATTCTTGGCCTTCTCGATGAGAACCTTCGCGGAGATCTGATGGTCCAGTGTTGTGGGTATGGAGCTCTTGAGGACCTCGACTGTTTCGCTGAATTTGTTCCCGTGTGCAGCCAGGATGTCGAGGAGGGTCTCCCTGGGGATATTCGGGAATATCTCGCACAACTTCATCCGCGTTAGATGCGACGCCAAGTCATTGGGCTGTGTTTCGATCAGTGGCCGACATGCTTCCTTCTCCGTGTTGTAGATCATCCACGCGTACTCCATGTCGAGCAGTTCCTTTATGTTCTCCGGCGGCTGTTTGCATTCCTCGTACTTCGGGTTCTTCAGCAGACGCGCAAAGTCCTCATCGTCCTTCAGTGCGATCTGACGTTGCTCCTCCAGCTGGTTGTATATCGACTCCATCCAAAAGACGTACAGCTCGCGAGCGATCGTCTTCGGCATGAACACATTTGTTTTGTACTTTTCAGGTATCGTCAAGGTTGGATTCTCCGCTTTGAAGATGTCCATGAGTTGACCGACTAGGTCTTCACCTAAATTGATCTCGAGTATTTCAGCTCCATCGCCACTCTCCTCGCTGTCATTGTTGTCATCGTCTTCGGTTTGCACTTGAACGTCTGAGCACGCCTTGCGGGTGGGCACATCCTCGGCGGCGTTTCGTTTTGCACGAATTTTCTTCACATGGCTGGAGTAGTGTTCGTCTCCCAGCACAAAGCTCCGCTCGATGGCTTCCTTTACCTGCAACGCGTCCGCCGTTGGGGCTCGATTCTTGACGGGTTTCTGTCTCTGCGGCTTGACGTTCATTTCCACGATGGGAGCATTCGAGAAAGCTGGAGGATCCACAACTGGGTTGTTGCAATCGCACTCGTACGTGTCGGAGTTTTGCACGACGTCGGAGGAGTACACGTTACCAGAGTCGGAGTCTTTCAGCAAGATGTCGACGGCCCAGTCGACGTCTCCCTTGCAGGTGGCAAACAAATCCCACAAATCAGCGATGGATTTGTTCGGATAAATTTGTCGGAAGAGGACGAACGAAGGATGTTCATTCTTGCAGCCAACTCGGTGACGCTTGAGATCATTTGACTGAGCCTCCAACAGACTCTGAGCCTCTGCGTCCTTTTGCGGGACATTTATCGACCGAACTCCCTCTTTGAGCAGCTGCAGCAAGCCGCACTCCTCGTTTTGATCTGTACTCATGGGCTCGACGTGGGTGGTGGTCGTTGTGATGGGAACATTCCAGAAGGAGGACGCTTCCTTATCGTAGTCATTCCAAGTCAGAGGGACGGATGGAAACGCTTGTGACAGAAGCTTGTCGTCGGAGAACTCATTGCTGGTGGACATTGGAATGCCCCAGAAGTTCGTGGGCTCTTGGTCATAGGTGTCTGCGGTGGATGAGATGCATTCTGTCGGTTTCTGCTCCTCCACCTGTTGCTCCTGCTGCTTGTTCCGGCGGTTCTGTCGCGGCGATCTTGGACGGAGGAATTCGCTTGTTGTTGACGGAGTCTCTGTTGCCAACCACGAGCTGGTGCTTTGAGCAAATGGCTCTGAGGAAATCGTTATTTGCTTGTCTATTTGCACGTTTTGTTCGACTTGCTGATTAGCATCTGTTTCCATGTTGTAAGCGTTGTTTGTACTTTCGGTTGAGGTTAGGATGCTCATCTGATTTGCCGTTTGTTCTGCTGGCGGTGGTGGTGAAGCCGATGGTGGTGGGGGATATGTCCTCAACTGGGGCAGGGGTACCGTGTACTTCGTTTCCTTGAGGAGCTAAAATGACACAAAGGGGATGTGGAAAGATTAGATTATATAACCACACTTTTCAGCAAAAATTCCAACTACAAGCAACAAATCAAAGCAGATGCGGACATAACGTGTCCTGCATGAACCTGACACACTCCAGGCATCCCCTCGACATGCATAAAACCAAAGAACACAAGCGAACGTAGCTTACCGTCAAGACGTCTTTACTTCTGCAATACTCGTAACTGTCCAACATTCGCTGTATAGATCCCTTCATCACACCATGACTGTTCTTCGAGGCCAATTTACTCGCAGAATGTCTCCACGGAGTCTGCGGCTCCATCAACTCGACGATGTAACCATTTTGCACAGCGGTCTGGACGTACGGGACCATCTCCCATAACTGTATGTTGGTGTTGTCAATAATGATCGGACTCCATCCAAGCGAGGCCTTCTCACGGGCCCTTGTCTGACAGAACGCATGAGCATCTCCCAGTCGATCCTTGCAGTGTTTGTATCTTCCCAGGGAATCAATGAAATAATCATCAGCACTGAGCACGAACTCTCTCTCATCTCTCCCTGGCAAAAGTTGCTGAATCATCATCTTTGCCAAATGTGACTTTCCACATCCGGGAGGACCACGCATCACTATCATCACTTTATGTCCCTTCTTGATGTTTTCGTAAACATTTGCGTATGCCTGAGGCAAAGCCTGTCCACTCTGTCTGGGCTGCGATGCGGCTCCACCAACTGAACTGATGCCTTTCGGAACAGCACCTACCTTCTTGCGTACCACCATAGTGAAACTCTCTGCATTCGGATTCAACTGCTTTGGCTGTCGAACTGTGACACAATCGTCATCAGATGTTATAAGCTTATCAATACACAACTCCACTAAGCGCGCGCATAGACACACGAAGCCAAATGAAAACATCGAGAAAGAAAAGAAAAGCAAAATACTTTACCGCGTCGTTACATTGGAAAAATGTGTTGCTAACTTGTTGACTTACCATTCCAAAGGGACTCCTCACAAATTGCGCGAATTTTACTCAACGAAGTCCCATGAAACATATCACACAGTTGGCGGATAACATTTTGTTTATCAACCGTCAAATCCGAAATAACATCAGCACCGAATGATTGTAAATTCATTTTGTGTTCTTATTGTTTGTTTATTCGTACAAATTGTTCAAGAGATACAAAGTTTAAGTGGTGAAAAACGCAATTTATACTGGTTGCGAGTTGTTAGTGATTTTGTAAGCCAAGGAGGGAAAAGAAATTGCAATGATTCTTTGTTTTGTCTCAGCTTTCGTGGCGCAGATTGTATTTTGTGACATGTGACAGGTTGTTCAACAGGCGTGCGTTTCGTAGGTGGATTAATGCATTCAGTTGGTGAAGATTAGCCACAAATCAGTCATGACTCATATAAATGAATCATATGTCACATGCCCGATTTGTAAGTACAACATTCTCGTAATTTAATAAATAAAATCACTAATTTACGGTTTCTAAAAACTGTTTATCCTCCAAAGGGCAAACCACAGAAGAAAACCGATTAAAATTTGTTTAATTTTTGCTTAAATAAAAAGTCCACCTTACCGACACCACCTTATCGACCACATCAAGCACCTGTCACTTTTCCCCCCACAGACAACTGTCAACCACATCACTTGTCACACGAAGAAAAGAAAAAAAAAAAACGTATTCACAACACAGAATTCACAAATTGCTCACAATAGAAATTTTTGTAAAATTTTTGTTTGCACCTAAAATGTTTTAGTGTCAATTATTTGATTGTAAGATCGCTGTAAAAATCGCTTAAACACTTCTCTAAATAAATGCCAAATTTGATATTACTGTCTGTGTCATGGTTAAAGTAGAAAATTATAATTAAATTAAGCAATCAACTCGATAGGGTGTAATCACTAGGAGAGAAGAAAAAAAAGATGACGTTGTAGAATACTGATACCAATAAGGGGCAGAAAACGTAAATAGATGCGAAAACAAAAATCCAATCAAGAATAATCTACTCACGAGTGCTTAATGCTTTGTGTTTGCAGATAAAATTCCTTGCACATATCATGTACTTTCCAGTGGGCTGGCCAAAGGCCATAAATCTCTCGATAAACAGCAATGACGACACAAATACCATTCGCCACATAGCATGTGATGCTGTGAAAATTCTCATAGCAGCGATTGGTGAAAACTTTCTCGGAATTTGGTATGCAAATCCCTTGATACCGATCACGTTCCATCAACGGACGAGCGAATCTGTTGAGAGGCATGGAAGCAATCGTCTGATTGTGTGGAAACCGGATTCAAGCAAATTGGCGGTGCTTACAGACTATGGGCACTTGCTGTTCTACAAAATCGAGGTGGATGGGAATAATTCCGGGGTGCTGGCGCAGGTTGACTCGCCGTTGGCCAATCTGAAGAGAGACTCAGCGGAGCTGTTCATCAAGGAAGTAATCCCGCGGTTGTATTTGAAGGAAATATGCTCAGTGTCCATGGATTCCGTAATTACCACATTCTGTTGTATAAGTCTCACGGAGGTTGTCGTCACAACGGCCAATTGCGAGTTTGTCCGCACGCAGTGGGACGACTTTGAGGAAAACCAGACCACAGTTGACCTGAGAAGCATCCCGTTCTACTTGAATCAGAACAGCAACCTCAAGAACCTGCCTCCGATCGGAAGAAACTCATTCATATCGGCGATGGAGTACTCGCCATTCATCGGTGGATTCGGTGTGGTATTCAACGATGGCCGTGCTGCATTCCTCAGCGTCCACCAAAACATGCATGGGTTCTGGGTGCCGGACGTGGACGATGCCACCGTCTGCAGTGTGAATCACAAATTCCGCCTCCTCGCGTACGGCCGAAGAAACTCAGAGGTGGCCGTGTATGCGATTGAGGACACCACCGGTGGACTGGAATTCTGCCACAAACTCTCCCTCAACTCGAAGGAGTTCCCCGGGATTCTCGGTGCAGTCAACGAACTCAAGTGGTCTCCCGATGGTTGTGTGTTGATCGTCGCCTGGGACAATGGGGGCATCTCCCTCTGGAGTACCTTCGGGACAATGCTCATGTCATCGCTCAGTTGGGACTTTGGAATTCACGTGGATTTGCTGCGGAACAACCCCCTCGTGGTCGACAGAATGGAGTGGTCCACTGAGGGATACCAACTGTTCCTGATCCGACGTGAAGGCACAGTGCTTCAGCTGAGTTTTGTGAAGAGTTCGCTGACCATGAACCCCTGCATGGCGTCCACTTCACACATCCTCCTGCAGGGCGACGACACCTTGTACCTGAACCAAGGTGACAACTTGGAGAAGATTTACTTCGGTTCGAAGTTCATTTTCCCCAACAACCAGGCTGACTTGGGCAGCAATCAGTCGACGTGCAGCGACAACATGGAAGTTCAGAAGTCCGTGGATATCTCCAGCATTCTCTCCGAGAGCAAGTACTGGACGGTGCTGCAGTTGCCGCTCACCTACGCAGCGACGAACTGGCCGATTCGATACTCGGCCATCGACAACGAAGGCCTCCACATTGCCGTGGCTGGTCGGACTGGCCTGGCGCACTACTCGCTCCTCACCAAGCGATGGAAGCTGTTCGGGAATGAGACTCAGGAGAAAGATTTCGTCGTCACCGGCGGGCTGATGTGGTGGCGTGGGTTTGTCGTGCTGGGATGCTTCAGTCTGCTTGACCGAACGGACGAGATCCGCTGCTACCCGGAGGAGTGCAAGCTGGACAACCAGTTTGGCAACAAAATCCAAGTGAGGGCTCCCGTCATTTCCCTGAACATGTTCAAGAATCAGCTGATCTGCCTCACCGCCGACGGGATCGTGAGCACGTTCGCCCTGAACAAGCTGGACGCCTACAACATGGACGTGTCGTGCATCTACGAAATGGACATCAAGGGGATCTGCATCCACCCGGCGTGCATAGTCTCGCTGACGGTCACAAACCTCAAGAATGACCTCGCCTCGAAGGCGAATGCTCCCGAAACGATCATTTTCAACGTCAGTGGACGAATACTGATGGTCCAGAGGGACGCCAGGACCAACGTCATCAACCACCTGATGGCCACGTGCCTAGCCTCGTGCGTGGAGTGCTTCTGGCTGTCAAACTCGGAACGGACGCCTATGGGCGACTGCCTGTGGCTGTACAGTGGGGCTCACGGGATGCGTGTGTGGCTGCCGATTCTACCGCCGAACGAAGAGGTCCGGGACACACATCGCCTGCACTCGTTCATGTCGAAGCGGATCATGCTCTCCTTCCCGCTGAAGCTGTACCCCTTGGTCATCCTCTTCGACAACGTCATCGTGCTGGGAGTCGAGAACGAGACCACGCTGTACACGAACGAGGTGAACTCAAACTTCTCGCTGCCGTTCAGTCTGCTGGAGCGCAAGAGTCAGGTGTACCTTCACAAAATTCTCCGTCAATTAATCAAGCGGAACCTGGGCTACAGCGCCTGGGAGATCGCGAAATCCTGTCGAGCGCTGCCCTACTTCCCACACTCCCTCGAGCTGCTGCTCCACGAGGTGCTCGAGGAGGAGGCGACCAGCAAAGACCCCATTCCCGATGCCCTTCTGCCGAGCGTGCTGGACTTCATCCGAGAGTTCCCCGTGCACATGCAGACGATTGTGCAATGCGCCCGCAAGACGGAGATCGCACTGTGGCCGTACCTGTTCTCCGTGGCAGGCAAGCCAAAGGACCTCTTCCAGCAGTGCCTGAAGAACGAGGAGCTCGACACAGCGGCCAGTTACTTAATCATCCTCCAGAACCTTGAGCCGTCGGCAGTGAGCAAGCAGTACGCCACCCTCCTGCTGGACATCGCCCTGGAGAACCGCAAGTGGGAGCTGGCCAAGGATCTGATCCGCTTCCTGAAGTCCATCGACCCGAATGAAATAGACTCCCCCAGGTCGTCGATGATCGTCAACCAGAAGATCGCGCCCGCCCAGCAGCCAAACCAAGTCAACTCCAACCCGGAGGTCTTCAATCTGATACTCGGCTCCATTGCGCGTGAGAGGAGCTTCTCCACCACAATCGCCACAACGAACCGCAACGAGAAGAAGGAGAAGAAGGACAAGGAGAAGCGGGAGAGCATATCCGGCAGCGTGCCGCCAACCACTCCCACAGCAACATCACAAAGGGACACCGCCACGGGCCCCTCCTCAGGCATCACATTCCGTCGCAAATCCGAGCGAAGCGTCTCCAAGGACAAGCGGGAAACGTTCTTCATCGAAACCATACTCCAGCGGCAGGCACGCATGCTGCTGGAAAACTGCAAGCTCATCGACCTGGGCTACATGAGCGCCTTCCTGGACTTCCACCTGGTCAGCTGGCTGTCCCAGGAGAAGGACCGGTCCGCCAAGCTGGAGGACTTCGTGTCGGCCTTGATACTCATGCACAAAGAACTCAAACTACCGCCACCGTACGTGAATAACGGCAACGAAATCCAAGACAGCAGCCTCCTCCCAAACAACGATCTTCTGAAGTGTCGCAATACATCGAGCCAGACCTCTGAGTCTGGGTACTTTAGCCTCCCCCTAGCCGACAATACTCACCACCATCACTCAATACCGGCGATCAAGGAGAGCGATGAACTCATCGCTGTTTCCAAGTCCCGCTCCAACTCACACACCTTCGACGAGAACTATCCCGAGCGGAGGTTCTCCTCGCTGCAGCACGACGAGATCACCTTCGCCGGCCTGGACTTCCAGTCGGAGTGCCGAGGGAAGCTGCTCCCCGAGAAGCTCAGCGTGAAGATTCGCTACCTCCTCCAGCTGTTCATCGAGGCGAACTGCATCGACTATGCGCTGATTCTGTCAATTCTGCTGTTTGACGCGGCGTCCATCGGTCGCATCATCAACTTCGTGGTGCGCAGCGAATCGATTGCGTCCTGCAACCGCATCCAGAAGGCCCTCAAGAAGATCACTCAGTGGTCCTTCGAGGAGCAGTGCATCTACCGCGGCTTCATGATCGCCCTCCAGCCACAGGTCTACCTCCTCGACCAGTACATCCAGTCGTCCACCGCCAGAAAGTCCGAGAACGAGCCATCCGCCGGCGACAACTCCCCCCTGGACAATGTCTCCGAGAGTCTTGACACCCCCACCAGCGTCAACAACAACGCAACCAGCCCCAACTGGATCGACTCAAAGAAGCGCACCGAAAGCGTGCGCCGCATGAGCACCACCGAACTAGCGATGGCCAACAACACCATGTACAGCAGCATGAGCAACAACACACGCAACGGCAGCGCCCCCGGCAGGAAGAACTCCAAAGAGCAGCAGCTGATCGTCAAGAACGAGAACGGCCTCTGTAGTATTATGTAAAGCTTCGTTTTGTGAATGTTAGGTAAATTATATATCCCCCCTCCCCCCCAGTCCCAAGCCATCGTATATTTTTTTGTGTAGAAAACTGTGTTGTGTAGGCATTTGCGCTCCCTCCATCCGGACAGAGTCCCCTCCGACGGACAGCGAGTGAGGTTAGTTTAAATATTGTTGAACCGTTTGTATTTTATAAAGCATTTTTCTAAATAAAAAAAATGAGAGAGATATGATGTAAGATAAGAAAGATTGTGTTGGAGGGCTTCTTTGTTGATTTTGAGAAGGGGAAGGTGATGCGTTGGTGGCTTTTTGAGAAGATTCAACCGCGATGTGGATGGACTGTGCAGCGACGTGTGTCTAGCCAGGCGTTGATGATGGCTAGGCCACGAAGAGCGCATGTACAACTTGGTTGAGACCCGGAGAATCTTCGCCTCAGAACCAGCGCGACAAGGCACCAGAGGAAGACCGCGTTAAAGGTTGCGCGGAGAGGGTGCTCAACCAACTTGACGTTGGTTCAAGATCATGCTAGATAGAGAAGCTTTTTTGGTAGAGGCACAGGTTTACCCCCCGGACTGTAGCGCCACAAGAAGCAGAAGAGTCAGCCTCAGCCCGGATGGAGACTGGTTAAGTGGAGAGGGTCCACAGACAATTTGGCCTGCGCAAATTGCGACAACTAGCAAAAGATCGAGGCAGATGGAGGAGATTCTTGGTAGAGGTTCGCCTGGACTGTAGCGCCACAAGAAGAAGACGCGTCAGCCTCAGTCCGGACAGGGACTGGTTGTCTAAAATGGCGCACGTAAGTGGAGACGGTCCTCAGCCAACTTGCGCAATTGGCGACAGCCTGCAGAAGATTGTGGTTGCTGGAGGGATTTGTTCGTAGAGGTCCAGCTCCACCGATTTGACTTCAGCGCCACAAGAAGAAGAAGAATCATGGTAAAACGGATGCGAGTAGTTGCACTTAATAAGAAACAAGAAACAGCATTAGCCTCAGCCCGGACTGACACTGGTTGTCTATGATGGCGCACCTGAGTGGAAAGGGTCCCCAGGCAACTTGTCGTGTGACAGCTAGCAAAAGATCGGGCCAGATGGAGGGGTTTCTTGGTAGAGGCCCACATGGACTGCAGTCCCAAGAGAAGAAGCGTCAGCTCGGATGAAGACTGAGTTTCAAACATAAAGTCTCTCCGGGGACAATCAGACAGTCCACCGAATGATGGACCTTGGCCTCGAGCTCAAGTGCGGTGACGGTTTGTTATTCATTTGCAGCCAAAAGAACGTTGTCAATGTCACCTCGTTTCCCCAAGAAGTTCAACAAACTCCCAGACCACGTCAAAGACTGTTCTCTTCAAACTCAGGACCTTAGCCAACTTGGCGTGGGCAATTGGAGGCATCTGACTGACGACCGTGCCAGCTGGAGAGGTTTGTTGGTTGAGGCCCAAGGCCAACCCGGACTGGAGAGCCAGAAGAAGAAAAAGAATGAACCTGAAAACAGCTTGGTTGAGGTTAAGAACGGCAAGTGCACTCGGTTCGAAGCACGTTTGATCTGAAATCCTGGTCACGATCACAAGAAATTCCAATGGAATCAGTTGTTGACTGTCACTGAACTAAACTGACTTCCTGCAACTGGGCATACGTCAAAAGTTTCCTCTAGACCAAGAGCAGTCTTAATTTGAGGTTAGGGAAGGCGAGTCCGTTGTGAGTTTTCGATTGAAATGGAGTGTCCTGGCCAAGAGCACAAGAAAATCCAGTGGAGTCAGTTGATGACTGTCACTGGACTAAGCAGACGTCCAGAAATTTTTCTAGATTAAGAGCAGTCGTGGTTGAGGTTAAGGAAGGCCCGTCTGTTGCGAGATTTGGAGCGAAATGGAGTGTCCTGGTCAGGATTGAGTCAGTTGTTGACTGCCAAAAGAGAACGTTGACTTCTTCCAACTGCGGAGAAGTCCAGAGACTCTTCTGGACCAAGACCAGTCGTGGTTGAGGTTAGGATTGGCGCATTTGTTGTGTTGTTTGAGTTTTGGACTGAAGTGGAGTGTCCTGGCCAAGAGCGCAAGAAAATCCAATGGAGTTAGTTGTCGGCTGTTACCGGGACAGTCAAACTTCTCCCAGCTGCGCAGTAATCCAAAGATTCCTCTAAACCAGAGCAGTCGGAATTGAGGTTAGGGAAGGCGCGTCCATTGTAAGATTTTGACTGATGTGGAGTATCTTGGGCATGATAGTTAGTTGTTGACTCTCTACGGACTACGTTGATTTCTTGCCACCGCCCAGACGTCAAGAGTTTCCACAGAACCAAGAGCAATCGTGTGTGGGATCAGGAGGTACTTCAGATTGTGACACGCTTCAGTTTGCCGCTGTTTGCTTAGGCATGCTTCATCGAAAACCTGGTCACGACACAAGAAAATGCAACGGAGTTTGTTGCTGACTATCGCCGGATTATGCAAACATCCACAGTTTCCTCTAGACCAAGAGCAGTCGTGGTTGAGGTTAGGAAAGACGCGTTTGTTCTGAATTTTGGACTCAAGTGGATTGTCCTGACCCCGAGCACTGGAAAATCCAATGGAGTTAGTTTTCGTCTGTTTCCGGACTAGGCAGACTTCCCCCAACTGTGCGCAGACGTCCAAAGATTCCTCAAAATCAAGAGCAGTCATGACTGAGGTAAAGAAAGGCGTTTGTTGTGAGCTTTGGACAAAAGTGGACAATCCACGATCACAAAAAAATTGTCGACTATCACCGTACTAAGCAGACATCAAGAGGTTCCCTCTGGACCAAGAACAATCGTGTGCGAGAGCAGGAGGCTTTTCAGATTGAGACATGTTTCATTTTGTCTCTGTTTGCTCACGCATGCTTCATCGAAGATCTTTACACTGGTCACAACCGAAGGGAAACCCTATGGAGTTTGTTGTTTATTCTCACCGGACTGAGCAGAATCCCTCCAACTGCGTGACCATCACCATCGTAAGCAGACTTTCTCCAGCTACGCAGACGTCCAGAGATTAAGTCGCGACTAAGAGCAGTTGTGGCTGAGGTTAAGGAAGACGCGTTTGTTGTGAATTTTGGCCTGAAGTGGATTTTTCTTGTCACGATCGTAGGAAAATGAATTAGAGTTAGTAGTTCTCTGTCACTGGACTATGTAGACATCCAGAAACTCCTCTAGACCAAGAGCAGCCGTGAGTGAGGTTAGAAAAGGTCCGTTTCTTGTGAGTTCCGAACTGAAGTGGATTCTCCTAGCCACGATCACAGGAAAATCTAGTGAAGTTATTGACTCACCGGACTTAGCAGACATCAAGAGGCTCCTCTAGGCCAAGAGCAATCACGTGCGAGATCAAGAGGTGTTTAAAGTTGTGCCAGCTTCAGTTTTATTGCCGTTTTCTAACGCATGCTTCATCGAAGACCATCACATCATCTGGTCACGATCAAAGGAGTATGGAGGCAGGTGTTGACCGTCACCGGACTGGATCACATCATCTGGTTACGATCAAAGGAGAATTGAGGCAGTTGTTGACCGTCACCGGACTGAGCAGAATTCCTCCAACTTCGTGGCTGTCTCCTGCACCTGCTGTCACTGTGCAGACGTCAAGACTTTACTCTAGACCTCTAGTTGTTGACCGCTACCAGACTGAGCACATTTCCCCCAACTGCGTGACTGTTATCGGACTAAACAGACATCCTCCATCTGCGCAGACTTCAAGAGTTTCCCCCAGACCTTCAGTTGTTCACCGTCACGGCACTAAGCAGGGATTCCTCTATACCAAGCACAGTCCCGTACGCATTCAATGTTCCGACCTGTTCCACTTTGTCCCCGCTTGCCTGCGCATGCTTCCCTTCAACAGAATTAACGTGTTCTCTTCAATTTTCGTTTACTATCATCATTCTTCTCTTTTTTGCTATTTTTTTGTTTTGATTTTTATTTTTGAATTTATTTGAAAATATCTTTATACATTTCATTACTATTTAGCTTGCCTTTCGTGTGTTTTAAACATTAAAGTAGTTTTCCATTAGTGTTACAGAACAAGTCTTAAACTAGACGAAATAATAATTAAAAAAAAAAAACAAAAAATAACCTAAACTATTTTATCAAATTAGCGTTTATCTTAATGTTCTCCTTTGTTGGTTGTGTGGTGTGTTTATCAGTAGGCTGCTCCTCTCCAGTGCCGGCCGGTCGACCGCTTTGATGGATGATTAGAATCGATTCGATGGTGTGGTGGACACAAGTTCGCGTTTTGTTTGCTTTTTACACATGGCATTGGAATACGTGTTCGCTTTGTTTGTTTGTTTGTTTTCTAAGTTCTTCTCTTCACATATTTGCTTCGTTATCAATCGTGTTTGTTTCTTTGTAAGAATATAAATAATATCACTTGAGGAATATGCTTGTTTACTGGTTGGTGTTTTAGTTGAACCCTATTTGAGGTTAGGTTCGAAATGAAAAGTAACTATTTTTGTTTTTGTTTCCACTCTCTTATGTTTTACATTGATTGCATGGAAGATTCAATTTGTGTTTTGCGTGTGAGATGGGGATGAGGATTGAGGGGTGGGACTGGGGGGAAAAATGATGAGCTGCTGCTGTACACATTCGAAACTCTCGAGGTCTACACAAACATACATGCTGTTGCACATTTTCACATCTTTTTTCGTTTTCTTTTTGTTTTTCGTATAAATAAATAAATTAACATGATTATGGGCGGGAAAGAGATACAGTTTTCTTTGATTTTTCGTTTTCCTTGCGGTTTCCAAATGCGCGGATGGATGTGGACACTTGAATATGTACAAGTTGTGGTGGTGAGTTGATTAGGTTTTTGTTTTTCTTTTTGTTTTCCATTTGTAATATATATGCATTCTTTTTGTTTAGTTTACCAATTTAATATGTTAAAGATTTCGATAGCTTTTTGATAACATAATAGTTTTTTTTTTTTTTTGTTGTTGTTTATACCCCGTAAAGTTGAATAGTTCTTTGCGCTGCGTGCAGGACAACGATTTGACTCTAGTTTCAGCTTGATGTTGTGCTGGTGCAGCTGCGTTGTTGTCTTAACCATTCGACGAATTCATCCAACATCACTGGCCCTGTGAGGAAAGCAGAAAAAAATGTGGGGTTAGAAACAAATTTTGGGGAAAAATGTGAGCAGCATAGTCGAAAGGGAACTCGAAAATTGGGTCTTTTCCCGAAAAGCTATTCGCAGGAGGTGTGACCAGCATAGCTGATAGCTTTAAGTGGAAGTTTGACACATCAAGGAGCCTTATAAATGCATCACAGCACCTCATGACACACCAGAGAGCCTCACAAGTACACCACAGCAGCGTGCTATCTCAGATGAGAATGTCACGTGATGCCTCGCGAATTCAAGGAACTTGAAATGTGAAACATTGTGTTTTGCTTGTCTCACATTGACTAACATGCGTAGGCGCACAAGATCACGCAAAAATTCCAGTTCTCGTAGCTACCTTAAGGAGCTCATCTGGTCGTGAACTAACCTCAAAATACATCTTTAGTCATCTCTCGTTCTAATTGGAAACAATTCAGTGATGTTTCGGCACAAAATTGTTCTGCTTTCCAATTAGAATGATTTTGAAATGAGAATCTGACTTCAGCTCCATCTGGAGTCTGATAAGGAGGTCAAAAGTTGCACATCCGTCCTCTTCCTGTCACAAATTCATTCAAGAACCGAACGTAGACTCAATCACTGATGGATTTCTCACTGAATTTTCCTAGATGAGAATGAAGTTTTGTCTCGTGGTACGAATGTCCCCATCCTCACGACTTCCGAGGTGTGCCTTGAATGCGATTCCATCAGGTAAGCGACCGCTTAGCAGACCCAGAACGAGATGGTTAGTGAGAAACATGGCAGAGCAGAGCGCGAGCAACTCAAACTTGGGCAGCCAAACACTCGTCTGGGTGCGCTTGGGCATAGCTCCTGATGAGTTAGAGTCGATGGCTGAGGATCGAGTGGCCTGGAGATCTCTCGTGCATGCATTGCCCCCGCGACTCCTTTAGTGGAACATGCGTGTCACTGAAGATGAGATGAGATGAGAATGAAGTGAGGAAGGCTTCCTACCTTTCCCCCCTCCTCCTACTTCATAGACACCCCAACTATCACACACCACTTCAACTTTGCTGCTCATCATTTCAGAATTTTAATCACAATTTACTTACATGCTCCATCGATATCATAATTTACCAAATCATGACTAATTGTTCGTGAGAACTCCAGTATATTACACCACTGATCTTTGTTAATTACTTTGTACTTTGACTGGTCTAGAAATTGTGCGAACTGTGGATACAATGGCCAATGTTTGCCCAGAAGCAACTGCAGCATCGCCTTCGCTGTAACAATATCCATACTCCTCTGATCTGAATCCTGCAAATGAACCATTCAATTATTCACCACAATTCACCATCCCCCCCATAGAAGCATACCTTGGCAAAATCATACGCATATCTGTATATGCTCTTGAAGATATTTGAATCGTTCAGTATACTCTTGAGATATTCAAGTTTCGATTGCATTTTAGCCGGAGAATCACATTCCAATTCGGTCAGTCCTTTCAACCACTCGTATTGACTAAAGAATCCCATTTGTGTCGCGCCCATTTTGTAGGCCAAAACTAACATGACTACATTTTCTGGCTCCACGCCAATATCTTCGCAGAATTTCTCCATCCCATCGGGCCCTGCAAATGCACACAAATATCCACCATCAAACTGCTTCGATCCTCCACCTCGATCTAGACTCACCTAATGTGTCCGGTTCGTCGGGATTTGTGTACTCTCTGAACCACGCAATGCATCGTTTTGAGCTAAATGTGTCTTCGGATTTAATGTGACGCCTGGAAATCAGAAAAAAAAACCACGATCAATCAAATGAAACACCATTGCGATCTCGGGCGAAATTCAAAAACAAAAACAGACAACTAACAACAAGAACATCCACTCCAGAAATTACTTTTCCTTATCCATCCCGTCAGATGTCTCCCCCCTTCCTTCCGCTTGCGACGAAAATATCTCTCTAAACAATTACAAGAGTGTGTCCTCTGCACTTTCAGTCTTTTTGCTTTGGCTTAAAAGACATTTTTTCGTTTTTCGCTTGCTGCCTATAAATAGATCGTCAAAGAGAGCAGATTGGCCCACCTTCGTGTGTCTTGATAAATTCCGACAACGACACAACGGATGAAGAGAGAACATCTGTTTTGGGGAAGAAGCTTTTTCGTTTTCATTTCCTTTTGGTCACAACATCAAAATACGCGATCTTTCGTCATAACAACACGGTGACGGTGAAGAAGCGAGTGATTCTGGGGCATTCTGACATCTCAAAGCGTGAAGACTGAAAAAAGAAAGGCGAGACCAGGAAACGTGCGAATTGGAGTCAATGTCAAGAGGCTTTTGTTGTACGAGATGTACTCCGCCTCGAATCGAATTGGAAGACACGTTCCTTTGATGGGTGCCATCAGGAAATTCAACTTTCCAAAGTCATCACAAAATCACACGCAAACCGCTTGCCATTCCCTCTGCACTCACCGCACGGATTGAAAAGCAGCATCAGCACCAAACACCGGTGTCCTGTCACTTCGTCCGAACAGATGTCAAGGACACATTGCCGACAAGTCTGGTTGGAAGCCGCACCGAGAAAATCACGATTCATTCCCCCCTCTGAACAATAAACAAACATGTCAAGCAATTACTTGCATTTGCAAGCACTCGCACACGAAATACACTCCAGTGCGCTGATAAGAAACGAAATACTCGAACATACCGGCCCCATACTCTGGCATAATCGATTATCCACAGAATCATTCAGAGGAGAAAAAAAAAACATCCTCCCAAGGGAACATTTTATGCGAAACTCGAATGAAACACTCCCCCCGAACACCCAACAAATCATCTTCATCATTATCGCTTACCTTGAATAATTATTTCTCTGTCTTTTGGATGTTTGTCGTTCATCTTCACCGGGACCCATATCAACATTCGATCGTCGTTTACCGCGGGGCATGGCAAGAAGCGGAATTTCGCGTGTGTGTTGTCTTTTCCCGTTCGATGTGTTCTCAATCCAAATTTCCAATTTGGAAGTAAATGCAACTCCTTCGTTCCCGCACGCACTCCAATTGGCCACCACACAAAATGTTGTTTTTTTCTCTTCTTTTCCTTCTTTTTTTCTTTTGCTCCCAAAAAATAAAACGAAACAAAAAAAGGGCTACACACACTTCACCTCCTCTCCAAATAGGCTCTACAAAATATAGAAAAAATAATCCTGAAACGAAAACGTGAGAATTTTCACTGCATTTTGCATTTGGACAAAAATTGCAAAGTTTCACAACTTTGTTCCGCGGGGATGGGATGGAACTCGAGTTAATCGGCAAATTTCGATTGGGTACACCAGCGACTATGCAAGGCAGCAGGATTTGCGTAGGTTAGGTTCACCCAAGAAATCGCACACAAAAACCGAGATAATGAAGGATGGGAACATCTGTGCGATTGCGGCACAATCAGAAATACTAACACGATACTTTTTATGCACGTATACAATTTATTTAACAAACAATCAACGAATAAAATCCCTTGCAAAAAATAATAAGTTATCGGGGCGAAGCCGATTTTTGGATTTTGACAGCAGCAGCAGCAGTAGGGAGAGAAATTTGTTTGATTCGCACCCGATTCGCACTCCGGAATTGAGTGAGTGTGTTAATTCTCGAAAATCGAATACAAACGCAAGTAAGCGAAATATTGCAAAAAAAAAAGTGGTTAATGCAGGATATGCGGTGCGGTTTTAATTGAAATTTGTTACATTAACTATTTCGATTACCCTTGAAATTAGCAAATTGCAACAAACAGCAACAAATTAGACAGAAAGTTCTCTCCCGTTTTTTTTTTTAGTTTTTTTTTTTTGATTATGGTGTGTGATGGATGGTTTTGTTCCGAAATCGTTCTATGAACGAGACTCGTTTATTATCTGGGGGGCTCGTTATGTTTGATTTTTGTCAAATGAAATTTCAAATAGTTGGGATAAGGTAGTTTTGTTTTGGTGAATATGTGTATGGCAGTCGTTGGTATTTGATTTTGAACTAAAATAGCAGCAAATGTCCTGTTTTAATCGAAAAATAGCATTTATTAAGGAATTTTTGATATTCTTGAAAGATTACAGTCAAAATCGGTTATAACGACACCCAAGGGACTGACGAATTTGGTCGTTGTAAGCGATATGTCGTTGTAAACGATTTATTATTCTATTAGATTACATGTAATGGAGCTCAGGCGGGACCTAAACATTTTCTCGTTATAACCGATACGTCGTTATAACCGATTCGTCGTTATAACCGATACATCGTTATAACCGATACGTCGTTATAACCGATGTGGTTATGAGCGATTTCGACTGTATTTTAATTTTATTGAGAGATTTCTGAGAAAAAGCAGTAACAAAGCAGGAGTAAATGACAAGGGAAACTTAAAACCGAAAACATTTTCAAGTTGACGCCTTTTTCAGTCCAAATTTCGATGAAAATTTCCGTTTCTAAAAAATTAAAATTTGTGTAAAACAAACGTTTAAGAATTATTCATCTCCTCGCAACCATCCCTGGATTTCATTGCCGTCACTCATCACCATCTGTCATTTGGCACTTGACATTTTACAAAATAAAAATAAAAACACAAATTACTCGAATTCCGTTGAGGGATTCCTGAAGAAAAATGTCTGAATATGATGGTGTTAGGATTGGAAAACTAGTTCTTAAGGGTGAAAAACCAAAGTAAGCACTCAAGCTTTCATTTCGCATGTGAATCTCATCTTTACACTTGGCCCACAGATCAAGCAAGAAACGAAAGAAGGACAAGGAGCATAAACATGAAAAAAAGCGCAAAGTTGAGATAGACGAGGATGCCTTGAAGCACGGCGGTTGGTGGGAGGCGAAGAATGTCACCGAAATCACCGGTACAGTGGCAATACAATTTGGTGAGAGGTCATATGTGAAAGCAATGGACAATGGCCTCTTCACCCTGGGCGGACCACACAACGATGGAGAGGGGCCTGATCCAGAGGAGATCTTTACAGCGTTTCCCATCAACGATACGAAGGTGGCATTCAAGTCGGGCTATGGGAAGTATTTGAAAATCGAAAAGGATGGTGTTGTGACTGGGAGATCGGATGCTGTGGGGAGCATGGAACAGTGGGAACCTATTTTTCAGGTTAGTTTCAGGAAAAATGGAAATATGTGAAAGGAAAACTGACATTTCATTTGATAGGAGGGGAAAATGGCTCTGCTCAGTGAAACAGGACACTTCATGGCAATCGATCCCGAGGATGATGCCTGTGTTGCTCTGAAGAAGAAGGTGGGAGCAGCTGAAATCGCTTTGATTCGTTGCAACGCTGCTCGAGAGCTGGTGCTTGAAGAGGGACCAAAAGAGGAAAAGGGTGATCTCAGTCAAGTCGAGAAGAATTATGTGTAAGTGGAGGAGAAGTTGCAGGAGATGGGAGGTGGCTGATGACTTTTGTTTTCACAGAAAGAAGTTTCAGAAGTTTCAAGACAAGAAACTGCGGATAAATAAGAACGACGTGAAGGAACTGGAAACAGCCAAGGAGTCTGGCACACTTCATGAGACTCTCTTGGATCGGAGGAGCAAAATGAAAGCCGATAGATATTGCAAATAGGATTTTTTTTTTCAAAGAAATAAAATGAAATGTTGAGACACCAGATTGAGGTGAGGATTTTGTTGTTTTTTTTTTATTCTGTATTGTTTTGATTGTGGAGAGGATTGGGAAAGCTGGTGATGGTGGCAGTATGACCGACGGTGAGTGTAAACACTGCGAAGGTTAAGTGTGGGAGAGAGAGCAGAGAATGCCTGCTTTCAAGTAGAGGGCTGTAGTTTGGAAAACGGAACCTTTATGCGAAGTGCTCCACCCAGTAAACCCTTGAATGGCTGAGCAATACTGTGCCGAAAATCCCCCTCTGGGAAACATAACTTTTGAGGTTTTCAGGATGTCCAAACTGGCTCGCGCCGTATGCTTGATCCTGGGGCAACTCAGGAAAACGACAGATGTGCTGGCGTGTCTTCATACCATGAACCCTGGCCTCGATACTTCTTCTTCTTCTTAGGGCGCTACAGTCCGAGGTGGACCTGGGCCTCACTCGGTACTAAGAAGTGGAAAATTCACTTTCACAGGGAGAGTAAGAACCGGGAAAATAAGGACGAAAAACCAAGGCAATCATCAAAATAATTTATACTCAGAACAACCCTCACCATTCCCCAGGCCCGGTCCTGGCTAGATGAGTGCCCTGTGCAAGCCCTGCGTTTAGCGACAAGAATAGGCGAGCATTCTATTTGTCAGCTACTTGCTTCACTCGGTTTTAGGCAGATTTAGGTCCTGTTTGATCTGTCAGGCACGTGGATGAAGTTGACCAATAGTTCCTAAGTCAAAATGATTCAGGAATCAACTAAAGCTAACCAATGGGGCAGATTTCATTGTTAGCAGAGGTAGCCAAGGCTACAAACAACGTCACCTTGTCGTCCTCGTTGGTGGCATAAAAATGTGAGTGATTGGAGACTGCAGTTGCACAGGTCCCCAATTTCCACACGAACTCAACTTCCCCATCGATCCGATCTCTCCCACAGGAACTCATATCAATCTCAACGAATTAAACAGCAGTAAAGTCCCCCGACGATCCTTTCATCCGCCACAACACTCCACTTGTCACTCTGCTGGGAATTCATACATAATTCACGAGATTCCTGAACACACTCCAACTCCGAGAGTGAAAATGAAATGAAAAAAAAGAGGAAGATAAAAGTAATAATTGTAAGTTTTCTACTTTACTCTACTCATTGACAATTCCTTTTTTCCTCCCGACTCCACAAAGTTACTGCATCGCATCGCAATGCAATGTTGCATGGTGGCTCTCCTCGGCTGCAAGAAATACGAATGTAATTAAGAAACTTCCTTCCGTTCGTTTCGCGACGCTTGCTTTTGCAATCTCTGACTCGTTGATTCATTTGATTAATGGCACAACAACCCTAGTATATATCATGGAATCAAATCAAAATTACTCAACTATGCACTAGTGTACATATTTGTGATGAGGCGGAACATTTGTGTTATGCGGTTGTTGTTGGGGAAATTATCAGGGATGCAGATAGCAGACGATGAATAGAATGCAGAAATAAAATGGACATAAATGGAGGAGGTACCTTAAACGGGGATGTTTTGCTGGATGCATTTTGATTTGAGATTCCCTAAATGGGTTTTTGTGTTTTCAGAGGGATTTGGAGTGCGTTGAGATGGAATGTGACGAAATGGAGGATGAGATGGTCTTGGTTGTAGGTTCTGTTCACATTTTTTCTTGAATCGATTGAGGGATTTCTGTGATTCTTTTGTAATTTACAGACCGATGGGTCGTTTGAGCTGCTGGTCTAACAAAGCTGCTGGTGCAGATAGTCTGCCTGCTGAAATGTTTAAAGCAACCGGAGATGATCTGGTAGGGCGCATGCACCAGTTCATCTGTAAGATAATGTCGGAGGAAAGCATGCCCGATGAGTGGAATCTCAGTATCGTTTGCCCGAGCCACAAGAAAGGAGACCCCTTCAGGTACTTTTTTGCACTTTTATACCCTGAAAGGGCTTTTTGTGCCAAAGTTATTGTAGATTTTGAAGCTATTGGACCCACTACAGTATCTTCCAGGAGGCCGTCTTCTATCTCCGAGTCAATGGCCGATGCATAGCTGGATAAAGGGGATATAACTTCCCCTAGCTCCTGCATGCTTGGCCATGATCTAATCGACATCGACATATTTCCAGCTCCTAGGAGAGACCCTATAGCTTGCCGTCTCTCCAGTTCGGGGCGGAGTGTTCTCGCAACCGATTTCTCTGCCAGATCCTTGTTCGTTTCCGTGTCCATTATCATATTATTCGAGCCAAGTAATGCGCTTCCTTCATCCTCACCGAGCATGCCAAGCGAATACAAGCATTAAATCAATTATCGCCAACTATCGTGGGATAAGTCTCCTTAACATCGCCAGTTTTTTCTGCCATTCTGTGTGTACGCTTGAAACATTTTGTCGCCAATCTAATCCTTATCAGTGTAATTTCAGGCCAGGGAAGTCTACCATCGATCAAATCTTCACACTGCGGCAGATCCTGGAGAAGACCCAAGAAATGCAGATCGACACACACCACCTATTCATCGATTTCAAGACCGCATATGACAGCGTGCATAGAGCCCAGCTATACAGCGCCATGTCTAGTTTTGACATTCCTGCCAAACTCGTCAGCCTGAGCAGGATGACGATGGAGAGCTCTCGCTGCTCCATCAAGGTCGGTAACGTACTCACCAAGACCTTCAATGTCAAAAAAGGTTTTAGACAAGGTGACCGTTTGACAGAAGCATGGACTTTGTCAAAAGCGGATGAGGTTGCTCTTGGCTGCTTTGAGAGGAAAATTCTTCGGGTGATTTTCGGTCCCGTTTGTATAGAGGGAGAGTGGAGTAGAAAAATAACAACGAACTGTACGAGCTGTTCAGCGACATGGACTTAGCCAGAAGGGTGAAGATCCAACGATTGAGATGGCTAGGTCATTTACTTACTTAGTAGGCCTACGACCCACGTAGGGTCTGAGCCTGATATATCGCTACCTTCCACCGTTGACGGTCTTGGGCACGCTGTTTACAGTCATCAAGATCAAGCTGTCTTACGTCCGCGATGACTTGGTCTCTGTACCGGAGGTTCGGTCTTCCTCTCCTTCTCGAACCAGGAGGCTCGGATTCGAAGATCCTCTTAGCTGGAGCGCTGTTGTTGTTGTTCATGCGCTCGATGTGGCCGAGCCAGTGCAGTCGACGGATTTTTACCTTCCGGACTACATCCACATCCTGGTACAGCTCATAGAGCTCGCGGTTGTGTCTTCTCCTCCATTCGCCTTCCTCGCAGACGGGACCATATATCCGACGTAGAATTTTTCTTTCGAAGGCACGAAGAATTAGCTCCGCAGTTCTGCTCTTTAGTGACGTTAATTTGATCCCAACGGCAAATGGTGACTGGTTCAGATTCGATTTCACTGGGACTCGAACCAGGGACCCCTCGAACTTGAGGCAGGCACTTAACCAACTGCGCCATCCAGTCGTATCTCGGCCGTCTTGGTGTGCGAAACTGGAGACAGCTGGCGAGAGATCGTGCTGGCTGGAGAGGCCTGTTGGTTGAAGCCGGACTGTAGCGCCATTAGAAGAAGAAGATGGTGGGTAGGTAGAATAAGGTGGCTGAAATGTGCACTTGGACCAGGATTGATCCATTCTGTCGCCACAAGGATTGACAGAAAAAGAAGTGACTTGCCATGAGTAACACCAACCCCCATCGACTTCGGTTTACATTGCTTTTCTTGTCAATTTCAAGACTTCTGTCTACAATCTTCGGGGGGGGGGGGGCGGGCACAATGGACCAAATTGTTGGTCTAAAAGGGCCGCGACACTAGTCGCAAGGTCACCCTCTTACCTACCTTCCTTCTACAGTCCTCACCTTGAAAGTCTAAGCCTATTTGCCCCTTATTTTCTGAATGTGATATTATAATCAGAGCATGAACTGCCTCCACTCCTGCCACCCGCAAGTCCACCTCGGACTGTAGCGCCCTAAAAAGAAGAAGAAGGATGCACTGACTTCGTTTGGAGCAACCTTACTTAGTAGGCCTACGACCCATGTAGGGTCTGAGCCTGATGAATCGCTGCCTTCCATCGTTGACGGTCCTGGGCACGCTGCTTCCAGTCATCAAGACCAAGCTGTCTTACGTCCGCGATGAATTGGTCTCTGTACCGGAGGTTCGGTTTTTCCCTCCTTCTCGAACCAGGAGGCTCGGATTCGAAGACCCTCTTAGCCGAAGCGTTGTTGTCCATGCGCTCGATGTGGCCGAGCCAGTGCAGTCGACGGATGTTTGCCTTCCGGACTACATCCACATCCTGGTACAGCTCATAGAGTTCGCGGTTGTGTCTTCTCCTCCATTCGTCTTCCTCGCAGACGGGACCATACGACGTAGAATTTTTCTTTCGAAGGCACCAAGAATCAGCTCTGCAGTTCTGCTTAGTGTCCAGCTTTCGTTTGGAGCAAAGTAATCTACTAATCGATTGCAACGAAAGACCGGCCACTTAATCTGGACGTTTGAATTCAAAAGCTCTTGCTCTGGAAATGTGAAAAGCGGTCGATTTAACAGGCAAAATAGTCTCCCACAATTAAACTCCTCTTAAAGACCGCCACCACAACCGACCATTCTCTCTCTTTCTCTGAGAAAAGAGCCTACACTGCACTTAATTGCTCTGTCCACTCAGTGAAGACATCACCTGAAACGTGTTTAATCACTCAAAATCATTTTGCCATCACCTCTTCGAACCCAAGCATCACTTTCGAGGAGCTCCAATGGAATTGTCTGAATAATCAACATTCTTAAGGAATCTCCTTTTCTCCTTCCTCCCTCCCCTCCCTCGGCCCGGCATAGCAACTCAAAACAATTTGGAAAACAAGATTCAAGTAGCAATCAACCCTTTCTATGAATTTCCGGTGAAACAAATTCAAAGCATCCACGATGAGGGCATGGGCAATCCCTCTTATACAGGCATTAACTTTGTGAAACACACAAAACGTCTACCAAAAACCCATGTAACACATCGTAAACACGAGCACGCTGCTGTTGGGATTCATATCCATAACCGTCCAGACCCTTATTAATCTATGCAAAGTCCACAAAATGAAATCTCCCGTCTCATTTCGTACAATTCTACGTACTTCCTCACAGCAAAGCAAAGCAAAGCAAAGCAAAGCGAAAGCAAAAGCAGAGCACGGGCAAAGAAAAAAGTGAAAGAACGAGCGAATCCTTCACGGGATATCTTTCGCATATGTATCTAATCTAAAATGTACATGGATGAACCATGCAACGACCTTTCATGTGCGATCTTCTCCTCGTTTTTTGTTTCGCCCTTAATCACCTTAAGCCCTTTAAATACAAAACGCATGAAAAATTAACACACTGTCCTTTAGCTTAATTTATCATCCCACACAGGTGTGTGTCATCCCTGGAAAATCTTTTTTTTTCTCTCATTTTGTTGCCGTTGTTTTGTTGTGCCACTGTATAGAGTTTCTGTCGGTTTTTTAAGGATGCACACGTACGAAGAGAGAGAGTTGTATGTTCGAGGATGCTTTTCATTTTTCATGGTAACACTTCTAACGACCTCCTTCGTAAACCACATACAAGAGGTAAGTTCCAGATATAGTGTGGCTCTTCCATTTCGAAGTACTTCCTCTTGTGGTGCTCTGAAAATATCCCGGCAAACTACATGTCCTCCTGCACCTACACACCGGTTGCAATGCTTTGCCTCCTCCTTTGCCTCTGCATCTGTGTATCTGTCTCCACCTCTGTACACCTCTGCCCCATCGTGCAACAAAGAATTATAATCCGAGCCCAAACTGCAGAGCCGAGAAGGAGTCCTCAAACTTATGAGGAGAGCGCACTGAAACAGATGAGATATTACACAAATCCCGTTTAAAATTGAAAAAGTTTCCCTTTATCCAGCGCATTTTTTTGTTGTTGTTCATCCCCGTCCCAACCCCCACTCGTCCATTTGAATGTGTTTATTTCGAAATTGCTCTCCCTCAAGAAGTTGCTGTCAAAAATCTCTCCAAAAACACGACTCTATTAGTCGGTGGAAGTGCATAAATTTCGACGGAACTTGCTGCTTGTCCTTGCCGTGAATGGAACGCAATTAAATTTCTAGCTGTTGGCTGTCGCGACGTAGTTCCGGTGGCTTTTGTTTCTGGGACAAGTCGCACCGAAGTCAATGAGTTGGAGTAGCTTCGGTGGATGAATCGGTCGTGTTGGGTGTAAGGGGAGACAGGACTCTTGTAGAATTGCTGTTGAAGGGTATTGCGATTTTAAAATTCAAACAAAACAAAAAAACAGAGGCATCCTTTCGGCAATAGGAATGTGAAATGAAAAAGCGATTTTAAACTATAATTTGCAAGCACACACAAACACACAGAGGAAGAGAAAGTGCCTGGGATGCTGGGAGCAGGACAAAGGAATGTAATTTAAATTTGCGAAACAAAATCCATAATCGAATTCAAATTCAATATTTTCACATTCATCGTTAAGGGATATTCCTCGCTTGCGTTGCAACTTCAACGTAACCCACAATATCGCCTTATAAATATATAATGTGGTTTCCTATGCTTGTATGGAGTACAGTTGTGTTCAAAATAATTGTGTCAGAAAAATGAGTGAAGGAATAAAATGCATAGAGACCGGGGAGATGGGATCTGTTAAAGATCACAGACAACAGAAGGAGATAAGGGCACTTTGGAGAGACGAGATCATTCTTTTTTCCCTTAAAGCCCTTACACCAGGTGCTGGTCGACTTTTGGCACAGTCTATGACCTACAGTCCAACTAAAACAGCCGCACGGAAGCTTAGAAGAACTAAAGCAACTGATGGAATACACAAAAACCATGCCCTGTGACGACAGTAACCGCTTCGCATAGTTTCGTTAAGTTCGTTCACTTTGACGACTTGCACGGGGGCGAAAAAATCGTTACGGAAACTTAAAAGGACTGGATCAACTGAGGGAATACATAAAAAACAGCACCCTGAGAACACAGTAATCGCTTAGCTTCGTCTTCGTTAAGATCGTTCACTTTTGCGTAATTGCACGGGGGCGAAATAATCGTCCACTTTTACCTATTTCCCCGTATGAATACACAAAAACAACACGCTACGACCATAGTATTCGCTTAGCTTAGCTTTCGTTAAGTTCGTTCACTTTTGCTGGCTGGCACGGGGGCGAACAAATCGTTTACATTTACCTTTTTGCGCGGGAGGGAAATGAATAGCTCTCTACATGTACAAATGTCAATTGACAGCTGAATTCTGCTTAAGTTTCTGTAAGCAATTATGGACACTCTGAAATTTGAAGAAGACAGCAGAAGATAAGGGCTCTCTGAAGGAGACGAGATCTTTCTTTTTCCCTTAAAGTGATACACCACGTGGTAGGTAACTTTCGACACAGTCTATGACCTGCACTCCAACTAAAATGGCCGTACGGAAACTTGGAAGGACTGTATCAACCGAGGGAATACATCAAAAACAATATCCTGTGACTTCAGTAACCGCTTCGCTCAGTTTCGTTAAGTTCGTTCACTTTTGCCGACTTGCACGGGGGCGAAAGAATGAGTCGCTCTCTATGCATGCAAATGTCAGTCGACAGCTGAATTCTCCTTCAGTTTCTATGAGCAATTATGGACACTCTGAAATTTGACGATGCTTTTGGTTTCTTTTTGTTTACTTTTGACGTAAGACTAAGTGGTTTCCAACGAGTGTTGTATTTGGACCTTAATTGTGAAATTGTCCAACCAACTGAAGGCTACGTGACGCCTTTGATGACGGATCGGAAGACGTTCCAGATGAAGCTGAACAAGGAACAGTTTTGGATGCCAATGGACCAGATTTGACGCCATTGCTGCTTTGATTTCTGACAAGTCTGAACTTAATTCTTTTCTTCTGTTTAGACGCATAGTTACAATGCTTCATAGGGCTGTCTTTGCTCAGGAGATTCTGTATTTTGTGTCGACAATCAGTCAAGAAATATTCTATCTTCGCGATCGAGCACTGCATTATCCTTTTTGTACTCCCAAGTGTGAGCAGCCACTGGGAAATGATCCACAAACCCCATTTTCTGTTTCAATCTATCAGGCATAGCCCCATTCAGTGGCGCTGTGTTTGGCGCATCTGTCTTTGCTCGGAATATTTTGTATTTGGTCTTGAGAATCAGTCAAAAAAGATCCTATTCTCACGTTCGAGCACTGCATTATCCTTTTTGTATTCCCAAGCGTGAGAAGATGCTCCACACACTCCATTTTCTACTTTAATCTATCAGATATATGCCCCATCCGTGTTTGGTGCATCTGCTTTGGCTCAGGAGATTTTGAGAATTTGACTCTCGATAATCTGCCAAAAACACTGTATTATTCTTTTTTTGTACTCCCAAGCATGACAAGCCACTGGGAAATGTTCCATAAGCCCCATTTTCTGCTTGAATCTATCCGGGATAATCCCATTCAGTGGCGCTGTGCTTGGTGCATCTGTCTTTGCTCAGAAGATCCTACGTCGGGTTCTGGAGAATCAGTCAAAAAATACCCCATCCTTGCATTCAAACACTGCATTACCACCTTTGCACTCTGGATCCCATTCACAATACATATTTATAGTCCCATTCCCATTTTTTCTGTTGTTCGCCATCCAAGATGACGAAAGGTACATCAGGCTGTCGTAAACGCCACAATAAGACGCACAGATTGTGCCGTCGTTGCGAACACAGCTCCCACCACATTCAGAAGTCCACTTGCTCCCAATGTGGATATCCAGCTGCAACATTGCGTTCATACAACTGGTCTGTTAAGGCTAAGAGGAGGAAGACCACTGAAACTGGTCGCATGCGTTTCCTTAAGGTTGTGCGAAGACGCTCTCGCAACGGATTCCGTGAAGGAACAAAAGTTAAGCCAAAAAAGGCCACGTAAACATGAAACTATTTCTTTTGAACGGAAACATCACCCCATTCACTGGTACAACTTGGCAAACGACAAAATGCGGACGCATCTGGTAAAAGACCTTCACCAACTTTGATCGAACGGAGACCCCCAGGAGATGACCGGAATCCTTGCAGTTCTCTGTGGAATTCAGTCCCATTACCGTCGTCAATTTCTTTGAGGTTTTAATTAAAATTCCGCGGACGTGTCAAGAAATTTGATTAATGGACAGAAGGTGAACTGAAGTGGCAAAGAGGATGAGGGAATGAATGAATATTCCAAAAGAGACCTGCTTACACCCACCCGGGACTTATGAAGGACTCATCCACGTCCTCGCGAATGCAGATGGAAGGGTCGATTCTTCTCCTTGAGGCGCTACAGTCCGGAGTGGACCTGGGCCTGAACAGAAAGGTAGATTTGAATATTTAAAGATTCCTCAGCCAGTTTTCAGCTCCAGACTTCTTAAGTGGTCGCTGAAAGCACCTTTCAATTCCCAGACGTGTGTCCAAAGTCACTGATTGTAGCTCATTTCCTGTCTTTTTGTAGGCACACTCCAAGGAAACTGTGTTCAACTCGCCAAAAGTAAAGTCGAAACCCCGAGGAAACTGTGTTCAACTCGCCAAAAGTGAAGTCGAAACCCCGACGAAACTGTGTTCAACTCGCCAAAAGTGTAGCTGAAACCTTTTGGAAATCTGTGTCAATGCCATGAGAGAGACACCCGCGTCCCTCCTGTGGCTTTACACATCCAAATTCCCACCGATTCCATGTTATTTTGTTGCCCACAGAGAAAATCCCTTTATGCCAACCACACTGGACACATTCTGTTATCGTCGCAGTACTTCTCCTCTTTTTTACAAGTGAATGGTCATCGCAACGAAATTAATCCCCATAAACCACGGGAAAAACGAGAGACAAAACTAACGTGTAAACCTTTACACCCCACTGTTCAAGGATTCATATCGGTTGAACAGCACACATATCTTATTCACCCAACCAGAAAGGCATGCGCGCAAAATCAACCACCCTCCCTTCCATCCGCATTGCAATAATCATCGTAGACAACCCCCGCCGTCGTAAGGTACACGAGAATACCACTCGTACACAACAAGGGAAACACAAACAACAGCACTCAGCCATACATTCACAAAAAATTACACACGCACACACACAACGGAGCATCACACGGAACAACCCTTAGAATTTATAGCTTTCACTGGCAGCACCAATAGCCGACCACCCCCAGCAATAACATCAACATCCAGCCCACCCAACAGAAACAGCAGCAGGAATAGCAGAAACAGCACACCATAGCACCACGATAGCACCACGAAAGCACCACCAGACCAACAGCAAGCAGCAGCAGCAGCAGCAGCAACACCAAAGAAGCGATGTTTTTCCTCCCGAGTTACACTTTCACCACCGACGTTGCCGCCGCCGCCGAACGTACGAGTACAACGTAGCCGACTCGTTGTTGTCGTTGTCGTTGTCGTTGTCGTCTGTCTGTCGTTAGTTTGCTCGCCTCGCAGCAAGCGTTTCGCCTTCAGTCCTTTGCTAGCACTCGTCCACATCAGTTTAGGCACGCGTGCTGTCTCCGCTTATCGCGCGAATCGCTTAGAATTTCGTCCTCGTCCTCAGTAGTTCTCGGTAATTTACGGTAAACACACACAGACAGCTCGATTACAGCTCACACGGGGGCGGCATAAATTAATTAAAGTCCGCGTAGTCTCGATTAAGAAAGGCTTTACCAACCAACCATCCACCGGGTGGGTTGCCAGTGAATATGAATGTGACCGTCCTTGCGGACCAGCTCCCCAGTCGGAATTGAAATTCGAAATTTTTGAATAATTCAACCGCGTGGGGGATTATTCCCTAAGCCTTCGGTTCCAATTCGGATATCTCGTCAATTTAAACCAACCCCCTGTTGGTGTACACTGGACAGACGCCCGTCTGCCCGTTCGACCGCCCTCTTTCTTTGTTGTAATACACCCCGCTTGCCGCTCGCTGCTCGCTGCTCGCCTCACACCTCTGAACCATTGACTGGCGACCGCGTAAACATCGCATGTGCAGAGGAGAGCGCCCTTCGCCGGTTTGTCGCCACATAAATATTTACAAAATTAATATCTAACGACTTGTGGAGGCTTCCTCCCAAGGCCCGCATTGGATTACACACTCGCCCAATTTTCTCCCTCACCGGACTTGTGACAAAAGAAAGCAAAAAATTGACAAAAACAAAAAAAAAAACCGAAAAAGAAAGTGAAAATCTCTCGGAAAGTAAACGCGGTGACATAGTATACTCCGAGTGCTAGACCTTAAAGTGGAAGACCTTTCTCGCGGTACACACAGGCGACCGCCGCTGCCGTTCCCGTCGTCGTCGGTGACGTCGTCAACCCCCCGTTGGGTGCCGCCGCCGCGTCAGCCACACGAGAGTAGCAAGTACTTTGTGCATATCCGACTGAGTAATCATCGCAAAAAGGAGGTTTTATTTTTTTCAACTAGAACGGCTTCGTATCGGATTGCAGTGCAGTGAGAGAGCGAGAGATACGGATACGCAGACAGTACGGTATCCATGAAACAAGTGAATTAGTTCGCTCAGGTGTGCTTACAGCATTAAATCCGCTTGCACTCCACGCTCTTGGTATTTATTTCGGTTTGGTTGTCTTAAAGCCTGTTTACCTTTAAACGGTTGAAGTGTAAGTCGAGGTCTTGATGAGATTCTAGTGCACACACTCGTTCGCGAGAGTTTTGAAAGAGGAGACTTCTGGACTAGTTACGTGCGGAGTGCACGTCGTGGCTTTCAAGAGTTTTTTTTTTTTGTGCAAAAAGGGGATCTGCCCTGTGGAAGGAGTTTTTCATTTAACTTTACGAGTATTTCATTCGCGTCTGCCGCCAGAAGCTAAGCCTGCCTCTTGAGTAGGAGCTTCTTCTTGACTTGACGCAGTCGTGACTAAATGGATACAAGAACGAAGAGATTTGTGTAAGTTCTGATTAAATTTAAATTGAATGAGTGTACAGTGGGTCAGAGAGGAACAGTGCTTTGCTGAGATTGCGATTCCTGTGGTTGGAGTGGAGGAGATTGGCTTTTGTTTTTGTTTTTCGTGTGAGACTAGGCCGGGGGAATATTTTGAATTCAAATTTGTTTGTTAGGAAAGTTAAGAGTTTTAGGGGTGATTACATCGCAGGCACCTTACTGGAGTTTTCAAAACTTTCCACATCAGATCAATTACTGGATTTTTCTTGCACTTGCTGTGGTTTCTTTTTGGCAAATTTTTCAAATAGCCGACGGGGTACAGAATTGAGCTTAACGTGGCGCGAGGAAAATTCAAAATCAAGTGGTGGAAAGTGGAGTTGTTTCCCACCTCGCATGAGCATTAAGGCCACCCGCGAAATGTGGAGTTGTTTCCCACCTCGCAGAAAGTATCGCCAATTGCACACGCTAAGTTGGTTGATCGTGCTGGCTAGAGAGGCATTCTGGGTGAGCCCCGGTCCACCTCGGACTGTAGCGCCCTAAGAAGAAGAAGAAGAAGAAATTGGTTGATGTCCCTCTCCACTTAGATGCGCGACTTTAGCGGTGGACATCCTCCGTTGCGTTGTCTCAGAGTCGAAGCATTCAGAGTCGAACGTTCAGAGCGTTCAGAGCGTTCAAAATCGAAGCATTTTCTGACTAGATTTTGCCAACAGATCGCAGAACTATATTCAATAGACAACGGAGAACATTTGTCCATTCTTCTTCCTCAAATCTACGACCTGAACAACGATAGGCTTACAACTTCGACGGTATTGTCGACTCTGCCTTGAGTTACCAAGTTTAAGTACATACGTCGCCAATGACTTGACATCCGCTACAAAAATTCTATATTCATCTTCATTTCAAACCAGGAGGTTGAGATGAGAAGACCCTCTGAGTCAGATCAAATGAACGCGAAGAATTATTGCCTTCGAAATTACATCCGCATTTCGTTAAGTTCGTTAAGTTCTCGATTTTGTCGCCTTCTCTATTCATTATTTTGCCTTTGTACAATTTATTGAGTTCTCGATTTTGTCTTCTTCTCTATTCACGTTTTTTGGAGACAGGCCAGAGAAGATTACATCTTTCGAAAGAGCCTGTAATCAACTCCATCTGAATTTTGTTCAGTCAGAACAAATGGACATGAAAAATTGTTGCCTTCGGAACTGCATCTGCATTTCGTTAAGTTCGTCGAGTTCTCGATTTTGTCTTCTTTCCTCTTCACCTTTTTGCAGATAGGCCAGAGAAGACCACATATTTCGAAGGAGCCTAGAATCAGCCCCATTTGACATCTCGAAAAATCTAAAAGACAGCACAGCGACTTGTCGAAACTCTGTGCGATATTCTTGAGCATCTGACGGTTACTAGTCAGTTAAGATCAAAGGATGTTCCATTATCCTTTTCCTGTAGAGTTCGCCGTTCACATTAACATGAATTTCATGTCTGTCTTCAAAAAGTTAAGGCCCGATCACAGGTTTTTACACCATTCGTTCTCCGTTTTGTCTTTCCAAAGTGACACTTTTCTGCAGAAGGTGCCTTGTATGCAACTGACCACTTAGAAAAAATTGTGCTAACACCAGGAAGGAATCACAGGAATCCCCTTAATCCCCTTGATTTGATGACAACAATTCACAACGAGATTCCTTCTTAATAATAAACTAAACTGAACGAACAATTTTCCACGTTTTACTGAACACAGCTTACCTTTCATTTTACAATCTCTGTTGCCACAGTCACATTTCAAATTTCTGACGCGCTTTTTTGTGAACCCTTCATCTACTTTCGACAGTCTGCATCAGCATGTTTACGCATCGAATCTTATATTAAAAATGGAAATTAGTTTAAACAAGTCTTCGAAACTACCTTATCGGCATCCTTATTGGGAGACTTGCGGTTGAAGTGGCACTTTTGGACTCAAGCCCGAGTAGGTTCATTGTGCTGGCAGACTTTAGTTTAATCAAGTCTTCGAGACTACTTTATCGACACCCCTATTGGGAGACTTAAGGTTAAAGTGACACTTTTATCAGGCCTGAGTAAGTCCATTTGCTACGACTGGATGTTAGAGGGTTAGAGGGGTCCCAGTTTCGAATCCCAGTGAAATCGAACCTGGTCCAGTCACCATTTGCCATTGGGATAAAATTAACAGCACTGGAGTAGGTTGCTACCTGACAGTACAATGGATAAGTTTTTTAGTCTGAGTGCTCCAGTGAAGAGTTTCAAAGACCAAAAAAAAAGTCCATTGTGCTGATGGACTTAAAGAGACACTCCTTTCAAATCAATTTCTCTTCAATTCCTCCTGCGTTTCGTCAAGTCTCCAAGGATGAGATTTAATTTTCCATTTGTTTTCACTTCACTCATGAAGTTGACAAGTCCCTTCAGCAATGAATCGACACCCATTGGCTCCATGTGTCTCTCGCTCTTCACAAAACCATAAATTCCATAGATACCATCAACAAATCCTGTAAAGGGCATGACAATCGCCTTGCTATCCATGATTTGTTAAAGACATTATGTAGACAAACTCCATTCAGAACGACGTTCATTCAAACATATCTAATCTAAAATTACTGACCAATTTTTAAACTCTAAACGATCTCTAAGCTTCTCATCCAAATTACATCGCTGCGGGATTTTGGCAGCGATAAAATGAAATGCTGCCTTACAATGTCACAGCAAGGACCGGGACCAGGACCAGGACTTCCTTCAGTTATGCGCAATCCATTAAGGAAAACAAACAAATAACTCATTTGAGCAGTAAAAAAAATGTTTATGGATCACTCTGTAAAGCGATTTGCAGCGTGACGCAATGCCTGTGTCCTGTGTGCGGCTAAGAGCACCCCAAATGTTGTGGAATATATTTATGTCTTCTGAATGGATAAGATGATATTTGTACTTAAAAGAAATCGAAAAGATTTTTTTCAATCATTGTTCACTGAGGGGTTTCGCAAGGGAGTCATTTTGGACCAGTTTTGGTGGTAAATAATTTGCCTGAGAGCAACATTATGGCATGTGAATCAATGGGAATTCGATGTAAGGATGTAATTATTCATGAGACACAATTCATTCGAGAGGGAATTGCTTTTAAAAAATTCGTGTACAATGTGGAGCATTCACTGTCGGGTCAATGGAGTGGTGTAATAAATTCTGCGAAACTTTTTTTTCATTCACTCTCCTTTCGCGTTATCCTTTTGGGTATTTTATTGAAATCCACTTTATGTACCTTGCCTTGATACACAATATCATAGAAAGAACTGAGAGAACATTAGAGGAACTAAAAGACGTCAGATTATCTTTCAATTCCCACGTTGCTATTGTGAATTAACCCCTTAACCCAATTTCTGAAATATTTACTTAAAAGAAATGAGAAATTTCTGGACGAGAAGTCAACCTTATGTACCCCGCCTTGACTCAAGACATCAGAGGAACTGGTGGACGTCCGACTGTCTTTCAATTCCTACGTTGCCATTGTGAACTAATCCTTTAAGCCAATATCTGAAATATCAACTTAAAAAATAATTAATTTAAGGACGAGAAGTGACCTTATGTACCCTGCCTTGGCCCACAACATCAGAGGAACTGGTAGACGTCAGATTGTCTTCCAATTCCCACGTTCTCATTGTGAATTGACCCCTAAAGCCAGTGTCTGAAATATTAATTTCAAAATAAGGAATTTCAGGACGAGAAGTCATCCTTAGGTACCCTCCCCTGACACAAAACATCAGAGGACCTGGTAGATTGTCTTATAATTCCCACGTTGCCATTGTGAATTAACCCCTCAAGCCAATATCTGAAATATTAACTTAAAAAATAAGGAATTTCAACCTATATATATAATATACTTCTCCTCGACCCACAACATCAGAGGAACTGGTAGACGTCAGATTGTCTTTCAATCCCCACGTTGTCATTGTGAATTAACCCCTTAAGCCAATATCTGAAATATTAACTTAAAAAAAACACGAGAAGTCAACACTCTAAATGCGTATCATCTTCCTGGTGCCTCGACTGTCACTTTGTTTTCCAAGAACGCGCCATTGCCTGTCATTCCAGCTAACTGCCATCCCCAGAGACCACCGTGACCCAACTTTCGCGTTACTTCATTAGACCACTCCTTAATTGTTTGATGATATCTCGTTCCCTCTCTGGGTTATCTGTCACCACGTAAACATGTTCTAATTTTGTAACTTAAGTGACATTGAAAGCGTCCCCTTTCATAGATTCCATCTCATCGTCCCCTCGACCGTTTTTAGTTTATCCAGTGACCAATCGGGGGCATCTTTTCCGCATTTATCGACCTCTCAGTGGGTGGCAACACTTCAAAAGCAGTTTCAGCGTGCAAAGACCTGTGCCCAAGGGGGAGTGAGCTCTACTCAAGCGGAAGAAATAAAATGTGCATCGCGTAGGTCAGAAGAAGGAAGTCACTGTCTCCAATTATTCTGCTCGATATACAGCTCTCAGACTTAGGCTTATCGGCTTATGCTTTAAATGTCTACGAAGGAAATGCCTTGGAGGTGGATCTGTGCTGTAAATGTGAATGACATCTAGGCTGGGTCTCCGTCTTCAATCTGATGTGTGGTTGGACTCCATTTTGGTGACTGGACTGGTCAATTGCTGAGATGAGACATTTCACTCTAAATTGGTGCCGAACTCAGGAGCAGGCCATAAAGTCTCTCGATCCTGACTTCGATTTCATGGTCACCAGGATTTAATTGAAAAGAAAAACACGAAAGAAGGGAGATTCATCGTCTGCAAGGATAAAGCAAAAACGATTTTGAACGCACGGCGTTAGAAGCATTGTCGTTCCACGTTCCATTTGAACGCACAAGAGTCCAGTTGAGAGAAGCAAGGCGGTAGAAGCCTTGTCGTTCCAGGCCAGAAGCGGTTACAATCAAGATTTCCTCGTAAGGAAGACGCCCTGCAGCATGAGTACAGTGACCTTAAACGGAACAACCTCTGAATTCCCAACCAAAGAAGAACCGAAGAACTCCTGCTTCGGCAGCAAAGGCAAACGAACTCCACTCACGCCGACACTGACATTGCCTTCCCAGAAGCCACACGATTTCCAAGGCAATGCCAGAATCTGCCCCCAAAGGGGACTCATTGAAATTGCCACAGACACATCAGCCTAGACAAAGTGGCACTACAGGACAAATCAAAGACCTCCTCGAGGAACCGTCCTGCCGGCGAACGCAATGCGAAGAGAGAAAAACTGCTGAATCAGAATAAATGCTCATCTCAATTTGTGGCAAACGATGTACGAGTGTGTACGTAAGAAGTTAATTCCTCCCTCTCAGCGAAATGAGCGTGCAGGACAATGAATGGTTCAAGGAGCCTACGTAGGTTATTGAACAAAAAAATGGGGAAAAAAAAACTACACCACACCGGACGAGGGTAACAAAGAAGTCCTCATCAAAAGTACGCAGTTAGTGTTGAGCATTAAAACGTGCTCCTTATACCACCAAACAAAGCATCATCTGAAGTAATTGCATCTCCTTAACAGTTGCCACATACACACACACCCTCCCAAAGCCATCGCAAGCCACCCGATCGGCTGTGCGCGCCTTTGACTACAACTTTTTTGTTTTTTTTTTAATCACTGTTCCATATGTGCACACTCAGCTTCGCGTGAGCGCACCTTCCACCACTTTCCATCGTCTTCCAGAGCTTTCCCCCCCCCCCCCCCCCCCACCAGCTGGCAACAAAGGATACACCTTATTGAAGAAGAAGGATCCTCTTCAAACAGCACTCTGAGCCCGGGTTCCTTATCAGATTGATGTGTTTTTTTCTCAAATTAAACACGTACATTTTAATTTTGAAAATTATCGCCATTCACGGCATAAATTGTATCCTCGTGGTGCACACATACACACACAGAGAGGCACAGGCGAGGACACAACCGCGGGGTGTACACACTGTACACATGTAGCGTCTTCTGTAAGACGCGCGTCGCAGCAGGGAGGTGGGGGGTGGGGGGTGGAGGTGTGTAATGCGATGTGATTGACGGTGCGAGGGTGGTGCCTGTGGTGCCAGTGGTGGCAGTGGCGGCAGTGGTGCCACGGCGGTGTCGTTGAACACCATCAACTTTCGTGTTGTAGGACTGCGGTGGTGTACGAGAGTATAGTCTCGTAGTTCTCGTGATGTAATCGAGGAAGGAAACAGGAGCGCGCTTGAATTCACCGAGAGAGAGTGTGTATTGATGGCTGGGTGCTGTGGTGGCATACGAGTGAACTCATCCTCATCCGCAGTCGCGCTTTTAAATGCTTATTTACAATGTAAGCCATTGGGTTGAGAAATTGCGTTTTATTATGTGTTTTGAGGGGGATAACGAAGGATACCAAGACGACGACGAGCACTCCTCTTCCAGATGACTGAAAGAAGAAGGACGATGATGGAGGAGAGATGTACACCAAGACGACCGACGACGACCAGGCAGCCAGGCTAACAGAGGCGCACAGGACGCCGATGAAGGAAAGCGAAGACGTACACCAAGACGACCAGGCAGAGGCACAGTCACTATTTGTGATGGCCGAGTCAAACCAAGGAGCGTGCAAAATGCAAATTAAATACACCAAACGACCGTTCGTCTCTCTCTGTCTGTGTGTGTGTGTATTTGTGTATCCTTTATGACAGTATAAACCTGTCGTCGTCGTTTTGCTCCGTCGCCGCACTTGTAGCCGTCGTGCTGAGCAATGAAAATTACTATGAAACACTTCAGGAAATAAATCATGGATTTCGGAGAGAAAGCTGGAAAATTTTTAATCAAAGATCCCCAGATGGCGATGGAGAACAGCCACTGGGGGCAATGTAGGAGATGACGATGGAGGTGAATTGGTTTTTCATTTTTTTTCTTCCTCCGTTCATTTCTTTCCCTCTCGTTCTGTGTTTTGCATAACACCTTGAGAAAAGCAGCAGCTCTTTCTGTGCGTTTTTTTTTTTTTCTGCCTGCAATTTGGAAGAGGCCCTGGGTTGAAGGTTGTTGCTTGCCGAAGACACACTCAATCTACCTATGTCGAGCTGAATGGGAAAGTTTCCGTTTTCCGTTTTATGTTTTATGCTTTCCATTGCTTTGGTATTAATAACTTCTTCATCTCTTGCTCCTTTTGAGGTGTTCCTCCCCGTGTGGAGAGCGTGTGTATATCAACTGGAGGAGTGCACACACAAACATGTGTACATCGGCGGGTGGTATGCAATTAAATTTTTCCTCAATTTTTTTCCTCATTTTCCCTCTCCTCTCTGAGGAGATGAAATCCTTTATAAGCAGCTCAGTGAAGAGGGATTGTTGGTTGACTTGTGTTTGACATTTACCTTCTCTTTTTCTGATCAGAAAAAGTTGATAGAACTGAATGCAACTGAAAGGTTGATGTCGAAGGCTTGTCGTTGATTAATTTAGAAAATCTTCGTTGTTGAGATTGCGTTTAAGGAAAAACTTTAAATTGACACAGTGGTTGACACATGTGTGTGCTGCTTGTGGGGGGGTGTTTGTGACTGTGCCTGTGTGCTCCTCTGCAAGCTGAGAGAGGAAATTGTGATTTCCGGAACTTATCTGCAGCAGAATCTGAAAGCATGGATCTAATGAGGTCAGATGCGAATGCCAGTCGGGGGTGAAATGAGATTCATCCTCATTCGTTTTCTTTTTTTGTGGGTTCTCAAAAATGTTCAGTTCAAGAGGGAGTCTTTCTTTCCCTGCTTTGAATGGAGCTCGTGCTTGTATCTTTCAATCCTATTAGGGGGCGTTAAGTGGTGTGAAAAAAGCGATGCAAGGACGAGAAGGAGAAATATAAATTAAACTGATTTCAGTTAAGGAGTTTTCATATTTTTTGCTTCTTCATTTCCCATTCAATCGTAGTGTCAGCCAAAAAATTAAATGCTTCATTTTGAGTTGTGTCCAATCGAGTGGGCCACAGTGCTGGACTGGTAAAGTCAAGCGCATATCGAAAGGAAATGACAGATGGGACAACTGATGAAACTTACTGGCAACGTGGCAGAGAAATGTGATGATGCCCTCAATTCGTTGTGGACATGTCATCCGTTGGAAAAATGAAACTGGGAAGCGGTGGCATATTGATTGTTCTTCTTACAGTGCACATAAACAAGGATTTCAAGGGAAGTGTGGATGCTTATCAGGACAGATGTGTATGGATATTGGATGACAAGAACTCTTAAATCGCTCAGATGTCATGTGTAGTTGCAGTTTGTTGACGTATGCATTTTGAGAAGATTCAATTGTTTGCTTATCAGATGATGAGTGGTGATTTGGCAGCACTTACAGATGATGTTGAAGTTTATTCAATCCTAGTTTTTACTATAATTTGTTTTGTCCTGAGAGGAGTTCTCTCACGAGTGGAGGGGGATACAGGGGGAGTTTCCCCCACCACTCGTGAGAGAACAATAGCACGCAAAACACGAGTGGTTGCTGAGAAGCTAGGCCCAGGTCCATCTCGGACTGTAGCGCCGCCATTGTTATTATTATTATTGTTATTAGTATCCCCTTGTAGGGCCTAGGTCCTCTACAATGCCTACGCGTCATCGAGTGCGGTTTCTGGAAATGTTCCTCAGTTCTCCTCAACTTTTTCCCAGTTGAAGCTTCCCAGTTGTTGCTTCCTTCTCAACTACTCTGCGCCATGTACTCCTAGGACCATCGCGCATCCTGCCATCCTGAGTAAGCGGGTTCCATTGCATCGCTTGGTTAGCTATGGACCTGTCACCTGTCACACGGAGAGTGTGACCAATCCACTGCTACCTTCGTCGTCGTAGGTTCATTTAGTTTTTACTACGTTTTCCTATGTTTTTTTACTTTAAAGGCATGCTCAGACTATTGCTGTTTGTTTATACGGAAATAAGTTGAATTTCCGAACGCTCCCCTTTCTCAAGCAGTCCGTCAACAAAATTGCACGTATGAAGAAGAGTGGGGAGGCAAATTTGAACCCGTTTATTCAATCCAATTCTTCCCACGGATACCTTAAGGACAGACTTAGACGGTGATTACATGAGCAAAAGAAGGCAGAAATGTCGCAAACAGAGCGTATGACTTTCGAAACAGTTGGAAAGGGACATATTTTCGGTGATCCAATCTATCCCTTTCCAACCTTTTAAAAAACCATACGATCTCTCCGATATTTCTGCCTTCTCCCGCTCATATAAACGCCCTTTTAGACTGTTCCTGGTTGTTCTTGTGGAACACAAAAAAAAAAGGTTGAATTTGCGAACGCTGCAATCCGTCTACAAAATTGCATGCGTAAAGAAGGGGAGGAAGCAAATTTTAACCCATTTATTCAATCCCAGTTTTTACCAGGAACACTTCAAGGGCAGGGTTAGACTGTTCCTGTTTAATCATGTGGCACACAAAAAAATGTAAACTTCCGAACGCTTCGTTTTCTCAAGGAATCCGCCTTCAAAATTGTACTGATGTAAAAAAGGAGGAAGCCAATTTTAACCCGTTTTTCCAGTCCCAATTTTTCCCATTTAGATCTTAAGGCCACGCTTAGTCTGTTCCTGCTTGTTCTTGCGGAACACAGAAACAAGTTGAATTTCTGAACGCTGCCTGTTCTCAAGCGATTCGCCTACAAAATTGTATGAATGACGAAGAGGCTGAAGCAAATTTTAACCGTTTAATCAATCTCAGTTTTTCTCACGAGCACCTTAGACTGTTCCTGTTTGATCATGCGGAACATAAAAAAAAGTTGAGCTACCGAACGCTCCCATTTCTCAAGGAATTTGCCTTCAAAATTGAACTTTTTTCCCATGGACACCTTAAAGACTGGTTGTTCTTGTGGAACACGAAAATAAGTTGGAAATTCAACTGATGAACGCCGCCTTTTCTACAAAATTGTATGAATGAAGAAGAGGGTGAAGCAACTTTCAACCATTTATTCAATTCCTGTTTTTACCACGGGCCAAGGTTAGACTTTTCCTGTTTGATCATACGGAACGCAAAAAAAAGCTGAATTTGCGATCGCTCCCATTTCTTAAGGAATCCGTCTACAAAATTGCACGCGTAAAGAAGGGAAGGAAGCAAACTCTTTATTAAATCCCAGTGACAGCTTAAAGACAGGCTCAGACTGTTGCTGCTTGTTCCTGCGGAACACAGAAACAAGTTGAATTTGCGAACGTTGCCATTTCTCAAGTGATTGCCTCTAAAAAATCGCATGAATGAAGAAGAGGGGGCAGCACATTTTAACCCGCTTCTCAATTAACCCTCTCTGTCCTTAAAAAAAGAAAACTCCACTTGAATGCTCAAAAGAAATTTTCCTTGATTACTAAAGAGACCGAACGCACACAAATGTCAGACGACTGAGCACCCATAAATGTCAGATGGTTCGTCTGCTCTATTTGAACTTCGTCGCCATAAGTATGTGCGCCAGCAAAACTTATTTAAACGACCTAAATATCCTTAAAGGATGACTGGTCTGAGCACACACATAAAAACGTCTTAAATTGCACAATTTTTCTTTGACGTTTTCCCCCATCTCTCCGACAATCGTTTCGCAATCACCAAATCATGTCACAGACAAGAGAAATTAATTCATATCACCGAACTCACACACGTTCTCAAAATCAAATCTGCATTCAATTTCCACACCGCCCACACCTCAATCACGTCATTATAACATTCCATTTCCGTCTCATCACTGACACCTGTCAAACATAACCTATTTATTGCAAATGACAATTCAAATTTGACATCCCCCAGCCGAATTCAAACAGTCAAACCAGATCGAAAACTCATAAATATCAATCGAAAAGCTCTATACATTACCAACGGTAATCCTTAACTGTCAGAATAGATTAAAAAGAAAAAATAATACTACAAATGCTCACGTGGGAATTTTTATTTCTTTTTTTTTCTGTACATTTTTTGTGTTGGCAGGATGGGGACGGGACATTTTTAGGATTTTCCTCTTTGGCTGTCAATACACACAGGGTACATGCACACGTACATAGACTCCACCAGACAGACATGATGAACGATTAATTCCCCCGTGTCACCGCAATTATCCACGTGGCATCACTGAAACTACGTGATTTGAATTGAAATGTCAAAAAAGGTCTGCCTGACCTTTCTTACACCCGCCCGCCACGGCACGGCACGACCCGGTGCGACTCAGGCGACTCATGCTGGCCTAAATTAAATATCTTTGTTTTTGTGCAAAATTTATCTGCTATAGGGAACTTCCAATTTTGGTGTTATTATTGAAACTGTCATTTTTGGTGTATTTGCGGTTTACCTGGATTGTGCGGCTGTGCGTGGTGTGTGTGTGTAGGGGGTGCCTTAATCGGACTGGGTGAATGTGCGGATATGTGGGAATGCTTAATGTCACAGGCTTAAGCAGGATATCCTTGTTATGCGTTTGGTAATAAATTCTGAAACTCGCACACGATTTTTTTTTTCGTTGTTTTTCCTGGGCTGTGATGGAAATTCCCGAAGAGATTAGTTGGGTTTGGATGTGGATGTGGGGTGGTGGCACTAAGCCGGAGATGGGTTAGCCAAGGAGGGAAAGGCGGAATTGTCACTCGTAATTTTGGCGGATATTCGTTTTATCGTCCTGTTCCCAGAACTGAAGATGGCAGCTTGGAATTTGGGATTTTTCTTAGGGATTTCTCTTTCTGGTCGAAATATAAAGCGCCCCCTACATCTTTGACTTTTCTCCCACTCATTTTCGGTCTGACATTAATTGCATGCATTCAGAAGTACCAACTAGCCTATGCTCCCAAGTGGAGAAAACAAAAAAGTCGGGCCAACATAACCATAGATCTCACCCAAGAGAGACATTACAACTTCTTCCCCCATGTTAATCACCCAGATTCGAATTACTCCTGTCATCTCCTCGAAGGAGGAGCGTAAGGTCACAAGCATATCCATTTCAATTCCTTCTCGTCGTCACCATTTGATACACCAAAACAGCATTCCAAGCGAGCAATTGACAATTCATGTAAATAGAGCACAACCCTGTCTCCTTCACAGAGTTCACAACGAAATGTAACCTTCATTAAGTTGTTGTCGTCTTCTTTTGCGCCATGGGAGAGTCAACAACCAGACAATTGCCGGCAACAAGAGCATTGCATGGCACAGCAGCACAAAACTACCATCAAATTACTCTTCCAGTGTCACGTGCTTCATCTGGTTAACAAGTTGGTAAAGTGAATTCCAACAGGGATGTACTATGCATTCATTCAATTGTGTGTGCCCCGGGTGGAAAGTGGTGGCAATCCACAAGAAGATTGTTGGGTAACAATGTTTGAGTTTAATTTCTCAGCAGAAAAAAAAGAAGAGAATTCAAGGAATTCAATGAATTCGAAAGATTAACTCGACTTTGGGAACACGCTCGCTGTCAAAGTTCGAGAGACAAAAATTTGATGGATGCACACACTCTCTCTCTCTCTCGAAATGGGATAAATATTTATTAAACACTCAATGTCTTGAAATCCATCAAACGCGTGAATGGATTCGGGTCCCGCTGTCACTAACCAATTGTGCAAACATCTGGAAGACAGAATTTCCATAACATTTCACCCATCAGCCAAGGAGAAATGTCACAGGCGCGCGCTCTACATTAGATGTGACTTATGAGTCTTCCCCTTGAGAGGACATCAAAACGACTTGCCACTATAAAGTATGTTAGATATTTCGAATGGAAATTGCGCCGCCCCCCCCCATCGCATCGTACCGCTTCTTGTACAATTTTGAGGAAGCAGAAGGAGGAAATAAAAAGGATACACATCGATGGGAGTTCTGAAAGCCATTTTCATAAATATGCAAATTCTTCCGCTCCTTCTGGCACCTCCTTTAGCTCTCGCTTCCACCGTCGTCACCCCGCTGCCATCCGCCGTCGCCACCGCCACCGTCGGCAGCCGCCCGCCCGTGTCTCCCTGTCTCCGACAAAGGATTATCGAATGTACTACAATCAAAATGGATAACGATATTGAGATGTTTTGCATATTTCAACAAGGACCAATTCAAGTGGAATGCAACACTGAAATATTTGTTTAAGCCATCACCGGCAGGCGGGCGCCCACACGGATGCTGGCTGGCTGGCTGACTGGGTGGCAACTACAGGGGTCCTTTAGTGTCTATTTTGGAATTATTTCCATTCTGATTGCAAAGTGGAAATGGTCTTAAGGAGGCCAACTTGTCCGGGACGGAGATTGGGTTGGAACATCAAGTGAAGTGCACTAAAATCACAGAGACGATGAGTCAGCTCTTCAGTTCCTTAGTGGAAATCATCGTCTTGTTGCAAAAGGATACTGTTTGCATTTCAAATGGATTTAATCCCTTGAATCAATTGATGCGGTGTTTGTGTGCTGGTGTGAGGACGAAGGCACTGAGCAGACGTCGTTGATTTTGGCTTCTGTTTGAGAAAACTATTTTGAGTGGAAAAAAGTGTCTATTAGTGTAATGCTTAGATTGTGTAAATTAAATTGGAAAAGTCACAGAACACTTTAGCCGGCCAACGTCAGGCCAACTGAACGGGTCTCCCCAGAGTTATGAATAGAAAATAGTTCATTACCCAGGGTCTGTGGAACTTCCGTCATCTTCGTTAACTGCTTTTCACTGCAAGTTGAAACGCAACTCGTTTTCCAGGAAAGTCCTTCCTCCACTTTACATCCTTTTTTCTTCATTTTTTTTTCCTGGCGTCACCAAGAGATTGTCTCTTTTCCTGAGAGAGGAACTTTTTCCCCACACACACACAGAGACACACAACCACCTCATTTAAGCCAAACTAAGTGGTATTGGGGTAGGAATTTGAATTCATTGCCGGTATTTGTAAAGTTCTTTCGGAAAGTCTTCCTCCCAGTTGGTAGATCCTTTATCACACTTCACAAATTATGGTGTTTGCAAATCTCCATGGGATGTGGCGACCACAAGCGACAATCTGTGAAGCAATCAGTGGAACTTTGCTGGCACCTGAGCGAGCGAGCAAGCGAGCTAAGGGGATTCTCATTAAGTGAACTTTTTGGATTACGGATGGATACGCTCTTCTTCACACTCTTAACTGTTTTTGGCCGCAGACCATGAAGGCGAGGCTTTGACACGGTTTTCCTTCTTGAACTCCGTGGGCGCTCTGCTCTGGTGGGCAATGATGTCTTGAAGTGGTTACACGCTGCTTTGGTGTGGTTCAGATGTGCTTGGTTACCGCAACGTTTCGGATGAAAACCGTTGATACCAAATCGGAGAACTGTGGCACTGGATGTTCATGCTGTTCCTGGAAAAGGATGTATTCCCCGTGGACCGAGTGTCTAGACGTGGATAAAACTTTCTCTGCGACAGAAATACATTTCTGCGAACCGTGAAATATTTTGAAATGGAAGTGGAGCTAGTTGGGAATCAGGGATTAATCCCTTATCGCGATGTCTGGGTTACGGTGTGATCTTTAAATTTTATCCTCCAATCTCCATCAATGTCAACAGGACCAAAGATTGCACACAGCCTCCTGAATCAGCTCCTGACTTCCTTTTTTGACAACCCACAGGAGGGACTTTGTGGCGAAAAGAGATTGGCTACGTTCCATAAAATCCCTCATTAACGCCGAGTTATCTTTGCACAATCCGTGGTCTAGTTCGTTGGTGGCAATTTTATGAAGGCAATGTTTGAACCCCATCATCACGACTTCCAAGGCGTGCCTTGAATGCGATTCCATCGGATAGGCGACAGCTTGGCAGATCCAGGACGAGATGGTTGGTGAAAAACATGGCAGTGCGCGAGGAACTCAACCTTGGGCAGTTGCTTCTTCGTACGGAAAGGGTTAGACCAAGTCCAAAAACTCGCCTGGTTGCGCCTGGGAATAGCTTCTGATGAGTTAGAGTCGATGGTGGAGGATCGTGTGGCCTGGAGATCTATCGTGCGTGCGTTGCACCCGGGATCCATTTAGTGGAACGTGAGGATTACTGAAAATTAAAAGTTTGAACCATAGGCTGTGTATGGATTTAGTTCCTGAAGTGATCAAGTTCACGAGCGCAACAGCTCCCACTAAAGAATCTTCGTCTCGGAGTCTGAGAGACAATTTAACAGTCCACAGCTACGATTCAGTGGTCTCACACGACTTAAGTGGAACCCCAAACCATTTGACGAAGGATCCTGCTAGGTCTCAAACTCGAAGCGGACTGTAGCAACACTCAAGAAGAAGTAGTGTTCGTCTTTTTGTCGGAGGTTTTTAGAACACCTGAAAAGGGACCTCAATCAGCCGAATGTTCGTGGCAACTAGCACAAGGCAGTGCACTGGGATTCGAACATGGGACTCCCCTAACTTAGGGCTTCTTCTGAACTGAATTTATTCAGTAGTTGTAACATCCCTGTGTGTTTAGTGAAAAATATCATTTGCAGGGTTCATCAGCACTAGACGTCTTTTGCTTCCATACGTGATGACAGATCATCGGAGAAGAATAAGGGCCAATGTGGAGGGTCACAGGTCACGACAGAGTCCGGATCAAACTTCTCTCTCTTCTTCAAACTTCTCGTCGTCTTATGCGTTCAAAAAATGGGTCGCCCGCAACGTTTTTTCAATCACGTCTAAACGCGGTCATCCCCTGACAAAATGGAGACCGTTTAACCACCAAAATTTGCTACAACAAAGAACGTGCTTAAGAGGAGGTTTCCGTTCCACCCAAGGATGGTCTTGTTACACAAGCAACACTTGCCGCAGTCCTCTCAGTCTCCTCCCCTTGTCATAGGCCACTCAATCCATGCCCACAGTGGGTCCTTCAAAGAGGTCGGTCACGTAAACGACCTCATTGCACACAAAATGTGCGGCTAAGGGCAAGTCATCTCTCGATTTTAATGCAGATGCCGTAATACAAATTAAGAATGACCACGAAAGGAACTTAGGGCACATCCCCTTTTATGTGACACGTCTTCCAGCCTATCAAATACACCCGCCCAATACGCCGTCCGCATTCCAAATAAGGCTTCACAAATTCTCAACACTTGATGGCCGTAAATAATAAACTCCTCTCGAGAGAACGAAAAAAAAAAAACACCCGATGCTTCCTAATTGCTCAATTCCATCCAGTAACTGACCCATTACACAAGCGATCGTAACTCATTAACCCTTAAAGGCTTCACGAAACTCTCATAAATATCCATCGTATCCCTTTCGTTTAAATATTTCCAATTACTGGTCGAAGTATTATAGAATCTCCTCCGTTTTTCATAACCCTTCCATTCCGGGTCCACCCGGGCAGACGGGGTTTAAAGTGTCATTGAGCCGGGGACACACCATCGGACCACGGCTGTCTGCGAAAGCTGTTAAGCTTCTCCCCCTCAATCCCGCTCGTTGCTGAACTGCTTTTTAATTAGTAATAATTTGGAAAATCCTTCAAATATCGAATTACTTAGTCGTCTGTCGTTCGAAGCGTTTTCTCAGTTTAAGTTTCGTATTTATTAATTAGTAACGAAACAAACACCCATCCACCCAACTGTCGAGCACTGTCGACCCTCGCTAAACTGCTGCTGCTCGCCTCCTCCCCCTCTGCTCCTCACTGAAACTAATGAGATAGTCTTGTGTGTTGCTGTGTGGGACTGTGTGTGTGGGTGTGTGGGATGGATTTGGATTTACTAGCGTCTCCTGAAGACAGAAGATACCTCCGCTACACACGTACACGTCTCGGATTTCATTCAGGAAAAATTGCATTTCTGTCCCGTTTTTATAATGGCTAGTCAAATAATTTCAGTCTTTCGGTGGCAGTGCACATAAATTACACTCCTTTTCATCAACAGACACACACACACACACACACACACCATTCCATGGGGAGGGAGCAAAAGAAAAAATTCACGACCAAAACGTAAAAGGACACGAGAGGAGAGAGAGAGAATGGTCCCTTTAAAGGTAGACGACATGCAAGCACGCGACAGACAGAGGGTAATAGCACTTAATAATTTAAAAACAAAAACGCCAGAGCGGGGGTTGCTTGCTGGGCTGTCGGATGTAAGATACACCACCTATTCACACACAGGATAATCATCTAGTGCATGATGACTGTGTGTCGGTGTGTGTGTGTGTGTTGCAAGGGGCGTGCGGCGTGCGAGGGCTTGAAAGGGGGAAATGGGAAACGAAATCTATCATCCCTCGTGTGTCGGTGTGTCGGTGGTGAAGGTGTCTCAAAGGAGCCGTGCCGGCTCTTATGGAAAGTAAAATATCGCACAAGTTGCTGTTGCACACACACACCCCACATGCATGCACAAACTCAAACACAAGCACATGCCGGGCCCGCCACAAAGGCAATGTGGGTTTTACATTTTTGGTCATTGAGCGGAAGGACACAGCAACAGAAGGGTAGTTTTCTAGATCTCTGCACGTAGTCTCTGCCTGTGTGTGGGATATGAATTTGGTAGAGGAAATATCGTGATTTTAAACAAAACCAGAGGAGAGAGAGAAAAAAATCGCGTGCATCCGAACGAACTCCGTGACCCCTGTGTCAGGATAACCATGCCATAACCATCACCATTCACCGCCACCACACACCACACACCACCAAAGGGGGATGATGTGAATTCTCACTTGCTTCGCCATTTGTGTGGACTATAATGGCATTTGGATTTCTCTGCTTTCTCCAGGAAGCCGACCGACGACGACGACGGCGTCGGGAATAGGCAATCTTTTGAATTTGCCTAGGCACAGGGCGAAAGAGCGAACGACTAAAGACACAGGGGGTTGGGCGAATGATCGATATTTCGTCCGCCTTGGTTTGTTTTCGTTTGGGTTCTCTTTTTTTCCGGGAATCGACAGGAATATTTACCCAATGTAGGGTAATGGCATTAGTAGTTCACAGACGTTTGTCCGCTTGTTCGTCGTCGTTGTCGCTGTCGTTGTCGTTGTCGCCCCCATCTCTGGCGACGCAGTCATTGCGGCGTCGACCTTTTTCGCTTTTGCCGCTTTGCTTGCCGCCACCCCCTGTGTGTGTGTCTGTTTGTCTGGCTGTCAGTTGGGGGATGATAATTGCATGGCAAATAAATTATATTGTTACGTTGTCGAGTAAAGACGAGAAAACAGCCCAAAAATTTGTGTGCGTCCCCTGTGCTCGGGCCGAGGGATAATGTGTGGGCCATGTGGCCGACGGGCTGGCCGAAGCGGGCAATTTGAATGTGTACCCAAGTTATTTGTGTAAATAATTTAGAGATAAAAATAATGCTCGATATGCTTCTGATTAATGGAATGCCCTCGGCGTCTTGTGAATGATTCGAATCTGGGAATCGCATTAGGGCCCCTCTAATGACGCCATTGAGAGATGTCAAGTTGATTTATTCGCCGGAATTGAATTTCGCGAAGCTACCTGAAGACTTAAATGAAACGAACGACACGCCCGGCCTCGGCCTAAACCACTGATTGATTGAAAATCCATACGAACTCTTCGGATCGGCATCAGGTGTCGGTGGGGCCCCGATGAGTGATTGATAGGTGGGTAACAGGGTTAAACGATGTGTTTTCGAGATACCCACCGCACACAATCTAGACGGCAAGTAATTTTGCGGAAGATTGGCAGCTGGAAGTTATTTCGAATGTTTGCGAAGCTCTTAGTATCGGAATTGGGGAAATTACGTGGTTAAGTTGGGAAGGCTTTGCATGCACCAGCGAATCATCAGGTAAACGCATGGGCAATGACTGGGACATTAGTTCGGCGAATAACTTTGAGCGATTCACTGCGCCTCGGTGGTCGGAGTGCGCTTCAGATTGCTTTATCATCGGCGAGCCAGTGGAACGTGAAATCGAATCAATCATGATTAAACCCCAAGATACCCTCGGTGTTGAGTCACCGGGCGAAGATTTACCTAATCGTTACACATGGCAAGTCACTCTCAACTCCTTTGGATGATGCCGAGGAATCGGTTTGGGACTGGTTAGGGAAGGATGCAGAGTTTGCATGAATTTTTCAGGTGCTTTTGATGGTGGAGATAGGGCGCCACGCGGATTTTGTTGTTTCAGAAGCGATTTTTGGATGTGCTCCTTAACGGTGACAGTTTACAACCTGAGGTGACGGGTGGGATATGAGGAAGTTGTCTGCAGCAAATCAGGGATCGGTGTTTAGGAGAATCTTCCGTGTCAGATCTGTGTCTAGTCAATTCAGTCTCAGTCAGTTCAGTTTCAGTCTCTCTCTCTCTATGAGAGGGAAGGAGGAACGTGCAAGTTTTGGGATGGAAATTTGTCGATTGAAGGGGTTTCTTCATTGAATCTTGCTCAAAAATAGATGAAATTTACAGGGAAATGCTCTTAGGGTGAATATTTGAACACACTCCTTAAGATTTTTTGTGACATTTCCCCTTTCAATGAGGTGTAGGCACTCGGGCGTGCCATAAGAGCGGGCCCTGTGGACAATTCTTTACAGAGAACCAAAAACATCTGAGCTGATCCAAAATCCTAGACAGAAACCCGTAAAATTCAGTCACATTTGGATCTGATTCATTTGGGTCAAAATAAAGGCAAAGAAGAGAACGTTTCACTAACAATTTCCAGCTGGCCAAAATTAAATGAGCTCAAATACTAGGCTCAAACTGGATGGCGCAGTTGGTTGCCCTAAGTCTCAGGTTCGAATCCCAGTGAAAGCAAATTCAATACGCTTTCATCCGGTTTTTTAAATTTGGTCCAGTCACCATATGCCGTTGGGATCGAATTAACGGGACAATCACTTTCGAGTCACTGACAATGCTCAAAGAGTATAACTGTCTAGAAAAAGTTTCTCAATCTCGCCGTTCGGAGTCGGCATTAAACTGTAGGTCCCCTCCGCTCGTGACAGAACAATAGCACGCACAACACGAGTGGTTGCTGAGAAGCTAGGCCCAGGTCCATCTCGGACTGTAGCGCCGCCATTATTATTATTATTATCACTGGAGCGGTCGATCAGTGGTTGAAGTCTGACTGTGGGTATCACAATGGACCAACATGGCCTAAGTGTGCTGGTGAATTCACTAGCAGCCCCCTAACCTAATTTAACCTAACCTAACCTAAAGCCTAAACTCACTTTAAGGGCTATTTTGATCTTGTTTGCTGACCAACATTTTGCTGACTTCAGTCAAATTTGTTGACAGGGTTTTAATGCTGTTGCCGCGATCGTTTTTTTAGAGTTGTTCTAAATTAATTCAAATGTTCACAAATCTTATGGTTTAGATGGGTGCAGTCTAACTCAATAGTGACAAAATTTGGGCCTAAAAACTCTACTAAATTCTGACCTACGAACACTGTCGGCTACAATTTTGAACGAGAAAGGGCATTTATACTTAAGTCTCAGGCATCAGATGTTCACACAGGGGATTGAGAGAATGTACGTACGATTTTTCGGATGTAATCAAAATTTAGGACATGATTTAGGACATCATGGACTTGAATGAAATTTAAGCATACCAAGAGTTTTCCTGTGCTCAAAATGGAATAATAAACCTTCAGAAACTTGATGAAGAATTCACTAATCCGGTTGCGATGGCGACAACTTTTTAGGCCTAAAAATGCTACTAAATTCCGATCTGCCAATTCAGTCGTTAAGAATTTTGAACTTGAAAGGGTATTTTAATTTGAGTCTCAAGCATCAGATGTTCACATTCGTACGACTTTTGGATGTAATCAAAATTTAGGTCATAACGAAGTTTATAATAAAGAATTTTCTTACCCCAATAAATTTTTGTGGTCAAAAATTATTGAAGGCTTCCCAGATCTGGTTGCTTAATGGTGACAAATTTTTTGGGCCTAAAATGCTACTGAATTCTGGCCTACCTACCACACTTTCGGCTACAGTTTTGAACGAGAAAGCATATTTGAATTTTAGTTTCAGGTATCAAACGGCTGAATGCGTAGGAGTTCTGGATGTAATCAAAATTTAGGCCGTTAACTTGAACCAAATTTATGATAGTTTGGAAGAGAAAGAGGGGAAAGAGCTTTAGATACAGAAACTTGATGAAGACTTCACTGATCCGGTTGCTTAATGGTGGCAAATTGTTCGGCCTAAAAATTCCACTAAATTCTGAAATACCAATTCAGTTGTTAACAATTTTGAACTTGAAGGGTTGTCCGAATTTTTGTCCGAAAAAACGTCAGATTTTCACATAATTAGTCGAATTGTTAGAGTTGGTCAATATTTAGGCCCTCAATTTGAACCAAATTCCTTACAAGAGCTTTTCCATTCAATGGTACCCTCTAGATGAAATGTCGACATGAATTGCTGTCGAATTCAAGAAGTTCTAAGCAAAAAGAAGGTCATCCTCATTTCTCATCCGCAGCCTTTTTTCTGAAATATTAGTTTGGAACCATTCCAAGTGCTTCCTCATTAGTATTACAGCAAGCCTTTTAAGTCACACAAACATGACTTGAGTAATAGGAATCCTCTGTTCAGCGTTCATCTTCATCTTTTTTCTTCGCCTCTTCGCTCGTCCACTCGCAAGAACTAATTCCATAGCCCATTCATCATCCTAAGTCTGTGTCTTTATTGCGCTCTGCCCATGGAACATCCGAAGTGTTGTTGAATATCATGTCCTCGATCATAAAGACTTCTTTTCTTCAATACCCTCTCAGAAATGCCAGCTTTACCCAACAACAACCTCAAGATAAATGACTTTTCCATTCCAAACCCCCCCCCACACCGCTGAGGAAAAGAAAGAAAAACAGAAAAAAAGGAGAACAAACAAAGACGCACCCGAAGATGCCATAATCAAACGTGACACTTTTAGAGATTCCAAGGCGGCGGTGGCGGCCACGGCACAGGCCTGGTTTTTCTTCGTCGTCCTCCTAAGCTGGCAATTTATTCTGTGAGTCCCTTGCGAAGGTCAGCAGCGCAAGAGAATACAGCCGTTAAATATAACTCGAGCAGAATAAAAATTATCTCAGATAAAGCTGAAAAGCTGTATTCCCTCTGTATCGCATCTGATACACAAGAAATGAAAACGAGGAAGACACCCGCAACGGACCCAATGAACTGAGATCATGTACTCGTACTTAAGTGCAAGTATTTTGTATCCTCCACTGATGGTGAGCAATTTTTCTCGGAAAACCAAAAGAAAAAGCAAAGAAAACCTCCAACAGGACACATAAAAATCACTCACACTCCTGTCGGCTGCTCCCTTTTTTTTTGTTCTCTTTCGATGGTAAAACAATAAATCGGTCGTTTTTCAAAACCGTTAACACCCTGGTTCTAAATTTATTGGATACCGTCCAAGAGGGAACGCCATAAATTCTCATCCTTCACAAGTAATCGGAAGTCCAGGGTGTATGATGATTCATTGAACAACTCCATAGAGTTGTCCTTACCCGGGACCAGACCGAGTCCCTGTATGCGGCCCCCATCTACCCTCATTTGGCGATGTACCCGTGTACGATTATCATGACTTCTCATTGATATAATGGCTTTTGAAATCTCGCACAGGAATTTATTGGAATTTATGGTCTACCAAAGGACTCCAGTCACCCACCCACTCTCTCCACCACCCACAGTGTCCTCATCTCGATGGGCTGTGAGATTAAGCAATTAGACAATGAGTACTTGTGAAATTAATAATAATTCCTTATCCTTTTTTTTTTCTCTCTCTTTTCTGTTTCTGCTTTACTTTCAGCTCTGAATAAGTGCTCGTCCTGGTTGGGTCGTTTCATTATTTTTTGCTTTGGATCATTACGATGGCACACGCACACTGGTGAAGGGGCGATTGCAAGAGAGACGAGCGAGACGAGGGAGAGAGAGAGGATACAATCAACACAACAAGGATATCTTGAGCGCACGAAATGTGCTGCTTTCATAAGACACGACTAAAATGGACTGTGATACTATCATCAATTATCTTTGCTCTGTGTCGGATCGGTAAGGATGCGCGGAGTTTCTTTCGAGTGAAAGAATGAATGGGGCACAGAAATGGAAGAATCCTAAACAATGCGATGTCGGAATTAGTTCCATCTGCGAATATTGGACGGTTCACAGATAGAAAAGATGAGATATGCTTTCCACTGGATATGGATGGTTACACGATTCTCGTAATCTGCCTCTTGTGCTACAACAATAGGTGCTGTTGAACAATGGTTATAGGGTTGCCATTTGAAATGTGTTCCGGGTAGCTATCCCTATTTGAGTGGGAGTTTGTTTTGACAGGTTCCAGCATGAGGAAGGATTTGAATTGTTCAGTTCGTTTTTTTTTTCCCATTAACCGTGGTGGAGGATAAGAATTAAGTGGCGGTGGCAGTCTCTTGTTTTTATTATTTTGTCTAATTCGCAGCTAAGCGAAGTCTTTTCATAGTTCAGTGGGCAAAGATGCATGAAGTACATGAGTGGACGAGGAGCAGCAGATGAGGAGCAGTAGACGTGGAGTAGCTGTAGGTTAAGTTCCTACGTGGGAGTGATCTGAAACGCTCTTTGATTAGGAAGGTCCTTTGTGATGCCAGACAGAGGACGCTTAATAGAAACCACCTTGGAATCGTGGTCTGAAACTCTTGCTGGCGAAGTGTACAGCCTTTGCCAAATGTATTAGGCACCCTTATGTTTTCGTCTTTCCTGCCAAAAAAAACTTATCGGAAGTAATTAGTTTGAATTTTACGTTTTTCGGCGACATTATCCGAGGTTGTAAACGATTTTAATTTGTTCTCTCATTTCATATTTGTTTTTTTCTTAAAGGGTGCCTAATACAAGGACAAGGGTGTATTTATAAAAAATTTGCTGCTTATGCCTTTGACTCCAGCAAGATCTCAGCAAAAGGAAACCAAATTCTGCTTCTGCTTCAACTCTGAAGATTCTACAGAGGTTATTAGACTGAATTCACATTCTTTTTTACAGTAATCGACTGGATGGCGCAGTTGGTTAAGTGCCTGCTCTAATTTAGAGGAGTCCCAGGTTCGAATCCCTTTGAAAGCAAAGTTAATACGCTTTTATCCGGTTTTTCAAAACTGGTCCAGTTCACCATTTGCCGTTGGAATCCAATTAACGCCACTATCACTGGAGCGGTGGATCAGTGGTTTTAGTCTGACTCTGGGTATCGCAATGGACCGACATGGTCTAAGTGTGCTGGTGACTTCACTAGCAGCCCCATAACCTAACCTAACCTAATCTAGACTGAAATCACATTCTTCCTTCCATTAGACGAAGTCAGGAAATCCACAGCTCCTGTCATACGAAAAGAATGATAACCCTGCTTCTTTCAGAAATACGAAAATTCATTGGTTTGTATCTTTGCTGTCGATCACTACCTTACCGACCATTCTTTCAGAAACTACTTCAAAATGAAGTTGCATTTTTCTGTTAAGAGAAGAGGTTTCTATTATTTCGCAGTTTTAAACTTCGAAGTTTGATTTTTCATGATCACAATTAGCAGTTTTGTTTTTCGATAAAAACAAGCACAGACATATTTTCTCGTCAAGAAAGTTTTCGCCTGATATCTGGAATCTCCTCTTTAGAGTTGGGCAATCGCGGAGCAGAGCAGATGGGAAACAAATTGTTGTCCTTCCTCGTCCTTGCAACAGTCACTGTGGGCAGTCTGTGACTTCCAAAAACAATGCCTCCATCCCTGTGACTGAGGTCATTGCCAGATCTGCTGAAAAAAAATGAGTAAAATTGAGATTTTGACATAACGTCACAAAAATGAAAAAGAGGACTTTTCCAACCGACTGACGCAAATAAATGATAAAATCGAATGCGTCCATTCACAACGCCATCACATTTCAGTCATTTTAATGATAAAATATCAAGAAAATTGATTTTCAAAAAATTGCCACTTGTCAGGATCAGTTGTGTATACGAAACCAATTTTTCAAGTCTTTCTTTCGAGAGGAGAAGCCTCTTAAGTGTCGCTTACTGCCAGAGTTTTTGAATCCACCATAATCTTTGAGAAGTAATTTCTGTAACGAAGACCAGTTTTTCGGCCGAAGCCGAAACCGAAGACGAAGCCGAAGCCGAAGCCGAAGCCGAAGCCGAAGCAGAAGCCGAAGCCGAAGCCGAAGCCGAAGCCGAAGCCGAAGCCGAAGCCGAAGCCGAAACCGAAACCGAAGCCGAAGCCGAAGCCGAAGCCGAAGCCGAAGCCGAAGCCAAAGCCGAAGCCGAAGCCGAAGCCGAAGCCGAAGCCGAAGCCGAAGCCGAAGCTGAAGCCAAAGCCGAAGCCAAAGCCGAAGCCGAAGCCGAAGCCGAAGTCGAAGCCGAAGCCGAAGCCGAAACCGAAAACGAAGCCGAAGCCGAAGCCGAAGCAGAAGCCGAAGCCGAAGCCGAAGCCAAAGCCAAAGCCAAAGCCGAAGCCGAAGCCGAAGCCGAAGCCGAAGCCGAAGCCAAAGCCGAAGCCGAAGCCGAAGCCGAAGCCGAAGCCGAAGCCGAAGACGAAGCCGAAGCCGAAACCGAAGCCGAAGCCGAAGCCGAAGCAGAAGCCGAAGCCGAAGCCAAAGCCGAAGCCGAAGCCGAACGTTCGTTCGGACTCTATTGTCAGTCGGAGTCTGTTACCTTTCCTTGGAGGACATGAACAGAATCGTTCCTGACGCATTTGCAATGTCTTTGACCTCTCAAAACATGTGGAAGAGAAGCTGTTACTGTGTCATCCCAAAGTCCTGACAAATTTTATTGCTAACACACTTCCACAGATTATGTACAGATTATGCAACCAAAATCGATTAACCCATAAACAGAAGCTGTGCGCTACGATGAACCGGCGCTTGTTTTCTCGAAAACATCATAAAAACTTTTCTCTGAAACTGTTATCCTCCAAAAAAACACATAAAGACAGACGTTTTCCTTCCCAACGAGTTCCTTGTTTGGTGTCCATGCACGTATGGATAGTTTGAGAGTGTCTCTAGTCCTGCCAGTGACTCAGACACACAGTGTTGAGGTGCAGATTTGAAAGAACATAAGTTTGTTCTTTTGCACCTCAACACTGTGTGTCTGTGATTGTCTAAGTGATTTGAGATGAAGGTATCCTATCCACCCACAAGTGGAATTGACATGTCTGCAGTGGAGTTTCGAACAGCTGTCAAATGAAAGTTTCGAGCAGCTGTCAAATGCATAACTTTGAGTGGGAAAAAAGTTTTTGAACAATGTATCGATGCCGCGATACTCAAGGTTATTGACAAGGAATTGACAAAAATGAAATTGCACACGTCTCCTCGAGCTGAGAAGTTCAACTGCAATCGACTTTGTCCTCTTTTTTTTTTGGGCACAATGGAGTCATGGTGGTTTAAGTGAGCCGTTGACATGTTTTTATGTCAGCAAGGGCACCCATCTACCTAACTTTGTCGTCCATTGCAAGTTTTGCGGCGCCTCCTCCAACTGCATCCAACCACCAAGACTGAGAACTCCTTTTCCTAGTCAAATTAATGACCATTCCCAACTAACAAGCGCCGGATTGAGGAGCAAAAACAAAAATCCTTAATAACCCATAAAAAGCGAAATGTTAATGGGTTTCCTTTACGAAGGTCAAAATGTCATTAACAAAGGAGCTATCAGCCGTTTTGTAGTTACCCCGAGAGACTCATGCTGCCACTGCCACTGCAAACCGATTATGAGAGTAATGTTGTCCCATAAAAAAAAACTGCATTACGCTTCTTGCACTTTCCTCATTTCTTGTCAAAGCTCTGGCGGCAACCCTAACCCAACACACAGGCACAGACACGGACCACCCACTCGACACGGGAAGCCCGAAGGAAACACTCGCAATTACAAATTGACAAAAGAGATTTATGTTTCAGGGTTTTTTCTCCTTTTGCCGACTGTGTACAGCCCCCATTCATTCACTCTTTCACTCGCGCCCGGTAGCTTTCGCTAGCGTTTTTCCTGTTCTTTAACTTTCCTCCGATTTATCCTTAGGTCACGTGCTGGCAATACGAAAGGGGCGTTTAATGTGCCCCAGCTCATTCATCGCCTTGAGTGGAGATTTACATGTTCAACTGCAATACAGCACGGCCCTGGCTGCCGGTGCGGAGTATCTGAATCGAATAAATGCCACGCAGCCACCGCCAACGAGCCCCGGTGCAACGTCATTAACCATCAACGCCACCTCCACCACCAATGCGACGACCACGACCAGAAGCACCACCACCACCAGCCATGCCGTGAGCACCATACAGGAGCAGGATAATGCGCTAACGAACCTTGTCATTAGCCTAATGACAAAAAATGGAACCGCCGAGACGGTCGCTAACATAACCCTGTTCCCTGATCCGAGGAACAACGTAACACAAATCTCAGTGCCATGTCAGACCTTTTATCGGGGGGGCGTGTACACCCTGCACGTTGTATCCGGCGATGGTTCGACGGAGGCAAGTGCGAACGATGACGAACGATTGAAACAACAATTGGACGTCCGGTGGCCGGTGGCGAAAATGCAAGTCACTCCCAAACGTCTCGTCACATACCCGGAGCTCACCGTCGAGGTCAGGCTGTCCTTTGACCAAGTGGCATGCGATCTCGGCGGCAGGATGATGAGTCTGATGAATCTGCCCGAATTCTGGCTGGAATTAATTTACTGTGGCAAGGAGATTACGTGCGCCAGCCATAACGACTCGAAAGGCAATATCCTCTACGCAGAGGAGATCAGGGGCTTTCCCAAAAACAAACTAATTAAGTTGCGCTGTGAGCTCTTCGGATTAGCTGGTAATTATGCGGTCAGGCTGCGCCCGATCCCGCCCACACCGGCAGAGGTTACGGCTGTCGAGTACATCAGCGTTGATTGGAGTGATAAGTTCGTGTTCAATGTGTACGCGCGAAGTATATTCCCTTGTGATCCACACACCGGAATCGGTGTCCTCTACGAATACCCGGCGTGTATCCTCGACCAGGGCGACCGGGTGCGTTTGTTTGCTAAGCTGCGTGCTGATGTGGCATCCCTGAAGCCGCCCACATCGTTGCACTACGTGGCCGAGCAACGGGTGGTCAAGAGCCAGTACTCGTTGTATTTTAATTGTGACCTCTTCTCGGAGAAGTACGTTGAGTACTGCTTCGTGTACGTCAGTCAGGGCATTTCTGGGGCCGTTGCCGACGTCCGCATGGACTGTGTGCCAACGTTGCCTGTAAAAGGTGAGTCCGATGGGTGATGGAGCGCACCTACGGATCAAATTGGATATGTGATTTTTAATTACTTGTGCACTTGCAGAATCGGACACTGGCGGCTGGGGACCGTGGAGCGAATGGACTGCATGCTCGACTAATTGTTTGGGCGGAACCCGGAATCGATATAGGTTTTGCGACTCACCGCCTCCCCGATACGGGGCGAAGTTCTGCGAGGTAAGTTCTGTGTCAGTGTCGGGTTGTTATGAAAAGTTTTTGTTTACAGTCACACACCACACCACACCGCCCTCGCTGATGGGTGTTTCGTATTGTTCTCCTTCTGTGGCCTTTTTTTTGCAGAGCAAACACATATTTTCCATGAGACAGCGTTTGTTCGCATTTGCTGGCGTGTTTTTGATACCAATCGCAGAGACAGGGTGTTCCGCAAAATTTCGCTCGAGGATTCATGCATCACGGGGATTTTGGTCTTCTCGGGGGTTTTAATTTATTCCCCTCTACTGTCCACTTTCGGGAATAAATTTCGTATTTTCGAGTGGACCACCGTTGGCATTTGTCATTCACGGGAACTCACGTTGTGGTCGGATTTGCTGGGATGTGGGGCTTTTGTGTTTATCTCGGAAAGGATTTTGACAGTTTGAATTGAATTAAGGAGAGGAGACTGGAAATAGAATGACGGAGGTTGTGCCGCTCAGGGAGAATGCTGTCAGCATTTCAGAAGTGGGAAACTCTTACGTACTTTGGAAAGTGGAAGAAGGTTTGAAGGATCGTCCAGAGATTAACCACTTATCTTTTTTGGTGCTACCTCTCTGACTCCTTCTTCTTCTTTGTACAGTCCGGGGTGTGCACTTCTTCTTCTTCTGATTCTTCTTCTTCTTTTTCTTCTTTTTCTTCTTTTTCTTCTTCTTCTTCCTTTTCTTCTTCTTCCTCTTCTTCTTCTTCATCTTCTCATTCTTCTTCTTCTCCTTCATCTTCTCCTTCTTCTTCTTCTTCTTCTTCCTCTTCTTCTACTTTTTCTTCTTCTTAGGGCGCTACAGTAAACCAACTTGACATCCTCATTTCATTTGACTTAATTTCAGTTCTTCTTCTTCTTAGGGGGCTACAGTCCGTGGTGAACCTGGGCCTCACTCTCCAGTCAGCATAATCTCTCGCCATCTGTCTCCAGTTTCGCACACCAAGCCTTCCGAGATACGACTGGATGGCGCAGTGCCTAACTCAAGTTAGAGGGGTCCCAGGTTCGAATCCCTGTGAAAGCAAAGTTAACACGCTTTTAACCGGTTTTTCAAATCGTGGCCATTTGCTGTTGGGATCAAATTAACGGCACTATATCACTGGAACGGTCGATCAGTGGTAGTATTTTTTTAGTTGTTGTAACATCCCTGTGGGCGCCGTGGCGTAGTGGGTAGGTGCGTCGACTCCTACGCTCGAGGTCTAAGGTTCGAATCTCGAAAAAAACATCAAACATTTTTTCACGGCAAACATTTATATTGGTCCAAGTGTGCTGGTGAATTCACTAGAAACCGCCTAACCCACCTACCTATTGCTGAACCCTGAATACACAGGGATGTTACTTACTTACTTACCAGGCCTACGACCCGTGGAGGGTCCGGGCCAGAGACATCGTTGTCTTCCATCGTTGACGGTCCTGGGCACGCTGCTTCCAGTCATCAAGGCCAAGCTGTCTTATGTCCGCGATGACTTGGTCTTTCTACCGGAGGTTCAGTCTTCCTCTCCTTCTCGAAGCAGGAGGCTCGGATTCGAAGACCCTCTTAGCTGGAGCGTTGTTGTCCATGCGCTCGATGTGGCCGAGCCAGTGCAGTCAACGGATTTTTGCATTCCGGACTACGTCCACATCCTGGTACAGCTCATAGAGCTCGCGGTTGTGTCTTCTTCTCCACCCGCTAAGGGGCTATCTCCCACAACACTTCGCCAAGGGAGATAGCGAAGGTCATGTCGATCGACATGTGGGGTGAGCAGGCGGACTTGTGCCAACAACAACAGGCACCCTCGGGTTCTTGACAAACCTGCATCGCCAAACGACACTGGAAGGGTGTTGTTTCGTGTTAGGGCTAAGCTAATATAACAAATGGCCTCCTCGCATACGGGACCATATATCCGACGTAGAATTTTTCTTTCGAAGGCACGAAGAATCAGCTCTGGTTTTCTACTTAGTGTCCAGCTTTCGGCTCCATGTAGCAGGACTGGATGGATCCGGAAATCAAGATAGTTTCAAGAGTAGCGGCTGAAGGCCGACTAAGTGGCAACACAATGAACCCTTGGGTCTAAGTGAATCCTTCACCTGTGAGGGAAGCCACCTTACTTACCTATAATAATGATAATGGCAGCGCTACAGTCCGAGGTGGACCTGGGCCTAGCTTCTCTGCAACCACTCGTGTTGTGCGTGCTATTGTTCTTTCACGAGTGGAGGGGACCTACAGTTTAATGCCGACTCCGGACGGCGAGATTCAGAAGCTTTTTCTAGACAGTTTTAGTCTTTGAGCATTGTCAATGACTCGAAAGAGGTGGAGCCGTGAAAAAATGATAAAATAGACGAACCGACAACATCGAGCGTAGGAGTCGATGCACTTACCCCCTACGCTCCGTCGCCCACCTCTATAGTTGTTGCAAGAGGTAAAATCGCCTTTTTTGTGTATCCGGACAGGGATGTTACAACAACTAAAAAAAATTGGATTCCAACAAGTGCTGCCCATTAATCCCCCACCAACAGAGCATAACGGTAATAAAACATTTCAACGGCAAACATAATTTGCCAAAGGCTAGAGAAAAGTTCAACTTCCACTCAAAGTCATCATCATCAGAAAGAGAGAGTGAGTGAGAGAGAGATTAAATTCCCCTCAAAAGCAGCGCTTAATTAAGATCACCCGCAAGCTACAGCACTCAGCTCGTCGAATTCAATTCCAATCGAATCACCGAGCAATTGGTTGCATCCCTCTGATGAGCAGCTCTCATGCCCTCCATCCGAACCGTAACCACGTAATGGATTATCGATGACCTGTTAAAGTTCATTGCGAAGCACCCTGCATTTAAAGTTCACACAAAGAAGTCTCTCCACATTTTTAATCATACACCCGGTAAGGGTACTCGGTCCTTATCTGACATAATACTCCGGTGGGGTGAGGATGTTGCTGTTGTGCTGTTGTGGCGTGGAGTCAAGTTTCGAATAGTGCTAGTATAACCATTGTTTGGTTGTCTGACGAAAAAATATAACCTCCCAGTCCACATGCACTGTTTTTGCTCTGCATATTCCAGATAAAGTCTCTGCTGTGCTCAGCTCTTCCGAGGGAGTGTGCTGCTGCTGGTGGTGGTTTGGCTTTATTAAGCAGGATAAAAGGGGATAATCAACGTGTGGTGGAATTGCATCAGCCTCGAATAGCCCCCATTTATTGTGAGGGTTTTGCATCCAAAGAAATTGCAGATATAAATTTTTCGATTGAGTTGAAGCGGCTTTATTTCTTGTTGTTGCCGGAGGGGGAGGGTGCGATGGAATCTAGTGAATGGAAGGACGTGTTAAACTCTAAAAAACTTTTCCAGGGCAACTCACTTATGAAAGAATCTCTCGAAGGACTTAATTTTCAATGGGAACACAGCTTATTCATCGTGTTTTGTGCAGTCGGTGGAGCCATGCCTGTGCCCTAAACGTTCTTGAGCTTAGTTCCTCACTGGGAAGCAGACAAATTTCCCTCAGAATGTTCGTTAGCAACCGTCCTGGTTACAGGCTAATCAATACCGACAAGAAATTCCCGTTCACTGAACGAAATTCCCCTCAGTCTGTGCGAATTTGTCGACTTCAAAGGCAGCACGTCAGGAGAATACGTTCATCATCAATCAACAACAGCCGGCGTCATCAACAAAATGCCTCCAAAGAAGGGAAAAGGAGGCAAAGGCAAGAACAAGGACAAGGGGGATAAGGACAAGCTAACGCAAGTCGACCGCACCTTCTACGAGCTGACAATCACAGATCTGAACAACAAGCTAGCCCACCTTCGCAGTCACTTGGTGAAGCTCGAAGAGACGAATGAAGAGCTCACCGAGACAGTTCGTTCGATGAACGAAGACCGGAACGATGTGACGGCCTACCTCGACAGAACTTTAACCCAAAAGATTGACACCATCAATGAAATGGAGGAGCGAATAACTGAGCTGTCAAAACTCCGCGACACCGAGAACAAGGAGCTGACCGAACGAATCAAGGAGTGGGAGTCCAAGTACAAGGCCCTGCACGAGCAGCTGACATCCGAAATCAAGCTGCTGAATGGAAAGCTGAATTCGCTGGAGGAGTTCCGTGTCCAGCGCGACCTGCTTTTGGCCAAGTTCGACGAGCAGGAGGCGGATCTGAAGGAAAACCAACGGATGCACAAGGAGGCAATGAACAACATGGAGCAGAAGGCGATCATTGAAAAGGACGCCCTCAAGAAGGAGGTGGAGAGCAAGCTGCTTCAGCTGTCCGAAGACTTCACGAGGTCGAGCGAGATTCGAAATGCCGGCTACACCCGGCGGCTGATTCGGGAGAACATCTCCCTGACCAAGGAGATCGATAGCCTCATCCTCTCCCAGATGAGAATGCTGCAGGAGCACACCGAAGCGATGGAGAAGGCGAAGAGGATGGACGAGGAGCTGGCAACCAACGAGGAGATGAAGCAACGCTTGATGCTGAGTTGCCAGAACAAAATCGAGATCATCGAGAGGCTGACCACGTCGTACGAGTCCCTCAAGGTGAAGTACGTCAATCTACAGAAGTACCGGAAGCTCTACGAGAACCAGGTCAAGAAGGACATCTGCGAGAAGTTCGCCTACAACGACATGCTCAACAAAACCCGGATCCTCAAGCAGCGCATTGAGACCCTGAAGCACGAGAAGTGCAAGCTCATTGGAATGCACCAGCAGCACGAAATGGAGCTGATGAAACTCCACGAGATAATCAACGGCCTTCGGCTCACTGTGCACGCCGCCGTCGAGGACAAGCAACCAGTTGTGGGTGTCAAGCGAAAGAATCTTCTCTGCGAACTCCTGGGCATCCTTGCAGAGTATTCCGAGACTCCCAGGGACATTCCGTCGGTGCAGACCATGTCGTCCGAGATATCCACTTATCGACCGGGCACCATGGGCTTCCTCAGGCGCTCCGGTTCGTCCCTGATGGATGTGTTCAAGCGGGAGGCACGCAAGGTCACCTCAGCTGAGCGTATATCCCCGGATTTCAAGAAGAAGGGCATGGTGGGGAAGGTGACACCACAGGAGCACAGTGTTGATGGAGACACCCTGCTGGACGTTGAATATGGATCGACTTATTACATGGCATCAACGCCGGAGGACCTCGAGCTGCCACCGGAGGAGGAGAAGGACGAAGACGATGGCGCCGGCGGCGACTATGGATCAACGTCCACTGGGGAGAGTGGGCAATCGTTGAGAAGACAGTTGACAGCAACCAAGGAACCATCTCCAAAGACGTCGGAAACAATTACCGAGCCACTGTCAACGGAGACCTTGGGAGAGGCTGAAGTTGAAGGGGAGTATGAAGACTATGAGGAGGAAGAGGTTGAAGATTCTAGTCATTTCTTTTATTGATGAGGGGGGGTTTTGCTTTTGAATAAAGAATTTCAAGTTTTGGTGGAAAACTTTGGGTGAAAATAGTCTAAAATGTTGTCTTTGTTCTGATTTGTCGCCTGGAATTCTTGCAAGACGCTTGCTGGTATTAGAAGGAGCTTCCTGTGAGCTGCTGCAAGTCCTTCCATGAGCTCCAGTTCAATCTAAAGGCAAGGATCTTAAAGATTGACTTGGGAAGTCGCTGTCTGATCGAGATGTAGCAGAGATGTAGTCGAGGTGTAGCTGATCCCTCTGAAGTTAGTCCTTGTTTCTGGCGTCCCTGGAATGGATTTAATGAGATGTGGCTGACCTCCTGCGGAGTGGATCACTTGTTTTTGTTTTTCATACTGAACCTGATCCCACTTAGACTTTTTTTCATCCGAAGGAAAAGGCTAGAGATCACTCGGGAGAGTGTCGATAAGGTGGCTCTGATGAAGCTCTGATGTGTCTGCTGTTTGCGAACAAAACTCTGCATCAACTGGCAGGAATTTTTTTTAAATTCAGTCCAAAATACTCGTACAAGCCTAGAGTTCACACAGGGCATTGTCGGTAAGGAAGCAGGTTGATGAAGCTCTGATGTAGATCAGAGAAGAGACTGTCGGTAAGGATGAGACTGTGATGTGTCTGGTGTTTCGAACGCAACTCTGTATCGAGTGGCAGGAAACTTTGCTAGGTTTAGTCCTTAATCCAAGCCTAGAGCTCATACGGACACTGTCGGTAATGAGGTAAACTGTTGCAGCTCTGATGTGGATCATGCGGGGCACTGTTGGTGTGGATGAGGCTCTGATGTGTCTGGTGTTTGCGAATGCAACTCTATATCGAGTGTATGTATATTCAGTTTTAAGTACAAGCCTAGAGACCTGTCGGTAAGGAGGTATCCCGATGAATCTCTGGTGTGTCTGGTGGTTTGCGATCATAATTTCTTTCAAGTGGCGAAAATCTTTGCTAAATTCAGTCCTAAATAGAACCTTAAAGCTCATATCGGCACTGTCGGAAAAGAAGCACCCACAGTTGAAGATCTGGTGTGGATCACAGAGATCACAGAGAGCATTCTCGATAAGCCTGATGGGTGTTGGTGGTGTTTGGGAATGAAACTCTGTATCGAGTGCCACGAGTCTTTGCTAAATTCAGTTCTAAATACAAACTTAGAGACCTGTCGGTAAGGAGGCATCCGGATGAATTTCTGATGTGTTTGGTGTTTGCGAACGCAACTCTGTAACAACAAGTGGTGGGAATCCTTGCTAAATACAGTCTCTTACAAGTTGAGAGGCTTCTTGCAGTCGCCCAGTAATTATTTGATCCAAAATAAGCTGAGAATCTTGGACAAATTTCAAGGATTTGAGTGTGGTTAGCTCGAGCACTGATTTATTCTCACGAAATTGCTGTTGAATACCAAATGCTCTCTGTCTCCTTGCCTCAAATTGAATTCAATTCCCTTAGTTTGGGCTCAAGCACACAATTTCTTTGAGTCGGTTTTTTGTAAATAATGCTCGGTTTTTTCTGAACCACGACGGCATTCCAAGGAGCACAGTAGACAATTGAACTGCTGCTGCTGTTGTCGACGACAATGTTGACATCAAAACAGACAACCGAACCGACAAAGAAATATACGTACAGAAATCATCACAACCCTGATCTAAGAAATCATCTCTCGCCCTACCTCCACCTTGCGAAGAAGGACTCAATTCTGAAGCACAAACGCCAGCCAAAATGGAATTCAAGTCAACTAGCACTCCTATTCATGAGGCACAATTGCGATCTCTATTACATCGCCATGGAACGGTTGGATTACGACCATCCCGCCCCCGTGAAGGATAACCATTGAATGGCCAAAAGAAGGACGAATTTCCTTGTCAGTATCACACTGTGAGTGTACAATTCGAAGAATAACCTCATTGATTGACTCGCACACAGGGTGTCTGTGTCGTGTGTCCTGCACTTAACCTCCTTTAAAGGACGAAAAAAGAAAAAACCCTTAATCTACTTATTTTTCAATTTGTCGCCCCCATACACAAGCACATGCACGCGTTTTTTTCATTCTTCTCTGTTCTTCATCTACTCTCTCACTCTCAAGGGTCCATCGGTGGAAACGGAAAAATGCGGAAAATCCATATCAGACACTTGGGATTGTATTTACGAATCAACAGGAAAATCCTCAATAGCAAATCGCACCGATGTCTCACAGGAAATCGGCCCCGGCTGCCGTTGTGGATGTATCGTACATCTGGGATCCTCGAAACCGAAACGTATCATTGCTGGCGCAACACAAAGCTGTCCCGGTCGTTCATTTTGGCTGATTCAAGTGAGTATTACAATTTAAAATTATTTATTAAATTTTCTCTCTTTCGCTTGCTTCCGTTACGGCACACATACGCGCACGTAAATAAACATAAATAAACGATCCCTAGATGCCATCATCGATGGTGGTGTGTAAGGAAAGTGATTTCGACGTCTGTACTGCTGTAACCCCACGACGAGAGGCGTCAGCAGTCCAACTGTCACCCTTCCACACACAAAAAGAAAGGAGAATGAAGGGAATTGGGTTTTCTTTTCGGGGGGAGGGGACGTTTGGGACAATCGTTTCGAGGATTCCAACATTTTGCAAATACCTTCATATGACCGGAAAAAATGCCACACACCCTCATGCATGGCGGTCCACAGCAACCACCGTCATCCCATCATCATCATCATCGCCGCCCCACTTGGTTTTCCGATCGTATTTGACTTTCCAACCGATAAAAATCACATTAAGGCCCGTCTTGGGTAACTGAATCGAATGCGGGGAGTGTCGGAGAGAGGGCTTCGACAGATTTTAACACAATTAAGTGTCATTCGAGGGAGGAGCCATGTGGAGCGAGAGTGTGCTCTGGCGACCACTCGATAATTATAAATTTTACGCGTCGGTAATAGAAAAAAGCTAGGTTAAGACCGTAAATTACTTGGCGGGTCGTTAAGTTGAAATAGTTTTATCGAGCGTGTACGAGGGAAATTTCATTTCATCCCCCCCACCTCACCATCGCCCACATAAAGGTGTGGATCGAATCCGTATGTGCGATGGGGTGGACTATAAATTGCTTCAAATGGCAATTTTCAAGGAACTTGTTTTGGGCACGTCGGCAAACGGGGCAACGGAGCAACGACAAGGGAACACACACCGGCATCCGAGGGAGAGAGAAGGAGAGGATGCTCTCACTGTTCAGCTGAAGTAAATCTGATTACAGGTGGAAACTTGGTACTCGATTAGGGATTTGATGGAGTTTCCGTAATGGAAAAAGTTATCTGAAATTTTTTGGTTAACTAGTTTTAGGTTATGGCCCAACATTTCAATAATAAAAAACACAGAGTGTCGATAGAGGCGATAGATTACATCCCATCTATCCTTATCACCTTCTCTATTGCCCCGAAGAAGAAGTGGGGGGGAATAGAAGGAGTAATCTTCTTGAGAGAGCGAGCGAGTTTATTTGATATAAACTTTGTTTTCAGTTTCCGACGGAAGACAAGTGGGTGGGTGATAGTTTCTGAGTTTTTTTTGAAGAAGAAGAAAAGCCAACAACGGGATAGCATCTTATTGATTTGAAATCTCGACACAGACAAATTGGAAGTGTATACGTTGAGGACACAGTGAAAACATCCTGGGGGTCACAATTTGCATCGGGCACGGAAGCCGGAGTGGGACGCTTGTGTTCGGGGCGAAAGTTAAACCTTTCAGAATTGATTCGTTTGCTTTCAATGCTGTGATGTTGGTAAGAGGTTTATTGATCCGGTCGTCAAAGGAACAGTTCACTAGATTGGTTTGTTGCATGGCCGGTTGATTTTGGTTATGATGGTGGTGAGTGAAGGATGGTTTGTTGTTTTCTGTGGACCAGCCTAATTGTATACAACAGAAAAGGGGATTCGAAGGAAACCGTAACTTGTAGAGGAGTGTCCTTATCATAAGCGTCCACGTGACATGTATTGGCTCTACCGGTCGGTCGGTCAGTAGCTTCGATAAATCCTCCGTTGCCCTGATGGAACTCGGTGAATGATATTAGATGGGATATTCAATTCGTTGCCATAGGTTGTGACTTGTTAATTTATTGCATGCGGTTTGGAGTGTCATTGAAAGAGACTCCTGCCGAGACGTGATTGTTTTGTGTTAATAGACTTCAGTGTCAAGCGTGACCATTCATTTCCTGATTTCCTGAGGGAAAAATTCCCCAATTATCCTCCAGACCAATCCATTGGAGAACTTCCTTCCTCCAGGAATAAGTCACAACCGCTGTCAAATAATTCCGCTCCTCTTTGATTTCTTCCTCGGCTTTTCTCCTTCTTGTGGCCGGTGTGAACCTGGGCCTCAACGAACATGCCCCTTCAGCTGCACGATCCCTCGCTGGTTGTCTTCGATTGCTCTCTCCAAGTTGGTTAAGGTCGCTCTCTACTTGTGTGCGCCATCTTAGGCGTGGACGTCGCGTTGGTTTAGAGTCCAGCTGTCTCCAATTGCACCCATCATGTTGCTTGAGGTTGTTCTCTACTTGTGTGCACCTCCTTGGACATGGACGTCCTCTGTTGCGTTATCCCACAGGATCAGAGTCCAGATGTTTCCATTTCCGCCCATCATTTTAGTTGAGGTCGCTTTGCACTTGTGTGCGCCAACTTAGACCTTCAGATGGTTCAGAGTCGAAGATTCTTAGGGCCGAAGCAGGCGCTCTACCTACCCCTGGACATCTAAGGCGTTGTCTAGAGCACATCCCGAAGATTTTTAGGGCCGGAGCAGGCGCTCCACCTAGGCCGGGACATCTGAGGCGTTGTCTAGAGCACATCCCGAAGATTCTTAGGGCCGGAGCAGGCGCTCCACCTAGGCCGGAACATCTGAGGCGTTGTCTAGAGCACATCCCGAAGATTCTTAGTGCCGAATCAGGCGCTCCACCTAGGCCGGAACATCTGAGACGTTGTCTAGACCCATGTCGCTGCACATCCAGAAGATTCTTAAGGCCGGAGCAGGCGTTCTACCTAGGCCTGGACATCCCGCAAATTCTTAGGTCCGGAGCAAGCGCTCTACTTAAGCCGGACAACTAAGGCGTTGTCTAGAACACATCCCGAAGATTCTTAGGGAGGGAGCAGGCGCTCCACCTAGGCCGGGACATCTGAGGCGTTGTCTAGAGCACATCCCGAAGATTCTTAGGGGCGGAGCAGGCGCTCTACTTAAGCCGGACAACTAAGGCGTTGTCCCTGCACATCCCGCATAGTTCTCTCTTGAATCTTCCTCTTCCCCTTTCCCTTCACACTTTTTTAACCCAAAAATTCAATCCCTTTTCCAGGTCGACGGTGATGACACAATTTCCCTCGACATCAGCTTCCTGCGGCTGCCCTGTCTGTCCCAATACATCAAAATCCGTGATGGGCCATCCCTCTCATCGACTCTACTCATTGAAGTGATGGGCAGTAACAGCATTGAAGTTCCCCCGACCCTCGAGTCGACAGGCCAGCACATTCTGGTTGAATTCTACTCGGGCGACAGCAGCCTCATCGAAACCGGTTGCACCGGCGGCTTCCTGGCTAACGCTGAACAGATAGGTAAGTCCCCATGCCCAAAAGAACGTCCCCCTCACTCTCAAATCCATCCATTTTCAGTGCCAACAAATCAGACGAACAAAATCGTCGTCCGAAGTCGAGCAGTGATTCAAGCGAAGATCAGAACCAACTTCACTCTGGTCCACCTCTCCGCCGTGGTATTCGCGAGCATCATCATACTCATCAGTGCACTGCTGGGTAAGACCTCTTTTCAGTCACTCAGACTCCATCTAACTCCATCTCTTCCCTTGAAGGAGCCCAATACATCGTGCGCTACAGGAAGTACCATCTGGCGATCAGCGAACGGCACGACCACACGTCGCCAGTCCACACGCCAAGGGCCTCCATGGGTTCCCTTCACAATCCCCCATCCAGGGCAGTGTCAACAACGACTCTCCTGTCAGAAGTGATCTATCTGGTGAAGATGCGCCCCAAGAGGCAGTTGAGGCACTCCATCTTGAGGGAAAGCGTTGACGCGGAAAACTTAGCCAAAGAGACCGAATTCAATGACTCTGACAAGCTGACCAAGTGGTACTTGCCTTCAATTTGCTTCAGACAGGTCTTGACACCCTTTTTCTTTTCAGTGACGAAATGGGTAGCAACTCAAGCATCGTGACACTTCGCAACGAAGCCGTGGCTGAGGATAGCCTCCCAGACAGCCCGGAAGATCGAAAAGACTCAGCGTCCATTTTATCCGGCGTGAGTTCATCGGCCAGTCACTCATTACGCTTAAGTAAACATTCCAAATATCCCGATAGGGACGATGGGACGCTGAAAAGAAAAAGCCTCTCACCCAACGACGACTCCATTGAGAGCTCATCGCTCCGATCCCGCTCGATCAGGGACAGCGACCGCTTCAGTCAACTGGACACCAAGAGTATAACGATCTCCTTAACAAATGTGAGTCTGATTCTTCCCTCGGGAATGCTCAAGATCTCCTGAAATATTCTGTGTCTCATTTCAGGGTTGTTATTCACCAGCAACGAGCATCATCAGCACAGCCACCATCCGGACAACCAATCAGAAGGAGAGCAAGGAGAAGCAGAACCGCAAGAAGCTCCTGGCCCGTCCTGGATCGGAGTTTTCGCTCACGAATCCCGAGGAACTGGAGCTCGACTACTACGACTACAATGTGATCAATGCGGGAGCAGCACCCGGCTCGTACCTCGGCATGGATCCGGCATACCTCGTGTGGATTCCCCCAATGGATGACGAGACAGTTTTGAACGACGCCAACAAGACCCCTGAGCCGATCTACGAGGAGATCCTGCCACGGGTAAACAGCCTCAGCCCAGGCAGCAACACAGAGACCCCAGACTCGGAGATCAACCACAGCAGTGGCACATCAAAGCCGACCACCTCGCCAAACGAGACGAATCTCAAGAACGTTCTGATCCAGAAGAGCCTCGCGTCTTCGGTCTCCCGCGACGGAACGCCGATGCTGAATGTGCGACGCAACAAAGCTGCCAATCGCAGCTCTGTGCACGAGAAGGAAACTCGACGCATGTCAGACTGCAATTCGGAGAAGGAAACGGCTGTGGTCAAGTCCCCGAGTGATCTGCAGGATTTCTACGAAATGGACGATATCCAGTTTGCCGACGACGAGAGCGATGCGGAGCAGGGTAAAGTTCTAGCGCCTCGAGTCAGCTACTTGAAGACGGTGGCCATTGATAATCAATCGATTGCCTCCAGCACGGAACAGATAGCTCTTTAGATGTCGTTTGCCACGCAGGCCATAGTTACGTTGTACATAAGAGAGAGAGGATATAACCCTTAAGTAGATCTTACATTGGCTAGGTTTAAGTAGACTAATTAGGAAAGCACACATATGTATTTCAAATTCAAAAGGAACCACTAAAGCGATGGGGAGGAAGTGAGGCATGTTGCCTACTCCAGTGCCGGCAAATGGTGACTGGAGAAGATTCAATTTTCACTGGTATTCGAACCTGGGACCCCTCTAACTTGGGGCAGACACTTAACCAACTGCGCCATCCAGTCGTCTTACAGTCTGTCTCACTTCACTCTTCATCTCGCTAGTGGAACCTTGTAACTCACCTACTGCATAATATCATCATTAACTGTGTACCTTCTAAGAGAAACTATTCAACCAAATACTTGTTTAAGCGTTCTACACCCACTAATACATAACCTCAAACGAAAATAATATCAGAAACCAAAAGAAATGCATATTTAGTAAACGTTACAGCAGAAGATAGATATATACTCCCCAGACATTTACGTATCACTGCCATAGAAGTTCCCGAATTCGAATGACACCAAAACCCACCCCTCCGACGATGATTTTCTCTCCACCAGAGGTCACCCGATTCGCAACGTACTTTCTTTGAATTCAAAACCTTCGGACCACTTAACTCGAGTGCTTTATTTAAGGAAAAGAAACGCAATATTTATGTAAATCTAAATATACACGAAAATCTATTTATTTTTTGTTCTTTTCGAGAGATTAGACCCTTTGGCTATGTATTTACGTGTAAATTTGTTAACTATTTCTCCCCTATTGCTACGATCCCAGAGATAATCAAAAGAAAGAAACTTCACAGCTTCAAGGCTGACAAGAATACGCTTCTAACTTATTGGCAATTGATTTTTAAATTAAAATAGACTAGGGAAATGTTAGCTAAGAGTACAGATGTAGAGGACGTAGAATGCACACCGGTGTTTGTGGGTGTGTGTTGTTTTTCGCTTTGAGTTGATTGTTATATTTGTAGGCTTAAGGAATACGCCCCTGCCCCCAAACATCTTTAGATCGCAGAAAGGACAGGAAGGAGGATCCAAAGATGTTCCGGAATTTCAAATAATCTGTACAATAAACACACAAATCTCACAGATATTTCCTAGACGTAAGCACATAATCCAGGATAGAATTGCACATTCTTTCAACTTAAGTAGAGGCTTTAACTACCAACAGAAACAGAAATCTATTTATACAATTTAGTGTTATTCTGTAAATAAATTAACGACATAAGTTTATGAAAATGTAAATAAATTATTTTCCACATTTACCGTCTTTCTCTTGTACCGAAGAAGCTGCTCCACGCTCGTCTTCCAACCGCCACAGTGGCCCAGACATCTCCCAGACATCTCCCAGACTTATGGGCATGGAAAGAGGAGTTAGTTCCCACCTTGCATGGGAATTGAGTCCACCATGCGAAAGGTTGAGTGTCGCATCTTGCAAAAGTGCAAATTCATCAAAATCCGATAAAGATCCACTGTTTGACTGGCCCACTCTGCCGAACACACCAAGAAGTATGCAAGCAATTTTTTGGAGATTGTTGCATATGCGAAGGATGTTTTGTGGGATACCTACTCATATTTCCGGTTTCCTGATGGCCTGGAGTTTTGATTTTCGATGAAAAATTGGATCTGTTTCTGAAAACAAAAAAAATCCAAGGCTAACCACTGCAATTTCGATGGGATTTCAAAGCGCTGACCCCTCAACTTTGACAAGCCACAGTTTCCAAACCAGGCGTCGCCCGGACATAAAACCGCCATTTCTGGTGTGCTGTTGACCTGAATTTTCGATCTATGTGCATTTCAGAGAATCGATTTTTTCCGCAAAAAAAAATCCAAGGCTAACCACTGCAATTTCGATGGGATCTCAAAGCGCTGACCCCTCAACTTTGACAAGCCACAGTTTCCAAACCAGGCGTCGCCCGGACATAAAACCGCCATTTCTGGTGTGCTGTTGACCTGAATTTTCGATCTATGTGCATTTCAGAGAATCGATTTTTTCCGCAAAAAAAAATCCAAGGCTAACCACTGCAATTTCGATGGGATCTCAAAGCGCTGACCCCTCAACTTTGACAAGCCACAGTTTCCAAACCAGGCGTCGCCCGGACATAAAACCGCCATTTCTGGTGTGCTGTTGACCTGAATTTTCGATCTATGTGCATTTCAGAGAATCGATTTTTTCCGCAAAAAAAAATCCAAGGCTAACCACTGCAATTTCGATGGGATCTCAAAGCGCTGACCCCTCAACTTTGACAAGCCACAGTTTCCAAACCAGGCGTCGCCCGGACATAAAACCGCCATTTCTGGTGTGCTGTTGACCTGAATTTTCGATCTATGTGCATTTCAGAGAATCGATTTTTTCCGCAAAAAAAAATCCAAGGCTAACCACTGCAATTTCGATGGGATCTCAAAGCGCTGACCCCTCAACTTTGACAAGCCACAGTTTCCAAACCAGGCGTCGCCCGGACATAAAACCGCCATTTCTGGTGTGCTGTTGACCTGAATTTTCGATCTATGTGCATTTCAGAGAATCGATTTTTTCCGCAAAAAAAAATCCAAGGCTAACCACTGCAATTTCGATGGGATCTCAAAGCGCTGACCCCTCAACTTTGACAAGCCACAGTTTCCAAACCAGGCGTCGCCCGGACATAAAACCGCCATTTCTGGTGTGCTGTTGACCTGAATTTTCGATCTATGTGCATTTCAGAGAATCGATTTTTTCCGCAAAAAAAAATCCAAGGCTAACCACTGCAATTTCGATGGGATCTCAAAGCGCTGACCCCTCAACTTTGACAAGCCACAGTTTCCAAACCAGGCGTCGCCCGGACATAAAACCGCCATTTCTGGTGTGCTGTTGACCTGAATTTTCGATCTATGTGCATTTCAGAGAATCGATTTTTTCCGCAAAAAAAAATCCAAGGCTAACCACTGCAATTTCGATGGGATCTCAAAGCGCTGACCCCTCAACTTTGACAAGCCACAGTTTCCAAACCAGGCGTCGCCCGGACATAAAACCGCCATTTCTGGTGTGCTGTTGACCTGAATTTTCGATCTATGTGCATTTCAGAGAATCGATTTTTTCCGCAAAAAAAAATCCAAGGCTAACCACTGCAATTTCGATGGGATCTCAAAGCGCTGACCCCTCAACTTTGACAAGCCACAGTTTCCAAACCAGGCGTCGCCCGGACATAAAACCGCCATTTCTGGTGTGCTGTTGACCTGAATTTTCGATCTATGTGCATTTCAGAGAATCGATTTTTTCCGCAAAAAAAAATCCAAGGCTAACCACTGCAATTTCGATGGGATCTCAAAGCGCTGACCCCTCAACTTTGACAAGCCACAGTTTCCAAACCAGGCGTCGCCCGGACATAAAACCGCCATTTCTGGTGTGCTGTTGACCTGAATTTTCGATCTATGTGCATTTCAGAGAATCGATTTTTTCCGCAAAAAAAAATCCAAGGCTAACCACTGCAATTTCGATGGGATCTCAAAGCGCTGACCCCTCAACTTTGACAAGCCACAGTTTCCAAACCAGGCGTCGCCCGGACATAAAACCGCCATTTCTGGTGTGCTGTTGACCTGAATTTTCGATCTATGTGCATTTCAGAGAATCGATTTTTTCCGCAAAAAAAAATCCAAGGCTAACCACTGCAATTTCGATGGGATCTCAAAGCGCTGACCCCTCAACTTTGACAAGCCACAGTTTCCAAACCAGGCGTCGCCCGGACATAAAACCGCCATTTCTGGTGTGCTGTTGACCTGAATTTTCGATCTATGTGCATTTCAGAGAATCGATTTTTTCCGCAAAAAAAAATCCAAGGCTAACCACTGCAATTTCGATGGGATCTCAAAGCGCTGACCCCTCAACTTTGACAAGCCACAGTTTCCAAACCAGGCGTCGCCCGGACATAAAACCGCCATTTCTGGTGTGCTGTTGACCTGAATTTTCGATCTATGTGCATTTCAGAGAATCGATTTTTTCCGCAAAAAAAAATCCAAGGCTAACCACTGCAATTTCGATGGGATCTCAAAGCGCTGACCCCTCAACTTTGACAAGCCACAGTTTCCAAACCAGGCGTCGCCCGGACATAAAACCGCCATTTCTGGTGTGCTGTTGACCTGAATTTTCGATCTATGTGCATTTCAGAGAATCGATTTTTTCCGCAAAAAAAAATCCAAGGCTAACCACTGCAATTTCGATGGGATCTCAAAGCGCTGACCCCTCAACTTTGACAAGCCACAGTTTCCAAACCAGGCGTCGCCCGGACATAAAACCGCCATTTCTGGTGTGCTGTTGACCTGAATTTTCGATCTATGTGCATTTCAGAGAATCGATTTTTTCCGCAAAAAAAAATCCAAGGCTAACCACTGCAATTTCGATGGGATCTCAAAGCGCTGACCCCTCAACTTTGACAAGCCACAGTTTCCAAACCAGGCGTCGCCCGGACATAAAACCGCCATTTCTGGTGTGCTGTTGACCTGAATTTTCGATCTATGTGCATTTCAGAGAATCGATTTTTTCCGCAAAAAAAAATCCAAGGCTAACCACTGCAATTTCGATGGGATCTCAAAGCGCTGACCCCTCAACTTTGACAAGCCACAGTTTCCAAACCAGGCGTCGCCCGGACATAAAACCGCCATTTCTGGTGTGCTGTTGACCTGAATTTTCGATCTATGTGCATTTCAGAGAATCGATTTTTTCCGCAAAAAAAAATCCAAGGCTAACCACTGCAATTTCGATGGGATCTCAAAGCGCTGACCCCTCAACTTTGACAAGCCACAGTTTCCAAACCAGGCGTCGCCCGGACATAAAACCGCCATTTCTGGTGTGCTGTTGACCTGAATTTTCGATCTATGTGCATTTCAGAGAATCGATTTTTTCCGCAAAAAAAAATCCAAGGCTAACCACTGCAATTTCGATGGGATCTCAAAGCGCTGACCCCTCAACTTTGACAAGCCACAGTTTCCAAACCAGGCGTCGCCCGGACATAAAACCGCCATTTCTGGTGTGCTGTTGACCTGAATTTTCGATCTATGTGCATTTCAGAGAATCGATTTTTTCCGCAAAAAAAAATCCAAGGCTAACCACTGCAATTTCGATGGGATCTCAAAGCGCTGACCGCTCAACTTTGACAAGCCACAGTTTCCAAACCAGGCGTCGCCCGGACATAAAACCGCCATTTCTGGTGTGCTGTTGACCTGAATTTTCGATCTATGTGCATTTCAGAGAATCGATTTTTTCCGCAAAAAAAAATCCAAGGCTAACCACTGCAATTTCGATGGGATCTCAAAGCGCTGACCCCTCAACTTTGACAAGCCACAGTTTCCAAACCAGGCGTCGCCCGGACATAAAACCGCCATTTCTGGTGTGCTGTTGACCTGAATTTTCGATCTATGTGCATTTCAGAGAATCGATTTTTTCCGCAAAAAAAAATCCAAGGCTAACCACTGCAATTTCGATGGGATCTCAAAGCGCTGACCCCTCAACTTTGACAAGCCACAGTTTCCAAACCAGGCGTCGCCCGGACATAAAACCGCCATTTCTGGTGTGCTGTTGACCTGAATTTTCGATCTATGTGCATTTCAGAGAATCGATTTTTTCCGCAAAAAAAAATCCAAGGCTAACCACTGCAATTTCGATGGGATCTCAAAGCGCTGACCGCTCAACTTTGACAAGCCACAGTTTCCAAACCAGGCGTCGCCCGGACATAAAACCGCCATTTCTGGTGTGCTGTTGACCTGAATTTTCGATCTATGTGCATTTCAGAGAATCGATTTTTTCCGCAAAAAAAAATCCAAGGCTAACCACTGCAATTTCGATGGGATCTCAAAGCGCTGACCCCTCAACTTTGACAAGCCACAGTTTCCAAACCAGGCGTCGCCCGGACATAAAACCGCCATTTCTGGTGTGCTGTTGACCTGAATTTTCGATCTATGTGCATTTCAGAGAATCGATTTTTTCCGCAAAAAAAAATCCAAGGCTAACCACTGCAATTTCGATGGGATCTCAAAGCGCTGACCCCTCAACTTTGACAAGCCACAGTTTCCAAACCAGGCGTCGCCCGGACATAAAACCGCCATTTCTGGTGTGCTGTTGACCTGAATTTTCGATCTATGTGCATTTCAGAGAATCGATTTTTTCCGCAAAAAAAAATCCAAGGCTAACCACTGCAATTTCGATGGGATCTCAAAGCGCTGACCGCTCAACTTTGACAAGCCACAGTTTCCAAACCAGGCGTCGCCCGGACATAAAACCGCCATTTCTGGTGTGCTGTTGACCTGAATTTTCGATCTATGTGCATTTCAGAGAATCGATTTTTTCCGCAAAAAAAAATCCAAGGCTAACCACTGCAATTTCGATGGGATCTCAAAGCGCTGACCGCTCAACTTTGACAAGCCACAGTTTCCAAACCAGGCGTCGCCCGGACATAAAACCGCCATTTCTGGTGTGCTGTTGACCTGAATTTTCGATCTATGTGCATTTCAGAGAATCGATTTTTTCCGCAAAAAAAAATCCAAGGCTAACCACTGCAATTTCGATGGGATCTCAAAGCGCTGACCCCTCAACTTTGACAAGCCACAGTTTCCAAACCAGGCGTCGCCCGGACATAAAACCGCCATTTCTGGTGTGCTGTTGACCTGAATTTTCGATCTATGTGCATTTCAGAGAATCGATTTTTTCCGCAAAAAAAAATCCAAGGCTAACCACTGCAATTTCGATGGGATCTCAAAGCGCTGACCCCTCAACTTTGACAAGCCACAGTTTCCAAACCAGGCGTCGCCCGGACATAAAACCGCCATTTCTGGTGTGCTGTTGACCTGAATTTTCGATCTATGTGCATTTCAGAGAATCGATTTTTTCCGCAAAAAAAAATCCAAGGCTAACCACTGCAATTTCGATGGGATCTCAAAGCGCTGACCGCTCAACTTTGACAAGCCACAGTTTCCAAACCAGGCGTCGCCCGGACATAAAACCGCCATTTCTGGTGTGCTGTTGACCTGAATTTTCGATCTATGTGCATTTCAGAGAATCGATTTTTTCCGCAAAAAAAAATCCAAGGCTAACCACTGCAATTTCGATGGGATCTCAAAGCGCTGACCCCTCAACTTTGACAAGCCACAGTTTCCAAACCAGGCGTCGCCCGGACATAAAACCGCCATTTCTGGTGTGCTGTTGACCTGAATTTTCGATCTATGTGCATTTCAGAGAATCGATTTTTTCCGCAAAAAAAAATCCAAGGCTAACCACTGCAATTTCGATGGGATCTCAAAGCGCTGACCGCTCAACTTTGACAAGCCACAGTTTCCAAACCAGGCGTCGCCCGGACATAAAACCGCCATTTCTGGTGTGCTGTTGACCTGAATTTTCGATCTATGTGCATTTCAGAGAATCGATTTTTTCCGCAAAAAAAAATCCAAGGCTAACCACTGCAATTTCGATGGGATCTCAAAGCGCTGACCGCTCAACTTTGACAAGCCACAGTTTCCAAACCAGGCGTCGCCCGGACATAAAACCGCCATTTCTGGTGTGCTGTTGACCTGAATTTTCGATCTATGTGCATTTCAGAGAATCGATTTTTTCCGCAAAAAAAAATCCAAGGCTAACCACTGCAATTTCGATGGGATCTCAAAGCGCTGACCCCTCAACTTTGACAAGCCACAGTTTCCAAACCAGGCGTCGCCCGGACATAAAACCGCCATTTCTGGTGTGCTGTTGACCTGAATTTTCGATCTATGTGCATTTCAGAGAATCGATTTTTTCCGCAAAAAAAAATCCAAGGCTAACCACTGCAATTTCGATGGGATCTCAAAGCGCTGACCCCTCAACTTTGACAAGCCACAGTTTCCAAACCAGGCGTCGCCCGGACATAAAACCGCCATTTCTGGTGTGCTGTTGACCTGAATTTTCGATCTATGTGCACTTCACAGAATCGATTTTTTCCGCAAAAAAAAATCCAAGGCTAACCACTGCAATTTCGATGGGATCTCAAAGCGCTGACCCCTCAACTTTGACAAGCCACAGTTTCCAAACCAGACGTCGCCCGGACATAAAACCGCCATTTCTGGTGTGCTGTTGACCTGAATTTTCGATCTATGTGCATTTCAGAGAATCGATTTTTTCCGCAAAAAAAAATCCAAGGCTAACCACTGCAATTTCGATGGGATCTCAAAGCGCTGACCCCTCAACTTTGACAAGCCACAGTTTCCAAACCAGGCGTCGCCCGGACATAAAACCGCCATTTCTGGTGTGCTGTTGACCTGAATTTTCGATCTATGTGCATTTCAGAGAATCGATTTTTTCCGCAAAAAAAAATCCAAGGCTAACCACTGCAATTTCGATGGGATCTCAAAGCGCTGACCCCTCAACTTTGACAAGCCACAGTTTCCAAACCAGGCGTCGCCCGGACATAAAACCGCCATTTCTGGTGTGCTGTTGACCTGAATTTTCGATCTATGTGCATTTCAGAGAATCGATTTTTTCCGCAAAAAAAAATCCAAGGCTAACCACTGCAATTTCGATGGGATCTCAAAGCGCTGACCCCTCAACTTTGACAAGCCACAGTTTCCAAACCAGGCGTCGCCCGGACATAAAACCGCCATTTCTGGTGTGCTGTTGACCTGAATTTTCGATCTATGTGCATTTCAGAGAATCGATTTTTTCCGCAAAAAAAAATCCAAGGCTAACCACTGCAATTTCGATGGGATCTCAAAGCGCTGACCCCTCAACTTTGACAAGCCACAGTTTCCAAACCAGGCGTCGCCCGGACATAAAACCGCCATTTCTGGTGTGCTGTTGACCTGAATTTTCGATCTATGTGCATTTCAGAGAATCGATTTTTTCCGCAAAAAAAAATCCAAGGCTAACCACTGCAATTTCGATGGGATCTCAAAGCGCTGACCCCTCAACTTTGACAAGCCACAGTTTCCAAACCAGGCGTCGCCCGGACATAAAACCGCCATTTCTGGTGTGCTGTTGACCTGAATTTTCGATCTATGTGCATTTCAGAGAATCGATTTTTTCCGCAAAAAAAAAATCCAAGGCTAACCACTGCAATTTCGATGGGATCTCAAAGCGCTGACCCCTCAACTTTGACAAGCCACAGTTTCCAAACCAGGCGTCGCCCGGACATAAAACCGCCATTTCTGGTGTGCTGTTGACCTGAATTTTCGATCTATGTGCATTTCAGAGAATCGATTTTTTCCGCAAAAAAAAATCCAAGGCTAACCACTGCAATTTCGATGGGATCTCAAAGCGCTGACCCCTCAACTTTGACAAGCCACAGTTTCTAAACCAGGCGTCGCCCGGACATAAAACCGCCATTTCTGGTGTGCTGTTGACCTGAATTTTCGATCTATGTGCATTTCAGAGAATCGATTTTTTCCGCAAAAAAAAATCCAAGGCTAACCACTGCAATTTCGATGGGATCTCAAAGCGCTGACCCCTCAACTTTGACAAGCCACAGTTTCCAAACCAGGCGTCGCCCGGACATAAAACCGCCATTTCTGGTGTGCTGTTGACCTGAATTTTCGATCTATGTGCATTTCAGAGAATCGATTTTTTCCGCAAAAAAAAATCCAAGGCTAACCACTGCAATTTCGATGGGATCTCAAAGCGCTGACCCCTCAACTTTGACAAGCCACAGTTTCCAAACCAGGCGTCGCCCGGACATAAAACCGCCATTTCTGGTGTGCTGTTGACCTGAATTTTCGATCTATGTGCATTTCAGAGAATCGATTTTTTCCGAAAAAAAAAATCCAAGGCTAACCACTGCAATTTCGATGGGATCTCAAAGCGCTGACCCCTCAACTTTGACAAGCCACAGTTTCCAAACCAGGCGTCGCCCGGACATAAAACCGCCATTTCTGGTGTGCTGTTGACCTGAATTTTCGATCTATGTGCATTTCAGAGAATCGATTTTTTCCGCAAAAAAAAATCCAAGGCTAACCACTGCAATTTCGATGGGATCTCAAAGCGCTGACCCCTCAACTTTGACAAGCCACAGTTTCCAAACCAGGCGTCGCCCGGACATAAAACCGCCATTTCTGGTGTGCTGTTGACCTGAATTTTCGATCTATGTGCATTTCAGAGAATCGATTTTTTCCGCAAAAAAAAATCCAAGGCTAACCACTGCAATTTCGATGGGATCTCAAAGCGCTGACCGCTCAACTTTGACAAGCCACAGTTTCCAAACCAGGCGTCGCCCGGACATAAAACCGCCATTTCTGGTGTGCTGTTGACCTGAATTTTCGATCTATGTGCATTTCAGAGAATCGATTTTCTCCGCAAAAAAAAATCCAAGGCTAACCACTGCAATTTCGATGGGATCTCAAAGCGCTGACCCCTCAACTTTGACAAGCCACAGTTTCCAAACCAGGCGTCGCCCGGACATAAAACCGCCATTTCTGGTGTGCTGTTGACCTGAATTTTCGATCTATGTGCATTTCAGAGAATCGATTTTTTCCGCAAAAAAAAATCCAAGGCTAACCACTGCAATTTCGATGGGATCTCAAAGCGCTGACCCCTCAACTTTGACAAGCCACAGTTTCCAAACCAGGCGTCGCCCGGACATAAAACCGCCATTTCTGGTGTGCTGTTGACCTGAATTTTCGATCTATGTGCATTTCAGAGAATCGATTTTTTCCGCAAAAAAAAATCCAAGGCTAACCACTGCAATTTCGATGGGATCTCAAAGCGCTGACCCCTCAACTTTGACAAGCCACAGTTTCCAAACCAGGCGTCGCCCGGACATAAAACCGCCATTTCTGGTGTGCTGTTGACCTGAATTTTCGATCTATGTGCATTTCAGAGAATCCATTTTTTCCGCAAAAAAAAATCCAAGGCTAACCACTGCAATTTCGATGGGATTTCAAAGCGCTGACCCCTCAACTTTGACAAGCCACAGTTTCCAAACCAGGCGTCGCCCGGACATAAAACCGCCATTTCTGGTGTGCTGTTGACCTGAATTTTCGATCTATGTGCATTTCAGAGAATCGATTTTTTCCGCAAAAAAAAATCCAAGGCTAACCACTGCAATTTCGATGGGATCTCAAAGCGCTGACCCCTCAACTTTGACAAGCCACAGTTTCCAAACCAGGCGTCGCCCGGACATAAAACCGCCATTTCTGGTGTGCTGTTGACCTGAATTTTCGATCTATGTGCATTTCAGAGAATCGATTTTTTCCGCAAAAAAAAATCCAAGGCTAACCACTGCAATTTCGATGGGATCTCAAAGCGCTGACCCCTCAACTTTGACAAGCCACAGTTTCTAAACCAGGCGTCGCCCGGACATAAAACCGCCATTTCTGGTGTGCTGTTGACCTGAATTTTCGATCTATGTGCATTTCAGAGAATCGATTTTTTCCGCAAAAAAAAATCCAAGGCTAACCACTGCAATTTCGATGGGATCTCAAAGCGCTGACCCCTCAACTTTGACAAGCCACAGTTTCCAAACCAGGCGTCGCCCGGACATAAAACCGCCATTTCTGGTGTGCTGTTGACCTGAATTTTCGATCTATGTGCACTTCAGAGAATCGATTTTTTCCGCAAAAAAAAATCCAAGGCTAACCACTGCAATTTCGATGGGATCTCAAAGCGCTGACCCCTCAACTTTGACAAGCCACAGTTTCCAAACCAGGCGTCGCCCGGACATAAAACCGCCATTTCTGGTGTGCTGTTGACCTGAATTTTCGATCTATGTGCATTTCAGAGAATCGATTTTTTCCGCAAAAAAAAATCCAAGGCTAACCACTGCAATTTCGATGGGATCTCAAAGCGCTGACCCCTCAACTTTGACAAGCCACAGTTTCCAAACCAGGCGTCGCCCGGACATAAAACCGCCATTTCTGGTGTGCTGTTGACCTGAATTTTCGATCTATGTGCATTTCAGAGAATCGATTTATTCCGCAAAAAAAAATCCAAGGCTAACCACTGCAATTTCGATGGGATCTCAAAGCGCTGACCCCTCAACTTTGACAAGCCACAGTTTCCAAACCAGGCGTCGCCCGGACATAAAACCGCCATTTCTGGTGTGCTGTTGACCTGAATTTTCGATCTATGTGCATTTCAGAGAATCGATTTTTTCCGCAAAAAAAAATCCAAGGCTAACCACTGCAATTTCGATGGGATCTCAAAGCGCTGACCCCTCAACTTTGACAAGCCACAGTTTCCAAACCAGGCGTCGCCCGGACATAAAACCGCAATTTCTGGTGTGCTGTTGACCTGAATTTTCGATCTATGTGCATTTCAGAGAATCGATTTTTCCGCAAAAAAAAATCCAAGGCTAACCACTGCAATTTCGATGGGATCTCAAAGCGCTGACCCCTCAACTTTGACAAGCCACAGTTTCCAAACCAGGCGTCGCCCGGACATAAAACCGCCATTTCTGGTGTGCTGTTGACCTGAATTTTCGATCTATGTGCATTTCAGAGAATCGATTTTTTCCGCAAAAAAAAATCCAAGGCTAACCACTGCAATTTCGATGGGATCTCAAAGCGCTGACCCCTCAACTTTGACAAGCCACAGTTTCCAAACCAGGCGTCGCCCGGACATAAAACCGCCATTTCTGGTGTGCTGTTGACCTGAATTTTCGATCTATGTGCATTTCAGAGAATCGATTTTTTCCGCAAAAAAAAATCCAAGGCTAACCACTGCAATTTCGATGGGATCTCAAAGCGCTGACCCCTCAACTTTGACAAGCCACAGTTTCCAAACCAGGCGTCGCCCGGACATAAAACCGCCATTTCTGGTGTGCTGTTGACCTGAATTTTCGATCTATGTGCATTTCAGAGAATCGATTTTTTCCGCAAAAAAAAATCCAAGGCTAACCACTGCAATTTCGATGGGATTTCAAAGCGCTGACCCCTCAACTTTGACAAGCCACAGTTTCCAAACCAGGCGTCGCCCGGACATAAAACCGCCATTTCTGGTGTGCTGTTGACCTGAATTTTCGATCTATGTGCATTTCAGAGAATCGATTTTTTCCGCAAAAAAAAATCCAAGGCTAACCACTGCAATTTCGATGGGATCTCAAAGCGCTGACCCCTCAACTTTGACAAGCCACAGTTTCCAAACCAGGCGTCGCCCGGACATAAAACCGCCATTTCTGGTGTGCTGTTGACCTGAATTTTCGATCTATGTGCATTTCAGAGAATCGATTTTTTCCGCAAAAAAAAATCCAAGGCTAACCACTGCAATTTCGATGGGATCTCAAAGCGCTGACCCCTCAACTTTGACAAGCCACAGTTTCCAAACCAGGCGTCGCCCGGACATAAAACCGCCATTTCTGGTGTGCTGTTGACCTGAATTTTCGATCTATGTGCATTTCAGAGAATCGATTTTTTCCGCAAAAAAAATCCAAGGCTAACCACTGCAATTTCGATGGGATCTCAAAGCGCTGACCCCTCAACTTTGACAAGCCACAGTTTCCAAACCAGGCGTCGCCCGGACATAAAACCGCCATTTCTGGTGTGCTGTTGACCTGAATTTTCGATCTATGTGCATTTCAGAGAATCGATTTTTTCCGCAAAAAAAAATCCAAGGCTAACCACTGCAATTTCGATGGGATTTCAAAGCGCTGACCCCTCAACTTTGACAAGCCACAGTTTCCAAACCAGGCGTCGCCCGGACATAAAACCGCCATTTCTGGTGTGCTGTTGACCTGAATTTTCGATCTATGTGCATTTCAGAGAATCGATTTTTTCCGCAAAAAAAAATCCAAGGCTAACCACTGCAATTTCGATGGGATCTCAAAGCGCTGACCCCTCAACTTTGACAAGCCACAGTTTCCAAACCAGGCGTCGCCCGGACATAAAACCGCCATTTCTGGTGTGCTGTTGACCTGAATTTTCGATCTATGTGCATTTCAGAGAATCGATTTTTTCCGCAAAAAAAAATCCAAGGCTAACCACTGCAATTTCGATGGGATCTCAAAGCGCTGACCCCTCAACTTTGACAAGCCACAGTTTCCAAACCAGGCGTCGCCCGGACATAAAACCGCCATTTCTGGTGTGCTGTTGACCTGAATTTTCGATCTATGTGCATTTCAGAGAATCGATTTTTTCCGCAAAAAAAAATCCAAGGCTAACCACTGCAATTTCGATGGGATCTCAAAGCGCTGACCCCTCAACTTTGACAAGCCACAGTTTCCAAACCAGGCGTCGCCCGGACATAAAACCGCCATTTCTGGTGTGCTGTTGACCTGAATTTTCGATCTATGTGCATTTCAGAGAATCGATTTTTTCCGCAAAAAAAAATCCAAGGCTAACCACTGCAATTTCGATGGGATCTCAAAGCGCTGACCCCTCAACTTTGACAAGCCACAGTTTCCAAACCAGGCGTCGCCCGGACATAAAACCGCCATTTCTGGTGTGCTGTTGACCTGAATTTTCGATCTATGTGCATTTCAGAGAATCGATTTTTTCCGCAAAAAAAAATCCAAGGCTAACCACTGCAATTTCGATGGGATCTCAAAGCGCTGACCCCTCAACTTTGACAAGCCACAGTTTCCAAACCAGGCGTCGCCCGGACATAAAACCGCCATTTCTGGTGTGCTGTTGACCTGAATTTTCGATCTATGTGCATTTCAGAGAATCGATTTTTTCCGCAAAAAAAAATCCAAGGCTAACCACTGCAATTTCGATGGGATTTCAAAGCGCTGACCCCTCAACTTTGACAAGCCACAGTTTCCAAACCAGGCGTCGCCCGGACATAAAACCGCCATTTCTGGTGTGCTGTTGACCTGAATTTTCGATCTATGTGCATTTCAGAGAATCGATTTTTTCCGCAAAAAAAAATCCAAGGCTAACCACTGCAATTTCGATGGGATCTCAAAGCGCTGACCCCTCAACTTTGACAAGCCACAGTTTCCAAACCAGGCGTCGCCCGGACAAAAAACCGCCATTTCTGGTGTGCTGTTGACCTGAATTTTCGATCTATGTGCATTTCAGAGAATCGATTTTTTCCGCAAAAAAAAATCCAAGGCTAACCACTGCAATTTCGATGGGATCTCAAAGCGCTGACCCCTCAACTTTGACAAGCCACAGTTTCCAAACCAGGCGTCGCCCGGACATAAAACCGCCATTTCTGGTGTGCTGTTGACCTGAATTTTCGATCTATGTGCATTTCAGAGAATCGATTTTTTCCGCAAAAAAAAATCCAAGGCTAACCACTGCAATTTCGATGGGATCTCAAAGCGCTGACCCCTCAACTTTGACAAGCCACAGTTTCCAAACCAGGCGTCGCCCGGACATAAAACCGCCATTTCTGGTGTGCTGTTGACCTGAATTTTCGATCTATGTGCATTTCAGAGAATCGATTTTTTCCGCAAAAAAAAATCCAAGGCTAACCACTGCAATTTCGATGGGATCTCAAAGCGCTGACCCCTCAACTTTGACAAGCCACAGTTTCCAAACCAGGCGTCGCCCGGACAAAAAACCGCCATTTCTGGTGTGCTGTTGACCTGAATTTTCGATCTATGTGCATTTCAGAGAATCCATTTTTTCCGCAAAAAAAATCCAAGGCTAACCACTGCAATTTCGATGGGATCTCAAAGCGCTGACCCCTCAACTTTGACAAGCCACAGTTTCCAAACCAGGCGTCGCCCGGACATAAAACCGCCATTTCTGGTGTGCTGTTGACCTGAATTTTCGATCTATGTGCATTTCAGAGAATCGATTTTTTCCGCAAAAAAAAATCCAAGGCTAACCACTGCAATTTCGATGGGATCTCAAAGCGCTGACCCCTCAACTTTGACAAGCCACAGTTTCCAAACCAGGCGTCGCCCGGACAAAAAACCGCCATTTCTGGTGTGCTGTTGACCTGAATTTTCGATCTATGTGCATTTCAGAGAATCCATTTTTTCCGCAAAAAAAATCCAAGGCTAACCACTGCAATTTCGATGGGATTTCACAGCGCTGACCCCTCAACTTTGACAAGCCACAGTTTCCAAACCAGGCGTCGCCCGGACATAAAACCGCCATTTCTGGTGTGCTGTTGACCTGAATTTTCGATCCATGTGCATTTCAAAGAATCGATTTTTTCGGCAAAAAAAAATCCAAGGCTAACCACTGCAATTTCGATGGGATTTCAAAGCGCTGACCCCTCAACTTTGACAAGCCACAGTTTCCAAACCAGGCGTCGCCCGGACAAAAAACCGCCATTTCTGGTGTGCTGTTGACCTGAATTTTCGATCTATGTGCATTTCAGAGAATCGATTTTTTCCGCAAAAAAAAATCCAAGGCTAACCACTGCAATTTCGATGGGATTTCAAAGCGCTGACCCCTCAACTTTGACAAGCCACAGTTTCCAAACCAGGCGTCGCCCGGACATAAAACCGCCATTTCTGGTGTGCTGTTGACCTGAATTTTCGATCCATGTGCATTTCAAAGAATCGATTTTTTCGGCAAAAAAAAATCCAAGGCTAACCACTGCAATTTCGATGGGATCTCAAAGCGCTGACCCCTCAACTTTGACAAGCAAGGCAAGGACATAAATCTAACTCAGATCACATTTATCGCAACCTCCAATTGGAGTACTATGTAGTCCATGTAGCTTCTGCGTTATTGAACCGTCGATAATGCAGGTTTCAACAATCTGTCAACCACTTTGTATTCGATGGGCCCGTCAACATTTCAGTAGCCGGCAAAAAATTGCGCAAGTATTGTTTGGTATTGTCGCGAATTTTTTGGCGCTGAAGAGGAGCAATTAAGGCGTCCCATTATCGATTGATCCCACGCCGATTCCTGTCTGCCGTCTGTGTTACTCTTGTCTTAAGTTAATTCCGTGGAGTTATTTTTCTTTCAAAAATGTCCAAACGAAACAGTGTCACTGGGACACCGACAAACACTTTGCTTAAATATTTCGGCAAATCACCGGCTGCATCGTCGAAAAAAGCATCACAATCCGATGAGATTCCAAAGAAAATTCCCAAAGAAGAGGTGGTCGATTCACCCTCACAGAAGCCAAGTAAGTGGACTGAATTATCGGGGAGTAACTCTTGAAAGAACATTGTTTCGTTTCAGTTAAAAGGCAATTGGATTCAGAGCTAGAGGACTCTGACGATGAACCAGTCATTATTCACAAAAAGAAACGCACTAAGGTTGCACGCGTAGAGTCAGAAGAGGAGGACGACGACAACTCAGATCGGGAGAACGACAACAACAATAAACAGGAGAATGATGTGAGTTCCTCTCTGATCATTGGTCATTTTCAAATTAATAGCGACTTGCCAACCGAAGGAGTCAGAGGATAAGAAACCCAGTGAGCTTGTGCAGAAGCTGCAGAGTTTTCAGGACGAACCAGTCAAGAAATCAAAGAAAGAGGAGAAGAAGCTGGAGGAAATCGTCAACACTGGGTCAACCTTAGACGAACCGGTCGTGTGGCCTCACAACAAACTGGAGTTCCTTAAGCCTGAGAAAATCAAAGACAAGAAAGGGCGTCGTCCGTCTGACCCGGACTACGACCCAACCACTCTTACGGTTCCCGAGAGTTTCCTCAATTCTCTTTCACCAGTAAGCGGATGGCGTGTGTGTGGACATTGTGCTAAAGAGAGGAATTTACTTGCAGGGCGTCCGTCAGTGGTGGGACTTGAAGTCGAACAACTTTGACTGTGTCCTGTTCTTCAAAGTTGGCAAGTTCTATGAGTTGTATCACATGGATGCGGATGTGGGTGTCAATGAGCTTGGGTTCACCTACATGCGTGGAGAGTTCGCTCACTCCGGTTTCCCAGAGGTCTCTTTCGACAAAATGGCCACAATCCTCGTTGACCGAGGTTACAAAGTAAGCCCATCTCATCTCGTCCTCCACCCGAACTTGGTTTCAGTTGGTTCCCCTTTGCAGGTGGCACGAGTTGAACAGACAGAGACTCCGGACATGATGGCGGAACGTTGCAAGAAGCAAGCGAAGACAACCAAGTTCGACAAAGTCGTCCGAAGGGAAATCTGCCAAATCACCAACAAAGGGACACAAGTCTTTGGGTCCCAGTGCTCAATCACTCCCAATTACCAGCCGAATTTTATGCTTTCAATCGTGGAGAAGGTATGTGCAACCACAGATCTCACAAGGCACTCATTTGGAGACCGCTTTTTTCTCCCTCGCAGCAAGCAGGTTCATCGAGCCGATATGGGATCTGCTTTATCGACACATCAATTGGGGACTTCTACATCGGAGAGTTTGTAGATGACAAGAGTTGCTCCCGCATGTTGACCCTTCTGTCACACCACTTGCCCGTCTTGGTGGGTTTTCCCGACTTTCTCTATGAGACTCGTCTAACCCATTTTCTCTCATTTAGCTGGTCACTGAGAGGAATTCCCTCTCGTCGCGTACAAATCAAATCTACCGCACCATCCTCAGTGGAGCTCTGAAGGAGTATCTTCCCTCCGGAAATCAGTCCTGGACAGCGGAGAAAACTCTTAAGCATCTGGGGGAGAAATACTTCTGCAAGTCTGGCGAAACAGCTTGGCCGGCAGTCATCAAGACCATGCAGAGTCCGGACGACCATCTCGGCCTAACTCCAAGCGAGGACTTCAAGTTGGCCCTGAAAGCCCTTGGCCACTGTATCCACTACATGAAGAAGTGTCACCTCGAGGAGAAGGTCATGCTAATGGCTCGCTATCATCAATACATTCCACCCGACCTTCTCGACGCTGATGCAAAAAGCAACGCACCAAAGTCCAAAGGATCCAAGTCAAAAATGAGAAATCACATGGTTCTGGACTCCATAACACTCTCCAACCTTCGGATCACTGGTGAACAGCATTCTCTGTACAGCACCCTGGATCAGTGCTGCACGAAATTCGGAAAGCGCCTCCTGCACCACTGGATTTGCTCACCAAGTTGCAACGTAGACGTCATAGTCGAGCGGCAGAAAGCGATTTCCGATTTGATTGCAACCGATGAAGTCCTGAAAGAAGCCCGTGCGCTGATGGCTCCTCTGCCCGACTTCGAAAGGCATTTAGCTCAGATCCACTTGTTCGGCAACAAGGCGGTGGCAGAGAATCACCCGGACGGGCGGGCGGTCTTCTTCGAGGAGAAGACGTACAACAAGAAAAAGATTCAGGTACGGATGGATCGATGCGACTGAGTGGGCATTCATTTGGTTCCTTTCAGAATTTCATCAGCATCCTCAAGGGCTTCGAGGTGCTCACCCAAATACCGGAGACCTTTAAGAAGTGTGAATCGAGCTTGGTGAAGCGTTTGTCGCAACTCGATCCCGACGGTTGCTTCCCGAACATGAAGAAAGTCTTAAAATTCTTTAAGGTATACCTGGTGTTCTTTTCCATCGCGTTCCCTTGCTGATTCCTCTTCCAGAAAGCATTTGACCACGAAGAAGCTCTGAAGACGGGTTCAATTGCTCCAGAGAAAGGCGTAGATCCCGAGTTCGACAACACCGAGGCTAGGATTGCAGAAATCAATGAAGAACTCAAAAAATACCTCGTGACCCAAGAGAAGCACTTCGGCTGCCGTCTAAGTTACTTCGGCACAGACAAAAAACGCTTCCAGCTGGAAGTACCTGAGAGCAGTGCCAGAAAAGCTGGCAGTCAGTATTTCTTAGAAGGACAGAGAAAAGGCTCCAAGCCGGTGCGACGATTCCACACCAATGAGACAAAAGTGAGTAACCCACGCCGACTCGCCCGTTCCTTATAAAATGTTCCTCTTCAGAGTTTCTTGAAGCAAATGATGGAGGCCGAAGAGAACCGCAACAACGTCCTCAAGGATCTGTCGCGGAGGATTTTCGAAAAGTTCTCCAACCACTACGAGCTGTGGAAGAAATGCGTCGACAACGTGGCCAACTTGGACGTCCTCTGTTCCTTAGCTGAGTACGCACGAAATCAGAACTCGATTTGCATCCCAGAATTGGTGGAGGATGCTGATGCACCTTTCATCGAAATCGATGAGGGCTATCATCCCTGTGTTGCCGCTGAGACGTATATTCCAAACGGAGTCGTGCTGGGGTCATCCGGGACAGCGCCGCTAGCCATCCTCACAGGTCCCAACATGGGCGGCAAAAGTACTCTCATGCGGCAGGTTGGCCTGCTGGTTGTCATGGCGCAAATTGTAAGTAAAATCATGCACTCCTCAGTCTGTCCATCTGAGGGTTTCCTTCACAGGGCTGCCACGTTCCTGCACAGAGATGCAAGCTGTCTCTCGTCGACCGAATATTCACACGATTGGGAGCACAAGACGACATCTTGTCTGGCCACAGCACATTCCTGGTGGAACTCAGTGAAACCTCCTTGATTCTCAAGCACTCAACCGTCAACAGTTTGGTTCTTCTCGACGAGCTGGGTCGTGGAACCGCCACATACGACGGAACAGCTATCGCGGCGTCTGTGGTTCATTTCCTGGCAAATCTCAAGTGCCGAACGTTGTTTTCGACGCACTATCACAACTTGATAGATTTCTTCCAGAACGACAATCGCATTGTCCTAGGACACATGGTGAGTGTGCATGTGAATCATTCTTGTCCAATGGTCATAAGTTTTCCCCTCTTCAAGGCCTGCATGGTGGAGAACGAAGACACTGAAGATCCAACCCAAGAAACTGTGGTGTTCTTGTACAAGTACTCGTCAGGAGCGTGTCCCAAATCATACGGCTTCAATGCAGCCAAGTTGGCCGGGATGTCTCACTCGATAATCAAGCGAGCTTTTGAGGTAGGAAATCTCGGTTCTGTTCGGAAGGAGTTCAAGTTCTAAAAGACTTTCTTTCAGCTCTCGAAGAAGGTGGAGGCGATTGCACTGAAGAGGAAAATCACTTCGAAGATCATTGCTGGAACCGATAGCTCGGTTATCAAAAATCTGATCACACAACTGAATGCCTGCAAGGTGCACTAAACTGGTTCCTTTCTAATCTTTTGCTGCCATAGTCTGTTAACCCTGTTAATTGTATCTTCAAATGTTAAGCTATTTTGTTTTGTTCAATAAATAAACAGTTGTTCTCAAAGATTTGGATCGAGCGATGTTCTTCGACTCTGAGCCTGTGGGACAACGCAACAGAGGACGTCCACGTGCGAGGTGGCGCACACAAGTCGAGGCGGACCTCGGCCGGCTTGGTGTGCGAAACTAGAGGCGAGAGATCACGCTGGCGGAGAGACATGTACTGTAGCCCCCTAAGGAGAAGAAGAACTGGAATTAAGTCCAATGAAATGAGGATATTAAGTTGGTTGACTGTAGCGCCTAAGAAGAAGATGTTCTTTGAATGTGATTGACGAGAGTTAGACATGATTCCTGTGCTGATCTCAGTCGGAGGCTGATTGAGGAACTGAGGCAGACAAAGCTCATGAACCCCTTAAAGTTTATCGTCGGTGATCTTCGAGAATTATCCGTGCAGAATGCAAATGTCTCATTTAATTTTTCATCTGCGATCAGTTGGTCTTAACACCGGGAGTTTGGTCTTCCTCTTCTTCATGCACCGAGATGCTCAAATCTGAAGAATGTCTTGGGTGGAGCATTGTTGTTCAATCGCTCAATTGCTGTTTATCTTCAGTGACCCGCATGTTCCACTAAAGCGGTCACGGGGGCAATGCACGCACGAGAGATCTCCAGGCCACTCGATCCTCGGCCATCGACTCTAACTCATCATGAGCTTTGCAAATGTCTATTGGACAAAAATTGGTCTATCTGAGGCTTAGCCACCAGCTCTAACCACGTCTGTTGTAGTTGCCCAGTTGTGTCAATTCCTATGCGTACGCCAGCAAAAGAATCTTTCTTATCCTTGTACATACTTCCGAATAGTGACGCAAAGCAAAAAGTTGACGGAGACTGTCTTCCTTGAAATGCAGAATCGTCTTTTACCACAGCAAGCCTCATTCCATCCGTCTTCGAGGCTGGAGTCGATGTGTTGGTAGGGAGCATGCACAAGATCATCTGAAGAATTTGAGAAGACGAAAACATGCCCGACGAGTGGAACATCAGCTCTACAAAAAAGAGCGATCCTTCCGTATGCAACAACTATAAGGTATAGTGGCTCCCAGCTTATTTGACCAACCCCACATTTACAAATTGAAACGAGTATGGTTCCTCCTCTCAAGCATACTGTGTGAACGTCTAAAGCCCTTTTGCATCACACTAATCGGCATTTATCTGTGCGGCTTCTGGTCCGGAAAATCGACTGTACACTCAACCAAATCTCCACCAAAGACCCGCGATTTTCAAATCGATACGCACCTCCTCTTCATCGATTTAAAGGCCGCATACGGCAACATTCATCGTAGGGAACTGTTCGACGACACGCTAAAAAATACTCGATGCCCCATGCACCAAAATTCTCATCCTGCCAGTCTGGCTTCATGAAGCCGAAAGCTATCTGCGAGGAAGGCGATTGAAAGAGAAGACACTACAGCGAACGATCTGTACAAGGATGTGGACACAGTCTGGAAGACAAAAATCCGTAGACTAAACTGGTTCGGCGTGGGCGAAGTGGCGAAGTGGTCTCATGAGCGTCCTATCTTGCGACGCGAAGTCAAAGACCTTTTGGGCTGGAGCAGTCGAGGCGTCTATGGAGTCTAGAAAGGCGTCAACAGATTCAACGCCTAAGATGCCTAGACCATGTTAAAATAGAGTTTAGCCATCTTAGGCACCGAATGCGTAGACGCCTGGGTAGACTCTTGTCGGTGGGAAGCCTGGAGTCTTGAATTCCTTTGGAAACGTCTCCTAACATTGGGTCTTTTCGAGGTTGACGGCGAGATCTTTATATTTTTGTCTGAAATGGAACGTTTACTAGTGGGCGCCGTAGCGTAGTGGGTAGGTGCATCGATTCCTACGCTCGAGGACTAAGGTTCGAATCTCGAAAAAACTCCTAACATTTTTTTCACGGCTCCACCTCTTTCGGGTCACTGACGATGCTCAAAGAGTAGAACTGTCTAGAAATAGCTTCTCAATCTCGCCGTTCGAAGTTACTGCCTAGTGTTAGCAGTCTCCTTCCCCATAGGGCTGGACAATCGCATAGCAGGTGACGGACGGACTCTATTTCCTCCTCGTCCCTGCAACTTCTACAGTAGGCGCTATGGGGGATATCTAACCTTCTGGCATGGGTGCCTATCGGACAATGTCCGGTAAGAACTCCCACCACCCGTGTATCCTTGCGACGTAGGCTGATTATTGATAATTATTTCTTCCTGTTCAACACCGGCCATAGGCCTCTCGTCGTTGACCCAATGTCCAGATTCAGCCATCGCTCATTTGCTCTTTCTAAGGCTTTGTCCTCTATTTCTTTCCTTAGGAAACTGAGGGGCATGTAGACATGTAGACAGGTAGTGCTAGAGATCTATCTAACTCTGAGCCCTCCTTAGCCATCACATCCGCTCTCTCGTTTCCTTGAACTCCTGTGTGTCCCGGTTCCCAGCAGAGAGTCACCGTGTTTAGCTTGGAGATTTCGTTGACGTTCTGTCTGCATAGCTTGACTAGTTTCGACATTACAATATCCGACGCTATGGCTCTTACAGCCGCTTGGCTGTCGGAGTATATGGTTATCGTTTTTTCAGTCAAAGTAAGCTCTTTCTCAGTTCTGCTTTGAAAACGCTACATTCGTCGCCTAGGTTTAGGGATCTTTCAAACAGATCGCAGAAGACAATTAAGTAAGATTCATCCAAGTTAGTCACGGAAGCAGTATACCAACAGTCCCCGCCATCATTTACATCAAACAACGATTAAGAATCAATTCGTATAATCATTTTATTTTAATTATCACAGAAAAAAAGCATAATGTGTTTAAAAAAATCGTTACAACAACACATACGTAAATAGGACTCATAAACGATTCACATTGACAACTTAAAATAAATTCAAATTCAATCAAATGAACACGCCCTTGGCGCACACACGTTCCGTTACAAAATAATCTGGGCTCATCTGACAGACAACAAAACTCTGGAAGCAGCTCTGTTCGTAAATAACATACTTAACCTGTACATCGTGGAGTTAAATAAAAAACATACAAAAAATATATTACACTTCGTTTTAAAAATAGGAATACAAGAGAATTGGTGTACAATTCCGGGGCGCAGACTCAGCCGAGAGACGTGAGACGTGTTCGTCCCGAAGTATCTTTGTGTGTCTTTTTTACGCGTGATGTCTCCGTCATCTGTTCGTACAAAATCATAGAGCGTAACATAAACTTATCGACTAAAATTAAATTGAATTCTCCTGCAAAATGTTATCGCAATTTAGTACAAAAAGTGTGTGTATCTTGTAACAAATGGTTACTTATCAAAATGGTCTACTGTTTTGTTTCTTATGAACTACAAAATCCTAAAGTTAATTACTGTCTATTATTTTGAATTAATTTATAATTTGATTCGTCCAATTTAACATATCTACGGCATTTCGTTACTTTTGAGAAACATCTTGAACGATTAACTAACAATCAAATTTTACTGGTTGATCTACATCATATCGAGTTAGTGTGTGTGTGTGTGTGTGTGAACACTGTTAGTTTTGTGAATGTTTTGTTAACCTAAAGAAATGTCATCCATGAATTTCTGTTTGTGCTTGGAGTTTTCTTTTTTGATTTATTTTCTAACAACTGCGAAAGATGAACGTCTAGACCACTGGCAATTCTTTCAGAAAGCTGATCATTCTTTCATCATTTTGTCGGTCAGGTAGGTTGCCAGAGAGAGAGAGGAGTTCCCAGACAGGGTCTAAGTGCAAACTAACAGACCAAGGATCAAAACTAAGCCACAAAGAGGTCGACTTTTTGTAGACTAAGTCCACCGTATTTTTACAGAAAGGCGTTTCGTTTCTCTCAGGCAGAGACCCTTCACGGGACGGGCGCCCGCTAAGGAAAAGAAAAGAAAGAAGTTTCCAGCGCTAAAGAAATAGCTAAAGAACGAGAGGTTTAGTCCTAGAGGCTATCATCTAGAGAGGTAAATGCATAAGCAAATCAGCACTTCAACTGGCCAGATGGAGAAGGTTGTTGGGTCAGGCCCAGGTTCACTCCGGACTGTAGCGTCATCAGAAGAAAAAGAACTGGTCCTAAACTGAATCAAACGTCTGTAGCACGTGCACGTCTACGGCGGCGCTCACAAGCTCAGAGGGACGTCGAGCAACGAAATCGGAGACAGCTAGTGAAGGATCGCACCAGCCGGAGAGACTTATTGGGTAAAATCCAGGTCCACCCCACCATCAGAAGAAATGTTTATAAATTGAATCGACTAGAAAATAAATCTTACTTCAAGATAGAGAAACAAAAACCAAAGGCCTGCAAGTCCTTTAATGCTTAAATCGTGAACGTCTGTAACAAGGTGATGCGCAGCAGAGGACGTCCACGTCAAAGGTTACGCACCGAAGTTGAGAGGGACCTCGAGTAATGGACTCGGAGACAGTTAGCGAAGGATCCCGCTAGCATGTTTATTTCAAGCAACGAAATTGGAGACAGGTAGTGAAGGATCGCGCCCACTGGAGAGGCACGTTGATTAAGGCCCAGATCCACTCCAGGCTGTAGCGCCACAAAAGTCAGAGTTTTAAAAAATGTATTAAGAGCATTTAGCAACCAGGCTTCGACTCTGATCCTGTGAGACAACGCAACAGAGGACGTGCACGTCTAAGGATGTCCACGTCCACGTCTAAAGGCGTTGACGTCCAAAGACGTCCACGTCTAGGGACGTCCACGTCTAAGGACGTCCACGTCTAAGGACGCCCACGTCAGAGGACGTCCATGTCTAAGGACGTTCACGTCTAAGGACGTCCACTTCTAAGGACGTCCACGTCTAAGGACGTCCACGTCTAAGCACGTCCATGTCTAAGGGAGTCCACGTCTAAGGGAGTCCACGTCTAAGAACGTCCAAGTCTAAGGGAATCCACGTCTAAGGACGCCCACGTCTAAGGACGTCCACTTCTAAAGACGTCCACGTCTAAGGATATCCACGCCTAAGAACGTCCACGTCTAAGGTGGCGCACCCAAGTGAACAGGGACCTCAACTAACTTGATGTGCGCAATTGGCTACAGCTAGTAAAATATCGTGCTAGCTGGCGAGGTTTGCTGGTTGAGACCCAGGTCCACGCCGGATTGTAGCACCAGAAGAAGAAGAAGAAGGAATTACGAGACAGTTGAGAACGATCTTAGGCTCCCAGTCAACGACGAGCAGACTCATCCCTCTTCTGCTTTACGGCGTACAGAAGAAATAAGGCGATGAGTTCTAGCGTATTTCATTGGCTCCTCTTCTATTTCACATTCCATGCGAAGAAAAGTTCCTGAAGGCGATCTGCCTAGTGGCTTCAGAGGTCCCTTCCACGAATTTATTCCCTTCTCTTCTGTTCCTAACGAAGAAAATTCCATGAAGCGCATCAGCCTAGCTGCTTTAGAGTTCCCTCGCTCGCATTCATTATCTTCTCTTCTATTCCATGTTCCTTTCGAAGAAAACTCCGAGGAGGGCGAGGGTCTAACTGCTTCAGAATTCCTTCCCACGAATTAATTCGCTTCTCTTCTATTTCTTATCAAGAAAACTGCATGAAGGGCATTTGCCTAGCTGCTTCAGAGTTCCCTCGCAGAAATTCGTTATCTTCTCTTCTATTCCATATTCCTTATGAAGGAAACTCCATGAAGTGCACCTGCCTAGTTGCTTTACTACTTATTCATGCGAATGAAGGACTGTCCATCTTTCTGCTAACTACGAATTGGAATTTTAAGAAGCTTCACATGACAAAGAGCCTTCTGAGGAATTCTTAGTGCCATCCACCCACCAGTCTACCGAGAGCATAATGTAGTTCCACGATCTTTTCTGAAGTCTCCTCGAATTTACTGAAGCCTAAGTGAGCGGAAATATCAGTCGAAAACGTTTGAGCTATACTTGGAGGTATGCTTCAAAAATCAATTCGGTCTTAGGTCAGGTTAGATCCAAGTGTTGGGCTGCAACAGTCTTCCTTTGGTCAACTAAGGCCCACGCGGATCAGATATCTTCCTACTCATGGAAACCATTCTGTGCTCGAGAAAAAGCGAAGGCGGAAACTGCAGCTCACTGTAGACTCATCGTGTGGATAAGGCCCAAAGGAAACGGTCTAAAATGGAACACCTGAAATGAAACAATCCTAAACGGCACAAGAATCCTATAGCCAGCTACAAAATGCAATGCTGAATAGAACAGAAATTACAACTATGACAAGATTTGAGAAGAAACCTTACAACAAACTATCTCCCTGTCTCCCTCAATAACATCCCCGGCATATGCACATATCTCAACAACAAAAAACTACCTTACCACACATTGGCTCTGCTTAAACAAGTATCAGTACGAAACAATTGAAAAAAAATAAACAAAAAAATTATGTTAACCTTAAGCCTATAGCAATGGAATAAACTAAACGTCTACAAAACCGATTCACTTAACCTCACTAATCATCAGTGATTATGTCTTTGCGCGCTTTGAAGTTCCTCCACGAACCGTTTGTACAGACGCCGGCTCCTCGCCACCAATCGTTTATGTCCGGATACCATCGCGGTTTCCGCAGTCCCTCTTCGTCGTGCAACGTCGCACACACCCTGCACCAGAAGTAGGTGTTGATGAACTCACCCGTGCCCTTCCATTTGAAATATGAATTGTAAAGCTCATCGTCCTTGTCCAGGATGTGCAGATACTCGGCCAACTCTTTGGGGGAGGCGAACTCGTCCACGTGAATGTACGAACGGTAAGGCGATGAGACTTCGTAGTCCTCGGGACGGGCGCCCATAACAATTGGCAGAATATTGCGATTCAAGGCGTTGACAAAGAACTTCTCTGTGATGTAGTCCTTGCAATTGGAGTTCTCAAATGCGAGGTAGAATTTGTAGTCGTGATCGAGGATGTCAAAGCATCGATCGGCTGTGCTGCGTGAGCACTTAAACGTTCCACACGCTCCGTAAATGTCCACCTGAAAGGAAAGGGGATTTAGTTGCAAGAATCTGTTCGGATTGAGGGGAGGGTGGGCTTACGTCGATGTACTTTTGTAGCTCATGGGCGAATTGGAGACGTCCGTTTCTCGCTCCGCAATTGGACACGAACCAGGCGACCTTTTTCGTCTTGTTCAGCGCGTAGTTGCGATCCTGCTCGATCTGCTTGATGTTCATGTCGTAGTACTGCCACTTTTCGTACGGAGCTACAATGTCACTGTCTCTCCTGGAAAAGGAACAAGAAGAAGGCAAGGATTTAGAGAGGGAAAAGACTGACTGGACTGAGGACAAGAGAGGCAGCCTGAAACTTGCGGGAAAGATCCTATTGATCCTCTTCGTCTCCTGATCAAAGATGGCGACCACCTTAACCCCCTTCCTCCTAACGATTGATTTGACTGTCCAAAGATGGCGACCACTTAAATTCCCCATCCTCCTAACGAGTGATTTGACTGTCCAAAGATGGCGACCACCTTAACCTCTTAACGACTGATTTGACTGTCCAACTGAATCCCCGTCCCACTCACCTGTAAGTTGCGGTCCAATTGATGGCGTCGGGAGCCTTCACATTTTGCGTATGATACGGGCACTCCAGGTAGTACAGCATGTGCACCTGCTTCGGTGGCCTCCGGACACCCGTCGGGATGTAGTGATCCTTGTACAGCACCAGGTCAGCAGTGCTCGCCTTCTCCCTGTTTGCTGTTATCTCACACGTATCCACCGGGCACTTTGACTTGAAAAAGACATCCCTTCCTGCAAGACGAACAATAAGTGGATCTTCATCAACAATCCCCCCTCAGTCACTCACCACTTCTGACATTCCACGGTCCCAGCCCGTTGTACAACAGGATCTGCTTCATCTGGCCACTCTCCTGAATCTGCTCATAGTTTGGCGGCACAAACATCAGCTGATTCATGATCCTGTCGCTGTGCGGATCCGCGTGCGGCAGCAGCCTCGGCACCTTGCGATTCCCTTTCGTCCGATGCCACGGCAAGGGGTACCGTTCGCCGTTCTTGAAGAACCATGCCTTCGACGAGGGCTCACCGCTGGCGCCACGCTGGTCGCTCTGCTGCTCGCTCTCGTAGTTCTGCTGATTGCTGTTGCCGCCATCCCCCGGCTGCTGGTTGCCCTCTGTCGCTTCAAATATCGAATTGTCCACATTCGGAAGGTTGTTGTCTGCCGGTTCTGTCAGCAGGTACTGCTGATACAGCTGCGACGATGACGCTTTTGTCTTCCACGCCTCCCGGTCTCTGCTGGCGTTGAGAATGGGAATTATTTACGAGCCGTTGGCAGCCAGGGCGCGCGCCACACTCACCTGAAGTTGAATCCGAAGATCAGGAGCAAGGCAAAGAACGACGACAGGAAAAAGTACTTCTTCAGCGAGATCTTTGGACGTCGCATATTTAGATTGTTTCTCTGGCGACTGTGGTCATTTCACTGAAAGTACACACATGATATTTTCAGATACAAATAAAAGCAAAATCCGAATCCAACATATGAAACGGAAAAAAGATAAATTGTTCTCGTGGAATTTTATCTGGTCGAATCGTTTTTGGCCGCCGCAGCAGATGGCCCCGGCGGGCGCCTGTTTTGTGTATCTTTTTGTCGTAACTATCTATGAAATGCTGTGTCCGCCCTCAATTACCACCACCACCACCACCACCACCACCGCACTTCATTATCCAGTGAAAGCAAACGATTTTTTTGAAGGAAATACAATTTTTGAAACTACTCGTACACGGGTGACCGGTCGAATTACCTCAGTCAATTATGTGCGAATGAAATATGTCAACAAATTATTTTTACCTCTACATTTAGGGTTTTTTTTTCTGTTATTTTGGGAGTGATTCGATTTGAATTTGCTGCGAATTGGATTGATTGAACACAGTGTGAGTCGGATGGGCTGTCAATCTCTGCTGCGGCGACAGCCGATCGCCCTTGTTTCACTCCAATTATCTATTTTAACACTGTCAACACAAGATTTGGGTGTTTTTTTTTTTTTTTGCGAGCACTGCAGCCGTACGAGTTGAGATTGAAGATACACCAGACCTTCGCAGCGAAACGGGGTAATTAGTGGACCAAAGCAAAAAATACCGCGTTATTATTTCCACGAACAATTGAATGTGCGATGGGGGTGCCTGCTGCCGTTGATTCAACATTTGTATCGTATTTCGGAGATAAATTTTTGATAGCGATTGCAGTGTGTCATGCATGTGTGATTGGGCAGCTATTGTGCACGGATTTCAGCCAGGGAATTGACATTTCCTTTGATTAATCACCTCTCGGAAGAGAGATATTAACTCTGTTCAACATGCTTTTGCAAGGTTCATCTGATTTTGGAATCAGTAGGTGGTCAAATGTGCATTTTTTTAGCATGATCGTGCACACGATGAGCATGGAATAAAATGAGCAAAACGCTGACAAATCCAATTTAAACTAGACTGAAAACGTAAGTTTTCGAATCTTCGACTCTGAGCCTGTGGGACAACGCAACAGAGGACGTCCACGTACAAGGTGGAGCACACAAGTCGAGAGAGACCTCGGCTGGCTTTGTGTGCGAACCTGGAGCTAGACAGCCGGCTGGAGAGGCATGTTGGGTAAGGCCTAGGTCCACCTCGGACTGTAGCGCCCTAAGAAGAAGAAGAAGAAGAAGAAGAAGAAGAAGAGGAAGAAGAAGAAGAAAAGAAGAAGAATAAGAAGAGGAAATGGTAAGTCATCTTAAGTCCATTTCAATCTCCCCCGAGAGATCAGAAATCAGCATGATTTTGTCATTACTGGACACCGTCTCACTGGTGAAGACGTGAGAAAACTCAACGTTCTGGCAAACAATTTCTGCAGAAGCTTCTTTTCATCCCATCTCATCTTCAGTAACCCACAAAAATTCCACTAAAGTGGTCGCGGGAGCAACGCACGCACGAGAGATTTCCAGGCCACTCGATCCTCCGCCATTGACTCTAACTCATCAAGAGCTATGCCCAAGCGCAAACAGGCGAGTTTTTGGATTTGGTCCAACCATCTCGTCCTGGGTCTGCCAAGCGGCCGCCTACCTAATGAAATCGCATTCAAGGCAAGCCTCGGAAGTCGTGATGAGGGGGACATTCGTGTCACGTGACCAAAGCATCGAAACTGGAGACAGCTGGCGAGAGATCGTGCTGGCTGGAGAAGCATGTTGGGTGAGGCCCAGGTCTACCTCGGACTGTAGCGCCCTAAGGAGAAGAAGACCAAACCATCGAAGTACAGTCCTTTTTGTACGAAGAAGCAGGTGCCCAACGTTGAGTTCCTCGCGCCGTGTCTCTCACCCTATCCCGGCGAGTAATTCCCACAACAGCACGAAGAAATCGAGTGGAGGGGACCTACAGTTTAATGCCGACTTCGAACGGCGAGATCGTGAAGCTATTTCTAGACAGTTATACTCTTTGAGCATTGTCAGTGACTCGAAAGAGGTGGAGCTGTGAAAAAATGTTAAGTGTTTTTTTCGAGATTTGAACCTTAGTCTTCGAACTGAGGAGTCGACGCATCTACCCACTACGCCACGGCGTCCACAATGAAAATGCTGCGCCATCTAAGAAGACTAATAAACAAGGACTCAATTCGCAACCGGTCACTGACACCAGACACTTAAGAATGTGTGAGAGAAACACATATCAATCGGTCGAGTGAATCAATTCATTGATTGCCAAATGAAATAAATCTAATATCTCTCAAGATTTGCAATCAAATCAAATGACAACAAAATTGTATCAAAATGAAATGTTTCGCCGCTTTATCGCTCACACGTACACGTTTACATGAAGCTGTAAATTCTAAGAACACACCCATGATTGATACTATGTTCCAACATTCACGGAAATCGAATAGTCTCTAATCAATCGCCTTCGAAATTGCTTTCATTGGAACGCTGAGCAAGTGTGCGAGGGGCAATCTAATCGATTAAGTAATTTATACCTTCGCACATGTCCGAAATAAAATCACTGATAATTTGAATTGCACCAAAGATACTCTTATCGGAGTCGGCTAATTTTTCGGAAAGTCGTTCCACAACTCGATCAAGGGCACTCTTCATCTTAAGCCTAACATGCGCTCAGGAAACCGAGATTACAGCCACGAGATTACAACGCAAATTTACACTTTTTTCTTTCCTGTTTTGTTACATTTGCAGAAGAACGACTTTTAGTCACGGTCGCCGGCGCTGACTGAACTACCCCTTAATCAGCACAGTCAAAAGTTAGTCAAAGCTGTGGAAATGTGTAAGTGGGAGTTTGTATTTTGATTAGTGTTGCCATTAGGTTGTTTTTTTTTTTTTTGCTAAGTTTACACCTCTGTTCGTGAAGCAAAGCATCAACTAAGCAGTCAGTCTACAAAAAAATCAAGGAAGCAAAGGGATTTAATGAAATTTAGTCCTTCGATGTACATCCACGGTGGCGCACAGATCCGTCCAACTTGGTGCGGGATTCTGTACAACGAGATCAAAGGCTGTTATGAATTGCCGCCGCGACTCACTGAGATCCATCAGGGAAGCTCTGCTGGGTCCCGAGCCACAGCTCAATTGCAGGAAACGAGAGAGCGGACGAATTGGCCAGACAAGGGTCTGAAATGGACATCAGCGAAGCGGACATGTCACTGCGATCACCGATCAGTGCATTTTACCAGATCATAAGCGAAACAGTAGGCCAACTCGACTTAGCTTACAAGAAATGATTGTCAGACGACAAGATCAACGTGGCCAAAGCTTAACTACGGCAAAACATATAAGCTTCTGGTGTTGGACCGAAACTCGATCCGTATGCTCGTCGGAGTGATCACAGGACACTGTCCCATCGGAATAATGCTCCGGAAATGGAATGCGGAATTCAGCGATCTCTGCAGGAGATGCGGAGATGAGGAAGAGACCGAGACGATCCAACATCTGCTTTGCCACTGCCCAGCTGTACATAATCCGCGCCTAGCTTCGCAAGGCCAAAGATTCTTCACAAAGACTGAGAACTTAGCGAATGCAGATAGAATTCATAAGGAGCACGGGGTGGTTTCAGCCATCACGTGACAGGATAGATTGTGTACTCCGCAATTGAAAGGATTCACAATGGGCCCCATGGTCTCCGAGTGGAACTGATGCTTTAACCATCACACTCCCCTTCCAAAACCTAACCTAACCTAACTTGTGGGAAAGTCCTTCCTGAACCGAGTCCATCCTGAACTGAGCCCACCGGTACCGTAGTGGCATATGAAGAAAGGTAAAGTCCTTCGATGTATAGAAGTAGCAACAACCCAGTGCAGGTTTAACTTGTCAGATCAAATATTGGGTCTTGTTGCAAAAGCCTACGCAGGGCCACTAAGGCAGGTTCGATGAAGGTGACTAGGATGGCACTACGCTTGCTGTTGCACGACCTAGCTCGTCGGGAGAGGCGCTTCGTGTCCTGCTCGTATGGCTGGCTAAGATTGGATATGAGATGGCGATCGTCCAAACACAAGCTAAGATTAAGTCTTACGAAGAATCGGGCTTTGAAATCCTGTATCCATACATTATACATCAAGCCTTATGTACTACAGGTCTACTGAACACCACGATCAATCAGAGCCTTACTCTCAGCTTTTGCCTGCCATAAAAGGCGACCAGTCACATAAGAAAGGTTGCGTTATGGAGTCCAAATCTATCCTTGAACCCATACCATAGAATGCTACCTGAATCTTCAAGCAGCAGTCAACACATGAGCCTTGTTCTTTGCCTCTTCATTAGCCTCCGACTACCTAGCCTAGGCCTGGAGGATTGGACAGCCGTCTTCAGCTAAAGACCAAACAAAGAACATGAACAACTTTGAACACGTAAGAGTCTTGAATGAATGAACCGAATAAATGTAGTTCTTTGGCAACAGATCATTGAGAAGGAAGCTAACTCTCATTCACACTTCTGTGCAGTCGATGTCACAGGACGAATCAAAGAAACTTTGAGTTCAGCAACAACACTCTAACACTTTGAATCTTTACAATCATCTAACGAGCGAAGCCACCGCGACGACCTCTTTTATCTTACCTATAATCCTTGGACGAAACAGAACACCACGTGTGTCTTCTGACAAGATTACGATAAGCTTATAACTCTAAACCCGCACATGTGAACACACCCCGCACATGTGAGGACCACCGCATACAAGTGCGATATGAAAATTAGTCAACAGGCGCAGCTAATTAACTGCTTGTTTTGAATTGTCACACGTACAAAATCCACCCCGTCACTTCCCAGTCGAATGCGATTCTCAAAAATGTCTCGCTCCCAAATCCATCGGTAGGCAATTACAGACAGTCGACATTTCAGATCCCAATCGAAACCAAACTTCTTCACTTTTTCTTCGAAAAAACTAAACGAATCACAACCGAAAAACGCTAAATGAAAGATGCAACTGATTAACGTTACTCACCGAGTAGTACGCTACGTCTAGTGCTTCAGTTCACTTTATGAGCCATGTTATCATATCGGCAACCGAACGTGAACTGTTCGAAGCTAATTACGTGTCAGAGTGTGTTCATTGTGGTTGATTGACGGTATCAGAGAATCTAACAAGAACCATCAGTGTGACACCGTGGTAAATGAAATATGCGCTCCCATTACCCGAAAAGTTGGAATTACCATGCTTTTTTTTTTCTACATTTCAGTTCCATTATCGTTTGTTGATACAACTGAATGTGGACGTTGTTCAGAGTCAATTAATCACGTATGGGAATTTGGGGAAAATTTCGTTTTGAGTAGACTAATGCTGACATTGCACAATGTTTAGACGTTTGTAACCTTAGCTTGGCTACGATCGTGTGCAGAGGTGTGCTCTTTGTGACAGAACTTTACAGAAGTCATCTCGAGTCATGTGACAATCTTCAGAACGTGTTAACATCTGTCTTTGACAGGCTGAATTGGTGAAAACGTTTGGAGGGAGAATGACGCTTGTTTCCTGTCATTGTTGGAGGTTTGCTTGGTTCCTGTCCATCAATTTTTTACGTGCTGAATTGCTGAAATCATTTGGAGGGATAGTTTCAGAACAAAATTCCCTCCCTTGCGCTACGATCGTGTGCAGAGGTGTGCTCTTTGTTAACAGAAGTCATTTCGGGTCATGAGACAATCGTCAGAACGTGTTGATATCGGTCTTTGTCACGCTGAATTGCTGGAAACTTTTGGAAGGAGAATGAAGCTTGGTTCCTGTCCTTTTTGGAGGGTTTCTTGGTTCCTGTCTACCTATTTTTAACGCTTCAAAATTACCCTACGTCGGCTGCTTATTAGCTGCCTTAAGCGGGATATTGTTTTGAGACTCTCCCTCCAAATGATTTCAGCAATTCAAACCAAGATTCCGCTTAAGGCAGCTATGTCGACTGCTTGTTAGCTGCCTTAAGCGGACACCTGTTTGATAATCTCCCTCGAAATGATTTCAGCAACTCAGCAGCAATTCAAAACGAGATCCCTCTTAAGGTAGCTACGTCGACTGCTTGTTAGCTGCCCTAAGCGGAGTCCTGTTTTGAAAATCTTCTTCCAAATGATTTCAGCAATTCAGCGGCAATTCAAAACAAGATCCCGCTTAAGGCAGCTACGTCGACTGCTTGTTAGCTGCTTTAAGCGGAGTCATGTTTTGAAAATCTCCCTCGAAATGATTTCAGCAATTCAGCAGCAATTCAAAACAAGATCCCGCTTAAGGCAGCTACGTTGACTGCTTGTTAGCGGCCTTAAGCTACGTCGACTGCTTGTTAGCTGCCTTAAGCGGAGTCCTGTTTTGAAACTCCCCCTCTAAATGATTTCAGCAATTCAGCACGTTAAAGAACGATGGGCAGGAGCCAAGCATGTCACCAGCAGTTGCAAGTTTTCTTGCAGTCACTTTTCAGAGTAGCTACCGTAGTTGTAGCATACATTTCACACTTAAGCCGTGCTCCCCGAAGTTCATGGGCCTCTAGACCCCTGTTCAATCCTGCTGCTTACTGAATTAACTGCCTGCTGAATTAACATTCATTAAAATACCATTCCTGACGTTCATCATAACAATCAGTCAAAGTCAAAGCTAAAAATAGTTACAAAACCAAGCGTGCGTCAGATCGATAATTAGTCCGCACTTCGGAACGCACCACGCTCTACTTTCACGTCCTTTCCTGTGCGACCAAAACTGGTGTACAACTTTTAATCATGACACGAGATAAGAGAACTACACCTCCTACCAAAGGACTCACATTAACGTTCCTTTTTTTTGCCACCACCCATATGCGGGTATGTTCACCTGAAGACAGACATGTCGCATTTTAATCTTCCCAAAAAGAGGCTACAACATAAAGCACAATGACTGAGCACAATGCTCTTGTCCGCCTCGGCAGCCCCCCGTTCCCCGCCAGCACATCAGCATAGATACGAATATGAACTGCTTTGATATTCATAAGATTTAACCTAAAGGACTGTAGTGTGCGCACCGGTTGTGTTCATTAATAAATCTAAGGCATTCCATCACTGCTCCATTTATTTCACCCCCCCAAGCCCTGGCACCCGCCCCGCTTATGGCAATAACGTTAAAAGTCTATGGACGTACCGTCGCGCGCCCGCTGTAGTTGACTCAGAGCGGCACAAAACGATCCCGTGCATGGGGCGTAGCGTAGCGTACGCCACGGACATACCCTTTAACCGAAAACAGCTTAAACTTTGGTGAACTGAAGACATTAGGGGTGAATGACTCGAACGGAGGAGGGGGTATCCTTTTTCTTCCTCGTTTGTGTTTGTCAGTGTGTTTGTCGTCTTATTTGTGTGCTCCCGTTTCACTGGTGATAAATGCTGACGTGCACGTCATGAAAAGAAGCGATTGTCTCTGTACACGGATGTACGGCGTGCTCGTGCATCTGCAGTGTGGTTTCAAAAATAGATCCACTAAATGAAAGGAATAGAGATACAAACTTAAGGCTGGCTAAGTAGACGAGTTAGTGTGTAAGCAAAGTGGAGTGTTAGTAGGTCCTTTTGTACGTAAACACTGTAAAGTGCATTAAGGAAGGCACACATTGATGCATGGGCGTGCGGGTGAATGCGGGCGACTGCCAGTGACTGCTACGGGTGAGAGACTGGGGGCGGGAGAGTTAATCAACAAAGTAGCCTTATTTACTTGGTTCGCTTTTGTTTGCAGACTATACAGATTGAAAGGACCATAATGGGTTTAGAGCATAAGCTCACGGATGATACGACTGACCCCATTGGAGGCATGATGGATTGTGATTATGTTGACATTTTGAATTGAGTGAAATTGGCACTAGTTAAGGATCGGATTCTGAGCGGTGATGAGGGGGTGATGATATGATCAAAAGGCATTTAGAGCAGAATGACAGGTATTTACGAAAATTTACTTACGTCAAGAGGCTGTGGGGAATTATTGAATGCGTGAGAAGCTGGAGGAGAAGAAGCAATTCAATTGAATATGAGAAAGCAACAGTCAAGTGATGGACGTCAGATATGTGACAGGGGCTTTAGGAATATTTTTAGAAAGCGATTTCCTGGCTACAGTGAATGGGAATGACGGCAATGTATCCTTGAAGGCACCTCTACCTCAGTAGGGTGTTTAAGGGCGGCCCAAGACCAGGCGGAAACATTCCCTCTACAGCAGAGTGCGTTCTAGGAGCAGAGCATATTAACAAAAGAGAAAGGAAAGACCATACTTTTGGGAATGAGGCCAAGGATTCCTTGAAGGCATTTCAAGTGCAGTGGGGTATTTAATGGTGGCCCAAGACCATAGTCACCCGAGAGCAGAGTGGCTGTCTCAGCAAAGTGAAGAGTCTTTAAAGTTTCCAATGAATGGGTGCTCTCGAATCAAATTCGGAGAGGGAAATGGCGCGAATTTTTACTTCTTGAGGAGAAGTTGTGGCTTAAGACCTATGGTGCTTGCAACACAAGAAATTCCAAGAGAATTCCAGGAGCAGAGCATACCACGAAAAGGGAAAGGAAAGACCATCCTTTTGTCCACGTTCGGGTTCCTGCTTCTACACACTACCCTTCCTTCCTTCTTAGCTCAAGGTGGACCTGGGCCTCATCCAAAATGCCTCTCCAGCCAGCACGACCTCTTGCCACCTGTCTCCAGTTTCACACAACAAGCCGACCGAGGTCCCCCTCGACTTGTGTGCGCCACCTTGTACGTGGACGTCCTCTGTTGCGTTGTCCCACAGGCTCAGAGCCGAAGACTCTTCGGGCCGGAGCTAAGTTGTCCATACGCTCTACATGGCCTAGCCATCTTAGGCGTTGGATCCGTAGACGCCTAGCTAGACTCATGTCGCTGCACCGCCCATATAGTTCGTGGTAGAACCTTCTCCTCAAACTGCCATCAACGCAAACAGGACCAGAGATCGTGAGCAGAACTTTTCTCTCACACTACCCTTCACAACCTCTGATATACTGGAGGAAACATTTTTGGAACCCTACTTTCATGGTTGTCGTTTCAAAACGGATACCCAAATGAAGATGTGGGCGCCGTGGCGTAGTGGGTAGGTGCGTCGACTCCTACGCTCGAGGTCGTCAGTTCGAATCTCGAAAAAAACATCAAACATTTTTTCACGGCTCCACCTCTTTCGAGTCACTGAAATTGCTCAAAGAGTATAACTGTCTAGAAAAAAGTTTCTCAATCTCGCCGTTCGGAGTCGGCATTAAACCGTAGGTCCCCTCCGCTCGTGAGAGAACAATAGCACGCACAACACGAGTGGTTGCTGAGAAGCTAGGCCCAGGTCCACCTCGGACTGTAGCGCCGCCATTATTATTATAAATGAAGATAGCTTTGGAACGCCCTCTTTTTAAACACGCATTCCAAACTGCTTTTGATGCAGTTTGGAATTCGGTGTGCAAAAGAGGGCGTTCGAAACTAAAGATCTCCTTATCTAAAATGAAATCCTGAAAATGAACATTATCTGATGAAAATACAGTCAAGAGACGTTGCTCTCATTCGATGCAGGAAGCAGTGCACAAGACAATTCATTTGTTTACCAACTACCAACTCCCAACCGAGTTCCTGACCCGGTCTGTGTTCTCTCAAACAAACAAAATGTCAAAACTACAACACGGTAGCCACAATTATGTATACAAAACACACACTTTCGGAAGCAACTTATTTATTCAACTGCAAATGCGTCACATCGATTACCAAAAGGGGAAAATTGAATTGAATTTGTTTTTCTGTTCGGAAATAACTATGATACGTCCACGATGACCTACTTTCAGTGAACACTCGTTGAATAGAAATTTCAACTGTTTTCGACAACAACCAAAAGTCACCCTTAACCTATGACAGCGCTAAGGCACCCATCCATTTTGCAACACCGAACTGACAAGGAAGTCATTCGTTAGACGACGTTATTGGAAACTTTTCAAAACGACCTGGGGATCTCGCTGCAAATGGTGCAGGTGGCTTTTTGCATCGATGAGAAATAAAAAGAGGTGGGAAATAAATCGTGTGACGAAATGGACAAAAGTTGTCCCATGTTCACTTCGGATTGGGGTTGTCAATCGTGTGTCGCTCTATTTGCTGAGGTCTTCGGTGGGAAACATGAAAAACATGGAAAAACGCTTTGCCATGAATTTCTCGAGGGATTCGTAAACTAGGATGTGAACTTGCCCTAGATGGGTAAACACAAAATTGGTGAATGACACCAAGCTTCGAATTTTGATGGTAAGGTAGTTCGATGAGGAGAAAAATTTCGCACTTCTCACATGGCCAAGAGCAAAAGCATGTGTAAGTGATTTTTATCTGGTAAAAGTAAGCATTTGACAAAGAAGCAAATGAAGCACATTTGTATTGATGTGGTGCTGACTTCTTTTAACGAAAGATAAGGTCTTGTCTCATTTGTTTTCAGGCGACATGGTTCACCATTAGGTTGTCTTTGAGATCGAAATCATAACCAACACGAAAGATATGAATTTAATTTCGACAAGTGAAGAGCAAATTTCTTTGCGAAGGTGGCTCCAATTCCCCGCGCCAAGTTGGTTTCTTCGATTCTGAGCCTGTGGGACAACGCAGCAGAGGACGTCCCCGTCTAAGGTGACCCAATTTCAGAGAACGTCCACATCTTTGGTGACGTCTTAGGTGTCTTAGGTGATGCAAGTTCAGAGGGACTTCAACGACCTTGGTGTGGAGACAGCCAGCGAAGTATCGCGCTATCGATCGAGAAACACGTTAGTTGAGGCCCAGGTCCCCCACGGACAGTAGCTCCATACAAAGAAGTCCCTCTCAGCTTATGTGTGCTACCTTACTCGTATTAGTGCTTCTTTTTGCATTGTCCCACAGACGCGGAGTCTAAGATTCCACGTATCGCTCCGTTGTGGCCATACTCTTACTAAAACCGCCTTCGGCTTGTGATTAAGCCTGTGTCTCTGTCATTCTTGACCAAAAAGAGTCTTTTTTAGATGTCTCCAGCTTACGATCAGAGAAAGAGAAAAAGGGTTCAACGATGTACAGATCATTACTGCGAGCGATGAAATGCATTCCTCTCTTCTCTAACTGAGGCACAAACTTGGGATTCACTTCGTACCGATGTCGACGTCGCTCCTCAACCTTTTGTGGATTTCCGTACAATTGTCTGATGATGCTCTTGGTGTCTGATGAGAGTATCGTTGTACGCTTTCCCAGACGCATGTTTCCACTCATTTGTCCCGTGTTATGCTCCGGCTTGTCCATAACAGAGAAGCAGAGATCAAAGTGAGGTACAAAGCAACTCTGCTTGGATAAGAAAACAACCAAATCTTCGCCACTCACTGCGCTCCGTTTTTGTCAAGCTAATTTGTGTGCAATATCTCTACCCAATCAGGAAAAGAGCTCATGTCCCGTAAGTGCTTTGAAATGTTGATCGATTAGCCAACGATTCTCCACTGCGTCCAATTCACATACCCCAGCTCAAGTCAACGACAGTAACCGGTAGGAGTTAACGAACAATCCCTAATCGATATTAACTCAATTAACAGCACAAGGGAATTAACGGTTTCTTCGTAGACACTCCTCCCGCCAATTCTTTGCCAATGAACCCCGGTCATAGTTTGTTTTAACTTCACCTGGAAATAATCTCTTTTCTTCCACTTTCACAAGCACAAAAACACAAACACACGCAACAGGGATTAAGACACCCCGCGTCGGATTCAAGAAAAACTAAGCAGTCTTCGCTTTCATTCAAGGCGCACCTGTTACGTTGAAAAGAACCATCAAATCATGTTACAAAATCCCAATCAGAGCTTGCGTTTGCGTTAAACACGATCACCATGATCACCGCGGACAACAAAAGCCCGATCGAAGCACATGTCACCAAGATCACTAACCGACTGGTGGACCGTCGCTGCCCAAGAAAAGGAACACCGGCAGAATCACAAAGATCACGGCACTGGCCGATTGGTTCCGCCCCGACCAGCGAAATAGATCACCGTCTTGCATCCGAAGAACTGGACAATAAACACTTCTCCAAAGGAAACAGAAACAATACGATAAACAAATGATGAATGTTTGATGTGTCAATTAGTTGGCGCGTCTTAAATAAGAACCGATATACAAAACCGGTAGCCGAGTGCAGAGAACTGAGATCACCCCCGTGCCAAGGTGATGAGTGTCACGTTCATGGGTAATGTCGTCTTTGGATGCTGATAAGATAAGAGCTTCGCAAGTCCCAAGGAGGAAAATGCGCGCGGGAGAAGGAAAAGCGGGCAGGTGCTTACTTTGTAAAAAATCCAATTTGCAATCTAGGGCTTCCCGGCGATTGGCACCCGACGGAAACAATGACCTCTCGCGGAGAGTGGAGAATGACTCAAGCTATTGTTGCTTCGAACGGTAGTGACTGTTGAATAGAACTTAACAATAAAGATTAGGCGACGTTGAAAAAACAATAAACTGCGCTAAGTATGTTTAGTGTTTGGTTCAGTTATTAAGGTTTTATTGCTTTGCACGCTAATTAACGAGATAGCGAGCGTTGACAAGACAATCGGGGACTGGATTTATGGAGAAACAATTCATCGTGCAATTCAGAAAGCACCTTAGAATGATTTGGAAGGGATGCGAGACTTCTGGTGATAGTCAGACTGGGAGGTCTTCTGGTTTGAGATTGATTTGGAACACGACAGACGCGTCAGAGGGCGCTCTCGTTTGAGGTGACCCTCGTTTGAGGTGACCCTCATTTGAGGTGACCCTCGTTTGAGGTGGCCCTCGTTTGAGGTGGTCCCCGTTCGAGGTGGCCCTCGTTTAAGTTGGCCCTCGTAAGTGGAACATGGTGTGCGCAACTGGAGACAGCTAGCGATAGATCGTGCTGAACAGGCTTGTTTGTTGAAACCGCGTCTGAGGTGGCGCAAGCGTGCAGAGTGGGACCTCAACCGCGTCTGAGGTGGCGCACACGAACGGAGGGGGATCACAACCAATTTGATATGCGCAACTGTGAACAGCTAGCAAAAGAACGTGTAAGCTGGGAAGGAGCTGGAGAGTCTGGTTGGTTGAAGCCGCGTCTGAATTGGCGAACACGAGTGGAGAAGGATCTCAGCCAATTTGAAGTGCGCAACCAGGGAGAGACAGCGATAGATCGTGCTAACTGGAAAAGGTTTGTAGTTAAAGCCGCGTCTGAGGTGACGCATGCGAACGGAGAGGGACCCCAACCGAGTACCTCTGAGGTGGCCCACACGAGAGGAAATGGACCTCATCTAAGTGGAGACAGCCATAAGATCGTGCTGGAGATGCTGGTTGGCTAAAGCCACGTCTGAGGTGGCGCACACAACTGGAGAAGAATCTCGTCCAACTTGGTGTACACAACTGGAGATAGCTGGCACCGTGCTAGTTGGAACTTGTTGGTTGAATCCTCGTCTGAGGTGGAGCAGACTAGCGGAGAGGGACCTCATCTAACTTGATGTGCACAACTGGAGACAGCCAACTTAAGATCTGGTTCGGTAAAGCCACGTCTGAGGTGGCATGCACAAGTGGAGAAAGCCCTCATTCAACTTGGTGTACGCAACTGAAGTATCGTGCTATCTGGAGCAACGTGTTGGTTGAGATTCAGGTCCCCTTCGGACTATAGGGCCACAAAAAAACAGAAAGAAGTTTCGGTTTCCAACGTGGGAGGGGTTAAATGATGATTCAATTAAAATGTTGATAACTGTGTGAACCTAGACGAAGGAATTGCTTGAGAACGGACTTAAACTTCCAGTCAATGACGAGCAGGGTGTTAGGTTAGGTTAGGGGGCTGCTACTGGACCACGTCCAGTGATACCCATAGTCAGACTACTACCACTGATCGACCGCTCCAGTGTTAGTGCCGTTAATTTGAACCCAACGGCAAATGATGACTGGACCAGATTTGAAAAACCGGATAGAAACGTATTAACTTTGCTTTCACTGGGATTCGAACCTGGGAACCTAAAACTTAGGGCAGGCACTTAACCAACTGCGCCATCCAGTCGTTTTTTAGGGGTGTTAAAGAAGGATTTGCCCAGAGTGCGTTGTCTGATTCTAGCTAGAGTCGGACATTTGCACAGGAAATGCTCGGGGGTTTCTGGCTCGATTTCCACCCGGCAGCTGTGGCAGTGCGAGTTAAATGGTATGCCTAGTCTTTCAGTGTCCAGTACAGACCGCTATAATTCTGGATATGTTTCTTCTACTGTTGTTGAGCAGGTCTTTTGTTCTCTTTTGGTTGTGCTTGGGCCAGAAGCTTCTGAACAGGACGCAGGTTTCCACCTTGGTCCATCTTTCGTTGGCGATCTTGAGGAGGTGATTGTAGATATTATTTCTCACGAAGCCTAGTGGAGCCAGGACTTGTTCCACAACGATACTATCAAGTTTGGATCCTTGTCTGGCTAGCTCGTCTGCTTATACCCGTGTGCCCGGGAATCCAGATCAAAGAGACCGGGCTCCGTTCACCTATAATGGATAGTTCCTTGCAGCAGCAATACACTAGTTTTGACGTTGTAGTTATGGATGTTAGGGCCTTGATAGCAGGCTAGAGATAATCACCAAATTACTCATAACTTAAAAGGATAGCCCTTCGCTCCAACTGCAGCGGTAACTAAATCCACGAGTAGACTGTACAATTTCACGTCTAATTACGTCAGTCTTTTAGAATTGCTTCGTTCACAAGGTTGAAGTTAAGCAGGCTGAGTCTGTCTTCTCGGTTCTACAAGATGAGACACCGATGACCAGTGCCTCCTTGGTTTCAACTTCCAAGGCGTTTATTATTATTGTTGTGGGTATATTGCATATTTTGAGGTAGTGAAGGGGTTTGTCTACCTCGGGGCAAACGTGAACTCCGTGACTCGACTCGTGATTCGACGTAGAACTGCACTTTGCAACCGATGCTACTTCCGGATCAAAACTCCTGACTCGAAGGATCAAAGTCATGCTCTACAAAACTCTTATTCTCCCAGTCCTGCTAAGGGAGGTAGGTAAGGTGGCTTCCCTCACAGGTGAAGGATTGACTTAGAGCCAAAGGGTCAATTGTGATGCCACTGAGTCGGCTTCCAGCCGCTACCCTTGAAACCATCCAGTCCTGCTACATGGAGCCGACACTAAGCAAACTCCAGAGCTGATTCTTCGTGCCTTCGAAAGAAAAATTCTACGTCGGATATATGGTCTCGTCTGCGAGGAAGGCGAATGGAGGAGAAGACACAACAGCGAGCTATGAGCTGTACCAGGATATGGATGCAGTCCGGAAGGCAAAAATCTGTCGACTGCACTGGCTCGGCCACATCGAGCGCATGGACAACAACGGTCCAACTATGAGGGTCTTCGAATTCGAGCCTCCTGGTTCGAGAAAGAGAGGAAGACCGAACTTTCGGCACAAAGACCAAGTCATCGCGGACGTAAGACATCTTGGTATTGATGACTGGAAGCAGCGTGCCCAGCATGGAAGGCAGCAATGTCTCATGTTCGGACCCTCATGGGTTGTATATTGCACCTCGACCTTTAAGATCTATTGTGCCCTCAAAGGCATTTGTTATCGTCCAACTTTTCCAATCACCTTCACCTAATTAAAACTAAAAATGGAAACGAAACGACCGCAGCAACTGTAAACAAAACCATTCCGTTGGCAACATCCTGATGCAGAGCCCTCAAAGAGACCACAAGGCTAAACAATTGGAAGCTGTAGCGACCAACATACGCTAATAAGAAGAAAAAAACACAAGAAAACATTCCTATCCGAGATGAAGCACACTTCGTGTATATCACCACAAATTCTAATTAACGGCCAACAGGTCTTCTTTTTTTCTAAAATTTTTTATCAACTTCATCTCGAGAGAGGAAGAACAATGCCAACACAGATTGCGAATCTGGTTGACTCGTTTGCTTGGAAATCACTGCAACCTTGCAACCCTCCCCCTGCAATCGATGAGGGACAGTTGAATGGTTCCAATCTACACCGCCGCCCCCACCGCCGCACCACACATACTTAAGAAACATTTTTCCTTTTGCACAACACCCCTGCGACTTTCATTTCAATTTCCACATCCCCGACTTAGCTGAGAAAAGGGAAGTCATTAAAGGCAATTGTTTACAAAATAAAATGAAACAAAAATTCACACACAAAAAGCGTATCACTCTCTTACATAACACCTCTGCGGGATTTGGTATCTGGACGACATTTGTTTGAAAAGTTCCTGAACAAGATTTTCCACTCACACGAGAACGGTCTCAAGTTCCAATCGTATTTTGTTCGGGATTCGGAGTTCACACGAAAACTGGCAGTTCAGCCCTTCACGGAAATACGCTCCTCCTCGGTGGCACTGCGTTGATGTGTGTTTGAAAATTCAATAATTTATCACCCGCCGCCACACAAATGGCCAGTTACAGTTACACCCTTTTCCGTGGCTCAGAACAGTTTCATTTTGATAAACACTAACTCGGCCAATAACTCTTCATGCGGATGGAGGAAATATAAAAGTAACTTTATTTAGAAAACTGTATCTATGATGGAGGAGAGAACTATTGTGTGTGTTTACGTTTCGCGGTCCGATATGTGTTTTTGGTTTTGTCGTAACTTTAGTACTGATTGCACGACACAGCTGAGCATGGCGAGTCCTTTTTTCGGTTGAATTTCTTTGATACTGACAGCATTGACAGCGGCCGCACCAGAAACGGGGGGTGGTTTTTTTCTTCTACACATGCGAATAGGAAAATCCGCCCCAGGATAATATGCGAAACTGAACACATGTCTCCCTTTCACTCTCTCTCCCTTTTGTGAGACACCCTTCGTTCAGTTTAGACCAGTTTGGATGAGATCGACGGGCTGGAATTCAAAATTGGATTTGGAAACAATACGTACTTCAATTAATTCGGAGTTGCATGCACGGAATATGTCCCAGTTGATGTGCAGTCAGAGATAAGTTCTGAATTTAGGACAAGGGAGTCCAGGAAGTTCTGGGCTTTGTGCGATTATTGATTCAGGGGAGAAGTGTAGTTGCTTGTGTATACGGAGATGAAGACTCCGTGTTTGGACGCAACTGTGAACATAAAATATGAAAATTGGAAGGGTAATGGCTAAGGGTTAAGTAGTTCAGATGAGAGTAAAGTCTGGCGTTATTTTAGGTTAGTTATCAAATGGATCTGTGGTCAAGTGGTTATATAGCCAATCGGGCTTCCAAAGGGAACTTCCTTTTACAGGTTAAGACTGTTGGAGGTGACTGTGTGACAGTTAGAGATTCGTAGACACGTTGTCTTTTTTCCCGTATTCTTCTGGAGAGCCTCCATCTTCTTTTGATAAACAGATGTACTCACTTAACAGGCCTACGAACCATGGAGTGTCCAAGCCTGAGACATCGCTGCCTGCCTTCCTTGACAGTCCTGGGCACTCTGCTCTCACTCATCAAGACCAAACTGTCTTACGTCCGCGATGACTTTGTCTTTGCACCAGAGCTTCGGCCTTCCCCTCCTTCTCAAACCAGGAGGCTCGGATTCGAAGATCCTCTTAGCTGGAGCGTTGTTGTCCATGCGCTCGATGTGGCCGAGCCAGTGTAGTCGACGGATCTTTGCCTTCCGGACTACATCCACATCCTGGTACAGCTTATAAAGTTCGCGGCTGTGTTTTCTGCTCTATTCGCCTTCTTCGCAGACGGGACCATATATCCGACGTAGAATTTTTCTTTCGAACGCACCAAGAATCGGCTCTGCAGTTCTGCTTAATGTCCAGCTTTCGGCTCCATATAGCAGGACTGGCACAATAAGAGTTTGATAAACAGAAACTGTTCCAATTCCAGCATCTCGGGGAACCGGAAGTCGCTGCCTTTTTGAATACCCTCTGAATCATCTCAAACGAAAAAAATTATGTGCACGGGACTGTCCACTAATGACGAAGCATGAGAGATGATGTATATATGTGCTGATCTATGCAACAGCCTTAAGTGACTGAATGTGTGAATGTGCACCCGAATGTGAATGCTGATTCGTGCATCCGTTTGCAACCAGTGTACTCACAAAAACGACCAACTCAAGCAACAACAAAAAACTTTATTAAAGCATCCACAAATCGTACATCAATCAAAATGAATCCCCTCCGGTAGGATACCCTTTTGTCGAGCTATTTTGACATTCTCGTAATACTGTGAAAAATCAACGTACGGTGCCACTTTCCTCGTAGCCCTCGAATTACTGCACGTACTCATTTGCGATGTAACCGAGCTGCTTTCAGTCAAATTCGTCCCCATTTCGGATGGTTCAAATACGGAACTGGCGTTCGTTAAATCAACGATATCATCTCTTATTTCCTGCACCACAGAGTTGAACATCACACGATTATTCCGTTTGAGATTGAAATTCCTCAGCAAGATAGTCAAGTCGTCGTTCGTTCTCTTGTCACCGTCACGGGCTTCCTTGCGCATTTGAACGATTTTGTTAATCACAGCCTGCGCGACGTCGGTCAAATTCTCAGGATTCGACTGCAGTTCTTTGGCACACATTTGGACAATCTGGCGATTCTCTTGAGTTGTATCACCCGCATAGATGTCCTGCAAGTATTTACATGTTCCACTTGACATAAGGAGCAAAAATTGAAAAGAAGGGTCGATGGTGATTCCTCCAACGATTTCCGGTTTGGATGTAATCGGTTCAGCACTCGCCTTCGCTAGGTAATGACAGTCTTTGTATCCGCCTTTGCCAAGATAATACCCAATGGACCGTGTATTGAACATATCAAACCGCCTCAACTGCGTAACATCAACACCCAGCTGTCTAAGTCGCAGAAGTTCATCCTCGTTGAGCAGATTATGATCGACAGAGAACTGGATTGCTCGAGATGTCTGATTCTCGTCAGTTCGACACAGAAGCACCCTACAAGTACCAACATTACAAATGAATAAACGTGAATTGTAAATCAAACAAATGGCAGCACTGGCTCCTATGGCCAGTTCTTTCTCAATGGCTTCCATGTTTCTTACGATATCCTCATACACTCCGCTATTCTCGGCAATTTGACATCGAAGCACTGCGTACTTTGCCAATAGACCATCGATCGAGTCTTGATAGCATTTCTCGACAGAATAGAATGCTTGCCGGAGAACTTCATGCACCTCTTCATCCGTCCGTTTGTCAATCAATTGGCCGAGTATAATTTCGGCGGCTATTCGTTCCATTGCCATCTTGGCAACCTTATGTCCCTGGTGGCCGGAAAATATCGCATAAAGGCTTGTGTTTTCATTCACTTCGCAGTAGAAGCTGCAATCAGTTATTCTCTTGTTTCTGGGTTCGTTCTCTCCATCCCAAAGGGGACAACGGGTTGCTGTTCCAGCACCGGTGTTTTTGCATTTTGGCAGATCATCTGTCCAGGATCTAGACACTTCATCGGTACACTCTGCTTTCATAGTTTTTAATTAATTCTTGAGTTGAAAAAAAATGATTTCATTTGTAAAGTAAATAAAACTGACAGTTTCAGTCCGGGGCATGTGTTCATAAATGCAACTTTTTTTTTGTCGGAGGTTTTTTGATGCACTGCACTGGAGCAATCCGACTCAAAACTGGTCCATTGTACTGCCAGTACTCAAGTACAGTACTGCCAGACTCAAGTGATAGTGCCGTTAATTTGATCCCAACGGCAAATGGTGACTGGACTAGATTCGATTTGACTGGGATTCGAACCTGGGACCCCTCTAACTTGAGAAAGGACTTAACCAACTGCGCCATCCAGTCGTTCATTAAATGCAACTTGGTAATGCATTTATTTCTAAGAGGAATTTTGTTTCTTTCACAAATGATTGTGAATGATTATGAATGAGATTGTGTAGTGTTTTTCTCCATTTGGGTTAGATAGTTTACACCCATTATGGATTAGAGCCTGTTCTAGTACATAATTGTACAGTATTTTTATCAGAAATCAGTCCAAATATAATTAATTTCTGACTTTTATAAACATCTTCTGACAGTTTTTAAAATCGCTACGAAAGAACTGACGAACATCTCATTATATGCCCTATGGGAACGTAACCCAAAATTCAAATGGCTGCAACTTCACATCATCTCGATTTGACTTGACATCTCCTGGCAAATTCTGAGTATTCTAATCGCAGGTAAAGTGTGTTCAATATTTTTTTCCTTTTAGTATTTTACATATATTACATAACAGACAAAATAAATAATTAATCTCAAAATTTCAGTCAGTATAACATAAAGGAAGTGTCTTGTGTTTTGCTACAAAATGACTAACGCTCCAGTATCTGCCAGCTCTATTCCAAAGCCCGTGTTGAAGGGATTGCATAATGCCACCATCAAGAGGAATTTGATTGTGGCCGTAGTTTTGGTCACTGCAGTCACATCAACCTACAAGGTTTTGGTGAACAACCCAAGGAAAGCTGCCTACGCTGAATTCTATAAGAACTACGATGCTCAAAAGTCCTTTGAGAGAATGAAGGATGCTGGCCTATTCCAATCTTGTTAATTAAACACAAAAGAAAACTATTACTTTCAAGTATGATAACAAAATAAAAGTAAGCAGATAAAGTAATAAAATTGTGAACCCTAGTTTTACTTATTAGGGAATCTATCAGAGGTGAGAACTGCGTTGTGTGGTTTTCTGTGACATGCGCTAATCACATGAGATAAACGTGAAGTTTAAGCAGTTTTTAAGTGCTTGTTAATTTAATTTTCATTTAGACAGATCCATTACTTACATTAAGCCACAATTAGTGGAAAATTATTTACAAAACAACGACTTATTGGTGTTCACACGTTTCCTTTGTCTTCGATGGTATTGCTTCTTCAAATTCTCTGCCCCATTCGATTTTTCTGGTATCAAAATGCAGATTTGACGTCCATGCTTATAAATAATCTTCGAGGCATTCGAAAACGATGTTAACCTACGATAAACTACTGAAACTCTATTCAGACAGACTAGGCAAGGAAAATATAATCTAGACATGCCATGAGATTTTTCGTACCTAAAATTCATTCGATACTCAAAATTTTTTTATAGAACGAGGAGCCGATTTAATTTCCAGCGAGGATTAGTTTCCTAATGGCAACATCAGCAAAACCCCGACTTAGGGGCCTTCATATGGCAAGGGCTAAACGTGATATCTTCGGTGCCATAGCTGCTACAGCAACAGCGGCTTTCGTCTACATCTTAGGCAGACAAGAACCAAGGAAGAGGCGAATTGCTGAATTCTACAGGGACTACGATTGCGAAGCAGCTGCTGAAAAAATGCGTGACGCTGGACTTCTTCAATCCTGGCCTTTGCAATGACAATAAATCTGTTTGAACGTCAAGATGTGTTTTATTTATTCTTGACTTCCCAGGTCCCGTCAGTCAGGGTTTTCGCCTCGTTCTTTCATATGCATCCGAAAGAAATGTAGATTTTTCTAAATTCAAAGGCAGTGTAAAATGGTCCGCTTCATCATTTTCAGTGACCCGCACGTTCCCCTAAAGGGGTCGTGGGGGCCATGCACGCACGAGAGATTTCCAGGCCACTCGATCCTCCGCCATCGACTTTAACTCATCAGGAGCTATGCCCAAGCGCAACCAGGCGAGTTTTTGGACTTGTTCTAACCATCTCGTCCTGGGTCTGTCAAGCGGTCGCCTACCTGATGGAATAGCATTCAAGGCACGCCTTGGAAGTCGTAATATGAGGACATTCGTGCCACGTGACCGAACCATCGCAGTACAGCCAAAGAAGCAGCTGCCCAACGTTAAGCTCCTCGCGCACTGCTTCGTTTCTCACCCTATCCCGGCGAGTAATACCCACAACAGCTTTCACATGATAAATTAATTCAGATTTTATTTTCAAAAAACACTTATAAACCATCACATCAACATAACTATGCATTATGAACTTATCCCAGGACAAATACAAAAACAAGAAAAAAAAATGATAAATTTTCAAAATACATCAAGGAATGCACAGTGCGTAGAGTTAACCGCCCCGGGTCGGGTGTCACAGATCGTCTCCTATCGTCTTATGTACTAAAAACCTCATAAACATTGGCTCCTAATGTCTTGCACTTTTCCGACACCAAAAAGAATGATACGAGCGATGTGGCGAAGTTCTGCGGTCTTCTGTTGGTGTCAACACTCTTCGAGGTGAGTGCATTTAGAATGGGAATTATCTTCGCCAGTGCCAGTTCGATTTTATTTACATCAATGATACTGCTCGCATCGAGGGAGGCCTGCTCGCCGTTCTGCAACGTCGTCTTAACCGTCTCACCCATGCACTCGGCAATGCTATCGACGGCAATCGAGAACCCACGGCAAGTGTTGTTCGAACAGATTGTGGCCACATCGTCGCTCTCCAGCAAGTCCAGAGTCTCACTTATCATTTTGTCTATGATTCCTCCAGAATCGGGCACCGGTTGGGGCATGATGTAATTGGCCAACTTGCCATTCGGGTCATTCACGTCGCTGTTGATTGACATTTGAATCGACCAGAAGAGCTGCTCCAAGTCTGAGAGACTTAGTCTGGTCGTCAGTGATTGGGTTTTTAGGATAGCCTTGACTTTGGTTTTGATCAAATTAATCAAATTGACCAGACCTTCACCTAGGAAACGTTGAATTAATGACAAATACTCCTGCCGTATGTCATCGGTTATTTTGTTCTCCTCGCTGACAGTGTCCTTATACACATAGCCTCCAATTAGGTTCATTTGTACACGCAATGTTATGTTCAGCATGGATGTGGCGTAAATGAATGCTGTTAGTCGAGTAAATGCAATGATCTTAAGCTCCTCCCAGAGTTCGACTTTATTCTCTGGGTTTCGCCGTAACCTCTCCAAAATGTCGTCGGTGTTATCAAATCCAATGATCTCATTGCACAGATCAGTACTGATACCAACGATCACTTGATTGCAGTTGCGTTCCGTCGATTCGAAATACTGTATACGTCTGGTGCGTTCGAGAAACTCCCGAGCTTGTCGCTCTTGAAAATCCCGAAGTTTCTTCTGGGCGTATTTCAGAACCAAAAATGAACCACCCACCACAACTCCGGTCACAATGAATTTCCTTCGATGCCGGGATATAAATCCTCGAATGCTCGAAAACATTTCAATCGCTTTTTGGTTATTTGTAGAGGTATACCTACTTCCAGGTTAATTTTCAATGAATAGCACTGCCGTAGGAAAGAAATTAAAAGCATATAAATTATTAACATTCATACAAATCTTGCAGTTGTGTGTGTTTGGGGCGAAAATTAAAAGACGCAATCGGTGTGAAAAAATGCTGAGAAGTTGAAAAGCTTTTATGTACATTTGTACTTAAATGTTTTGCCAACCAAAGCGGTTGCATTTCATTTAGATTGAAGAGAAATTTCGTGTAAATCGCAATGGGTGCTTATTTCTGATTATCTCAAGTCTAATCAGATAGTTATATCTCACCTCAGGTCTATTCGGTTCCTTAATATTTAATCTCTATTGATTAAACCACAATTTTCGTAGGCCAATAACAAACAAAATGTATTTTAAAGTGGCACTTTGGCCGACATGATGTACATTGGACAATTGAAGAACTATAGAAATGTCAAAGACGAAAATGACAGCATACAATGGGCTTTGTTCGTTTGTTGGCACTTTCAACTTAGATAAGACAAATGATCGATCTGCAATTAAGAAGGCCGAGCTTGGTGTCAAAACCAAGTTAGCGGTTTTTAACGCAGGTTTTGTTCCATCTCTCACCTATAGCCATTAAAATTGGGTAATGACAGAGAAAATAAGATCTCGAATACAAAATGCCCAGGTGAGATTTCTTCGTGCTGTTGTGGGAAGCACTCGCAGGGATAAGGTGAGAAAGACGGCAGTGCGCGAGGAACTCAAAGTTGGCCGGCTGCTTCTTCGGCTGTACTTCAATGGTTTGGTCTTCTTCTCCTTAGGGCGCTACAATCAGAGGTGGACCTGGGCTTCACCCAACATGCCTCTCCAGCCAGCACGATCTCTCGCCAGCTGTCTCCAGTTTCGATGGCTTGGTCAGGTGGTACGAATGTGCCCCCATCATCACGATTTCCGAGGCGTGCCTTGAATGCGATTCCATCAGGTAGGCGACCGCTTGACGGACCCAGAACGAGATGGTTAAACCAAGTCCAAAAACTCGCCTGGTTGCGCTTGAGCATAGCTCCTGATGAGTTAGAGTCGATGGCGGAGGATCAAGTGGCCTGGAAATCTCTCGTACATGCATTTCCCCCGCGACCGCTTTAGTGGAACATGCGAGTCACTGAAGATGAGATCGATGAAAGAAATGACTCTTGCTTTGATTAAATTTACCACGACGTATAAGACTAATAAGAAACTAAAAGAAGCACATGCATTTTTTGCACCCATTTATGCAAGATCCTTGCGAAAATAATTTATTTATTTCGATTTTCATACATGAAAAACCCCCCAGTTCGCATACATTTCATTTTTTCTCAGCAGTCATATTCTGAACACACCCTTTAAAATTAACCTTCAACAGACATCAACGCCATCAACATTTGGAAGTGTGCGCTGTCAAAATCAGTTCATACAAAAAAAAAAACGGAGAAGGGAAGAAGAAAGTGAAAAGAAATCAATAGTTCTGTGTGTCATAAAGAGAAAATTTTTCCGTGTCATCCCAAGAGGAAAATTTGTTAAAAACCATACAATTTATCCATTAATTCGTTAACTATGGCAGATAATGAACAAAAAGCCATGCAGCTTATGGCTGAGGCTGAGAAAAAATTAACCCAACAAAAAGGTTTCCTTGGATCTTTGTTTGGGTGAGTGTGTTTTTCTTTCTTATATTTTCTTGTTCGCAATCTAATTGGATATCATTTTGAAATTGCAAATTTCCAATTAAAATCACTTAGTGGCTCAAATAAGGTCGAAGATGCGATTGAATGTTATCAACGGGCTGGAAATATGTTTAAAATGGCCAAGAATTGGTCAAAAGCAGGGCAGGCATTTTGCGAAGCAGCAACATTACATGCACGAGCTGGCAGTCGTCATGATGCTGGTACAATGTATGTCGATGCATCCAATTGTTATAAAAAGGTAAAATATGAAAAGATGACTCTATAAACTTCCATTAATTTCTCAATCATTCGTTCGTTTAGTCGGATGTTGAAGAGGCTGTCTCGTGTCTACTGAAGGCAATCGATATTTACACTGATATGGGACGTTTCACAATGGCTGCAAAGCATCACCAAAGTATCGCTGAAATGTATGAAACGGATCCAAACACTTTGGTATGATTTAATCTGCTTACGAATAAGAATGATTCATTGTGGGAATTTTTTTTGAATGATGATAGGCAAAGTCAATTCAGCATTATGAACAGGCAGCAGATTACTTCCGCGGTGAAGAGTCTGTTAGTTCAGCAAACAAATGCATGTTAAAAGTCGCACAGTACGCTGCTCAATTAGAGGATTATGATAAAGCAATACAAATTTATGAACAGGTAATCTAAATCACGGTTTTTGATGCTTAACTTAAGAGGTTTTTTTTTTTGTAGGTGGCCACATCATCTTTGGAGAGCTCCCTACTCAAATACAGCGCCAAAGAATACTTCTTCCGAGCTGCATTGTGTCATCTCAGCGTTGACCTTTTGAATGCTCAACATGCTATTGAAAAATATGCATCGCAATATCCAGCTTTTCAGGATTCACGAGAATATAAACTAGTTAAGGTGAGTAGTCGTTGCTGTTGAGTGTGTGTGCACGATTAAGCGGAACTGTTGTTTTAAATTGAGTTCGAAATCCTTTCAGACTTTAATTGAACACTTGGAAGAGCAAAATATCGAAGGGTTTACCGATGCTGTCAAGGACTACGACAGCATTTCCAGGCTTGATCAGTGGTACACGACCATATTGTTAAGAATCAAGAAAGCTGCCAACGAAGATCCAGATCTGCGATAAATTACCCTCTCTACCCCACACTCTTTCTTTTCTCATCTCCTCATAAATGAATAAGATTAATGCAAAACATAAAATTACGAGATACAAAGCATATGACAGAACTAAACATGTTTTTTTGGGTGTTCTCTTATCTGGCCTTTGGTTTAAATGTTTTTTGGTTTTACCTTAACCACGATATAATATGCAAAAGAAATCTTATCGAAACTATACCGATACGCTAAAGGCATGTGGATAAAACAGAGGGTCTTGTTACTAAACACTTTCACTAACCACTACCCCACCACGAATATATTAATCAAATCACTTTTGAAAAAGAAATTGAAACAAAAAAAAAAACGTTTAATCTTCCCAGAACTACGTATTGAACACTTTGTTGACTTTGCATATGCCTCAGCAATCATCTGTTGCGTGTGCTTATCTTCTGTTTAAAATAAACTTCAAATGTGAACGGTATTGAGATGAAAATAAAGTTGCTAAACGTGATTATGACTTGCATAGCTTATCAACTACTACTATACAACATTACATATGTAGTATTAAAATAATATATACATAAATATATTTTTTCCTTGTTTTTATATGTACGTATGTATAGTTTCGTTAAATGTTAATGAATTTTTATTTAATCGTTAAGCATATACAATTTAAAATGAAAAAATTGTTTAAATTCTCTATCTCTCTCTCTCTCTGAGCGTAGGTGTAGTCATGTTGGTTTATTTTTTTATTTTATTTCCTAAGGTTTAAATGGATAATACAACACACATACAAACAGTTATAAATGTATATTCGTACGTATATAAATGAGATATATTCCATAATTTAATGTAATTTCAATTTGACAATTTCTAAGTAAGCATAAGTACATAAATATATGAAATACAGGCGAATTGCGAATTTTATTCAACACACACACACACAAATTCTTACATTTAAGAATCTGTTTTCCAAAAGAAAAAAACGTTGAAAACAGCCTCATTTGAGACAAAAAGAAGTGAGCAAACGAAATGATACAAGTTACAACATGCTAAGCAGATATATGTATATCGTAGATATCAATTTAGTGAACACTCTCCCTCGTGGAAATCGAGGAGATCAAATTCAAATTTGTAGTTGGATACACACATTTTGCGTTTACTTTTTCCAAATTCAATGAACATTGTGAGACACGAACATTTGAATTAAAATAATCAAAGAGAAACATTTAACGAATTCTTGCATAAAGGAGAATATACTAGAGTGTAAACTTATTGAATTCTATTTAAAAATACAGCAGTGCGATACAAGCATTTAATGTAAAACCATTAGGTATTGAATCCGGATAAAATAAACTAATATCTACATAACAACGCATCGTCTTTGACTTTTGTTTGAAACATTTCAGATTCTTTCCATGGCAATGAACCACGTACGTCGGGAAGTCTCTGTTTTGCTGTTCGAGTAGCACAAATATATAGGAAAATGCTCTGCGATTCTACCTCTCATCGGTACTCTGTACAATTGTTCGCTCTACGTATCATCGTCATCATCATCATCTTCAGTGACCCACATGTTCCACTAAAGGGGTCGCGGGGGTCATGCATGCACGAGAGATCTCCAGACCACTCGATCCTCCGCCATCGACTCTAACTCATCAGCAGTTATGCTCAAGCACAACCAAGCGAGTTTTTGGACTCCATCTCGTCCTGGGTCCTGCCAAGCGGTCCCCTACCTGATGGAATCGCATTCAAGGCACGCCTCGGAAGTCGTGATGATGGGGACATTCGTGCCACGTGACCAAATCATCGCAGTACAGGCCTTTCCACACGAAGAAGCAGCTGCCCAACTTTGAGTTCCTCGCTCTACGTATTCGCAACATAATTCCCTTTGCTGCAAAACGAACCCGTATTTCTTCTTCTGATAGCGGTACAGTCCGGGGTGGACCAGTACCTCAACCAACAAACATCTCCAGCCGCTCCACTTGTGTGCGCCATCGGTTTCGTGGGCATCGTTTTTTGCGCTGTCCCACTAGCGCGAAGTCGAAGACTCGCATTTACACATCCCCAATTTTTGTTCTCACCCTATTCTTCTTCTTCTTCTTCAGCTGGCGCTACAGTTCGGCGTGGACCTTGACAAGCCCCTCCAGCTGGCACCAACTTTATCCGGCTGTCTCCAGTTTTGCACACTAAGTTGGTTGAGGTCCGTCTCGACTTGTGTGCGCCATCGATTTCCTGGGCGTCCTCTTTTGCATTGTCTCACAGACGCGGAGGCGAAGAATCGGATTTGCACATCCCAAATTGTCTTTCTTCATTATATTCTTCTTCTTCTTCAGCTGACCCTACAGTCCAGGAGTGGACCTGGGCCTCAGCAAACATTCCTTTCCATCCAACACGGTCTTGTGCTAGCAACGTACGTTCAGCTGATTGAGATCCCCTTTGAGTTGTGTACCCTACCGGAGGCGTGATCTTCCGTTACCGCATTGTCCCTGAGGATTGGAGTCGAAGACTTTCTATTCTATTCTATTCAGTCAATTTGTTCCTCTTTTTGCAAAAAGTGTCCCCCGTTCTACCCCACGTCACTGACCTTCTACTTCACCTCACTTCCTCTTTGAGAAAAACTTCTCTACCCGTATAACCTCCAGGTCTGATTGGAAGTCTGATACTCAGACGCTGGACGGTCCTCCTCAGACGCTGAAGGGTCCTCTCGCAGATGGATCCAAGATGGACGAGGGAGTAGGGTAAGACATCTCAAAGGATCTCAACTTCAGTATATCCCTCCACCTTCCAGAACATTGTAGCGTATTCCAGGCTGAGAAGATGGCAATAAAAACATCTGTCTTAGGCTTAAGAACAACGTGATATCCAAGAAGGACATCACCATTTGTTCAGACAGCAAAGCAGCTATCCAATCTCTGAGGTCGGTCATTTTCTTCTCTAAGACCTCCCTGAATTGCCGCCTATCTCTAACGAGATGGCTGAGCATTTTAATATTCACCTCATGTGGGTTCCGGGACACAGTAACATTCAAGGGAATTGTAAAGCCGACGAGCTCGCCAGGCGTGAAACTGTCTCCACAAACCTACCTAGTGGGGAACCTCCGCCAATGTCAATCGCTACAGCTAAACCTCTTCTAGGTTAGATTAGGTTAGGGGCTGTTAGTGAATTCACCAGCACACTTAGACCATGTTGTCCATTGAGAACTGCGCCATCCAGTCGCATAAACATCTTCCAAAGAAACATACTTTTAAAAACTTAAGATGATCAGAAGGCACTACATGCCTCATCACAAAACAAATTCGAGCTAAACTCGATTTAAAACGTTCACTCTGTTTCATTAGAATGAACAGGTCATCTCTAAGGATTCTGATCGGCGTTATCACAGGACACTGCCTTAAGAAGGGGACTCCCTCACAAGGACTTCTGCAGAAACTCTGTAGAAGCTGCAGAGACGTAACGCGTCTTCTCTGCACTTGTAGCGCTCTCTCCTCCCGCAGGAAAAAACACCTTCGAGCCTACTTCTTTAACGACTTGACCGAACTGTAAAACGCGTCGGCATAGAAAGAAGAAGCTTCGTGGCAGGCACCAAATGGTTTGCTGGATAGGAGACATCCGATCCGCGCGGGTCTATATTGGCTTAAGTGTGACTGCTATTAATATTGCTCTCAGCAAGCCGTTATAGAAGCTTTCACGGCCATTAAAGAAGAGGCTAAACGAGTTGGTCTTGTAGTAAATGAGGACAAAACCAAGTATTTGCTGTCAACAAACAAAGAATTACCGGTCCACCGCCAAGGGCAGAACGTCACTGTTGGCAACAATAACTTCGAAGCGGTTAAGGAGTTTACATACCTCGGAGTAAATATCAACCCCACGAATGACACCCTAGTGGAGATTCAACGAAGACTTGCCCTTTCAAACCACTGCTACTTCGGTTTGGCGAAACAAACTCCTAACTCGAAAGACAAAATGCATGCTCTACAAACCACTAATCCTGCCAGTTCTACTATATGGAGCCGAGTGTTGGACGATAAGCAGGAAAACAGAGCACATTTTGGATACTTTTGCGAGGAAAATTCTCCGTCGAATTTTCGATCCCGTATGCAAGGAGGGCGAATAAAGGAGAAGATACAACCGCGAACTCTACGAGCTGTACAAAGATTAGGATTTAGACCAAAAATTCAAAAAAAACGACGACTACACTGGTCTCGGGCACATCGAGCAAATGGACACTAACGCTCTAGCTAAAAGGGTCTTCTAATCCAAGCCTCCTGGTTCGAGAAGGAGGGGAAGATCGAACCTCCGGCACAAAGACCAAGTCATCGCGGACGTGGGCAGCGGCAGTGGGATCACAGGGCATGGAAGGCTGCCATGTCTCAGGCAGAGGCCCTTCACTGGTCGGGAGCCCGCTAAATAAATAAGTCAGCAAATTCCATCTCGGAAGCTCAAACCCCTAATCGGGAACACATAGGAGCTCCAGCACATTTGCAAACTTGCATATATTTCACTCTAAATACCTTGATAACCACACATTCTCTTACAACTAGCGATTTTGATGATTAGACAAACGAATGATTCAAAACCTGATTCAAAGATTCCTCACCGAGATACGCGATCTCATGACGACAGTGAAAATAATTCAAATCGCGGCTCAGTTAAAAGTAAAAACATGAATAAACTCGAAGCGGAACCACTCCACCATCTCCCCCCAGATTTAGCTAATTTTAATTGAGAAATCATAAAATTAAAGAAAAGCCATGCTCTACCCCTTAGTCTGATCCAAGTTCAGTCCGTTTCAAGCTATTCTATCTCCCTGAGCGTTAAGTTATGTATATTTGTGTGCTATCGCAAAACTTGGACTGGTTATTATATTAAACCTCCAGTCATTCCGGTATTGTCGTCAGTTTGCAGTGGCGTTTGGAGAGCTGTAAACGTTCATTGGATTATTAAGAGCCAGTGGGGGAATATTCATTCGATTATTGTTTAAATTTTTTACTCGATTCTCATGCCCATCAGTTTACCAACGCGTGTTGCTAATGAGTGAACAGATATTCTAATGATTTCGGATGAGATTTTCGGTCAATTGACTTTGTGTTGAGTTCCTCCTTCAATCGGGTGTGTTCATAGTGAATTCTTCTGCATAAACACACGAACTAAAGGTGAATAATATCCGCAGAAGAGACTTTAATCCGTCGCTTACACTAATAGTTGTTCGATTTCTCGGTGCAAAAAAAAGAAAAGAAAAGAAAAGCAATCAAAATGATGCTGAATCGGGGTAAGAAATCTGCGAATTTTTAATAGTCATACGTATGTACACAAGTGAATAGTGTGTGCATGTGTGTAGTTAGCACAATCTCGCACAATGTTTTCCTTTGTCGGAGTCTGCTGTGTTTATTTCTCTGCTGTGACCTTTTGCGGTGTGACGAACTTGTGTGTGGGACTTTGGGAGAGGGAAAAACCCATGAGGAGAGTGATACATATGTATGCACATGTGTGTATACACATGACGTCAGGTTAAATTTTGAAGATTTGTTGTGCTACTGCTCTGCCTGCTGCTACTCCGCCAAGAAAACAAGTATTTTTTGCTGGAGAATTACGAAGTTCACCTTGACGCCTGGCTGTGATTTTAACATTTTTCTTATTTTTTTTTTTTTGTTTTATGTGGCGATGATAACCACTTGAGAATTAAGCTGCTCGCTCTGACAAAATCAATGGTGTGGCTGAATCCAAAATATTTTGAATGTTATCATTTGTGGTTAGCTTTTTCCTCGGAGAGGTCAGGCACAAAATTATATAAAAAAAAAAGAAAAAGCCTGCAAGTGGTGAGATAAGAAGAGTAGGTTTGATGGAACGCAACTAAAGTCTGGTGGAAAATGTACATCGTGGGCATAATTGGATGCACGCGACAGGTTGATGGAGACCTCATTGCTAACTTGCATTTCCTGTTAGTTTCAGCAGTCGGCTGTGAACCGGGGTTCCCTCAATGCCACGACTGGTTTTGCAATGACGAGCAACTATCCAGATTCACACTCGATTAAAATGGCATGAAATTCATGGCTTTTTCCGGCATTGGGTTTGTCCACAACCTGAAACATGTGTTCAACTGTGTGTATTCAGATGTGGCTTTGTGTGTAGCTAAAACTAGTGGCTGTGCAACTGCGCGTTTGTGACACTGTACATTTAAAACCATTATTTTTTAACGTAATTTGGTCTCTCTCGAAGCGTTGATACGCGAACCATGCAGACACAAGACTGTAGCGCCCTAAGAAGAAGAAGAATTTGGTCTCTTCCTTTTCATTGTGTGGCGCTATAGTCCGGGGAGCATTTGGGCGTCAACCAACAAACCTCTCCAACTAGCACGGTGTCTCGCTGGCTGCCTCCAATTCCGCATACCTAGTTTGTGATTCTACGTTTGATTTTGGTACTGATGTCCCTGTTTACTGCACAGCCGAGGTAGACGAAGTCCTTCCCTACCTCGAAGTTTTTCCTGCCAACTGTGACACTCGTCATCATTTACTCATTTAATTTTTTTTTCGTCGGCATGACTGTACAATTGCTCGCTCCACGTTTTCGCAACACAATTCCCTTTGCTGCAAAACTAAGTCGCATTTCTTCATCTTCTGATGATGCTACAATCCGGTATGAACCTGAGCCCTCATTGTATTCTTCTTCTTCTTCTTCAACTGTCGCTAAAGTCCGGCGTGGACCTGGACAAGCCTCCAGCTGGCACGATCTTTAGCCGGCTGTCTCCAGTTTCACACACCAAGTTGGCTGAGGTACTTCTCCACTTGTGTGCGCCATCTTTAACGAGATCGTCCTCTGCTGCGTTGTCACAATGGTTCGGCTTCAAAGAATTTGCTGTAAAAATCTGTATTTATCTAACAAGACGACTGAATGACGCAGTTGGTTAAGTGCCTGTCCTAAGTTAGAGGGTTCCTAGGTTCGAATCCCAGTGAAAGCAAAGTTAATACGCTTCTATCCGTTTTTTTTTAATCTGGTCCAGTCACCATTTGCCGTTCTGGACACTTTTCGGCTTGTAGAGCACGATTTTGGTCCTTCGAGTCAGGAGTTTTGAGCCCAGTTGTTTTGGCAAACCGAAGTAGCATCGGTTACCAAGGGCCATTCTACGTCGGATCTCCACTGGGAAACCACCACAAAATTCATACGGAACAAGTCATGGAAATGACAAACGTATTGTGAGCGATCAGGTTCCATGCAGAAAGCAGTCATATCGACGTATTCAATTCGGGGACAACTCCTAGTTCACCAAGGTGTTACTTCACTTTTGGTTCTATGAATGGATGAACTGTTTTAGGACATCTCTGGATCGTCCGCTCAAGAATCGAATGGCGACCACTATACCATTTCAAAGCGACACTGAGCATGACAAATACAAGGGGAACACTATCACTGGACAGCTTAACCTAACTTTTCTTGGAACTTCACAAAAATCCTTTCTAACAGAATGTGTGTTCACATTCGCATCAAAAGACAGGTTAAAACTGCGAAAAGAAGCTTGAACTCAATCACCTAAATCGCTGCTAGGCAGTAATCTGGAGCGCCTTGACTTCAGACGAACTCCATCTCATTCTCTAGAGCTAGAACATGTTGTAGGGAGCACAACAAAAGCTATCACAACAGCATTCGAAGCAAGCTGCCCAATAGGCAGGGAGTTAAAGGGAAAGAGAGTACCACGGTGGTCCAAAGCACGCAAGCCGTCCAATATGCAGGGATTTCAAGGGGAAGAGAGTACCACGGTGGAGCAATAAGCTATCCAGCATCCGGTCCAAAGCACGCAAGCTGTAGAACGCAGCCAAGCGTACAGGAGACTGTCAAAGCTACAAACAGACCTCCTACAATAAAGAAATAAGAAGCGCAAAAAGAGAAAACTTTAGGAAATTCTGCGAGAAATTCACCCATACCCCTGCTGCGGTCAGGCTCCACAAAGCGCTAGCAAAAAGGGGGGAAATACAGATGTCGCTAAGAAAACCTGACGGCAGATACAGCGAAAGTAAAGAACAGTGGGCAAGACTTCTATTGGAAACCCACTTTCCTGGCAGTCCTCAAAACACAGAAAGGTGTGAAAACAATCTCGTAACTGTGCTGAGGTATTGAAATGGGGCACAATAGGCCTTGAAGGTCGCGGTGCAACATACTCTCAACCACAGCAATAATAAATCACCTGCACAGAATGCGGTGCAATAAAAAGGCAGCCAGAAGTCAAGTTTCAATTCATTCACTCACTTGATCCTAAACTTTCCACCCATTCATAGACTTTTTGACTTCATTAACTTCTTGTGATCCTAAATTCCCCCCAGAAATGACTGATATATGCTACATGCGCTAACCCTGCCCAAGAGAAGCAAAAAAAACGTCAAATAATTTTCAAAATTAATCAATTTTTACTGATTCTCTTCAAAACTGGTTTTTCCTGAGTGGGAATCAGTCGGAATGTTATCTCTGCAAAAACATATAAATGCGTCAAAGAAAAAAAGACTGATTCATGACTAAATTTGCAGTTTTTGTTTTCTCTGAAAAGAGCATTCAGAACTGAAAAGTGTGTCGCTTATCAATACAACGCAATGATTAACTTGGAAATTCCCAGTTGGGGTCAGGTCCTTGGAACGTTTGGGGTATAGTCATATCCAAGTCATTCATTTTCGGTGAAATTTGTTTCGTGCCGATAAGGAAACCTGTTTCGCTGTAAACAACACGACGGACGAGGAATGATTCAATTCCTTTAATCGGGCATCACGAACTGAAATGCTTCATGTAATGGTGTGGGCTATTTTAAGTTGAAATTTCTTGATTTGTTCGGCCGTAAAATTGTCCCCCCTCTTCGCGCACTCATGTGGGAGTCATTGTCATGCTTGAGATTCTCTTCCGGACGAGTGACGTTGGTTAGGGCCACTGAACTACACACTCGTGCGTCTCGTACTCGTGTGCGTCTGTTAAACGTATTCTAATTTAGTCTACAATAGGTCTGCGTTCACCGTCATAATCATCACTGTATTCTCCTATCTCCAGCAAAAATGTGTCACCCTTGAAACTGCAAATTCCACCAGCGTCAGCGGTTGAATATTTGTGATCATCTATGCATTTTTTGAACTGTTTGACGGTGATTACATGAGCGGAAAGAAGCAGGATTGTCGGAGACACAACATACGATTTTCACAAGCGAAAAGGAAATGGGTTAGATGCACCGAACGACTGGTTGGCGCATCTGGTTAAGTTCCTGCCCTAAGTTAGAGGGGTCTCAGGTTCGATTCCCAGTGAAAGCAAAGTTAATACGCTTTTATCCGGTTTTTCGAATCTGGTTCAGTCACCACTTACTGTTGGGATCAAATTAACGACGCTATCACTGGAGCGGTCGATCAGTGGTAGTAGTCTGACTGTGGGTATCACAATGGTCTAACGGTGAATTCACTAACAGCTCCCTAACCTAACCTAACCTTGATGCACCGAAAGATAGTGTTTACATGAGTGAAAGAAGGCGGAAATGTCGGAGAGAGATCGTATGATTTTCCAAAAGGTTGGAAAGAGATGTGTTGGATCGTCGAAAATACATCCCTTTCCAACGCTCTCTCTCTCTCTCCCACATTTCTTCCTTCTTCCACTAATGTAAACGCCGTCTAAGGCAACCCTGTAATACACCGTAGATTGAGTGCTGAATAAAGTGCCTTCGACAGGGTGTTCAAAAAGAGTTTCGAGATCACTCACAGGAGCTGAAATTTCGAAGTGGAAAATCTGGAGTCTCATCTCATCTCATCTCATCTCATTTTCAATGACCCGCATGTTCCACTAAAGGGGTCACGGGGGCAATGCATGCACGAGAGATCTCCAGGCCACTCGATCCTCCGCCATCGACTTTAACTCATCAGGAGCTATGCCCAAGCGCAACCAGGCGAGTGTTTGGACTTGGTCCAACCATCTCATTCTAGGTCTGCCAAGCGATCGCCTACCTGATGGAATCTGGAGTCTTTTTGAAGAAAATCAAACTTATTTTCCATTCGAATGAATGACAAACTTTGGACCTATGGATGGCCCTTGTGCAGTTATACTTCATTTTGACACCGTTCCATTTCAGCGCTCCTTCGGGTTCCTTTTCAAGTGAATGCTATGCCCTTCTATGACAGAGACAGAATATATGATTTTCACAAGCGGAAAGGAGATGGGAGGATGGCCGAAAAGCAAAAAGCGAAAATCAACCTTCAAAGTGGATTCTCGGGTGAAGAATGGCATTTTTTCATCCGTTCCGTTCCGTTTTCGACATATTCTCCTCATTTTCTGATTATCGTTGATCGAGTAACACCTCGAGTTGGTGAAAACGTTTTTCGAAAATAACAGCTTATCTATCAGTAGGGCGCATTTGAGAGAGAGAGAGAGAGAGAGATAGAGACGGAGAGAGAGAAAGTTAGAGTGAGAAATGGACAGTGAGATGGATAGAGAGATAGAGAGTGGAAGAGATAGAGAGAGAGAGAGAGATGGAGAGATAGAGAGAAAGGGAGAGAAGTAGAACCGACTGGATGGCGCAGTCAGTCAAGCGCCTGCCCTAAGTTAGAGGGATCCTAGGTCCGGATCCCAGTTAATACGCTTTTATCCGGTTTTTGCCGTCGGGATCAAAATAACTGACAATCACTGAAGCGGTCGATCAGTGGTAGTAGTCTGACTGTGGATATCATAATGGGCCAACATGGTCTAAATGTGCTGGTGGATTCACTAGCAGCCCTCTAGCCTAACCTATGACTCTCCAGGATGTAGACAGAACAAGCGCATGCTCCCCAACGTCTGTAAGAAATCCGAGGATCAGATGAAGCATTCTCAGGGCCTGATCCTGCTCTGGGACTACCTGCTTCCTTGGTTTGTCTTGGTTAGTCTTGGTCTTTAGGCTAGTCCTGTGTCACAATCCGTACTAGTAAGCAGTTCCTTCTTCTCCCCTGTTAAAATATCCAGCCTTCGATATACACGCGCAGATGAAATCCCTGAAAAATCAACCATCAATCAATCTGCAGTCCAAATATGCATAGATAAGAGATGTTGTCCTCGACTCTGAGCCTGTGGGACAACGCAACAGAGGTCTTCCGCGTACAAGGTGGCGCACACACGTCGAGAGGGACCTCGGCCGGCTTGGTGTGCGAACCTGGAGACAACTGGCTGGAGAGACATGTTGGGTGAGGCCCAGGTCCACTTCGGAATGTAGCGCCCTAAGAAGAAGAAGGATCGTTGTATATTTTTCCTTGAAATTCACTCTAAAGTTTAGTACTAAACCACTTTCAAATGTACACCCATTCCCCTAAAAAGTTGATTACACGGTAGACATCACAGAGCACCTCTAGGTAGGGTTTAAAGTCTGAAACTGTTTGTCATTCTAAGCTACTTAATTTTATACACCTCCACTGAACGCATTTCCATATTTTTTTGCAGGCACAATATTTCTGCTATGTTTTGTTGGAACAATCTCCGCACAATGGCAAACGTCAAGTAGCCAAGCAAGAATCTCACGGGATGAAACGCAAACGGCGATCATAAAAGAACTCTCAAAAGCCGCTGAAGAATTCTCCCTCGAACTGTTTACGAAAGTCTGCAAAGTAATCGTTGGAAAGAAGAATAATTTAATGATATCCCCATTTTCGATTTGGGCGTTACTTTTGCTAATCACCGAAGGAGCCTCGCAGAACACTGAGGAAGAATTAAAGACCGTCCTTCGAATTCGAAGCACCCCGCAACAGTATCTTCGAGAAGGATTCCAACTCATCCAAGACAGCCTAACGTATGACAAGCAACAAATTGCCCATTCTTCAGTCATATCTAACACATTTTCGATTTTTCTTCTTTTCACAGAGTGAATACGTCAACAATTGAAGTGTCGACGTCGCAAGCGATTTTCTACAATAAGCAGAGTCCAATTAATCTGGAATACATTCGAGTCACGGAGGATGAGTACAAAGCCCGACTGATATCTGCTGACTTCCGGAGTGTACAACAAGCCCTTCAGCAAATGACTGAATACATAAGCAGCGCCACAAGGGGTTTAATCCAGCCATCGTTGACGCCCGACGACATCAAAGACGCTGATCTGGTGATGATATCATCGATTTTCTTCAAAGGAGACTGGAAGGTAACAACACTCGAGATCATTAAATTGTTCTAGCTTAACCCCAGAGCCATTTCTCCCCTTAGTTGCCATTTAATGAGTCACTGACGAGTGTGGAGCCCTTCTTTGATGAGGATGAGAACCCCATTGGCGACTGCCAAATGATGACCCAAGCAGCCCCATTCAACTACGCGCCAATTATTGAAATGGAGTCACATATTGTGGAGCTGCCCTATGGCAAGGAGGACCGCCTGTCAATGCTTCTAATCATCCCCAAAAAAGGTAAAACAGACATTTCATTCATCCCTGAGGTCAGTCGACTTCATAATGAACCTCCAATTTGTAGGTACGCGCCTAAACTATGCCATCGAAAACCTACAAAAGGTCGGACTGCAAAGGATCTTCGACAGACTGAAGAAAACCGAACTGGACTACGACGACAGTGAAGTTGAAGTGTACTTGCCAAAATTCATAACAACCACAAGTTTAGTTATGAATCAGATCCTTGAAGAGGTTTGTCCCACTCACCCACTCACACATCAGCTTGCGGAGAACTAACGAGATTTTTACAATTTCAGATGGGAATTCTTGATGTTTTCCAGCCAGACTTTGCAGAACTCACTAAGCTGTCGTCGAAGAAGCTCCATTTGTCGAGAGTGATTCATCAGACCAAAATCGAGGTGAACGAGGAGGGCACTGTTGCTGCTGCAGTGACCTCGGGCACATTCGCCAACAAAGCCTCACCGCAACGATTCTACTTGAACAGACCGTTTGCCTACTTGATCGTGGAAAAAGAAACACGGTCTCTGCTGTTTTGTGGGCAGGTCACTAAGCCCGACTATAAAAAATAATATGCTCGCAATGATTCTTAATAAACTATAATGTATTTAAAAACGAGTCCTTTAATTGAACCAACTTTCAAAAGCCTCAGTTTCCAAGCCAGGGGTCTCAAAAGTGGAGTTAGTTACCACCTTGCATTCGAATAACGAACGAATTATGTCTTGTTGTGGCATAGTTTTTCGGCAAAGAGAAAAAATGGAGAAAGATTTGGCTTCGGTAATCTATAACTTATGAACCAATTTGGGTTTTAGACTGTGGCCTCTCACATAAGTGCGAACTCATCAAAATCCAACACGGATTCTCGGAGATTCACTCCGGCTGGGCACCTGCGGCGAACACACCAAGATGTATGCAAGCATTTTTTTTTTGAATTTGTTGCATATGCGAAGGATATACATTTTTTATGGGATACCTACTCATTTTTACGGCTTTTTGACGGCCTGGTATTTTGAGTTTCGGTGAAAAATGAGAACTGGTTTAGAAACTGTGGCTTGTCAAAGTTGAGGGGTCAGCGCTTTGAAATCCCATCGAAATTGCAGTGGTTAGCCTTGGATTTTTTTTTGCGGAAAAAATCGATTCTCTGAAATGCACATAGATCGAAATTTCAGGTCAACAGCACACCAGAAATGGCGGTTTTATGTCCGGGCGACGCCTGGTTTGGAAACTGTGGCTTGTCAAAGTTGAGGGGTCAGCGCTTTGAAAACGCATCGAAATTGCAGTGGTTAGCCTTGGATTTTTTTTTGCGGAAAAAATCGATTCTCTGAAATGCACATAGATCGAAATTTCAGGTCAACAGCACACCAGAAATGGCGGTTTTATGTCCGGGCGACGCCTGGTTTGGAAACTGTGGCTTGTCAAAGTTGAGGGGTCAGCGCTTTGAAAACGCATCGAAATTGCAGTGGTTAGCCTTGGATTTTTTTTTGATTGAAAAAATCGATTCTATGAAATGCACATAGATCGAAAATTCAGATCAACAGCACACCAGAAATGGCGGTTTTATGTCCGGGCGACGCCTGGTTTGGAAACTGTGGCTTGTCAAAGTTGAGGGGTCAGCGCTTTGAAATCGCATCGAAATTGCAGTGGTTAGCCTTGGATTTTTTTTTGCGGAAAAAATCGATTCTCTGAAATGCACATAGATCGAAATTTCAGATCAACAGCACACCAGAAATGGCGGTTTTATGTCCGGGCGACGCCTGGTTTGGAAACTGTGGCTTGTCAAAGTTGAGGGGTCAGCGCTTTGAAAACGCATCGAAATTGCAGTGGTTAGCCTTGGATTTTTTTTTGCGGAAAAAATCGATTCTCTGAAATGCACATAGATCGAAAATTCAGATCAACAGCACACCAGAAATGGCGGTTTTATGTCCGGGCGACGCCTGGTTTTGAAACTGTGGCTTGTCAAAGTTGAGGGGTCAGCGCTTTGAAAACGCATCGAAATTGCAGTGGTTAGCCTTGGATTTTTTTTTGATTGAAAAAATCGATTCTATGAAATGCACATAGATCGAAAATTCAGATCAACAGCACACCAGAAATGGCGGTTTTATGTCCGGGCGACGCCTGGTTTGGAAACTGTGGCTTGTCAAAGTTGAGGGGTCAGCGCTTTGAAAACGCATCGAAATTGCAGTGGTTAGCCTTGGATTTTTTTTTGCGGAAAAAATCGATTCTCTGAAATGCACATAGATCGAAATTTCAGGTCAACAGCACACCAGAAATGGCGGTTTTATGTCCGGGCGACGCCTGGTTTGGAAACTGTGGCTTGTCAAAGTTGAGGGGTCAGCGCTTTGAAATCGCATCGAAATTGCATTGGTTAGCCTTGGATTTTTTTTTGCGGAAAAAATCGATTCTCTGAAATGCACATAGATCGAAAATTCAGATCAACAGCACACCAGAAATGGCGGTTTTATGTCCGGGCGACGCCTGGTTTGGAAACTGTGGCTTGTCAAAGTTGAGGGGTCAGCGCTTTGAAAACGCATCGAAATTGCAGTGGTTAGCCTTGGATTTTTTTTTGCGGAAAAAATCGATTCTCTGAAATGCACATAGATCGAAATTTCAGGTCAACAGCACACCAGAAATGGCGGTTTTATGTCCGGGCGACGCCTGGTTTGGAAACTGTGGCTTGTCAAAGTTGAGGGGTCAGCGCTTTGAAAACGCATCGAAATTGCAGTGGTTAGCCTTGGATTTTTTTTTGATTGAAAAAATCGATTCTATGAAATGCACATAGATCGAAAATTCAGATCAACAGCACACCAGAAATGGCGGTTTTATGTCCGGGCGACGCCTGGTTTGGAAACTGTGGCTTGTCAAAGTTGAGGGGTCAGCGCTTTGAAAACGCATCGAAATTGCAGTGGTTAGCCTTGGATTTTTTTTTGATTGAAAAAATCGATTCTATGAAATGCACATAGATCGAAAATTCAGATCAACAGCACACCAGGAATGGCGGTTTTATGTCCGGGCGACGCCTGGTTTGGAAACTGTGGCTTGTCAAAGTTGAGGGGTCAGCGCTTTGAAATCCCATCGAAATTGCAGTGGTTAGCCTTGGATTTTTTTTTGCGGAAAAAATCGATTCTCTGAAATGCACATAGATCGAAAATTCAGGTCAACAGCACACCAGAAATGGCGGTTTTATGTCCGGGCGACGCCTGGTTTAGAAACTGTGGCTTGTCAAAGTTGAGGGGTCAGCGCTTTGAAATCCCATCGAAATTGCAGTGGTTAGCCTTGGATTTTTTTTTGCGGAAAAAATCGATTCTCTGAAATGCACATAGATCGAAATTTCAGGTCAACAGCACACCAGAAATGGCGGTTTTATGTCCGGGCGACGCCTGGTTTGGAAACTGTGGCTTGTCAAAGTTGAGGGGTCAGCGCTTTGAAAACGCATCGAAATTGCAGTGGTTAGCCTTGGATTTTTTTTTGATTGAAAAAATCGATTCTATGAAATGCACATAGATCGAAAATTCAGATCAACAGCACACCAGAAATGGCGGTTTTATGTCCGGGCGACGCCTGGTTTGGAAACTGTGGCTTGTCAAAGTTGAGGGGTCAGCGCTTTGAAAACGCATCGAAATTGCAGTGGTTAGCCTTGGATTTTTTTTTGATTGAAAAAATCGATTCTATGAAATGCACATAGATCGAAAATTCAGATCAACAGCACACCAGAAATGGCGGTTTTATGTCCGGGCGACGCCTGGTTTGGAAACTGTGGCTTGTCAAAGTTGAGGGGTCAGCGCTTTGAAAACGCATCGAAATTGCAGTGGTTAGCCTTGGATTTTTTTTTGCGGAAAAAATCGATTCTCTGAAATGCACATAGATCGAAATTTCAGGTCAACAGCACACCAGAAATGGCGGTTTTATGTCCGGGCGACGCCTGGTTTGGAAACTGTGGCTTGTCAAAGTTGAGGGGTCAGCGCTTTGAAAACGCATCGAAATTGCAGTGGTTAGCCTTGGATTTTTTTTTGCGGAAAAAATCGATTCTCTGAAATGCACATAGATCGAAAATTCAGATCAACAGCACACCAGAAATGGCGGTTTTATGTCCGGGCGACGCCTGGTTTGGAAACTGTGGCTTGTCAAAGTTGAGGGGTCAGCGCTTTGAAAACGCATCGAAATTGCAGTGGTTAGCCTTGGATTTTTTTTTGATTGAAAAAATCGATTCTATGAAATGCACATAGATCGAAAATTCAGATCAACAGCACACCAGAAATGGCGGTTTTATGTCCGGGCGACGCCTGGTTTGGAAACTGTGGCTTGTCAAAGTTGAGGGGTCAGCGCTTTGAAAACGCATCGAAATTGCAGTGGTTAGCCTTGGATTTTTTTTTGCGGAAAAAATCGATTCTCTGAAATGCACATAGATCGAAATTTCAGGTCAACAGCACACCAGAAATGGCGGTTTTATGTCCGGGCGACGCCTGGTTTGGAAACTGTGGCTTGTCAAAGTTGAGGGGTCAGCGCTTTGAAATCGCATCGAAATTGCATTGGTTAGCCTTGGATTTTTTTTTGCGGAAAAAATCGATTCTCTGAAATGCACATAGATCGAAAATTCAGATCAACAGCACACCAGAAATGGCGGTTTTATGTCCGGGCGACGCCTGGTTTGGAAACTGTGGCTTGTCAAAGTTGAGGGGTCAGCGCTTTGAAAACGCATCGAAATTGCAGTGGTTAGCCTTGGATTTTTTTTTGCGGAAAAAATCGATTCTCTGAAATGCACATAGATCGAAATTTCAGGTCAACAGCACACCAGAAATGGCGGTTTTATGTCCGGGCGACGCCTGGTTTGGAAACTGTGGCTTGTCAAAGTTGAGGGGTCAGCGCTTTGAAAACGCATCGAAATTGCAGTGGTTAGCCTTGGATTTTTTTTTGATTGAAAAAATCGATTCTATGAAATGCACATAGATCGAAAATTCAGATCAACAGCACACCAGAAATGGCGGTTTTATGTCCGGGCGACGCCTGGTTTGGAAACTGTGGCTTGTCAAAGTTGAGGGGTCAGCGCTTTGAAAACGCATCGAAATTGCAGTGGTTAGCCTTGGATTTTTTTTTGATTGAAAAAATCGATTCTATGAAATGCACATAGATCGAAAATTCAGATCAACAGCACACCAGGAATGGCGGTTTTATGTCCGGGCGACGCCTGGTTTGGAAACTGTGGCTTGTCAAAGTTGAGGGGTCAGCGCTTTGAAATCGCATCGAAATTGCAGTGGTTAGCCTTGGATTTTTTTTTGCGGAAAAAATCGATTCTCTGAAATGCACATAGATCGAAAATTCAGGTCAACAGCACACCAGAAATGGCGGTTTTATGTCCGGGCGACGCCTGGTTTAGAAACTGTGGCTTGTCAAAGTTGAGGGGTCAGCGCTTTGAAATCCCATCGAAATTGCAGTGGTTAGCCTTGGATTTTTTTTTGCGGAAAAAATCGATTCTCTGAAATGCACATAGATCGAAATTTCAGGTCAACAGCACACCAGAAATGGCGGTTTTATGTCCGGGCGACGCCTGGTTTGGAAACTGTGGCTTGTCAAAGTTGAGGGGTCAGCGCTTTGAAAACGCATCGAAATTGCAGTGGTTAGCCTTGGATTTTTTTTTGATTGAAAAAATCGATTCTATGAAATGCACATAGATCGAAAATTCAGATCAACAGCACACCAGAAATGGCGGTTTTATGTCCGGGCGACGCCTGGTTTGGAAACTGTGGCTTGTCAAAGTTGAGGGGTCAGCGCTTTGAAAACGCATCGAAATTGCAGTGGTTAGCCTTGGATTTTTTTTTGCGGAAAAAATCGATTCTCTGAAATGCACATAGATCGAAATTTCAGGTCAACAGCACACCAGAAATGGCGGTTTTATGTCCGGGCGACGCCTGGTTTGGAAACTGTGGCTTGTCAAAGTTGAGGGGTCAGCGCTTTGAAAACGCATCGAAATTGCAGTGGTTAGCCTTGGATTTTTTTTTGATTGAAAAAATCGATTCTATGAAATGCACATAGATCGAAAATTCAGATCAACAGCACACCAGAAATGGCGGTTTTATGTCCGGGCGACGCCTGGTTTGGAAACTGTGGCTTGTCAAAGTTGAGGGGTCAGCGCTTTGAAAACGCATCGAAATTGCAGTGGTTAGCCTTGGATTTTTTTTTGATTGAAAAAATCGATTCTATGAAATGCACATAGATCGAAAATTCAGATCAACAGCACACCAGAAATGGCGGTTTTATGTCCGGGCGACGCCTGGTTTGGAAACTGTGGCTTGTCAAAGTTGAGGGGTCAGCGCTTTGAAAACGCATCGAAATTGCAGTGGTTAGCCTTGGATTTTTTTTTGCGGAAAAAATCGATTCTCTGAAATGCACATAGATCGAAATTTCAGGTCAACAGCACACCAGAAATGGCGGTTTTATGTCCGGGCGACGCCTGGTTTGGAAACTGTGGCTTGTCAAAGTTGAGGGGTCAGCGCTTTGAAAACGCATCGAAATTGCAGTGGTTAGCCTTGGATTTTTTTTTGCGGAAAAAATCGATTCTCTGAAATGCACATAGATCGAAATTTCAGGTCAACAGCACACCAGAAATGGCGGTTTTATGTCCGGGCGACGCCTGGTTTGGAAACTGTGGCTTGTCAAAGTTGAGGGGTCAGCGCTTTGAAATCGCATCGAAATTGCATTGGTTAGCCTTGGATTTTTTTTTGCGGAAAAAATCGATTCTCTGAAATGCACATAGATCGAAAATTCAGATCAACAGCACACCAGAAATGGCGGCTTTATGTCCGGGCGACGCCTGGTTTGGAAACTGTGGCTTGTCAAAGTTGAGGGGTCAGCGCTTTGAAAACGCATCGAAATTGCAGTGGTTAGCCTTGGATTTTTTTTTGATTGAAAAAATCGATTCTATGAAATGCACATAGATCGAAAATTCAGATCAACAGCACACCAGAAATGGCGGTTTTATGTCCGGGCGACGCCTGGTTTGGAAACTGTGGCTTGTCAAAGTTGAGGGGTCAGCGCTTTGAAAACGCATCGAAATTGCAGTGGTTAGCCTTGGATTTTTTTTTGCGGAAAAAATCGATTCTCTGAAATGCACATAGATCGAAATTTCAGGTCAACAGCACACCAGAAATGGCGGTTTTATGTCCGGGCGACGCCTGGTTTGGAAACTGTGGCTTGTCAAAGTTGAGGGGTCAGCGCTTTGAAAACGCATCGAAATTGCAGTGGTTAGCCTTGGATTTTTTTTTGATTGAAAAAATCGATTCTATGAAATGCACATAGATCGAAAATTCAGATCAACAGCACACCAGAAATGGCGGTTTTATGTCCGGGCGACGCCTGGTTTGGAAACTGTGGCTTGTCAAAGTTGAGGGGTCAGCGCTTTGAAAACGCATCGAAATTGCAGTGGTTAGCCTTGGATTTTTTTTTGATTGAAAAAATCGATTCTATGAAATGCACATAGATCGAAAATTCAGATCAACAGCACACCAGAAATGGCGGTTTTATGTCCGGGCGACGCCTGGTTTGGAAACTGTGGCTTGGCAAAGTTGAGGGGTCAGCGCTTTGAAAACGCATCGAAATTGCAGTGGTTAGCCTTGGATTTTTTTTTGCGGAAAAAATCGATTCTCTGAAATGCACATAGATCGAAAATTCAGGTCAACAGCACACCAGAAATGGCGGTTTTATGTCCGGGCGACGCCTGGTTTGGAAACTGTGGCTTGTCAAAGTTGAGGGGTCAGCGCTTTGAAAACGCATCGAAATTGCAGTGGTTAGCCTTGGATTTTTTTTGCGGAAAAAATCGATTCTCTGAAATGCACATAGATCGAAAATTCAGATCAACAGCACACCAGAAATGGCGGTTTTATGTCCGGGCGACGCCTGGTTTGGAAACTGTGGCTTGTCAAAGTTGAGGGGTCAGCGCTTTGAAAACGCATCGAAATTGCAGTGGTTAGCCTTGGATTTTTTTTTGCGGAAAAAATCGATTCTCTGAAATGCACATAGATCGAAAATTCAGATCAACAGCACACCAGAAATGGCGGTTTTATGTCCGGGCGACGCCTGGTTTGGAAACTGTGGCTTGTCAAAGTTGAGGGGTCAGCGCTTTGAAAACGCATCGAAATTGCAGTGGTTAGCCTTGGATTTTTTTTTGATTGAAAAAATCGATTCTATGAAATGCACATAGATCGAAAATTCAGATCAACAGCACACCAGAAATGGCGGTTTTATGTCCGGGCGACGCCTGGTTTGGAAACTGTGGCTTGTCAAAGTTGAGGGGTCAGCGCTTTGAAATCCCATCGAAATTGCAGTGGTTAGCCTTGGATTTTTTTTTGCGGAAAAAATCGATTCTCTGAAATGCACATAGATCGAAAATTCAGGTCAACAGCACACCAGAAATGGCGGTTTTATGTCCGGGCGACGCCTGGTTTAGAAACTGTGGCTTGTTAAAGTTGGGGGGTCAGCGCTTTGAAATCGCATCGAAATTGCAGTGGTTAGCCTTGGATTTTTTTTTGCGGAAAAAATCGATTCTCTGAAATGCACATAGATCGAAAATTCGGGTCAACAGCACACCAGGAATGGCGGTTTTATGTCCGGGCGACGCCTGGTTTGGAAACTGTGGCTTGTCAAAGTTGAGGGGTCAGCGCTTTGAAAACGCATCGAAATTGCAGTGGTTAGCCTTGGATTTTTTTTTGCGGAAAAAATCGATTCTCTGAAATGCACATAGATCGAAAATTCGGGTCAACAGCACACCAGGAATGGCGGTTTTATGTCCGGGCGACGCCTGGTTTGGAAACTGTGGCTTGTCAAAGTTGAGGGGTCAGCGCTTTGAAAACGCATCGAAATTGCAGTGGTTAGCCTTGGATTTTTTTTGCGGAAAAAATCGATTCTCTGAAATGCACATAGATCGAAAATTCAGATCAACAGCACACCAGAAATGGCGGTTTTATGTCCGGGCGACGCCTGGTTTGGAAACTGTGGCTTGTCAAAGTTGAGGGGTCAGCGCTTTGAAAACGCATCGAAATTGCAGTGGTTAGCCTTGGATTTTTTTTTGATTGAAAAAATCGATTCTATGAAATGCACATAGATCGAAAATTCAGATCAACAGCACACCAGAAATGGCGGTTTTATGTCCGGGCGACGCCTGGTTTGGAAACTGTGGCTTGTCAAAGTTGAGGGGTCAGCGCTTTGAAAACGCATCGAAATTGCAGTGGTTAGCCTTGGATTTTTTTTTGCGGAAAAAATCGATTCTCTGAAATGCACATAGATCGAAAATTCAGATCAACAGCACACCAGAAATGGCGGTTTTATGTCCGGGCGACGCCTGGTTTGGAAACTGTGGCTTGTCAAAGTTGAGGGGTCAGCGCTTTGAAAACGCATCGAAATTGCAGTGGTTAGCCTTGGATTTTTTTTTGCGGAAAAAATCGATTCTCTGAAATGCACATAGATCGAAAATTCAGATCAACAGCACACCAGAAATGGCGGTTTTATGTCCGGGCGACGCCTGGTTTGGAAACTGTGGCTTGTCAAAGTTGAGGGGTCAGCGCTTTGAAAACGCATCGAAATTGCAGTGGTTAGCCTTGGATTTTTTTTTGCGGAAAAAATCGATTCTCTGAAATGCACATAGATCGAAAATTCAGATCAACAGCACACCAGAAATGGCGGTTTTATGTCCGGGCGACGCCTGGTTTGGAAACTGTGGCTTGTCAAAGTTGAGGGGTCAGCGCTTTGAAAACGCATCGAAATTGCAGTGGTTAGCCTTGGATTTTTTTTTGCGGAAAAAATCGATTCTCTGAAATGCACATAGATCGAAAATTCAGGTCAACAGCACACCAGAAATGGCGGTTTTATGTCCGGGCGACGCCTGGTTTGGAAACTGTGGCTTGTCAAAGTTGAGGGGTCAGCGCTTTGAAATCGCATCGAAATTGCAGTGGTTAGCCTTGGATTTTTTTTTGCGGAAAAAATCGATTCTCTGAAATGCACATAGATCGAAAATTCAGATCAACAGCACACCAGAAATGGCGGTTTTATGTCCGGGCGACGCCTGGTTTGGAAACTGTGGCTTGTCAAAGTTGAGGGGTCAGCGCTTTGAAAACGCATCGAAATTGCAGTGGTTAGCCTTGGATTTTTTTTTGATTGAAAAAATCGATTCTATGAAATGCACATAGATCGAAAATTCAGATCAACAGCACACCAGGAATGGCGGTTTTATGTCCGGGCGATGCCTGGTTTGGAAACTGTGGCTTGTCAAAGTTGAGGGGTCAGCGCTTTGAAATCCCATCGAAATTGCAGTGGTTAGCCTTGGATTTTTTTTTGCGGAAAAAATCGATTCTCTGAAATGCACATAGATCGAAAATTCAGGTCAACAGCACACCAGAAATGGCGGTTTTATGTCCGGGCGACGCCTGGTTTAGAAACTGTGGCTTGTCAAAGTTGAGGGGTCAGCGCTTTGAAAACGCATCGAAATTGCAGCCTTGGATTTTTTTTTGCGGAAAAAATCGATTCTCTGAAATGCACATAGATCGAAAATTCAGGTCAACAGCACACCAGAAATGGCGGTTTTATGTCCGGGCGACGCCTGGTTTGGAAACTGTGGCTTGTCAAAGTTGAGGGGTCAGCGCTTTGAAAACGCATCGAAATTGCAGTGGTTAGCCTTGGATTTTTTTTTGCGGAAAAAATCGATTCTCTGAAATGCACATAGATCGAAAATTCAGGTCAACAGCACACCAGAAATGGCGGTTTTATGTCCGGGCGACGCCTGGTTTGGAAACTGTGGCTTGTCAAAGTTGAGGGGTCAGCGCTTTGAAATCCCATCGAAATTGCAGTGGTTAGCCTTGGATTTTTTTTTGCGGAAAAAATCGATTCTCTGAAATGCACATAGATCGAAAATTCAGGTCAACAGCACACCAGAAATGGCGGTTTTATGTCCGGGCGACGCCTGGTTTGGAAACTGTGGCTTGTCAAAGTTGAGGGGTCAGCGCTTTGAAAACGCATCGAAATTGCAGTGGTTAGCCTTGGATTTTTTTTTGCGGAAAAAATCGATTCTCTGAAATGCACATAGATCGAAAATTCAGATCAACAGCACACCAGAAATGGCGGCTTTATGTCCGGGCGACGCCTGGTTTGGAAACTGTGGCTTGTCAAAGTTGAGGGGTCAGCGCTTTGAAAACGCATCGAAATTGCAGTGGTTAGCCTTGGATTTTTTTTTGATTGAAAAAATCGATTCTATGAAATGCACATAGATCGAAAATTCAGATCAACAGCACACCAGAAATGGCGGTTTTATGTCCGGGCGACGCCTGGTTTGGAAACTGTGGCTTGTCAAAGTTGAGGGGTCAGCGCTTTGAAAACGCATCGAAATTGCAGTGGTTAGCCTTGGATTTTTTTTTTGCGGAAAAAATCGATTCTCTGAAATGCACATAGATCGAAAATTCAGGTCAACAGCACACCAGAAATGGCGGTTTTATGTCCGGGCGACGCCTGGTTTGGAAACTGTGGCTTGTCAAAGTTGAGGGGTCAGCGCTTTGAAAACGCATCGAAATTGCAGTGGTTAGCCTTGGATTTTTTTTTGCGGAAAAAATCGATTCTCTGAAATGCACATAGATCGAAAATTCAGGTCAACAGCACACCAGAAATGGCGGTTTTATGTCCGGGCGACGCCTGGTTTGGAAACTGTGGCTTGTCAAAGTTGAGGGGTCAGCGCTTTGAAAACGCATCGAAATTGCAGTGGTTAGCCTTGGATTTTTTTTTGCGGAAAAAATCGATTCTCTGAAATGCACATAGATCGAAAATTCAGATCAACAGCACACCAGAAATGGCGGTTTTATGTCCGGGCGACGCCTGGTTTGGAAACTGTGGCTTGTCAAAGTTGAGGGGTCAGCGCTTTGAAAACGCATCGAAATTGCAGTGGTTAGCCTTGGATTTTTTTTTTGATTGAAAAAATCGATTCTATGAAATGCACATAGATCGAAAATTCAGATCAACAGCACACCAGAAATGGCGGTTTTATGTCCGGGCGACGCCTGGTTTGGAAACTGTGGCTTGTCAAAGTTGAGGGGTCAGCGCTTTGAAATCCCATCGAAATTGCAGTGGTTAGCCTTGGATTTTTTTTTGCGGAAAAAATCGATTCTCTGAAATGCACATAGATCGAAAATTCAGGTCAACAGCACACCAGAAATGGCGGTTTTATGTCCGGGCGACGCCTGGTTTAGAAACTGTGGCTTGTTAAAGTTGGGGGGTCAGCGCTTTGAAATCGCATCGAAATTGCAGTGGTTAGCCTTGGATTTTTTTTTGCGGAAAAAATCGATTCTCTGAAATGCACATAGATCGAAAATTCGGGTCAACAGCACACCAGGAATGGCGGTTTTATGTCCGGGCGACGCCTGGTTTGGAAACTGTGGCTTGTCAAAGTTGAGGGGTCAGCGCTTTGAAAACGCATCGAAATTGCAGTGGTTAGCCTTGGATTTTTTTTTGCGGAAAAAATCGATTCTCTGAAATGCACATAGATCGAAAATTCAGGTCAACAGCACACCAGAAATGGCGGTTTTATGTCCGGGCGACGCCTGGTTTAGAAACTGTGGCTTGTCAAAGTTGAGGGGTCAGCGCTTTGAAAACGCATCGAAATTGCAGTGGTTAGCCTTGGATTTTTTTTTGCGGAAAAAATCGATTCTCTGAAATGCACATAGATCGAAAATTCAGGTCAACAGCACACCAGAAATGGCGGTTTTATGTCCGGGCGACGCCTGGTTTGGGAAACTGTGGCTTGTCAAAGTTGAGGGGTCAGCGCTTTGAAAACGCATCGAAATTGCAGTGGTTAGCCTTGGATTTTTTTTTGCGGAAAAAATCGATTCTCTGAAATGCACATAGATCGAAAATTCGGGTCAACAGCACACCAGGAATGGCGGTTTTATGTCCGGGCGACGCCTGGTTTGGAAACTGTGGCTTGTCAAAGTTGAGGGGTCAGCGCTTTGAAATCGCATCGAAATTGCAGTGGTTAGCCTTGGATTTTTTTTTTGCGGAAAAAATCGATTCTCTGAAATGCACATAGATCGAAATTCGGGTCAACAGCACACCAGGAATGGCGGTTTTATGTCCGGGCGACGCCTGGTTTGGAAACTGTGGCTTGTCAAAGTTGAGGGGTCAGCGCTTTGAAAACGCATCGAAATTGCAGTGGTTAGCCTTGGATTTTTTTTTGCGGAAAAAATCGATTCTCTGAAATGCACATAGATCGAAAATTCAGGTCAACAGCACACCAGAAATGGCGGTTTTATGTCCGGGCGACGCCTGGTTTGGAAACTGTGGCTTGTCAAAGTTGAGGGGTCAGCGCTTTGAAAACGCATCGAAATTGCAGTGGTTAGCCTTGGATTTTTTTTTGCGGAAAAAATCGATTCTCTGAAATGCACATAGATCGAAAATTCAGGTCAACAGCACACCAGAAATGGCGGTTTTATGTCCGGGCGACGCCTGGTTTGGAAACTGTGGCTTGTCAAAGTTGAGGGGGTCAGCGCTTTGAAAACGCATCGAAATTGCCAGTGGGTTAGCCTTGGATTTTTTTTTTGCGGAAAAAATCGATTCTCTGAAATGCACATAGATCGAAAATTCGGGTCAACAGCACACCAGGAATGGCGGTTTTATGTCCGGGCGACGCCTGGTTTGGAAACTGTGGCTTGTCAAAGTTGAGGGGTCAGCGCTTTGAAATCCCATCGAAATTGCAGTGGTTAGCCCTTGGATTTTTTTTTGCGGAAAAAATCGATTCTCTGAAATGCACATAGATCGAAAATTCAGGTCAACAGCACACCAGAAATGGCGGTTTTATGTCCGGGCGACGCCTGGTTTGGAAACTGTGGCTTGTCAAAGTTGAGGGGTCAGCGCTTTGAAATCCCATCGAAATTGCAGTGGTTAGCCTTGGATTTTTTTTTGCGGAAAAAATCGATTCTCTGAAATGCACATAGATCGAAAATTCAGGTCAACAGCACACCAGAAATGGCGGTTTTATGTCCGGGCGACGCCTGGTTTAGAAACTGTGGCTTGTCAAAGTTGAGGGGTCAGCGCTTTGAAATCGCATCGAAATTGCAGTGGTTAGCCTTGGATTTTTTTTTGCGGAAAAAATCGATTCTCTGAAATGCACATAGATCGAAAATTCGGGTCAACAGCACACCAGGAATGGCGGTTTTATGTCCGGGCGACGCCTGGTTTGGAAACTGTGGCTTGTCAAAGTTGAGGGGTCAGCGCTTTGAAAACGCATCGAAATTGCAGTGGTTAGCCTTGGATTTTTTTTGCGGAAAAAATCGATTCTCTGAAATGCACATAGATCGAAAATTCAGGTCAACAGCACACCAGAAATGGCGGTTTTATGTCCGGGCGACGCCTGGTTTGGAAACTGTGGCTTGTCAAAGTTGAGGGGTCAGCGCTTTGAAAACGCATCGAAATTGCAGTGGTTAGCCTTGGATTTTTTTTGCGGAAAAAATCGATTCTCTGAAATGCACATAGATCGAAAATTCAGGTCAACAGCACACCAGAAATGGCGGTTTTATATCCGGGCGACGCCTGGTTTGGAAACTGTGGCTTGTCAAAGTTGAGGGGTCAGCGCTTTGAAATCCCATCGAAATTGCAGTGGTTAGCCTTGGATTTTTTTTTGCGGAAAAAATCGATTCTCTGAAATGCACATAGATCGAAAATTCAGGTCAACAGCACACCAGAAATGGCGGTTTTATGTCCGGGCGACGCCTGGTTTGGAAACTGTGGCTTGTCAAAGTTGAGGGGTCAGCGCTTTGAAATCCCATCGAAATTGCAGTGGTTAGCCTTGGATTTTTTTTTGCGGAAAAAATCGATTCTCTGAAATGCACATAGATCGAAAATTCAGGTCAACAGCACACCAGAAATGGCGGTTTTATGTCCGGGCGACGCCTGGTTTGGAAACTGTGGCTTGTCAAAGTTGAGGGGTCAGCGCTTTGAAATCCCATCGAAATTGCAGTGGTTAGCCTTGGATTTTTTTTTGCGGAAAAAATCGATTCTCTGAAATGCACATAGATCGAAAATTCAGGTCAACAGCACACCAGAAATGGCGGTTTTATGTCCGGGCGACGCCTGGTTTGGAAACTGTGGCTTGTCAAAGTTGAGGGGTCAGCGCTTTGAAAACGCATCGAAATTTTATGTCCGGGCGACGCCTGGTTTGGAAACTGTGGCTTGTCAAAGTTGAGGGGTCAGCGCTTTGAAAACGCATCGAAATTTTATGTCCGGGCGACGCCTGGTTTGGAAACTGTGGCTTGTCAAAGTTGAGGGGTCAGCGCTTTGAAAACGCATCGAAATTTTATGTCCGGGCGACGCCTGGTTTGGAAACTGTGGCTTGTCAAAGTTGAGGGGTCAGCGCTTTGAAAACGCATCGAAATTTTATGTCCGGGCGACGCCTGGTTTGGAAACTGTGGCTTGTCAAAGTTGAGGGGTCAGCGCTTTGAAAACGCATCGAAATTTTATGTCCGGGCGACGCCTGGTTTGGAAACTGTGGCTTGTCAAAGTTGAGGGGTCAGCGCTTTGAAAACGCATCGAAATTGCAGTGGTTAGCCTTGGATTTTTTTTTGCGGAAAAAATCGATTCTCTGAAATGCACATAGATCGAAAATTCAGGTCAACAGCACACCAGAAATGGCGGTTTTACGTCCGGGCGACGCCTGGTTTGGAAACTGTGGCTTGTCAAAGTTGAGGGGTCAGCGCTTTGAAAACGCATCGAAATTGCAGTGGTTAGCCTTGGATTTTTTTTTGCTGAAAAAATCGATTCTCTGAAATGCACATAGATCGAAAATTCAGGTCAACAGCACACCAGAAATGGCGGTTTTACGTCCGGGCGACGCCTGGTTTGGAAACTGTGGCTTGTCAAAGTTGAGAGGTGAATGTTTTCTCCCAACAACGGTCCACCAGAACCTTTAATAGATATTCCTGAAAGTAGAGAAGCTCTTAAGCCGCAAAATCATCGATATCCCAAATACTTCGAAAACATTAAACAAAACAACATACTTTCAGTTCCATTACTTCGACTGTTTATTTAATACATTTCGAATACAATCGCGCGGGTCTTGTGTTTTACGAATGCACAGTAAACAACTGTTATAACTAAGAAAAGGAAAAAATAGAATTAGTATAAAACATTTTAAATTTGCTCCAATCGGCGACTCGCAGCTTATTTCACGAAATTGGGATTCTTTTTCAAAATGACGAATCCCTCCATGACCGGCGTCAGGGTGATGTACTCATCGGTGGCCAGCTCTGCGCGCTCGCCCATTGCCAGCAGCACGGGGGTGGTGTGTGTCTGGAATCCGGTGATTGTCTTCGGTTTGCCTGCCTGTCCGACCACGTCGATTGCCATGCCGACACGCACGGGCACCTGCAGCTGATTGAGTTCCTCGTCGAATGTGATGAGCATGCGGGCCTGCATGGCGGGCACGAGGGCATACAGCAGATAGTGCGCTCTGCCCAAAATCAAGTTCTTGACATCCAAGAAGGAGACTAGCGTAGCCATGAGTCCTGCTACAGCCATGGGATTCATTAGTTGACGGTCGCTGTGGTAGGGACTGAGTGTGAGTGTTCCTTTTCCCAAGTGTGTTAAGCTCTGTGCAATGCGGACCATGAAAAGATTGCTGGGGTCTTTTTGGTGATACTGAGCCAGTTGGCGCAGCATTGAGGCCAGCCGGGCGTTGTTGGTGCCAGCGCCAGCGAGACCCATTGCAAAGATGGCGTTGTGGGCCACTTCTGCGTCACTGTCATGTGAGAACTTGCTTAAGGTGTCCAGAATGTTCAACTTCGGATTCGATGCTGAGATCAAGCCCAACGCCAGGGGGACGGCGCGTCGAATGCACGGCTCGCAGTAGCGGAGCAAGTTTCCGAACGACCTAAATGCCATTTCTGCGCCAATATCCTCGCCCATGGCGATCAACGCTATTCCAAGCACTGCGATGGACTGGGTGGCAGAGAGATCCTTTTCGCGTTCCTTCTCCTTCTCGGCCTTGTCCTTCTCCTTGTTCTTCTTCTGTTTGTCGTCACTGCTGTCAGAACTCGACGTTTCGTAATGATCGGAACAGATGTGAAGCAGCTGCTGGATTTTGAGGACATTTCCAGTGCCAGCGTAGGCGCAGATCTCGACCATTGTAGTTGCCATTGATTTGTAGGGCTCATCAAGCACTTCCAATGTGCTCAGAACCGCTTCGGTGGCCTTCTGCCTTCCCAAGTACAGCAAGCCCAAGCCCAGCATGAGGAATCTGGTGTAAGTGTCGCGCAAATCAGTTTTGCTTTGTCCCATTATCGTCTGCAGCAGGATCTCTGTGACTTCTGCATTGCAAGAGCCCACGCTTATCAGACCCATACTTAAGGCGGTGATTCCTAGGACCTCATTGCTGGCCGCATACTTGCCGTCCGCATTGAACACGGTCTTCAGAGTGTCGATGACAATCGAACGATTCGATCCGGCGTACGCAATACCAAGTCCTAAGATGGCTCCAATACGCATGGAGGTGTTGTTGTTCTCGATGTAGTCGGAGAGCAGAGCGTGTGCCGGGTCCACCTCGTTCCGGATGCCACAGTTCACAATGCCGCACGCCAGCAAAGCACCCGATTTGATGTAGTCATCGGTGGAGTACAAGTATTTGTCGATCATAGCCAAACCTCCATCCACGTCCCACAGGAGAATAAGACCCAGCGAAGCGGTGGCACTCAGCATGCCATGTTCCTTGTTCTTGTAAAGCCACTTGTTTCCGTCCTCGCTCAGGAGTTTGTCAACACCGAAGCCTGCATTGACGAAGCCGTTCACAAAGCTGGCCGCCAAGTTCTGCTTGGCCGAGTCGACCTGTATCGAAGGGAAGCGAGCCCGAGCGTTGTCCAGGTGCGATTTGTAGATGTCCTCTGGCGTTTTCGGCTCCATTATGTCCAACTCGCGGGCAAGATTCAGGAAGTTTTTGTTCAAGTTTGCGTTTGACATGATTTCCATCAGATCATCGTACTCGGGAACCGATTCATCAAGTTCCAAGCATATCTGCTGTCTGGCCAGCATGAATGCCAACTGCTTTTGAACAGAAGGATCCTTCTGCTCCTTAAAGATCTCCCCAATGATGTCCATGTCGTTCAGCATCAATGCCAAGCGCATGGCTTGGGTGTATTGATTGAATTTTCGTGACAAATTCAGCGCTGTCTGAAGGATAACTAGATTGTCTGGTTCGGGGACATACGGATAACAGCTCTGAAGGTACAAACACACCCTTGGATATGCTCCTTCGTCGACGTAATCCAGCAGCAGATGCAGATGTTCGATTTCAATCAGCAAATCGCAAGCATCAGCTTCGGCATTATGCTCCATATTGTAGGGTACAATTTGTTTCACCAGTTCAATCAGTTGAGTTTGGAACTCACCGGTTGTCTCCAGATAGTGCGCAGCAATTTCTCCAGACAAATGACGAACATACTCATGACCCCATTCGCCAATCTTCTGATCTGGGTCACACAAGAATCGGTACGCCAAACAATCCTTGCCACTGCCCATGGTCATGGCCAACACCGAAATAATGTCGGCGCACACCATGCGAGATTTCGCATCAGGCATCTCCTTGTAAATATTCTTCATGGTCTCGTAGTGCGGACGCATAAATTTCAAAGGTTTCGGCACCGAAGTCATGCTAGTTGTTGAGGCACGAATAAGTTTTCCCATCACCTCTAGCGCTGGCAGATAGAGTGACTTATCCGGTTCTTGCAATCGTGTTACGAGCATTTCCAGCTCTTCTTGAAGTTGCTGATCCTCGTCGGAGAGCTCTTGTTGCTCTTTCTCGTCGTTGTCTTTCTTCTCATCAGTGGCAACGACCGCTGCTGGTTTTGCCTGCTCGGCTTTTGCTGTTTCACCCGTCATCTTTGATTTTTTTTTCTCTTTCTTTGTGGCAGAGATATGACTAATGAGAGTTGGAAGTTTAAAGCGTATTTTCTTTAAGAAATACTTTACGCGATGGACTTCTAAACAAAAAATGATTACAACAAAGATCTGAATACTATATTTTTGGGTGGAATTTACCTTGATTGTGTAGAAAAGTATATATTCGGACAATGAAATATAGCACAGCTCGGCTTTTTAGTAGATTACAGTGCGTTTTTTGCTTCTGTCAAAAGTTATGTGCCACGCTGGGCAACTTCAAGAACTAAAAATCGATGTCAATGGAGACGGGACCAGGCAAAGGAAACGTTATCGTTTAGGAATTTGTATTTTCTTACTCAGTTTCTTTAATAACTGCTTTCAAAATGATCACATTAAACAATAAAAATCTGAAATCATTATAAACGTCAATTGATTTTTAATAAATACATGAAATTCTGATTGGAATCGAAAACAGATGAGTAAACAAACCAGAACTAACTTCACAGAGGTATGAGGCGCATTTGTTTACTGTTTTGACAACCGCTCGAATATTTATCGTTGAGGAAGATTTATATTTTGTTTTTCTTGGCAAACCAGTTAAGAATATTTTTATAAAATATATACAAAAATATTATGCGAGAATGAACCTTGAACTACTTGGTAAGCACTTGGTCTCCCCCATACAGTGCCTGCCTTTAACACAACTTTGGTTGCAATTCGGTGTTTCTAGAATCATTTGGACAGAACTATCCCGAGGAGTTTGATGGATCATTGGATTGCATTTCGTTAGCTGTTACATGCTGTTTCAATAAATACGGAACACTCTTGGCAGTTGGGTGCAACGATGGCAGGATTGTTATATGGGACTTCTTGACCAGAGGCATTGCAAAAATAATATCTGCTCACGTGCATCCTGTGTGCAGTTTAAGTTGGACAAGGAGTGGACAAAAGGTGAATGAGAGAATGGTCTGTGAGTCTGTATCTGATAATCAAACTCCTTATAGTTACTTTCTGCATCAACGGACAACAATGTTTGCATTTGGGATGTCCTGTCAGGGGAGTGCGAACAGAAATACCGATTTCCATCGCCAATTCTGAAAGTCCAATTCGATCCCAGAAATGATCAGAGATTCCTCGTCTGTCCGATGCGATATGCAGCTGTGCTAGTGAAAATAAATGACACTCACAAATGCTTGCCATTGGACCAGGATGTAAGTCCACCTTCGCATGATTCTGTTCATCTATCTCTCACCTCTGTTTGAGCAGGGGGACCTTAACATTGTGGCATCTTTTGATCGCCGGGGAAAGTACATCTACACGGGAAACGCAAAGGGAAAAATCCTGGTTCTGGATGTGGAAACGTTGGATATTGTGGCAAGTTTTCGTATAATCGTGGGCACGTCCAGTGCAACAGCTGTGAAGAGCATCGAATTCGCCCGACGGGGAGAGTAAGTCAATCACAAATTAATTTCCAATTTGAGTAACTGAGACCTACCCATACAGTGCCTTCCTTATTAACACATCGGACCGTGTGATTCGAGTCTATGACTCCAAGGAAATCATTAATCACGGAAAGGATGGAGAACCCGAACCCATTCAAAAGCTTCAGGATTTAGTCAACAAGTAAGTCTCACTCACACGCAAATGACCACGATTCAGTACCAACCAATCTCTTACTAGAACCACTTGGAAGAAATGCTGTTTTTCTGGTGATGGGGAGTACATATGTGCAGGGAGTGCACGGCAACATGCCCTGTACATCTGGGAAAAGTCAATTGGGAACCTTGTCAAAATTCTCCACGGCACCAAGGGAGAACTTCTTCTCGACGTAGTGTGGCATCCAGTCAGACCGATTATAGCGAGCATTAGCTCTGGTTTAGTATCGATTTGGGCTCAAAATCAAGTCGAAAATTGGTCAGCGTTTGCGCCAGACTTTAAGGAACTCGATGAAAATGTCGAGTACGAAGAACGGGAGTCAGAGTTCGACATCACCGATGAGGATAAATCGGTTGATTTAAGTGCTGAAGCGAAACAAGACGAAGAAACCGAAGTCGATGTACTGAAAGTGGAACCAGTTGCTGCGTTTTGCAGTTCCGATGAGGAATACGATGATGAGAGTGGCCTGCAATTTCTGCCCATGGCTCCAGAAGTTGAAGATCCTGAAGACGGCTGGGCAACACAGGAGAGTGGCGATCCAAATCTCTCGAAAGACAGTGAACCCATGGACGTGGATGAGGATGTTCCTGCGAAGAGGAGAAAAATCAACAGCTACGATATAAGTTTACCAGATGCACCAGTGGATGGTAAGATATGATGTCCTTTTTGTCCGTGACTCCTTCTGAAGCAGTGCTTTTCCATAGAAACTCATCCCTTGATTGCAAGCAAAACCAACAAGGACAAGCAGTCAGCTGGTGGAAAGAAGAGCGCTGGGAGACCGAAAAAATAATGTCGCCCCTTGTGTTTGTTTGATAAAGACCGCATACGCATGAAATTCTGTCGTTTGTGTTTCAATTTGACATAAAAATACACACAATTCTACTTTCAATATTTAATTTACAAATATTTCTACTGATTTACATCGCACACTAATCTATACTACACATTTACTGACTAGGTTTTCAATCTGTTGCTCTCAGTTTGCTAATAAATGCTCCTTTGATTCGATCTTAAAATATACTTTGTCTGGAAGAGTAAATACACACCACAGATATTTCCAGGATATGAAACCGTTAAAGTAATCTGCCACTAAAAACAAAAACAAACTATAAGTTCCACTAACGATACAGGCTCATTTGGGCCGATAGTTCAGATTCGTCAATTTCTTTCATGTTGAGTTCAGCCTCCTGACGCTTGAGGAGTTCAAATATCGCCGCGAGTTGCTCACGCTCAACCCTGAGAGTAATATTACATAAATTTCAGTTGAATAACTGTTTAGTTTTTCAAGACAAACCGTTTTTCCTCTTCTAATTGATCCTCCGTGAGTGAGCTTTCCAGCTCCTTTATACGCGCTGATTTCAGGTGTCTCACAATGCCATCAGAAATTTCAGCATCCGAGTCTGAGTCTGCCGCATTGCCGTCATCATATATCTCATGTACAGCCGTTTGTGATGTGCTACGTTTTCCATTCTAGAATGACACAATTTCAGTTGAGGAAAAAGAGAGAATTCGATGGAGTACTTCGTCTTTGATAAAATTTGCACAATAAAGGGCAATTATCACCGCCAAAAAAACTGTAGCTGTGCTTAGAATGTAAACATTTGACAGTCCTTCAAAGAATGCAAACATCCTTTTTTCGTTGCTTAGCAATATGGAAGATTAAAAATAAAACGTTCTATTTATACTTAAGAAATACTAAGGAAATAGTCTTGGAAAATAAAAAACAAAAAATAAAAACAATCAACTTTTGACACATGAAAATAAGTTCCACAATTTTGATTTATTCCAATTGGTTTGTGGATTAGTGCTGCCACTTTATTTTTTTGAAACAGTACACTGGAGCATTCATTAAACTGGTCCATGTTATGACACTTTGTACATCAATTCAGCACGTGTCACGAAGAACACTTTAATTTAAAAACAACCGTTATAAAGTATTTTAATAATTCATTGAAAGGAGTTTATTCAATTCTTTATTCTCTTCAACATCGTTTTATAACATGAAACTCTTGGAAAGATGATCATCTGGAGGAAAATCAAAAGTGAGCTCATTTCTTGGCGCACTATAGGTAGGATGAATAAAGTCATCAGTACGTCTTCTAGATGATCGACCTCCACTCACTCTGCAACAAAAAAAGGAGTTGTGACTGAGTGATTTACAAAAAATTCCCTCTGTTACCTCTTTTCCAAAAGCTTTTTCAAGGCACTCTCTAACTGTTTCCTTACATGGCGATTTTTCTGTTGATGAAGATAGGCTTGTCTGCACTCCGCTTTCACACGATCCCTTTCCTTTTCCAAGGACTTATTATAGGCAGCCTATAACAAGTCTTTTAGAGTGATTTATTTAACATGAATAATATGATATGTACCATTTTACTACATCCTATCATAAACAGATCTCGTTGTTTGGTTTGAAATTTGACGATAGCGGGCGCTTTTTGAAAGCTCAATGTCCATGGTCTCGGATGAAACATTTCTTTTAGATTTTGTGACAAACCATTACCAATGGGGTGACCCTTTACAAGTTTCTCACAAACCGGACATTTGAATTCAGTTTGGTTTACTTAAAATGAGAAATCAGTTATTCAGTGATGCTCTTAAAGAAGCTAGTTACCTTTGGTGAGACAGCTTTCACACGCCACATCGTAACAAGACAAAATGTAGATTTTCTTTACTTTTTGGGTGTAATTCTCAAAACATCGATTGCAATGAATCCACATACTCGGGGATTCTGATGAATTTGCGTGTGTTGAGTCCATTTTAATGGAAAGACTCACTTGATTAGTCTTTCAACAGGAAATGATACTGAGCGATTGACTCGCATACAAAGACGTATGTATGGTTAAATTTCCGATCAGTGAAGTAGTAGATTATTCAATTTGACTTCCTTAATTCAGTGCTGCCAAGTCATGGGCATTGCAAAATAATATCTGCTCACGTGCATTCTGTGTGCAGTTTAAGTTGGACAAGGAGTGGACAAACGGTGAATGAGAGAATGGTCTGTGAGTCTGTATCTGATAATCAGACTCCTTATAGATACTTTCTGCATCAACGGACAACAATGTTTGTATTTGGGATGTCCTGTCAGGGGAGTGCGAACAGAAATACCGATTTCCATCGCCAATTCTGAAAGTCCAATTCGATCCCAGAAATGATCAGAGATTCCTCGTCTGTTCGATTCGATATGCAGCCGTGCTAGTGAAAAAAATACACTCACAAATGCTTGTCATTGGACCAGGATGTAAGTCCACCTTCCCACGATTCTCTTTATCTATTTCTTACCAAGAACAAATTGACAGCGTAAATATTCGAAACTACATCGTTCTACTACTTTTTTTTATCAAACACACGTGTGTATGAATATGTTCAACTTCCGTTCAGAGGTAGAAGACTGTTAAATTTGACTTTCTCAACTTCTAGCAATAAGCTGTTCTGTTCAGATAACTGTTCCCTCACGTTCCTGTTAGGACTATTCAATCTAAACTCGTGCAAATAACCAACGCATTGATGAACATTGCTCTCAAAGTCGAGACACTTTATTAAGTCAAGCACAGATTGACTGCGTAAATATTCTAAACTACATCGTTCAACTACTTTCTTTAACCTTTAGGCAAGTAAAAAACAAAAACAAAAATGAAAGCTAAGTATATAAAAAAATTCTTGTTAACATTTGTTTATTTTCGATTGCTTTAAGTTCCCATACATATTCCCTTCGTATGATTGCATGATCTGAGATAATTTCTTTGTGTTTATGTACAAAAAATACAATTTTAGGTACGCATAGAAACCTGAACATGTCTGTTAATAGTAAGAATAAAAAAAATCATTGCTTTTTTTGGTGTTAAATAAAAAAACATGTTAATTAAAAAATATTCCCATCTACGTCTTGTCAATAATTTGCTATTGTTTTTTTAATAATTTATCCTTGCAGCTATTTGTCGAGTAACTGGTAATTTGTACGTTTATTCCTTAAAATTTGGTGTTCCTTCGAAGGTACATCCACTGCGCTGAATAATCTCTCGGGCAGCCCATATTCCGCAACGAACGCAAACGTCGAGGGGTTTCTTTTGTATTAATTGTGACAAAAATCCACCAACAAACGCGTCGCCTGCACCGTTTGTATCCACGACGTCTTTATCTTCCAGCCTAACCACTGGATATTCCTCCACGGTGTCTTCTTTTATCAGCAGAACAGGATCATGACCCTGCGTGATGACAACAATACGTGGGCGGTTTGGATTCTCCTTTGGTAGGGCCCTCAGCTTTTTCCCAATATCCTTCATATCCTTTTCTTCCCATTTTTGTTGCTGAGCAAAACACTCTGTTTCCTGCAAAAGAAGACACCTTTCATTAGACACTTTTCAAACCACAAATATGTCAGCGTTTTTACCGATTCATTTCCGAAAAGAATATCTACGAAGGGAAGAGCAGCCATGAGGGGATCTTTATAGAATTCAGATATAAACGGAGCACTCAAATTCATTACAAAGGTGCGATTGTGCTCGTTGGCGTAATGCGCAACCTCCATTATACTTGTCGGGCTTACGGTCAAGAAGAAACCAGATATATAAAAATACTCGGCATTTTCAATGAATTTCTTATTGTCATCCCTCCTCAGATGATCGATGGTGAATAAATTCGCTGCCGCAAGATTCGCACATAGCGAACGATGCGTTCCAGTGATAAGTACCGCGCATGTCCCTGTTGGCGCCTCCTGTGTGTACTGATACCGTACATTGACACCATCCGTACGGGCTTTGTCTTCTAAGATTTTCGAAAACTTATCATCACCAACACAGCCAAAGAAAACTGCCACATCTGGTTTCTGTAGGATCCACTGGCATACTCTCAACGAGTTTTGCACTGAACCGCCTGCTATATACTCGGCTTTATACTTCTCAACCAGCTCCTCATAGAGGGGCTTATGTTTATCTTCGGCCAGAATCGCATTATCAGGCTTGAGGTCATATTTTTGTAAGAACTTCTCATCAGCTACGGTGGATATGTCAAGCAGGGGATTACCGCAGCCCAAAAGTAAGCCTTCTCTGAAATGAATAAACGTCATTCATAAAAAATGTTTGTTTAGTCATGTGAATTGTCATGCAAACCACTGTTATTGCTAATAGGGGTTGAAGGTGGTGTTATCTGTGAGCAGAGCAATGAATCGATAGAATCGTCTCTGTAATCAGTTAAGTGATCTTAGGAGGAATTACAAAACGATTAAGAAATCATTTAAACCGAATCAGTCCTGTGGAAAAGTTTCAAAATTGAGCACACCAATTCTTGGCTTTATGCAAAGTCATTTCGCAGATACAAAATGTGACGTACTTGCCTCTCTTCAGATACACGCGTTAAGCATAATTAAAAAGTAATAAATGAGCAATGATAAATTTCACAGAACAGCAGCCCGAAAAGACGTATGTTAGAGTGTTGGAAATACCGCCAATTAGCTTCATTCTACAGCACAAATAATTATACATTTATACACACAAATTCATACTCTTTATGCATGCCCACGCTTTTGCGGCACAATCAAACGCGAAAAAATTAAAAAAAAATAAAGAATACAACAAAACAATGAGGTAATCATGCCAAGATCTTAAAAGTCTCCATCAATTAAAGAAGTACCTTAAATTAGACATCTCGTAACTCCCAAATACAATGTGCTGCTTTAAACTCGAGCAAGAACTAATCGTGAAGGCGTTCGAACACCAAGTGATGGCCAAGAAAAAAGATTATTCTCATTTAAAAGCATCACGCTTTCAAACTCGTAGCAACAGACACAACACAGCACAATGCCTAATGAATTCTTATCATTCATCTATTTTATTTCATTTTTTTTGGGGGGTAATACATAGTTCAAGACACTCGGCACACATGCGATGGTTATCGCCTACAACTTGTGTATTCAAAAATATAGTACAAACAAAATCAACAAGAACCCCCCCATGCATGGCCAAGTATTTTTGGAAATGCAATTGTGTTACCTTATATTCTCCATTATGTAAATTCTTTTCCGACAGTTTTCTTATTGATTACGAAGTTTAATGAGAATTTGAAACCAGATGTAGGAGAGATGTTTTAAGGAATCGACAGGCAATACGGTTTAAAGAAAATTTTCTCGTTGAAATTTTAAGGGTGAATGGTTTCAAACCAAGTTATGAAGGTAAGAAAACAAAATTATCGCATTCCGGCACGGAACATGCTTTCTTCTCCTGTCGTTTGACTTTTCCTCACAAAAGTAGATGACAGATGAAGCTGAATGACAGTTTACCGCGTTTACACACAAAAAGTTCAGACAACTCATTAAAAAAAATATTTTTTCTGTTAAAAGATTTGATTGAATTTAGAAATCAATAGGGAATGGAATGTAACGTTTTGTAAAATAAGGCAATCGATTCAATTTTGGAATAAACATTCTATATCATCACACTTCATTTAATTGCTTATTTGAATGAAAACCCGCTTCATCTGATTTAAAAAAGTCGTATAAACCCCCACAAATGACATTTTCGCTGAGCACACTCATTTCAATCACTCAGTTGGTGTATGTGTTTTTTTTTATTTTTTCTTAAGGTTGGCAAAAGTATCTCTTCTCCTTCTTTCCGGTTGTCAAAAAGGTACGAGTAGAATGAATTTTCCCAAATCTTAGAAAATAATTCGAAATTTTCTCAACCATCACAACTTTAAATAACTAAACTGCCTTTTATTTTAGTTTTTAGACGACGCATATAAATAAAAATGGCAGACGTTGATGTGTAAGTTTTCAATAAAGTATATTTTCGGTGAAGTAAACATAGCCTCATCTGGCTTATAGACTTTGTCAACTTTGTGAACCCGGTTAAAGTGAATTTTATATTGTTTTGTTCGCAGAGATGTTCCCTCAGCCGCTCCAGTATTGGGCGCCGCCATGGATATCAACACAGCTCTACAAGAAGTGCTGAAAAAGTCGTTGATTGCTGATGGTATGGTCCATGGTATTCATCAGGCCTGCAAAGCTTTAGACAAGTAAGTTTTGACTATGAAGTGTGTGTGAGATTCACTCAATAACTGAGAACCATTCTTTCAGGCGTCAAGCAGTCCTTTGCATTTTGGCCGAGTCTTTTGAGGAGCCACTGTACAAAAAACTAATAACAGCACTCTGCCATGAACACCAAATTCCACTGATCCGTGTGGATTCGCATAAGAAGCTCGGCGAATGGTCCGGTCTGTGCAAGATCGACAAAGAAGGCAAACCACGTAAGGTGTGTGGCTGCTCGGTGGTCGTCATCAAAGATTTCGGGGAGGAAACACCCGCTTTGGATGTAGTCAAGGAGCACCTCAGGCAAAACAGCTAGACTGCTGTTTGTTGGGATATCGATCAATACAAAGACGACATTCTACTGAGGTTAAGATTTTTTTAATAAAAACTAAAGAAAACAGAACTTATGTGAAGAAACGTGAATGACTGAAGTGTTTTTTGTAATCCTCTGAGCGCTTAAGCAACTGGTTCGGTCTTCGTGCATTGATTCTTGTGATTTGGCCAGTCCTCCAGCTGGCATTCTCTGAAAATGAAGCTCATGGTGAAGTGTTTGGATGAAAGTGCAGATGAAACTCACCTCGAGCAGTAGAAGATTTGTTTACATTTGGAGCACTTCTTTTCGGCTGCCTTCTTGCAGGCTCCGCATCGCTTGTCGGGCTTTGATTCACTTTTGGCGTCGCTTTTGCTCTCCATTTCGGCCAGGAAGTCGGTGTTGTAGGCTGTGTTCAGGCGCTGGGCTAGTTCACATATGTCATCTGAGGAAGAGGTGAGGAAAATGTCGGCTTGCTGTTGGGCTATGGCGAGATAGCATCCATTTTTCTCCGCCTCGATGATTAGTTTCTCTTTGATTTGTGGAAGTTCCTCTAGCATCAGGTTTGCCTTTGGTTTTGACTGAGTATCGCTCATACCGAGGGTACATAGGTAATGTTTGAGCTCCGCGAGTGGTGGCAATTGATCCAAGAGCGTGTCGTGAAGAAGACCATGGCACTAGGAGTTTAAAAATCGGGTGTAACTCATGCACACCGCGCTGCATGTATGACAAAACCTACCTGCGCTAGGCGCTTTCGCCGACACTCGTTCATTTCATAGATTTCCATCAGAGAAGTGTTGAATAAAAGTTGCCTTAGACAAAACCATGTTTGAGCTTCATGATGCACGACTTTTACCATATCTTCCCCGCTCACCGTCGTCCAGGTTTCGTCTTGAAAAATAAAGCAAGTAAGTACCTTAAGAGAATTAGGATTTAAAGTCCATCTACCGATGTACTTCTGCACTCCCTTGGATGTCTTCCGTTGCCATGGAATGAAATTCAATAAATCCGCTAGCAACCACGGGATATCGTGTGTGGTGACCATGCGACGTGCGGCGCTGATGGGAAGAGCGTCCAAATTCATAGCCAGATAGTTTAAAATCGAAATGCAACGTAGACCAATTTTATACAGCATATCCCTTTTCTGTCGCTCCATCTCAGTGAGAGTGGATTCATCCACGTCCACGTTGGTTTCATTTTCGTGGTAGCCCATGCTTAAAATAGTTCACTTTTGAGTGTCACTGGGTGCAATTCATTAAAACGCGTCTTACCTAACCAATCCAATGAGTTGGGCTACAGCTTGTGCGCAGTAATCCACCAGGTCCACAGAAGCCTCCTTGAGAGATTCGCAACCACTTTGGTGATACAAGGCAATATCCAGTAAAGCGATGACTGATCCCTCGTGGAACAATACCGTATAGATGAGAAAAGTTGCCTGTGGGTTTGGATCAATATTCAGAAGATGAGGAAGAACCTTTGTCTTCCAAAGCTGAATGCAATAGGCTTCATGAATCAAGACTTTCAGCTTGTCGTGCAAGATGAGGAACTCCTTCACGCTCTCCTCCCGATGTGTGGCTGCTTCTAAAGTTGCCTGCTGGCTTAGTTTAATGACCATCTCATGGCGATCCAACCAATGCTTTGAGCCCACCTCATGAATTTGAAATGGCCGAAGACTCTGCACGAAATAAAGCAGCTCTTCTGGTAGCACAACGTCCGACATGATTGATGGATAGGTGAAAACTGAAAATAAGCTACTCCTACATTTGACAATGTTTCCATGGGAAACACAACAAACAACCCATGATCCAGTTTAAGTTACTCTAGTTTATTATTGGGGTAGTTTTTAAGGCCCGCAAACTCCTTACAGTATAAACAACTCATATGTAATTTGCAATGAAAAAGGGAAACGATGAGGGTAAGACGTAACTTAGAAAACTACATGCTACACGTTATGATCTCTTATTTCATAGCTACAGCCACTTGGTATTGTTGTTGTAGTTTTTGAACATTTTCTCGATGTTTATGAATATCCTTTTCCATATTTTCCAGTGTTTTATTAAAAGACTTTAGCTCTTTGGAAATATATTCAATTCGCTTGCCGACATTTTGACGTGACTCTTCGAGATCCTGTTTCACTAACACCGGTCCATAGAGTTTATACACCTTATTTTCTGTTCCCAGGAGATTTAATTCATCAAGCACCCACTTATTTTCGTTTAGTTGTCCTTCTAAGATTGTTCTATGCTTTGCCAATTTCATGAATGCTAATGATGGGAGAGGACATGCAAGTTAAGGAACCATCCAGTCGATTAGTCATACTTACTTTTCTGGCTTGTTTGGTAAGCTTCCAGTTCAGCTTGGAGTTTTTTCAGGAGGCCAGCACTACCTTTATCCATTTTGAGAAGTTATTTCAAGCGAATAAGACGTGAATATTTGATAAATTATAAGCAGATGCCGATTGAAATTTCAACTTGGAAACCACACTGAAAAGTCATATATTTCTTTTGTCAAAAAGAACTGACAGGTTATGAAAGATCTGTTCGCTTGTGAAGTTGAGATTAAATTTAATCAGGAATTAAACTCAAAGTATCATGAATCACGTTTATATGAAAAATAATGAACCGGGACTGAAATTGGGTAACACAAATCATTCTCAAATGAGAAAACGTTTATATTGCCCTTACCTGTTAGTTTTTCCAGGTCAATTTCGTTATTTTAACAGAAAACAGTCAACTTATTTGTTGATTTCTGATTTTCAATATAAACCATTGTTGTCTTGCCAATGTGTCGTCGACCTTAACACTCTCAGGAGGACAGCTGTCAACAACTGACATCTGTGTCTTATCAAATCGGAAAATATCAGACTGCTACGAATCAACATGGGGTACAAAGTTGTTTATAATATTTATTATTAATTAATGTGATTATACTTAATTATTCCGGTAAACAAGGAAATCAGTAATCCACAGTCCAACATGGAAGTCAATCCACTGGCGGTTATTCTGTTTGAATCAGACAGCAAAGGGGCCCGTATCTTGTTTCGGTATCCTTATCGCATTGAGTCAGCTAACAACGCAGTAAACAAAAATAAAAAACGAAATCCGTATGCAATAAATACAACAGATGATATTCTACAAAAGCCACCTCAGCACACTTCGAACATAACTAAAGGTCATCTCTCAGATTTCACAGATGAAGTGCTTGTGAATTTGTTCGCCGTAAAGTCAGAGCTTTGCAAACAGAAATTCGAACTCAAAGTGAACGACGTGCGTTTTGTGAGCCACCCAATGCTGTCGGAATTTCGAAAGTCCTCTAACAACGAAAGACATACTATCCTAATAAGCATTGTGTTTGCTCTGCATGCTCAAGCTTCCTATTCTATTGTGAAGAGCTACTACGAGTTGAGCAAGAAGTTGGTGCTGGCACTCAAGATTGAAGAGCAACGAGTTGAATATCTTTCCTATGAAATAAGCCAAATGATTGCGACACATGACGATGTGCTGAAGAAGATTTTGGAAAGAGATTCTGCCTTTGACCATATTCTCGAAAAGTCAACCCTAGCGCAAGCAATAAAGTCAGTACATCAAGACCTATGCACTACGGGTTTGCTGAACACCACGATCAATCAGAGCCTTACTCTCAGCTTTTGTCTGCCGCAAAAGGCGCATCAGTCTCATAAGAAAGGTTGCGTTGTAGAGCCCGAAACGATTGATAGATGTTTGAAGTCCTTGAAGCCATACCATGGAATGCTACTCCTCGTCGACTTTGCTGAGCTATTAGACTGCGTGCCGCCATCGGGAGCGAATATGCTTCTGCAGTTCTTTGAAGTCTATAATCCGCTTAAGAGTCTTCAAAACATGGCTTCGGACGCAGACCTACACATTGATCATGTTAACAAGTTGGTTGGTCATCTAGTGTACTGGGCAAAGGCCACTATCATCTATCCACTCTGCGAAACAAATGTTTACGTGATTGCTCCTGATGCACCACTTCATACAAAATCGCACCTGGTCGAGAAATTCACAGCTCGGTTCCCGAGTATGAATCTGTTTGAGGTGATTAGCGACTTCTCATTGCCAACGTCGATTGGGCACTTAACGACGCCACTTCAGCAGCCAGCACGTCAGAGAATTCTCGCTCAAATGGTGCTCTGGATGCTGCAGCATCATCTCCTAATGCAACTTCACACATACGTGCAATTCATGCCCAGTGACCTGTTAGACTGCGAGAACCGATCAATCGATTTAGCTAGGTGCGACGACGACACTGAACAAGACATCGATGATGTGTTGGATGACGAAATTCCACGGAGTATTCTGGGTCAAGGAAGTGACGATGAATTGTGAGTTTCAAAAGAAAATCGAGAACCTTATCAAATGTTTGATTTATTTGTAGGAACGATGGGTCTATGCTGAGCATGTCCAGTCAACCATTACCAGTTCCCAATACGAGTCGGCGCTCAATCACAGAAGATCGCTTTTCGGGTGCGGGGTCGACGACGTCTGATAACATTGCAGCTCATCCGAGTTCAAGCCACAAGTCAAACTTTAGGTACGCAAGCTGATAGACTGAAGTCAGTAGTTAATGCAAAATTATCTTCCAGCATCACAGCGTCGATGAGCACTGACAACTGCGACAGCATAGATTCCATTGAAGACGAAGAGAAAATCAAAGATCTTCTCAGTGTTTTCCAGGCTCAAGACCGTTTTGCAATACAGCGCATACCAGCGTCAAACAACGTCGAAGATCTATCACTGATGAAGAAACTGTATCAAGCGGGCTATTTTAAAAGTGAACATCACCTTGAGGAGATTATGTACTTTGAGAATCTGAGGCGATGGCAATTGCTGCAGCTGCTTGACAAATTCCGCGACGTTCTTATCATCTACGAGACGGAAGATCCAGCGATCGCATCAATGTATCAGAATTCCATCAATTTCAATTGATTTCTTGCGGATGTGAATTCAAAGAGAATTTGTGTACGAGATTTGTTCAGACTTGTTCAGTGTTGTATAGAGTATTTGTCCTTTCGAATAAGAGTATGCATGTAATTTTACTAATTTAATATATTTTTTGTTGCAAATCATTTGGTATTTTCGCTTTTCTTAAAATGATCTAGTTACAATGCCTGGCTTAGGGCTGCATCTCCAACGCTTATGGGATAAAGAAATTTGTGAATGATCCAGAAATAATAAGCCTTGAAGCTTAAAAGCCGCTCATCAACAGCAATGTCTTCGAATACCGACTATGAAGGCATCATCCTCATTGGAGACATAATTCTCGATCATTATACAGGTTCTTAGTGCAAAAAATCGACTGAATAAATTCAACAAATAATGGACTGTATTCTGTGGGAACTGAAGTACGTAAACTAAGTAATTGCAGAACAATCCATATTCCAAAAGTAGTAATTTTCATTGCATTTAGACGCCATTTTGATGTGAAGCATATTTAACAGCAACATAATGAACACCGCCAAAGCGGATGTCAACTCTTAGCCATTCTCCTTCGTTCAATCAGAAATTCACCAACAGTAATCGAAAAAAAAGAGTCCAATCCAATCCAACGAAAAACCTTTCATCTCACTCCCTCCACCAGCACACTCATTTACAACAACCATCGTCACTCTTCACTCGTACAATTCATCCATCTCGCTTCAATAGCACAAAACAACGTTCGTTCAGTTTCGGTCTCCAATGTATATATTTTTCTCAATTTAATTGGATTTACTGTATTGGTGATCGAAAAAAATAACACTCGAATGGCCGCCATTTATTGAATTTGTAGGCACTTGGGAAAATCGTCAGATTTTTCAAGTCAAATAACTCTGAGAGAATTTCATAAAAATTCATAAAAAATTGTGCAAACCATAGTGAATTAAAGCAGTTCTCAAGTAAACATTGAATTTTGTTGTTAATTTAAGTGAAAAACGATAAAAAACGTTCTTAAAATTTGTTGACATTTTCCCTTACAATTCTTACTCTCTCGCTGTTGGTTGTACATACTAGTGCTAGCCAACCAACTTCTTATAAAGTGCAGACTTTGTCGCGGGTGTTTCTATCCTCAAATGAAAAAGTTCTTCACCATTAACCGACGTCAACGTTTTACAACTACGCTGTCAATTCCACCGCAAATTGATTCTTTCCAATTAAACAAAATCCATTTGGAATAAATGCAAAAAATAATTTAACCCAAAAAAAAGGGGAAAAATAAAAAAGGAAAATAATAAGTTTTCGTGTGGAAAGATTGAAAATTTCTAAGGGGAACATTTCCGTAGTGAAAATTAGAGAATTTTTCTACGTTGGCGATTTTCTTGTGCATTATAACGTAAGTAATACATATTCATTATTGCATTTATCAAAGAATTGAGATAGAAAAACGGTGTAGCAGTTTGGGGATTTTCTGTAGCAGTAGCAGCTCTGAAACATTGCATTAGCTTGCGTTGCATACCTTGGAAGTTCTGGATGTTAATATGGCGATTAGTTAGTGGGTAATCTAAACGTTTACCAGCAGAAGACATCAAAAAACAATATGTGCTCACAAGTTTCGTGAATTAATGCGTGGAATCAGAATTCTTGTTGTAAATTTTCGATGATTTCTCGGCTGTTGGATGTTTGGCATATTTTTTCCTCGCATTTACCCCTGAAATCGTGTTTTGTTGGTTGAAAAGTTGACTTTCTCTGATGGAAAATTGGCTCAGCAGTCGATGTGGACAATTTGGTGGTCGAATATTTGCATGGTTTCTGTATTTTGCGCGATTTTTCATCGAATTTCTTTACTGTAGCCATTTTTATTTTTCTCGTCGCCATATTTAATGTGGGGAAAAAGATTTTGAACGAAGAAAAAAAATCAAGTTTTATTCGTGTGTGTTGTGTAATTGGAACAAATGCATACACACATTTTGTGAGTGAGTGTTGTGTTTGCGCATGGCACGAATACCCCAATGCCTATTGTGTACGTATTGGGTTTTGGTGTATACATGTACGAGCTGGTGGCGGCCATTTTTGATTTGAAATTAGTAATTATAGGCACTGTACGATGGGTTAGAGTGAGACGACCTAATCCATGTATCTTCTTTCGATTGAAGTTTGTATTTTTTCTGATATTTTTCGCATTTTCTCGTTTATTCCGCATTAAGAAATTCCTTCGATATGAAGTTGGCAGCACATAGAAGGTAGTTGGAGATGTGGAGAGGCTCAGAAAGAAAAGACTAGAGGAAAGAAGGAAAAAAGAAAAAAAAAGAGTTGTTCGTTCGCGAAGCGTTTCGTGGACCCTCGCTCGGGCAGAGCAGTGTAATTTTTCATCGTTGATCTCTCTTGCACCTATGAAATATTTGGCATGTGCGCGAATATAGTTCTTGTTTCATATGTATTTTTTTTTATATTCCTGCTCGCTTCTCATCTGCCTCAGCGTTATTCTACTTTTTTTTTCTTTAAAATTTCATTCGATTTTGCGTTGCTTTTGCTTGGTTTATTTTGCTCTCACAGTTTTATTTATTCGATGTAGATATGCTTTGCCTTTTTTGTGTTAGGTTTTTATACAATCGGGGGGAGTAGTGTTTGGTGCGCTTTGATTTGCACTGTGCTGTGCTGCTGCTGTACATGTGGTGTTCTGCCTGCCCTCTCATCCCATCCCAGTCATCGCTGTATCTCCGGATTGAGTTCTTTTTTTTTCCCGTCGACTATTTTTATATAAAAATATACCGAATAGAATTTTCTGTATGCGTGTAGGAACACCAGCAGCACCTTACTCAGTTTAATTCCGATTACTGTTGATGATTGTATCTGGGGTTCTTTGGCTAGATTTAGATAGACGGTGTGATGATATTACCCCTTTTTTTCATGTAGTCACAATGGTCAACAGTGAGATATAATAAACAAAATTTGCAAACGTATGTTTATGTGTAAAGGAGAGAAATGGAATTAACCACACCAAGGGATGAATGTCATCACGGCCACGTCTGGAAACGCGCTTATATTTCGCGCATTTCCTTTTTTTTCTTCTTGCATTTAAGTAGCAATATGTGCTGCTACGTGCTCACTTTGATACACAGGGAAATAATTTATTTACTTAACAAAATAATTCAGCGAATATAAATAGAACTTGTTTTATTTTCTTGTCTGGAATCACGATAAGTTGAGGTGTTATATGTCAAAATCAAATTGAGTGTGATCTAGTACAATTTTCTGATTTGTTTGTGCCTTGAGCTAAGGTTACATTTGCATTCGATTAAAATTAATTGAATGTTTTTTGAGTTCATGAATTTTTCATTCAAATTTTAATAAATCTCCAATCCAATTTAAAAAGGGCAATTTTGGACATATTTCCAATTAGATAGTGTCGTGGTCGTTCTGTCAAAACCGAGCTTGTTTCTTGTTATTCTTTAATTGCTCAAGATCATTAATATTTATCTACCCCAGAGGGGCAAAAGATAAATCTTTTTCTTTTTAAAAGCCATATTCATTAGACTTTAAGAAACTAAGCTAATTTTCCAGGGTACACTCAAGTTAGACCAATCAGAATCAGATCTCATTTCAAACATGTTGCTAAGGTAAGGTACAGGTCTGCCTTGGGAACAGACAATACAAGTTCTCAATATGCACAAACACAAAAGTATTTACGTACTGAAAACGTCTGCTATAATAAACTAAAACAAGCGTATTAATCGTGCAAGATTAGGTTGGGTTTTTGTTCAACTTGTCTTTGTAAGAATAGTCTAAAATTGGCATTTCAAAATCTAGTTCAACTGATAAGGACTTTCCGTTGTAAAGAAACATATATGTGTATCAAATTTGTCGCCCTGTCGCTTTTAATTACCACCAAGTCAACAGTATAAATTGATAAGGCATCACAATTGCAAGTCGTTAACTCGAAAATATACGTTCTCTACACATGGAACTGATTCGTCTCTGAATCTGAATCTGAATCTTGACAATTAGTCATGATTAAAATATAGGAACATACGTACGTATGGATGTACACACATTGCTGGCCAGTCTGTATCTATCTAACTCTGATATTTAAATTTATCGAAGTGATACAGTTAGGTGTTATTTGGCAAGACGTCGTCGTCGTCGAGACACCGCGAAAGAAAACACATAAATAAAACAATTCTTTTTCGCCCACAACGAATATGAATCAGTATAAAATGTTGAATGCTGGTTCCTATTTAAATTCTCAGTCATCGGCGACACACACAGCTTCATTAAATTTTGCAATAGGAAGCAGGATTTATTTTGCCCACCACCCAAAATGTGTACCGATGAATCTGTTATGCCGGTGTCCGGGGATCATCATACTTTCATTTTTCAAAGAGCCAAACAAAAAAATGTATATACTCGTATGTATCTATATAAAAATGTCAAGACACCAGTAAACTCTTTGCTTCATTAAGCAGTCCTCTGCTTTAGGTTCTGTTGGATAATATTTTATTCTGTGCTTCGGTTTCGCTTATGGCGGTCTATTTGAGATTTGGCATTTTGTTTAAAAGAAAACGAACGAGGATTCGTTACAGCAGAGAGAGAGAGTTACGTAAGCTGAATACAGATGATGGGGGTGTTGGACAGGACATAGTATACGAGTATACCCCCTGCTTGCGAATGCACGGGAATTGCTTTGCAAAATAAATCAAAGTGCAGATGTTCTCTCCTATTCAGTGAGAAATATATTAAAATCACTCAACAGGAGAGCTGCTCATATCATAAAAGAAATAATCTAATTCCAGACGAAACTAACCCTATATTGTCTTTCCTTTCTTTTGCACTTTAGTTTTGGTTAATGGTGGTGGTGGTAGGGGATTTTTTTTTTCGGCTTTTCATCTAGCCTTTGTGTACTGCACTTCCATTTCGTGGTCTTGGTCGTCTTTGCGCTGTGAACTTTATTTAAATTTGTCCAATGGTATTCGTCGACGTCGCAGTTGTCGACGTTATTTCCCTGCTGCAGCAGTTGTTGCTGCTGCCGCTGTGCTACTCCTCACTGCTAGCTGCTTCATTATATGGCCTTTATATTTATATGTGCACTTTATTTTATGTATACTCAAGTGAATGCACTGTAGACCGACAGTGACGACGTGCTCGTTGGTCGTGTATAGTTTTTCTCTCTTGTTGTTGTATTGGAAATGTAGTTTTTACAATATTTTCTTTTTGTTTTTCTCTCTCTCCACAGTTTATTGTTTGTATTCCTTGCACACATTGAACTCAGTAATGTTGTGTTATTTTATTTTTTTTTTTTTTGCATTTTGCAAATCAGATGGTACGCATGACAGTGCTTTGACAATGGCGCAATAGAGAATAGTTTAGGTTAGAAGATTAAAAAATGCCCTTTGGATCAACTGTGTAAACTCTTCTCTATGATATCTTACAGCCACATCCACTACACTGACAGAATGCACTTTTTAGCCTCCGCAGAATCAGTGGCAGTTTTCTAAATTTTCTTTTCTGACGACCGATCGGCAGAGAATTGAAACAATCCTCCATCCTCTGATCGCATTTATTGTTATTTTATGCCCCGCCCCGTTGTACGTTTTGCAATTCTGTAAGTGACTGTACTTTTGTCGTGCTTTGAAATTATACTTCTTTATTTAATTCATTTCAAAAGTTGTCCCCGAATGTGCACAAGCCCACCGTCACCGCCACCCCATTGAAGCACCTCATTCTTCTCGCAAATGAACAATCGAAATGCACACACTTGAAGGATTCCCGCATTAATTAGCACAGCAATTAACAACACACTTTAAAGTGCATACACAACTCCTCGTAATGTGGATGTGATGTAAATTGAACACAGGAAAAGTGTATTTCAATAGTCGCAGCCACGTCAACCAAAAACAATCGATGACCATACGCATGACTAAGTTTTTCTCTGATACACCACACGGGCTTTTTTAGAATCATCGTGTACACCATCTGCTTGCATTTGCAAATGTTGATTGAATTTTTTGTTTTTTTTTTTAATTCCTTCTGGGCGGTTCACAACTTAACTTTACTTGACGTTGTTTATACAATTGATTCCGCTTGATGTTCGTATCTTGATGAGGGAATACTTTTTATTGATTTTACTCTACGAGGCGTATACATAAAAGCCCGTTCTCGACTCCGTAGGTTTTCCAAACAATATCCTCTTTGGATTATTTTTAAAATGTTTGCTTGCATATGCACAGCAGATTTTTTTCTCTCTCTTCGTTCACGCACACGTGACGTAAGAGCGCTTTGACTGAAGGAAAAAAAAAACAACAATCCCATCTCTGACACAGACCTAAAGTAGTGCACAACAGAACCAGGCGAATATTTCAGCTTCAAAGTGTTCATTTGCTCGGTCTTCTTTGTCGGACGTTAACTTTGCAATGTTGTTCAACCTGTTTTTTTGTTTGTTGGTCGCTTTTCTACTTCTCCTCTTGATTTCCTGCATTTTCCTTTTACTTTTTTTGCGTGAGCAGCCAGTATACATCACCCTTAATTTGATTGGACTGCTAAGAGATCCTGGGTCTGATTAAATTTAACCTTTATGATTTCAGAATATATTCAGCTTCGACCCTCTTTTTCTCTATGCATTTCAATTATTACTTGTGTGCTGCTTCCCATTCCCGATCACATTGCATTTTCTTTATTTTGGTCTTGAGTCGCGGTTTATTGAACATGCGCACTGCAGGTTTTGACAATCTGGGACTTTTCCCTACTTTTTCTATACTCGGTATTTTCACTTCGAATGAGAGGGAAAGAGAGCGAAGTGCAATGCAATGAGAGAGCGGGAAATGAAAAGAAGGAATTAACGCCAACAATAAGGAGATAATAAAATAATTGTTTTGAATTGAGTTTTATTGAGTATTCTCACTCACGAAATGCTGATTATAATTTTATTGTTGTACCGTAAACCGAAAGGCGTTTATTGATGCATTCGAACATACGTTCGAACTTGCGAGTGGAATGTACACTCGTGTGACACTCTTGTTGGTGATAACGATTTCATAATGGACTTGTTTTTGCTGCGATTAACCGATTAAGAACCTTCGGTAACCGATGGCTCTATCATACTCTGGTTCGTTGTATTTGTGTCCATGATGTAGGAGTTTCTACCGCGAATTTCGCAGAGGGACGAAGAGTTGATCGATACTCGTAGGAGAATCAGAAACATGTCGTGGAAATGGGCTTCTTTAACTTTGAAGGTGTTGCATTGTCTGCTGATTAACGATTTGCACGGCAGTGGTGACTATGGAGTTCTAATAACGATGCCTGACGTTCCTCCATTCTTCGCTCTCAGTGTCTCAGAGGCTTGATGTTCCTCCGTTCGTCTGTCTCAGAGGCCGTGCTTGATGTTCCTCCGTCCGTCTGTCTCAGTGACCGTGCTTGATGTTCCTCCGTTCGTCTGTTTCGGTGGCTTTGCTTAATGTTCTTCCGTTTGTCTCAGAAGTCCTACAGATTATCAAACTTATATAACGATTAGGAAGTTCCAAGGCAAATCATCGACAATCTTAAGACCATCGCGCGACATTCGTTGAAAATTAAGACAATTTCTAAGATAAAAAAATGACTGTTTTGATTTTAATTGAAATTTCCTTCTCTTTTAAGATGAACTGAAGTCAGGAATGAAAAAGGTTACACGTTTCCATCGGAAGAACTTTAAAAGACACTAAACACAAGCGTCTTACCGGCACAAACAAAACGATTTAAATACCGCAGCGGATTCTGTTTCAAAATCAGTAATGTTATCAGATGTGATGGCTTATAATGTAATGTCAACAGAAACAAGAAATTCTATTGATAACAATAAACTCAGCCCCCATGACTTTGGGGGCCCTCCATCTGCGTTACTATTACCGATAAAGCCAGATGATAACAGTTAAGTGTTAAACTCAAGCAAAGAACTTAAAAAAAAAAACAAAAAAAAAAGCATAAACAAGAAAAAGTAAATCTCGAAGAAAGCAAAACACAAAAAAAACATGAACTTTGAAAAACAGTTATAGTAGAAATAACGTTAGAAAAAGCAAAAAAACAAAAAAAAAAAAACAAACAAAAAAAAGTAAAAAAAACTAAGCAAACGCAAAAAAAATTTCGATTTAAGTTTAATTTGTTTCCTCACCGAAGCAAAGACAAGAGAAAAGACAACACATTTGTTTCTTTCGACAAGCAAAACAAACAATACTCTCGTTGGAAGGGAAAAAGGAGCGGATTGAATCGTCTTTAGACGACTCTCATAATTCAACGAATGCTAAAGGTCTTATTCAGTTGCAATGCCATTACAATCGTCCGGTATTATTGTTGTAGATAAGACATCGGTTATAGCTGCACCTGGCACAGCAACAACAACAACAACATTAACAAATAATAAACCAAATCTACAACAGTTCTATGAATTTTATGATGTCAACGATGGCAATGTTGGCAGCATCATTAGTGAACCGAATAACAATAATAACGGTACTAGCAATAGCAATAGCAGCAATAACAATCCACTAATGCGTCGACATCAAAGAACGATCTCATCGTCATCATCATCGTCGACACATTCGCCATCATCAGCATCAATTCAACAGCAGCAGCAGATAAAGCATCATCAAGTTGTTACAACAAACTTGCAAACTCTTGCCTACAATCAACAGCAACAGCAGCAGCAGCAACAACAACAACAGCAACAGCAAATGAATCAACTTAACCAACAGCAGCAGCAGCAGCAACAGCAACACCATCAGCAATCGGCAACATCTCATCATGTAACCTCAGCACAGTCGGGTGCTCCGCAGCAATTGATTGTGAGCGAGGAGTATCTTGAGCATGCGCAAACTGGTGGCAGTGCAAATTCATCCGGTAGCAATGGCAATGGCAACGTCATGATATCCACAACGAACGACTCAGTGCAGCAAATAATCAAAATTGTTACAGCCGATGGAACCACTGGCAACATGATTATCGATTCTATGGGCAATGTGACGACAACAAACGGTAATGGAACCGGAGGAAGCAATGGAACCTCAAAAGTACTCTTCAACAATCTGACCGTACTGTCAAAACAATCAAATTCCGGTGGCAATGGGGGTGTAACAACTTCCACCGGTCAACTGACCCAGCAACAGCATCATCAACAGACGATCAATTTTGTGAATGCAAAGAGTCTCCCGTACATAACCACAACATCGAAGGGTCAACCGACAACAGTACAAAAGATGACCACGTACAAGGGCAACAATGTGGCGATCAAACAAGCCAACAATACGCAACAGCATCATGTGCTGAACACCTCTGGCGGGCATACAGTGATCGGACAACAACAGGGACAGCCACAACAGCAAGTTGTGCAGAAGGTGACAATTCCACGTAACGTTCAGATGATGGCGAGGGTGCAAACCCTGCAGCATTCCCCGCAACAACAGCAGCACATATCTGCGCAGTACACGAACACTGGTCAAATGGTAATGCAGCAGAAGTACGTGCATAACATTGTGGCCACTGGCAGTGGTGGGAAAACAAATCTGATTAAGAAATCAACCGGCCAATCGATGAAGTTGCAGCAACACAAAATCATCAGCACTCAACAGCAGCAGAGTGTGAAGACATTCATTCAGCAGCAGCCCAGCGGTGGAGCGGGACAACAGCAGCACTATCAAACGATTAACATCCATCAGAGTCAGCATCAGAACTCCACTACAGTGCAGCCGCAGACAACGCTCAAGCACGTCAAATCGCAGAACAAACTAATCAAGCAGTACAACAACGCGATCAACAACAGCAGCGGCACTGTGTCAGTGGCGACACTGCATCAGAATCACTCCACCAACGTGTCGTCTGTTGCGACCTCCGGCACGTACACCATCAGCAACAAGATCAACAATGTGAGTGCTTCGGGTGTGCACCAGCAGCACCATCTTCCAACGAAGATATCCAAACATCCCAAGTACGTGATGCAGAATCATATTGTGATCCCTTCGTCAGCGAATGCCCCGTCCCAGAATCAGAACCACAAGGTGAACAACACAAGCGGCAATAGCGTCATGATCAATCAGCAAATCCTGAACACAATCAACTCATGCAATAGCAGTTCGGGAACAATTAAGTTTGTGAACGCCCACGGAACAGTGATCCAGCAGCAGCAGCAGCAGCAACAACAGGCGCCAACAATAATAACCACAACCACACAAAAAGTGCGAACAAACAGTGGCAGCAGCGGGGGAAACAGCAATCACCAGCAGTACCAGCAACCGCAGCAGGTACACATAACCCAGCAGCAATTTGTGACAACCGATGGGAGTAAATCTGACGGGAATAACATTTATCACATCTCCTCAACGCCAACGGGAAGCTATATCCAAAGTGGTGGCCCACAGCAGAGCCCCCAACAGAATTCGCCGCATCAAACGGATGACATAACGATTGTGAATGGGACGCATATGACCGACGAGATATCTGCAAGAATCCTCCAGCGAATGGCACAGAACTCCTTCAACAATCAACAACGATTCCATCAGCAACAGCAGCCCGCCGCAACGGCTAAAGTCATTCACCAGTCTGGCAGTATGCCACCGCCGACGCCGCTGACTGTGCAGCAGCAGCATCATACGTCCACATCGAATTTAATTCTTTCACCCAAAGAATACCCGATTTATGGTGTTCAGCAGCAGCAGTACCAACAACAGCAGCAGCAGCAGCAGCAGAGGTTGTGTTCCAGTGCGCCAAACAGTAGGTCGCAGTCGTTGGAGAGGAAGTACCATGATACAACGATAAGTACAAAGAAGTCTGCAACGGAGTACTACAAAGTCAAGTAAGTAGCATCATTGTTTTCCCATTCCAAAGGCAGGAAAGACTTGCACTCTTTTCGTGATATTTTGAGTTAGGTTTTTTTTTGCAACCAGTTCTAACTTGTCCCCTTTATGTACTCCCTCAGGAACGAAGCAAGCAGCAATCAGCAGCAAACGTCGGTGGCAATGGCGTCAAGAATTCCAGTTGGGACAACACTCACCCAACACAGCCACCTCCAGCACCAGCAGCAGCAGCAGCATCAGCAATTTCAGCAACAGCACCACCAGCAGCAGCTGTCTGCGCAGCAATCACCAGCCGGAGCCGAGCAAGATGATGAACTAATTGGCGAAGAAGTGCGTCCCATCCCAGTAAGCACAAACGACCTGCGACTGCAGGTCCTGCATGCCGTGCTTCAAGATCATACGTACGTGGTTGCAATGCCGACGCGTTTCCCCGTTGAACTGTCATCGGCCTCACCGGCAACAACATCGAACATAGTTCAACACTCACAGCAGCAACAGCAACAAACACAAGTCAGTGTCACCACGGTTATTGCTCCAACGTCAGCGCCAATTGCCGGACAATCGAAAGTTGCCTCCGAGAGCAAAGTTGTGTACACCACCACCGCGGGGCCCATATCTGGTGCGAGTGTCACTTGCAGTCTGGGCACAGCCTCCCAGTTGTCTATGGTGAATGTGAACGCGCAGAATTCTGCAAGCGGCGCAGCCAACACTACGTCATACACGATCTACGGACAAGAGAGTAAGGGAGCACCAGAGCTTCAAATTTGAGCAAGTTTCTTATGTTTTCCTATCGATTTCAGTTTTGCGGCATAAGCAAGATGACGATGCACACTCCGCCATCAGCAACGGGTCGACGAGGGGCGCAGGTGCCTCGGCCGATATTGATCCGGGCGAGGAGACGGAAACGGCGCCCGAGGCTGAAGCCGAAGATGATTCAATCACGCGATGCATATGCGACTTGACGCACGACGATGGTTACATGATTTGTTGTGATAAATGCTCGTAAGTAAACATACATAACCTCTCTTTTTAGCCTGTCACTGTTTATTTGGAATCGCTCATGAATTTCCCTCCCCTCTGTTCTGTTTCTTCTCCCTCTAGAGCATGGCAGCACGTTGACTGCATGGGAATAGATCGGCAAAACATCCCCGACGAGTATCTCTGCGAACTGTGTCAGCCGCGTGAAGTTGACCGGGCACGTGCCCGCAGTCTGCAGCTGCAGAAGCGCAAAGAACAAACACAACTGCTTCTGCACGCGGCCCAGTTGAATGCGGCGGGACCACCAGTGCTGATATCCAACGAGATGGCAAACGGCGCAGCAGGCCCACAAGCGCCGCAACTCGGCGGAGTACCTGGCGTAGCCAACACCGGCTCGCAACAGCTCAACAAAAAGGGTAAACTAATCAAGAGAAAGGAGTTGGTTAAGAAGACCAAAAAGGAGAAGACCACGGGCGTTGGGGTGGTTGCAAAGCGTCGCGAGAACAAGAAGACGACTAAGAGAAAATCAAAGAGCAGCTCGGGTGATCCCGTCGACAAGCATGCTGCAAACCTGCGCCAGTGGATAGAGAACTACGAGCTGGCAGTGACCAACCACTACTCGCCCGAGTTGAGGGCACGTCTACACGCGATCAGCAAGCAACCGAATCTGTTGCAGAGCATAACTGCGACCGAGAACAAGGCGCTCAAGCACTGCGGCAGCCTGGAGAACAAAGCCACGACAGTGCCGCACGCTGGCGGCAAGATTCTCATAAGCAACTTCAACATCGCACCGAATTCACCAATCTTCGAGTTGCGCGGCAAATACATGCTTACCACACAGTACAAAACGCAGAACGCCTCAATCAACATGAACAGTCCACCCCCGTCGAACTACCTGCAGACGCTCAAGTCTCACAAGGTCCCCGGTGCATTTATATTCTTCTATCAGTTGCCTGGCGATGGGGGCCAAAGTGGGCCGGAGATCTGCGTTGACACACGGACCTACGGCAACGAGGCCAGATTTGTGCGGCGGAGTTGTCGCCCGAACGCGATCATTCAGCATTTGTTCGAGAAGGGAACCATCCACCTGTACATCGTGTCGCTGACAAACATCATGGCCAGCACGGAGATCACAATTAAGCACGAGCCGCACGATCTGCTGGCGCTGGAGAATAGGAAGCAGTACAACTTTGCAATTCAGCCCACCAGCACGAGCTGCGCCTGTGGTCTCACAAAAGATTGCCTCTTTGGAGTCCCACCTCCGATGCCTCCGGCTGCGCCAACGAAACCCGTGCGCAGCAACAGTAAGGTTGTGTTAAATGGTTGTGTAGAGAAGGGCGCGACGGCGACGTCGAAGAAGAAGGCCCAGAATGTGAATCGTGGTAGATCTACGTCGTCCAGTGGGGACAGCAACGCTGGTCTCCTAAGTCCAAACAATATAAACAACAACAGCTTCGCGCCGAACCTGTACAACTCATCCACATCGATTACAAGCCTGATGCATGATTCAGGGGTGTACACGTCCTCCTCATCGCCATCGGTATCGATTCCGTCGCCTCCAACAACGCACATCAGTTCGCCGCCAGTTCAGCCGATGCAAATACAACTGCAACAACCAATCACGCAGCAACACCAGCAACACCAGCAGCAGCCACAGCAGCAGTTAGTGCCTCAAACTATTCAGCATGTGACTCACGTCAAACTGACCCCATCATCTCCCAAGCCGCAGTCACAACAGCCGATAATAAGCAGTGTCCCGGTGGCGTTGCCGCCGCCACAGGCTGTGGTGGATGCCGTCGTTCTGCCGCCGATAATAGTGCAGGCAGTCCCCGAAGTGAAACCTGCCGTTGTTGCAGTTGCAGCTGCGGCCGAGGAGGCAGTTGTGCCAGCGCCTGTCGCCGTCGCTTGTCCCCCGCAGATGGTGCCCCCAGAGACAAAAGTGGAAGTGGCCCCATCTCAGCCGGAACCGGCGACTATCACAGAAGCAGAAACGGAAGTGCCTCCGCCAGCTCCACACCCACCACATCCTCCAGTGGTAGCAAGTAAAGAAACCGAAGAACTGGCAGTAGCTGCCCCCTCTGCACAAGAGCACGTGGCTAGTTGTAGCGTGCAACCAGTCCTGCAAGTTCAAAATCCCCCACAGCAAAACGAGGTCCCGCCTGCAAACCCCGTGCCAGATGTCCAACAGCCTGCAGCAGCACCAGCAGCAGCAGCTGTAAATGGGTCACCCGTGAAATCTCCACAGAAACCGAATTGCGGACGCAAAACTCCAGCAAAACTCCGAACCAGTATATCAGAGGACTCCTCAAACGGTGCACAGCAACCAGCGCCAACACCGACCACACCCACCCCTCCAAAGCAGGAGGAGAAGCGCGAGTCGCGAAAACTGACGCGAGAAGAGCGCAAAATGGAGGCGATCCTGAGGGCATTTGAAAAAATGGAAAAGAACCAGCAACGCAAACAGGAGCTGAAGCAGGCAAAGACTGATGTGACAAAGCGACGAAACAGCAACTCACCCAGTCCGAAGCGTAGCAACAGCACAGACAGTGGTGCGCCGGTAAACTCCAGCTATCAGTCGGCGAAAAAGAACGCCACATCGATGCGCAAGAAGAAGCGAAAGTCTCACAAGTCGTACAACATAAACACTAGTTCGCAGCGAAAGAGGAGAAAGAGTCGAATGAACAGCAACGACTCTGACGGTGCTGCAACCTCCGAAGAGTCAACGTCGATGCTATCGCCACCGATACAAGGACTACAGAACTGTGTGCCTCCTGGGGGTATGCCAACACCGGAGACCATTGCAAGTCGACAGACACATCTCATGTCCCAGCTAATGGACGAACAGCAGCAGCCCCCGTCCGAGCAAGGGCATCTAACTGCAAACGCATCAAATGACGCGAATGTAGATGCCGCTGCAGGACTTCTCTTGGCGTTTGCAAACCCGGATAAGGACGCAAACGCCTCGCAAGACAGTGAGTCCATGGAGGAGTCAATTAAATCCCCCGACAGGCATGAAAACTCCGGAGAGTCACAAGTGATATCGCCTCCACCCACACCGACAATCGTTAGTTCTACATGTTTGCTGATAGAGGCTGCTGTTGGGCCCTTGGAAAGCCTTCCAGAGTCGGCAGGCTCTTCTGGCGAGTTTAAGTATCCAGCAAAGACGAAAACAAAGAAAGTTCTCATGAGCAACTGGCTGAATCAGTCGGGCGACTTTCAGCCCACTTCCGAAAACATGAGCCCAGGAGGTGATCAGAACGCGTCAGTTGCCGAAGTGCATGGAGACATACTTGTCCAGCCACCAATACAGTGCGCAACGGGGTTGGGAACACCGACCTCATCAATCGGTTTGGACAGTCTCGTTCAAGCAGCCATGTGTGACTATGGACAAGGTCCCACCACCATCTCAACGTTTATGCCACACACACCAGCGGGCCTGACAAATTCCGAAGAGCCACAGAATCTAAGCATCGTTGCAAAGAAAGTCGAAGAGTTCATTAATCAGAGCGAGGGAAGCTCTGCGATCAACTCGATGGAGCCCTTGCCGCAAATGGTTTGTCCGCGAAGTTCTCTGAAGCTGCCGCTGCAGGTAAGCACATGCAGTAATAACTCTTCTGTGAAGAAACGCTGGCTTCGCCAAGCTATTTCAGAGGAAACCGACGAGAACTCATCAACGACGCCATCGTCGGCAGCTTCGCCACAGCTCCCCAATGGATTTACCACGCCTCTTAAAAAGCGACGACTGGTAATCAATTCCGATGATCCGAATGCGATAACACCCGGAACAGGGGACGAGGGAACCCCCGAGGATTCGGGTCGCTTCAACAGCATTGAGTCGTGCGACGCTCTCAAGCAAGAGGACGAGTGCGACATGAAGGAGGAACTCAAACAAGAACTGACTGACATGGACGATGACGTGGACATCCTTCGCTCGCCAAGTCCCGGCCAGAAGATGGTCGCCGAAGATAATCTCGTGAAAATTGAACCCGAAGATGTGACAGGTGGTGACGACGTTAGGATCGATGTGGAGCGGGAAGAAAGTCGAGAGGGTGGCGGGGAGAAGTTCGAGTACAAAGAGGAGCTGAAGGAAGAAGAGCTCAATTTGGAGGACGAACATCCCCCCAAATCCGAGGTTGATCCTGAGTGCAAACTCGAAGAGGACGTTGAGGTTAAGGATGAAATCGCACCAGAAAATCACATAGAAGTTGTGGAAAATGTTAAGTCTGAAGATGAGTTTGTTGCTGTCGTCGACGAACCAGAGATTGTTCCCACCCCCGCCTTTGAAGCGGTGAAGGAAGAAGTCAAGCCAAAGATCGAGGTGCAAGAGCAATCTCAGCCACAGCAGCCACTGCAAGAAGTTGTGCCGGAGGTGAATACGGAAGAAATCAAACCGCCATCACTGAAGATTGCCAAAACCGAAGACTCCGGTCGGAAGAAACCAAAACTGGAGGAGAAGTTCACATCCAAGCAAAGGAAGTCGTCCTCTTCATCATCGTCCACACCCCCAATCGCACCAAAGCTTGAGGCATCCGCGGAGAACGAAAATATCCCCGACGATTTGGCAGACATTCATGAGCGTCTGCACTCATTCCACAAGGAGAACATTATGATCCTTCAGTCGCGAAATAAAAAATCCAAATCTCCTAAACATTCCTCCTCATCAACGACCAGTAAATTGTCTTCGCATTCCTCCCTAACTGACTCGCAGAAGAAAAAGACATCGAAGAAACCGAAAAAGGATCGTAAGTCTCCAAAGGGTGAGGTGGGAGGCTCAACCTCGTCGTCGAAGTCGAAGAGTGGCAAGAAGTCATCTTCGTCGACATCTGAGAAGGACAAGAATCGCCACCGAACGTCGTCCACTTCATCCTCGTCGTCGTCCAAGAAGCGCCAATTGAATTTCGAACATATCGACCGTGGGACGAGCCATCACAAGCGCAGCAACAGCACCAGCAGCAGCAAAGACGAATGTTCCGCGGCGAAGAAACGTCGTGAGAATTGTCGAAGTGAAGACGGTCACAAATCGTCTTCGAGCAAGTCACACAAGTCGACCTCATTGGCGTTGCTACCCTTTCAGGAGCAACCGAAGTTGTCCACGTTGCAGCATGCTCTACCACCGCCTCCACCACCTGCAACCGTTGCAACTGCGGCACCAAGTTCGACTCAACCCTTGACAGCGCACACACCATCGAAGGAAGAAGTTGAGAAGCACATGCACCATGCCGCAATGACAATACCTTGTTTCAACCACACGGCAGTGAACGCCATGCCCATAGCGGGGTACGTTGTGGCGAATTCGGCGGTGCCCTTACCACCAGCAACGCAGGGATACGATATGCAGACACTGATGAAAATGCCAGCGGTCCCTCTTCAAAGTCAAGCGCTGACAGGGGGAACTGGAGTCACTCCCAGCGGTCACCATCTGCCGTACTACAACACGATCTATGGCAAACTGCTGGACACCCCAACGAATCCCGCAGAGTCTACGAGCATAACCACACCAGTGACACCCACAACACCCTCACCGAATCTGATGCTGTCCGATTATCTGGACACGAAGACAAAGAGCTACAGCACACTGGGTGGTTATGCGTCACATTCGACATTGTTCGGCGGGATAAACGCTGTGAAGCCACCATGCATCAGTGAAATGATGCCCACAACAGCTACCCCAGCCCCTGTCGCAGCCGATGCAAACTCACCTACCGCCGACTGCAATTCATCACGTCTCGCAACGACTCCACTTAAAATTCTCACAAAAACCGCCAGTCATGATCCGCGTCTCAACCCAATCCTGACTGCCCCCGAACCGCCACCAGCACCAAAGAGAAAGGTAAGTCAATCAAAATCACCATAAAATTGAGACCGCCGGTATTAAGACAGCAATTTACTTTTACAGCTTTCAATTAACGAATATCGCAAACGTAAACAGCAATCAACCGACAGTAACAGCAACGTTGGATCCCCAGAGGCAGACTCTGCAACGTCGACACCAACAACGCCGATAGTCAAAACTGGCCTGCAGCAATCCTCATCAGCGGGAGGGAATGAGAATTCTTTTGACAAGGCCTTCGATGATTGTGAACGTCGCAATAGCGGAAGTAACTTAAACAGCAAAATCGATGATACACCAAAAGGTAGGTCGACTGAGATGCGCAGACAGAAATATGCATTTTAATCCATTTTGTGCAGCAGTTCAATTTAGTCCAGCGCCAACTCTGCTTGAGAAGCAGCAGGAGAGCATATCCGAACGTTTGAAGTCGCTCAAAAGTAAACAAGCATCAACGGCGGCTTCCATTGGCCTAACATCCCTGCTGGACACGACATCTTCAATACTGCATGGAGCCTCAAATCATTTGTCATCGCATAAAGGTAAGGCAATCGATTGAGGGCTACTGTGGGTGATTCTAAAGGATTCTCTGTTTTTTCGTAGATGAAATCATTTCCTCGACACTCAATCGAACGAATTCCGATTTGGACAACTGTCTAGAATCAATTTCATCCTCATCGACCTCTCTGGCTTCGTCGAGGGAATCAACACCAGAGCCACGGGAACACATAACCTACAATTCCTCGGCGAACAAAAGCAATTTATCATCGTCATCTCCATCATCATCGCCTCATAACTCAATCAACACAACAACAGCAACTGCTGCATGCCCCACCACCAAAGCGAGCACACCAACAGTGTCTGAAATCTGTTTATCATACTCACCGATACTTGACACAAGTGCTGATAACTTTGATTCGCCCATCGCCGAATCGATTGAACTTAAAAAAGCTGCCGCCATATCTGCTGCCGCTGGAACATCGTCAACAACATCATCATCATCATCGCCACCACCACAGAATGACACAACAGACAAAGAAGGAACACCAGCCGCAACACAACACGGTAAGAGAGACTAAGAATAACACCCCAGAGCGAATGGAATTCAAGTGAAAAAGAACACAAGCAGACGACATGTAACCATCACTCGCTCCCTTGAGTTTCTTTCTTCTTAGGTTTTTCAGCTCACGTTAATTTTTTAATTTTATCTCGTTCATTTTTTTTTTTTCAAACTTCTGAATGCTACTGCACACGCGGTAGTTTAGGTTTAGACATTTTGTTTTAACTTTTGAAACAACAATCACACACAATTCACCGATTTGTACAAAAATACAAAGAAAACAATTTTTTGGAATTTAATTTCTATTTCCCCCGACAATTTAAACTCTCTCCGCTCTCCACATTTCAATATGTAACTTATTTTAAACGAGAAGTAATTTTTAAAATAGTCTACCGATTGAAGTAAAAGATAGTTAAGAATTTTAAACATTTCCTACTCAAAACAAAAACCAAGCAAACAACAAACTAAAAGAAAATGATTACCCCCGCACGTGGGCTAACCAAACAGAAATACACAAAACAGCTATAAATCTAACGGCAAATATGCCTATAAAATGTCTATAAAACAGAATCAAATATATTGTGTATATTTTTGTATAAAAAAGGGAAAAGATTCTAACATAATTAATAAAAAAAAAAAGGAAAACAAAAAACCCCGTTTATAATTAGTTTTTAAGTGTTTACCACGTAAGAGAAGTTAATATATATACATACATACATGCATAAAATTCTCGATAAATGTGTGAAGCAATGATACATGATGGGTTCGCAGGGCATCCAGTGAAGGATCCCCATCCGAGCGGGGGAAAGAAAAGCGCCCCCCCCCCTCCGATGCGCAACCGATCTAGCCAGTGAATGTAATTAAGAATGAGTGAGAGTGGAAGAACTGTGTAAATACTTGTAATTAGACATAAAATTAAACAAAATATATAAACTTATTTTTCATATGAATAATAACTAAAGAAATCCCCAATTTTTATATTGTAAATATTTATAAATAAAAAAAAAACCCATTAAATCATGTAAAATAGTACAAAAAAAAAAAGAAAACTGAAAATTGAAAATATTGAATACATTTGAATAAAGAAATTATAAGTGAAATGAAACAAAAAAAAAACAAGAAAAATGCGATGAAAACATGAGTAGGAAACAGAAGAAAGTGAAAGTGAAAGAAAGTATCCTTGATAGTGTATAGATCTTAAGGAAAACATGAGAAAATCAATGAGAACCCTCCAAAAGAAAAAACAAAAGTTTTACTGTACTATACGTACGTTTTTTTGTATATAGAAAATAGATACTTTCCACGATAGACCTTAACACACTCCCTCCCCCCTTTAACATGTGAGATGCTATCTCGTTCTCCGTATTTTGTTCTGTGAAATTTTTAGTTGTCACTTCAGGAACTTTTGGTTATGTTCGGTGTTTAATTCGAAGGCAAATGAAATGTTCGTTATTTAATTTTGAAGGGAAATGATTGCCTAGAAATGTGATGGCGTGGCATTGTCATTCACGTCTTTTGCGTGGAATGTGAGCTGTCACACCGAAGCGTTGTGATACTCTCTGACAAATGAAGTGCAAAGTGTTGTTTTTTAAACTCCTTGACTTGAAATCTTTGATTACATCTGCGCGAGGATGCATTCTGCGACTTTTCGTGGTGTACTTTTAAAAGTAGGCTCATTCTGCCACTTTTCGTGGTGCACATTTAAAATGAGGCTCTGATGAAATAAGATTTTGTGCCTGTGCGTCTTGAGACTTTCTGAAGAACGTGCCCTTTTAGACCACTTCAACTGTTGTGCTGAATCCGAATCACCGAAGCATTGATGCGCTCTGACAAATGAAATGCAAAATCCTCCTTGACTTGAAATCTTGAAAGGATGCATTCTGACACTTTTCGTGATGTACTCTTAGAAGTTGGCTCTAATTAAAAGACATTTTCTGGGTTTACAACTGCCATACTGAAGCATTGAAACGCTCTGACAAATTAAGTGCAAAGTGCTTTTTTTAAACTTCGTACCTTAAAATCTTTGATTACTACTGCATGAGGATACATTTTGACACTCTTCGTGGTGTACTCTTAAAAGTGGGCGCTGATTAAATGAGATAAATCGTTGCGTGGCATCGCATAGGCAGAGATACTTACGCGATGTGCATTTTAGTGACGTTTGCGAACTCAGCCTTTGTTGCCAGAAGGGTTTACAAATCCTGTGCGTCTTGCTTTTCTGAAGAACATTTGATTTTCTAAAGAAGCTTGATTTTCTAAAGAAAACTTGATTTTCTGAAGAAACTTTGATTTTCTGAAGTATACTTGCTTTACCGAAGAATATTTGATGTTCTCAAGAAAACTTGATTTTTTTAAAAAAATATTTGATTTTTCTGAGGAATATTTGATGTTCTCAAAAACTTTGAATTCCTGGAGAATATTTGATCTTGTGTAATTTTTTTACACACGTTTGCTTGACTGTGTAGATGCCATTACACACCATGTTATAAATCTGGTCTGTGCTATGAAATCTACAAAAAAAAAACCCTCGTACTGTGCCTTCAATCATAGTACTCTTCCTTATTTATATTCTGTTCAATCATGTTCCATTTTTATGTCTGTTCTTGTAGTCGCTAGCTTGAACTTGTTTAAAGTACTTTCAAGTGAATCCGATTAGAAGAAGACACATAAAAATACATCATTGAAGTTCTCATTTCATTCCTGTGGGGTTTAACGAATGAAAATACGAAGACTTTTTGTATTTCTGTTCATTAATTACCGCCTGCTGAAAGTAGCTCTCATTCCATCTGGATTGAGTTGAAATTGTACCAAAACCGCTTCATGTCATCTTTTGTAGAAGGACTGCCACAAGTCAACTGAGACTCACTCAGATCTTGATTCGATCCACTGAGCTGAATTTCTCAAACCCGCATGGGAGTGCAAAGAACCAGCACAGGTCTATTAAGCCACTTCAACCAGTGTGCTAAACCTTTTGCAGAAGAAATCCCATTAAGAACTACGTGACAACACAATGGATCAGCACTGGTCAAAGTACACTTTTCAGTCACTTCAACCAAAGTGCTAAAGATCCGTGTGGCAACACAATGGACCAGCGCAGGTCTAATGCAACTTCTAAGCAACTCATTCCAGTGTTGAATATTTTGCAGGAGAAAGCCCATAAAGACTCGTGTGACAGCAACAGGTCTATTTGACCACTTCAACCATTATGCTAAAACTTTTCTGTAGAAGAATGACCACAAAGACCCGCGTGGAAGCACATATCAACATGCACTATTAGGTCTCTTCGACCATTGTGCTGAATCTTTTCAGTAGGAGAAAGACCATAAAGATCTGCTGGCACCACTAAGTTCACTGTTAAGCCACTTCAACCCAACCTACCTAACTCCTTAAACTGCTTTGCACATCATATGCATTGTCCTCCAAGGTTTTCTGCATCATAGCAGCGCATTCCTATTGAACACCACAAATTGTTTTTCACATCAGTTGTACTGCTTCCCAAGGTTGTCTGCAGACTACTGCTTCCCACATCAGATGTTCTGCTCTTCAAAGTTTTCTAAACACCATAAACTGTACATCAGATCCTCTATTCCCCAAAGTTTTCTGCATCATAGCAGCATTCCCTTGAAACACCGCAAATTGTCTTGCACATCACTGCTCTCCAAAGTTGTCTGCATCAGACTTCCTATTAACTACCGAACATAAAATGCCAACAAGTTCATGGAACAGCTTTAAGAAAGAAAGAAAAACAAGGTGATATTTAAAAAATATATTTTCTCTTCAAATGAAATCTCTAAACAAGCAAACTCTTTCCTTAATTTAAAAGGTCTTTGGCAATCTTAAGTCCAACTGTACAATGACTTGAAAATTATCAAAAACGAAACGGAATTGTTAATTTCCTCTTGTTGTACAGTTCGCCGACAGTCGGTCTCATTCTGGTTTTCTGCCAAAAAAAAAAAGCTACTACCTTCCAGCCTTAAAAACATTATTTTTACTTAAAATCTTTGATTAACTACCAATAACTGTGAAAAAAAGAAAAGAAATTGTATTTTATCTTTAAAAAAAATAGGGAACGGGCGAAGGAATTGGAATCGAGAGTTGAATGTGACTCAGACAGATTCATGGGCAGAGTATAGAAGTTTTCGTTTTTGTTTTTCTTTACCGAATTCTAGGAGTTTAATTCTCTCTCTCTCTCTCCCGCTCTCCAGTGACAGTTGAATTAGAGTTTTATTATATTTTTTTATACCTTTATTTATTGTAATTCGATCTTCTCTGATGAGATAGTAGGTTTTAGTTGTTTAACACAAAAACTATTTGGTTTTAATTTAAAAAGTTCTATATATACACATACATTTACACATATATATATACACACATTTTTTTTAATCGTCTCTTGTATCATATCATGAGTATCATGCAGTTTTACTCCAGATTTTATTCATTATTTTCTTGTTTATTTCTTTTTTTTTAATATTAAATGAGTTCAGTTTTAAAGGGAAACAATTTACCTAGGCACACACACATACTATGGATTATATACATATGTAACCGCTTTACCTTACCCCCCTTCCCCATGTAATATATAGTAAATAGATTTATTTTTCATATTATTTTGAAGTTAATTATAATTTTAAACACACACCTCTATAAATTTAAATTATGAATACATTATATATATATATTTACTTTAGTTGATAGTTTTTAACAAACAAATGAAAAATGAGAATTAATCTTCAATAATATCCAAAATATACAATTTATTATGTTTGTAATCCAAAAGAGAATAAACTTATAGACGTAACACATGTTATTGTTTATGACGAAGGAAAAAACAAAAAATACAACAACACAAAAAAAAAGAAGAGTAAATAATGAATTTTTCATATACGAAAATAAAAGTTGAAAATAATTTAATAATTTTTACTTTTGTTTCATTTTTCGTTTTCTTCTTTTTCGATTTTTGGTTTTCACTCACATCACAAATTCATGGTCATGTTCATCAAAACTTCAAATTCGTTTGACTGCACGGGATACAATCAGAAAATGTGTCATGGAGTCCAGCTTGTGCAAGTAGTCTGTCTGTCACTGAAACATGGTGATCCATCCATCCACGCATGGTGATCCAACACGTTTCCAAGGTCTGAGCAAGTAACGTCTTCCATCCTTCTGTACTCTTTTCCCCAATGAGCTGAACAGCAAGTCACTTTTGACTACTACAGTGGAATCGCGATAATTCGTACCCCGATAAATCGAAACCTCAATAATTCGTAACAAACTGCTAGTCCCTTGAAAAATCGTCGCTAATACTTAAAATGTTCATACATTTTACTCCCCCCGTTATTACGTATTTTATTTGCAATGTAATTAATACAAAACCTCTTACAAATCTTAATTCGTTTTCTAAACCTCTTATAATTCGTAATGCAAAACGCAAAACAAAAAACTTTTCAGTTTAACTACCGTTAAATTTTGTAGACAATTTTGTTGCCTTGAAGTCGCCTTAGGCTGCGGCCACGCAATGAGCGACTAGTCTGAGCAATGGGTGGCCATTTACAGAGCGTCATCGCTGAGCGATTAGTTGCCATTCATTTGTCATTTTCAGGTTCAGTTCGTCGTAGTCTTTTTGTTGAACGTCGCGTTCATATGAATAATCCTCTGGCTGTCCCAGATTCCCTTTAGTTGGATCTGGAACAACTGTCTGCTTTACGAAGCTCATCATTTCAAAAAACAATTACAAATGTGTCCAACTTCATTTCACTGCTTTTCGGTGACATTTTTATTTTTATAATCCTTGTGGCATGTGTTTTATTTTTTGGTGTAGCTCTATCGCTCGTCACTCAATGCGTGGTTGCAGGCTTACACACCACACTTTTTTATTCTATTATATTTCCTTATTCTTAGTTCACAAGCCGTTAATTCGTATTTTTATGTTTTCCACTTCGTTAAATCGAAATCTCTATGATTCGCAACCTGCGATAATTCGTAAAAAATGATGTTCCCTTGCCATTTCGAATTATCGGGATTCGACTGAATATTCAATTTTAGCAGTCAGTATTAGATTTTCTGTTCAAAACGCCGTCCAACGATGCTTTTCTCGACATGCTTCCACTTTTGTTAGGGAATTCAACGTTTCTTCTTGGGAATGTATGAATTCCAAGCACAATGTTGTCCATCCTTTAGTGTGACTGTAGTCAAGTTGAGTGTGTTTTCCCCTTGAAAAGCTTCTTAAAATGTGACTGATTAATCACCAAACGGTTGCAGATTGTTTTAAGCATTCTCCTTCAGACCTTTTTGTTCAATTATTCTTGTAAATTTCTTGCAAAATACAGCCGACTCGGCCATTACAAGACACTGCCTCATAGGAAATCACGCCAGTAGACTAGGAAGTTCGGCTAATGATTTCTGCAGAAGCTGCATAGACGAGGAGGAAGTGGAAAGCGTTTCACACCTCCTTAGTTCCTTTCCGGCCCTGACGTCTATTCGACGCTATCATCTAGGGGCCTATTTCTTTGAGAGCTTTGAGAATGTCCCATAAGCAATCTGCTACGCTTCATCCTAGGCTCCAAATGGTTTCCCGCAAATATTCAACTCGTGTCAACCTCAGTCAACCCGTGTGACACCACAATGGATCAACAATGATCTAAGTGCATACTCCAGCAACCTCAACCAACCTAACCTACAACAGTTCGAATTCCAGTCGAATTTCCCTCTAACTCTAACTCTTACCCTCAATTTTCCCTACAAAACCCATCCTCTAAGTCGAACTTCCTCTCACGAACTTCCTCCTCTAACTTACTCTACCTCTTCCTCTAACTCGAATTAATTTTGGTATTCCGTGAAAATTCGACTTAGAGGAAAGCGACTGTATAAGATTGTGCATCAAACTGGGGGCAACTTGGCGTTGTGGGTATGTGCGTCGACCCCTACTAGACTTTCAGCCTAGATTCAAATCCCAGAACAGGCAACAAGTTGTTCTTCTTCTTCTTAGGGCGCTACAGACCGAGGTGGACCTGGGCCTCACCCAACACGCCTCTCCAGCCAGCAAGATCTCTCGCCAGCTGTCTCCAGTTTCGCACATCAAGCCGGCCGAGGTCCCCCTCGACCTTGTACGTGGACGTCCTCTGTTGCGTTGTCCCACGGCTCAGAGTCGAAGACTCTTCGGGCCGGAGCTAAGTTGTCCATACGTTCTATATGTCCTACCCATTTTAGGCGTTGGATTCGTAGACGCCTGGCTAGACTTATGTCATTGTACACCCCATATAGTTCGCGGTTGAATCTTCTCCTTCAAAGGTCATCAACGCAAACAGGGCCAAAGATCGCGCGAAAGAACTTTTCTCTCGAAAAGACCAAGAGACTCTTCATCCGCTTAAATAATTGTCCATCCCTCTGCGCCGTAAAGCAGGACTGAGATGATCAAGGTCTTATACAAAGCTAACTTGGTCTTCCGAGAGAGGGCTCTACTAATCAATTGCCTTTTGAGCCCAAAAAAACAGCGGTAGGCAAGAGTTATTCTGCGTTTGATCTCGGTATTAATATTGTTTGTATTATTTACCGCGGAGCTAAGGTAGACGAAGTCCTTAACTACCTCAGAGTTATAGCTGCCTATGCTGACGTTCTGGCCAAGTCGTCGATGTTGTGCGTCCTCGTTTACCGCCAGACCCATTTTAGCCGCTTCCGTTTCAATGCCAGCTGCATTGACGGCTCGCTGTGTTAGTCCACTCACGCTAATGTCATCTGCGTAAGCTAGCAGTTGAACGGACTTTTGGAAGATCGTGCCTCTGCTCAGAGTCTGAATTAAACTGGAGGTCCCCTCCTCTCGTATTATTATTAATATTGTTGAGGGTATATTGCACCGCGACCTTTAAGATCTATTGTGCCCCCTTTCAATACCTTAGCACAATTACGAGTTCCCCTCAAATACAGTTCTTTTCAGAGTTGTATTGAGGGTAATGGACTCCTATTGCGCATAGGTAAAGAAATCTGTTCTAGAGTATTCTCTCTAAGCAAGTTTCCTTCATGAATCTGAGAATGAGAGATGGTTCTAGTGATTGCATTTCTTCTTCTGATAGTAGGTACTTGCCCCTCCTCTCGTAAGAGAACAATAGAACGAACAAAACGAGTGTTTGCTAAGAGAACTAGGCTCAAGTCCACCTCGGACGCAAATAAGAATAGACTTTCTTTTTCTCTGGTCCATAAAAAAAGAAAAACAAGGACAACCCTTCTAGCAGGCTGCTTTTAAACAATACGAGTGGTTGGAGTAGGGATTATACCCCAGACACGAAGAAGATTGGACTTCCTCTTCCTCTTGGAGAAGGGATTATACCCCGGACTCGAAGAAGATTGGATTTCCGCTTCCTCTTCCTCTTCTCCTACTTCTTCCTTTTCCTCTCCTTCTTCTTCTGATGGGGTTACAGTTCGGGGTGGATCTAGGGCTCAACCAACAAGCCTCTCAATTATTTTTGTATCAGACTATTGACCAAGCTGGAGACAAGTTTGTTTTCTTTTTGATATCGAAGTCAGACGAACGTGTTTGTAACGCTCCATGCACTTCCGCAGCATTCTTGCCTATAGTTTTTTCATTTGCAATTCGCAACACTTCACAGAATCATCAGTCAGTCTTCATTTACTTTCGAACAGATCCTTCAGACACACTTTTTTAGTTTCTTTTATTCACCATGCTCTGAAAAAAAGCAAAAAATGAATCGTTTTTTGTTGATACTCTAACCAACACACACCACAACACTAAGGGCAGAATCGACTGGATGACTGTGACTGTTCAAATCCCTGTGAAATCGACTCTGGCCTAGTCACCATTTGCCGTTGGGATCAAATTAACGGCACCAGAGTAGGTTGCTACTTGCCAGTACAATGGACCAGATTTGAGTCTGAGCGCTCCAGTGTAGTGTTTAAAAAAAAAACTCCGGAAAAAAAAAGAGCATCTTTATAAGAGTCCCTTGTACAATTTAAACACCAATTCTTAAGGCATTTGTGCAATCCAGTGGTATCATCGTTTAAGATGAACAAGAGAGAGAGAAGAGATAATCCCCGTAGCAATATCTTTAAATGGGTGAACAACCTCAAAGTTGTTACTGTACGTATGTAAAAATAGATAAACGCTCAAATCAGACAAGAAATACAAAGAAAAACACCAATCGTTTTGGAAATCCTGTGGCCCTTTACACCATTAAGAAGGACAAAGCAATACATACTCTAATTTTTGAATATCATCATCACATGTTTCTCTGTTTGTTTTTTTTGTTTGTGTCCACTTTGTCAGATTTTGATCTCAAACCCCTCTTTCAGAACACAACGGCATAGCAATAGATGGAGATTCCTTAAGTAGTTTGATCTTAAGTGCGAACAGGGAATGAAAAGCAAAACAAATTTGTCCTAGAAAAAAACTAATAACGAATTTTATTCAACAGAAGAAAAAAAAAACGAACAATGTTTGTAGTGAGTAAAGAAAGAAAACCACTTTTTTTAGGGAAATTTTAAGTGGAAAACAGAAAAACTAAATCATAGTCAATATAGTGAATTGCTTTGTACATATTTATTGAACTAGTTGAATGTATATATATATATCCAGAACGGACTACCGTTAGGGTGTCGCCATCATCATCGCGTGTACATTGAAACATCTCACAGTATTGCTAAACTACGAAAAATGAAAAATCATTTGCTAAACAGGAGAAACAAATACAATTCTGTACGTCGTACAACAGAAGTATATATATACTATATATTTTTCATATTTGACAAGAACAAAAAAAGAAAAAAAACAACAAAAATATATATTCATTTTGAAAAGATTCACTAAGCAAACATTCGGATGTAAGATAAATTTTTATTCATAGTATTATCCATTTACAACTACAATTATCCAGTAAAACAATTATAATTGTTTTTTTTTTATAATTATAATTGTACACTTCTATACATTTGTATTTAAACGTGAAACGAAAAAAAAAACAAAAAAACTATTTAAATTTTACAAGAAAACATCAATTTTGTGAAAATCTGTTTTTCTTTTTCTACATAACAAAAAACAAGAAAAAAAAACACACAATAAACTTTACTGATTGCCACAGTGGGATGATATTTAAATGATTTTGTTTTTCCTTGAATAGTATTTATTGTATATTTTTTTTGTGTCGTGTAAATAACTTAACCTAGTATTTGAGAGATGATGATTATTTTTTTATCAATCATCGACAAATAAGTAGAGCAAGTATTTCTTAAGAAGAATGTAGTTGAAAAAGAAAACAAAGTTTAAATCTAGTTTCTTATACTTAATTCTGCAATTGTCTTTGTTGCCAATTGCGTACCCTGTACAGAAATTCAACAACATATGCATTAAATTGATTAAAAAACAAACAAAAAAAAAGAACATGAAATAAAATAAAAAAGATATTTTTAAAATGACAAGAAAATCTGAAAAACTTTATTAGGTACGATGAAACTTATGTTTTTCCTTTTTTTTGGTTAAGAATTTAATTATTATTGATATATGTTGCAAGAAAAAAGAAAACATTTTTTGAAAAAAAGAAAAACAAGCAAAAAAAAAACAGTAGGAGAAAAAAGATATTTGACATAATTTTAATCTGTTCTTTAATAAACGAAAACGAGACAAAAAAACAAAAAATATTAATAAAATGAAATCATGGTGTTTTATTACCTCTTTTTGTTTAAACTCTTCTTGTGGGTGGAATGATCCAGGAACACTTGTGTGGAATTCTACTCTTCAGTCAGTATTTATCTATGATGCTGCACGGAGATACCACTTGAATTGTTTAAGGCTAAACCATGCGCCTACCAGTCAAACACTGCCCCAGGAATTGTGCTGTGAAAGATTATTATCTCAAAGTCTTACAAACCTGCTAACATATAGGATGATGTTCAGAGATACCACATCATTTGTCCAAGGCTCCACCAAGAGAAGCTCAAAGAATAATTCGAAAACTGAGGCAAGCACTTAGAGAGACTGTTTCGAGAGACGATCTACAAAATACTGCACAACCTTAAGCATATTAGGTTACATTCAGGTGGTTCCACAAAGGCGATAAATGAAGCTAAAAAAGAGGTGCATAAAGTGGCTATTGGTTGTAAATGAATGAGCAACTGAACACATTATTTATTACTGAATTTCCTCATGTCCCTAGAATTTAACAGAACGATGGAGACTCACCTTCACGTCACGATATACAGAATACAAGGTATTATGTTCCCGTCACTTATTTTTTTGAATTGTGCTGCGTGTGACGTCATGCGTATCATGACATATGTTTTGCCGCGAATAATTTGAAAAACATTTGTGACTAATTTTGTGAAATTTGTGAAAAGTTTGATTAAAAAATGGCAGTCTGTGCAGTATTTGGTTGTAACACCAATAATAACAAAAATCATTTCTATTATTTATACTATAACCATCGTTTTTCATTTAATTAATGCTACAGAAAGTTTCTCCATACAATTTGAATTCAATGTGAAGTTGCCCTGCTATGTGTGACGTCACGCGAATTTGAGAAATATAATACCTTGTATTCTGTATATCGTGCCTTCACGTCATCACGCTTTCCGCCGCCGTGTCGTGGCATGCTGCATCCGCTTCTAGGGTTCAGGATCCGTTTACAGACATACCAATCTTCCTTTCATTTTGCCGGCACTACATTACGAGCACCGTGCGATCCCGGATGCAACAACTTTCAGTTTTACAGAACTCCCTCTCTAGAGTTAGGGACAATCCTGACATGAAAAGCATCTTAAACTTCGCCATTCGAAATCGGCGTAAAACTGTATATCTCCTCGACTCGGGAGAAGACAATTGCACAGCGCTACAGGAGTGATTGCAGTAGCGGCTTACAAGTCCACCTCTGACTCAAAGAAGTATGGACCTTCTCTTCGTCGATAGACAAAGAAAAACAAAGACAACCCTTGTAGGAGGCCGCTTTTTAAAAATACGACTAGTAGGCTGCGGTTGAGATTTTACATACCGCTGACTCGATGCAGAATGGGCTTCCTTTTCCTCTTGGAGTAGAGATCTTACCCTGGACTCGAAGAAGATTGGACTTTTTCGTCTTCTTCTTCTTTTGATGGCGCTACAGTCCGGTTGGTTTTGAGCCTGAACCAGCAATCCTTTGTTGATGGCACTACGGTTTTGACCTGAGCCTCAGCCAAGAAGCCTCTGTTGGAAGAGGAAGAGTAAGTCCGTTCTTCTTGGCACTCCTCCAATTACGCACGCCTCTTGCAACAAGCCACTTTTTAAGGGCTTGCTTCGTGTCCATTTACGGCGACTTACGTCCAAGAATACTACTCGAAGGACTTTCTGTAATGATTTGTTGAGAAAAAGGAGGACTCTTTTCACAGAAAGGAGGATTGTATTCCGAAAAGGAGGATTGTATTCCCAAAAGGAGGACTATCTTTCCAAAAGGAGGACTGTCTTCCCAAAAGGAGGACTGTCTTCGCAAGAAACCGGGCGGTTATGGACTCTACATTGTACTGCCTTTAGAGCCATGCGTAAAGGAATCACCATTTCTTTCGGCTCGAGACCTCTTCCGCCATATTGTGGTGTCTTCGGAAGAAAAATTCTACGTCGGATATATGGTCCCGTCTGCGAGGAAGGCGAATGGAGGAGAAGACACAACCGCGAATTCTATGAGCTGTACCAGGATGTGGCTGTAGTTCGAAAGGCAAAAATCCGTCGACTGCACTGGCTCTGCCACATCGAGCGCATGTACAACAACGCTCCAGCGTCCGAACCTCCTAGTTCGTGAAGGAAAGGAAGACTGAACCTCCGGTATAAAGACCAAGTCACCGCGGATGTAGAGTAGGGTAGGTAGGTGCGACTGGGTCGCGGCTCACTGAGACCAACAGCTGGGTCCATTGTGCCCATCGCGAACGTAAGACAGCTTGGTCTTGATGACTGGAAGCATCGTGCCCAGGACGTCAACGATGGAAGGCAGCGCTATCACAGGCCCGGAGACTCCATGGGTCGTAGACCTGTTAAGTAAGTAAGTACTGTAGCACCACCCGAAAATGAAGAAGAATCACTGTGTCCTTAACTCCAAGCGCGTCTCTCGTAAGACGAAAAAAATAAAAACTAAGGTTTGAGGACCTTAAATAAAAAAACAAAACTCTGCATTTTTTTCTAAAATATTTTCTTTATTCCTCATAAATACGAACATAATAGTAATAATACAAATAAAAATATATCTATCGTAAGTTTCATTTTTATTAAACTTTTTTTTTAAAACAAATTTTTATTTACTTGTATTCGTCCTAGCGGTATTCAGCAATACAAAAAAAGAAATCATCCATATAAATATGCAACTAACTAAAGTGTGTTCACTCCTTTCTAGTTCACTATACGAGAGTGTGTTTGTTTTTGTTTTTCTTGCTATATACCAAAAAAATGTTATCCTCAGCAAAATTTGAAATTATTAGTTTACATCGTAAATGTTTAACTTTTGTATTTTATATTTTTTGTTTTTGTGTAAATTAAGTCAGTCCGCGTGCAGTGATGTAAAAGACGGTTTAAGTGTGTAGTGCATTTTAAAATATTAAGAAAGCCATAGATTTGCTTATAAAATATTAAAACATTTGGTTTGACATTTTGTTTCTTTCGGCTTAGCTATGACATATTGAGAAAAAAAACAGAACTGTTCTCGAGGAAACAGAGACTACATCTCAGACAAAGATTTGTAGTAGATTAATTTTTTCTCAACTAAAAGTTGTTTGTGCATAAAAATGTGAATAAAATATTTAACAGAGACAAAAAGAGGACACCTACAATTACCTACCGACGAAAATAAATAGATTCTATCTTAAATGAATACAAACAAAATTTTGATTTATTTTTTTTGTAACAACAATAACAAGGCCAAACAGATTGGTGAAATAAATAAAGCGAATGCGAATTAATTTCGAATGATTATTTTATTTCTAATTATTTTTCTTCTATATATATATTTTTTAATTTTTTCTTTAGTTTAAATACATTTATTGAATTTTGTTTCCAAGTTTTTTTCTTTTCAGAACGTTAGTTTTATAATTATTAGTGTGTATCGTACTTTATTGTAGATTTTAGGTTTTTCTTTTTGTTTTTGTTTTATAAACTTTCTGTGTGGCACAGTACGAGATCGGAGGATGTTAAGTTTAGTTTTCTTTTTTTTTCTATAACATCCTTAAAGTAGGTATTTGTTTTGTTTTATTGCAAACATTGGTTATGATTAGGTGTTTATGCGGTTATTAATATTTTACTGAATTTGTTAGGTTAGGCGGGGATAGGAGATACTAGAAACAAGATTAACTAAGAATCGTTGTAAAAGATTGCACGATGGGAATATGTAGGGGGAATGGGAATGTCTTTAGAGGTTTTCAGTTGCTTTTTTCAAAGCAGAAATAATTGGGTATCTTCAGTTGGTTTTCAAGTTAAGAATGTATTGCGTATCTTTAGTTGCTCTTCAAGTAAAGAACATATTTTTCAATTGCTCTTTAAGTTAAGAATATACTGCGTAATTTCAGTAAAGAATACATTCTTCAATTGCTCTTCAAATTTAAGAATATACTGCTTCAATTGCTGTCAAGAATATACTGCGTAATTTTAGTTTCAATTGAATTCGAAGTGGCTGAATAATGGAATAGTCACGAAGACTGCAAATAAACAATTTTTTTCACTTAACTGATTCACTCTGCGTGAAATAGCACCGCAAAACAAGTTTTAGCCGCTTGATTAAGTCAGTTGAGCAGTAATGGAAACACGTTTGTGATGAATACCCATGAATTAGCCATTCCAATCATCTGCCTGCTGTCTGAAGCAACTGAAGCGCTCTAAAGAATAAAGTATATCACGATAGTTGAAAGGCTACGTCTGCATTGGAGATGTGTACATGATTTAATCCGTTTATGGTTGCAAATGTGTCAGCATCCTAAAGAGATAAGACAATGACTTGAGATGAGGCAGTCTATCTGTCATTCTTCTGAACAAATAAAACTCGAGACAAAGTCAATTCGCTTGCCCTTAAGACGACATTTAGACGAAAGAGGCAAGACATTGACTTGAGATTAGACGGTCTAGGGTGTTCTTTCATCCTTCTAAGCATTTAAGATCGAATCGCTTGTCTCAAGACGAATTAAATCCCACACTTTCCCTCAATGAAGACGTGTGTTTGGAAAACAATTATGAATTAAAAATAATCGTTGTAACAATTCGATCCAGACAAGGACAAAAAAAATGTAAAAATAAGGAAAACAACTTAATTGTCTACATTGCCACGGTGATTTAAAAAGAATCTCTCAAACCAACAAAACTCTTAAAATTTAAAAAGCCTACAGACAAAACATACAAAAACGAAAAGACATCACTTAGCAAACAAAATATAAAACAAAAATAAAAAAATTAAAAAAAACCTATAGGGAGTATGATGTATATCGTATTTAAAATAGAGAATACATTTTATGTATATCAATACAAGGGAAGGATGTAAAATACTTGGTATAAGTGTAAATAATAAAATACATTCCTAGACAAAAGCGTTTAAAATAATAAATTAATTTAGGATGGACTTTCTGATTTTCTGTTTTCTTCGCTGCAATTGTGTGTGCTTCTTCGCAAAATCATTTCAAAATGAACGTTGATCACAATTTTGGTGTTTTTTTCTTTTTCTTCTTCTGTTTTGTTTTTTAATTAATTGATTTTCTTGTTAATCATAACAAAATAAAATACAAATTAAATTTTAGTATTTGGTTGCGTTAGATTTTCTTATTAATTTATATCTCTACTTCCTAGTTTCACATGATAAGTATTTGCGCTTTTTCATATATACCTGTGCTGCTGCCTTGTTCATACGCTTTTGCTTACATCCACAGATTTGCTTTCGATCAATCATACATATTTTTGTTTTATTTTTCTTTTGAGATTTCCAATCACACACAAGCTTAAGGATTATCTATCTTAAAATTTCTTATAGCCTTCTGATATCTACTTAGAATAGTGTGTGATATTTTTTCTTGTGATTTTTTAGTTAAATTTTCTTTGTTTTTCCTACCAAACAAATTTGTTCCCGATCCTTACTTTGTGTGTGGGTGTGTTTTTTTTTTTGTTTTCAAAAATATTGCTCCTTAAGACCTGTTCGTGCTCGATGAAACGTAAGCATGCTCCTCGTCACTGGATTCATTCGATGTCAATGTCCATCGATTCTCTAGAGACTGCTGATTTGATGCTGAAGACGATTGAGTATTGCCGCTCAGTGATCCGACGCCATAGTGAAATGATTGTGACCGCGTAACTGTTGCACTGATGACGATTGAGGAAAGGAAAATAAATTGCATAGATTAGTCGTTTTTAAGAATATATTTCATTTGCAGATTTTGATGGACCTGCTGTTTGATTATTTTAAGCTTTTTGAGCACAGGCAATTTTTAGTTGCATGTTAGAGTCTTGCTTATGGTGGTTGATGATGTAATTAGATTTGTTAGTGAGTGCTTTAGGTGTTTTTTTTTCAAAAAATGTACAATTTGAAGGTATTAATTTTGTTTTTTTGCTGATTACTTGATCCCAAAGCGGTGGTGTGTAAATTGTTTGAATAGTTACCAATTCCATTCTAGAAATCTGTGAAATAAGTTGTTCGGTTTCCTGAACGTGACTTACTTGCTAACTTAGCCTCATGCTTAAAGAGATCTGAGGAAAATGTCGTAAAGAAAAGGAAGAAATATAGACTAGAAAGACCTGGACAAGGACTGTGGAGTCGATCATGGTTTTAAGATCAGGATAGATAAATCTCTAGCACTACCTTATGTCAACCTGCCGTTAAGTTTCCTAAAGAAAGAAATTGAGGACTAAGCCTTAGAAAGAGCAAATGTACAATGGACCAGTTTTTGAGTCTGAGTGCTCCAGTGTAGTGTTACAAAAAAAAGAGCAAATGTGTGATGTGATGACCAATGATGGACATTGGGTCAACGACGAGAGCCATATGGCCGGCGTTGAACAGGAAGAAATCATTATCAATGATTAGCCTATGTCGCAGGGATATACGGACGGTGGTGGGACATTATCAGGCACCCATGCCAGAAGGTTAGGTATCCCCCATACCGACTATTGTAGAAGTTGCAGCAACGAGGAGGAAGTAGAGTCCGTCCGCCACCTGCTATGCGATTGTCCAGTCCTACGGGGGAGGAGACTGCTAACACTAGACAGTAACTTCATCGACGATCTGGAGGATCTGAAAAAAATAGAGCTAAGACACCTCCTGAGAAACATACAAAAATCCGGGTGGTTCTTACAAGCAGTAAAAGTGTAGGTCTCACGGGGTACACCCCCCACACATAGGGCACAATGGACCCAACTGTTGGTCTCAATGAGCCGCTACCCAGTCGCAAGGGCACCCTATCAACAACCTTCCAAGATCAGGAAAAAAAGGCCTGAAGAAGGTTGGAGCATGCGAGAGTAGTTCTCCGTTAAGGAACAACGTCTTAAACTTATCTGCCTGTTCTCCGTTAAGGAACAACGTCTTGAACAGATCTGCATGTGCTCCGTTAAGGAATCACGTCTTAAATTGACCTGCCTGAAACATAATACTGCGTTGGTGCTTTCGTCGAGTGACGATTAACTTCCAACACAAGCACTACAATGGTACAGCCCGAAATGCTGTGTTGTGCCAACGATTTTACGTTTGTTAGAAAATGAGAGCGTTTGTTAGAGAGTAAAATAATCAACGTAAAGAAGGCATTCTCTCAAACATTTGCGTGCGTTTTGACATTTCTCATACAAATTGGGTGTGTTCGTGAAATGAAAGTTGGATTGTCATGTCAAACTACGAGTATGCGTGAAGGACTACCTACGCAACGCAAAAACAGGCGCACCAACTCAGTATTGTGTTTCTCGCATATATGCATCGATTCCTACGCTAAGTCTAGGTTCAATTCCCGACAGTTATCATACTTCACTTCCAACGCCCACCCAAAGGGTAGAACTGTCAAGAAAAATCGTATCAAACTGCGTCTTACAAGACACTGCCCCATCGAAGCAATGCTCCGAAAATGGAATGCGGAATCCAGCGATCTCTGCAGGAGCTGCGGCGATGAAGAAGAGACCGAGACGATCTTACATCTGCTTTGCCACTGTCCAGCTCAAGAGAATCGGCGTCTAGTCTCACTGGGCCATAGATTCTTCACAGAGACTACGGAGCTAGGGAGTGCAGATATATCGGATCTTCAGAAATTCATAAGGAGCACGGGGTGGGTTCAGCTACCATGTGACAGGATAGGTTTTTACTTTGTGTACCCCACAAAAGAAGGGATTCACAATGGGCCCTATGGCCTCCGAGTGGAAGTGATGTTTTTCTTTTTCAACATCACACTCCCCTTCCTAACCTAACCTAACCTACAGAGTCGGCGTAATACTGTAGAGTCTCTTCACTATTGAGGGATCAATGGCAAGCACAACACGATTGGTTGATGTAAAATCTTTGCCCAAGTCCATCCCGGACTGTAACGCACAAGAAGACTAAGGGAATCTCTATGAAACCTTGTTAGGGACCATCCAAACTGCAACCAAGCGAGTTCTTCCACTGAATTAAACAAATTGTGATCCAGCAAAACAAACACACACGAAATGTTGCCTTGATCCATAAATTACCTAAACTGGATGTTGACATGAGTAAAAGAAAGCAGAAATGTCGGAAAGGGATCGTATGACGGGTTGGATCGCCAAAAATACTCACTCTCTCCGACATTTCTGCCTTCTTCTGCTCATGTAATCATCGTCAAAGACACACGAAATGTTGTTTGGTCAGTTAAAGACTTAAAGTAAACCCCTTTGAGGTGCTTTAAGCCCTAAAACCTGCTTTGATCAATCCAAAAACTCACTGAAACCCTTTAATATGCTGCAAGCCCTAATAACCTGCTCCCATCTATCTCAGTTGACACATAACATCAAAAGCAATCCCAACCATCTACTCCGACTGATGCAACGATCAATCTAAAAATCATCAACGATCAATAGAGATCGTATCTCGTTTTTAGATCTTCTCTCCGGCGAAGATCTCATCAATTTTATGGAATCAAGTAATCGCAAGACAGTGCATACAAATTAGATTAACAGCCTATGAAACACCCTGCAGAATGAGATACAATCGAAGCCCGAGGTGAGCGAATGAGGGTGTGATAGAATTGTGAATTGAATTTGTTCATAAGAAGCGAATTGTTAATCAAAAGTGATCATTTTTTTAAGCTTATTAGTTGATTTCATTTTTTATCTCAAAATTCTAATTAAGTAAAAGCGGAATTGAAAGCTTAAAACCTTGCTTGTGAACTACGATTTAAATAGAAATTCATCTCATTGCCTGTGGAGAAAGCCAAATACTTTAAATATCTTCATTTTTTCCTTTAAAATATTCATAAACCATAATCAATAAACAAAAACAAAAAAAAAAAAACATGCTCTTTCCACAACTAACAGTAACTGAAACGAATCCGAAAACAAAATGAGGACTATGTCAAATCGTATAAATTATACCAAACATGTGATTTGCCGAATTATGTGACTTTCATTGATTTCGATGAATAATGTAATTGGCGACACAGGAGGTGAGTAATTATATGCGCAGTCTCAAACCCCGGAGTTTATGAATAATTACGTATTCAATTTGTCATCGTTTGATGAATGAAAAACACTGCTGTGTGTGATTATTTTCGTCTGTCTGTCTGTCGGGTGATTTATTGGGTGTTATCAAAGACCACACATTTATTTTGATGTAACTTTTATATCTGCCGACCAGTTTATTGCGAGCCATGATGTCGAATGCGATGGGGGTCTCATGATTTTGTAAGATTTGACGAACGACTTTCTGGGAATACTGACGTGTGTCTATACTAATTTGTAGTAGATGACCTATTAAAGTGTCATCATGTAATCTGGGTCTAGACGGACTAGATTAAATCATCATTAGAAGACATGTTTTCTATTGTGAAGACAACTTCATGTAGACCTGTTTGGTACGAAATTTTTTCTGACATTTATCAAGATTATACCAGTTTTTTGTTTGAAAACATGCATTTTTCTTCTTTGAATTTGCATTTTCATTGGATAAATATTTTCTGGTATCGATTGAGACAGAGTTTTCAAATTTTCTGGTTCCCGCTGTCAAATTCAGGGTTCATCATGGGTGATTCTTCCCGAAAGCGGGCATCGATTGCAAGAAAGCCTTCAAATGTTCTTGGGCCCCTTGCCAAGCGCAAGTTTAAGATAATTGATGCATCGATTGAAGTAATATAATAATAATAATAAGGGCAGCGCTACAGTCCGAGGTGGACCTGGGCCTAGCTTCTCAGCAACCACTCGTGTTGTGCGTGCTATTGTTCTCTCACGAGTGGAGGGGACCTACAGTTTAATGCCGACTCCGAACGGCGAGATTGAGAAGCTTTTTCTAGACAGTTATGCTCTTTGAGCATTGTCAGTGACACGAAAGAGGCGGACCCGTGAAAAATTTTAGGTGATTTTTCGGAAATCGAACCGACAACATCGAGCGTAGAAGTCGACGCACATACCCACTACGCCACAGCGCCTACCCAATCGATTGAAGTAAGCCCTTTAAATCTTCCGGTGCCCCTGGGCAAGAGCAAGATTCATTATTGCTGCTGTTTCCTGCAAGCAGGCATCGATTGCAAGAAAGCCTTAAAATGTTCTGGCGCCTCTTGGCAAAGCGCAAGTTGAAGATGGTTGATGCATCGATTGAAACAAAGCCTTCAAATCTTCTGCTGTCCCTTGCCAAATTCAAGATTTTTGACGCTTCCCTTAAATTGAATTAAAAACTTCAAACTTCAGGAAGCATCAACCAGCATGAACCTTGATACTTCCCGTAAATTGAATCAAAAACTTCAAACTTCAGGAAGCATCAACCACGTTAAACCTTGCGCTTGTCAAAGGGTCGAACTTTCAAATAAAACGTGGACACCTTAACCTAACTCAAAAAAAATTGCCATGGCATAACAATTGTAAAACAAGTAACTTGAACGCATGACCTTTCGAGTCAAGACGACCAGCCATCAACTGACAGACTGCGTAAAAGTTGGAAGTAACGAGTTTCTCTGCCGCTCTCCAAACTGGATTGGACTCAAAATACGCCACCAAGAGGTATTCTCTGTTGGATCTGCGTGAAATAATTAAAAACACTTTAATTAGACGACGAATGTTATGGCTACGTCCTATTCACATGCACGCCACTCCCATATATGGTGTGCGAAAAATATATTCATTTCATGGATAAACAATGTCGTTTGTTTAACTCAAGGCAGAGCTCCCCTCACCGAAAGAATGAAGACTGAAGGCTTTCCTACTGCTAGACCGGAATATCGATTGAGAATTGTTTGTTTTGTTCACGTGTGACACTCAACCCCAACATGTTTGCATTTTGCCAACCCACTGATGGCGTCGACCATGTGTCGCCATGGTCACTGTCGACATTCGACTTCTTGCATTTCTTGTCGCGCAGGGGTGACCATTGACAACGCAAATGACAATTTAATCGCTTCCGGTATCCCAATGACCTAGACACGAATAACAAATGAAAAGTAAAGACTTTTGTTTGATTTGAAAAGAAATGAAAAAAAAAAAACGAAAAACGAACGAAAGAAAGTGGTTGCATTTTGAAACACATGTGCAATTGAGTGCATCATCCCATGGATATCAGAAACGTAGAAATCAAAAAGAGTGTATAGTGTGTAAGTTGGTCAGAAACACTACGTTTGTTTGTTTGTTTTGTTTCGCTTTTAATTACCATAGACGATGCCACCACAATCGGAACGAGCACAATTATAAAAATTAAATCTCTTTGAATACTTTACACTGTGCACTCTACTCCATCGGAGTACAAGTTGTTGTTTTCTTCTACAAAAAAATAAATAAATAATTAAATTGAGATATGTACAGATATATGCGAATGAGTGTGTGATTGTAAACGAAAAATAGAATCATCCACATGCGTGTGTGTTCAGGGAAGCGCGCGGCGCTGCGACGGAGTGTGATGAAGTCATAAACGATTTGAATGATGACTGTTTGCTGGATTTGGAGATTATTTTAATAATTTAACCCGTTGTTTAGGTGAAATTTGTCAAAGCCGGATGTGCGGTTGGTAGACATCTTTTTTGGGAGGAGAAGAAAGAGTTGTCAGATGTTCCTTTCCTCTGCTGAATTGTGGTTATTTCTGTACCTTGGTAACTACGCTCTTTTCTAAGTCGAGGCGTTAGCGACTGAATGGCGCAGTTGGTTAAGTGCCTGCCCCAAGTTAGAGGGGTCCCAGGTTCGAATCCCAGATAAATCGAATCTGGTCCAGTCACCATTTGCCGTTGGGATCAAATGAACGGCACTGGAGAAGGTTGCTACCTGTCAGTACTATGGACCAGTTTTTGAGTCTGAGTGCGAAGTGTTTCAAAGACCCCCGACAATAAAAAAAAAAGTCGAGGCGTTAAGAATCTGTCAAGGCTATAAACTAATGCAACGAAGAAGCTAGCGCTTTTGGAGTTTACATGGAACTAGTAGCTCAAAGCGTCCTTTGAAGTTTAAAGGAAACGGGCTCCACAAAAATTAGGGCTGTTTAGAGTTTTCTGGATCTGGAGCAGTGAGCTAAAAACCTTTTTCTTAAAGAATTATCTGCGACAGAAGCCTTTTGACATGAGAACAGATTTTGACATTTTTTGACAGCATTCTGCACTGCATTACCACAGTGGAAGACAACGGACTGTTAAGCAAAAGGCAAAAGACTGACATGTGATGCAGGGACATTCTGTTAAAAAAAAAGAAGACCGGAACGACAACTAGAGCCTTGGCCAAATGTATTAAGCACCCTTTAAGATTAATTTTATCTTCAAAAAGCAAACAAATTAATGAAATGAGAGGAAACAGATCAAATCGTTTACAACCTCAGATAGTGTCGCCGAAAACTATAAAATTCAAATTAATTACTTCCAATAAGTGACTTGGCAGCAAAGGCAAAAAGGTAAGGGTGCCTAATACATTTGGCCAAGGCTGTACTTTTAAGTTACCAGGCTTGGTTTTGTTGAAGAATATTAGGCTCAATAGAGTGGATTCTACTCATAGATTCCGTCAAAAGGCTTCATGGAAGAATTGTCTGTCGAGAGTGGGTCCTAACCACTGACTCCGTGGTCTTTTAATAAATAATGCCTCAGGGGTGCTTCGAAGATGGAGACAGCTGGTAAAAGATCCTGTTGGCAGAAGAGAAGGTTTGCCGGCTGATGTCCAGGTCCACCATGGACTGTAGTGTCATACGAAGAAGACGAATTGGTACTTGTCTTCGAATCATAGACTCCAATCTCTTGGTGTGATGATAAGGGGAAGATTCCTTGTCAAAGATGTAAGAACGATGGTCTAGACAACTACCCAGAACCGACAGAGTAAGAGGGCGAATGAAAGGAGAAAAAAATGGTGCTGAGATGTAAACTCGTTCTTTTCATCCCTGTTGATGTTGCAGGACTTCACTCTCAACTGTTCTGTAGCATGTTTTCTTTGGACTGACAGGTCTTTTGCCATTTTGGCTTCCAAAGCTAACATAGGATCGATGAAGATCTCGCGGTTCAAAGGAAACATGTTACAAAGCTAGCGTCGATACAAAAACAATGATCTTTCGTGATCCCTTTGAAACCCCCGTGGGACTGAGCGGCGACGGTTTAAAAATAGCAGCAAGGGTGGCCTGTGATCTCTTGGAAGGGTCCGCGACGGTAAGTGACGACTGTAGCGTCTGTCAAGCGAAAGTGACAGCAACAAACGAAGAAGCATATCCACAAGAAACTTTAATTTCAGACGTATCGACAGCCAAGCGGCCATTAGAGCTGATGCGTCGAATATTCTGAGATGGAAACTAGTCAGACTAACGTAACCACGGTGATTCTATGTGGGGTACAAGGGCGTTTTGGAATTCGCTATCTTGGCTTCCAAAGCTAACACAGGATCGCAGAAGACCTCACGGTCAAAAGGGAACATGTTACAGAATAGTGGAGAGTGAAGCACGGCAGTGGAGAGTGAAGCGCGGCAGTGGAGAGGGAAGCACAGTAGTGGAGAGCGAAGCATGGTTACCCATGCAGGTGTCGTTCTTAAGTAGCGGCGCTACAGTCAGAGTTGGACCTGGCCCAGCTTCTCAGCAACCACTCGTTTTGTGCGTGCTATTGTTCTCACGAGTAGAGGGGACCTAATGCCGACTCCGAACGGGGAATTTGAGAAGCTTTTTCTAGACATTATTCTCTTTGAGCTTAGTCAGTGACTCGAAAGAGGTGGAGCCGTGGAAAAATGTTAGGTGTTTTTTTTTTAGAGATTCGAACCTTAGACCTCGAACGTAGGAGTCGACGCACGTACCCACTACGCCACGGCGACCACGTCGTTCTTTCGTAATGTGTGACCAAATCCTCTGCCACTTTCGTCGTTGTCTAAGCTCACGTCTCCTGTTCACAAATCTGAAAATTGACTCCGATTCTTAAAGAGAAGCAACGCAATTTAGCACTCCCTCATAGCGATCACCGAGACCGAGGGACAGCGGGAAAGAAACACCATGAAAAGGTGAGAGATGAATGAAAGGGGATCCACTAAATTAGCATTAAGCGTCAACTTATAGACCCGGATGAACGCTAACATTTTCACAAAACTGGGTAAGAATTCACTTAACCTCTTAACAAAAAAAAAAAGAAAAGGATCAACCACAAACCCAATTCTGCTAATCATGTGATTAGCCTTCCAGAAACTTTATGGAATTTCAAATAATGAGCAATTTAGAAACCAGAAATTTTAATTTAAAAGGGTGACGCCAAGAATAATCCATACCTAAGCAGAGAAGTCCGGTTAAAATCCATACCTAAGCAGAGAAGTCCGGTTCAAATCCCCTTTGAAGTAGCACGTGAAAACGGTTAGGTTTTACAATAGGATGCGTGGGTGTGATTTTATGGCTTCAGACTTTCTTCTCAAACCCGCTGGGACGTGAGGATCACACAGTAAAACAGTTTGAAACCATGTCAAGCCAACAAAAGGTCTTCGGTATTTATGGTTATCACAAACGATTGGTTCTCGAAAATTATTCAAAGCCGAGGCTTTCAGAAGTCGATCAATAAAATGCTAAACCCGATTGCCTTAGGGTAAGGTTAGACCAAGAAAATGTCTGTGCTTTATAGACCTGACCCTGACATCAGCAGAAGAAGCCACATCATTACAGTCGTTAGATAAGATGCGCTCCAACAGTTGGATAACCATCGTAAACCAATGGATACTGTTTTAGACCCCCCCCGCTGCCATTTGGACACTAGGTCACGAAAGCGACAATTTCGCAACGAAAAAAATTCAAAACAATTCAAAACAAACGAAGGAACAAAAGCAAAATAAAGAGAAAAATAAATAAATTAAAAAACACACACAATAAATGATGATGCACTCATGGACGGATGGATAGATATACAATACATAATGGACACAACCTGTTCACAACGAAAAAAAAATCTCATTTTTTGTTCATTCCCCTTCGCTGACTCATTCATGCTAAAAGTTTCATTTCATTATTATGGCTTTCCCCACAGCGAATAGATTAATAAAAATTCACGTAGCGAGTTGTTGTGTTTATTTTTCTTCATCAAAACAGAAAAAAAAACTCTAAACAAATAACAGTTAAAGACAAAAGTTTATATTTAAAAAGAAATTATACGTGTCTCCCTCTAGTGCAAAGGCAAAACGAATGCAAGTTCGTAACACGACACGACTACGACTTTGCAGTCAAAAAATGGAAAAAAATTAAAACTCAGTCAATAACGCACACTCTCTACTGAAATGGAATGAAATATAGACTCCATTTGTCTTTCTTAAAGAGAAAAAAGATGAAGCGGTGACTCGAGAACACAACAAACAGAATGATGCTAGGCTCTTGATGAACAAACAAACTTCACAACAAAACAACAAAATTAAAAAAAAAAAAAAACTAAAAGTACAAAAAATAAGGAAAAAAATTCATTACTTTCTTTGGAATATATCGATTGGGTTCTGTGTTGGTTTCGCATTTCGTTGGTTTATATACAAATAAACGGTAATTCGATTGTAATCTTATTTTGGAATCATATAATTTTCTTTTTTTTTTGGTTTGGTTTCTTTTTTATCGAACTGACTGTATGTATGTCTCGTTAAATTCGTTCTATTTTGGATCACTCGCTATGTGCATATTGTACATTCAAAAATTTACAAGTCAGTGACAAGAAGCCCCTCAGGTCAGAACTCTCCCCGTCGATAGGGAGATCGTGAAGGCCTATTATGGTTTAATACAGTAAGAGGTTATAAATTCATACAATTGAAAAAAAGGAAAGAAAAAATAAAAGGAAATCATAAGAAAATTACGTAAAAGAAAGGACTTAGCAAAATAACTGAGGCTCTTATAACGTAATTCTTATATCTAGTCTGTAAACGTGATAAGCTAAGGTTTGGTATATACAGTAAGTTACATGGTGCTTGTTGTGACAAATAGAGAGCTCCAATCACCTTTGTTAGTAGCGCACGGAGGAGTGGTGGTCGATAGGCTGTGGAACAGTTGAAATGAAGAGGCGGATTCTTGAGCTAAACATCTTGAGAAATGTATCTCGTTTCATTGGGCTCCAGAAGGGACTGTGTGAGACCTACAAATTGATAGTGAGGATTGCTTTGATCAAGGAAAAGATAGTGTCTGTAGAATGGTGTATCAGAGAAGCAGAATTTTTGAACGTCAAGCCCGGCATGAGTCTAACCAATCAGGGTGGACAGTTTCACACGAGTGTAACAAGACAGACTATCTGCCACCAACCCTAGACTTGACGGGAACCTTTTCTACTCGAATTCCTCACGGGAGTGATTGGTGGGAGAAGCATTAAGAATTGCACTGAGGCCTCTAAAACAAGAGCCCTGGTATAGGAGTAAGGGTTTTCTGTGGTCAAGGTTCTCCTGTGATCTCATCGAAAGATCCCTTGCATTAAGGGACGACCATTAAGGATTCCTACCTGGCAGTACAATGGACCAGATTTTTGAGTCTGAGTGCTCCACTGCAGAGCTTCAAAAACCTCCGACAAAAAAAAAGGGACGACTGGATGGCGCAGTTGGTTAAGTGCCTGTCCTAAGTTGGAGGGGTCCCAAGTTCGAATCCCAGTGAAAGCAAAGTTAATACGCTTTTATCCGGTTTTTCAAATCGGGTCCAGTCACCATTTTGCCGTTGTGATCAAATTAACGGCACTATCACTGGAGCGGTCGATCAGTGGTAGTAGTCTGACTGTGGGTATTACAATGGACCAACATGGTCTAAGTGTGCTGATGAATTCAGTACCAGACCCCTAACCTAACCTAACCCAAGGGACGACGATTCAACAACCAGAACCGATACAGAAGCAAGTGTCTTCTGAAATCTCTTGGAACAATCCGCTGTACAAAGCGACGGCCATTTTTGAAACTTGCGCCGATACAAAGGCAATGATCTTTCGTGATCTCTTTGAAAGATCCGCGGGACTGAGCGACGGCGGCTTAAAAACAGAAGCAAAAGTATTCTGTGATCTCTTGGAAAGATCCCTGGCACTGGGAGACGACGGTTCAAAAACCAGCGCCGGTACAGAAGCAAGGTCTTCTGTGATCTCCTGGAAAGATACTTGTCGCTAAACGATGACGGGTTAAAAACAGAAGAGTGGTCTGTGATCTCCTTGAAAGGTCAATGGCGCTAAGTGACGACTGCAGCGTGTTTCAAGCAGAAGTCTGTGATCTCTTGGAAAGGTCAATGGCGCTAAGTGACGACTGCAGCGTTTTTCAAGCAGAAGCAACAAACGAAGCAGCACTGTCCACAAAATACTTTAACTTGACCGACTTATTGACAGTCAAGCGGCTATTAGAGCTGCTGCATCGAATATTCTGAGATGGAAACTGGTCAGACTAACCGTCGATGAAATCTCTGGTGTAATCTCGGTGAATCTATGTGCGAAACCAGAGCATACAGGAGTTCAAGAAAACAGACGTTCTTACAGAAAAAGAGTTCAGAGCAGGAAGTCTTTAGCCTTAATCTATGCAAATGCGATGATGACCTATCTGAGGATGAACGATGAGTCAATCAAGATATTGAACGCCAACCCTGTGGCCAGAGTTGAACAAGACGAGATCTTTGTCAGTCGTCAACCTCAAACGCAAAGACGTACAGATTGCTGTGGGACCTTAGCAGAGATTGTCCAATACATACTCAGGCAATGCGTCTTAGCATCGTCCACAGCGAGGGAAGGTTGGGAAAGAAATAGAATTTCCAAGAGGAGATCTGCGGCAGTGGCCAACCTCAATGACAAGAATGCACGGATCGCGGTGGGAACTAAAGCACAAATTGTACAATAAATACCCAAACAATGCGTTAAGGAAACGACCACAGCGAGGGAGGCATGAGATAGTAGTAGAATCGCCAAGAGGAGATCTGCGTCAACGACCAAGTTCCGTGGCAGGAATGAAGCCATTTTGTAGAGGCTTTATCAGAGAGTGTGCAATAAGTACCCACGCAATGCGCCTTGGTATTGTCCACAGCGAGGGAGGAATGGAAAGAAGAAATATAATTTCCAAGAGGAGATCTGTGCCAGTGGCCAAACTCAAAGACAAGGATGTACGTATTGTGAAGGGATCTTGTCAGGAATATGGAATAAGCACCCACGCAATGCGTTATGTCAAAATCCATAGCGAGGGAGGAATGAGGAGGAAACGAAATCTGTTTCCCACCTGCTCTGCGATTGTGTAGCTCTGATTAGAAGGAGGTTGCTGATACTAGACAAATACTTCTCTGGAGAGCTGAAAGATTGGTACAAAATTGAGCTGAAAATAATCCTGAGATCCAAACTTAAGTCTTTGTGGACTCAGAGACTTGGATCCTTAACATCTAGAACTGCTAGGACTCACGGCAACACACTAGAAATTGATCTATGTCCAATATGCAGGTAAATCCAGAGCTTGCATACTTGCAAAGATCTCATTACAGCGATCGAGACTGCACTCAAAAGCGCAAATCGAACTCAAGTTTCTTTCTTTTCATCCTTGAGGGCCAAATGGATTTAGTTCGATGGTCTAAGTTGGCAGCTAGGGCCCCCAGTCAACTAGAACCTAAACTGCTGTGATGGAGGTTACAGGGTTGTCATTTTTTTGTGTCGTCTGTCTTTACAGTTGAGAGAGTCAGAATGGGTGTTTCCATAAACGTCAGACTAACAAAGGACTGCATTATCCATGTTCATTAATGCAGATTTCCGGTCGGTCTAACTTAGGTGAACTGCAGTACCTCTGCTCATAAACGTCAATCTGTCATCGATGTCGTGCAGATTGTGCAGTCATTTTCTTTTGACTGCAAAAAGGGCGCGATTCGAAGAAAACACTTTTTTGACAGTTGTACTAAAGCAGGCCTGCAAGAATTCTGCAGTGTGTGTTCAGAAACGCATAAGAAAAGAAATGCGATTGTACTAGCGCATATTTCCGACGTTTATGAAAACACCCAAACCCTTTTCTTGAAGGTGTTCGTTATAAAGCTCCATTTCCCACAAAGCTGCCTTCACAGAGGTACGATATGTTACGCCTGAATGTGTAGCTCCTTCTCTGTTACAAATGACTAAGAAAAATGCATCAAATCGATGATGAAAGTTACTCGTATTCGTGAAGGTTAACCTTGTGAGTTGTAAGTGAAAGAGTACGAATGTACATACGTTCTGCTTGTTGGAACATGAATTTTACGCTCCGATCAAATGCCCAGTCCGGCAAATGAAACCAAACGTTGGACAAAGGAAATCTTGAAGGTTACTGTCAACGAACACCATTCAATTGACTATGCTTTTGGCTATGCCTCCCTGGCTGCATTGGGAAATCACGAGTTCCACAAAACACGAGAGGAGATTATGTGACATGGTAGAAAATGATGTCAAATGTGAACAAAATGGCTTCTTCTTAATCTTCCGTAACTGATCACTCCAACTTTGGGCTTGTATGTACTTTTTGATCGATTGAAACTCGAGATTTCAGTGCACTTTTGACAACTTCGGACATATGTACAGCTAGAGCAGGAGCCGTTTTGACTCCCAAGTGACGTTTAGAAACGAACAAAGTCAAAGCAGAACCGTGCCCTTCAAAAAAAAACTCCTCTACAACAAGTCTTCCGTGCACAATTCACTATCGAATTACCAAACAACCAGCGCACCTGCTTCTCCTCCACCCATGTATGCACAACTGCATCTTCTGATTACATCAAATCCATTCCATTCTCCGGCCACATAGAACATCGTTCGACTGCACTCGAAAGCGCAAATCGAACCGAAGACCATTAGATCCGGTGCACAGTTGCAATCGAACGCAAGTCACGTAAACAGACTGCGATCCCATTCTTCTGATCAATTACTTCGGGTCGCCTCTTCCTCTTCGTCATAATTCACCGAAAACCTATTCACCTAAATAATTTCACTCAAGACACTTCGTGTTCTCCACCGTTCCATGTGCATATCGATTCACCAGCACCTGTGCTGTAAAAGAGGTATCTTTCTAATTCGAACATTGCCTCCGTGCTACCAAATTTTGTTTCGCCGCATGTTCTTGTGCTTCCGCAACCGTTAAAGAAGTCGACGCGAGGGTGTGTGTGTGTGTAAGCACCTTGCTACTTATAGGGATGACGTATTCGTTTTAAAGAACGTAGAGGAGATGTTCCTTTTGTCTCCTTCTCCCTCTCCCCCACAGACCGAAAGTTTGTTAGTTAACCAGTTTGATGGCGACGTACTGTTAGCTGCAAGCACATCGATCAAAATACTTATGTAATCTGTAACTCGGAAGATTATCTGTCATCGGTTATGTGTTGTGCGCAGTAGGCCAGATGGAATTGGGGGCCTATTGCCTAACGTCGGGCACTCTGATTTGCATATTTGCTCGGCTCATTTACACGAATTCGGTAAACAAATCAAATCGTTAATTGGAGAAACTTTTGAATGGGAAAAGCGTTGACCAGAGGAACTGTTCTTCGCCGGCGAGTCCACAAATCTGTGTCACTTAACAGATGATCGTGACAATGACCCAGTTTTCGCGCAGAGACAGCATCTGATAGGGATCTTATCAAGTCCGGTGTGTGAGAGAATCGTTTGTGGCCGAGAGATGAATGATATGCAGATGGCGATGATTTCCCTCCATGATCACCACTGAAAGTGGAAGTTGAAGCGAAGGAAACAATGCCTCTCGTGGCAAAGTGGTTGGGAAGATCTAGTCAAATCGAGATTTGAAAGGGGGGCTTCATTTCTAAACCATATTTTGGTTTGACTTGCAGCGTTGGATGTGCATTCGACGCATACTTTTACATCAGTCTCGGAGTGTAAGACAAAACGGGGAATGGGTTAACCGCGGAATTTCTCAGCTCGATCGGGAGTGAATGTGTGAGGTGACGCAGGCAATGATCCTCCTCTGTTGGTGTTGAGTTCAAATTTGTACAAGCAATCAGCTGCATCACTCAGTGGGGTCGCGGGTGGGCAGTCTGGACGGAGGTGGCTAAAGATCGTGCCAGATGAAGAGGCTTGGTAGTTGAGGATCAGGTTCATCCAGACTGTGCCATCAGAAGAAGAAGAGGAACAAGACGAAGAAGAGGGAGAGGAAGAAGGAGAAGGAGAGGAAGAGGGAGAGGAAGAGGGAGAGGAAGAAGGAGAAGTAGAAGGGGAAGAAGAAGAATAGAAGAAGAAGAAGAAGAAGAGGGAGAGGAAGGAGAAGAAGGAGAAGAAGAAGGAGTAGAAGAAGAAGAAGAAGAAGAAGAAGAAGAAGAAGAAGAAGAAGAAGAAGAAGAGGAAAAAGAAGAGGAAGAAGAAGAAGAAGGTAGGCAGTCAGAGGTGTTGGCTTCAAAAGATGAACATGTTTTGGAAGATCCAATTAGCACTTTGGTGCTTCTTTTGATGCCGCCACAGAATGTACTAGAAGAGAGAGAGAGAACTCAACAGAATTTGTATAAATAATCAATTCACGGATTCCTTTGAAAGAAACCTCTTTGGGACCATTGAAGGAAGGTTTGTCGAAAACATGGTGCCTCAGCCATGCCAAGGAGTGGATTTTTGGCCAAACGAAGAAATTAAATCAAAGGTTTGTTGATGAAGCTGAAGGCTTCAAGATGCAACGTCAGTGGACGCGGCTGCCTGGCTCTGGGAATTTCAATGATTTTTGAACGATCCCCACGACGTTCAGTGGACACGACTGTTTGCGTGTCTGTGGTGGAAATTTCAATGATTTTTGAGCGATCCTTGTGGCGTTCAGATGACACGGATTTTAAGGGGGTCTCTGGCGGCAGATTTCAGTGATTGTTAGTGGACACGGCTGTTCAGGTGTCTCTGGGGGAAATGTTAGTGATTTTTTGACGATCCCTGGAATCTTCAGTTTACTCGACTGTTCAGGGGTCATTGATAGAGATTTCAGGGATTTTTGAACGCTCCCTGCGACGTTCAGTGGACACGCCTGTTTTGGCGTGGCACTGACGAAAGTTTCAGTGATTTTTGAGCGATCTCTGTGATATAGCAGTCTAGCTCTTCTGTTGGCAAGAATTTTAATGATTTTTTAACGAATCCTGTGACGTTCAGTTGGAACTGCTGTTCAGGAGTCTCTGGCGGAAGTTGCAATGCTTTTTAAACGAACCCTACGATGTTCAGTGGACACCAATTTTCAGGCGTCTCTGGGGGAAATTTCAGCGATTTTTCAACGATCTCTGGAACCTTCAACCTACGGTTTTTCTAGCTCTTCTGTTGGCAAGAATTTTAATGATTTTTTAACGAATCCTGTGACGTTCAGTTGGAACTGCTGTTCAGGAGTCTCTGGCGGAAGTTGCAATGCTTTTTAAACGAACCCTACGATGTTCAGTGGACACCAATTTTCAGGCGTCTCTGGGGGAAATTTCAGCGATTTTTCAACGATCTCTGGAACCTTCAACCTACGGTTTTTCAGGAGTCCTTGACTGAGATTTCAGTGCTTTTTGAAGGATCTCTGCGACGTTCAGTGGAAACGATTGTTTGGCTCTGTGATTGGCAAGAATGTCAGTGATTTTTGAGCGATGTCTGCGACCTTTAGTGGACACAACAGTCTAGCTCTTTTGTTGGCAAGAATTTCAATGATTTTTGAACGATCTCTGTGAAGTTCAGTGGACACGACTGTTGAGGTGTCTCTGACGGAAATTTCAGTAATTTTTGAACGATCCCTGGCCAAGGATTTTCAAGAATATCTGGTGGAGATTTCAGTGATTTTTGAATGATCCCTGGAACTTTCAGTGGACATGGCTGTTTAGGCGTGGAAATTTCAAGATTTTTTTTCAGTGAACACGGCTGCTCAGGGTATCTGGTGGAGATTTCAATGATTTTTGATCGATCTCTGTGATCTGTAGTGGACAGAGAAGTCTAGCTCTTCTTTTCGCAACAATTTTAGTGGTTTTTGACCAATCTCTGTAACTTCTGTCCGTGGAGGAGCAGTGATGTGCTGAGCAAGCAATGCAACATCACTGTTTGACTGTAATAACCTTTTCACAACACAATGCCACCATCTTCCTTTATTCTTTGTCCCTCTTCAGTTTGAAGGAAGCAGAAAAATCCTGCTCCAGTGCCTGGACATGATACCCTTGCCCACTTTCATGCACACAACCGTCCTGCCCTCAAAATACAGGTCGATCTATATCCAGCCTCATCCACTCCAGAAAAAATCTTGAATATTGGCCAACTTCAACGAAAAGAGCTGATGGGTGGCATCACACTGAAGTAGCATCCACCAGAGAAGAGCTCTCTCTCTTCAAAGCACCTCGTTCACCCCAACATTTCCGACAGCGATTAACGAGATCCCTCACCACACTCACTCGAGGATATCCAAGGGTTATCCCGCACTTAACTCGCTCAAGCCATAACCACAATTTTGACGTCAAGAAAATTTCCCTTCAAAAGAAGTGGGCAAAAGTGGAAAAGTGTCGTGTTCTTGTGTGTCTACATGTAAATTCACTTACAAGTGGGCGGTGGTTTCAATCACTTCTTCCGCGTTGAAACTAAAACACAAAATCCAACACACCGACGTCGTCGTGGGGAAACAGACACGACAGAACATAGGTCATCAGCCAAAATTAACACGTTTCTTTTCATCTTCTTCCTCCTCTCCGGTGTGGAAGTGCTCGCCTCTCGCCGCCCTGAGACGACGACCTTGGGTGGCTTGAGGCACTTGATAGCACAGATAGCGAGTGGGCAATAAAGTCTCCTCTACAGCAAGTGACGATTTTATATCTCTCGGTTGCAGCAGGTGAGTGAGAGGTGATTGACGTCACATTTGTGTCGAGAGAAAGGTGAGAGAAGGGGGCACGCGACTCACACCCATTCTCATGGCCATCTGCATGATTTGCTTGCTGAAGTGACGGGTATTGACTACAAATTCGCAACGCGCTTAAAATATTCCAACTGGCTTGAGAGTGTGTGATGCGGAACGGTTCGAATGACACACCAAAACCAGTTGATCACCGAGCCAAGTGGTTTGTTATGACTTCACTGTCGTTTTATAGACTCTTCGGAACCAGTCTCTCTGATACGAAATCAATCCAGCGATCGTCGCGCTGTAACAGCTGCGCATCACACAAACGACTCACTCCACAGATTGTGCTAATGAGTCTGGGGTGTGGGGGGCGAAGTCTCTTCCTAAAACCTACGGAGCGTCGATAAAACGAATACGTCATCCTCGCTTAACTTCCACCTGTCATATAAATTAGAGCTACATAACCCCTGCGACCCACTGGGCGGATGGAAGTGGAAATGGTTTATAAATACCTCTCGGTTGCACCTCCTCCTTGTCCAGCTTGCGCCGACTTCTTTGCCTCCTCCTTTTTTCGTCGATCCTCGGCTGCAGCTCGCATCGGATCGTATGTCGCTCGTCGTTTCCACATCGCCAACTCGACTTCCTTCTGCTTCGTGGCTGCATGGAGAGAGAAAGGGGAAAACAAAGAGTCATCATTAGGAACCCCTCCATCTACGCACACTTGGTGTGGAAGAGAAAAAAACAAAAACTCACCCGAAGCATCCCTCCTGGCTGCCGAAGAACCGCGACACGACGTGGCGGACTTCACACTTCTGTTGCTCGTGCGTGTGGGCTCGGTTCTGGACATGCCCATCGATGCACTGCTGGGGCTGCGCCTAATCTCTGGTTTCAGCGTGCTCTTCGCCTCGTTCTTCCGCAGGAAATTGTTCCCCTGCGCGGGCTTGTATTTGGAGATGTCCATGTACTTTGGTTGAACCCGCTTCTGCTGGGCGCTGTTGGCATTGCTGGTTGCGTTGGTGGTGGTGCTGTTGGCGGGTGCCACAGCGTTGGCTGTTTGGAGAATTTGCTTCTTGGCCGAGGCCAGGGAGTTGGGTATGTGACCACCCAAGCGATTCAGACTCGAGTCTCTTGGCATCGATTGTCGCATCGATGAGCGCGGTGCGCTCTTCACTGCGCGTCGCGGCAGCTCCGGGGTGTTAGGGCATGCGACCATTCCACCGCCGGATAGGAGATTCTGTTTGGCTGTCGGCTGATTCATACCTCCTCCTCCTAGCCCGCCGCCACCGCCACCACCACCGGTATTGTTGCCGGCGACTTTCTGTTTGCTCCGCTCGATGCGCATCAGCAGGGCCTTGTTCAGGCGGGTGTTCGAGAGTGGCACATCGGCTGTGGGCACTGATTCCGGCTCCGCTTGCTGGGGCATGTCGTCGTTGTAGTCCTCGTAGTCCTCCTCCACGTTGACCGAGTGGATGTCTTCGTCGGATGACCCGTAGTACTCTACATCGATCAGGTCATCCTCGTCGTTGATGTAGTAGGCCACGTTCTCGTCGTAGTCGCTGTAGACGTGTCGGAAGGTTGTGCTACTGGCTGACTTCTTGATTGCCGAGGTGCCCACTGGTGGGCCGACGTAGTTGTGCCGCGCTGCCGGAGGCGTGTACAGCGTTGCGGTGGGTCGCTTTTGCTGCCCATTGCTGTTCGTGGCCGCCTTGCACTTTGCGGAGAACGAACTTGACCTTCGGAGGGGAGACATGCCGTGCTGCTGCTGCTGCTGGTGCTGGTGCTGTTTAATCGATGTATCCATTGGTCTCGTTTGATCGATATTTCCGCCGTAGTACTGCTGCTGCTTGTTTGCTAGATTCTGGTGTCGTCGCGCTGGCGATACAGTCAGTGCCTGTGCGTCGTAGGAGTTCTTTCGCGCTCGCGGGATCTTCACGTCCAGCACGAGCTGCTCGTGGTAGCTGTTGGACATTAGGTTGTTCACGTTCCGTTTGTGCAGTGGTTTGGTGATGAGTAGTTTGCCCTCGATGCTGTGCTGCGGACTGTACTCGTCCGCCGAGTAGTACTGGTGAGTGGTGGCGTGGTGGTTCCGCGTTGGCATTTTCTTTGGAGAATCCCTCGACGAGGGCGGCGACTTGATTGAGTTCTTCCGCGAGAACGACTGCTGGAGGTTGGATATTGCCGCCGCAGTCTTCTGCAGGTACAGGTCGGTGTTGTTCTGGTCGTCCTGGATGATGTTCTGCAGCGACGCCCGCGTGTGACTGGCACTTCGTACCCTGCCGATGGTGTGCAGCGGCGAGGGAATCTTCGACGGCGACTTCGGGGGTCTGCTGTGTGCGGAGACATTGGGATCGCTCGCGTAGTCGAAGTCTCCCATGCGGAAGCGGTCGATTGCTTTGTTGCGGTACATCATGCTCTCGTCAGCGAGGGTGTCATCCTCGATTTGATTGCCCGCGCAGTTGTAGCTCCGCGACATGATGTCGTCTTGCTGCTGTTGCGGCGTTTGCTTCGTCGGTGACCCCTTGATGGCGGATGCCACGCTCCTGGCACGGGCGTTGCGTGCCCATTCCTGGATCCAGTCGTTCTTTGTTTGAGCCGTCTTCAGGACTGCAGTGTCGGAGAGCTTGCTCAGCGGCGACTCTGGCGACTCGATTGCACTCAGGATCTGGGAGTCGGTCTGGTTGGTGAAGACGTTGAGGCGGTAGCCTGCCTTTTGGTGGTCAGTGTAGCCGCCGTTGTAGGCCGCACCGGAGTTGGACTTCAGTTTCGCCTCGGTGCTGACGTACTCGGAGCTGTCGATCTGTGACGTTGACAGGCTGCTCCTGCGCGTCAGTTTGGGACGCGAGTCCAGAGTGGCCTGCTTCGCAAGGACTCCACTAGTGGTTACACTGGTGAACGTGCCGACGTCTGCCTTCGGCGAAGGCGGCTCCTTTACCTGCTTCTGCTGCTGTGGCTGTGACTGTTGCTGCTGCTGCTGCTTGACTGTGATGTTCCTCACCCTGGACTTGATTTTCTCCAGATACGAGGACTTGTTCGTGGGCTTGTAGGATGTGCTTGTGGCGTCGTGGTAGTAGTTGACCTCGAGGACGTTGTTCCTCCTTCGGCTCTCCGAGGAGGAGACTGTTGTCGTGGTGGTTGGCGTTTGGGTGTTCTTCAGTGGAAGATCCGTTGGACGTTGTTGCTGCTGCTGCAGATGGCTGCCCGACGAGAGCTCCGAACTGGTGGTGGTCGTCTTGTCGATGTTCATCAGCTCCTTCTGCTCCTCGGTGTAGTTGTCCCCATCGAGCGTGTACGTTCCAGCCTCGCTCACGTTGTCGTTCATCGCGAGGTGGTGGTAGTCATCCAATGGCGGCTGGGGACACAGGAAATCAATCTTCTGGAGAGCCATTTGCATTGCGGTCGACCGTGGCGTGAATGCCTTCGTTTGTTGGCGCTCCTTCCTCGGCTCTTGCGGCTGCAGCTGCAGCGCTGCTGGCTTCTGCTTCGGTTTCTTCGTTGTCGGCGTTGTTGCGGTTGGAGACTTCGGTGGAACGTTGACTTTCGGATGCGGTGGCTGCAGTGGATCGGCGGTGCTGGACCGTGGTGACCAACTGTGCCGCTTGCTCGCGTCCCTCACTCTCGACGTACTCCGGTCACGTGGACGCATCTTCACTTTGCCGGCTGACTCCGGTGCTGCCGGTGTCGTGGGTGTTTCGGATGGAGCGCGTGGGAGTCTGCCCGATGTCGGCGTTTGGGCGTCTCCAACGATGGGAGTTTCGGCACCCTCCAGCTTCGACATTGACGCACCCCGTCTGTGCCTGTTTTGGAAGCGCTCCACCATGCTTTTGTATTTCGCAGCCGCCGCTGAGTTGGCGTCTTTGGCCGAGCTATCGCCAAAATCGATTGTGAATGCCAAGCACTGCTGTTTCGCGGACGAAGCCGATGACTCATCGCCCCCGTCGTCATCGGCGATCGTGGAATTTGGTGTCGACAGGGGGGCAGCTGCTGCCATATTGTTGTGCACGCCGTTCGAACCCGTTTTGGATACGCCGTCGGTGACGTCTGTCGTGGCACTCTCCTCGGAGTTGGGCACAGTTGGAGCTACGCTCTTCACCACCTGAATGACATCATCGATTTTTTTCACATTCTCCGGTGTGGCATCGGTTTTCTCTCTGCCGTCCGAGGACGATATGGACACCTCCTCCTCGTCCGCCTCGTTATGATGGTGATACTGATGATGGTAGTTTGAGCCACCCAGTATATCTCTATCCTTGTATCTGCTGCGGGGTGCGGCCACTGGATGACAGTCCGAACCGTACCCACCGCCGAGGATGACTTGTGTGGGATTTGTCGCGGATGCTGTTGCTTGCGGCACCGTTCCCATCGCATCGGGACTCTTCACGTCAACCGACTTGACATTTTTATCGCTCACTGACAATTCGCTTAAGTGTTCTGCACCCAAATCGTCCATTTTTGCCACCACCGACGACGACCAGACGACCGAACAAGGAGAATTCCACAATTGCTTGCACAACTTGCACGCACACACACACTCTCGCGGACAAGGCACAAACGTCTAAGCGTCTAAATTTAAATTTCGATCAGGAATTCAAGGTTTCCTTTATGAGTCCCCGATATCTTTTGTGTTTCAGTTTCGGTTTTCGCTTCTTTTTTCCTTTTATCCAAGAGATTCAAAACAAAAAAATTGTAATTGTCACCCGAAGCACGCACACACTGACAGCCGATGGGGCTGCTCACTCATTCGAGAGTACACCTGACACTTGGAAGGGAGCGACCAGGACGGATGGACTCGACCGACGTCCGACGAAGATGTTTACATGTTCTCTGCTCGCTCTGGCCAGTGTCGACTGCGTTTGCGACGGAAAGAGCAGACAGGCACTGTCGTGGAATTCCTTCTACGTTGGTGTGATTTTTTTCGTCTTTTTTTTTTCGAATTTTCTTCGCCTTCAAGGTGGACAGAGTATTCTTGCGTTTCGATTCGAAATTTTTTTTCTTTCACAAAGCACTTGACATTGTTTTTTTTTTTTCTGTTCACTTTAAGCAATTGATTGGGGGAATGGAACTGGTCACTGGTTAAGTAATCGTGGAGAAGCAGTCGCGAGGGGGTGATGGCGGATGTTAAGAGAATCGTGGGGGTATTGTTGCAGTTGCGATGTTGGTGCGCGGACGAAGTGACAAAAATCTACGGTGTTAGCGGGGCCGAGCTGCTTTTTGTTTCTGATTGAGATTTTCACTGCTGTCTGTGGTGGAGTGGTGGAGTGTGCTTGTTCTTGATTAAGTATTGGGGTTTTCTGTGTGGAGTGGGGAGAAATGTCATATGAGTGTGGAGTGGTGCTAACTTCAGATGAGCGCTGCATTACCGACGGTATAAAATGGCTGTGTCCAGTTAGTGGTCAATTTTTTTGCAGTTTGTTGCTGATGAGGCTGTGGAAGTGTGTCTGAATTGCAACGGAAATGGAAAATTGCCTGCAAATACTGCAGGGAATTGAAATACAACATAACATCTTTAGCTCTTGGCTTCCCATTTGAATCTCGCAACAATAGGGGAAAGGTAATCTGTTATAAAATCGGACAGAAAGCCAGAAAAAGAAGAAAGCGTCGCCATCTGTTGACCATCTCCTCAAGAAAGGTGTAAATCTCAACTAAAAACCTCAACAGAATTATGGACATCTGCTGACTTTGTTCGAAACTGCGGTGTTAATTTGACAGACAGCCCACAGGTGGCGATGGTTCCTTATGAATTTCGTTACCAACACTGTTTCAGCTTCAATTCCTTATTAAAATTGTTCAAATATCTTGAATTTTGAATGAAATAAAAGGAATAACCTTCGAGAAGCAACTAGACTGACTGACTGTTACCCTAGCGAGGGCCGTGTACGAGAGTAAACCCTTGGCCTTGGATCCAGTAGAAGGCAGTCAGGATCAGCACCACTGGGGTGTGTATGGTGTTATCCATCGCCGCTGTTGCTATTGGCTGAGGGAAGTTTCACTGCTTGATTGTCCCTTAATGGATGTTTACATGAACGGAAGAAGGCAGAAATATCGGAAAGAGAGCGTATGCTTTTCTAAACAGTTGGACAGAGATGCATTTTCGGCGATCCATCCCATATCTTTCCAACCTTTTGCAAAATCGTACGATCTCTCCGACATTTCTACCTTCTTCCAGTCATGTAATCGCCGTCTTAGTGCGTGAGGCTAGTGATGGGCAAATACCCGATATTTACTGTGTATTTAACGTCTCATAAATACGCACCGGGTGGGTAAAAAAAAAGTTGCCCATCACTATGTGAGGTTAAAGCTTTTCCTTAAATCCAGTAGCAGGCTGTCGCAGGATAACGATCATTGCCTGTGTAGGCACTGGCGTGTCGTCGATGCTGTCATCGCATTGGTTGGGGAACGTTGTGCTCCTCGAGAATACTGTTCGAAAATTGGTCCAGTTTTTGGCCTTCGAAAGTCGTGGCCGCAGCGACCGATGTTTGTCGTGTGAAAAGAATATCCTTGCTCCGCTGAAAGATGCTGCTTTTTCCTCCACTGCTTTTTTAAGGATGCTACAAAAATGAAGAACAAAGGATAGGAGACGACTGTCATTAAATTGAAAGACAAATTTTGGTGAGAAGAGATATTGGTAGGGTTTCCAACGGTTTTGTCCTTCCGTCCTCCTTGTGTTTAGAATGTCCCCCTTTTACGAGAAATAATGGATTTATTCAACTACAGTCAAAGCTCCGAATGCGGACAGCTCTCTTAGGCGGACAGCTCTCTTAGACGGACAGATCTCTTAGGCAGACAGTTCTCTTAGGCAGACAGCTCACTTAGGCGGACAACTCTCTTAAACGGACACAATTTCCCGATTTACATTTCAGGTTGCACACATTTCACGATCCCTTGGATGGACAATCTCCCTCAGGCGGACAAACATTTTGCTACCGTCGCTGTTCACCTAGGGGAGAGTCCACTGTATTAATTTTGTATCCTACTTACTTTGCTGCAACTCACATATTCGCTTCAAAGACTACGCTGTGCCCAGAGCGTTCATTGAGACCACACCCTTTCAAAGAACAAGCCGACGATGGTGAATTTTGATGAAAAGCACGTAAATGCTTCATTTTTCTAGTTGAAAAATATACCCGATACATGTTCCAATATTTCTCCGACCCTTTCAACAACATTTTCGTCTCCAAATGATGGAAAACTTTGTCCTTTTTCCCCTCAATTTGCTTGCAAAGCAAGCATTGTCAGATAAAAACTAATTCACGTGACGTCATGAAAAATTCAAAATTTAGTTTTCTCCAATTTTCCTTGATTTCCAACCAAACTTTTGATTGAATTCAGTGTAATTAGTATTTTCACAATCAGACCCATGCATTTGAGTTGAAAATTCTGTACAAAAACACAGAAAATCGAATTTCCAGAAAATGACTCATTTCACACCAAAAACTGCAGTAAATTGACAACACAAGTGGGTCGCCATTTTTTCGTTGAAAATGAACGAACTTTCGTCGAAGTGGATTTGATGATCACAAAAGTTTTGTAAAAGGATTTTCTCGAAAACTAGGATGAATTGAAGGATGAGGGATACCAAAATGGAAAGGAGATAAAATGTAGAAGAGGAATGAGGTATGGCTTTGCAACGGGAGTGCCGTGGTTGGTTATTTGGAAGCAAAGTTCGGGGGATCCTAATTTGTCGCATGAAATTTGCCAATTGGAAGACATGATGTTTTCTGAAACGAATTTTTTGATAAATCGGGCGAGTTAAAGGATGTGTGGTACCGAAATGGAAAGGAAATTCAATGTAGAAGTGGAATAAGGTATGATTTTGTAACGGGAGTGCTGTGGTTGGTTGTTTAGAGGGGAAATTCGGGTGAACCTCCTTTATCGCATGAAATGTATGATCTTGGAAAACACGATGTTTGCTAAAACGATTTTCTCGAGACTTGGGCTGAATTTAAGGACCTGGGATATCAGAATGAAAAGGAATTTCAATGTAGAGGTGGAATGAGGTATGATTTTGTAACGGGAGTGCCGTGGTTGCTTATTTGGAGGCGAAGTTCTTGAGAGCACACTTTATAGCAAAAAACTGCGATTATTATGTTTTCTGAAACGATTTTTTCGAGAATTAGGACGAATTAGAGGATGAGGGATATCAAAATGGATAGGGAATTGTCTGGAGAAGCATAATAAGGTGAGATTTTGTAACGGGAGTGACTTGGTCGGTCATTTGGAAGCGGAGTTCGGGAGATCCTACTTTGTCCCATGAAATTGATGAATTGGAGAGAATTGAGGAAGGATTTTGCTGTAAAATGCCTTGAAAATATAGCAGAAATATCTGTTATTGACAAGACAACCGAAATGCAAAGAAATTATAGAAGGACGTGTTCAGATGTGGTGGTCCATTCATGAGCTTCAACGACAAGATGTTTTCTAAAACGCATTTCTCGACGATTAGTAGGAATTTCCAATTGGATCTGGTATATTGTATCTTCGGACGTCTCTTACGTTACGTCTCGGTTTGTCTAATGAGGCAAATTAATCTGAGAGCAAATCAAGCCTTTAGTGACTTGAAATTTTGAAGCAGACAGTAATGAAAACTCTCTACTAGTCGTTGCAAGTTGTGTTCCCATTTCCCTCTCATTTATTGCCCTGATTTCACTTGAAAATTGGCATCTGATTAAGGCACTTCTCAACTCATCTCATCTTCAGTGACCCGTATGTTCACACTCTAAAGGGCTCGCGGGGGCAATGCATGCACAAGAGATCTCCGGCCACTCGATCCTCCGCCGTCGGCTCTAACTCTTCAGAAGCTATGCCCAAACGTAACCGGCCGAGTGTTTGGACTTGGTCTCGTCCTGGGTCTGCCAAGCGGTCGCCTACCTGATGGAATCGCATTCAAGGCATGCATCGGAAGTCGTAATGATGGGGACATTCGTGCCACGTGACCAAACCATTGAAGTACACATGCCCTTTCCGTGCGCAGAAGCAGCTGCCCAACATTGAGTTCCTTCTCAACTGACGTCAAAATACTTACTATTCCTTTGGGGACCAAAGTCTCAACCTTGTATGCACCCCACCTAGAAGGCGACGACACCCGAGCGTGTGTGTGTTCGAAATCACATAAGAAAAGCCTTCAAAATCTTTTTATTTAGTCAAATTTAAAGCGTTCACTTTTATTATTGTTCAATATTTAGTTTCTGTTTTATAACTTTAGTTGAATTTGTTCATTATCTCATTTTTTTTGCTTGTTTGTCTTGTTAAATTGTGAAACTCTTTGGTTAAGGTAATACTCTGGTTTGTTTCGTATTCATTTAAGCTTTCTTAACTCGTCTTTAGAACCTACGTTTAATTTATTTCGAAATAAGTACACATATCGATTAGGAAATATCCATCAAATAATTGTTTGTTTTCTTTTTTTTGTGTTTCTCTTGGTGGTTGATATATTTATTTTGTAAAATTTGTTTTCTTTATGGTTGAGTGAAAGGAAATAAGCGGATGAAGATGTGTGAAGCGATATTTTAGCGATTCAGCGTAACTGGCAAAGATGATGGATGTTGGTGGTGGTGATGGTGATCCACCAAAACTCCAGTCTCACTCGCGCTTCAGCAGAGTTTTGGCGACACGCTTGCGAGAGAGATGGAAGATGTTTGGTTGATGGAAGCAAATCAAACGCAAATGAAACAAATAATTGGTTTTCTCTTTTTTGTTAAATTTATATATATTTTGTTGGTTTTTTTTTTCAAGTGTTCATTTTCATTTATTTATTGTTTGTGTTCTTGTATCACTTAGTTTAATCTATAAGTCTAAGAATATGTTTTCTTTGAAATAATAGACAAGTTTAAAGACTATATATATAGAGAGTTATTCTTTGTTTTGTTTTGTTTGTTCTTTCTTTCAAATTTACAGTAAACAATAAATTATTAACAGTTCTCTAAATATATGTAGTATTCAATAAAAGATCAAAAAATGTTGCTTCATTTTCATTTGTTGTTATTTACAATGTTCTTTGCTTTCGTTTAACCATTCAGTTTTGCAAGAAATTAACTTTGTATCGAATTGTTTAAAAAAATTTGAGAAAATGGTGGATAGCAATTGAAAATAGACTTGAATTAAATTTGGGGTGAAGGAGCTGAGGGTCTGGCGGTAAACGAGGGCAAAACAAAGTATATGCTGTCATGGAGAAAGGACGCACAACATCGACGACTTGGCCAGAACGTCACCATAGGCAGCTATAACTTTGAGGTAGTTAAGGACTTCGTCTACTTTGGCTCTGCGGTAAATAGTACAAACAATATCAGTACCGACATCGAACGCAGAATAACTCTTGCTAACGGCTGTATTTTTGGGCTCAAAAGGCAACTGAGTAATAGAGCCCTCTCTCGGAAGACCAAGTGGACTTTGTATAGGACCTTGATCATCCCAGTATCCCAAGCGGATGAATAGTCTCTTGGTCTTTTCGAGAGAAAAGTTCTGCGCGCTATCTTTGGTCCTGTTTGCGTTATTGACATTTGGAGGAGAGGTTCAACCACGAACTGTATGGGCTGTATGTATACGGAACCAATACCTAAGATGGCTAGGCCATGTAGAGCGTATGGACAACTAAGATCCGGCCCGAAGAGTCTTCGTACCGAGCCTGTGGGACAACGCAACAGAGAACTTCCACCTACAAGGTGGCGCAAACAAGTCGAGGGGGACCTCGGCCTCGGAAACTGGAGAAAGCTGGCGAGAGATCTTGCTGGCTGGAGAGGCATGTTGGGTGAGGCCCAGGTCCACATCGGACTGTAGCGCTCTAAGAAGAAGCGAAAGAAGAAGAGGAAGAAGGAGCTGAGGATGGACCCGAGTTTCAAATCGCAAAACTGTTTGACTTGAGTGGAGTTTAGGTCATTTACTCATGCGGAGTGATAAATTTCTGATAAATTTCTGAATTCTTTTCTGAACATTCATGCATTTGAATGAAAATAAAATGGGGGCACAAGGGATAAGATCGAAGGTTGGGAATGCTCTACAATGACTTCTGTAGAAACTGCAGGGATAAAAAAGAGAAGGAGACTGCCTACTTCGACACCTGCCCAGCCCTTGCAAGAACTAGAAAAAGACCGCTAGGCAAAAACTTGTTCAGAAGCCTAGAGGTTAGGTTAGGTTAGGGGGTTGCTAGTGAATTCACCAGCACACTTAGACCATGTTGGTCCATATTGTTACCCACAGTGAGACTACTACCACTGATCGACCGCTCCAGGGATAGTGCCCTTAATTTGATCCCAACGGCAAATGGTGAATGGACAAGGTTTGAAAACCGGATAAAAGCGTGTTAACTTTGAACCTGGGACTACTCTAACTTAGGGCAGGCACTTAATCAACTGCGCCATACAGTCGTATACTTGTTGGGGATGATCCGCTCAAAGGCTTCCACACAGAAATGGAATAGAATCTCAACTAGAAGATTCAATCACGAACTGTATGGGGAATGAGTCTAGCTACGCGTCTGCGGATTCAAAGCCTAAGATGGCTGTACTATGTAGAGTTCATGAACAAACTGGCAACTTGGCCCATAGGATCTGACAAAAGGTCGCTAGCATGATGGAGAGGTTTGTTGGTTGAGGCCCAAGTCCACCTCAACTTGTAGCGCCAGAAGAAGAAGTTCCTCGAAAACGGTACGATGATCTTTAAACACCAAGCACAGGAACGAAATGAAACTGAAAAACAGAGCTCAACATGATAAGTTACCACAATGGACCTACGTTAGCCTAAGTTAGACTGTAGGTTTAGCTCAAGTTGGCTGACTGCAGACGGAAAAAGGGATAAGGATGAAAATCAAATAAAATAAAATAAAAACTACACAAACATTTAATTTTCATTTTTGTATATTTTATGCTTGTTTTATAGGAGAGAGAGAAAAAAAATAATTAATATTTTTAACAAAAACTATGTTTTTTTTTCTTTTTCTTTTCTTGTTTGTTTTTCTTTCTTACATTTAAGATCACTTTATATTGTTGTTGTTTAACCGTCTCTTTCTATGTTTAAATAATTACTCCTTAAGCTAAATGAAACAAATTAATAAGTTTAGTTTAACCTAGGAATTAACAAAGTAAAAATCATAAGCAAACACAAAAAAAAACGCACTCGTGCACAAAGGGGAAAACATATCCAATCCATATTCTGTCACACTTCGCCCTTTTTTACATTTTTATTCAACAAAATTCATTTCAGTTTCGTCCTACCGGTAGGCGGTATTAATTCTAAACAAAGTCAAAAAGAAACAAAATCTCGCATACAAAAGGGGAAACAGAGGTGAAAACTTTCAAATTAACCTAAAAGAACTGTGTGGAGAGTTACAAATTAAATAGGTTTGCTTTGTTTATTTTTGGTTTAAAGGAAACAGAAAGTTGTACTGGAAGAGAGAGAGAGAGAGAAAAGTTACTTAGTTTCTTTTGTTTTTTTCCTTGGATTTTGATGTCCACTTTGGGTGAATAATCAGTGCTCAATGGAAGTCATGATTTGTCAAGAAACTCTGACTCTGCTGTAATGTCATGGGGTGTAGAGAGGATATCAGCCGATCCTGAAGCCATTGATTGTACTAGATCGGAAGGGTTAGTTCAGAGAGGAATAGAACATAAAGTTTGAGTGAGCCATTGATTGTATTAGATCGTAGACTCATTCCGAGAGAAATAGAAAATGAAGGTTAAGTGAGATCCACTTTATTCTGATAGGTTTGTAGTTGAATTGAAGCGAAATTCTTGCCTCTCCCTTGTTTGAGGCCCAGGTCCACCACGGACTGTAGCGGCATTCAAAGAAGAATAAGAAGAAGAAGTGAAATACTTAGTTCTAGCTACTAAACTTTAAGGGTGAAACTGAACTCATCCAATGAAGTCCAAGTCCATGCAATGAAGAGCTAGCTCGTGACGCATTGAAGTACAAGTGTAGAGCAGGGCTATGCAAGGGATAGATCAGAGTGTAGTGGGTGAGCTTCAAGGAGACCAGTTTGGTCCCTAGTGGTAATGCAAGGGATAAGTAACAATTTTGTCAGATTTTTTTTTGTCCGATAGATGAAGAAGGCCTTGAATGCGATTCCATCAGGTAGGCGACCGCTTGGCAGACCGAGGACGAGATGGTTGAACCGAGTCCAAACACTCGCCTGGTTGTGCTTAGGCATAGCTCCTGATGAGTTAGATTCGATGGCCAAATGTATTAGGGACCCTTATCTTTCTGTCTTTGCTGCCAAATCACTTATCGGGAGTAATTAGTTTAAATTTTATGGTTTTCGGCGACACTAACTGAGGTTTGTAAACAATTTTTATTTTTTCCTGTCATTTCATAAATTTTTTTTGCTTTTTAAAGATATAACGAATCTTAAAGGGTGCCTAATACATTTGGCCAAGGCTGTGTGGTGGAAAGCAGACACTGGAGACTGACCAAAAAATACTGCAGCACAAACTTTGGCTTTAAAGCTTACGTAGAGAGCGATTCGGTTCGTAAGTAGACAAAACTGAACGAACTTAACGAAACTTTACGAATCGGTTGTTAAAGTCGCAGTGTATCATTTTTCAGTTCTCGTTTTTTTTCGCACAGCCATTATAGATGGCCCTTAAAGCAGATGACGTAAAGGATTTGTTGTGCTCGAAAGCAGAGACTGTAATACCCTTCTGGAGACTAACCAAAAAATACTGCACCACAAACTTTGTCTTCGAAGCAAAAGTTGAACTTGAAATAAGCGATGGATAAGATAGGGGATAGCCTTTGAGATATTAAATATACAGCATCGTAGAGTCTCGAACATAAATCACTGACTTCCCTAGGAGCATATTTTGAAAAGTTATTCTTGTTTCTCGTCTGATAAGGCTACAGAAAGAAAGAGTTTTGTTTGTGTTGACATTTTTCATTTGAGTTTATTTATTTCTTTTTTGTTTTTGCTTCTACAGCAATTTTAACTGATGCTACTGCATTTTGTTTTTCTTCTTTAATTTATTTTGTTTCTTCTTAAATAACTTCAATTTATTTAAATATTTGTATATATATATATAGATTTTTTGTTTTTACATAAAATTAAAGTTTTGTATTTGTTTTTTTTTTCAACTTTCTCTTGCAAATTGTTTGTTTCTTTTTTTGTTTGCATTCAAATAACAATAATTAGAGTTGTGTGTTTTTTTCTCAAAAAAAGTGTCCTTGTTTTTTTTTTGTTTTGTTTTGTTTAATTCACTAAGGGCTTTTTCTTATTAGATTTTGTTTTTTTTGTTTTTCTTTTAAATTGTGTTTTTTGTTTCTCTTAAAGTTTTATCATCAAAAATATAAATTACATTATTTTACAAACAAAAGTCTGAATGAACTTTTATTATAGGTTTTATATATTTTCTTCTTTTTCTTCTTCACATTTATATCTATGGATATAGATGCGTGTATATATAGTGTTGTTCTAAGTGTGTACATTTAAAAAAAAAGGAAAAACAGAAAACACTTTCATCCCCGCGGCAATACAAACACAAGTGTGATTCAACAGCAATTTTGATGCAACCTTTCCTTGGGTTTCTTTTTTCAAAAAATAAACTTTAGGCAATTTCACTAATTGAGTGTGTGTGTGTGTGTGTGTGTGAGGGGAGATGTGGCTAACATACATTTTGTTCGTTTGTTTTTGTTGTAACTACGAATACTTTAACAATTTCTGTTTTGGTTTTTTTTTTTTTTGCGAAAAGAAAAGATATAGTGCATAACAACAACGCCATCTGCTGGTGTTTTTTTTTTGTTTTTTTGCGATAGTACAATAGTAGTTATACATATACGTAGTAGTTGTAGTAGTAGTGATAGTTGCTTTTTGTTTTTCTTTCTTTTCTTCTTCAAAACTATGCGGTTGTGGTTGTATGCGAAGTGTGTTGTTGAGGTGTTGGAGAATTATTACTACTGTTATTACTACTGCTATTGCATTGCAACATATTGTGTGTGCTACCGTTATGATGATTATTATTATAGCCAATATGGCTGGGGTTGCCGATGCAGTAGCCGCTTGTACCGCCGCCCGTTCGCATATCACCGAATTCACTTGTATTGAAGTCCCCTAGAATCCCGCCCATTAGACCGCCGCCACCACCAGCACCGCCTCGTATGTCAGACTGTTCACTGTTCAGACCCTTTTTAGCTTCTGGTTGTGTGCATATTGGCTGTGCCATTGCATCACCATCAATTAAACGGCCAGACTGTAACAAATTGACATCCTCGCTGCCACCGATTACGGTGCCCGTCATCGTTGTAACAGCCGCCCCGGTATGCACTTGGGCTGTTGCTGTCGCCGACGATGATAGTCCACCCGTCGCAGATGATGCGGTTTGTATGGATGCTGTATCGCTGGAATTACTGCCATCATCTGTTAGGCGTAACGCCACTTCGAGATCACGCAGTACATCCGTTTCCTTCTCGTCGATTAGATTGAAGCGCCGATGCAGGGCGGTCAAGTGGGCAAAGGTTAAATTTAAATGTGTATGTAATCCTAGGAGGGCGATTTCTCTGAAATGCGCCGCATATAGATGAGCTATCACATGAAATTGCAAGCGTAGAATTTTACGGGCGATCGATTCAAACGAATTTGGAAATTCGTTGGCGTATTTGGTTGGGAATATTGACTCATCGCTGACTGTCTTCTGTGTGAATGTCATTACGTAGTCAATATATTGGGGCGCTGCAACACGGGTCTTCTTGCCCTTCTCATCGAACCATAAGTACGTTCTGCAAAGAGAAAAAAATGAGACACGATTAGGAAAACGCTTTCACGACACAATTAGGTAAAGGCTTACATTCTTTCTTTCTTTTCATTCATTCATGCATCAACTACACCTAACCTAACTCAAAACTTCATTCACAATGAACACAGATTCACTCTTTTGGAGGAAGTCCTTGTTTTGACCACAATGTTAACCTCAGTTTCCCATCTATCCATCCATCTGCCGCAGAAGCCCATAAATCTCAATGAAATTTCACAAAGCGAATTCCCCCCAAATCCTTTTTTGTTGTCTGTGATGCCAACAGATCCATGGACGCCGCCACAATCCTCCGTGACTGGATTCTACTTTTCAATTGAATTTATGATTAAATACGGTTGACCATTTCCGTTTTTTCTTTGCGTTCTTTTGGGTGTTTTTTGTTGCGACTGCTGTTTCTGAGCGTCCATGGAATAAATGAAGGGTTGATGGATGGACAGTGAATGAAGGAAACACTTTTCGTGGTAATTTCAAGAAGCTCCCTTGAAAGAAAGTGGATTTGATGGAAGACGATTAGGCAAATTGGCCTGAATTTGAAAGGATTACAAGGGAATTATGGTTAACAAGGATGAGCAGAGGGGACGTTCAATTAAATGCGACGGCTTTGTTGTGTCATGGACGTCTTAAGGGTCAACTATAATGAAATGAAGCAACTGAGCGAATACACAAAAATGATTCAGTGTGACTACAGTAATCGCTTCTATCAGTTTCGTTAAGTTCGTTCAACTTCGTTTAAGTTCGTTGTATACTTAAGTACAGTAACTGCTTCGGTCAGCGTCGTTAAGTTCGTTCAACTTCGTTTAAGTTCATTGTCTACTTACGAAAGGAATCAGTAAGTACACTAACCGATTCGTTCGGTTTCGTTAAGTTCATTCAACTTCGTTTAAGTTCGTTGTCTACTTACGGAAGGAATCAGTAAGTACAGTAACAGCCTTGGTCAGATCTTTTGAGTTCGTTCGCTTTTGTTGACTTACGAAACGAATCAGTAAGTACAGAAATCGCTTCGCTTCGCTTCGTAAGTTTCGTTAAGTTCGTTCACTTTTGCCCACTTACGAAATGTATCGCTCCCTACCTATGCTTCAAAGACAAAGTTTGTGCTGCAGTATTTTTGGTCAGTCTCCAGTCTCTGTTTTCAAGCATATATAGAAGTTAGAAGGGCTAAAGAGTGCACTTAGACCAGTATTGATCCTTTGTGCTGAAGCATACATAGGACACAACAAATTCTTTGCCCCACCTGTCTTAAGGGCTAACTATAATGGCCGTGCGGAAACTAACGAGAACTGAAAAATGTCACTTTAATAACCGATTCGGTCAGTTTCGTTAAGTTCGTTCAGTTTTGTATACTTACGAAACGTATCGATCTCTACCTACGCAAATCTCAGTCGACAGCTGAATTCTCCTTAAGTTTCTATAAGCAATTGTTGAAACATTGAAATTTAACGACACTTTTGGTTGCTTTTCGTTTAGTTTTGACATGAGCCTAAGTTTCTCTACATCTTTATAGTTTGCCCTTGAAACTGAGGTCATTTACTCAAATAGGACTGGGTGATTGATCGAACTATAAATCAAATCATTCTGTGAAACATCCTTCGCTCAGTTTCGTTAAGTTCGTTCAGTTTCGGGAGATCGAAATGAATCGCTCCCTACGCATGCTACTGTCAGTTGACAGCTGAATTTTCCTTGAGTTTCAATAAGCAATTGTGGATCCATTGAAATTTGACGATGCTCCTGGTTACTTTTCGTTCAATTTTGACATGAGCTTAAGTTTTCCTACGTCCATTATAGTTGACCCTTGAAACTGAGGTCATTTTGCTCAAATAGGAGTGCCTGAGTGATCGAACTATAAATCAAATCATCCTGTAAACCGTTTCGCTCAGTTTCGTTAAGTTCGTTCAGTTTCGGGGGATCGAAATGAATCGCTCCCTACGTTGAATTCTTCTTAAGTCTCTATAAGAGATTATGGAACCATTGAAATTTAACGACGATTCTGGTTACTTTTCGTTCAGTTTTGACATGAGCTTAAATTTCCCTTTTTTCTTTTATAATTTGCCCTTGAAACTGAGTTCGTGCGTGATTGATGGAACTATAAATCAAATCATCCTGCAGGCCGCTTATCTCAGTTTCGTTGAGTTCGTTCAGTTTCGGGGGATCGAAATGAATTGCTCGCTACGTATGCAAATGTCAGTTGACAGCTGAATTCTCCTTGAGTTCCAATAAGGAATTATGGAACCACTGAAATTCGACGACACTTCTGGTTCCTTTTCGTTCAGTTTTGACATGAGTTTTCCTGCGTCCATTATAGTCTGCCTTTGAAACTGAGGTAAAATAGGAGTGCCTGAGTGATCGCACTATAAATCAGTCATCCTGTGAACGCACCCATCCATCATACATCACACAAAAAAAATGTACTAAAATAATTTACTTACCTATTGCCAGGCCCAGTCATATCCGGACAACCGGATGGTGTACAAAATTCACTAATTGTTCCATAAACTAGATTTACATGTTCGAAAAGTGCCAGTGCTGAAAAGAAACAAACAAAAAACCACATGAGTCGGGGAAAATTCACTTTGAATTCGATCAAATTCACAAAAACAATGATACCCTCCCGCAAAAAGGATTTTCCGTACCCCACACGCAGATAGGATTCAAGGGATGGATTATCAGAGAACGGGGAACTTTCTAATAACCCTAATCATTGGCCATAATTTCAAAGTGAAACTTTCCCAAATTCGCACTTTCAACTGTGACGGTTGGAGAGCGGATTTCGACTTCGAATCTCGTTCGGGGGCATGGATGAAGTCAGCAGGCGGACCACAGCATCCTGTCCGTCCCCCAGCGACAGAGGATTGTTTTTCATTAAATTATTAAGTTTTAATCTGTTTGCATTATTAATGAAACATAGCTCGATGGGCGGTGGTGGTGGTGGTGGTGGTTTGGAGTCGGCGTTAGTTCAGAAGTTCTGCTCTTACTTTGTGCTGGGCTATTTTATTGTGGATTTAGCTCAGTAATTAATAAACAATCTTTTATTTTTCGTTGAATGTAGATTAAACTGAAAGTGCGGAGTGGTCTGAGGGGAATGGGGTGGCGTGGTAATTGGATTTTGCCGGCCAGCCATGTAACAGAAGAGGTTTCCGGTGAGGAGTTCTTTTGAGCGAAATTAAATCTTTCTGGCAAAGTAAGTGAACCGAAATGTAATTCAATAGAATGGAATAATGGACGTTAATTAAGGATGTTCAGATGCTTTTAATTATGTATTGATTTAGAGTGAGGCATGATGATGAGTGTAGTCATGTGACAGCAGTGGAGTGTCGAGAGGTTGGTGTTTTGGACGTAAGACAGCTTCGTTTTTATGACTGGAAGAAGCGTGCCGAGGAACGTCAAGGCAGCGATATTTCCGGCTCGAACTCTTCACGGGTCGTAGGCCTGTTAAGTAAGTGTTTTTTTGGAGAGATTTTGACATGTCGTTGTTGTTCAGAAACGTCAGATTTCTGACTTTTAACAGAAACAACAAGCGAAGTGAGCACTTAACTACAATGAAGGAGAATTCTTTTATCTCTATCTCCAGCGAGTGTAATTAGAGGAGTTCTTGATAGGGCCTTGAGTTAATTAAAGTTGTAAACGATGTAACACTCTTTTTAATCTTTCCAGGCGACATAAGGTACACATCTGTCACAGACGTCTGATATCAGCAACAAGGAACACTTCAGAATACGAAAGACTTCAGCAAATGAGCTGTAAAAACAAGAATTCTGATAAGAGAAGCGAAACTTATTTGCAGCTCTTAAGATTGGACGCAAGAGGGAGCTAGATTTGAGGCCTGTGAGCAGAGCAATGGATCTCCTCGAGTCTAAGTGCACTTTTAAGCCACTTCAACCTAACCAAGCCTGTGTTTTAGCTGTAAACCAAGTAGGCAGATTTTTTTTTTCTTCGATGGGTTTTTGAAGGTCTTCAGGAGCACTCAGACTCAAAAGTGATCCATTGTACTGCCAGGAAGCAACCTACTCCGGTGCCGTTAATTTGATCCCAACGGCAAATGGTGACTGGGCCAGATTCGATTTCACTGGGATTCGAACCTGGGACCCCTCGAACTTGGGGCAGGCACGTAACCAACTGCGCAATCCAGTCGTGTAAGTAGGCAGATGAATTGATGGTTGAATTCTTGAAATTTTCAGGGTGGAATGGCTTCTTCTTATGACGCTACAGTTTGGGCTGAACTTGAGCCCCAATCAACCTGAACCTGGGCCCCAGCCAACAGTCCTCTCCAGTTGCCAGGATCTTTGCTTCTTCTTCTCAAAAATTCTGTTGCAAAACTCGGACTGACTTCTTCTTTTTCTCCTTGTGGCGCTATAGTTCGTTGTGGACCTAGGACTCTCTAGCTGTCACGATCTTCAGCCTCTTTTTCTCAAAAATCTTGTCGAAAAACTGAGACTGGCTTTTGCAGCAACAAATTGAGTTATGGCTGTCATTGTTCTCTCACAAGTGGAGAACGTCTTGGTGTCCCTTGCAGAAAACACAAGTGATTGCTGCCAAAGCCAAGCCCCAGTTCACCCCGGAAAGGAGCGCCACCCGAAGATGAAGAATCTTTTTGGATGACCCACAACCTTTTTTGTTCAAGACACAGATTGTGATCAAACGAGATTAGGGGAAAGTTGTTGAGAAAGCTGAGATGACTAACAGCCAGTTGAAGTCTTCCCACGCACCTTTATGGTCTGACACGCCAAGCCTTAGAAATCGAAAGTTCACACAGTCCCACGAGAAATTAAAGTTCCGTCACTTATTTGCCTTTTTTTGTATGTTTGCCCAGAGCAAAGACAAAGCAGGATGTAGCCTAACTGAGATGTGACTGAGATCAGATGCATTACACCGGATCATAAGCGACACAATACAAAAAGAGGTCAACTCGTTTTGGCTTGCAAGAGATGACTGTCACACGACAAGATCAACGTGACCAGGGCAAAACAAAGAAGCTTCTGGCGTTGGACCGCGCTCATCGAAGTGATCACAGGACACTGCCCCATCGGAACAATGCTTCGAAAATGGAATGCGGAATCCAGCGGTCTCTGCCGGAGCTGCGGCCAGAGCTGAGGAAGAGACCGAGACGATCCAACATCTGCTTTGCGACTGCCCAGCTCTCCAGAATCGACGTCTAGCTTCGCTGGGCCAAAGGTTCTACACAGAGACTGCGGACTTCTAAAATTCATAAAGAGCATGGGATGGTTTCAGCCACCACGTGACAGGATAGGTTAACAGATTGAGTACTCCACAAATGAAGGGATTCACAAAGGACCTTATGGCCTTCGAGTGAAAGTGATGTTTAACCATCACACTATTCTTCTTAAAACTAACCTAAGATCAGATGCTTGGCTCTTCTCAAACTTCGTGTCTTTCTTCTCTCCAAACTCAGAACCTTGTCACCAGATCCACTGAATCGTTGGACATGTCCAAACTGGACCTTAATCAACTTGAATTGCTAAAGGGACGATGATTATTCAGAGTATACATGACTCAGATCAGATTACCTACCTGATCAGATCAGATTTTGAGATTTTAGCATCGAAGCGAAAAGAACACAAGTGGAGACTGGAGTCTAAACGTTTTCAAGACCTTTCTTCCCTTGCGTCACAAAATTAGACGATAATTTTCTACGCAGAGTGCACAGGACAGAGGTGGCTTCCCAGTTGTAGCTCAGCTCAGTCTTGAGATATCAGCTTCGAACAAAAAAGAACACAAGTGGAGACTGGAGTCCGAAGGTCTCCAAGACCTTCATTCTCCTTTGTCACAAAATTAGACGATAGTCATTAAAGCAGAGTGTACAGGACAGAGGTGGCTTCCTAGTTGAAGCTCAGGGCAGTCCCGACATTTCAGTTTCGAGCAAAAAAGAACATAGGCAGAGTCTGGAGATTGGAAACCTCCAAGACCTTCCTTCTCCTAGGTATCGTTTTTTTCCTACAAATAGCTATGTCTTTTCATTTCTTCTTCTTGGACATGGGCAAAGAAATGATTTTAAGGTCCTGTAGGGGTGTCCGGATGTGCGAGTTGGTACAATTTAAGTAAATTAAGTGCACCTGGAAGGACATCTTAGGACGTTGTCTGAAAAAATCTTTAGAATTTCTCCGGAAAATCATTACAAATTTCTGGCCACGTGAACATCTTAGTTTCTTTTCGAAAGTTTGACTTGAATGACGTATTTTTGTGCCGATGGGCGTTGATGTTAGTCGCTCGTCGTTCTTCGTTGGGCGCCATTCAGTAATTTTGTATCTTGCATGAGTTGCTTTACTGTTTTTTCACCCAACAAGTCTCCCCTGCTTCCACAATCTTTCGTCAGCTGTCACCAATTGCACACCCTCTCCACTTGAGTGCTCCACCTTAGACGTGGACGTCCTCTGTTGCTTTGTCCTACCGGTTCAAAGTCGATTTGTCTACAATTTAAATTTCTTGAATTCATTTTGATGAATAATTTAGAGAGTCTGGCGTCCCAATTCGAATTGACACAAAAGGATCTTGTTTCTCCCTCGCCTGCTTCGAGACACTTTCACTTCTCTCGCCTCAAAACAGAATTCATTGCAATGATGTCACCTGAAACAGAAATCGACTGTCATCACCTTGAAATGTGATTTACAAACTCCCAACTTTGGGAATCACAAATTAACTTCGAATCTCCGTTTTCAGAACATCCAACCATCAGGTGGGCTGTAAGAAAAGCAGATATCTCTCCACCCACCACCACATCCAACTTCGGTCTTATCGAAAAATTAAAAGCGCTGTCATTCGACAATCAATCATGACATCCGTCATAAGTCACATGAATTAATTTATTCCGCTCCACAGTCTGGGCGAATTGTTATCTCATTGAAATGGCTCGCACGAGAAAGAAGACGAGGTGGTGCGGTGTCAAGAGTTTAAATTAACACCCATTGAGCGTTAATTAATCAATGAATCAATCAATGAAAACGAAACAAAACAAGTTCGCTCTCCTTCCATTTATAGACGCTGACATGTCATCCGATTAAATTTATACATCAGACAACCCTTCCACTGGCCACGTGGGCATCCATTTTTTTCCTTTTGTTCGTTCGTTTATTTTTGGCGCGCATAACCAAAATGTTTCTTCTTCTTTTACGTTTAATTTTATTGAATTGACGTAAAGGTCAGTCGAATGACATATTGTTTGCATCTACTGCTGCTGCCTGTGCTGATGCAGTATTATTGCAATTTTTGGCAGAATGTAGCAACACATTTTGAGGTTATGCAAGACTTACGTCACCCCATACCCGATGGTGCAACATAGACAACCGGCATGGGAATGGGAAATGAATGCAAATGGTCAGGAGGAGGGCCCAGTGTCATAATTGATTGTACAAGCTTGTTCAAGTGCAATATACAGTGCGACAGCACAAGCAATGACACGGTATGTGAAATAATTGTAAGATATTTTAACAAAATTGACTTGCGTCAGAGGAGTTTATCGTGTCGGGCGGTTGGTTGCCAAGGGATTTGCACAGATTTCAGATATTTTATGACAATTTAATGGATTTCATTCCTTTTCGAAACGAGTTTTGAGAACATGATTCGAAAGGAGATATTGGATTTCCTGATTTTAGGGGTGAGTTCGTGAGGTGGCAAGTCTGGGTGCAGTGACCAGAAGTCCGCATATAAACTGTAAACTAAATTTGGGAGGTCAGGTGATGTCGTTGTCCACTTGGAAGTGAGGGGCAAGTATGCTTTACTGAGTCAATCACTCTCACGAGGTTTACGACGAACAGGTTCGAGGCTGATTTGATGAGGGGGTTTCCGGATGTGTTTTGCTTTTTGTCGATGTGTCGAAGTCGAATGATTTTTCGAATTCAAAAGTACACACGTGTTGTTTATTTTCGACTTTGATTGCATTCCTCTTCAGTTCTTGCTGCGACAGAGGAGTGCATGACTGGAACGACAGTTTTGCTGTCAAATTTGAGCCAAGATTCGAAGTTGATTGCATTCCTCTTCAGTTCTTGCTGCGACAGAGGAGTGCATGACTGGAACGACAGTTTTGCTGTCAAATTTGAGCCAAGATTCGAAGTTGATTGCATTCCTCTTCAGTTGTTGCTGCGATGGAGGAATGCACGACTGGAACGACAGTTTTGCTGTCAAGATTCGAAGTTGAATGCATGACTGGAACGACAGTTTTGCTGTCAAATTTGAGTCAAGATTCGACGAGGAATTTGAGTTTTCGTCTTAATTCGAAGCATGCCGAGGAGAAGTTGCGTTTGTGAACGTTTTTACATCTGAATTTTCGAACGTTTGTCAGCAAGTCATGCCTCCAAACCACTTATTCGATTGGAAACAGTGGCTAGACGAAATTCTTTTTTGTCGGGGTTTTTGAAGCGCTACACTGGGGCATTCAGACTCAAAAACTGGTCCAGGCTGGACGACATTCTGTCCCCTCTCCGTCCACCACAAATTGCCCAGTCTACATCCCTACACAAACTCATTTCGAACACAATCTCCAAAAGGATTAAAGTTGCCCTGGTTTGTGTTTCCTCGAAAAATTAATATCTTTGCTCATGCATTCATTAATCCGCTCAGACTGCTGCTCCTCCTGTTGCTGGTGGTGATGTCTCAACTCCAAGGAACGATAAAATCCATCCCCGATTGCTTAAGGAGGAAGTTCATAGTGCAATGACAAGGTCATGAAAGTAGGATTTTATGTCAGTTATGCGGGCGTATAAACTTGCATCCACCGAGACAGAACTTGGTCGCTTTTACGACCACCATGCATACGTACAGATAACGAGAGTAAAGTCGAAGGTTTATGGTTCACGCGGTCTAGGGGAACTCCTCAACCCCCAAGCCTCATTCCCATCGTTTCCCGCTCCACTGCCGGAATCGATACACACACCAAATGAATCTTGTTAATGGGTCCTCATTAATATCTCTCTCCCACACTGATGCTTCATCAAAATATCTCTCATTCCGCTTGACTAGAGGTCAGAGGGGTGTTTTTGAGACTTGGCCCAAATCTATTTTCGTGAACGTTGATAGGAGACAATTTATTTTTGAATTTTTGTGCATGAATTATGGTTTACTTACTGTGTGACGCTAGCCATTCGTTATAGTCTAAACCAGCTGGAAGATCAACTAAGGCTTTGAGATCAGCTTCAGGTAGTTTACGCTCTAAAACACTCTCTTCTAGGTATAATTTTGTATCTGTTGCATTTTGGTCGCCATCCCGTTCTTTGCGACGGGCTTTTCTGTAAATAAACAAAAGTAAACGCATTCAATTAGATTCAGTTGAGAACGAGATGCAAAAACAAAGTCAAAAAAGCCCCACAATCAAACACTTCATCTAAAGCACTCGTCACACTTGCGAAGAGAAGTGCCCACGTAACACTCTTCTCGATCTCTTCTCAAACAACCATCAAATTGACAGAACATTCTAATTACTTAGAAATTACATAACAACAACAGCAGAATCATCAGCACTCGCTCGCTGGTGTAATCATCAAACTTTCAGATACAGCACATTGTTTACGAATGAAATCGAATGTTGTCGCTTACACTCGTATCGTAAATACGATCACGCGATTGAAAACTCATTATCAAAACGTCAATATGTTATTCTGTCATATTTTGTTATCAACTACTCCTACTCGTACACATGCGAATGCGATGTGCTTTTGTTTTGTTTCGCCGTCATTTCGGAGAGTAATGTTATCGTTTTCCCTTCAACAACTGTCACTGATCATTTGTTTTGTTTTGATGCATGATCGTCGTCTGTCATCTGTCATTTTGGTAAGTGTATGCATGTTTTTTGTTGTGTTTTTTGATGATTGCAAAAAGAGTTGGAATTTGATGGAAGGAATTTAATCGACAGGTGACGACGGTAAGGGTGACTGACTTTTTATCAGTGCAAGGGGGTGATCGTAAATTTGTTTTTTTTGACAAATGCCTTGAATTAGGGCCTTGCTTTGGCAATCTAAGTAGATTTGATTAAATTTTGACATGTCCAGCAAGTAAAAAGGTCCCAAGTTTGGAGAGAAGAAGAACGACATGAAGTTTGAGCTTCAACGGCAAGGAAGGAACACGCTTAACACGTTGAGTGCCACTTGAGACCACTTTGGCCTCACACGAATTTGGGCTTGCTGTGCCGTGTGAGACCAGAGTGTAATCGAAGTTTCAATAAAAAGAAATCCGTGGCCTAAGGGGACAGTTTTTTCGGATTGGATGGTGGCACTCAACGTGTTAATTGTGTCACAGCCAAGCATCTGATCTTAGTCACAGCCTGCTTTATGCTTGCTCATTGACCGAAGACAGCTTTTGGTTCTGTTGAACCTACATAAATGCAAATTATTTGTTTTTTTTTATCAGTTTCGAAGCTTTGTTCACTGAACAAAATAAAATCTGGACAGAATATTCTACGAACACAGCCGAAGAAGTCAAAAATGTGATAACAAGTTGGAACAATAAGGTACAATTATGTCTTCTCCGTGGTAATGGCAAAATTAAATTTTTATTTACTTCTTCCTTCAGGCTACAATGTGGTGAACCAGACCTAGCCTCTCTCTCCAGTCGTTACTCGCTACATTTTAGTCCTTCTAGACTTCATTGCGCCACTTAAATCGCAGTCCTCATGCATACAGCGAACGACACAGCCAAAAATACGAGAATAAGTTGGAAGAATAGCCATCTGTTCTTCGTCAAAAATGGGAAAAATAGTCTTTTCTTTGCTTCTTCTTCCGCGAAGTTACTGTCTTGGATGAACCCGACCTAGCCATTCTGTCTAGTTCGCACTTGGTACGAATAAGTCCTTGTAAACTTGTCTGCCCATCTGCAGAGCAGTCAATGTGAGAACAAGTTTGAACAATTAAGAAAAATCTTTCGTCATATGTCCAAATTGTCTTTTTATTTACTTCTTCAGACCTAGACTCTCTCTCCAGTCGTTACTCGCTACATTTTAGTCCTTCTAGACTTCATTGCGCCACTTAAATCGCAGTACTCTTGCTTTCAGCGAGCGACACAGCTGAGAGCTGTTAAAAATACGAGAACGAGTTGGAACAATTAAGACCAACCATGTGTTCTCCGTCAAAAATGACAAAAATTTAATTTTTTATTTATTTTTTCTACTTCTGTGCGATGCTACTGTCTTCGGTGAACTGGATCTAACCTCTCTCTCTAGTTGTTACACGTAAGGGTTTCTAAACTTCATTCTCCCTCTTGAGTCGTAGCCCCCGTAGTTCTCTAGCGACAATTTCCTCGTTGAATAGAAAATCTTGTAGTTTTCTGCTAAAAATGTCTGAATGAATGCAGATTTTTGTAGAGAATTCAAAAATTCTACGTCGAATTCTGACTCCGACTAAGTGTCTGAGAGTTTGAATGAAATCGATCCTTGACAGAGAGATCGATTTTTGACATATCTCCCTGCTGTCAATCTGAATAAGACACCTCTTCACAGCGCTAAGCCTGAAATTGATGTGCAGCAAAACTGCTCTGCATTGATGCATGGAGAAATGCAAGACGAAACAGATGTGCAGTAGGTTTTGACATCTTGTCGCTTTAATTTGCCGTAAGTGTGGAAATATCCATCAAATGTTACGTGAAATTTCTAAATACAGTCGCCTTTCGCTTCGAATCCACCCCCGAGGGACGGCGCAGCAGAGGAAGACCGCGACTCAGGTGGCGCACGCAAGTGGAAAGGAACCTCAACCAACCAACTGTGCGTGTGAAACTGGAGGCAGCTAGCTAAAGATAGAGCTGGCTGGAGACGCTTGTTGGTTGAGACCCAGGTCCACCCCAGACTGTAGCGTCACCTTCAGTAAGTAAGTCGCCTTTCTCTAGGTTGAACTTCCTCTAAGTCGAATTTTTCTCTAAATCGAATTTCGGAGTCGGGATTGAACTGTAGGTCCCCTCTGTTTGTCAGAGAACAACATCACGCACAATACGAGTGTACGAATAGCTTTATCAGAACGGACCATGAACCTATAGGAACAGCCATAAAACGACGAAAGTGTGACAGATCCATAGCTAACCAAGCGGTGCAATGGAACCCTCTTACTCAGGATGGCAGGATGCGCGACAGTCTTAGGAATACGTTCCGCAGAACAGTTGAGAAGGGAGCACGGCAACTGGGAAAAAGTTGGGGAAAGCTGAGGCACATTTCCAAAAAACGCACTCGATGGGGCGTAGGCATTGTAGAGGCCCTAGGACCCACAAGGGGATACAGGACATCAGTAAGTACAACATAAGTGGTTGCAGAGAAGCTAGACCCAAGTCCACCTCGGACTGTAGTGCCGCCAGTGTTGTTATTATTGAGTCGAACTCTCTAGGTTAGGTTAGGTTAGATTGGGGTGACTGCCAATGTCTGTAATGACATTGTCTGTCTGACGCACTTAGATCCTTTGTGTTGTCATGTAACCGTCTCCTCGTTGACGGCAACTCCCGAACTCCCTCTAACTCGAACTAATTTTGATATCCCGTGAATATTTGACTTAAAATGAGGCGACTGTCTTCTGTGTCAAATCCATCAATTGTACCAAATTGTACTATCTTGCTGATCTACTACATGTGTACTGCATCAAAATTAGAAATAGGGACAATTTGCATCGATGCATGGCCGTGCCACGTTCTTTGATTTTGCTGCAGACATTTTAATGCACGTCTGGTGCAAGCATTTCACTGATTTCAATGCAAGGATAAGAATTTAAGTGTATACCTCGAATTTTAGTACAATCACCTTAATTTTACTGCACGCTTTTAAATGCTCGTCTGCTTCAAGCTTTTTTTTATGCTTTTTAAACAGTCGCAGACTCAAAAACTGGCCCTTGCTACCTGGGCAGCAACCTACTCTGCCGTTAATTTGTTTCCAATGGCAAATAGCGACTGGACCTGATTTGATTTCACTGGGATTCGAACCTGGGACCGCTCTAACTTGGGGCAGGCACTTAACCAACTGCGCCATCCAGTCGTATGCTTCAAGCCTTTCATTGATTTTAACGCGAAGATCAGACTTCGAATGTGTACGTCGAATTCTAGTACAATCACCGTCACCTCATCCGGGTGTGACATCTAACACCTCAATAATAAATAATGACATGCCACACAACAAAACTCACTGAACCTCGATTACATTCGCATCATCTTTTGCATAATGCATTCGATAATTAATCAGTCCATGTTTTCGCGTGGGTGATGAGAAACAAGGCGCCGCCACGAAGACTGTTCCTCTGACGCCAACTCTGCAACCGTTGTAGATGATGTTCCATCGTTTTGCAAAACAACAAAATATGAAACAAAACTTGTCGTGTCGCTGACGTTAATTAATGCCGCAAACTGAATTTATTTAACTGAGCAAACAGCATACGGACGGACGGAGGCAGAGGAAATTGGTTTAAGTGCATCAACACTGCCGCTGTGGCGTATGCGGTGTAACCACTGCGACCTACTCGTGTTATTTGAGGTGTTGACAATTATTTTCCCATCACAGCCAACAGAGCCATTCATTTGACTAGGATGCGTGTGGAATGGAATGGATTTTGAAATTTGATCACAGCGGTGTGTGTAATTAATATCCACGCCGAGGCATATGATGCCCGAATTCCGATGGGAATTAATGCTTTATGGATGGGAAAATATGCCCTTAATTAGGGGCAGTGGTTCCTGTGGCTATTTAATGCTGAATACAGCAGAATTGCAACTCAATAATGACTCCCATCGCATCTCGCAGTCCCTTGGCAAAGCGGATTGACACAATTAGTCACACTTCCTCTGTGCACTTACCACTCTAACCCTAATCTAAAGCCAATATTTGCTTCCTCCCCATTCTCGGACAATCTAGATACGCTTCCCCGGTTTATTTATTCAATTCTAATCGAAGTGCCTTGTCTGGTGTGTGGAAATTTACGAACTCCGTGTGATTAACTATTGCGACGTTGACAACACCTGTCATGGAATGGAACAGTGGGAGCCATTGTAACTGGAATTGCCTCACCAGTGGAGTCTTATCTTTTGTGGACTTTTCCAAATGGCGCGGGCAATACAATGACTTCTGTATTGAGGGCGACTGTGTGGTGCGGCGGCACCACTCTAGTCCCTCGCTCAACTGCGAAATAATGATTGTATTTTGGGGGAATCGACGTTCTCCCCTCCCAGTGGTTGCAGTCCATTAGGAAGGTTTTGGTTTTTTGTTTTCCTCCTCAAGACGAATCTACTTCGAGGGTAAGTTAAACATTCACTAAAAATCAAAAGCTCAAGAACGGCTAAAAAGAGGTAACAGAAGAGTGCTGTGCTGGAGGGCCCTCGAACGTATCTTGCCCTCACTTGGGGGAGGTAAAGCACACTTCACCAAATCCCCCCCAAATCCACAGAGCGTTTGATTCCCCTCGGAGGAGGAGCGGTGACTGATGAAGAACCTGAGTTTAGTCAAATTCAGGGAAATGTTTGGCAACCGATGACGCACAAAGGACACAATGCAACTGCACATCTGACTCACAAGCGACGAGGTCCATGAATGAATCACAAATCTCGGTCGGATGTCCACCAGGAAGGGCTTTCGATTAACCTGTCACGTCCAGGAACTAGTTCATTACTCATTCCACCAGTAGTTTCGAATGAATTTGTGTACACACGCGTAGTTCCTTAAAAATAAATCATCATCACTTTTGACACAATAATTCCGTTACATGCGCGCTACCCTTAGTCATACGATCCACACTCACACACACCGCACACTCTCTGTCAGCCGCGATAAGCGACATAAGACAGCCTTGACTGGTGTTCAGTGGCGAGTCTATTTGCCCTGACCTTGGGAATAGAGAAAACAACCGTTTTTCGTTGTTTCAATTTTCATGTCATGTAAGCTCTCTCTCCCGCACACACACACACACACACACGCTCTGTCCCCATCGGATGACAAGTAGAACGTCATTTAATTGTTTTATTTACTTCCTCCGAACCACGATTGACAGTGTCTCCTCCCAGCAAGGGTACGGAATGAAAACGACACAAATCTAGGGCAACACAACAACACAAGACGTCACGCTATCTTTCTCAACCAATTTGGAAATTCCCTGTCACAACGCCAACGGAGTCACACAAAATTCAGGAAAATCTTTAATTCAATGCTCAGAGGCGACAATTACGCATGCATTCGATGTTTTGTGCCGTTATGCGAATTGATGACACATACGTCAGAGAGGTTCACTTATCACACAGTTGATGGAGCCACAAACCGTTTTGTTTTCATTTCGAATCGCGCATGTGAGACAGACGAATACGCAACGTTCTCATTGCTTCGCTGGTCTAGCGTGAGCTGACAACTGTTTGAGGTAATTACATGAACGTCAGATCATTTGAGTCATTATTCAAACGGTAAATCTATGCTTAACTTACGGTAGTTCGAGAGAGACACACACAAGAGCTGATGTGAGGTGTATGCGCGACGCGGCAAAGGTCAATAATTTTGTTTGTTGTCTAGCTCGAAATTAAATCATCGTGCGAAGGAGATGGATAACAGACCATATGTCAAATGTTGTGATGTCAGATCAGGCGTTTGTTGCGAAAAAAAAGAAATAAACACACGCAATCTTGCAAAACTCGCAAGCGACCAACGGTCGCATTGGTCACGTAGACTGTGTGCTGTGTACAGAGATTTAATCCCACGACGCAAGACAAACAGTTCATTAATCAATTTTTTTTTGAAGTATTTTATGACGCTTGAGCCAATCGAATTATCGTTATCATTTCACATATGGCATTATTGATTTCGAAATACACGAAAATTCGATTTTTATCGCACGGGAAGTGGATTTCGATTTCGAATTCGATTTTAAAAAGTGTGACTTGATGTGAAAATAATTCAACGTACCACAAACTCAACAACACCAGTTGCTTTGTTGTTGCTGTTGTTGTTGTCTCTAAGACTGTCACCCGATAAGCAAGCCATCCATGTTTGTGAATGCTGCTGAAAATAGTGCGATGTGTCATCGGGTACCTGTCACGTTGTGGTGAGCATAATTCCATGTTGGTGAGGTTTTATGAGTGTTCACTTGTTGAATGATTTCATCAGAGGAGAGAGAGTGATAGCTTTGACAACAGCTGGTCATGGCCATGAACCTGTGTGTTTAAAGTGTGACAGGGCTGTCAAGGTTCTAGCTAACGTTGATAGAAGGTGTTTTCTTGTGACAGTTTGTTGTTTACTAAGGGATTTCGAGACGGAAGAGGGTGTTGTTTTTTGACACTGAAAAAAGGCGTTTAAGGCATGATCAGGAAGTCTTTAAAATCTAATTGAGTTCTGTCTTCAAGAGCTAAGGACTGTTTCAGGAGTAGAAAGAGACAACATTATTCACGGACAAGTTCACGGAAAAGAATTGCATTCACGACGGTGGGTGACTCTCCTTAGAAATTTCAGAATTGTGTGACTTTTCTTTGACTTTTCCTCCATATTTGTGGTTGCTTAACAATGAGGGATTATTCTGCTAAATTTTCAGGACATTTTTGCAGAAAATGCTTCCTCAATCCTCTCTAATTCATCAATTTCATGCGACAAAGAAGGTTGCCCGAACTTTGCTTCCAAATGACCAACCAAGTCGCTCCCATCACAAAATTTCCCATAACTAGGCTTCTCCAATCGATTCCCTATGCATTCTGATATCCCTAATTCTTCAACTCGTTCCAGTTCTCGAAAAAATCGTTTTAGAAAACAGCATGATCACAGTTTTTTGCGATAAAGTGTGACTCCAGAACTGCGCCTCAAAATAAGCAACCACGGCACTCCCGTTACAAAATCATACCTCATTTCACTTCTACATTGAAATTCCATTTTAATCTGATATCCCAGGTCCCAGGTAAATTCAGCCTAACTCTCAAAAAAATCGTTTTCGAAAACATCGTGTTTTCCAAGATCATACATTTCATGCAACAAAGGAGGTTCCCTCGAATTTCCCCTCTAAACAACCAACTACGGAACTCCCGTTACAAAATCATACCTTAATACGCATCTACATTCAATTTCCTTTCCATTTCGGTACCCCACATCCTTTAATTCGTCCTAGTTTTCGAGAAATTTGTTTCAGAAAACTTCATGTCGTTCAAGATCACACATTTCATGCAACACAGCAGGTTAGCCTGAAACTCCGCCTTCAAATAAGCAACCACGACACTATCGTTCCAAAATCATACCTTAATTCGCATCTACATTTAATTTCCTTCCCACTCTGATATCCCTTAGCCTTTGATTCAGCCTAACTCTTGAGAAAATCGTTTCAGAAAAGATCATGTTTTCCAAAAATCACAAATTTCATGCGATCGCCCGAATTTCCTCTCTAAAAATCCAACCACGGCACTCCCGTTACAAAACCGTACCTCATTTCGCTTCTACATTCAATTTCCTTTCCATTCTGATATCCCACATCCTTCAATTCGTCCTAATTCTCGAGAAATTCAACTCACAAAGTTTTCTAATCATCAAATCGACTTCGACGAAAGTTCGTTCATTTTCAACGAAAAAATGCGACCCAGTTGTGTTATGAGTTCACTGCATTTTTTCGTGTGAAGAGTGTCATTTTTTGAAAATTCAATTTTCTTTGTGTTTTGACTGAAATTTTTCAGCGAATGTGTTGGGATGGATGTGAAAATGATATTTAGAGTTAATTCAGACGAAAATTTGATTGGAAATCAAGGGAAATTTGAGAAAACTGAGTTTTTCATTTTGCATGAAGTCAGGGTTGCATGGAAACCGCTGTAAACATCTCATTGAACCGCTGCATATCTGACAATGCTTGCTTTGGATGACAGATGAGGGAAGTATTGAAGGATGTGTTTTCCATCGTTTGGCGAGGGAAAATTAAAGAAAAAGGGGTTTGACAGGGTGTTTGTGTTGTTTTAAGACATATTTAGTGTATTTCCAAGGGGAAAACTTGAGAAGTCAAGTGAAGTGAAGTGTGAAGACTGTCATTTTTTGAAAAGTCGATTTTCGGTGTTTTTGGACAGAATTTTTGACCTCAAATGCATGGTGCGTGTGGAAATGAAAATAAGAGCTAATTCAATCCAAAGTTTACTTGGAAATCGAGGGAAATTTGAGAAAATTGAATTTTTCAGTTTTCATGACGTTAGAGGTGGATTCATAGAGAAACAAGAAACACATGAATTATTGCCTCTTTGGCAATGCTCGCTTGGCATGACAGTTGATCAGTTGACAGTGAATTATTGAAGAACATGTTTTTCATCATTTGGCGAGAGGAGATCAAGGGAAAATTGAACTAAATGAGTGTGGGAGGTAGTTTTAGGCGTTTTCAGGGTATTTCCTTGGGGAAAATTTAAGAATTTGAGTGTTTTTTGTTGAAAATGATTGCCGGTTGTTTCTCTGCAGGATTATGGAATTGCCAGGTATGGGGTTTTCGATGGAGAAATGATGTTTGTAAGAAGGTGGTTTTAAAAAATCTTGAGGAAGGCAAAGTCATCGAAAATGAGGTGTAAGTGGATTGATTTGTAACTTTTAAGGTTGAGGTTAAAGAACTTTGAAATTACGAGGACGTCATGGAGGAATTCATGAATTTTTGCAGGAATGGCTCAAGGGCGACATAATTTTTAAGTTTACACTCAAAATACGAAGATGTGATGCAGGAAGAGGCATGTTGAGTGAGGCCCAGGTCCACCTGGACGGACTGTAGCGCCCTAAGAAGAAGAAGAAGATGCAGGAACCAATGAATTTAAGGATGAAAGGAGGACATTCGAATGACCATCGTCCCAAAGTCTCACCCCAGTCATTCTTTTGAATCAATTTACCAACAGATCTTCACCGATCAAGGACTTACGTGAAAAATTTAGTAAAATATCTGCAACTCACCCAGCGACACATATAAATATATCCACCGACTCCTGGGCATACTTCAAAAGAGTACCAAGTGATTCACCAATCTTAGCCGGAATCTCTGTGATTTGCCACATAAACTTCACTGACTTCACCAAACATTTAATGATGTATGACTCCGAGTTTTCATTGAACTCTTTCATTCGGTTGAGCTTTTTAATAATTCTCTCTTAACACATTAAAACAAAACAAAAAGTGTATTTCCTTTTGTATCTTTGGTTACAGCTCCCAACAAAAAACAACACAATCTATGGCACCATTTATTGACTAAACACAAGAAGGACTACACCAATGAAATCCTTTGCTAGCTTTTGTTTTTTTAAAATTTGTACTGCGGTATATCACTAAATTAGAAAAAAAGAAAGAAACGAATGAGCTCCAATTCGTTGTTGACAATTAACCAGCACTGAGCGAGCGAACGAATGAATAACAGAAGAAAAAAAAATGAAAAAAAACACAACGAAACAGAAGGAAAGAAATATTAAGAATATGTTCGACTGACACACGGCGGCTTGTTGTTAGCCGTTCTCTGATTGTTTTTGTTTGTCAGCGTTAATTGGTTCTCTCTCCCTTCGGGAACAACACTCGGGCACCACTAACCGAGGGCATACATTCAAAATTCGAAAAAACCCGAAGCCGAAGCCAGCCAGCCAGCACTCGCTCAGCTCACGCTCGCACACCATCACCCGTCAGCGCGCACAAACACACGCACACAATCAGATACTCAAGTTGTTCTCGCGAATTTGTTTTTTGTTTTTGTTTTATCATATCAGCTCGGTAGATAGATACTTTTGTAACTAAAGCGCGCGGGCAGGCGGTTCTCGGCGTTTGGTGATAAGATTTCGCTTGTCATTCGTAGTCGCTCGCTGGTGAGCGGGCGGGCTTGAGTGTGTGTGCGGGTGGAGTTTGATCAGAATTTTCTTATCAATCCAGCACTTATCCAGTTCGCGCACAGAAATGGTGGGGGGATAGGGGAGATTTACAAAAACTCCGCGCTAGAACCCTTTCGGTGCGACTGCGCAGTTGATCGGCGGGTGATATGCGTATCTGCAAGTCCAGCCGCTTATCGGCGCTGATTGGGGATTTCAATATTTTCCGTAATTCAATCGTTATCTAATTGGGTGGGGGATTTAATGAATTCGCAAAAGGTGGCCAGATGCATGGTTTACCAATGGAATTCTTGGAGTTATTTTTTTTCCTGGCCCAGGCTGTAAAGGGAAATCGGGCAGATATTGGGTGTGATTTATGAACAGCGCTGGTGGATATGAGATCATCGCAAAAAGAGGTCAAGTTGATGGTGGTAAACAGTGCCACTTCACGGTATTTCATGATTTTATGATCGTGTGTCTCATGGAAGCGATGGAAGGGACGCTTGTAAACAAAGGAAAGTGCTTGGAAATCGACTGCAAACGTCATTCGTTTCTTTTACACGAGCAATTCGGTTGCCTTTTCATGCACTGGGCTCGGAAATCGACTTCAAATTTAATTTTTTTATTTAAAATCGACTTCAATTCTTGAGCACTTGCACTCCCTCTCCTCGAGAGGAAGAGTGAGACAGAAACAACAACAAAAAATTGGAAAAAGGGAGACAATCACAAAAGGGAATGACCGACAGTTGAAGCAACTGACATGCTCGTGTAAAACCCGCCAAAGCAACCCCTTAGAGCTTCGTTTATCCACAGCGACTGACAAATACTGACTGGAGAAAGAAGGATCCATCATAGTCCTCGCCAAGAATGGTTAGAAACTTGTTGTCTCCTAGGGCACACTGTGTAGACATTTGTTCAAGAACTCACTACTTGTGTGTGATCAATGATCGAGGACGACAGGGACACGTCATCGATCAGAAAATCTGCCACGATCGGGGAAGAGCGACATGAGACAGATCAAAGGCAACATAATGTCAACCGAGGACGACAGGGGCCCGTCATTGATCAGAAAATCCGTCAGGATCGGGGAAAAGCAACAGGAAACAGATCAGCGGCAGCAGAAAGTTGATCGTGGACGAAAGGGACACGTCTTCGATCAGAAAATCCGCCACGATCGGGGAAGAGCAACAGAAAGTTGACCGAGGACGACAGAGACGCGTTATCGATCAGAAAATCCGTCAGGATCGGGGAAAAACAACAGGAAACAGATCAGCGGCGACGGAAAGTCGGACAAATGAAAGTTGATCGAGAACGAAAGGGACGCGTCAAAGATCGGTAAATCAGCCAGGACCGGGAAAAGCAACAGAAAACAGATCACCGGCAACAGAAAGTCGGATTTTGCACGATCACTTGGGATTTCCCGGGATGTGCTCCAACTAAGGACAGACGTCAGTCCTTTTAGAGTCTCAAATTGACTAGCAGAATAAGACAAATCGTTGCTTTAAACGTTGAGTGAATATCAGGACGAGATATTCTGGATGAATATAGGGAGGATCAGTGTTCAATTTGGCACAGAGGGTCCTGATCATGTAGCATTTGAAGAATGACGCAGGAACTTAAAGTTTTCACAGCGTCAAAATTGGCTCCCTCGCGAAATGACGTTCATGACAACCATTCAATTTCAATAACAAACAAAGCCAATAAACGCGAATGCCTCAAAATCGATCGCCAATCACAAATCACTTCGAAAAAAACATCAGATTTGGCATCACTCATAAACATAAAGCATTGTTCACATTTTCCTCCACCCCATGTGGCCTTCAACATTCACTGCATCATGCCCTGATTTATTCTATTTCTAGTTTCCACGTCTTTTCACTCATGATTACCCATCGCCAATGACAGCTAACCGATGACAGCTGTTTTTCGAAATGCATTTCGAAATACGATCTTGCACCTTGAATTGATCATAATTCTATATTTGTTCCAATGATTCGATCATTCAACCGAATTATGTGGTTTTTGTGAATTTATTTCGATTTTAATTTCATGAATGAAACTCACAAAATTTCACAAAAACTCTCCGCTCGGCGTCATCCCGCCTAAACGATCGTTTAATTCACACAACCGATGGGATCCTTTGATGATTAAATCATTTAGCGGTGTCTCCTCCCCGCACATGACGTAGTCGTAGCAAAGTTTTGTGTGCTTTTTTCTCACTTCTGGTTGTCAAACTGGTTTCAGCGGCGATGTGAGTCATACCTTTGGGGACATATGTCGGTGTGGGATCCGGTAGACAAGTTGCCGTCATCGTTTAGCACTATCTGTCAGTCAGTCAATTGCTTGGTGCGTTGGTTTTGTTTTTTTTTTCCTGATAGACTTTCTAAAGAGTTTGATTTCATTCGGGTAATGAGTAAGTCACGTTGTGACATCTCTAGCGGTGAGTTTTGACACAGTTTTCGGGCTGGTTTTTGATTAGTGAGTGATTGGAAGTGACGGGAAAATTTACACTTTCATTACGAGAGATAGGTCAGAAGTAGATCAGTGGGTTGTGGTTAAAAGGAGGGGAAGATGATGAAATTCAGAACAAAAAGAGACGCTTTTTTGACACTTCATCAACTGTAGTGTGGCCAGGACATAAGTCGCCTGCGTCAAACGTCAAATTTGACAGTCTTAAGAGTAAAATGAATCAAACCTTGACTTTTTAAGGGGAGGCGCCTACGTCAAACGTCAAATTTGACAGTCTTAAGGGTAAAATGGATCAAAACTTGGCTTTTTAAGGGTAGGCGCCTACGTCAAACGTCAAAGTTGACAGCCCTAATAATCAAATAAACCTTTTTGAATCAAAACTAGACTTTTTACGTGTGGACGCCTGTCCCAAACGTCAAAGTTTACAGTCTTAAAAGTAAAATGAATCAGAACTTGACTTTTTAAGTGCAGGCGCCTAAGTCAAACGTCAAAGTTGACAGTCCTAATAATCAAAGAAATCTTTTCGAATCAAAATTTGACTTTTTACATGTAGACGCCTGCCCCAAACGTCAAATTTGACAGTTCTACCAACAAAATAAAACATTTTCAAATCAAACTTGACTTTTTCCCCGTTTCCCTTCCAGCCACTGCATCAACCTCTCATCTCCCTATCCCCGACAAAGCAACAGCCCCTCAGACATGCTCCGATTCACTGGGTTTTTTTCTGGCGCCTAAGTCTAGTGATCGTGAAAAAATCCACTGAGTCACAATAGGAATGTTTACGAAACAGGAAACCGATCTTGGCCTTCCCCACTGAAAGGCGTGTTCTTTTCTGGGTTTACCTCGGGCAAGATTGTTTGAAGAATTTAAGGGCCCCCTTCGGTTTTTTTTTGCTTTCGTGTTTAATGAGTTTATAGCCCTTCTAAAGGTCAGATGAGTGGCTGTAGCGGATCTGGGCAGATGACCTTTGTTTGATGTGAAAACCATTACCGTCGGTTCTGTAAACATTAACGACTGGTGGTGGGAAATCGATGTGCCTTTATCTCAAAGATCAGGGTCAGAAATTTATGTGAAAGTTATGCTTAGACGCGACTGAGGCTGGGAATTGTTTGGTTGAATAGGAAAAGGGTCAAGTTTGCAATCAGAAGACAGGCCTTGGAGTGGACTTTGTTTAGAGTTTGGGTGTTTTAACGACCTCTGAAGGGGAATGGAATGGAATGAGATCAGGAAGGCGTTTGGAATACATCGCGATAAGATCAGGAAGGTTTTTGGAATACGTTGTGGAAGGGTGGACTGGCATAAGATCAGGAAGGTGTCTGGAATACGTCGTGGAGGGGTGGAATGGGATGAAATCGAGAAAATATTTAAAAGCGCTCAGAATACGTCAGGCAAAAAAATAGGAAAAACCTCAAAAATTGTCGTACTGAATGTCGTCCCTCTTCTGTCGTGTTGAACAGATCTAGACCTGAAGAGATATATTTTAATAGCCCCATCGTGTCCCATTTGCTCCCTACTGCCTGCCAATCAATACAGACTGGAGACGCCTATCCCAGTCGAAGATGAAGTGCCTCAAAAACATTTTCGAGTTGAAAAACTAACGCCCAAATCCGTCACCAAGCCCTCTGCCCTCTGAATTCCCTTTTCAACAATAAATCCCTCCCCAAGAGAACGCATTGCCTGTCCAAGTTTCCCCCTGATAAAGCGTACAACTTCAAGGTTGAAAACAAGTTGCAAAACTTCCACCCAGAAACAGGATTTCTGACCTCAACACGATCTCCGTATCAGTTTAAGTGTTTGTTTGTTTGTTTTTTGTTCGCACTTCTCATTTCCTCATTCATTGCGAACGGTGTCGTATACGTAACATTTTATTCTCCGCCACCCAATCCCACTCAGCACACACAGGGAGTTCGATTGTTCAATGGAAACTACTTTCGCCAATCGTCACCAGCAATCGCACGAAATCTTTGTGCCAAAACTGTGAACAGAACTGCCGCTGCTGCTGACTGACGCAGTCCCTAACTCTGACTTCGACTTTGAATTGCGTAAAGAACACGTTTCCCTTTCACCTCATCCGACCAACACACACTCACTCTCTCGCCCAGCTGCGATTGAAAACAAAACAAGCACCAGCAGCCCACCGCCCCACGTCGGGGCATCGCAGACATACCCACACTTCGGGTATCATTGATAACGAATCACACGGATCACACGATACACACAAAAGATAAACGATTTCGCCGAAATTTAGTTGATTTTTCGGTCAATCTTCACGCGCCACACCTCTCTGAGTGAGTCTCGCGTTTATCTCACCCACCGCCCGAACTGGTCGAGCTCAACCTTGACCGCGTGCAACGTCGTTTTGTTTGTTTGTTGCTTTCTGTGCGTCTTTTCGGGGGGTCGTCTGTCTGCCTCACGGCGAATTCAAAAACATCGCATGACCGACGCGAACCAAAAACGACTATGGAATCCGTTCGCACACGGGGACGGACACTTCAAAACCTCATAACTCACCGGCACAGAACGACTGTCTTAACGCAACTACGGTCCACCGCAGTCCACACTGACGAGCGAAAATAAAACAACTGATCGCGAGCGGCGGCAGTGCGAGCGAATTTCCCCCCTAAAACTGCTGGCAGTAGTCACGCCAAAACGCTGTGGAAACTATTTCAGCTGGTCGCTGTCTGTCGTAGTCATCGCGGCGAGCTGTGTTGTTGTGCGCCGCCGGGGACCGAGCAGCTTGACATTGGCCATCGCCAATAATAATTGCCGGGTGAGTGGATCCCTTCCACCTTCGGTGGCCCACAGCCGGTTTCTATGCTACCGAAACGCCATGCAGTTCATTTCCGGAAGGAGGACGGTTGAAGGCTGCGCAGCCGGAGGGACAAGACGGAAGACAGACAGCACTAGAGTGAGACACTGGCATTATTTATTGCTAATTAATAACTATGCGTGCGGTGTGCGTGTTCGAGTTGGAGTTATGTGCGTTTGACCTGAACAAATGTCAAGGTCACGCAACATTTGCTAATGGCCAGCGATTTGTTCGGAGCTACTTTTGCTGGGTTGGTTAAGAAGGAGGTGCTTGCGATGGAAATAAATGCTTGGGCGGAAGTGTCACGAGTGGCTGTTTGTTGCTCTACATTTGTCAGGAGGGAGTTTTGCACGTTTCATTTGAAGGACGGGAGTTGCTGATGCGAGAGATATGAAGTGGGTCCTTAATTGAAAAGGAAAAGTCATTTGTAACCTCTGACAATGACGTAGAGGGAAAATGGTGGATGGGGCAAGTTAACACGTTCGCGGACAGAGCGAAATACCGCTGAATTTTGTGGGTTTTGTTGGGACAGAGAATTTCAACTGCCCGCGAACGTGTTAATGCGACGTTTTTGCGATGTTTAAGACTGAACTGTCATGTCTCTCTGGAGACATACTCTGTGGAGTATATAGCCCCTTGTTACGCAGAGGATTTGGCCTCTTCTCTTCGCTTGTTTAATTGGGCCGCAGTATCTGAATAAGCCAAGTTAAACAGATGCTACGTTTTTGCGACGTTTATGAATGAACTGTCAGAGAACTCTCATGTCTCTCTGTAGACATACTCTGTGGCTGTTAACAATCCAGAGTTTTTGCTGGGGCTCTTTGTAAGACGGAGGGTTTGGCCTCTTCTCTTCGCTTGTGTTATAAGCCAAGTTAAACAGATGCGACGTTTCTGTGATGTTTAAGTCTGAACTGTCAGAGAACTGTCATGTCTTTCTGTAGACATACTTTGTAGCTCTTACCAATCCACAGTTTTTGCTGGAGCTCCTTGAAAAGCAGATGATTTGGGCTCTTTTCTTCGCTTGTTTAGTCTGTCTGCAGTATATTCTACAGAAAGACATGACAGTTCTTTGACAGTTCAGTCTTTAACTACCAAACTGTGAGCTAAGAAATTTCTGATTTTGCTCGCTAAAGTAAAGGTCCCCCACAATCTGCAACATTCAAGCCTTAAAACGAACACAAACCCGCTGTCAAAATCTGTCATTTAAGTCCAATCTCTCCACTCACAGGACAGCTGTCAAATTTCCACTAAAACGTTTTAATCTGTGCAGCACTTAATGATTGGTTGCTAAAATGAAGGTTCCTTGCAATCTGCAACACCTAAGCTTCAAAACGAACATAAAACAGCTGTCAAAATTCGTCATTTCATCCCTGTCACCTCAAAATCATTCCGCTGACAGGACAGCTGGACAGCTGTCAAATTTCCACCAAAATGCTCTCTGTGGCTGTTCACAGTTTTTGCTGGAGCTCCTTAAGTGGCAGAGGATTCAGGCAGAGCCTCTTCTCTTCGCTTGTTTAGTTGGACCACAGTATCTTCTACAGAAAGACATGACAGTTCTCTGACAGTTCAGCTTTAAACCGCCTGCCAAACTTTCCGCTAAGAAATTTCTGATCTCGCTTGCTCAAGTAAAGGTCCCTTACAATTTGTAACATCCAAGCTTCAAAATGAACATAAAGTTGTTGTCTGTCAAAATCCGTCATTTCATCCCTGTCACCTCAAAATCTCTCCACTGTCACGCCAGCTGTCACATTTCCCCCAAAATGCTTTCATCTCTGCTGCATTTAATAATTTTTCAATCGCAACATTTTCTAATTAAATTTATAAGCCAACAAATCAAGCAAAATTTATAAATAAATTGCTCACATGTTTCATTTCACATCGAGGCCCGCATCGAACAGTTTCAACGCCGAACACATCTGATGCTTGCAAAATATTTATAAATCGCATTTCACAGCGTGTCGGTCGTGTGACGGTGTCCAACCGCCGTTCTACTATGTCGAAGTGAATTATTTCTTCTTGCGGTAGATAAATAAATTATTCATTGCTTTTGGGGATATTGCAAAAAGATGAGTAAAAACAGTCTAGCCACTTTGTGCCAATCACTTGTGCTCCACCTCTCAGCTGACAGCTTTCTCATACACGTGCGGGGACAAACATTTGTCACTCAAGTTCACAGAGAACAAAAACGAAAAGAAAAGATGACACACGCCATGCCATTGATTGGAATTATTGGAGACTTTCGTGGGAAACGTCAATTAGTTGGGAAAAAAAACAAAACAAAACTCTCCAATCGAACTTTATGCAACACACACCGGAGCGTAATTACAGCAAGAGGCTGCACTCAATCATCAGACAGTGCATGGCGGCGTGGCGTGAAATAAATCAATAGGTGCTCCCAGTCGTTTTTGCTCTGTTCGATTCAATTAAATGTTTCATAAGGCGTTCTGTGTGGAATATGCCCCATCGATTGGGTTATTAATTGAAATTCCCCCATTGACTCTTGAGTGTGGGGTATAATTTATTTCATTTTTCGTTCGTTTTGAGGCGGGAATGGGGTGAAAAACAATTCTAACGGTGTTGTGCTACCGCTGTTGACCGTGAGTTAATTATAGGCGAAAATTTATTGCAAAATGACGTAATCGTATGGTGCGTAGAATTGAGGCTACGCTTTGGGGTATAACGGTAGAGAGCGAGAGAGGGTAAACAGTTGTGGAAAATTACTCAAAGGTGACGCTAAATGGCGGACTGAGTGAAGGTTGTTAAGGCCTAGTTGATTTGAATTATGTGCATACTTAGACTTTGGAGGCCAAAGCCCTTTTGTGGTGGCACAGGAACGATGAGTTTTGATGATAGGGTGGATGGGATTTGTTGAAATTCGAAGTTTGAGAATTTTTGACAGATCTGAAATTTGGCGGATCAGAAATTTGACAGTTTTGAAGATAACAAAAGGGAAATTCGAGCAGACTGGGTGGCTCATTGGCCAACTTTGAGTTCTGAACACATTTTTAGTTTTGATAAATCTGACGGATAATTTTACGGATTAGAAATATGACAGATCTGAAGTTTGACAGATCAGAAATTTGGCAGATCAGAAATCTGATAGATCGGAAATTTGACAGACTAGACATTATCAGAAATTTGGCAGACCAGAATTTGAACGGATCGGAAATTTGGCAGATCAGAAATAGTGGCAGATCAGAAATTTGACAGATCAGAAATTTGGCAGATCGGAAATTTGACAGATCAGAAATTTGGCAGACCACAATTTGGACGGATCAGAAATTTGGCAGACCAGAATTTGGACGGATCAGAAATTTTGCAGACCAGAATTTGGACGGATCGAAAATTTGACAGATTTAACGATGACAGAAGCGAAGTTCGACCAGATTAAGTGGTTCATTGGGCAACTTTAACTTCTGGACAGCTGCTTAAATCTGTAGAGACCTCAGCTAGCAGCAAGAACTTAGTTGGGAACATCCGAAAACCTTCTTCGATGGCGCTACAGTCTGATATGGACCTGGGCCTCAACCAACAAGACTCTCCAGATGACGCGATGCTTACCCAGCTGCCTCCTTTTTCGCACGCCAAGTCGGCTGAGATCCCTCCTCACTTATGTGCGCCAGCGGTTTCGTGGGCGTCCTGTATTGAGTTGTCCCATGGGGTCTTCCCGACAGCCTTGACTGATCTCTAAGAGATCTAGTGTCAAACGAACCATTCGTGTACCCAAAATAAATCAACCTGATTGCGCGCATAAGACCGAAAGCGGAAGCGAATTGACGTCTATCCCTTAAAGAGCGGCATAAGTTCCTCTCAATCCTCAGATCAAAGCGGACGATGTAAACACTTCTAATAGCCTGCGGCAAAGTGACTGCTCCACATCCCCCCCATCTCACAATTCCTACACGTGCTCTTACATGCTCGTTCAACAGGCTCTAATCCAATTAAATCCGTATTCAATCCCATAATAATCTCATCATTGAATGACGTCAAGCACGAGTGGCAAGCCGGATCTCCAGCGAAAAAGAGATTTCTGCCCTCACCGTACTGGACAATCTGACAGACGACGAAAAAAAAAAACACGCTGCCCCGTCCAGCACGATTCTGTCAATCTGCAAGAGAGATTTCTATTGTCTCTTGCCAACAATGAGTGCCACTGATTCCATGGCCCCCCTCTCTCTCACACACAAGAGCGTTAGCTAATGAACTGAAATTGCAATCATTAGGCCCGCTCATACAGTATCTTCCTCCATTGATGGTCAATGATTTAGCGGCGAGATCCAATGATGATCTTAATGGACGACTGACGAGCGCGAGTGGTATGTGCGGCGTTTGAGTTAATCAGAGCGCGCATCGGCCGACCATACGGTTTCATTGCATCGACTAGGGCATCAGCGATGCGTCAAAACCGAAGGCGCGCACACACACGGACACCAGCACGCACGCAGAGCAAGTGCCACTTAGACGCGAGATTCTATTTTCGAGCGGCACATAATCGAGGACCGAAGCGTTTGTCGATTATGACAAACGCGGTCGAGAGAACTAATGGCGCCAATGGATGAGGCGAAAGAGATTTGAAAGCTTTTTGGGTTAATGGACGGGAACGCGTAAATTTGACTCGCACTTCCTTGACACACTTCGCGCGTTTGATTCACGCGCTGACTCACAGAACGCTCCGTCCGAACCGAGCGATTCTAGTTCTTTTGCAAACGGGTTTGGTTACTAACTACCCAATCGAACACACGCACGCAGCTGGCTTATTGACGTGCGGGGCTACATTCGAGCTAAACAAGGTCATTGTCAAGTTTCTTCAGCCACAATAGAGACGCCAAAAACTGGTTCCCCTCTCGCGTTGCGGTGTAAGTCTTCTATTATCATGCACCGGCGGTGATGTGGTGGTACCTACTTGAGAGCGACTTAAAATACATCACCGCGCTTGTGTGTGAAGTCAGTTTTCAAGTTTGGTTTGATTTGATGGCGTTCTCTGTGACAGTTCAAGTGATCATTTGAAACCGCCGAGATGTCAATTGAATGTCAATTGACGGCACAGAAAGAGACGCGACAAAAAAAAAACAATCCGGTAGTTAAATTGTGTCAAATTGATTGCGATTGCATTGTGACGCTGACAGGCGCTTGCTTGGGCAGGCATTTAAGAGCGGGTTTTTTTTGTCTTTCAAGTTGCTTAGGGCGGTGTATGTCATCAGGTTTGTCAAGGTGATGTAATGTTGACTGTCGACCCACACTCGATGGCTGCGAAAACAGTCATTACGGGTTTGTTGGTTTTTTTGAAAACTCAGCAGCGGAGGTTGGAGCGGTTTTTTTTCTAAAATGTGATCGGACAGTTTGAAGGAGAAGGCAGTAGCGTGCTTGGACGTCAATTCCACAGTCAAAATTTGTCCAAAGGAATAACTTGTTGACGCAAGACTCTATCGATGATCAGGTTAATCAGGTCCCACGATCGATGACTTCAACGTTCAATGAAATGGCAAAACAGTCTGCTTGCTTTGACCGTTCTTCAAGTTTGTTTGACGATTCTTCAACCGCGATCAGTGATCTTCAGCGTCACCGATTCTGATGAGGACCAGAGATCTTCAGTGCCACCGATCCTGATGAGGATCAGTGATCTTCAGATTGACGATCAATGATCTTCTGCGCCACCGATCCTGAAGCCGATCTTCAGCGTTACCGATTCTGATGACGATCAGTGAACCTAAGCGTCACCGATCTTTAACTTCACCGATTCTGAGGACGATCAGTGATCTTCAGTATCACCGATCCTGATGAGGATCAGTGATCTTCAGATTGACGATCAATGATCTTCTGCGCCACCGATCCTGAAGCCGATCTTCAGCGTTACCGATTCTGATGACGATCAGTGAACCTAAGCGTCACCGATCTTTAACTTCACCGATTCTGAGGACGATCAGTGATCTTCAGTATCACCGATCCTGATGAGGATCAGTGATCTTCAGATTGACGATCAATGATCTTCTGCGCCACCGATCCTGAAGCCGATCTTCAGCGTTACCGATTCTGATGACGATCAGTGAACCTAAGCGTCACCGATCTTTAACTTCACCGATTCTGAGGACGATCAGTGATCTTCAGTATCACCGATCCTGATGAGGATCAGTGATCTTCAGATTGACGATCAATGATCTTCTGCGCCACCGATCCTGAAGCCGATCTTCAGCGTTACCGATTCTGATGACGATCAGTGAACCTAAGCGTCACCGATCTTTAACTTCACCGATTCTGAGGACGATCAGTGATCTTCAGTATCACCGATCCTGATGAGGATCAGTGATCTTCAGATTGACGATCAATGATCTTCTGCGCCACCGATCCTGAAGCCGATCTTCAGCGTTACCGATTCTGATGACGATCAGTGAACCTAAGCGTCACCGATCTTTAACTTCACCGATTCTGAGGACGATCAGTGATCTTCAGTATCACCGATCCTGATGAGGATCAGTGATCTTCAGATTGACGATCAATGATCTTCTGCGCCACCGATCCTGAAGCCGATCTTCAGCGTTACCGATTCTGATGACGATCAGTGAACCTAAGCGTCACCGATCTTTAACTTCACCGATTCTGAGGACGATCAGTGATCTTCAGTATCACCGATCCTGATGACGATCATTGATCTTCAGCGTCACCGATGCTGATGGCGAACTATTGAATGAATGCGACGCTTCACGCTTGACAATTCTTGAAGCGCGATCAGGGATCTTTAGCGCCACCGTTCTTGATGACGATTATCTTCAGGGCCACCGATCTTGATGGCGAACAAACTGAATAAATGACATGCGTCGGCGATCGATCGGTTGGGATGAAGATGGAAGGTTTTAGAAGCCTCGTCTTGATTTTAAGACTCAATTTTGTCTAGACGCTTAGTGTCCTAGATCCACACGCAAACCGAAACCGCCTTCCCTTGTCACTGATCATCCAGAAATCAAAGAAAGCTTAAAACTCCCATCACTCATCTTCCATGTCCTAAATAGTTGAACACAAAAACCACAACAAAATGCGAAACAAGTTATTCAAATATCTCCCCCTCGTATTTGCGTCAAAGCATATCCGCCAGCCATTTGTGAAGGCGTCAAGACACCACCACCACCACCGACAACATCATCGAACACCAAACTACAATGAAACTGCGGCTGCGATAGATATAAATAGTTTCTATGCACAAACACGTCAATTAATCGTATCTTCCCGGTCGCAGTCGACAGAGGGCGAGGTGCAAACGGCAGGTGTTCAAATGCGGTGCACAGCTCTACAAATCCACGTGCCGCCCCCTCGCCCACCTTCAGAGCAGCAGCATGTAAACAACATTCACTTGTTATTGCAAAGGATTTGCATTCACTGTTTACTCGTCATTAGTTATCCACTGTACGCTGACCGATTTCCTGGTAGAGAACCGCTCGTACACCATCTCCCACATCACCTGCCGCCGCGGCGAGCCCCTTAGATCATTCCTAGGTACAGTTTATTGTATCGCTGGCCTCGGAACGGGCATCGGATGTTGTTTGGACTCGTGATTCTCGAAGACCATAAAACATGTTTACATTGATCTTGAATAATGGTCGACCCGAATGAATGAAGGCGGGTGATTCTGTGGTGGGTGTTTGGCTTCTTTTTTTGGGAGGGACTTCAGAGGGACACCAGTTTTTTTTATTTATTCTCGAGATTAAATGGAAATTTATGGTTTAATTGATTTCACTTTCTTCTTGAAAAGAGAATTCCCTTTTCATTTATTCAGTCGAAGGTTGAAGTGTTTATTGGTTTGCGGTTTCTCTTGGAGAATGTGGCTCAAGGTCGAGGCAAAAAGAATGACTCGGTCTCGAAGGGGATAGAGGCTTAGCAACGAATGTCGAGTTTAAGGCGATTTTTGAAGAAAGGACGACAAGGAATCGGTGGATTAGTAGAAAACTGGTGTCTTAGGAAAGGGCGTTGCCAGATGGATGGAGTTTTTAGCAAATTCCTGCATGAAGATAGAATCTTAGGGAAGAGCGTTACCAGATGGATGGAGTTTTGAGGAAATTTCTTTATAAAGTTAGAATCTTAAGGAAGGGCATTGCTAGAGCGGTGGTGTTTTTAGCAAATTGCTGCATCAAGTTGGTATCTTAGGGAAGGGCGTTGCTGCATAAAGTGAGAATCTTAAGGAAGGGCGTTGCCAGATCGATGGAGTTTTCAGTAAATTTCCGGATCAAGTTAGGGACTTAAGGAAGGGCGTTGCGAGATCAAGGAAATTGCTGCATCAAGTTAGAATCTTAAGGGAGAGCGTTGCCAGATCGGTGGAGTTTTCAGCAAATTGCTGTGTCAAATCAGAGTCTTAGGGAAGAGCGCGGAAAGAATTTTAAGGAAAGGCGTTGCCAGATTGTTGGAGTTTTTAGCAAATTTCTGCATCAAGTTGGTATCTCAGGGAAGGGCGTTGCCAGGTCGATGGAGTTTTTAGCAAATTGCTGCATCAAGTTCGAACCTTAAGGAAGGGCGTTGCCAGATCGACGGAATTTCAGCAAATTGCTGCATCAAGTTGGTATCTTGGGAAGGGGCGTTGCCAGATTGATGGAGTTTTTAGCAAACTTCTGTATCAAGTGAGAATTTTAAGGAAGGGCGTTGCCAGATCGATGATCGATGGAATTAAATAGAGTCTTTAGTAAATTGCTACATAAAGTTAGTATCTTACAGAAGGGCGTTGCCAAACCGCAAATTTTTGGCAAATTGATGTATCAAGTTAGAATTTTAGGGAAGAGCGTTGCCAGATCGATGCAGTTTTAAGGAAGTTGGTGCATTAAGTCAGAATCTTAAGGAAGAGCGTTGCCAGATCGATTTAATTTAATAGTTTTTAGCAAATTTCTGTATCAGTTCACTATTTTATTGAAGGGCGTTGCCAAACCGCAAATTTTTAGCAAATTGATGTATCAAGTTAGTATCTTATGGAAGATCGTTGCCAGGTCGATGGAATTTAACAGAGATTTTAGCAAAATTGCTGTGTCAAAAAGGTATCTCAGCTTACCCGACGTAATGAGGGTCTCAGTGACACCTTGTTGTCGGAGACACATTTCCAGTAAATCATAGTGAATCTTTAAGCTAATCTGCGACCAAAAAAGTTGAAGAATTACTGACAAAACATTTTTTAAACCCAACATCCCTGAGACTGTAGCCTTTTTTCCATCAAATTCGCAAAACAAACAAAGTCCCGTCCCGTCGAGCGCAGATTCGCTCTAAAAACCAAACAAATCAACAGCAATGTCCTTTCCAACCGTTGATTGAAAGTAACAATTACAAATTCAAAAACAATATTTATATCTCATCGTGTATCCCATTATTTGAATTCAATTATCGTTCCACTAAACCCCCGCATGACTTTCAATTAGTTGTGCAATCTTCCCCCCATCTCATCGTCGACATTCAGCCTCATCCAGCCTCATCCGTGCCACGGAGAACATAGAAAACAATTCATGCCACTGTACACCAAGTCAGAGATACAAATATTTAATTAATTCAAAACGAAATGTGAAATGAGACATGCTAGAGTGCTGCTGCTGCTGCTGCTGGTGGTGGTGGTGGTGGTGGACTGAGCGAAAATCAAATGTCACAGGTCGGACCTTGACTGCGAAACTGAGGGGTGACAGAAGAATGCGGAGACCGACTGCATCCAACTGTGATGCAGTACAATTCCACAGAAGCATGCTGCAACTGATGACACCAATAACGCCGTCGTCACACAGACGAGAGGAGACATGGCAGAGCATCAGCACAGCGAATGTGACTCTCGAGTGACTAGGCCCCCCGTGATTAGTAGACCGTGCGGGAATCCGATGGGGTTCCAGAGGAGAGTGTCACTTAAATGTGTGTACGAGGGCTGCATGGTAATTGATTTAGATTTAATTTTTGTTTCTATTTTCCATCCCCCTTTCACCCCTGGGGTGTTTTTTTTCCAGTTTCATTAGCGATTCATTGCAGCGAATGTCGATGACATGATGTAGTTGCCGGAGATGGTGTCGCTGATGTCAGCGGAATCGGTGCTGGTAACTCATCATTCGAACCAAGTGCTGGGAGTAGTTGGGTGAAATTCAGAGATCGGGCTGTGGTTCAGAAGGTGACCGAAAGAACTTCTTGGAGCGAGGAATGGAAATGAATCCGCGTTCCAAAGATCCAAAGTCCACTTGAGGTTCCTCAAAAGTGCGCGCCCAAGTTCAAGATTGAAATAATTGATTACATCATTTCGCATTCCAAATTCATTGCATGGAACTGCTTGTTCGAAAAATAAATACAATTTTTAGACCGCGAGGCGAATTAATGCTTTTATCGCAAAGTTCCCACGCGTTCAGCCTTCAACACTCGCTGCTCCACTGTTTCCTTATCACTCCTGATTTGCTGTAGAATGCTTTACACATGTTTGCCCAAGGCTTTGAAAGAGGTCTTCGGGCGTTTGGTTGACTTAAGCGGTGGCAAGTGCTGATTAGAACATGGTTTCGAAATTCTTTCGTTCTGATAGCTGAGGTCGGTGGGACTGTGTGAAGGCTCGAGAAGGGGAGCCATGCAAAAGAGTCGATTGAATTGAATGATATGGGGCCAAAAAACGTGATTTCTGTCCTGAGATATGAGCAAGAATTTTTGGGCATTTTTGGGCACTTTTTGATACGAAAGCTTGACGAAGAGGAAATTGAAGGTGTTTAAAAATAAATGCCAAGTCAGTGGCATTCGGGGAATTCAAATGAGTTCGACTTTGGGTTAAACGTGATGGAATATGTGACTTCTCTTTTTATTCCCATTCTGAGACTCTGAGGAGACTTGCTTGGATCGGGTGGAAAACTGAAAACTGACGGCGCTCGGTTAGGTTAGAGGGCTGCTAGTGAATCCACCACTTAGAGCATGTTGGTCCATTGTGCTGACGGTGCTGCAGCTCATCCACCGAACCAAGGCTTTGAACAAATCAATGTTTGAGCTGATCACAGATTTTCTCGAATCAAGTCTCCTGTTGTGTGGAAACTTCCTCGTCCTGTTCTCATTTGATGATTTCAAAAATTGAATTCAATTTGCTCAACATTCTCCCTTTCCTGACACACATTTCCAACGAGCAAAGGTCGTCCTAAAGGTCAAACTATCTCCTCCCCCTATGAGCCCTGCAAACTCATTGCGAAGTAAAATTCCTCCCTCAGGCAATGGGGCCCCATCCACCATTACCCTTCCCCTCAGTGTCTCTCCCTGCCATGCATAGTTTAACACCAAAAGGAATAACGTGCAACCAATCTCTCACGGGAGAGAGACAACCCCCACAAGTCGACTCCCACAAAAAAATAAATTTTAACGTTTTCGCTAAGCGACTGTGCCTCGGAGGCGCCTCCCCCTCACACACACACACAGTCACACTCTGCCGCCTGTCTGAAGGTAATTTCCTTTCCGCCTTCATTATCCGTTTTCGGCTCAAATTGTTTGTCTAGCCCCCTCGGGTGGTGGGCACACCGCACACACTCCCCAGAGAGTACTTAACCCCCAAATGCATTAGTCGAGAGAATAAATTTCCTGAATCCTGTGGTCAACTCTGGCGGCACCTCCGCGCAGGGGGCAATGTCTTCGTCTCAAGCGCACCGAGCCTGAGACACCCCGTGCCGTCCTGTCGGGTGATTTGTTAAGGTCAATGGAATTTCCAAATTGAATGGTAACGTATGACTTTCGAGTGGCGGGCTGGGCAGGGGATGACGCAAATGGGAGGGAATGTTTTCGCAGATGGAGATGGACGCACTGCGAAGTGAAATTGTGTGGAAAATTGGGTAATTTCCGAAATTATGCGCCGTCGTCGATGGGTGACAGACGTAACGTCGATTTTTTGTTCGCCGGAGAGCTCTGCGAAGCGGTGATATGGTTTTGGGCGCAGATAAACATCTCGATATGGTCTTAATGATTCTTTTAACTGAAGCTTATTATGTGCGTAGTTGGGTTTTGGTTTTTTTTTTTGCAGTCACGGTGAATTAGGGAGCGGTTTGATGGTGGGGAAGATTGTAAGTGACGGTTGGCAGATGCGGAGAATTCACTCGGAGTTGCTCATGTGGAAACCAGGGATGTCCTTGAAGGAAGTTTTCAGAAGTTGGAGACTTTTAATTTCTTGGGGAGGACAAGATGCATGTTCTGTCAGGTTCGGAGGCGTGCAGACTAAAGAAAGGCTTTGAGGGAACCCTTGAAGGACTGCCGATAAGGCAAGTGTCAGCGAGAGCAGTCTCATTCCCATCCTCCGTCAAATAAAGGCGTTGGCTCTATCGTGCTGTCAGGTATTAACATCTTGCCTTGATTGCTGTTCACGGTATGTGAGCTTAAAGACAGCGTACGGGCCTAGAGTCTGCTAAGGCAGCGGCTTGGGCCTGGAGTCAGCTGAGACCGCGGCAGCGGCTCGAGCTTGGAGTCAGCTGAGGCAACGGCAGCGGCAGCGGCTCGGGCAGCGACAGCGGCTTGGGCTTGGAGTCAGCTGAGGCAACGGCAGCGGCAGCGGCTTGGGCTTGGAGTCAGCTGAGACCGCGGCAGCGGCTCGAGCTTGGAGTCAGCTGAGGCAACGGCAGCGGCAGCGGCTCGGGCTTGGAGTCAGCTGAGGCCGCGGCAGCGGCTTGGGCTTGGGGTCAGCTGAGGCAGCGGCTTGAGCTTGGAGTCAGCTGAGGCAGCGGCAGCGGCTTGGGGCTGGAGTCAGCTGAGGCAGCGGCAGCGGCTTATGCTTGGAGTCAGCTGAGGCAGCGGCAGCGGCTTGGGCTTGGGGTCAGCTGAGGCAGCGACAGCGGCTTGGGCTTGGAGTCAGCTGAGGCAACGGCAGCGGCAGCGGCTTGGGCTTGGAGTCAGCTGAGGCAACGGCAGCGGCAGCGGCTTGGGCTTGGAGTCAGCTGAGGCAGCGACAGCGGCTCGGGCTTGGTGTCAACTGAGGCACCGGCAGCGGCTTGGGCTTGGAGTCAGCTGAGGCAGCGGCAGCAGCAGCGGCTTGGGCTTGGAGTCAGCTAAGGCAACGGCAGGGGCTTGGGCTTGGGCTTGAAGTCAGATGAGGCTGCCGCAGCGGCTTGGGCCTGAAGTCAGCTGAGGCAGCGGCAGCGGCTTGGGCCTGGAGTCAGCTGAGGCAGTGGCAGCGACAGCGGCTTGGGCTTGGAGTCAGCTGAGGCAGCGGCAGCGGCTTGGGTTTGGAGTCAGCTGAGGCCGTGGCAGCGGCTCGGGCTTGGAGTCAGCTGAGGCCGCGGCATCGGCTCGCGCTTGGAATCAGCTCAGGCAGCGACAGCGGCTTAGGCTTGGAGTCAGCTGAGGCAGCGGCAGCGGCTTGGGCTTGGAGTCGGCTGAAGCAGCGGCAGCGGCTTGGGCTTGGAGTCAGCTGAGGCAGCGTATGGGCTTGGGCTTAGAGTCAGTTTCTTTTGTTGAAAAAGAACTTATACCCTTATGCGGGTTTTACACGAGCAATTCTTGAACAATTCGTTGCTATGCATTTGCTCTCTCCTGACGGTGTCGTGGAAGAGTGAGATAGAAACAGAAAAAATTGGGAAAATTAAGGCAACCGCAGAGGAGAATGACAGATAGTTGAAGCAACCGAAATTCTCGTGTAAAATCCGCCTATTTCCTCTTCTTCTGATGACGCTACAGTCCGAGGTCGACTTGGGCTTAACTTCTTAGCTCCCACTCATGTTGTGCGTGCTAAAGACGACTGCATGGCGCAGTTGGTTAAGTGCCTGCCCCAAGTTAGAGGGGTCCCAGGTTCGAATCCCAGTGAAAGCAAAGTTAATACCTTACCTGTGTGTGCTACTGTCCCCTCACGAGTGGAAGGAAGCTACAGTTTAATGGAGACTCCGAGTGGAGAGATTTAAAACCTTTTTCTGGACAGACAACCCGCCTTAATCAAGCATAAAGAAGCAGCGTGGTTTATGACGGAGCAACTTCTCCCTAATCAACCTTTTTTCCCCTTTTTCCTCTTCCTCCTAGTCCTTCCAAATGCTGACACAATTTTGTCCACTCCGCCAGGCATCAAGAGCCCTTCGAGTCTCGACGACGAAGACAAGAAACCCGCTGATCTCATCCATCAAAATCCGCTGCATCAAATATTTCCCAAAAAGTTGTGGCAAATCATTCCCCCCCTCCATTCCACACAAAACTCTATCACATTTTGGCACAATTTCACATATATTCCAAAAAGTTTGACATGTTTACCTGATCGAGCGTATCGCCAGCCACATGAAAGAGTCACGAACGGCCGTGCCCGCAGTTGCCTGCCTGATTGCCTGCTGCCAGGCTTACGTCGATTCACCGAAAGCATCTCGCACATCTGTCATCGGGGGCGGCGAGAGATGAGATAATCATCGCCAAGTCGTTGACTGAATTGGAACACCATTTTTTTCTGCTTTTTTTCGTTCGTTAGTGTAAATATTGAAATTGGAAATCAAGTCATGCCTTATTGCCTACACCGCGCAGCGCAAGATACACAGATACACGCGGCGATGCAAAGAAGTTTCAAAATGACACAAGCTGTGCCGTCAGAAGAGTATTTTTCGCTTGAATGTGTGTTACTTATTGGTAATGCGGTGATAATTTATTGCACTACTCGTGGGCGGCTCGAAGGAGAGGGTTATTTTTAAGATAAGACGCGGCATTTAAAATTTACGATCGACCCATAAATGTGCGTTAAGATCTTAGTACGCTACACATGAGCGAGTGAAGTCAGCGCGCTCACGATTCGATCATCGTTTGATGACATTTGACAGATTGTTTTCGCGAGGTGTCAGATGTGAGTGATGCAAGAATCGAACACACCTAAGGTCAAGGTTTTGAATCCACTGGCAGAACGACATCATCTCTTGTGCCCAAGTGGAGGGAAATGAGATAACTTGAATGGGGTATATTTCACCACTCTCGTTTTTAACTATCATGCCCCAATTATTCTGCGTTGCTACATCACGGGCGTCCATTGTGCCTGGAGTAGGCCAGCTGGCAATTACCGTTGAGGACAACAAAAAACCTTGGAGCAGCTGGAGGAGAATGGAAGAAGAGATTTCTATCTCGGCGGATCCTTGTCCCTTTTTCTCTCCCTGGTTTCAATTACCAGTGGGTCCCTAATTTGATCTGTAATGGAATTTAAATGTTAAGTGCTTTGAAGTGACTAATTTTTCGGGTTTTTTAACAGCAGTCAAGTGGGAGAAGGGAGCCAAGTGCTTTTTAATGGAAATTCATGCTTAGTTTCCGTTAAAGCGACTGTGTCTCCCTCCGTTGTTTCTGCCTGTTCTGCTGATTGCGTGGAGAGTCGCAAAGTGTCAAATTATGACAGGAGTTGGTTTTCAATGGACGGTAGATGGTCTTGAGTTACTTTTCGATTTTTGGGCTTCATCCACGTCTGACCATAGTCCAGTAGACTTTTCAGATATCAAACTTTGACATTTGGCGATGGAAATCTCTCCACTCTGTCAAGGAAATGTAAGTCTCCAAATCTTCAGTTGAGTTTCTTCTAGAATTTTGGACTTCATTCACATCTTACCATATTCCCGTAGGCTTACGCGATATCAAACTTTGACATTTGGCGATGGAAAACTCTCCATTCTGTCAAATAAATGAAATTCTCCAAATCCTCAAGTGAGTTACTTCCCGACTTTCGGACTTCATCCACGTCTGACCATAGTCACCGTAAGGCATCAAATTGTAGTTCAGTAAAGACAGGATTTTAGATTTTTGGCATTTGGCGATGGAAATGTCTCCATTCTGTCGTGGAAATGAAATTCTCCAAATCTTCAGTTCGGCTATTTCCAGAATTTCAGACTTCACGTCTGACCATAGTCCTTTGGTTTCAGTGAAGTCAGGACTTTCAATCTTTGACATTTGGCGATGGAAATCTCTCCATTCTGTCAAGGAAATGTAAGTCTCCAAATCTTCAGTTGAGTTACTTCTCGACTCTCGGATTTCATCCTCGTCTGTCTATAGTGCCGTAGGCTTGTCCGGCATTAGCGATAGGCATCAAATTGTAGTTCATTGAAGTCAAGATTTGCAATCTTTGACATGTCTCCATTCTGTCAAGAATTCTCCACACCCGCAGTTGTGCTATTTCCCAAATTTCGGACTTCATCCACGTCTGACCATAGTTCCGTAGTTCCCTCATCAAGTTACATTGCAGTGGGGAAAAGGTGCACTCTTTGACATCTGTCACTGAAAATGTCTCCACTTTGCCATGGAAAGGAAATTCCCAAACATCTCAGACTGAATGCCTTCCATTGATCTTGTGGAAAGCAAAAACCGAGAGACGTTGATGAGGATGCTTGACAAAGTGTTGAAAAGTCTGAGAATTTGGAGAATTTCAATGACAGAATGGAGACATTTTTAGTGTCAGAGTCTTAAAAGTGACAATCCACTCTCGATTTTTTTTTAAAACCTTCTTGTTGATCTAAGAGGCAATAACCAGGAACTACCGAAGTAAGCACCGTGATTAATTGCCCATAAATCCTGACATCCTTCACGAGAAACTCTCCGCACAGGAAATCTTTTGAAACAACATGACGACTGAAGAGATATCACATCCATTTCCAAATGACAACGGCCGGGTTATCGCCTGAGCAAACAACTTAACAACTATCCAAGCCATTTGAACGATTCCTGTTTCATTTTACATCCCTTCAAAACCTGCTGTCTTATTATAGTTGACAACCATTAAGCTCCTTTATGACCCTTTCAAAGCGCCATCACTTTGGTCACCCAGCATTGAATTCCGATTACATCTCTCACCCTCCTTCCTGTGCAGCAGATATCCACTTCCAATTGTCACTTCATTCGGCCAATAAAACTGAAGTTCGTTTAAATTTAATTACGCACCGTCGTTTTGCAATGCAAACACCTTTCTGAAAGTATCTCCATTAAATCATGAATTTCATGAAATCAAATCCATAAAACCGTCGTAAACTCTCATTGAAACACACGCGCATATCCTCGTTTCAAGAAGGAAACAGTACGGAAATCATTTGAGAACAACTCTCATTCCAGTCAAAGTCTCCACATTAAAGTTTCGGAACACATCCCTGTTTGATCGTTGAATGTCCTTGCCCGGTGACGTTTGTTTTTGTGCGTCGAATACGCACAGTGGCGGGGAGGGACTGCTTGAATATATGAATTTGAATTTGTGCGTGAACTCTATTGCCGAGTGCTTCATGTTTTACTGCCGCGGGGTAGGAGGAGTGGAGACTTTTATTGCACGATGTGTTCGCTTGTGCTTGTGCCTGCGAGGGAGGGAATTAAAAACACCTGATGATGGCATTAAAACGGTGGAAGTTGAAATGTAACACATATGCCATCGTCGAGGATACATTTTTAACCATGTTCCTGTTTGAGGAAAGTTTTGACATTTGATTCTTGCGTCAGTTTGGCGGTGTTACAGAGGATTTTGAAGAAGGGTGGACTATGAATGCATTGTTACTAGGCCTGAGGAGACCGCGCAGATGTCAAAGGAACAGACGGAAACTCCAAAATGCTTATAAAACATCGCCCCTTCTTGAGATCACACTACAGCCCAATTTTTCGAACTCTCCCTGGCCGTATTCCTTTATTAATTTCAATATTTCTATGTCACTGGGCATTTTTTTTTACCAAATTTTGCACAAATTCATTGAGGTCCGCTTTAATCGTAAGCGTCTTCATCGTCTGTTCCTTTATTCCTTCTTCTTCTTTCTTCTTCTTAAGGCGCTTCAGTCCGCCGTGGACCTGGGCCTCATCCTTTATTCCACAAGCTTGAAATCGAAGATGCCTCGAAAAACATAAAAATTTGCAAGCAAATCCTCAAGAGTCCCTTTTCCCTTTGCCCAACCTTCAAAACTCAAAATCAACTCAATTACACCTTACATCTGATTTACATTTCCTCCAAATTTTTCAAGAACATCGTAACGCCTCAAAATATCACTCCTGGCAACACCACAGTTTGACAGATGAACAAATCCCTGCTGCATTTCAATGAAAACCAATGAAATACTCCCCTTTTTCAACAAAAAACCACGTCGAATCCATCCTAAAACAATCCCCATACCCCATCAGCCACTTTCCCCCTCATTTCCCTCGTCAAATGATGGAAAACATTTCCTCAGAAGTGTCACTCAATTTGCATCAACCCCAAGCATTGCCAGAAAAGCAAGAATTCTTGTGTTTCTTGTCGATTTCAATGAATTCACCTGACGTCATCAAAAATTAAAAATTCAATTTTCTCCAATTTTCTTTGATTCCCAACCAAATTTTGGACTGAATTACCTCTAATTTTCATTTTCACACTCAGCCCCATGCATTTGAGGTGAAAATTCTGTCCAAAACACAGAAAATCGACTTTTCAGAAAATGACACTCTTCACACGAAAAAATGCAGTCAACTCATAACACAACTGGGTCGCATTTTTTCGTTGAAAATGAACGAACTTTCGTCGAAGTCGATTTGATGATTAGAAAATTTTGTGAGTTGAATTTCTCGATAATTAGGACGAATTAAAGGATGTGGAATATCAGAATGGAAAGGAAATTGAATGTAGATGTGAAATGAGGTATGATTTTGTAACGGGAGTGCCGTAGTTGGTTTTTAGAGGGGAAATTCGGGCGATCGCATGAAATGTGTGATTTTTGGAAAACATGATCTTTTCTGAAACGATTTTCTCAAGCGTTAGGCTAAATTGAATAATGTGGGATATCAGTGTGGGAAGGAAATTCAATGTGGAAGCGGAATAAGGCATGCTTTTGTAACAGGAGTGTCGTGGTTGATTATTTGGAGGCGGGGTTCGGGAGAAAATACTTTGTCGCATGAAAGGTATGATCTTGGACGACATGATGTTTTCGAAAACGATTTTCTCGAGAGTTTGGAGGAATTGGAGGATGGGGGATATCAGAATGGAAAGGGAATTGAATGGAGAAGCGTAATAAGGCGAAATTTTATAACGGGAGTGACTTGGTTGATGATTTAGAAGCAAAGCTCGGAAGGTCCTACTTTGTCCCATGAAATTGAGGTATTGGAGAGGATCTAGGAAGCATTTTATGACAAATTGTCTTGAAGATTAGGCCTCATTGCTAGGCAATGACAAATATGACGAAAGAATTTCGTAAATTCCTGTTTCAAGTTGATGTCTTAGCACGTAGAACTTTTCTCTCGAAGAGACCAGAAGCTTCTTCATCCGCCTTCTTCAAAATACCCAACAAATTACCATCATCATCTCCGAAATGCGATCTATTTGATGACACATCGCTTCGCAATGTCCATCATTTGCAAGCCAAGAAATCTCTCATGACTCAGCTCGAACTGACCACTGCCATCCATTCTCATCTTTTTCAAGAAAAACCAATTCTTTTCCCGACGCATGATCATCACTTTTGCACAAATGACGAATTTCCTTCTCGACACATGACAAATTCCTCGACACACTTGAGTGGCGCATACGTAATTGGAAATTCAAACAATCCGCGAGCATCTATTTTTGAAAAACATCGCATATTTTCAAAAACAAAAGCGAACAGCATTCTCCTCGAACCGCCAACAAAATTTCCAATTCAAAAACGAAAAAAATACTTAATCTCTTGTGTGATTATCACATTTTTAATCAAACTCATTCAACATCACACCACGCCCCCTTTGTTCGTTGTCAGATGTTCGAGACTGTGGCGGGGGCGGGGGAGGTTGGGCAAATAAATTAATCTTAAGGCTTACGTAAGACGTTTATAGTGGCAAATGAAAAATAGATTGAACGCGATAGATAAAGTATGGAGCAGTTGAAACTAGAATATCGCCTGATGATTTAAATTAGAACACTTTACGACGCCAGCGTGCACAGATGTTGTTGAGAGGCTCTGACAGGCACTTACAGCGATTGCGAATTTCAACAGAATTCAAATGAAATGCTAATCGAATGCAGTTCAGTGTCAATAAACAACTTTTTTTCCTTCTCCTCTCTCTCTCTTATTGGCAATTTACTTGAAATGCGAGAGAAGGATGAGAGAAAGGGAGACGTCGTGAATTGAATTCTGAAATAAGTCGCAGATGACAGGAGGATGGTGTGTGTCTAGTTGGACAATGGATGAGATGATGCTGATGAAGATGGGAGGTAGTTTGGCAGGTTAGGGGGATGCTAGTGAATTCACCAGCACGCTTAGACCATGTTGGTCCACAGACTTCTACCACTGATCGACCGCTTCAGTGATAGTGCCGTTAATTTGATCCCAACGGCAAATGGTGACTGGACGAGATTTGAAAAACCGAATAAAAGCGTATTGACTTTGCTTTCACTGGGATTCGAACCTGGGGCCCCTCTAACTTGGGGCAGGCACTTAACCAACTGCGACATCCAGTCGCCTTAAGTTTGAGGCTAAAGTCTTTTGAAACCACAGGGATGTCATGGAGGAATTAATGAAATTTTGCAGGCACGTCTTTTTTTTTTTTAATTTGCGCGCGCAAAAGGCTATAATAACGAATACCCTTAAGTGTCCGGAATCAAGGATGATGTAGTCATTTTGAAGGACTTGTGTGGTACGAGGTTTGAGCCGCAATGTTCGCTTTGAAAGAAAAATGTTCTTGAACGGGTATCAACCAGTTGACAGAGAACTTCTTCTTTTTCTTAGGGCGCTACAGATCGAGGTGGACTTGGGAGTCCCAAGTTGGGACACACCCAACGCCGCTGTACCACCCAGTTTTCCCACAGGCTCGGAGTCGAAGACTCTTCAGACCGGAGCTACATAAGGCTCTTCACGACCTAGTCCCCCCTTAAGCGTTGGATCCATAGACGCGTGGATATGCCCATGCCTCTGTAAAGCCCATACAGTTTGTGGTTGAATCCTCTTCTCCAATCGCCTTAAATGCAAACGGGACCAAAGACTCACCGAAAGTTCTTCTTCTTCTGAAGACGGTACAGTCCGGGATGCGTTGTTGATGACTCTACAGATCGGGGCTAAGTCTCTACACGACTTAGTCCCCTTAGGCCTTGGATCCGTTGACGCCTGGATGTACTCATTCCGTTGTGATTGAATCCTCTTCTCCAATGCAAACGGGACCAAAGGCGCGCGCCAATTTCTTCATCTTCCTCTGATGGCGCGGTGCCCGGATATAACGCCAAGCGACTTGAGGCTAAAAAACCTCACTCTGATAAAGCCAATTGGACTTAAGTCGCTTGGCGTTATCATGTCATGGCACCGATGGCGCTATAGTTCGAGATGGACCTTGGCCTCTCCAGCCAGCACGATCCCTCGCCAGCTGTCTCCAGTTTCGCACACCTAGCCGGCCGAGGTCCACCTCGATTTGTGGGCGCCTCCTTTTACGTGGACGTCCTCTGTTGCGTTGTCCCCAGAGTCAAAGACTCTTCGGCCGACAAGTCCTGTCACAAAATTCACAAGTAAACGGCAAACACCTCCACTGTCTCACTCGTAACCAAAAATGTCTTGAAAAGTCGATGGCGGGGGATCGAGTGGCCTGGAGATCTCTAGTGGAACATGCGGGTCACTGAAAATGAGATGAGATGAGAAGTTCGCAAAAAAAAATAAAACATTGCCCAGCCCAGTACAACGCAATTCGACCCCCCAAAGGAATTCGTGAACAAAAAGAAACAAAAAACAATCTATTTACAGTCCAAATGTATCTGCGATTCATAAAGTATCTACGTACCTAAAAATCTCTGGCAAAAATGAGATACAACCTGACGGTCGGAGAGGTACATTTTTTCCCACGAATTCTCGCTCGAAAGCGTGATCCTAATTAGATACCGAAACTAAAATCGATGATAATTTATGTGGCGACTTGCTATAAGTGGACCGCAGCAGGAGAAGCAGTTCGATCCGAAGATAGTAAGACTTGTCTGTCTCTCTGTCTGTCCGTCTGTCTTGTGGGACCAGTTGAGAGCTGTGAGCTAAGCGACGGTTCAGTGTTTCAGTGGAGATTGTTTCACATCACTGTGCACTCATGGAGTGGACGAGTCTCTGAATCTGTGCGAGAATTATCACACGGAACTGTGTGTGCAGCAATCGGTTTTATCGATTGGAATTGAAGAGATTTGTAATGAGTTGACGCAAGACTGGGAGTGTGGGAATTCTTCATCGAACAGGAACCGAAACCGTGCCCTGGTCCACATCATTTTGACTCCAAGCGACTGCAATTCGCAAATGTGCTCCCGAATTCCTCGCAAAAGAGCCAACCAACCTCAGGATTGTCGCTGTCTCCTTTGTTCCATCGCCGGTTGCCATGCAAATTCCCCTCTTGGCATCCGTGGTCGGAATGTTGGCGACACATTGTGTTCAAAAATCCTCCCCGTCCTCTGGTCTGTTGCTCGCAAAAAGGGATAGACCAGGTGTGCCAGCCAGAATTTGTATCGTAATTAATTCAGTGTGCCTGTCATTACGCAAGCATCCCGGCTAAATGCCGGCTCACAAAAGGACCACAGTTGGTAAATAAATCAAATTAAAACCGAAAAGGTCAGACCGAGCAATCGGGCTCAAATGGAAGGCATTCGTTCCAATGACAGTTCAACCTTGAAGCAGGAAGATACACGTGTCCTCTGATTTCTAGGAGTTCACCCGTGACATTTTAAAGACTCCTCGTCTCACGTGTGTGCCTCGTAAAAGATCGGGAAGCCTCTGAGACGCACACAGACGCGCTCATTAGATAAAAATCGAGCTGAGCTCATGTGCTGTGTGCGCCGCCCACGGTTATGAGATATAAAAGAGAAAATTCTAATTTTCACGGTTAATATCTCAGAGGGATGCGTGCGTGTGTGAATGATGTTTACGCGCTTGTTCGGAGAATTTAATAACCCCCGCCATCGTAGGCGTCTGTGTGTATGCCTCGGTCTCTGTTTAATCCTTCCTGGCGTCGGTGGAATGTTTTTCAAGCTTTTTCACGTCATTCATGCGATTTATCCGCGCGCAGTTGTCGGCAATTAGAATCGGGTCAGAGGAGTTAAACGCCAGTTTACGAGGATATAGCCTTTTTATTTTTGTTGCCCTTGTTGTTGTTGGGAGGGGGAGGACTAAATCACGTGGGTAAATATCGTATGAACTCTGTAAGGTGCAGGCAGACCTTAGGTGGGCCATCCTTGTGTGGAATCAATTAGGGGAAAGTGAGTCATGGTGCTCACAGGGATTCACTGCCTTTCCGAGGGGTGAACACGGAATCGACTCTCGTGGGCGCCAGAGGCTGTCACAGGTCTCAGGCGGAATTAGGTTAATTTGAAGGAGAAAATCTATTCTTGCCCTTGTTTTGGATTTGATTTTATTTTAGGGACCATCGTGGATACGAATGAGGGATGAGTTGATGATCTCAGATGACCATTTTGTGGTTTCTTTTTCAATCATAGGTTATTTTGACACTGACTGCTGTTTGCCGCTCGAAATCTTGACAGAAAATCAGTATCATATCTTCGCGGAACGAAATGACCAGCCTTACGCCTGAACACCGTTGGGAAATATTGAAAATTGGGCTGTGTAGCGCAAACAGTGCGTTTTTTGAAAATAACTATTGGCCGAAATGAAGTACCTACCGCGACGCGACTGCTGTACGCAAGTTTGTGTAAACAGTTCGTGAGACTGGTGTGCTTGTGGACAACACTCATGGTCCCCGTCGTCGTACGGTGCGCACAGATGAGAATGAGGTTGCTGTGGCCTCGAGTGTGAGACTCAATTCACGAACATCAACTCGTCATCGATCTCAACAGCTCAGCATTTCACGCACTAGCCTGAGGAGAATTCTGCACAAAGATCTCGGATTATTCGCTTACAAGGTCCAATTAACTCAGCAATTGAAGGCGCGCGATCATCCGCTTCGCTTTCGCTTCGCAGTTTGGGCCTTAGAGCAGCTTGAATTGGACAACGATTTTGGGCGCATTTTCATCTCACGTTCACAAGCAAAATTGCCGCATCTGGGGCTGGGAAAACAGAAAACCCGCACGTCGTCGTCGTCGAGAAACCAATGCATCCACAGAGAGTGACAGTTTGGTGCGGATTGTGGAGTGGTGGCATCATTGGACCACTTTTCTTCGAAAATGAGGCTGGGAACAACGTCTCGGTCAACCGTGGGCGTTACAGAGCCATTTTAACCGACTTCTTTTTTGCTGAAATTGAAGACATGGGTTTGGATAACCTCTGGTTCATGCAGGATGGCGCGCCTTACCACACAGCCCATACCACAATCGATCTTTTGCGCACCATATTCCCAAATCGTGTTATCAGCCGTCTTGGCGCTGTCAATTGACTGCCTCGGAGCTGCGGTTTGACCCTCTTGGACTTGTTTTTTGTGGGCAACCGTGAAGGGCCGGTGTTATGCCATCAATCCGGAAACGATTCAAGCACTTAAGGCCAATAGCATCCAAGCAATCCGTGAGCTACAGCCCGAAACCATCAAGGTCTTGGAAAATTGGGGTGACAGAATGCGCTGCTGCAAAGTCAACCGAGGCAGCCTCCTGAACGACGGTGTATTTTATAATTAATGGGAATGTTTGCTTTTACTAATGAAGTCATAAAACATGGAAAACAATTTGATTTTGTTCATTTTATTGCATTTTTAAAAAGAAACTTGTATTTGGCCCACCCTGTTCACCATTTTGTCCCTGTTTGCCGCCAGACCCATTTTAACCGCTTCCGTTTCAATGGGCCAGCCTCAAAGCCTTATTGACGGCTCGCTGTGATCGACCACTCACGACAATGTCATCCGCGTATGCCAGCAGCTGTGCGGACTTTTGGAAGATCGTGCCTCTGCTGTTGATCAGTGAGTTTTGCACGATCTTCTCGAGAAAATATCACTTGAGAGCGCGTCTAAGACCTTTTTTTGCAACATCGCGCTTCTTTTCAACGACACAGACACTGCCCTAGGGGCCCCAGGTTAGGTTTAGGTTGGTGGGTAGACAGAGTAAGACCGAGGGTCCCCAACTGCAACATTTCTCTGTCTTCAACAATCTCCCAGTCATCAAGGAGCTGTCTGTCACAAATTGGCCTATCAGGTCTTACTTTCTTAGGCCTGGGCTCATTTTATTGCATTTTTAATAAGAAACTTGTATTTGGCGCACCCTGTACATTGAAAAAGATTCAGTAACCCTGACCCTTCCTTGCGGAATCCCATAGACATCGTTCATGGATCAAAAGTCAGTTGAAGCCTCTCGCTTTGCCATTGTCCTTACTTCTCCTGTGCAATAGTTCAACTGAAGTATGAAAATCTTGTGAATGTGGAACTTCGTGCAGCGCGGACATCTGTACATCCAACATCCAAGATAATCGCTTATCGTGTCCCTTTTTGCGAACTAATCCCACCCGAAATTCATGCAAAAGGATCAACCAAACCAGCAGCAACGGAGCAAACCATTCATTCATTCTCTGGGCATTATTCAACAACAACACCGTTAGATAAACGAAAAGAGGCGCCCGCAAGGAGAATGAATGGGAAAATAAATGGAAAGGAAGCATCTTATCATTACAATTCGGGGGATAAGGATATCTTTGGCTTCATATCCGCAACATCTTCTTCCCCCCTCCCCAACACATGTCCTTTTCAATTCGAGCAAGATATCAGATACAGATGGAGATACAGATACAGATATCCACGGAGGGGAACTATATGAAAGCGAATCCATTGCGATGACCCTCGAGACGAATGGTTTCGCAATAAAAATCCAAGGAAACCAAAAGATTGTTGTATCTTTTCGTTGGACTTTTCTTCGTTTTTGTTTCCCTTCTCTTTCTCTCGCTCTCTCTTTCCCTCATTCTTTTACGCTCTCTCTCTCTCTCTCCCTCTTCCTCTGCCTTTCCCCCTCTCTTGTTCGATCATTCCCGTTCCGGAAAACTGACACTAAAAGGCACCGCATCAACACACAGTCGATGACTGCTGCAGAGAAAATCAGGAGAAGACAAAAAAAAGAAAAACAGTTCAAACCACAAAACGATTAATTTTCCCATGAGATACAGCATCAACAGCGTCGCTTCTTGTGGCGGCATCTCTGGCTATGCACTCACCTCATTTAAGGGTAATTAACCGATACAAACCAAGCGGCAGCACACCAACAAACCTCTAACCGCACTCTGCGCGCTGGTTTTCAAGACAAAATTTCCAACCCACAAGACCCCATGACACTTACCTGAAAAGAAACAATGGAAAAATGGATACGATTAGTTAGACGAACTGCTGGTTAATCCATAAATCTACAAAAGATACAGAGTTCACTTCGGTTTCAGATACTCGCACGCATTTCAATTCAAAGTGCAACAAACTCCCGCAATCGGATACGTCGTGAGGGAAAACGAGATGCACACACGAAAGTGTGTCTCTGAAGTCGGTTGGGAACAGGAGTTGGAGTTGACTTTTGGAGCAAAAGTATCCAGCGATCTAATCATCAACCATCCGGATCCGTTTTCAAGCGGAAATAATTGCGGAGTTCGCTCGTATCTGCCCGAGAGATCTGAACTCAAAGAGTGCGTGCGTGTGTGAGGAGATGAAGAAGAAGAAATCCAAGTCTAAGTCTAGGGAGGAAATGAAACAGTTACTGTTCTGATTTTGCTGTTGAATAACTTGTGCAACTGCATAGACTGTGAAGTGCGATGGATTATGAAAGATTTGCCACGCCAGGTGCTTGGATTGAGAGTGCAGAGCACATTAGAGAACCTGGAACCTTCAGGAAGCACTTAAGTAACTGCATTAGAAGCCGAACGGCGGACGGGTGGGTTGATATGAAATGGTAATCCATCAAATGGGGGGGGGACTGGACGTGTGTGATGTACTCTCTTCTCTCACACTTCAAGTGTGACTTCTCCGGAGGGGAGGGAATGATGATGAATGGAGGAAAGAAAAGAAAATCATCCAACTGGACACGGAAGCAGGAGATGAACGCATGGGATTTACGAAGCGATTGGGAGACCTCCTCTGGAGGGAGGGTTCGATTTGTGCTGGACGAGCCTAGATTTCATTGAACCGCTTTTTCTTGGTTTTGACACAATGTCTTCTGAAGTGACTTAGAGCCTCTGTTTTGCTCTGAGGTGACAATGGCAATTCTTGACAGAATGTCTTCTTACCCTGCTGCTGTTTGCTTCAAGGTCACAACGGCACTTTAGACTAACTTTTTCTTGATTTTGACGCAATGTCCTCTTATCCTGCTGCTGGTTGCTTTAATGTGACAACGACGTTTGGAGCCACATCAAGTGGATGGAGCACAAGAAGTGTTTACTGTCGTGGCAGAAGGCGTTAGTTAATTAAACTCGTTGTCCTCAAAGGCGACGTCAACTCAAGAAGCATTTAAAGACAAATCCAGCAGCAGGGCAAAGAATGGGCGCAAGTTCCCCTAAGCACTGGCTGAGTTTCCAGACAATCGCTTGGACATTAGTCCCCAAGGGAAAATCATTAAAAGTTCAAATGAGCTCTGAGGGGATTCAAGATCATCAATCGCTTCGTGCTCCATTTGCAGTGATTGATGAACATTCTCGTGCCTTTTTGAACGAGAATTTGGAAGTTCAGTGACTCGTTCAAGAGCCGGCACCATGTGACCCCATTTCGGGCAAAAAAATGAACGAACACTAAGCTGCAAATCTGTCTAAAGAATCGACTCTACGAGATTGTGACTATTAGTCTTGAAAACGACTGGATGGCGCAGTTGGTTAAGTGCCTGCCCCAAGTTAGAGGGGTCTCAGGTTCGAATCCCAGTGAAATCGAATCTGGTCCAGCCACCATTTGCCGTTGGGATTAAAATAACGGGACTGGAGTAGGTTGCTACCTGGGAGTACAATGGACCAGTTTTGAGTCTGAGTGCTTCAGTGGGAGGTGGAAGGAAGGACTGCTAAGGAACCTTCAAAACTCTTTTTTTTTTCGGAGGATTTTTTACGTTCAAAAAATCCCCGAAAAAAAGAGTCTAGACCGCCCTACCCGACTGCTCAGGTGGTTTTTTGAACGTAAAAAATCCTCCGAAAAAAAATGAGTCTTGAAAGTGACTCAGAGTGAATGGACCAAAAGACCACCAAAAGACGCTTTCCATTTCCAGCTTTTGGGACCCGTCCCAGCTGAGCAGTCGATTGGGGCGATCTACTGAGACCACCAGTGTCGTGCGGCAAGCGACAAGCCGATCATCGTTGTGGTTCATAGGCAACTTGGTCCGAAGGCCGTGGTCCAGATCTCCAGTTCAATTCAGAGGAGGGAACCAAAGATCACCAGGCACCTCACGACGATCATGAATGACACAATTCTTCATCGTGTCGCAAAGCAGCAGAGTTGTCAGGATCAATGGGCAGAAAAGTGTAAAGAAGCTGGTTCAAGTCCAGATATGAACCATGTTACGGGTGAACAGCGTTGAAAAATTGAATTCAAACAAGTGTCTCGCGGCATATGCTTCGAAAGCCGTTAAGATGGGCGTCAAATTCTCAAGATCGGCAGCAGAGTTGTCAAGATCGGCGTGAAGTTGTCCAGATCGACGTCAGGATCGGCGGCAGACAGCTTGACTGTTAAGATCGACATCAAAGTTGTCAATACCGGCGTCAAAGTGTCAAGATCGGCGTCAAACTCTCAAGATCGTCGTCCAGTTGTAAAGATCAGCGACAAAGTTGTCCAGAGCGGCGGCAGGATCGGCGTCAAGTTTTCAAAATCGGTGTCAAGCGGTCAATATCGGCGTCAAGTTGTTAAGATCGGCGACAATATTTTCAAGATCGGTGGCAAAGTTGTCAAGATCGGCGACAAATTGGTCAAGATCGGCGTCAAATTCTTAAGATCGACGTCAAGTTGTCAAGATCGGCGTCAAACTCTCAATATCGACGACAAAGCTGACAAAATCGGCGACAAAATTGTCAAGATCGTAAAGATCTATCAAGGATCAGCGTCAATCTGTCAAAATCAGCGACAAACACTCAAGACCAGCCACAAAATTGTCAAGATCGGTGTCAAAGTTTTCAAGATCGGCGTCAAACTCTCAAGTTGGGCGTCAAGCTGCCAAGATCGATGTCAATCTGACAAAACCGTCGAAAAGGTTTTCAAGATCAGCGACAAGGTTGTCAAGATCGGCGTGAAACTCTCAAGATCGGCAACAGAGCTGCGAAGATCGGGGTCAAGCTGACAAAATCAGCGACAAAGTTGTCTAGACCGTCGTCAAGTTGTCAAAATCGGCGACAAACTCTCTAGGTCAGCCACAAAGTAGTCAAGATCTGTGTCAAGATTGGCGTCAAGTTCTTAAGATCGACGACAAAGTGGTCAAGATCGGCGTCAAGTTTTCAAGATCTGTGTCAGGGTCGGCGTAAAGTTGTCGAGATCGGGGTCAAGTTGTCAAGACCGGCGACAATGTTTTCAAGATCGGCGTCAAACTCTTAAGATCAGGGTTGAGCTGCCAAAGTCAGCGTCAAGCTGTCAAAATCGGCATCAATTCTTGCCTAGATGATCTAAAAATTGATCTTTTGCATCAATTTTTGACAATATTTCGGGTGAATTTCGACCGCACCTCCCCTTCACATCATTGATCCCTAACTATCGACTATTTCCTCTGAAGAAAAATTTGTGTTTTCTTACTTTTCCCAAGACGGACAGACACACACTTCATTTCGAAAGTAATTAGTTCTTTTGAATGAACCCCATCATCCCCGTCCATCTCCATCGCTTCCCTGTCTCTGTCAGTGTGTATCCAAGAGTTTCTTTTGTGCTTTCCCACTGAATAGGAACCATATCGTGATATCACAGTTACATAACTCTCCCCATCAGCAAAGCACAGAGAATCTCTCTCTCTCCTCGTGCATGTGTGGGCCAATGGCTAATTCCAACTGCTTACTGCCTCCCAAGATGGAGTAACGAAACAATTAACGTTTCTTTCGTTTCGCGTTGCATTTGCTTTTCAAATTATTTACTCACTGTTGCACATGCAGCTCTTCACTCGAACCGTGTAAACACGAACAAAAACAGAAAACACCACACGCCTGCATGGAGCTCAGGGTGCATGCCGTTCGTCACTCTGCCGCTGATGGACTGTCTATCACACAGAGGGTTTTTCTTTTCAGTTGTGTGTGTGGATATGGCCATTTGACGTGCCAAAAAGTACGTTTTGTGTGGAGTGCAGCGACGAATCGATTGCGTAATGAGCAGCGGAATGATTATGACAGGCTTATGGGCGAGTGCCCAAGTCACGGCTGACAGAGGAGACATTGACCGGTAAATGGATTTTGATTCAAGTCTTTTGAGGGGTATCCTCTGCGTCTATCTGTGACATTGGATCAGCTCGACGGCGGGCGGTGTGTGTGCTGGGGCTGGTGCCAGTGCGGTCATTAGGTTGCTAATTGTCACGCGAAGGACAGTGATTGGAAAGGCCTCTTTGACGCGTGATGGAAGACTGAGTGATCGATGGGGACGAATGGACAGATTTTTGAAGTGCCTTTGCTTGTTGACTTTTAATGGGGTTTCAAATGGACGACGGATGTTGGATTCTTTTAAGGGGTTTTGCCATAGGGTTTTGATGCAGTCAATGGACTTCAGCGACTGTCCGACTGTTCTGCGAAAGCGTGGGTTTCGACTACAATCAGAACCCTTTCCGCGACGGCGTGGGTTTCGACTACAATCACTCCTTTCTGCGACGACGTGGGTTTCGACTTCTATCCGTATCGTTCTCTTAGACTGAATCTCGGTCTATAAGCCAAAAAGATACCACTTTAAGTACCTCATCCGGCGGTTTTGATTTACGACCACTTCCTCCTCGCACGAGCCTGCTTCTCCTCCACCACTTCATTCAACAAAAGATCCGCTCTCAGAACGCATGCATACATCACCACTTTCAGTCGTCATTCCACCGAAACCAGGCCACCAAACTCCACACAAAAACCTACGCACGAACAAGTTCAACATAAAAGATGTGATCTCTTAAAGGTCACCCACATCTAGCGGCCCAGCCGCGGCCATCATCAATGTCACTGGGTCTACACGCACGCACTCTGCTCGATATGTCACGACATCTTATCTCGATCGAAGGCAATTTCTTCGAAGGCCACAAATGTCCAAACGCAACGACGACGCCTTATCATCTCGTTCGCATCGTGAAGTCCATTTCGAAGTCAATAGCCGTCCCATTAATTGTGACAAATCTGGATTCAGTCCCGGTTGTGTGCGCGTGTGCCTGTGTGCGTGTAGACATCATCACGTCTCACCCATAATCCAACAAGACAACGCCATCAACAACAAGGCCACTCCACTCCAACTTCTGTCTGAGTCATCGCAACCTAATTACGAAACCCGTCCGCATCGTTTGCTCAGATGCACGTTTGCCCTTTTGACGAGAAAAAAGAAATCCCCCAAAAAACTCCTCCAACTCTCCCTCCCGGTTCACTGTGTCCTTCGGAGGATGCGATGGAATCAGCTGGGGAGACCACAGAAGTCTGTCGTCATCTTTAATTTAAAACTCCCCCACTGGATGCGCTGTATAGCGGTGTGATGGCAAACCCCTTCCCAATCTCCTCCGTTCGGTTTTTATAACAAAATTATCATAACACTCGCTTTATGTCATTGTCAGAGTGGAAGGATGTTCATATTTCCCGAGCCCTTATCGGTTTTATTCGCAATTCATTGGGTGACAATGGGCCAACCTCAGAAGCCAGTGAAGTGTTGTCGGCGATTTTTATTTTACGCCCCAGACGAAGAATGAAAACCAATCAGATCGAGGAAATTGCGATATGGGAGACGGCTCACATGGTGGGAGTCCAAGGATATCGACGAGCAGACCATGAGAACCTCTGATGATGGATGGGGGTTCGATTAAGATAAGACCGACGACGGTGGGTGGGTTGCTGAGAGGTTCCATCGGGTTTATCGGGTTTATCCCTTGGAACGTGTTGGAGTTTGCTCTTCTTGCGGTTTATTTACAAAGGATTTTGCTTATTTTTATGATAAAATACTCAAAGGGGTAGAGGATCTTTGAATTATGCAGACGGAGACTGCTTGAGAGGTGAGGCCCAGGTCCACCTCGGATTGTAGCGCCCTAGTCTTCGTAGGACCGCTTGAGAGCTTGGGCAACTTAAGGAGATTTTATCCAAATTTTATGCGGACTATCGGCAAAGGGACTCTGTTTGTGAGGGACAGAGCGCGGAGACCACTGGATGGCGCAGTTGGTTGAGTGCCTGCCCAAAGTGACAGGGGTCCCAGGTTCGAATCCCAGTGAAAGCGAAGTTAATACGCTTTTATTCGGTTTTTCAGATCTGGTCCAGTCACCATTTGCCGTTGGGATCAAATTAGCGGCCCTATCACTGGAGCGGTCGATCAGTGGTGGTAGTCTAACTGCGGGTATCACAATAGACCAAGATGGTCTTAGTGTGCTGGTGAATTCACAAGCAGCCCCCTAACCTAACCTAACCTACAGGGTGCGCCATTTTTTTAGTCGGTTTGGCACTGTTTGGTTGGCCGTATTTCATGCGATGTGGACGGCCTGTCGGTGATATTCTTTGACTCATTTGCACTCAAATGCCTCTCAGTCTCAGGGTCTTCGACTCCATCTCCGAGGGACAACACTGTACAGGAAGAGCAAGCCTGGAAAGGGACCTCGATCAGCTGAACGTTCGTAGCTTGAGGCAACTAGCACAAGACCGTGGGTAGTTGAAAAGCAATGTTGACTGAAGCTCAGGTTCACTCCGGACTGTAGCCCTAACTTAAGAAGAATAAGGGAATCTGTATGACAGTCACAAGGTGTCTAAATGTCGGGGATTTTGTAAGCCACAGATGTTCTTCGATGGCTTTGATCTCGAACTGATGTAGACATGTGAAAAAGCGATGAATTTTGATAGAAAATGAATTGCTTCATGGTTGTGGACTTTCTCCTAGACTTTTCGGTTAAAAGCACAGCACGACATGCGAAAAAGCGATGAATTTTGATAGAAAATGAATTGCTTCATGGTTCTGGACTTTCTCCTAGACTTTTCGGTTAAAAGAATTTCGATGGAAAGTGGAGTGCCTCATGGTTCTGCACATTCTCCTAGACTTTTCGGTTAAAAGCACAGCACGACATGCGAAAAAGTGATGAATTTTGATGGAAAATGGAGTGCCTCATGGTTCTCGACTTTCTCCTAGACTTTTCGGTTAAAAGCACAGCACGACATGCGAGAAAGCGATGAATTTTGATGGAAAATGGAGTGCCTCATGGTTCTGGACTTTCTCATAGACTTTTCGGTTAAAAGAATTTCGATGGAAAGTGGAGTGCCTCAGGGTTCTGCACATTCTTCTAGACTTTTCGGGTAAAAGCACGTCCCACCCGGGAATGCAGAGGCTCTTATGACGAAGGAGGAGCCCCACCAGTCAGCAGTTGTACTTCTAGTTGTTGCTTCAAAATCCTCAGCAAGAACGGACACCTTCGCTTCTTCACCCAAAAATCATGAGATCAACTGTCAGAAACATGAGCTTGTCGCTTTCATTTCCCCATCGGAGAGACAGTCCCAGGAAGTCCCCCCATCCGTCCTGAATCCCTTTGACTTTAGGCCTTTACTGGAAGACGTCCGATTTCACGGAACAACAAGTGTGACGCGTTGCCCTCAATTGTAACGAATTTTACCAATTAAAGACATCGCCACGACGTCAACCCATCAAAACAGTCCTCACACGAGTACACATCGAATGAATTCACCCTAATCAATTTGGCAGCACAGTCCAAGGACAAGCAACAACAAGAAGAATCTTAATTAAAAGACAACCTTGCCTCCCGCTCTCGGATGCCACCACACTCCCGAGGAATATCAATTCCATTTCCCGAACCCCAAAAGGCGACCGAGTCATGTGTGCTTCGACAATGTTTCTGTTTACCGAGCAGAAGGAGCAAAAAAAAAAACGCCATAAAGCCATGTACACATGTTGTATTACAAAACTTTTATTTCTCTCGGTTTTGTTTTCCTCTGCTGCTTCCGGAAGAAGTCCACGAGGACGGGGGAGCAACGAACAACAGCAAATGAGGAGCACTCCTGCACTCATCCGTTGTCCTTTCTCTTCACTTGACAAAACACTTGTTTACATGCGAACATGAATACGGTGGGGCTGTGCCCATGCACAAGCGGTTGTGTATCCGGTCTCCCCATTCATCCACTCACTTCCTCGTGTGGGCGGGGGAAAAGTTATGCTTCCAAGCCCACACACGCAGCCGAGCGGAGCACTCACACAATATGTCTTCATTTGGAGGACGAGCATGTCCTTGTCACACGAGGACCTTGAAATTGCGAAAACCCACGCGTGTGCTAGGTGCCATCCGTGAGTCTGTGCATATTCCTTACGTTTGTTCGTCTGAATTCTTCTGCTCTTCCTCGGGGAAGGGTGAGCCTGATCTCATGTGACAGTCCGCAGGATATTAGATGAATTTATTCCCGAAATACGTACGATTCCCCACGACACATGTGCGGCGGAGAGATTTTATTAATATTCGATGTGCCCCGGGGGAGTCTCGTATCTGATTTGTAATTCGCCCACTGACCACTGACCCGCACATGGATCATTCTGCCTGACAGCAGATGTCATGGCGCGGAGTGCTTTTCAAGAGCACCTTCTCCGGGACTCCCACGTCGATAATTGCCAGCTCATTACGTGGTGAGAGGAAAAAGAAAAGAAAAGAGAAACGTGTTATGTGGTTACCCCGTGTTCTACATGACAGCTGTCATCGGGAATGGATGACAGGCAATTGCCACTCTAGACGGTGATCGTTATCAGGCGGTAGTTGACTAAGAATTTCATGCCCCCGCTTTGGGAAATTCAAATGAAAGAAATGCAAAGCGGCTGTGAAGTGTGGAGTTTAATGAGAAGTCAACTGATGAAGACAACACCCGAGAGACGTGTGACAGAAGAGACAGGTCATTAGCTAGCCCGGTAAATTAGACACTGAGAAGGTGAGTCATCAGAGATGTCTGTAAGCCTTTCTCTAGCAGCACTGCAGAATGTGGTTGGAAAGAGGGATTTGCTCAGGCTGAGGTATCAAGACGTTTGCATAACAATTGATATCCGGGTGATTTTGACAAGGTTGTCAAAAGTCAGGTTAGCAGTCTCACTTGGTAGCCTGCGGGTGCACTTGACAACTGCTTCATGTAATTCTGTCAGTTTTCCTGAAGGCTGACGGTTTCAAAAGTTGCAGTAGTTGTACAGCGGTTCCATTTGCTGCAGAAATAATTTTGAAAATGAAGAGAAGTCAAGATATTCTTCGTAACAGAGTTGGCTCCTAGTTTTGACTCGAAACTACTGGAATCTACAATGGCAGACGAAATGAAGAGTCGACAAGGGGTCCTTTGTAACAGAGTTGCACCCCGTTTTGAGATGAAAGTGCTGAAATTTTAAAAAGCAGACGATCTAAGCTGTCATTTGGCTCTCCAAAAATGAACAGCGGCTCCAGTTGATTCAGAATTACTTCGGAAAACGAAGAAAGTTCCCTAGTTTCCAGCTGAAAATAGTTGAATCTTGAATGCTGGCAGTTCCAAAAGATTCAAAATTTACAGCGGCTCCATTTGGTTCGAAAATACTTCTGAACGAAGAGAATACATTCTTTGTAGGAGAGATGTCGCTTAATTTTGAACCAAAAAGTACTGAAATCTTAAACGGCGGAGGGTATAAGCTGTCATTTGACTTTTTAAAAATGTACAGCGGCTACATAGGTTGCAGAAATTATTCCGAAAACCAAGAGAAGGAAGTGAGAAATGTTTCGTAATAGAGTCGCTTCCTAGTTTTAAATGACAGACGATCCGAACTGTCCTTTGGTTTCCCAGAAATGTGCAGCGGCTCTATTTCAGAAACTCTCCTGAAAACAAAATAAAGACAAGAGGACCTTTGTAACAGATTGTTCTCCCAGTTCTGAACGGACGATCTAAGCTGTCATTTAATTTTTCATAAATGTACAGCGGATCCATTTTGATTCAGAAATAATTTTGAAAATAAAGAAAAGACAAGAGATGATTCGTAACAGAGTCGTCTCTCAGTTCTGAGCCGAACATGCTGGAATTATTACAGGGTTACAAATTTACAGCGGCTCCATTTCGTACAAAATTAATTTTGAAAATTTAAAGAAGTCAAGAGATGCTTTGTAACAGAGTTGTCCTCTAGTTTTGATCCGCAAATTCTGGAATCGTGAAGAGCAGGCGATCTTCGCCCCTCAAATTGGACACAATTAGTTCCCATTTTCAACTAAAGTCGATTTCCTTGCAACAAAGCGTCCACACACATCAAATTGCCTTGCACACTTTTGACTCCAGCAAGACTTTAATTAATGCACACAAATGAACACTGTCCACAGAGTGTCCACAAAGTCTTTACACGTCTCTCTTGTTCGTTCGTCCTCTCATCTATTCTTTCCAGATGAACAAGTCACCATCTGCACGCCCACACCCCACCAGTCTAACCCTATTTTGTTGAATCCTAATTTGAAGAGATTATCCACCTAAACAATAGTCTTCATTGTCTTTGCCTTCCCCTCTCCAAAAAAAGACACAAAACGAGGAAAGAAACCGAAACGAGTGTAGTTGCGACCAGAAGAACGACAAGGAAGTTCCAGTGCTGCGGTGAAAAACCTTCCTTGAACTATGTCTGGCGGTTTGGTTCCATGCGGCTCTTTGTAAATCACGAAACAATGCTTCGTTCGAAGTAAAGCACGTTGTATCGCAAGCTGCAGAGCAGAGTACACCCAGATTCACCCAGATACACTTGTTCTCACTGCCGCCACTGCCGCCTGGTCTGCTGTGGGCTCTGCTATAGTTGGCCATTGTTCTTTCGGTTTCTTTTTTTCATCCACTTCTCGTTACTGCTGCCTTGGTTTTCTCGGTTTCCATGCAAGTGCTAGTGTCTTCGATTGTGTAATCTAAATCAGCACCAGCATCACTGTTACCAGCACACAACCGGGCTCCATTGGGAACGGATTCATTTCTCATCGTTTCGTTTATTTGGGTCCAATTTATCTGTGCCATCGTGGTGAGGTGGGGGTGAGGGGGACGACTTTTGAGCGAAACTGTGCCAAAATGTTGAAACTTTTACAAGAAAACCCTTATAACACCAAAAACCTCGCGCGCGTTGATGTAATGAGTTTCGGTTTTTGGCTTTTGTTAGACCCAGCCCCGTCCATTTCACAGAGACAACAGAAAGAAAATCCCAAAGAAGGTCAGTCACAAGAGACTCGTCGCAAGACGGAGCGAGCGGAAAGAAGATTAAAAATCCCTTAAATTATGATGGAGTTCAAAAGAAACAAAACAAAATAATCTAGATTGAGTGTTCGGCAGCTAGGGAGACTGGAGGCAGACGCGCGGTTTCAAGGTAACCACTGTGACCTCACAATGGGGCAGCGGAGTTTCGTTGGCTCTGATGGAATATGCAACGCAATCGATTCGTTACGCATCGTGCGACGACTAAGCTGCATCACAGTACAGGGTGACTGAGGGTTTAAGCAAATTTTTTGTTTGGTTATTTTGTCAGAGGGGTCTTTGTAGAGGAAAGAGGAGAAGACTGTAAACTGGTGGTGCTGCAGCTCAACCAACGAACCAAGACTTTGACCAAGTCAGTGTGTGAGCTGATCTTAGTGGTCTTTAGACCAAATCTTCTGTTGAGTGCAGACTTTGTCGAACCAGGTCTCCTGTTGTGTGCAGACTTCCTCGTCCTGTTCTCATTTGTCATCTATGCAGACTGCCTTCATTCCTCTTTTAATAAGCGCCTTGCTCTGTGTGTTCCCTATTGTCAAATTCTTCAACGTTTACTATGAATTCTGAGGACTTAAGGTGATGAGCCCAAATGCTGGGCTACGCCTACCTGCTGAGTTAGGCTGATGACATACATATCGTCACGCGTTCCCAGCGCGCCGCTGTAGAAGCTTTTACGACGATTAAAGAAGAAACGAAACGAGCTGGTCTTAGAGTGAATGAAGACAAACCCAAATATATGCTGTCAAGTAAAAATCGATCCGCCGCACACCACCACCCACACCCCGATCGACAGCTACAATTTTGAGGTAGTGCAGGAATTTGTGCACCTCGGGGCAAATGTTAACTCAACGAACGACATCCTTGTGGAGATCCGACGCAGAATCGCTCTTGGTAACCGTTGTTGCTTCGGTTTGTCTGAACAACTGGGCTGAAAACTCCCAACTCGAAGGACCAAGATCATGCTCTACAAACCCTTATGCTGCCAGTCTTGTTTTACGGAGCCCAATGCTGGACGATAGGCAAAACTGCAGAGCTGATTCTTGGTTCCTTCGAAAGAAAAATTCTGCGTCGGATATTTGTTCCTTTCTGCGAGGAAGGTGAATGGAGGAGAAGGCATCTAGGCTGTACCAAGATGTGGACGTAGTCCGGAAGGCAAATATCCGTAGACTACATTGGCCACATCGAGTGGAGTGTACAATGCTCCAGACAAGAATCAGAGCCTCCTGGTTCGAGAAGGAGAGGGAAACCGAACCTCCGGTTTAAAGACCAAGTCAACGCGGACGCAAGACAGCTTGGCCTAGACAACTGGAAGCAGCGTGCCCGGGACCGGTGGGAGATGGATGGAAGACAGCTCAGGCCCAGTCCCTCCATAGGACACAGGCCTGATAAGTAAGTAAGTAAGGTGGGCGCCGTGGCGTAGTGGGTAGGAGCGTCGACTCCTACGCTCGATGTTGTCGGTTCGATTCCCGAAAAAACACCAAACATTTTTTCACGGCTCTACCGCTTTCGACTCACTGGCAATGCTCAAAGAGTACAACTGTCTAGAAGAAGCTTCTCAATCTCGCCGTTCGGAATCGGCATTAAACTGTAGGTCCCCTCCACTCGTGAGAGAACAATAGCACGAACAACACGAGTGGTTGCTGAGAAGCTAGGCCCAGGTCCACCTCGGACTGTAGCGCCGCCATTGTTACTATCTTTAAGTAAGTAAGGTGATGAACTGTTAAGCATTTCTAAGAATATCGTGCGAAACTCATGGAAACTCAAACAGTTTCCACTGCTTATGTGCCAAAAGAGAATCTCGCAAAGGTCGTCTACAAACAACCATCTAAGCCATTCCCTCTACAAAATCTCACATTATTCCGCTTCTCCAATCAATTCCCTATACATTCTGGTCTCACTCAGCTTTCAATTCCCACTAATCATCGAGAAAATCGTTTCAGGAAACATCACGTCGTCCAAGATCATAAATGGGCCGCATCAAATGATAGAAATAAACATTTTTAAACACATTTTCCTTCAATTCTTTCTTCATATTTGAGTTTGCCTAGCAATGAGGCATATTTCTGCTCGTTTTTTAAGACAATTTGTCATGATTTGCTTCCTACATCCTCTCTGTTTCCTCCATACAAAGTAGGACCTTCCAAACTTTGCTTCTAAATCACCAACCAAGTAACTCCCGTTATAAAATCCAGCAGAAAATACTGGAATCTTAAATGCTTATAGTTCCAAAGGGGGCAGTAGCTCAGAGATTACAGTTTCAAATAATTCTAAATTTACAGCGGCTCCACCATTTGGTTCAAAAATGCTCCTGAACGAAGAGAAGACATCCTTTGTAAGAGAGAAGTCTTCTAGTTTTGAACCGAAAAGTACTGGAATCTTAAACGGTGGAGGGTCTAAGCTGTAATTTGACTTTTCAAAAATGTACAGCGGCTACATTTGTTGCAGAAATTCTTCCGAAAACCAAGAGAAGACAGAATTCCGAATTTTGCTTCTAAATCACCAACCAACTAACTCCCGTTATAAAATCTCATCTTATTACGCTTCTCCATTCAATTCCCTATCCATTCTGATATCCTGCATCCTCCAATTCATCCTAACTCTCGAGAAAATTGTTTTAGAAAACATCATGTTGTCTAAGATCATACCTGTCATGCGACAAAGTAGCTTCCCTCGAACACCGCCTTCAAACAAGCAACCACGATAGTCCCGTTACAAAATCATGCCTCAGTCCACTTCTACATTGAATTTCCTTCCCACTCTGATATCCCTAGCCTTCAATTCAGCTTAACTCTTGAGAAAATCGTTTCAGAGAAGACTATGTTTTCCAAAAATCACAAATTTCATGCGATCGCCCGAATTTTCCCCTCTAAAAATCCAACCACGGCACTTCCGTTACAAAATCATGCCTCATTCCATTTCTACATTGAATCTCCTTTCCATTTCGGTACCGTACATCCTTAAATTCTTCCTAGTTTTTGAGAAAATCGTTTCACAAAACATCATGTCATTCAAGATCATTGCTTGTTTATGTGCCAAAAGAGCTCCACCCAAACTTCGCCTCCAAACAATCAAACATGAGATTCCCGTTACAAAATCATGCCTCAGTCCACTTCTACATTGAATTTCCTTCCCACTCTGATATCCCTTAGCCTTCAATTCAGCCTAACTCTTGAGAAAATCGTTTCAGAAAAGATCATGTTTTCCAAAAATCACAAATTTCATGCGATCGCCCGAATTTCCTCTCTAAAAATCCAACCACGGCACTCCCGTTACAAAATCATACCTCAATCGGCTTCTACATTCAATTTCCTTTCCATTCTGATATCTCACATCCTTCAATTCGTCCTAATTATCGAGAAATTCAGCTCACAAAATTTTCTAATCATCAAATCGACTTCGACGAAAGTTCGTTCATTTTCGGCAAAAAAATGCGACCCAATTGTGTTATGAGTTGACTTCATTTTTTCGTGTGAAGAGTGTCATTTTTTGAAAAGTCGATTTTCTTTGTTTTTGGATAGAATTTTCACCTCAAATGTTTGGGGCTGAGTGTGGAAATTAAAATAAGAGCTAATTCAATCCAAAATTTTGTTGGAAATCGAGGGAAATTTGAGAAAAGTGAATTTTTCATTTTTGATGACGTCAGGTGAATTCATTGAAATCGCCAAGAAACGCAAGAATTATTGCTTCTCTGGTAATGCTCGCTTGGCATGACAGTTGATCAGTTGACAGAGAATTATTGAAGGACATATTTTTCATCATTTGGCGAAGGAAAATTAAGGAAAAATGAGATTAAATGGGTGTGGGAGGTAGTTTTAGATGTTTTCAGGGTATTTCCTTGGGGGAAATCTAAGAATTTGAGTATTTTTCATTGAAAGTGACTGGCGGGTGTGTCTCTGCAGGGTTATGGAGTTGCCAGGCATGGGGTTTTCGATGGGGAAATTATGTTTGTAAAAAGGTGGTTTTAAAACATGTTGTGGAAGGCAAAGCCATCAAAAATGAAGTGGAAGTGAATTGATTTGTGACTTTTAAGGTTGAGGTTAGGTTAGGTTGATAGGTAGACAGGGGCCCGTAGATTAGGTTAAATTAGGGAGCTGCTAGTGAATTTACCAGTACACTTAGACCATGTTGGTTCATTGTGATACCCACAGTCAGACTGGTCGACAGCTCCAGTGATAATAATGATAATAATGGCGGCGCTACAGTCCGAGGTGGGCCTGGGCCTAGCTTCTCAGCAACCACTCGTGTTGTGCGTGCTATTGTTCTCTCACGAGTGGAGGGAACCTACAGTTTAATACCTCAGTCTTAGTCCCTAATGATCTCCTGACAGCTGACAGTTCGATCTGACAGTTGGAATTCAATTCAATTAACAAAAACCATTCTCAATCACCCTGTTGTTGTTACCCTTCCGTTAACCATTCACAAAATCATTGCACATTTTTGTTACTTCACCGATGAATTATCACGATGGATGAACTCATCCACGAAACCGTTTGACACCTGCCCAAAGTTCAGATTTTACGGCAGCCGCTGTATGAGATCACTCACACACTCAAAAATCATGACAAAAGAATGACACAAAAAAAAAACAGACGGACGCAATACGACCTCACTTCACTTCACTGCCGGTGTGTTGGTTCGAAGTCGAAGCCATAGTGTGGTGGTAGTACGTTGCCCTTCGTCATGAATACGGTGGTTTTTTGTTTTTTGTGTCTACAGGTTACCTGTGTGTTACGACCCTTCTTTGTTTGATCTGGGTATCTATTGGATTTCATAATTCCTTCATTTCAACTCATTCTCTCGCAACAAAGCATAGCACAACAGTAAACAATAGATAAGATACAAGATACAAAGACAAGCTTGTTTTGTAATGAGCGTTCATTTTGCCGGCAGACAGGTTGCGGTGCTGTGTGCCGTGTACTCCCCAAGTGATATATCTCATTCAATCTGGTCTCTTTTTTTTCTTTTGGTGGCCATTTGTATCGTTTTTGTATCTCATGGATGTGTTAACTGTGATTTGGTCTTTTGTTCTAGAATTGTGTTATTTTAATGAGTTGGAAAGAACCTTCAGCGATGATTTGAAAGGAGGAGATCTAGTTCGAAGCGAGATACTCTGATCCATATGTATCTAGATACATGTATCTAAGTATCTCGACTATATCTATGAGCTTGATGGATTTCAGCCACGATTTGAAAGGAGGAGACCAATAGGCGAGGCGAGATACTTAGATCCAAAAGTATCTAGATACATGTTTCCAATTTGGTGGATTTCAGCCACGATTTGAAAGGAGGAGATCAATAGGCGAGGCGAAATACTTAGATCCAAATCTATCTAGATACATGTATCTAAGTATCTCGACTATATCCATGAACTTGATGGATTCATGCGATTTCATGATTTCAGCGACTATTTGAAAGAAGGAGATCAATATCGAGGCGAGATACTTAGATTCGCATGTATCTAGACACATTTATCTAAGTATCTCGCCTCAATATTGGTCTCCTCCTACATGTATCTAAGTATCTTGACCATATCAATGAACTTAATGGATTTCAGCGACGATCTGAAAGGAGGAGATCTAGTTTGAGGCGAGATACTTAGATCCATATGTATCTAGATACATGTATCTAAGTATCTCGACTATATCTATGAATTTGAGGGATTTCAGCGACGATTTGAAAGGAGGAGATTAATATCGAGCCGAGATACTAAAATCCAAAAGTATCTAGATACATGTATCTAAGTATCTCGACTATATCTATGAACTTGATGGATTCATGCTATTTCATGATTTCAGCGACTATTCGAAAGAAGGAAATCAATATTGAGGCGAGATACTTCGATTCGTATGTATCTAGATACATGTATCTAAGAATCTCGACTCTATCTGTGAACCTGATGGATTTCAGCCACGATTTGAAAGGAGGACATCAATAGGTGAGGCGAGATACTTAGATCCAAATCTATCTAGATACATGTATCTAAGAATCTCGACTCTATCTGTGAACCTGATGGATTTCAGCGACGTTTTGAAAGGAGGAAATCAATATCGAGGCGAAATACTGAAATCCGTATGTATCTAGATACATGTATCTAAGTATCTCGACTATATCTATGAATTCGATGGATTTCAGCAACGATTTGAAAGGAGGAGATCAATATCGAGGCGAGATATTTAGATCCACATGCGAGATACTTAGATCCATATGTATCTAGATACATGTATCTAAGTATCTCGACTGTATCTATGAACTTGATGGATCCATGTCATGAAATGGAGGAATGCATCTCTGCTGACAACGTCCGATTCGCTCTTCATCGAAAACAATTATCGCCCTGAGGAGAATTTCTCAGCATATCCGGCCTGACTTCTCTGCCAACAGAATCCAGTTTATCCGCCACAACCGTCTCTAATCCCAGACATTCTTCAGACACTGGCGTCGAAGACAACGTTTGCTATGTCAATTGGCGCCTCTTTGGCATTCGTTTCGAGAAATTCACTGTCTTTAGGGTTCAGAGGAATTTCAGAGCGAGTCCTTTGTCAACCAACAACTTCCTCCGTTCTTGTCGCATTTTTTTGTCCTCGCTAGCGGTACAAATGCAATTAGTTCCCTAGAACTCATGAAACTCTGAAGAGCGCTTGTGTAAACATCTCATCAACACACATCTCCCAGCCATCGTCCCCAGTCATTATCATTTCCAAGCAATTAACTGAGTCCCTTGGCGGAGCTACACAAAACCCCGTGAATCCAGTTTTTGATGCAGAGAGGGAGAGAGAAGGAGATTTCTAGTTCTTTTTTTGTGTTTCTCTCGCCACAAGTGCACAAAGACCTCGTTTCGATAATAGTGACCACCACACGGCCGCTGTTGCCGCATTAACTCCTGCGGAGAGTTGCTGCAGCCGGACCGGAGAACCGGATTTGAGTGATTATCACACCGAGATCTGCACTCGAACGTTTTTTTTTTGAACGTTAGATACGCTTCATTCTCCTCTATCGCAACTGTAGTGTGGTGGTGCTGCTGATGCTGCCGCTGAAGACATCAAAGATTATGTTGCCCCCAACTGTAGGTCAATAAGCGCGTTCAACTTGTTTGCCTAATGTACACACAGGCCACGGCGACGACGATGATGATGCCACCTCTAATGCCATTACCAACTCGGCCGTAACACACAAACGGGGATAGAAACTAGTTTTGTATCTAATTCTGAATGCGAGATGCATTCGAGTTGACTTTGGCCGGCGGTTTGGATTATTTCTCTTCCGTATGTGATTTGAAAAAGCAAGTGGCCGGAGATCCAGTGGACGACAACGACGACGGAGAACGGCAGTGGACGACAACGGAGAAGAACGGGAGCACGAGGTTGGATACGAAAATTGGGGGCGCTACCTCAGGTGTAGCAGATACGCGGAGTCGTTGTACTGCAACAAGTGGGTGGACGACGCAGGCAGTAGTCCGCTCCCGATCTAGATACCGTGCAACGGATTTGTTGAATCAAAAAGTAGGGGACAAGTTGAACCATTGAACTTGATCGTACGCGTATCTGGTGCAGTTCATCGCGTTACTCGGCGGTGGTTATCGATTGAATGAAAAATTCAATTGAATTCGATTGAGAATGTCGGCGTTTACATGAGTGAAAGAAGGCAGGCATGTGGGAGAGAGACCGTATGATTTTCCAAACGGTTTGTGGGAAATGTGTGGGCTTTTGTGGCTGACTGTGAGATGGGCAGTGGATAGAGATGGCATATGACACAAGGAAGCCTTCTTATTCTGCCAGTCCTGCTGAATGGAGCCAAAAGGTGGACACTAAGCAGAACTGCAGAGCTAATTCTTGGTGCCTTCGGAAGAAAAATTCTACGTCGGATAAATTGTCCCGTCTGCGAGGAAGGCGAATGGACGAGGAGACACAACCGCGAAGTCTATGAGTTGGAGCGTAGTCCGGAAGGCAGAAATCCGTCGACTGCATTGCCTCGGCGCATGGACAACAACGCTCCAGCGTTGGGTGCCCTTGCTGAACTTAGGCCCCAATGAGTCCATTGTGCCCAACGCTCCAGCTAAGAGGGTCTTCGAATCCGAGCCTCCAGGTGGAGGAAGACCGAACCTCCTGGTGGAGGAAGACCGAACCTCCTGGTGGAGGAAAACCGAACCTCCTGGTGGAGGAAGACCGAACCTCCTGGTGGAGGAAGACCGATCCTCCTGGTGGAGGAAGATCGAACCTCCTGGTGGAGGAAGACCGAACCTCCTGGTGGAGGAAGATCGAACCTCCTGGTGGAGGAAGACCGAGCCTCCTGGTGGAGGAAGATCGAACCTCCTGGTGGAGGAAGACCGAACCTCCTGGTGGAGGAAAACCGAACCTCCTGGTGGAGGAAGACCGAACCTCCTGGTGGAGGAAGACCGATCCTCCTGGTGGAGGAAGATCGAACCTCCTGGTGGAGGAAGACCGAACCTCCTGGTGGAGGAAGACCGAACCTCCTGGTGGAGGAAGATCGAACCTCCTGATGGAGGAAGACCGAACCTCCTGGTGGAGGAAGACCGAACCTCCTGGTGGAGGAAGACCGAACCTCCTGGTGGAGGAAGACCGAACCTCCTGGTGGAGGAAGACCGAACCTCCTGGTGGAGGAAGACCGAACCTCCTGGTGGAGGAAGACCGAACCTCCGGGTGGAGGAAGACCGAACCTCCTGGTGGAGGAAGACCGAACCTCCTGGTGGAGGAAGACCGAACCTCCTGGTGGAGGAAGATCGAACCTCCTGATGGAGGAAGACCGAACCTCCTGGTGGAGGAAGACCGAACCCCCTGGTGGAGGAAGACCGAACCTCCTGGTGGAGGAAGACCGAACCTCCTGGTGGAGGAAAACCGAACCTCCGCTACAAGGACCAAGTCAAGACAGCTTCCTCTTGACGACTGAAAGCAGCGTGCCCAGGACCGTCAACGATGGAAGGCAAAGACATCTCAGGCTCGGACCCTCCATAGGTCGTAGGCCTGTTAAGTAGGCCTCCGTCTTCTCCATCTTATCCGCACATCTGTCGTGCCCTTTAACCCTTAAGCATGCGAGTAGGACTCGTTATCGTAACAATCGATAAATCAGTCGTATACAAGAGCCTTAATTATTTAAGCCCGAAGGACAACAAATGACCAGTTGTGCACGCAATAAAATTAACGACGCCACGGTGTGTTTACAACATTCCCCGAGTAAGGACACACAGGAGACTACAAAAACAACAGAAGCCAGGGAAAGAAATTTGCACTGAGTGACTTAAATGTTCCCCAAGCACGAACACACGAGGGTTGTGCGCGATTTTCCTGAATGGGTCAATGGAATCCAACCCCCATGTCACCCCCTCCCCCCCATCAGCAACTTAAAGCCCGAAGAACGGATTATAAATAAACCCCCCCAGAGAAAATCAATTCCTTCGCATAACCACACTCCCTGTGTGAACAATATGTTGTGGCACCCACACACACTCGCCGAATAATCACTCTTCTCGTCCTGAGTGACAGGGCTGCCTTTGTATCGCAGAGCCAGGATTCATTCATCAACATCAATGAGTCAGTCTGTGTGTGTGTGCTTGAGTGGAGAAGGGTAGTTGACACTAGTGTGGTCGTAACCATACACACAGGGGAGCAAAAATGTTCTCTCTGAAGAGTCCTTGTTTTCAAAACTATTTCGCATGACCTTGAAGCTGTCGCACCCATCCTTGTTGTTGGCATTTACCCATACACACACAGCCCACGATGTGAAGTATCATTCGAGTGAATTCATGGTCATAGGGCGTGTGGTGGGAGTGGTATAATAGCCCCCCACCACCGTCACCCAATGAATTCACAAAATAGCACTTCTCTTTGCCTCCCTCTCCCTCTCTCTCTCTCTCCTGTCGCACATCCGTTGAGCACAGCTCATTGAAATGAGAAAACACAAAAGATACTCTCGTACGTCAGTGATGTGAGATGTGAGGTGTCATTTCAGCCGAGCCGCTGTAATGTGAACCACCCATCGGAGAGAGATGTCACCTTGACCAAGGCAAAATGTCATCAAAACTAATTGACAATTGTCCTTGTGCCGTTACTTAGTGGACGACGACGACGATGACCATGATGATGTTGATGGTGTGACTGGAAAGTGCATACACGACAGGACATCAACGTGGGCAGCTCATCATCATAACTCACACGGAATCCTGCAGAAGTGGGTGCGCGTTGGGCGGCGAAAAATGAATAAAAATGCACTTAAAGTGTCAAAACGTGACAAGCTCCTCTGGGTGAGGGATTTTCCTCGTAATATTGGAAATTCAAGGGACGCAGTTGACTTCCTCGTGAGCATGGTTTGGACGGGTTTATCAGCAGTGATCTGAAAGGATACTCTCGTGGATTCTTGTGCATGAGTGGGTCTTTGGGCACTTGTCGAGGACGAGAGGAATATGCTGCTGGAGGGAAGATGGAATGTGGAGAGAGGAAGGAGAGAGGAGACATCCTTCTGGTCTTCCCATGGTCGTACAGACTTTGTGAAGGGAAAGGGAGATTGGAGAAGCATCTCGTCGTCGAAAAATCGATCACAATGGAAGCACCCTGCGGCATTTCCGCATGAGTGTTGTCCACTAGCACACCAGTCTCACGAACTTTTTGCACAAACTTGCGTACAGCAGTCGCGTCACGGTGGGTGCTTCATTTCGGCCAACACTTCTTTTCAAAAAACACACTGTTGCATGGGCTACACAGCACAGTTTTCAATATTTCCCAAAGTTGTTCAAGCATAAAGCGGCTCATTTCATTCCGCGGAGGTATGACGCAGACTTTCTGTTAAGTTTTCGAGTGCGAAACAGTTGTCACTGTCAAAAATAACCTTTGAGTTAAAAAGAACCACTAGATGGCCCACCCTACACAGCACTCACTTTGGAAATATGTTTTCAATATTTCCCAACGTTGTTTAAGCGTAAGGCGACCCATTTCATTCCGCGGAGGTAAGATACTGACTTTCTGTCAAGATTCCGAGCGGGAAACAGCTGTCAGTGTCAAAATAACCTCCAATTTAAAAAACAACCACTAGATGGCCCACCCTGTATAACAACACAAGTGGTTGCTGAGAAGCACTCCCAAGTCCCCCTCAGACTGTAGCGCCATCTTCTTCATCTTCTTTGTGCGGCGCTACAGTCCGGGATGGACCTGGGCCTCAACCAACAAACCTCTCTAGTAGCGCCACAATGTCTGTCATTAAGGAATTTTCCAATTGAGACTTGACAACTTTGACATTTCACTGTGAACACACCCTTAGACCAGTGACCAAATTGTAAATGTCAAAATATTCAGTAAAAACAGCATTTTGATCATGGTGAAGATCACGAACGAAGAGCGCTTACAAATGATTAAAATTTGCTACCGAGTCGGTGACGGCAACTTTAAGAGACGCCAATTTTTGGTCTTAATTGGGACGGGAAGTTGACAAGTCTAGTGAACAAATTTGAGCTTAATTTTCACTGCCGGATGCCAGGGAGACAACGGGTTGGTCAAGGGGCTCGAAATTATTGCTGCCGTTCAAGCGTCCGTCGGACATGAACCCAAGACAATCGATTTCGGCTCCTTCTCCAGAATTGGGCACCGCTAGGGCCACAATGCGGCGAGTTTTTTTTCCAAAGGATCGAGAATTTGAGTCTAAATTTTTGCTGCTAGATGTTCTTGTGCCAGTTAGATAACGGGTTGATCGAAATGCTCGTGAATATTGCTGCCGTTCAAGCGTCCTTCGGAAACGAAACAAAAAAGTCAATTCCACCGCGTTCTCAAGAATTAGGCACCGCTAAGGCCACACTGCGGCTAAGGCCTGCCCCCTTAAAGATAACGTTAATCAAGACCTTAAGCCACTAGACAGTATGAAGCCCTCTTTCGTTCTTGAATTGGAATCAGAGTCGAACCAGATGTTCAGCTTCCTGTGGGATAGCGAGCAAAAGGATGACGACGCTCCAGATGACGCACAGACGTGAAAAATGTACCAACTTGGCATGCGATCCACTGGAGCCACTGGATCCACTGCTAGAGGCATCTAACGAGGAGTCGTTCAAGGTCTGGATAAGACAGTTAAGGGTCAAGATCGACGACGACGCCCCAGCTGACGCACAGATGTGAAATATATACCAACTTGGCATGCGACGCTGGATCTGGATAAAGTCTGGATAAGACAGTTGGATAAGACGCAAGGTCTGGATAAGACAGTTAAGGGTCAAGATCGCTCTAAACTGCTTGACGTGCGATACTAGAGGCATCTTGCGAGGAGTCATTCGAAGTCTAAGGCTAAAGATAACTCTAAGCTGCTTGGCATGCGGCTCTGGAGACGAGGGGAGGAGGGCTTAAAATCGCTCTAAACTCCAGTTTTACCGCAGTATCCCTTCTTGACAGCCTCCCCATTCGTCTAGGAGTTAGACGATACAGCTCTAGAAGCTCCAGATCCCTCTAAACAGCAGTTTTCTCGACAAATCCCTTCCAGACATCCTCTCCATTCCATCGATTCCCCTTCGAACGTCTAGGAGTCGTTTAAATGCTCCTCCAACCCAAACTCGCAACCACTTTATTCCCAGCGATAAACTCTCGAAGAGGATGCTCGTGGAATACACTGCCCAGTAAACTCTCGTCTTAATAGCTCGAACCCATATCAAAAAAGCCCCACATCCTGTACCGCCTCCAGCCGGTAAATCCCTTCAAAACGTGTTCAACTACCACATCCAGCCAAAGGATAAACGGATAACGCTGGGCATATCCATCCCCACCCCACCCGTGGATTAAGCTTAAATATTTAACGAATGTTTTCACATCCTCCCCCTCCTCCTCCTCCGCCTCCGCCTCCGCCACCGACGAGCAGCATGACGGTGCTGCGCTGTTAGTTAAATAGATTGATGACAACGATAAAAGGGAATAATTATTTTCGACGAGATACGAACGTGATTATGTTTCATAATTACCATCGCACACCATCGCACCCGTGAACCGGGCTAAGGTCGGTCGAGTGTGTGCGCCCGGATCTGGTGTATCTGCTCCCATCTGCCAGCTGCTGCTCGAAAGTGCACGGGTGAATTTATATTTTCGTCGAAAAGAACCACAGCGGAGAAGGATCAAGATTAATCGAAAACAATGTAAACATTTCCCCGGAATCATTCGGTATCTTGTCCAATTTTTTCGGATTTTTCTTTTCCATAAATCCGGCGTGACCTTGTTGCGGTGGCGGTGATGGGGGGATGGATGGAAATCGAATCAAATAAACGAAACATTCGATTGCGCTAATTAGATATTTTCGATTGAATTCGATTAGATTCGATTCGATTATCAGCCGTGTCCGCTGACGATGGGGACGGACGGCGAGTGTGGGTGAGATTTATTTTCACAGATGTGGACGCGGACGCGTATCCGCGTATCCGTTTGCCCCGAATTCGTGTTTATGACCTGCGACGGGATGTGTTGATCGGAGACGATACACTGATGGCTTTTCACAGATTTCTCAGATTTCTCAGTTATTGATGATTTCAAATCGAACTTTGCCCGCGAGCAGCTGAGGTTGTTGATGCTTTTTTTGTGCAATCGGGTGTGATGTCGTCATGGGTCTACGGAAAAAATTGAAATTATTTATCTCGATGCCCTTGGGGAGGGTGACACAATCGATTTAATCGCATTAAGACTCGTGGGGGACTCGGTTTCAGTTCTATTTTGTCCGATGAATGGATGCGACGATAGGAACCTTTGGAAGATCTTGGAACAGGCTTTACTTAATATTATGGCGGCGCTACAGTCCGAGGTGGATCTGCGTGCTATTGTTCACGCCCAACACGAGTGGTTGCTGAGAAGCTAGGCCCAGGTCCACCTCGGACTGTAGCGCCGCCATATTATTAAGTAAAGCCTGTTCCAAGATCTTCCAAAGGTTCCTATCGGCGCATCCATTTATCGGTCCTCTCACGAGCGGAGGGGACCTACAGTTTAATGCCGACTCCGAACGGCGAGATTGAGAAGCTTTTTTCTAGACAGTTATACTCTTTGAGCATTGTCAGTGACTCGAAAGAGGTGGAGCCGTGAAAAAATGTTTGATGTTTTTTTTCGAGATTCGAATCGACGACCTCGAGCGTAGGAGTCGTCGACGCACCTACCCATTACGCTACGGCGTCTTACGCAGGCTTTACTTATGCGGGTTTTTTGACGACTGGATGGCGCAGTTGATTGAGTGCCTGCCCTAAGTTACAGGGGTCCCAGGTTCGAGTCCCAGTGAAAGCAAAGTTCATACGCTTTTATCAGGTTTCTCAAATCTGGTTAACGGCACTATCACTGAAGCTGTGGGACTGTGGGTATCACAATGGACCAACATCGGCTTAGTGTGCTGAATTGGCAACCTCCAAGCCAAGGTCATACCAAGGTGATACCCACAGTCCCACAGCTCCTAACCTAACCTAACCTAACCTCGGCGGGGTTTACACGAGGATGTCAGTTGCTTCAACTTTCGGTCATTCCCTTTTGCGGTTGCCTCCATTTTTCCGATTTTTTTCTGTTTCGATCTCACTCCTCCACGCGATTAGAAGAGAGCAAATGCAAAAAATCCGAGCAACAACCTTAGTTGCTTATCAGTCCTGTGACGCATGGAGGGCCTGAGCCTGAGCAAGAGGGCAACGCTTTAGCTACTTAAAAGTTTGTGGACGTTGGCTTCAGTTTGTTTAAACATTTTCAAGTGTGATTTAGAGCAGAATGTAGCCAATTTGAGCGAATATCATTGTGATTTCGTAGAACTCTTTACTTTAAGAAAAAAGGGCATTGCCAGCTTCAAATTCCTGAACTATTTGGAAGTTTTCTAAGACTCGATGGTCCTTTGCTGTCAACAGACAAAATTTTTGGAGGAACATTAAACGTACACTTGAGATCACAATAATGCCTTTCACGTCGTTGCCTTAAGAAAGACGTGAAGGACGTTGCCAGCTTCGAATTCCTGAACCATTTGGAAACTTCCTAAGATTCGATGGTTGTTTTTTGTCAGACAAAATCCGTCAATCGATTTCGAACTCACAATTGAATGACGATCACTGTAACACCGTAGAAATCGTTATTTAAAGGACCACAAGAAGATTGTTGCCAGCTTCGAATTCGTAAACAATTTAAAAATTGTCTCTTCTGATGTCAACAGACAAAACTTATGTTCCTCCAGTCGATTTCGAACGCAACATTGAGTGAAGATCACTGTTATGTTACTTTTGAAGAAAGCCGTGAAAGACGTTGCCAGCTTTGAATTGCTGAACTATTTTATATTTTCTAAAATTCGATGGTCGCTGTTGTTAACAGACAAAGTTAATGTTCCCCAAACGCAACGTTGAATAAAAACCTGTGTAATGCCGTAGAAGTTTTTATTTTAAGGAAAAAAGGGAGTTGCCATCTTCTAATTCCAGAACTATTTAGAAACTTTCTAAGATTCGATGGTCGCTTGATGTCATCAGACAAAATAAATGTTCGTTCAATCGATTTCAAACGCAACGTTGGGCGAAGATCTCTGCAACGCCGAACACGTCGTTCCTTCAAGAAAGACGTGAAGGTCGTCGCCAGCTTCAAATTGCTGAATTATTTAAAATTAATGAGCTCCCTATCGAGATCAACCGCTCATTTGGCAAGAAATAAATCATGAAATTACCAAACTTCGTGACAGCCTTCTCGTGCAGATAGAGTCTCCGCTGAACAGCCTTGAAATGACTGCAATTCTTAGAAGCTCTTGGCCTGTCATGTGACGATCGTCTGGAGCAGATAGAGTTGCCGCATGATTTCACCGAGAAACTCTTGTCTTTACTACCAGCACGTGACAAAAGCACAATCTTAGCCAAACACATGCACAACTGCTCACAGAGACTACCTCAAATTTTTGTTTGATAAGATTAGATACCCCGTGCCATAGACCTCTCACGAATGACAAAGACATAGACCAAGCCTAGCGTCGATTTTGCACAAGAATTGATTGAATATCTCTCTGTCTCTCTGTGACTCTCGCTCATCAATCCTGTCCTTGAACTTTCATCTGAGCTACTGACACAAGCAGCCTGCAAGCCAGCAGACAGTGCCACAATCCCACATGTCATCCATGTCAATTTCAAAGTGTAAATCGATGAGAGCAAAGAAAAAAAGACCGAAAATTGGTTTTCCTCGAACAATTAAAACTGCGAATACAAAGAGAATAGGAAAAATACAGCGCAAAACATTAAACGAATTCCACAAAGGAATTTCTAATAAGTATCTCAACGCACAACAGATAGATAGATACACTCTCGTCAGATGTTTACGGTAAGAAGATCACTGTTCGTTTGTTTTTTTTCGTTCGCTTCTTCTGTTAATTGACGGTAATTGCTTTTGTGTATGAGCCGATGGAAGAGTATTTCATCGCGTAGATAGATGGAAATTGTTTTATGCGTAGATGAAGAAGGAATTCTGACTGAAAATTGACTCGTGGCACGACCGGATTGCAGCCCGTTTTGGGATTTAGTTGGGTCCAATCAGGAGGACGGTCTTTGAGAGAGTCCTTTGATTAACAAGTTGACATCCACGGAGGCTAGACTATGCAGACGGCAGGGATAGCACAGCTCCGGCACAAAAAAGTCTCCAAATTCTGAGATCGTGTGGGAATGCAACAGTCGGTAAAGAAGATCAATGTGGGACACAAAAGTTAGGGCGGCGCCACTGGAGACAGCTCTTCAAAGGTCAATTTGGAACGGCTATTTGGGACGCTTCCTGGTTGAGGCTCAAGCTCAAGCCCTTCAGGAAGAAATGGTCGACGTTTTGTGACAACGGAAAGACCAAATTTCTTAGCCTCAAAAAGTACTGAAATGGATCGACTAGTGGATAAAGTTCTGCGTTCAATCTTTGGTCGTGTTTGGCATTTGGAGAAGAAAAAGAGACGCTGAGACCCTGTGACTTGAGCCCCTGAGACCCAGGGACCCTGGAATACTGGGACCCTGGAGTCGTGGAACCTTGAGACCATGGGACCTTGAGACCCTGGGACCTTGGGAACCTGGGACGTTGGGACCCTTAAACCTTGAGAACCTGCGACCTTGAGACCCTGGGACCTTGGGACGCTGGGACATTGGGACCCTGGTACCTTGGAAACCTGGGACCTTGGGAACCTGGTACCTTGGGAACCTGGGACCTTGGGAACCTGGGACCTTGGGAACCTGGGACCTTGGGAACCTGGGACCTTGGGAACCTGGGACCTTGGGAACCTGGGACCTTGGGACCCTGCGGCTTTGAAACCCTGGGACCTTGGGAACCTGGGACCTTGAGAACCTGTGACCTTGAGACCCTGGGACCTTGGGACGCTGGGACCTTGGGAACCTGGGACCTTGGGAACCTGGGACCTTGGGAACCTGGGACCTTGGGACCTTGGGAACCTGGGACCTTGGGAACCTGGGACCTTGGGAACCTGGGACCTTGAGACCCTGGTACCTTCGGAACCTGGGATCTTGAGGCCCTGAAACTTTAAGACTTAGGGACCCTGGGATTTTGAGACCTTGGGACCTTAGGACGCTGGGACTGTGGGACCTTAGGAGACTGAGACATTGGGACCCTGGAACCTTAGGACGCTAGCACCTTGGGACACAGGGACCTTCGTACGCTGGGACCTTGGGATCCTGGGAACCTGGGACCTTGGGAACCTGGGACCTTGGGACCCTGCGGCTTTGAAACCCTGGGACCTTGGGAACCTGGGACCTTGAGAACCTGTGACCTTGAGACCCTGGGACCTTGGGACGCTGGGACCTTGGGAACCTGGGACCTTGGGAACCTGGGACCTTGGGAACCTGGGACCTTGGGACCTTGGGAACCTGGGACCTTGGGAACCTGGGAACCTGGGACCTTGGGAACCTGGGACCTTGGGAACCTGGGACCTTGGGAACCTGGGACCTTGAGACCCTGGTACCTTCGGAACCTGGGATCTTGAGGCCCTGAAACTTTAAGACTTAGGGACCCTGGGATTTTGAGACCTTGGGACCTTAGGACGCTGGGACTGTGGGACCTTAGGAGACTGAGACATTGGGACCCTGGAACCTTAGGACGCTAGCACCTTGGGACACAGGGACCTTCGTACGCTGGGACCTTGGGATCCTGAGACAGTGAGACCCTGAGAACCGGAGACCACGAACTGTATGGCCTATACAGCGAAATGAGCCTAGCCAGAGGTCTACGGATTCATCGCCTAAGATGGGTAGGCCGTGAAGAGTGCATGGACAACGCTGCTTCAGTCTAAAGAGTCTTCGACTCCGCGCCCCTGGAACAACGTAATAGAGGAAGCCCACGAAACCGATGGCGCACACAAGTGGGGAAGGACCTCAGACAACTTGGTGTGTGTAACTCGAGGCAGCTGGCTAAGGAGCATGCAAGCTGGAGAGGCTTGTTGGTTGAAGCTTGATGGTTGAGGCTTGATGGCTGAGGCTTGATAGCTGAGGCTTGATGGCTGAGGCTTGATGGCTGAGGCTTGATGGCTGAGGCTTGATGGCTGAGGCTTGATGGCTGAGGCTTGATGGCTGAGGCTTGTTAGTTGAGCCTTGATGGTTGAGGCTTTCTGTCTAAGGCTTGCTGGTTGAGATTTGTTGGCTAAGGCTTGCTGGTTGAGGCGTGTTAGTTGAGCCTTGATGGCCGAGACTTGATGTTTGAGGCTTGACGACTTATGCTTGATGGTCGAGTTCCAGGTCTACCCGGACTGTAGCGCCATCAGAAGAAGAAGAAGAATTGAAAAATTCCCTCACAGCATGCCCACGATTCTCTAAAGCGCAAAACTTTCAACGCTTTCAACCGAAAAATCCCCAATTTTCAGAGCTCCATGAAAACACCAGCTTCTGAGGTGCACCGAATTTCCAACATTCCGCACCACATTCCGTGTGAAATGCATTTTTCTACACCGATTCACCTCAATCCGAATTTTTTCCTCCTTTTTTCGCCCGGAAATTTGTAACAACTTCACGTCCTGTTTCCGTTGAATATCTAAACACTTCCGACCCACATCCCGGCACGCTCAACTCGCACGTCAATAGTGCCACCAAGTGGCTTCGTTTTCTCTCATTTTTTTCGCTTCTTCATCAGCGAATTGCATTTAGATACGATTTCTCATCAAAACATCTCCGCATTAAATGTTGTTCGATATTTCACAAGACGTGCGATGTGGGATGTGCTCCTCTTATTACCCACTGGGGGAAGATGAAGCTCCCTAAAAACCAAAACCGATTCCCAGCGGCAACTGCGGAGGAACAAAAAGAAAAGCAAAACCATCCGCCACTCGGTTATGGCTTCTCTCAGCCGAGAAAGTATTCATTTGCTTTGGCTTCCTTCGCTATTTTCGTTCCACAAGATTCACATATTGTATCTTTTGTCTTGTTTCGTTCTTTTTGCATGCACGATAGATTTGTATCTGTATCTCGATAGTTTTTGTGGCACATTTAAAATTGAATCAATGCCAAGAATTTCACCCCGGTCTCCGTCTCTGTGCGCGAGTGTTTATGTGCGCATTCGTTTCATAAAATGTATCCAACGGATCGGAATATTCTCTCGCTTGTTTATGGCCACAAATCGAATGTCAATAAGGGTCGGAAATTGACATTTTACTGACGTCTTTTGGAACGTGTTTCAACTCACATCGACTCGCTTTTCGAAACGATCCCGAGACAATGTATCTAATCCGAGGGTTGCAGTGGATTTTGTTTACGGAAATCGACGAGAAATCGTACCCGAAGACCTTCGGGGTTGAAAGTTTCGCGCTGGGCGTCAATAAATTAAATTATTTCACCACTCGACCAGTCGACCACTCGGCTCCCCGCCCGGCTGCGAGCTGTGCGAACTTACATGTCGCAACCAGCGCGTCGGAATTGTTATTCAAATTTCGCATGGGCTTCGGAAGAAATCTAAAATGCAAATCCATTGCGTTTCCAATGACTCATGACGCGCTGTGCGAGGAAAACTTGCCGTAGATACGTTTTTCTCTTCTCTCGCCTTTATTTTTAATTCAATTCGTTACATGCTGGTCAGTCTGGCGAGTCTAGCCGTCGTCGTCGTCGTCGTCGTTGTCGTTGCCGTTGTGTAGACGGCATCACTTCCGGCAGGGATTGGTGGACAAGCTACTAATTATGAGGCGGAGGGCTGCATGAGAGCTATTAATAAGATGATTAAAGGCGGAGAGACGGAGAGCGAAGCTGGGCGGCTATAAAGTCTCTGCTGGCTGTTTCCTTGTTAGTCTCTGACGTTTATTGATTGTGATGCTAAGCAGTTTTGAATTAATCTGCGTCGGATAAAGTGATGTGTGTCCCCTGAAGATTTGTTGATAAATTATGCTCAGCTGAAGGTGATGTATCTATTGGGGACAACGGCGGTGGTGTTTGCAGGCGTGGGGGAAGGGGGGAAGTGTTAACTGGGCGAGAAGAGTTTTACAGAAAGTGGGAAAGGATGGCAGTCATCATTTGGCTTTAGCTGAAGAGAGACCAGAAGCTAGGGGTTTAAGAGAGGGGAACATCAGGAGCAGTGGACCATAATGAACTCAGATCCGCGATGCAACAAGAATAAGGATCAGATTAGAGGCGACGAAGCGAGACCCTCAAAAGTCTCGTTTTGTATCTCAAAGGCTGTTACTCCAAGACTGTAGCCCCAAGACCGTAGGGCCAAGACCGTAGGGCCAAGACTGTAGCTTCCAGAATATAGCGCCAAGACTGTAGGGCCAAGGCTGCAGCTCCAAGACTGTAGCTCCAAGAGAGAAGCGCCAAGACCGTAGGGCCAAGACTGTGGCTCCAAGACTCTGGCTCCAAGGCTGTGGCTCCAAGACTGTAGCCTCAAGACTGTGGCTCCAAGGCTGTGGCTCCAAGACTGTGGCTCCAAGACTCTGGCTCCAAGGCTGTGGCTCCAAGACTGTGGCTCCAAGGCTGTGGCTCCAGGACTCTGGCTCCAAGACTGTGGCTCCAAGGCTGTGGCTCCAAGGCTGTGGCTCCAAGACTCTGGCTCCAAGACTGTAGCCTCAAGACTGTGGCTCCAAGACTGTAGCGCCAAGACTGTGGCTCCAAGACTGTGGCTCCAAGGCTGTGGCTCCAGGACTCTGGCTCCAAGACTGTGGCTCCAAGGCTGTGGCTCCAAGGCTGTGGCTCCAAGACTCTGGCTCCAAGACTGTAGCCTCAAGACTGTGGCTCCAAGACTGTAGCGCCAAGACTGTGGCTCCAAGACTCTGGCTCCAAGACTGTGGCTCCAAGGCTGTGGCTCCAAGGCTGTGGCTCCAAGACTCTGGCTCCAAGACTGTAGCCTCAAGACTGTGGCTCCAAGACTGTAGCGCCAAGACTGTGGCTCCAAGACTCTGGCTCCAAGGCTGTGGCTCCAAGACTGTAGCCTCAAGACTGTGGCTCCAAGGCTGTGGCTCCAAGACTGTGGCTCCAAGACTCTGGCTCCAAGGCTGTGGCTCCAAGACTGTGGCTCCAAGGCTGTGGCTCCAAGACTCTGGCTCCAAGACTGTGGCTCCAAGGCTGTGGCTCCAAGGCTGTGGCTCCAAGACTGTGGCTCCAAGACTGTAGCCTCAAGACTGTGGCTCCAAGACTCTGGCTCCAAGACTGTGGCTCAAAGGCTGTGGCTTCAAGACTGTAGCGCCAAGACTGTGGCTCCAAGGCTGTGGTTCCAAGGCTGTGGCTCCAAGACTCTGGCTCCAAGACTGTGGCTCCAAGGCTGTGGCTCCAAGGCTGTGGCTCCAAGACTCTGGCTCCAAGACTGTAGCCTCAAGACTGTGGCTTCAAGACTCTGGCTCCAAGACTGTGGCTCAAAGGCTGTGGCTCCAAGGCTGTGGCTCCAAGGCTGTGGCTCCAAGACTCTGGCTCCAAGACTGTGGCTCAAAGGCTGTGGCTCCAAGGCTGTGGCTCCAAGGCTGTGGCTCCAAGACTCTGGCTCCAAGACTGTGGCTCCAAGGCTGTGGCTCCAAGGCTGTGGCTCCAAGACTCTGGCTCCAAGACTGTAGCCTCAAGACTGTGGCTCCAAGACTCTGGCTCCAAGACTGTGGCTCCAAGGCTGTGGCTCCAAGACTGTGGCTCCAAGACTGTAGCCTCAAGACTGTGGCTCCAAGACTCTGGCTCCAAGACTGTGGCTCAAAGGCTGTGGCTCCAAGACTGTAGCGCCAAGACTGTGGCTCCAAGGCTGTGGCTCCAAGACTGTGGCTCCAAGACTGTAGCTCCAAGAGAGAAGCGCCAAGACCGTAGGGCCAAGACTGTGGCTCCAAGACTCTGGCTCCAAGGCTGTGGCTCCAAGACTGTAGCCTCAAGACTGTAGCGCCAAGACTGTGGCTCCAAGACTGTGGCTCCAAGGCTGTGGCTCCAAGACTGTGGCTCCAAGACTGTAGCCTCAAGACTGTGGCTCCAAGACTCTGGCTCCAAGACTGTGGCTCAAAGGCTGTGGCTCCAAGACTGTAGCGCCAAGACTGTGGCTCCAAGGCTGTGGCTCCAAGGCTGTGGCTCCAAGACTGTGGCTCCAAGGCTGTGGCTCCAAGACTCTGGCTCCAAGACTGTGGCTCCAAGGCTGTGGCTCCAAGACTCTGGCTCCAAGACTCTGGTTCCAAGACTGTGGCTCAAAGGCTGTGGCTCCAAGACTGTAGCGCCAAGACTGTGGCTCCAAGACTGTGGCTCCAAGGCTGTGGCTCCAAGACTGTAGCGCCAAGACTGTGGCTCCAAGACTCTGGCTCCAAGACTGTGGCTCAAAGGCTGTGGCTCCAAGGCTGTGGCTCCAAGACTGTAGCGCCAAGACTGTGGCTCCAAGGCTGTGGCTCCAAGGCTGTGGCTCCAAGGCTGTGGCTCCAAGACTCTGGCTCCAAGGCTGTGGCTCCAAGACTCTGGCTCCAAGACTGTAGCTCCAAGACTTCAACTTCAAGCCTGATTCATACCCTTAAGATCATCACCCTCTACTGCATTCCAAAACTATCGTCGTAATGGTTGGGGTTGACGGAAAAAACCGTTGAAAAAGGGTATACCGCAGATGTCTTTAAGGTCGCAACGAGAGACACTTTTGCAGTCGAAAGTGTGAGCTGAAAAACGCCCTTTCTTGCCACTTCCCTAACTGCCCAACTCCTCAATTTTCTCCATAATTGTCTAAAATCAACATCCCAACACATTCGCATCGAAATTTCAGTCAAAAAACGAAGAAAATCGATTTTTCAAAACATAACACTCTTCACACGAAAAAATGCAGTCAACTGATAAAACAACGGGGTCGCCATTTTTTGCTAAAAATGAACGAATTTTTTCCCGGTGTGAATTTGATGATTACCAAGTTTTGTGAGTTGATTTTCTCGATAATTAGAACGAGTTGAAGAATGAGGGTGTCAAAAGTCAAAACAGCTTGGTCTTGATGACTGAAAGCAGCGTGCCCGGGACCATCAACGATGGAAGGCAGCGATATCTCAGGCCCGGACTCTCCGTGGGTCGTAGGTCTGATAAGTACGTATCTTCTGCAACTGAAAAATATTTTTCATCGCTTCTCAGACAACGTAAAGCTCGAATTCTTCAGCGAGGGTCCTCTACTTTTTAATAAAAAAAATGCAAAAGAAAGAAGAAAATCATCACCTTTCCTATCCCACACAAAAATTCTTCCTCTGTCTCGAATCCAAACTTTTGATTGCATTCCGCTGAAGGGAGAATAAATGAAAAACTTTCACAAAAATTCCATTAACCTCCTCCCTCACCGAATTTTGGAGACAAAACAGGAGGAAAAAAGTACATAAATGGTAACGTATACGCCACCTAATCACCTCAATCCCTCCCTCCCTCTCTCTGTCTCCCCACTCTCCCCCAGGAGAGCTTAGAAGGGACATAAAATATCTCCCCATCCTCAGAGTATTCGTTACTCTTCTTTCAAAAGACGCAGACATCAATCACTTTCATTCAGAATTTTACACGTGGATAGGACCGGCATTAGAAAGTGTATACAAATTTAATATCCTCCAGGATCAAAACGAACACACGCACATACGGGGCATGCTTAGCGTGCGCCAGCACTAATCCCGGTGAACCAGCTCTGAATACCTTAGTGCCGTCGCGTTGGAATGAACGATGAAGGGAACGACTGACATTATTCTCTGGTCATCCATCTTTGTTTCGTCCTTAATCTAAAACGGTACATAAATCTCTGAAAAAAAAAAAAAAACACGGAGGCAACTTAGGGAGAGAAGTGATCTGAATGCAAAATGTCCTGCAACGGAAGTACGTATACGAAAAGCTTGTTCAAGGACTCCATGCACACTCACACTTCACTTCACTTCACTTTACTTCATTCGTTCACATGTGCTGAGGGGAAAATCAATATTGAACATTCAAAGGATACATTGAAAGTTTCAGCGCATTTTTTCTGTTTCCTTTTTTTCGTTTTCGTCCTGCCGAAGGACTCTTGAGGCAGAGATATCAAATACACCTCTCGTCCACACTGAGCCACACGCTCACTGTTTTTTTTCCAATTTCATGCGACACAGATGGTTGTGGCAATGTTTGCCCAGGATAACGATTGTGTCCTTTCGCTGTGAGTTGAGTGTCACTCAGTTTTCCTACGGTAATCATTTTTAATTGACAATTGTCTTGTTTATTTTCAGCGGTTACACTTTGTGGGGGGTTTTTGAGAGGGACATAGGTGGGAGATTCATAGATTCATGAGACGGGCTGAGCGAGGCTGTTTCTTAAAGATAATCTTACCACGAATTCAGATTTTCAGAGAGGCTTGCTCAGAGAATTTAGACACTTACCTGGAAAGAAAGAGAAAAGAAGGAATATTCATTAGAATGGTTGTCAGTAAAAAATGTATCACTTTAGAGGTAAAAAAAATGGACAAGCCAAGCGTCAATTCTTAAAATTTGAGATGAAAAGACAAATGTCAGACTCTCAACATAACATCAAAACCAAGAAACCAGAAGACTGTCCAGGAAAATTGGATTTAATCGCAAAGTCAAATTGGGACCTCCTATTGAATCAGTCGGAACGGAACGGATCTCCCCACGATCAGCGATCGTAGTTCTTGAGCCGATCTTCCTCTTCCTGAGCCTTTACCTCTTAAGATACACCAGTCATTGTCGTACGCACCCAATTTCCACGCTCCCCTCCCGTTTTATGTCCAGATTCTGGCGCCAGCCAATCGCTACGTCCGATCTTGTCACCAATAGAATGATCGTTTGTGAAGGAAGCGAGGTTTTGGAGATCAGAAAAATGCACAAGCCAAGCGTCAATTCTCAAAATTTGAGATGAAAAGACAAATGTCAGACTCTCAACATAACATCAAAACCAAAAAACTAGAAGATCGTCGAAGAAAAGTGGATTTAATGACAAAATCAAATTGTAACCTCCTACTGAATCAGTCGAAACAATACGAATCTCCCCATGATCGACGATCGTAGTTCTCGAGCTGATCATCCGCTTCTAGACCCTTTGCCTCTTAAGATACACCAGTCATCGTCGAATACACCCAGTTTCCACGCTCCCTTCCCATGTTATGTCCAGATTTCGGCGCCAGCCAATCACTACGTCTGATCTTGTCACCATTAGAATGATAGTTTGTGAAGGATGCGGGGTTTTTGAGATCAGAAAAATGCTCAAGCCAAGGGTATATTCTTGAAATTTGAGATAAGAAGACAAATGTCAGATACTCAACATAAAATTGGAGTCAAAAAAACCAGAAGATTGTCGAGGAAAAGTGGGTTTAATTACAAAGTCAAATTGTGACCTCCTATTGAATCATCGGTTACAAAATGGATCTCCCCACGATCAGCGATCGTGGATTAGAAAAATGCACAAGCCAAGCGTCGATTCGTAAAATTTGGGATGAAGAGACAAATATCAGACCCTCAACATAAAATTGAAGTCAAAAAAGCAGAAGAAGATTGTCCAGGAAAAGTGGATTCAGTTAGAAATTCAAATTGGGACCTCCTATTGAATCAGTCGCAACAATACGATCGGCGATCGTAGTTCTTTCTCTCCCTCACTCTTATCCCCCTCCCCTTTAAGATATCCCTGTCACTCTGTACGCATCCACTCTCCCTTCCTGTTTCACGCACAAATTTGGGCGCCAGCTCCGTTCAGAGAATATTCGCTACGCCTGATCTTGTCACGATCAGCGAAGAACTAAACTCACCACAGTCGTTCACAAACCGTTTTCCCACACCACTCACACCTCCCAAGAGACCATAGCAAGCCACTTCGTTGTTCAGTCAGACCAAAGCACCCTCTAAGACTCTTCAAATCACCGACACCATCGCCCGGTTGTTTATGTAGCCACATCGACACCACGCACCGCGGACAGCAAACACGAAACCGGCCAAAGTATCTCCACTCCACTTGAACGTCTATTTGTACACAAAAACTTGTTGAAGTTTCAACAAAGTATCTCAACGACACTGCGCGCTCGATTTACTGCAGCCCAAAAATGCCGAGTTCTTAATTTGAAAACAGAAAACGTCAGTAGGTCACAGCCGCGTGGCTCCTCAATCACCGCCCATCCACCCATCGTCGGAGGGCATTTAGCATTTTATCTTCTTTTCTGTTGTCTGCCTCCCCCACCACATCATCCGCGTGGCGTTGTTTATGGGCACACCAGAGTTAAGGACCATTTAAAAATGAAATAGAATTTCAATTTCGAATGTCAAGGGATGTGGAGCAGCGGAGAGCTGGATACAGAGTCAACGATGTTTAGGGATGGATACGCATTTTATTGCACGAATGTGTGTGTGAGCATTTTCAAATTCAAAAGCGGATCCACGGAGCTTTACTGTGAAACTTTGTGTACCCTCAATGGACCGGAATGTAAATACATGGGATAAATATTTTGATTAACATCGTAACTCTGAGTGTTAAATCAGAGACACTCGGACTTGGGGATGTGTTCAGCAGGTTTAATGCGGAACTCTGTGGAACTCTTTGAAATGAGATAAATTCATTGCTCGATGTGTTGATTGGAATAGTTTAACGGGGAATAAATCACACTGGGTCGAGGTTGGGAGACAGAGAGGAGAGAAAGGAGAATGGAGAGTGGAAAGTGGAGAGATGAGGAAATGATGATAATCGACAATCGATTAGCAAGTGACAAATGAGCGCCAAAGAAGTTTTCGCCAAAATGAATTGCTTTTGTGAAGAGAAAATCTCCCCGAGGAGGAAAATTCATTTTCGAGAACTTTTTCGCTGGTTCTCCTTCAGTGACAGCTGTCACATGAAGACTCTGGGGCTTAAGGAAACGCGGAGAGATTCGAGAACATGGATAAGTGGTTAAATTTCGAAGCAGCGCAGGGGATTACGGCGGTAGAACTGGGATTAGTTGGTTAAATTTCGCAGCAACCTTGTCTGTGTCAGTGAATCACTGACAGCTGTCAAATTAAAAATGCATAAATGGGGAGGGTTCGGGAAGAAAGTGTTCACAAATCTTTTAAGACTTAAGCACTGTGTAAAGAATTCCGTGACAAACGTGGTTGGCTCTTGAAGAGGGGAAAGTTTGACGTGACCTGTCAAACTTATACCACTTTCACTGTTGCATAAGTTAAGGCGGTGACGTAAGCAACTTTAAAGAGAATAACTACCCTTTTTAGAGCTCATTTTGGAAAAGAATTTGCTTTACGTAAACTGTTTATTTCATTTTTTAGTGACAGCTGTCAAAACGGATGACTAGCGGTAACTGTCATTTAAACTGCTTGTTAAGGTGTAATTCACTTATTAGTGACAGCTGTCAGTGAAAATAATTAAAAAATGACACTGAACTGAAAAACCAGAGCTACTTATGACTCATGTACAGGGTGGGCCATCTAGTGTTTTTTTTTTTTTTAATCATAAATTATTTTGACACTGACAGCTGTTTCCCGCTCGAAACCTTGACAGAAAGTCAGTACCATACCTCCGCGGAACGAAATGAGCCGCCTTACGCTTGAACAACCTTGGGAAATATTGAAAACTTATTTCCAAAGTGAGTGCTGTGTAGGGTGGGCCATCTAGTGGTTGTTTTTTAAATCTCAGGTTATTTTGACACTGACAGCTGTTTCCCGTTCGAAATCTGACGCATTTTTTCGATTTTTCTGTACCAAGTGCCAATAAATCCTCACAAATCATGGAGTTAGTGAGATTTGCAAAAATTCTGTGCCCAATTTTGGCCTTAAATCCCCTCCCTTCACTTCGCATCACGTTCCCTTTTTGGTGACGCTCCCCTTCCCAGACAAAAACAATTAACCTTTCAGATATCCCCCATAAACAATACCGAACAGAACTACAATCGAGATTCATGTGGCAGATTTCACTTTGATTCCCTGCTTACACGTGCGATAACTGCTTCATATCCACATCCCATTTTGGCATCAAAGGCAAAGACACCGAAACTTTGTTTGCTTCCGTGGATTTGAATGCGAGAGCGAAGAAGAAAAGGATTTTCCGCTTAAGCAGATCTCCTTAGATTGTATTTTTTCACTGTCGCCCCCTCGTTCTGTCCTCCTCTCTCCCCTCGCCCCCTCGAGAGAGGTGAAGATTCCTTTTTTTGAAATTCCCCGTGGCGAATATTGTCTGCGTCAAAGGAAAGAAAGAAAAAGAAAGGAGATTCTGCAGAGACACAGAAGAATTGAGTTTTCATCGTCAATTAGCAGTTTGTCTTCAATTCGCCGGTGTACATCCTTTCCTTTATTCAATTTGCATTTCGCGAGACAAGAATGTGGCGAATAAATGTGAACTAAGACGCCTCCAAGGCTGCTCCTCCTTTTACTTGCTCTCATCCTCATCGGGAGGTCGCGTGGAATAAATGCCCTTTGCTCTTCTGCTGACAGTTGGGAGAGTTGCTCTCTGAATTCCCCAACATCGAAGCATTAAATCAAATTATTACCAACGTCAGATACATGACTTCTGCATGGACTGACTTTCGTGTCCTTTCTCGGTTTGATTTCTCCTTGGAATCCCTTTGGAAACTTTTTTCCTGGTTCGTTCTTCTTGAGGACAAAGTTTTTCTCATCCCTTTCTCTGTCTCCATTGTCCTCGAGTTATAATTACAAGTGTTGGCAGAAGGAAAAGATCGAGTGTGCAGAGAGAAGAAGAAAAAAAGTTTCCCAGTGAAAGGACGAAATCAGGAATGCGTACTCTTGTGATTTATTACCATCGAGATGGTTAAATTGAATTCAATAGCCAAGGACGACACACAGGATATGACTTGACAGAGAAGGAATGACACTCTGCTTGGTGATGGTTCTCTTTGGGGGCAGTGGTGTGTTGTAAATGAAGATGTGCCATTCAAGGGTGACTCCGGAGAACAGGAAAGAACAGGCATTTTGCTGCTCAATTGAATGTCCTTACGGGGGACGAGCTGTGTATCAAATTTGCTAGAAAATAATGTGAATGGCTGGTGAAAATGACAGGGATATCATTTGCGTAGGTGACATGTGAAGTACTTGTTGACAGAATGGAATGGAGTGGAACAAACACGCGACCGCTATCGACAAAAAATAAGGAGACGGGTCTTACACGAATCTTCCCTAAGCCCTTACAGAGACTCCTACTTTAACAAACTTTAGCAGGGAGCTCTTGCTTCTAACGCTCTTGATGATGTGCCTTATTCTGTGGGAAGTCACACACGACCGCTATCGTCAAAATTCCATAAGGCGGCTTTTACACGAACATGTCGTTTGCTTCAACTTTCGATTATTCCCTTTTGCCGTTGCCTCATCTTTTCCAATTTTTTCTATCTCATTCTACCACACAATTAGAAGAGAAAAAATTAATAAAATCTGCGCAAACAAATTGCTAAAGAGTTGCTTGTGTAAAACTCGCCTATGGATCTTGCTTGCAGAGGCTCTTAGTTCGAAAAACTTTTGCAGAGGGCTCTTATTTCTAACGATCTTGATGACACAGCTCATTCTTGGTGAACTCCCTCATGGCCGCTATCGTTAAAAGTTCATAAGGCGGCTTTTACACGAGCATCTCCGTTGATTCAACTATCGGGCATTCTCGTCTGCAGTTCCCTACATTTTCTCATATCTGTTTCTATCCCATTTTTCCCAACGGTTAGAAGAGAGCTGAAGCATAAAATCCTAGGAAACGAATTGCTAAGAAGTTGCTCGTGCAAAACCCGCCTAAGCATCTTGCAGAGGCACCTGGTTTGACCCTTGGTTTATTTCTGTCGTTCTTGATGACAAAACTTATCCTTCGTTCAGACTCCTAAGGGTGATCTGGGTATAGGAAAATAGGTTTATCCCAGGAACAAGGGACTTACCGTACTCAGGGCCCTAGTGGACGACAGAAAAAATAACGAACAACTTGAGCAGCAGGATCGTGCTATTTGACGCTACTGGATGTCATCTCCTAGAGCTTTTCCAGTGATGCAGTGTATCCCTGAGATCTTGACGCAACTTGGTTTCATCTCCTAGAGCTGTGTCGAGTGGTGCAGTGGATCCCTGATCACTTAAGCCCCTAAGGGGATGTAAGGGACTTAACGCACTGAGGACTCAAGTGGGCAACAACGAAATGAAGCACCATCTTGAGCATAAAGGATCGTGTGGTTTGAAGCCGCTCGATCTCTTCGCCTTGAGTTGTGTCTAGTGCTGAGTGGATCCCTGAAACCATTCAAGCCCATAACCATAGAAGGATTCGAGTGGACGACAACAAAAAGGAACCATCAACTCGAGGATCAGGATCGTGCGGTTTAACGCCACTGAGTATCATCTCCTAAAACTAGAGCTCTTAAAGCTCCTGGATCTCCTAGAAGTAGAGTCAAGTGCTGCAATGGAAAGGGCTAAGTCCCTAACCCCCGAAGGACTCAAGTGGACGACAACGAAAAGCAACCACTAACTTAAGCACCAGGATCATGCGGTTTGACGCTGTTCGACTTCATCCCCTGGAGCTATATCCAGTGGTGCAGTGGATCCTTGAAGTCACTCAAGCCACTAAGGGGATTTAACGAACAAGGGACCTATCGGGGACTCGAGAGGACGACAACAACATGAACCATCAACTCGAGGATCAGGATCGTGCAGTTTGACGCCACTGAATAGCATCTCCTAGAGCTAGAGCTCCTAGAGCTGCAGCTCCTAGGGCTGGAGCTCTTAGGGCTGCAGCTCCTGGGCTGGAGCTCCTAGAGCTAGAGCGCCTTGAGCTAGAGCTCCTAGAGCTCCGAGATCTAGAGCTCGTACAGCTAGAGCTCCTAGAGCCAGATCTCCTAGAACTAGATCTCCTAGAAATAGAACTCCTAGAGATAGAGCTCCTAGAGCTCCTAGAGCTAGAACTCCTAGAGCTAGAGTTCCTAGAGCTGAAGCTCCTAGGGCTGCAGCTCCTACAGCTAGAGCTCCTAGAGCTAAAGCTCCTAGAGCTAGAGCTCCTAGAGCTAGAGCTCCTAGAGCTAGAGTTCCTAGAGATAGAGCTCCTAGAGCTGGAGCTCCTAGAGATAGAGCTCCTATAACTGGAGCTCTTAGAGCCAGAGCTTCTAGATCTAGAGCTCCTAGACCTCCTAGACCTAGAGTCCAGTGGTGCAATGGATCCCCTAGGTCCCTAAGCCCCTGAGGACTCGAGTGGAGGGCAACAAAAATGAACCACCAACTTTAGGATCGTGTGGTTTGATGACGATCGATGTGATGTTCTAGATCTTCCTTCAGTCTCTGGGATATCCTGTAAGCCAATGAGAAAGACAGAGCTCCAATTGCTGAAAAGAGTCACTAAAGAGGACCAAAAGGACCTGCTCCATTGAATGCAGCAAAAAGTACACGTTGCCACGAAAGATTCTTCCTAAAGGACAAAAGTGTTTGATTTCAAGGCAGTGACAGTGGCTCTTAAGCTCTTCGGCTCCTAAGCTCTTAAGCTTGCATGCCCTTAAGAAAGGTCATTACAATTTTTAACATATTCCAACCATCTCCCGGAGCACATATTCGCTTGATTTTCACGTGACACCTCAGCCCCTTCCCAGAAATCCACGCACGATCACTTGCCTTCGCTGTAAACCTGGTTACAGAGTCCATTTCGACTGAAACTAATCCACTCTTAGCCCCCATCTGGTCTCACCATAAATCTCTCTCTCATCAGTCATAAAACTCCATTCAGTTCGCATGTAAATCCCTTAATCTCCCATTCAATGGCGTATCGACATTTTCGGTGCAAGCACACTCAAGCCCTCTAATCTCGACACAGAATTCCCATTTGCACTGCCGCCGCCTGTCGCCGCCCGCGCCCTCCGTCTGCGCGTATCAGTTTTGCGAATACAAAGTGCACTCGTCAGATAAACAATTTCTTTGTTCGACGCGTAATGTATCTATCCCCAGTTCAGCATTTCCCCTTATCACACTCCAGCCACAGCTGAGCAAATTGCGATCCAATCTGCTCGCAGTTATCGCATGTCCCTAGCTTTTTTTTTGACACAATATCCGGAAACCGCAGACAGAAGTGCAACTCTTTTCCCTGGAAACCCTCATTTGTGACACTTCCTCGTTTCGATGAAGCACATCAGCGCCATCCATTGACACCGCTGACGTGTCGTTGGCGGCGGCGGCGGCGGTAACCGTCTTTTGTGGTGCAGACACTCGTTATTGCGAAACTTCACCCGAAGAGCGGAAGTCGCAACAAGGACAGACTTCCGTGCCGCGTCGGAGGAACGTGGTTTAATTTATCCTTCGACTGGTATTGGATTTCTTTTTCGACGCACACGTCACACTCCTTCTTGGGGGAGACTGTGTGTGTGTGTGCGGGCTTGTGCTGACGTCGCAACCAACTGGTTACGTGTCCTTTGGCAAATTAAATTATGTCCCTCCCCCTTCACTGTCCTCGGTGATTGAGGAGAGAGTGATGAAAGGATATGAAGGGCACACGATGATGCATCGCAGTGTGACCGACATTTTAATGTAATGTCTGGCATTCTTCCAAGGAGGTCAACAGGATGGGCCGCTGTGGCACGAAAGGATTCACCTGCATAGCCCCCTCCCCCTCCTCCGGCCATTATGAGGCCGGCTTAATTTGAAACGGACTTTTTTCTCCTCTTTTTTCGTACTCATCCATCCGTCGTTGGGTCGGTGAAGTGTACTGAGCGACAGGGACTGGGACGACGCTCGCTGCATACGAAATCAGTCGTTAGCTGGATTAGTCATTTGTCATTTTATTGGACACACTCGCTAGTCGGTTATTTTAATTTCATTAAGTGTGAGTGAGAGAGGGAGAGGGATGCAGGGTGTTGGGCTTGTTATGCGAGATGTGTGCGCTTTGTCAAGTTAACGACCGTTTAATGCAAACGTATCGTAAAACGTTTCAATTACGTTAATGAAAATCGTACCGAGCTATCGTTTGATTACTTGTTTCTCCGCTGCTTTCATATTCCTTATCTCGCGCTTTGTGCTTGTCTTTCACTCGATTTCAGTGTGAATTTGTGGGAAGTTTACTGTTCGAAGTTTCGACGTTTTGTGTGCGGTGCTGGTGCATGTTTTCTGTGAGTTTTCTCCAACTTTGTGTGGGTAACTGGCGTTGAAGAGGGAAGCGACTCAAGTGAGTCACGTTTTTCGAAGGGAACACAAGATCCGAGTCGGTGCTCTTTGATGCAGCTCAGTTTTTACGATTCGATTCGATTTGCATACGTTGCATAGCACCAGGAGCGCAGCTACTTGAGGCCCATTCTGAGTAGTTGCAGTTTCAAGATCTCGCCACGATGAGTGTGTTGACAGTGCTCAAATAAGTGGCCAGACCAAAGATGAGTGGGGAAGGGCTTTAAAATCCCTTCAAAATTGCCCATGATTTCTTAAAGGGAAAAGTCGACGAGTGTTGGAATGCCTTTAGTCGAAAATTAGGCAAAAGAGGACATGTACAGGGTGGGCCAAGTACAAGTGCGTCAGCTCCTACGCACTAGACTTTCAACCCCAGGTTCAAACCCCAAAACAAGCAACAATTTCCCAAAAAAAATTGTTCACGACTTCACCTTTTTCGAGGTACTGACAAGTACAGGGTGGAGTGGATTGGGTTTTCGTTGACAGGTTGTTACTAGTGCGGTGAAGCGTTTATAGCTTGAGGGCAGTGGGAAGTGCTATTTTAGGATGCAGGCGAGTTATTTAGGCGTTTCGACAAAATTCTGTCCAAATTTTGACCTCCCTCGATGTTTGACGAATGGAACTCAATGAAACGTAGTTCTCCTTCTTGGGGAATATAGAGGGTGGTCCAAATACAAGCTTTCGCTTCAAAATTGTATAGGTTAGCCCATGATATTTTTAAGGGAAAAGTCGACGAGTGTTGCAACGTCTTTAGTCAAAAATTAGGCAAACGAGCGCATCAGAGAACATGTACAGGGTGGGCCAAACACAAGTATCTTTTGAAAAAATGCAATAAACTGAACACAGGCCTAAGAAAGTGAGTCCTGATAGGCCGATTTGCGACAGACAGCTCATTGATGACTGGGAGATGGTCGAAGACGGAGAAATGTTGCAGTTGGGGCCCGTGGGTCCTACTCTGTTTACCCACCGACCTAACCTAACCTGGGGCCCCAGAGCGGCTTCTGCGGCGTTGAGAAGATGCACGATGTTACAAAAAAAAAAAGTCTTAGACGCGCTCTCAAATGACCTTTTCTGTATCATTCTCGAGAAGATCGTGCAAAACTCACTGATCAGCGCCAGAGGCACGATCTTCCAAAAGTCTGTACGGCTGCTGGCATGCGCGGATGACATTGTTGCGATTGGTCGATCACAGCATGCCGTCAACAAGGCTTTGAGGCTGGCCCATTGAAGCGGAAGCGGTTAAAATGGGTCTGGCGGCAAGATGGTGCACAGGGTTGGCCAAATACAAGTTTCTTTTTAAAAATGCAATAAAATTAACCAAATCAAATTGTTTTCCATGTTTTATGGCTTCATTAGTAAGAGCAGACATTCCCATTCATTATAAAAGACAACGTCGTTCAAGTGGCTGTCTCGACTGGCCGCGCAGGAGCGCATTCTGTCACCCCAATTTTCCAAGACCTTGTTGATGGTTTCGGACTGTAGCTTGCAGATTGCTTGAATGATATTGGCCTTAAGTACTTGAATCGCTTCCGGATTGTTGGCATAACATCGGCGCCTTCAACACTCCCCACAAAAGAAAGTCCAAAGGGGTCAAATCGCGGCTCTGAGGCGGGCATTTGACATCGCCAAGACGGCTGATAACACGATTTGGGAGTTTGGTGCGCAAAAGATCGATTGTGGCATGGGTTGTGTGGCATGGCGCACCATCCTGCATGCGCCAGAGGTCGTCCAAATCCATGTCTTCAATTTCAGTAGAAAAAAAGTCAGTTAACGTGGCTCTGTAACGCCCACCGTTGACCGAAACGTAGTTCCCAGCCTCATTTTCGAAGAAAAATGGTCCAATGATGCCACCACTCAACAATCTGCACCAAACTGTCACTCTCTGTGGATGCACTGGCTGCTCGACAATAACGTGCAGATTTTCCGAGCCCCAGATGCGACAGGCAATTTTGTTTGTTAACGTAGCCGCCGAGATGAAAATACGCCTCGTCAGAAAAGATGATTTTCCGACCAAAATCGTTGTCCAACTCAAGCTGCTCTAAGGCCCTAACTGCGATGCGGATGGTCGCGCATCTCCGAGTGCTGAGTCAATTGGACCTTGTAAGCGAATAGTCCGAGATCTTCTTCTTCTTCGGGGGCGCTACAGTCCGAGGTGGACCTGGGCCTCACCTAATATGCCTCTCCAGCCAGCACGATCTCTCGGCAGCTGTCTCCAGTCTCGACCTAGCCGGTCTAGGTCTTCCTCGACTTGTGTGCGCCACCTTGTACGTGGACGTCCAAGATCTTTGTGCAGAATTCTCCTCAGGCTAGTGCGTGAAATGTTCAGCTGCTGAGGTCGATGGCGAGTTGATGTTCGTGAATTGAGTCTCACACTCGAGGCCACAGCAGTCACACTCTCATCTGTACGCACCGTACGACGACGGGGACCATGAGTGTTGCCCACTAGCCTACCAGTCTCACGAACTTTTTGCACAAACTTGCGTACAGCAGTCGCGTCGCGGTGGGTGCTTCATTTCGGCTAAAACTTCTTTTCAAAAAACACACTGTTGCATGGGCTACACGGCACAGTTTTCATAATTTCCCAACGATGTTCAAGCATAAAGCGACCCATTCCGTTCTGCGGAGGTATGATACTGACTTTCTGTCAAGATTTCGAGCGAGAAACAGCTGTCACTGTCAAAATAACCTATGATTTAAAAAATAACCACTAGATGGCTCTTTACAAAAATGAAGCATGACATGACAATGAAGCCCCTTTAAGTCTAAGCCACTGAATCTGATGGAGGCTCGAAGATTTGTTCAAAACACCTCGCCCCATGCCCCTGAACAAACTGTTCCAAGAAATGCCCAAAAAGAATGCAAAAAAAAAAAAGCCAGAGAAACATTTCTGATCAATTTTACCTCTCAACTTTCTACATCCCACCAAAAATCAGATACAAAGTTCATCGTAAATTCTGCAACATTTGCATATCCCCCCTCCCCCCCTCACACACACCACCCTCTCACCAAAAAAAGCCAAAACGGAACTACGGCCAAGACCAAGAAGAAACGCCGAAAAAGCAGACAGAGGAAGAAAGGAAGTCGAGACGGGAAAAAAAAAACTTTCATCTCGCAGATATTTTGCGTATCTGCCACCGTTTCCCAGTCCAAACCATGATTTCGGTCGGAAATTGATGAATGACTGTGTAAATCTCGGGGCAGTAAATCTCCAAAACAGGTGCTAAATAGATACAGATACGGATAAACAGAAGATTCTTTTCTGCCAGAGACTAGAAATGGAAGCAAAAAAAAGTGAAAACTTTTTCGAACGGACTATTACTTTCGATTTCACTGACAGTCAGTCGATGCGGGGTTTATGTATCTCTGAGTGTCGATTGTCGGTATGTGGGTTTCACTTTATGTACGATGGAACGTGCCTAAAAGTCAAACACACACACACACAGCCATGCACACGGATCGTAACATTGACGAGGTCAGAGTCGAAAAAAAATCCAAAAAAAGGAAAACCCTAAATCGAAAACTAGTTTGGCAACTTCCGAGCGTTCTCTGCTTTTTGCCTTTTGTCTGACCGACCCCGCGACTGGAGTTGCGATGTATCTTTGTATCTCTTGCATCCTCATCCATCCACAGGCAGCGTGGTTGCGGCGCGTTTACATGACGATGGCTTTCATAACGATAATCCAAAGTTTTACGAGCGAGTTGTCACTGTTCGAAGGTAGATGTATCTTGTAGTTACGCGTTCTGATGGATTCAACCGGAATAGGTGGTCGAAGAGTTGTTGGCCATGAAAAGACAATGAAAGACAATGAAGCAACAACTGAACTGACCGATGTTTGCACTTGAAAAGTTATGACCGTTTTTTTTTTTTTGGTGGGGAACAGAGATTAAATTCCGCTCGTGGTTTGAGGTGATGAATTCGAATTGGGGAGTCTTTTGGGGTGGTCCGTGTGTCGTCGAATGCTTTGTAACGAAGGATCGTAAAGACTGTGGACGGGAATTGCCTGGAATCATGCTCAAAAGTAAGGAACTTTCTTTATGGCAACCACCAAACCGAAATAATCGCAGCAATCACTTGCATTTTATGACACAATTCCCATTCCTTCCTTCTGTTCGATGGTGGTGTACACAAACTTGTCCTGCACTCCTCCATTTTGCAATTCTAACCAACCAAACGAGTTTCGTGAGTCCTTTTTGGCGACTCCTTGCCCTTTTCTTGTTCATTTCTTTTTTGGGGGGGAGAACTTATGCATGATGGGTTACACCACAAACACCCTTCTTCTCCTTCTTAGGGCACTACAGTCCGCTGTGGACCTGGGCCTCACCCAAACACCCAGTGGACCCTAAAATTACTCGTGCCATACACAACAGCAACGAGAGATACAAAGTTTCAGTCGAAGTATCTGCAATTTGGAAGTTCAACTGCATTTTGAAAACTTTCAACAAAAACACTTAGGAAAATGGATGCAGTTAAGAACTGCAGATACGAATGACATTGTCGGGGGAATTTTCGTGCAGTTGATGGGCATTTTTTGACGCACGCGGAGAAATGCAAGACTCAGGGGGAATCTGTGCAGCGGATGGGGATGTTTGATGCAATTTCATGCAGAACTTGTTATCATGGCGGAGTGGGTTAGGTCAAGGAGCTGGACAAGATTTGAAAAACCGGGTAAAAGCGTAGTAACTTTGTTTTCATTGGGAATCGAACCTGGAACCCGTCTAAATTAGGACAGGCACTCAACCAACTGCGCCATCCAGTCGTCGGCGACGTGGGTTGTGATTGTGCTTCTTAGAAGGGTTTTTCATGGTCTTACAGAGTTGCTGGTGAGGTGGACATCACTTGGGAAGAGTCGCAAAGAGAGGAATGGCTTCCAGGTCTCTGTCAGAATTCTCTCCTTTCACACTCGTCAAGTGGTCTGCAGACATGTCCCTTCGGCACTCGTCAGCTGGTCTCCAGGATGAACGTCCTTAAAGGAATTCAGTGTCTCCACCAAGTCCCCATCTCATTTAACAGTTTCGTTGTACATTTCTCTTATCTCAACGAAACCGTTATGTCAGGAGATTGTAAATTCCTGAAGAATGACTGATGTGACTGAACCATTTTTGTGTGGAGGTGGTCAGCTTTGACTTGAAATATCTCAAGAATGGTGGAACCTACGAAAAAATGGTTGTAACGGATTTTGTAGCTAATGAAGAGATCTACAGAATGCAATAGATTTAAATTCAAAATGGTGAAGGGGTGAGTCATATTTTGGGGAGTGAAACATTCTACGTCATGTATTTCGAAAACAGAAGGTCCTTGAGAAATCCTTTTTGCATTTGTGGACATGGACTCGCAGTTCACCAAATTTCAAAGAGATCCTTTGGATACTTTGTGAGATATTTGTGATAACTCAATGTGAGTCGCAAACATAAGGCATCTTCCAATTTCTTCGAAACCAAATGTCCTTCGAGGACCTTTTTGACTTCAGCTTATAGTTCAGTCCAAGGACATTCAGTATGGCAGGATTGAACTAAAACCGCTTAGGAATTCTTGAGATATTTCCTTTAACAAAATTGTAGTTCAACATCAAATATCCTTGAAACGGAGTATCGTTCAAGGACATTGTTTACTTCTGCTTGTAGATCAATGTACAGACTTTTGATGGGAGAAGTTCCAATCTGAACCGTTGATGCAGTCTTGAGATATATAGGATGAAAAAATTGACATGCGGACATGAAGTTCTTCGTCAAATATCTTAGGAACAAAATGTCCTTCGAGGACACTTATTGTCTCTGTTTGTAGTCCAATCCAAGTACTTTCAGTGTGGTAAGTTTCAATTAAAACCGCTTAGGTATTCTTGAGATATTTGTTGCAACAAAATAGTAGTTCAACATCAAATATCCTTGAGGCGGAGTATCCTTCAAGGACATTGTTTACACCTGCTTGTAGATCAATCTGTGGGCTCTTGATGTGAGAAGTTTCAGTCCGAACCATTCAGGCAGTCTTGAGATATTTAGGATCGAAATGATTGACATGCAGACATGAAGATCTTCCGTCAAATATCCTAGGAACAAAATGTCCTTCAAAGATTATTTTTTTTCTTCGTTTGTAGGTCAGTGTGTGGACTTGAAGGGTGAGAAGTTTGAATTCGGAGTCTTAAGGGAGTATTGACATATTCACGAAAAACGGATTAACTTGGAAAATGTAGTTGCACTTCAAATATCTTGGGAACTGAATGTCCTATAAGGATAATTCTTGCATCCTTTTGTAGGTCAATTTAAGGACATGTTATGTGGCAAGTTTCAATCAAAACTGTTCACTCAGTCTTGAGATATTCATGAAAACGCAGATAAACATGTGAAAATCTAGTTCTAGGTCAAATATCCTGAAAATGAAATGTCCTTCAGAGATCCTTGCTACCTCTTTTTGAAGTCCATCATATGTGTTATACATGTGTGAAGTTTCAATCAAAAGTGATCAGGAAGTCTAGAGATATTCATCTTAACACAACTCATTTCGGAGGAAGGAACTTCTACCTCGAATATTCTGGGAACCAAATGTCCTACAAGGATCCTTCTTACCTTCATTTGTAGGTCAATGTATGGACTTTCAACGTGACAAGTTTCATTCAAATCTGTCCACCTGATCTTAAGATATTCATGAAAACATAGCTTAACATCCAAAAATGGTGTCCTGCGGCAAATATCCTGGGAACGGATTGTCCTTGAAGGACAGGACTATCTCATCTTGAAGCCTAGCATATGTGCTTTAATCGTGGAAAGTTTCATCCAAATCCATTCAGTCGTTTTCGAGATATTAGACATTTTTCCACATTTTTTGTCGAGAAAATTGATCGTTTCCAATTTCGCCAAAAAGTCGAGTCAGAATCAAATATTTCCCGCATGGATTTTTCGCTCAGAAAAATCCACAATCGAAAGACCGTCGAAATCACATTCGATGGCCTATATCTCGAGAACGCGTGGTTCAATGGACAAAGTGACCATAAGCAATTTTGAAGGTTAGTTCATGGTCTGTCTGGGGAAGGAAGGGGGAGACTGAGAAACCGTTATTTGTGGGAGAAATTTGATGAAATGTGGGACAGAGTCAGAAAAGACAGTGGAACGGAGGTGGTTGGAGATTTTTGGTCACAAAAACGTGCGTTGAGGGGAGATTCGGTGTTCAGACATGGATTTAGGAAGGATGTAATGGAGCAGGAGTGCGTTGTGGATGGGAAAGTCGCTTCGGGAACTGGAGATGGTGGGAGCTAGAGGACTGAATGGGGTTTTCTTAGGGCAATCTTGTGCTTCCATTGACTCTCACGGATTCTTTCTTTCTAGAGGGCATTTGAGTGCTTTGGAGGAGGGACTTAAATGCTATATCGGTAGAATGATGATGATAGATTTCGTAAAATAGATTTTTTCGCAAAATTTCTGAAGATCGCTGACCTGAGGGATTCAGAAAGACAGAGCAGGCAAAAGGATGGAATCGTGGTCGCTAGTTTGTCGGGAATAACTTATTGAAGCTTCAGAATCTGAGAAAATACAAATTTCTATTGATCTTTAGCAACAATGGCAAAAAGAGAAGAACAACTTCTCACGAAATTTCGTGGACAAACTCTGCTTACACGCAGAATGTCCATTAAGAGTATTTAACTCCTCTAAATGGTTCGTGGCTACATCTCCAATCGATCACACACATTACGTAACGCTCGCTCATCATAACCTCCCCCCCCTCGGTTCACTCTTCAGAGTTCAAGAGCCTATTCGAAACCCCCCTCACCCCACACGTGTTATGTCATTAACTCACACCGAGTATCAAAGAAAAACTGATTCTGTCCTCATCAATTGACATCATCTCTCACAGACACATTCTGATGAGGGGGAACATGTGAAGGAAAAGACAATGAAAAACTTCTAGAAGCATTATTAAACTAATTTCCTTCTCTCACAGCAGCCGCCTCACATTCATACACCGCTACACAACCGGTAGATACACACACTCGGTTTTTTTCCTCGTCTTCCTTTGCTTAGCTGTTCATTTTCCTCGGGACTTTTTCTTCTGCAATTTCAAGCATCCACTTGAACTCATCTTCAGTCTCATCTCTCGTTTTTTCAGTTTTCCTAATGAAGTCAGAACGGTTATGTCGCTCGCCCACAAAAGAAGGGCGTGCACAGAAATGCTCGCCTGAAAGACGTTCAAATCTACGCCATTTCACTTGTCATTTCGGTAATGTGTCCATCTGCTCTGTCATCAGCGTATTTCATCGCCTCAAAAAAAAAGAGTATCTCAGACTCATTGGATATGCAAATTTCTGGTGGCTTCGAGGGGTTCCCCTACGCGACTGACTGCCGGTCACAGACGAGGCAGACAAAAGTTAAGTGGTTTGTAACCAACTTGAGCAAGTTTTTCGCTTCCATTTTGCGCGCCGAAATCTGAAGATTTATTCTCCACTCTCATCCATTAGATACCGAACTGAAAACTGTGTCAATGCTGCCCGCTGTAACACCATCCATCCGATCGTTCGGATGACTCTGAAGTGTAGCTTAAGTGACTCGACTGGAAACAAGAAACCTGTAACGAGCAAAACCTTGCCTTTCATCGCAGTCTCACACAGAGTTACATTCTCATTTCAGTCGCTGCTGTTGTTTTTTGCATCTGGTCATGTGAGAGACACGACGAGGAGTGAGTATCTTTTGAATTAATTTTGAATGAATCCAGTGTAATGGATTTATAGGAGATTTATTCATTTATTCAGCACGTTTACTGCGACAGAGGTGCGCGCCTGTGTGAGATAGTTTCTCAGAAAATTCATTTCAGACTTCAAAAGTCTGAGGCTGGCTCATAGATGTGTGCATGTGCGTGTGTAATCCCTTAGGGCATTCAGAATGAGAAACGAACGAAATTAAAGACTGGGAGCTTCGGTGTTTAGGATTCGTTTTTGAGCTAATTCATGGGAAAAGATACACACGAAAAAGTGGAGATGGCTGCGCGTTGCCTTCTGCTTACGGGCTTAGCCGTGAATTCAAGGTGGATGCTGCCTATGAAATGTGGTTGTGACTTGAATCTGTTCGCCTTTGTGGTGTGAGATACGATGACAGGGGTTGGGGGGGATTAGATTATAGACAAAAGATTCGAACGGTCATGTAATCCGCCCCGGGGAGGGATGATTGGAATGTTTCAGGTCAACCATCGAGGGGATTTGATGGGGTCTTGAGTGGTGACGGACTCTTTAACACGTTTGCGGACAGTTGAAATGCTTTGTCCCAGCAAAAATCACAAAATTCAGAGACATATTGCGCTTTGTCCGCTAACGTGTTAAGGGAGCTCTTGTGAATCTCTGTCGGGCGCCAGTCTCAATGATGGAAGGTGGAGGGGGAAAAGGTTGAACACAAGGTGGTTAGTTTGTCGGGGATAGTGCATGAAAGCGTCAGATTGGTAAAGTATCTAAGAAAACCAGAAGTTTGATCGATCCCTAGCGACCAGTATAGGGCGCCAGTCTTGACAAAGCACACGCTTTACACGTTTGGTTGCATTTTTTCTGCAGAAAAGGATGTGCATGCATTCCCTCTTCACTTTGAGTGCTAATCTGCTTTGAGAGCGGTCAGTTTTAGGCTTCAAATGAGTTTGGCACCCCATTAGATATTTCATTTTCCGCTCTAAGCGAAGGTCAATCCGAAATTTTGAAGGAAAAGGAGGACGATTTTAAGAAAAAGATACAAAATTTCGATTTCATTTGAAAGTATCTAAATGGCTTCAGACGACAAATTGTAAGTGTACCCGTATCCTCGAATTACTAGTGAATTCATGAACGATTTTGAGAAAAAGATACAAAATTTCGATTTTATTTGAAAGTATCTAAATGGCTTCAGACGGCAAGTTGTAGGAGTATCCGAATCCTTGAGTTTCTCATGAATTTATGGCGAATTTATGCGTGTAAAACCATCAAAAGTTCACGAAAAAAATCTTAAGAAATTGTATGAGCTACTTGCTATCTGTATCTGCTGGCAGTTTTAGTCTGCAAATGAGTTTGGAGCCCCATTCAGTGTTTCATTCTCCACTCTAGCGAAGGTCTGTCAGAATCTCGAAGCAAAAGAAGGACGATTTTAGGGAAAAGATACAAAATTTAAAATCCTTTGAAAGTATCTGAATGGCTTCAGACGAAAAATTGGAAGCGAATCCGTATCCTCGAATTACTAGTGAATTCATGGACGATTTTAGGAAAAAGATACAAAATTTCAATTCCATTTGAAAGTATCTAAATGGCTTCGAACGACAAATTGGAAGCGAATCCGTATCCTTCAGTTACCTGTGAATTTATCGCGATGTCCTGCGTGAAAACTATCAAAAGTTCGGGAAAAAATTTCAGTAAATTGTATAAGAGCTACTTGCTATCTGTATCTGCAGGCAGTTTCAGTCTTTAAATAAGCTTGCGGCCTCATTAGATGTTTCACTTTCCGCTCGAAGCAAACGTCTATCGGAATTTAGAAACGAAGAGAGGATGATTTTAAGAAAAAATACAAGATTTGAGTTCTATTTGAAAGTATCTAAATGGCTTCAGACGAAAAATTGGAAGTGTAGGTGTATCTTCGAATTACTAGTGAATTCATGGCGAGGTCTTGTCCGAAAAACGTCGAAATTTCACGATAAAATCTCAGTAAATTTTTAGGGCTACTTGCTGTCTGTATCTGCGGGCAGTTTAAGTCTTTAAATGAGTTTGGAGCTCCATTAGATGTTTAATTCTCTGCTCTAAACGAATGTCTATCGGAGTATCGAAGGAAAAATAAGACGATTTTAGGAAAAAGATACAAGATTTTAGGAAAAAGATACAAGATTTGATTTCTATTTGAAAGTATCTGAATGGTTTTAGACAATAAATTGTAAGTGAATCCGTATCCTCGAATTACTAGTAAATTCATGGACGATTTTAGGAAAAAGATACAAAATTTGGATTTCATGTAAAAGTATCTGAATGGCTTTGGACGACAAATTCTATGTGTATCCGTATCCTTCAGTTAGTCGTGAGTTTATGGCGATGTCTTGCGTGAAAAACTTCAAAAACTCACGAAAAAATTTCAGGAAATTTTATGAGGTACTTGCTATCTGTATCTACCTTGTCAATCTCGAGGCACTTTCTTCATCTTTCTACGCAAGAACAGTCCAGGGTGCACCTCAGGCTCAACCAAAAAGCCTCCAACACCATCTTTTGCAACATCAACTTCACAGATACAAAATTTCGATCGCCTACAAAACTGTCTAATACGCGATGTTCGAACAAATTACCCACTCGAATAATTGTCTAGTAGAAAAATAATAAGTTTTCAAATTTATGGTATCCATTCATTCATAGATACTCCTCAGCTTGGGAACCTCGATGCACCGTGCTCGCAGCACTCATTGAAACATCGAAAACCCATCCAAATCATCGACCTCCAGAGACCACCAACAGGGCAGAAACAGATCCCGACAGCCGACATTAGTGTCACTCACCATGGAGTGCATCTATCGGTCAGATACACTCACACAAACGGATATCAAATGGAAACTGGAAACTTCTTCGTTCGAACAGGACACAACCGATGCATTTCGATTCTGAAGAACCTCTTCACTTCACCTGTCCTCCAAAATGCCGCCTCTCGAAACCGGGAATCGAAGCCTGAAGCCACAGGGAAGAAACGAAACCACACACAAAATTACACCCATCCGTGACGGGATGAGAGCCCATCCCGCCGTCGTTTACCTGAAAACCATATCACATTGGGGGAGAAATTGTTGAATGAATTGAGAGGAGAGGAGATATTCATTTCTTTGAGTAAGATGATGATTCGGCAGATGGGATCCGGTTTCGGAAAAAAAAAAGACCATCATCGTGAGGAAGGAATTCAATAATCTCAAAGGCACATGATTCAGCGGATTGGGAAGGGAGCAGGCAGGCAACACCAAACATCGAAAGGGAACGAGCAACACTCGCATGAGTTTCGTTTTATTGTCGTATTTTTTTGTGAGAGGGTGGGGAGGGGGAGGGGGAGATAGAGGGCGAGAGAGAGAGGGAGAGGGCGAGAGAGATACGGTGGATACGTGGAGAAAGGAATTTCCGTGTTGCGAATCATGCTGCGTGTAATTTTTTGTCTTGTTTAACAACCTCCCGAGGATTGAAGGAAGGGATTAAATAAATTAATGAAATGATGAACTCAGCAAAAGATATTTGACGTGCTGGGTGGATGGATGGATGTTTGAAACTTCATCGGCGGCGGCAAAAGGCAAAGAAGGCGTGGAATTCAAATGAAAATCAAATTTCGTCGAAGGGGAATGGGCTAATTATTCAACGGGGTTCTTGAGAAGGCATGAGAGAGACGGTTTTTTGTGAAATTCAAGGACGAGCAAATCAAATTCTGACAGATCTGTCAAAATGGCATGTCACCCCTTAAGGTATGCAATGAAAAAAGGCCTGGAAGGAATGGAAAGAATGACAAACGACTGTCAAAATATCGTGCATCCAGTGGAAAAAGTCGGGAAGGAATGACATCTAAGCACACGACTGTCAAAATATCGTGCATGCAGTGGAAAAAGTCGGGAAGGAATGACATCTAAGCACACGACTGTCAAAATATCGGCCAAGCAGTGGAAAAAGTCGGGAAAGAATGACATCTAAGCACACGACTGTCAAAATATCGTGCATCCAGTGGAAAAAGTCGGGAAGGAATGACATCTAAGCACACGACTGTCAAAATATCGGCCAAGCAGTGGAAAAAGTCGGGAAAGAATGACATCTAAGCACACGACTGTCAAATTATCGTGCATGCAGTGGAAAAAGTCGGGAAGGAATGACATCTAAGCACACGACTGTCAAAATATCGTGCATCCAGTGGAAAAAGTCGGGAAGGAATGACATCTAAGCACACGACTGTCAAAATATCGTGCATGCAGTGGAAAAAGTCGGGAAGGAATGACATCTAAGCACACGACTGTCAAAATATCGGCCAAGCAGTGGAAAAAGTCGGGAAAGAATGACATCTAAGCACACGACTGTCAAATTATCGTGCATGCAGTGGAAAAAGTCGGGAAAGAATGACATCTAAGCACACGACTGTCAAATTATCGTGCATGCAGTGGAAAAAGTCGGGAAGGAATGACATCTAAGCACACGACTGTCAAATTATCGTGCATGCAGTGGAAAAAGTCGGGAAAGAATGACATCTAAGCTCACGACTGTCAAAATATCGTGCACGCAGTGGAAAGAGTCTCGAAAAAAAATGACATTTCGAAGCAAATGCTTCACTTTCCTGTCCTTCGTGTCCTTTTCCAAGCGATTATTCGACTCATCATCATCACACGTGGATGTAAGCTGGGTTTCCGACTGAAAATCCACTTTAAGCCAATCGTAATAAACCCCTCACATCACAACTATCACTTGACTGCTTTTCAGCCCCCCAGAGATAAGCGACAGTTCCCCCCCCTTCCAGATACAATACACCAGCAATCACCTGATCTAATATTTATTTTTGGAGACGCTACCGTCTGTCACACCATTAGCGTGTCCCAATGCAAACACCACGAGCAAGTATTTATAGCAAATTCTTGTGTACATTGATCTCTTAGCGCGACGAGATGCTTTTCCCCCATTTTTTTGTTCAAAAATAATCGCAAACAAAAAACATATCTTGACGTCTGCCGGAGATAACCGACGACCACGCCACCACCAACTGTCAAAATAGAGTGTTCGAGTGAAAGGGTGATGGGAAGGAGGGGGAAAGAAAAGCAAAGAAAAAGAGAAAGAAAAATCGAAGTAGAAGATGATTAATAGATTGTTCAACTTACGCGACAAGTCCGCCAAGAAACGCCACCGGTCCGCCGCCAATTAAGCGTATCTTCCGATGACAGGAATCAAAAAGTGACGTTCGCGTTGTGGTCTGTGTACCACCGCCACCGCCACCACCACCGCCACCGCCCGTCGTTGACGACGATGTCGATGAATTGTTTGACGATGCGTTTGGCATCGTTGCCATCGTTCCGTGTGCTCCTCCCGTGGTTGACGATGACATATGATTGTTGTTGTTATTTGTATTTGTATTGTTGTTGTTGTTATGAGATTTACTACTAATAGCACCACCGTTTAGGATAAAACCATTCTTAAATCCATTCGTTGTTCTGTTTGTTGTGCCATTTGTTGTGTGATGGTTGCGATGCAATTGGATGCCGCCGCCTCCTCCTCCACCACCGATACCACCACCACCTCCGCCGCCACCACCATTTGGAGATGTTGCTGAATGCGATGTTGGACCATGTCCCACAAGATGTGTGGGCGATCGCAACATCTTCTTACACAGTAACAGCAGGACTTCCACTATAGTGCCGTTTCTTTAGAACTCAAATACTTTCTTAACACACACATCCATACGATTTTTCTTTTGGAAAAAAAAACACAAACACGTGTGAGAGAATTGATTGATTCTAATCCTTCTCTTCTTCTTCTTCTTCACTTTTCACTCACTTTTTAGGCAAAACAACAAACAAAATGAAAGCATAGCAACGCAACGCACAAAATGAAAAAAAAAAACGGAAAAAAATGGGAAATTGAAAAGGAAATTCAGTTCAACACATTATGCGACACATTAGCCGGGGTTTATCCTGGAAAAAGAGAGAAAAAAACATTCATTTTGAGTATACGTTAGGGGGTTCCTTTGGGGGAGCTTAGGGGTACAGGTTAGATCCTGTTGTTTTTTTTTTTGGCTTGCCGACGAAGAAATACACTCTCTGTTTTGAGTAATTTATGAGGGAAAGAGGATGCTGGATGTCGCCCCTAGGTGATTGGGACTTTAAACAAGGTCTGCCTGCGATTCATTCAGCTGGTGGAGAGAAATCAAACGGATGTCTTTAAAGAGATGCCTCTGGGACGCGCCTAAGTAGCTTTTTAAAGGGTGGGCCATCTAGTGGTTGTTTTTTAAATCAAAGGCTATTTTGACACTGACAACTGTTTCCCGCTCGAAATCTTAACAGAAAGTCAGTATCATACCTCCGCGGAACGAAGTAGGTCACTTTACGCTTGAACAATGTTCGGAAATATTGAAAGCTTATTTCCAAAGTGAGTGCTGTGTAGGTTGGGCCATCTAGTGGTTATTTTTTAAATCCTAGGTTTTTTGACACTGACAGCTGTTTCCCGCTCGAAAGCTTGACAGAAAATCAGTATCAAACGTCCACGGGACAACGTGAGTCGCCTGACGCTTGAACATCGTTGGGAAATATCGAAAGCTGGGCTGTGTAGCCCAAATACTGCGTTTTTTTAAAAGAAATTTTGGCCGAAATGAACCACCCACCGCCACGCGACTGCTGTACGCGAGTTTGTGCAAAAAGTTCATGAGACTGGTGTGCTAGTGGACAACACTCGTGTTCCCCGTCGTCGTACGGTGCACACAGATGAGAATGTGGCCTCGAGTGTGAGGCTCACTTCACGAACATCAACTCCCCATCGATCTCAACAGCTCTTAACATTTCACGCACTAGCCTGAGGAGAGTCCTGCACAAAGATCTCGGATTATTCGCTCACAAGGTCGAATTGACTCAGCAATTGAAGGCGCGCGATCATACGCTTCGCTATCGCTTGGCAGTTTGAGCCTTAGAGCAGCTTGAATTGGACAACGATTTTGGGCGCATTTCATCTCGGCGACGTTAACAAACAAAATTGCCTGCCGCATCTGGGGCTCGGAAAGATGGCACGTCATTGTCGTCCACAGAGAGTGACAGTTTGGTGCAGATTGTGGAGTGGTGGCACCATTGGACCATTTTCCTTCGAAAATGAGGCTGGGAACTACGTTTCGGTCAACGGTGGGCGTTACGGAGCCACATTAATTGACTTTTTCATCACTGAAATTGAAGAAATGGATTTGGGCGTCCTCTGGTTCATGGAGGTGCGCCATGCCACACAGCCCATGCTACAATCGATCTTTTGCGCACCAAATTCCCAAATCATGTTATCAGCCGTCTTGGCGATGTCAATTGCCCGCCTCGGAGCTGCGATTTGACCCCTTTGGACGTTTTTTTTTTGTGGGGAAGGATGTGGAGGACCGATCTGGAAGCGATTCAAGCACTTAAGGCCAATATCATCCAAGAAATCCGTGAGCTACAGCCCGAAACCATCAACACGGTCTTGGAAAATTGAGGTGACAGAAGGCGCTACTGCGAAGCCAGTAGAGACAGCCACTTTAACGACGTTGTCTTTCAGATTTAATGGGAATGTTTGCTCTTACTAATGAAGCCATAAAACATGGAAAACAATTTAATTTTGTTCATTTTACTGCATTTTTAAGAAGACACTTGTACTTGGCCATCCCTGTACACCAGTTGCTTGCCGCCAGACCCATTTTAACTGCTTCCTCTTCAATGGACCAGCCTCAAAGCCTTATTGACAGCTCGCTGTGATCGACCACCACGACAATGTCATCCGCGCATGCCAGCAGCTGTACGGACTTTTGGAAGATCGTTCCTTTGGCGCTGATCAGTGAGTTTTGCACGATCTTCTCGAGAATGATACAGAAATGGTCATTTGAGAGCGCGTCTAAGACCTGTTTTTTGCAACATCGTGCATCTTCTCAACGCCACACAAGCAGCCCTAGGGCCTTAGGTTAGGTCTCAAAGGTCTCAGGATGGGTGCCCTTGCTGACATGAAGAACATGTCAATGGGTCACTTAGACCATTATGAGTCCATTGTGACCAAAAGATCATGGGCTAACCTAATCAATTTTGAAACGAAAACTTGTATTTGGCCCACCTTGTATATCCCCCATTAAGGAGAACTACCCTGCATTGGGTTCCATTCGTCAAACAGCGAGGGAGGTCCAAATTTGGACAGTATTTTGTCGAAACGCCTAAATAACTCGCCTACATCCTAAAATAGCACTTCCCACTGCCCTCAGGCTATAAACGCTTCACCGCCTCGTAACAACCTGTCAACGAGAAAATCCAACCCACTCAACCACCCCCTATCCAATTAACGTCATCGTCTCGAAGATTGTCAAGAAAATTAGAAGCCGTTTATCAAAATCATGTGATCCCACCCAACAAACGCCCAACTCCCTCCGCCCTCAAGTAGCTTTTGTTAATTAGATACAATCGCTTACACAATTATCTCCCAATAACCTTCGAATGTGCGGTTCTAATTAGCTTCCATCGTGTAACAAGACAGCGTCGTAGATACCTGCCGCCGGCCCATCTCCCGCTTAATAAGACAAGCGATGGAGATAATTCGATTAACATTTAATGAATCCGAGAGAGGGAGTCCAAGACCAAGAAGGGAGGGAGACAAACAGACAGACAATAATCGCCTCTTTAACCTCCACGACGAACCGCAATGAGTTCAGCTGGCCAAACATTTGAACGATGGAAATATTTGCTTTGAAATCAAAGACCCATCCATGGCAACACACTCTGATCGATCATATTCACTGTTAATAGGCTTAAATTTGCCAAGAGCGTTATGCAACAGTTTTTGATGAGCGAGCTTCGACGCAATCAATGCCCCCCATCCGAGGTCGAATTCATTCGTGAAGGTTAAGGTCTGATGTTTTACTGCCACAAATTTTGAATTTCAGAGATGATTGGCTTACAACTCGGAGGTCGTCTCGATATGTAACACCGATGAGTCATGTGTACACTCGTGGACAAAGCAAAATGACAGATAAGTGTCAGATTTGACGTGAGTCGGATGATCGGATGATCGGATGTCAGAATGAAAGGCACCAAATGTTGACAGACATATCGGCTTATCGTCGAGGTGCACAATGGAATGGAGACGGAAGAAATGAGTGTAAGCGGATTTTGAGGGTTAAGCTGAAGGATTTGTTTTGCGGCGCCTCGCAAAAAGGTTTGTTTTGACAGGTGTCGGTAAAGAAGTTGGGAAAGAAAATATGATGGCGGTGATGAGGGTGAACAGTCTCGACGTGGAGGAGATTTTTGACTCCAAAATGCAAACAAAAGCAAAAAAACAAGATGGCGGTTATGTGGGAGAAAATTTAGGCTTTAGTTTTAGGCCACAAATTTTGGTAGATTTTTGAGTCTAAAATCCTTGGAAAATTTGGAACATTTTGCGTCAAATTTTAAGTCAAGCAAAAATGAAAACATTCATTCATTCAGATTTCAGTTTTTGGGCACAAATTTTAGGAGTTTGTTGAGTCAAAAACTGCTGGGAAATTTGGTACACTATGCGTCAAATTTCTTCTGAAATTTGGAAGATGCGTCTAATTTTAAGTCAAGTCAAAAAGAGAACATGATGGCCGCGATGTGGGTGAACAGACTTCAGTTTTTGGGTACAAATTTTAGACTTTGAGTCCAAAATGCAAGGGAAATTTGGCACATTATCCGTCAAATTTCAGATAAAACAAAAAAACAAGATGGCGGTTATGTGGGATAAGATTTAGACTTCAGTTTTTGGACGCAAATTTAAGGAATTTTTTGAGTCAAAAATTGCTTGCGAAATTTGGTACATTACGCGTCAAATTTCTTCTGAAATTTGGCACAGTATGCTTCAAATTTTAAGTCAAGTCGAAAAGGTGACCGTGATGTGTTGCACAGACTTTAGATTTTTGCCACAAGTTTAGGAGTTTTTTGAGTCTTCTGAAATTTTGAACATTTTGCGTCAAATTTCTGTCAAATTTTGACTTTCTAAAAGAAGTCCACCACCGTGAGTTTATCTTTTGGGCACAAACTTCAAGAGCTTTTTAGTTAAAAATTGCTTGGAAAATTTGGAACATTTTGCGTCAAATTTTGGGCACAAATTTCAGAAGCTCTTTAGTCAAAAATTGCACAAATTTAGGATTTTTTTGAGTCAAAATTTTTTTATGAAGTTTGGACATTTTGAATCAAGTCAAGTCAAAAAGATGGAAGTGATGTGGGTGGACAGACTTTAGATTTTGGACGCAAATGTAGGAAATTTGGCACATTGTGCGTCAGATTTACGGTTTTCATAGACGCCACAAGGTGCCCCTCTTGAAATCGAGAAAAAGTCAACAGGAATCGTTCGCAGTTCATGAACAGAGCCACAAACGTCAAAGACAACATAAATTTCACACAAAAATCCTTTCAAAAAAGGAACTCCACGCCAAATTTAAAGCCAATCTCCCAACAAGAGACACCCATTCAAATTGCGGAAACAACTCCACATCCATCCTCTTGAAAAAAAATGCCCTTAAAATTGAGGTTAATCTCGACGCTTAAACCTCTCTTCCGTTGACATTTTCAAGCATGAGGTCAAACCACAAAGCCCATAGCCATAAACGACTGACTCCCACTCTAAGTCCACGTTAATACGCGTAATAAACCTCAATTCACCCTCCGCCCAACACAACTGTGCATGCTCCAAATTCATGTCAAAAGCAAGGGAAAAAAAAAACAAAAAACCGAACTCTGACCGTCAGTCTTTCAGTTTCAAAAACGCCCCCATCGACCACCAAGCCCATTCCCCCGTCACTGATGTAAACAATATTTCATTACCAGTCAACCTTCGAGCGATTAATATCTCCTCCCCCGTTCGCATCCCTCCCTCGGCAGGATTAAGTGTATTACATGGAATTATTATTATCCTGCTCGCCCCTCCCCCATGCATAAGACCGCGCGTCCTTCCGAAAATAAGCCCCGAAACCCCATCAATATGACCACTTCGCTGCTGGTAATGGCTGCCGCCATGACTGACATGATTGCCACGATTGCCAGGGAAATAGCCTATAACTTGATGGATGCTTAATTTTTAGCAAAAATCAATTTGGGTCATCTGTGCTGTACAAAAATCCATCCATCCATCCACCGCAACCCATGACTGTCGAGGATTTGAGGCAAGGAGATGGATGGCAGCGCTGAGAAAGAGTGGTGGTAGAAGAAGAAGAAGACTGAAATGGCAAACCAACCTATTTCCGTCAGAAACGATTGTGACTGTGCATGAATGCTGGTGGACGAGGAGGACAATAAAACAAAAGGCGACTCATATATCAAGAGGAGGCAGCATATGTTTGTCCATGCCCATGGGTACGTCACACTCGTGTCATGCTTCTGACACACTCTCTGCAAGCAATTCGACACCGGATGGACAGGATGACTTTTTCTGGAAGATGAGATGACAATGGTTTCGTTTTCTTTGAAAATGACAAAGGAAATTGGAAAATTCAACGTCACGTTCGAAGCACTGTTCATTTTGATCGTGATTTCATAAAAAGTCGGGTTTGAACTGCATTTCACTTCAAAAATGGATTATGCAGGCAGCATAACCGCTGTACAAAATGTCATAACATTAAATTTGGCACGATGACATGCTTGCAGTAGAACCGCTGTAAACTTAAGAACGAATTCAGAAACTGCAGCGCCGTCATTATTTTTATTATAGAACCGCTGTACAAACTTGCTCAATGTGAAATTCGCCACGAGAGCATTGAAGTTCCCGCTGCACGAAGCTGAAACGCTGTAAATGCCTCACTGTTAAATTCAGCAAGATGACATTGAATCAGCAGAGCCGCTGTATAAAATGCATCGCTGTCAAATTCGGCACAATGAAAGTAAAGTTCACGCTTCGTGGACTATGCCTGCAGCTGAGTCCCTGTAAAAGTTCCTCACCGTCAAATTCAGTACGATGATATAGCAGAACCGCTGTACAAAACTCTTCATCGTTAAGTTCGGCACGATGACAGTGCAGTTTACGCTTCGCGGAATATATTTGCAGCTGAGTCGCTGTTGAAATGGCTCACCGTCAAATTTGACACGATGCCATTGAAACAGCAGAACCGCTGTACAAAATGTTTCACAGCCAAATTTGGTACGATGACAATGACGTTCACGCTTCATGGACTAAGGTTGCAGCTAAGTCACTGTTTAAATGTCTCACCGCTAGATTCGGCAAGATTACATTGAAGCAGCAGAACCGCTGTACAAAATGCCTCTCCATTAAATTCGGCACGATGACAAAGAAGTTCAGATTTCACGGACTATGCTCGCAGCTGAGTCGCTGTTGAAATGCTTCACCATCAAATTCGGCAGGATGACATTGAAGCAGTAGAACCGCTGTACAAAATGCCTCAGTTTCAAACTCTGCACGACGACAGTGAAGTTCACGCTTCACGGATTATGCTTGCAGCTGAGTCACTGTTGAAATAAGCCACCGTCAAAGTCGGCAAAAGGACATTGAAGCAGCAGAACCGCTGTACAAAATTCCCCGCAGTTAAATTCGACACGATGCGAGTAAGTTCACACTTCACGGATTATGCTTGCAACTGAGTCACTGTTAAAATCCCATTCCGTCCAATTCTGCAGGATAGTATTGAAGTAGCAGAACCGCTGTAAAAATTTTCTACCGTTAAACTCGGCACAGTAAAGGTGAGTCTTATGCTTACAGCTCAGTTGCTGTTAAAATGCCTCACCGTCAAATTCGGCACAATGACATTGAAGCAGTAGAACCGCTGTAAGGAATGCCTCTCCTTTAAATCACGAAGTTCACGCTTCGCATTCAAGGGCCGTCCTTCCTCCATCTCTTAAGGCAACAGAATTCAATCCAAGAACCCATGTGAACTTCCATATCGATCAAATATCATCGTCCAAATGGAAAGTCCGCAAAAGAACTCTTTCTCCGTCGACACCCATGTTCACCCGTCCACCAATCATTCATTCGATCGAAATCAATTACCCCCCCTCAAGCCAAGGATACGACCTAAAGACCCCCATCCCGCACCCATCACAGTCGTGCACATCGCAAAATTCAAATCAAATCCAACCGCAAAACTAAAGAAATCCACCACAGGGACCACGAAAAGGAAGCAAAGCCAAAACAAAAGAGAAAAAAATCCCCATTATTATGAAACTTCCCGAAGCGAATGGGGAAAGGCCAAAAGCGGGGCCGGGCAATAAATCCAAGAGTTGCGCGCTCTCTAACAATCGTGCATCACCTCAGGTGGAAATCAGTTCGAAGCGGCTGTTGAATAAGTCGGGGTTCACACACACACACACACACACTGCAACAGTCAATATCCATCGATTTCTTGCGCTGCACTCGTCGTCTTCTTGTGCTGTTGTGTAAGCAGTCACGAAGTTGAAATTTAAATATTTCTCTGGATGATACCATCCAAGAGTCGGAAGAGGCGCCCCACGGACTAGAGCAAAAGGGAAGCGGAAAAATTGGAACAACGACTGAATTATTATGCAGAGACGAATATTTATGCGATCCAGTGACAAATTGAGCAGTGCTCTTGTTTCAAAAGGGATTGATGGATAAGAGAGTGAGATTGAGACTCATTCGTTTGACGTTCTTCAAATGGGTGTGTTCGTTGAGACAGTAAATGTCAAAAGAGGTCCTAAATGTCAGAAATTCATGGGGTTCCACCTTAAGGAAAAGTTCACAGCACGGAGATTGAGGCAGAGTGCGACTGGCGGACAGAAAATTGAACGGAAGTTGAATCTGGTGGGCGGCGCTGAGACATTTATCGAACAACTGTCAAATGGAAATGTCAATAGGCTTTGAATTGGAGTTGTAAACATGCGTCAGGAGTTAATGTGACAGTTCGAGGTGAGGATTTATGCAAAAGAGGCGGTTGATGTCAGTCAACGAGTGTGGGCGACAGTTTCTTGAACGACATTTGACAGCTGAGGAGATGACAGCTGATTAGCTGATTACCAGTCGTCTGTACGATTTGCAGTTGTTGACCACAATGGACTTTTATTGGTCGAAGCTGCTTATCCGCTGTAGGCCACTCGTCTTAAACAACAACTGTGTTGTCTCTTAAGACCCCACCTACACTGGTTCACCTTGAAAAAAGAAGAAACCCCTCCAAACTCGATCTCACAACAAAACTCTTTGAATACCCAACGCACGAAGGTTGCCAGACAACATCTGCAAATGAAATAAAAACCCGACAGACATTCAGTGTCAATGAAAAGATAACGATCCGAACATCAGCCAACATGTTCCACATCAATCACTGGGAAGTGCGAAATTATTTTTCAAAGAGCCGAACTCTCCTACGCGACTTGCCGAACGTACCCCATGCAAACCGGCACGTAAATACGACCACAAACGGGTCTGTGTTCATTTGGCAAGACTTAACATGCATCTATTGTCCATTTTCGTACAACAGATTCACCAACCGTTAGTTGTGACCCCTTTCCCTCTCTCTCTCTCACACTCTCCCTCTCTCTCCCTCTGTATGAGTGTTACAAACCCACTCGAATGTAAACCGTTTCGCATTTTTAGGTCGATACCGAAACGTTACGTAAGCTCGTGAAATGCAACTCTCTGAAAACAAAATACCAAAACAATGGATGGAGCGCACAGTACGTAAGCTAATTTTCTGCTGCATAAAGCAAAAGTAACAAACTACAGGGTGACGGTGGTTGTGCTCTTGTGTTTGTGAAAGAAATTCAATTTTTTTTTCCTCGACGAGGAGGATATTTTCTCTCTGGTGGTTGCTGGAGAGTGAGGAGTGGAGTGGGGAGACTGTGGAGAGTGTGGACAAGCAGAATGAATGGATATTGTCTGGTTAATTACGTTAAGACCTGCTGGTCTGATCTGGTGAAGGGAAAGCATGTTATTTTGCAATTCCTCTGGCAAAAGGTTACGACAATCGGCGGCGCACTTTGTCGGCATTTTGCGAACGCGAAGGTTGCAGCTGGAGATACCTTTGCTTGTGCCCTTATTGCTGGTCAATGAAAGTGCGAATGAATTGAGTGCATTCATGTAAAAGGTGCGGGACTAAGTATGGGTTTCACTGCGGTGCAGGTGTGGTGCTGATGCAAGTGACGAACAAAGAAATGAATGCTCGAAGTGAGTCAGAGGGACACTGAGACGGGAAAGTCTTCTCTGAATCTGATTCTGTTTGAACAGTCCATTCAGGTGACGAGGGCTGTTCTTCTTAGTCTTATCCAGTCCAGCCTCTGTGTCCACGGGTGTCCAATGGACTCATTTCTAATCGATTTTTTTTAATTGTTTTCAGTTGACATCCCTCGATTATGTCCTTGTTTACGTTTTTGTCAGACGATCCCTTGGTTTTTTCAAGGAATTTGATATACAGTTGCCATCGGGGTCCCTTTTTTGTTCCAAAAGCGCTTCCGGACCTTCTTTCTTGGTTTGCTCCTACGGAAGGAAACATCTGGACGTTATTCAAAGCCAGTTGGCAGTTTCTTCTTGAAGTCAATCTTGACCTTCACACTTCCTTCACTTCCAATTGTCTCCCAACGGATGAGTCTACGGAAGAGTTGCCCTCTTGTCATCATCGCTCACTATGCTCAAGATTGGGCCCGATTTTTTTGTGTTGAGCGGATGTTTCTTACAAGGAAGTCTCTTCTGACGTTCTGACCAAGTCGTTGATGTTGTGCGTCCTCTCTCGATGACAGCATATACTTCGTTCTGCCCTCGTTTACCCCCAGACCCATATGAGCCGCTTCCGTTTCAAGGGGCCAGCTTCAAAACCTCATTGACAGCTCGCTGTGTGTTGACCAATTACGTCACTGTCATCCGCACATGCCAGCAGTTGTACGGAATTTTTGAAGGATCGTGCCTCTGGCGCTTATCAGTGAGTTTTGCACGATCTTCTCGAGCCAGATATAGAAAACGTCACTTGTGAACGCGTCTAAGACCTTTTTTGCAACATCCTGCATCTTTTCAACGACACAGAAGCTTCCCCAGGGACCCCAGGTTAGGTAAGGTTGGCGGGTAGACAGAATAGGACTCAGGGGCTCCTAACTGCAATATATCTTCATCTTCACCATCTCACAGCCGTCAAGGAGTTGTCTCTCGCAAATCGGTCTATCAGAACTTATATTCTTAGGTTAGGTTAGGTCCCCCTTCCCGTCCCCCTTGAAAGGGCGATGATCTCGCGATATCTCAAAAATTCTTGTGACTATCTAGCGACATCGTGGCCATCAGCCAGTCTAGAGACCATCAAATGGTCTAGTGAATGTCAGAAGCCTAGCAACAGTCAGACACACTCTGCCTTGAGATAGACACGTTCTCATTTAAATTCTGAACACACTCAATCTAAGTCTCGACGTCTCTCGCTGGACCATAAAAATCAAGGCGGTTGCCATAAACCAGCGCGGCAAGCCTTTTAAGTGAATTTTTGCATTGAGCTTGAAGGTGTTCGTTGGTATTCTAGTAGACCATGCACGAGTGCGTCGTTTTTTTTTCATATTGCCCAGGGGAGGGAATGAATGGGGGTGACGTTAAATAAGGCCAAATTCGAAAAAATGTATAGACCAGGCTTCATCAAGGTTTTTTTTTCGAATGACCAGGGGAAGGAATGAATGGGTGACGTGGAATAAGGCCAACATTTTGCAGTACGTCCTTTTCAAAAACGAAATAAGGTCGAAAGCCCAGCTTAAGCACCTAAAATTTGAAAAAGGGGCATTCATTTGGTGACGGGAAATAAGACCAAACGAAATAAGGTCAACATGACGTAAGTCCAAATGAAATGCAGTCAAAATCGGAAATACAACGGCATCAGTTATAACGACCAAATTCTTAGGTCCCGCCTGAGCTCCATTCTATGTAATCCAATAGCATAATAAATCGTTTACAACGACCAAATTCGTCAGTCCCTCGATGGTCGTTATAACCGATTTTTAGTTATTATCCTTTTCAAAAACGAAATAAGGTCGAAAACCCAGTTTGAGAACCTTGAGATTTGCTCTTCTTTCATTTGGTCTTACTTCCTTTGGCCTTGTTTCATTTGGTCTTTTCTCATTTGGCCTTATTTCGTTTGCACTTATTTCACTTCACCAAATGAATGCCCCAGTGGACCCCGGGACTGCAGCGCCACCCAAAGAAGAATTAATGCCCCCTTCTCCGTTCATTCACAGGGATCGTTGCTTGCGTCTCGGCAGTTTGAGAGCAATCAACAACCCGTGCACAGGTCCATGTCCTCTGCCTTAATCAAACGATTTCGCTTAAATGGATCATTTCAGTCAGATGAGGACACTTCAGCTCATCAACTCAAAGGAAATCCCCTCAATTCCAACAGTTTAATACTCTCCTCACATTTCCACTCACGAATAGTTTGACAATTACCCGCTGGAACCAAGATGAGAATCTCCTCAACTGCAACAAGCTAATGTGTCCATAAAGTAAATCTCTCTCTACACTCATGCGAGAATTCCTGTTTCGACAAGGCACACTCACACGACTGCGTCCAGTTGGGTAGAGAGTCGTTACACGCCAAATTAAAACCACAAGACTTATCTTCTGCTGGGCTCTCTCATCATCCGAGGTTTCCTTGTTTCATGCGAATTCCAGTCGTAAAACAATCGTCAACGATGACAGAGACCATTCCCCATTTCGTTCGTTTATCCAATTCTCGTGGTGGATCCTTTGAGACAAATTTAATTACGTCAACGTTCAGTCATTGCCCTTTGGACCGGTTTCTTCATAAGCAAATTATCCTTCTTTCTCCTTTTCTCGTGTGTCAATCCCCTGAGCTCGATTTGAGCTCTGAATCTCATCTGAAATCTGACGAGATGTTTGATTACGACGACGATTGCTTTAAATGAAATTACGGCGAATTCGAAAAACTCGGTATTATTCCGTTTTCAAAAACGAAATAAGGTCAAAAACCCATTCTTCTTCTCACGACTGATCTGAATGAGGTACCAATGGAAGCCGATTCGTTGTTCAAATTGTCCTCGGGAGTGCTTTCATTTCGTGAGATATCCAGAGGATATGATGGCATTTCTTTCATTTTGTTTGACTGAAGATGTAGAGCGGGATTAGCGAAAATGTTGATTGGTTGATGGTCTAAATTCTCGTGAGGAACTTGAGTTTTTTAAGTACCTTCTGCAAGGCTGACTGTTCCCCCCTTACCCAGGCCTGGTGCGGCAGTTTTGGTTGTTAACGTAGACGCCGAGATGAAAACGCGCTTCGTAAGATATTTCGCCGGAAATCGTTGTCCAATTTAGGCTGCTCTAACGCCCAAACTGGGCGCCAAATGGGCGCCGTGGCGTAGTGGGTAGGTGCGTCGACTCCTACACTCGAGATCTAAGGTTCGAATCTCGAAAAAAACATCTAACAGTTTTTCACGGCTCCACCTCTTTCGAGTCGCTGACAATGCTCAAAGAGTATAACTGTCTAGAAAAAGGCCCAAACTGCGTCGCGTGCCTTCCAGTCGGATTTGTGGCAAACAGCTCCTTGACGTCTGTAAGACGGTCGAAGGGGGAGAAATGTTGCAGTTAAGGGCTCCTGAGACGAGTGAATGGCGCATTTGGTTGACTGCTTGCCCTGAGTTAAAGGGGTCCCAGGAGAGCTTGGTCAACTTAAAGAGATTTCATACAATGCGGACTATCGGGAAAGGAACTCGGTTTGTGAGGAAGTCTATAGGATGCGCTGAGACGACTGGATGGCGCAGTTGGTTGGGTGCCTGCCCTGAGTTAGAGTCCCAGGTTCGAATCCCAGTGAAAACAAAGTTAATACGCTTTCATCCGGTTTTTCAAAGCTGGTCCAGTCACCATTTGACGTTGGGATCAAATTAATGGCACAATCACTGGAGCGGTCGATCAGTGGTTGTAATTTGACTGTGGGTATCACAATGGACCAACATGGTCTGAGTGTGCTGGTGAATGCACTAGCCGACCCCTAACATAAAACCTAAGGTCGCTCTCCACTTTGGTGCGGCACCATAGACGTAGATCTCTTCTATTGCGTTGTCCCACAGGCTGAGTCGTTGAAGATTCCCCGGAGCCGGAGTCAAGTTGTTCATGCGCTCTACGTGGAGTAGCCGTCTTAAGCGTTGAATTCGTTGACGTCTGGCTAGGCTCATGTCGCTGTACAGCGCAATCTCCAGTCGGCATCAACGCAAAAGTTCGCACGCAGAACTTTTCCCTCGAAAAGACCAAGACCTTCTTCATCCGCACACTACCTCCGTCCCAAGTCAATATTCATATTTGCGACTGAAAAATGTATGACTCTCAGATTCCCATTGAGAGAGGCACTCCCATGCCACCCTCTCGTGACAAATCACATCACCCGTCACCCGTGTACCGTGCTGACTCACCGCCGCGGCTTAGGGTTGGGTTTTTGGCACGTCACCCGAAGTGACTCAACCAGAAATAAGGTCTCACACAGATTCTCTCTCCCTGCGAACCACGAAATCCGTCTCCGTATCAGACGACTTTCTCTGTCCAAATCTGTCAGAAGGCATTCTCATCACAGCTGATCGACCGTTAGCGCTCTCGCACAAACACACACACACTCACCGGTGAAAAATGTCACACAGTGACCCAAATTAAGAAATGAAATTGCCGCTTACCGATATTGCATAGGCCTCTCTTCTCTTCCCCTCCCCCTCGCCCTTCACCTCTCCCTCCCAGTAATGGGTCAACCTCGAAGCCAATTGCTCGCTTCTGTGAGTCAGACGTTGCCAATTGAAATTCAAAAAATCAACCGCCACTACCGCGCGCCGCGGTCTTCGTCACCACCACCACCACCACCTGAGACTCTGCCTTAAACATTCCCATCACGTCCTCCGATGGATGGATCAACAAAGAGCCACACAAACACTCGAGCGCGTATGAATGACTTAGTGTGCGGTTCAAAAATTGAACAAAATCCGGCAAAACTGCACAAGACACAGTCCAACACCAAAGAGGGGGGCGCACAAACCAATTCACGGCGGCCTCCGTCCCGCTTCGGAGGGGGAGTGCAAATGAATCTTGTGTTGTTTTTCGTACCGTGATTTCTTTCGTGCACAGTGGACAAGCGACGTATGCCATGCAAACAATGTATCTGCTAGATTCATTGGGTGTGTGTGAATTGAATCTTAAGCGGGCCTCTGCGGATGTGTTATTGAACTCTTTCCTTGGTTTCGAATCCAACTCCACCGCACACCACTGTGTGCCCGTCAAGAACAGCGTGCGAAGGGAAGAGATCCGTCGTGGAGGGACGTGCTGGCTTGACATTTACTATCCGCCGCCCGGTTGAGGCGCGTGGTGGAGGAGTAGAGCGATTTTCTAGGTTCTCAATGGTTTATGGGTCGCTGTGACACAAAAAGATAATTTATCTTGGTCTCATTTGTATTTCAGTCTTGTCGGCGGCGGGAGGAGCTTTTGCTCGGTTGCATCGCTTGTTCTTTGGTTCAACCATTTGTTCCCATTACTGGACTGATTGGGATGTTAGATGTCTGAGCAGATGGATGATGTGGGCACTGTGTGCCTTGCCACCTTTTGCTTCAGTCACAAGTTTTGCATTTTAAATGAATTCTGTTCTTTTTTTTCGGATCGAAATTGGGTCGGATTGAAGCGGTGCAGATCTTAGGCGAACAATGAGCTTTCGGTTTTGTCATGCTGAACACGATTTTGTGGTGGCGCATTCATAACAGAAGGCGCGCCGGAGTTCGGCGGAGTCGAGGAGAATGCGTGGAATGTTCTGTGATTCTGAACGGGATTAGGTAAGCAGAGCAGCGGTGATTTATTCGATTCCAGAAGAAGATTTGGTTCACGAAAAGCTCAGCTCAGAAAAGCTCAGGAAAACTCATTGGTTTTTGTTCAATCAAAAGTCTGGACGACAGATCTATAATTCTTTCGGGCATCTTAGGTTAAATGCGATGCAACGATAATTTGTCCGATCCTAGCTGAAAATTTGGTTCAGGAAATCTCAGAAAAGCTCAGAAAAGCTTATTTGTTTTTGGAAAGTCCCGTTTTGACGACTGCTCTAGAATTAATTAGTGAATTCTAGGTTAGATGAGAAGAGCAGCAGTAGTTTTTCCGATCCCACCAGAAGTTTTGATTCATGAAAGCTCTGGAAAGCTCATGAAAGGGCATTTGTTTTTGGAAAGTCAAAAGTCGTCTTGACGACAGCTCTACAACCCTTTCGTGCATCTTAGTCCAATTCCAGCTGAAGATTTGGTTCTAGAAAGTTCAGGAACGCTTAGAAAAGCTCAAAAAAGCCCAGGAGAACTCATTCGTTTTTGTAAAATCGAAAGTCTTGACGACATTTCTACAATCCTTTCGACCATCTTAGGTTAGGTGAGGAGAACAGCGGCAATTAGTTCGATCCCAGATGAAAATTTGGTTCAGGAAAGCTCAGAAAAGCCAATTTGAAAACTCAAGGGTCGTCTTAACGACAGCCCTACAATTCGTTCGGACATCTTAGGTTAAGAAAGGGAATCAGCGGTAGTTTGTTCGATTCCAGCTGAAAAATTTAGGGAAGCTCAGAAAAGCTCTGGAAGGCTCATTTGTTTTTGAAAAGTCACGTCTTGACGACAGCTCTACAATCCTTTCGTCTATCTTAGGTTAGGTGAGAAGAGCAACAGTAATTTGTCCGATCCCACCTGAAGTTTTGGCTCAGACAAGCTCAGGAAAGTTCCGGAAAGCACCCAAAAGCTCATTCGTTTTTGGAAAGTCAAAAAACCGTCTTGACGTCAGCTCTAGAGTTCTTTCGTACATCTTGGACAATCAGCTTCTAAATGCTCTGTTGAAAACCATCTGAAGTTCGATCCACTAGGTTAGTAACGTGCGCCAAGTTGTTGTCCTTCCTTCGATAGCTGCGAAGCTGAGAAATCCCTTGAGCAGTTAGAGGATCTTCCCACACGGGCAGTCTAAGAGTCACATCCTCTTTACCTCGCAGAGACTGAGAGTGAGTCAAGCTACGTTCCCACATAACAACTCCACGGTCATCTGCGAACAAAACAAAACAATCGCCTCGAATTTCCACTCGTCTCCCCATGACATCATCTCCCAACCAAACCACCATTTCCTAGACAGTCACCACCAAAAAGCAAACAGTTTAAATTGCTCCCTCCCCAGTGATTAATTAACCCTTTGACGTAACAAATTCAATCACTCATCTCGGGCCAAGTGTAGTTGCATCTGCCGAATGGCCTGACGCGACCAAGGGCATACGGCATGCTTGAGATTCATTGAATAGAGGCGATGATCTCCTCTCGTGATTGATGATGCACAGATGACGAATCGATTCAGTCCGACGACGACATTCTGATCTGCCCTCTTGGGTGCTTTGAGTTTTCCGAAACAAGGAGTGCTTCGATGAGGCCAGGAAGTGGGAGCAGCCGACGATGACTAGGTCAATAATTAATTAGGCCTGCCGATACGCAAAAGATATTCACCTAATTGGCTGGTCGCATGCAAACAGAGCTTTTCGTGTCCTTCGGCGGTGATTGGGCACGTCAAGGTTGGCACAAGGGGAAGGAACACCATCTCGCCGGTGGTGCACCGAAAAGACACTGCAAGAGTCGACCACCTTAAATGCCAATAACCTGTTGACTCCCTCCCCTCGAACACGTCGCAACCAGACACCGCAGACGGTCCAGTAGACAAGAATAGCACCACGGACGCACTCTAGACGCACACACACACCAGCTCACGTCCAGACGACTACGTGTGTCGACTGCCTGAATCGGGAGTTGTGCGTTGTACGTCCCCGTGTAGCTGCATTTTTGCTAATAAGATACACCGCATCCATCCACCGAACGACCACGCATACCACGGCGGGATGTGCACTCGATTAAAGAACAAGACCAGGAGACAAGTCTCTGCCTTTATTGGATCGTGCTTCATCTTCTTAATCTCGTCGACGACGCGAGTGTGCAGCGCATCTGGTCGAGGAAGGAAAAGACGCAGTCCACAGCGGAGAACAAAAGACAATCGAGATTGAGACGAACGAACCCACAGGAGGAGGTCGACTACAGGTTTGGTTCGTTTTTTTTCCTATTCGGACACAGGGGTTCAGGAGGGGACAGACGTGGCAGAGAGGTAAGGCGACACGGAGTGCATTACCGAGAGAGGGTAAGCCACATGGGGAACAACTGAGTACTTCCAGTTTTCCTTTTTCTTTCTCCTGTTTCCTCTGGAGTTCTCTGAGTCTCTCCGCGTCTCCTGCTTCCTCTGACGTTTTCTGAGTCTCTCTCCGCCTCTCCGTCTCCTGCTTCTTCTGAGTCTCTCTGCCTCTCCGTCTCCTGCTTCCTCTGTCATTCTCTGAGTCTCTCTCCGCCTCTCCGTCTTGCCCTTTGTTTTCTGATGATTTGTTGTATCGATGTTCTGTCCTGTTTTGCCTCTTGTTTCTTGTTTCGTCTAGTCAGTGAATTTTGGATTCAAGTAGTTTTTCGATTGAGTGGCTATCACCGTCGTCGTCTTGAGCAAACAATGAATCAGCGCAAAAGGTTCGTTCAAATATTTACCACGTAGGAGGTGTTAAGTCTTCGTCATCATGGCCGCACACAACAGGATGTGTCCACAAATTGAGGATGTGGCATAGGAAATTCAAAGTCAAATGGACTGCCGCAGGGGTATCGAATGACTACCGTCGTTTTTATGATGAATTTATGACGAAAACTGATGGACAAAAGACGACCAATCATTGGACATGGATGCAGACACTGATCAAGTGGAGATTTTTTGAAATTTTTGACTAAAGGCGACCAATCATTAGACACAAATACAGTCACTGATCGAGGATCGAGTGGAGAGATTTGAAATTTTTGACAAAAGACGACCGATTCGTTGGCCAAGAATACAGTCACTGATCGAGTGGAGAGATTTTCGAAAATATCTCAGAACACACACTTGGCCGCCGAATTCGTTGGCCAAGAATACAGTCACTTCGGCTCTGAGCCTGTGGGACAACGCAGCAAACGACGTCCACGTATAAGGTGCCGCACACAAATCGAGGGGGAACTCGGCCGGCTTGGTGTGCGAAACTGGAGACAGCTGGCAAAAGATCGTGGTGGCTGAAGAGGCATGTTGAGTGAGGCCCAGGTCCGCCTCGGAAGAAGAAGAAGAAGAAGAAGAAGAAGGAGAAGGAGAAGACGAGGAAGAAGAAGAAGAAGAATACAGTCACTGATCGAGTAGAGATTTTTGAAATTTTTGACAAAAGACTGATCGAGTGGAGAGATTTTCGAAAATATCTCAGAACACACACTTGGCCGCCGAATTCGTTGGCCAAGAATACAGTCACTTCGGCTCTGAGCCTGTGGGACAACGCAGCAAACGACGTCCACGTATAAGGTGCCGCACACAAATCGAGGGGGAACTCGGCCGGCTTGGTGTGCGAAACTGGAGACAGCTGGCAAAAGATCGTGGTGGCTGAAGAGGCATGTTGAGTGAGGCCCAGGTCCGCCTCGGAAGAAGAAGAAGAAGAAGAAGAAGAAGGAGAAGGAGAAGACGAGGAAGAAGAAGAAGAAGAATACAGTCACTGATCGAGTAGAGATTTTCGAAATTTTTGACAAAAGACTGATCGAGTGGAGAGATTTTCGAAAATATCTCAGAACACACACTTGGCCACTTGGAAAGACAATTTCTAGCGCCAGTCAGTTAGTCAATTCCCGTCTCGACACATTCATCACCCCCTCCGACGTGTTGATCTCTGACGAAAATAAATATTTACTGCTCTGCAGTCCACATAAATATCCACGCATTCGCTCGAAAATCATTTTTCGATGATAAATGAACGATAGCCACCGTTCCGCGTCGTCTCGCCCGCCGCGCTTCCCCACGGACACAAAAGAGATCATTAAGATTTTTTCCGCTTCATTGTGTGTATCTCTTTTTCGGTTCAAATCGCCATTAACGATGAAATTAGCGAAAAAGAATATATTTAAAGCAAACATTTCGTGATCTCGAGTTAGGATACGAGTTCAGACGGAACAGAGCAACACAATGAGACGATAATTCATCTGATTACGTGCTTCATTCATCTGAGCATCTAGACACACACACGCTTAATGATATGTTAATCAGACGCAAATACAACGCGAACACACAGTCAAGCATTCACTGATCGCATGGTTTGATGTGCAATTAACGGTGTAATCATTGAAAAGTGGTCAAGTTAAGATCAATTACCAGGCAGTCTGAGCATGTTTTGGAAGTATGTCATCGCGGATGGAGAGTGATATCTGCTCATGAGTCGACAAGGCTACGAGGAAGGGACGTGTCTTTTCACAAAAAATCGATTGCCTCCCCCAGCCACGCTCAAAGTCAATAACCATCAATGGATCGTAAAATCCGCCGTTAATTTTAATTAAAAGCAAAAATTGTGTCTAATTTTTATGTCGACTCCCTCGGTCTGCACACGGAATTCCAATTAATTCGGCGACACTCTCTCGCTCTCTCGTTACATCATATCCTTGGCCAAATCTCATTCCACGCGCCGACGGAATGAGTTCCTCTCATAATTCCCTCTAATTCGACGCTCAAAACTCAAGCGATGAGGGTGCCAATTTAATTACTTATCAGACTTTGAGGAGGCGGGGAGCCATCAGACCCCCAAAAGTACATCTAGAAGATACACCACCGAACAGCAAACTACTGCGCACTTCATCGTTTCGATGATAGTGTTGTGTATCTCGGCAGGGGAGCGAGTCTACAGATGTAATTATAAATCCAAAAAACGCCGTCGGGTGTCTGCGAGGGGCGGCAACTTTGGTTGGGTAAATATCCAAATTAGCAAGGATCAAGGCAAGCAGTTCCTTCCCTCAGATGAAGGAGTCCTTGTATGAAGAGTCTGCATGGATGGGGGTGTTCTATTGGAATTGGCTTATTGATTAATTAATACCCCCACGGAATGATGTGGCAGTGTGGTGGGGAAATGAGCCACATGCACCTCGCATAGTCGCACAGTCAAGTACACCCGTGTTCAAAGACAGACAGAGGAGCTGGAGGGATGGAAATAAATTGGAGCTTATTATCGCCTCGAGGATGGAGGAAAAAGTTACGAAAATAAATTTGACTCTGGGGGCATTTTTCCTTGGCAACAAAGTTTCATTTAATTCCCTATCTATTCTGATATCCTTCAACCTTAGATTTGTCCTCATTCTCGACGAAATCGTTTCAAAAAACATCACGTCGTCCAAGATCATAAGTGGGCCGCACTAAATGATGGAAATAAACGCATTCAGACGTGTCTCTGTACAATTTTTGTGCATAACTATGTTTGTCCACCAAAAACAGACATTTCCGCTGTATTTTCAACACATTTTGTGATAAAATGCTTCCTAAATCCTATCTGATTCCATGGGGCAAAGTAGGGTCTCCGAAAATGCGCTTCTAAATCACCAACCAAGTCACTCCCGTTACAAAATCTCACCGTATTATGCCTCTCCAATCAACTTCCTGTCTATTTTGATATTCCCCATTCCTTAATTCGTCTTAATTCTCGAAAAAATCGTTTTAGAAAACATCAAGTCGTCCAAGATGCGAAAAAGAAGACTCCCGAACTTTGCTTTCAAAAAATCAACCGCGGTACTCCCGTTACGAAATCATACCATATTCCACTTCTACATTCAATTTCCTTTCCATTCCGATATCCCATATCCTTCAATTTGTCCCAGTTGTCGAGAAAATCGTTTCAGAAAACTTCATGTCTTCCAAAATCATACATTTCATGCGATAACTTACATTCGCCCGAATTTCGCCTCTAAACACCAAACCACGGCACTCCCGTTACAAAATCATGCCTTTTTCCACTTTTTCATTGAATTTCCTTTCCAATTCCGTACCCCACATCCTTTAATTCGTCCTAGTTTTCGAGAAAACCGTTTCACATCAAGATCATTGCTTGTTTATGTACCAAAAGAGATTCACCCAAATTTCGTTTCCAAACAACCAACCGCGGTACTCGCGTTACAAAATCATACCACATTCCACTTCTGCATTCAATTGCCTTTTCATTCTGATATTCCCCACCCCTCAATTCTTCCTAATTCTCGAAAATAATCGCTTTGGAAAACATCATGTCGTCCAAGATCACACATTTCATTCGAAAAAGAAGACTCTCCCGAACTTTGCTTCCAAACAACTCACCACAGCCCTCCCGTTACAAGATCATGACATAATCCACATCAAAATTTAATTTCCTTTCTATTTCGGTACCGTTCATCCTTTAATTCTTCCTAGTTTTCGAGAAAATCGTTTCACAAAACATCATGTCATTCAGGATCATTGCTTGTTTGTGTCAAAAGAGGTTCACCCAAATTTTGCCTCTAAACAACCAACCACGGAACTCCCGTTATAAAATTATACCTCATTCCGCTTCTACATTTCATCTCCTTTCCATTTTGATATCCCCCGTCCTTCAACTCGTCCTAATTGCCGAGAAAATCAACTCACAAGATTTTACAATCATCAAATTCACTTCGTCGAAAATTCGTTCATTTTCGGCAAAAAAAAAAAATGCGAGCCAGTTGTGTTATGAGTTTACTGCATTTTTTCGTGTGAAGAGTGTCATTTTGTTCAAAGTCGATTTTCTTCGTTTTTGCACAGAATTTTCACCTCAAATGCATGGGGCTGAATGTGAAAATGATAATAAGAGCTAATTCAATCAAAAATTTGGTTGGAAATCAAGGAAAATGTGAGAAAATTGAATTTTTCATTTTTGATGACGTCAGAGTTGATCTCATTGAAATCGACGAAAACACAAGAATTTTTGCTTCTCTGGCAATGCTTGGTATTGATGCAAATTGAGTGAAATGTTTAGGAAAATGGTTTTCATCATTTGACGGGGGAAATCAGGGGAAAATGGGGCTGATTGGGTGTGGGGAGTGTTTTGAGATGTATTCTATGTATTTTTCTGTTGAAAAAGGAAGGAGTTTAATTGGTTTTCGTTGAAATTCGCCGGTGGTTATTCATCTGTCAAACTACGGTGTTGCCATGTATGGGGTTTTGATGGAGGAGGTTATGTTTGTTATAACTTGACTTTAAAACAAACTGAGGATATTGAAGGGGATCAGAAATGAGGTGAAATTGGATCGATTTTTGATTTTTGAGGTTGTGACTTAAAGATTATGCGTGAATAAGAGAATTTAAGCAAATCTCTTCGCAAGTCTAAGACAAATTATGTCGTCTGGTCTTAAAACTAAAAGATGACAGAGGAGTTTATGGAAAAAATGTACTTTGAGGACAGGAGTCTTCGAGGAATTTTGGTGAATTCAATGTCCTAGCTAGAGGTAGATAATAGTAGGTAGGTAATACCTACTTATCTAACTCTAGCTAGGACATTGAATTCACCAATCTGGTGGCTTCCCTCACAGGTGAAGAATTCACCTAGACCCAACGGGTCCATTGTGATGCCACTGAGTCGGCTTCCAACCGCTACTCTCGAAACCGTCTTGACTTCTAGATGAACATCCAGATTCTCTTGACATTTATTTCAGCTCTGTCCTCTAGTTCATTTATGTAGAATGCTCCTAGGGTTCTTTTCCTTGTGGAGGCGATTGCAGGACAGTTGCAGAGAAAGTGCAAGGGTGTTTCGTCCTCTTCTTCATCCATACATCTGCTGCAGAAGTCGTTGTGTGGTATGCCTAGTCTCGCATGTCTTCACATTGCGCACTCCTACAAAGCTGGCTAGAATTAGGAAGAGCCGACAGCAACACATTTCTGGTTTCGTTCAACTTATCGAAGCAAAAGCCAAAAGGAGTTTTGACAGCCGCTAGAATGGATGTTTATGAGCAGAGCTAGGCTCAACTCCACTTGGAATAAAGCGGAAGCCAAACGAGAAGAAGAAGCTTTGATTTCTTTTGTCTATTTCCGGGTTACTAACTCTCATCATGGGCGCCGTGGCGTAGTGGGTAGGTGCGTCGACTCCTACGCTCGAGGTCGTCGGTTCGAATCTCGAAAAAAAAAACATCAAACATTTTTTCACGGCTCCACCTCTTTCGAGTCACTGACAATGCTCAAAGAGTATAACTGTCTAGAAAAAGCTTCTCAATCTCGCCGTTCAGAGTCGGCATTAAACTGTAGGTCCCCTCCACTCGTGAGAGAACAATAGCACGCACAACACGACTGATTGCTGAGAAGCTAGGCAACTTCGGACTTTAGCACCGCCATTATTATTATTAACTCTCACCTATGATCATGAAATTTGGGTAATGACCGAAAGAATAAGACCGCGAATACAAGCTGCCGAAATGAGATTTCTTCGTGCTGTTGTGGGAATTACTCGCCGGGATAGGGTGCGGCAGTACGCGCGGAACCCAATGTTGGGTAGCTGCTTCTTCGTACAGAAAGGGCTGCACTTCGATGGATTGATCCCGTGGCACGAATGCCCCCATCATCACGTCTTCCGAGGCATGCCTTGAATGCGATTCCATGAGGTAGGCTACCGCTTGGCAGACCCAGGACGAGATAATTGGACCAAGTCCAGAAACTTGCCTGGTTTCGCTTGGGCATAGCTCCTGATGAGTTAGAGTCGATGGCGGGGGATCAAGTGGGCTGGGGATCTCTCGTGGATCTGTCGTGGCGGAGGATCGAGTGGCCTGGAGATCTCTCGTGTGTCCGTTACCCCCGCGACTCCTTTAATGGAACATGAAAATGATGATGATGATGAACTTGTATTTGGCCCACCCGGAACATTGGTATATGGAGCCGAAAACTGGGCCATAAGCAGGACTGCAGAGCTGATTCCGACTGATAAGTGCCTTCGATAGAAAAACTCTCCCTCGGATATTTGGGCCCGCCTGCGAGGAAGGCGAATGAAGAAGACGACTCAACTGAGAACTCTGCGAGCTGTTCAAAGATGTGGTCATAGTCCGGCAAATTTCCCTGTACCGTGCTAGACATGATTGAATCCAGTTATCAACCACCACTTTGCACATGACTACAAATCTTCCCAGTTGATGCACAAGTCTAGACGCTGCATCGATGCATACAATTTCCAAGAATTGACTCTGTATGAAAACGACACTGAGAGATTAAATACAGTTCATTCATCAGTTCGGCGCCTGAAATGCATTCAAATGGATGGATTGATTGTGACCTTCACTTACTCAGAAGCACTCCAACTTTCGCAAAACGTTACTCAGCTCATTTCATTGCATGACTGTGAGTCAACTGATGACGAGGAATAGTTGCAGTTCAAACGAAATAGACGATAAATCAAAAGTAGATCCGTCCGATTCAAGTCATCTCTTGAACTTCAAGCAACCAGACAAAATCTAGTACAAACTATCCATCAATTTAACGAAAAAAAAAAAAAATAACGAACTTCGTTAACAATTCCCCCTCCAACTTAACCAAAAAAAACAAAATATAACCCACAAAATTTCCAACAATAACTCCAAACTACAAAACAACGCCAACAAATTAATAAGAAACTTCAACAAATTACATATCTAACGGTACCCCTAAAATGATGGATGACAGCCAAGTCCTACTTTAGCATGTTCCATCTTAACTTTCAACAGAGTCTAGTCTTCTATCAGCAAGCAAGCCAAAAAAACAGGATTAACATAAAAGAAGAGTCTATGAGCAAAGAAACGGACAAAGTTTGACGATATTTTGACAGCTGTCATAAGGAACTCCAAATTAACGACAGACAGACACTAAACAAAGACTAATTTCAAAAAGAATGAATGTCCTAGGGAAACAGACATAATCTCTTTTACCGTAAAAGTTGCCTCCGTAATTGACAGATAAAAGCCGTTTTAGCTTAACGCGTCTTAATTGCGAAAACAAATTAACAACTTAATTCAAAAAGCGGTGCTAAGCCAAGTACGCAAGTAGTTTCTGCAAACATGTCACTGAATGAGTGCTCTGTAAGGTGCTTGGAGTGTGTCTAGAGTGCATTTGCAAGTTTTATCTGATTGTGAGCTTGTGGTGGGACGGAGGCAGAGAGTGTGGTTTTCTTTTTTATGTGCTTGCATAAACAGACGCATGATTCAACGAACCAAATGGCGGTCTACAGTCGATTTTTGATGACTGAGGCGTTGTATAAGCGCCGACTGTTGGGTGGTGATGGAAGAGAACTGACTCATTGTGGAGACTGGGAAATAGGCATGCAAAATCTGCCTGAAGAATGAAGACTCTATAAGCAAATAAGTGCGACACTTTCACAGTCACTCAAGGAGTCAACGATCTTTAACTTCACAGATCCTAAAAAGCGTTTTGGAAAGTATGAGTACAGGGCCAACTTAAGAGAACAGAAGCAACCGAGCGAGTACTCAAAAATGATTCACTGTGACCATAGAAACAGCTTCACCGAGTTTCGTTAAGTTCGTTCAGTTTTGTCTACTTATGCGAGAGCGTAAGGGGCACTTTACGTATGCAAATGTCAATTGTTGCCGAATTCTGCTAAAGTTTCTTTAAGCAATTATTACAATTATGCAATTATGCTATTATTGTATTTAAGCACATTTGACGTTCTCAGTTTCGTTAAGTTCGTTCACTTTACGTTTACCTACTTATGCGAGAGTGAAATGCTGTGAAATGAAACACAAATGAAACACTGTGACCATAGAAACGGCTTCACTCAGTTTCGTTAAGTTCGTTCAGTTTTGCTTACTTATGTGAAATGAGTCGCACTTTACGAATGAAAATGTTAGTTGCCGCTTCATTCACCTGAAATCATTATGAACACTGACGTTCTCAGTTTTGTTAAGTTCATTCAGTTTTGCCTACTTATGTGAGAACGAAATGAATCGCAGTCTGCGTATGCAAATGTCAGTTGCTGCTCAACTCTCCTTCTGAGCAAGTGTCTATCACTTCGACATTTGACGTTTTCAGTTTCGTTAAGTTCGTTCACTTTTATTTGAGAGCGAAATAATCCTACTCTACGTATGCAAATGTCAGTTGCTGCTGAATTCTCCTTCTAAGTAATTATAGACACTTCGACATTTGATATTCTCCATTTCGTTAAGTTCGTTCAGTTTTGCTCTACTTATGCGAAAGCGACATGAATCGCTTTCTGTGTCAGTTGCTGCTGAATTATCCTTTGACACTTGACACTGCCTCTAATTACTTTTCGTTCAGTTTTGACATAACCTTAAGTTTTCGTACGGCGATTATAGTTGGCCCTTAAGTTCGACGACTGTTAAATAGATGCTAAGGAAGAAGGTGTCAAGGTCACTCTATTCACCACGGCGCCTTCGCTTAGCGACACTCATTCCTTCGTTTTCTGAAACTTTGCTACAAAATCCTGATTCCATCCACCAAAAGCAGTCACTTATCGTGTCTAATCTTCGCAGTCGCAATCACAAAACTGCAAGATCCTATCTGAGGTCGTTGAGACTTAATGAAAAGGACCTGCAACCAAGCTCAGTCCAGGCGTGAAATCGATTAGGACAAAAGAAGACCTTCCTTCTGCCAAAAAAACAAGACAATCTTTACCAGAATCAATGCCGATAACGCAGTGCCGACTCAGCGGGTAAATTGTACTTCCAGAGACCACCAACACGCATGCAGACATGTAGTTCCTACCGAAAAAGGGACACAATTTATCATGCATAATTACGGTTCTTATCGCAGCCAGTCTGCACAGCACACCAACCTTGATGTGTGGGAATCTCCCAGAAAACCTCGTGTCGGAGACAGGCCACCACAGTCCCAAGCAGTACCCGCATAAACGGCAAAAGTATCTAAACTACAAGTACGCTTCCCTCCCTGCAGGTAACGAATTCTCCGCAATAGGGAGAACAAAAAGTCCGATTGTAAAATCGACGACCCCTCGCTTTTGTTTTCACTTCAAAACACCGAGCACACAATGCAAATGAGCGCCTGAGTCTGAGGGCCGGATTCGGAATCCGAAGTCTGAGAGTCGTAAACCAACAAGCAACGGCAACGGCAACAACAAAAGGATATGGTGCATGCCATTGCGGCACCACCAGCAGGTGTACGCAGCCCGAAAACATCTGTGATCTACTTTCACCCAACGACCGAGTCCGGGGAGTTATTCAAATGCGACACACTTTTGTGCAAAGGGTTCAACCGGCTGAAGGGGTGCAGGCCGCTTTGCAATCCGCAATTGAATTGATTGCTGACCAGAAATGGTTGCCAGTCAAGACTCGATAAGAACTTTTGTTTATGCTTTGATTTACTTTGGTCTCGATTGGAAAACTATAAATAAACAGACGGCACTGGCAGCCAGCGGAGTTCATCAATTTTGGTTGCGAACACTTGTGCGGCCGGCGTCCAGTTGTGGTGCTCCATTTCTCTGAGATGCTTAACGACCGAAGGCGGCTCGGGGGAAGTGAATTAAAAATGAGGATATTTTCCTCATTTCCGATGACGAAATCGTGTGTAGAGTTCTAGCAAAGTGCACCGTGGTCTGTGGTCTCATTAAATGTTGCACAACCACAATGGCAACAAAGTGGACGTGTGTTGTGATGCATCGATGGCAGATGGAGTTTCGAGTTGACTGGGCATTATGAAGCAAGATCAGACTTGAAGTGGATCTTTGCAAGGGGATCGAGGTTGATTGTGATGATGATGATGAGGAAATCAGTGACAATCAGTGGTCGTCTTCATCTTTCTCTTTGACAGACAGCCGCTGTATGGCGTCAAGGAGAATTCACGGAAATCTGAGCATAATTTGCCTGAAGAATAACGACTTTGCAAGCAAATAAGTGCAAGACTTTCACAGTCGGTCAAGGACTCAACGATCTTTAACTTCACAGATCCGTGAAGGGTTGCGGAAAGTAGGCCCTACTTAACACTGACGTTCTCATTTTCGTCAAGTTCGTTCACTTTAATGAGAGAGCAAAATAAATCGCACCCTACGTCTCCAAATGTCAGTTGCTGCTGAATTCGCCTGAAGTTTATATAGGAAGAAGATCAGTGACAGCCAGTGGTGATCTTCGTCTTTTTTTTGACGGACAGCCGCTGACAACCTTGACGTTCTCAGTTTCGTTAAATTCGTTCACTTTACGTTTGCCTACTTATACGAGAGTAAAATGAATCGCACTCCGCACGAATACACAAAAATGATGCGTTGTGACCATAGTAACCGCCTCGCTCAGTTTCGTTAAGTTCGTTCAATTTTGTCTACTTACGAGGGAACAAAATAAATCGCACTTTAAGTAACTCAGTTCCATCTGAATTCTCCTTAACTTTCCATGAGCAGGAAATCAGTAACAACCAGTGGTCGTCTTCGTCTTTTCTTTGACAGACAGCCGCTGTACGGATTTAAGGAAAATTCACAGAAGTCTACGAATTGATGAAAACGGAGCAAGAAGCTATGGAGGATGAACCGCCAAGTGTAGGCCAATGTTGTTGAATCAACTAACTGTCTCAAATGACAGAAAGAGGCCAATCTCCCGACAAAGACAACTGATCTTCCATGAGCGACATGTCGTTCGTCTGACAGCTTGTTTGCGAACACGGTCTGAGATGTCAAAATCCTTGTTGTTTTAAAGGAACAACTGTAAATCTCTTTACCCACTTGCCGCCCACGCAAAACAGGCCAAAATTCGCTCTTAGTGACAGACTCTTTCTTTGACAGATAGCCGCTGTATAGATTCAAAGGGAATTCATGGAAATTTGAATGCAAATTGACTAAGTGACCTCCGAGTGGAGGACAATGTTGTTGAAAATCGGATGACCGATAAAAACCGATTTCTCAACAAAGACAGCTGATCTTCTTCTTCATCTTCGTATTTTTTGACAGACCGCCTCTGTACGAATTCAAGAGAAATTTACGGAAGCCGTGAAGCTATGAAGGATGAAAAACTAAGTGGAGGGCAATGTTGTTGAAAATCAGTTTGCTCTCTCAAGTGACAGAAAAAGGCAAATCTCTCGATTAAGACAACTGATCTTCCATGAGCGACATGTCGTTCGTCTGACAGCTCGTTTGAGAACACGGTCTCAGACGTCCAAGTCCTTGTATTTTCAGAGGAACAACTGGAAATCTCTGTACCAACTTGCAGCCTACGCAAAACAGGCCAAAACTCTATCGTAGTGAAAGACTTCTTCTTTGACAGGCAGCCGCTGTATGGATTCAATGGAAATTCATCGCAGTTTGCGATCATGATCTGAGACGTCAAAATCCTTGTATTTTTAAAGGAACAACTGCAAATCTCTGTACTGCCTGGCCGCCCATACAGAACAGGCCAAAACTTGCTCTTAGTGACAGGCTCTTTCTTTGACGGACAGCCGCTGTATTTATTCAAAGGAAATTCATGGAAATCTGAAAGCAAATTGACTGAGTGACCTCCAGGTGGACTCCAAGTGGAGGACAATGTTGTTGAATATCAGTTTCCCGGTCTCCCGACAAAGATAGTTGATCTTGCACCAACTACATGTCCTTCTCCTGACAGATTGTTTTGCGAACATAGCCCGAGACGTCAAAATCCTTGTATTTCCAAAGGAACAACTGCAAATCTCTGTACCTCCTGGCCGCCCACACAGAAGAGGCCAAAACTGTGGTGAATTCACCACACGACGCCTCTCCGTCACACCAACCTCATTGCTATTCACCCCCAACTCAAGCCTCGGCTCATTGATATTTTCCACTGACAACCTTCTCCTTAATCATGATCGTGACAAAGATATCGGGTATTCAAATTTTACTAGTAATAAAACACCACGTTCCCCACTCATTGTGGTGGCCTGCGTATCTCGAACGTCTCCTCGTTTTGTTTCTTTGCTCATAAACTCTTCAAAACTCATAAAAAAAATTGAAAACGAAACGAAAAAACAAGTGAAGATAAATTTACGAAAAAGTTGCTTTACATTAAAAATCCACTGAACAGCTGATTCGAATAATTGGGAGGTGTTGATATCCCGCCCCCCATACGCCAAGCAGAGAAGATACGCACTCTTGCTAAATCATAATCCAGATACAGTGCGTGTCATCCGTGTGTGTGTGCGCGCGGGTGTGTTCACTTCACTTGCATGCACTTGATGTGCCGATTTTTTTTTACTTTAATTTTCCACTAAACAGGCCTCAGGTGAAGAGCAAAGCACTCCGTGGGGCTTCTTTGGACACTTCGTTTTACACTTTTCGGCTGCACTTCACTTCACGGGAATAGAACGGCGATCTCGCGAAGGCAAATGTTAAAGGTCATCAACAATCTCAACTGAAAGACACGGGAACTCTTTTTCCAGAGCGGTGCTTCCTTGATGCGATGATGGGAGAACGGGGGAAAAAAAACTTGACGCGAGATGACCACGAAACTTAATCGAATTCAAATTCAGAGAAACGTTCCACGACTCGCATCTGTAGCTCCTTCATAAGGACACAAACCTCTCTCGCAGTCGCACAAAACAAATTCCGTGTCTGAGACAAGGGGGGGCACGCAGTTGACTACAATTTTTTGTATTTTTTTCAAGCCCGGATTGGAAAGAAGAGAAACAACTGAAAAAAATTAACACGACGACTCCACAGAACGCGACACGAATGGAGCAGCAGCATAAATTGTACTGAAACGGTAAAACTGAAAGCAACCTCGAAAAGATACACACACTACACACACACACACAGAGTGGTCACACACAGGCACACACCGAGTGGCAGTGCGATGCGCGAATAATTAGAGCCACACACCAGCACAATCGGTTCGATTCTCTGTGGCAAAAGGTAAAAACAGCTGCTCAAGCAAAACAGGGGAAAATAGTGTATCTCTCTGAGGGCATTCGAGACGAGCAGCGAAAAACAAAAAAAAACCGTATCCCAAGCCAGAAGGTCTAATCGCAAACGGAAAAATCCAACGAACGCACACAGTCTCAGCAGCCCCCGACTGGATGGTTGGCTACACGATGTCCGTTCAAAACAAGTTTTTCCGCATTTGACTCACTCGGTCCATCCGCTCGTGAGTGTGTGTGTGTCGGTCGGTCACAGATGTTTTTCTCCCCACACACACACTCGCACGCAAGTGCACACAAGATGAAGAACGAGATGTGAAGTGTATCGCCCGACGAATGCGAGAGGCGAGAGAACGGAAAGAAAAACATCGAATCAGCTGTTTCTGGCTCGGGAAAAACGACACAGGCCCACACACACACGCGCACACCCACTCGCAGATCACTCGGTGTGGGTGCTGAGTTCCCCAGTGTGCAAGGTTGTTGCTACACAAGCATACAAGGTTATTTTGGTTTCGGAAACCAGAGAAATATCCCTTCGCCGTGTCGCTACACAATGTTGACAAGCGGGAGTGTGGATTTTGTTGCTCGATTATGTCAGCCTCGTGCCTGTGTGTGTGCGCGCTGTTCAAGGATGTTTGAGGGAGACAGAGACAGAGATGGGAGCTTTCTTGTGTGAGTTTGCAAAGGATTTTTCCTTCGTCACCTCTTCGGTTTGGTAGTAATGCGGATTTTTGTGTGGAATGCAAAGTTATGCAACGTCTAGAGGGTTTGAAATCGATTAGAGCTGTTGTGGACTGCGAGTGAACGCGGGGCGGTGGGGGAGCCTTGATTCCCCTTCAGTGTTCAAGGATGTGTGAAGTTTACTTGACGACGGGGACAGAGGTGATGAGATGGATAAATCCTTCGATTTCAATCTCACATGAGTGGGCTACAAATCAATGTCAGATCAGGCAGCATTTTGACTGGAAATAGGAAGCGATATGAATGGAATTTGTGTTCAAAAGGATTCCGGTCAAGAATCCTTTGAGTTTGCTTTTGATTTAAGGGAAATTTATAAAGGAATGGTGGTGATTCAATAGGAGGTTGCAATTTGAAATTTAGATATCTCTGAAAATCTTTCGAGGAACTAATGATTTTATTATTCAAGATTGTTTTTCAGACTTTGACAATTATAAAAAAGGCACGGATAGTTAGACTTGAGGAATTTTTAAATTTTTTTAGAATTTTTTAAAATTTAAAGTTAGATTTGTAGAATTTGTGAGGAAGTTGTTTTAACGATTTTTTAAGCAACCAAAAATCCACCTACTGTCAGATCGTTTTCTTTATTGCAAATGTCCAGATGTTGTGTACATAAATTTAAAATCTAAAGTGATTTATTTTCAATGGAATCATTTTTGTGACTAAATGAAATTGTGACCTCGAAATGAATCATGTGTCTCATAAGTGTCGAATTTGTCGTACACAAATGTCGTGCGCAGGATTTTAGTTCGAATGAAACTTTCACTACTCGAAATGGCAAATAAACACGTTTCTTCATGATTCAGTCTTCAGAACAGTCGCTGTGCTGCGAAGAGACTTCATTTTTGACTTACATAAGGGGAATTTAAAATAAAATCATGGTGATTCAGTAGGAGGTTGCAATTTGAAATTGAAATATCTTTGCACGAACCAATGATTTTCTTATTCAGGACTCTTCTTGAGACTTTGACAATTACAAAAAAGCCACGGATATTCAATCTTGAGAACTTCTTACTAGTTTCAGAATTTTTTGAAATTTTAGGTTAAATTCGTCAAATTTGTGAGGAAGTTGTTTAAATGATTTTTTAAGCAACCAAAAATCCACCCTCTGTCAGATCGTTTTCTTTATTGCAAATGTCCAGATCTTGTGTGCACAAATTTGAAATATTTAGTTGTTTATTTTGGACAGAAGATTTTCTGTAATTAAATGAAATTGTGACCTCGAAATGAATCATGCGTCTCATAAGGGTGAAACTTGTCGTACACAAATGTCGTAGGCTCGATTTTAATTCGAATGCAACTTCTACCACACGAAATGACAGATTATTAAGTTCTTGAGATTTTGGCAATTACAGAAAAGGCACGGATAGTCTGTCTTGAGGACGTCTTGCATTTTTCAGAATTTTTTTAAATTTAAGGTTAGATTTGTTGTATTTGTGAGGAAGTCGTTTAAATGATTTTTTAAGCAACAAATAATCGACCCACTGTCAGAACGTTTTCTTTATTGCAAATGTCTAGATCTTGTGTGCACAAATTTGAAATGCTTAGTTGTTAATTTCCAACAGAAGCTTTTCTGTGACTGAGTAAAATTGTAACCTCGAAATGAATCATGTGTCTCAAAAGGTTCGAGCTTGTCCTACACACAAGTCGTAGGCTCGATTTTAGTTCGAATGCAGCTTCCACCACACGAACTGACAGATAAACAAGTTTCGCCCTGATTTAGCCTTCAGGACAGTCGGGGCTGCGAAGGGACTGAATTTCTTGACGGGGCGACGATAAATCCTCTTCCAATCTGGAGACTCTCCGTCTATTGAACGCCTCGTGAGCTCTCGTAAGCGATCTGAGAGAACTAGATGTTTGTAGCTCAGCCTCAAATAAGCACCAAGCTCTCTCCTGCCCAAATCCTTCCCGCAGTCTCACCCGTGGACAGAGAAGATCTCCCAACGAACTGCAGTCATAAATTTTCCAGCACTGCAGCAGAATCCTAACCTAATTGCAGACTACACAGTTCAGCCGTCCACAGCAGAGACTGCTCCAATCTTCTGCGACCGTCGTCGCCGGTGGCGATAAAAAGTCCTCAAACTTGTAACCAATCCCATCTTCGGAGGAGTGATTTATTTCCCCGGACAATCAACCACTCCACCGATCTGTGGTACAGTTTAGACGATCGAATCCCCAGGAGGCTACTGGGCATGGCTCCACTTCATCCACAGAGAGCACCCAGCAAAACCAAAAAAGATGAAGAGATAAATCGTATCTCCACTCTCCACGGCAGAGAGACACTCCGAGTGTAATTACCTTCTAGCTTTCTTGAATGCTCCACTGGAGCTGCGTTCGTGTGTCGGTGCGCGGCGTATCTTGGATTTGTTTTCGCGCTTTTTGACTGCCCAACCGGTTCCAGCACGAACACACCAGCAAACCGAAATGTTACAAATTTTAATCTTCTCTTTTTTCTCGTTTTTGTAAAACAGACACGGATGACAGCACGCGGATGATGTCAGAGAGAGAACGTCAAAAAAATTGTTTGTTGCGCCGCGAGGTGTGTTCGCTTCACATTCGATATGTCACCCTGCCGCAGAGGCAATTATTGTTATTTCCCAAAAATGGGTGGAAGGAGGCGTGTCCGCGCGATGAGATGAAAAACAGAACGAACGCCGAGCACTCCATTTAAGTACATACTTTCGATAATTGAATTTCAATTGACTTTTATCGCGGCCCGGCTTGTCAGGCGGTGAGCCTAGGCGAGATCGCATTTTTTTCGTACTTCGGTGTGCGCGCTGGTTTCTTCTCTGTGTTTTTACGCGATTAAGTGAGGTAATAAAGCCGACAGTTGTTGGTATGGCGTACACACGGGGCCGCTGGTTTTATTTGCGCTTAAGTGGGTCTTCGTGGCAGGTGAACAGTAGTTGCTAATGGAGTTTGATGCATACACTCGTATATTGACATTGTGGAGCATGCTGATGGTAATGATGGCGATGATGATGATGTTTGTCAATTTAAAGCGTGACAGCATTTTGCTCAAGCCTCCTTGCTTGCATGTGAAATTCATTTCGTAAAGTTACACACAAAGTTTGGGGTGGTGTTACGCAGCCAAGTTCAGTGGGTGAACTTTGATCAAGAGGATGTGCTGTAATTTATATGAAATTCGATCGATAGTACAGTGGGGATCAGGTGAAGTAGATCAGATCGGTTTTAGCTACAATACTTGTCCGGCTTCGGTGACTAAGGTCTGAAAAATTCGTACTCTGAGGAGAGAGCACATCAAGAAAACAATGGAAACCAATTTTCTGTTACGGATGAGACGTGTTCCTTGTCTTTTTATTTCCAGGGAACATGCAGTTCTAAGGTTCATTCGATCGTGCTGGTCGAGGAGCCTTACAGAGCCATTGATTCAAAGATGGCGCTACAGAAACTGATGCCGCTACAGCTCAACCAACAAACAAAGTCTTTGACAATCTCAATAAGTGAACAGATCTTAGGGATTTTCAGACCAAGTCTCCTGCTGCTTCCAGACCTCCTCGTCCTGTGCTCATTTTCCCCCTATTCAGACTTTTTTTTCGATCTATTACGCGCTTTTAACAGACCTCCTCTGTGCGTCCACTGGGGGAGAATTCTTTCAAGAGTTTTGATGATGAGTTTTCAAGCCTCATATTCTCGCTAGATTCCTGAGAATGTCCTTCGAAACACATGAAAACTGAAACAGTTTCTAACGCTTATGTACCAAAAGAGGATATCACAAATGTCGCTTCCAAACAACCAGCAAAGCCACTCCCTCTACAAAATTTCACCTTATTTCGCTTCTCCAATCAATTCCCTATCCATTCTGGTATCACTCAGCTTTCAGTTCCTCCTAATCATCGAGAAAATTCTTCCAGAAAACATCATGTCGTCCAAGATCATAAATGGGCCTCACTAAATGGTAGAATTAAACGCATTCAAATGTGTCTTTGTACAACTTTTTTTTCATATCTCTGTTTGTCCATCAATAACAAACATTTCTGCTAAATTTTCAACTTATTCTATTAAAAAAAGGTCCCTAAATCCTCTCCGATTCCTCTACTTCACGTGACAAAGTAGGATTCGCCGAACTTCGCTTCGAAATCATCAACCAAGTCACTCCCGTTGCAAAATCTCACCTTATTACACTTCTCCAATCTTTAGTTAAGTTCTTTATTTCGTTCTTTAATATTACAATGGTTTGCCACCACACAATTTACAGTTCAGAGATGTGATATGTAATCAAATATATCTTTCTACTGAAATAAAACACTTCTCCAATCAATTTCCTATCCATTCTGATATCCCCCAATCCTCAATACGTCCTAACTCTCGAGAAAATCGTTTTAGAAAACATCATGTTTTGAAAAATCAAGCATTTCATTCCAAAAAGTAGGCTCCTTCCGAACTTTGCTTTTAAACACTCAACCACAGCACTTCCGTTACAAAATCACGCCTCATTCCACGTTTACATTCAATTTCCTTTCCATTCTGATACCCCCCATCCCTCAATTCGTCCTAACTCTCCAGAAAATCGTTTCAAAAAACATCATGTCATTCACGATCATTGCTTGTTTATGTGCCATAAGAGGTTCGCTCAAACTTCGCTTCTAAACAGCTCACCACAGCACTCCCGTTACAAAATCATGCCTCATTCCTCTTCTACATTCAATTTCCTTTCCATTTCGGTACCCCACATCCTTCAATTCGTCCTAATTATCGAGAAAATCAATTCACAAGATTTTCCAATCATCAAATTCACTTCGACGGAAACTCGTTCATTTTCGGTAAAAAAAAAAAGGCCACCCGGTTGTTTTATCAGTTTACTCCATTTTGTCGTGTGAACTGTGTCAATTTCTTCAAAGTCGATTTTCTTTGTTTTTCGACTGAATTTTCACCTCAAATGCATGGGGCTGAGTGTGGAAATGATATTTACAGTTAACTCAACCAAAAATTTCATTGAAAATCGAGGAAAATTTGAAAAAATTGAATTTTTAATTTTTCGCGATTTCGGAGCTGCATTGCAACCGCTGTGAACATCTTGTTGAACCGCTGCTTATCTGGCAATGCTTGCTTTGGCATGACAGTTGTGTGAATTGTCGAAGACGGGGGAAATTAAGGAAAAAAGGTGTTGGAGGCTTGTGTGGGTTGTTTTTATACTCGTAACAGTTAACTCAATCGAAAATTTCATTGGAAATTGAGAAAAATTTGAGAAAATTGAATTTTTAATTTTTCGTGATTTCAGAGTTGCAATGCAGCCGCTGTGAACATCTCGTTGAACGGCTGTTTAGCTGCCAATGCTGTGTGCTTTGAAACGAATATGAAAAGCTGAGAGCGAAGGACTGAACGATCCTAAAAGATCTTAAGGAATTTAACAAAATCTTTGTAGCTCAACAAAAAAATCTTTTTTATTCCAAATTTATTCCTTTCTTTTAACTTCTTTAGGCACCCTTCGTATGTGCCAACGACAAGTGGTAACACTCAAAAAAATCAAGTCATTCAAGGTCTGAATTCTATTCTATTCTACCCATGCACAGAACCGTCAAAATTGAACACTTTCCCGTACAAAAGAAATATATTTCCCATAGAGACCCCTAACAAAAAAAAAAAAAAAAAAAAAAAAAAAAAAAAAATACACGAAAAAAGTCAAGTAATAGGAAATAGGGGAGCAAGTAGAGTGTGAAAATTATAACAATTTACCGCAGATACACTCACACACCTTCACATGCAGACATTCTTTCACATTTCTTCGGTTGTTAACTTCAATTCATCCATTCTGTCTATTCTTCTGTCTGTCTGTCTGTCTGTGTCTCTCTCTCCCTCTCTTTCTCGTCACACTGCGTTTTGTAGGTTATTTCTTCAACTTCACGGATACTTTTAGCAATTTTCTTTAGTTTTTCTGAATTTCTCATGCGGAGGAGTCTTTCGAAAATAATTTGTGTCGCTTTTTTTTCTTCTGGTTTTCTTTTGATGTTTTTTATTTATTTATTTCGACTTTTGAACTTACTTTCTCTCGCAACGAAAGGGAAGATACCCTTGGAAATTGTCCAATTTTTTCAGACGATTCACTTACCTGTAACGAAAAAGAGAAAAAAAGGCATTTATTTGTTTGTTTTTGAGTATTTTTTAGTGATTTTCTGGGAACAAGGGAGGTTTGCGGTTAGATTGCCGACGGGGAAATCAAAAATTCACTCATCCCAACCTTTGGTGGAAGAAAAAGGCAACAAAGACTCGTTCTTTTATAGATTTTCTTAAATTCAGAGCTGCTACACAAAAATTTCCCACTTAACTGCCGTGAGATGAAGAAAACCAAGCACTACCTTACCTACACTTCTCAAAGACCGACTCAATTGGAGGTTACAATCTAAATTCGGCGTAAAATTCTTCATTTCGTGCAGACTGTTTTGATCGTTGTTTTGTCGTGAAAACAAATCTTCACCATTTAGGAAAATATCAAGAAGATTGGCTATATGTACATATTTCAGCACCGAAATATGAAAAATATTCTGTGCTGCACTTCCTCTGCCATTGTCCCGCCTTTGCTCGGATCAGGAGGCAGTTATTCGGTGCTGATGAGGTGAGAGCTGATGATTTAGGCTCTTCATCACAAAAGCGCCTTCGGAACACCATGAAAATTCACTAAAAGTAGGTTCCTACCTCGCAGTACAATGGACCAGATTTTGAGTCTGAGTGCTCAAGTGTAGTATTTCAAAAAACTCCACCAAAAAAAATGGCAGACCCTCAGAGTCTCAAGAGATTCAAAGGGAGGCTAAAATTGGAAATTCCAAGAGAAAATTCTGCTTTTCGATGAACTACTGATCATGAGCAATGAGCAATGAAACCCTGCCATTAAATGTCAAAAAAGATTGGGACTGAATGTGAACTCTGTTTCGGTTGGGAATTCAGCTCTTTTGCTTGCAGTCTTGTTATTGACGATAATGCAGTTTGTGAATGCAAATCTGTCTTATCCTTCAAATTTAACACTAATTCCACGTCCAAAATCTTAAATTCTAACCGTTACTTCATTGTTGTTGTCACCTAAAAGGAACCTCTTGACACATCACGTAGAACTCCCCCAGACATTCCGTGGAAATTATTTAAATCATTCTTTCTTTCGGTTTTTACACGAATTTAATGTGTCACGAATAGTTGACGTTTGACACGTGCTGGGATATGTTCAACAATACAAGCACAAGCGTGCAAAAAACATTTCGCAAGGACTTTTGTTTTGTATCACATTTTTCTGTTCGTTTTACGTCTCCCCTTATTTTTTACGGTGTTTCTCCACTTGTTTTTCGGTTTATTTTATGTTTTCGTTTTAAGTGAATTAAGTTAGGGTTGGTCGGGGTGATAAACTCAAGTACAATCCTTTCAGGATTTGCATGAACACAAAAACTACATATTCCATCACATGACACGGAGTGAAATGAAAAACAAAGTCATCAACCCAATTTTTTTTGGTTCTTTTTTGCATAGTTTTTCGGTGGAATTTGTTGCGGGGCAGTGGGGCGGTGTTCGTAAAATCAAATGTGGGAAATTTTTCAAAGGATTACCGTTGTTTATTTAATGAGAGCAAACCGAGCAAAGTGAGAACGGATGGAATGGTGAATGAATTGTGATTGGGATGAATTGGATATGAGAAACAAAGAGTTTCTGCTTTTTTAAGGATATAACGGTGCACTAGACAGACAGCTTGGTCTTGATGACTGGAAGAAGCGTGCTCAGGACCGTCAACGATGGAAGGCAGCGATAGCTCAGGCTCAGACCCTCCATGGGTCGTAGGCCTGCTAAGTAAGTAAGTAACGGTGCGCTAGCTGTCAGTTGTCAGATCAAGGATTTAGCCAAAATTGTCTACGATGTCCCATCTCGTCCAGAATCGTTTCAGATGAGAAAAAATCCAGAAATCTATTTCACTCAAGCCTGCAAAAGTCTGAAAGAAGCGAAATTCTACTCCAAAATGAGGAGTCTTCAATTTGACAGCTGGATATGCGAAATTCTGGGATCAAGTCCTACTCCGAAATGAGGTGTCTTCGATTTGAAAGCTTGAAATAGTCCTCAGACTCTTAAGGAGGCGATGCTCTGGGATAAAATTCCACTCCAAAATGAGGAACCTTAAAGTTGACAGCTGGAGATGGACATTTGACAGCTGGAGCTGGACGTTTGACAGCTGGAGCTGGACGTTTGTCAGCTGGAGCTGGACATTTGACAGCTGGAGCTGGGCGTTTGATAGCTGGAGCTGAACGTTTGACAGCTGGAGCTGGATATTTGACAGCTGGACATTTCTTCTTAAAGAGGCGAAATTCTGGAATCAAATTCTACTTCAAAATGAGGTGTCTTCAAGCTTGAGATATTCCTCAGACTCTTAAGGAGGCAATGTTCTGGGATCAAATTCCACTCCAAAATGAGGAACCTTAAAGTTGACAGCTGGGGATGAACATTTGTCAGCTGGAGCTGGACGTTTGACAGCTGGAGTTGGAAATTTGACAGCTGGAGCTGGACATTTGACAGCTGGACATTTCTTCTTAAAGAGACGAAATTCTGTGGTCAAATTCTACTATAAAATGAGGTGTCTTCAATTTGACAGCTTAAAATGTTACTCAGACTCTTAAGGAGGCGATGTTCTGGGATCAAATCGTAGTCCAAAATGAGGCGCCTTCAATTTGCCAACTTGACATGTTCTCCAGAACTTCTTCATCTCCTTCTGATGGCGTTACAGTCCGGAGTGGACCTGGGCCTTAACCAACAAGGCTCTCCAGTTCTTCAGCTCTGGCACGATTTTTGTTCTTCAGACCGACCGCTAGGCCAAAAAGAATACTCGTGACAGGACTCAATTCGTAAAAATGTAAGGTCATCAATCACTAGGGGGAAACAATTTAATCATCTCCCCAGAGACCACTTATCACCCCCCGAGTCAACAGAACAAGTCCATTTGCCCCCAATCGACTCAATATCAAATTTCAACTCCACGTGTACCCTCAATTCCCACGCGGATGCAAATCATCCCTGTCGGCGTACAATGAGCCCTCATTAGAACCGTATCATCACTTCGACTGAACAAATTAAACCTAATCACGACTTGGGCCTTTGTCCTTCCCTGCTCCACTTTGGGGGCAGTTGACGTTCGAGGGTTCAATCACACACAGCCACACACTCCCTCTCTCTCCGCCTTATCTGTTTTGGACGCCCCAGACGTCGTTTGTGTCCACACACAAAATTTTGTACTGCATGCAGCACTGAGACACAATGATTTCTTGAGGAAGACTCGCAGGGGGTAGTTGTCACGTTTTCCTGAACTATAATAACTGCAGTTATTCACGTCTGTTCACGTCTGTTCACAAAAGTGGAACCAGTTTGTTAGTCAGACTGAGAGTAACTCGGATTTGCAGTGACCTTTTCGGCTACTCACGGGGCAGTGGCATCCTTGAGAGATGGAATTGCATGTTTGTGTGGCGCGAGTTAATTTGAATGAGAGCGAACCAGAATCACGTTATGTTAATTTAGTGAATTTGCGCTCTTGAGTTGAACAGCCTCTGGCGGTTGTACGGTATACGGAGTGTGGCGCTAAAATGAAAGGAACTGGATCTTGGAACTTGGGAAACAAAAATGTCACATGATTTCAGTGTTGGAAGTTGCAAAGTGGCTGTTGGATATGGCCATTTGAAGGTTGCAATTGAAAGGGAAGTCAGATTAGATCAGGAGATGCTGAAAGATGTATTTTTTTTCGTCGGAGGTTTTTGAAACACAACACTGGAGCACTCAGCCTTAAAAAACTGGTCCATTGAACTGCCAGGTAGCAACCTACTTTTAATGAAATTTCATTGTCTTCCGAAGGAAGACCAGCAGGCACTTCTGTGATGAGGAGCCTACATCATCAGCTCTCACCTCTCACCTCATCAGCCACCTGATCCGAGCAAATGTGGGACAATGGCAGAGGAAGTGCTCTGCAGTGTCATCGTTTTCTCCACAGGAGTAGCTAAGGGTTTCATCGCACACTTAGGTGTTGGGCGAAGGTGTAGTGCCCCGCCGGTAAGTTGTCTGCAGTATTTTCTGTCAAGATATAACAAGAAAGCCGCGGATTTCTTACAAACATTGGGGGGCATGTGCTCGGTCTGTCTACATCCTAGAGAGTCATGCCACCTGCGGTTGTACTCTCGAAAGATCCAACCATCAGCCCTAACCAAAGAAGCAGGCAGTCCAACCGCAGGTTCAGGTCCTGAGAATGCTTCATCTGATCCTCGGATTTCTTACAGACGTTGGGGAGCAAGCGCTTGGTCTTTCTTCATCCTGGAGAGTCATGGGTTAGGTTAGAGGGCTGTTAGTGAATTCACCAGCACACTTAGACCACGTTGGTCCATTGGGATACCCACAGTCAGACTACTACCACTGATCCACCGCTCCAGTGATAGTGCAGTTAATTTGATCCCAACGGAAAATGGAGACTGGTTGCCGGAGACTGGACAAGATTTGAAAACACGGATAAAAGAGTGTTAACCTTGCTTTCATTGGGATTCGAACCTGGGACCCCGCTAACTTAGGGCAGGCACTTAACCAACTGCGCCATCCAGTCTTTTCTGGAGAGTCATGCTACCTGCGGTTGTGCTCTCGAGAGGTCCAACCATCAGCCCTAACCAAAGACGCAGGCAGTCCCAGTGCAGGTTCAAGTCCTGAGAATTCCTCATCTGATCCTCGGCTAGCAAGTTCATCGGCGATCTCATTTTCTCTGATCCCGTGGTGCCCCGAGACCCAAACAAGTTTACCGATCAAATTCAGAGAAGACTTGCATTCCTGAACTATCCTGGAAGTGGTTAAAGGGTTGAGTCCACAATGGACTCATAGCACTCTTAGTGAGCCGTTGACATGTGCTTCATGTCAGCAAGGGCAACCATCTACCTAACCTAACCTAAGGCCTTAAGCACAGCTTGGCTCTCGGTACAGACGCCCCTTCCAACTATTCTTCCCAATATAGCCCGTGGCCATTATGATCGCATAGGTTTCCGCTTGCAGAACCGACGCAAATTTACCTAACGAGGTGTGCAGTCTAAAGTTGTCGCTCTCCACGATGCCACCAGCATCAGATCCTTCATTGGGCTTGGAGCCGTCCGTGAAGATTCGACTACATTCCTTTTCTGGCTCAGATTCTGGCCAGAGTCAGTCCTGAGTGCAGGGAAAGTCGACTTTGTGTGATCGTCGCAGCTGGAGTACAGGTGTCCGTGCGTCAGACGGCATATCCATAAGACTGGGGTCAAAGGAAATCCATGAAAGTCATCGGAACTCTAGTGCGAGTTGTACCAAAAACCACTTATTTTTGAGCGGAAGATGCCCTTGAGAGTACACCCCATGATGTGGACATCTAGGAGGAGGATATTCAGCAGTGCATCAAGAGCAGAGCTAGGCGTACTAGGGAAGACCCCTATGCAGCCGCGACAGAACCGTAGTGAAAGCAGCAGTTAGTCTGTCATAAAAACTCCTCCATTTTCAATTCTCCATAAAACCGCTTCAACAAAAGTGATGCCAAATCACCCTCGAAAAAATCCCCGCAAAAATCCCTTCAACTTTCAGATCCTTTACTGGAAATTGTGAAATTAATCCCCAGGCGCATTAATTGTTTCAAAATCAAAGTCTCCAAAATCACTTCCTTGACTGGCTACAGCAGTTCCGCATCCTTTTCCCATCCTCAGCCTTCCTTTCCCACAAAAATCCACTCTCCCCCACTCAAGCGCATTCCAAAAACCTGTGCACGAAGGACCTGTGTTTGAATCCATAACTTTAATGTTTCTCATATTTTACAGCCTGTATCCTTTCATGCGCCCGCGTGTGTGTGTGTGTGTTCGTGCGTCATTTTGTGTAAGAAATTGAATTTCCTCACCGCTGAACTTTTGCCTTTTTGATTAGATTCGCCGAGGTGTTCCCTGTGCGAAACATCCATCATCCGGCGGAAGTCAGGAAGCCAGAGAGACAGACAACTTAAGTTTGATTTTATTTCCGTATTTTTAAGGATATTGAATGTGTTATGAGGGATTAATGATATTTCGATCGGGGGGACAAAATGGAGAAACTTCAGGCAAAGGGCCTGACATTTGGGTGAAGTTGATAAATGTATTCCCCTGCGGGTATGAATGATTTCCCTGAGAAATCATGTCTCGATAAATTTTGAAATACAACCAACGGCAGGGAGAGCGCAGGAAAGTTCAGCCATTAGGAGGTGGCAATTTAAAATGGTCTGCCCTCGAGGGCATAAATGGCGGAGGATAAGAGTAAAGGGCAAACTCCTTTTAGGTCAGGATTTCGACGATGGAGAGGGGGGAGGCGGATGACTTTTAGTTCAGCCTTCTTATGCTTTATTGATGGAAGGTTGAATTTGGGTGGATGTTCAAAAAGGAATAAGCTTTAGCAACGCCTGAAGGTGGGTTGAAAATACCGCTGAGAGCACTGGTCGACGTATCCAAACGTCTACAGTCCGGGATGGGCCTGGGTGTCAACCAACAAGCCTCTCCAGCTACTCGTAGGAACTACAGTCCCGGATGGGCCTGGGTGTCAACCAGCAAGCCTCTCCAGCTTCTCGTTGGACGAACTTTTGCTAGCTGACTCCAATTTCCTCCAATTTCGTGCACCGAGTTGATTGGGATCGACTTGTGTAGGCAACGTGGACGTCCACTGCTAGGTTTTCTCACAGACTCGGAGATTGGGGCTAAGCCTCTACACGACCTAGTCCCCTTATGGCGCTACAGCCCGAAATGGACCTTGGCCTCTCCAACTGGTACGATTTTGAGCCAGCTACCTGTTGACTGAGATCCTTCTTTACTCGTGTCCGCAACCTTAAGTGTGGACATCCTCGGCTGCGTTGTCCCACGGGTTCGGAGTCGAAAAATCGTGGGACCGAAGCTAAGTCTCTACACGACGTAGTCCCCTTAGGCGCTGGACCCGTAGACACCTGGACGTACTCATGCCGCTGTACGGGTCGGTTGAATCCTCTTCTCCAATCGGGACCAAAGTTGCGCTCCAACTTCTTCATCTTCCTCTGATGGCGCTACAGTCCGAGATGGACCTTAGTTTCTCCAACTGCCATGAGCTTGAGCCAGCTGCCTTCAATTACGCACGTCAAGTTGACTGAGGTCCTTCTTCACTCGTGTCCGCAACCTTAAACGTGGACATCCTTGACTGTGTTATCCCACAGACTCGGAGTCGAAGACTCTTCAGACTGAAGCAGTCTCTACACGACCTAGTCCCCTTAAGCGTTGGATCTATAGACGCGTGGATATGCCCATGCCACTGTAAAGCCCGTACAGTTCGTGGTTGAATCATCTTCTCTAATCGCTTTACATGCAAACGGGGCCAAAGACGCACCCAAAGTTCTTCTTCTTCTGATCATGGTGCAGTCCGGGATGCATTGTCGAAGACTTTATGATCGGAGCTAAGTCTCTACACGGCTAAGTCCCCTTAAGCGTCCGTAGACGCCTCGATGTACTCATGCCGCTTTACGACTCGCACAGCTTGTGGTTGGATCCTCTTCTCCAAACCAAGATGCACCCAAAGTCTGTGTGTCTGGTACCGTCTGGTGACGGTACAGTCCGCGATGCGTTGTCGAAGACTCTTCGGACCGGAGCTAGTCCCCTTAGGCATTGGATCCGTAGATGCGTGGATCTACTCATGCCGCTGAACAGCCCGTACAGTTCGCGGTTGAATCCCCTTCTCCAATCGTCTTAAATGCAAACGGGGCCAAAGACGCACCCAAAGTTCCTCTTCTTTTGATGAAGTTACAGTCCGGGATCCATTGTCGAAGACTCTACAGATCGGGACTAAGTCTCAACACGCCTTAGTTCCCTTAGGCGTTGAATCCGTAGACGCGTGGATATACTCATGCCGTTGTTCAGCCCGTACAGTTCTCCAATCACATTTACAAACGGGACCAAAAACGCGCTCCAACTTCTTCATCTTCCTCTGATGGCGCTACAGTCCGGGATGGGCCTGAGTGTCAACCAACAAGCCTCTCGTAGGACGAACTTTTGTTGGCTGCTTCCAATTTCGTGCACCGAGTTGATTTAGGTCCTTCTTCGTTCGTGTGCGCAGCCTTAAACGTGGACATTCTCGGCTGCGTTGTCCCACGGGCTCGGACTCGAAGACTCTTCAGATTGCAGCTAAGCCTCTGCACGACCTAGTCCCCCTACAGTCCGAGATAAACCTTAGCCTCTCCAGCTGGCATGATCTTGAGCCAGCTAGCCTCAACTACAGACGTCGGCTGAGGCTCTTCTTCACTCGTGTGCGGCAAGCCTAAACGTGGACGTCCTCTACTGTGTTTTTCCACAGGCTGGGAGTCGAAAACTCTTCGAAGCTAAGCCTTTATGTGCCCTAACCTTCTAAAGCGCTAAATCCGTAGACGCGGCTAGATTCATGTCGCTACTCAGACCGTATAGTTCGTGGTTGAATCTTCCCCAATCGCCATCAACGCAAACAGGACCAAACAAGCACCCAAACTCTTTCTTCTTCTTTTTTTCTTCTTCTTCTTCTTCTTCTTCTTCTTCTTCTTCTTCATCTTCTTCGTCTTCTTCTTTTTCTTGATCATTTTTTGACGGCGCTACCGTTCGGGATGGACCTTGGACATGCCTCTCCAGTTGACACAATCTTTAGCCAGCTGTCTTCAATTACGCACGTCAAGATGGCTGAGGTCCTTCTCTCCTTGTGTGCGCAATCGGCTTCGTAGGCCGCCTCTATTGCGTTGTACCACGGGCAAGAAGTTGAAGACTGTAAGCAGCTGCAAATGGCCAAGTCCTCTTAACTATAGAATCCGTTGACGCCTAGCTAGACTCATGTGACTGTACTGCCCTTAAATCTTCTTCTCCGAAAGCCATCAACGCAAACAGGACCGAAAATTGAACCCAGAACTTTTCTCTCGAAAGGGCTTCTTCATCTCCTCTTGAGGTTGTCCATGTCTCCAGGCCATAGATCCTGGTAAACCATTGGTTAGAAACATCTGAAGCTAGGTCAGCCTGATCTACAAGACGTAGAGTCTGAAACAGTCGACATAAAAGAGAAGATAAAAAAGATTCAGTAGTCATGACCCTTCCCTGCGGAATCCCACGGACATGCTCACATGGTCTATCGATCAAAACCCAATTGAAGCCCTTGCCTCGTCATTGTTCCTCCTTGAATGTGCATTAACTCAACGGAAAGTATGGATTTTCAGGAAACGAAATCCACTTCCCAAGGAATTATCCTCCCTCAAGCCGTCTCAGAGAGAAATGCAGAGAGGGAGAGAGAGAGAATTTCTTAAAAATGTAACACCCCACATTCCTTGGAACGACTGAAGTTAACCAAACACCCCCGGGAGCCATTCAATGCTCCTTTGTAAAGCAAATCCATTTCACACAAAAGACCTTCAGTTCTTCTTCTTTAGTTTCGCAAAGTGTCAAGGTGGAGCAGTTTACACAAGCCAAGTGCACACGACTGAAAAAAAAAAAAAACAAAAGGAAGACGTGGCAACTCTCTAGACGCGCCCTCCAACTCGGTCAAGGTCTCCAGCACATCATCCGCACGGATAAAGACATTCAATGAATCCCCGATGGAGGCGATCACGTCGCCACATCCTTGATGAACTTCAAACACCTGCCTAATGACTGCCAACTGATTGGTCCCTCATTACACAAGAAGTTAAGCCCAATTACATAACTTACTCTACCACCGCTAAGAAGCCAAATATCCCACTCAATCCACCCCCCCTACTCCAGCACACATCCTCCATCCGTCCGTTTTCAGTTCCGAATGTCCGACCGACGCACGGAGAAATCATGTGGAAAATAACAAAACCACAGTTAATGGGTTAGTGCGGCAACCAATGAACAGTAAAAAAAAATCAATGACGAAACCCCAATTTCAATTTTCACGGTAATTTTCATCACTCTCTCTCTCTCTCTCTCTGTCACTCTCTGTGTATGTCTGTATAGCACTCCTCCACATCTGCATTGTGTCCCTTCGCCAGTCCTCCCCCTCTGGCACGCATCAGCTGTTCCTCGGATGGAAAATCGATGAAATCATTTCGAAAACAACCCACAAACACACACACACACGCATGCAAGCAGAAAATATGAAAACAAATTCCCCCGAGAGTTTGGAAAATGTTTCTGAGTTGTTTCTGTTTCTGACACTCGAAAATCACTCTTGACATTTGAATCTGCAAGTCATCTCGCCTGTCGTGCCATACAGCTGATTTTCCGTGACGGGAACTGACTGTTTTCAGAGCACCAAGCAGCTGAAGTGAAAGTTTTCAGCCAGTTTTCGAGTTTATGTTGCGGGCAACATGTTGCCAGTGTGGTCGATGTGGAACCTAGGGTTTGTTGAATTCTATTTTCATGCTTGACGACGTTCGACAGCGCATTCAAATGCAAATAAATAATTTTCACAATTCAATGTCGACGTCGATAAATTTGAAAACGAACGATCAAATGTCAGAGCTTATGAGTTGTACACCCAATCAAACGCTGCTGGGGCATGAAACCGAGTGGCGGCGACGGCAAGCAATTGTGAATTGTAGACAATTCGAGAGGGAATCTAGAATTGATTACAGGAAATGTGATGATGGAGTGCTCATTCGTCTTGACGGGCACAATAAGTGAAAGCCGATTCTGTGTTAAGTTGTCTGTGACTTTGACACTGACAGCTCGCATGTGACAGATGCAAAATAAGGTGCGTTCGGAGAGACTGTGTGGCTCTGCTTGGGGAAGTGTTGTGCGAATGGGGGCATGGAACGACTTAATTTCATTGTGGACAACCTTTGAAGTCAGCCGACTTTGAAGATGAAGCAAAATTTTGAGAGACTCCAAAAGCGACTCACCATCTGAACGCAGCTGCTTTGGAGATTGACATTTTTCGTTTACTCCCTAACTAGAGAATACAGTTGTCATTAATTCACGACAAATTGTGGACTAGGAACAACCTTGGAAGCCACCAAATGTTCAAGATGAAGCAAAGTTTTGACAGACTCCAAAAGCGACTCACCATCTGGACACAGCTTCTTTCGAGAGCGAAATTGGAGACTTTTCGTTTACCCCACGACTAGGGAATACAGAACCACTTATTCGCGATAAATTGTGGACCCGGAAAAACCTGGGAAGTCAGCAAACGTTCAAGATGAAGTAAAGTTTTGACAGACACCAGAAGCGACCCACCATCTGAACACAGCTTCCTTCGAAATACGAGTTTGCGATTTCTTGTTTACCCCATGACTAGAGAATATAGAGCCACTTATGCACGACAAATTGTGGACCAGGAACAATCTTGGAAGTCAGCAAATTTTCAAGATGAAACAAAGTTTTGACAGACACAAGACGCGACCTAACATCTGAACACAGCCGCTTTGGAGATCGACATTTTTTGTTTACCCCCTAACTAGAGAATAAAGAAGCACTTATTCGCGACAAATTGTGGGCTAGAAACAGCCTTGGAAGACAGCCGACTTTCAAGATGAAGCAAAGTTTTGACAGACACCAGAAGCGACTCACCATCTGAACACAGCCCCTTTGGAGTTCGACATTTTTCGTTCACCCGGTGACTAGAAAATACAGCACCACTAATTCACGAGAAATTGTGGACTAGTAACAGTCTTGGAAGCCAGCAAATTTTCAAGACGAAGCAAAGTTTCGACAGACATCAGAAGCAACCCACCATTTGAACACAGCTTTCTTCAAGATACGAGATTGCGATTTCTCGTTTACCCCATGATTGGAGAATACAGAGCCACTTATGCACGACAAATTGTGGATCAGGAACAGTCTTGGAAGCCAGCAAATTTTTGAGATGAAGCAAAGTTTTGACAGACACCATAAGCGACTCACCATCTGAACGCAGCTTCCTCCTAAAAACGAAATTTGGGATTTTTTCGTTTACCTCGTGACTAGAGAGTATAGAACCACATATTCGTGACAAATTGTGGACTAGAAACAGTCTTGGAAGTCAGCAAATTTTCAAGACAAAGCAAAGTTTTGACAGAATCAGAAGCTTCAGAAAGACATTAGAAGCTACTCACAATTTAAACACAGTCGCTTTGTAAATCGAAATATGGGATTTTTCGTTGACGAGAGACTTCAATTTGATATCGATTTAGAAAATCGAGTTCAACTCCAAAGTCGCCGCAAGCATTTCCCATCACTTCTCTGACCCACTCTGCTTGGAAGCTGAACAAAACCACAGTCGTCATTGGAACAGGTTGTTCCAAGCGATCAACCCCAGCCTTGAGGATTTCCAATTAGATTTTCACAAGCCATTAATACACCCTCTCCTCTTCTCCTCCACCACCTTCTCCTCTTGTGTTCCGTCACATGAAACAAAGCCACTCTCCACCGGCGGCTGTGGCGGACTAATCAATGTCCGCGCGTAGATAAGTGTAATTACTGCCTCAGGTACGAACACCCGTTGCACCGTTGACATCGATAACCATTCGAGCCCCAATCGCGGACACGGACAAAGAGCAAAAATCATCAGATACACACGCCTAAAGGGCCGCGGCGCGTCCGCATCACCCGCTCGCGAAGTTAAATCGTGCCCGATGCTTGTACCCTGACCGAGGGTGTGCTGCTATCACATTGTGTACCCAGTTGACGTTGTGTCTCAGCGCACAGCAGCGCTTATCACAGTTCAGCGATTGTGTGGAACAATGTCGACCAGTCGAAGGGGTATTCAACTCCTCACGTGGCACGCCAATGAGATGAGGCTAATTATGTGTATGTTCAGTGGGGGGAAACAAGAAAAATGATGCGGGTGGATGGATGTTTGGGCGATCGAGTGCGATGAAGATTGAGCACATGAGAAGCGGGCCCCTGGGTGATTAGGCTTCTGGTGACAAACGTGCAGGTTGTGGTGGAACGAAAGATGATGTGATCTTGGACTGACGAAGGGATTTGGTTGAAGAAGCCTTGGTGCTTGTCTTAAGTATATGGGTAGACAGGCGGAAGACACGTCTAACTTAGGTCCTTGAAGGCCCATTGGCTTATGCATGCCGCAATCAGAAAGAAGATGCGCCACAAAATTGAGAGACAAACATTTTCAAAGCACCCTACGTTCGGTGTTGTCACCAGGAAAAGAAGAGATTACATGCATACATCAGCATTTTTGATGACCACTTCGACCTCCACAGCGAATGTCGTGCCCATAATCACTTATCCACCATCTGGTCTCCCCCAAAAATTACATGAAATTCAAGCTTAACCGTGCATATCGAACTCAATGTGGTCGCCCTGCTTAACCTTCAGACATAAACACGGTCTTTTGAAATCAATTGACAGATTTCAAGGTCAGAGCAGGGAACTGTGACACTTCTTGCTGTCATGTTAGTCATAAATTGGAGACTCTTTTGAAACCTACTCAGCAATTTCCAGACAACACGCAGCTTTAAGAATTGATTAATATTTAAATTGACGAAGGAATTTAAAAGGAAACAAGTCACGAAGGGGCAAGAAGACGTCATTTATGTGACAAGTCTTCAATTTTCGACGTCAAACTGAAGCTCTTGCAGTTTTGGAGACCAGGGAGAAATGAGTGGAGAACTGACAATTTTTGACGACAGCGGTAAAAGAAGACTACGTCTCCGGTGCCGTGCACTCGTGTCAGTTCTGGACGCATTTTTTCCTGGTTTTCGGAATTGCTAGAGCTGTCATTGGTTTGACATGACGTCGAGATGTCAAGACTTGTTATAAAAACGACGTTTCAAGAGTAATCTGAGATTTTCAGACCCTGAGACCCTGAGACATTGAGACACCGAAACCCTGAAACCCTGAGGATCTGAGTATCTGAGACCCTGAAACCCTGAGACGCTGAGATCCTGAGACCCTGAAAACCTGACACCCGGAGACTCTGAAAACCTGAGACCCTGAGACCCCGAGACACTGAGACACCGAGACTCTGATACACTGAGGACCTGAGACCCCGAGACCCTGAGACCCTGAAAACCTGAGACCCGAGACCCTAAGACCCTGAAAGAACGAGACCCTGAGACAAGGAGACCCTGAGACACCGAGACCCTGAGACCTTAAGACCCTGAGACCCTAAGACCCTGAAGACCTGAGACTCTGAGACGCTGAGATTCTGAGACCCTGAGACCCTGAAAACCTGAGTCCCGAGCCCCGAGACCCTAAGACCCTGAGACAACGAGACCCTGAGACACCGAGACCCTGAGACCTTAAGACCCTGAGATCCTGAGATCCTGAGACCGTGAGACTTTGAAGACCTGAGACCCTGAGACTCTGAGATGCTGAGATTCTTAGACCCTGAGATCCTGAAGACCTGAGACCCTGAGACCCCGAAACCCTGAGACACCGAGACCATGACACACCGAGACCTGAAAACCTGATACCCTGAGAGCATGAGACCCTGAGACCCTAATGATCTGAGACCCTGAGACCCTGAAACCATGTGAACCGAGACCCTGAGACCTTAAGACCCTGAGATCCTGAGACCCTGAGACCCTGAGACTTTGAAGACCTGAGACCCTGAGACCCTGAGATCCTGAAGACCTGAGACCCTGAGACCCCGAAACCCTGAGACACCGAGACCATGACACACCGAGACCTGAAAACCTGATACCCTGAGATCATGAGACCCTGAGACCCTGATGATCTGAGACCCTGAGACCCTGAAACCATGTGAACCGAGACCCTGAAACCATGTGAACCGAGACCCTGAGGACCTGAGACCCTGAGACTCTGAGACCCCGAGATCCTGAGACCCTGAGACATTGAGACCAAAAATTACCTCAATCAGCTGAACGTGCCTAGCTGGGGGCAACTAGGGCAAGACCGTCCTGGACGGAGAAGAACGTTGACTGAGATCAAGATCCTTGGACTGTAGCGCCAGCTGGAGTTAGTTACCGCAGCTGGAGGCAACTAGCACAAGACCGTGCTGGACGGAGAGGAATGTTGGCTGAGATCCAGGTCCTCTCCGGCCTGTAGCGCCACTTGGAGTTAGTTACCGCTGCTAAGCAACAAATAATTTCTTTCGAACTCCATCTTCAGCCAGTTTCAACCCGAAACAAGGAGTTCTCTGCTTAGATCCTTTAGAAGAGAGCCCCCTTCAAAGCGCGACTCAAGGTTTTAAAAGCATCTTCAATCAAGGAGCAACTTATCCTTGCCCCGTTCTTCATTCAATCACCAGGAGATCCCTGAACCCACCGTGGCCATCTTCAAACCGCTTCTCCCCACAGTGTTTGCTGTCAACTGAGTCAATGTCGACCAACATCCAAACCGAACTCCCGACCTGAACCCTTAAATAAACCCCGTCTTCCTTTTCCCAGAGAGGACACAAAAATTTGCAGAGCTCTCCACAGCCACAGTCAGCAGTTCGTTGGTTACATTTATGGAGTTCCCGTTCCCGAAGCCAATTACCGAGAGGTGCCCACTGCCAAACTTCCTTTTCGCGTTTTTTCTTTGTTTTCCAACGCAAACATCCTCAGCACACCGGGGGAGAGCGAAGTTAAACAGGAAAACAAAAGAAATCTCACCGCATCCGCATAACACCATCATTTCGCCTTTATTTACCACCAACAGGTGATTCCAGCTCTGGGAGTGCTTATGGGGGTCAGCTCCTTGATTCGTGAATCTACGACGGGCCTGCCACCGTTGAAATTGGAATACAGTAGCGCCCATTAACAACTCCCCTTCTCTCTCTCTCTCTCTCGCACACGAATTCACGATTATCCTCGAAACCGAAGTCTATGATGGGAAAGGACACGACTCCGGGTGTTTACTTAGGCAACAACCAGGAGATCCAGGTGAACCACTCCTAACGGGAAATTCTCTTAATTGCTGAAAGGGACGTTTTCCCGGTCGCTGTATGTTTATGGGAACGAACACGATAACACCCGCGGTGAGTCCTTGTATTAATCGATGCTCGGTGGAAGGCATGATTTTCCTGGTCGCAAACACCGGGGTGGGTGAGTGATAACCGGGGAGAGCAACCTCCGCCGGTAACGAGAGGGGTTAATTAAAAATTAATGAGTCCTTGCGCGAGGAGCACAAATAAGACACAAGAACTTTTGGGTCGTTAGTGTTTAAGGGTGACTGGCGCGGATGTGGGACATTGGATTTTCAATAATTAATTGTGCCGTTGATTATTGTTCTCTCGGAATTGCAAAAAAGGCACCCCTCTCGTGAGGAGTTCTCATGACAAGCTAGGGAACCGGTATGGAACCCTGTTGGGGGAGTAATTTCAAGTTGTTTTGTCGTTGAAATTCATCAGCAGGCGATGAGGAGTCCAACACGCTGGAGGTGCATCCCCAAAACGAAGCTCGAGGGGCAGCACTAAACACAAGGACTGCCTTTGATCAGATGTGACACAAGATTTGGAGCAGATGCGCGAAATAGACCGACAGAGCCATTAAGAGCACAAAGGATGCACGAATCGGGACTTCAGAGCTCTGCCCCTCACCAGTTTTCGTTCCTGCTCCACTACACATCGTCAACTAACTCCTGCTCGTCAAAATCCACTCTGAATCCATGTCCAACACTGATTCTCACCTCAACGCTGGTTTTTGTAACCAAAAAAATCCAACCACCTCATTTGCACAGTCTTTTCTGACTTCGTTCCACATTTCTGTAAATAACTCCCGCAAATAACGGTCTACCAGTCTCCCCACTACTTTATCAGACAGCCCATGAACTAACCTTCAAAATTGCTCATGGTCACTATGGCCATTGGACCACGCGTTCTAGAGCTACAGGCCGTCGAACCTGATTTCGACGGATTCCCGACTGCGGTTTTTTTTGGGCAAAAAATCCAGGCTGGAAATATTTGCTTCTGACTCGACTTTTTGGTGAAATTGAAAACAGCCAATTTTCTCGGCAAAAAAAGTGGGAAAATGCAAATATCTCGAAAACGACTGAATGGATTTGAATGAAACTTCCCACGATTAAAGCTCATATGCTAGGCTTCAAATTGAAACAGAATTGATCCTTCAAGGACATTCCGTTCTCAGGATATTTGACAAAGGACACAATTTTTGCATGTTAAGCACTGTTTTCATAAATATCTTAGAATCAGGTGAACAGTTTTGATTGAAACTTGTCACGTTGAAAGTCGATACATGGACCAGCAGAAGGAGATAAGAAATATCCTTGGAGAACATTTGGTTCCCAGGATATTCGAGGTAGAAGTTCCTTCCTCCGAAATGAGTTGTGTTAACATGAATATCTCCAGACTTCATGATCAGATTTGATTGAAACTTCGCACATGTATAACACATATGATGGACTTCAACTTGAGATAACAAGAATCCTTAGAGGACATTTCGCTTTCAGGATATTTGACGTAGAACTAGATTTTCGCATGTTTATCCCTGTTTTCATAAATATCTCTGGACTAACTGAACAGTTCTGATTAAAACTTGCCACATTACAAGTCCTTACGAAGGCCTGTAAAAGGATGTAGGAATTATCCTTGTAGGACACTCAGTTCCCAAGATACTTGAAGTAGAACTATATTCTTAGTTAATCTGTTTTTCATGAATATCTCAATGCTCCCTTAAGACTCTGAATTCAAACTTCACATCCTTCAAGTCCACACGTTGACCTACAAACGAAGACAAAAATTATCCTCGAAGGACATTCTGTTCCCAAGATATGTGAGGAAGAACTTCATGTCTGCATGTCAATCTTGTCGATCCTAAATATCTCAAGACTGCCTGAACGGTTCAAATTGAAACTTCTCACATCAGAAGTCCTCAACTTGATCTACAAGCAGGTGTAAACAATGTCCTTGAAGGATACTCTGTTTCAAGGATATTTGATGTTGAACTTCAACATTGTTGTCATAAATATCTCAAGAACCCCTCAGCAGTTCTAATTCAAAATTCCCACACTGAATGTCCTCGGATTGGCCTACAAGCAGACATAAAAAGTATCCTTGAAGGACATTTGATTTCGAAGATATTCAAAGATACCTTATTTTTGCGACTCAGATTGCTTGATCACAAATATCTCACAGAGTATGTGATGGATCTGATTGAAACTTGGTGAACTACGAGTTCATAGATTCGACTCCTGATATATGTAAAAAGGACTTCTCAAGGACATCCCGTTTTTCAAGATTCAATGCGTTCCATGTTTTTTCTTGAAAATATGCTGTACGCAAAGGCCAGATATAATTTTTGATGGTTGCATCTTGAAGATCTCTTCCTTAGCTACAAAATGCATTGCAACCATTTTTTTGTAGGTCTTACCGTTCTTGAGATATTTCAAGTCAAAGATGACACAAAAATTATTCAGTCAAATCAGTCATTTTTCGGAAATATTCAATCTCCTGACATAACGGTACGTTCAAAATAACAGTTATGGCCAGAAGATTGGTAAATGGGAAGGGGGCAAGGTTGGGACAGTGAGCCTTTTTTAGGAAGCGCGTCATAGCAGGAGCAGGAGCAAGAGCAGGACCAGGAGCAGGAGAAAGAACAGGAGCAGAACTAGGAGCAGGAGGAGAACAAGGAGCAGGAGGAGAACAAGGAGCAGGACTAGGAGCAGGAGCAGGACCAGAAGAAGGACTAGGAGCAGGACCAGGAGCAGGACTAGAAGCAGGACTAGAAGCAGGACTAAGAGCAGGACTAGGAGCAGGAGCAGGACCAGAAGAAGGACCAGGAGCAGGACTAGGAGCAAGAGCAGGACTAGGAGCAGGAGCAGGACTAGGAGCAGGAGCAGGACTAGGAGCAGGAGCAGGACTAGGAGCAGAACAAGTAGCAGGACTAGGAGCAGGACTAGGAGCAGGATCAGGAGCAGGAACTTCCTTCCACAGCAGAAGCAGGAATGTTCGTCCACAACAGGAGCCACTATTTCCTCAGAACAGACTGTGAAACTATTCTGAATCACAATCAGGCCAAAGAAGAGCCATTGCCTGTCCTGGAAGCAGGACCAGGTTCACAGAGAAACGCAGGAACAAGACGAGAGGACGATCAGAAGCAGATCCAACAAAAGACAAGCTAAAAGCCAATGCTAGAGGAGGAACCAGCAGCAGTGTAAGCTCAAAGTTCCTTTTGGATCAAAGAAGAACCTCACCCGATCTAGAACCAGAACCAGGATCACACAGTCCACAGGACAATGGAACGATGAGATGTAGACCCAAGCAAAGAGAATCTAAAAGCCAGAACTAAAAGTCAACACAATGGACCAACTCACAGCCACTTCGACCTTCAAAGAACCAGAAGCGGAACCAATTTGGATCAAAAGATGCAGGGACGCACCTGGCCTAGAAGCAGAACCAGGATCACACAGTCCAAAGGACAATCAGAACAATCAAAAGAACGATCAGAAGTCGAGAGCTGACAGCCAAGGCTTGAGTAAGAACCAGGAGCAGCCCTGAATCCCTTTTTGGATCAAAAGACTAGATGTAGGGACTCACCAGAACCTGAACAGAGGAGGCACAAGATAGAGAAAGAACGGAAGCGGATTCAAGCAATGATGAGCTGAGAGCTGATCCAGGCAATGATGAGCTAAGAGCCAAGGCGCAATGGATCAACTCCACTTTAAGTGCACTTCTCAGCCACTTCGACCTTCAGAACCAGAAGTGGAGTTCTAAATCTCTATTTGGATCATCGAAAGACTCAAGGTCTGAGCCACAGACAAGGCCTCAGACAATGGACCGATATTTGAGTCTGAGGACTCCAAGTTAGAGTTTAAGAAATTTCGACAAAAAAATGGCAAGATCAGTTCAAGATTAAGACAAACACAGACCCTACCCAGAGCCAGTCTTCAATCTGCTGGGAACGACTGTAGCGGACAGTCGCCTCTCAAGACCGATTCATAAACTCACGGTAATCTCCTCGCAAGCAGGCTCTCTGATCTCACACTCAAAAGGATTAAAAAAATCCCAAGGATATTCACAGAAAAACTTGTTTCCCCCGAGGAACACTTGTTTCAAAATCGCAACTAAGTCCCAATCTTTGTTCGCACACGAAACCTGTCACACGTTTGCAGAAAAGTTTCGAATCGAATATGAACACCCAAGGATTATCCACTCCCGTCCCTCCGTTCGAAGAAAGTTCCCAGAACTCCGAGAAGGAAGGATGATCTCCCCCTTATTCCTCTGCCTCTGCGGCATAGGTGACCTTCATTTGAAAATTAAATGCGACCCCGCACACACACACACACACACACAAGCAAAAACTTGGAACAGTTCCAATTGAAATATTCAAACGAAAGGATACGCCGACAAGAGAGTGCCAGTCTGATGGATTAGCCGGGTGAAAGTTGAAAACTGGAACCCAATCGATGAAGAGTGCCTGCTCTCGATTGAATTACAGATGAACTTCCCTTTTCTCTCCCTCACTCCCGCAGCTCCTCTCTTTCTCGTAGGAGCCCTTAATCCTGATGGAGTGACTGATTTAAAATTTTACTTCGAGGAATTGTACGCTTTGGCACTGTAATCGACCGGATATCCTCGGTGAACTTTAGTTAATTGAATTTTTTTTGCTCTGTTTCAGTTTCTTCGTCTTCCTCCTCCTCCTCTCTCTCTCTCTCCCCCTGTTCATCCTCCTCCTCCCTCTAGTCGTTCTCCCTCTCGTCCTTCTCCATCTCGTCCTCCTCCCTCTCGTCCTTCTCCCTCTCCTCCTCCTCCCCCTCCTTCTCATCCTCCTCTTTCCTCTCACCCATCCCTTTGTCACATGAGCGTGTGTATATTCCTTTTCTGGTAGTGTCCTTGTAACCTTATTTCGCCTTGTTTCATCGTTCGCTACTTGATTCAATTAAGATATCGGATGGTGGCGTGGATAAGCATCCGCGACACTCGCAAGGACATTCGAACAATTTCCAATTTCTTCCACGCAGTTGAGGAGGATAATGGTGCAGTCCTGGGGAGAGGACGACTTATTTTTGCCAGGGTTGCCATCGGATTCGTTCGAAAATCTCCCTCTGAAACCAACCAAGCATTCTCCTGCTGCTCAGACTGCCTTATCCGCTCGGTGCATCTCGAAAACCCCTCCAGGAACTCTCTGAAAAACCGACTTCCAGGACAAAAAATCAACCGACATGCCTCCACACACACTCCCTTGTGGTGATTAATCGATTTTCCGAAATTCCGATCCTCTCCCAAGGACTCGACTGCATTTTGTTGCCAAAAAACGTCTAGCAGTGGCGTTGCAGTGAAATTTCAAACACCAAACATCCGGCCGCAAATTGGAGCTGATGCTCCGACCACCAAAAAAACCCGTAAATTAAACCGCAACCGCGCACAGACGCTTGTGTGTGTGTGCCTGGAAGGTGTCCTTATTTTTGTAATTACCGCCGAGACAGCAAACGCAACGAACACACACACCCACCCACACACACGTCCTTTGAGTGATTTCCATGTAAGGTGTTTCAACCGCAAAAAGCGGCGACAGAGAGCCGCATTAATCCCCCTTTCATCCTTAATTGCTCCGGCAGTAGATTTTCACACTTTCCGCACCGCTGGTGACAGCAAAAGATTTACAAGCACATCCCCACCGTCGTCGTCGTATTGATGAGGCAGAGTCCTTTCAGATTTATCACACCTCCCCGTTGGCTGGCGCATCCATGATTCAGTGTTACATCGGTTCAGCGCCATCCCCGTCTGTGTTCGCATGTCGGATGCGCCGGATATGAGAAACATGTGGTAACGGTGGTCTGTGTCCATGGGAATGTGCATGTTCCGTCTTCATTGCGGACTCGCCGAGTGCATTCTGCAGAGCCTTTCGTGCACTTACCTATTCTTCAGTTTCTTTTCATGCAGGCGATGCAACGAAATTATATCCTCTCTTGGGACTCTCTCCTGTCCTCGTGGCCTTGTTCCAACGTCACAGCCGTAGTCGCCACTCGCACTCGCCACTGACTGCCTTGCGAGGCTGCTGGAGGTGGATGAGAGATGAGTGCTTTTCAAGGACTTCAAACGTGGACCAAGTGGTTTGTGCTGAATCGTTTTCGCCTCTTCCTGAAATTGGTTTGGCATTGGGCAGGGGATGATGTGACTCGGTTAATGTGGTTTCGTGGGACTGACAGCACTCGGGGAAGGAGTTCTCGAAAGAAAATGGAGGAGTTTCTCAAGAAAATAGAGAATTTTGTGGTGCACAGGGAGTGCTTGAGAGTTGATCTAGACTGATCTCCAGATCTCTCTCTCTCTCTCTTTCTCTCGAATGAGATCGAAACGAAGGACAGGTCCTAAGTCAGGGTCTAACCTCCTCAGGCTAGCAGACAGGCTCAAGAATGTTTCTTGAGAGACTCGTGGGATTTTAGAGTACTCAGCATGCGCCTGGAGGATGATGGCTTTTGGGTGTGTTCGCAAACTGCACTCCTGAGGGGTGTCGCAATAAATCCCGCAGAGGATCCATGAGACAAGAGCAGGAAGTCCAGAGAGAGGGTGTACTTCTGAGCGGTAAGCCACTTAATCCCGCAGAGGATCCATGAAACGAGAGCAGAAAGTCCGAGGGCTGCGTTCGCAAACTGCACTCGCGAAGGACGCCTTATTGAACCCCGCAGAGGATCCATGAGATGTCGAGAGATAGGGTGTACTCCTCATTGGTAACCCACTTAATCCCGCAGAAGATCCATAAAACGAGAGCAGAAAGTCCGGGGCTGTGTTCGCAAATTGAACTCCTGAGGGGCGCCGTACTAGATCTCGCAGAGGATCCGTGAGACAAGTGCAGGAAGTCCAGAGACAGAGTGTACTCCTGAGGGGTAACTCACTTAGTCCCGCAGAGGATCAATGAAAAGAGAGCAGAAACTCCAGGGGCTGTGTTCGCAAATTGCACTTCTGAGGGGTTCCCTGCTTAATCCCGCAGAGGATCCATGGGAAAAGAGCAGAAAGTCCAGCAACTGTGTTCGTAAACTCCTCTCCAGAGGGGTTACAGCAGAGGATCCACACGACGAGACCAAAAAGTCCACAAAAATTGTTCCATTTCCGACAAAGACCAGGTCAATAAACAATTCCTTGAACTGTCCCTTGACCAAGACCTCAAACCTATCTCAACCCTCCCCCAAATACGCAACGGGTCACAAAAAAAGAGAAAAAGAACTCATTTATCACTTCTCCCCTCCGTTTCGATGATTTATCGAATGCCCCTGCATCCGGAACCACTGTCGGACGGATGAATCATCTGGGAACTACGTCTAAACCAAAAACTGGTTCATTCTAACTTCGCAGCAGTTTCTGCTAAAGATTACGCGTTGCAATGATCTCTCGCCTCATGCCCTCGGAACCGCTCAGACAGTCACCAACTTGTCATCTTATCGTCGCCACCCTCAGACTACGACGATATCCTCAGCCACAGCTACAGCCACAGTCGCAGCCAACCAGAGCCATGATGATGTAACATGATTTTATTGCAGGCGCATAAATCAACTTCAATGTCCATTAAGTCGGTGGGGTGATGGGCCAGCATAAGGCACTCCAGCACGAGCGGGCGAGGGTGGTTTGTTGTCAGATAAACCCCTGGCATGTTGGCGACGCACACACAGTCAAAGTGAAATACAAATAATTTTGTGTACACAAGTTAAAGGATACTAAAGTATCTCTGCACATGCACACACACAGAGCCTGCGAGGTGGCGCCGTATGACTCATCGCCACGAACGATTCCCCCTTAGGTAGCGACGAAGTGCATGTCCATGTATCGCGCGCCCCACACCTACCCCAAGAGCGAGTGTGTGCGGGGAGAACATGGTTAACATGATGGATGGAACTATTTGTAGGTCAGCAGCAATTGAATCCTTTTTTTTACGCTTCCTTCTTTTCCTCGCGTATTTTGTGTGGTGGGGTGCCTAGGATGCGGGCGGTCTAGAAGTGGGTGCGCGCTATTGAATATGAAGTATAAATTCTTGGATCAGCACCGGGGGGGTGGCATCGAATATTTATGCGGATGAAATTCTCTGCTCTGCATTTTTATAGGCAACTAAAGTCGAGAGGTTAAACGATTCGCCATGGTACGTGTCAACCATGAACTATGAAATATTGCCAAAGTATAGCCCTCCGGATGGATCTGGCAAATGGCATACGGATTAGAGGGGAAATATTACTTTCTGAAGCCTTCATTGATGTCCACATGCAGGAAGAGGAAGCCAGAAGTGGAAGGATCTAAATAAAAATGACTCACAGATGAAGCTTCTTCCGCTCTGTTTTCATAAAAATATACATTCATTCATTAATTCATGCATGGCACTCTCGTAGTTTATTTATTAATTCAGGCATGGCACTCTCGTAGTTTGAGAAATCCCTAAGATCAGTCCTAAAAGTTAAAAATAAATCCAATTCCATCTCATTTTTGATGATTTCAATTTGCTCCGAATGTTTTAAAACAAATTTATTGCAAACACAATTTCCCCCATCGAAACACCATGCATGGCAACTCCCTACTCTTGTCGATCTTATAGGGAAATTACCGACTGTCAAGTGCAAAGAAAAACAAACAAATTCCTTAGTTATCCCGTGATTATCCCACAGAAAACACACTGAACGCATGTAAAATCAACTCACACACCCATCCAACACTTTTTTTCTCTAATTTTCCCCGTCAAATAACGAAAAACATTTTCTTAGACAATTCACACAACTGTCATGTCAAAGCAAGCATTGCCAGCTAAACAGCGGTTCAACGAGATGTTCACAGCTGTTGCAATGCAACTCCGAAATCACGAAAATTTAAAAATTAAATTTTCTCAAATTTTCCTCGATTTTCAATGAAATTTTTGGTTGAGTTAACTGTAAATATCATTTCCACACTCAGCCCCATGCATTTGAGGTGAAAATTCAGTCGAAAAACAAAGAAAATCGACTTTGAAAAAAATTACACAGTTCATACAAAAAAATGGAGTGAACTGATAAAACAACCGGGTGGCCTTTTTTTTCTGAAAATGAACGAGTTTTCGTCGCAGTGAATTTAATGATTGGAAAATCTTGTGAGTTGATTTTCTCGACAATTAGGACGAGTTGAAGGACTTGGGATATCAGGATGGAAAGGAAATTGAATGTAGAAGCGAAATGAGGTATGATTTTGTAACGGGAGTGCTGTGGTGAGTTGTTTGGAAGCGTAATTTGGGTGAACCTCTTTTGGCACATAAACAAGCAATGATCTTGAATGACATGATGTTTTGTGAAACGATTTTCTCGAAAACTAGGACGAATTAAAGGATGTATGGTACCGAAATGGAAAGGAGATTCAATGTAGAAACGGAATGAGGCATGGTTTGTAACGGGGGGGCTGTGATGAGTTGTTTGGAGGCAAAGTTCGGGAGAGTCTTCTTTTTCGCATGAAATGTATGATCTTGGAAGACATGATGTTTTCCAAAACGATTTTTTCGAGAATTAGGATGAATTGAGGGATGGGGGATATCAGAATGGAAAGGAAATTAAATGTAGAAGCGAAATGAGGTATGATTTTGTAACGGGAGTTCCGTGGTGAGTTGTTTAGAAGTGAAGTTTGAGCGAACCTGTTTTGGCACATAAACAATCAATCATCGGGAATGACATGATGTTTTGTGAAACGATTTTCTCGAAAACTAGGACGAATTGAAGGCTGTAGGATATCAAAATGGACAGAAAATTGATTGAAGAACCATAATGGGGAAGGCTTTGGTTGGTTATTTTGGAGGCGACATTTGGGATACCCTCTTTTGGCACAAAAGTCCTGACTATTGAGGAAATCCTTCCAGAAAACATCACGCCGTCCAAGATCATAAGTGAGCCTCACTAAATGATAGAGATAAACTCATTCAAGCATGTCCTTCGACAATGAAATGGCCATTTTCATGTGTTTTGTACGATGTTCTTACTTGGAATAAGTTGCTTGATAACCCATCAGCAAAAGATTTTTTTAGGCCCTCCCGTCTGATTTTTTTTTCTTTTGTTTTTGAAACACTACACTGGAGCACTCAGACTCAAAAACTGGTCCATTGTACTGTCTGATAGTGGCTCCTGAAAAGAAGAGTCTCAGGAAACGACCTTTCTCTAGAGGATTTTACTTGTGACTGCCAGTTAGAGTCCGACCGAACATTCGGCTTCGTCTTCGGCCGAAAAACTGTCCTTCGGTCGGACTCTACTGGCAGCAGTTCCTAAAAGAAAGATTATCTGTGCACTCAAAGGAGAAAACTTGGACACTTTGCCTGTGTCCTTACTCAATAAAGACTCCACATCACATCAACCTTCCATTCAAATCCCCGCCCACTCAACAAAATCGCCCCCGAAAGTCGTTTCCGACAAACCCGCCCTCAATTAAGTCAACAAAGTCAAATCTAATTCGAACTTAATTATTCATGAACATCAACAAAGGCCCTCCGCACAGAGCGACCAATCATAGTCATTACCCTTAACATTGGCACGACCGTTTCGTGAACAAAACCCCCCGATGTTTACCTTTGACCGGACATAATGCACTTTTCTATGTTTGCTTGCAGTCTGTGAACACACTCGTGAGTCGAACACAATCGAATCCAATTAATTAAACATTAATTGATTTATTTATCCGACAGGATATCCCCACCCACTGGGCGATGGTTCTCCCCCAGTGGCAGTACAAGCCATTACTGTCTGAGGGTAGGTGCACGTAACCTGAGCGATGGCACGGGGTGTCCTCGAAACCATCGCACAACTCACATCTGACACGTCGTCGAATTGAGTTTTAATTGGAAGTTGACACGTTAATTGAACGCACACAAGGGGTACGGTGTGGACGTGTGTCGTCTGTGCCCGTCTGTGTTCGTCTCCGCCTGTGCGTCTGCCTGTCAGTCAGCGAATTCAGCGCCAAAAAAGGAGTTCAATTAACCTCATTGATGACATGTGAAAACAAATCATTGAATTGCAATAAAAATTCATCATGCGCCGCCGGGATGAATTAATTCATCAATCTGTGACGGCGGCAGTGCTCCTTTCAGCTTATTCATGAGCCACCAGATCCTTCGGCCTGACAAAACGCCTCCTTGGCAGGGTTTTAAGAGGACATTCTTCTTTTTAAGAATTTTATGTGCGTCGAGCTTCACTGACGTCAATCGGTGACGGTGGAATGACGACAGCAGTCGGCCTCACTCTCATCAGAGCGGGGAAGGATTTAGTCGGGAAATTAGCATTTAATCTTGGGAGTGGTCTCAGGAATGATGTAAACAAATCAATTCCTAGTTCGTGTCCTTGCAAGTCTTTGGCATTTCACGTGCGAGAAGGCTTTGCAGGATTTTTTTGGTTGTGTTGACGATGTAGGGGATTTGAGGGACAGTTGAAAAAGAAATCCAAGGTCGGGAGCGTTGTAAAAACAGCTTAGGGAACCACTGCAGCCTTAGGTGAGGAAAACAAGATTTACAGCCTTCATAATGTCGTGCTTTAAGGAGCCATGATGCTGTAAATGAAAGCCAATCGCTCTAAGGATCCCAGATGTTACACTTCTCGTTCAGAAATTCCAAAGATCGGTTCAAATTAAGCAGGTTCCAACCACAAAATGCTCGTCTTCGATTCCAAGCCGTGGGACAACACAAAAGAAGAACGCCTACGAAACCAACGGCGCACACAAGTGGACAAGGACCTTAGCCAACTTGCGCCGTGGGACAACGCAAAAGGAGACGCCTGCGAAACCAACGGCGTACACAAATGGACAAGGATCTTAACCAGCTTGGCGTGCATAATTGTAGGCAGCTGGGCTAAGATCGCGCAGCTGGAGACGCTTGATGGTTGAGGCCAGAGTCCATAGTGGGTTGTAGACCCACCTAAAGACGAAGTTCAGTTCAGTTCAGTTTGTTTTTATTGAGGCAATATATGTATCAGATACTTAACTTACTACTATAACTTAACATTTTGGTCGACTTCATGATATGTCTGACTTGAACAGAATGTAAATATATTAAATGCAGGTAACATTTAACTCAGTGATATCTAAAATTTTATAAATTCATTTCAATTTGTTTTGTTGTCCACTTGCTCCCGGTGTACAATATCAACTTTGCTCTATGAGGCATCTTAACTTATGACTAGATCTTAAGAACTAAATTAAAACTAAAACATAACCCTATGATTAGGGGGACCTAAATTAAGAGTAGGAGAAAAAAAAAAATAGTCCTACGTTCATTTGTAGCATGAGTTTTAAATATCCTTAAAGCTTAGTATAATAATCTTATACTGTGCAAAAGGAAACCAAAACTACATGCATCTTAGACGAAAGTTTATGTCATGATTGTTTTTTAAACTTTTTATCCTCTGAGATTTGTTGCGGAGACTTTTTCATAGAAAGGCACGGACAAAGCTCCGTCTGTATGTGGTCTTATTAGCGGTACAGATTGATCGTTTAATAGATTAAACGGCGACAAGTAATAAGAATCATTTAAACTCATGTTACGAGAATCAATTAAAGATCTAACAAGTGGATTTGGGTGCAGCTGGAGACGCTTAACCATTGAGACCAAAGTCCATCCTGGACTGTAGCACCATCTGAACTGACAGGAATCTCCAAGACAAATTCATTTTGAAGACGATGCATTCCTCAAACATTCAGATCCACTGCATTGCGAAATTCCTAAAAATTATAGAAAAACCGTCATCCCACTTTCAAGGTTAAGGCCTCTTCAGAAAAAAAAAAAACAGAACCAAACGAACATAGCCCCACTTACGTATTCAATCACTGACCTGTCAAAATCCAGCCATCAACTTGATAGCCCATTCATAGCTTCAACACCTCGTTGGTCACTTCGGAGACTCTAGACCTGACCCAGATCAATAGATAAGAAAACTGTCCAACTGCGACTAAATTTTTACGATCAACCTTCTGACCATCATCACACGGCACGGAGCCCGCATAAAGGTTTTCCATTCATCAAAGCAAACCCCTCATTACCTGCCTTCCCACCGTCGTCGTAAATTATATACTTTTTTGATGTGAATTTCTATTTAACCTCAATTCGAGGTCTCATGATCGTCAAACTCACACGAACCCTGTGGTTGAACATACCCCACCGGTGCAGATGTCAAACTTTCGATTTCGTCTGACGTCAAAAGTATTCCGAAAAACACAATCATGTGTGTACAGTGAACCTCCCGTCAGATTCGCATGCCATGTTACCGCACTTCCATTTGCATACGCTCACCCACCCGCTCCATCGCGAACTCTCTAATCATTGATGGGGGGCATGGCCCGCCTTCGCTCCATTTGCACGAGCCCAAGTGAACAAAAAAATTCCACTCGAAATAACGAAACAGAATTTTTTCCACAACGAAAACATGGCCCGTTATGTGAATGATTTTTCCGACTTGTTTGATGGCTTTTCTTGTGTTTTCCTTCTTCGTTTCCATTGTTTTTTTGATTCGAACCAGGAAAATGGAATCACAAACATGATTATGACTTCGTACAGCAGTCGCAATCGCAGTTGAGGGGCGATGAGCGGGCGCAAGAGCGAAGAACAATGGCAGACGCAGATGTTGCATAAGGGAAAACGTCAATAATATGCTGATGGGTGCGGGAACAGTCAAGAGTTACAGTCGGTGTTGCTTTTGAAAAAGCTAATGTACGGCGCGGTTGTGGAGAATGTACTCTTGGGGGGCATTCAAAGCGAACGAAGTGATGTCTATCTGTTCTAAGGGAAATTAAACTTTTATGCTCTGAAGCGGCTGAAGAAAGGAACAAAGTTTGTGTTTGAAACTTGCTTTGGACTGGAACTGAATGTCGGCAAGGTCGTGCACTGTCGTGGGACTTTTTTTTTTCAATTTAGTGACAGCGGCTGACAGTTTCTTCGGAGAAATATTCTCCGTTGGATATTCGACTTCGCCTGCGAGGAAGGAGACAAAATCGTGTCCAATCTCGACCGCACTGTCTAGATAACATCTAGAGGTTGTGCTCGAACCCCAGGCTTCAAATTCAAGACAAAGAGGAGGACTGCACTCTCCGTGTCGAGATGAAGTCGGCGGTGCATAGCTAAATAGAATAACATCATTGTACCATCCTCGTAACATCGTCCAAGATTCAGTCGTGCTGCTGACAGGTATCAACTAGAGTTGTCTTTTAGACGGATAACCAAAAACCCGGATATCCGTGTTGTCAGAGAATTCGAATTTGAGCCCTTTCCGACTGAATACACGGGTATCCGTATCAATTGTTTGTCAATTTTCTTCAATTTCCCTCCTTCGTTGTCCAGTTAATTAGAAAGAGCGCGCCTTGAGTCGCAAAAGAAGCCTTTGCTCTGCCACAGACCCTCTACGAGTCTCTGGCATAAGACAAAAAAATTAGTGCTCCTAAAAGTATGTCACACGTTTGATGGCCTAAGAGCTCAGATTCTCCGTAGGACGATCTAAACAAAGGTTGATCCAGTCTCTAGAGAAAATATAGTCGTGATATCCAAGCCGAAGACGTTGCATTTCTCATTTCAACGTTCTCCTTGCAGGTTCAATTTGTGGTCGCCTAAAAGAGTGCAGCACCATTTTTGGGTACAGACAAATCTCATCCTGGATTTCTTTGACAATGTGACTTATTTATGGGAATTACAGCGCCTTACACGAGAGCGGATAATGCAGACCGCAAGGACTTTCAACCCTTTCAATCACCTTCACGACTTCCGACTTCAAAACGAAGTAAGATCATTGCGCCCAAAAGTATGTAATCCATACAATCAACCGTTGGAGTAATTTGAAATTTCTTCCACTTCTCCTGACAGGAAAAGGCTGGGAACACTTTTCGAAACATTCATACAGGCTTCAAGGTGAAGAAACAGAACATTTTCTCAGGACAATGTCTGAACACATCCCCTATTGTGATTGCACCTTCAACTTGAGAGAGAACCTTCTAAATCTTAACTCGAAAAGGCTCGTAACACTTTTAAAAACATCCATTCAGGCTTGAAGGTGAGAAAACAGAACATTTTCTCTGAAGAATCGCCGAACACACTCCCTATTGTGATCGCGCCTTCAACTTGAGAGAGAATCTCTAAACTCTATTCGAGGCTAGGCATTTTAACTCGAAAAGGTTTCTAACACTTACAGAGTTGACGGTGAGAAAACAGAACATTCTCTCAGGACAGTATCTGAACACATCCCCTATTCTGTTCGCACCTTAAACTTAAGAGAGTATCTTCTAAACTCTATCAGAGGCTAGGCATCTTAACTTGAAAAGGCTCACAATACTGCCAGAGTTGAAGATGAGAAACGAGAACATTCTCTCAGGACAATCTCTGAACATATCCCCTATTGTGAACGTACCTCCAATTTAGGAGAGCGAATCGTCTAACTCGTCATATAAACTCGAAAAGGCTCGTAACACTTTTCGAGACATTCCTACAAGCTTCAAGATGAAAAGCAGAACATTTCCTCAAAGCAATCTCTGAACACATCCCCCCCCATTGTGATCACACCTTTAAATTGAGAGAAAATCTCCTAACTCTATCACAGGCTAGGCATCTTAACTTGAAAATGATCGTAAAACTTACAGAGTTGAAGGCGAGAAAACATAAGCATCACTCAGAAGAATCGCCGAACACACCCCTTATTGTGATCGCACCTTAATCTTGAGAGAAAATCGTCTAAATCTTAGCTCGAAAAGGCTCGTAAAACTTTTCGAAACGGTCGTACAGTCTTCAAGGTGAAAAAACAGAACATTTTCACGGGACACTCTCTGAACACACCCCCTATTGTGATCACACCTCAAACATGAGGAGGAATCCTTTCCTAAAACCCATCTGAAGCTAGACTTCTTAAGCAGAACAAATGAAGAGTCGTACGTCTCTTCGAATCCAAGCCCACAAACGCTCCAAAAAAAAAGGATATCTTACCTGCAAAAGCAAGTGACAGTCTCCTCCACATCCAGCGGCAGAGTAATATGCGCCGCATGCCTCGGCACAGCTCTCCCTGGTATATTCCTACGATTGGTCGCAGTCGATGTGGATGATGTTGCAGCAACTGGAGTCGTTGGCGTTGAATCCGAATCCAATGGAACGGCGGAGTAACGTACCAAAATCGCCCGACTAACCCGATTGCTACCGGTCAGGTTCGATATAGCCCACATCATTTTGAACCGCCGCCGACTCACAAGGTTTGTCTTGATGCCGAACCGTGATACGACGACTTTTCACCGACGTCAAGAGTTGTGAACTGGGATTTCAGTTCTAGACCATAATGCAATTGAGGTTGACACGGAGAAGCTATGAAACTGCTCCCCCTCTCTCGCTCTCTATCTTGCTCACCCACTCGCTCTCTCACTCTTTCTCGCACTCACTCAATTTCTTGACACACAGACCGAGGGTGGGTGAGTGCTTGGCTCTGTGTGAACGCCTAGACAAGAGGGTTGTTTCTAAACATTCATTTTTTTTCTTCTTCTTCTTCTTCATCTTGTTGTTGTTGTTGTTGTCATTGTTATTGTTGCGTTTTCCATTCTGCAAATGCAATCTGCATGGCCACTAATTAAATTAAATGTCAAGGATTTGGTTTTTTTCTCTCATTTTTACACCGAACGGTGGGACGGAAGAGGAAAAAGAAAAAGAACCCATCGCTGGGTTGACAATAAATGAATGTGGCACTGGGAAAGCGGAAGAAGCTATTGATTCAATGGGGACAGAGAAACCCTTTGAGCGAGGGTGGTGGTGCAAGTCAACGGAGGGCATGCCATTCACGCAGAAAATCGGAAAATTCAATTGAGAATGCTCACATTACGAGTGTGGGAAGTCAAAAGCAACATTTTTTTGTTTCAGTTAGTTACGGTCGAGCGTCTTAAACCGCAACTTGTCAAAGGGTTGCATAAAATCAAATAGGGTGGCGAGGGTCTCTTGGAGTGAGTCATCCAGAGCGGGGAATTTGTTGGGGAATGTGGAGGGTGGCAGCAGAGGTGACAGTGTCGCGTACATCTTCCGGTACACGCTCCAACTTGACAGATGTCCAGTGAAATTCGATGCAAATAAGGAACATTTCAAATCTCTCCTCACAGGGGCACTTTCAAATCACAGCAAAGAATTTAGTTGAGGCCCAGGTCCACCTTGGACTGTAGCGCCAGAAGAAGAAGACCTCGTGGCCTTCATGCCTCAGCAAACTGAAGCTGGTTTCAGGGGTAACCGAGTAGAAGTAGCCTTCTTCTAGGAAGCTACAGCCACAGGAAACTTCAGCCCACAAAAACTTTGTTGAAATATTTGAAATATTTACGGACATAGCTTCTCTAAACGTCAAAAATGTGACAGGACGTGAAGCACTGTAGAACAGCACAGTATTTACGACGATGCGACGAGCGTTGCAGAAGCGACTTTGACTTTGCTTGAGGCCCAGGTTCAACCCGGACTGTTGAACTCGGACCAACATGAAGATGGTTTCAGGGGTAATCGAGCTGAAGTCGGCTTCTTCTAAGAAGCTGCACCCTCTGGAAACCTCAGTCCACAAAAACTAGGAGAAAGTTGACGGACACAGCTTCTCTAAATGTCAAAAATGTGATAGGACGTGGAACATTGTGGAACGAAGCAGTTTTCAAGACGATTAGATCAGCATTACCCGGAGGAAAATGGAGACGATGGTCACAGCGAGTGGATAACAAGCAAAACAAGATTTACAGCCTTCATAATGTCGTGCTTTAAAGAGCCACGGTGCTGTAAATGAAAGCCAATCGCTCTGAGGATCCCAGATGCCACACTTCTCGTACAGAAATTCCAAAGATCGGTTTAAATTAATCAGGCTCCAACCACGAAATGATCTTCTTCGATTCCGCGCCGTGGGACAACGCAAAAAAGGGACGAAACCAACGGTGCACACAAGTGGACAAGGGCCTTAGCCAACTTGCGCCGTGGGACAACGCAAAAGAGGGACGCCTACGAAACCAACGACGCACACAAGTCGACAAGGACCTTAGCCAACTTGGCGTGGGTAATTGTAGGCAGCTGAGGAAAGATCCCGCAGCTGGAGACGCCTGACAGATTCACTGCTTTTGTTTAAAGGATAACGAATTTGGAGCGCATTCAAGGCTTCCTTGTGAAAAAGAAAACATGGAGCTCTCTTGAAACATCCTCAACATTTCAGTCATGCTGTTGACAGGTGTCAACTAAAGTTTTCCTCTAGACGGATAATCAAAAACCCGGATATCCGTGTTGTCAGATAATCCGGATTTGAGTACTTTTCTGACTGAATACACGGGTATCCGTATCAATTGTCTGTCAATTTCCTTCACGCGCCCCTAAGGATATACAATTTTTCACGAGGTGTCAAGTGGCTTGTCAGCTTGAGTAAAAACGTCAAATTGAAGGAGTTTTTTTCTCGGAGGATTTTTGAAACTCTACACTGGAGCACTCAGACTCAAAACTGGTCCATTGTACCAATCTAGTGCCGCCAATTTGATCCCAACGACAAATGGTGACTGGACCAGATTCGATTTCACTGGGATTCGAACCTAGGACCCCTCTAACTTGGGGCCAGACACTTAACCAACTGGACCATCCAGTCTTCTGAAGAAGTTGGTTAATGCGTGTTAATGATGCAAAAACAGAACAAAACGCATTTCCAACTGACAAAAAATACCTAGAATTCCCCTGAGAATGCAAATAACTGTTTGTCTCCCATCCTGACCACTTCGGCGAAAAAGCTATCTTGACACATTCCACCAGCACCGTGAAAGTTTATAAATAGTTCACAGCGCAGCGCTTGTAAATAACAAACAAATAAATTATTTTTATTCCTAGCATTTCTCTCTCGTTCGCCGTTCGTGTCTTTTTTGTCTTCATCCTCCACGTTCTCGAAAATAAGAATAAATCGATAAAGCGAACAGCCCACAACCCCATTGACAAGGCTATTTCGACTTTTTTTTTCCTTCTTCACAAAGGAAAAGTGAATTACCCCGTCTGAAAACGAATGAAAAAAAAGAACTCAATTTTGAAACGACTGCAAGTCGAATTCTGAACAAGTGCACCTTAGAGCGAGATAGACGGACTGCAGTTTGATGTGTGAAAGTGGAAATGACCGATAATAGGATCATCATCATCAACACCACCATCGTCGGTTCAATTGCGAAAAACTAAGCTGCGAGTAGGCGAGAAGAAATGAAAGTTTATTTTTGCCAAACTTACCCCATAAGCCAGTCGACAGTGTCGCGTAAATATTCCGGTATGCGCTCCAGCTTGACAGATGTCCAGTGAAATTCGATGAAAATAAGGAAAATTTCAAATCTCTCTCTCCTCACAAGGGCACTTTCAAATCACAGCAAAAAAAATCAACACAATAAAACAAAAAGGGGAAAAAACGAACAACAAATTATTTGACACTTTTTTCGCGTTTTTTTTTTGTATGCTTCTTCAACGCACAGAAGCCGATGTATGGGACTTTGATCAAAAAGAGGAGCAACGCACGGAAAAAAAACACTTAGCTGATGACAATACGAGAAAAAAAAGAAGATATTATCCTTTAACTTATAAAATACACGTCTCCCACTGGTTTCTTTTCACTCTCGCGCACTCACTCTTCTCTATTGACAAGGACGTGTATTTTGACAGTTGACAGTTGGTTTCTAATTAGTTTGTTCCCCCGTGGAAATTCGATACACTTGTTTGTGTTTGGGCACCTTTTTCTCTCGTTTTTTTTTTTGTTTCTTTCACTTCGCATGAACGAATTCGAGAAAAGAACAACAACAAAAACTAGGGAAAACAATAATAATGAAAAAAAGAAAAACAACTAATTTCCGTTACCACTATTTATCCCTCTCTAATGCATATAAACCCAGCTGATTGAGAAAGAAGTCGACACACAACAACAATCTCTTCACCGCGCACCCGACTGAACCGACGACCGACACAAACCGGTAGAAGAAGAGACCACCGCCAACAACAACAAATTATACTTTTCTTCGTGCCGAAATTCGAAATCGTGAAACTGGAACGACTAAGCTTTTCTTCACGAGGCCCTTTTCGGCCTCACAACTAGTTCTTCGTTTTTTGTTGCCTGACCGCAAAACTCCACTCTAAATCCCCATTCAATGCGGCGTGACGGATTGTAGATGAATTTTGCACAAAGCACAGATTTATCGCACAATCTCAAGTTGATTTTATACGTATGATTCGCTGACACTGATAACCGTCAACCTCTCTTGATCCTTTCATTCACTTTCCATTTACATGCTGTCACTGTCAAACTAAACACGAAGCAAGAGAAAACAAAAAAAAAATAAAAGAAAACACAAACACCAGAGAGAGGGAAAAACAATTGATGGATTTCGTTCTCCGCACGCTATCTCACTTCACCGCACGCGATTGATCGAAATTTTCTCTTCTCTCGCACCCACACTTGAATTTTTTTTTCTTCGCTTGATAAGTTGACAATTCACTTTTGATAAAGTCGTTCAAAACTGATTCAGTAGCAGCAGAAACTTTGACAGATTTGAGATTCGAATTCGGAATCAGTTCAGCTGGTGGACTGTTAAATGACTCAAGAAAATACCCGATTAGAGAATATTCCAAGTCGCAGCCATTAAATGCCGTGGTAGACGTATTACACTCGGTTGTCACATACAACAAAAAACTGCACCTGAGTCCAGAAGAATCCCGTTTTCAATGATTCTCTGACCCGTGCAAGAGTGAGACAAACAGTTGCGTGAGTCTCGTTGGAAACAATAAATAACATGTGCAGTGAGAGGAGATTAACATTTGAAGGGTGGGTGTCATCTCGCTCACACGAAAATGTTAAATTGTGGGTTTTCTTTTGCAGAAACGTATGATTTTCAGTTTGGTATTTGTTTTCATTTGCAGACGAGTGGATTACCCCCCCATTTGATGCAGGTTTAGTTTTCCCATGACAACTTGCGGGTGTAGACATTTTAATTCACACTACCCTACCGTCATCTGTATGACTAAACTCATCAACACATGAGAAAATCAGAAATCCCGACCGATTTCTTGAAAAACTTCTTCCTGATGACTAAAAAAACTAGAATATATTCCAAAACCATGACCTCACTTCAAATCAATGAATTTTTCCTGAAATAAATGAGCAAATTCAACCAATAAACACACCCAAACATAAAATACCTTCCAACTTTTCTCACTGAACTCTGTCACACACTGCCTTCACACATTTCATTCCAAATCGATCCGCTGGCTTGTCAACTTTGACACATCATTTAGCCGGGATTGTTTAGTTTTTTCTACTTCGGAAATTTTCTTATCGAAGTAAAACAATTTTCCTAGGGGAAAATCAGGTTTATTAAATACATTTTATTAAGAGAAAAATGCTTTTGCGAACGGTATTGATTTCTGTGCTGGTAGTTGTTGCCTGTTTGGTGATAACTGATGCGCAGAGTAAACAAAAGGTATGTAAGTTCAGCAATCGGTATCAAAGTGGTTGCGAACGGCGGCCACGTCATTTGTAAAATGGGTTTTTGGTTGGAAAATAGATTAGGAAACTCGATGAAGATTGAATTTTCCTTTTTTTGGGAAGTCGAATTCATGAATTCATGAGAGGGTTTTCATCGTCGTGCCTCGGTTGAAGTTAGTTAAGAGTTGAGGTGCTGACCAGTCCGCTGGTCAATTGGTACGTGTCTCGAAGGGGGTTGCAGTTTGATAGATAGAAGGGTGTGACAATTGATAACATTGTCGAATGAATTCCCTTCATGAAAAATCTAATCAAATCCATGTTTACATGGAGAAATCGAAATAAAAAAACAAGTTTTTTCTACTGAAATTGACATCATCTCACCGATCACTTCTTTCTCATTTCAGTCTGGACTCACTCTCTCGGAGAAGGTGCAGAATCTCCTTGACATGAACATGAAAAAGTCGCTACTGCGATTCAATGGACAAAAATTCCGTGAGTATGTGAAGCAAACCCCACGTAATTACTCCGTGATTGTGATGCTCACCGCTCTGGCACCATCGCGACAGTGTCAGATCTGTCGTCATGCACATGACGAGTTCAACATTGTCGCCAACTCCTATCGGTACTCACCGATCTACTCGAATAAGCTGTTCTTCGCGATGGTAGATTTTGACGACGGGTCAGACGTCTTTCAAATGTTGCGACTCAACACCGCTCCAGTGTTTATGCATTTCCCCGCAAAGGGCAAGCCAAAGGGAGCCGACACCATGGACATTCATCGGGTTGGCTTCGCAGCTGAATCAATCGCTAAATTCGTCCACGAACGCACCGACATTCAAATACGTGTCTTCCGGCCACCGAATTACTCAGGCACTGTGGCTGTAGTCACATTGGCAGCTTTGTTGGGTGCCTTTTTGTACCTGCGACGCAACAACTTGGAGTTCCTTTACAACAAACAACTATGGGGTGCACTGGCTGTCATATTCTGCTTCTTGATGATCTCTGGACAAATGTGGAATCACATTCGCAGCCCTCCGCTGTTCCATAAGAGCCAAAGTGGTGGTGTGGCGTACATTCATGGTTCGTCCCAAGGGCAGCTGGTCATTGAAACATACATTGTGATGTTCCTAAGTAAGTTCAACAAACACATGCCGCATGAGGAGGGTTTTGATTCTTTTTTTGGTGTTTCAGATGCAATGATCGTTCTGGGAATGATTTTGCTGACTGAGTCTGGTTGGCAGGGTGACATGCGTAAGGGGCGCATTATGGCAATCGCTGGACTGGTTCTTGTCGTGGTGTTCTTCTCATTCCTGCTTTCTGTGTTCCGGTCGAAAGCCCAAGGATATCCCTACAGGTAAGAGGAGGAGGCTGGTGTGCATTCTCTCTTGGGGGTGGACTCATGTTTGTTCTCTTTCAGCTTCTTATTCAAGTGAAGCAGATCTCTGAGGAGCACTTAGATTGAACACTTCGATGCAGAGTTTCGTGTGTTTCGTTTTGTCCACAAGTTCACAACACAGTCTATTTTTTTGTTTTTCTTTTGTAAAGATAAACCTTTGAAATAAAACTAACAATCGGAATCCGAATCATTTAACACCGAATAAATTGAGTTCTTGTATGTTTTTGGAAGAGACGTCGAAAAGAGGTTAGGTTAGGTTAGGTTTTTGGGGCTTGTCTGCAGGGGGCAGGAATGTCAAGGATTCTCTACTGTTTTTTGCTCAGATATTCTACCAGACACAGAGGCTACTGAAAGGTCGCATTCCTATGCATGCCTCTCCACGAAATCGTCGTTAACCCTGGAGAACCTTCCCCAAAGTCAAAAACTCGTAAAAAAAACACCACATTTCAATCGTTTCCAACAAGAAAAAAAAGGAAATAAACGTTTATTTGATTTGATTATGTTTCACCTGAGCACTTTTTAATGCCTGTACCCTCAGTTCGAGTCCAAAGGTTGCTTTGAGCGCAATCGAGAGAATTATATCATCTCCTAATCAATAAATGGAAACTCACTAAAACTTATCAGTTCACTTGCACCATCAAAAATGGAATGTCAAATCGGCAGGCAACCTCTCTCTCCATCTACAATATGTAAGGGTAGATGGCGTATCGTCTCTTTGGGTAGTTCTTGAAGTGTTCCTTGTACCATTTGTGCGTCAACCAAGCGTTCGCGGTCTGAAATGATTTCCTTGCTCAATTAATCAGGCTCTCGAAAGCCGCGTGACATTTACCTGATTCGAGATGACCCAAATCACGATGTACGACCATGTATTGCAAGCGGGTATAACTCCAGAGATCGCCACATACATGCCAACTTCGAAGAACATGTGCGGAGATGAGACCATCTCGAAGAATCCTCCCTGCGGCATGAGATGCTTCTCGGTGACCTTATTCCCCGAAGCGTCCTTTCGCAGATTAACCAGAATCATGTTCGATTTGTACTGTTCCGACCAGCAGAAGTGAAAAATGAAGCAACACATGTACTGCATCAGCGTGATCTTTGACAGAGAAAACGGTGACGGTGTTGTACCTTGAAACGCACAAAAAAAGCAATTTGACTCCACAATCATAAAGCTACGACTCCAACTAACCTCTGACAAATCCCTCGGTATTCGCCAGTACAGCAACAACCGAACCAAAGTAATGAATATATCCCACAAGGTAGTGACTAAGATTGATTTTACTGTGCGATGAGAATATCTGTACGAAATTGGTCTCGTAAAACCTCCTCACACACTGCATCGTTATGAACACTGTTGCCGCCAGACCCGATGTGGAATTCACTAAGACCTTTCGATCTTTGCCACCAGCAACAAAGTCCAGAAAATCAATGACATAGTCCGGTGCTGGACTGGCATTGATGAATCCCTTCAAATTGAGAGTCAATGCGAGCAGTGACCAGACGAATGCAAACACATAGAAGTGAGCGAACCAGGACTTTGGAACCTCTAGCTTCTTGACAAGTGCATTTCCGACACCTTTATGACTGTGCTTGCCATAGCGGAAGGACTGTGAAAGGAACACCGGCAAATGAGGCTCTATAGCGTTGATCAACACCCCGAGGAGGACGATGAAAAGAGTGAAATTTATGAAAATGCAATTTATCAAATTCAGCTGGTATTTGTCTATCACATCTTGGACAAGTTGCACTTGCTCCAGAAACATGTCTCTAAACTTTCCTCGAACAACTTTGGTAGCTAATTAATCGGTTGGGTGAAAGCTTGAACTGAATACTGATTGTGAGGCTAGTTGGACTGTGTTATTGTTTTGAGGAAGATTTTTTGAGTGAATATTGTTTTATTGTGGTGGGTGTGGTATGGTGAATATGTGTATTCTTTAGGAGGTTTGTTTGTTTAGATTTCGGGGAAGTGGTCATAAGCAAAGAGCGCGTTTTTTTCGAGGGAAATTCGTAAGCAATTCCTTGCGGCAAGTCTGCAATATATTCGTAAAGTAGACGAAAAATACAAGTTCCCCATGCAGATGAATTTCTGGCAACTTTGTGAATTTTTCTCATCGTGTGGAGGTGAAATAGAAAGAAAAATATGACTGTGAAGAAATTCAACATGTAAAACCATGAAACAACCGCAAAAGCGAATGACAGATAATTGCTTGAGAGTTGACATCAGAAATCAGTTATTAGTTGATTTCTGGTTGACATTTGTAAATGCCGCCAAACTCAATCAGATATCAGTCAGTTAATTTCTGAACTCAATCTGGAAGTGACAGCTTTCATTTGAGAAAGATTGGGCACCGACTACACTTCTTTAAAATAAAAAAAGTTTGAAATGGTAAATTATTTTAAAAGAATACTGGATTTTATATGGAATTATGCATTTTTTCTGTGTTTTAAGAATAAATGGATAACGAATTTTAGGTTATGACTACATTTTGTTGTTTAGCGACTTATGGATTAATTATCGAAAGAATAAGATCGCGAATACAAGCTGCCGAGATGAGATTTCTTCGTTCTGTTGTGAAAATACTCGCCGGGATAGGGTGAGAAACACGGCAATGCGCGAGGAACTCAAAGTTGGGCAGTTGGCTTTTCGAACGGAAAGGGCTGAACTTCGAGGGTTTGGTCTCGTGGCAAATGTTCCCATCATCACGACTTTCGAGGTGTGCCTTGAATGCGATTCCATCAGATAGGCGACCGCTTGGAAGACCTAGGACGAGATGGTCGGACCATATCCAAAAACTCACCTGGTTGCGCTAGGGCATAGCTTCAGATGAGTTGAGTCCTCGATGGCGGATGAGATGAGTCCTCAATGGTGGAGGATCAAGAGGCCTGGTGATCTCTCGTGCATGCATTGACCCCCGCGACCCCTTTAGTGGAACATGCGGGCCATTGAAAATGAGGTGAGATGAAGGTTAAATTCCAGGTCCATCCCGGACTTAAGCGCCTCCAAAGGAAGAAGAAAAAAATTGAATTATTTTGAAGAGAACATTTCTTTAAAACAGTAACAAAAGGGTGTCTCATTAAAATAAAATAATTTTTTCGAAATCATAAAAACACTCGTACAAAATGTAACATCATCCTTAAAAAACATCAAAAATTCAGCGCCTCATAGGAAAAAATATTCAACTGCCGCCATTTTCGCTTTCTTTCATTCAGCAAGTCCAGCGCGAAATTCACCACCACTCACCAAATCGCATTTCTTGGCATTTTCCCTTGTGAAATCTTCACTTTTCATAAATTAATTTAGCATCGGCCTGTAAGTGTGCTTTTTTCTGTTTCCTCTCAAAAGACTTTCAAAAGGAAAAAAAAATACATATATATAGTATATCTTAGAAAAGAATAGTAAAGTTCTCTCAAATAACAAGAAAAAAAATAACTAATCTCTCTCAATTTGCAACCATCAAAGTAATTGAATTTAAATTTACAAAAAAAAAATGGAAATCTAAATCGAACTTAATACATATATCAATCGCAAGTATTTTTCCTCTGAAATTTCTTCATTTTTTTCTCCCAGCAAAATACATATTTTATTTTTCTCTCTCCTTATCTCCGCCTTTCTTAATGTTTCGTGTGAAGTGACTTTATGAACAAAATCGAACAAAGGGTGTTATAATAAAAAGGAAAAATCAATTCAATTCAATTTCATTTATTTTTTCATCTCTCTGTCGTTGTAAATTGTTTAATTAATCTTTATTCTGTTTCTGACTTTGGAGCAGTTTTTTTTTCGTATTGATTTGGTTTTTTTTTCCTTTTCTTTTCCCTGAAAAAGGGAATCGGAGGTCTGTCGTAAGTAGACATTTGAAGAAATCGAATTTTTACGAAATTTATTTATTTCTAAAACATGTCTTCGTTTTTTTTTTTTTTTCAATTTTCACATTATCTTCCATGAAATCTGTGTAGGGGAAACCTCTTTTTCTTCTCCATTTCATCTCTGGATTTTTCTTCTTTTTTTTTTATTTTTTGTTGCGTCGTGTGCGCGGATGTTTGTTTGTGTGTGTTGGTGTGCATGTGTTTGTTCACAAGAAGGAGATAAGTCATAAGCTATGTGTGGTTCTTTGTGTGAAAAATTAATTTTCGAGAAAAGCAAGTGAAAATGGTTGGAGATACAGGAGAAGTGGGAGAAAAACCAAGCGAAACCTGGAGGACTTCATTTTGTATCCGAATCGAAGGCAGGAATCAGCAGCAGAGAGTTCAGCATTTTCGGGGGTGGGCGAAAATGTTTTGCTTGTGGGAAGGAAGCGGAGAGAAAATGGAAGGGTGTTTTACAGTTATCGTGTGCCATGTTCTTTTTTTTCTTCTATCGAGACTGCTAACACACATCCCCACACAGCTAGATAGAGAGAGAGAGGGGGTATTTGTGTGTGTGTACATTTTGTATACATATAGATGTGCGCGTACACTTGATCTCATCAACGGCGATTCGTCACTTGACGACGACGAAGTGGCTGCTGGTGGTGACGACACGTTCAATATCCGCTGTGGTTAGCCGTCTCGCTTCTTTTTTCCCATCTTATCACCCCTGCCTGGCACAAGTGAGTGCGCCTCATGTTAGTCTCTGTTTCTTCTCTTCACATCTCCTCCCGTGTAATAAATGGCCTGTGTCGTGTGGAGCATTCTTCTTCTTCTTCCATCGTTTTGTGTAAATTCAAAGAACAGAAACTGCAGCGGGGGTTGAAATACCTTTCAAACATAGATTTCATCCTGGAAAATCCGTACATATATACAAAATCCTTGTAGCATATCGTTTGTCTCTTTCGTTTTCCTTGAAAACACAGCGAATGCGAATGCACAAAGAAAAAGACAGATCGAACGAAATGGGAGGGAGAGCTGTGTTTTGTTGTATACGAGAGTCGCACACATTCGTACTCTGGAACAAAGAATTTTATATGTTTTTTTTTTTTCTTCTTTTTCCTTCTCCATTATGAAGGAGAAATGAAAATTCCTTGCGTGTTGCCGCATTTCTCTTTTTCTCAAATTTTTTCTTTTCTCCGATGAAAAATTTTGTTGTGATTTCACTTGTGTGCCTACGTTTTCATGTGACAACGGTAATTTTTTGGTGCATTGTTTTACAGAAAATACACTCTTTTTTTCTGCCAAAATTAGTCTTCCAAATTTGTGCTGAAATAGGTCATCGGAGATGCTGTGGGTCTGCTGTTTTCGGCTTAAGTGAGGAAAAAACGAAACACCATTTTGCTATTGATTTCCTCAGTTGCAAAGAATTTGATTTGCATTATTTGGATAAACCTTGGGAAAACATTTAGAATTTAAATGAAGCGAGGTAGTTCCGCTTCCACTCAGAAACTTCGAAATGGATCGAAAACATGACATGTCCCAGGTTGTCACCCGTCTTGGCGTCTGAATGTGACCTCGTTTGACTTAGTTTCTTTTCAGTGGCTACCGGGGATTCTGGTTTTCGATCTGTAATATCCGTGTCTTAAGATAAAGGCGTGTCCTAGATGCATTTGCATGTGTAACTGGGTCAACTTGAGCCATAATATTTGGGACAAACAACTGCAATTATATAAAGATGTGTGTCATCGGTATTTGTACAATAGTTTTCACTTGGCATTGTAGGTCAGCATGTACACATACACGAGAGATTTGACGGCGTGTGTGCTTTCTTGTGGCGATCAAATCAACAAGGCCTCCTCTAGATTATTGCAAACATTTACGTTGTGTGGTTCACAATTGTGATTTGGGAGTTCGTTGGGTACGTCAGAAGATTGAAATTTCGATCTCAGCTCTTTACTATCCCTCTCTGCTTTCAATGCAAACGTTTTCCTCTTTATTTCAGAGGAAATTCTTGATCTTCTGGAGCACATCTACTTGTCCTCCTCCTCCATTGCTTGACAAAGCGTCTGTCTCACTGGCTGTGTAATTATACTCAATTAACAATAATCACCTAGCTTCTTATACCTCAATCAGTTTCAATTGCATCCGAATTTGCTGAACGTCGTAACCATAGGTACACAATGGAAATGCGCTTCTCTCTGTTGGTGGGAAGAGAAACACACTTTTGTGTGTGGGTTGGATATGGTTTTATTTTGCAACGTGATGTCAAAATTCGATTACAGCCATATGCGAGGGTGGTGCCACTCGATAATAACTTTCTTTGTAAAGAATTCACATGTTCCAAGCGTCGCTCATACGCTGATTTAGTGTGGTGCAAAAAAACGTGATCCAACCACCTCCAGGGTCATTCCATCGATTTTTTTCGAACGTAAACTTCTCATAAAATAAATCTCCCGCAAGTATTATTATGATGAGTCGCAACCAACCAAAGTCAACTCTATGGTCTACGGCAGTGCAGTGCAGTGCAGTGGATTTTGGCGTAACAGGAAATCGTCAATAAACAAGTGCAGCAAAACTAGCCAGAAGCACACGCTTATTCGTCGTATTCTTTGAGATCTATTTCGTTTTTATTGAAAACCCAACGACGAATTGCTTGTTTTCCTGTGTGTGGCCACCCTCTCTGCCTCTCTGCCTCTCTGCCACTCTCTTTGAGTAAATAGAGACACGTTCTAAATTGCATTGCTTGAAATGAGCAATAACAAAAACTGCACTTTTCTGCTTTGATATATTCTCAATTCTCGTTGTTTGGTGTCCTTCATGTGCTTGCTGACTGCTGTACAAAGTGAGGAGGGTTGGGTTGTGGTGTGTGCATTGACAATGAGTTATGGGGAGAAAACTCATGCCAATTTTGGTATTTCTCTGCACCCTGTGCACTGTGCACAATTGATTGGAAAGATGCGCACACTTTTGATGCAAGGTTAAGGTTAAAACAACCGTGTGCACACACACACCCCATTCGTTTGGCTGATTATTTGTGTTTATTTAGATGCAAAGCAGTTCTCGGGGTTGGTTGTGGAAAAATCCAGATAAAATGCAATTAATTACGATTGTTGATTATTTTGCTTGACTTTTGCGGAAGTTCTTATCGTTTTTGCTTTTCCTTTGAAGAGTTTCTTGAGAGAGATGAGATCATTGGATGGTGGAACTAGGGAATGAATAGTGAACTAACTCCGTCAGTTCGGTGGAGCTGGAGTGAAGAATGAATTAACTCTTCCGTCAGTTCCTTGGAATGAATTGATTTTTTACGAACTCCTCCGTCAGTTCCTTGACATGAATTGATTTTTTTTACGAGCGCTCCGCACGTTTCTCTTGGAAGAACGGAATGTGCTTGCCATGCCTTTGAGAAGATTCAATTAATTCGAGAAATATCTGCGCATCTGTGCCCCCCCCCTGACGCGTATATATTTTACAGCATAGTTCAAGATGATGTCCCGATTCTGAAACACGTGCGCTTATGCCCGTCGATTTATTCATAGCGAGCTGAGTGTAGAGACACCTTGGGGTACTTCGCATCTGCATTATTACTCTCGTGAGAATGTGTTTATTTGTGTCAAAGTCCATGACTATCTATGCAGAGAGTATGCATGAATTACTTATTGATACTGTGCTATGCGAACTGATGCTAAAATAACATTTTAATTAATCTCTTGTTGACTTGTTTATTCAGCACTTGAGATTGTTGTTAAAACTGAAATATTATGCATATTTCAGGCGAGAGAAAGTTTGATTTAAATTAGTTTGTGTGGAGGAGAAAAGTGAAAAGATATGATTTCAGTTTGAAAGTGATTTCAAACTTGATGATGATGACAGAAGGGCGGGCATAGTCTACGCCTGTTCAGGTTTACCTCACTCAAATATTCTCCTTCAATCGCATTATGTCACCAGACACAACTTAATTGCTTTATTCAACCTCCAAACGGTTCAAGGTTCATTCATCGGGGACGTATAACCCCCCACTCTGCTGCTGAAAGGCAAAATGTCAAGAATATTTTCGTTGTTTGTCGTCTCTCCTTTTAATTTGATTTGATGACAGTCGATGATACAGTCGTATACAAATAGAGCTATATGTTTAATCGGTTCACAGCTGATGTCTGAATCTTCTTCTGAGCTGTCATCCAGTTCATTTCTCATTTTTTCCTTACAACTTTCTTCGTTCGTGCTTAAGAATTTCAAAATGCGATTGTCTGAAGAAACAAAAGAAAAAATAAATTTATTTCTTTTCAATAAATCAGCCGTAAGTCTCCAAGCAAACAAATTTATTTCGCGATGTTTGTATGTGTTTGTTGAACTAGAAGTGAGGAAGGAAAGAGAGAAAAAAGTCTCTGTAGAACATGTTGGCGAGTCTATACCCAACTGTGCTTTTAATTAAGGTCAAGTTTTCATGGTGACACTTAGTTTTTTTCATTCTAAAGAGATTTTTATTTATATGTAGGTTAATTTTTTTAATAACCTCTCTGGTCTTGACTTCGTATTCTGTTCATTTTATCAGTAGTCCATGAAAATTGTTGCTCTGACAGCACAGCCATTTGCGGTTATCTAAAGTCTTGCCCAGCTGTGGTGTAAGAAACTTTGTATGAACTTAGCTGCTTTCGTTCATTAACTTTTTTTTATGGTTTAACGCAAAAATAATACTTAACAGTTAATGGGGTGGGGGGGAAAACGGTAATCACCTGAAAAAAACGACCTACATTTCAAGGCTTTCTCTCTTTTTTAACTCTTCTTCGCCCGTTAGAATTACTCACGCTTGGTGGTAACCTTTTGTTAGCCTCTGGCTGCTTACCAATTCCTAGGGTTTCCATAACAAGTGCTGAATCCATAGGCATTGAGCACCGATCATAAGGAGGCTGACTAATTGTCTGTCTGGTCGCCGGAACACCGGTATTTGTTAATTCAAGTTTCACCACACACACCAATTGCCTTCGATTAGAGCGTAGATAAAATTCCATAAAACTGACTGACGAAGAAATGACATCATAATTTTCGTCGAGGCGGGGAGAGAGGAGGTGATGATGTTTGTTTAACATACTTTACACGAGTGTTTCGTGGTTTCCCGTTTAGTTATGTTAGCAACAGCAGCGATGTTTGCTGCAAAAAAAATGAAAGTTATCTTCAACAGATGATATAAGCCACGCACCACCACCTTGCTGTGCTGAATTCCATTTGAGAAAATTGACTTTGATGTGTTATGGTTTAGTTCTGACGTAATTAGCCACATGGCCACCATCCGCTCGTGTCGCAAATTTCCATTTCACTAATTACAATCACGAACCGCTGGCACGCGGCTGAAAAACGCGTATTCCCCCTCTGAGTTGGTTCCTACCGAATATTTCAGTGAAAAGTCACGTTTCTTAAACGACGTTTTTATATTATCTTTTGTTTTTCAGACAAATACGTACGTCTGCGTGTGTACACGAGCAAAAAGAAACATCAACCCCCGTTTTTATGTATCGTACAGAGCCGCCAAAAGGGCAAAACCCCTCTGTAACATGAGATGTGGGGGATGGTGGTTAAATTCGCAAGTACCCCACGATGTCTGTTCAATATCCAAAATGACTGCTCCTTTTTGTGAAAGGGTTCGTCTCCTTGTTTCTCTATCCTTCTAGAAATACATGAAAAATGAATATACCCCCTCACATAGTTTCAATTCTCAATTACATGCTAACGATCGATCCGCTCTGGAAGCTAGATGGCTTCACCAAAAATTCTTTGTTGGTCAAAATTGGTCGTATGTGTGTGTGTGTGTGTGTGTGTGCTCCCAAACATTTTTGTTTATTCCGTCTTTTGTTTTACTTCTCCGAAGGACCACAAAATGGGTGTGTTGAACTTTTTATGAGAATGGCGAGTGAGTAAGTGAGTGAGTGAGTGAATGTGCGTGCACTGAGATAGAAACCTCAGTCTCGTATCATCTGGAGCAACAAAACAACAACACATCGGGACACTTTGGGGCGACTGTTTGTGCTGCTTGTGTGTATTGGGGGAAAAACAAAAATGGACGCATCTTCTAGGTTGAGTTGAGTTTATTGAGTTTATTGACCGTGTGTGTTCTATTTGGATTTCAAATGTGATTCTTCTCGTTTTTTTTCGGATTTTCTTTATTGCTATGAAACAAGTTTCAGTTGGGCTGTTCTCCATAACCAAACTTCACTCGCAGGAGAATGTAAAAATAAAATATTTGATGGCTGGTGTATGCTCTGAAGCATTATTTCGAATTGGAACTTCTTCCTTACGGGTTAATGCACTGCATTTGATTTATTAGTGCCCGCCTGTGATCACATTTTATTCTAGGGAATGACTGTGTTCATTCATTTGTTTTTATTTACTGCCTGCCCAATGGTTCAGCACATGCATGTACTGATCACACCTTCCTGTCTAAATAAAGATTTGAGACTTTCCTTGGCAAACAGCAAGAGCAAATTATACTTTGCCTCTCAGACAAGGAGGAGGTAGTCTTCATATGAAACTAAATTTGTAACTTGCATCATCATTTATTCTATTTTTTGTGCTGCTTATGTTTTATTGCAGAGGATAAGTGCCCAAACTAGTATATTCAAAGGGCAATGGCTTCGAATCAGATCATCGTCATCCTCCTCTCTAGTCCTTCATTCTATTCATTTGGCTTCCTTTTATGGAAAACTTCGAGATGTTTGAGAGTCTGTGTGGTTTTTACAACTTTTTTAAGTGTAAACCAGAAACACGGCAGAGAGGAGGGAATCCAAGAATAGAATTTCTCCCATCTCCTGGATACACAGAGAAAAGTCTCTGGGAAGTCTCTCAGATTTGTTTCATCTGCATCCTAATCAAGAAATTTTCTTATTCTTTGTTTGTCAGTCACAAGTGAACAAACATTGCTTCAAAAAAAAAACAAAAAAAGAAGCCATGTCACAAGCTGATTGTTTTTATTTGTCCCCGTCAAGAACGAGACAAAGCGAGGACACGATAAAGAGAACAGAAGGTCGTTGATTCGTTGTTGCTTTTTGCAACTGGCATGGCGTAGCGAAAAATAATGTTCATTCCTTTTGTGCTGTAAGTGTGAGTGTGCAATCTCTCTCGCTCTCCCTCTCTCACTCTCGACAATTGAATGCAGTTTTTCAAATCAAATGTAAGGTGCCTGTGGAAAGGAGGGGAAAATAAAAATAATTCAGTTTATAACTAGAGTCTCATTTGATAACATTTTCAAACAAAGTGCGACGTCAACAACCTTGTTTTTTTTGTGGTTTTCCCTTCCTCATGCTTGTTTAAATTTAATTTTATAAGCTGCGGCCATGTGGCGGTACTGCGTGACAAATGTTCGTGTGCGAAATATCACGAGTAAACGTTAGAACGAGGTTCTACTCTAAATATAATCCAATACACGTGTGGAGCTATTAAAAGAAAAATCATGAAAGTTTTTTGAGAGAGAAAATATTAATTGTTTTTGGGGTTATGTGCATGCGATGTTTCATTTTCGATTGACTCGAGATGATTCGCACCACAATTTCACACCGAGAGGCTTTCATGGGGCATTCTACGTCGTTGAGTTGTGCGGAATACATATTTGGGATGGTTGGGGCATGAGGGAATACATTTCCTTCCTCCCTTCAAGTAGAACTGTCAGCAGGATGCTCGGTGGCAACAAGCGCGTTCGATGACGTTCTTATGTCGTCGATAGATCTTCACGGAACTTTCTCCCAAGGCTTGCTCCACTCAGTTGCAAAATGCGCGTTCAGTGTGTGCGCCTATCTCTTGCAATCATGTCTTTTTATTCTCATGTCATCGATAGATCTGCACGGAATTTTCTCTGAAGGTTCCACGCTTCTATTCAGTTTCAAAATGCACGTTCGATGACGTTCTCATGTCATCGATAGATCTTCACGGAATTTTCTCCCAAGGTTCCACGCTTCTATTCAGTTTCAAAATGCGCGTTCGATGAAGGTCTGACGGTCTCATGCCGTCGATAGGTCTTCACAGAACTTTCTCCCAAGATTCCGCGCTACCACTCAGTTGCAAACTGCGCGTTTCGATGTGCGTCGAACTTCTGCAATCATAAAATTTATTTATCCTCACATCGAGCCAAAATGGAGGATAAGTGTCGCGTTTCCTAGCGATTTAAGTGATTCGTTGGCAATATTTCAAAAACAAATTTTATCAAATCTCAAAAACCAGTAATCAACAAACAAACCACCTCCACCTCCTTCCTCCCACCATCTGCTGGAAATTGATGATGGAGATTAAATGAAATAATGAGAGGCATAATCAGTTCCCCTAAACGAGAAAAAAGAAACAAACAGTTATGTACGTGTGTTGGGTATGCAATTATTCTTGCGATTCAAGGTGATAAATGAATAGGCACGGATACATTTTGTCGAATCATTCGGTTCAATTACGTCATCCTCTAACATATTCTTCTCACTTAAAGTTTGAAGGCAATCAAAATCGTCTGCAAAATTCGAAGAACAAATTAAACACACATTTTTCTGTTTATGTTCTTACACTTCAGGGGGGTTCTTTCCTGTTTAGATTCTGTTGAGACTGCTGCTATACAGTCGAAGAGAGCAGGTATTAAGTCCAATGTTCAAAATCTCCTTTGTTTGGATTTATTATTCTGTTGCAACTGGGGGAAGGGGGAAGCAAATGATTGACATTGAGTGGTTCAAACATAAGACAATTTGGTGACAGCTAAACCCTGGTTTGTCCACAATTTGGAGACAGCTAAACTGTGGTTTGTCGACAAACCGTGGTTTCTCAACAATTTGGTGACAACTAACCCGTGGTTTGTCCACAATTTGGGGACATCTAACCCGTGGTTTATCTCCCCACACTTCCAGATGAAATATTGCGAAGGAAAATGTATTCTCTCACAGTCGTTATTGCACAAAAAAAAATTAAAGTATGTCGGTCATGCAGTAGAAGGAAAACTCTTCGAAAAGTAGGTCACAAATTGGAGCAGTGGTGTTTGTTGTTTATTTTACTCTGTACATAACCTCACAAAATGGCACCATTTCTTTTTCTATTTGTTCTCTTGTATTTCTTCAGTTTTTCAGTTCTTAATGTGCACTTAGCTGCAGTTTGTTTTCTCAGATTTTTTTTGTGGCAGTGGGTAGCTCCTTGTGCAAACAAACTTGTCCCTCGTGTTTGACTCATGATTACACAATTTTTGAATGGGGAAAGGTGTAGATTTGGTTAATTCTATTTCATTTCAAGACTGTTCAGGGAAACGAAGAAAGTCCTGCATGAATTGAGCCCGTCCGAGGTGGACCTAAGCCACAACCAATAATGTTCAAAGAAACAAATAAAGTCCTCTACGGATTGAGGGTGGATCTGGGCCTCAACGAACAAGCTCACGATCATGAGCCAGTTGTCATCATTACAGGACACTGCCTCATAGGAGATAACGCTAGAATACTAGGGATTTTGGCTAATGTTTTTTGCAGAAGCTGCCTAGACGAGGAGGATGTGAAGAGTATTCCACAGCTTCCAATTAAGGACGCCAAGTTGGCCGTAGTTTTTCCCCTGTTGTGTGCTCCATCGGTTTCGTGGGAGTTTTCTATGGCGTTGTTTCACGGGCACAGAGGCCAAGACTTTGCAGGCTGAAGCATTGTTTGGCCATTTTACGCATTGAACCCGTAAACGCCTGCCTAGACTCACGTTGATGTACACCCCATACAGTCCGTGGTCTTAGGGTCTCAATGTCTCACAGTCTCAGGGTTCTATGGTCTCTCTCAAGAGCCATCGGATTCATTGGCGTCCTCTGTTGCGCACGTAAACTCTTCGAGCTGGAGCAGTATTGTCCATGTGCTCTACATAGCCTTGCTATTTTAGACGGTGTTCACATTAGTTGAAGAAAGCAGAAATGTCGGAGAGAGAGCGACAGTTGGGAAGGGATGTATTTTAAACGATCCAATCCATCTCTTCCCAACCTTTTTGGAAATTAAACGCCCTCCCGCCGACATTTCTGCCTTCTTCCACTCATGTAATCTCCGTCTTAGGCATTGAATCCATAGACGATTGCGCCCACATAGACTCATGTCACTAAACACCCCATGCATCCCAATAGCTCCAATTGCCATCAACGCAAACAGGACCAAAGATTCAATGAAGAACGACTTCAACGAATCAAAATTGCGTGTCTAAATATTTCCCCAAACCTACTCATTGTCGCGGCTTCCCTTGAATCGCTCATACACAAGTCACAATTCGGTTCGCATTATCTTTTATTTTAAACAGGGTTACTAAACAATTTTCAACGAAAACAAGAAAGCACTTGTTTACCGTAGTTTCCCAATTTGATCACATCAGTGTCTGTGTGAGTCATCGCCTATCAGCTGCAATGTTGAAAACAACCAAGAAATGCTGCATGGAACAACAAAGATGATGACTAAGTCTGTTTTTTCCACGTTTTACGTTTCATAGCTTGCGGGACTGTGAGCTTTTGCTTGGTTTACATCGTCTCTTTTACAGTGATCTTTGTTTCGAGACAGGAAAAGCTTTTTTCTTGGACCAGAGAGGGAATTGGGTGTACAGATATTTGATAAAAGCGCTGGTAGACAACCATATGTTGTTGTTATTGTGGCGAGTGGCTTTGTTGATGAGATGCTTATCTTGACGTGGATATCGATTACAAACGATATACTTCAACGATGGATTTTTCAAGTCGCATATTCACATCAATGGGCTCTTATTATTGTTTTTTAAGGGGATATTGCACAGCGACCTTCAAGATCTACTGTGTGCCCTCTTTCAATACCTTAGCGCTATTACGAGTTCCCCTCAAATACAGTTCTTTTCAGAGTTGTATTGAGAGTAATGGACTCCTATTGCGCATAGGTGAAGAAATCTGTTCTAGATTATCTCTAAGCCAGTTTCCTTCAGGAATCTGAGAATGGGAGATGGTTCTAGTGATTGCATTTCTTCTTCTGATAGTAGGTACTTGCCCAGACATTTTTTCTTTTGTGGGCTAGTGCCTTACAAAATCCCAGTATATGATCTGGAATTTCATTAAATTCTCCTAAAAATCTGCAGAGACCTTTTTCTGATACCCCTAGTTTCCTTAGATACTCTCTGAGTCTACTGTTCCCTGTTAGGATACGGAGGTTGTTCTTTGCATGCATGCCTCGAACCTCTTTTAGTTATATTGCCCTAGGATTTTCCTGGCCTGCTTATTCCAGGTTTCTATCCGGTTCCCTCTTTCTGAAGGAACCTGAATTCTTCTCTGAGGAGATGGACTTTTAGCAGACACTGGTGTCGATTTTTCTTGTCGAAACAAAGTATTCCTCGTCGGTTTTTCTTATGGAGACATTTATGTAGGTTAGGTTAGGGAGCTGCTAGTGATTCATTCACCAGCACACTTATGCCATGTTGGTTCATTGTGATACCCACCGTCAGACTACTACCACTGATCGACTGCTCCAGTGATAGCGCCGTTAATTTGATCCTAACGGCAAATGGTGACTGGAGCAGATTTGAAAAACCGGATAAAGGCGTATTAACTTTGCTTTCCCTCTTAGGGCAGGCACTTAATCAACTGCACCATCCAGTCGTTCTTTGTTTCAGACAAGAATAGATTCAAGTGGCCGATTGCAGTTAGCCAGTCTCTCTTAGGCCAACAGAGCCCCCTTGTAGCGCCAGTGGCAGTAGATGCAATGCTTTTGTCCGCCTTTACTAGCAACCACTAGAATTGTGCGCACTGCTTTTCTTCTTTCTATTTTGCTTTCACGGAATTCGAACCTGGGACCCCTCTAACATAGGGTAGGCACTAAACCAATTGCGTCATCCAGTCGTCAGACATTTATGTAACACAGGATGGCGGAGAGATTTTGCTGTGATCTGAAATTAGTTGGGGAAAAATACTTGCTATTTGAACGCTATTCATTTTTAGAATCAGAAACCCTGTAGACTATCCCCTAAAGCATGCGAATTTCATTGACTTCCACTAACTATTTCAATCTTTTCTTTTACAGTTTTCAACCAGGCCGAACTATACATATACATTACTAGTTTAACGCAGAGCTCCCAAAACAAACAACACAAAAGTAATACGAATCAGTGAAGAGTAAGGCGAGAATCGCAAACTTTTTGAAGTTTACAAAATCAAACTTGGAAGAAAAAGCCCTCCTCCGCAAAACGAAAGAAGGAAAAACTCACGCGCATTAGCTTCGTAGTTGAAGGAATTGCAAGCAAGAATCAAAAAAAAGGGAGAAACTGTTTTCAGGAACCTCTTTTTCAAGTTTATTAGTTAATTGCAAAAAAGAGGCGTCCTCCGTCGACAAAAGAAGAAGAATATACAAATTTTTATAATTTTATTTCTTTGTATCACTCTCTCTCTCTCTTTCTTACCAAATCAAGAAGCAAGCTAAAAAAAACTTTCTCTCAATCAATAATTATAAGCGTAACGAAAAAGTAAAAAAAAAAAAGCATAAAATCACTTAGATAAATTGAAAAATAGTAAAATAATTATTTTAGTTTGTATTTAAGAACAACAACAAATTCGTGTGTGTACGCGTCGCGTTTTGTGCGCTGAAAGATTTGCTCTTAACACAAGTGACCGAAAAATCGAAGCGAAAGCCACACAACAGAACACAAACAAAAAAAACAAAGAGAAGATTTTTTTTTTTACTTCCCCACGTTCTAAATAAATCATCATCATTCCACACTCAACGGTAACGATTCCTTTCGCTCAGTCAAAGGACACTCGTTGGGATATACACGATAAAAAGGATATAATAGTTGATCCCTTTAAAAACACATCAACCGCATTAACCGTCATCACGCCACCAACAATTATACCATCTTCAACCATTTATCGACAGGATTCATCACCGGGAGGGTTTGACTATCGTCGTAATCCAAAGATTGCAATAACGGCTAATTACAGGAGTGACGAGTCCTCCTTTACAAAAGCAAAAACCTTTAAATCATCATCGTCGGATCACACGAATATCTACAGTACACAATTTTCGAAAACCATAAATATTGATCCATTAATAAATCCCGTTTCGCCGTCGTCGTCTGCCACGCTTACGACGGCAATCGAGAACAACTTTAAGCAAGCGACATTGCTAAACAGTGGTAATCAGCTGCTAACCGCAAGTGAGACATTTCAAAATTTGAAAAATCTTGTTAAAATTGATACAAAACCATCAGCAAATAGTAACAACAACAATAACAGCAAACAGTATCAGAATTTTAATCGGCAACCACAACAACAGCAACAACAACAGCAATCATCATCATCAGTTAGTGGTCTATCATCACAAATTGGTGGTACAAAACAACAATTGAACGGCAGCAACAGCAGCAGCGGCAACATCACAAATACCAACAGTAGCGGAGGCAGTAGCAGTGGCAACTCTGCGAATTTTTCAACCGGTTATAATAAAAATTTCGCCAAAATTCGTCAACACGATTCAGACGCTTTAAGCCCTCGACCACGACGGCCGTATCAGAACGATTCGTCGTCGCGTTACTATAATAAAAATAGTGACGTCAATGGTCAAGGCCGTTTAATAATTGGCGAGCAAAATAGCCGTAACGTTACCTCTGGTGGTAACGGAGGTGAGGGAGGCGGCGGTGGAGGCTCGACTGCTCGACGCCAATATCAAACGAATCATTACCAGCAACAACAGCAAACTGATTCAAATTCTTTGTATTCTTCATATAATAATAATAGAAATACAAACGATTATAACAGCAGCAACAGCGGCGGTAATAGTGGCGGCAACAACAACTCCTACAAAACCAATGCCGGTGGCAATGGCTTAGGAGTTGTTGGCGGTAGATCTTCACAAAGATCAAACTCACCATACGGCAGTGGCAGTGGCACTGGTGGTGGTGGCGGAGGAGGAGGATATCGTCAATCGTCTAGATATGAGAATTCGGGTAGACAACAACAACAATATGGTGGTGGAGGCAATAATGCCTCAGGTGGACCAACAACAAATGGAAATGCCGCAACAGATGGATATCAGTCTTCTTCCTACAACAATTCCAATACCAATAATTTGTCATCATCGGGGAATGTAATTAGTAATAATAGCAGCAGCAGTGGTGGTAGTCGAAATTATCGTAATAACGATCGCAACGCAGATTACGGCGGTCGCAATAACGATTTTGACGATTCTCGTTCATCACGTTATAACAACAATAGTAATTATAACAGAAATTATAATAATTATAACAGCGGTGGTTATAACAACAGCAGTAACAGTAACAGTCTTGATAGACGCTATAACAAACAAGAAGATCGCGGTGGCTACAATAGCCGACAGCAAAACGCAAACAATTCATCATCGGCAACTGGTGGTGATCCATATTCAGTTGATTCATCAGCCTCGTCATCTTCCTCAACACCAGTATCATCATCGTATCGTGGGAATTACAATAAGAATGCGAGTGGAAATTTGACCGGATCGCCATCGGCATCAAGTGCAAATATAACTGGAGGAGGTGGAGCTGGCGGTTCATCATCATCACGTGCAATTTCACCAACTCCACCACCACCAGCGGCTGGACGTTGGGTACCACCATCATTGAGGCCACAACATCTATTGACACAAAATGAAAAGAACGATGCAGTGTTCAGAAGGGTGAGTGAACTTTTTTTTATTTCAAATTTTTAAGTCGTAGACGATGTTTGCATGAGTGGAGGTTAGGTTGAGGTGGCTGAAGTATGCGACGCCTAAGAGGGCTCTCTCTCTGCTCCAGCTCGAAGAGTCTATGGGTGCAATAGAGGACGCGAATGAGACCGATGGCACATGCGAGAAACCATTGAACCCTGAGACTGTGAGACGCTGAGACCCTAAGCCCAAGCGAAGCTAGGCGCCGATTCTGGAGAGCTGGGCAGTGGCAAACCAGATGTTTGATTGTCTCGGTCTCTTCCTCATGGCTGCACCTCCGGCAGAGATCACTGGATTCCGCATTCCATTTCCGGAGCATTGTTCCGATGGGGCAGTGTCCTGGGATCACTCCGACGAGTTTCGGTCAAATTCTGCAGTCTTGGCCTCTGCTTCCGTGAAACAACGCCATAGAGAAAGCCCACGGAACCGATGGAGCACATAACTGGGGAAGAACTACGGCCAACTTGGCGTCCTTAATTGAGAACAACTGACTTAGGTTATGTTAGAAATGGCTAAAGTGTGCACTTAGACCAGTATTGATCCATTGTTCTGCCACACGGATTGACTGACCTTACCGGGAGTGGAGAAGGCTGAAATGTCGGCGAGAGAGAGCGTATGATTTTTCACACAGTTGGAAAGGGATGTATTTTCGGCGATTCATCGCATTTCTTTCCAACCATTTGCAAAATCATGACATTTCTGCCTTCATCCCTGCATGTAAACGTCGTCTAAGCCACATTCTGAAGGAGGAATTTAACGAAGAGAATTGTGTGCTAAACTTTGTGTTCCTCACTCTCTCTGTCTGTCTGTTGTTCTTGATGAAAGGGGGATTTCTTTCCCACCCCAGGTCCTTCATGACGCCAGCAGGCACTGTCTATTAAATTTCCCTTTTTGCACTCTCCTCCTCTATGCAAAGTGACATCATTTTGAAGTCCATATCCCTGACCCAGTTTTCGCAAAAGGGAAACACAATTTAATCAGAAGGAAATTATGCTCTCGTAGCGTGATAATGTGGGAGCTGGTTAAGTGAATGCACTCACTTCAGTCTATTTTCATCTACACTTGAGCAAAAACACGTCAGAGTGGTGCTCTCAGCTTCAACTTCCTTCCACAGGATGTCAACGTACATTTCTGATTCCTGAGAAGCGTGCTCTAAAACATACGCAACAACATCTTCAATTTACTAACCAATTTTCCATTTTACAGGTTCGTGGTATACTCAATAAACTGACACCAGAAAAATTCCAGGAGCTAAGCGATGATCTATTAAAACTTGATTTGAATTCTGCAAACATTTTGAACGGTGTTATTCTTCTTATATTTGATAAAGCATTAGATGAGCCAAAATATTCGTCTATGTATGCGCAGTTATGCAAGCGATTATCAAAAGAAGCGCCAAATTTTGAAGAATCTCCAAACGATACATGCACATTCTTGCGTTTACTTGTAGCCATTTGCCGTGAAAGTTTCAATAATCGTTTAAAATCAACTGAAATACCAAGTGACAATGCAGATAATGCAACAGCCAGCGGTGGCATCGCCAAAAATGAATCATCACCAGATCAACAACTCACCCAAGAGGAAGAGGAGAAAAAACATTTGGCCAAGCAACGTATGCTTGGGAATGTTAAGTTTATCGGCGAGCTCAGTAAATTGGAAATGTTATCGAAGAAAGCCCTACACGAGTGCATACAGCAATTGTTGGACAAAAAGAAGAAACGTAACAGCCAACAAGAAATGTGCGAGGACATGGAATGTCTATCCCAGCTACTTAGAACTTGCGGAAAGAACTTGGATAATACAGAACAGGTTTGTTACTTGGTTGCCACGCCTGTGGGTCCCCTGACTTAGTCATTATTTCGTTTTGTTTGTGTTTAGGGCAAAGACATGATGAATTGTTATTTTGAAAGACTGGAACGACGATCAAAATCGACTGAATATCCTCCGAGAATTCGCTTCATGCTGAAGGATGTTATCGAATTGCGTGAGAACAATTGGGTACCTCGAAAAGTGGCTACCACTGAGGGTCCTGTACCAATTAAACAAATTCGAACAGACGACGATACACTAATCCGAACGCCGTACGTTAATCGCAATCGTGATATGCGTAACAACGACCGCGACAGTGACAACTGGATGAATCGATTCACATTGAATCCTCAACCTGGCTACACCGATATGTTTGCAAGCTTAAGCGTTGGCGGCTCATCTCCAATAATGTCACCGTAAGTTCATTTTTCTCTCCTCTCCTCCTCCTCCTCCTCCTCACAAACATTTCAATCACACACATGGATTTATTTTCTCTCTCTCAACAGTGGTTACAACAACAACCGCCAATACAACAATCAACGTAACAATCAGAACAACCATCACAACAACTATAATAACCGTTATAACAAGCATAACAACAACGGTCAGCACAATAACAATGGCGGACAACACAACAACAACAACAACATGCACAACAACCAATCATCGCAGTACAGCCAGATGCTGAACAACAAGGAGCTAGCACCACGCTTCAAGAGCAAGCTGATGTCCGCCAATCAAGATGCGGTTGAGAATTTGCAAATGCGTCCCGCTGCTAACAGTTTGTTGTTCAAGGTTGCGGTGCAGAACACCAAGCAACCACCGATGTTGCCCATCTCCACACCACCACCACATAGCGGAGGAAACGGCAACAACGGCGGCAACAGGGAACAGTCCGGTGGTAGCTCATCGGCACAATCCTCTCAATCACAGCTGTCAACAAATCACTATCCACTGCTAGCTACACCAGCGTCTCTGAATCAGAATCGTCCGAGCTCCACGCCATCGAGCGAGTATCAGTACGATTCGAATGACTCTGGCAAGTCGTCGGGCGTGTCCGCATCCGACAAAGTGCTTAAATCGATTGCATCATCACCAAACTTCTCCACCTCAACAGGAAACAGCAACGATGACATAAACGCTTCAGTGTACATGCAGCAGAATAAGAAATCGAACGCTGATGGCCCCGAGCCAGCACTTTCGAAGCAGGGATCCACTGAAAAGTCAGCCGGACCAGTTGGATCAGGCGCATTGGCAGCAAGTGGTGGTGGCAAGCAGGCAAAGAAGGACAAGGCATTCAACAAGGAAGAGGTTCTCAAGCGAACATCGACTTTCTTCAAAGAGAACTTCTACACCGACGACAAGAACATGGACGACTTGATGGACGACTTCGTCCAACTGAAGGTCCCAGAGAAGTGCATGAAAGACGTCTGCATCAACTTGGTCATGGACGTGTTGGACAAATCCGATCAGTACTTCGATCGCTTGATTGACTTCCTTCAGTCTCTGCGTAAACAGTCGTCAATCAAGGCGAACGTTGTGCTGGAGGTGTTCAAGCAAGTCATCAACCGCATGAACGAACGCGAAGTGATCATCCCAAGGATTGCCACCTTGGTCGCGTGTCTGCTCTCGAAGGCAGTCGCTAATGCTAACTTGCTTAAGCTCACCGAAGTTGCAGGTTACACAGAGAACGGTCAGCATTATCCGTTGTTCTTGCTTGTGCTTCAGCAATTGCACAAATCGATGGGTCGCGATGCCCTCGAGGAAATGTTCAGAGCAAGTAAAATTGATCTAATGAACAGTCTACCAGAAGCCGATCGCAACAAGAATCGTCTCGCCGAAATTCTTGACGATCGTAATTTGGCATTCTTGTATCCGCTGCTCAAAGTGCAGGCGGAGATGTTGAAACAATTGCAAGCCGAGCCCAACCCCCAGGCGTTCTTCAAGTGGATCAAGACAACAGTTGATGCGAAATACTACAAGGATCCGGGCTTTGTTACAGCTCTCATGACGGTTATTTTGAAATATATCACAGAGGTAAGAGTGAAAGGGGGGAAATGGATATTGAGAGTGTGGACTAATTTGTGTATTTGTTCGTTTAGGAGACAACCCTTGCGGAAGGCACCGACATAAAGAAGAATCCCGAGAAACCGATGATTGAAAAAGAAGAGGCTCTATTACACAAATACTGCCAGATCTTAGAGACTTTCCTTAGCGGAAACATCGATCTACAATTAATTGCCCTCTATGCCTTGCAAGTCTTTTGTTTTAATGCGAATTTCCCAAAAGGTAAGTTTGGTTAGGTTTGATGACGATGAGGAAATCTTTCCCAAGTCAACGACATGTGCTTATGCTCAACTGTGTTTTTTTTTTGTTTACTTGAAGGTATGCTATGCCGTTGGTTCAAAAATCTGTACGAAGCCAACGTTATAGAGGAAGAAGCGTTCTTCTTGTGGAAGGAAGAGATCTCAGACAAGTATCCGGGCAAGGGAACCGCACTGTTCCAGGTGAACAACTGGCTAACATGGTTGGAAGAAGCCGAATCCGAAGATGAGGAAGATTAAGAAACATAACAAATTCTATAACTAATATCAATTATATTGGATTAACTTCGATTTAAAACAAAAAGCAAGCAAAAAATAACAAAAAAAAAAAAACATATACACCAACAAACACAATTAAAATTCAACAAAATCTTAAATTCAAAATCAAACGATTTTTTTTATATATAAAAATACAACAAAAAAAAGTATAAAAGTGCAAGACAAAAAATAAATAAAAAAAATGATATATGATGTATTAAATTCGAAAGTCGAGCGAGAGAACATATTCAATTCAGTTTATTTTACACCTAAATTCATTTATTTTCTATTTATTCCCTTGATCCACGCGAGGAGGAGAAGCTTATTTAACCCCACATTTGTTTTTAATCACTCTTGTGTTTGATCTTTTGTTCTATATTTTATATTCATTTATGTGCAAGCAAACAGTCTTTCGTTTGACATCGTCAGAAGTTCTGTTTATTTTCTTGTTAACTTGTGTCTTGCAGGACACGTCAAATAATCATGTACTCTCCACGTGGGGGAAAAAATAATTAAACAATTAAAGAAAAAAAACTTATATCTTGATGAATAAATGAGAGGAGAATGTTAATTGATGTGAGAACTTATAATAATCATATACAAACAATATGCATTATCTTGTAGGATTTTTCGTTTATTTCTCTGTCTTTTCCTTCTTTGGTTTCCAATTGAGAGAGGAAGAAGCACAACCAACACACACTTCAGAACTCTACACAAGTGCATGCTGTACGACACTTGATCCAAATCAATTTTTCATGTTTAGAACATACACAGTTATAGAGTAGAGATACGAAAGTTAATCTTATTTGATTTTTCTTTCCGAAAAGACAGCAAAACATAACCTACATTAGAAACTTTTCAAAATTAATACAGAAACTAACAGATGAATTTGCAGATTATAGTGAAATCGAATATAAACAAACATTTATTTGAATACAATAGATATATTACAAGAATTGAAAATCTGGGGAATAAATGAAAACTTCAAAAAACAACTATTTGTCTTTTGTATTGCCAGAGGGGGGATTGCAGTTAAAAATGGGATCATGGGAGGATAATCCCCGATGTTCTGCATTTCGAGTGAAATGAATGCTGGAACATGGGTGAATGGAACTGTTCATTCGGGAGACATTTGCGCGAGAATGCACTTGATCTGTCCTTGTTTTTGAATCGAAAAAGCATTAACCTGGGAGGGGACTGTTTTCTGGATAAGAAGTCCTTTTGGTTTCCTCTTCGTTCACCTTGCTTTGAATTTTGAGGTCTAACACATTTCGCCTTAATAATTGCTTCGTGGCGTAGTGGGTAGGTGCGTCGACTCCTACGCTCGAGGTCGTCAGTTCGAATCTCGAAAAAAACATCAAACATTTTTTCACGGCTCCACCTCTTTCGAGTCACTGACAATGCTCAAAGAGTATAACTGTCTAGAAAAAAGCTTCTCAATCTCGCCGTTCGGAGTCGGCATTAAAACTGTAGGTCCCCTCCGCTCGTGAGAGAACAATAGCACGCACAACACGAGTGGTTGCTGAGAAGCTAGGCCCAGGTCCACCTCGGACTGTAGCGCCGCCATTATTATACTATATAATTGCTCCAATAGCTCCTGCCAAGGTTCACCTGTGCAGTCTTCCACTACCACGGAAAGTAGACGCACAGATGGACCATGATAAAGATGGTCCCGTTGCTCCGTCTCGAGGTCGATAAAGCCTTCATCGAGACCTTTGATGTCAAAAATTGGTTTAATCAAGGCGACGCAGTCATGCGACTTTTTTTTAAATCATTCTCGATCTTCCGTAACTCAAACGTCAACACCAGTGGCACGAACTTCCACGAATCTGTGCACCTGCTAGCATATTCCGACACATCGTTGGAAGGACACAACGGAACCAAGATACTTGTGATAAGACCTTGATAGTCCCAATCCTGCGCAGAAGCATAGACACTAACCAGACCAGACGAGGAAACTTTTGATCGTTTCGAGAGGAGGGCCCTTATGTCTGGGTCGACACCAACGCTCCAGACCGGAAAGTCTTCGATTCCAACCCCGAGGGACAATGCGATAAAGGACGAGCACGCTTTCGGCTGCAAACAGACCTCAATCAGCTGAACGTGCGTAGCTGGAAGCAACTAGCACAAGATCGTGCTGGATGTAGAGGAATGTTGACTGAGGACCAGGTCCAAACCGACCTGTAGCGCTAGCTGAAGAAGGCACTAGGTCTTACACAAAAGCGGATACCCATCACAATGCATGACAGGACAAGGGTATCGGATATTTGAGCATCTAAGGCACTCTCTTCAGTTCTGCAAGAACGACTGATCGGCTAAGCCATCACCCGGTTTGCTTCATCTCATCTCATCTCATTTTCAGTGGCCCGCATGTTCCACTAAAGGGGTCGCGGGAGCAATGCATGCACGAGAGATCTTCAGGGTACTCGATCCTCCGCCATCGACTCTAACTCATTAGGAGCTATGCATTGCGGACTTGGTCTTACCATCTCGTCATGGGTTTGCCAAGTGGTCGCCTACCTGATGGAATCGCATTCAAGGAACGCCTCGGAAGTCGTGAGAATTTCATCTTAAGCTTCATCTCAAGCAAAGGGTATAGGACAGTTGAAAACAACCGTCCAGTCCCACCCACACTCTCAACCTCTCTTCAAAGGAAACTTCTTAACCAGCACTCTCTCCAGATTTGATTGGGCGGCACACCGTCTAAATCATCCGTTCCTTCCCGTGCCACTGGATCCTGCCACTCGCGTCTACCAAACTGCCTACAACAGCTTAGGCTCAAGCAGAATCACGAGAGAATCCAGAAACTTAAACGACTGTGTGGGCTGATGATGAATAAGACTCTCTTCTTCTTCGATGACGCAACATTTTCCAGTGGACCACAACCAACAAGCACGGTCCACCCAAAAACTTCAATTCAGTCCACCTTCCATCCTCATCTCCGACCATTCCCCAAAACACTTTCAAAAGCCATACTCAAAGATTCAAACAGCAACAGTGAATTTATTAAACACGCAACAACAAGATCAACAAAAGAAAACTAACGGGTATTCGTCTACGACTTTGAATTTTCTCCCTCCGTCAGCTCAGCTGCCTCCGCATCCTCTGAAAAGCAGACATTTTAAGAAAACCAATCGCAAGTGATTGTCTCTAACGTTCACCTACGCTTGTTGCCCGGAATGCGACGTAGCCTCTCCTGCTTCACTGCCGCGTAGTACTCCGCTTCAGCTTGTTCACACGCATCTGCAAAAAGCCAAGCAAAAGTCACTCAATCTCAACACCAACTTTGATTTCAACTCCCACTTTTGAATGGCTGCACATTGACCTTGCCGTTGAGCATCGTAAGGTCGCCCTGCTCCGGACCGTGTGCTACTTTAACCTTGAGCTTGATTTCCCTTGACTTCGCCTCGAGAATTTTCTCACGACGATTTTCCCGTTCGAACATCTAAAGAGTCACAATGAGTCATTTGACATCTGTTCATGGTGAACCACCACTTACCGCGGTTAGCAAGGGCTTGTCGTTCTTCGACGAGTGTTGCATGTTCTCCGACACCTCGATCAGGAACGTTGCACCCTTCTGACTTCCACAGCTCACGAATTTTCCGTTCTCATTGGTGCGGAGGCAGAGGAGGGGCTCGTCGCAGACCTTCACAGTGAGGACTGGTTCGTTCTGCTGCTGCAACAGGTCCCAGGCGTCCAAAACACCATCCATGCGGGTCACAAAGAACTGAGATACTCTACAGGAAAGAAAACTCTCTTTAGTGCTTCAAATCATGATCTGGATCACGAACTTGGTGTAGCTCCACGCTCCATCTGTCAGCATCGCCGAACTGCTCTTCGTCCAGATGATTGAACTCTCCCGGCAGTCCTCTGACCAAATCCTTGCCGTCCAGTCCCCCACGGTCAGGAAATTCTTCACAAACGCCGGGTTCCGTGTGATGGCAAAGACAGGACCAAGGTGACACATCATCTGGCACGGAGAGAAAACCTTAAATCTTGCAAAAGAGAGAGAGAGAGACAGACAGACAAACCCTGATTTGAATTTTCTCAGTTGGCGTCTTCCCCTTTCGGTTGCAACAGAAAAGCATTCCCATTTCGGTGCCGCACATGAACCTCGTTGGAATGGTGGTCTCATACTCAAGCACTGATACTCCATAGGACCGTGCCAAGTCCTGCTCATCGGTTCTGACCGGATCCATGAGTAACTTATCCAGTGGCTCGTTCAACTTCCTCGTATCCCACCACAGCACCTGGCCATCGGAGGCTCCTGAAAAGAATTCCGTGCCACTCTTCGAGTTGTTCCAAAGAACCGAGTTGACTGGATCTCGGTGGCAAACTTCCCGTTCGCTTATCATCACTGGATACCGACCATGACGCGTATCCCAGGCGGCCACTTGACCATTGTACATCCCACTCACCAGACTGGTCGGATCTTTTTGATTGTACTCCAGACAGACACAGGGAACCTTCGGCTCCAGTGTCACGAGTGGTTCGTTTGGGTTCTCGATCTCCCAAATGTACGAATTAGTCAGCTGGCCCGATTTGTCCCCTTGGAACCTCATGTCGCAGTGACTGGCTGCCAATCGTGTACCGCCATCAGGAGACCACGACAAGTGAGTGACTGGAACTTTGACTGTGTTCGGATCTCTGTAGACATTAACAGTTCGCGACCGACATGGCTCAGGCAATGGAGCTGGATCCAAGCCTTCGAAGTAGTTCTCGTAAATGTTGACCGCATTGTTCTGGTGGATGTAGTGTTCCATGGGTTTGGTCAAGTTCATCACCTGAGTTATGTAGTTCTCATCCTTTTCGATTTTCCGCTTGTACCTGCAACAACCAAATGGAGGGAGGCTTGAGGCAGACAGGACTGAAGTCTCTCACCTGACTGTTTGCTCTGGATCCTGCATGTTGATGTCCTTTGGCCAGCCACCTTCATTGTGCGTGATGCCGCAGTGCTTGTATGTGGCTCTCTCGGTGTTTGCCACACTTGCTGACATTTGCCTTGTGAATTGGGTCATCCGATCGACTGGATTCCGCAGGACAAAATCACGACCCAATTCTCGATTGGATGCTTCAGTGAAGAGCACTTCATCTTTGTCTTGAAAGCAGTGCTGTTGACCAAAGTTTCGACGTTCTTTTTTGTAAACGTATTCCATGGTTGGAATGCGAACAAGTTCAAGTTTAGAATTGAAAAATTTGCTCTCGGTTGTTATTGAAACTGTTAATCGATGGAGTGGTGGATTTGCCTTAGTTACCAGGCTGGTTGGTCATCTTCTCACGTCAATTTGTCCTCGTAATCCATTGAAAGATGAAGATGAAGCCAATCTTGCACATCCTTGAAAATGGATGAAATGTGTTGAAATAAAAAAGAAAATTGCAATAACGACACTTTTTTCCAGAGTGAAACGGTTTTCAAAGAAATGGTGTCGTGCGGAAGTTTACCACAGGCAATCAACATTATTTCCGGCACATATTTGAAAGGGTTCGTGTATTCAATATGACATTTGTAAGGGTTTGTGACTGCAGTTTTATAGTTTTCCACCATTGACATTTCACCATTTTGTTATAATTAATGAAGAAGCGAGCTTGATGGATGCAATTTTATGGTTTATGTTCAAAAAATTGTTTGGAATGATTCAAAGTCGGTTTTATGCTGAAAATAACTGATGAAATGTTGAATAATATTCTCTCTAAATTTAATAAGCTTCGAAATAAGTGTTATATACTTTGACGAATAGTACAGTTCATATGAACATTTTTAGCAAAGTTGAATAAGTGGCAATGCCATTCTCAAACTGTATGCAACTTCACAATTAAACAAAAATCTGTCAGATAATTTTAGTAATTTATTAACCTATTTCCACTAATTACACGTTTTACCCGAGCAATATTACTCACGCGGAGACAATAAACTGTGCTAAATAAGTAATCAATTAATTTCTGCCAAAATCAAGTAAAAACAATTGAGAAAAGATCAAATTCAAGCATCTGTGTCAAATTTGCCTACGTGACTCGATGTGAATCCCCTATGGAAGAATTTTCCTGTCAATCGTGCATCCATTCACCCCACTGCTGCGCATCTACCAGAAAGCAAAACTCATTTGCAAGCGACCAAGTGCAAGAGACAACTTGGTCAGTTGCTTTGTGAAAGTCGTTTGTTGTGTTTCGTTGTGATATAGAGTTCTCTTTGTTCGCATTAAAAAATTAGAAAAAAACCTTGAATATTTGTTTGTTGCTGAATTAAATTGAAAAGCGATATGCTTGAGGTAACACCGCTTCCTACACCCGTTCAGTCAGGGGTGGTTGTTGTTCGGGCCAAGCCAAAGAAAGTATTTAAACCCAAGGCGAAGATAAATCGAATACCACAGGAGCTGTTAGATGACCGTGTCCTACAGAAGGCCATCGAACGTCTCCCGTCGAATTATAATTTCGAAATTTACAAGACTATATGGAGAGCCAGAGAGCTGAAGGCGAAGAGGATCGCATTGCAAATGCCCGAAGGACTGCTAATGTATTCCATCGTAATTAGTGAGATCCTGGAGCGTTTCACCACAGCAGACACCGTCATCATGGGTGATGTAACGTATGGAGCGTGTTGTGTGGATGACTACACCGCAAAGGCGTTGGGCGCAGACTTCCTTGTACACTACGGACACAGTTGCCTGATCCCCGTGGACCAAACGACGGGCATAAAGGTTCTATACGTATTCGTGGACATCAAAATCGATCCGTTGCACTTTTTGGACTCGGTTAAGCTGAATTTCAAGCCAGAGGATGGCCAAATAGCTTTGGTGAGTACGATTCAATTTGTCACCACGCTGCAGGCTGCATCAAGCGACTTAAAGGAGAAGGGATACGATGTGATTGTTCCTCAAGCCAAGCCATTGAGCCCCGGCGAGATCCTGGGGTGCACATCACCTCAACTGCCAGAGACTGCAAAGATTTTGATTTACTTAGGCGATGGGCGGTTCCATCTGGAGTCGGCCATGATCGCCAACCCACGACTAAAGGCGTACAAGTACGATCCATATGAGAAGAAGTTCACCCTCGAGGAGTACGACCACAGATCCATGCAGAGTATCCGGTGGGAGCACATCAAAGAAGCTAAAAGGGCAAAGAAAATCGGTATTATCCTCGGCACATTGGGCCGACAGGGAAGCAGTCGTGTTCTGCGGTTCCTCGAGAGGCGTCTGCACGCAAAGGGCTACGCTACAGCTGTGATTCTTTTGTCCGAGATCTTTCCCCAAAAACTGTCCCTCTTTGGGGAGGACATCGATGCGTTTGTTCAAATTGCTTGCCCGCGTTTGTCCATCGATTGGGGTAGTGCCTTCCCGAAACCACTCCTTAATCCCTACGAGCTGTCCGTCGTTCTGGGCGACGTCGAGTGGACACCGAACAATCTCGAGCCGAACAACGCATATCCCATGGACTTCTACGCATCCGGCAGTCTCGGACCGTGGACACCGAACTTCAAGCCACCGGCACTGGGTGAGTGTGAGAACAAGCCGTCTGCCAAATGTTGCGGTCGGTGTACCCGCGGAGAGTTGGAGAAGGAGACCCTTGCCGCCGAAGATCTGCTCGACTTCAAGAAGGGATAAAGCGCTTGCCTGCGGTTGCGGTTACACAGATGGCAGCGTGTAATAAGTACAAGTAGCTCTTAGTTTTATTTGCTTTCTATTTTACTGAAAGTTTTTAAGAAGACTATGTAAATAAATGTTTTGTATGTAATTCTGCATATATTATGTGAAGAACTAGCAATAAATGAACAAGTTGATTGAGTTATTTTCTGCGTTTGATTTTGTTTTTCATTCACCTTCTCGCCCTGACAAAGACAACTTGGCCGTCGATCTATTTTTGTTACGATTTCTGTGTTTTGCTTCCGTTGCTTTTCGCCGTTCATTCACACGAGCTACATGTGTTCATAATCAGACGGTCGGTGGTATCAAATGTGTGACGCAGGTGTCGGGTATCTCAGATGGCACACGAGTGAAGAGATTGTGAAATCTTTGTTGGCGTTGCTAAATCGAAACTATTACGTTGTTCTGTCGCCCTCTTATGTGAAAGTCTGAACGCACCAATTGGCCTACGTGACTGGTGCCCGAGAAAACTTCTACCATCCCTTCGGATTGGTTTGTACAATGGGGTGGGTCGTTTTTTCATTTGTTGTTGCACCGGGCCCCTTCAATGGTCTCAGTCTGATAAACTGAACATGTCTGAATACCCAGTTTTCGTTGCATCAACAACTTGCCACCACCGGCAGTCTCTTCATCAAGCTGTGTATTGACTCAGCTACGCAGATTGTGGTGACGCATGTTTACAAGCGACGAAAAAAGGGGGCGCGTGTATCAGCTGGTTTGTTTTTGTTTCTTCTCTGTAAGCGATAATTAATTGAGTTTGTCAAATTCAACAGGTTTTTTTTGGGTTTTGGCTTGGCGAAGCAGGAAACAAATTTTAATGACTTCGGACGCCTCTTTATGAAATGACGCACTCGGGGTTTTTTTTGTGCGTTCGCAGTATCGGTGATAATTTGCTTACCGTCTGAATTAATGAGGAAATTTGGCTTTTGGGACTACCTTCGATTTTTGAGTGAATGACATCGATATTTCTAGGTTAGCTGATTTTATTGATGATTCAAAGCCGGTCAAAGATGAACATTAATCTTGGCCGTCCTTGGGGGTAGTTGGCGCAGGTAAAATGAAGTGGATTTCAGTCGTTCGGGAATGGGGAAGGCTTGTGAAGGTCCGGCCAGTAGTACGGGAATGTCGTTTGTTGAGTGGTAGCCGGGCTATTGCGCTACCTTCTTTTTTTTGTATAATTTGCGCTTGCAAAGGGATTGTGAATACCCTTAAGTGTCCGGGTTCAAGATCTGACGCCTAAAGAAAGTTAAAGATGCAAGTAGTATGCGTCGGATATCATTTTCGTTTTAATTCTTCATTAAAAATCGATGGTTTGGTCATGTGGCACGAATGTCCTCATCATCACGACTTCCGAGGCCTTAAGTGCGATTCCATCAGGTAGGCGACTGCTTGGCAGACCCAGGACGAGATGGTTGGACCAAGTCCAAAAACTCGCTTGGGCATAGTTCCTGACGAGTTAGAGTCGATGGAAGAGGATCGAGTGGCATGCATTGCCTCGTTTGCTCTCGTGCATGCATTGCCCCCGCGACCCCTTTAGTGGAACATGCCGGTCACTGAAAATGAGATAAAAACCGAACATTGTGCTTAGTTTGTCAGACCACTCCTGAATAAGAGGTTATGTTGCAATTTCAATGCAAATTGTTGTTGTTTGTCATGTGTCACAATGAATTGAAATCCATCGGCTTGGAGGAATGTTTATTTTGTTTTCACTTAATTCATCATTTTTTTGATTCAGTGGAAAGAAAATATGATCTTCCTTGATAAACACTTTCTGTGTTTATTTATGTAAACTCATATAACCATTCATACTTTCCGAACATGCTCATGAGGCGGTGACAATTTGAATTCAAAATACAAACCAATCAACAACAATTCTTATTTTTTCATTTTAGCACAACAGCATAAAATTGAACGGTGGGGAGGAGTATTTAAAACATATTCCCACATTCACAATTTTTTTTAAAAGAAACGAACAAATAAATAGGAAAAGGAAATCTGATCTACACATGTAAACGCGTAACGATTGATTCAATCGCATTTGTCAACAAAGAAAATAATTTCAAACTGTCATTAGACTGACAGACAGATTGCAACACAGAACTGTCAGTTTTTGTCAGTGAGCAAAGTGCAAAAGACGAACTGAAACTGAAATGAAATGATGGGAACCGCCAACCAACAGCTGCATTAGTTCATAAAACAATTTGCCGAAAACTTTTCCAAAAGTGCCCTGTCCATCCATCATTCCTATTGAGTGCATTTGTGATAAAATTTTCTAACACTTAGTGTTGATTTGCTTTTATAATAAATATTTTTATAAGAAGATAAATAAGACTTTTAAGATGCGACCCAATATGGACAAGGAACTGCTGCCTATGAAAGCGCATTATTTCCTCTTCAATGCGGGTGAGTTGGACTGTGGGAAATTATGATTGAAAGTGAATAAAATTGATTGGGGTTTTGTGCCTCTTTGCTTGGTTGTTATAGGAACCGCACCAGTTGTGCCTTTTATGCCAACGCTTGCCAGACAATTGGGATTCTCCACAGTTGTCGTTGGAACGATGTACACTATTTTACCAATTGTTGGTATGCTAGCAAAGCCACTTTTTGGATTCATTGCTGATAGGTAAGAATTGCTTGATAAGACAAGATTATGTTGACCAAGAAAAGCCACAAATACAAATGTCATGTGAGGTAGACCTTAAAGAGCAGTCGATCGACAAGTCAAGCTGATCATACCATACCCGATGAATTAGGTAAATAGCTGATGTCGTGTAGATATCACAATTAAGTGTTAATTATCAGTTTAATTATATTAATTGTTTAAAGGCTGCTAATGCCTGGATACCGAACGGAGTAATCTGGTATCACGTAGGAGATAACACACTATCTTGGCAAACATGTGCTCGAATGAGTCTTACAAGCCAAGCTCTGGGTATCATAAAAGTGGAAAGGCCGTATGAAAAAAACTCATGCAATCAGCACTTTCTTTTAGATATGCTTATCATTCATTCGATTCAACGTACATTCCTCTTGCATTGCAGAGCTTCCTCTGCCGAGCAGACATTTTGATGACTATCGCGTTTTGCATTACACATGAGACAAAGAGGCTTTTCTCTTGATCAGCATAGTTCTTGAACCTTGTGTTTCCAACTAATGTCATGGCGTTTCTTTAGGTTTCAAAGACATCGAGTTCTGTTTCTCGCTTCTCAGCTACTGACAGCGATCTCGTTCTTTTGCATCATGTTCATCCCCGCAATCCCACAGCCAGCACCAGTGGTCGAACTGCATTGCAATGACGGTGTGTCCGTCTTGAGGCACTGTGGTCAGTTAGACACATGTGTGCATACAAATCTGGACAGCCACTATGGCAGTGCGCTACTCTCATGCAAACTACACTGTCAAGCAGAGCCATGGATGTGGGACGTCATTTGCAACGACTGGCTGAACACCACAGATTGTCCAAAGACGAACCAATTCTTCGACATAACAGTCGCCACAAATATGAGCGATTTAGTGCAGGTGGGACAATGCCTTTTCTTCAAAGTAGAGCACGATCGTGGTGAACTGAATGGACAAAACGCGACTCTGAATTGCCTGAAGGATCCGAAGTTCTTCAACACAACTTGTGAGTTGGATTGTGGCGAGGAGTACCTGCAGAGTCAGCTGTCAGAAAGTCCGGTGATTAACAACAATGATGCGATGGGTCTGTACCAGTTCTGGCTGTTCTTCATGTTGCTTGTGACAAGTTGGATTGGAATGGCAGTGGTGGTCAGCATCGGTGATGCCATCTGCTTTGCGATTCTTGGGGAACGACATCATTTGTACGGAAAGCAGCGGCTGTGGGGGGCTGTGGGATGGGGAGTCTTTGCTATTCTCTCGGGAATCCTGGTTGACAATCTATCGGGAAATGGTGTGAACAAGGACTATACGATCGTGTTTTGGATGACAGCGATAATCATCGGTTTCGATATATTCGCTTCGACAAAGTTGAAGGTAAGTTGTGTGCGAGGAATTAAACAGAAATCAGAAAGATCTCCTGTCATTACAGCACACGCAGACGAATCTCTCGCAGAATATATTCCGTGATGTGGGACAACTGTTTCTTTCCCTTCGTGTTGTGATATTCTTCGTTTGGTGTATTCTTATTGGACTGTGCACAGCACTCGTGTGGAACTTTTTGTTTTGGTATCTGGAAGATCTGAGTGCAAAAATGGCCGGATGTGAGGGCAATTCCATGAAAACCCTAGAAGGTCTTGTCATGGGTGTGCAGTGCTTCGGAGGAGAGTTGCCGTTCTTTTTCCTTTCTGGATGGATTTTGAAGAAAATTGGTCATGTGAATGCAATGAGCCTGGTTCTCCTCGGATTTGGCGTGCGTTTTGTGCTGTACTCGTTCTTGGAGAATCCGTGGTATGTTCTCCCGATTGAGTTTCTGAACGGAGTGACATTTGGAATGTTCTATTCGACAATGGCGTCATACGCCAGCATACTTGCTCCACCTGGTTCGGAGGCAACCTTACAAGTGAGTTGAAGTGTTTTGATTGTTTGCCTATGAATCTGTCATGGTACATCTTGTGTGTGTTGCAGGGTCTGGTTGGAGCTATATTTGAGGGAGTCGGTGTATCCTTGGGCAGCTTTATTGGCGGAATTATGTTCAAGGCGATTGGCGGTTCGTCGACATTCCTCACATTCGGTTTGTCAGCGTTAGCCGCGTTTGTTATACACGCAGTTGTACAATGGCTTTTGCCCAAGTATAGCAAAGAAAGTGGTAAGCATTGTGAGGGAGAGACTAAAACAAATGAAAATCAAAGGGTGAAGGACAATAAGGAGGTGGTGGACGGGAACGATGACAAATTTAAAAACGGTTTAGGTGTTGTAAACATGGATCCCGATCACTTCACAGAGATCGATTTGAATTCATAGACAGTGCCAAGGGTCATTTCACACCATAGACTACGCTAGATATAAGTGATGTTCATACTTTAGTTTCTTTTCTTTCTTTTGACTGGCATCCTTTTTACTTTGAAATTCATTTATGAGCAATGGGTAGTGGTTTTATCAAAATAAAACAGAAATGCGAAACATTCTTGTGACAAATTAATCTCTTCAAACGCTGCCATGAATCTCATAAACATTTCCCAAATGCAACCCAGATAAGGACATATTGACGAAGAGGAAGAGAGAATTTCTTTTGTTAGTGTGTCAGCGCACTCCTCTGATACTCTTTTTTTTTTCGAATGTAGTTTAGTGATTGTCTACACGTTTTGTAGAGTAAATTGTTTTATTAGAAAGATAAGGAAGTCGAATGTAAATTTTAAGCTAAGATTACGGCACAAAATGAAGCATTGTTTCCAGACCATCATCCATTGAAAGTAAACGTGCATGCAGTCGTAATCGTACGAACGAGAACACTTTCGTTGCTTGGCGTGTGCGCTTTTATGATAGAATTGCATGTTTATTCAGTGTCTGGTTGCGATGGGTTCATCTACGGTATTATTACAGTTATTTTAGTTGTCAAGTGAATGCAGTTCACGTGTTTGTTTCAACTTTGGAGTTGTCATATTTATTTATTTATATTTTTGAGTTAATTTATTGCAACGGCGATTGTTTTGAGTGATTTTGTTCTTAGAACAGTCTTTAGGATATGCGGATTTATCACCCACCGATTATTTCAAATCCAATCCGTACTTCTTCTTCTTCTTAGGGCGCTACAGCCCGAGGTGGACCTGGGCCTCACCCAACATGCCTCCCCAGCCAGCGCGATCTCTGACGAAGAGATGAAGAAATCAATGCAGGAGCAGCAGATGTGTTTGAATCGGCATGTCTAAGTGGTTTGAAAATACTTATTTGATCCTCTTTTCATTTGCCAGCACGATCTCTCGCCAGCTGTCTCCAGTTTCGCAAACCAAGCCGGCCGAGGTCCCCCTCGACTTTGTGCGCCACCTTGTACGTGGACGTCCTCTGTTGCGTTGTTCCACAGGCTCAGAGTCGAAGACTCTTCGGGCCGGAGCTAAGTTGTCCATACGTTCTACACGGAATAGCACTTCTTATGCGTTGGATCCGTAGACGCCTGGCTAGACTCATGTCGCTGAACAGCCCATATAGTTCGTGGTTAAACCTTCTCCTCCAAATGCCATCAACGCATACAGGACCAAAGATCGCGCGCAGAACTTTTCTCTCGGAAAGATCAAGAGACTTCATCCGCTTGGGATATTGTCCATGTCTCTGCGCCGTGAAGGTAGACCTAAACGACGAACGTGCTTGCTTGTTCGCGTTATCCCCTACACGGCGAACACATTTGGCAAACATTCATTTCGTGTTGCTTCTCCAAACCGTCAACATGTGTGATAGGGAAGCACAAGTGGTGAATTCCTCGATAAAATCGTGGCTGACTGTTGATATTGTGCTTAATTCGCGATATGCACTAGGCGACGTTCACAGCAAAAAGGAGGTTTGCTCGCGAACATGGCCCTACACGGCGAACAGCAAAGCCAACGAACACGACAAAATCGAAATTTTTCGCCAATAGCGAACGTCTCCCGAACCAGCCCATACACGACGAAAAGGCGGCGAGCACGAGCAAGTTCGGCAAGTACGAGCAAGTTCGGCAAGCACGAGCATGTTCGTCGTTTAGGGCTACCTTAAAGCAGGACTGGGATGATCAAGGTCTTATACAGAGTCAACTTGGCCTTCCGAGAGAGCCCAAAAAACAGCGGTTGGCAAGAGTTATTCTGCGTTTCGTCCCTAATCTGTACTTACGTACTTCAAAATGAATCATTCGCTTAGAGGATTTTCGCTTACAAAAAAAGTGAGGTTAGCATAGCTAGTTGTTCTTTCAATTTTGACAGATAAATACGCATTTAATTCAAAGAATACCTACCCTGCCTGGAGCTTGCCAATGTCCTGTACAAACATACTTACTTAACAAACGCACACCAGTCAAAAAAAATCAGTCACTCCCATTGCCACCCCGAAATCATCTCAATACTCACTTCATATTTAATAAGTTCTTTCGTTTGTTAATCAATTGAGTTTACCTCTTTTATACATGAATCGAATAAAAATTGAATAAAAAATTCTAGTAAAAATCGTCTTGTGCCGTCTATAATTTGTATGTTCACATAATTTTCCCCTCTGCCTGGTTTTACTAAAAATGTTCAATCAAATTAATTCTCTTCCAGCATCAGCAAAGTATTTAGCCCCAAATGACGCAATGCATATGCTTGACGAACAGGAGTACATAATTGTGTCGTAGAACATGTTTTACACTTTGTAGCTAACACCTATGATCTGGTAAATGTGTGTATTAGAGAGGAGAATTAAATGCAAAACTCTGCATGGTTTAAATTAAGCTTTACTTTTTAGTTTAAGAATAAAACGATTGTGTACCGAGACAAAACAACAAATCAGCAGTCGATAATTGTAAGTTTTATGTTTATTGTGAGTAGACTAAGTGCATGGTTTAAGTTTCGTTCTTGCGCGTTCAATGTTCAGTCAGTAAGATGAAAAAGTGAAGAAAGTATTTTTTGTTTTTATTGAGTTGTTAAGTAATACCAAAGTTATATAATTTCGATGAATATTTACACAAATAAATTTTGATTCATTGTACTCGTCTGCGGTTGCGGATCGATTGTAAATTATATGGAGAATAAAATGAAGATACAAATATTACCTAGACGTTTGCGATCTCTACTGTTTGTTGTCGGATGTTGGTGTTTTTTGTGTCGATGTGTTTTGATTTCGTTTGCCAATGAGTGCTTCCTCTTGCTGTTGCTTTTGCATTTTACGTGTAAATTCCTTTTGTTTGCATGTTTGAATGTTATTTGCTCTTTTCTGAAACAAAAGAAAGAATGAACCTTGCTGTTGTTACTGAGTTACTGTCAAGCTCTGAATTGGACCGGAAAGATAAAAGGCTGTAAATGCGTCAACAGGTGTGATCTCAAAATGCTCAAAGTAAATACATGTGCAATCCCAAGGTATGTTTCTGTGATATTTCGAAATCTCTTCGCTTCCGAATGGATTTAAGAAAAGATAAAGGAATGAGAGTGAGTTAAAGTCAAGTTTGATTAAAAATTTCTTTAAATAGCCACCAATTACGAAATTTTTACTTGCCACTACGTTGACAGAATGCGATTGGAAATCAAGGCGAAATTTTATAAAATACAAGGGCAAACAACGAGGAAAGTTTAGTTTAAGTAGATGGATGCCCTTGCTGACATAAAGACATGTCAACGGCTCAACGTCCTGCACTTGCGGTTAGGAGGAAGGAAACCCTAGAAAGATTCTTCTTTTCGGAGCTGGATGATCTAGGGAAAATAGGGAACATTTTTTGTTCACATGATGAGACCACCATGAGTCTATTGTGAACAAAAAAAATTTAAAACCGTGGAAGACCTAAAATTTCAGTGTATCGACGGCTAAGTTAAACCACCCATATAGATATGTATCTCGGGAATTTGCTAAGCTCTATTTCCCCTAGATCATCCAGCTCCGAAAAGAAGAATCTTTCTAGGGTTTCCTTCCTCCTAACCGCAAGTGCAGGACAATCACACAGTTGGTGGCGAATAGATTCTATTTCTTCTTTCTCTCTACAGCTTCTACAAAAGTCGTTATGGGGTATTCTCAGTCGTGCTGCATGATTTCCTATCCTCAAGTCTGAAGGACCGATTTGTATTTCGAGACTCACAGTAGACCCCAGCACCAGTACCAACATCCATCTTGGATCCATCGGTATAGATGACAAGTTCTTTTTCGGCACAGACATTCCCCGTATCCCATTCTTCTCTGCTGATAGATAGAGAATCTCCGCTCACAGTTCAAATGTGCTATGATATAGTCCGTTTCCGGCCGGTGTCTCGATATATTCCATCTGTCTAGAATTGAGGCATGATCATAGGGCTTGGCTATCCATAGGCCAGATTCCCTTAGTCTTATTGCAGTCCTAGCTGCCAAGGTGCTGCAGGAGATATCAATTTGTTGCTGGTGTTGATCTCATCGATCCTGCCACCGCCAGACAGCTTGCCCTTTGAATCTTTGTTAACGAGGAAAAGAAACTAATTTTTCGTTTATGAACAAAGAAACCCGAAAATCTTTGCTTCCACAAGAAACCGAAAAACTACGCAACGAAATGCCACGAATTCACTTGTTTCGACACTTTCGTCGACTGTGTGTAATGTACTGCTGTCGCTGAATACCATACAACGCGATAAAATCACAGAACAAATCACATTCCTTTGAAAATCCAAGGTTCTGATAGGCTATCTGTCTTTTATCAGACTCCTAAACCAAAGATTGCCTCTGATAGCATAGAAAAGTGTGTGATTATGTCTGTCTGATTCTTACAAATCTCCACGTGAACGACAAATTCGTTGCTGGCTATCTGTCTTTAATCAGACTCCTAAACTAAAGACTGCCTCTAGTAGCACAAAAAAGTGTGTGTCTGTCTGATTCTTACAAAGCTCCACGTGAACAGCAAATTCGATGCTGGCTGTCTGTCTTTAATCAGACTCCCAAACCGAAGATTGCCTCCAGTAGCACAAAAAAGTGTGTCTATCTGAGTCTTGCAAATGTCCACGTGAACAACACGCTCTGTTCTACATTTCAACTCGTTGCTGGCATTCTTTCTTGTCGAACGTTTTTGAAACACCACACTCGAGCACTCAGACTCAAAAACTGGTCCGTTGCTGTTATAGTTCTTACCTTAAGTACTTTAGTCCTCTGATAAATCGATTGCATTTGTTTCTTGATTTTGTTTAATTTTTCCCTGTACACCTTGACACTGTTCATCTTGAGATGCAAACAAAATAGAAAACGAAAATCAAAAGAGAACATGATAAAATAATCGTAAGCAACGCATACCATTTCTTGCAAGGCAGCTATCTCAGCGTTGTCATATTTGTACTTCTCCGTTGAGAGATCTATGTAGATTTTGTTCTGCTTTCCACTGCAAGAATGTAACACTGATTAATTCACAAATCATACAAATCCCATGAGATCTTACATCAGCTCTTTGAGGTGATTTCGAACCTTTATCAGAGGTGGTTCGTAGATCTGAAGCAATCCAGTTGCCATCTGGACACTGGCCAGTGATTCTGTACCATCGCTGGTTGATGTTGTGTTTGCATTGTCGCTGGAGTTTCCATTCTCAGACTGACTGTAAAACAAAACGTAAAAATGCCTTTATTGCTTGTAAATTGAGCTAAAAAAAGAAAGTTAATCTTCGACGACTACTATAAATCGACTGCTACATTGTTTCAAGCCTTTTATCACCTGTGATTGCTATCATTATCTAATCTAGACATCTTAACTACGCGATGGACAATTAACAGAACGAGACTTTGATTAAAAGCCGCAATAACAGAAATAAACTGAAATTACTCTTAGAAAATAAAAAAAGGCACTTTGTTGACAGTCAACAGCTGTTTCGCTTTGCTGACAGGTGAAATGAATCTCACCACACGAATGTATCAAGCCATCGCCTAGTTGTTGCGACGCATGTTGGGTTATGTTGCTGCGACCGTTGGTGGGGTTATGGTCTATTGAAAATTGTAAAACTATCAAAAGGGTTTCTTCCTGTCAGATACTTACAATTTTCTCTCAAGAATTTCTTCTCAAGGGTGCCTACTGTCAGATATTTACGCTTTCTGCTCAAGGACAAAGGACACTCGAGGGGGAAATCAATTTTTTTACTACATAAAAAACATCGAAGATATTTTATTTGTTAATACAGTTCTCCTAATCATACATATGGCTATAGTGCTCTTGATAAACTAAGATGTAGTTCTCCTTTTCGTGTTGACTCATTTGCGCTATTAGGTCATCTGTGATGCCATCGATTGGATAGGGACGCCCTCCGACATGAACAATTGGGGCATCGTCGTCTTCTGAATCGGAATTGATGTAATTGCTTTGGTTGATATTTGCTGAAACGGAATCAAAGAATCTTGTGACAACCATTCGAACAGAGATGAATGTGTTGTTTGGCTTACGAATCGCAGTAATTTCAATATCCTTCTCATCGTCACTGGAATCACTTGAATTTGCATTGCTCTTCAATCCCTTTAAATTAATATCACTTTTTCCAGGTTGCTTTTCGTGTTGCAACAAAACAGCCATAATGTCTTCATTCTCCTTCCTATTGCGTCCACCGCTGTTCGATGTTGTTCCAACTGTGGTTGGCTGACTCGAAGTCTGTGCAGCTTGATCAAGAATCGCATCGGAATTGTCGGTATGATCTACACTTATGATTGTGCTCTCAGACATCCAGACGGGACGTGCTTTTCGCTCAGCACTCACCTCTGGGGTGTCATCGCCACCGATGCTAATATCGACACGGGTGTCTTCAACAGCGAAACCTTGATTGCGAGTCGCCTCACCGGACCAGGCTTGTCCGTCAGGTCGCATGGATGTTTGCTTATTGATACCGCGTATAGTATCGATGTCCACCGGTTCGGGTTCTAAAATTTCTGGAGCCAATTTTATACCCTCGACTTCCCTCAGTAGATCATACAAAGGCTGCAACTGTTCATTGAACTTCGCCAACAGCAGACGGGAGTCCTTCTTTGGCATAGCAGACATGTCCTCCTCAACAGCGCTGTCACAGAAAGTGCAGCGGAACTCTTGTGACTCGAAATCGAACAGTTGATCGGCCTAGTTGGAAGATCACAATCAGGTTTTTGATCAATCTGAAGATTTGTTACTGAAATTTACCTCCAAATCAGTAAACGTTTTGTTGCAACTGGTGCATTTGAAGCTCGCTCGACTAGTCGCGTCTCGTTCCTCTGTCTCCATCCGCTTTCGCATTAGATCCAGTTTATATTTCACTACATTTACAAAGGTCTTATAGTTAATGAAGTAATAATTGACCTTCTGGGCTTTTCCATCAGGACCAGTCTCCATTTTTAGTCGGATTTGAATGAATTTGTCGTTTCTCAACGTGGATATCCGAGCTCGCATTTGCTTCTTTTCAAAGCGAAGCAGTTCTGCGATGTCATCCTCCTTCATGCCTAAAAAGAGATGGTTAGCCGAGCAATTATACGCTGATCGTTCAAGGCTTACATGGGTTTCGCACCAGCATATCTATAATTAATGCATCCTCAATGGAATAGAAACCTCTGACTACTAACCTAGCTAATTGCTTAAGACTACTTGGTACCTCGGTTACATATTTTGTTTCAGTTGTAGTGCTGGCCATGTTAAATGTCTGGAACAAAACAAAAGAAATGCTAATTAAAATCGTGTATTTCGTTTTGTTTGTAGCCACTTTTGAGCCACCCAGTGGGTATTGTCAACATTTCGTTGGCCCATTTCCCCACCACCAGCTTCTGCGCATTGCAACACGCGATACAGTACAGTCGATGTTGCTGGACACTCATACACATCGAAACTCCATCATTCACCACAGATACACGACGGCAAACAACAAATTTCAGTTCCGATACAACAGCGGTGGGTGAAATACGGAGAAAATGACTGCGACAACTCGATAGTGGCGGCAAGGCAGCTGTCAAATGTGAGAATTTCTTCGACTTACCTGGGCACTAGCAGCGTTGGATTTTGCAAATCAAAAAAATTTCCCCTGCGGTTTTCTTCGTTGAGGAATATTTGAGGAATCCTTGTGTAAATAGTTAAAATAATATAAGGATGTGATTCAGTGGGTTATGATGTAAAAAAGGAGAGGGTTTTTAGGATATAAATTGAGGTTTATGACGATGAAATTAAGGTTTTAGTGTTGAGCACAATTCGCGAGACGTTCCACGGAATGCGCCATCACAAAGACGAAAAAAAGCACAGGGTGTTACGAAGGTGATGTTATTGATTTACTTGTTGAGTCGTTATGCAGTGTTCACATCGTGAGTAAATGTAATTTTCTTTTTATAGAAAAGAAAATCAAAATCATCAATATTGATGATGAGATTTTCGGAGGGGGGATCCATGAATTTATTACGATATATTTCCAATAGATCTTGTCTTACTTTTTAAGGTTATCATGAGAAAGTGCAGAGAATGTTGTGCGGTTGAAATAAGAAAGAGGTGAATTTATGGAAACCAACATCAACGACTTTCAACCACCTCAGTGGCCAAACCAGGACTAGTTATGACTTATGCAGATGTTTTCTGATGTCTTCATTTGCTTATTTTTTGATTAGGATGTATTTGAAAGCACGTCCACACACTTCGATTTTTGCTATGAAAAAAATCATGGGCTAACCTATGGAATTTTGAAGCAATTTTAAAGACCTGTTTCTACACAGATTTTTCCGTTGTATGTGATTTGTTACATAAAGTCCCGTTTCTGTAAAGAAAAGCCATCAAATGTACTCAAAGTTCAATCCGTGTGCTCGTCGGAGTGATCGCAGGACACTGCCCCATCGGAACAATGCTCCGGAAATGGAATGCGGAATCCAGCAGAGATCGCCGGAGCTGCGGAGATGAGGAAGAGACCGAGATCTGCTTTGCCACAGCCCAGCTCGCCAGAATCGGCGCCTAGCTTCGCTGTTCCAAAGATTCTTCACAGAGACTGCGGACTTAGCGAATGCAGATGTATCGGATCTCCTAAAATTCATAAGAAGCACGGGGTGGTTTCAGCCATCACGTGACAGGATAGGTTAAAAGATTGTGTACTCCACAACTGAAGGGATTCAGAATGGGCCCCATGGCCTTCGAGGGGAAGTGATGCATTAACCATCACACTCCCCTTCTAAAACCTAACTTAACCTAACCTACTCAAAGCTAACTAAATGCTTACGAATATATGAAAGGTTTTGATGCGTCGTATGATTTTCAGATTTGTTGTCTAAAATGTTAGACCTGACTAAGAGAATATGAAGATAGTGACAACACAAAGGATCCAATAGGGATCTAAGTGAAGCAATGTCTTAACAGACAGTGGCTGTCACCCAAGCTTAAATAAGGAAGTTTGTCTAGCTCGGGGCAAACGTGAACTCCCTAAACGACATCACAGTGGAGATCCGACGTAGAATCGCTCTTGGCGACCGATGCTACTTCGGTTTGTCAAAACAACTGGACTCAAAACTCCTGACTCGAAAGACCAAATTCATGCTCTACAAAACTCTTATTCTGCCGGTCCTGCTATATGGAGCCGAAAGTAGGATACTAAGTAAAACAGCAGAGCGCTCGAACTCACGCCCCTTATAGTAAGAGTCTCATGCTCTACCGTGCAGCATGCTCTCCACAACATTTTGGTGGAGATCCGACGCAGAATCGCAGCTACTTCGGTTTGCCCCAACAACTTGGGTCAAAACTCTCGACTCGAATGTCCAAATTCATGCTCTAGAGTCTAGAAGACCCTAATCCTACCAGTCTTTTTATATGGCGCCGAAAGATGGAGACTAAGCAGAACTGCAGAGCTGATTCTTGGTGCCTTTGAAAGAAAAATTCTACGTCGGATATATGGTCCTGTCTGCGAGGAAGGCGAATGGAGAAGAAGACACAACTGTGAACTCTATGAGCTGTACCAGGATGTGGATGTAGTCCGGAAGGAAAAATCCGTTGACTGCAGTGGCTCGGCCACATCGAGCGCATGGACAACAACGCTCCAGCTAGGTTAGGTAGACGGGTGCCCTTGTTGACATGAAGAACATGTCAACGGCTCACTTAGACCACTATGAGTCTATTGTGCCCAACGCTCCAGCTAAGAGGCTCTTCGAATCCGAGCCTCCTGGTGGAGGAGGACCGAACCTTCGGTACAAAGACCAAGTCAAGATGGCTTGGTTTTGATGACTGGAAGCAGCGTGCCCAGGACCGTCAACGATGAAAAGCAGCGATATCTCAGGCTCTGCAGGTTAGATAAGGTTAAGGTGGCTGGAGTAAGCACTTAGACCAGTGTTGATCCATTGTGCTGCCACACGATTGACCTAAGTCAATCCAATTGAATATTTGCAGGAAACCATTTGGAGCCTAGGATGAAGCGTAATAGATTTCTTATGGCAACCTCCCTAAGTTCGCATAAGCTCTCAAAAAAGTAGGCCTCTAGATGATAGCGTCGAAGAGACGCCACGGCCGGACAGGAGTAGAGCAGTTGTGAAACGCTTTCCACTTCCTCCTCGTCTAGGCAGATTCTACAGAAATCATTAGCCGGAGCTCCTAGTCTACTGGTGTGATTTCCTATAAGGCAGTGTCCTGTAATGACACCTGCGATGTCCTATAAACAATATAGGTTAGATCAGACTTCTTCTGGTGGCGCTACAATCCGGAATAGATTTGGATCTAGGTTAGATCCCACAGCTTCACTAAAGAAAACATGCATATCTCCAAAAGACAATTTGCTTCATCTGTTCAATCAGTGAATTGTGCCTATTTTAACTGCATCTCAAGAAATTGCACTCATTTTAGGTTATTTATGTGTTTTGATGGATAAGATCGCGAATACAAGCTGCCAAGATGATATTTCTTCGTTCTGTTGTGGGAATTACTCACCGGGGCACGGTGAGAAACACGGCAGTGCGCGAGGAACTCAACGTTGAGCAGCTGCTTCTTCGTACGGAAAGGGCTGTACTTCGATGGTTTGGTCACGTAGCACGAATGTCCCCAGCATCACGAATTCCGAGGCGTGTCTTGAATGCGATTCCATCAGGTAGGCGACAGCTTGATAGACCCAGGACGAGATGATAGGACCAAGTTCAAAAACTCGCCTGGTTGCGCTTGGGCATAGTTCCTGATGAGTTAGAGTCGATGGCGGAGGATCGAGTGGCCTGGAGATCTTTCGTGCGTGCATTGCCCCCGCGAACCCTTTAGTGGAACATGCGGATCACTGAAAATTATGATGATGAATACAATTTTGTCGACAGCGTTCCTCGATAAAGGGGCAAGCTCTCAAATGAAATCCTGTCATTGACGTCTTCATTAAAAGCGAAAGGTCAACTGTCCTACATCTTATCTCCCCGCCGAGTCATCTTGATGCAATGCAAAATGGAACCTATTCTCATCTTCTCTTTGTTCTTGTTTACATATAACAGCAAAACTAGACTACGAAAAAATCGCACCTTTCATTCCCCCACACCCCCCCCCCCACAACCCTCATAAATTGCCTCACCCTTCTGCTGACGAAGTAAACATAAGTTTGATTCACTCCTGGCGCCTTACCTTCTGCGGTAGACAACATGGATTTTGTGTGTTCGTGTTTGAAATTTTCTGAATGGGAGCGCAGAGAGACGAAATTCCTTTGCTTCAACCCTTATTGCTTGGCGCAGGTGTTTGACATTTCGAAAAAGCTTCATCATGCGCACTCGCTCCTGCACCGTGGTGTTTCTCAAAGATCTCGAAAAGAGCTTTCCCATGCTATTTTCAAAAACACCTTCACTCGTATTTACTGCAGTATTGTTTCGAATGTTTCTCTGTTAACAACAAAATCCGTTTTCGCGAATCGGTATAAGACGGTTTTACTTGCTCCTTTCTTTTTTTTTTTCTTGCTTCTACTTGCACTTGCTTACTTTCAAGTGTGATCGGTGTTTGTGTCGTGGCAAGGGTGTTTTTTTAGCCTCCCATTCGCATAAAATTAAAACAAAAATATCGAGTCGATTTGAATTGTAGGTGAAAATGAAGTGAAAATGAAAAAAGAAAAGAAAAATTGCTGGGGGGGAAAACGAATGAAAAACATGAGAGCGTTGTTCGGAAAACATTAAACTCTTCAGTTCTTATTTCATTTTCTGTTAATTTGTTAAAAAAAATTGTTGAAAACTACACCAGCTCTTGAAATGAAAAAATGAAAAGAAACGAGGAACTACAATACAATGAAATGATTGCATGTGTGGCCATAATTACATGAATATATGTAGACATTATCCATGCTTAAAAACTGTCCCAATACCGTTGCATGAACGCTGGAGAGGGGTCTCTAAATAAGTACAACCCTGTCAAAAAATAGGAAAAAGCGAAATAAAGAAGAAAACGGAACCTTCGAAACAACCCCCAAATCCCCAATGTTGACGGTAAAGCTTTCCTCTGAAATGTTCCTTCTCGTTTTTGGACGGAAAAATCGATTTTTTCCTTTACCCAACTTGTTCTTGTTTCATTCGTGTACGTACGAGTGTTTGTGTGTGTGTGTGTTGGAGATTTTTTTATTATGTCTTATTCGCTATGACTACTACCACTGGCTTAAAGCGAAGGCAAGCTTATGAATCACAGGCTCGCTCCTTAGGTGTGAGAGAGGAAGCGCACCGTCATTGGTGAGGTGTGTGTTGGAGAAGCAAAACAGGATCATCTGGACATTTATTTAACTCTTACTTTGCCATGAATTATGTACAAAATGATTTTGTTTTGTTTGATGTAGGACATCGCAACTGACGTGTCTTCTTGGTGTCTTCGGCAATCCCTTCAACCTTCTGACCTGAGGGTTTCTCTTAAGTCAGTTGTGTTCACAGCAGAATCATTGCAAGTAATAGCAAATAATTGCTTGGAGATTGCGAATGAATGGTCGATGAGGTGGGAGATCCCAAGGTGGCTGTTTTTGTTTCACGCTACAGAGCGATACAGTTTTTCTTTTTTTTCCCGTTAAATCAATATTAATGGGTTTTGAAGGGCATTGAAAGGATTGGAAAGAGTACAGGGGCATTGACAGGATTGTTATAAAAACAAAAAGGATTGGATTTTGAAGAATTTATTGACAGTGGTTGGTAGGACATATTTCTAAGGTTAAGTGGAATGAAGGTTAATCAGTTTCAGGAATCTTTAGAGAGCCTGATGATTTTAACGATTCGCTTCTATTTGTGGGTGACAGTTCAAGGTGTCATATTGAATTCGTTTAGCGGGACTGAAGAGGCTGCTTGTGGTATATTTAACACCAAAGATGACATCTGCTGTGCAACTTTTTCGAAAATGCTGATTATATTCTGCAGTTGAAATTTTTGGACAAGGGAATTGTTGTTGAAATGATTACTGCCTTATCCTTCATGATTGTAGTCTTTTTTGCAAAGACTTGGTGGCCATTAAGTTGGCTTCACGAAGAGTTCCACTTTCATTCAGCAAAACTCTATTTTTCTCATTTTATTCCATCACAGTTGCCCACTTTTTGTGTTTATCATTTCAAAACGAAGTTGCATCCATGGCTTTACAACGAGCTGCACAAAATGCAAGCGACTTTCATATAAATATTTGATCATCACTGTCCAGTTCATATTTGCATTGAAAAAGTAAGCATCATTAATGGGGGCACATAAAGCCCGTGTAGTTCACGGGATTCTATGCCTGCCACTCATTCCAATGAGAAGTTCTTTCCTCAATCAGAATTTATTAAAAATTTAAATCCCTCCTTTACCGTTTGCAGTGCACATCCTGAGTATGGTGAGCTCCACTTCCGCCTCTGCTGCTCTTTTTTTTTCACCCCAGCCTACAGCAGCCAATTTGCTTGTTTTCTTTTTTTTTCACAGCGAAAGAGAGTGCTTAGGAGGATTAGAACTGTTTTCCTAGGCAATATGGATATTACATGTTATTTATGATGTTTATAGGACATTGCTAACATCCTACTCTTTTTTTTGCTGTTTTGCTTAGTCAGCTTTTTCATTCCTTCCCTCGAGCGGTGTTGGGGGTAGAAAAAAAAACTAATCCTTTGGGTGTTTTCATTTGAATTCAACTGAACTATGTGTTCAGGTGGAAAAGTTTGTTGGGCACGGTGTGCCACTACTTGTGTTAATCAAAAAAACAGGGAAGGATGAGGCTTCTCCTGAACTGGGTTGGATATAGGACAGAATTGTTTTCCTTCTTCCAGTGGCAGTGAGTCCAGAGTCATTACTAACAATCTCTCGGGGCATCCTTAAAGTTATCACCATCTGGCCTGAATATTTGACATCATTCAGTTCCTTCTATTGACTCTGAAGATCAGTGCTGCCAAGTCACATTTCTATAAAAACCCTCAAAGGGCCTCATGTCTCTCTCTAAGCAATTAGATCATGATCATGGGCTTATCCTAGATAAGAGACTAAACTGGAAGCAAAATATAATGGAGCGTGCCCGTAAAGCTACGCTTGTTCTTTACGTAAAAGAGCCATCGGCAAGAAAAGGGGTCTCCAACTTCACATGATCCATTGGATCTACGTAGCCGTCGTAAAACCCATTCTGTTGTATGGAGTACATGTCTGGTGGCCTATCCTAGACAAAGCCATACACTACCAGAACCTTAGGAAAGTTGAACGTCAAGCTTGCATCTGCAAAGGAGGTGTATTGAGAACTACGCCTTCTGATGCCCTGGACGTTATCCTAAACCTAACCTCACTTGACATTTTTGGCCGACAATTAGCAAGAAACATCGCTTTTCGTCTTATGACCTTCTCCGAGTGGACCAGTACCCCATATGGTCACTCCTCTAGACTAAGTTCTCTAAATTTCCCGACTAGAAATCTAGACCACGCCACCATAGTTTCCTGATAGGAACTTTGAAACCCTAATTCCAGATAAAGACTTATGGAATGACAACCCTAAACCATTTGCAGGATCCCTGCACTTCTTTACGGATGAGGCAAAGACCCAGGATGGTGGTGTTTTCTCCAATGAATTAAACATAAGTTTCTCCTTTTGCTTACCCGATCAATGTAGCCTGCTTCAGGCGGAGATAATGGCGATTAGTGAAGCCCTGTTCTGGTTTAAATGGAATGTTATATCCGCCCGTGAGCGCCGTAGCGTAGTGGGTAGGTGCGTCGACTCCTACGCTCGAGGTCTAATGTTCGATTCCTGAAAAAAACATCAAACATTTGTTCACGGCTCCGCCTCTTTCGTCACTGACAATGCTCAGAGAGTATAACTGTCTAGAAAAGGCTTCTCAAAATCGCCGTTCGGAGTCGGCATTAAACTGTAGGTCCCCTCCACTCGTGAGAGAACAATAGCACGCACAACACTAGTGGTTGCTGAGAAGCTAGGCCCAGGTCCACCTCGGACTGTAGCGCCGCCATTATTATTATTATTAATATCCGCCCGTGATATTTGCATTTTCACGGACACCCAGTCACCCATCAGGGCTCTGGACTTGGTCTCTATAAACACGAAAGCAGTAATCAACTGTCGCTCATCTTTAGACAAGATGGGCGATCAGTTCAATATTCACCTGTGTTGGGTACCAGGACGTAGAGATATTCCAGGTTACTGCAAAGCGCTTGAGTTCGCTACCACACAGCCATTACTAACTAAACACAGCCACTTGGGTATAATCCTTACAACCTGCCCCAGAAGGGCAGGGGCCAACTTGACCTCCACCTTCCTCCACTTATCCGCAGAGATGCTCCCGTCCGGATCTGCCTTGTCGACCACGCCAACGAGGGTATGGCTCTTAAGGACATCGCTGTACTGCTTGCCTTGTCTGACAGTACTGGTGTTATTTTTCACTCTTTTGGGGGCCGGGGCCTGCGACTTTTGCTCCTCCATAGACCTGTCGCGCTTGACCGCGTGAGGTTCTGAGGTACCCTTGGCACACGAGAGTCTATTGATGGCCCACTCATAAGACTCTTTTTGCTATCTTTGGGGAAGGGCGCTAGCTTATCAAGGATACGAGTGGCTGCGCGCCTCTCCCTGAAGTTGCTGGTATTCGCATCCGTTAAGGGCAGATGGTTAGACCTTACCCGCTTTGTTAGGGCCTTAGCAGAACCTGTCTTAGTGGACAAGTTGCTGGCTTTGGTTCTTATAACAGGTATGGTCTTCCGACTGTGGTCCGTAGAGGTTCCTGTTGGCCTAGCAGCAGCAAGCGCTTGTTTGCTTGGGCAGGGTTTATCCCGTGCTTGAGCTAATGGCGAGCTGGCTGGCAGTGGTGTTGAGGAGTCCGTGTTGGACAAGTGGGGGGAAGTTAACCTTACCGATCCAGATGAAGGGCTGGGATTCGGGAGGGGCGGGGTGTGTTTGCTAACCTGTTCCCTCGCCGGTTCACGGATAGAACCTTCTTCCTCTCTTGGTAAATTTTTAGTGTTTTTTTGAATTTTTTGTTTAGAGTTTTGCATGTGATTAGACGAGGAGGGAGTGGAATGCGTTTTACACCTCCTCTGCTCCTGTCCGGCCCTGGCGTCTCTTTGACGCCATCTTCCAGGGGCCTACTTCTTTGAGAGCTTATGTGAACTTAGCGAGGTTCCCATAAGCAATCTACTAATATCCGCTAATATTCATTTGGATTGACCTCAGTCAATCCGTATGGCAGCACAATGGATCAACACTGAACTAAGTGCATACTCCAGCTACCTCAATCTACCTAGATCATGATCGCGCTTAAAGGACTTCATACAGTCAAGCCTCCTTTTGAGTTAAACTAAATTCTCCATTTGAGTAGAACTAAAGTCTCCTTTTGTGTAGAATTAAAGTCTCTTTTTGAGAAAAAACTCTGTCGCTCCATCAAATGAAAATGAAAACCAGTAAATCTTGCGATTTATTTCATTTCAAAAATGTTCCTTTCAAATTAACATCAATTTGATAATTCACTTGACAGTTGAAGAAAGTCACTCTAATCAAATTTGTCTCCAATGCTCCTCCTCTGGGGCTTGCCTTTTCAAATGCTAAGCAGACTTCCTGCTCATCCTCACCGATAAATCCTCTTGGAATTAAACTGAAGAAAACTAAAGACACCAAGGCACCCACACACACACACACACACACAATAATCTACAAAAACAAAAAGTATAATGGAAATGGAATTTAATTAAACAATAAGAAAGAAATATGTATAAACTTTTGTTGGTGGGTTTTTCATTCGTTTTCCCTTGTGTCTGCGGGTCCTTTTGTTCTCCTATCCATTATGTTTCATCTCTCAAGGATGTACGGTGTTTGGCAATTAGGAAGAACAACATCAACGCTTTGGAACATTTTTTTGGTGAATTTGTGAATTTGTAGACATCTAAACAAAAGTAATCTTGCCGAATGAGTGAATTATGTACGAGTGAATTATTTGAACATTTGAGAGACCGTTTATTGAGCGAGCACCGTGAAGATGTCGTCTATATCAGCGCAGGGGGTTGTTGAACGTGCCTCGGCTGAGTTGTCGAAACGCATCAACGGTTTGGGGCTGCGTTCAAAACATCACCATGGCGGTGGTAGTGGCAGCAGCAGCAGCAGTGGTGGCAAGACATCTGTAATGGAGCGTGTTACCAATGCCTTATGCGGTGGAAGCAGCAGTGCACACAATAGTAACGCGGCAGCGGCATCCGCTGCTGCAGCTAGCAATCAACCGGATAAGCCATCACGTGTACCGGCGAATGCCGCTCAACAGCAGTTGGCCTCACCGGGTGGAGGTGCTGCAAATGTACATCAAAACATGACCTCGATTTCTGGAAATCTTGCATCAAATATAACCGGCGGTATGAAGCAACAACAGCAGCAGGGGATGAGTGCGAACCAGAATGTTGGGCAGCATATGAGCGGCCAGAAGAGCCAGAGTGGAACGCCTCAGCAAGTGCGCAAACAACTTCCGAATCCGCATCTGCATCATCACCCATACAGCAGCCAGCAGCAGCAGATGTTGCTTCAGCATCACAAGATGCAGGCCGTGGCGCCACCGCCGTGCATTACAACTATTGAACAGCTCCTGCAAGATGATCGTTTCCTGGGGAAATTCTTTTTGTATTTCAACCCTTACGAGCGACGCACACTGGCGCAGGTGTGTACGCGATGGCGAGACGTGCTCTACCGAAGTCCACGCTACTGGTCGGGACTGTTGCCAACGCTGCAGTGTCGTGAGCTGCGACTGATTCCAAATCACGATCGGGTCAAACTTTACAATTCGTTGGTACGTCGGGGCTTTCATGCGCTTGCACTGGTCGGAGCGACCGACGAGGACGCCCTCGATGTGGTGCATTCATTTCCATTAGCTTCGAAGCACATACATTCATTAAGTTTACGCTGTTCATCGATTAGCGATCGAGGATTGGAGGCTCTGTTGGATCATTTACAGGTGAGTTGCTAGATTGTCGTAAACACCACGCAGCCAATTGAAAGAAATTGTTTTATTTTGAAAATCCATAATTTGTCTCGGTACCAAGAAGTGATGAAAGGACTAGCGTGCGACTGAGTCGCGTGCTGGGAATAGAATTAATCCTTACGTCACCCTTAGCAGCTACTCCAGGTTGATTTCCTTTTAATGAACTCGTCAAGGATGGCTAATATGTTTCTTTACGCGAATTTTTTGAATCACAGCTTTTTTTTTTGCAGGTAAAGTGGGTAACCCCGTTCGTGTCAAATGATTTAAAATGTCATGCACTATTTTGCGTTCGCGTTTTCGTGCTAATTGCGTTAGAAACAGGGTTTTGCAGACCTCCCTAGTGGATAGCAACGACAAGTTGAGTATTTCTGTTTCGATAAGATCCTGGAGGTAGGTGTTAAATGCAATTCGCATTAAAGATGGAGAGAATTGAAGAAAATCATATCGAAGAAATCATGGCTAATCACTGTAATTTTCAACCCCGCCCCCAACTTTGACAAGTCACAGTTTCCAAACCAGACGTCGCCCGGACATAAAACCGCCATTTCTGGTGTGCTGTTGATCTGAATTTTCGATCCATGTGCATTTCATAGAATCGATTTTTTCAATCAAAAAAAATCCAAGGCTAACCACTGCAATTTCGATGCGATTTCAAAGCGCTGACCCCTCAACTTTGACAAGCCACAGTTTCCAAACCAGGCATCTCCATTTGATCAAATAGAGTTCATAAACACTGAAATACTTTCATTGTTTAACACTCATGTACCATTAGTGACCATACATCGTAGACCTGATCAGCCCTCATGGTTCACCCCGGAAATTCGACATTTGATGCAACAGCGAAACAATGCATTTAATCAGTGGAAACGCTTCAGGCTTCCCGAACTCCATAGAGTATATCGAAGCCTCCGTAACCTCGTCGTGGTGAAGATCCGATCAGCTAAAAAAGAATTTTACAGCAGCCATCTAAACCCTAACTTATATGGTCGGAAATTGTGGAATAACTTGCGGGAGATTGCAGCCACAAAGAGTAATGGTTTTGAAGGTCTTGACGGTGTTGACGGTAACATACTTAACCAACAATTTGTATCTCCACCACTTCCCTCTCTTCCTGCAGCGTCATTCCATGACGATGATCTTGGGCTTGCCGATGAATCAGATGATGTATTTCTTTTTACAAGAATTGAGGCTACAGATATTGTTGAAAGCGTACTATCAATCAAATCTAACGCAGTTGGGATTGATGGCATACATCCGAAGTTCCTCAAGATCATGCTACCCACTTTGTTACCTTATCTCACCCATATTTTCAATACTATTCTTACCACATGTACTTTTCCTGACCAATGGAAACTAGCAAAGATTATACCAGTCCAGAAAAAACCTCGTAGCAATGATTTCAGACCAATTTCAATACTACCTTTCTTATCGAAAGTATTTGAAAAAATCATTCAAAAGCAAATAAATGGTTACCTTCGTAGATTTAATATTTTATCACCCCATCAATCTGGCTTTAGACAAAATCACAGCTGTTCGACTGCACTCATCAATGTCATTGACGTGCTTTAGACGATGGTAGAGTTACTGTCCTCGTACTGCTCGATTTTTCAAAAGCATTTGACACAGTCGACCATTCACTCCTCTGTAAGAAACTATTTAGGTTATATAACTTTTCTGCAACCGCCGTCAAACTGATTAGGTCATACCTCTCAGGGAGAATGCAAGCCGTTGCAATAAAAGATATACTGTCTAATTTCCTTCCAACTCTTAGAGGAGTCCCTCAAGGGTCCATTCTTGGTCCACTCTTTTTCTCTCTGTACATAAATGAACTCCCTGGAATTGTCACGGATTCTTCTATCCACATGTACGCTGACGACGTCCAAATGTACAGAAGCTCTCCTTTGGGGTTAATCGAAGACTGTGTCTACTCCATTAATGAGGATCTTAAAAAAATCTCCACCTTCGCCGTAACTAATGGTCTTGTCCTAAATCCTTGTAAGTCTAAGTGTCTTATAATTTCTAAAAATGCATTAGACCTGTCATATTTCCCTCATGTTAACCTTAATGGTGCCACTATAGAATACGTCGAGAGTATAAAAAACTTAGGAATGACATTTAACCGTAATCTAACCTGGGACACGCACATAAATTCCATAGTTGGAAGAACGTATGGTGTGTTACGCACCCTATGGGCATCGCAATACTTTACACCACCACGAATACGGCTGCTGCTAGCCAAGACCCTCTTAATACCCGCCTTAATTTATGGCTGTGAAATATATTGCAACTGTGATCATGCCAGTATTAGAAAACTTAACGTAGCTTACAACAACATAGCCAGATACGTATACGGCTTAAGGAGATACGACAGAATTACACACTTCTCAAAAGCCATCTATGGTTTCTCTTTCGATAACCTTATACGGTTTAGAACCCTGGTATTTCTTTTCAGAGTTATGAGTACACAGCAACCCAATTACCTATACACTCGGCTGCAAATGTCCTATTCCAGCAGATCACAACAACTCATACAATTTCGGTTCTCGTGTCTCACATCTGAACGTCAATTTTTCATTAATGCCACTCGGTTATGGAATGGTCTACCGCGCAATATTAGAACACTTGGTCATTTTCGTACTTTCAAGAAAGAACTTGCCACTTATTTTTCCACACTTTAATGATAATATATTTATCACATCAGCTCATCAATTCACATTGTCTCGACTCCAAAGAAGAATATAAATGTAAATTAAAATTGTAAATTGTAGTTTGATTTTGATTTAGTATTTTTTTTCTCTTTCTTTTTTTTTTTGATATACACATAAAACTTGTATTTACGCTTATTAAATAGATGAACACCTATGCTCAGTATTGTACACACCTATGTAGCTGGTATTATTTTATAAGATTGTATCTTAAAATATCAGCTTAACTAAATAAATAAATAAATAAATAAATCTCCCGGACATAGAAGCGTCATTTATGGTGTGCTTTTGACCTGAATTTTCGATTCAGATTTCGTCTGAAGGTATTCCGACTACATTCGATTTTTCCACAAGTCGTATCCGAGAGTTGGATTCGACTACAGTCGCATTTTGCCCACTCATACTCAATTTTTGATAGAAATCGCGTGGCAACTGTTCCTTTTGACAGTTTTGACATTTTCATAGCTGCGAAGATTTGCAGTGCGTTTTCAAGAAGTTTCAAGAAGTCGAGTGCAACGCATACGAGCGGTAGAATAGGGATTTGAATGGGATACGAGTCCTTACGCGATTTGGGGTGAATGTATTTCGTATATTTCAACATTTAAATAAGATCACCATTCTGTATGAAAAAAAGGGCGCAGTGGTACAAATTTGTCCAAATTTATGTCATGTAATATTTACATGGCCCAAAACCAATTACCATAAATATTACAACATTAACTCGATTCAAATGATTTGTGTCACATCACGTCAAAAGGATTCCCCTCTTCATATCTGCAAAAAAAAAGAAGAAAAAGAAAACACAAGCTCTCCTACCTACGGGGCTTTTTGTATGTATTTATTCATTTCCAAAAACGCACACACAAAGAACGTCAACAAAATTTCATAAAAATCTTCAACGATAATCCCATTGTCCAAATGAGATATGGCACATGTGCTACAAACACAGATATACCTCGTATCATTTTTGTAGACAGTTTCGACCTTTGTATTCTTGTAAACGGTCCATCGAAGGAGGGTGATATCCTGAAACATTCAATTCACAGACAGTCAGCAGCAGCAGCAGCAGGAGGAGCGTAGTGAATGTACAATGTATTCGTAACAATTGGTGGATGAGTTTCATCGCATTGAATGTAATGGGTTTCCTCTATTGTTGACTGTATTGTCAGGTCTCATTTGATTGAGTGACAGATGAGTATTTGGCTGAAGGAAGATTCTCGATGAAGGCCTTAATGTGTCTTTTCTGACAAGATGTGAGTAATTTTTATTGAGGTACGGGACACACCTTATGTCAAATTGAAATCGATGAAAATGAAACAAGCACAAATGCAGTTGATGAACACAGCCTTTTCTAAAATTTTCTTTTTCTTCCTCGAAGTCTAATAGTACGTTTACACCGGACCCAAATTCAACATTTCAGGAAACAATTTCGAAATGCAATTTTGCGTTCCCACTGCAACTTCAGTATTTCAAGGACAGCTAGTGTTAGAATTGATTATTGATATTTTTTCCTGATTGGAAATCAGAAGTGGATGAACCATTTAGCTTGTTATATTAATTTAAAGATGAATTTAAATGCTAATTCAGACATACTCGTATATATTCCATTTTTATCGCAATGATCACTTGAAATGATATATTGTTTTGTTGATATATTTTTTGTTTATGACACCGGGGTGAAATGTCTTTGTATGACGTGCTGAATGGGGCTGAGTTTGTAAAGAGGATTGTTCGATTTGACGAACTTACAAATGCAGCGACGAAACTCTGCATTTCGCTGGAATGCAACATTCCAGAATGCAGGAAATGTATGGCGAAATGCAATGTATTTGGGCTAAAATGCAGAAACTAGCCGAAATGTTGAATTTGGGTGCGGTGTAAACGTACTATAAGGTTCGAATATCGAAAAAACACCTAACATTTTTTCACGGCTCCACTTCTTCCGAGTCACTGACAATGCTCAAAGAGTATAACTGTCTAGAAATAGCTTCTCAATCTCGCCGTTCAGAGTCGGCATTAAACTGTAGGTCCCCTCCACTCAAAAGAGAACTATAGCATGCACAACACGAGTGGTTGCTGAGAAGCTAGGCCCAAGTCCATCTCGTTCTGCAGCGCCACCATATTTATTACTGTTATCTATCCCTCGTTGATTGCGGCCCAGATCCATCGCGGACTGTAGCGCAATCAGATCCATCGAAAAATAGAATCCCCTCCTCAATACTTACATAATCGGTCAACCCCTTGATTGGCCTTAAAAAAAATATCATCGGGGGGTTAACAACCTAAATTTGGCAGACATATCACACTGATCATGCTGCCTCACAAAACCATTTCTACTTTGAGATGATCGTCCTCCCAACAGACTCGAATATCATTACGCAAAAATATTTGAAGCAAAATGATTCAAATCTCTCTTGGCACAGTGTTCTGTGATTTATGCTCATCAGTTCAGCTCTTCCTACTTGTCTAATGCAATTTGCGCCACGAAGTGTGAAGCTTGGCCCACTTGTCGGAATGAATTTGTATCTATTTATGTATTTTGTTCAGTCGTCGCAGTGCCATCTCTCTTACAAGTGCTATTCAAAGAAAAATTCAATTAAATGAAGCGATTTGGTTCATTTACGATGTGTTTTCAAAAGTGATGAATGTGTTTTTGCGATGGGATGGGACAGGTACTTCAAATATGACGTTGGAATGCGCTTCGTGTTGCAAATTGGTCATGAAGATGGAGGAACTTTACTTCTTTTTCCTCAGAAGGGATCTCTAAATATTTCGTTGTGGCAAGGACTATTTTTCGTGCACAGATATTGTATCCCACAGCAACGAACTCCTCCAACCAATGCTTCCATCAGAGTTCACAAAACGAAACTATGCCTAAGAAAGTTTCTCCAATGGCAGCCCTCAAAGTAATTGTTAACTTTATGAAAACGTCCACTTTATCCTCGACCAGACATTGAATATTAAGCCACAAGAAGCCATAAATAGCAAAGAAAAAAAAAAGCTTCTCTTCCCCTACCGAATAATCTATCCTGAAGAATTCTTATGAGAGCTGCGCAGGTAAAGCGATACGGTAGGGATTACTATTCCTTTTTCTCATAAGCCCCAACTGAAGAAAAATATAACGAACAGAAGATGTTTGTCTCAAGGATTAAGCTGTCTGAAGTGTCCGTGGAAATGCGAAATGAAAAGCAAAAGAGATTCAATCGCTTCCAGGAAAACGGAAAAACGGGTGTGCGTAGTTAGATCTGGGAAATTGAAACTGCATAAATCAATTGTGAAAACACACAGCAAAGCAAAACACACACAAAGGTCAACACCTGCTGAATGACATCTGTCAAAAGTGTAGCTGAATAAATTACATTCAACCGTAAAATGTTGTCAAAATATGTGACATGTCGAGGAGGTGACGTGGATTTTGTTTTCCTACTTCATTAAAACGCACAAACACGCGCACATTCACACACGTATGTTTATTCGAGGGAAGAAATTAAATTACTGTCAACTTGCTTTTGTGTTATGTTGTCAGCGCGAGAGAGAGCTGGGGGATTCGTTCAGCAACCCCTTGTGACATAACCTCAAAGAATTTAACTAACTTTTACAAGTGGGTCGGTGGTGGCAGGGGGAGGGGGGGAGTTCAATTTCTAGAGATTATGCGAAAATTTATAGCGTAAATTACAAAACAAACACTATGCTCAGGATGTCTGATAACATTCTGCATGAGTGTGTGTGTGTGTGCATCGAATTTCTGAGGATGAAGGATAAATTGAGCGGTGGTTTGGGTAGTTTTTGGTTTTTATTATTATTTCTCTGGTGTGCTGCGCTACCTTACATAAGTGTTTCGTGTATTTAATCGAACGAAACTCGTTAGCATAATGTTTGTATGGCAGAGAAATGGTAATTAGGGTTAATTTATGGAAAGGAACTCAAGATAAATTGAGCATTTCCATTGGAAAAAAGGGAAATTTAGCCACAAGCAGTTCACAATAATGTGTTTTAGAGTGTTTTCGAAGCTCTGACGAGGCTTTAATAAAAGAAAATACTTGGAGGTTAACAAAAACGATTCGTTTTCGTTCACCCTTGGCAACTGAGTCGTATACGTAACCTTTATCCAGTGCGGCGGGTTAGCCAGTGTGTTGCGATCTAAGTACGTGTTTAGTCTATATTCTGGATGGTTTTTGATAGATTCCGAAGCTGCCGATGGCCTGAAACAGTCGTATACGTAACCTTACCGTGTGTTACGTTCCAAGGACCTGTTTGGTCTATATTCTGGATGGTTTTTGATAGATTCCGAAGCTGCCGATGGCCTGAAACAGTCGTATACGTAACCTTACTGTGTGTTACGTTCCAAGGACCTGTCTGGTCTATATTCTGGATGGTTTTTGATAGATTCCGAAGCTGCCGATGGCCTGAAACAGTCGTATACGTAACCTTATCGTGTGTTACGTTCCAAGGACCTGTCTGGTCTATATTCTGGATGGTTTTTGATAGATTCCGAAGCTGCCGATGGCCTGAAACAGTCGTATACGAAGCCGTTATCGGGTGTTACGTTCCAAGGACCTGCTTGGTCTATATTCTGGATGGTTTTTGATAGATTCCGAAGCTGCCGATGGCCTGAAACAGTCGTATACGTAACCTTATCGTGTGTTACGTTCCAAGGACCTGTCTGGTCTATATTCTGGATGGTTTTTGATAGATTCCGAAGCTGCCGATGGCCTGAAACAGTCGTATACGAAGCCGTTATCGGGTGTTACGTTCCAAGGACCTGCTTGGTCTATATTCTGGATGGTTTTTGATAGATTCCGAAGCTGCCGATGGCCTGAAACAGTCGTATACGTAACCTTACCGTGTGTTACGTTCCAAGGACCTGTCTGGTCTATATTCTGGATGGTTTTTGATAGATTCCGAAGCTGCCGATGGCCTGAAACAGTCGTATACGTAACCTTACCGTGTGTTACGTTCCAAGGACCTGTTTGGTCTATATTCTGGATGGTTTTTGATAGATTCCGAAGCTGCCGATGGCCTGAAACAGTCGTATACGTAACCTTACCGTGTGTTACGTTCCAAGGACCTGTCTGGTCTATATTCTGGATGGTTTTTGATAGATTCCGAAGCTGCCGATGGCCTGAAACAGTCGTATACGTAACCTTACCGTGTGGTACGTTCCAAGGACCTGTCTGGTCTATATTCTGGATGGTTTTTGATAGATTCCGAAGCTGCCGATGGCCTGAAACAGTCGTATACGTAACCTTACCGTGTGTTACGTTCCAAGGACCTGTCTGGTCTATATTCTGGATGGTTTTTGATAGATTCCGAAGCTGCCGATGGCCTGAAACAGTCGTATACGTAACCTTACCGTGTGTTACGTTCCAAGGACCTGTCTGGTCTATATTCTGGATGGTTTTTGATAGATTCCGAAGCTGCCGATGGCCTGAAACAGTCGTATACGTAGCCTTTATCGGGTGTTACGTTCCAAGGACCTGTTTGGTCTATATTCTGGATGGTTTTTGATAGATTCCGAAGCTGCCGATGGCCTGAAACAGTCGTATACGAAGCCGTTATCGGGTGTTACGTTCCAAGGACCTGCTTGGTCTATATTCTGGATGGTTTTTGATAGATTCCGAAGCTGCCGATGACCTAAATCAGGTATAAACACATTTTTTCCTGAAAAAAAAAAGAAGACAACTTACCACAGTGGCCTGTAGAAAAACCTGCTAACCAAACAATCACCTCCTGCTGTTTAAAGTGGCTGTCACCGACACATGTTCCTTTATGAGAAACTTCAACTCTTTGATCAAAGAAACTGGTCAAAAGTTAGAAGAGAGAAAATTGATTTTGCTTAAGTCCCTTTCACTTTGTCTCTCCTAAACTCACAATCAAGCATCATTAAGCTGACACACATTGTCTTTCGGTCTCAAGGATATCTGGGTTAATACCTTATATCCTACATTGTTAATTCTGTGCATGCAAGCGTGTGTCAGCAGTGCCATTGTCTGTGCGTGTTTATCCAGCAACCGTTTTTCTGTTTCTGTGCTCTACGGGTATACCTTCACTTCATTACTATCCAACCAATTGACATAGATCTCTCTACAGTATATAACTGGTGGCGTACCTTTTTTATATTCTCTCGTTTTTTTTTTGTTCTTTCTTCAACTTTCCCTTGCATTCTGCTTGCCTATGGAGAGATGCGTCTGCATATAATGCACCAGGAGAATGCCTATCCACCCCTCCCCCCACGGAGGTGCACATCAGGAAGCAATTGTGCATTGTTTGGGGGGGAGGGGTTGGGGGGATTTTGTTCACTTGGATTTCTCTGCAGAGAATCGCTGTCATATGGTTTCCGGGATAAGCTGTAAGCTCATTAAGGTTTCACCCGCTTTATCTTGCGCTCACCTTCTCATCAAACCTCAATCGCTGACGTCAAGAAATTGGGGTGAATGAAGGTTTGTGTCGTGCCATCAGGAGACTTCTCTTACAACTTGTTTATCAGCACGCCCACATTCACGTACATCAGTGGATGTCAAAGATACTATGGATCACTGTTTAGATGTGCTTAACTCCGCATGAGTGATGACAGAGGTAATTTATTCACATCTCTGGCAACGTAGTTGTTTGTATTTTCATCTGCGAAACACCTTTTGTGTCATATCTGTGATCGTTCGCTACTTTGTGTCTATTTTTACTCGTTCGTGTTTATTTTGAATGGGAGAATGTATATTTTTATTTGAAAACAGTTTATAAATAATTTCATCGCATTTTCCCCCGCAGCGAACAACGTTTTGCACTGTAAAGCGGTGCCAATGTACTCCTGGTTCGATACGCAAATCGATACAAACGATGACACATAGTCAACGTGTCACCGGCTGAACGCACTCACTCTTCACCGAGCATAAATACTCCACCACATGAGACACCCGTTCTAATCATTTGATGAGCAAAAGAAAATTTCAAATTCTTATGGAATGAAATTAATTGCAGTCTCCACACCGTACTCATCGATCAAAATAAACAAAATCGCCGAGAGTGTGATAAATGAATGCCACGATTTTCCGTTCTACCTTGTTCTCTCGCGTCCGTTGGAATTCGTGGTGTGGATGAAAGAGGAAATTCGTTCCCTATGCTGTTTAGCGTTTTTATAATTTTTGTGGCTGTAAATGAAAGGTCATGAGAATAACAGATAGATTGCATACTGGGAATTATTTTCGGATACACGTTTCGCAGTTGTGAATCAGCCCGACGACGACGTGTGCTGTGCGACTTTGTTTGTAGACATTTTGATTGCCTCTTTTTGGGGGAATTTTTGCACGAGTCTTTTGGTTTTATTTATTTATTTATTTTCTGTTCTTTTGTTTTGAATAAATATTTACGATTTTAGGGAAGTATTGGCGGTGTGCGCCGTTGAGTCCTTGACCAATGGATTGAATCATGTTTGCGGAGAGTTTTGCGGGCGATCTTTTGTTGTGTCTGCTTTTGAAGGAGGGGGTAGCAAATTGTTTACACGGAAAAGTAAACAAATTTATTGATTACAGACTGTTCCATAATTCCACCTGATTGTGAAAGAAAATTCTTTTGTTTCTTTTCTGTCTTTTGTTTTAAATGAAAAATGAAATCATTGTCTTTGAAGGCACTCATTCTTAGGATTGTAGTGTCAGACAAGTGCAACAACATCTGTCAGAAAGTACAGTCACCTACGTTGTACATTTTTTTTTCGGAAGATTTTTGAAGCTCTTCACTGGAGCACTCAGACTCAAAAACTGGTTCATTGTACTGCCAGGCAGCAACCTACCAAATTATGAGCTTAAGTTTGCACTTTTTGATGTTACAATTGGGTGAGAGTTATTGCCGTGGTGACTGCCCCCCTCGGACTGTAGTGCCCTAGGAAGAAGAAGAAGACTAACCCTGGGCGAAAACGCCCTGGTCCACCTCGGACTGAAGCGCCCTAAGAAGAAGAAAAAGAAGACTAACTCGTTTTTTTCTGTATCGTTTCTCTTGCTCTTGTAGTGGGCGCCGTGGCGTAGTGGGTAGATGCATCGACTCCTACGCTCAAGTCGAGTAGAGTTTCAAAAACCTCTGACATTCCAAAAAAAACTCATAATTTCAAAACCTGTCCCACGAAAAGTACCTTTTGTCTCGCTTTCTTCGACTCATATTTAATGTTGTTGCCAACAGCTCATGCTCTTGGTTACCCCGAACATTCCCAACAATTTTGTCATACATTGTTCAGCTTGGCAGATCAGCACTGAAAACCCACGTGTATGCACATATTCATTGAATATAACGGTGGCGTGGTGGCCCCAGCATGTACCATAGAGCTGTTCATCCATGAAATTGCTATTGATTTAGCCTACATTCAGAATGTTCGCGCAATAGCGTGCGGTGGCACTGAGCCACCTCGACTGTGGAATGTTAAGCGCAAAACCCCATCCACAAATGGGTAGTTCTTCGGTGAAAAATTGATTTTTATTGCTTGTTTCTTCGAGTAGTAACTGTGGTGTCCATCGTTGCCTCGAAGTCTAGAATAGATGTCTCTGTGTGTGTCGTCGTTTTGGTTTTGGTTTGTGTCATCGTTTTTTTTTTGTTAGTTTTGGTCATTTGCAACTTCACTGCGGAACAGAGGTGAATAGTTGATGACGACGATGACGTTCAACCGTGTGGTTGGTGCCAAAATATTTCGCAATTTTATTATGCCCCAGCTGGTCATACTGCAGAGCACACGATTATTGACTGTTTGATGAATTTAAATTGAAATTTATTTATTGGCAAGGAGCAAGGATATCTCTTGGAAACGAATTAAAACTTAAGTATTCATTTGATGTGTGCAAACATGTCCTTTATACATTATTCCCTTTAAGGGATGTATTCAATGGTGACTGAACCATGTTCAATAAATTGCGACGGGAAAGTCATTGAAGAGTTCAAAGGGATTGAAACCAAAGGAACTTCAAAATGTTTTCGAAAGGACAGAGAAATACTTGCACGAGTTCAGGAACACGTTTGAGGCAGAGGTTTCTGATTGGAATCCTTTTGTCTATGACTTTGACAGTGAACCAAAATGAACTCCGTAACCTCTGAATGAAATGTTCATTTTTAAGGTTCTGTTCCACAATCGAACTCTTATGTTTTTTTACTTCTGTTTTTGATCTAACGTGTGGCTGTCCTGGCGTAGTTAGTAATTGCGTCGACTCCAACGGATTAAACTGGAAACCTGTGTCCTATCCAAAAGCTTATGGCCCAACTACACCCTAAAGAGAACAAAAGACACTCAACAACAGTAGAGGGAACATAATATAATAATAATAGCGGCTCTACAATCCGAGGTGGACCTGGGCCTAGCTTCTCAGCAACCACTCGTGTTGTGCGTGCTATTGTTCTGTCACGAGCGGAGGGGACCTGCAGTTTAATGCCGACTCCAAACGGCGAGATTGAGAAGCTTTTTCTAGACAGTTATACTCTTTGAGCATTGTCAGTGACTCGAAAGAGGTGGAGCCGTGAAAAATGTTTGATGTTTTTTTTTCGAGATTCGAACCGACGACCTCGAGCGTAGGAATCGACGCACCTACCCACTACGTCACGGCGCCCATATCCAGATTTAAAGCGGTCTGTAATGAACACTGGGCTGTTGGCAGGCATGGTGAAAGACTGGGCATACCATTTAACTCGCACTGCCGCAGCTGCCGGGAGGAAATCGAGCCAGAAACCCCCGAGCACTTCCTGTGCAAACGTCCGGCTCTGGCTAGAGTCAAACAATGCACTCTGAGCAAAGCCTTCATTCATAAACCTAAAAACCTCTCCGAGGCAAACATTTACAGTCTGCTAGCCTTCATAAACTCCACAAAGTGGTTTTAACGGCGCTTTCAAGGCGCTAAATGGGTATGACAAACAGGATCTGTCTGTTCACCGCCATTTTGACCTACCTACCTACCTGCGTTGACTCTTACACCAAAAGTTCATGGTCCGAGGATAACACGCTAACTTAAGGGAAACTAACTGCTTCTTGAAGAATAGGTGGAAGGGGCGAAGTATTCGCGTCTGTAGCGACAGCCAAGCTGTGCTTAAGGCATTGCTGAACACTTTAACCACTTCCAGGATAGTTCAGGAATTCAAGTCTTCACTGAATTTGATCTGTAGCTTAAATTCTCTAAGACTTGTCTGGGTTCCGAGGCATCACGGGATCACAGGAAATGAGATCGCCGATGAACTTCCATCGATGGTTGGACCTCTCGAGAGCACAACAGCAGGTGGCATGACTCTCCAGGATGTAGACAGACCAAGCGCATGCTCTCCAACGTCTGCATGGAATCCGCGGCTTTCTTGTTTTCTCTTAACAGAAAAGACTGCAGACAGCTTACCGGCATACAAACGGGGCACTACACCAACGCCAAGCACGTAAATATGCTTGGCCTAAGCGATTAAACCCTCTGCGACGCCTTTAGAAAAGACGATGACACTGCAAAGCACTTCCTCTGCCATTGTCCTGCCTTTGCTTGGATCAGGTGGCAGTTATTTGGTGCTGATGAGGTGAGAGCTGATGATGTAGGCTCTTCATCACAGAAGCGCCCTCGGAAGGCCATGAAATTTCATTAGAAGTAGGTTGCTACCTGGCAGTTTAATGGACCAGTTTTTGAGTCTGAGTGCTTCAGTGTAGTGTTACAAAAACCTCCGACAAAAAAAACTGTTTCGTTCAGCTTCGGTAAGATCGTTCACTTTTGTCTACTTACCACGGGAGTGAAATGAATCGCTCTCTACGTTGCAAATGTCAGTTGACAGATGAATTCTCCTTTAGTTTTTTTTATCGCAAATCAGTCATATGAAGATGTGTAACTTTCCAGCTGGAAAATCCCTAGCCCATTTAACAGTTAATCACAAATCGTTCCATAAATTTGACAGTTTTTTTTTCGGATGATTTTTGAAACACTACTGGAGCACTAAGACTCAAAACTGGTCCATTGTACTGCCAGGTAGCAACCTACTCCAGTGCCGTTAATTTGATCCCAACGGCAAATGGTGACTGGACCAGATTCGATTTCACTGGGATTCGAACTTGGGACCCCTCGAACTTGAGTCAGGCACTTAACCAACTGCGCCATCCAGTCGTATTATTATTTGACAGTTAGTAATGAATGCACAAATCTTTCCTCATTTTCATTCACATTTGCTTGGATTCATGATTACCCCACGAAAATGGCGGCAGATTCTTGAATGGTTGCCACGATAACGTCACAAATTAAATCGGGATGGCTTCGGCACAACAAAGGACCATGAGTGCGGCAAGGGTCCAATTGGGGACACTAAACTGGAGAAGTGCACCAATTTCTGTCAGAAAGTACAGAAGACAAAAAAAAATGGGGTCTGCTTTAAACCAAGGGAAGATCTAAGATCTTTCTGTCCTCTGAGGAATCATTAAATTCGTCTTTATAATTAACAACCAATTTTTATTTTTTCAGTCACTGTTTGAATTGGAACTCGCTGGATGCAATGAAGTCACAGAGGCTGGTCTTTGGGCATGTCTGACACCACGAATCGTCTCTCTATCGCTAGCGGATTGTATAAATATAGCCGATGAAGCAGTGGGTGCGGTGGCACAACTTCTGCCATCACTCTATGAGTTCTCACTTCAAGTAGGTTCACAAATCAGCAGCAAATGAATCACCACATCGCATCTGATGAATTTCCTTTATTTTACAGGCTTATCATGTGACTGATGCAGCTTTAGGATATTTTTCACCAAAGCAAAGCCATAGCTTAAGCATATTACGCCTACAATCATGCTGGGAGCTAACAAACCACGGGATTGTTAATATTGGTGAGTGAATATGAATTTAAGGGTTTAATTCTATGAATTGAGTAAAGTTCAGTTAGTTTTATTGATGTCCCTTCTGTTCGCGGTGCAAGGGACTAGGGCTTGGCTTGGATCTTGAATACGCACGGACGTCGTGGGGAAGTGTATCGATTTCAATGACAATGAGAGGATTAAGGAGCTCAGACATTTTACGAGGGATTGCACTTAATTGCGCGCAATTGGCATACGGCAAGTAGCTAAGACGCAGTCTAAGGGGATTATATTTTCAAATTAATTAACGATGTGTGCAGGTAGTGGCATTGGAAATGCAATCCCGAAGATTATTTGCTGTCGTCATTGAACGATTGGGTTGAGTAGTTGAGGAATTAACTTTGTCAATTCATACAATCCGTGAGTTGTATACAAACATCTGTAGACTCTGCTGTTTTTACTGGGGAACTAACTACCAACCGGCAACGACTGGATGGCGCAGTTGGTTAAGATTTGCACAGATTTGCTCAGCCATTCAAGGGTTTGCTGGGTGGAGCACTTCAACACAAAGGTTCCGTTTTCCAAACCACAGCCCTCCACTTGAAAGCAAACATTCTCTGCCGTTGCTAGCTCCCACAGTTGATCTTCGCAGTGTTTGCACTCAGCGTCGGTCATACTGTCATCATTGCCAGCTTTCCCAATTCGGAGCGCCAAAGAGGAGATAGCAGCTCTTTTGTAGGGCCGCAGTTCTCGCTCCTTGCGCTCGGTTTTTTTCTTCTTCTTCTTTGCGGTTTCTCCTGCTTCGGCCAATTTCCATCCACTGGAGCTACAGCGTTTGCTGGTTGTAGCACCTGTTTCTTTTGGATCTTGCGCGCAGGAGGAGTCGCCAACAGGAGTTGGATACTTCTGTTGGTGGGTCTTCCCGCGTCATTCAACCTCCGTCCGCCAGAACTGCGTCCTTTGAGGGTTGCAGCACTAGTTTCATCCGGACGCTGTGCGCGGGGAGAGCCATCAGCAGAGGGATCAGGAACGCTTGAGACCTTCTTCCTCTTGATCCTGTTCGAATCAGCAGAAGAGGAGGTAGCGTTGGCTCCAATAGACTGATCGGTTTCGGTTGGAGTTACCTCTGCCGACCTGTTTATTTTTGCCGTCGCCACCAAGGGGATGCGACTCTCAGCACTTGCGCCTTCAACCTCCTCCGGAGTATCTTTGCGCCTTTTTCTCCTCTTCTTTTGATTCTTAGTCAGGGGCCGTTCAGAGGCTGCCTCGTTTGGAGCCCGTTCAACTTCTTCAGCATTCCGGGTCGTACCATCAGAAGCAACACTCTGATCAGCCACTTGACCATGTGGTTGGAGATTAAGCGTATCAGGCAAAGCCTCTCCGCTACATTCTCCAACTTTCCAACTCAGTCTATCGAACTTGTCGTAGAGTGAGTGGCAGGAATCTTCGGATTGGGTCCAGCGATTCCATGGTCAGCGCCCCGGGGGGCGGAGGGAAGGGACCATCACACTGGTTGGGGTCTCCAGAATCCTTGCCCCAGCCGTAGTCGAGAAGACTACGGTTGGATTTTCGCTGTCGCGAGTACCACCTGGAGTAATTTCCAATCTTTGTTTGTCCGTCATACTTGTTTTAACTTGTTTATCGTCAAAGTCAAGACGTTTCTGGCTTTTGGTTCGATGTCTCACCTGGGATCTTTAGAACCGAGGTTCTTTGACTCTTAAGCCTTCGCGCCACGACAAGGCAACCAGAAAGGGCGAGTTATTTAAGTCCGACTAAATGAAACACTCGTCTATACAATCCACTTGATTGCACGGAATTAACCATATCGCTTAAACGGTGATAGCCTTCGAGAGAAGGAAGACATGTTCATGAAAGTCCAAGAGAAGGAAGACATCCCGTTCCTTTCGCAACAAACATGTTCATGAATACAAATCGCAAACGAGGGAATCTTAAAACCCGACCCACCTCGTTCGCGAAAGACATAAATGTAATCTCGGCACAAATCAGAGACCATTAAGGAGGAGAATAATCCCTTGTTCAAATGCTACTGTTTGTGGAACGATTTCTTGTCCACGTAGTTCTAAAGAAATGCTCTTAATGTGAGACCCCCTGATAAATAAGGGTTATGAGGTTTTTATTTTCACTGGTTATTGCTTAGAGATAAGTTTTGTTCATCCTCAAAAACATGGGAGTCATGTTTTCAAGCAAAGACGTCGCTTTTTCCCCTCAAACTCAGCGAATGCACCTGATGTCTCCCCCAAAAAAAAGGTCACGACACCTTGAGTGAGTGCCAATTGTTGCAAAGAGACAAGAAAAACAAGCAAAAAATTCATCTAACAATCTACAGTCAATCTTCACAGTGATCGCCCCCAAATTACTCAACAAATCACTGCTTTTAAATTGCCATCCTCTTTTTTATATTCTCTCCCTCTCCCTCTCCCTCTCTCTCTCTCTCTCTCTCTCTCTCTCTCTCACCTTCTATTCACACGTTCCCTCTGCGTGTGATGATAATAAAATGGAGTTCAAGTAAAATTAAAGTCGTTTTCCTTGGCCAAGGTGTTTCAATGTGCTCCACATGACATCTCCTTGCTCCCACTTGAGAACAATTATCTCACACTCGGTCTTAACTATCGGATACTCAGTGTGCATTTGTGTGCGAAAAATGTGTTTTTTTTTTGTTGCTTGAGCTATCGTTCGAAAGGAATCTCTTGTGTTCGTTGTTGGTGTTGTTGTTGGTTAAATCAACTGTATTTTTGAAGCCAAAAAGAATTCAATTCAAGTGCAATTCGAATTTATTTTCGATTGGTCGAGGATTGATTAGTTCGGTGCCAATTTTAGCGCAGAAATCGCGTAAATGGGTCACTTAAGAGGATGTGAGAGGGATTCTGATGAAAATGTTAAATGCATCTAGAATTTTCAATCGAGCACATCGGATGACAAAAGATGGACACAAAGGAGTTGGACAATGAGGAAAATACGTTGAGATAAAGTAGAATTTGTAATTATCTCTTGCGTGACAGGAATGTTGACCCACGTTCAACCTATATGAGTGACAGTCGAGAGACAGAAGCGCCATTTTAGAAAAATCGAATCACCGTAAGAAGTGACAGTCTACAGACAGAAAGCGCCATTTAAAAAAAATCCAATCACCGTAAGACGGTGTTTACATGCGTGAAAGAAGGCAGAAATGACAGAAAGAGAGATCGTATGTTTTTCAGTTGAAAAGGGATGTATTTTCGGCGATCCAACCCATTTCATTCCAAACTTTTGGAAAATCATACGCTCCCTCGGTGCCGTGACATTGTGCCAAATTGGGATAATGGCGCTTTTGAAAGTGTATAGGAATAGCTACAGAGGTAAGGGTCCATATGCAGCACAGATTCCGCCTTATAAACAATCCGCGTTTGACAGCTCTCCCATGGAAGCCTTCAAATCCAATACAACGACGGATCGCAGATGACTGTCCTGCCGCAAGATCAAGGAGGGCGAAAAGTGACCTTAGTTCCCACCTTGCCTGGGAATCAAGTCCACCCCGCGAAAAGTGGCCTTAGTTCCCACCTTGCCTGGGAATCAAGTCCACCCCGCGAAAAGTAACCTTAGTTCCCACCTTGCATGGGAATCAAGTCCACCTCGCTTCCGGTTATCATAATTAACAGACTTAAGGGATTTATCTCTGAATCAACAGACATTCCTCTGTCAACATGTTTGACATCAGATTTATTTGTCATTTTGTCTTTATTCTCATCGCGCCCAGGCGAATGTTGAATAATACCATTCAGTGTTTCTATGTTAGCTGTGTCACTTGGGCTTTTGTAATGCATTAAGAATATTTGCCAAAATAAATACCCCACCCATTTTGAATTGTCAAAAAAAATCAACTAAACCACAAATTGCGAATACTTAGCAGACGTCAAAACCGATCAAGATCAAGTGCACATGAATTTGCTTTGCAGATCTCTGGGTTTTTGTTTAACTTCTTGCGATGATTGGATGTCGATAAAATGGCGCTCTATCAGGTGAACTGTAAGTGATTCAAGGGGTCAACATTTGTTGCAATGGTTTTGGTGGACGTTTTTTTGTTGAAAATCGATTCTATATTTGCACTCGCGGTCGGTGATTAGTACGCAAGATTTGAAAACAAATTTCATGCCAATTTAAAGCGCGACAAAAGTGCACGGTGACTGTGGACAAAATGGTCATGGTCATAAGTCAAAGAAGAGCTAGTTGGCGTTTGTCTTCTTTTGTATGACAGAAGAAAAATAACATTTTGGCAAGCAGCAGGAGGTGTTTCCTTTTTGTGGGACTTGATGCGATTGTGGTCAGAAATAAATTGAGAGATCGTTATCCTCAAATAGATTGTGTTTGGTCCGCGAAATTCATAAAGATATTAATAAACGAAATTTAGAAATTATTTTGACACCACAAAGGATTTAATTGCGGGAAAGCAAATGTAAGCAAAATTCTATGCTTTTTTGTTGGATTCTCTCAATTTGTGGGAACAAAGATCTAAACAGAAACAGTGTGCAATCAATGCAGAGGCAAAGAAGACGAAAAGTTTTGTACCAGAAGATCGGATTGGAATCACTTGTTCAATAATAATAATAATAATAATGGCGGCGCTACAGTCCGAGGTGGACCTGGGCCTACCTTCTCAGCAACCACTCGTGCTGTGCGTGCTATTGTTCTGTCACGAGCGGAGGGGACCTACAGTTTAATGCCGACTCCAAACGGCGAGATTGAGAAGCTTTTTCTAGACAGTTATACTCTTTGAGCATTGTCAGTGACTCGAAAGAGGTGGAGCCGTGAAAAAATGTTTGATGTTTTTTTTTCGAGATTCGAACCGACGACCTCGAGCGTAGGAGTCGACGCACCTACCCACTACGCCACGGCGCCCACTTGTTCAAGAGTTGTGCTAAATAAACATGGAGGAACTACGGCAAGCAGACACAGAGACAAAAGTTCTGCTTTCGATCCTTGGTTCGGTGAAGGCAGCACTAAAATCCTAGATCAAAAGAAGGGGTACAATAGATCTTTACGGTAACAGTACTAGTGTTACAAACATGAAACACCCCGAGTTCTTTAATTCAATTCAAAGATGCTGATCCAAAATCGATTCCCAAAGAAAGTTTGAACACAAATTTAGAGCTTTGCTCATAGAAATATCAAAATACACGTTTATGTGTTGATATTGGTGCAGATTAAAGAAAAACTGAAAAGAATTGGCAACAGCTAGCGAGAGATCATTCTGCCTGGAGAGGCAAACAGAGATAACGAAGGATTGGAGTGGATAATGACATTCGGAAAGAAAGAAAAAAATAGTCAAAACGCTGTGGCGGAAGGTTAAGGATTCGTGCATTGACATGCTGGCAACATCATACATCACACGGCCACGACAACAAGAAGGCTAACGGGACCGACAAAGAAGCCGCTGACAGACAGTACAGCACAACGACTGGGAAGCAATGCCTCGCATTGTTCGGAGTATTTAGTTAAACCAATAAAGTTGTACGTCCACACAAGTCGAGGGGGACCTCGGCCGGCTTGGTGTGCCAAACTGGAGACAGCTGGCGAAAGATCGTGCTGGCTGGAGAGGCATGTTGAGTGAGGCCCAGGTTCACCTCGGATTGTAGCGCCCTAAGAAGAAGAAGAAGAAGAATAAAGTTGTATAAAGATTTCATTCGGTGTTTTACTCAGCGTCTAAAACCCTAACAGCGATGAACAGTGCTTTTCTTTTACCCAAATTCAATTGAATTGACGCCGTGGGTTTGTGCGGCGACCCATACGCATTAGACTTTCACAGTCTACGATCGAGTCCCAGTTCAGAGAATGCTCAAAGTGTATAGCTCAAAGCTTCTCAATCTCGCCGATCGGAATCGGCTTAAACTGTAGGTCCCCTCCACTCGTGAGAGAACAATAGCACGCACAACACGAGTGCTTGCTGAGAAGCTAGGCCAAGGTTCACCTCGGACTGTAGCGCCGCCGGTTTATGATCAAACCGACTGAATGGCGCAGTTGGTTAAGTGTCTGCCCCAAGTTAGAGGGGTCCCAGGTTCGAATCCCAGTGAAATCGAATATGGTCCAGTCACCATTTGCTGTTGGCATCAAATTAACGGCACTGGAGTAGGTTGCTACCTGGCAGTACAATGGACCAGTTTTGAGTCTGAGTGCTTCAGTGTAGTATTTCAAAACCTCCGAAAAAACTGGTCAAACTGAAGCCAATCATTTGAAAAAATTTAAGAAAAATCAACATTAACAAAATGTAACCATAGCTTAACGTAATGCATCTTCATTTGAGATCAACTGAACATCATCATTTGTCACGCCAACTCCACCACGAACACAACCATCGATTTGCAAGAATGTTTCCTCATTTTTTTTCGCTTTCAACCGAAGAGCCACTCAACTAAATGAAAATACACGACTCATGTGCGCTTCCAAACCTACTGCCTCGCAGAGCCATGTCTGCAATAAGCACAAAGTTATATGCCCTGGTATATTTTTAAACATCCCCTCCTGCAGAGCTGCGGAGCTGCACTCTGAGCAGAATGATACTTCTAGTTTCTTTGCGCAGTTTTTGTTTTGTTTGCAAAACGTGTATATTGCTGCCGACTGACGTGGCCTAAAAAACCTAGTCGACACGATGGCAAAGAGACACAACGTCATTAGACGTCCGATGATGTGCTAGACGCAGGCACTTCATCCCTATCTTCTGTCTGTTCTGCAGAGAGAATAATTTAAATTCCTCAATTGCGGCGAATGGAAATTTAATTTTTTCTTCTTCTGTTTTGTTTTAAGTGGAACATTGTCGTTCGGAGAGAGAGTTTTCAACGAGTTTTCGTTGTTCATTTGTGTGTGTGTGGTTTTTTGTTGCTTTTCGGGTGAATTTGGTCATGAGGACATTGTATTTTTAGGGATTTTTTGATTTGAAATTTTGATTTAACATTTGTAGAGGAGATTAATTCAGGGGAGGGGACTTTGTTGAATTTAAATTCAGTTTAGGAGGGTGGCTGGATGATTGAAAGCAATGGAAGGCGATGGATGACTGGAATTGCTCAGGCTCAGGCCATTCAGGAGTCGCAGGCGTGGAAGGTAGCTAGAGGCAGTTTATTCTTGTTGCAAGGAACTTTCATCAAGACGCAACGACTGGATGGCGCAGTTGGTTAAGTGCCTACCCTAGGTTAGAGGGGTCCCAGGTTCGAATTCCAGTGAAAGCAAAGTTAATACCCTTTCATCCGGTTTTTGAAATCTCCAGGTCCAGTCACTATTTGCCGGCACTATCACTGGAGTGGGCGCCGTGGCGTAGTGGGTAGGTGCGTCGACTCCTACGCTCGAGGTCGTCGGTTCGAATCTCGAAAAAAAACATCAAACAGTTTTTTCACGGTTCCACCTCTTTCGAGTCACTGACAATGCTCAAAGAGTATAACTGTCTAGAAAAAGCTTCTCAATCTTGCCGTTCGGAGTCGGCATTAAACAGTAGGTCCCCTTCACTCGTGAGGGAACACTAGCACGCACAACACGAGTGGTTGCTGAGAAGCTAGACCCAGGTGCACCTCGAACTTCAGCGCCGCGATTATTGTTATTATATGCCACGTAGAGCAGATGGACAACGTACGAGTAGCTTCAGCTCGAAGAATACTCGACTCTGAGTCTGTGGGGCAAAGCAACAGAGGACGTCCACAATTGAGGTGGCCCATACAAGTTGAGAAGGGTCTCAACCAACGAAACTGGAGACATCTTGCGAAGGTCCACCCCCGACTGTAGCGTCTGAAGGAGAGGAAGAAGAGAAAGAAGAACTAGAAGAAGAAGAAGCTGTATACTGAAGGACGTACTCAAGCCCTTTTTTCGAGACAGTTTGCGAAGAATTGTTCTGGCTGGCTTGTTGGTTGATGCTCAAGTCCACCCCGAACTGTAGCGCCCAAAGAAGAAGAAGAGGAAGAAAATAAAAGCTATATACTGAAGGAAGTACTCATTCCAATTTCCCCAGAACAAAAAAATCAAATGTCAATGACTACTCAGTGTAATCATCTTAACTGATTAGGAACGAATCTTTGCCGCAACATACACACATAAATGACGGTCCTTTGAAAAAAAAAACTCTTACATCACAAACTTATGGGCAAACTGTCACGCGACTTTCCTATGACTTTTTTTCCATCACAAAAATAACGACAACCAAACCCTTGTAGTGCTCACGGGCCAAAGAAAAATACATTTTAACCTCTCGATTGGATTTGCGCTCGTACTTGACTTGGATGTGGAAGTAAAGAAATACTTCCAAAAATATCTGAACAACCCCGAACGTCTTAACCCACAAAAGTTTAGCGATTCACCGACGAACATTTACTTCGTTTGCTCCTCTTCTCAAGTGACATTCAAAATGCTGATGAAAGGCACGGAGCTAATCGATAGGAGGGTCACTTCCCATCGAATTGATGTTCCTTATTGTGTCTGTTTGGATATATGTGTGTGTGTGTGTGTGTGTATGGAGGGGGGTTGTGTAGTTTCTTTAAGGGGATCTTTGTATTCTTGTCTAATGTATGTACACACTTCACATGGAGTATGAATATTTTGTATCTGTATTTTGACAAAAAACTGAAATTCGAATGGCGCCACTTGAATTATCCTTTGACAACCCTTCGCTCTCAAGAGAAAAAGAAAAACAGGAGCGCCGAAACGAGTGCTTGAATAATTAGCAGAGCAGGATATTTGAATGTTTCCAATGTGGATCGGATTGACTTTGGGAACTTGTGGAAATTAAGCTAAATCCTTGCTATGCCCGCCACCGCTGGCTGTCGATCGCCGTCTGACAAAAATGGCTCCAGTCGGTAAAGGAATCTCCTTAGTATCCTAATAAAATTCGTTATCGAACCTGAGAAACACAACTGCCGAAGAAGAGGACGTCCAAAAAGACCTTATTTCGAAACGGCCATTTATTTGAATGTTCTCTGATGGAAAACAGAGGAAAACTTTGCTTATCAAATGGACTTGAATAATGAGAGGGATTTTATTTGATTTCCTATCCTTTCATCTTGTATTGTGAAGGCATTTCTACAAATGCCATCGCATAGAATGCGAAAACATCGCACAAAAGATAGAAAAACTGGAGAATTGTAGAAATGTCCTCCAGTGGAGAGCACAGAACCGGGTGGTTATTTAGACTTGTTTGATTTAAGATTTCAGTTCAAAAATTCTCCAAATCGTTTCAAACTTTTCTTAGCTGAATGCACAGACATAAAATCCTGCACTGCCTGCACTAAATCCCCATCATTTCGAGTGGACTCTTGCTTTCTTGTTGTCGGCAAATTAAAAATAAAAAAAAAAACGAAAAATATTTTGTGTGCAAATAAATGTTTCTCCAAATATCGTCTCACTCAACAAAAATCACAAAAAAAAAAAACAAATATTTATGCTGCAACTTATCACAGTTTTATAGATTGTGATCGCAAAAACGAGTAAATTTCAAAAAGGAGAAGAAAAAAAAAAGAACGATCTTTAGTTTCGTTTCTTTTTTTTGTTAAACAATTTATACCCGTTAGTGTCGGTCACAAAATGAAACTGCGACAGGATCTTAAATATAAATCACTTCACATTAACTCACAAGGATTACAAGGTTTGAACAATACGACTGGGGAACGAGGGCAGATATAACTTTGCCGTTTGGTGTCTGCCTGATAAATGACTAGTGATCTAATTAACCATCTGATTAATATTTACTAGAACTCAGCTAATGAATGATATTCAATATGTCTTTTGGTTTGCAATTTGGTTTTCTATCGAGATATCTAGTGCGTTTGCAATATGTGACTTTTTGCGGTTAGACAGTGTTCCACTGTAACCGTTGTTGGCGTTGTTGCCGTTGTCCGCAATGCCATCAACGCCGATATCGCTGTCAGTTGCGACAACAGACAGTTGACTGTGTCTTTTTTTTCATTCTCCCGTTTGTTTTGTTGTGCTGTGTGAAAATGGAACTTGATTATTTTCTCAGTTGGTTATGGGAGCAGATGGAGATATGAATGGTGCGTAGGCACAAATGTAAAATAAAGTAGAATTTACAGTTTTTTTTCAGAGTCAAGAATTTGGGATTGACGAAGAGGTGAAGAAATCAATGCAGGAGCAGTAGATGTGTTTGAATCGGCAGGTCCAAGTGGTCTGAAAATACTTATTTGATCCTCTGGTGTTAGATTTGGACACTCGACTATGGTTGGTATTGCATGGTTTCCTTTGATTGTTCACAGTGTCTGCAGTTTTCTGTGCTGCTGTGCCCCATTTTGTGTAGGCTAAGAAGTGGCCAGTAAGTGCACCACATAGTATTCTGAGGTCAGGCTTGTTAAGATTTAGAGCCTCTTTGGTTCTTCTGGGAACATCCCTTATGAATTTTTTGGTGTGCGTAAGTCCCTACTGCTTGTTCCAGAATTGGTTGCGGCATTTGTTTGTCGAGTTGTTTATATGTTGTTGTATGTCCATGAAGAGGGAAAGGCCCAATAAAAGGAGTTTCAGCTCCTTTTTTTGCTAGATTGTCAGCCTTTTTAGTGTCCTCGTGGTTTTCATGTCTGGCACCCATATCAGTCTCATCCTGTTTTGCTCTGCCAGCGTGTTGAGTATTTGTGACATTCCCAGACAGCCCTGGAGCTAAAATCCTTGCTATGCCCACCACCAGTGGACGCCGTGGCGTAGTGGGTAGGTGCGTCGACTCCTACGCTCGAGGTCGTCGGTTCGAATCTCGAAAAAAAAACATCAAACATTTTTTCACGGCTCCACCTCTTTCGAGTCACTGACAATGCTCAAAGAGTATAAGTGTCTAGAAAAAGCTTCTCAATCTCGTCGTTCGGAGTCGGCATTAAACAGTAGGTCCCCTCCGCTCATGACAGAACAATAGCACGCACAACACGAGTGGTTGCTGAGAAGCTAGGCCCAGGTCCACCTCGGACTGTAGCGCCGCCATTATTATTATATTATTATTATGCCCACCACCGCTGGCCGTCGATCTCCGTCTGGCAAAAAGGGCTTCATTTTGTAAAGGATCCCAAGAAGATACGTTATCGAACCTGAGAAACACAACTGCCGAAGAAGAAGACGTCCAAAATGACCTAATTTCGTAATGCCCAGTCATTTGTCGTTTGTTAATCTTTTCCCATACCGTGGTAAAAAGAATGGATTGCACAGATTCCACGATCTTTAGCTAGTTGCCTCCACTTACACACGTCAATTTGGCTGAGATTATTCTCCACTTGTGTGCGCCATCGGTTTGGTGGGCGTCCTGCTGCGCAAGGCCAGTTCATTCTAGAGGTATGCCTCTCATTCATCCTGATCATCCATGTTATTCGTCTTTTGAATCGTATCATCACAAAACAACAGTTTACATGTAACAAGGGGTATGCCTACTCGCATACTTGCTGTACCTCATCGTTGGCGGGAGGATGGTTTCCTGCCTGTCAAGTTCGTTCGCTATGCAGTTGCCGGCAATGTCTCTGTGAGTAGAATCTTAAACGGTTCGGCCACCTTATCTAAGGATGACCAGCAGTTTGCTGCAATTTTAGTGTTTAGAGATCCTTGTTCCTGGGCTTTGATGACGGCCTGACTGTCCGTGCAAATATCAGTAAAAGGTAATACAGTGGATTTCGCTTTATTGGGACATCGCTTTATCGTGACAGCCGCTTAACTGGGGCAAACAAAATGTTGCCCAATGTGTCCCAATTAAGCAGAATCCACTGTACATTCGAGACAGGGCAGAACTTCTAAATTGCCATTATCTCCAGTTGAAATGTTCCAACAAGAGTTCTTCTGATCTTTTCTTGGCTTGTACACATCTTGAAACAAATGTGAATGTGTTCAATTTGTGAGTGGATAACTCCATTCACGCGAGGTTGAAATAAACCCCAAATAATTCATGTTCTGAATTAAAGTACAGAAATTCAACAAGAACTTAAAGAAAACATTCTACCATGACATGTTTAATTTTCAGAAGAAAAATAGAATGTTCTCGAAACGAGTGCCTGCATCAACATAACCTCATTTTCTGTTATCCATTTGACAGTAATTTCGAGGCTTGCGGCACTTCAAACAATCTCCGTCGTTGTCGTCGTCGTCGACTGAATAAGAACAAATGTGGAGATGGAGACACTCAATGTAAACATAGAGCATGTTGTGCGCTGCTGCTTTGACCCGATTTCCTTGTGTCACCACTTCATGTTTTAACAGCAACACAATGCAAAGAAGATGCGCCAAACACGAAGTGTGTCCTTAAACTTTTTTTCTCTTCAAACGTACGCTCTGTACATTTTGGTTCTCAGTTGTGTTTGAGGGACATGAGCGGGATTTGGGGACTTCAGCGGGATTTAGTTTATGTCTTGTCGTCGCAGTTTTGAAATAAAAAAAAGGAAATGTAACCGCTAATCGTATGCATCAGAGTCGGGAAATGAATACACATAACCTCAGAAATTCAATCGTATAGACCTATTTTTTCCCTCTCGTCACCACCATTTCAAACCACGTTATGGATACACTGAATACTGATATCGTCGTTACACATTTGCGTCGTCATTTTGCAATTTTTTGTTATTTTGTCCCGAAAGGTTCGTTCGTTTGTATGGTTTTGATCTCGGATCGGGGAGCAGAGGGTGGGACGTGTTTGGAAAATCTGTGATATACTACCTCTAGCTGTGCGATTCAGTTTCGCAAGTTGGACTCCGCTTTCGCGCGAAGTGCCTTTGAAAGGTTTTCCTGTGGTTACCTGGCATGTAAGTGGATTAATTGAAGCACAAATGGCAGAAGGTAGTGCACTTCTAATTACGAATCGTATGCCTGTAGGGGAAGTTTTGTGTGAGAAACCGCAAAATTTTATATATCGCTTTTCCCTCTCTCGATTGGATCATGTCGAAATAGACTGCATGTAATGGGGCTGCAGTGTTGCGCCAGGGACGAATGGTTGTGATCGAATGTGGTTTTTTTTTCACAAAAAGTAGGTAGCTTGTGACAGAGTTTGGGGTAAATTATGTGAAGTGTGTAATTTTGTTGTAAGATCAAATGATTTCCAAGCACATAATGTTACGATTTTCTATGTTTATTCTATTTTCAGTTCATTCTTTGCCGCATCTGACGGTCTTGAGCCTTTCCGGATGTAGTAAACTAACTGATGACGGAGTCGAATTGATCGCAGAGAATCTACAAAAATTACGTGCACTTGATCTGTCTTGGTGCCCAAGAATAACAGATGCTTCCTTAGAATATATTGCCTGTGATTTAAATCAATTGGAGGAGCTAACTCTAGATAGGTAAGTTTACAAAAAAAATGTATTACAGCTTCCAAGAGATGTGAGACTGCTGACTTGAAGTCGGTCAGTTGATGCTAATCTTACCTCCAGGAGAAGGAACATTGTTCCTGGGGATGTTCTAATTGAGATGAAGGAAAGTTGAATCGAATACATCGTGATGAATGATGAATGCAGCAGATGACGATCAAGATTAGGGCGACTCAAAAAAATGGAAGGAAATTTGAACGAACCCTCTCTCGGAAGACCAAGTTGACTCTGTATAAGACCTAGATTATCCCAGTCCTGCTTAAACGGCGCAGAGGCATGGACAATATCCCAAGCGGTTGAACAGTCTCTTGGTCTTTTCGATAGAAAAGTTCTGCGCGTGATCTTTGGTCCCGTTTGCGTTGATGGCATTTGGAGGAGAAGATTCAACCACGAACTATATGGGCAGTACAGCGACGTGAGTCTAGCCAGGCGTCTACGGATCGAACGCCTAAGTTGGCTAGGCCATGTAGAGCTTATGGACAACTTAGCTCCGGGCCGAATAGTCTTCGACTCTGAGCCTGTGAAACAACGCAACAGGGGACATCCAACGAAGCGATCCACACTCCTCCAAGTGCACACCTTCGACTCTAAGTTTGTGGGACAATGCAACAGAGGACGACCACGTTCAAGGTGGCGCACACAAGTTGAGGGGGACCTCGGCCGGCTTGGTGTGCGAAACTGGAGACAGCTGGCGAGAGATCCTGCTGGCTGAAGAGGCATGTTGGGTGAGGCCCAGGTCCACCTCGGACCGTAGCGTCCTGAGAAGAAGAGAAAGAAGAAGAAGAGTGGGAAGGAGAACTAGAAGAAGAAGTAGCTAAATACTGAAGGACGTAGTCATGCCCTTTTCCGAGCCAGTTTTGAAGAATCTTTCTGGCTGGACGGATTTGTTTGTTGAAGACCAGGTTCAGTTACCTATGTACTGGAGGCTAGATCGTTGAGGCTCAGGTCCATCCTAGACTGTAGCTCTTCAAGAAGGAGAAGAAGAAGGAGAAGACCTAGAAGAAGAAGAAGTAGCTATATACTGGATGACGTACTCATGCCCTTTTCCGAGACAGTTTGCGATGAATCGTTCTGGGTGGCTGGAGGCTTGATTGTTGATGCTCAAGTCCACCTCGAACTGTAGCGCCCAAAGAAGAAGAAAAAGACGTCTGCCATAGAACGTAGCTAGCGTTCGCTAGCCAGAGAGGCTTTCTTGTAAAGACTGACGTCTTGACTCTTAAGTCCATTCGATTCTTCTACGATCCGAAACATTCCAAAACAAAATACAGTTTCGAGAAGCTAATTCGATTTTTTTTTTAGAAAATTAAACAAAACTATGGATTTTATTTCAGATGCGTACACATAACCGACATTGGTGTGGGATACATTTCAACAATGCTCTCGCTAACCGCTCTATTCCTGCGCTGGTGTTCACAAGTTCGAGATTTTGGACTACAACATTTATGCTCAATGCGTAACCTACAAGTACTTTCGCTGGCCGGTTGCCCGCTGTTAACATCATCTGGCCTTTCTAGTCTCATTCAACTGCGTCATCTGCAAGAGCTAGAGCTCACCAATTGCCCCGGTGCCAGTCAGGAACTTTTTGAGTATCTCAAAGAACATCTGCCACGGTGTTTAATTATTGAATAATAATACGCAATAAATAAATAAAAACAGAATGGTTATTAAATGATATTTAAGAAAATGAATAAAAAAAAAACAAATACACACTTTAACTATTGTTGACTGTAAAATACTACAAAAGAGAGAAGATGAAAAAATAAAAATAAAAAAATAATGAATTAACTTTTCATGCTAAATAAAATTATTTTTAAAATGAACAATTCTAGTTTATAAGAGACACACAGTTAAACACAGGATATCGTTGTAATTTGAAGAAAAAAAACAAAAGTAATCTTGCGCGCGAGAACTGTTTCGAAAAGCAAACAAAAATTATGTATTGAATAGAATTTATTGTAAGAAAGTGTATTTTTAAGAAATGACTTATTCGTTTTTTCACGTTTATTTCGTTTGTTAAATATAATAGATGACCGACAAGTATCTTGATGTAATTGCCTATGAATGGTTTTCGTTCTCTGTGATTTATTTTTTAAGTTTAAAATTAAATTTTACTCTTTGTTCCCTCTTTGCTTTTGATAATTTTATTTATTTTTTTTTTTTTTGAAAATTGAAGTTTTTTTTCATCTTTTTGTAAATGGAATAGTTTTTGTGTATTGAAATGTGAAAATGAAAAAATCAAATTTGTTGATCCATTCGTTGATGTGATGTTGTTGATTTGTATCATTCACTACTGACATTTCACCGCTTCACGGTATTCCTTAAAGTTAATAACGGCTCCACGAATTATTACTGTTTAAATAACACGTTTGAAGTTGATCAATGCTCCGTTAACGTCTTGAATACCCTTAAATTCTATTCGTAGCTATGATTAAGATATTTTGTATAGATTTCGTTCGAAAGTTTTGAGTATAGACTAGCTGCTGTAATGCATTTGAACGTTAAGTGCTTCGCTTGTCTTACTTTTCTCTTGTCATTTAATGTATGTGAAAAAATGAAGAAAATGTATGCAACAAAATGTCATACTGACATGTACATATTCGTGGAGAAAATATGTTTCAAAAAAATTATGTATTTTTGGTAAAATTAAATAAAAATTCAAAACTGAAATGTGCAATACAATTCTTTGACGTTAGGCAAGAAGGTCTTGAGTTGGAAACTGCAGTTTTTCGTAAAACAGATTAATTATTTGCAAATTGGGATGTGTTCGAAAAGAAGAAATGATGGCAAATAAGAAGGGGCGAGTTCGTAATCGCAACATTAGCGCAGTACTGCAATGTCAAGCGTTCAAAACATTTGGCAATTATATCCAAGTCGCAACAGCGCGTTCGTGCGGTCGGGCTTTGACATTTTCTGTAGAATACACGTAAATCATTAGTCAAGTCGGAATAGCGCGGTCGGGCTTTGACATTTCACAGACCGTAATATCGTAAGTCCGAGCAGAAAGTTTGGAGTAGAGCTACTCTCTATTCACTCGGGCTTTTTGACATTTGTTTGTATTTTCACTTTTGGCGGGCAAAGGCAATTATTTGTGTAAGCAATTCATTTTTTGTAGGGATTTTATGTATACTAATTGCATTTTTTTCTTGTAAAATGTATTTTAGAAAGTAGATAGCTTCGAGGAAAATATCTTACTTGTCAAACGCGCGAGTTCTATTTCGTTTTTGAAAACTGAGTGCTCGTGCTTTGACATAAAATTCTCTTAAACTCGTTAAAACGCGTGCCAATGGCTGTCAAAGTCCAAGCGTCCGAACGCGCTGTTGCGATTTGGACTTAAGCCGTTCCGAAACGCCAACAAAATTAAAGTATCGTAATGCATCGCAAAATTAAAAAATCGTTGCGTCGCTCACATAGTGGCTGATTACATGAACGGAAGAAGGCAGGATTGAGGGAGATACAATATACGATTTTCACAAGCGAGAGGGAAATGGGTTGGATGCGCCGAAAATCGGCCTTCTTCCACCGAAAATCCACTTTCAAAGCGGATTCTCGGGTGAACCAGGTATAATTTCAACCCTTTTCGTTCCGTTTTCGACATGTTTTCCTCATTTTCTGATGATCGGTGATCGAGTAACACATCACGCATGCTGCGAGGCATTTTAGGAAAATTGATCACAGGAAAGATTTAAATGCAATTTTAATGTTTTTTTACTGCACAGATATAGTACTACATGCAAACATTGCTGATGAACCTTAAAAACATTTTTTTTTTCATCCGTCATTCATGAGAAATTAAAATTTAAAAGAGGGCATTAGTCAATTCTCGGAAGAACATTACTCTGTGAGAACATGTTGCAATTGAACCGATTCGCGTGTTCCACAAGCAGAAAACCTTGCCTGCCAAGTCGCAGTCGTTTGTAAACAGCCACATAGGCAGTGATGCTTACGTGATGCGCATTTTGTTGACGTTTACGAAATCAGCCAAGCTCTGAAATGAAGTTGTGCTAGACCTTAAGTCGTTACCAAACGAAAGAGAGAAAAAAATGAATTAAATCCAATCAAAAATGCAAATTTAAGACCTGTTTTGCCTAAAGTCAAAGAATTGTTCGACAAAAATCAACTCTCTTCATTGCAATCCACATCCAAGCAAAAGCTACATCACAGTTTCGAAATCGATGAATGGATGAACCAACGAATGGATCACATCACACAGTTGTGTAGTAGATAACTTCAATATAAACGATAGCGATTCTAAAATCAAAACTCTACTTCTATCTAGCTCTCATTTTTTAATTACTCAAATGAAACTCCGCTTAACTTAACAAATTTACAAATAAAAAAAAAAAAAAATGAAAATGAGAATGATACAAGAAGCATACAAGAAAATCAAATAAATAATTGATTAAGAGACTTGAATTATTTTGGAGAAAAAAACAAACAAAAGTTACAAACACACGCTTACATTGATAGGATAACTCACAAAGAAATCAGAAAGAAATAAACAATTATGATATTTTAGGCAAATAAACAAAGAAAACAAAAGAAATCATTATAATTATATTATAGAGCTGTAGTGTAATCAAAAGGAGGCAACTAAGTACCAAGAGGTCGATTAGTATTAAATTTAAATTGAAATTCAAATGAAATTCACTGCAGAGAGAGAATAAAATGGAATTTGTTTTATTTTTCCCCGAAAGGATGCATTTTAACGGAGAGTTTTGCACAATCGTTTCACAGAGTCTACGTGTACAAAGTCTCATCTCATCCACCAAAGGGGTCGCGGGGTCAATGCATGCACGAGAGATCTCCAGGCCACTCGATCCTCCACCATCGACTCTAACTCATCATGCCTAAGCGCAACCAGTGGAGTTTTTGAACTTCAACCATCTCGTCCTGGATCTGCCAAGCGGTCGCCTACCTGATGGAATCGCATTCAAGGCAAGCCTCGGAAGTCGTGCCACGTGAGCAAACCATCGAAGTATAGCCCTTTCCGTACGAAGAAGCTGCTGCTCAACGTTGAGTTCCTCGTGCACTGCCGTATTTCTCACCCTATCCCCGCAAGTCTTGTTCCTTAAAGGGATGCATGGGATGCAGCGAATCTAAGGAAATTATAAAGAACCAAACACAGTCACCCCGATCACGAAAGTAAACGCCTTGTCCCAAACGATTCTATGACCGCAGTGGCCAGAATGAAAGCTCGTTAGCTTTCTCATGCTTCCCTTATCGAGGCTAAGGATTTCCTTATATGAATAGGGTCTGATTAGTCGCGTGGATTGCCCAGGACCTGACCCATTTGTCCAATGATCTAGGTTTGTTTGTCCCATTCGTTAACCAGCGCTGTAGATGTTGTCTATTTGACACTACAGTCCGGACCTGTGAACGCAATACCTGAACCAGTCCTAGCGAGCTCGTCCGATTCGTGACCTCCAATCCCCTTGTGTCCAGCCAAGTTTCACTTTGTTGTGTCTGGCGAGGATTTGCAATGCATCGTGGCAACATTTCACGGCTTTGGAGTCTATTTGGCTGGATTACAAGTGCCGCCAAATTAGTCGTTTTTTAAGTTCAAATACCGATACCAAAACGCCTAAAAAGTGACTCGACTCTCGAAACGACTTTCGTGATCGGAGTCAGTGTCATACTCAAACACATCACACCAAAACTAGCTACACTCTGCAATTTGTAAAGCATAAGGAAAATCTGATTCGTAAGTTCATAAAAATTGTTTATTTATCTATCTACAAAAAATGGGCAAATTTATGAGTGTGTCCTATTTCTTTCCGCCAGCAAGTTTCTCCTTCCGTTTCTTGACATGCTTCTTCACCTTCACCTTTCGCTTGTCGGCTTTTGCGTCTTTGATTGCCTTCTTTCTTGCCTTTTTGCTGTTTGGAGACTCATCTCGAGGGCGTGCTGAATTCTTAAAATTTCTCGCATCTCCATCGCTGGATTGACTGTTGCTTTCGTCACTTTCCGACTCCTCGTTCGCTGTGTCCTCGTCACTTTCTCGCTTCTCCCCCAGAACATCTGGTTTAACTTGAATATTCAAGTCTGATGTTAATCCAGTGATTTTGCTGTAGATGAGGTTTTGTTTTTCTCCGGCCTTTGCCTTTGCAACGTCTCTTTCAAAATGCGGAACCTAGGATTGGTAGTCAACAATAGAAAAAAATGTTCAATGAATGCTTGCATGCATGTATACCTCGTCCAAACGCTTAGGGATATATGTACTTTTCCAAACAGCTTCGTCTATCTTCTCCTGTGCGGTCAACTGATCAAAGTCACGGTCTTTTATTTTCTCAGACATCTCCTGCAGGCATTCTTCCATGTTCTCCTCGGTTATAGTTTGATCGGTGATGAAATCAAAAAGCTCTTTTACTGTCATTGTGGCGACGGATTTCTTTCGAAAGAACTCGGAGATATTGGTACAATCTTTCCTCAGAAAGTCAAAAGCATGTGGATGATCGTGCTCAACCGATTGACTCACATCGATGATAACCAACTGTCCATCGTGGAGGAGAATATTGAATTCTGACAAATCGGCATGCACCAATTTGCATTTGTTGTATATCTTCCACATGATAACCACACAATCGCGATACAGTTCCCGCGCCTTCGACGAATTAATGTCCACATCCTTGAGCTTTGGTGATGGCCAGCCGTTCTTGCCACAGAACTCCATCACTAAAACGTGACTTCGCAATAGGATCGGTTCTGGAACTGGTACATCAGCGTTTTTCATGCGCAAATAATTTCTCATCTCCTTCTCTGCCCAAGTGCGAACCATTTTCCGTGGGTTATGCCTGCAGTAGCCGTGTCTGAATCGAAACTCACCCGATACGTACTTGTCACGATCTTTAAAGACCAGAATTGAGGTTTTATAAATTTTTATAGCATACTCTTGATCCGTTTTGGACACTGCATGATACACATTGGCTTCCTTTCCCGTAGAGATGCATCCATTGATTTCGTTTATCAATCCACGATTGAGCAACTTGAAAAGAATCATTCTAGTTCGAGGATCCATCACTTGCTCTGCAGTTGCTCGGTCATGTTTGTCCTTTACTCGTACCCTTTCAGATTCGGCTTTTCGATCAAAAGAGACCAGTCGATTTGCCGCCTGAGCAGACATATTCGTCGTGGGATCGTACTTTTCCACGTTGATTTTGTTTGAAAACTTACGCAGAACTTTCTCATTTGGTTGGTAACTGGATAGCTTCTGATATTGCCTTTGATTGTTGCTGTTCGCTGTAACGCTCGCCATCAATCCATTCTGTAAATTATGCTTTTGAAAACCACTGTAGGAATCCTCGTAATCGTATAAATCCTCTTCGTATTCCTCATCCTCATCCTCCTCGTCCTCGTCCACGCTATCATCGTTTGCGCTTGGATCATTGTCAATCCCTGAAAACATTACATGCTTCACTGTGAGCTTTGGAAAGTTTTCAATTACTACGTCTACAGGCGTATGTGAGATGTGTTCAGTTTTTGGGGATGCAACAGCATCTTCTTCGGCATCACTAAATTGGTGATCCATAATGTTAAACTTTTCTTTTTCAAAAAGAAAATCACTAACAACACGTGCCCGATTTTTCACAACAAATGCTAATCCTTTTTTTGACATCTGCTTATACAGGGTGTTGTGTAAATTTCTAGAAAATGTATGTGTACATGTCCCAGCAGGAATTGATCAAAATAGTTGGCTCTTTTTATGCGAAATCGAATGCGAACTATTTTCCAATCAAGTATATCAAGAATACTCCGGAATGAGGCAACTGAATGTACATTATTTTGGAATTTAGGTGAAAAAAGAAAAAATCAAATTCTTTCATGAGTTTATCACTGAACGCATTTCGCTGTGCCACCATGTAATCAGTTTAGCCAACATAACCAAAGAATGTGTCGGATTTTGACAGCTTGTCATTTCAAGCGAAGCATGGACTGTGTTTTATTTTGTTTTGATATGAATTTGTTGATATGTTTGCGCTGGCGGAATTGAGGGACACCATTCGAATTGCACCGGACCAGTTTCACCTGAAGCTAGTGGAAGCCATACGGGACGAGATCAATCGAAAGCTGGCGAATAAGGTATATAAACTCGTGTACATGCATGACTGATAAACATCCGAATTATTTTGCAGGTTCTTCTCAATGTGGGTTTGTGTATTGCCCTTAAGGACATCGTGTCTTTAAAGGACTCGGTCATTCTTCCTGGCGATGGTGCCTCACATACGGAAGTAATTTTTCGATACATTGTCTTTCGACCAGCAATTGGTAATGTTTTGACTGGTAAAATACGAAGCTGCAGCCGGGAAGGAGTACATGTGACATTGGGATTTTTTGATGATATTTTAATACCTCCAGCAGCATTGCAGCACCCATCGAGATTTGAAGAAACCGAACAGGCATGGGTGTGGGAGTATCCATTGGAAGATGGAGAAAAGCATGATTTATTTATGGATATTGGTGAGCCGATAAAGTTTCGTGTATCGGGTGAAATATTTGAAGAGAGTTCACCGATTGGACCACCGAAAACTGATCAACAATCTTCATCATCATCACAACCAAAGGAAACCAAGACACCGTATAAAATTGTTGTAAGAATAAACTAGTTTATTCGACTTTTATCTTGTCAACAAATGATTACAATTTTTCGCAGGCGGCGATTAACGAGTCTGGACTTGGAGTACTTTCGTGGTGGGATTCTCAAAACAAAGCGGACGATGGTAACGACGAGGAGGATGACGATGAGCAAGAATTCAATGACGATGATGGTGATGGAGCTTATGAAGAGTAAATTTATTTCGTTATAGAAATGAAAACATTTTAAGAGAAAATTATTGGTTGGACATCTGAGTCAGAACCGTGCTGTCCATTTGCTATACGATTGAATAAAGTTGTTCAATATACAGTTTGAGAGATGTCGATTTTTTCGTGAATGGGAGATGAACAGTGCGGATTTAGTCCCGGCAGAAGTACAACCGACCAGCTTTTCACTCTAAGAATGGTACTCGAGAAGGCTTGGGAGTACGCGAAACCGATCTACAGTTGTTTTTTTAGAATTGGAAACGACCAAGTTCCTCGAGGTAAACCCTGGAGTGTTCTGCAGGAGTATGGGATTGATGGGTCTTTGTTGAGGGCCATTCAGTCTCTATACACAAACTGTAGCTGTGTTCGTACTCCTGAGATGAGATTTCTTCCTGCTGTTGTGGGAACTATTCGTCGGGATAGGGTGGGAAACACGACAGTGCGAGAGGAACTCAACGTTGATCAGCGCACCTGCATGTATATAGATAAGATATAGTTGATTATTTCGGCGCATCCGCTGAGCGACACATTGTCTTCGATAAACGGTGTCCTTGATGCTCGAACCCCTGCATATCAACAGGATGACTTTCCAGCACCTATAAGAATGCAAAAAATTCGAAGAAACGTTGCATACTTAGTGAATGTATTCCGCGATACCTACAGACATTTCGGATTTTCTGGTGGCCTGGTACTTTGAATTTACGCGAAAAATTGAAACTTTAACAAGCCACAGTTTCCAAACCAGGCGTCGCCCGGACATAAAACCGCCATTTCTGGTGTGCTGTTGACCTGAATTTTCGATCTATGTGCATTTCAGAGAATCCATTTTTTCCGCAAAAAAAAATCCAAGGCTGCAATTTCGATGCGATTTCAAAGCGCTGACCCCTCAACTTTGACAAGCCACAGTTTAAAAACCAGGCGTCGCCCTTACATAAAACCGCCATTTCTGATGTGCTGTTGACCTGAATTTTCGATCGAAAAAAGTGGCCTTAGCTCCCACCTTGCATGGGAATCAAGTCCATCTCGCAAAAAGTGGCCTCAGCTCCCACCTTGCATGGGAATCAAGTCCACCTCGCAGAAAGTGGAGTTATTTCCCACCTTGCATGGGAATCAAGTCCACCTCGCAAAAAGTGGCCTTAGCTCCCACCTTGCATGGGAATCAAGTCCACCTCGCAGAAAGTGGAGTTATTTCCCACCTTGCATGGGAATCAAGTCCACCTCGCAGAAAGTGGAGTTATTTCCCACCTTGCATGGGAATCAAGTCCACTTCGCAGAAAGTGGAGTTATTTCCCACCTTGCATGGGAATCAAGTCCACCTCGCAGAAAGTGGAGTTATTTCCCACCTTGCATGGGAATCAAGTCCACTTCGCAGAAAGTGGAGTTATTTCCCACCTTGCATGGGAATCAAGTCCACTTCGCAGAAAGTGGAGTTATTTCCCACCTTGCATGGGAATCAAGTCCACCTCGCAGAAAGTGGAGTTATTTCCCACCTTGCATGGGAATCAAGTCCACCTCGCAAAAAGTGGCCTTAGCTCCCACCTTGCATGGGAATCAAGTCCACCTCGCAGAAAGTGGAGTTATTTCCCACCTTGCATGGGAATCAAGTCCACCTCGCAGAAAGTGGAGTTATTTCCCACCTTGCATGGGAATCAAGTCCACTTCGCAGAAAGTGGAGTTATTTCCCACCTTGCATGGGAATCAAGTCCACTTCGCAGAAAGTGGAGTTATTTCCCACCTTGCATGGGAATCAAGTCCACCTCGCAAAAAGTGGCCTTAGCTCCCACCTTGCATGGGAATCAAGTCCACTTCGCAGAAAGTGGAGTTATTTCCCACCTTGCATGGGAATCAAGTCCACCTCGCAAAAAGTGGCCTTAGCTCCCACCTTGCATGGGAATCAAGTCCACCTCGCAGAAAGTGGAGTTATTTCCCACCTTGCATGGGAATCAAGTCCACCTCGCAGAAAGTGGAGTTATTTCCCACCTTGCATGGGAATCAAGTCCACTTCGCAGAAAGTGGAGTTATTTCCCACCTTGCATGGGAATCAAGTCCACTTCGCAGAAAGTGGAGTTATTTCCCACCTTGCATGGGAATCAAGTCCACCTCGCAGAAAGTGGAGTTATTTCCCACCTTGCATGGGAATCAAGTCCACCTCGCAAAAAGTGGCCTTAGCTCCCACCTTGCATGGGAATCAAGTCCACCTCGCAGAAAGTGGAGTTATTTCCCACCTTGCATGGGAATCAAGTCCACCTCGCAGAAAGTGGAGTTATTTCCCACCTTGCATGGGAATCAAGTCCACCTCGCAAAAAGTGGCCTTAGCTCCCACCTTGCATGGGAATCAAGTCCACCTCGCAAAAAGTGGAGTTATTTCCCACCTTGCATGGGAATCAAGTCCACTTCGCAGAAAGTGGAGTTATTTCCCACCTTGCATGGGAATCAAGTCCACCTCGCAAAAAGTGGCCTTAGCTCCCACCTTGCATGGGAATCAAGTCCACCTCGCAAAAAGTGGCATTAGCTCCCAGCTTGCATGGGAATCAAGTCCACCTCGCAGAAAGTGGAGTTATTTCCCACCTTGCATGGGAATCAAGTTCACTTCGCAGAAAGTGGAGTTATTTCCCACCTTGCATGGGAATCAAGTCCACTTCGCAGAAAGTGGAGTTATTTCCCACCTTGCATGGGAATCAAGTCCACCTCGCAAAAAGTGGCCTTAGCTCCCACCTTGCATGGGAATCAAGTCCACTTCGCAGAAAGTGGAGTTATTTCCCACCTTGCATGGGAATCAAGTCCACCTCGCAAAAAGTGGCCTTAGCTCCCACCTTGCATGGGAATCAAGTCCACTTCGCAGAAAGTGGAGTTATTTCCCACCTTGCATGGGAATCAAGTCCACCTCGCAAAAAGTGGCCTTAGCTCCCACCTTGCATGGGAATCAAGTCCACCTCGCAGAAAGTGGAGTTATTTCCCACCTTGCATGGGAATCAAGTCCACTTCGCAGAAAGTGGAGTTATTTCCCACCTTGCATGGGAATCAAGTCCACTTCGCAGAAAGTGGAGTTATTTCCCACCTTGCATGGGAATCAAGTCCACCTCGCAAAAAGTGGCCTTAGCTCCCACCTTGCATGGGAATCAAGTCCACTTCGCAGAAAGTCGAGTTATTTCCCACCTTGCATGGGAATCAAGTCCACCTCGCAAAATGTGGCCTTAGCTCCCACCTTGCATGGGAGTCAAGTCCACCTCGCAGAAAGTGGAGTTATTTCCCACCTTGCATGGGAATCAAGTCCACCTCGCAGAAAGTGGAGTTATTTCCCACCTTGCATGGGAATCAAGTCCACTTCGCAGAAAGTGGAGTTATTTCCCACCTTGCATGGGAATCAAGTCCACCTCGCAAAAAGTGGAGTTATTTCCCACCTTGCATGGGAATCAAGTCCACTTCGCAGAAAGTGGAGTTATTTCCCACCTTGCATGGGAATCAAGTCCACTTCGCAGAAAGTGGAGTTATTCCCACCTTGCATGGGAATCAAGTCCACTTCGCAGAAAGTGGAGTTATTTCCCAACTTGCATGGGAATCAAGTCCACTTCGCAGAAAGTGGAGTTATTTCCCACCTTGCATGGGAATCAAGTCCACCTCGCAGAAAGTGGAGTTATTTCCCACCTTGCATGGGAATCAAGTCCACCTCGCAGAAAGTGGAGTTATTTCCCACCTTGCATGGGAATCAAGTCCACCTCGCAAAAAGTGGCCTTAGCTCCCACCTTGCATGGGAATCAAGTCCACCTCGCAGAAAGTGGAGTTATTTCCCACCTTGCATGGGAATCAAGTCCACCTCGCAAAAAGTGGCCTTAGCTCCCACCTTGCATGGGAATCAAGTCCACCTCGCAGAAAGTGGAGTTATTTCCCACCTTGCATGGGAATCAAGTCCACCTCGCAAAAAGTGGCCTTAGCTCCCACCTTGCATGGGAATCAATTCCACCTCGCAGAAAGTGGAGTTATTTCCCACCTTGCATGGGAATCAAGTCCACCTCGCAAAAAGTGGCCTTAGCTCCCACCTTGCATGGGAATCAAGTCCACCTCGCAGAAAGTGGAGTTATTTCCCACCTTGCATGGGAATCAAGTCCACCTCGCAGAAAGTGGAGTTATTTCCCACCTTGCATGGGAATCAAGTCCACCTCGCAAAAAGTGGAGTTATTTCCCACCTTGCATGGGAATCAAGTCCACTTCGCAGAAAGTGGAGTTATTTCCCACCTTGCATGGGAATCAAGTCCACTTCGCAGAAAGTGGAGTTATTTCCCACCTTGCATGGGAATCAAGTCCACCTCGCAGAAACTGGAGTTATTTCCCACCTTGCATGGGAATCAAGTCCACTTCGCAGAAAGTCGAGTTATTTCCCACCTTGCATGGGAATCAAGTCCACCTCGCAAAATGTGGCCTTAGCTCCCACCTTGCATGGGAGTCAAGTCCACCTCGCAGAAAGTGGAGTTATTTCCCACCTTGCATGGGAATCAAGTCCACCTCGCAGAAAGTGGAGTTATTTCCCACCTTGCATGGGAATCAAGTCCACCTCGCAAAAAGTGGAGTTATTTCCCACCTTGCATGGGAATCAAGTCCACCTCGCAAAAAGTGGCCTTAGCTCCCACCTTGCATGGGAATAAAGTCCACCTCGCAGAAAGTGGAGTTATTTCCCACCTTGCATGGGAATCAAGTCCACTTCGCAGAAAGTGGAGTTATTTCCCACCTTGCATGGGAATCTAGTCCACTTCGCAGAAAGTGGAGTTATTTCCCACCTTGCATGGGAATCAAGTCCACCTCGCAGAAAGTGGAGTTATTTCCCACCTTGCATGGGAATCAAGTCCACTTCGCAGAAAGTGGAGTTATCTCCCACCTTGCATGGGAATCAAGTCCACCTCGCAAAAAGTGGAGTTATTTCCCACCTTGCATGGGAATCAAGTTCACTTCGCAGAAAGTGGAGTTATTTCCCACCTTGCATGGGAATCAAGTCCACTTCGCAGAAAGTGGAGTTATTTCCCACCTTGCATGGGAATCAAGTCCGCCTCGCAAAAAGTGGCCTTAGCTCCCACCTTGCATGGGAATCAAGTCCACTTCGCAGAAAGTGGAGTTATTTCCCACCTTGCATGGGAATCAAGTCCACCTCGCAAAAAGTGGCCTTAGCTCCCACCTTGCATGGGAATCAAGTCCACTTCGCAGAAAGTGGAGTTATTTCCCACCTTGCATGGGAATCAAGTCCACCTCGCAAAAAGTGGCCTTAGCTCCCACCTTGCATGGGAATCAAGTCCACCTCGCAGAAAGTGGAGTTATTTCCCACCTTGCATGGGAATCAAGTCCACCTCGCAAAAAGTGGCCTTAGCTCCCACCTTGCATGGGAATCAAGTCCACCTCGCAGAAAGTGGAGTTATTTCCCACCTTGCATGGGAATCAAGTCCACCTCGCAAAAAGTGGCCTTAGCTCCCACCTTGCATGGGAATCAATTCCACCTCGCAGAAAGTGGAGTTATTTCCCACCTTGCATGGGAATCAAGTCCACCTCGCAAAAAGTGGCCTTAGCTCCCACCTTGCATGGGAATCAAGTCCACTTCGCAGAAAGTGGAGTTATTTCCCACCTTGCATGGGAATCAAGTCCACCTCGCAAAAAGTGGCCTTAGCTCCCACCTTGCATGGGAATCAAGTCCACCTCGCAGAAAGTGGAGTTATTTCCCACCTTGCATGGGAATCAAGTCCACCTCGCAGAAAGTGGAGTTATTTCCCACCTTGCATGGGAATCAAGTCCACCTCGCAAAAAGTGGAGTTATTTCCCACCTTGCATGGGAATCAAGTCCACTTCGCAGAAAGTGGAGTTATTTCCCACCTTGCATGGGAATCAAGTCCACTTCGCAGAAAGTGGAGTTATTTCCCACCTTGCATGGGAATCAAGTCCACCTCGCAGAAACTGGAGTTATTTCCCACCTTGCATGGGAATCAAGTCCACTTCGCAGAAAGTCGAGTTATTTCCCACCTTGCATGGGAGTCAAGTCCACCTCGCAGAAAGTGGAGTTATTTCCCACCTTGCATGGGAATCAAGTCCACCTCGCAGAAAGTGGAGTTATTTCCCACCTTGCATGGGAATCAAGTCCACCTCGCAAAAAGTGGAGTTATTTCCCACCTTGCATGGGAATCAAGTCCACCTCGCAAAAAGTGGCCTTAGCTCCCACCTTGCATGGGAATAAAGTCCACCTCGCAGAAAGTGGAGTTATTTCCCACCTTGCATGGGAATCAAGTCCACCTCGCAAAAAGTGGAGTTATTTCCCACCTTGCATGGGAATCAAGTTCACTTCGCAGAAAGTGGAGTTATTTCCCACCTTGCATGGGAATCAAGTCCACTTCGCAGAAAGTGGAGTTATTTCCCACCTTGCATGGGAATCAAGTCCACCTCGCAAAAAGTGGCCTTAGCTCCCACCTTGCATGGGAATCAAGTCCACTTCGCAGAAAGTGGAGTTATTTCCCACCTTGCATGGGAATCAAGTCCACCTCGCAAAAAGTGGCCTTAGCTCCCACCTTGCATGGGAATCAAGTCCACTTCGCAGAAAGTGGAGTTATTTCCCACCTTGCATGGGAATCAAGTCCACCTCGCAAAAAGTGGCCTTAGCTCCCACCTTGCATGGGAATCAAGTCCACCTCGCAGAAAGTGGAGTTATTTCCCACCTTGCATGGGAATCAAGTCCACTTCGCAGAAAGTGGAGTTATTTCCCACCTTGCATGGGAATCAAGTCCACTTCGCAGAAAGTGGAGTTATTTCCCACCTTGCATGGGAATCAAGTCCACCTCGCAAAAAGTGGTCTTAGCTCCCACCTTGCATGGGAATCAAGTCCACTTCGCAGAAAGTGGAGTTATTTCCCACCTTGCATGGGAATCAAGTCCACCTCGCAAAAAGTGGAGTTATTTCCCACCTTGCATGGGAATCAAGTCCACCTCGCAGAAAGTGGAGTTATTTCCCACCTTGCATGGGAATCAAGTCCACTTCGCAGAAAGTGGAGTTATTCCCACCTTGCATGGGAATCAAGTCCACTTCGCAGAAAGTGGAGTTATTTCCCAACTTGCATGGGAATCAAGTCCACTTCGCAGAAAGTGGAGTTATTTCCCACCTTGCATGGGAATCAAGTCCACCTCGCAAAAAGTGGCCTTAGCTCCCACCTTGCATGGGAATCAAGTCCACCTCGCAGAAAGTGGAGTTATTTCCCACCTTGCATGGGAATCAAGTCCACTTCGCAGAAAGTGGAGTTATTTCCCACCTTGCATGGGAATCAAGTCCACCTCGCAGAAAGTGGAGTTATTTCCCAACTTGCATGGGAATCAAGTCCACTTCGCAGAAAGTGGAGTTATTTCCCACCTTGCATGGGAATCAAGTCCACCTCGCAAAAAGTGGCCTTAGCTCCCACCTTGCATGGGAATCAAGTCCACCTCGCAGAAAGTGGAGTTATTTCCCACCTTGCATGGGAATCAAGTCCACCTCGCAGAAAGTGGAGTTATTTCCCAACTTGCATGGGAATCAAGTCCACTTCGCAGAAAGTGGAGTTATTTCCCACCTTGCATGGGAATCAAGTCCACCTCGCAAAAAGTGGCCTTAGCTCCCACCTTGCATGGGAATCAAGTCCACCTCGCAGAAAGTGAAGTTATTTCCCACCTTGCATGGGAATCAAGTCCACTTCGCAGAAAGTGGAGTTATTTCCCACCTTGCATGGGATTCAAGTCCACTTCGCAGAAAGTGGAGTTATTTCCCACCTTGCATGGGAATCAAGTCCACTTCGCAGAAAGTGGAGTTATTTCCCACCTTGCATGGGAGTCAAGTCCACTTCGCAGAAAGTGGAGTTATTTCCCACCTTGCATGGTAATCAAGTCCACCTCGCAAAAAGTGGCCTTAGCTCCCACCTTGCATGGGAATCAAATCCACTTCGCAGAAAGTGGAGTTATTTCCCACCTTGCATGGGAATCAAGTCCACCTCGCAAAAAGTGGAGTTATTTCCCACCTTGCATGGGAATCAAGTCCACTTCGCAGAAAGTGGAGTTATTTCCCACCTTGCATGGGAATCAAGTCCACTTCGCAGAAAGTGGAGTTATTCCCACCTTGCATGGGAATCAAGTCCACCTCGCAAAAAGTGGAGTTATTTCCCACCTTGCATGGGAATCAAGTCCACTTCGCAGAAAGTGGAGTTATTTCCCACCTTGCATGGGAATCAAGTCCACCTCGCAAAAAGTGGCCTTAGCTCCCACCTTGCATGGGAATCAAGTCCACCTCGCAGAAAGTGGAGTTATTTCCCACCTTGCATGGGAATCAAGTCCACCTCGCAGAAAGTGGAGTTATTTCCCACCTTGCATGGGAATCAAGTCCACCTCGCAAAAAGTGGAGTTATTTCCCACCTTGCATGGGAATCAAGTCCACCTCGCAAAAAGTGGCCTTAGCTCCCACCTTGCATGGGAATCAAGTCCACCTCGCAGAAAGTGGAGTTATTTCCCACCTTGCATGGGAATCAAGTCCACCTCGCAGAAAGTGGAGTTATTTCCCACCTTGCATGGGAATCAAGTCCACCTCGCAAAATGTGGCCTTAGCTCCCACCTTGCATGGGAGTCAAGTCCACTTCGCAGAAAGTGGAGTTATTTCCCACCTTGCATGGGAATCAAGTCCACCTCGCAGAAAGTGGAGTTATTTCCCACCATGCATGGGAATCAAGTCCACTTCGCAGAAAGTGGAGTTATTTCCCACCTTGCATGGGAATCAAGTCCACTTCGCAGAAAGTGGAGTTATTTCCCACCTTGCATGGGAATCAAGTCCACCTCGCAGAAAGTGGAGTTATTTCCCACCATGCATGGGAATCAAGTCCACTTTGCAGAAAGTGGAGTTATTTCCCACCTTGCATGGGAATCAAGTCCACTTCGCAGAAAGTGGAGTTATTTCCCACCTTGCATGGGAATCAAGTCCACCTCGCAAAAAGTGGCCTTAGCTCCCACCTTGCATGGGAATCAAGTCCACTTCGCAGAAAGTGGAGTTATTTCCCACCTTGCATGGGAATCAAGTCCACCTCGCAAAAAGTGGCCTTAGCTCCCACCTTGCATGGGAATCAAGTCCACCTCGCAGAAAGTGGAGTTATTTCCCACCTTGAATGGGAATCAAGTCCACCTCGCAAAAAGTGGCCTTAGCTCCCACCTTGCATGGGAATCAAGTCCACCTCGCAGAAAGTGGAGTTATTTCCCACCTTGCATGGGAATCAAGTCCACCTCGCAGAAAGTGGAGTTATTTCCCAACTTGCATGGGAATCAAGTCCACTTCGCAGAAAGTGGAGTTATTTCCCACCTTGCATGGGAATCAAGTCCACTTCGCAGAAAGTGGAGTTATTTCCCACCTTGCATGGGAATCAAGTCCACCTCGCAAAAAGTGGAGTTATTTCCCACCTTGCATGGGAATCAAGTCCACTTCGCAGAAAGTGGAGTTATTTCCCACCTTGCATGGGAATCAAGTCCACTTCGCAGAAAGTGGAGTTATTTCCCACCTTGCATGGGAATCAAGTCCACTTCGCAGAAAGTGGAGTTATTTCCCACCTTGCATGGGAGTCAAGTCCACTTCGCAGAAAGTGGAGTTATTTCCCACCTTGCATGGTAATCAAGTCCACCTCGCAAAAAGTGGCCTTAGCTCCCACCTTGCATGGGAATCAAATCCACTTCGCAGAAAGTGGAGTTATTTCCCACCTTGCATGGGAATCAAGTCCACCTCGCAAAAAGTGGAGTTATTTCCCACCTTGCATGGGAATCAAGTCCACTTCGCAGAAAGTGGAGTTATTTCCCACCTTGCATGGGAATCAAGTCCACTTCGCAGAAAGTGGAGTTATTCCCACCTTGCATGGGAATCAAGTCCACCTCGCAAAAAGTGGAGTTATTTCCCACCTTGCATGGGAATCAAGTCCACTTCGCAGAAAGTGGAGTTATTTCCCACCTTGCATGGGAATCAAGTCCACCTCGCAAAAAGTGGCCTTAGCTCCCACCTTGCATGGGAATCAAGTCCACCTCGCAGAAAGTGGAGTTATTTCCCACCTTGCATGGGAATCAAGTCCACCTCGCAGAAAGTGGAGTTATTTCCCACCTTGCATGGGAATCAAGTCCACCTCGCAGAAAGTGGAGTTATTTCCCACCATGCATGGGAATCAAGTCCACTTCGCAGAAAGTGGAGTTATTTCCCACCTTGCATGGGAATCAAGTCCACTTCGCAGAAAGTGGAGTTATTTCCCACCTTGCATGGGAATCAAGTCCACCTCGCAGAAAGTGGAGTTATTTCCCACCATGCATGGGAATCAAGTCCACTTTGCAGAAAGTGGAGTTATTTCCCACCTTGCATGGGAATCAAGTCCACTTCGCAGAAAGTGGAGTTATTTCCCACCTTGCATGGGAATCAAGTCCACCTCGCAGAAAGTGGAGTTATTTCCCACCTTGCATGGGAATCAAGTCCACCTCGCAGAAAGTGGAGTTATTTCCCACCTTGCATGGGAATCAAGTCCACCTCGCAAAAGTGGCCTTAGCTCCCACCTTGCATGGGAATCAAGTCCACTTCGCAGAAAGTGGAGTTATTTCCCACCTTGCATGGGAATCAAGTCCACTTCGCAGAAAGTGGAGTTATTTCCCACCTTGCATGGGAATCAAGTCCACCTCGCAAAAAGTGGCCTTAGCTCCCACCTTGCATGGGAATCAAGTCCACCTCGCAGAAAGTGGAGTTATTTCCCACCTTGCATGGGAATCAAGTCCACCTCGCAGAAAGTGGCCTTAGCTCCCACCTTGCATGGGAATCAAGTCCACCTCGCAAAAAGTGGCCTTAGTTCCCACCTTGCATGGGAATCAAGTCCACTTCGCAGAAAGTGGAGTTATTTCCCACCTTGCATGGGAATCAAGTCCACTTCGCAGAAAGTGGAGTTATTTCCCACCTTGCATGGGAATCAAGTCCACCTCGCAGAAAGTGGCCTTAGCTCCCACCTTGCATGGGAATCAAGTCCACCTCGCAAAAAGTGGCCTTAGCTCCCACCTTGCATGGGAATCAAGTCCACCTCGCAGAAAGTGGAGTTATTTCCCACCTTGCATGGGAATCAAGTCCACCTCGCAGAAAGTGGCCTTAGCTCCCACCTTGCATGGGAATCAAGTCCACCTCGCAAAAAGTGGCCTTAGCTCCCACCTTGCATGGGAATCAAGTCCACTTCGCAGAAAGTGGAGTTATTTCCCACCTTGCATGGGAATCTAGTCCACTTCGCAGAAAGTGGAGTTATTTCCCACCTTGCATGGGAATCAAGTCCACCTCGCAGAAAGTGGCCTTAGCTCCCACCTTGCATGGGAATCAAGTCCACCTCGCAAAAAGTGGCCTTAGCTCCCACCTTGCATGGGAATCAAGTCCACCTCGCAGAAAGTGGAGTTATTTCCCACCTTGCATGGGAATCAAGTCCACCTCGCAGAAAGTGGCCTTAGCTCCCACCTTGCATGGGAATCAAGTCCACTTCGCAGAAAGTGGAGTTATTTCCCACCTTGCATGGGAATCTAGTCCACTTCGCAGAAAGTGGAGTTATTTCCCACCTTGCATGGGAATCAAGTCCACCTCGCAGAAAGTGGCCTTAGCTCCCACCTTGCATGGGAATCAAGTCCACCTCGCAAAAAGTGGCCTTAGCTCCCACCTTGCATGGGAATCAAGTCCACCTCGCAGAAAGTGGAGTTATTTCCCACCTTGCATGGGAATCAAGTCCACCTCGCAGAAAGTGGCCTTAGCTCCCACCTTGCATGGGAATCAAGTCCACTTCGCAGAAAGTGGAGTTATTTCCCACCTTGCATGGGAATCTAGTCCACTTCGCAGAAAGTGGAGTTATTTCCCACCTTGCATGGGAATCAAGTCCACCTCGCAGAAAGTGGAGTTATTTCCCACCTTGCATGGGAATCAAGTCCACTTCGCAGAAAGTGGAGTTATCTCCCACCTTGCATGGGAATCAAGTCCACCTCGCAAAAAGTGGCCTTAGCTCCCACCTTGCATGGGAATCAAGTCCACCTCGCAGAAAGTGGAGTTATTTCCCACCTTGCATGGGAATCAAGTCCACCTCGCAAAAAGTGGCCTTAGCTCCCACCTTGCATGGGAATCAAGTCCACTTCGCAGAAAGTGGAGTTATTTCCCACCTTGCATGGGAATCAAGTCCACCTCGCAAAAGTGGCCTTAGCTCCCACCTTGCATGGGAATCAAGTCCACTTCGCAGAAAGTGGAGTTATTTCCCACCTTGCATGGGAATCAAGTCCACTTCGCAGAAAGTGGAGTTATTTCCCACCTTGCATGGGAATCAAGTCCACCTCGCAAAAAGTGGCCTTAGCTCCCACCTTGCATGGGAATCAAGTCCACCTCGCAGAAAGTGGAGTTATTTCCCACCTTGCATGGGAATCAAGTCCACTTCGCAAAAAGTGGAGTTATTTCCCACCTTGCATGGGAATCAAGTCCACCTCGCAGAAAGTGGAGTTATTTCCCACCTTGCATGGGAATCAAGTCCACCTCGCAGAAAGTGGAGTTATTTCCCACCATGCATGGGAATCAAGTCCACTTCGCAGAAAGTGGAGTTATTTCCCACCTTGCATGGGAATCAAGTCCACTTCGCAGAAAGTGGAGTTATTTCCCACCTTGCATGGGAATCAAGTCCACCTCGCAGAAAGTGGAGTTATTTCCCACCATGCATGGGAATCAAGTCCACTTTGCAGAAAGTGGAGTTATTTCCCACCTTGCATGGGAATCAAGTCCACTTCGCAGAAAGTGGAGTTATTTCCCACCTTGCATGGGAATCAAGTCCACCTCGCAGAAAGTGGAGTTATTTCCCACCTTGCATGGGAATCAAGTCCACCTCGCAGAAAGTGGAGTTATTTCCCACCTTGCATGGGAATCAAGTCCACTTCGCAGAAAGTGGAGTTATTTCCCACCTTGCATGGGAATCAAGTCCACCTCGCAGAAAGTGGAGTTATTTCCCACCTTGCATGGGAATCAAGTCCACCTCGCAAAAGTGGCCTTAGCTCCCACCTTGCATGGGAATCAAGTCCACTTCGCAGAAAGTGGAGTTATTTCCCACCTTGCATGGGAATCAAGTCCACTTCGCAGAAAGTGGAGTTATTTCCCACCTTGCATGGGAATCAAGTCCACCTCGCAAAAAGTGGCCTTAGCTCCCACCTTGCATGGGAATCAAGTCCACCTCGCAGAAAGTGGAGTTATTTCCCACCTTGCATGGGAATCAAGTCCACCTCGCAGAAAGTGGCCTTAGCTCCCACCTTGCATGGGAATCAAGTCCACTTCGCAGAAAGTGGAGTTATTTCCCACCTTGCATGGGAATCTAGTCCACTTCGCAGAAAGTGGAGTTATTTCCCACCTTGCATGGGAATCAAGTCCACCTCGCAGAAAGTGGAGTTATTTCCCACCTTGCATGGGAATCAAGTCCACTTCGCAGAAAGTGGAGTTATCTCCCACCTTGCATGGGAATCAAGTCCACCTCGCAAAAAGTGGCCTTAGCTCCCACCTTGCATGGGAATCAAGTCCACTTCGCAGAAAGTGGAGTTATTTCCCACCTTGCATGGGAATCAAGTCCACCTCGCAAAAAGTGGCCTTAGCTCCCACCTTGCATGGGAATCAAGTCCACTTCGCAGAAAGTGGAGTTATTTCCCACCTTGCATGGGAATCAAGTCCACCTCGCAAAAAGTGGCCTTAGCTCCCACCTTGCATGGGAATCAAGTCCACCTCGCAGAAAGTGGAGTTATTTCCCACCTTGCATGGGAATCAAGTCCACTTCGCAGAAAGTGGAGTTATTTCCCACCTTGCATGGGAATCAAGTCCACTTCGCAGAAAGTGGAGTTATTTCCCACCTTGCATGGGAATCAAGTCCACCTCGCAAAAAGTGGCCTTAGCTCCCACCTTGCATGGGAATCAAGTCCACCTCGCAGAAAGTGGAGTTATTTCCCACCTTGCATGGGAATCAAGTCCACTTCGCAAAAAGTGGAGTTATTTCCCACCTTGCATGGGAATCAAGTCCACCTCGCAGAAAGTGGAGTTATTTCCCACCTTGCATGGGAATCAAGTCCACCTCGCAGAAAGTGGAGTTATTTCCCACCATGCATGGGAATCAAGTCCACTTCGCAGAAAGTGGAGTTATTTCCCACCTTGCATGGGAATCAAGTCCACTTCGCAGAAAGTGGAGTTATTTCCCACCTTGCATGGGAATCAAGTCCACCTCGCAGAAAGTGGAGTTATTTCCCACCATGCATGGGAATCAAGTCCACTTTGCAGAAAGTGGAGTTATTTCCCACCTTGCATGGGAATCAAGTCCACTTCGCAGAAAGTGGAGTTATTTCCCACCTTGCATGGGAATCAAGTCCACCTCGCAGAAAGTGGAGTTATTTCCCACCTTGCATGGGAATCAAGTCCACCTCGCAGAAAGTGGAGTTATTTCCCACCTTGCATGGGAATCAAGTCCACTTCGCAGAAAGTGGAGTTATTTCCCACCTTGCATGGGAATCAAGTCCACCACGCAGAAAGTGGAGTTATTTCCCACCTTGCATGGGAATCAAGTCCACCTCGCAAAAGTGGCCTTAGCTCCCACCTTGCATGGGAATCAAGTCCACTTCGCAGAAAGTGGAGTTATTTCCCACCTTGCATGGGAATCAAGTCCACTTCGCAGAAAGTGGAGTTATTTCCCACCTTGCATGGGAATCAAGTCCACCTCGCAAAAAGTGGCCTTAGCTCCCACCTTGCATGGGAATCAAGTCCACCTCGCAGAAAGTGGAGTTATTTCCCACCTTGCATGGGAATCAAGTCCACCTCGCAGAAAGTGGCCTTAGCTCCCACCTTGCATGGGAATCAAGTCCACCTCGCAAAAAGTGGCCTTAGCTCCCACCTTGCATGGGAATCAAGTCCACTTCGCAGAAAGTGGAGTTATTTCCCACCTTGCATGGGAATCTAGTCCACTTCGCAGAAAGTGGAGTTATTTCCCACCTTGCATGGGAATCAAGTCCACCTCGCAGAAAGTGGAGTTATTTCCCACCTTGCATGGGAATCAAGTCCACTTCGCAGAAAGTGGAGTTATCTCCCACCTTGCATGGGAATCAAGTCCACCTCGCAAAAAGTGGCCTTAGCTCCCACCTTGCATGGGAATCAAGTCCACCTCGCAGAAAGTGGAGTTATTTCCCACCTTGCATGGGAATCAAGTCCACCTCGCAGAAAGTGGCCTTAGCTCCCACCTTGCATGGGAATCAAGTCCACCTCGCAAAAAGTGGCCTTAGCTCCCACCTTGCATGGGAATCAAGTCCACTTCGCAGAAAGTGGAGTTATTTCCCACCTTGCATGGGAATCAAGTCCACCTCGCAAAAGTGGCCTTAGCTCCCACCTTGCATGGGAATCAAGTCCACTTCGCAGAAAGTGGAGTTATTTCCCACCTTGCATGGGAATCAAGTCCACTTCGCAGAAAGTGGAGTTATTTCCCACCTTGCATGGGAATCAAGTCCACCTCGCAAAAAGTGGCCTTAGCTCCCACCTTGCATGGGAATCAAGTCCACCTCGCAGAAAGTGGAGTTATTTCCCACCTTGCATGGGAATCAAGTCCACTTCGCAAAAAGTGGAGTTATTTCCCACCTTGCATGGGAATCAAGTCCACCTCGCAGAAAGTGGAGTTATTTCCCACCTTGCATGGGAATCAAGTCCACCTCGCAGAAAGTGGAGTTATTTCCCACCATGCATGGGAATCAAGTCCACTTCGCAGAAAGTGGAGTTATTTCCCACCTTGCATGGGAATCAAGTCCACTTCGCAGAAAGTGGAGTTATTTCCCACCTTGCATGGGAATCAAGTCCACCTCGCAGAAAGTGGAGTTATTTCCCACCATGCATGGGAATCAAGTCCACTTTGCAGAAAGTGGAGTTATTTCCCACCTTGCATGGGAATCAAGTCCACTTCGCAGAAAGTGGAGTTATTTCCCACCTTGCATGGGAATCAAGTCCACCTCGCAGAAAGTGGAGTTATTTCCCACCTTGCATGGGAATCAAGTCCACCTCGCAGAAAGTGGAGTTATTTCCCACCTTGCATGGGAATCAAGTCCACTTCGCAGAAAGTGGAGTTATTTCCCACCTTGCATGGGAATCAAGTCCACCTCGCAGAAAGTGGAGTTATTTCCCACCTTGCATGGGAATCAAGTCCACCTCGCAAAAGTGGCCTTAGCTCCCACCTTGCATGGGAATCAAGTCCACTTCGCAGAAAGTGGAGTTATTTCCCACCTTGCATGGGAATCAAGTCCACTTCGCAGAAAGTGGAGTTATTTCCCACCTTGCATGGGAATCAAGTCCACCTCGCAAAAAGTGGCCTTAGCTCCCACCTTGCATGGGAATCAAGTCCACCTCGCAGAAAGTGGAGTTATTTCCCACCTTGCATGGGAATCAAGTCCACCTCGCAGAAAGTGGCGTTAGCTCCCACCTTGCATGGGAATCAAGTCCACCTCGCAAAAAGTGGCCTTAGCTCCCACCTTGCATGGGAATCAAGTCCACTTCGCAGAAAGTGGAGTTATTTCCCACCTTGCATGGGAATCTAGTCCACTTCGCAGAAAGTGGAGTTATTTCCCACCTTGCATGGGAATCAAGTCCACCTCGCAGAAAGTGGAGTTATTTCCCACCTTGCATGGGAATCAAGTCCACTTCGCAGAAAGTGGAGTTATCTCCCACCTTGCATGGGAATCAAGTCCACCTCGCAAAAAGTGGCCTTAGCTCCCACCTTGCATGGGAATCAAGTCCACTTCGCAGAAAGTGGAGTTATTTCCCACCTTGCATGGGAATCAAGTCCACCTCGCAAAAAGTGGCCTTAGCTCCCACCTTGCATGGGAATCAAGTCCACTTCGCAGAAAGTGGAGTTATTTCCCACCTTGCATGGGAATCAAGTCCACCTCGCAAAAAGTGGCCTTAGCTCCCACCTTGCATGGGAATCAAGTCCACCTCGCAGAAAGTGGAGTTATTTCCCACCTTGCATGGGAATCAAGTCCACTTCGCAGAAAGTGGAGTTATTTCCCACCTTGCATGGGAATCAAGTCCACTTCGCAGAAAGTGGAGTTATTTCCCACCTTGCATGGGAATCAAGTCCACCTCGCAAAAAGTGGCCTTAGCTCCCACCTTGCATGGGAATCAAGTCCACCTCGCAGAAAGTGGAGTTATTTCCCACCTTGCATGGGAATCAAGTCCACTTCGCAAAAAGTGGAGTTATTTCCCACCTTGCATGGGAATCAAGTCCACCTCGCAGAAAGTGGAGTTATTTCCCACCTTGCATGGGAATCAAGTCCACCTCGCAGAAAGTGGAGTTATTTCCCACCATGCATGGGAATCAAGTCCACTTCGCAGAAAGTGGAGTTATTTCCCACCTTGCATGGGAATCAAGTCCACTTCGCAGAAAGTGGAGTTATTTCCCACCTTGCATGGGAATCAAGTCCACCTCGCAGAAAGTGGAGTTATTTCCCACCATGCATGGGAATCAAGTCCACTTTGCAGAAAGTGGAGTTATTTCCCACCTTGCATGGGAATCAAGTCCACTTCGCAGAAAGTGGAGTTATTTCCCACCTTGCATGGGAATCAAGTCCACCTCGCAGAAAGTGGAGTTATTTCCCACCTTGCATGGGAATCAAGTCCACCTCGCAGAAAGTGGAGTTATTTCCCACCTTGCATGGGAATCAAGTCCACTTCGCAGAAAGTGGAGTTATTTCCCACCTTGCATGGGAATCAAGTCCACCTCGCAGAAAGTGGAGTTATTTCCCACCTTGCATGGGAATCAAGTCCACCTCGCAAAAGTGGCCTTAGCTCCCACCTTGCATGGGAATCAAGTCCACTTCGCAGAAAGTGGAGTTATTTCCCACCTTGCATGGGAATCAAGTCCACTTCGCAGAAAGTGGAGTTATTTCCCACCTTGCATGGGAATCAAGTCCACCTCGCAAAAAGTGGCCTTAGCTCCCACCTTGCATGGGAATCAAGTCCACCTCGCAGAAAGTGGAGTTATTTCCCACCTTGCATGGGAATCAAGTCCACCTCGCAGAAAGTGGCCTTAGCTCCCACCTTGCATGGGAATCAAGTCCACCTCGCAAAAAGTGGCCTTAGCTCCCACCTTGCATGGGAATCAAGTCCACTTCGCAGAAAGTGGAGTTATTTCCCACCTTGCATGGGAATCTAGTCCACTTCGCAGAAAGTGGAGTTATTTCCCACCTTGCATGGGAATCAAGTCCACCTCGCAGAAAGTGGAGTTATTTCCCACCTTGCATGGGAATCAAGTCCACCTCGCAGAAAGTGGCCTTAGCTCCCACCTTGCATGGGAATCAAGTCCACCTCGCAAAAAGTGGCCTTAGCTCCCACCTTGCATGGGAATCAAGTCCACTTCGCAGAAAGTGGAGTTATTTCCCACCTTGCATGGGAATCAAGTCCACCTCGCAAAAGTGGCCTTAGCTCCCACCTTGCATGGGAATCAAGTCCACTTCGCAGAAAGTGGAGTTATTTCCCACCTTGCATGGGAATCAAGTCCACCTCGCAGAAAGTGGCCTTAGCTCCCACCTTGCATGGGAATCAAGTCCACCTCGCAAAAAGTGGCCTTAGCTCCCACCTTGCATGGGAATCAAGTCCACCTCGCAGAAAGTGGAGTTATTTCCCACCTTGCATGGGAATCAAGTCCACCTCGCAGAAAGTGGCCTTAGCTCCCACCTTGCATGGGAATCAAGTCCACCTCGCAAAAAGTGGCCTTAGCTCCCACCTTGCATGGGAATCAAGTCCACCTCGCAGAAAGTGGAGTTATTTCCCACCTTGCATGGGAATCAAGTCCACCTCGCAGAAAGTGGCCTTAGCTCCCACCTTGCATGGGAATCAAGTCCACCTCGCAAAAAGTGGCCTTAGCTCCCACCTTGCATGGGAATCAAGTCCACTTCGCAGAAAGTGGAGTTATTTCCCACCTTGCATGGGAATCAAGTCCACCTCGCAAAAGTGGCCTTAGCTCCCACCTTGCATGGGAATCAAGTCCACTTCGCAGAAAGTGGAGTTATTTCCCACCTTGCATGGGAATCAAGTCCACTTCGCAGAAAGTGGAGTTATTTCCCACCTTGCATGGGAATCAAGTCCACCTCGCAAAAAGTGGCCTTAGCTCCCACCTTGCATGGGAATCAAGTCCACCTCGCAGAAAGTGGAGTTATTTCCCACCTTGCATGGGAATCAAGTCCACTTCGCAAAAAGTGGAGTTATTTCCCACCTTGCATGGGAATCAAGTCCACCTCGCAAAAGTGGCCTTAGCTCCCACCTTGCATGGGAATCAAGTCCACTTCGCAGAAAGTGGAGTTATTTCCCACCATGCATGGGAATCAAGTCCACTTCGCAGAAAGTGGAGTTATTTCCCACCTTGCATGGGAATCAAGTCCACTTCGCAGAAAGTGGAGTTATTTCCCACCTTGCATGGGAATCAAGTCCACCTCGCAGAAAGTGGAGTTATTTCCCACCATGCATGGGAATCAAGTCCACTTTGCAGAAAGTGGAGTTATTTCCCACCTTGCATGGGAATCAAGTCCACTTCGCAGAAAGTGGAGTTATTTCCCACCTTGCATGGGAATCAAGTCCACTTCGCAGAAAGTGGAGTTATTTCCCACCTTGCATGGGAATCAAGTCCACCTCGCAGAAAGTGGAGTTATTTCCCACCTTGCATGGGAATCAAGTCCACCTCGCAAAAGTGGCCTTAGCTCCCACCTTGCATGGGAATCAAGTCCACTTCGCAGAAAGTGGAGTTATTTCCCACCTTGCATGGGAATCAAGTCCACTTCGCAGAAAGTGGAGTTATTTCCCACCTTGCATGGGAATCAAGTCCACCTCGCAAAAAGTGGCCTTAGCTCCCACCTTGCATGGGAATCAAGTCCACCTCGCAGAAAGTGGAGTTATTTCCCACCTTGCATGGGAATCAAGTCCACCTCGCAGAAAGTGGCCTTAGCTCCCACCTTGCATGGGAATCAAGTCCACCTCGCAAAAAGTGGCCTTAGCTCCCACCTTGCATGGGAATCAAGTCCACTTCGCAGAAAGTGGAGTTATTTCCCACCTTGCATGGGAATCTAGTCCACTTCGCAGAAAGTGGAGTTATTTCCCACCTTGCATGGGAATCAAGTCCACTTCGCAGAAAGTGGAGTTATCTCCCACCTTGCATGGGAATCAAGTCCACCTCGCAAAAAGTGGCCTTAGCTCCCACCTTGCATGGGAATCAAGTCCACTTCGCAGAAAGTGGAGTTATTTCCCACCTTGCATGGGAATCAAGTCCACCTCGCAAAAAGTGGCCTTAGCTCCCACCTTGCATGGGAATCAAGTCCACTTCGCAGAAAGTGGAGTTATTTCCCACCTTGCATGGGAATCAAGTCCACCTCGCAAAAAGTGGCCTTAGCTCCCACCTTGCATGGGAATCAAGTCCACCTCGCAGAAAGTGGAGTTATTTCCCACCTTGCATGGGAATCAAGTCCACTTCGCAGAAAGTGGAGTTATTTCCCACCTTGCATGGGAATCAAGTCCACTTCGCAGAAAGTGGAGTTATTTCCCACCTTGCATGGGAATCAAGTCCACCTCGCAGAAACTGGAGTTATTTCCCACCTTGCATGGGAATCAAGTCCACTTCGCAGAAAGTCGAGTTATTTCCCACCTTGCATGGGAATCAAGTCCACCTCGCAAAATGTGGCCTTAGCTCCCACCTTGCATGGGAGTCAAGTCCACCTCGCAGAAAGTGGAGTTATTTCCCACCTTGCATGGGAATCAAGTCCACCTCGCAGAAAGTGGAGTTATTTCCCACCTTGCATGGGAATCAAGTCCACCTCGCAAAAAGTGGAGTTATTTCCCACCTTGCATGGGAATCAAGTCCACCTCGCAAAAAGTGGCCTTAGCTCCCACCTTGCATGGGAATAAAGTCCACCTCGCAGAAAGTGGAGTTATTTCCCACCTTGCATGGGAATCAAGTCCACTTCGCAGAAAGTGGAGTTATTTCCCACCTTGCATGGGAATCTAGTCCACTTCGCAGAAAGTGGAGTTATTTCCCACCTTGCATGGGAATCAAGTCCACCTCGCAGAAAGTGGAGTTATTTCCCACCTTGCATGGGAATCAAGTCCACTTCGCAGAAAGTGGAGTTATCTCCCACCTTGCATGGGAATCAAGTCCACCTCGCAAAAAGTGGAGTTATTTCCCACCTTGCATGGGAATCAAGTTCACTTCGCAGAAAGTGGAGTTATTTCCCACCTTGCATGGGAATCAAGTCCACTTCGCAGAAAGTGGAGTTATTTCCCACCTTGCATGGGAATCAAGTCCACCTCGCAAAAAGTGGCCTTAGCTCCCACCTTGCATGGGAATCAAGTCCACTTCGCAGAAAGTGGAGTTATTTCCCACCTTGCATGGGAATCAAGTCCACCTCGCAAAAAGTGGCCTTAGCTCCCACCTTGCATGGGAATCAAGTCCACTTCGCAGAAAGTGGAGTTATTTCCCACCTTGCATGGGAATCAAGTCCACCTCGCAAAAAGTGGCCTTAGCTCCCACCTTGCATGGGAATCAAGTCCACCTCGCAGAAAGTGGAGTTATTTCCCACCTTGCATGGGAATCAAGTCCACTTCGCAGAAAGTGGAGTTATTTCCCACCTTGCATGGGAATCAAGTCCACCTCGCAAAAAGTGGTCTTAGCTCCCACCTTGCATGGGAATCAAGTCCACTTCGCAGAAAGTGGAGTTATTTCCCACCTTGCATGGGAATCAAGTCCACCTCGCAAAAAGTGGAGTTATTTCCCACCTTGCATGGGAATCAAGTCCACCTCGCAGAAAGTGGAGTTATTTCCCACCTTGCATGGGAATCAAGTCCACTTCGCAGAAAGTGGAGTTATTCCCACCTTGCATGGGAATCAAGTCCACTTCGCAGAAAGTGGAGTTATTTCCCAACTTGCATGGGAATCAAGTCCACTTCGCAGAAAGTGGAGTTATTTCCCACCTTGCATGGGAATCAAGTCCACCTCGCAAAAAGTGGCCTTAGCTCCCACCTTGCATGGGAATCAAGTCCACCTCGCAGAAAGTGGAGTTATTTCCCACCTTGCATGGGAATCAAGTCCACTTCGCAGAAAGTGGAGTTATTTCCCACCTTGCATGGGAATCAAGTCCACCTCGCAAAAAGTGGCCTTAGCTCCCACCTTGCATGGGAATCAAGTCCACCTCGCAGAAAGTGGAGTTATTTCCCACCTTGCATGGGAATCAAGTCCACCTCGCAGAAAGTGGAGTTATTTCCCAACTTGCATGGGAATCAAGTCCACTTCGCAGAAAGTGGAGTTATTTCCCACCTTGCATGGGAATCAAGTCCACCTCGCAAAAAGTGGCCTTAGCTCCCACCTTGCATGGGAATCAAGTCCACCTCGCAGAAAGTGAAGTTATTTCCCACCTTGCATGGGAATCAAGTCCACTTCGCAGAAAGTGGAGTTATTTCCCACCTTGCATGGGAATCAAGTCCACCTCGCAAAAAGTGGAGTTATTTCCCACCTTGCATGGGAATCAAGTCCACTTCGCAGAAAGTGGAGTTATTTCCCACCTTGCATGGGAATCAAGTCCACTTCGCAGAAAGTGGAGTTATTTCCCACCTTGCATGGGAATCAAGTCCACTTCGCAGAAAGTGGAGTTATTTCCCACCTTGCATGGGAGTCAAGTCCACTTCGCAGAAAGTGGAGTTATTTCCCACCTTGCATGGTAATCAAGTCCACCTCGCAAAAAGTGGCCTTAGCTCCCACCTTGCATGGGAATCAAATCCACTTCGCAGAAAGTGGAGTTATTTCCCACCTTGCATGGGAATCAAGTCCACCTCGCAAAAAGTGGAGTTATTTCCCACCTTGCATGGGAATCAAGTCCACTTCGCAGAAAGTGGAGTTATTTCCCACCTTGCATGGGAATCAAGTCCACTTCGCAGAAAGTGGAGTTATTCCCACCTTGCATGGGAATCAAGTCCACCTCGCAAAAAGTGGAGTTATTTCCCACCTTGCATGGGAATCAAGTCCACTTCGCAGAAAGTGGAGTTATTTCCCACCTTGCATGGGAATCAAGTCCACCTCGCAAAAAGTGGCCTTAGCTCCCACCTTGCATGGGAATCAAGTCCACCTCGCAGAAAGTGGAGTTATTTCCCACCTTGCATGGGAATCAAGTCCACCTCGCAGAAAGTGGAGTTATTTCCCACCTTGCATGGGAATCAAGTCCACCTCGCAAAAAGTGGAGTTATTTCCCACCTTGCATGGGAATCAAGTCCACCTCGCAAAAAGTGGCCTTAGCTCCCACCTTGCATGGGAATCAAGTCCACCTCGCAGAAAGTGGAGTTATTTCCCACCTTGCATGGGAATCAAGTCCACCTCGCAGAAAGTGGAGTTATTTCCCACCTTGCATGGGAATCAAGTCCACTTCGCAAAAAGTGGAGTTATTTCCCACCTTGCATGGGAATCAAGTCCACCTCGCAGAAAGTGGAGTTATTTCCCACCTTGCATGGGAATCAAGTCCACCTCGCAGAAAGTGGAGTTATTTCCCACCATGCATGGGAATCAAGTCCACTTCGCAGAAAGTGGAGTTATTTCCCACCTTGCATGGGAATCAAGTCCACCTCGCAAAAAGTGGAGTTATTTCCCACCTTGCATGGGAATCAAGTCCACCTCGCAAAAAGTGGAGTTATTTCCCACCTTGCATGGGAATCAAGTCCACCTCGCAAAAAGTGGCCTTAGCTCCCACCTTGCATGGGAATCAAGTCCACCTCGCAGAAAGTGGAGTTATTTCCCAACTTGCATGGGAATTAAGTCCACTTCGCAGAAAGTGGAGTTATTTCCCACCTTGCATGGGAATCAAGTCCACCTCGCAAAAAGTGGCCTTAGCTCCCACCTTGCATGGGAATCAAGTCCACCTCGCAGAAAGTGAAGTTATTTCCCACCTTGCATGGGAATCAAGTCCACTTCGCAGAAAGTGGAGTTATTTCCCACCTTGCATGGGAATCAAGTCCACCTCGCAAAAAGTGGAGTTATTTCCCACCTTGCATGGGAATCAAGTCCACTTCGCAGAAAGTGGAGTTATTTCCCACCTTGCATGGGAATCAAGTCCACTTCGCAGAAAGTGGAGTTATTTCCCACCTTGCATGGGAATCAAGTCCACTTCGCAGAAAGTGGAGTTATTTCCCACCTTGCATGGGAGTCAAGTCCACTTCGCAGAAAGTGGAGTTATTTCCCACCTTGCATGGTAATCAAGTCCACCTCGCAAAAAGTGGCCTTAGCTCCCACCTTGCATGGGAATCAAATCCACTTCGCAGAAAGTGGAGTTATTTCCCACCTTGCATGGGAATCAAGTCCACCTCGCAAAAAGTGGAGTTATTTCCCACCTTGCATGGGAATCAAGTCCACTTCGCAGAAAGTGGAGTTATTTCCCACCTTGCATGGGAATCAAGTCCACTTCGCAGAAAGTGGAGTTATTCCCACCTTGCATGGGAATCAAGTCCACCTCGCAAAAAGTGGAGTTATTTCCCACCTTGCATGGGAATCAAGTCCACTTCGCAGAAAGTGGAGTTATTTCCCACCTTGCATGGGAGTCAAGTCCACTTCGCAGAAAGTGGAGTTATTTCCCACCTTGCATGGTAATCAAGTCCACCTCGCAAAAAGTGGCCTTAGCTCCCACCTTGCATGGGAATCAAATCCACTTCGCAGAAAGTGGAGTTATTTCCCACCTTGCATGGGAATCAAGTCCACCTCGCAAAAAGTGGAGTTATTTCCCACCTTGCATGGGAATCAAGTCCACTTCGCAGAAAGTGGAGTTATTTCCCACCTTGCATGGGAATCAAGTCCACTTCGCAGAAAGTGGAGTTATTCCCACCTTGCATGGGAATCAAGTCCACCTCGCAAAAAGTGGAGTTATTTCCCACCTTGCATGGGAATCAAGTCCACTTCGCAGAAAGTGGAGTTATTTCCCACCTTGCATGGGAATCAAGTCCACCTCGCAAAAAGTGGAGTTATTTCCCACCTTGCATGGGAATCAAGTCCACTTCGCAGAAAGTGGAGTTATTTCCCACCTTGCATGGGAATCAAGTCCACTTCGCAGAAAGTGGAGTTATTCCCACCTTGCATGGGAATCAAGTCCACCTCGCAAAAAGTGGAGTTATTTCCCACCTTGCATGGGAATCAAGTCCACTTCGCAGAAAGTGGAGTTATTTCCCACCTTGCATGGGAATCAAGTCCACCTCGCAGAAAGTGGAGTTATTTCCCACCATGCATGGGAATCAAGTCCACTTTGCAGAAAGTGGAGTTATTTCCCACCTTGCATGGGAATCAAGTCCACTTCGCAGAAAGTGGAGTTATTTCCCACCTTGCATGGGAATCAAGTCCACCTCGCAGAAAGTGGAGTTATTTCCCACCTTGCATGGGAATCAAGTCCACCTCGCAGAAAGTGGAGTTATTTCCCACCTTGCATGGGAATCAAGTCCACTTCGCAGAAAGTGGAGTTATTTCCCACCTTGCATGGGAATCAAGTCCACCTCGCAGAAAGTGGAGTTATTTCCCACCTTGCATGAGAATCAAGTCCACCTCGCAAAAGTGGCCTTAGCTCCCACCTTGCATGGGAATCAAGTCCACTTCGCAGAAAGTGGAATTATTTCCCACCTTGCATGGGAATCAAGTCCACTTCGCAGAAAGTGGAGTTATTTCCCACCTTGCATGGGAATCAAGTCCACCTCGCAAAAAGTGGCCTTAGCTCCCACCTTGCATGGGAATCAAGTCCACCTCGCAGAAAGTGGAGTTATTTCCCACCTTGCATGGGAATCAAGTCCACCTCGCAGAAAGTGGAGTTATTTCCCACCTTGCATGGGAATCAAGTCCACCTCGCAAAAAGTGGCCTTAGCTCCCACCTTGCATGGGAATCAAGTCCACTTCGCAGAAAGTGGAGTTATTTCCCACCTTGCATGGGAATCTAGTCCACTTCGCAGAAAGTGGAGTTATTTCCCACCTTGCATGGGAATCAAGTCCACCTCGCAGAAAGTGGAGTTATTTCCCACCTTGCATGGGAATCAAGTCCACTTCGCAGAAAGTGGAGTTATCTCCCACCTTGCATGGGAATCAAGTCCACCTCGCAAAAAGTGGAGTTATTTCCCACCTTGCATGGGAATCAAGTCCACTTCGCAGAAAGTGGAGTTATTTCCCACCTTGCATGGGAATCAAGTCCACTTCGCAGAAAGTGGAGTTATTTCCCACCTTGCATGGGAATCAAGTCCACCTCGCAAAAAGTGGCCTTAGCTCCCACCTTGCATGGGAATCAAGTCCACTTCGCAGAAAGTGGAGTTATTTCCCACCTTGCATGGGAATCAAGTCCACCTCGCAAAAAGTGGCCTTAGCTCCCACCTTGCATGGGAATCAAGTCCACCTCGCAGAAAGTGGAGTTATTTCCCACCTTGCATGGGAATCAAGTCCACTTCGCAGAAAGTGGAGTTATTTCCCACCTTGCATGGGAATCAAGTCCACTTCGCAGAAAGTGGAGTTATTTCCCACCTTGCATGGGAATCAAGTCCACCTCGCAAAAAGTGGTCTTAGCTCCCACCTTGCATGGGAATCAAGTCCACTTCGCAGAAAGTGGAGTTATTTCCCACCTTGCATGGGAATCAAGTCCACCTCGCAAAAAGTGGAGTTATTTCCCACCTTGCATGGGAATCAAGTCCACTTCGCAGAAAGTGGAGTTATTTCCCACCTTGCATGGGAATCAAGTCCACTTCGCAGAAAGTGGAGTTATTTCCCACCTTGCATGGGAATCAAGTCCACCTCGCAAAAAGTGGTCTTAGCTCCCACCTTGCATGGGAATCAAGTCCACTTCGCAGAAAGTGGAGTTATTTCCCACCTTGCATGGGAATCAAGTCCACCTCGCAAAAAGTGGAGTTATTTCCCACCTTGCATGGGAATCAAGTCCACTTCGCAGAAAGTGGAGTTATTTCCCACCTTGCATGGGAATCAAGTCCACCTCGCAAAAAGTGGCCTTAGCTCCCACCTTGCATGGGAATCAAGTCCACTTCGCAGAAAGTGGAGTTATTTCCCACCTTGCATGGGAATCAAGTCCACTTCGCAGAAAGTGGAGTTATTTCCCACCTTGCATGGGAATCAAGTCCACCTCGCAAAAAGTGGCCTTAGCTCCCACCTTGCATGGGAATCAAGTCCACCTCGCAGAAAGTGGAGTTATTTCCCACCTTGCATGGGAATCAAGTCCACCTCGCAGAAAGTGGAGTTATTTCCCAACTTGCATGGGAATCAAGTCCACTTCGCAGAAAGTGGAGTTATTTCCCACCTTGCATGGGAATCAAGTCCACCTCGCAAAAAGTGGCCTTAGCTCCCACCTTGCATGGGAATCAAGTCCACCTCGCAAAAAGTGGCCTTAGCTCCCACCTTGCATGGGAATCAAGTCCACCTCGCAGAAAGTGGAGTTATTTCCCACCTTGCATGGGAATCAAGTCCACCTCGCAAAAAGTGGAGTTATTTCCCACCTTGCATGGGAATCAAGTCCACTTCGCAGAAAGTGGAGTTATTTCCCACCTTGCATGGGAGTCAAGTCCACTTCGCAGAAAGTGGAGTTATTTCCCACCTTGCATGGTAATCAAGTCCACCTCGCAAAAAGTGGCCTTAGCTCCCACCTTGCATGGGAATCAAGTCCACTTCGCAGAAAGTGGAGTTATTTCCCACCTTGCATGGGAATCAAGTCCACCTCGCAAAAAGTGGAGTTATTTCCCACCTTGCATGGGAATCAAGTCCACCTCGCAAAAAGTGGAGTTATTTCCCACCTTGCATGGGAATCAAGTCCACTTCGCAGAAAGTGGAGTTATTTCCCACCTTGCATGGGAATCAAGTCCACCTCGCAAAAAGTGGCCTTAGCTCCCACCTTGCATGGGAATCAAGTCCACCTCGCAGAAAGTGGAGTTATTTCCCACCTTGCATGGGAATCAAGTCCACCTCGCAGAAAGTGGAGTTATTTCCCACCTTGCATGGGAATCAAGTCCACCTCGCAAAAAGTGGAGTTATTTCCCACCTTGCATGGGAATCAAGTCCACCTCGCAAAAAGTGGCCTTAGCTCCCACCTTGCATGGGAATCAAGTCCACCTCGCAGAAAGTGGAGTTATTTCCCACCTTGCATGGGAATCAAGTCCACCTCGCAGAAAGTGGAGTTATTTCCCACCTTGCATGGGAATCAAGTCCACTTCGCAAAAAGTGGAGTTATTTCCCACCTTGCATGGGAATCAAGTCCACTTCGCAGAAAGTGGAGTTATTTCCCACCTTGCATGGGAATCAAGTCCACTTCGCAGAAAGTGGAGTTATTTCCCACCTTGCATGGGAATCAAGTCCACCTCGCAGAAAGTGGAGTTATTTCCCACCATGCATGGGAATCAAGTCCACTTCGCAGAAAGTGGAGTTATTTCCCACCTTGCATGGGAATCAAGTCCACCTCGCAGAAAGTGGAGTTATTTCCCACCTTGCATGGGAATCAAGTCCACTTCGCAGAAAGTGGAGTTATTTCCCACCTTGCATGGGAATCAAGTCCACCTCGCAGAAAGTGGAGTTATTTCCCACCTTGCATGGGAATCAAGTCCACCTCGCAAAAGTGGCCTTAGCTCCCACCTTGCATGGGAATCAAGTCCACTTCGCAGAAAGTGGAGTTATTTCCCACCTTGCATGGGAATCAAGTCCACTTCGCAGAAAGTGGAGTTATTTCCCACCTTGCATGGGAATCAAGTCCACCTCGCAAAAAGTGGCCTTAGCTCCCACCTTGCATGGGAATCAAGTCCACCTCGCAGAAAGTGGAGTTATTTCCCACCTTGCATGGGAATCAAGTCCACCTCGCAAAAAGTGGCCTTAGCTCCCACCTTGCATGGGAATCAAGTCCACCTCGCAGAAAGTGGAGTTATTTCCCACCTTGCATGGGAATCAAGTCCACCTCGCAAAAAGTGGAGTTATTTCCCACCTTGCATGGGAATCAAGTCCACCTCGCAAAAAGTGGCCTTAGCTCCCACCTTGCATGGGAATAAAGTCCACCTCGCAGAAAGTGGAGTTATTTCCCACCTTGCATGGGAATCAAGTCCACCTCGCAAAAAGTGGCCTTAGCTCCCACCTTGCATGGGAATCAAGTCCACCTCGCAAAAAGTGGCCTTAGCTCCCACCTTGCATGGGAATCAAGTCCACCTCGCAGAAAGTGGAGTTATTTCCCACCTTGCATGGGAATCAAGTCCACCTCGCAAAAAGTGGCCTTAGCTCCCACCTTGCATGGGAATCAAGTCCACCTCGCAAAAAGTGGCCTTAGCTCCCACCTTGCATGGGAATCAAGTCCACCTCGCAGAAAGTGGAGTTATTTCCCACCTTGCATGGGAATCAAGTCCACCTCGCAAAAAGTGGCCTTAGCTCCCACCTTGCATGGGAATCAAGTCCACCTCGCAGAAAGTGGAGTTATTTCCCACCTTGCATGGGAATCAAGTCCACCTCGCAGAAAGTGGCCTTAGCTCCCACCTTGCATGGGAATCAAGTCCACCTCGCAAAAAGTGGCCTTAGCTCCCACCTTGCATGGGAATCAAGTCCACCTCGCAAAAAGTGGCCTTAGCTCCCACCTTGCATGGGAATCAAGTCCACCTCGCAGAAAGTGGAGTTATTTCCCACCTTGCATGGGAATCAAGTCCACCTCGCAAAAAGTGGCCTTAGCTCCCACCTTGCTTGGGAATAAAGTCCACCTCGCAGAAAGTGGAGTTATTTCCCACCTTGCATGGGAATCAAGTCCACCTCGCAAAAAGTGGCCTTAGCTCCCACCTTGCATGGGAATCAAGTCCACCTCGCAGAAAGTGGAGTTATTTCCCACCTTGCATGGGAATCAAGTCCACCTCGCAGAAAGTGGAGTTATTTCCCACCTTGCATGGGAATCAAGTCCACCTCGCAGAAAGTGGAGTTATTTCCCACCTTGCATGGGAATCAAGTCCACCTCGCAAAAAGTGGCCTTAGCTCCCACCTTGCATGGGAATCAAGTCCACCTCGCATAAAGTGGCCTTAGCTCCCACCTTGCATGGGAATCAAGTCCACCTCGCAAAAAGTGGCTTTAGCTCCCACCTTGCATGGGAATCAAGTCCACCTCGCAGAAAGTGGAGCTATTTCCCACTTTGCATGGGAATCAAGTCCACCCCGCAGAAAGTGGAGTTATTTCCCACCTTGCATGGGAATCAAGTCCACTTCGCAGAAAGTGGAGTTATTTCCCACCTTGCATGGGAATCAAGTCCACCTCGCAAAAAGTGGAGTTATTTCCCACCTTGCATGGGAATCAAGTCCACTTCGCAGAAAGTGGAGTTATTTCCCACCTTGCATGGGAACCAAGTCCACCTCGCAGAAAGTGGAGTTATTTCCCACCTTGCATGGGAATCAAGTCCACTTCGCAGAAAGTGGAGTTATTTCCCACCTTGCATGGGAATCAAGTCCACCTCGCAAAAAGTGGCCTTAGCTCCCACCTTGCATGGGAATCAAGTCCACCTCGCAGAAAGTGGAGTTATTTCCCACCTTGCATGGGAATCAAGTCCACCTCGCAGAAAGTGGAGTTATTTCCCACCTTGCATGGGAATCAAGTCCACTTCGCAGAAAGTGGAGTTATTTCCCACCTTGCATGGGAATCAAGTCCACCTCGCAAAAAGTGGAGTTATTTCCCACCTTGCATGGGAATCAAGTCCACCTCGCAAAAAGTGGCCTTAGCTCCCACCTTGCATGGGAATCAAGTCCACTTCGCAGAAAGTGGAGTTATTTCCCACCTTGCATGGGAACCAAGTCCACCTCGCAGAAAGTGGAGTTATTTCCCACCTTGCATGGGAATCAAGTCCACTTCGCAGAAAGTGGAGTTATTTCCCACCTTGCATGGGAATCAAGTCCACCTCGCAAAAAGTGGCCTTAGCTCCCACCTTGCATGGGAATCAAGTCCACCTCGCAGAAAGTGGAGTTATTTCCCACCTTGCATGGGAATCAAGTCCACCTCGCAGAAAGTGGAGTTATTTCCCACCTTGCATGGGAATCAAGTCCACTTCGCAGAAAGTGGAGTTATTTCCCACCTTGCATGGGAATCAAGTCCACCTCGCAAAAAGTGGAGTTATTTCCCACCTTGCATGGGAATCAAGTCCACCTCGCAAAAAGTGGCCTTAGCTCCCACCTTGCATGGGAATCAAGTCCACTTCGCAGAAAGTGGAGTTATTTCCCACCTTGCATGGGAACCAAGTCCACCTCGCAGAAAGTGGAGTTATTTCCCACCTTGCATGGGAATCAAGTCCACTTCGCAGAAAGTGGAGTTATTTCCCACCTTGCATGGGAATCAAGTCCACCTCGCAAAAAGTGGCCTTAGCTCCCACCTTGCATGGGAATCAAGTCCACCTCGCAGAAAGTGGAGTTATTTCCCACCTTGCATGGGAATCAAGTCCACCTCGCAGAAAGTGGAGTTATTTCCCACCTTGCATGGGAATCAAGTCCACTTCGCAGAAAGTGGAGTTATTTCCCACCTTGCATGGGAATCAAGTCCACCTCGCAGAAAGTGGAGTTATTTCCCACCTTGCATGGGAATCAAGTCCACCTCGCAGAAAGTGGAGTTATTTCCCACCTTGCATGGGAATCAAGTCCACCTCGCAAAAAGTGGCCTTAGCTCCCACCTTGCATGGGAATCAAGTCCACTTCGCAGAAAGTGGAGTTATTTCCCACCTTGCATGGGAATCAAGTCCACCTCGCAAAAAGTGGCCTTAGCTCCCACCTTGCATGGGAATCAACCACTTCGCAGAAAGTGGAGTTATTTCCCACCTTGCATGGGAATCAAGTCCACTTCGCAAAAAGTGGCCTTAGCTCCCACCTTGCATGGGAATCAAGTCCACCTCGCAGAAAGTGGAGTTATTTCCCACCTTGCATGGGAATCAAGTCCACCTCGCAGAAAGTGGAGTTATTTCCCACCTTGCATGGGAATCAAGTCCACCTCGCAAAAAGTGGAGTTATTTCCCACCTTGCATGGGAATCAAGTCCATCTCGCAGAAAGTGGAGTTATTTCCCACCTTGCATGGGAATCAAGTCCACCTCGCAAAAAGTGGCCTTAGCTCCCACCTTGCATGGGAATCAAGTCCACTTCGCAGAAAGTGGAGTTATTTCCCACCTTGCATGGGAATCAAGTCCACCTCGCAAAAAGTGGCCTTAGCTCCCACCTTGCATGGGAATCAAGTCCACCTCGCAAAAAGTGGCCTTAGCTCCCACCTTGCATGGGAATCAAGTCCACCTCGCAGAAAGTGGAGTTATTTCCCACCTTGCATGGGAATCAAGTCCACCTCGCAGAAAGTGGAGTTATTTCCCACCTTGCATGGGAATCAAGTCCACCTCGCAAAAAGTGGCCTTAGCTCCCACCTTGCATGGGAATCAAGTCCACCTCGCAGAAAGTGGAGTTATTTCCCACCTTGCATGGGAATCAAGTCCACCTCGCAAAAAGTGGAGTTATTTCCCACCTTGCATGGGAATCAAGTCCACCTCGCAAAAAGTGGCCTTAGCTCCCACCTTGCATGGGAATAAAGTCCACTTCGCAGAAAGTGGAGTTATTTCCCACCTTGCATGGGAATCAAGTCCACCTCGCAAAAAGTGGCCTTAGCTCCCACCTTGCATGGGAATCAAGTCCACCTCGCAGAAAGTGGAGTTATTTCCCACCTTGCATGGGAATCAAGTCCACTTCGCAGAAAGTGGAGTTATTACCCAGCTTGCATGGGAATCAAGTCCACCTCGCAAAAAGTGGCCTTAGCTCCCACCTTGCATGGGAATCAAGTCCACTTCGCAGAAAGTGGAGTTATTTCCCACCTTGCATGGGAATCAAGTCCACCTCGCAAAAAGTGGCCTTAGCTCCCACCTTGCATGGGAATCAAGTCCACCTCGCAGAAAGTGGAGTTATTTCCCACCTTGCATGGGAATCAAGTCCACTTCGCAGAAAGTGGAGTTATTTCGCACCTTGCATGGGAATCAAGTCCACTTCGCAGAAAGTGGAGTTATTTCCCACCTTGCATGGGAATCAAGTCCACTTCGCAGAAAGTGGAGTTATTTCCCACCTTGCATGGGAATCAAGTCCACTTCGCAGAAAGTGGAGTTATTTCCCACCTTGCATGGGAATCAAGTCCACTTCGCAGAAAGTGGAGTTATTTCCCACCTTGCATGGGAATCAAGTCCACTTCGCAAAAAGTGGAGTTATTTCCCACCTTGCATGGGAATCAAGTCCATCTCGCAGAAAGTGGAGTTATTTCCCACCTTGCATGGGAATCAAGTCCACCTCGCAAAAAGTGGCCTTAGCTCCCACCTTGCATGGGAATCAAGTCCACTTCGCAGAAAGTGGAGTTATTTCCCACCTTGCATGGGAATCAAGTCCACCTCGCAAAAAGTGGCCTTAGCTCCCACCTTGCATGGGAATCAAGTCCACTTCGCAGAAAGTGGAGTTATTTCCCACCTTGCATGGGAATCAAGTCCACCTCGCAAAAAGTGGCCTTAGCTCCCACCTTGCATGGGAATCAAGTCCACCTCGCAGAAAGTGGAGTTATTTCCCACCTTGCATGGGAATCAAGTCCACCTCGCAAAAAGTGGCCTTAGCTCCCACCTTGCATGGGAATCAAGTCCACCTCGCAGAAAGTGGAGTTATTTCCCACCTTGCATGGGAATCAAGTCCACCTCGCAGAAAGTGGAGTTATTTCCCACCTTGCATGGGAATCAAGTCCACCTCGCAGAAAGTGGAGTTATTTCCCACCTTGCATGGGAATCAAGTCCACCTCGCAAAAAGTGGCCTTAGCTCCCACCTTGCATGGGAATCAAGTCCACCTCGCAGAAAGTGGAGTTATCTCCCACCTTGCATGGGAATCAAGTCCACCTCGCAAAAAGTGGCCTTAGCTCCCACCTTGCATGGGAATCAAGTCCACCTCGCAGAAAGTGGAGTTATTTCCCACCTTGCATGGGAATCAAGTCCACCTCGCAGAAAGTGGAGTTATTTCCCACCTTGCATGGGAATCAAGTCCACCTCGCAGAAAGTGGAGTTATTTCCCACCTTGCATGGGAATCAAGTCCACCTCGCAGAAAGTGGAGTTATTTCCCACCTTGCATGGGAATCAAGTCCACCTCGCAAAAAGTGGAGTTATTTCCCACCTTGCATGGGAATCAAGTCCACTTCGCAGAAAGTGGAGTTATTTCCCACCTTGCATGGGAATCAAGTCCACTTCGCAGAAAGTGGAGTTATTTCCCACCTTGCATGGGAATCAAGTCCACCTCGCAGAAAGTGGAGTTATTTCCCACCTTGCATGGGAATCAAGTCCACCTCGCAGAAACTGGAGTTATTTCCCACCTTGCATGGGAATCAAGTCCACCTCGCAGAAAGTGGAGTTATTTCCCACCTTGCATGGGAATCAAGTCCACCTCGCAAAAAGTGGCCTTAGCTCCCACCTTGCATGGGAATAAAGTCCACCTCGCAGAAAGTGGAGTTATTTCCCACCTTGCATGGGAATCAAGTCCACCTCGCAAAAAGTGGCCTTAGCTCCCACCTTGCATGGGAATCAAGTCCACCTCGCAAAAAGTGGAGTTATTTCCCACCTTGCATGGGAATCAAGTCCACTTCGCAGAAAGTGGAGTTATTTCCCAGCTTGCATGGGAATCAAGTCCACCTCGCAAAAAGTGGCCTTAGCTCCCACCTTGCATGGGAATCAAGTCCACCTCGCAAAAAGTGGAGTTATTTCCCACCTTGCATGGGAATCAAGTTCACTTCGCAGAAAGTGGAGTTATTTCCCACCTTGCATGGGAATCAAGTCCACTTCGCAGAAAGTGGAGTTATTTCCCACCTTGCATGGGAATCAAGTCCACCTCGCAAAAAGTGGAGTTATTTCCCACCTTGCATGGGAATCAAGTCCACTTCGCAGAAAGTGGAGTTATTTCCCACCTTGCATGGGAATCAAGTCCACCTCGCAAAAAGTGGCCTTAGCTCCCACCTTGCATGGGAATCAAGTCCACTTCGCAGAAAGTGGAGTTATTTCCCACCTTGCATGGGAATCAAGTCCACTTCGCAGAAAGTGGAGTTATTTCCCACCTTGCATGGGAATCAAGTCCACTTCGCAGTAGGTGGAGTTATTTCCCACCTTGCATGGGAATCAAGTCCACTTCGCAGAAAGTGGAGTTATTTCCCACCTTGCATGGGAATCAAGTCCACTTCGCAGAAAGTGGAGTTATTTCCCACCTTGCATGGGAATCAAGTCCACCTCGCAAAAAGTGGCCTTAGCTCCCACCTTGCATGGGAATCAAGTCCACTTCGCAGAAAGTGGAGTTATTTCCCACCTTGCATGGGAATCAAGTCCACCTCGCAAAAAGTGGAGTTATTTCCCACCTTGCATGGGAATCAAGTCCACTTCGCAGAAAGTGGAGTTATTTCCCACCTTGCATGGGAATCAAGTCCACTTCGCAGAAAGTGGAGTTATTCCCACCTTGCATGGGAATCAAGTCCACTTCGCAGAAAGTGGAGTTATTTCCCAACTTGCATGGGAATCAAGTCCACTTCGCAGAAAGTGGAGTTATTTCCCACCTTGCATGGGAATCAAGTCCACCTCGCAGAAAGTGGAGTTATTTCCCACCTTGCATGGGAATCAAGTCCACTTCGCAGAAAGTGGAGTTATTTCCCACCTTGCATGGGAATCAAGTCCACTTCGCAGAAAGTGGAGTTATTTCCCACCTTGCATGGGAATCAAGTCCACTTCGCAGAAAGTGGAGTTATTTCCCACCTTGCATGGGAATCAAGTCCACTTCGCAGAAAGTGGAGTTATTTCCCACCTTGCATGGGAATCAAGTCCACTTCGCAGAAAGTGGAGTTATTTCCCACCTTGCATGGGAATCAAGTCCACCTCGCAAAAAGTGGCCTTAGCTCCCACCTTGCATGGGAATCAAGTCCACCTCGCAGAAAGTGGAGTTATTTCCCACCTTGCATGGGAATCAAGTCCACCTCGCAAAAAGTGGCCTTAGCTCCCACCTTGCATGGGAATCAAGTCCACTTCGCAAAAAGTGGCCTTAGCTCCCAGCTTGCATGGGAATCAAGTCCACCTCGCAAAAAGTGGCCTTAGCTCCCACCTTGCATGGGAATCAAGTCCACCTCGCAGAAAGTGGAGTTATTTCCCACCTTGCATGGGAATCAAGTCCACCTCGCAAAAAGTGGAGTTATTTCCCACCTTGCATGGGAATCAAGTCCACCTCGCAGAAAGTGGAGTTATTTCCCACCTTGCATGGGAATCAAGTCCACCTCGCAAAAAGTGGAGTTATTTCCCACCTTGCATGGGAATCAAGTCCACCTCGCAAAAAGTGGCCTTAGCTCCCACCTTGCATGGGAATCAAGTCCACCTCGCAGAAAGTGGAGTTATTTCCCACCTTGCATGGGAATCAAGTCCACCTCGCAGAAAGTGGAGTTATTTCCCACCATGCATGGGAATCAAGTCCACTTCGCAGAAAGTGGAGTTATTTCCCACCTTGCATGGGAATCAAGTCCACTTCGCAGAAAGTGGAGTTATTTCCCACCTTGCATGGGAATCAAGTCCACCTCGCAGAAAGTGGAGTTATTTCCCACCATGCATGGGAATCAAGTCCACTTCGCAGAAAGTGGAGTTATTTCCCACCTTGCATGGGAATCAAGTCCACTTCGCAGATAGTGGAGTTATTTCCCACCTTGCATGGGAATCAAGTCCACCTCGCAGAAAGTGGAGTTATTTCCCACCTTGCATGGGAATCAAGTCCACCTCGCAGAAAGTGGAGTTATTTCCCACCTTGCATGGGAATCAAGTCCACCTCGCAGAAAGTGGAGTTATTTCCCACCTTGCATGGGAATCAAGTCCACCTCGCAGAAAGTGGAGTTATTTCCCACCTTGCATGGGAATCAAGTCCACCTCGCAAAAAGTGGCCTTAGCTCCCACCTTGCATGGGAATCAAGTCCACCTCGCAAAAAGTGGCCTTAGCTCCCACCTTGCATGGGAATCAAGTCCACCTCGCAAAAAGTGGCTTTAGCTCCCACCTTGCATGGGAATCAAGTCCACCTCGCAGAAAGTGGAGCTATTTCCCACTTTGCATGGGAATCAAGTCCACCCCGCAGAAAGTGGAGTTATTTCCCACCTTGCATGGGAATCAAGTCCACTTCGCAGAAAGTGGAGTTATTTCCCACCTTGCATGGGAATCAAGTCCACTTCGCAAAAAGTGGCCTTAGCTCCCACCTTGCATGAGAATCAAGTCCACTTCGCAGAAAGTGGAGTTATTTCCCACCTTGCATGGGAATCAAGTCCACTTCGCAGAAAGTGGAGTTATTTCCCACCTTGCATGGGAATCAAGTCCACTTCGCAGAAAGTGGAGTTATTTCCCACCTTGCATGGGAATCAAGTCCACCTCGCAGAAAGTGGAGTTATTTCCCACCTTGCATGGGAATCAAGTCCACCTCGCAGAAAGTGGAGTTATTTCCCACCTTGCATGGGAATCAAGTCCACCTCGCAGAAAGTGGAGTTATTTCCCACCTTGCATGGGAATCAAGTCCACCTCGCAAAAAGTGGCCTTAGCTCCCACCTTGCATGGGAATCAAGTCCACTTCGCAGAAAGTGGAGTTATTTCCCACCTTGCATGGGAATCAAGTCCACTTCGCAGAAAGTGGAGCTATTTCCCACCTTGCATGGGAATCAAGTCCACCTCGCAGAAAGTGGAGTTATTTCCCACCTTGCATGGGAATCAAGTCCACCTCGCAGAAAGTGGAGTTATTTCCCACCTTGCATGGGAATCAAGTCCACCTCGCAGAAAGTGGAGTTATTTCCCACCTTGCATGGGAATCAAGTCCACCTCGCAGAAAGTGGAGTTATTTCCCACCTTGCATGGGAATCAAGTCCACCTCGCAAAAGTGGCCTTAGCTCCCACCTTGCATGGGAATCAAGTCCACCTCGCAGAAAGTGGAGTTATTTCCCACCTTGCATGGGAATCAAGTCCACCTCGCAGAAAGTGGAGTTATTTCCCACCTTACATGGGAATCAAGTCCACCTCGCAGAAAGTGGAGTTATTTCCCACCTTGCATGGGAATCAAGTCCACCTCGCAAAAAGTGGCCTTAGCTCCCACCTTGCATGGGAATCAAGTCCACTTCGCAGAAAGTGGAGTTATTTCCCACCTTGCATGGGAATCAAGTCCACTTCGCAGAAAGTGGAGTTATTTCCCACCTTGCATGGGAATCAAGTCCACCTCGCAGAAAGTGGAGTTATTTCCCACCTTGCATGGGAATCAAGTCCACCTCGCAAAAAGTGGCCTTAGCTCCCACCTTGCATGGGAATCAAGTCCACCTCGCAGAAAGTGGAGTTATTTCCCACCTTGCATGGGAATCAAGTCCACCTCGCAAAAAGTGGCTTTAGCTCCCACCTTGCATGGGAATCAAGTCCACCTCGCAGAAAGTGGAGCTATTTCCCACTTTGCATGGGAATCAAGTCCACCCCGCAGAAAGTGGAGTTATTTCCCACCTTGCATGGGAATCAAGTCCACTTCGCAGAAAGTGGAGTTATTTCCCACCTTGCATGGGAATCAAGTCCACTTCGCAAAAAGTGGCCTTAGCTCCCACCTTGCATGAGAATCAAGTCCACTTCGCAGAAAGTGGAGTTATTTCCCACCTTGCATGGGAATCAAGTCCACTTCGCAGAAAGTGGAGTTATTTCCCACCTTGCATGGGAATCAAGTCCACCTCGCAGAAAGTGGAGTTATTTCCCACCTTGCATGGGAATCAAGTCCACCTCGCAAAAGTGGCCTTAGCTCCCACCTTGCATGGGAATCAAGTCCACTTCGCAGAAAGTGGAGTTATTTCCCACCTTGCATGGGAATCAAGTCCACTTCGCAGAAAGTGGAGTTATTTCCCACCTTGCATGGGAATCAAGTCCACCTCGCAAAAAGTGGCCTTAGCTCCCACCTTGCATGGGAATCAAGTCCACTTCGCAGAAAGTGGAGTTATTTCCCACCTTGCATGGGAATCAAGTCCACTTCGCAGAAAGTGGAGTTATTTCCCACCTTGCATGGGAATCAAGTCCACCTCGCAAAAAGTGGCCTTAGCTCCCACCTTGCATGGGAATTAAGTCCACTTCGCAGAAAGTGGAGTTATTTCCCACCTTGCATGGGAATCAAGTCCACCTCGCAAAAAGTGGCCTTAGCTCCCACCTTGCATGGGAATCAACCACTTCGCAGAAAGTGGAGTTATTTCCCACCTTGCATGGGAATCAAGTCCACTTCGCAAAAAGTGGCCTTAGCTCCCACCTTGCATGGGAATCAAGTCCACCTCGCAGAAAGTGGAGTTATTTCCCACCTTGCATGGGAATCAAGTCCACCTCGCAGAAAGTGGAGTTATTTCCCACCTTGCATGGGAATCAAGTCCACCTCGCAAAAAGTGGCCTTAGCTCCCACCTTGCATGGGAATCAAGTCCACCTCGCAGAAAGTGGAGTTATTTCCCACCTTGCATGGGAATCAAGTCCACCTCGCAGAAAGTGGAGTTATTTCCCACCTTGCATGGGAATCAAGTCCACCTCGCAAAAAGTGGCCTTAGCTCCCACCTTGCATGGGAATCAAGTCCACCTCGCAAAAAGTGGCCTTAGCTCCCACCTTGCATGGGAATCAAGTCCACATCGCAGAAAGTGGAGTTATTTCCCACCTTGCATGGGAATCAAGTCCACTTCGCAGAAAGTGGAGTTATTTCCCACCTTGCATGGGAATCAAGTCCACTTCGCAGAAAGTGGAGTTATTTCCCACCTTGCATGGGAATCAAGTCCACTTCGCAGAAAGTGGAGTTATTTCCCACCTTGCATGGGAATCTAGTCCACTTCGCAGAAAGTGGAGTTATTTCCCACCTTGCATGGGAATCAAGTCCACCTCGCAGAAAGTGGAGTTATTTCCCACCTTGCATGGGAATCAAGTCCACCTCGCAGAAAGTGGAGTTATTTCCCACCTTGCATGGGAATCAAGTCCACTTCGCAGAAAGTGGAGTTATTTCCCACCTTGCATGGGAATCAAGTCCACCTCGCAAAAAGTGGAGTTATTTCCCACCTTGCATGGGAATCAAGTCCACCTCGCAGAAAGTGGCCTTAGCTCCCACCTTGCATGGGAATCAAGTCCACCTCGCAAAAAGTGGAGTTATTTCCCACCTTGCATGGGAATCAAGTCCACTTCGCAGAAAGTGGAGTTATTTCCCACCTTGCATGGGAATCAAGTCCACCTCGCAGAAAGTGGAGTTATTTCCCACCTTGCATGGGAATCAAGTCCACTTCGCAGAAAGTGGAGTTATTTCCCACCTTGCATGGGAATCAAGTCCACTTCGCAGAAAGTGGAGTTATTTCCCACCTTGCATGGGAATCCAGTCCACCTCGCAGAAAGTGGAGTTATTTCCCACCTTGCATGGGAATCAAGTCCACTTCGCAGAAAGTGGAGTTATTTCCCACCTTGCATGGGAATCAAGTCCACTTCGCAGAAAGTGGAGTTATCTCCCACCTTGCATGGGAATCAAGTCCACTTCGCAGAAAGTGGAGTTATTTACCACCTTGCATGGGAATCAAGTCCACCTCGCAGAAAGTGGAGTTATTCCCACCTTGCATGGGAATCAAGTCCACCTCGCAGAAAGTGGAGTTATTTCCCACCTTGCATGGGAATCAAGTCCACTTCGCAGAAAGTGGAGTTATTTCCCACCTTGCATGGGAATCAAGTCCACCTCGCAAAAAGTGGCCTTAGCTCCCACCTTGCGTGGGAATCAAGTCCACCTCGCAGAAAGTGGAGTTATCTCCCACCTTGCATGGGAATCAAGTCCACTTCGCAGAAAGTGGAGTTATTTCCCACCTTGCATGGGAATCAAGTCCACCCCGCAGAAAGTGGAGTTATTTCCCACCTTGCATGGGAATCAAGTCCACCTCGCAGAAAGTGGAGTTATTTCCCACCTTGCATGGGAATCAAGTCCACCTCGCAAAAAGTGGCCTTAGCTCCCACCTTGCATGGGAATCAAGTCCACTTCGCAGAAAGTGGAGTTATTTCCCACCTTGCATGGGAATCAAGTCCACCTCGCAAAAAGTGGAGTTATTTCCCACCTTGCATGGGAATCAAGTCCACTTCGCAGAAAGTGGAGTTATTTCCCACCTTGCATGGGAATCAAGTCCACCTCGCAGAAAGTGGAGTTATTTCCCACCTTGCATGGGAAACAAGTCCACCTCGCAAAAAGTGGCCTTAGCTCCCACCTTGCATGGGAATCAAGTCCACTTCGCAGAAAGTGGAGTTATTTCCCACCTTGCATGGGAATCAAGTCCACCTCGCAGAAAGTGGAGTTATTTCCCACCTTGCATGGGAATCAAGTCCACCTCGCAGAAAGTGGAGTTATTTCCCACCTTGCATGGGAATCAAGTCCACCTCGCAAAAAGTGGCCTTAGCTCCCACCTTGCATGGGAATCAAGTCCACTTCGCAGAAAGTGGAGTTATTTCCCACCTTGCATGGGAATCAAGTCCACCTCGCAGAAAGTGGAGTTATTTCCCACCTTGCATGGGAATCAAGTCCACCTCGCACAAAGTGGCCTTAGCTCCCACCTTGCATGGGAATCAAGTCCACCTCGCAGAAAGTGGAGTTATTTCCCACCTTGCATGGGAATCAAGTCCACTTCGCAGAAAGTGGAGTTATTTCCCACCTTGCATGGGAATCAAGTCCACCTCGCAGAAAGTGGAGTTATTTCCCACCTTGCATGGGAATCAAGTCCACTTCGCAGAAAGTGGAGTTATTTCCCACCTTGCATGGGAATCAAGTCCACCTCGCAGAAAGTGGAGTTATTTCCCACCTTGCATGGGAATCAAGTCCACCTCGCAAAAAGTGGCCTTAGCTCCCACCTTGCATGGGAATCAAGTCCACCTCGCAGAAAGTGGAGTTATTTCCCACCTTGCATGGGAATCAAGTCCACCTCGCAAAAAGTGGAGTTATTTCCCACCTTGCATGGGAATCAAGTCCACTTCGCAGAAAGTGGAGTTATTTCCCACCTTGCATGGGAATCAAGTCCACCTCGCAGAAAGTGGAGTTATTTCCCACCTTGCATGGGAAACAAGTCCACCTCGCAAAAAGTGGCCTTAGCTCCCACCTTGCATGGGAATCAAGTCCGCCTCGCAAAAAGTGGCCTTAGCTCCCACCTTGCATGGGAATCAAGTCCACCTCGCAGAAAGTGGAGTTATTTCCCACCTTGCATGGGAATCAAGTCCACTTCGCAGAAAGTGGAGTTATTTCCCACCTTGCATGGGAATCAAGTCCACCTCGCAGAAAGTGGAGTTATTTCCCACCTTGCATGGGAATCAAGTCCACCTCGCAGAAAGTGGAGTTATTTCCCACCTTGCATGGGAATCAAGTCCACCTCGCAGAAAGTGGAGTTATTTCCCACCTTGCATGGGAATCAAGTCCACCTCGCAGAAAGTGGAGTTATTTCCCACCTTGCATGGGAATCAAGTCCACCTCGCAAAAAGTGGCCTTAGCTCCCACCTTGCATGGGAATCAAGTCCACTTCGCAGAAAGTGGAGTTATTTCCCACCTTGCATGGGAATCAAGTCCACCTCGCAAAAAGTGGAGTTATTTCCCACCTTGCATGGGAATCAAGTCCACCTCGCAAAAAGTGGCCTTAGCTCCCACCTTGCATGGGAATCAAGTCCACCTCGCAGAAAGTGGAGTTATTTCCCACCTTGCATGGGAATCAAGTCCACCTCGCAAAAAGTGGCCTTAGCTCCCACCTTGCATGGGAATCAAGTCCACTTCGCAGAAAGTGGAGTTATTTCCCACCTTGCATGGGAATCAAGTCCACTTCGCAGAAAGTGGAGTTATCTCCCACCTTGCATGGGAATCAAGTCCACCTCGCAAAAAGTGGAGTTATTTCCCACCTTGCATGGGAATCAAGTCCACCTCGCAGAAAGTGGAGTTATTCCCACCTTGCATGGGAATCAAGTCCACCTCGCAAAAAGTGGCCTTAGCTCCCACCTTGCATGGGAATCAAGTCCACATCGCAGAAAGTGGCCTTAGCTCCCACCTTGCATGGGAATCAAGTCCACCTCGCAAAAAGTGGCCTTAGCTCCCACCTTGCATGGGAATCAAGTCCACCTCGCAGAAAGTGGAGTTATCTCCCACCTTGCATGGGAATCAAGTCCACCCCGCAGAAAGTGGAGTTATTTCCCACCTTGCATGGGAATCAAGTCCACCTCGCAGAAAGTGGAGTTATTTCCCACCTTGCATGGGAATCAAGTCCACCTCGCAAAAAGTGGCCTTAGCTCCCACCTTGCATGGGAATCAAGTCCACTTCGCAGAAAGTGGAGTTATTTCCCACCTTGCATGGGAATCAAGTCCACCTCGCAAAAAGTGGAGTTATTTCCCACCTTGCATGGGAATCAAGTCCACTTCGCAGAAAGTGGAGTTATTTCCCACCTTGCATGGGAATCAAGTCCACCTCGCAGAAAGTGGAGTTATTTCCCACCTTGCATGGGAATCAAGTCCACCTCGCAGAAAGTGGAGTTATTTCCCACCTTGCATGGGAATCAAGTCCACCTCGCACAAAGTGGCCTTAGCTCCCACCTTGCATGGGAATCAAGTCCACCTCGCAGAAAGTGGAGTTATTTCCCACCTTGCATGGGAATCAAGTCCACCTCGCAGAAAGTGGAGTTATTTCCCACCTTGCATGGGAATCAAGTCCACTTCGCAGAAAGTGGAGTTATTTCCCACCTTGCATGGGAATCAAGTCCACCTCGCAGAAAGTGGAGTTATTTCCCACCTTGCATGGGAATCAAGTCCACCTCGCAAAAAGTGGCCTTAGCTCCCACCTTGCATGGGAATCAAGTCCACCTCGCAGAAAGTGGAGTTATTTCCCACCTTGCATGGGAATCAAGTCCACCTCGCAAAAAGTGGAGTTATTTCCCACCTTGCATGGGAATCAAGTCCACTTCGCAGAAAGTGGAGTTATTTCCCACCTTGCATGGGAATCAAGTCCACCTCGCAGAAAGTGGAGTTATTTCCCACCTTGCATGGGAAACAAGTCCACCTCGCAAAAAGTGGCCTTAGCTCCCACCTTGCATGGGAATCAAGTCCACCTCGCAAAAAGTGGCCTTAGCTCCCACCTTGCATGGGAATCAAGTCCACCTCGCAGAAAGTGGAGTTATTTCCCACCTTGCATGGGAATCAAGTCCACTTCGCAGAAAGTGGAGTTATTTCCCACCTTGCATGGGAATCAAGTCCACCTCGCAGAAAGTGGAGTTATTTCCCACCTTGCATGGGAATCAAGTCCACCTCGCAGAAAGTGGAGTTATTTCCCACCTTGCATGGGAATCAAGTCCACCTCGCAGAAAGTGGAGTTATTTCCCACCTTGCATGGGAATCAAGTCCACCTCGCAGAAAGTGGAGTTATTTCCCACCTTGCATGGGAATCAAGTCCACCTCGCAAAAAGTGGCCTTAGCTCCCACCTTGCATGGGAATCAAGTCCACCTCGCAGAAAGTGGAGTTATTTCCCACCTTGCATGGGAATCAAGTCCACCTCGCAAAAAGTGGCCTTAGCTCCCACCTTGCATCGGAATCAAGTCCACCCCGCAGAAAGTGGAGTTATTTCCCACCTTGCATGGGAATCAAGTCCACTTCGCAGAAAGTGGAGTTATTTCCCACCTTGCATGGGAATCAAGTCCACTTCGCAGAAAGTGGAGTTATTTCCCACCTTGCATGGGAATCAAGTCCACTTCGCAGAAAGTGGAGTTATTTCCCACCTTGCATGGGAATCAAGTCCACTTCGCAGAAAGTGGAGTTATTTCCCACCTTGCATGGGAATCAAGTCCACCTCGCAAAAAGTGGCCTTAGCTCCCACCTTGCATGGGAATCAAGTCCACTTCGCAGAAGGTGGAGTTATTTCCCACCTTGCATGGGAATCAAGTCCACCTCGCAAAAAGTGGCCTTAGCTCCCACCTTGCATGGGAATCAAGTCCACCCCGCAGAAAGTGGAGTTATTTCCCACCTTGCATGGGAATCAAGTCCACTTCGCAGAAAGTGGAGTTATTTCCCACCTTGCATGGGAATCAAGTCCACTTCGCAGAAAGTGGAGTCATTTCCCACCTTGCATGGGAATCAAGTCCACTTCGCAGAAAGTGGAGTTATTTCCCACCTTGCATGGGAATCAAGTCCACTTCGCAGAAAGTGGAGTTATTTCCCACCTTGCATGGGAATCAAGTCCACTTCGCAGAAAGTGGAGTTATTTCCCACCTTGCATGGGAATCAAGTCCACTTCGCAGAAAGTGGAGTTATTTCCCACCTTGCATGGGAATCAAGTCCACCTCGCAAAAAGTGGCCTTAGCTCCCACCTTGCATGGGAATCAAGTCCACTTCGCAGAAAGTGGAGTTATTTCCCACCTTGCATGGGAATCAAGTCCACCTCGCAAAATGTGGCCTTAGCTCCCACCTTGCATGGGAGTCAAGTCCACCTCGCAGAAAGTGGAGTTATTTCCCACCTTGCATGGGAATCAAGTCCACCTCGCAAAAAGTGGCCTTAGCTCCCACCTTGCATGGGAATCAAGTCCACCTCGCAAAAAGTGGCCTTAGCTCCCACCTTGCATGGGAATCAAGTCCACTTCGCAGAAAGTGGAGTTATTTCCCACCTTGCATGATAATCAAGTCCACCCCGCAGAAAGTGGAGTTATTTCCCACCTTGCATGGGAATCAAGTCCACCTCGCAGAAAGTGGAGTTATTTCCCACCTTGCATGGGAATCAAGTCCACCTCGCAAAAAGTGGCCTTAGCTCCCACCTTGCATGGGAATCAAGTCCACCTCGCAGAAAGTGGAGTTATTTCCCACCTTGCATGGGAATCAAGTCCACCTCGCAGAAAGTGGAGTTATTTCCCACCTTGCATGGGAATCAAGTCCACCTCGCAGAAAGTGGAGTTATTTCCCACCTTGCATGGGAATCAAGTCCACTTCGCAGAAAGTGGAGTTATTTCCCACCTTGCATGGGAATCAAGTCCACCTCGCAGAAAGTGGAGTTATTTCCAACCTTGCATGGGAATCAAGTCCACCTCGCAAAAAGTGGCCTTAGCTCCCACCTTGCATGGGAATCAAGTCCACCTCGCAAAAAGTGGCTTTAGCTCCCACCTTGCATGGGAGTCAAGTCCACCTCGCAGAAAGTGGAGTTATTTCCCACCTTGCATGGGAATCAAGTCCACTTCGCAGAAAGTGGAGTTATTTCCCACCTTGCATGGGAATCAAGTCCACCTCGCAGAAAGTGGAGTTATTTCCCACCTTGCATGGGAATCAAGTCCACCTCGCAAAAAGTGGCCTTAGCTCCCACCTTGCATGGGAATCAAGTCCACCTCGCAAAAAGTGGCCTTAGCTCCCACCTTGCATGGGAATCAAGTCCACTTCGCAGAAAGTGGAGTTATTTCCCACCTTGCATGGGAATCAAGTCCACTTCGCAGAAAGTGGAGTTATTTCCCACCTTGCATGGGAATCAAGTCCACCTCGCAAAAAGTGGAGTTATTTCCCACCTTGCATGGAAATCAAGTCCACCTCGCAGAAAGTGGAGTTATTTCCCACCTTGCATGGGAATCAAGTCCACCTCGCAAAAAGTGGCCTTAGCTCCCACCTTGCATGGGAATCAAGTCCACTTCGCAGAAAGTGGAGTTATTTCCCACCTTGCATGGGAATCAAGTCCACTTCGCAGAAAGTGGAGTTATTTCCCACCTTGCATGGGAATCAAGTCCACCTCGCAAAAAGTGGCCTTAGCTCCCACCTTGCATGGGAATCAAGTCCACTTCGCAGAAAGTGGAGTTATTTCCCACCTTGCATGGGAATCAAGTCCACTTCGCAGAAAGTGGAGTTATTTCCCACCTTGCATGGGAATCAAGTCCACCTCGCAAAAAGTGGCCTTAGCTCCCACCTTGCATGGGAATCAAGTCCACTTCGCAGAAAGTGGAGTTATTTCCCACCTTGCATGGGAATCAAGTCCACCTCGCAAAAAGTGGCCTTAGCTCCCACCTTGCATGGGAATCAAGTCCACCTCGCAGAAAGTGGAGTTATTTCCCACCTTGCATGGGAATCAAGTCCACCTCGCAAAAAGTGGCCTTAGCTCCCAGCTTGCATGGGAATCAAGTCCACCTCGCAAAAAGTGGCCTTAGCTCCCAGCTTGCATGGGAATCAAGTCTACCTCGCAGAAAGTGGAGTTATTTCCCACCTTGCATGGGAATCAAGTCCACCTCGCAAAAAGTGGCCTTAGCTCCCACCTTGCATGGGAGTCAAGTCCACCTCGCAGAAAGTGGAGTTATTTCCCACCTTGCATGGGAATCAAGTCCACTTCGCAGAAAGTGGAGTTATTTCCCACCTTGCATGGGAATCAAGTCCACCTCGCAAAAAGTGGCCTTAGCTCCCACCTTGCATGGGAATCAAGTCCACCTCGCAAAAAGTGGAGTTATTTCCCACCTTGCATGGGAATCAAGTCCACCTCGCAAAAAGTGGCCTTAGCTCCCACCTTGCATGGGAGTCAAGTCCACCTCGCAGAAAGTGGAGTTATTTCCCACCTTGCATGGGAATCAAGTCCACTTCGCAGAAAGTGGAGTTATTTCCCACCTTGCATGGGAATCAAGTCCACCTCGCAAAAAGTGGCCTTAGCTCCCAGCTTGCATGGGAATCAAGTCCACCTCGCAAAAAGTGGCCTTAGCTCCCAGCTTGCATGGGAATCTAGTCCGCTTCGCAGAAAGTGGAGTTATTTCCCACCTTGCATGGGAATCAAGTCCACCTCGCAGAAAGTGGAGTTATTTCCCACCTTGCATGGGAATCAAGTCCACTTCGCAGAAAGTGGAGTTATTTCCCACCTTGCATGGGAATCAAGTCCACTTCGCAGAAAGTGGAGTTATTTCCCACCTTGCATGGGAATCAAGTCCACCTCGCAGAAAGTGGAGTTATTTCCCACCTTGCATGGGAATCAAGTCCACTTCGCAGAAAGTGGAGTTATTTCCCACCTTGCATGGGAATCAAGTCCACTTCGCAGAAAGTGGAGTTATTTCCCACCTTGCATGGGAATCAAGTCCACCTCGCAGAAAGTGGAGTTATTTCCCACCTTGCATGGGAATCAAGTCCACCTCGCAAAAAGTGGCCTTAGCTCCCACCTTGCATGGGAATCAAGTCCACCCCGCAGAAAGTGGAGTTATTTCCCACCTTGCATGGGAATCAAGTCCACTTCGCAGAAAGTGGAGTTATTTCCCACCTTGCATGGGAATCAAGTCCACTTCGCAGAAAGTGGAGTTATTTCCCACCTTGCATGGGAATCAAGTCCACCTCGCAGAAAGTGGAGTTATTTCCCACCTTGCATGGGAATCAAGTCCACCTCGCAAAAAGTGGAGTTATTTCCCACCTTGCATGGGAATCAAGTCCACTTCGCAGAAAGTGGAGTTATTTCCCACCTTGCATGGGAGTCAAGTCCACTTCGCAGAAAGTGGAGTTATTTCCCACCTTGCATGGGAATCAAGTCCACCTCGCAAAAAGTGGCCTTAGCTCCCACCTTGCATGGGAATCAAGTCCACTTCGCAGAAAGTGGAGTTATTTCCCACCTTGCATGGGAATCAAGTCCACCTCACAAAAAGTGGCCTTAGCTCCCACCTTGCATGGGAATCAAGTCCACCTCGCAGAAAGTGGAGTTATTTCCCACCTTGCATGGGAATCAAGTCCACTTCGCAGAAAGTGGAGTTATTTCCCACCTTGCATGGGAATCAAGTCCACCTCGCAGAAAGTGGAGTTATTTCCCACCTTGCATGGGAATCAAGTCCACCTCGCAGAAAGTGGAGTTATTTCCCACCTTGCATGGGAATCAAGTCCACTTCGCAGAAAGTCGAGTTATTTCCCACCTTGCATGGGAATCAAGTCCACCTCGCAAAAAGTGGCCTTAGCTCCCACCTTGCATGGGAATCAAGTCCACCTCGCAGAAAGTGGAGTTATTTCCCACCTTGCATGGGAATCAAGTCCACTTCGCAGAAAGTGGAGTTATTTCCCACCTTGCATGGGAATCAAGTCCACTTCGCAGAAAGTGGAGTTATTCCCACCTTGCATGGGAATCAAGTCCACTTCGCAGAAAGTGGAGTTATTTCCCACCTTGCATGGGAATCAAGTCCACTTCGCAGAAAGTGGAGTTATTTCCCACCTTGCATGGGAATTAAGTCCACCTCGCAAAAAGTGGCCTTAGCTCCCACCTTGCATGGGAATCAAGTCCACTTCGCAGAAAGTGGACTTATTTCCCACCTTGCATGGGAATCAAGTCCACCTCGCAAAAAGTGGCCTTAGCTCCCACCTTGCATGGGAATCAAGTCCACCTCGCAGAAAGTGGAGTTATTTCTCACCTTGCATGGGAATCAAGTCCACCTCGCAAAAAGTGGCCTTAGCTCCCACCTTGCATGGGAATCAAGTCCACCTCGCAGAAAGTGGAGTTATTTCCCACCTTGCATGGGAATCAAGTCCACTTCGCAGAAAGTGGAGTTATTTCCCACCTTGCATGGGAATCAAGTCCACTTCGCAGAAAGTGGAGTTATTCCCACCTTGCATGGGAATCAAGTCCACTTCGCAGAAAGTGGAGTTATTTCCCACCTTGCATGGGAATCAAGTCCACTTCGCAGAAAGTGGAGTTATTTCCCACCTTGCATGGGAATTAAGTCCACCTCGCAAAAAGTGGCCTTAGCTCCCACCTTGCATGGGAATCAAGTCCACTTCGCAGAAAGTGGACTTATTTCCCACCTTGCATGGGAATCAAGTCCACCTCGCAGAAAGTGGAGTTATTTCCCACCTTGCATGGGAATCAAGTCCACTTCGCAGAAAGTGGAGTTATTTCCCACCTTGCATGGGAATCAAGTCCACTTCGCAGTAGGTGGAGTTATTTCCCACCTTGCATGGGAATCAAGTCCACCTCGCAGAAAGTGGAGTTATTTCCCACCTTGCATGGGAATCAAGTCCACCTCGCAAAAAGTGGCCTTAGCTCCCACCTTGCATGGGAATCAAGTCCACCTCGCAGAAAGTGGAGTTATTTCTCACCTTGCATGGGAATCAAGTCCACCTCGCAAAAAGTGGAGTTATTTCCCACCTTGCATGGGAATCAAGTCCACCTCGCAGAAAGTGGAGTTATTTCCCACCTTGCATGGGAATCAAGTCCACTTCGCAGAAAGTGGAGTTATTTCCCACCTTGCATGGGAATCAAGTCCACCTCGCAGAAAGTGGAGTTATTTCCCACCTTGCATGGGAATCAAGTCCACCTCGCAGAAAGTGGAGTTATTTCCCACCTTGCATGGGAATCAAGTCCACTTCGCAGAAAGTGGAGTTATTTCCCACCTTGCATGGGAATCAAGTCCACCTCGCAAAAAGTGGCCTTAGCTCCCACCTTGCATGGGAATCAATTCCACTTCGCTGAAAGTGGAGTTATTTCCCACCTTGCATGGGAATCAAGTCCACTTCGCAGAAAGTGGAGTTATTTCCCACCTTGCATGGGAATCAAGTCCACTTCGCAGAAAGTGGAGTTATTTCCCACCTTGCATGGGAATCAAGTCCACCTCGCAAAAAGTGGCCTTAGTTCCCACCTTGCATGGGAATCAATTCCACTTCGCTGAAAGTGGAGTTATTTCCCACCTTGCATGGGAATCAAGTCCACTTCGCAGAAAGTGGAGTTATTTCCCACCTTGCATGGGAATCAAGTCCACCTCGCAAAAAGTGGCCTTAGCTCCCACCTTGCATGGGAATCAATTCCACTTCGCTGAAAGTGGAGTTATTTCCCACCTTGCATGGGAATCAAGTCCACTTCGCAGAAAGTGGAGTTATTTCCCACCTTGCATGGGAATCAAGTCCACTTCGCAGAAAGTGGAGTTATTTCCCACCTTGCATGGGAATCAAGTCCACCTCGCAAAAAGTGGAGTTATTTCCCACCTTGCATGGGAATCAAGTCCACTTCGCAGAAAGTGGAGTTATTTCCCACCTTGCATGGGAATCAAGTCCACTTCGCAGAAAGTCGAGTTATTTCCCACCTTGCATGGGAATCAAGTCCACCTCGCAAAAAGTGGCCTTAGCTCCCACCTTGCATGGGAATCAAGTCCACCTCGCAGAAAGTGGAGTTATTTCCCACCTTGCATGGGAATCAAGTCCACTTCGCAGAAAGTGGAGTTATTTCCCACCTTGCATGGGAATCAAGTCCACTTCGCAGAAAGTGGAGTTATTTCCCACCTTGCATGGGAATCAAGTCCACCTCGCAAAAAGTGGAGTTATTTCCCACCTTGCATGGGAATCAAGTCCACTTCGCAGAAAGTGGAGTTATTTCCCACCTTGCATGGGAATTAAGTCCACCTCGCAAAAAGTGGCCTTAGCTCCCACCTTGCATGGGAATCAAGTCCACCTCGCAGAAAGTGGACTTATTTCCCACCTTGCATGGGAATCAAGTCCACCTCGCAGAAAGTGGAGTTATTTCCCACCTTGCATGGGAATCAAGTCCACTTCGCAGAAAGTGGAGTTATTTCCCACCTTGCATGGGAATCAAGTCCACTTCGCAGTAGGTGGAGTTATTTCCCACCTTGCATGGGAATCAAGTCCACCTCGCAGAAAGTGGAGTTATTTCCCACCTTGCATGGGAATCAAGTCCACCTCGCAGAAAGTGGAGTTATTTCCCACCTTGCATGGGAATCAAGTCCACCTCGCACAAAGTGGCCTTAGCTCCCACCTTGCATGGGAATCAAGTCCACCTCGCAGAAAGTGGAGTTATTTCCCACCTTGCATGGGAATCAAGTCCACTTCGCAGAAAGTGGAGTTATTTCCCACCTTGCATGGGAATCAAGTCCACCTCGCAGAAAGTGGAGTTATTTCCCACCTTGCATGGGAATCAAGTCCACTTCGCAGAAAGTGGAGTTATTTCCCACCTTGCATGGGAATCAAGTCCACCTCGCAGAAAGTGGAGTTATTTCCCACCTTGCATGGGAATCAAGTCCACCTCGCAAAAAGTGGCCTTAGCTCCCACCTTGCATGGGAATCAAGTCCACCTCGCAGAAAGTGGAGTTATTTCCCACCTTGCATGGGAATCAAGTCCACCTCGCAAAAAGTGGAGTTATTTCCCACCTTGCATGGGAATCAAGTCCACTTCGCAGAAAGTGGAGTTATTTCCCACCTTGCATGGGAATCAAGTCCACCTCGCAGAAAGTGGAGTTATTTCCCACCTTGCATGGGAATCAAGTCCACTTCGCAGAAAGTGGAGTTATTTCCCACCTTGCATGGGAATCAAGTCCACTTCGCAGAAAGTGGAGTTATTTCCCACCTTGCATGGGAATCAAGTCCACCTCGCAAAAAGTGGCCTTAGCTCCCACCTTGCATGGGAATCAATTCCACTTCGCTGAAAGTGGAGTTATTTCCCACCTTGCATGGGAATCAAGTCCACTTCGCAGAAAGTGGAGTTATTTCCCACCTTGCATGGGAATCAAGTCCACCTCGCAAAAAGTGGCCTTAGCTCCCACCTTGCATGGGAATCAATTCCACTTCGCTGAAAGTGGAGTTATTTCCCACCTTGCATGGGAATCAAGTCCACTTCGCAGAAAGTGGAGTTATTTCCCACCTTGCATGGGAATCAAGTCCACTTCGCAGAAAGTGGAGTTATTTCCCACCTTGCATGGGAATCAAGTCCACCTCGCAAAAAGTGGAGTTATTTCCCACCTTGCATGGGAATCAAGTCCACTTCGCAGAAAGTGGAGTTATTTCCCACCTTGCATGGGAATCAAGTCCACTTCGCAGAAAGTCGAGTTATTTCCCACCTTGCATGGGAATCAAGTCCACCTCGCAAAAAGTGGCCTTAGCTCCCACCTTGCATGGGAATCAAGTCCACCTCGCAAAAAGTGGAGTTATTTCCCACCTTGCATGGGAATCAAGTCCACCTCGCAAAAAGTGGCCTTAGCTCCCACCTTGCATGGGAGTCAAGTCCACCTCGCAGAAAGTGGAGTTATTTCCCACCTTGCATGGGAATCAAGTCCACTTCGCAGAAAGTGGAGTTATTTCCCACCTTGCATGGGAATCAAGTCCACCTCGCAAAAAGTGGCCTTAGCTCCCAGCTTGCATGGGAATCAAGTCCACCTCGCAAAAAGTGGCCTTAGCTCCCAGCTTGCATGGGAATCTAGTCCGCTTCGCAGAAAGTGGAGTTATTTCCCACCTTGCATGGGAATCAAGTCCACCTCGCAGAAAGTGGAGTTATTTCCCACCTTGCATGGGAATCAAGTCCACTTCGCGGAAAGTGGAGTTATTTCCCACCTTGCATGGGAATCAAGTCCACTTCGCAGAAAGTGGAGTTATTTCCCACCTTGCATGGGAATCAAGTCCACCTCGCAGAAAGTGGAGTTATTTCCCACCTTGCATGGGAATCAAGTCCACTTCGCAGAAAGTGGAGTTATTTCCCACCTTGCATGGGAATCAAGTCCACTTCGCAGAAAGTGGAGTTATTTCCCACCTTGCATGGGAATCAAGTCCACCTCGCAGAAAGTGGAGTTATTTCCCACCTTGCATGGGAATCAAGTCCACCTCGCAAAAAGTGGCCTTAGCTCCCACCTTGCATGGGAATCAAGTCCACCCCGCAGAAAGTGGAGTTATTTCCCACCTTGCATGGGAATCAAGTCCACTTCGCAGAAAGTGGAGTTATTTCCCACCTTGCATGGGAATCAAGTCCACTTCGCAGAAAGTGGAGTTATTTCCCACCTTGCATGGGAATCAAGTCCACCTCGCAGAAAGTGGAGTTATTTCCCACCTTGCATGGGAATCAAGTCCACCTCGCAAAAAGTGGAGTTATTTCCCACCTTGCATGGGAATCAAGTCCACTTCGCAGAAAGTGGAGTTATTTCCCACCTTGCATGGGAGTCAAGTCCACTTCGCAGAAAGTGGAGTTATTTCCCACCTTGCATGGGAATCAAGTCCACCTCGCAAAAAGTGGCCTTAGCTCCCACCTTGCATGGGAATCAAGTCCACTTCGCAGAAAGTGGAGTTATTTCCCACCTTGCATGGGAATCAAGTCCACTTCGCAGAAAGTGGAGTTATTTCCCACCTTGCATGGGAATCAAGTCCACCTCGCAGAAAGTGGAGTTATTTCCCACCTTGCATGGGAATCAAGTCCACCTCGCAGAAAGTGGAGTTATTTCCCACCTTGCATGGGAATCAAGTCCACTTCGCAGAAAGTCGAGTTATTTCCCACCTTGCATGGGAATCAAGTCCACCTCGCAAAAAGTGGCCTTAGCTCCCACCTTGCATGGGAATCAAGTCCACCTCGCAGAAAGTGGAGTTATTTCCCACCTTGCATGGGAATCAAGTCCACTTCGCAGAAAGTGGAGTTATTTCCCACCTTGCATGGGAATCAAGTCCACTTCGCAGAAAGTGGAGTTATTCCCACCTTGCATGGGAATCAAGTCCACTTCGCAGAAAGTGGAGTTATTTCCCACCTTGCATGGGAATCAAGTCCACTTCGCAGAAAGTGGAGTTATTTCCCACCTTGCATGGGAATTAAGTCCACCTCGCAAAAAGTGGCCTTAGCTCCCACCTTGCATGGGAATCAAGTCCACTTCGCAGAAAGTGGACTTATTTCCCACCTTGCATGGGAATCAAGTCCACCTCGCAAAAAGTGGCCTTAGCTCCCACCTTGCATGGGAATCAAGTCCACCTCGCAGAAAGTGGAGTTATTTCTCACCTTGCATGGGAATCAAGTCCACCTCGCAAAAAGTGGCCTTAGCTCCCACCTTGCATGGGAATCAAGTCCACCTCGCAGAAAGTGGAGTTATTTCCCACCTTGCATGGGAATCAAGTCCACTTCGCAGAAAGTGGAGTTATTTCCCACCTTGCATGGGAATCAAGTCCACTTCGCAGAAAGTGGAGTTATTCCCACCTTGCATGGGAATCAAGTCCACTTCGCAGAAAGTGGAGTTATTTCCCACCTTGCATGGGAATCAAGTCCACTTCGCAGAAAGTGGAGTTATTTCCCACCTTGCATGGGAATTAAGTCCACCTCGCAAAAAGTGGCCTTAGCTCCCACCTTGCATGGGAATCAAGTCCACTTCGCAGAAAGTGGACTTATTTCCCACCTTGCATGGGAATCAAGTCCACCTCGCAGAAAGTGGAGTTATTTCCCACCTTGCATGGGAATCAAGTCCACTTCGCAGAAAGTGGAGTTATTTCCCACCTTGCATGGGAATCAAGTCCACTTCGCAGTAGGTGGAGTTATTTCCCACCTTGCATGGGAATCAAGTCCACCTCGCAGAAAGTGGAGTTATTTCCCACCTTGCATGGGAATCAAGTCCACCTCGCAAAAAGTGGCCTTAGCTCCCACCTTGCATGGGAATCAAGTCCACCTCGCAGAAAGTGGAGTTATTTCTCACCTTGCATGGGAATCAAGTCCACCTCGCAAAAAGTGGAGTTATTTCCCACCTTGCATGGGAATCAAGTCCACCTCGCAGAAAGTGGAGTTATTTCCCACCTTGCATGGGAATCAAGTCCACTTCGCAGAAAGTGGAGTTATTTCCCACCTTGCATGGGAATCAAGTCCACCTCGCAGAAAGTGGAGTTATTTCCCACCTTGCATGGGAATCAAGTCCACCTCGCAGAAAGTGGAGTTATTTCCCACCTTGCATGGGAATCAAGTCCACTTCGCAGAAAGTGGAGTTATTTCCCACCTTGCATGGGAATCAAGTCCACCTCGCAAAAAGTGGCCTTAGCTCCCACCTTGCATGGGAATCAATTCCACTTCGCTGAAAGTGGAGTTATTTCCCACCTTGCATGGGAATCAAGTCCACTTCGCAGAAAGTGGAGTTATTTCCCACCTTGCATGGGAATCAAGTCCACTTCGCAGAAAGTGGAGTTATTTCCCACCTTGCATGGGGATCAAGTCCACCTCGCAAAAAGTGGCCTTAGCTCCCACCTTGCATGGGAATCAATTCCACTTCGCTGAAAGTGGAGTTATTTCCCACCTTGCATGGGAATCAAGTCCACTTCGCAGAAAGTGGAGTTATTTCCCACCTTGCATGGGAATCAAGTCCACCTCGCAAAAAGTGGCCTTAGCTCCCACCTTGCATGGGAATCAATTCCACTTCGCTGAAAGTGGAGTTATTTCCCACCTTGCATGGGAATCAAGTCCACTTCGCAGAAAGTGGAGTTATTTCCCACCTTGCATGGGAATCAAGTCCACTTCGCAGAAAGTGGAGTTATTTCCCACCTTGCATGGGAATCAAGTCCACCTCGCAAAAAGTGGAGTTATTTCCCACCTTGCATGGGAATCAAGTCCACTTCGCAGAAAGTGGAGTTATTTCCCACCTTGCATGGGAATCAAGTCCACTTCGCAGAAAGTCGAGTTATTTCCCACCTTGCATGGGAATCAAGTCCACCTCGCAAAAAGTGGCCTTAGCTCCCACCTTGCATGGGAATCAAGTCCACCTCGCAGAAAGTGGAGTTATTTCCCACCTTGCATGGGAATCAAGTCCACTTCGCAGAAAGTGGAGTTATTTCCCACCTTGCATGGGAATCAAGTCCACCTCGCAAAAAGTGGAGTTATTTCCCACCTTGCATGGGAATCAAGTCCACTTCGCAGAAAGTGGAGTTATTTCCCACCTTGCATGGGAATTAAGTCCACCTCGCAAAAAGTGGCCTTAGCTCCCACCTTGCATGGGAATCAAGTCCACCTCGCAGAAAGTGGACTTATTTCCCACCTTGCATGGGAATCAAGTCCACCTCGCAGAAAGTGGAGTTATTTCCCACCTTGCATGGGAATCAAGTCCACTTCGCAGAAAGTGGAGTTATTTCCCACCTTGCATGGGAATCAAGTCCACTTCGCAGTAGGTGGAGTTATTTCCCACCTTGCATGGGAATCAAGTCCACCTCGCAGAAAGTGGAGTTATTTCCCACCTTGCATGGGAATCAAGTCCACCTCGCAGAAAGTGGCCTTAGCTCCCACCTTGCATGGGAATCAAGTCCACCTCGCAGAAAGTGGAGTTATTTCCCACCTTGCATGGGAATCAAGTCCACCTCGCAAAAAGTGGAGTTATTTCCCACCTTGCATGGGAATCAAGTCCACCTCGCAGAAAGTGGAGTTATTTCCCACCTTGCATGGGAATCAAGTCCACTTCGCAGAAAGTGGAGTTATTTCCCACCTTGCATGGGAATCAAGTCCACCTCGCAAAAAGTGGCCTTAGCTCCCACCTTGCATGGGAATCAATTCCACTTCGCTGAAAGTGGAGTTATTTCCCACCTTGCATGGGAATCAAGTCCACTTCGCAGAAAGTGGAGTTATTTCCCACCTTGCATGGGAATCAAGTCCACCTCGCAAAAAGTGGCCTTAGCTCCCAGCTTGCATGGGAATCAATTCCACTTCGCTGAAAGTGGAGTTATTTCCCACCTTGCATGGGAATCAAGTCCACTTCGCAGAAAGTGGAGTTATTTCCCACCTTGCATGGGAATCAAGTCCACTTCGCAGAAAGTGGAGTTATTTCCCACCTTGCATGGGAATCAAGTCCACCTCGCAAAAAGTGGCCTTAGCTCCCACCTTGCATGGGAATCAATTCCACTTCGCTGAAAGTGGAGTTATTTCCCACCTTGCATGGGAATCAAGTCCACTTCGCAGAAAGTGGAGTTATTTCCCACCTTGCATGGGAATCAAGTCCACCTCGCAAAAAGTGGCCTTAGCTCCCACCTTGCATGGGAATCAATTCCACTTCGCTGAAAGTGGAGTTATTTCCCACCTTGCATGGGAATCAAGTCCACTTCGCAGAAAGTGGAGTTATTTCCCACCTTGCATGGGAATCAAGTCCACTTCGCAGAAAGTGGAGTTATTTCCCACCTTGCATGGGAATCAAGTCCACCTCGCAAAAAGTGGAGTTATTTCCCACCTTGCATGGGAATCAAGTCCACTTCGCAGAAAGTGGAGTTATTTCCCACCTTGCATGGGAATCAAGTCCACTTCGCAGAAAGTCGAGTTATTTCCCACCTTGCATGGGAATCAAGTCCACCTCGCAAAAAGTGGCCTTAGCTCCCACCTTGCATGGGAATCAAGTCCACCTCGCAGAAAGTGGAGTTATTTCCCACCTTGCATGGGAATCAAGTCCACTTCGCAGAAAGTGGAGTTATTTCCCACCTTGCATGGGAATCAAGTCCACCTCGCAGAAAGTGGAGTTATTTCCCACCTTGCATGGGAATCAAGTCCACTTCGCAGAAAGTGGAGTTATTTCCCACCTTGCATGGGAATCAAGTCCACTTCGCAGAAAGTGGAGTTATTTCCCACCTTGCATGGGAATCAAGTCCACCTCGCAGAAAGTGGAGTTATTTCCCACCTTGCATGGGAATCAAGTCCACCTCGCAAAAAGTGGAGTTATTTCCCACCTTGCATGGGAATCAAGTCCACCTCGCAGAAAGTGGCCTTAGCTCCCACCTTGCATGGGAATCAAGTCCACCTCGCAGAAAGTGGAGTTATTTCCCACCTTGCATGGGAATCAAGTCCACCTCGCAGAAAGTGGAGTTATTTCCCACCTTGCATGGGAATCAAGTCCACTTCGCAGAAAGTGGAGTTATTTCCCACCTTGCATGGGAATTAAGTCCACCTCGCAAAAAGTGGCCTTAGCTCCCACCTTGCATGGGAATCAATTCCACTTCGCTGAAAGTGGAGTTATTTCCCACCTTGCATGGGAATCAAGTCCACTTCGCAGAAAGTGGAGTTATTTCCCACCTTGCATGGGAATCAAGTCCACCTCGCAGAAAGTGGAGTTATTTCCCACCTTGCATGGGAATCAAGTCCACCTCGCAGAAAGTGGAGTTATTTCCCACCTTGCATGGGAATCAAGTCCACCTCGCAGAAAGTGGAGTTATTTCCCACCTTGCATGGGAATCAAGTCCACCTCGCAGAAAGTGGAGTTATTTCCCACCTTGCATGGGAATCAAGTCCACCTCGCAAAAAGTGGCCTTAGCTCCCACCTTGCATGGGAATCAAGTCCACTTCGCAGAAAGTGGAGTTATTTCCCACCTTGCATGGGAATCAAGTCCACTTCGCAGAAAGTGGAGTTATTTCCCACCTTGCATGGGAATCAAGTCCACCTCGCAGAAAGTGGAGTTATTTCCCACCTTGCATGGGAATCAAGTCCACTTCGCAAAAAGTGGAGTTATTTCCCACCTTGCATGGGAATCAAGTCCACCTCGCAGAAAGTGGAGTTATTTCCCACCTTGCATGGGAATCAAGTCCACCTCGCAGAAAGTGGAGTTATTTCCCACCTTGCATGGGAATCAAGTCCACTTCGCAGAAAGTGGAGTTATTTCCCACCTTGCATGGGAATCAAGTCCACCTCGCAGAAAGTGGAGTTATTTCCCACCTTGCATGGGAATCAAGTCCACCTCGCAGAAAGTGGAGTTATTTCCCACCTTGCATGGGAATCAAGTCCACTTCGCAAAAAGTGGAGTTATTTCCCACCTTGCATGGGAATCAAGTCCACCTCGCAAAAAGTGGAGTTATTTCCCACCTTGCATGGGAATCAAGTCCACCTCGCAGAAAGTGGAGTTATTTCCCACCTTGCATGGGAATCAAGTCCACCTCGCAAAAAGTGGCCTTAGCTCCCACCTTGCATGGGAATCAAGTCCACCTCGCAGAAAGTGGAGTTATTTCCCACCTTGCATGGGAATCAAGTCCACCTCGCAGAAAGTGGAGTTATTTCCCACCTTGCATGGGAATCAAGTCCACTTCGCAGAAAGTGGAGTTATTTCCCACCTTGCATGGGAATCAAGTCCACCTCGCAGAAAGTGGAGTTATTTCCCACCTTGCATGGGAATCAAGTCCACCTCGCAGAAAGTGGAGTTATTTCCCACCTTGCATGGGAATCAAGTCCACTTCGCAAAAAGTGGAGTTATTTCCCACCTTGCATGGGAATCAAGTCCACCTCGCAGAAAGTGGAGTTATTTCCCACCTTGCATGGGAATCAAGTCCACTTTGCAGAAAGTGGAGTTATTTCCCACCTTGCATGGGAATCAAGTCCACTTCGCAAAAAGTGGAGTTATTTCCCACCTTGCATGGGAATCAAGTCCACCTCGCAGAAAGTGGAGTTATTTCCCACCTTGCATGGGAATCAAGTCCACCTCGCAGAAAGTGGAGTTATTTCCCACCTTGCATGGGAATCAAGTCCACCTCACAAAAAGTGGCCTTAGCTCCCACCTTGCATGGGAATCAAGTCCACCTCGCAGAAAGTGGAGTTATTTCCCACCTTGCATGGGAATCAAGTCCACTTCGCAAAAAGTGGAGTTATTTCCCACCTTGCATGGGAATCAAGTCCACCTCGCAGAAAGTGGAGTTATTTCCCACCTTGCATGGGAATCAAGTCCACCTCGCAGAAAGTGGAGTTATTTCCCACCTTGCATGGGAATCAAGTCCACCTCGCAGAAAGTGGAGTTATTTCCCACCTTGCATGGGAATCAAGTCCACCTCGCAGAAAGTGGAGTTATTTCCCACCTTGCATGGGAATCAAGTCCACCTCGCAGAAAGTGGAGTTATTTCCCACCTTGCATGGGAATCAAGTCCACCTCGCAGAAAGTGGAGTTATTTCCCACCTTGCATGGGAATCAAGTCCACCTCGCAAAATGTGGCCTTAGCTCCCACCTTGCATGGGAGTCAAGTCCACTTCGCAGAAAGTGGAGTTATTTCCCACCTTGCATGGGAATCAAGTCCACCTCGCAGAAAGTGGAGTTATTTCCCACCTTGCATGGGAATCAAGTCCACCTCGCAGAAAGTGGAGTTATTTCCCACCTTGCATGGGAATCAAGTCCACCTCGCAAAAAGTGGCCTTAGCTCCCAGCTTGCATGGGAATCAAGTCCACCTCGCAGAAAGTGGAGTTATTTCCCACCTTGCATGGGAATCAAGTCCACCTCGCAAAATGTGGCCTTAGCTCCCACCTTGCATGGGAGTCAAGTCCACTTCGCAGAAAGTGGAGTTATTTCCCACCTTGCATGGGAATCAAGTCCACCTCGCAGAAAGTGGAGTTATTTCCCACCTTGCATGGGAATCAAGTCCACTTCGCAGAAAGTGGAGTTATTTCCCACCTTGCATGGGAATCAAGTCCACCTCGCAAAATGTGGCCTTAGCTCCCACCTTGCATGGGAATCAAGTCCACCTCGCAAAAAGTGGCCTTAGCTCCCACCTTGCATGGGAATCAAGTCCACTTCGCAGAAAGTGGAGTTATTTCCCACCTTGCATGGGAATCAAGTCCACTTCGCAAAAAGTGGAGTTATTTCCCACCTTGCATGGGAATCAAGTCCACCTCGCAAAAAGTGGAGTTATTTCCCACCTTGCATGGGAATCAAGTCCACCTCGCAGAAAGTGGAGTTATTTCCCACCTTGCATGGGAATCAAGTCCACCTCGCAAAAAGTGGCCTTAGCTCCCACCTTGCATGGGAATCAAGTCCACCTCGCAGAAAGTGGAGTTATTTCCCACCTTGCATGGGAATCAAGTCCACCTCGCAGAAAGTGGAGTTATTTCCCACCTTGCATGGGAATCAAGTCCACTTCGCAGAAAGTGGAGTTATTTCCCACCTTGCATGGGAATCAAGTCCACTTCGCAAAAAGTGGAGTTATTTCCCACCTTGCATGGGAATCAAGTCCACCTCGCAAAAAGTGGAGTTATTTCCCACCTTGCATGGGAATCAAGTCCACCTCGCAAAAAGTGGCCTTAGCTCCCACCTTGCATGGGAATCAAGTCCACCTCGCAGAAAGTGGAGTTATTTCCCACCTTGCATGGGAATCAAGTCCACCTCGCAGAAAGTGGAGTTATTTCCCACCTTGCATGGGAATCAAGTCCACCTCGCAGAAAGTGGAGTTATTTCCCACCTTGCATGGGAATCAAGTCCACCTCGCAAAAAGTGGCCTTAGCTCCCAGCTTGCATGGGAATCAAGTCCACCTCGCAGAAAGTGGAGTTATTTCCCACCTTGCATGGGAATCAAGTCCACCTCGCAAAATGTGGCCTTAGCTCCCACCTTGCATGGGAGTCAAGTCCACTTCGCAGAAAGTGGAGTTATTTCCCACCTTGCATGGGAATCAAGTCCACCTCGCAGAAAGTGGAGTTATTTCCCACCTTGCATGGGAATCAAGTCCACTTCGCAGAAAGTGGAGTTATTTCCCACCTTGCATGGGAATCAAGTCCACCTCGCAAAATGTGGCCTTAGCTCCCACCTTGCATGGGAATCAAGTCCACCTCGCAAAAAGTGGCCTTAGCTCCCACCTTGCATGGGAATCAAGTCCACTTCGCAGAAAGTGGAGTTATTTCCCACCTTGCATGGGAATCAAGTCCACTTCGCAAAAAGTGGAGTTATTTCCCACCTTGCATGGGAATCAAGTCCACCTCGCAAAAAGTGGAGTTATTTCCCACCTTGCATGGGAATCAAGTCCACCTCGCAGAAAGTGGAGTTATTTCCCACCTTGCATGGGAATCAAGTCCACCTCGCAAAAAGTGGCCTTAGCTCCCACCTTGCATGGGAATCAAGTCCACCTCGCAGAAAGTGGAGTTATTTCCCACCTTGCATGGGAATCAAGTCCACCTCGCAAAAAGTGGCCTTAGCTCCCAGCTTGCATGGGAATCAAGTCCACCTCGCAGAAAGTGGAGTTATTTCCCACCTTGCATGGGAATCAAGTCCACCTCGCAGAAAGTGGAGTTATTTCCCACCTTGCATGGGAATCAAGTCCACCTCGCAAAAAGTGGCCTTAGCTCCCACCTTGCATGGGAATCAAGTCCACCTCGCAGAAAGTGGAGTTATTTCCCACCTTGCATGGGAATCAAGTCCACCTCGCAGAAAGTGGAGTTATTTCCCACCTTGCATGGGAATCAAGTCCACTTCGCAGAAAGTGGAGTTATTTCCCACCTTGCATGGGAATCAAGTCCACCTCGCAAAAAGTGGCCTTAGCTCCCAGCTTGCATGGGAATCAAGTCCACCTCGCAGAAAGTGGAGTTATTTCCCACCTTGCATGGGAATCAAGTCCACCTCGCAGAAAGTGGAGTTATTTCCCACCTTGCATGGGAATCAAGTCCACCTCGCAAAAAGTGGCCTTAGCTCCCACCTTGCATGGGAATCAAGTCCACCTCGCAGAAAGTGGAGTTATTTCCCACCTTGCATGGGAATCAAGTCCACCTCGCAGAAAGTGGAGTTATTTCCCACCTTGCATGGGAATCAAGTCCACTTCGCAGAAAGTGGAGTTATTTCCCACCTTGCATGGGAATCAAGTCCACCTCGCAGAAAGTGGAGTTATTTCCCACCTTGCATGGGAATCAAGTCCACCTCGCAAAAAGAAAAAAAATCCAAGGCTAACCACTGCAATTTCGATGCGATTTCAAAGCGCTGACCCCTCAACTTTGACAAGCCACAGTTTCCAAACCAGGCGACGCCCGGACATAAAACCGCCATTTCTGGTGTGCTGTTGACCTGAATTCTCGATCCATGTGCATTTTATAGGAATCCGACGACCTTCATTTTTCTCCCCAAAAAAATCATGGGAATGGAATTTCGAAGCAGTGTTTTTGTTTTTTGTCTATTTGGGGCGTCTCCCTTCATTTTTTTTGAATAAGAAGATGAAAAAAACTTTATAAAAGGCAAGTTTATTTGAATAAATTTAAAGGGCACCTTACGTCTATGTAGTACTTGTTTTATAAGAAAATCTTATCACAGGCTGAAAGCTTCACTGATTGAATTTAGTCTATGTGGTGCAACGTTTTCTTAGACTCATGTACAGTAAGGTTCTAAAGAATACAAGCAGTATTAGGAGGTATCCAAATTCGTGTATAATGGACACCTTGTCGATCTGCAGGAATCTGAGTAAAACTTTTGGATCACCAAAGTGACAGTAGATATCCTTGCATTCCAAGTCTTCTCGATTGAAGCCAAAAATTGAGAGCACAAGTGAGACCACTCCGACCCGTATGAAGGAGAACTTCATCAGTATATTCATTAGTGTAGGAATTTCGTTCGCAAAATCAAAACCGTATATTGCCAGTCCCATAAACGGCGCTATCATCATAGGCCCAACAGCTGATCCATTCTGATGAAAGAAAAATTAGGATATTGGTGGAGGTTTTGTTTTTCTCAAGTAACTTACGGTTATGCTGAAGGTTGCACCGATTGCCAGACCCATGCCTTCGGCCACAAGCGATGTCACTATGCCGACCAAGGCGAACAGGCAAAACCTCCATATCTGTGGCGGCATGCCAGCCATCCAGTAGGTTATCGAGAGGAAGACAATATTCAGAATTATCTGAAACAGGCAAATCCATTAAATCTTTGAGACAGCCTTATGTTTGAGGTGAGCGCGTCCGACGTCCGTCACTTCCGGGAACGACTTGCGCAAACAATCGCGTCGAACGAACTTACTTGTATTGGAATGCGTGAGAGCGTTAGAGCCAAATAATAGGGCGGCAGTGTGTACCACCTGTTGAATGTCTCCTTTTTGACCATCTTGACTTCGCCCGGAACTGTCAAAGAGAAAAGCAAGCGTGTTATTGCTCCGCCGTGCGACTGCTGATCGCGTGGACTTACAACTCAGAATAGGCACCATCACTTGCGTGTAGACGATCGTAAGTATAGCGCCAATGCAGAACTTTAAGTGATCAAACATTCTCTCACCCTCGTTGGCCGATTTGTAAAATATCAATCCTGGTGGTGTGGAAGAGATTTTCAAATTTCAAATGAATTGCATGTCAATGGCTTGTGGGACTCACCGAAGCAGAGCCCACACATGACGTGATGGACGATCTGTATGAGGAGTGCGATGCGTGCTCTTAAGATTTTCAGCATCATCACGTTGAGCAAAACATAAAACTGTCTGAACGCCGAAGTTTTCTCTCTGTCGGATGTGATCTTCTTTGAAAATGCCTTCATTTTCTCGACCAAAGCATAGGCTCCGTCCTTGTTAAAGGCACAGCAAGGAAGGCGTCTTCTTTTCGACTTCTCCTCGATGAACATCGTCGTGACAGCATTTCGGAAGACCATCTCGGTGCTTTCATTTTTCTCACATGTCGCAGACAGCGGAGACGATGCAGAATACATAAGCTTGCCATTTTGTGTGACCTCAGCCAGCGTCGGTATGAGGCTTCCTTCATCCGAGTCGCACAGCTCTATAACTATACAGAAAATATAAGAATCTCGTGACTGAGGCGATATTTCAGAGAACTCACTGTAATCCGATGGGCTGTAGTACATTGGGCAACTAAGATTTATGTGGCTTAAGAATGGAAGAATCGCCGAAGGACTCCCCTGATAGACGCACTGCCCCTTGGCGAGGACAAATATGTTATCGAAGTAATTGAAAATTGTCGCAGATGGCTGATGTATGGTGCAGACAATTGTTCGTCCTTGACTCGCCAAACGTCGCAACAATCGAATACATTGCGCCGCTGTAACTTCGTCCAGTCCACTCGTTGGCTCGTCCAAAAAGAATATATTCGGATTGGCAACTAGCTCCAAGGCAATCGAGAGTCTTTTCCTTTCACCACCGCTCAGATTATCGGATGTAACGTTGCGACGGTGGTTTAAGTGAAGATTCTCAAGAATCTCATTTATCAATTCACGTTGGCACTGGCGATTCCTTAACTTTAAATCACACGCTAGGTTCATGAGCTCTTCCACGGTGAGTAAGATTTGATGGTTGTCATCTTGTGTGATGTAGCACGAGTCTTTACGATTGATTTTTATGTGTCCAGTTACCCCAGATGTTCTAGAAAAGAAAATTATTTCATTATTCGAGGTTATACTTGTTTGAAATGCTAAAGGGCAGATAAGTCATCATCATTTCAGTCATCTAGCCTTAAAGGCAGATCCACCAATTCGATAGTGAATGACTTGGAAGTTAAGATGCACTTCCAGTCGAACGAAAGGCATTGTTAAAGCTGAGGACTTAGTCTGACAATCAGTCAGGAGAGGGATCTCAACCAACTTGGTGTGCCATTTGGATAGATTCTTGTACTCCCATGAGCACATAAATACGCAGCTGCACGAGACAAGAGCAGCATTCATGCTTAAATTTATTTTACTCCAGGCACCTGGGATCTGCTGTGAAGATCATATGCCACCAAGCTTTCGTTCGCCCAACTCTGGTGTGCAAAATTGGCGACAAATAGCGTAAGTTCATGTTAGCTGAAGAGGCTTCCTGTTTAAAGCCACGGTCCACCCCGAAAGAAGACAAAAAAAAAATGTCCAGACACAAAAAAAATTTACCTGAATCCTGATATCGCATTAAGGAGGCTGCTCTTTCCAGCGCCTGATGGTCCCATAATTGCTGAGAGTTCTCCATTCCGAAAAGCGCCACTCACTCCTCGTAAGATGCTCCGGGTTCCGGTAATTTTCACTAAAACGATCAAAATAACCAAACATGTCAAATTAATGCCGATCTCTTTTTGTTAATCCAAAAATAAACATGCATACGGTGTGAGGTAAATGGGAAATGAGAACGAAAACAAAAAAGTCAACAGAACGTTGGAATGAGTGAATTCGGTGAAAAAGTAAACCGGAAGGGGGAAGTAAATGTTTGATCGCGAACGATGAACCCACACCATTGCCCCGTCGATTTTTGTTTGAATACAAAAATGATAATTGCTCAAAATGTTTATGCATTGTGTCAGTTAAGTTGTCAGATTTAACGATCACCGATTATCAAGTGATATTCGCTTGCAGGGGCATGTTCGAATGTTCGAATTTTCTATGGATAACAGGGTGCATGGGGCTACACATATAAAAAATGCAATAACCTGCCTCGAAAGGAAATAGTGGTTTCTAAGCCATGGCATTAAATGCTGATTGCATCTTATTGCGGAGAACATTGAAATCTCCCTAAGGCGGACAGCGAGGTTGGTAAGGTTAGGTTAGGAGGCTGCTAGTGGATCCACCAGCACACTTAGACCATGTTGGTCCATTGTGATTCCCACAGTCAGACTACCACCACTGATCGACCGCTCCAGTAATAGTGTCGTTAATTTAATCCCAACAGCAAGTGGATACTGGACCAGGTTTGAAAAACCGAATAAAAGCGTATTAACTTTGCTTTCACTGGGATTTGAACTTGGGACCCCTTTAACTAAGAGCAGGGACTTAACCAACTGCACCATTCAGTCGTTCTTTGTTTCAGATAAGAATAGACTCAAGTGGCCGGCTGCAGTTACCCAGTCTCTCTTAGGCCAACAGAGAAAGGTCGAGGTGGTCGTTGAAAGTAGCGCCAGTGGCAGTACATGCAATGCTCTTCTCTGCCTTCGCTGGCAACCACTAGAATTGTGCGCACTTGCTTTTCTTCTTTCTACTTTGCTTTCACTGGGATTCGAACCTGGGACCTCTCCTGGACTAGATCAGATTCGATTTCACTTGGATTCGATCCTGGGACCCCTCTAACTTTTAGCACTTAACCAACTGCGTCATCCAGTCGTTCAACACAAGTGTCCAATACAACTTCTTTCTTTTCTTCTGTTATGTCAAGTGTAACGTCTACTGTAAAAGTGTAACAGTCCCATTTAGGAAATTCCCAAAACAGATTCACTCCATAACTCAAGTTGACTGGTTGACATAGTCCTCGTACGACGACGTTTTGTGAGATTCCCTCTTCCATAACAAAAGTTGATTAAAAATAGACCAGGATCCACGTCCCCTCAAGGCGTTCATTGAACTTTCAGTCTTACAGAAATTTATACACACGGAAATGAATACCTGCTTTCCAAGATGACGACACAACTCACGGAACACGGAATAACACCCACACACGAACGCATTCATTCTCATTTCGTGGCAAAATAAGTTATTAGCCCAAAAATGATTCCGACTGTACGAGTAGCTTGAAAATGTTAAATGAATTTACAACCGCTTAATCGGGTAGGCAATCATTCCCATTTCATGCGATACAGGAGGTCATGAAAATGTAAGCAAAAACGCATCCAACAGATGCGCTAGAGTTTAAGATAATATTTTGAAATGACTGGGAGTATGTATGAACGTGATAAATGAGTGCCGGAGGAAAATGTTACTCATTGTGGCGATAAACCAAAGTGCCGTTGGCTAGGTACTCGTACATAGTGTAGGTTTGTATCTGCAAAAAATTTAAATCTGTAGGGGAAAGCAAATGACGCACTCCACAGATAGATTCACGAAGCTGCAGATTCGTTTTTTTAGGACGGTTAGAATTGCTCTTGCATAATCGGTTTCGTGGTCGAATCACAGACGAAATAAATATATTTTGTGTGGAACCGTTTGAGATAAATAAAGCGATAGCCCTTTAGATAGACTTTCCAACGAATCGGATGCTCAAGTGAGCTAGCCAATTGCATTCCTCCCCTCCATGAATACACCCGCAATACTCGTCTCACGAGCAAAGCTCATCAGTTCACCCTTAAGCCTGTTTTCGGACGTACAGTTAAGTTTAGAGAGTCGTTTTTTAGCCGCACCACACGAATATGGACTGCTCTTTCCAGCCCAATATTTCCCACTCACTACAATCCGCAGACATTCAAAACCAATGTTCACAGGTTTTCTCTTACCTACGATCGAAACAACCAATCATCTAGGACGGCAGAGTTCACCTTAAAAACGTCTACCTAAGCACCGGAGTTAGCAGAGATAAAACAAAAGATTAACTCTTGCCAATCACTGTGTCTATGGGCTTAGAAGGTCATCTCATCTCATCTCATTTTCAGTGACCCGCATGTTCCACTAAAGAGGTCGCGGCTTTGAAGGTAATTGAGGAATAGAGCCAAAGAACCAAGACCTTGCTAGTCCCACTCCTGCTGTATGACACAGAAGCATGGACCTCCAAAACGGGCGATGAGATTTATGATCGCTTCGAGGGGAAACTCCTTTGGATTATCTTCGGATCCGCATGCTCTGATGGTGTCTCAAGGAGGAGATTGAGTATCACGACATCGGCCTGGTCAAACAAATTCGAGTCTTTCGTCTAAGATTGCCAAGTCTTGTGGACACCAACCATCGGCCGATGTCGCGATACTCAATCTCCTCCTTCAAGCACCAGGAGGTGCTTCGGTCCGGAAAGTCTTCAACTCTAATCCCGAGAAACAACGCTGTAAAGCCTTCTATTTCGAACAGCTCCCTAAGGTAGACAGATCCTTTAACTGACTTACTTAATGAGCCTATGACCCATGGAGGTTCCGAGCCTGAGATATCGCTGCTTTCCATCGTTGACGGTCCTGGGCACGCTGCTTCCAGTCATCAGAACCCTTTCCACTTGCGTGCGTCACCTGAGTCGCGGCCTTCCTCTACTGCGGCCTCCCTCGGGGATAAATTCGAAAACTTTCCGGGCCAGAGCCTACTTACATAGCAGGCCTACGAGCTATCGCTGCCTTCCATCGTTGACGGCCCTGGGCACGCAGCTTTTAGTCATCAAGACTAAGCTATCTTACGTCCGCAATAACTTGGTCTTTGTACCAGAGATTCGAACTTCCTCTCCTTCTCGAACCAGGGGGCTCGGATTCGAAGACCCTCTTAGCTGGAGCGTTGTTGTCCATGCGCTCGATGTAGCCGAGCCAGTGCAGTCGACGGATTTTTGCTTCCGAAATACATACACATCCTGGTACAGCTCATAGAGTTCGCGGTTGTGTCGTCTCCTCCATTCGCCTTCCTCGCAGACGGGACCATATATCCGAGGTAGAATTTTTCTTTCGAAGGCCACAAGAACCAGCTCTGCTGTTTTGCTTAGTGTCCGACAGATCCTTCAAACGAACAATTTTCCTTCGATGTATGTTTCAGTTTGCAATCATTTGATGATGCCTTCGACCAACAACTCCTTTAGGAGTCAACCTCGCTGTCATCGACTGGATGGCGCAGTTGGTTAAAAGCCTGCCCTATGTTAGAGGGGTCCCGGGTTTGAATCTCAGTGAAACAAAGTAGAAAGAAAAAAAGCAGTGCGCACAATTCTTGTAGCTGCCAGCGAAGGCAGACAAAAGCATTGCATGTACTGCCAATGGCGCTACTTTCAACGCCATCTTTTCTTATCTGCGACCACAAGGGGGCTCTGTTGGACTAAGAGAGACTGGCTAACTACAGCCGGCCACTTGAATCTATTCTTATCTGAAACAAAGAACGACTGAATGGTGCAGTTGGTTAAGTCCCTGCCTCAAGTTAGAGCGGTCCCAGGTTCGAATCCCAGTGAAAACAAAGTTAATACGCTTTTATTCGGTTTTTCAAATTTGGTCCAATCACCAGATCAAATTAACGGCACTCTGGAGCATCACAGGAGCGGTCGATCAGTGGTGGTAGTCTGACTGTGGGTATCACAATGGACCAACATGGCCTAAGTGTGCTGGTGATTGCACTAGCAGCCCCCTTAATCTATTGGACACTTATGAAACGCAAGAAAAAAACAAATACAAATTAATTCACAAAAAACACAAGAAAATCATGACAGAAACCAGGTTCGACTGCGTTCCCACGCAAACGTGATTCATAATCACATCATAGATCTGTCTGGGAACTTCTTTACGTTCCGGTTTCTTATTGCTTCTGCACATCGAAATTTTACCAACGTCCAACGTCCAACTTCCACGTCCACGTCCACGTCCACAACAACAGTACTCCAAGCAATACCTTGAATACAAATCGAGCACGCTTATTTGAAATGCATGCGATTTTCTAATTCATTGTACAAAATTGGTCGAATTTGAAATTCGAATTCAACGCCCTATTGGCCCAGCACAAAAATTCAAGGCACGACGCGTTTTTTTATAGATCGTCCGACGCCACATTGATTAATCAAATCAATTCTAAGGATAGTTGCGTACCAATCAATCAATCGCAAAACGTGGACTTTGCTATGCGGCAGAACGGCGCGCGGATCAAGGTCAATGACGACAAGGTTTGGATTTGATTTCTTGAGCGTTTCATAAAAGTCTAGAGTCTACGCTCAGGTAAGCCTGTGTTGAGGCAGGTTAACAATACATTTACCATTTAATTCAATTGTTTATCTACTCAATATTCACTTCCCCATCGCCTCGTGCCCACGCAAACACACACACACCGTGCGAAAGTTTCAAAACATCATTCGTATGCTTACCGTAATTTTTACGCTCAGTGATTGTATAGTAGACATCTTGAAACTCAACATCTTTCGATTGTTTTATGCACGTTGTTAGATCCATTGCGTTGTGGTGTTATTGTCGCCTGATAATAGATGGAGTTGAGTACGTGACACGCATCGAAGGTATGTCAAATTTATCACCGCTCCTACGAGTTGTCTGAAAGATGAACAAATCAAAAAAGAAAACAAAATGAAATGATCAAAAATGAAAATTTGTACTACATTGTTGTTTGTTGAATGTAACCAAGCATTGAATTATTGTGGTTGCAATTAAAAATAAGGTCAGAGTCCAAACGAATGGTACGCCTGATTTTGGTGATCATAAACGGGCCCAAATAAGAAAACAAGAAAGGGTACCAGTGGACAGGTTAATAAACCGAAGAGCTGACGAGTAAGGAGCTCGTATTGCTTAACGAGGGGGTATTTCTTAAGTTGATTCGTCAAATTTGACATCAGTGTCGTTAAATTTTGACTTACTTAACGATGCACGTGCTTAAAATGCTTAAAACGTTTTGACACACGGAAGCTATTTGTGTTTTCGACGGGGACTTGGAAAATGCATCTCTCAGGGACCAAAACTCATACTGAAATTGATAAACTCTGGGATTCGAACCTTGGACCCCTCTAACTTAGGGCAGGGACTTAACCAACCAAGGTCGCAGTAGAGGAAGACCGCGATTCAGGTGGCGCACGCAAGTGGAAACCGACTTCAACCAACTGTGCGTTCGAAACTGGAGGCAGCTAGCTAAGGATCGAGCTGCCTGGATATGCTTGTTGGTTGAGGCCCAGGTCCACCCCGGAATGTAGCGCCATCTTTTGTTGTGAAAACCTTGCAGCTGCCTTGGAAATAACGACAGAAAGCTTGGAAATAACTCAAACCACTCTTTTTTTCATGGGCGCAGTGACCTTGACCCCTCCACTCGTGAGAGAATAATAGCACGGACAACACTAGTGGTTGCTGAGAAGCTAGACCCAGGTCCATCTCGGACTGCGGCGTCGCCATTATTATTCTTTTTTTTATCTCATTAAATTTTCATCCGTTGCAGCTAAATATCAAAGCACTCCTGTTCTGGTTTCAATTACAAAACCAAAGTTAAAAAACTCCACGCAAGTGCAGCGCAAGCAGGTCTAATTTATGTGACAATTATTTCAGCTCTCAAGTAGATACCTTTCACAACCAATAAATCGTGCAAATAATTATAAAATTCCTCCCATGCAAGAAAATAAATTACCTAACGACGGACTGTAATTAATAATTGATGGACTATAAGTATATCATTAGCAGCACCAAGTCTCAGCGGAATGAAGGTGGACGACACGAAAGTGGTTTCTCAGCAACACCAAGTCTCAGCGCAGTGAAGGTGGGCGACACGAAAGTGGTTTCTCATTTAATGTTTGCTGGATATGAAGTTGGTTGAGAATTTAAAATTAAGTTAAGAATTAATTGCAAATTATTCAGAATTGCATTTCCAACTCAGTGGCCACTTTCAATAAAACGCACATACTCACTTTACTTTGACTTCCAACAAAATCTCTGCATCTTTGGCTAGCTGTTTAAGATGACTGGATGTTATGTTAGAGGGATCCCAGGTTCGAATTCCAGTGAAAGCAAAGTAGAAAGAAGAAAAGCAGTGCACACAATTCTAGTGGTTGCCAGCGAAGGCAGACAAAAGCATTGCATGTACTGCCACTGGCGCTACTTTCAACGCCATCTTTTCTTATCTGCAACCACAAGGGGCTCTGTTGGCCTGAGAGAGACTGGCTAACTGCAGTCGGCCACTTGAACCTATTCTTATCTGAAAAATAACCACAGACACAAACCGAATATGAAGTCAGTAAACATTCCTTATCAAGCTGACTCTGTATAAGGCCTTGATCATCCCAGTCCTGCTTCACGGCACAGAAGCGTGGACTATATCCCAAGCGGGTGAACAGTCCCTTGATCTTTTCGAGAGAAAAGTTCTGCGAGCGATCTTTGGTCCTGTTTGCGTTGATGGCATTTGGAGGAGAAGGTTCAACCACGAATTATATGGGCCGTACAGCGACATGAGTCTAGCCAGGAGTCTACGGATCCAACGCCTAAGGTGGCTAGGCCATTTAGACCGTATATGTATAGCTCCAGCCTGAAAAGTCTTCGACTCTGAGCCTGTGGGACAACGCAACAGAGGACGTCCACGTACAAGGTGGCGCACACAAGTCGAGGGGGACCTCTGCCGGCTTGGTGTGCGAAACTGGAGACAGTTGGCTAGAGATCGTGCTGGCTGGAGAGGCATGTTGAGTAAGGCCCAGGTCCACATCGGACTGTAGCGCCCTAAGAAGAAGAAAAAACATTCCTTATCGGAAGCGTAAAGTCTTAAGTCTCCATTTATGCATTCAAGCTGCAATCCACAACCAAGTGATGCAACAAAGATTACTCAACTGCTAAAGACGCGAAGGCAGACGTTGGCATTTTAAATGTACCCAAGACAAGTCAGGTTCTCTTCGCATCAAGACACAAGTGAAAATTGTTAGTTAAACAGAATTAGCATATTTTGGGATTAATTTTTTTTTTCTTTTTGGAACTCTGATGTCAGATGTTCTTGAGCAAAGCGAAGATCTTGTCTAGATTCAGAGTTTATCCATCTCCTCGATCACCGGTTTAATGCGTTGTTTTAATCATCAACTCAACACACTTGGCAAACTTTTTTTTTGTTGTGAGTTTGAAGATTCCACACGGAAACTTGAAGCGAATTGGTGACCTTGACTTGCGAGTCATTATGCATGCTATCTGTATCTTCATCATTTTTCCATAGATTCACTCATAGATGTTTGAGAACTAGAATCTTTTATGAAATGTGCTTCAATTCGGAGAAGAGAAGCTTAAGACGGACTACAGGGAGAAGAGCTAGGTGGGCTACGATTCGTAATAAAAATTCCGTTTGAACATATAAACTTCGATTAATAAGTTTAAAGAGACGACTGGATGGCGTTGATTAGTTTCAAAGAGACGACTGGATGGCGCACTTGTTTAAGTGCCTGCCCTAAGTTAGAGGGGTCCCGGGTTCGAATCCCAGTGAAATGAAAGTAGAAAGAAGAAAAGCAGTGCGCACAATTCTAGTGGTTGCCAGCGAAGGCAGACAAAAGCATTGCATGTACGACATCTATTCTTAACTGCAACCACAAGGGGCCTCTGTTGGTCTAAGAGAGACTTTCTAACTGCAGCCGGCCACTTGAGTCTATTCTTATCTGAAACAAAGAACGACTGAATGGCGCAGTTGGTTAAATGCCTGCCCCAAGTTGGAGCGGTCCCAGGTTCGAATCCCAGTGAAAGCAAATATAAAGGGATAAAGTTCTACCGCCGAGCAAACCAACGACCGTACCCTTTCGCAATTCAAAGTTGACTGCCCCGAAGGATGTCCTCTATGATCACACGATCGTTGGCCACTCTCTCTTCCACTCAAGAGGGTAGTTCCTGTTGCCGTTGAGTCGATTGAGGAAAGGGATAATTTTTATTCCCTGTGCAATGTCACTCAACACAAAGTTAACGCGCTTTTATCCGGTTTTTCAAATCTGGTCCAGTCACCATCTGCCGTTGTGATCAAATTAACGGCAAGACCACTAGAACGGTCGATCAGTGGTCGTAGTCTGATCGTGGGGAATCACAATGGACCAACGTGGCCTAAGTGTGCCGGTGAATTCACTAGCAACCCTCTAACCCAACCTAGATGCAAAGATAAACTGGTGTCCTATTGCACTTATAAGAGATTGAAGACTAAAACCCTAAGAAAATGTCTACAGCCTTGGCCAAATGTAGGCACCCTTTACGATTCGTTAGAGAGGAAAAAATAAAAATCGTTTACAACCTCAAATAGTGTCGCCGAAAACCATAAAATTTCAACTACTTACTTCCGATAATAACACCGTGGTGCGTCGACTCCTACGCTCGAGGTCTAAGGTTCGAATCTCGAAAAAAACCCCTAACATTTTATCACGACTCCAACTCTTTCGAGTTACTGACAATGCTCAAAGAGTATAACTGTCTAGAAATAGCTTCTAAATCTCGCCGTTTGGAGTCGGCATTAAACTGTAGGTCCCCCTCACTCGTGAGAGAACAATAGCACGGACAACACGTGTGGTTGCTGAGAAGCTGAGAGGCTATTATTAAGTGATTTTGCAGCAAAGACAAAAGGATAAGGGCGCCTAATATATTTAGCCAAGGCTGTACTTCAAAATGTTGCCATGAAATAACGCAGAATTTCAAAATTCGTAGTAGTTATTGCACGCCACCCTTCAATATGTTCATTTCAACCATCAGGGAATGAACTGATTGCTGACTACTGACTTTTAACCGATGAAATGAAAGGCTCTTTGGTGTGATTCATTTTGAATGCACTTCTTGTTAAACAATGACACAGAATTGGAGACAGGAAAATGTAGTTTTCCCAGACATTCGTCTTGCATATGCAATTATTTTAATCGAATCGTAGATACAATATCAGCGATCAGTCTGTAGAAATGCCCGAAGCATTTCAAATACCCTAATCAATTGCGATTAAATCAGTTACGGATATAACAACGACTACTAACCATCATCGACAGCTCATCGGAGGGAATGAATCATAAGGCAAAGATAATTGAAATGCTCAAGCGATGTTGGCGGTGCCTTATCTACATGGAATCCCTAATGCCAATTTCAATTGCTAACAGTCAGGCAACGGTCATTAGCATAAAACGTCTATATTGACTTTTAGATTAAACATTTCATTTGAAATTCACCTTTGTCTTGTGTTCGGCGAAACTCACGAAAGAAACACCGGGAAGAGAATGAAGTGGGAAACTCCAAGAAAGATCTTTGTCACAAGATTCAGTGGATCACTTGGATTAGGTGGAACGACAGCGGATGATCGTATGTGCAGTCGACCGTTGGTGGCGATGGTATCTGAAGACACAGCCGAAGGCATAGATAATGAGAGCCTGGTTTACGATTTCGAAACTCATTTACACTCTACTGAGTTTGGCAAGGGAATTAAGTAGACCGTAGGAAAATGATTTAATTGGCAAATTGAATGCTTCATACTTGTTCCACAACCACCCCGAAGAGGGTAAGTTCGTTTCTTTTTGTGACAAGTGTGTTGTGTCATGGTGGCGGAGTGGATATGTCCGTCGACTTTCGGTCTAAGTTCAATTCCTAGCACAAATTTCACGGCTACATCTCTGTGACAATGCTCAAAGCGGCTGTTTACGCTTTACGGCTAATAATAAAATAATGGCGGCGCTACAGTCCGAGGTGGACCTGGGCCTAGCTTCTCAGCAACCACTCGTGTTGTGCGTGCTATTCTTCTCTCACGAATGAAGGGAACCTACAGTTTAATGCGGACTCCGAACGGCGAGATTGAGAAGCTTTTTCTAGAATTTTCTTTTTCTAACGCTTTACGGCTGTTACTGCGAAATCCGCAAGATTTTCTGCATGTGGAACACGCGAATCGGTTCAAGTGCATCATGTTTTCATCCAGTAATGTTCTACGGAGAATTGAGTAATGCCCTCTTTTAAATTTTCATTTTTCATGAAAGGCGGATAAATTTTGAGGTGCAGCAACGTAGTACGGTAGGCATGCAGTAAAAAAAACATTAAAAATACATTTAAATCATCCCTGTAATCAATTTTCCTAAAATGCCTCGAACAACGATCACCGGAAAATGAGGAAAAACATGTCGAAAACGGAACGAAAAGGGATGAAATTATACCTGCTTCACCCGAGAATCCGCTTTGAAAGTGGTTTTTCGGTGGAAGAAGGCCGATTTTCGGCACATCCAACCCATCTCCCTCTCGCTTGTGAAAAGTGTGTATTGTATCTCCTGCGTTCTTCCGCTCATGTATTCAACCGCAAAGAAGGCGTTTACATGAGCCAAAGAAGGCAAAAATGTCGGATAGAGAGCATATGATTCTTCAATGAATTGGAAAGGGATACATTTTCGATCCAACTCATCTCTTTCCAACCTTTGATCTCTCTCCGACATTTCTGCCTTCTTCCGCACATGTAATCACCCGCCAAGAGTGCAATTGTCTAGAAGAGCTTCTCAATCTGGCCGTTCGAAGTCCACTCGTGTCATGATGACAGTCAATATATATTGATTTCATTTGCGCAGTGGATCAAACCTTAAAGGTCAACCGTAATGAGGAAGGGAAGCGTATAAATCAATAAAGCATTCGTTCATGAATAGGAATGAGTGATGAACTGTCTGGAGCAACGCTGACTTTCAATTGATAGTGGAACATAAATATTTATAGCATGCTAGAGCTCAATCACTGTTTCCCGGTTTTCAGTTATCAGAACATTTTTTATACAGAATCCTAAGCAACTGCAACATAGTTTTTATTGAACACACTCGTACTTGACCCGCAGTTCACAAAAATAATATTCCGGTTATGATTTTGTAGAAATACCCAAGGCTCTGTAGGTAGTCCAGTTGTTTTCAGTGAATCTTTAGCCAACGAGATGTGTGTGATTCGACGGAGGAATGCGTAAATGAATAATGGGTTATAGGTCATGAGAGGAGAAGCTAGGAGAATTGTCTTTTGCAGACGTCACAAATGTTTCCACGAGCGAAACACTCGGATACACTGCACATGATGCACTGAGATTATTCAATTTCCTTGATAGGTCTTGTTTAGACCTATCGTATCATATGAACACTAAATTGTTTTTAAGAAGTAAATAAATAAACTAAACTAAACTAAACTAAGACTGCATTAAAGACGTTTTCCTCTTCTCCGAGGTCTCGTTTAGAGTGAAAATGTTGCCCATTCTGTTGCATAGTACAGGGATGTCTCTTATTTTCCTGCTATATGGAACCGAAAGTGGGCGTAGTGGGTACGTGCGTCGACTCCTACGCTCGAGGTCGTCGGTTCGAGTCTCGAAGAAAACATCAAACATTTTTTCACGGCTCCACCTTTTTCGAGTCACTGACAATGCTCAAAGAGTATAACTGTCTAGAAAAAGCTTCTCAATCTCGCCGTTCGGAGTCGGCATTGAACTGTTGGACCCCTCCACTCGTGAGAAAATAGGTCCACCTCGGACTGTAGCGCCGCCATTATTATTATTATTATTATGGAACCGAAAGCTCATTTCACTGGGATTCGAACCCGGGACCCCTCTAACTTAGGGCAGGCTCTTAACCAACTGCGCCATCCAGTCGATGACAGCGAGGTTGACCCCTAAGTGAGTTGTTGGTCGAAGGCATCATAAACTGATGGCAAACAAAAGCATAAATCGAAAAAAATTGCTCGTTTAAAGGATCTGTCGGACACTAAGCAAAACAGCAGAGCTGATTCTTGTGGCCTTCGAAAGAAAAATTCTACGTCGGATATATGGTCCCGTCTGCGAGGAAGGCGAATGGAGGAGAAGACACAACCACGAACTCTATGAGCTGTGGATGCATAGTACAGGGATGTCACAGGATACCGTGAAGTGTCAACACAATCAACTGTCAAAATTAATCATCAAACCACAACAATTTTGTTAACTAGTCGGAGGTGAATGGTGTCAAATCAACTAGTTATAGATTCCCACAAACCCTGCTCAAAACACTTCAGAAATTCACACACAAAACACATTTTTCTTATTCAAATAATTACCGCTAAGACGAAGACAAAAAAAAGAGCACAGTACCTCGTATATGAACACTTCACAGCAACTGTGCGGTAAGACAATAATACAAAAGAACAAGATCACAGTCAAATAAAGAACTTCACTCGCTCGTACATTATTTATTTATTTATGTTCAGCTCCCTCTTGTGCTGCCCGCATAACTGACACAGACCGCCAAGAATGATTTCCCCGAAGTTCTGGTCAAGCGCTGGGTTTCTATCAAAGAAACAAAACCAAGCTCTGTGGTCGTCGTCGTTGTGATGATTGTTTAATATTTTTTCTCTATTTTTTGTGTTTGTTATTTTCTTTTTACGGCTTTTATCCGTGATGGACGTGATTTTTTCTCGTTGAACTTTGATATTTGTTTATCAAATTTTGTTGAATGTATAATGAGCGATAATACAATGCGATGAAATGAAACACAAATTGAATTAGACTCTTGTCGCCGGGGCAGTGCATAGCAGCTTTGAGTGGATATAATCAAAAACAATGCAATCGCAGATAAATCAGAGCACTCATTGCGGGTTGCGTTTCATCACAAGGAAGCGTTTCTCTGTCCGAGTGTGCACAGCGAGCGAATCACTCAATCAATCGATTAGAATCAATATCTCACATGACATGGATGTCCTCATGAGAGAAAAATCTATCGGATAGACGAAGCGTCAAACACGAAATAATTCAATTAACACTCAACAAACAAACAAACATGATATGACATTTCGTATCGGCATCGAAGGAAGAAAAAATTACTCTTTGTCACTTCACAGATACACTACGGATATACACATGCCGCCGCCGCCGCCGCCTGATCGGTGTGCGAGTTAAACTCATACTGTCGGCCGGACAGTGTACACAGTTTTGTTGTTGTCTGACAAAATAGTTGACTAATAGGTGCGCCGTGCGCCATTCTCTCTGAAATGGCCACTGAACAAAAGTTGGGGGGATACAATAATTGCGAGCCGGGCGACCGCAGGAAAGTAACGATAGTTCGTTCTATTGAGGGAAGTGAGTGTGGGTCTTTCGTGAAACTGCCGTTTCGTGCGGTGGTGACAGTGGTGACGGTGGTGACGTTGGTGATTGCATTTATTCGATGAATACGAGAATGTATTCCATGGCAAAGGATAGTGTTGCCGATGTTTATTGAACAGGGATGGACATTGAACTTTAACTTTCATTCTGAACTTTTTGGAATTTACAGTTGATGTTGAAGTTTTTTTTTTCGGAGGATTTTGAATAGAGCACTTAGATTCAAAACTGGTCCATTGTGCTGCCAGGTAGCAACCTACTCCAGTGCTGTTAATTTGACCCAAACGGCAAATGGTGACCGGACCAGATTCGATTTCACCGGGATTCGAACCTGGGACTCCTCTAACTTGGGGCAAGCACTTAACCAACTGCGCCACTCAGTCGTTCATAACTTACTGAGCTTATAGACGACTAGATGGCGTAGTTGATTAAGTGCCTGACGAAGTTAGAGGGGTGCCGGGTTCGAATCCCAGTGAAAGCAAAGTAGAAAGAAGAAAAGCAGTGCACACAATTCTAGTGGTTGCCAGCGAAGGCAAAGAAAAGCATTGCATGTACTACCACTGGCGCTACTTTCAACGCCATCTTTTCTTATCTGCAACCACAAGGGAGATCCGTTGGCCTAAGAGAGACTGGCTAACTACGGCCGGCCACTTGAATCTATTCTTATCTGAAACAAAGAACGACTGAATGGTGCAGTTGGTTAAGTGCCTGCCCTAAGTTAGAGGGGTTCCAGGTTCGAATCCCAGTGAGAGCAAAGTTAACACACTTTTATCGGGTTTTTCAAATCTATTCCAGTCACTATTTGATCAAATTAATGGCACTATCACTGGAGTGGTCGATCAGTGGTAGTAGTCTGACTGTGGGGAATCACGATGGACCAACATGGTTTAAGTGTGCTGTTGAAATTCACTAGCAGCCCCCTAACCTAACCTTACCTTAGCCTATTAAAGGTTAAAAAAGAGCAAAAATACATTCGACTTCTCTTAAGGAATCAATATATCACAAATGTCACGCGCGAAGCAGTCGGAACGTGTAATTTAACGTTCATCAGTAAAGCCATAAGTATTCCCTCAACAAATCAAAAACGATAATTTTTCTGTCAAAAAGTTGGTATTTAAAACCACAAGGAACCAGTATCCCCTACGAGTAGTTAATTTTGTTGGCCAGCCAACTCCGCAACACTTTTTCTGATAAAAATCGTACATAAAAATTCATGCAACATGCCCGTAAGTCTGTTACGTTTTTTCGTTTGCAACTTCTGAACGTTCCGCGCTCCGCGCTTGTATCGATTTCTTCGATATTCGTACATACAATTGACATAAACGCAACCACAAAATGCAATAAAAACAAAGGAAAGAAGTAAAGAAAAACAGAAAAAGAAAATAAACCAAAACCGTATTCCGGTTTTGACTCAGTCGCGGAAGACAACTATACCCAAGAAAGAATTAGTCTCTAAACGAAAGAAACTAGTTTTCTGCTTCTGTCAGAGAGTCAGAATTAGATTGAAAGTGATTCTTGCTGCTGTGGGGAGATTCAAAAAATCTCTTCGTTGTGAATGCTCTTTGGTCTTTCGGCGCGGAATTATGCGGCGAATGTAAATGTACACTGAACTGGGTTGAGTGCACGTTATTGATTCATTTCGACCATGTGAACAAAGACAACTAGTGTCGGACGTGTAATGGACAGGCAACAATTAGGTTGTCTCATACATGGACGGGGAATATTCAAACACCCCCCAAATAAGCCAGACACTGTATTCAGATATTGAATGAATAATGAGTAAGGGCCCGATTTGGACTGACATGAGTTCGTCTACTTCTGCCGATACCTCAAGCAGTTGCAAAAACCTCGTGTTTAAACACCAAAATCTTTGTTGTTTGGTGGATGTGTCTGACAAACTTTTGCTTTGTCTTGGCTGGTTGGCATTCTTTTAGGAATCTTTGAATAAGTTCAGTTGGTTAGGTTTGGGGGCTGCTGGTGAATTCACCAGTTGGTCCATTGTGACACCCACAGTCAGACTACCACCACTGATCGACCGCTCCAGTGATAGTGCCGTTAATTTGATCCCAACGGCAAATGGTAACTAGAGCAGATTTGAAAAACCAGATAAAAGCGTATCAACTTTGCTTTCACTGGGATTTGAACCTGGAACCCCTCTAACTTTGGGCAGGAACTTAACCAACGGCGCAATTCAGTCGTTCTTTGTTTTAGATAAGAATAGATTCAAGTGGCCGACTGCAGTTAGCAAGTCTCTCTTAAGTCAACAGAGCTCCCTTAATAATAATAATGAATACTAATGGCGGCGCTACAGTCCGACGTGGACCTGGGCCTAACTTCTCTGCAACCAGTCGTATTGTGCGATCTTTTGTTCTGTCACGCGCAGAGGGGACCTACAGTTTAATGCCGACTACGAACGGCGAGATTGAGAAGCTATTTCTAGACAGTTGTACTCTTTGAGTATTGTCAGTGACTCGAAAGAGGTGGAGCCGTGAAAAAATGTTTGATGTTTTTTTTTCGAGATTCGAACCGACGACCTCGAGCGTAGGAGTCGACGCACTTACCCACTTCGCCACGGCGCCCACACAGAGCACAACAGAGCCCCCTTGTGATCGTTGAAAGTAGCGCCAGTGGCAGTACATGCAATGGTTTTGTCTGCCTTCGCTGGCAACCACTAGAATTGTGCGCACTGCTTTTCTTCTTTCTACTTTCCTCTTGCTGGGATTCGAACCTGAGACCCTTCTAACTTGGGTCATGCACTTAACCAACTGCGCCATCCAGTCGTCTATAAGTTCAGTAAGTTATGAACGACTGAATGGCACAGTAGGTTAAGTGCCTGCCCCAAGTTAGAGTTCAGTCACCATTTGCCGTTGGGATCAAATTATCGCCACTGGAGTAGGTTGCTACCTGACAGTACAATGGACCAGTTTTGAATCTGGGTGCTCCAGAAGCGTTTCAAAAATGCTCCGAAAAAAAAAATTATGAACAAAATTTGACTTCAAGGAAGTACCTAAATCTGTTGAATATCTCTCAGATCACTTGGCATGCACCCTCACTCAAAATTTCACAGTTGATCTTAACTTAGGATCCAACTAATGCTTCACATTTCTTATAACCCCACCAAAACCGACTAAAAATACCAACCAACAGTCGAATGGTCCACTAAATCCGAGGTTCAACTAATTAAAATCCTTTCATTCTCAGCGCACAGTTAGAACGTAAATATTTAGCTTTCGATTTCACAATCCATCGTGTGAATTCGAAACTAATTGGTAGACGGTCAAAACAACCACACAAGTGTGGTGTTCGGTGTTTCTCACTGTTTACGACCTCAATGCAAGACTACGGCTTGGCTAGATCAAGTTTTAAACTTCACCAGTTTTGGTGAAGCAATCCTATGCCTGGCACTGAACCAATGCATTCAGTTTGCACACTTTCCCGACCGACTTGCAAGCTCTGCTGCGCGGCGCAAGTAAAAGTTGCGCAATATTTCCGTTTTTTTTTTCTTCCCCAACTGCAAACACCAGATATTACCCAATTGGCACAGCATTCAAAGTATCTGCACGAAAATTCAAACTTTGCGTCAGACAGAGATGCATAGACCTTTTCAATTTTCCTCACCGGTGACCGATTGCGATACGATACGATGGGGCTAGAGTAAAGCTGGTTTCGAGGTGGAAATGAATCGTTTAAATAAAATTTACATATTTATGCTATCTTGCGAAATACTTCATGCTCTCAGTTCTTAGTCGGATGTTAATTTGATGATTCTACAAGAATACGGTTTGTAGACATCTCTAGTATTCAGCTGGTTATGCTAACGACGATCGTAGTGAGTTGTAGTAGTAAGCAAAGTCCAAGGATTTTCGAACACTAACGTTAGATTTAGTCGGGGAATGGGTGATGGGCCGAATGTCTCGTGACTGTGTTCTGCTCATTTAAATAGTCGGAAATGAAATATTCTTGACTCTGCCTTGAATTGAATACAAGTTTTCTTAGCAATTTCCCTTTTGGGGTGTGGTGCTTTTTTGTGTTTCTACATTTGAACTGAACGCATACGTGGATCTTAAAGTGGGCTGTCGCTGACAAGGGCGACTCACTGAGGTCCATCAGCCACCACAAGGTCAAACTCTGCTGGGTCACGGGCCACAGCTCAATTGCAGGGAACGAGAGAGCGGACGAATTAGCCAGACAAGGGTCTGAAATGGACATCAGCGAAGCGGACACGTCGTTATGTCGCTCTGTGAAAGCGAAATTTTTTTTTCGGAGGATTTTTGAAGCCCTACTGGAGCACTTTGACTCAAAGCTGGTCCATTGTCAGGACTGCTACTGACTGCCAGGTAGCAACCTACTCCAGTGCCGTTAATTTGATCCCAACGGCAAATGGTGACTGGACCAGATTCGATTTCACTGGGATTCGAACCTGGGACCCCTCGAACATGGGGCAGGCACCTAACCAACTGCGCCATTCAGTCGTGTAAGTAGGCAGATGAATTGATGGTTGAATTCTTGAAATTTTCAGGGTGGTATAGCTTCTTTTTGTGGCGCTACAATCTGCGCTGAACTTGGGCCCCAACCAACCTGAATCTGGGCCTCAACCAACAATCCTCTCCAGCTGCCACGATCTTTTGCTTCTTCTTCTCAAAAATTATGTTGAAAAACTCGGACTGGCTACTTTTTCTTCCCCTTGTGGCGCTATAGTCCAGTGTGGACCTAGGACTCTCCAGCTGCCACGATCTTCAGGCTCTTTTTCTAAAAAATCATGTCTAAAAACTGAGACTGCCTTTCAGCAGCAACAAATTGAGTTGTGCATGCGATTGTTCTCTCACAAGTGGAGATCTTCTTGGCTTCCCTTGTAGAGAATACAAGTGATTGTTGTCGAAGCCAAGCCCCAGTTCACCCCGGAAAGGAGCGCCACCCGAAGATGAAGAATCTTTTTGGATGACCCACAACCTTTTTTGTTCGAGACAGAGATTGTGATCGAACGAGATTAGGGGAATGTTGTTGAGAAAGCTGAGATGACTAACAGCTGGCTGGAGTCTTCCCACGCACCTTTATGATCTGACACGCCAAGCCTTAGAAATCGAAAGTTCACACAGTCCCACGAGAAATTAAAGTTCCGTCACTTATTTGCCTTTTATGTATGTTTGCAGGATGTAGCCTAATGGAGATGTGACTAAGATCAGATGCATTTATCCGAATCATAAGCGATACAATACAAATAGAGGCCACCTCGTCTTGGCTTGCAAGAAATGACTGTCACACGACAAGATCAACGTGACAAAAGCTTAATTACGGCAAAAAGAAGAACCTTCTGGCGTTGGACCGAAACTCGATCCTCGATGCTCGTCGGAGTGATCACAGGACACTGCCCCATCAGAACAATGATCCGGAAATGGAATGCTGAATCCAGCGATCTCTGTCGGAGCTGCGGAGATGAGGAAAAACCGAAACGATCCAACATCTGCTTTGCCAACGCCCAGCTCTCGAGAATCGACGCCTAACTTCGGTGGGCCAAAGATTCTTCACAGAGACTGCGGACTTAGCGGATGCAGATATATTGGATCTTCTAAAATGCATAAGGAGCACGGGGTAATTTCAGCCATCATGTGACAGGATTGCGTAATCCACAATTGAAGGGGTTCACAATGGGCCCCATGGCCTCCGAGTGGAAGTGAAGCTTTAACCATCACATTCCCCTTCCAAAACCAAACCGAACCTAACCATCACTGACAAGGACAGTCGGGATCAAGGCAGAGACACGGGAGGCATCCAACAAGAGCTCGTACTAGCCGAAGAGGTGCTTTTTTGTGTTCCTATTTTGGAACTGAATGCATACGCGGAGCTTAAACTGGGCTATTACTGACAAGTGGGCGCCGTGGCGTAGTGGGTAGGTGTATCGACTGAATCTCGAAAAAAAAAACATCAAACATTTTTTCACGGCTACACCTCTTTCGAGTCACTGACAATGTTCAAAGAGTATAACTGTCTAGAAACAGCTTCTTAATCTCGCCGTTCGGAGTCGGCATTAAACTGTAGGTCCCCTCCACGCGTGAGAGAACAATAGCACGCACAACACGAGTGGTTGCTGAGAAGCTAGGCCCAGGTCCACCTCGTACTGTAGCGCCGCCATTATTATTATTATTATTATTATTATTATATTTTTGAACTGAATGCATACGCGGATCTTAAACTGGGCTATCACTTCAAATAAAAGGACAGTCGGGATCAAGGCAGGGACACAGAAGACATCTAAACAAAGCCCGTACTGGCTGAAGACCCTAGTCGGTTGAGGCTCATTTCCCATTCAGAAACAAGGAAGAAAAAAGACACTGACGTTGTCTCGATTTATGAATAAATTTCTAATAAGCTACGGTACCGCATTGCTTGAGACTGTTGCTTTATGCAAATGCACGTATCGTTGGTCCAGGCGTGGAGAGAAGAAATCTTTGTAGCGCACGACAGACGTAAAGAACTACAAGGTCAGCCTTTCACAAGCATATTTTAAGGAAAATGTTAAGCACTTAAGAAAACTAGTTGGGAAATACTTAAGTTGGTTTAAACACAACACATAAATGTGTAACATAACTCATAAAGCACTCAAACTCTGAGTGGTGTTATAAACCACGAAAAACACAACACCAATTACCACATAATCAAGTGGATGACAATTGTGCAAAGGAATTGTGTTAAACATATAAAAACCGAGTAAACTAAAAAAACATAAATGAAATTTACTGCTGCCATTCTCCTGCTGCTCCTCACAAAACCAGTCGCAAAACAAAAGCAGGAATGACGCCGCAGTGATAAAAAAAAACATTGACAAAGCAGCAACTACACATGTAAAGCAAATGATGCAACCAAAAATGTGGAGCAAGAGGTCACAGTTCAAGTGAGTTGTATAAACCTCAGCAAGCAACTAGAAATTTGCAATTAAATCCTACCACTTTTCTTCTTTTTTTTTAAAATGGTTTCCTTATAAATATTCAAGTTCAAACTCAAATGTCTTATTTGCATTTCTAGGAGTTATAAGTCATGCTATAAAAGTGCTATAAAATTATGACATTGCTGCTGTCAAGAAACTATTCCATTGTCAACCCTAAAAGTTAGATTTTCTCGACAGATTGAACTGTGCAATCAAAAATGACGGTAAGATTTTTCTTGATAATTAAATATTAATTTCAGAGTGATCTTTTCGCAAAAACAACTAACTAATTGCTTTAAGACACTTAATTGGAGAGCAGGCAGGTCTAACCTCTAATGAGGGTTTGTGGAGTTTAGCACGGGCACTTAATTTAATTGATCATCGCAATTTCACCTAATCTCTTCAGGTTTGACAAGAAGATGGGATTACATTGTTTAGCGTGTTAACTCCACAATAATTACAAAAAAAAATGTATAATTGATCATAAAAAAGGCAGAGTTTCTGACTTAATTTCCAATCAAATTGTTTTATGACACTCCGGGTGGTTGAGTTATTTACATTTTACCCTTTCCCTTATTGGAACAGAGTGGGGAGAGTCGGTAAGGTAGGCTTGTGTAACAGAGGGTACTCTGTCATAAGCAATTTGTTATCTCAGCAGAAAACACCAAAGACCAAATCACAAGTTCTGAGTCCTCATTGAATCAGGAGGTAAATTCAAACAAGATTGGAACGATGATCGTATTCTCTTTCAGGCAACAATTGTCTGTGGTCTTCAGTTGCTCACAACTCGTGTATAGCAGTGGGAAACTATATATCAGTTCAGAATTTTGAGATTGCAGGACTTTTTCAGTTCGAATCCCCGTGAAAGCAAAGTTAATACGCTTTTATCCGGTTTTTCAAATCTCGTCCAGTCACCATTTGCAGTTGGGATCAAATTAACGGCACTATCACTGAAGTGGTCGATCAGTGGTAGTAGTCTGACTGTGGGAATCACAATGGACCAACATGGTCTAAGTGTGCTGGTGAATTCACTAGCAGGCCCCTAACCTAACCTAACCTAACCTAGGACTTTGTCAGGACATCAAACTATGCCCATGAATGTTGAATACCAAGCAATCTTTCGAGGCCACACAATCGATTTCTTTGGGAAATGTTAGTCTCTTGTCACTTTCACAGAAAAGAAAAATAAGCGACAATGCTTTTTAATTTAGATCGGAAGAATGACCAAGTTGGACCAAGTTCAAACACTCGCCTGGTTGCGCTTGGGCATAGCTCTTGATGAATTAGAGTCGATGGCGGAGGATCGAATGGCCTGGCGATCTCCCGTGCGCGCGTTGCCCCGCGGGCTCTTTAGTGGATCATGCGGGTTACTAAAGATGAGATGAGATGAGATGAGAATGAAAGGTGGCGCTACAGTCCGAGGTAAACTAGGGCCTAGCTGCAACGGCAACTATTGCAAAGATACCCATTTTCAAGAGATAAGATGCAACATGCAGATCCTGGAGAAGACCTAAGAAATGAAACTCGTCAGACACCACCTGTTCGTCGATTTTAAGGCCGCATATGACAGCGTGCATAGAGACGAGCTATATAACGCCATGTCTAGTTTTAAAATTCCTGCTAAACTCGTCAGACTGAACAGGATGACGATGGAGAACTCTCGCTACTCTATCAATGTCGGTAACGAACTCACCGAGACCTTCAATGTCAAAAAAGGTTTTAGACAAGACAACGCGCTGTCTTTGTGACTTCGTTTAACATCGTTCTTGAGAAGATCGTGCAAAACTCACTGGCCAACACAAAAGGCACGATCTTCCCAAAGTCTGTTCAACTGCTAGCTTACGCGGATGACATTGACGTGATTGGGCGAACACAGCGAGCCGTCAATGATGCGTTTGCTGGCATTGAAACGGAAGCGGCTAAAATGGGTCTGGCGGTAAACGAGGGCAAAACCAAGTATATGCTGTCATCGAGAAAGAACGCACAACATCGATGACTTGGCCAGAACGTCACCGTAGGCAGCTATAACTTTGAGGTACAGTGCCTCACAAAAATATTCGGAATTATGTTTTCTCCTGGATCCGAATTTGTTGCATTTTGTTGTTGTTGCAGACAGAAAACTTGCATTATTTTTTCTGACTTTTTGTTAACAGACAATAAATGTTAAATTGAAACTGTTTTTTTTATTATAATTATAATAATTATTTGTTGATTAACAATACTAAAATCCAGGAAAAAAAACATAATTCCGAATACTTTTGTGAGGCACTGTAGTTAAGGACTTCGTCCACCTCGGCACAAACAACATCAGTACCGAGATCAACCGTAGAATAACTCTTGCCAACCGCTGTTTTTATGGGCTCAAAAGGCAATTGAGTAATAGAGCCCTCTCTCGGAAGACCAAGATGACTTTATACAAGACCTTGATCATCCCAGTCCTGCTGTACGGCGCAGAAGCGTGGACAATATCTCAAGCGGATGAACAGTCCCTTGGTCTTTTCGAGAGAAAAGTTCTGCGCGCGATCTTTGGTCCTGTTTGCGTTGATGGCATTTGGAGGAGAAGGTTCAACTACGAACTATATGGGCAGCGTAATACGAGTGGATGGCGCAGTTGGTTAAGTGCCTGCCCCAAGTTCGAGGGGTCCCAGGTTCGAATCCCCGTGAAATCGAATCTGGTCCAGTCACCATTTGCCGTTGGGATCAAATTAACGGCCCTGGAGTAGGTTACTACCTGGCAGTACAATAGACCAGTTTTGAGTCAAAGTGCTCCAGTAGTGCTTCAAAAATCCTCCGAAAAAAAAAATGGGCAGCGTCTAGCCTGGCATTTACGGATCCAACGCCTAAGTTGGCTAGGCCATGTACGGCGTATGGACAACTTAGCTCCGTCTTCGACTCTGAGCCTGTGGGACAACGCAACAGAGGACGTCCACGTACAAGGTGGCGCAAACAAGTCGTCGAGGAGGACCTCGGCCGGCTTGATGTGCGAAACTGAAGACAGCTGGCGAAAGATTGTACTGGCTGGGGAGGCATGTTGGGTGAGGTCCAGGTCCCCCTCGGACTGGCGCTACAGTAGAGGAAGAGGATACAACATGCTTCTACAGCAACCACTCGTGTTGTGCGTGCTGCTGTGCTCTGTCGAATAGACATTGAGATGCATTTTGCATTTAGACAGTTATAGTCTTCGAGTATTGTCAGAGACAGGCAGGGAATTGAACCTAGACTGAAAGTGACTAAAAGTCCAAAACGTAACATTCGACGGACATACCCACTTCCTCACGGTGCTCGCAGGAAGAAGGATATCCGCATTTTAAACCAAGTCACTTCGTAATCTGCACCTCACTGGAATTGGAGACTAATTCAAGGATAATCATGGCTGTTGAGCTAACGAGATAAAATGCAAAACATTTGCGTAAAAAAGTATCGGTCTAAGCTGCTCCGTCTTCAAAAGACTTCATAAAATGCTAAGAAAAGGATTACAAATCCTTCCAGTAGCCACTAAAGTCGATCAAGAAAGATCAAGTCAATATTTGGGCAGCAGTTCAGTTCATCTTTGTCTTCACATTAATTCCTAAATATTTCAGTCACAAATCGGGACACGACAAACAGGAGTTTAAAACTAAGATGCCAGTACCTACCTCGTTTGAATCGGAAATGTCTACCCTCCGCTTCCTGAAAACCCCAAAGAGGAAATCTCCAACCAAATAAGTCGCTGCGATACTTTTTTTTCCGCTTCAGATAAATGCCCTCAATTTCACACTTCTCGCATATACACGATATCACACACTGTTTCACTGCAAACGCGAGGGAGTACAAATTGTAATTGAATTAATGCAGAACGCCACGCACATGGAGCCACAACTATGATTCGCCTGGAAAACGGGTGCCACACACCAACGATCTTTGATTTGCATTAACCCGGAATTACAACTCTGTTGCTGGTGCTGGTGCTGGTGCTGTTGGTGCGATCACTTAGAGCGTTTAATTCAGACTGACCCACACAGTAGCCCAACGGTGGACTGCTATAGGTGTGCGATCTCCCCTCGAAGAGGAAAAATGAAAAAAAAAATAAAATAAAAAGCAAAAGTACGAAGCAAAAACAAAAACACAAGTCATATGAAAACATGGGTAAACAAATGCCGTAGATATTCATGAGTAGTGAGCATGAGACACACGGGAGGATAGTCTTGTGGACCACAACCGAGTGCATGTGTAAGAGTTCGTTTACTCCATGTCAGTAGAACATTAACTTGCTTTTTAGTTGCATTTTGCTGGACAGTGTTGTCATTGTTGGCAACATGGACCGAAGCTACTTTTTGATGGATGTTTAAGTTTGAAATTGCAGGATGTGAAAAACATCAAATAGGCAAAAGAAGACACTAGAAAACTTGTACAGCATTGGCCAAGTGTATTAGGCACCCTTTAAGATTCTTTAATAATAAATAGTAATAATATAATAATGACAGCGCTACAGTCCGAAGTGAACCTGGGCCTAGCTTCTCAGCAACCACTCGTGTTGTGCGTGCTATTGTTCTCTCACGCGTGGAGGGGACCTACAGTTTAATGCCGACTCCGAACGGCGAGATTGAGAAGCTTTTTCTAGACAGTTATACTCTTTGAGCATTGTCAGTGATTCGAAAGAGGTGGAGCCGTAAACATTTTTTTTTGTTGAAAAATTGTTTGTCTGAACTTAGATTCGAACCTAGACTGTGAAAGTTTAATGCGCATGGGTCGACGCACGAACCCACACAGCCACGGCGGCGCCCATTCATTACATCTTCAAAATTAAAAAAAAATGAAATGAGAGGACAAAATACAAATTGTTTACAACCTCAGATAGTGTCGCCTCAAACCATAAAATTCAAACTAATTACTTCCGATAAGTGATTTGGCAGCACAGAGAAAAACAAAAAGGTGCCTAATACATTTGGCCGAGGCTGTACATAAGTCTTGGTAGCTCTGGTTTGGCCACTGTGGCGGTTGGAAGCACGGAAAGGCTTTAAAATTCCTTCAAAATTCCAGAGATTTACCCATAATTTTTTTGATGGTTAAAATTTAAATGTGTGGAATTGCATTTATACTGCATTACCGACGCCCAAACTTTCATGTTTCTCGAGGACTTGGTTTTGAAGCAAGGTTAAGCAATATTCTGTCGTTCTTAGAGAACAGAACAATTTTAAAACTGTTTGAAATTATTCAAAAATGAAGTGTCGCCTGAGGACAAAGAACTTGACCCATAATTTACACGTACAAACTCCAAGCTGAGGCAGAACAAAGACGAGTATTTTTCCTTAATTCGTGTGTTAAAGCAAATTGCCCACAGAACGACTGGATGGCGCAGTTGGTTAAGTGCCTGCCCCAAGTTAGAGCGGTCCCAGGTTCGAATCCCAGTGAAATCGAATCTGGTCCAGTCACCATTTGCCGTTGGGATAAAATTAACGGCACTGGAGTAGGTTGCAACCTGACACTACAATGGACCAGTTTTGAGTCTGAGTGCTCCAGTAGTGTTTCAAACATTGTCCACATCTACAACATTGGTAACACCAACCAAACCGACCAAGCACAACATGCAACCATAACCAGCCATCAAGTTGTCTCCACAACGAATGAATTTGAATACCCCCATGTGTCGGTTACGATTTCTTGTGAGAAACTAGTTTTCTAAGATTGTCTGCTCAGTCAGAGCGACTTTAAGTTGAAAGTGAATGACTGACACCTACCCCGTTCCAAGCTTGATGTGGGTTTTTAATTGTCACTAAGTTGCATGCGATTCAATTTACCAAGTTCAAGGCCACCGGTGCTTGCATCTGTAAGGTAACACTCAAGAGCTTGTAGCTCGTGTGAGCATTTGAACGTATTATTATAATTCGACTTGCCAGTCTTAATGCAAATGAAAGTTTAATTTTCGCTTGATTAGATTGTCGCTTGACTGATGAAGGGAAGTTGTTTCACGTACGGATTGTTTGTCGCTTCGTGGGTCAGTGAGTTCATTGGTAAGTTGACAGTCCAGGAAACCATGCTTGACGGATGATATTTAAATTGTCATTCATTAAATGAAGTGCCTCTGATCGTTTAAAAGTAGGCAATTATAAAATTGTTTTTGTTTCAAACTGATTTTCTTTGTGTTGTGTGTTTTGGACAATTGGGAGCATGTTTTTTGCATCTTCTCTGGATGGAGAATGTGTATGTGTCAGAAATGGTAACTACCTGGAGTGTTTGGGAACGTGTTGGGAAAACGATCGCCGTCTTCTTTCTGAACATATCTTGGGTGTATCCCTATACATCCGCAGGTGGCATGACTCTCTAGGATGTAGACAGACCAAGCGCATGCTCCCCAACGTCTGTAAGAAATCCGTGGCTTTCTTGTTAACTCTTAACAGAGAAGACTGCAGACAACTTACCGGCGTACTAACGGGCCACTACACCTTCACCAAACACCTAAGTGTGCTTGACCTAAGCGACGAACCCTCTGCGACGCCTGTGGAGAAGACGATGACACTGCAGAGCACTTCCTCTGCCACTGTCCGGGTTTTGCTCGTATCAGGTGGCACTTATTCGGTGCTGATGAGGTGAAAGCTGATGATGTAGGCTCCTCATCACAGAAGCGCCACCTGCTGGTCTTCCTTCGAAAGACCATGCAATTTCGGTAAAAGTTCAGCTAGTTTCCAGAAATCGAGTGAAATCAAATCGAAATTGTACCTGGCACTACAATGGACCAGTTTTTTGAATCTGAGTCCTCCAGTGTAGAGCTCCAAAAAAACCTCCGACAAAAACAAAATCCCTGTATTTTCGACTCTGAATAACTCAACAGAGGATGTCCACCACTTTAGACGTGGACTCAAGTGGAGAGGGACCTAGACCAACTTGTTGTGCGCAATTGGGGGCAGCTAGCAAAAGATTGTCCTTGTCCTTGTCCATCTTGCGAGGCTTGTTGGTTAAGGACCAAGTCTACCACGGAGTGAAGCGCCATAAAAAGTAGTGGGCAGTTGCGTCGACTCCTAAGCTCGAGGTCTACGGTTCACAAAACAAACATAAACGAGGTCTAAGGTTTAATTCTTGAAAAGAACTCCTAACATTTTGTCATGGCTCCACCTCTTTCGAGTCACTGACATTGCTCAAAGAGTATAACTGCCTAGAAAAACTTCCGTTCAGAGTTGTCATGAAACTGTGGGTCCCCTCCACTCATGAGAGAACAACATGAGTGGTTGCTGAGAAGCTGAGAAGCCAAGTCTTCGAGAAAAAGGTTGTGTGCTCCTTCTTGGGCTGCTGAAATTGGAGTAGAAGCTACACGGACTGTGTATCGCCATGAGTCTAGACAAGTGTTTTCAAAATCAACACCTTTGGTACCGTCAATGGACAACTTAGCTCCGGCTTTGACACCAAGCTTCTGGGACAGCACAGCAGGCGACAGCCGTGTTTGAAACGGCGCACACAAATGAAGAAGAACCTCAACAACCTCCACTCGTGAGAGAACCAAAGCACGCACTACACGAGTGATTGCTGAGAAGCTGAGAAGCCAAGTCTTCGAGAAAAAGGTTGTGTTGTCCTTCTTGGGCTGCTGAAATTGGAGTAGAAACTACACTGACTGTGTATCGTCATGAGTCTAGACAGGTGTTTTCCGAATCAATACCTTTGGTACCGTGAATGGACAACTTAGCTCCGGCTTTGATACCAAGCCTCTGGGACAGCACAACAGGCGACAGCCGTGTTTATAATTGGCGCACACAAGTGGAGAAGAACCTCAACAACCACCACTCGTGAGAGAACCAAAGCACGCACAACACGAGTGGTTGCTGAGAAGCTAGGCCCAGTTCCACCTCGGACTGTAGCGCCGTCCTTTAGATCAATTCCCTTGATCCTATGGCAATATGAAGCTCTTTCTGGTTGGAGTTTTATATGCCACTCTGAAAGAGAGATGAATCCTTTGTAAACAGAAACACCCTTGATTGAATTCAAAGTAGTGCCCACCTCCTCCCGTCTATCACGTTCACATTGCCGATGTCAAAGTCCAGGACTTTTGATCCAATCTGACAAACACAGCCTCACAACTGTTCTTCATTAGTTGAGTCATGTTTGACCACTACTGTACCGACGAAATATTTGTGCACTTATGTCACATTCAAAATGGTGTGATATAACTCACTGTTCACACGAAATGACTTATGTTTTTATTTTTATAGCAGACGTGCTCAAAAATATTTACTGCTACCCTTGGAATGCCAATGCCACGACGGTACAGATGGAGTGAGTGTGAAAGGGGGTACTTTGGTCTCAAATGTCTGTCGATTACGGTGAGTGGAAGAAATGTCATGAATTCAGTTAAGCTGATCTTGATCTTGCGGTCTCAATCTCACAACTTACGGTCGGGCTGCCCCACAACCCTTCAATTGTGGTACTCAAATATAGTGCTCGTAATCTTCGCTTCGGAGAAGTATTCAATTCGGGAAATTCAGGAAAATACTTTTAGCCACCATTGTAACAGATGACCGCCAAAGGAAAGCAAATTGAAATCGAGAGAAGGACAGAGAGAAATCCCAAGCTGTCCTTAAAAACAGGCAACCTCCACTCACGTTGAATGATGCAATAATTCTGATCCTGACTATCGATCAATGTCGAACAATTCGCGTTCAGATTAGATGCAATGCGAAAGCAAAAACAAGGCAAATCAAAGCTGAGACGGGGTCAATACATCTGTCAGTCGATTAGTTCATCGAATTTGCAAACTATGTCTGGATTATCGGAACGAGCCCATGAACACATGTCATTTTGTGTCAGTATCTGTCACAATCTCATCATTTCGTTGACCCTGCATGCGAATGTTAAGTCATGCAAGGCAAGTTGAAAATAGGAATATTTCAGTAAAGCTACGAAACTACTTGCTATTACAAAATTGTTAAAGATAACACCATGCATTGGCATTCAAAGTTAGCTCCACTATCGAGCGGTTCACATGGCATGCCAGATAGACTTTGGACTGTGGGTACGATTGCTAACCAGAGCACAGCTTCAGTTCAGAGATATCTCCAAATGAATCAGCCATTCTGTGGGGTCGACACTGTTGGGAAAACACAAAAGAAATTAACTCGTTGAGCAATTTTGAGAAGCCTTTGTTTTCAGCGGAACTTCTGGCAGAGAGTGTTCAAAGGTCGCGTGAAACTTTTATTCTCTATGACGCATTCATGAAGCTGGGCAATCTAATTACAGATATTGACAGCATTTTATGTGGCAGTGGTGCGCAGTGCAGCGTATGAATGTTGATGCCGATGAGATTTGCTTATCAAAAGTGGCTAAACCAGAGCTACCCAAGATTTATGCACATGTTTTCTGATGTTTTCTTTTGCCTAGTTTTCAATTGAGATGCATTTGAGAGGATTCTGAGAACATTCGATTTTTTTCCGCAAAAAAAAATCCAAGGCAATCCACTGCAATTTCGATGGGATTTCAAAGCGTTGACCCCTCAACTTTGACAAGCCACAGTTTCCAAACCAGGCGTCGCCCGGACATAAAACTGTCATTTCTGGTGCGGTTTTTGTCTGAATTTTCGATCCATGTGCATTTCAGAGAATCGATTTTTTCCGCAAAAAAAAATCCAAGGCAATTTCGATGGGATTTCAAAGCGCTGACCCCTCAAATTTGACAAGCCACAGTTTCCAAACCAAGCGTCGCCCGGACATAAAACCGCCATTTCTGGTGTGCTGTTGACCTGAATTTTCGATCTATGTGCATTTCAGAGAATCCATTTTTTCCGCAAAAAAAAATCCAAGGCTAACCACTGCAATTTCGATGGGATTTCAAAGCGCTGACCCCTCAACTTTGACAAGCCACAGTTTCCAAACCAGGCGTCGCCCGGACATAAAACTGTCATTTCTGGTGCGGTTTTTGTCTGAATTTTCGATTAAGATGCATTTGAAAGCAATCAGACGCACTTCGATTTTTCCCTTAAAAATTTATAAAGCAATTTTAAAACCTATTCAACTTCATCCACCCTGTTATTTGAAACCAACGTGCCCCCTATCAACGAATAGCTTGCTCTCCTCATCACACGTGTTCACAATTTGACAGTTCTTTTAAATTTGTTTGTTATGATTCAGAAATGTGTGTGCTTCAATCTAAGACTTTTCAATTTCAAAGTGATTCCACGTAAAATTTATCATTTAAAATGACCTCTCAAAAGTTAGAATATGACTCAAAACTCGGTGGGTCCGTGGCTCTGCCAAATCATGTACAAACTTTTCGCCATGCCGCTGCCAATATTAACGAAATCAAGGGTCTTCTACATGAGATACGAAATCCCTCCAGCACGAAGTTGGTTTTCCAGACTCTGCCAAAGCATATGCGACGTCGTGCTATGTCACATCATCCGAATCGATTACCACGCAAATATCGTTCCATACACAACTCCCAAATGGCCAAGGCTGGCAAACCACCGCAGATAACGAAGAGACCATCGAGGAAGTATCGGCGGAAACCAAGCAATTTGCTGAAGGAGTATGTACGGAGGCAACGAAAGCATAAGTGGCTTGAAACGCATATTTGGCATGCTAAGCGATTTCATATGATTTCCAAGTGGGGTTACAAGTTGCCATATGCATCCTGTGACAAGACGTACCGTGCTTGTTACAGGGCGTCTGCGAAGCACTGCCTGTTGCAGGATATATCGTTTTTTGCTTGCATCGAAATTCGCGGGAAATTGGTCACCATCGTAGAGGGATTCAGTGGGATGACCAGCTCTAAATGTGGCCTCGGAATTGGTGCGAAAACATACAACTCTGGCCGCAGGGAGGGTTCATTGGATCTGTTCAAAATCGGGCAGTATCCACTTCATGCACTCGGTAAAGTCAGCTTCCTGTGGAGACCTGAGGAAACCGAGTCGGACGAGAAAAGAACCCTCTGGTTGTTCATACATCCATCCGCCTACGATGAGATTTTCCAAGAGCTGGTCAAAGGCTTTCATTTGGAGATCAAAAAATCTGATGAAGACCGAATGGACACCTCTGATGATACCAAGGACACTCCTCAACTGCAATTCATGACAAAGGACTTTGCATACCGACGAGCTCCTCAATATCACAATGGATCTGGAAACATTACCCTCACTGAACTGAAGGATACGATGAACAGATTTCGTCTAACGGGCCCCCTATCCCAGGCCGTCCTCGTCCAGGCGTTGCGCGTCAAAGAATTTCACGACTCAGAGCCCGACAACTGGTTCAAGCAGGAGATGGAGGAAATGAAAAATCTGAAAGCTCACTTGGCACAAGCAGATTTCTGGAAAAACTGCAGTGGAATAAATTCCCCAGGAGAACTTCTCTCGAACATGGTTTTGGGATTGAATGCAGAAGACCCTCGAATAAATCGACCAAAGAAGCGCACCAAAGCTGTGCCTGGTCAGACTGAGCCGAACCTTGAGGTGATCCTCAGTACAGAACAGAATTTGCACTACAGTCCCCTCTGGGATTTTGATCTAAGGAATACTGTGTGTCGTAGTATGATGTCCATGCATGAGTACTGCACGCAGCGGGAGAAGAACTCTCTGGTCCCAGGGCAGCGGTGTTTGTTTGAGGGTAAGTTGCAACCAGTGCCGGTGTTACTCATCCAGAGACCAGGCTCCCAGGATCAGAAGTTTAAACGGTTGAGCTACAGTTGTGGTTGGGATGTCATCGTTCCCTCTGGCTATGGAATGCCCGTATGGCAGTCACTCATCATGTGGGGCGCAAAACCTGGTGGCCTTCGAGAGTTGGAGTCGGTCAACAGGGAACTTGGAAGAGATCAGTTCTTACCAGATTCAGTGTCGGGCATCAAGGAGTCTTCCGATCGTCAGCTGGAACTGCGATTGAAATACTTCAGAAAGCCGCCAAACAAGAGATGCAACTTCAACAAGCTTGCAATATGTAGCCCCTTTAAAGCACCCTTCTCGCAGTTGGTCAGAGACTGGACATCATCAGAAACAGATTACTTCATCCTGCGGGACAGAGATCTCCTGAAGCAACTGAATTTCGCCATCAACCACAAGAAGCCATTGCCGACACTGCCCCCAGCGTGCCTTATACAAGTTAACTTGTGCATGAAGACCCGCGGGAATCCAGGAGACTTTGCAATCATCTGTCTGCCAACCACTGCCGACTTCAAACAGAATCTGAAGCGCATCAAGTTCGAGAAGAATGATCCAATTCACACCGAGCCACTGCACAAGGACTCGCATGAGAATGAACGCAAGAGATTGCAGTCGACGCATAAGAGGCTCTTGAAACGGCTGCGGAGACGTCGTGTTCGGGAAAAGAGGCGAAAGCAGGTGAATATTTGAACAAATTTGTGTACAGACAGATGTCATGTCGTGTTTTCTTTGTGTGCAGGAAAAAAGTGAAACGAGAGTCAAGATACAACCAGCAAACACTGCCATTCTAGTCACGGAACAGTTCAAGAAGATGTGTGACCTGTGGCTGCCCGAAAATCCATCCAACAAGAGCCTTCGGAATCAATGCACTCGAGAAGTGTTTGGTTATGTCACGCGGTGTGAATTCAGTTACATTGAGGCCACAGTTGCTGCTGTTGGGTATATCACTGTGCCGGGATTGCAGGCGTTGACTAAAGTCTGGAAGCGGTCGAAGGGATCCGATCGGCTGCTCCTGGTGCGTGGTGCGCGAAGTAGGCATTATCGTTTTGCTAGTTTTAAGGTTAACTGTGATGTCTAAACTTCGAATATACGTGTCGTCTGCACAAGGTTTGTTTGTTTTGAGTTTGTGCGTGTGCAATTCGAGGGAGCGATGGGCCCTTTGACTCCATTTGGGTTGTGAAGGTGTAGCAGCTTGTCTTTGTGCGTACCGGAGATAGCTCCACCTCCCATGCCGCAGGAATCTGCTTCAAATTGGATGCAAATGGAAAAGACACGTCATATTGAGTTTGTTTAATTTATTAATTTGATAATTTAGCATAATTCAAAGTGTTTCAATACTCTAATCAGATTGTGTTTACTCAAGGAAATGTAACCGAATTGAAAAATGCAAGTTCCATGCCACCATGTGTGAGTGCAAACATTTCAAGACCCGCGCACTGTACACGTTGAATTTTTCTTATTCTTAAGCTGCCGTGCAGTAGTTTCGCATTATTATTTAGTTCGTTCCTTTGCCACAAGAATTTTTCTTAGTTGAGCAACACTTTTTAGGTTAGAGATGGACACACAAAAATACACATCCTCCCTGGCTTCCACCCCGAGTGAAATTATGATAAAAATTGACTAAATAAGATTAACCGAATGAAAAGGTGTCGAAAACCAATACAATTCTGAGAACAAAACGGTGTTAAATAAAAGTACTTAGACCCTCTAAAGGCGCATACACAGCTTATCCCCCATTCATCCGTCGTCATCACTGTTCACTCTTCTCCTCCTTCTTGTTCGTGTGTAGGTTGGAAAAATATGTACTATTTTGTGAAGAGAAGTTCCTTTAAATTGTTGTTTACAGTTAGTTAGCGTTTGTTATTCTGTTTTGTTTTTAAAATTTTAAACTACGTTTACAACTAATTATTCAAGAGGATTGGTTAAGTGTTCACCACCGCACTGATTAGTTCACCCATTTCTCGATGATGTTCTGAAACAAGAAAAAGTGTAACGAAGTTAAAGGGGTCAAAGTCAAAGGGGTGCTTAGCAGTGACTTACTTTCATGTCGTCCATTTCTTGATCGCATGAGGAATGTGATAGACCTCCGTATGTCTTGAACTGCGTATCCTTCATGAATGTTTTCAACAGACTGGCAGTTAGCTGACCAAACTTGTATGGCACCACCGGATCGAAGTCTCCATGCGCTTGAAAGATCTAAGCATGCAAACACACATAAGAACACGTTTGTTTTTGATTTGTTTCCACATTTACCGGTATGTCATCGGGAGAAGTCTTCAGACCTGGGAATTGTTTATGCATTGGCAGCCAGCATGACAATGCAATCACCCCGGCGAGTTTCTGTGAATGTGTCAGGGCTGAGAACAGTGCCAATGCTCCGCCTTGGGAGAATCCACCGAGAACTATGCGATGTGATGGGATGCCAGCTCTGATTTCATTTTGAATCATCGAGTGAATATTTTGTGATGCTCTTCGGATGCCTTCTTCGTCCTCTGGACCGGATACATCGAGGGTTTTCAAATCAAACCAGGAGGGCATTTGAAAGCCAGCGTTGAGGGTGACTGGCATTGTTGGTGCTGTCGGGCAGACGACTTTCATGTGTTTCGGCCGCACTGCACCCAGGGCAGATATCCATCCATGACTGCAAAAAAAAAAGCATTTAATTCTTCTAAACTCACGAAGCATTTAGGGGAATCACGAATTTTAGGAATCAAGCTTTTTATGTAACAGATATTTGTGTTGTCCGGCAAACCCCACAGGCGGACCAGTAGGTAGGATTAGGTGGCTGGAGTATGCACTTAGACCAGAGTTGATCCATTGTGCAGTCACACGGATTGACTGAGGTCAATCCAATTGAATGTTAGTGGACCAGAAGGGATGCAGTAAAGTGGGAGGGTTATGAGCCTTTTATTCCGGACCATAACCTCGTCGTAGAGAAAGAATACGAAATTTGTGTTACCACTTTGTCTGTTCACATGCAAAATTGCCCTTCTCCTCCCGCAGCACAACACATCAAAGCTATGTCCCCATTCATCATCTCCCAAGTGTCAAATAAAAAGGAAATCCTATCTCATCTTGGCAAATCATCAAATCAGAATTATTAAGTGATACCTGAGTGCAGGCACTTAAACCTTAACCCCCTCCACCCATCGCTCGTACCTATGCCAACCAACACAAGCACAACATTCGCGCCAGAGTTTCACTGGAATTCCCATTACTAATTCCCAGCGCTTTTTGTGTATTGATTAATTCCAACGTAAACTGCCACTCGCTTTAAGTGTGCCACCGAATTGAAATAATTAATGAACACGACAAGGTACATACCCTTGGAGATGGCTTTGTTAATTTCTTGCAGAATTTCAAGGTTAACCCGAGCATTTCCCTTTCCCAACATCCTCCCGTGAGGAAGAGGAAAGAGAGAGAAAAAAAAGCACGATTCACATGTGAGGTGTTTAATTTATTTCGCTCGAAGTATTGTTGACTAACAACAAATCTAAGAGCAAAGTGCAAACTTTCTTGTCACTCGAGATAATCGCATGCTCCCCTTTTTCGCACAACGTTACATAACACGAGAATGTAATGAATGGAGGAATGAACAATAAGGCATGGAATGAAATATGATTCTCCTGATCTCGAAATGGTACTCACCCCGTGTCGCCAAGGCCATGCATGAATATCAGCTGAAAGGATTCACAAAAAACACAATCATCAGTAACAAACGCGTTTGAATGCTTTATCATTCACTCACCGTAGACGTATGCTTAGCGGTGGCTTCTAGTATCACTGGGTTAGCCGACATGGTCTTAGATTCTTCTCCCAAATGTATCAACGACAAACAACACCCTATTTTCCAGGTACCGTGAATTGGAGGTCTTCCAGCAGCTGATTGCTTTGATTTAAAAATTGAAAGAGAAGAAGAAAAAAACATACACGTTCTTGATATTGATTTCTCAAGTGAGTTTTTTTTTTTGTAAGTGAATTTGATATTCATGCAGATTATAACACAAACCCTTCAAGTAACAGCAGTATGTTAATGGAAAAAAATGGTTTCACAATTAGAATGTTGGTAACGTGTCAAGCGGGTGATTCTGTGACGGATTCGAAAGTCTTTTCTGCTCTTTACTGCAGATTTGTGTGCCAAAGTGATGCGGGTTTTGAACGAAAGGGAACGTGTTACGTTTCCTTTCTCGATGATTTTTTTTAAAACAATGAATTACCTCTTTGGCTTTGCACTGCTATATTTGTCTGAATTGTACGCAAGCGGAATATTTTCCCCTTTTCCTCTGCGGTTGACAGAAAAAATATTAATTTTTCGTTATTAAATCTCTAAGCAATCTCTGCAAATGTCAGAAGAATGAGAATCATGAGAATGGGGTAGTTACATCGTGGACCTTTATGGCAACGTAATGAGCTGTAATATACATGCAGGGTTAAGAGTTGACTTGACTTACTTAATTTAAACGACGTTTAGCAGAGAACAAATTTACATTTTTGGCGTCAACTTTATTCAAATTATAGGGGGGTTAAGAAAACGTGTCTTCCCATGGGTCTCCTTAACAACCAGCCCTTTCCAAGGGTCTTTTTAAGAACCACCTCTTCCATGGGTCTGTTTAGAAAACATGCATTTTCATGGGTCTGTTTAAAAAAAAACATCTTTGTTCATGCGTATCCTTAACAAACATCTCTGTTCAAGGGTCTGCTTAGAAGCAATTTGTGACTATTTGTGAACTCAACATTGGGCAGCTGCTTCTTTGAACAGAAAGGGCCGTACTTCGATGGTTTGGTCACGTTGCGTGAATGTCCCCATCATTACGACTTCCGAGACGTGCCTTGAATGAGATTCCATCAGGTAGGCGACCGCTTGGCAGATGATTGGACCAAGTCCAAAAACTCACCTGGATGCGCTTGGGCATAGCTCCTGATGCGTTAGAGTCGATGGCGGAGGATCTAGTGGCATGGAGATCTCTCGTGCATGCATTGGTCCCGAGATCCCTTTAGTGGAACCTGCGGGTCACTGAAGATGATGATGATGATGATGATGATGTATATTTTCGAAAAGCCTTTTAACAATTTTCTGTGCCTGGTAAGCCGTTAGTTTTGTAAAGACGGCGTTCACATTAGCCGAGGAAGGCAAACGTGTCGGAGAGAGAGCGTATGACATTTCAAACAGTTGGAAAGGGATGTATTTTCGATCCAACCCACCTTTTTCCATCATTTTGCAAAATCATACGATCTCTCTCCTACATTTCCGCCTTCTTCCGCTCATGTAATCATCGTAAAACGCAGTAAAACACAATTTATCTTATAAGAAAAATAATCATCCCATAATAATAAAAATCCCACTAAAGTTTGACAGACTTAGTGTAAACAGCGCGTAAGACTTCGAATTCGCAACCTCATTCGACATCGAGTATCGTTCTGTCGCAACCAAAAAAATGTTCACACACACACACACTCACACATCAACAAAAATCAGTGTCAGCCATATTTGTAAAATAATTTTTCATGGAAGGAAAAGTGTGTGAAGCGAAAACCTGCGACGGAGAAGATTTTTTCCATAGTTTACCAGTCCGCATTAAGCTCTCCAATGTAAAAAATTCGTAACAGATTATTTTTCTAGTTTAAGTGTAATAACAAGAAAAGTGCAAAATCACCACGACACCACAAAATATTCAGAAAAAAAGTAAAAATTTCGTGGAATGAAGTAGTTTTTTTCTATATCATACTTTTTTTTTCCTTCATCATTATTCTTTGTACTTGTGTCTTCTGTGCGTTATATTATTCTTCGCTCTCTCTAATTGCTGTTGACTGTGACTCTGCAACTGGCCTCTTGCATCTTACTTAGATTTTTAGCAAAACTCTTCTTTTTTTTTTGTGTGTGCGTTTCCAATTTCGAGAAAAAGGAACACAAGAAGCAGATTATTTTTCAATTGGAATTGCTTTTCGCGAAAAAATAAAAAAAAAAACTGACGAGAAACACAAAAAAGAAGTGAAACAAGTCAAAAAAAGAATAAGACGAGCAAAAAGAAATATACTGATACGTTTTATGCGCCATCTCGTGAGAGACGTGAAGAAAACTTGTACAAAACAACAACAAAGCTCTACGTTGGAGTGAAGTGAAATAGTGAAAAGGGGATAAATCGAAAGGGAAACAAAAAAAAAGAAGTACCCTGACAGCGGAAAGTGTGAGAAAAAAGAAAAAAAACAGTGAATCCCAAGAGGAAAACAAATGTTTCTTCAAACATTTTATTTCCCAATCATAGCAACATCGTGTACGGAAGCACTTGCAGGCACAATTCCACGTAACTCCAGAAGCCAATAACAATTAATTATCAAACAAATTAGACATTTCGAGGAGAGCATTGAACAAAACAAAAGAACACTCTTCTCTGCATTTTTCTTTAGATCGTTTTCTGTTGTTTTTTTTCCATAATTTTTTTTTTTTCGTGCAGTATATAATATATACATACGTTTTGGTTAAAACAATTTATATATACATATATATATATACATAGAAGTAGTTTATAAGGAGAAGCTGTGAAAAAATGATGGAAATAGCTATAAATTCCGTCGCTCGGATGAATGGTTTTACGCCGGCAACAATATCATCGACATCATCAGCAGCAGGAGTTGCATATAGTAGCACTTTGGCAACTTGTAATGGAAAGGGTAAACATATATTTTCGTTTACCTCATCGCTGTCATCGTTGGCAGCAACTGCTGTTGCATCGGCATCTGCTGCGGGGGTCAGTAATAATCAATCGCCATCACAAAAACCAATACCGGGAACAGTTGTAGTAGCATCATCATCGATACCAGTAGCAGGTGGTGTTGGTGGTGGGTCAGGCGGCGGAGCATCAGTTCCATCAATAATATCATCAGCGCCATCAGCAACATCCACATCCGCACCATCATCATCATCCACATCATCGTCTACTGCAACAACATCAATTTCGAAAAATCATGCAATTCCGTCCGATATCCTTGACGATTTAGCCAGCCGTTTTATCATTAATGTGCCCGATGATGAGCGGAATAATTTAATTCGAATATGCTTTCAAATTGAATTGGCACACTGGTTCTATTTGGATTTCTTTTGTGCAATTGAGGAGAAGAAACTGCTGCCGTGCGGCATTAAGCAGTTTGCTATGCAATTATTTCAGGTAAACTTTTTTGACACATGTCCTCCATCTCTCAGAGTCATTCCAAAAACCATGAGCATGCTGATAAATAATTCTTTCCCTTTTTTTCTTTTGCTTGCAGCATATTCCATTCCTTCGGAAACATTTGTCAACAATTGACAAGATTTTAGAAGACTGGAAGAACTATAAACTATCAGTTCCTACATATGGAGCTATTTTGATTTCTGAAGATCTCAGTTATGTGTTACTTGTGCAATCCTATTGGGCGAAGAGCTCATGGGGCTTTCCTAAGGGGAAAGTAAATGAGACCGAAGATCCAGTACATTGTGCCACAAGAGAGGTAAGTGAATTATGCATGAAAACACAAAATGACTGTAAAATTGCGGTGGTCACTGCTCGAATTGGTGTTCGCGGAATGACAAATGTCATGCTTGATGCATTCTAATCCATGCTGTGGGCGCATAACAGCTGGCGTCACCTTCGAATTAGTCCATTGACAGCTTTTTCAACAACTCTGCAGTCAATTCCTCTGCAATATTTGACAGCGATTGTTGATAGCGCGCTAGTCTCTTCAATGTCCAACAAACAATGGCTTCTTGAATGAGGAATGATTCGATTAACCGTTGCAAGAACAGTAAATTTCATTGTTTTAAGTTGAGGCTGTATTGGCTGTCTCGCCCAAAAGGTAGACGCACTTAGACTCTGTTTACAAAAGCGGAAGAAAGCAGTTGAAAATCACACGATCTCTCCGACATTTCTGTCTTCTTCCACTCATGTACAGGCTGTCTTAGGCCAAGAAGCGTCGTTGTGAATTTGTTGTTTCTGTTCTCCCACGTGGTTTGTTTACCACGGAAAAATTGTTCCCAACGGGGCATTCTAAATCAACGGTGAATGCATGCATTTATGTACCGCACACCACGATGCAATGTTTTCCCACTCGGCAATTTGACATTTCGCATAACCTAAAAATTGTTCGAGTCATTTTTTTTGTTAAATAAGTCATTTTTTTTGTACTTTGCAGGTATATGAAGAAACTGGCTACGATATAACCGGACTTATTGTACCAAATGATTATATTGAGGCTGTTATCAATTATCAATATACACGCTTATACATTGTACGCAATGTTCCACTGCAAACACAATTCTCACCGCGTACTCGCAATGAAATCAAATGCTGTGATTGGTTCCCAATCGATTCGTTACCAATTAATAAAAACGATGCCATATCAAAAACTAATCTTGGCCTTAATGCCAACTCCTTCTTTATGATAATGCCATTTGTGAAGCGCCTCAAAAAATGGGTGAATGACAATCGATCCGGTATCGAGACTCGTCGTAAATATCCACCAACAAATAATAATGTTAATATTAATAATGGTACAACAACAACATCTGTAATAGCGGGCATAGGAGCACTATCAGCATCACCACCAAATTCCGGAGGAGTGGGTGTGGGAGTGAGTGGTATATTAGGAGTAGCAGCAGCAGCAGCAGCAGCTGGAACGGGAGCAGCATTAGCAGGAACAGCAGCTGGTGTAGGAGGAGCACAAGGTAGTGGAGGATCTCCAACTTCAATGTTAATGTCAAAGAATAATCATACGAATAATAGTAGTAACTGTAAAAAGGATATGGATAGTAATATGCGAATTTACAATGAGAATATTGCCTTAAACAATGGAAACGGATCTGTGAGCAACAATAATAATAATCAGAACAACAACCAGAGCAATGGTAATAGCCGTGGTAATAATAAAAGACAACGCCACAAATCAATGGGTGATATCGATGGTATTAAGTTAAATATAAGCAACAATACAAATAGTAATAATAAGTCCAACCATGGTGGTACAAAGGCCAGTAATAATGGCAGCAATGGCAATAAGCATGTTAAAGTACAACAACAGCAACAGCAGCAGCAGCAACATCAACAAAACAACGGTGGAGTAGTCACAACATCGCTATCAGCTACATCGGCAGTCCCACCGAAAAGGCAATTGTTTCACAGTCAGAGCCAAAGTGGCACAGCCAACATGAGCAGCTTGTACACAGACGAATGGAATAGCCGAAAGCAGATGCAGCAACAGCAACAACAACAGCAGCAGCAGCAGCAAGTGGTAAGCTCATTCGATTTGATTCGCAAAGAGAAACAACAGCAGAAGGAGAAAGAGAAAGAGAAGAATGCTATTGCAAATACGAACGCCAGCAGCGACAAGCAGCTGAAGAAATCGAATAACTTTCGTACACGCACCAAATCGCAGAGCACCACCTGCAACAATCAACAATTATCAGCAGCACCATCGTCGTCGACAACGACTGTGAATCATCAAGCAAAACAGCAACAGTCTGCAGCGAGATCTGTGAGGGATAAGCAACAGCAACAACAACAACAGGGTAGCACATCTGTAACAAACACAACAACATGCGCAACAAGCACTCCCCCACCCCCTCCACCACCATCATTAACTGGTTCACGATCTTCGAACTCCCCCTCGAATGAGAAATCAAGATCAGTGTCTTTGTCAATAACCGCAACAACAACACCAACAACAACAGCATCATCATCACAGCAGCAAAAGCAAAAAATCAATAGTTCCACCTCAGGATCAGTCGCAACACAACAGACGACATCGAACATCACACCATCGACCTCCGCCACCAGCACAATATCATCATCATCATCATCAACAACCACAACAACCACTACCACAACAACAGCAACAACAACAAAAACATCAGCATCAAACCAAATTCTAAAGTTTAATCCAAACTTTGATTCCTGGACCAACTTTTCATTTACAAAGAATTTTATTGCAAACGTTTTTTGTTAAGAAACAAAAACAAAAACAAAAAAAATGAAAAGATTGCTCTGCAAAAACACCGATCCCCTCCCCCCTTATACAATGATGACGACAACCAAATGACGACGAAATACGGTCCACGATTTTAATGAAAAAGAAAAAGAAAAACACAAAAAAACAAAAACAAAACAAAACATAATCCAATCACAACCAACCAACAAAACCACTCGAAAGTTCAAAATTCAAACAATACAACGTCCCCCCCAAACAGACGCCCAAGTGCAAAATTCTCCACATCCTTTAATTTTCGAACTCCAACACTCCCACGTTCCGGCAGACCCCTCAAAATCACACAACAACCGCAATAGAACCGAACCGATTTGTGTAAAAGCTTCCTCAGAACCAGTATAATCCCATTTTGAGGATGTTTCGTAGGCTGACAAAAAACTAAAAAAATCTCTAAATCAAAATCACTCTCACCCGCTGTATTCTTTTCACAACTATTCAGAGTTCAGTTTTTTTTTTTTCGGTACACAGACACTTAAAGGAACACTTTTGGAATCAGCAAAAGATCAGTCGCGATGTGTAAATGAAGTAGACACGAAGTTCTAGTTTTTGTTTGTTATTTTTTAATTTTATTCACCTTTTTTGTACAGACATGAAACGCCATTTGAAATGGGGTTGTATATCGATTTTTTTTTTCTAAAAGAAAGAACATATTTTTATATATAGAATGAGTCATGAACTAGATCGGAGGCGGCCTACATGTGATATGTGATGTGTTGTTGATTGTGTGCAGGCATGGTTTATACAAGAGCAGGGTTTATACAAGATTCTGGGACGAGGTACCTCTTCAAATCGTCTTTCTTTGGCTTAGTTTTGTTCCTGTTGCATGTGGCTCACGGGGAAGGGCTTGCATTTACGTATGAAGTTTGAAAAATGGTCCACAATTTGACTTCTAATGCGTGGCGAAACGTTTTTCTTTTGATTCTGTGTCACAGTCCAAAGTTTGACTTCTAGCACGTGGTGAAAGGTTTTTCTATCGAATCTGTGTCACAGTCCACACGTGGCGAAATGTTTTTCTTTGATTCTGTGTCAGAGTCCACAATTTGACTTCCGGCACGTGGTGAAATGCATTTCTTTTGAATCTGTGTCACAGTCCAAAGTTTGACTTCCGACACGTGGTGAAATGTTTTTCTATAGAATCTGTGTCACAGTCCACAATTTAAGTTCCGACACGTGGTGAAATGTTTCATCTTTTGAATCTGTGTCAGTCCACAATTTGACTTCCGACACGTGGCGAAATGGCTTTCTGTCGAATCCGTGTCACAGCGCACATGCAACATTCACTCAGTTCGACAAAGATATCCTCAATTTCCATGTGATATTCGAAATTAAATCCCTAGACTAAGCTGCTAAAGTGCTGTATCATAATTTAAACGCTTGCTTGACCAAAATTGTAGTAGTCGCGTCTCACACTGGTAGTTTATATAAACGCTAAATCGTAGTTTCTAAGCAGATAGTACTTCAAACGACGGAGTATGTTGCTCTTAATAAAAATGTGTCTTCCATAACTACACGCACTTACATCTCTCTCTCGTTTCAATTATCCATAGGATATCAAACTAATTTTCTCGGCTTTCACACACATTTCAGTTGCGACGAATATTTTGAGTGATCACTTGATAGTTGCTGCTGCCATCACTTGCCAAGCAAGCAGCAAACGATGTGTACATAAAGCAGGTAGTCCCCCAACTCAGGAAGTGTTGTTAAACATCTCTCTCAAGCCGGCCAGCCAAAGAATGCTCAAAAACCTCATTCCACCACCGCCCTGTATCACCCATGCATGCCCATCATATTCAAAAAACAAAAACAAAAAATTAATGAATTCAAACTGCCTTACAACGAATTGGTGCTTTTAAAATACGACGTAGACTTTCTTTTATTTTATTTCAATTCACACACCAAACACATCACACCCCCTCACAAAAGGCCCTCAAAAGAAACAAAAACAAGAAGAAGAAAGAAAGAAAGAAGGAAAAAAAACGGAAGCTTTAAACAAACAATAAAAAAGTAAAGAAAAAACAAGAATCACATACAAGCAAAACAGATAAAATGAAATTATATCTATTCTTTGATATAATTGTTTAAAAAAAAAATTGAAAAAAAAAATCGCAAAAAAAAACTCAAGAAAAGTACAGAATAAAAGAACAAAAGCATTTCTTATTTTAAACTGATCAAACTCCCCCCTGTAAACAGTTTCTCTTATATTTTCACACAACCCGCTGAGAGTTGACTGCATTTTCTGCTCCAAGATCAAGTCGCAGCACTCTCCTGAGTGCATGTTGGAAATCATGAATTAACTCCGATCATGCAGAAGCACAAAGTTCTGTCTCTCTCTCCGTCTTTTTTTTTTGAAATACAGTTGAATTAATATCGAGATAAATGCATTTGTGTAAAAAAAAAAACAACAACCTGCCAAATTAGAAAAGAAAAAAACGATGAAAACGAGAAGAATAAGTATTTTCTTTTATTTCAGTTTCAGTTCTTTATTATTTTACACTTTGATCATGTATTTTCTCTCTCTTTTCTTTTGCAAATTATCTTAACACGTTTTGACATTATTCAAGAATGAATGAAGTAAAAAAGAGAAAAAAACTCAAAAACTCAAATATTGTTCACATCCCCTGTACCTCCTCTTATCTTTAGAACGAACAAATCAATTTCAAGAACATAACAAAACAAAAGAGTAACAAAAACAAAAATAAAGTATTTTTTATTTTGTACTTTCAAAACAAACCATCAGAGAAATCTTGTGTTTTATTTTCTTGACTGTGTGTTCCTGTATGCCATAGACTATTCAGCAAAGAGGCACATTCAGAGTGAATTCGTAAGAATCACGCTTAACACGTTGAGTGCCACATGAGACCACTTTGGTCTCACACGAATTTGGACCTGCGTGCCGCGTGAGACCAGAGTGTATTCGAAGTGTTAATAAAAAAAAATCCGTCGCCTGTGGGGACAGTTTTTCATATTGTATGGTGGCACTAAACCCGGCAGTGGCCTCGTGAGACACTACAGGGATGGGGGGGGCGTCACGCCATGCACTAACCAGTGCGTACGAGGATTAAAGGGCAACGGACAACGGCATCTCTACACCTAGGGGCACAAATGACTTAATTCATATTGAACGCCGTCACCGCCGCCTAATTCATATTGAACGCTTGCTTCGTCATTTCAGAAGCAAACTCGTGGCTATAGCGAGGAACCTTTAAGACCTAGGCCAACAACGAATGCCTCCAAACATTCATATTGAACTCCAGCACTAAGGCGTAAAAATTATCAAAAAAGAAGTCGACGCTAGACGTATCTTTTTCGAATGGTAATGCATTTTTCAAAATGAATTGCTTTTTTGAAGCTTTCTGATATTAATTCTTGGCTATAGCGTCGATTGGATGAATGTTGGCTCATAGCGTTCGTTTAGAACGTCTACATCGAGGCGAAAGAGTTAACAAACAGGAAGTCGACGCCAGACACACGGTTGGTTTTCCAGATATGGTGTATTTTGCTTTCTTCGCAAACTAGTGTCTATAGGGTACAAGACTTAAGTCCTAGCGCCAGAAATGATGGGTCAAAACTTTCGTATTGAACTCCTGCATCGAAGTAAACAATCTTAACAAAAGCGAAATCGACGCTAGACGCACCGTTTCAGGCGTATGGCGCATTTCTGCATAAATTAGGTTCTTTTTCGACGAATTTCTTAACATTTCTGATGCCAAAAGAATACACTAAACGGAGGTTGATCTGCTTGAGCAGCAGTTAAATCTGTCTGACTGAGTAGATCCTAGTATCCTCCTACATTCAAAGTCAACCCCAATTTCAAACTACATTTAAAAGGTCCTTTTCAGGACTACAACTATCCGAGCATCCCCCTACATTCAAGGTGAACCCAAATGTCAAACCACACTCAAAAGGTCCTTTTCAGGTCCTTTACAACTGTCTTATTTTCCTTTTCAGAAAGAAAGGATTGTTTGCCGTTTACTTTTCAGTTTGTTTAAGTAACCAAATCGAGTTTTAAAACGATCACCAAGGATCCTTCGGTTGTGAAGAATGTTTGCCTTGAAACACCAGGCGACCATAATCCAACCGACAAGTATCCCAGAAATCATTTGATCGTCAGACCATCGAAGCTACAACAAAATCATTCACCCCTTCTATTCATTCATCCATCCTTCTTCTTCTTCTTAGGACGATACAGTCCGAGGTGGACCTGGGCCTCACCCAACATGCCTCTCCAGCCAGCACGATCTCCAGTTTCGCACACCAAGCCGGCCGAGGTCCCACTTGACTTGTGTGCGCCACCTTGTACGTGGACGTCCTCTGTTGCGTTGTCCCACAGGCTCAGAGTCGAAGACCCATCACCCATCCTCTCAGACACCAAATTCTATACAAAATTCCTCTGAAATACCAGGCGCCCATAATTCCAGAAAAACCAACCGGTATACCCACAATCATGGCACCAGACCAACGAAACTACACCGAAAAATTCAAACAAAATCATCCAACCACCACACTTAATTTTATTCGCCCTCCACAGACCAAAATTCTGCTGATTTCAGTACAAAATTCCGCTGAAATACCAGGCAACCATAATCTCAACAAAATCAGCAGGTACCCTAAATTCACCCCGAAATGATATTCTGCAGTTGGTGTGTTTACCAACAGACAAATCAGTTGATTCCTGGTGTTTACGTTGATTTGCAGATCGCTCTGTACGTATTTAGTAATTTCCATAACAGAAGACTGATCGTCGGTAATGCAGACTTGTCAGTGACATCTGCTTATCAGCTAGCGGAACTAAGTTTGCTTCTGCCCAGAGATCAAGTAGCAAATATTTGATTTCTGCTTCTGCCACTGAACTTCTGGAAGCAAGTTCCCACTGATTTTCAAGAATCTTTGTCGAAGATGTGTGCTGTCATGCGCCGCTGATGAAATGTTATTGAATCAGTTGCTACATAGTTCTTTTTCTTATTCTGGCAGTGAGTGTACAGAGAATTCCTGCAGTCGTTGACTCCAGTTCAGACCTGTTGCTGGAAGTTTCGCTCTTTCATCACATCATGTCATGCACCTGCTGTATGCAGAGCCCCTGAAATGTGATCACAACACGTCATGCACCTGCTTTGGGTGCAGAGCCCCTAAAATGCTATTATGCTCTGACCAGGCCAGCAGAATTTTTAGTAGGCTCAGTAGGTATCCTAAAAAAACACTTTAGCCACAAAATCATCGATATCTCCGAAAATCCTGCTCGGATTTTGGTAAATGAACCCTCATTCGAAAGGTCATGATCACCACTAATCCTTGACAATTCACCAAACGTCAAAGGACTCCTTTTATACATTCCCAAACCACAAAAGTTTTTGTTGAATCTTTTAATATATTTACCGTAAATGGGTGTGTTTATAATAATACAGTTAAATAGTTAAGTTATGTGGTGTGTACTGTTAAATGTGAAGATAAATATGAAATCAATATCGTCTTTGTTGCTGTTAAAAAATATGTAAACCTGTTCGTACGAAAAACACATAAGAAAAGAAGAACAACACTTTCGTCAGCTTCCTTTCGTCGCTTCCCCCCTCAAAGGTATCCAAACTTCGTAACACATGCTAATCAGTCCCAGTAGCTGTCCCGAGCCTAGCTCGTCCCCAGCCGAATGCGGCGCGTCTCTTCAGTGAGTCTATTTCTGCTTCAGCTTCCACAACGGATCCAACTCGTTGAGGGGGTCTTTGATTTCCTCCTTCTCCTTGGCGGTAACAGTTTGAGCTGTTTTCATTTGGTACGATGTCATTATGCCACCTGCAAGGAGTGATCGTTTTACCGAGTTCTGTGCGGTGCAAGCGGACTTACGTTTGTTGAGGACCTCATGGGCATGGCTTAGGACTATTTGCATGGACAGTTCCAAGTTTGTGGGGTCCTTCAGGGCGTTCTGTCTCTGGCTGCAAATGCGGTACCAAACATCAACGACATCTGTTGGAGGGGAAAAAATTGAGGTGTTCGTTTACAATCTGAATCCACTCTTTACTCACTTATCAAGAGAGGACGCTTGGCTTGTGTTGCTAAGATCGCGCATATTGCGACTGCGATCTGTTCCGAGCGCTCGGATCCCGTGAGGCAATTCATGATCAGCGGGGAGTTGGTCTTAAACTCAAGACATCGTTGTTTGTGACCCATGAGGACGTTTTGGGCGATCCCAAGGATTTGTGTTGGAGAACTACACACAAAACAAAGGAGAGTTTGGATGAGTTGACAAGTAAACAACACCAGGCTTGAGTGTGTACCTCTTGGTCCACGCCTTGATTTGAATTAGCGACAAATCGAGGATTGCGTCGGCTCCGTTCATTGACAACTTCAGGTTCATCTCGGTGCAGTGGGAAAGGTGGTTCTGCTTAACAGCCCTCACTGAGAAGTCGTCAAAGTGCATTTCCGAGTTCACCTCTTGCGGCCAGAAGGGATCGAGAAGCTGGACAATGACAAAAAACAGTTAAATTCAAGTTTGACAGATGGGCAATGACAAAAAACAGTTAAATTCAAGTTTGACAGATGAGAGTGGGTGAATGTGTACCTCATTTGGGGTGTGGAGGCACAGCACAGTCCTAGCTTTCTGCGACCAGATCATCGACCAGAAATCGTTGAGGGTGTTCTGCTGTGGTGTTTGCGCGATGATAAAGTTTGGGCATCCTGGTCCTAAGTCCTGCAAATGAATCAACACGGGTTAGGTTAGGTACGGAGACAAGAAGTGATTGTAGGCAACCTTCACGTAGGCAGCGTTAATGTAGTCATCGGTGCTGGTTTCCAACACCACCCGCGAGTGATCGTATGGAATGCAATCGATTGAACGATTCTTTTCGGGAAACAGCTTCGCAATGGCTGTGGTCCGTTTCGGGGAATCTTTCGCAAGCAACTCGTTGAGTTCCTTCCACTTGCTCTTCAGCGGAGTGCTGCCGTTCAGCATCTGCACGTTCAGCGTTTCGATTGTCTTCTCGAAACGCTCCACTTCCTTGTGGAAGTACTTCAAAGTCTTCGCGTCCGCGAACGGATCAGTGGTGGACTTCGAGGGGAAATTGCTGCTGCTCCCACCAGGCGGGGGTGAGGATTTTGCACCCACGCCTCCATCGCTCCGCACCGACACGCTGTCCCAATCGAAGTTGTGATCCAGTGAGCTCAGGTCAGAACCAATCGAGAGGTTGTCACAACTCATCTTCCGCTTGGTGGGGGATTCCAACGCGACTACGGGCGATGATGGGACTGCTGGAGCAAGAGGCGCTTGTTTAGTCGGGGAGATTGGTTCAGGGGGAGCTTCTGGTTTTGCTGTCGTTGACGCGATCTGTGGCTGAAGAGCTGGAGCTGGCAGGATCGGAGGTGTGCCGATTGAAAAGTCGATGTCGGTCAGAAGATCGATGTTCGATGTCGGTTTCTTCGATTGTCTGGGTTGCGCTTGAGGTGTGGGCTGCGGAGGAGTAGACTGAACTGTTGGCTGGGATGCTGTCAAATTTGATTGAGGAGTTGTTGTTGGTGCTGGTGATGGGGCTAAGGAGAAGATTTTTGTTAACGGGACTCGTTGACTTCGATGACTCTCAACTTACCGTACTCCTCGCTCGCTGTTGTCTGGGTGGGATTGGTCTGGCCACTCTGCATGTAGGTGGTGGTCTGACTGGGAGTGTACATAGGCGTCGAATGCGTGATGTCTGGTGGTACATATCCCACCGGATTGGTGGCCGCTGTTCCATTCGACTGGTAGCCGTATGGAAGGGTGTAGTAGCTCACGTTGCTCGCATCTGCTGGTGCTGTGTCCGGGGCCAGTCCTAACTCCTGTTGCTTGGTGTGCGACACCACAGCAAGCTGAAAGGGATGAAGGGAGTTAGGAGAAGTTTCGGCAAATCTCACGTCACTTACGTCTTGGTCTTGTGTGCTAATTTTGCTGGTACCTCCAGAGTCTGTTGTGACGCTACTCATTTGGCCAGTCTGTCCCAAGGGGGTTGTGTACTGACCGTAGAATGTGGACGTCGGCATGGTCTGGTAGCCGCTTCCATACTCGTAAGAGCCGGACTGTGGATTGAAACTGTAGCCAGGGTGTGTGGAGTACGACTGGGTCATGCCGCCGTTCTGCAGGTCAGTTCCCACTCCGCTGTAAGCCATGCCTTGCGTTGGGTCTTGCACAGGAACTGGCGTTGGCTGGCTGGGATACTGCTGCATTTCGGAGCCATATGCCGGGCTTTGGAATGTTTCTGTTGTGTACTGCGTTGGATATGCGCTCGGCACGGGCGACTGATAGATCTGTGACTGAGGCGTGGCATCGACTCCCGATGGGGCTGGAGTCTGGTACGCGAAAGTGGATGCATTTTGTGGCGCAGATGCCGGCGGAGTCTGGTACGCGAAAGTGGATGCATTTTGTGGTGCAGATGCCGGCGGAGGTGTTGGCTGTGGTTGGGGCTGTTGCTGCAAGTACGGTGAGTATAGGAGGGGGTTTTGCGGAATTGAAGCCGTTGGAATGGGCTGCTGTTGGGGTTGCGACGCTACCGCTTGTGTGGTGTACGATTGGGATGTGTTCACATACGAGGAGGGATAAGACTGCAGAGAGGGAGTCGCTTGAGCAGATGGCTGCGAAGCGGACCCAGACGAGTACTGAGGATAGCCCTGAACACGCTGCGGCATCTGATGCGCCGGCTGATAGCCATAGTTGTAGTCCTGCTGTTGGATTGCCATGTTCTCCATCTGCGCTGCCAGCGGTTGCTCGTAGCCCATGCCAGGCTGGGTGTTCGTGTATCCCTGTTGGTAGTAGGACTGAGCGTCGTAGGGTGGGGCGGGAGTGTTTTGGTAAATTGGGTTCGAGTAGCCACTTGGGTCGTAATACTGATTCACGCTGTATGGCGGCGGCGGTTCGTTTGGCCCAACAGCTTGGGAGTACGATTGATTAGCCGCTGGGGGAGCGGTTCCACACGTTGCAGCAGTGGGGTTTTCAGAGCCCAGGGGATTCGGGCGAATAGATGGAATGTACGTTGAACCGGAATCGCCTCCGGCTGCTTTTCCTTTGAGATAGTCTTTCAGCTTTGGCGTCGAACTGGACTTGATCGTGTTGGCACTGGAAGGCACAGTAGGCATTGGGGCGGCAGATGCAGCCGCGGCGGCGGCTGCGGCGGCTGTGCTTTTGATACGCTGTTGTCGATCCTCATCTTGGACGTCTTTCGCGGCACGCACACGGGCTAGAAGTTTCTGAACGTTTCCCGAAAGTTTCTTGTAAAACTCCAGCCCTTTGGCACTCTTGCCAAGGAGATCTTCGTACACGTCAAAGGATGCCGCAAGGGATGAAAAGAAATTGTCCTTCTTGTGCTTCACATCGGAGAGGGTTTTGAGGATCGGGGCCGCCTTCGCGTAGGCCTCTGTCAGAGCAGCCAAAATGTTGGTTTGAGCCGTGAGATTTGCTTCGATCAACTGAGTTTGTTTCTCGTGCTTCTTCAGCTCCTTCTCAAAGAGTGCCTGCAGGCCTTCATCGCTGCCGTGGGCGATGACTTTTGTGGTTATGTCGTCGTTGTTGACAGCGATTCGGAGATCGGCGTGGAACTGGGCACGTTGAGCTTTCATCTCGTTCACCTTGTTGAGGATCAGTTTGAGGTCTTTGAACAGCTCCGTTGAGTTGAACTCCCCCGAGAGCTTAGGGACACTCGACTGGATCTCCTGCAGTGGCTTTGAGAGGATCTTCAAATTATTCACGTGCAGTTCCATGGCTTTTCTCAGCGTGTCGTTGCTTTCGCCGGCTTTCTGGTGGGCTTCTGAATACTTTTGGAACTCTCTGGTCAGTTCTGTTAAGTGCCCATTTGATCGGTGCACTCCAGAATTCTGCTGGAATTGCTTTTCCTTCGTCTCTTCTTCGGCGAGGATTGCCTTTATTTCGTTCAGGTTTGTCTCCACTTCGGCACATATCTCAGCCAAGTGAGACATGGAAGCTATCAGGTCGGGAATTGCCGCTTTGTTTGCATTCAACGAAGCGCAACGGTCGACGATGCCTTGGGGAATTTTGTTGGCCTTCTCCTCGCTCACATTCAGATTGTCCAGAGTGAGTGAGCTCATGTACGAAGCTAACTCCAGGTCGTTCTTCTCGATTTTAGCGCCTATTTCTCGGAGAATCTTTGCCTTTTCCTCGCTGTACATTGAGCTGGCTTCGTGGGCCTTCATCGGTACGAGGCGGCCAAAGATGTCATCTCCCGCAACGTCGGGGTCAGTCACACTGAATCCGATGCCATTGACAAGATTTGCTCCTTGCACAGCGGTTATGTCGGACAACTCGGGAACGGATTCGTGGTAGATGAACTCGTTCTCATTCTTCGCATTCTTTCGTTTTCCCTCCACCACGTCCGCGGTGAAAGTCAACGACTCGATAATCTCCTTCTGGTCGGGAAGACCTTTACTCTCCTTGCGGGCTTCCTCGAGCTTATCCCAAGCAGCCTGAAAAGACAGTGTTTAGACATGTTCCTCTGCAAAGAGGATCAAAGAAAGACTCACCTGATAGAGGGTGACACGCTCCCCCATTTTCTGCTGCTCCTCCGAGTGCTGTCCTTGGTAAAGGAACAGAATGCAGGCCAAGTAGGATATCTTGAACATGACGTATTTTTTCCACAATTTGCAGACACTGCTGTCAATGACCTGACCAATCGGCCCATCGTCCCCACCCGTCATCAGTGCAGCCAAAGCAGCCCCATAATAAGTGACAATCTGTGCCGTCACTTTGGCAACGATGTTCGGCTTCCGATTGTCAATCAGTGACTTCTCCAAAATACATTCTTGTGCTTGAGCAAACGACACCTGCTGCATGAAGAGCAACAGTTCTGGTGTCATGAAGTCTCCGTTGCTGTTTACGCCGGCATATTTCTCCCTCAACTCGCCGAATGACCATGCGGCGCATTGAAAATGTGTACACGCCAATTTCATACCCTCCACATCGCCTCTTGACACAGATGCTCCCACTTGCGTGTGAGACGCCGCTATGTTGAAGAGTACTGCAGCCATTTCGAAACGCAAATCCGTCACCTCGTGCACATTGTTTTGATACAAGTCCTTCCACGTGAACGTGAACACGGATCGATCGGAAATCTGGGGAAATCGATTTGTCAATGAATGCAATTGGCAGTAGTACCGCTTCAAAGTGGCACATCCCTGCATATCTTTGGCTGGACGCATCGATGAGTTTCGTAACATCTCAAGTGCATGGACATCTTTCGAGTATGCCTCTGGGTCCTCCTGATAGCACTCCGCAATATACTGCACTCGGACAAGAGAAAGAAAACAATTAGTGGACATTTTTTTGCACACACCGATGACTCATCTGCATTGTCTCGTAAACAAATTGCAATAATTGAATCAGTAAAAAAATATAACAAAGCAAATTGAAGCCAACACAGTTCTTTATTTCGTTTCCAATCGGAGGGAGGGCAATTCAATGAGAAAATTCAGGAATAGCGTACCTTTTTCAAATTGGCAAATGATGTTCCTTCGGGACTTGTTTTTAGGGCAAACCATAGCATATGAAGCCTAGGAACTGCTTCCATTTTGCTTCGAGTTTATGTGGTCGATATTTTCACGTTTGATTTTGATATGAGTGCTGGATAAAAGCTGCTTTCAAAATGAGAATTTTTGTATTTCTGTTGGATGTGAAAATGAAAAAAAAAATCGTTGGGTGTCTTCACTTGTGCAAGATGTCAATTAAGAATAATTTTTTTTGACAGATATGCAGGATGATACCAATTGACAGTTTTATGGGAAACTGCACTCACAACAAAGGCACCGGTGTTATGGCAGACGCAATACAGTCGGTAAGGTAGTGTTGGAGAAAGTTATTCTTTTAAATTTAAAACAATTTTTTTTCAGTTTTTTTAATTAATTTTTTTAAATTGTATAGAAAAACCAACAGTACATTAATAAAAAAATTTACTAATTTATAATAATAAGAATTTGCTTGAATTGTTTTCGATGAGTGTCAACAATGAGACTTCATCCGGAGATCAGCAACAGGTGCTAGAGCAGCTGCTCAACCGTCAATCATCATTCTTACCTTGAATTCGATAAGAATTACGTGGCATACCATCCTCTTGGATTGTTTAAGGCAAATCTACAGGTTATACACGCCACAAAACACATTGGCGGAGTACATTGGACCAGTTTTTGAGTCTAAGTGCTCCAGTGTAGAGTTTCAAAAAACCCCGGCAAAAAAGAAAAACACATTGGCGTCCATTTGACTACTTTCGCTTAGACTTTCTCTTCCCCAACTTCACCAAGATTCTCGTACGTGTTCCCTTTCTCGGCAAACAGACTAACACCATCCAGTGCACATTGACTCGTCGCAATTTAATTAAGCGACTTCCCAGTTGGATAATAAACCAAGCTTTCAATAACGCTCTCTAGAACAACTATAATTCTTAACTTAAGCGATTTCCTCTCATAAATAACTCCTAAATGCCTCCCTCGAGCTCTCCCCTTTTAGGCTCTAATCGCTACACGATTCCAAAATCCATTAAATCCCCAACCCCATTAAATGGAGTACCAGAGTCTCGGACCCCAAGCTCCCATCCACTCCGAAGATGCATCTATAAATTTTCTCGCAGATCTCTCCATCTCTCTCGTTCACACTCGGATATTCCGCTCATAACATTACGGAATGTAATCACTGGCAAAGCTACACAAAGCCACACGAATGTAATTCATAAATATTTCCTCTCGCTGTGTCGGTGGCTCTCTCTGTGTGTGTATGTGTCTGGTTCCAAAAAGTAACGAAACATTTTCCAGGTGATTGCATATCCTGTGGTTGCACCTGAAAAAGCCGCCGCCGTCACCGTTCACGCCACTATTTTCCCACACCATTCTCTTGAGTGAATTCAATTCACTTCGTGGCTGCAGTTGAATTCACACATCTCCATGCAGCTGGGGAGGGGAGGGGAGGGGAGGTGAGAGTTAATGTTTAATGTCCTTTGCGGATACTCTTGTGCTTCCTTGTGCCTGCACTCAGAAACTCCGACACCCACATGGGAACGTGTTAAATTGTTGGAAGCAGTGCGGTGCGGTGCGGTTTTTGCCCTACTTTCTGGCTCTGTGCGCCTGGTGTTGGGATACTTTTCGCGGGGTAATGATACAGTTTTTCGATGGAGACTGGTGTGTGTGTGTGTGTGTGTGTCAGTCAGTGTGTATTGATTGGAAGCGAGGGACATGGAGAAACTTGTCTACCACGGCATTATCGTATCGTTTTTGCAAAAAACTTGTCTCCTCCCCATTGCAACTTTTGTTGCACTTTCAGCCTCGCCGCGTCCCTGTGGTTCACCTCTGTTCCGTTTCATTTTGTTGCTTCCCCCGTTTTCTGCGCCTCCCAGTGGATGTGGATGGTTTTTACTGCGTTCGTTCTTTTGTGTCGCCTTCATCCTTTCACCAACTTCATCTCTCCGGTTTTGCGCTTCGTCGTGTCCTTTTGTCGTGTATTTTTGTTCCCCTTCTGCTTCACTGTATCCTTCGCCTTTAACGCTATCATTTGCCACACTTCACCTCGTCTGAGTGAATAATTTGTGTGAGCTTGCTGCAGCAGCAGCAGCTCTTTGAATTTGGTGCCAAATCGTGAGCTGTACCAACCGAGAAAGGGGATGTGCCATGCTCTCGCATCCCTGGGTGGTGCTCCTATTCTGTTGTCTGTTTTTTTGCTCAATTTTTCCATGTCCTGTTGCAGTTCCATCCGTAGATAGGAAATGCAATTTGTAAGATGAATTCCGTGGAATATATTTTGATTTATTTCATCGCGCAATGGGTGGGGGGTGAGTCGAGGGGTTGCTGGCTGTGGTTATTTTGCGGGTGATGCGGCGATGGTTGATGGTGGAGGTTTGCAACTTTTAGCGCTCACTTAAGGATATAATCGATGTTGTTTTGGAGCTGAAGAGCATACAATTGTGGCAACAAGATGAGGGAAATAAATTTGATAACGCTTTACACTTTTGTTTCGCAACTCAACAGGGACGGAGACGCGAGGACGTACTTGTGAACATAAGTGCTTGCAACAGTTTCGCTCTTGTCTTGTTGTTGAATATTTTTGAAGAGTACTTAAGGCGAGGACATGAAGTTCGATTCAGTGTTCAAATGAAGGATAAACATGTGGACTGTGAATTTTGGAGTTAGAAGGAGTTACTCGCCGGGATATGGTGAGAAACACGGCAGAGCGTGAGGAACTTAACGTTGGGCAGCTGATTCTTCGGGATAGGGTGAGCAACAAGGCAGAGCGTGAGGGACTCAACGTTGGGAAGCTACTTCTTCGGGATAGGGTGAGAAACACGTCAGTACGCGAGAAACTTAACGTTGGGCAGCTGCTTTTTCGAACGGAAAAGGCTGTACCTCGATGGTTTGGCCACGTAGCACGAATGTCGCCATCATCAGGAATTCCGAGGCGTGCCTTGAATGCGATTCCATCACCTCTTGGCACACCCAAGGTTGAACACTCGCCTGGTTGCGCTTGGGTATAGCTCCTGATGAGTTAGAGTCGATGGCGAAGGATCGAGTGGTCTGGAGATCTCAGGCCAGGAGGCCTGCCTGCGTTATCCTCGCGACCCCTTTAGTGGATCATGCGGTTCACTGAAGATGATGATGAGTTGAGCTGCTGGTGCAGTTGGTCAAGTTGTTAAGTTGGTCACCATTTGCCGTTGGGATCAAATTAACGGAACTATCACTGGAGCGGTCAATCAGTGGTGGTAGTGTAACTATGGGTATCACAATGGACCAACATGGTCTGCGACTGGATGGCGCAGTTGGTTAAGTGCCTGAAAGAAAGAAAGAAAGTCGCGCATTATCGGCCCAAATACGGAACCTTGAGGAAAGTCGTGTATTTCTCACAGACTCTACACGAATTGACGACAGAAAGGCGCAGTTGGTTAAGTGCTAGCCCTAATTTAGAGGGGCCCCAGGTTCGAATCCCAGTAAAAGCAAAGTTAATACGCTTTTATCCGGTTTTTCAAATCTCGTCTAGTCACCATTTCCCGTTGGGATTAAATTAACGGCGCTATCACTAGAGCGGTCGATCAGTGGCTGTAGTCTGATGGTGGGTATCACATGGTCCACGACTGGATGGCGCAGTTGGTTAAGTGCCTGCCCAAGTTAGAGGGGTCCCAGGTTCGAATCCCACTGAAATCGAATCTGGTCCAGTCACCATTTGCGTTGGGATCAAATTAACGGCACAGGAGTAGGTTGCTACCTGGCAGTACAATGGACCAGTTTTGAGTCCGCTCCAGTAGTGTTTCAAAACGTACGGAAAAAAAAACATGGTCTAAGTGTGCTGGTGCATTCACTAACAGCCCCCTAACCTAACCTAACCTAAGCTGCTGTAAAATGTCTGTAAAATCCAACTGGAGGCTATCTCAGACTTCTCTCTGTGCGAAGGTTGACCCCTAAATCGTTGTAATTAACGCCACGGAAACAGATCCATCATTCCCCCGCGCATATCAAAACAGAGCTTTTAAGGCGCTAATTGAGTGCGACAAACAGGATCTGTCTGTCCACCGCCACTTTTACCTACCCCCGCGCATGGTTGCCACCACCAACTACTCATTCTTTTCTGTCCAAAAACCAGGAAATTAGATCGACAAATCCGATTCAAACGCCATTAAAAAAAGACGGCAAATCCCATCAATAAGCACCAGTCTAATCCGGACACATGACTCCGGTCTCACTGACCTCATGAATAATTGGATTTTCAGTCCCGTTTAATGTGGGAATTACATTCAGACGCACTTCTCCACACCATCCAGCAATCTGTCTGTTGTTATAGCAATTACACGCTCACTTTCCCCTGCAACACCGTGGCATTCTGTGTCTGAACTCATGACCCACGTCTGTTGTCCACGAACACCTTCCTTCCATCCACCCCTGTTTATGGAGGGCAAACGCACAAGGATATGAAATCAACCCAAAATCCAATTCAAACTCAAAGAGAATAATCACGTTTACACAGGCAAACGCGTCGAAAAATAGAATCCCTCTGCTCTGTGCAGACACACAATTGAAGCGCAAGAGTTGGGGCAGGGGGAGGGGACAAAACTTTTCCCAAGGACTCTGCCTTCTACTTTCGGTGGACACCATCATAGTCATCAGCATCAGTCTCATCCGGGACGAGCAAAAGACAGACTAACTTTTCCAACCTGACTGACAAACGTGAACGAGAAAATGGACATTGAAAAGCGAAAAAAAAGGGTGGGAGAAGCTTAGGGCCAGGATGTGTCCTTTTGTGTCGCCTCCATCACCTGGAAACAAGGAAATTTATCGTCTGTTAAACACTGGTCCTACATCAGGGATTACCTTCCAACAACGGCTTACCACTTTGATGGGACTTTGATGCCGTCCTGACTATGCAACCCCATTAATGTTGGACAGGCACACATACACAGGTGACTGTGTGCTGCGTTGCATGTGGGGTCGAATGTAACACAGGTCCTTCCTTTTTTTTGTGTTTCAGCTGGAGTACATGTGTCTCTGTTACCGTGTCCCTTTTTTTTCTGCTGATAGATAGAGATTAGTTTGGAACTGATGGAAAACCGGTCATCAACGCTGGACAGGTTCCGGTTTTTTGGGGTGGAAATAAGAGGATGGTGGGGAGGGAGGGGAGGGAGGGATTCAACACTTGGACCGTGTTCTGTTGTTGGGAGTGTTGATAAATGGATGTCATTAGGGGACTCTCATTTAACGAGATTGTGTTGTTTTCTGAATGCGTCCCTTGAAAGGAATTGCTTTGAAGGTGTCTCCAGTGATTGGCGGGAAGTTGTCTACTGCTTTTGGCATTCTGTCAAAGTGACACTTGTTGCTGTGGTGGATAAACTTCAATCAATTGGATGTTGGAAATGAAGAAAGATTTTTCATTTCACTTACTTGTCAATGCGAATTGACTCTTTGACGGTGATTACATGAGCGGAAGAAGGCAGAAATGTCGGAGAGAGATCTATATTTATAAAAAATTGTTGCAAATGCGTTGTGTCTTTATAACTCACGACCGGTCAAACCGAATTCGATAAAGTTTTTAGGGTTTGTTCGTATGGTCGTGTAGATGGTTTATCTAAAGTTTGCAAGAAATTGGTCGTGGCGTTCATGAGTTATGACTGTTTATGTCAACTTCTGATTTTGTCCTTATAAAAAAAAAAACAACAACAAATACGTAGGCGCCTATGAGCGTGTGATGTGTGCTGATATCATACACCTGGCAAATACACGTTGCAGCGCATACACGCATACACATTGACAGCTGTCAGTGAGTGATCATGTTAAGGTTTTTTTTTTGCTGCGTTAGCTTAATTTTTTATAGTTCAAACAAAAACGTACATGTGCACATTTTATTCGCACTTGTCGGTAAGTGTGGCTGTTTTTGGTATGCGAATAATTGAATGATTGAGGCAATGATGTTTGATATAGTGTGCATCCAAATATATGTTAATAAAATCGTAGTGTCTGTGTGATTGTTCGGGGTAATCTCAGAAACGGCTGGACCGATTTCAATGAAACTTTACAGGCATGAAGAGGAGGTTGTCAAGAGTGACTTGGCTTATTCTTATGCAATTTTTGACACTATGAGCACCGAAATCTGTCATAGGCTATAAGAAAAACAGAAGTTTGCATCTCTCAGCAAACATTCAAAGGAGAACTATGAAATTTTACACTCATGTAAAAAACACCGAGAAAAATTAGATCCTCTGGAAAAGGAAGGGGGCACGCCCATCAGAGAGGGCATACAAATGTAAAGAAAAAGCAAAGTACGATTGAAACACAGTGATTTAGTTCAATGATCTTTATTGGTTTATGCGTTATCGTGCGGGCGTTGACCGTCACACTGTTCCCCGAGTGATGTGTGTCGCGGGCTTATATACCCGCGTGCATTTGATGCTGCAACTCGGCCATCCTATCGTCGATCTCGCCCTCGAGATCGAAACCTTCCTCATCGCTGTTGTCCTTGTGGTTACCTTCGTTCGGGAGCTCACGCCAGCGCTTCCCCTTGTCCGGTGCCAGGATGGTGTTCAGCTTCCGTTGGGTTCGCTGCATGTGGATATCTTCCCCCCCGTACCTGTCGTTGGGTAGCACTTTCGGACCGTCACAGTACCGAGACTCCCACTTCTTTGACTCACCACAGGCTGCAGGATCTTCATCGACGAGCACAAGCTCTCTTGTCTGATACGCCGCAGGCCGTTGCTGCCGGGCATCGAACCTCTCCTTCTGCGCCCCTGAACCTCCTCGATGTTCGCTAAAGCTTCGCTTACCTCATGCGCCCAATCCGGGTCAAACAGCGACGGTTTAGTTTGGGTTCCTGCGGTTTCTTCCTTCACTACAGGTGCCCTAGCGTCTTCGGCCATGCAATCGGTGATCCCTAAGCATTTGTGCGTTTTCACCACCTTTACCTGGGGTTGGTCAAGAAGCTTCCGACCAATCAGAATCGGGTGCGGCTGGCTCTCGTCTGGAACTATGAGGACTTCGCACCACGACCTGAGTTGATCTACCATTACCTTGGCGTACACTCTTCTCAGGGTCTGGCATGTCCCTCCTCCGAATCCCATCAGTCGCCTCCGTTCGTCGATATATTTGAACCCTCTTCTGCGACAGAGCGGCGAATGGTGACGTGCATTTGATGCTACACAATTAGAAAAGGATGTACTTTCGGCGATCCAACCCATCTCTTTCCAACCTTTTGGAAAATCATACGATCTCTCTCCGATATTTCTGCCTTCTTCCACTCAAGTTAACGCCGTCTTTGGCAATGTTTTCGAGGGTGCTTACATCAGCGGAGAAGGCAGGTGTATCCGAGAGAGAGTGTACTTACTTACTTACTTAACAGGCCTACGACACATGGGAGGTCTTAGCCTGAGCCTGAGCCTGAGAGAGAGGGTGTATGATTTGCAAACAGTTTTCTCTTTCTATCCTTTTTGTAAAATCTACACTCTCTCTCTTCGATACCCCTGCCTTCCTCCACTCACGTAAACACCGTCTTCATCTGCATCTCTTCTTGTAGCGCCTGTCCTTCCTACAGTGCCAATTGTTGGCGATATGTTTCACTTCTTCCCTTAGTCCTCACAAAAACACGATTCCATGTGGTCCTCTGTGGACCAACTCAATGTCAATGGATACAATTGAAGTGCTCGTTTGTTACAGAAATGTGGCATCATCGTCACCAGCCATCCATAGAAGACTTCACGGTGACAGCATCGTTGTTGACATCTTAATCCCTGAAATATTTTTACCATCGTCATAACGATGAGTTTCCTTTCTTACGCCCCATTTTCGAGAACCACCAGGAGAGGCAGCCACTCGTAAGAGCTTTCATGTCGGTAATGCCTTTCGAGTGTAGTCAGAGACCCACCAACACCAACCGACTTAAGTATTAAAGCCACAAGGTCTTCCCTCTCGCTCGTAATCCTTAATCCTTTCAATTGGAATCACTTAACCCTCAGCCCAGATCGTGTATTGAGAGCTTAATCGTTCTTAATCCTTCCACTTACAAGCAGCGAAATAACCGTGTAATGCTCTTCGTCTCATTGTTCGTTCCTCGCTTAAACCACCATCAAGGTCATTAGGGAACAAATGAAAATCGCCCAAAAAGCGTCCACCTTTCTCATCCGCCGCCATCAGCCAACCGAACCGTGACCATTCTCATCGCCATCCAGCCCCACTTTCAGAAGATTAAAGCTGCAAAGAGCATGAATTAATTTTTCGCCATGGGTGACCAGTCCTGATATCCTCCTCCCCCTTGGATACGCAGAGGATGGTGGGGAAGGGAGAGAAGGAAAAAACACAAAAGAAAAGAAGTTCCGAATCATGGTATCCTTGGAAATTATTGCGTTACATCGCCGCCGGATGGAGAACTTTTGATTTCCTTTGAGAAGTAGCATCATTTTCACATTTTTTTTCTCTCTCTCTTCTCATTCATTTGCTAGTTGTTCGCAGTTCACAGTTCGCATTTCGCATTTCGCAGTTCGTCCTTTCGTCATTCCCGTTAAGTAGCTATGATAACATCCCCTCGGCAGTTTCTAGTATTCGCATTTTTGTGAAAGAGGCAGCAGTTGTGCCCCCTTAAGGCGTCATCGTCATCCTCATCCTCATCCTCATCGTCGTCGTCGTCGTCGTAGTCGTCTCCTTAAAACATTTCTCTTCCATCGAGTCGAATGGAAGGACGCCGAGCGAACAGAGGAAAATTGGCCATCTGTAAGAGCCCGGCTGCTGACTGGACGACGGATGTGTCCTTCCTTCGTTTTGCCTTCCCCTCGTCTTGGCTACTTGGTGAGAGGACAAAAGGCAATTATGTCGTTTTAATTTCACATCCTTCTTCTGCTTCTAGTGGCGTCTTTCCACAGCTCTGATTCCACTAGCATCTGTTACTTTAAGAAGAAAAACACTCAGCATGGTATCCTACTTAGCTGGAGTGTGTATATACGTGCAGATGTACTCAGTATACATTGTCCTCTTTAGTGGGGGGGGAGGCAATATCGACGGCAGAAAGGAGGACACTGTGACACTGGCAGGGAGGAATGGAAAACAAGAACTCCAATCACGTGAAGAATTTTAATTTATTTTATTTGACAGGACGTTGTGCGTTGGATTCCTCTTTTTTTCGCCAACCTCCTTGCCTAGCGGAGGTGCAACGACAGACGAGACTGCTGGGATACAGTTTATTGTGAAAGTTGCCGGTTGGGGAATTCCAATTAAGAGTCAAAAGAACGCATGAGTTTTCTATGATTTCCCCAAAGTTTCAATTAATTCTTGATGCACTGTCTTTAAATTGTGATTATCTTTAATTTGGAACCGCGTCGAGGTTTGTTGCTGGAGATGTCGGAATCGAAATGAATTCTCATCTCATCTCATCTCTTCTTCAGTGAACCGCATGTTCCACTAAAGGGGTCGCGGGGTTAACGCACGCACGAGAGATCTCCAGGCCACTCGATCCTCCGCCATTGACTCTGACTCATCAGGAGCTATGCCCAAGCGCAACCAGGCGAGTGTTCAACCATCTCGTCCCAGGTGTGCCAAGCGGTGATGGAATCGCATTCAAGGCACGCCTCGGAAGTCGTGATGATGGGGACATTCCTGCCATGTCGCCAATCCATCGAAGTACAGCCCTTTCCGTTCGCGAGGGTAACGCACGCACGAGAGATCTCCAGGACACTCCATTCCAGCTGTTCCTCGCGCAATGTCATATTTTCCCACGTTTTCGCAAGAAAAACTCTTGAGTAACAAACCATCACAACACTCTTGGAGTTGCACATCTACCGATGAGATCATTGGTGAATATTGTAGAAGCGTCCCGAAAGTTTTCAACAAATCTCAAGGAAATAGAAGCAAGACCCCAACGAGTTGCAGGGACCGCGATAAAAATTCTTCTTTCTCTAAGGCCCAATGCACACGGAGCAACTGGAAACAAAACTAAACCGGTTGGCAACTCGGGTTACAGACCAGTTACGGACTAAGGGGTAATCTGACACCACATACGAGGAAATTCATCGCCAATCAAAATCTCTAGTTTGTTCAGTGTCATCATGGATACCAGCAACAGGCTGGTCTGTTGTTCGCTCATCTTCGACAAACTAGAAACTGCTATCAATAGGCAACCCGACACGCAAATCACCAGCCGACTGGTTACAAATTGATTTTTGTGAAAACGAGTTTTCAGCGTTGGGCGCCATGGCGTAGTGGGTAGGTGCGTCGTCTCCTACGCTCGATGTTGTCGATTCGATTCCGGAAAAAAACACCTAACATTTTTTTCACGGTTCCACCTCTTTCGAGTCAGTGACAATGCTCAAAGAGTCAATCTCGCCGTTCGGAGGAGCATTAAACTGTAGGTCCCCTCCACTCGTGAGAGAATAATAGCACGCACAACACGAGTGGTTGCTGAGAAGCTAGGCCCAGGTCCACCTCGGACTGTACCGCGACGAATGAGTTTTCAACCAGTAGCGTCGTGTGCGGCGTCACATTTGATTACACAGGGTATAACTCAAAGCAAACTATTTGCCAATTCGCACGCTGATCAGTTTTGTTTCCAGTAGGTCCGTGCTCATTGGGCGTAATGTGCCTCCTTCCTCATCGACCACTGCAAACAGGCCTCTCCAGGTAGAACAATTCCTTTATGAATGTCTTGATCCCCTGTGCCAGTTTGTTCGTAGTTATGTCAGTTACGGTCTCTTCATTTGTTCGTAGTTGCATCAGTTACGTTCCTTTCCACTCACTCGCATGTGCGCCATTTTGTTCATAGTAACGTCAGTTGCGTTCCCTTCCATTTACTCGTATGTACGCCATTTTGTTCGTAGTTACGTCAAGGTTGACGACTGGATGTCACAGTTAGTTAAGTACTTGCCCTAAATTAAGTCCTAGGTTCGAATCCCAGTGAAAACAAAGTAAAGTTTTTTAAATCTAATCCAGTCACTATTTGCCATTGGAATCAAATTAGCGGCACTGTCACTGGAGCGGTCGATCAGTGAAGGTAGTCTGGTATCACAATGGACCAACATGGTCTAAGGGCGCTTGTGAATTCACTAGCAGCCCCCCTAACCTAACCTACTCGTATGTACGCCATTTTGTTCGCAGTAACGTCAAGTCAAGGTTTGCGCCTTCTCTTAACAACCTTTAGCAAGAATTTCTTCAAACGGTTCATGGATGGATTCTAAACACCTCCCAAAAAAGTCTCCAATATGTCTCCAAGTGATGATTATCACTGTTGATCTACAAACATCAATGTTTTGACATTTGTGGTGCGCTCCCAGGACACCATTCGATTTTCGTTTGTTAATCTTTCCGCCAGACTGCACACAGAATTCAAAGTGTGTGTGTGTTTGTAGGGGTTTCGCGTAACTCACCTCGGGCTGTCCAATTAGAAAATTAATTTCCTTTGAGAGTGCAACACTTCACGTCGTTACCGTCATCGTTAAATTTCCTTCTTCTTTTTTCTCCTCTCTCACATTCTTCGTCCTTCAAGTCCAAGTGTCCAAGCGAAAGAAAATTAATGTGCAAACTCAAAGGGTAGAAGTGGAACGATGGCAGCAAAGGAACGAGAAAATGAGGGAGAAAATAGGCGAAAAAAAAAGGAAAATATTGAGAAGACGGTGGCAAGAAATTGCTAAGTATCCTTCTTTGCACAGAAACTTATCACCTTTCGATGGGGGCAAGCAACAGTATTGCAATACTCGTACTTACACACGTCCGCAAACTAGTCCCAGTTCCATTTCGTGTTGGCATTTGGCGTTAAACTCCGAATGGATATTCAAACGGGCTGCTCTTTGGTATTTTGCCGTTCAGCACTGCTGCTGCCAACACACAGCTCTGTTCTGAATGAATACAAATAGCAATTTGACGCAAAGGATTTTCCGCTTTTTGTGTGGAGGAGAGTTGATTCCCCCGGATCCCTGTGACAGGGAGGGTGATCGAAGGTTCCTGTGGTGGAAAATTGAAACAAATACTGCATGCGAGTGAAGGACAATTTTTCAATTAGGTTCCTTTTTTTTTTGCTCTCTCCATTTTTTATTTCATTTTTCGCTTGTTCACACGTCGTTTGTCTCTGCATCTTAGTCATGTCCTTGGTCCTTTTTCAGATTCCCCAGGGTCGTTTGCACACATCGCTCTCTCGCTCGACGACATCACACGTCACACATCCAGTTGTCGGTGGGGTTTCTTCATTTGTCGTTAGGTTCAGACGCCAATCTCTCGGTTATGTGCACGGTATGGCATGCATGTCCTTGGAGGCAATGCGAGACAATGTTAGCGATGATGAGGATGGAATGGTTTTGATATTCGGATATTATTCGCTCCTTTTGAGACAATGGATTCCAGCAGCTGAAGCAGCAGTATCATCAAAACACAAACTGCAACAACGTGACTACAGAGAGAATGACGCTCACAGGAAAGATGCCGAACCGGGCAATATTGGAGCCAAAAAATGGAGGAGAAGCAAAAGGAAGGAAAGGAATTTTTAAGTGTTCGAAGGAACGGAAGCGTTCCTTATTCATAGGAATCCGTTGTCAACATTGTCGATGTCCTTGGTCGTTTTATTCTTTCTGGAGTTTCTTGTGAATTTGCATATGACAGGCGATCTCGCACACACACACAGGACATCACCCGAAACGATGGGAGTGGTGGTGGAGATTATGAGGACGATGATGGTGGTGATTATTATTGAAAGGACAGGATATAGAGTAAGTTGCAGTTTTTGTTTCCCCCGAAGGATATGATTTAGGGTTTCCTTCTTTTTTCCGAGTGGAGAGCGAAAAGTTTCATCGAACTATTGAATTTCTATTAAGTGCGCCTTTGTGAAGGACTCCGATTGAGCGTCGGGGTGGATGGTGACGTTGCACTTAAATGAACTGTCGGGGAATTCTTTGTAATGGAAATTTCTCATTTAGCAGCTTAAAAGAGGGTGAAGGAGAGTTGCGGAAAATGGATCTGGAAAGTGGAGAGATAATACTTGAGACGTGGGGATAGTTTTTTTTGGGGTACAGACAAAGTTTTAGAATGTGTGAAAGGAAAACATATGCCACTGTGTTTTCCGGATGTGGGAATATGGAAAATAAATGTAGGTTATGTCTTGCGTCAAGTCTACATCGAATGCAAGTCAAAAGGAGACTTTTTGCGGAGTTTGCAAAACCAAGGAGGTGAGTGGATAAAAAATCTGGTCCTCTTAAGCGCAACATAAAGAAAAAGGGAACTCATAAGAGGGTTAAGAAATAAAAAAGGAGATCTTGTGAAATTTTAAAATCGAATTCCTTAAAGTTCTTCCAAGAGTGTTGGGGCCCAAGTCCGCACAGGACCCATACCCACGCAGATGACAGCGATGACAAGAGAAATCGAGATCAGAGAAGTTTCTCCGATGGAGAGAAATCCAAAGAGTCTCCCTGACAAAGATGAATAGTTGAAGATGGACGAAATGGTGGTCCTTGAAATCTTATACAGGAAATGCTGTTCTTCAACGAAAACTGAACTCAAACTTAAAGCGTCTTTTGAAAAAAAGTCCATCTAGGTTAGGTTAGGAAGGGGAGTACTTACTTACTTAAGGTGGCGCTACAGTCCGGGGTGGACCTGTGCCTCAACCAACAAGCGTCTCCAGCCAGCTCGATCGGAAGGGGAGGCCATGGGGCCCATTGTGAACCCATTCTTTTGTGGGGTACACAAACTGAAAAACTATCCTGTCACGTGCTAGCTGACACCGCGGAGTTTTAAAAAAAGGTCATGCAGCCTGTTTTTGATTTCTGTTGATTTGTCACAAGATCTTGCTTCAATTTGATGTCCAATTACTGATCATTTCAAATCTCTCTTATCTGTCGGGGGATTCGATGCATCTGCATTCGCTAGATCCGCAGTCTTTGTGAAGAATCTATGGACCAGTGAGACTAGGCGCCGATTCTGTAGAGCTGGGCAGTGGCAAAGCAGATGCTGGATCGTCTTGGTCTCTACTTCATCGCCGCAGCTCCTGCAGAGATCTCTGGATCCCGCATTCCATTTTCGGAGCATTGCTTCGATGGGGCAGTGTCCTGTGATCACTCCGACGAGCTGACTTATCGAGTTTCGGGCCAACGCCAGGCGCTTCTTTGTCTTACCGAAGTTAAGCTCTGGCCACATTGATTTCGTCGTGGGACAATCATTTCTAGAGACGAGTTGGCCTCTTTTTGTATTCTGTCGCTTATGATCCGGTACAATGCACTAATCGGTGGCCACAGTGACGTGTCCGCCACACTGATGTCCATGTCAGATCCTCGTCTAGCCAATTCATCTCCTCCCTCGTTCCCTGACAAGACCATCCGGGTGATTTCTTTGATTAAACCTGTTGTCTACTAGCACAAAAATGCAAGCAACACATTCCCCCTTCGACTTTGGAAGCAGATGTTTGTCAAACTGAATACAATTTCCTTCAAGATTATTGCCTACGTGCCAAGGAAAAGGGCTCTCTCACTTAATCTGCATACAATCGAAAGGACGGCAGCTGCTAAGGGCTATTAGAACCCCATTCGTGGCATGACGGGTGATGTTCCATCCTGAGAAATCTTCAGCTTTCTTGAGCGCCATCTGAAGAGCCCTTATTCTACCTTCTCTTCGTTTTGTAGAGGTGCCTATGACCCTATAAAGCCACCCTCTCCCATCTTTCAAGGCCGTTCCATCTGGCTAACGTAAGGACAATTGAAATCTTTCCCATTATCAAATATTCAACATATGCCCTTCACAGGTGACACTTGCTGGCTTTGCTCTTTTCTATAAATTTCTGACAAGGATCCGTTCAATAAAACACGTAATATCGCACCAGTTCAACATCCAATTCAATCTGGAGCACCCCCCCGATTCACAACTGCCACGCTGTATCACTTAAAGCGTCATTTTTGTATTCAATTCATGTCTGAGCGGCGTATTTACTTGAAATTCTGGGAAAGAAAAAAAGAAGAAAATAAACGAGGCCCACCCACACTCATAGGAAAACTTTTACCCCCGCCCCCTGACCACAGACTAGATATACACTGTGCTGTGTACACCCTGTATCGTCTTCGATATTGTATCCTTAAAGCTAAATCCATTTTAAATTGAAAAAGGATTCTGTAACCATATTCGAAAATTATACATTCAACACAGAAGAACGCCTCCACGCCACGCTACGGTATGTGTGTGTGTAGATGGATGTAGACTCGTATATGCACACGCCCTGTATCACAGGTGGTGAGGTGGGCTAAGCTCGCCGCCTCAGGCAGCCAGCAACAACAATGACTTTCATCAAATATACATTTTGCGAGACATGCATCAGGACAAAATATGCTTTTTCATCATTTTTGTGCAATAATCGCTTATGAGTGCGCTGCGGGTGGGCGAGGATGATGGAGGGATGACGGAGGTGGGGTAAATGAAAAACTGCAAACGGCCATTCAGAGTGCAGGAGCTATGCAGCCTCTGCAAGTGAAACCGTATATTAGTCCAGAGTCTAGACAGATTGTTTGAAGGATATACTATCCGTACGCGCAAATGGTGTGCATGTGTACGTGACTCTTTGCACTTGGATGTATTGTTTCGCCGGGTAATCCACCCACACGAATCCACACCCACACATCCACGATTATCCCCATCCCACGGATTGGGAGTGTGGGTTAAGATTGAAGGAGATGGCTTGAAAGGTTTTGTTTTGGTTTAATAATACCTCATGAGCGATTTTTTTCTCTTTTGCCTCGTGTTTTTTTTTGCCGTTGGATAACTTTTGTCCTGTGCACTGACAAAAGGTTACTCCTGCTACTACTACTCTAGCTTCTGTCATTGTACCTTGCTGTGGAGCAGTGCTCAAGGGAGGGGAAAAAAGGAAATAGAATGGTGTCCTGCGCTGAGAGAAGTGGGGAAATTGAGAGAGGAGCGAGCTTTTTGCACTGCGACTGCGTGAGAATGTCTCAAATTGACGTTCCAGTTGGAAAACGTGGAATGCTATAAAAACGACTTCACTGACATCTACCCAGAGGCGATGGAGACAGGCGATGTTCCACAAGGTTCATGTCTCCAATTGGATTTGTTGTTGAATAAATTACCCTTTGGGAGCAAACTGAGTGTGGACTTTGTTGAGTTTGGGAAATTTTAACAGAGTGTGGAATCTAGTGGAGACCCGTTGTGGATTATAGCATGAAATTTCCCTTGTTTGTGGCAGGGAAGCTAGAAAATATGTCGTGAGTTTTACAGGGGAGCTCTAAAATATGTCGTGAGATAATTAAACTCATGGAGCTTTTTGGCTTTTGTGGGAGAAGTTGCGCCAGATGTCGTGAGAGATTAATTTGTATAACACATTCGTCAATCAGAGCCAGGGTAACCGCATTTCTGAGCTTTCACTACGCCATAGATACTGCTTTCCTTGCATTGGAATATGGTGATCGACAGCCTATTAACGCAAGCTTTTCCGGAGAATATCTCATACAATTAAATCGGGTTTTTCTATAAGTGATTCAATTCAGAGAAATTTGATGTTTACGACAGCAATTTGAGATACATAGCGTAATACAATCAACGCCTTGAATGAATGATTCGCTTTCAGCATGAAAACATAAAGAATTTGATGCCCCTATTCAAGGAGACCAGAGGGAGGAAGGAATGTGTCTTTAATGAGACACATCAGTTTGCTGTTCACGCAGACATCGGCTAATAGAGTTTTTCAATTTTTTTGTGGGCACTTGGGACAGAATCGAAATTAAGCGCCGTTCTCTTTGTCAATCAAATTGTTTGCGCAAATTTGTGAACAATAAACGAATTGAGGGTATTGAATGAATTTGAAGACAGATCGTGCGTTAGTCTCGAGCTGAATGAAAGCTAAGGAGGTTCATGTTGCAGCAGATTTGTCCAAAACATTTGAGGGACTCTTTATAGTAAAGTTTGTGAGATATTTTCTGTCATTCCTCTTCTTCTTCTTAGCACGCTACAGTCCGAAGTGGACCTCGGCCTCACCCACCATGCCTCTCCAGGTAGCACAATCTCTCGCCAACTGTCTCCAGTTTCGCACACCAAACTGGCCGAGGTACCCCTCGCGCCACCTTGTACGTGGACGTCCTCTGTTGCGTTGTTCCACAGGCACAGTGTCGAAGACTCTTCGGGACGGTGCTAAGTTGTCCATACGCTGCACATGGCCTAGCCATCTTAGGCGTTGGATCCGCAGACGCCTGGCTAGACTCATGCCGCTGTAGTTCGTGGTTGAACCTTCTCCTCCAAATGCCGTCAACGCAAACAGGACCAAAGGTCGCTCGCAGAACTTTTCTCTCGAAAAGACCAAGAGACTCTTCATTCGCTTGGGATATTGTCCATGCCTCTACGCCGTAAAGCAAGACTGGGATGATCAAGGTCTTATACAGAGGCAACTTGGTCTTCCGAGAGAGGGCTCTACTAATCAATTGCCTTTTGAACACAAAAAATCAGCGGTTTGCAAGGTTGGCGAGTTATTCTGCGTTTGATCTCGGTGCTGATGTTGTTTGCACTACAGTCAAAATCGGTTATAACGACTTTCAAGGGACTGACGGATTTGGTCGTTATAAGCGATAGTTGTCGCTGTAACCGATAACTGGAAGTTAACCGATAAAGAACGGAAACCCTCTTAGCTGTGCCAACTTCAGGGAGATCAGTCTCCTAAATAGCGCATCTAATATCTTTTCTGCCGTCTTGTGTAAGCCCCTGACGTCAACAGTCTGATTGGTGCGGGTTCAGGCCAGCGAAGTCCACCATCGACCAGATATTCAAATTGCGGCAGATCTGGGAAAGGGCATAGGATTGTCAACTCGATATCCACCATCTGCTTATCCATTTTAAAGCCGCGTGTGACAGTATTTAGGGAGAATAACTATACAGCGCATTGCCTAATATAAACATCCCTGCAAAACCCGTGCGTCTTTGCAGAATGACGATGGCGAATACCCGTTGTTTCGTCAAGATCGCTAAAGACTTCGCCGAGATCATTGATGCCAAAAAGGGTTCAGATAAACGGTCAGAAAAAATGCGGTCGTGCCAACACCTGCATCGATTTTAGCCGCAATAACCAATGTTTTATCTAGAAAATTGAAAAAAAATCGGCCTTTGTAGGCGATATGTCGTTGTAAACGTTTTTTTATTCAGTGGGATTATAATGGAGCTCAGCCGGGACCTAAGAATTTGGTCGTTATAACCGATACGTCGTTGTAAACGATTTTGACTGTATTTACACGGTATGACAGTCTCTACAAAATTCATCTGTCCACTATAAAAACCCCCAACTGTACGATCATCAATCAGGTGCACGGCCCAAGGTAATGGTAGGCACAAACAAATACCCACGAGCGTTACCACATAATCTCCAAGCCATTGCTCTCTCGGTCTTAGCCAAAGCCCAGACAAAATGTTTGACCACCGATAGTGGAGGGAGTGAGTAGGTTTTTTCCTTCATTCTCTTTTCTGTTGACTTTCGTCTCTCTCCTTCAGTACGAATGCGCGCTCTCACGACTTTTGAATCGACTTTAAAATAGACTCCGCCTTATTGACCAATGCATCGTTTGTTTAACTAACAATATGGCCGCCTTAAAATTGATTGTTTGCATAATCCGTTGTGTGCTATGAGAGGAGTTATGTTTTGTGTGCACAAATTACCAAGGGGTTCATGTGCAAATCATGTACGAACTACAAATGACCGTGTAGTACTCGTACTCGTACTTGTACTTGTTTCCCAGGACCAAGGAACTTCGTACATCCCCGCAGTTCATTGAGTTCCCCTTTCCATTTCCAATTCATTGACGACTGTGATTAGTAAAATGCATTCAGAGCGCGTTTAGCATATAAACGGCGCCGGGTTTCCCAGCGATTATGTTTCTGGAAGACTGCTTCGAAGACAGTGCAAACACGTGTGCAGCCTAAAACAATACGTTTTTACTCCAAATATTTTCTGGAAAACTCAAACAATGCCAATAGAAAATTTATTTTATTAGTTTATGCGTTCGAATGTGTTTTGAAAATACTGCGTGTCGTAAATGCAACCAAAATTTGAGTGCGCACAAAGGATGTTTTGAAAGGTGATCTGTCGGCAATGGCTACTACGAAAGGGTTAAGTTTTCGAACAGAACGACGGCCCGTGAGCGGCAGTTTTGTATTTTCTTTTTTTTATTGAGGAATGCAATAAAAGTGCTTTGTATCGGAACATTGTTCAGCTCGACTACTGCAATCATTGTCGAGGTAGATCAGGTAGAACGTACAAATAAACACTGATTGCTGATGAGGTAGTTGTGTGCATTTTTTTTTTCTGGAAACGGAGACGGGGTTTGTTTGAAGGCGAAGTTTTGGGTTTGATCGAACTTCTTAAGCGCGTCGTCTGGGTGATGCATTAAGAATGTGAATCATTGTCGGCGGTGTCTTGAAGGCAGCGCTTTAATCTCAGTGCGAGATGTGGCCAGCATGGTTTTTGGACACCGCCGGATGTTTTCTTTTTAAATCCATTGTGCACAAAAGGTGAGTGCCACGCAACGGCCTTGGGATAAGATGTTGTTCGTCGGTCAAAAAAGTGATAACAGTAAACCCCACAAGCGGACTAGTAGGGATGCAGTAAAGTGGGAGGGTTATGATCCTTTTATTCTGGACCATAACCTCGCGGTAAAGAAAGAAGAAGAAGTCAAAAAAGGATAGAGTGGGCTAGTTTTTAGACTGTTTTTCACTACGGACCTGTGCGATCTATGTGAGGTTCAGCCCCCACTCCTAACCTAGACTAACTCAAAGTTTCCGTTGGCAAATCCGAGCGACATTCAAGAAGTCCAAGGCGACGATGGGGGTACTCTGTCTGATTGAGCATTCACGACGCCGCCGGACGGTAGAGTCATGACTGAGAAGCGGACGCACGCATTAGAATCAAATTGCGATTGGAATGCTTCGAGCTTCAAACGACCGAACGATTCAAATTGAATCCACCTTTTGTAGGTTACCCAATTTTGAGTACTTCTTTTCATCATCATCATCATTTTCAGTGATCCGCATGTTCCAATAAAGGGATCGCGAGGGTAACGCACGCACGAGAGATCTCCAGGACACTCGATCCTCCGCCATCGACTCTAACTCATTAGCACTTTTTTTTCGGAGAATTTTTGAAACACTACTGGAGCACTCAGACTCAAAACTGGCCCATTGTACTGCCAGGTAGCAACCTACTCCAGTGCCGTTAATTTGATCCCAACGGCAAATGGTGACTGGCCCAGATTCGATTTCACTGGGATTCGAACCTGGGACCCCTCTAACTTGGGGCAGGCACTTAACCAACTGCGCCATCCAGTCATTTTGTGCATCAAGACAGGGGCATGTAACTATTACCTTCACAAATAGGGTGTCAACAGCACAGAAATCTGTAGGCGATGTGGATAGGCCAAAGAAACTATGGAACATATACTGACCGTCTGCCCAAGTCTTGCCCGAGAAAGATTTAAAATGTCAAACCAAACACCTGGATGGCACAGTAAGTTAAGTGACTGACCCAAGTTAGATGGATCCTGGTCCTCTGCGGATAGTTCATTCTTCGACAAGGACACTGGACACTGCTCATAGATGTGGTCTCATTCTTACGAGTATATCGCGAAAAGAGACTTTTTATCGAGTGTTCTTGAGAATTTATTTTAAAGAACTGTAAGCCTTGGAGACTTCGCTTAAAACAAAAACAAAGACTCAAGATGTCTCACATGACTCAACCGATTTTTCTTAAGAGTCTTTGACCGTGAGCCTGTGAGACAACGCAACAGTCGAGGGGGACCTCGGCCGGCTTGGTGTACGAAACTGGAGACAGGTGGCAAGAGATCGTGCTGGTTGGAGAGGCATTTTGGGTGAAGCCAAGGTCCACCTGGGAGAAGAAGTTGTGTGTTCTTTCCTTTCAGCAAAACGCTCGTTTCTTTGGCAAGATCAGGACTTGAAACTAAAGAAAAGTTCCCTTGGCCCAAGCCCTTGATTCAATCTTTCAAACTCTTTGTTGATTTGTGGGCAAATACTGCGTTTCATCAATTAGTTAAGACACTAGATTCTGATTCACGTAAAATGTGAGAAGAAAGCCGAGTAAAAATAAGGACCTTTGCAGTCATTCCGGATGAATCTGTTACTTCCATCGAATCGAAGGGACACTGGAAAATCTCCAAATCATTTCCAGAATTTTGAAAGTTAAAAATATCGAACTTTTGATGGAATCAAATTCGTAGTAATTTTTAAGGTTCCGTCTACAAAAATGGTTTTGGCATATGGCCGTCTACCAGACTGACTTCTTCCACTTATGTCAACGCCGTCTTAGAGTAGTCCAAAAGTCGTTTGTAGTTTCGTAGCAATTTAATCCAAGATTCGCTTGCACTTTTGCCCCCATTTTGGAATCATCCTTTAAACGATTCGGTTGAATCCCCGCGGATAAATGGTAATAGCCCGATGATTACCAACTTCTTTTAGCCTTAAATGGAAGATATAGACACCAACGACATGTGGTCTCAACTAGACGGTGCTACGTGCCATACAGCTCACGCCACACGGGAAATTCTGGGCGTGCGATTCGAGGGCATGGTCGTCTCACGTGGAGGTGATGTGAACTGCCCACCGAGAGCGTGCGATTTGATTCCGATAGACTTCTTGTTGTGGGGTTTTCTAAAGTCGCAGGTCTAAGCGAATAAATCACAAACCACGGCCAACATAATCCATGCCATCGGTCAAATTCAGTCTGATTTATGCGCCAGAGTCCTGGAAAATTTTACATTTGGGATGGGCGACATTCAGAGAAGCCACGGCGGATATTTGAACGATGTTATACTTCGTACATAATGGCATCAATAGGCCTTTCAAACGAATGAAAATGTTCAATGATTCCTCACACACATTTTGTTTTATTTAAATTTAAAGATGGAAAGCGCTTAATGAAAAAGGCAGCGGCCACGCAATGAGCGACGCAAAAAAATTAAAACACATGAAGTCATATGGAGATGGCCACGTAAGCACTGAGCGATTTGCGATTTTTTAAGCGACAGAGCGACGTCGCTCGGCAACCAAATCTGTTTTAATTTTTTAGTCGATCGCTGAGCGACGAAATAAGAACATAGAGAAACTGAACGTAGAAAGTTTGATCTCAGCCGCACTGTTCTATGGAAGGACAGCCACAAGGATTATAAAAATAAAAAAGTCCCTGATTAGCAGTGGAATGTAGTTGGACACATTTGTAATTGTTTCTTGAAATGATGAGCTTCGTAAAGCAGACAGTTGTTCCAGGTCCAACTGAAGGGAATCTGCGACAGCCGGAGGATTATTCATATGAACGCGACTTTCATTTAAAAGACTACGATGAACTGAAGTTGAAAATTACATTTTCGCACCTAATCGCTCAGCGATGACGCTCAGTAAATGGTCACCCATCGCTCAGACTCGTCGCTCTTATCGCTCGTCGCTCAATCGCTCAATCGCTCGTCGCTCATTGAGTGGCCGCAGTCTAACCCTTTACTACGTTTTGTCCTTGTCAGACCTAACTTTTCCGCTTCTGTTTCAGTGCCAACAAACGCCTCAATATTATTAACGTACGAGTATGTACGGATTTTCGAAAGAGAGGAATGGAGAACGTTTTTTAAAAAACTAAACTAAATAGCCACATATGGCCAATAGAAAGGATAGCTTCTAAGTGTCCTTTAGCAACTTGATGCCCATCCACGCATCCACATGATTTTTGATTCGTTTAAAAGTTGATTTCTCTCGATATTTTTGACTTTCGATGTTTTGAAAATGACTCAGAAGTCTTCCGGTTTCAAGCGTCTGGATGGCGCAGTTGGTTAAGTGCCCGTCCCAAGTTAAAGGCGTCCCAGATTCGAATGCCATTGAAAAGCAAAGCTAATACGCTTTTATCCGGTTTTTCAAATCTGGCCCAGTCCCCATTTGCCGTTGGGATTAACGGCACTGGAACACTGGAGCGGTCGATCAGTGGTAGTACTCTGACGGTGGGTATCATAATGGACCAACATGGTCAAAGTGTGCTGATGAATTCACTAGCAGCCCCCTAACCTTCCGGTTTCCCTTCAATTCCTAGGAAAGACAGATTCATTTGCTGACTGGGATTCAATCAAAACATTGCTCTGTCACCTGCACTCGATTGATCTCCTTACCATCACTTTTTTTTGGAGTATTTTTTTTTTGAAACACTACTGGAGCACTCAGACTCAAAACTGGTCCATTGTACTGCCAGGTAGCAACCTACTCCAGTGCCGTTAATTTGATCCCAACGGCAAATGGTGACTGGCCCAGATTCGATTTCACTGGGATTCAAACCTGGGACCCCTCTAACTTGGGGCAGACAATTAACCAACTGCGCCATCTAGTCGTTTACCATCACTTAGTCTCACAAAGTTGCTTCTCTTTCTCTACAAAAGAAAGGCAAATCCAAGTTGCACGCCTCAAAACCCACCGTCGAAAGCGTCTCTCTGTATTCTGTCAAAGAAGCGAAACAATTTAAATTAAATTTGAATTTAAAATTCCCTTCATCTCGACGGACATTTTACAGAGAAATACAGCCTTTGTGTGCTGAGCAAATCGGAGCAAACTGTTTGTACATGAATAATTTGATCACGGATTTCCATGTAACCCCCTCAGGAGAAACGAACAGAAAAGATCTCTGAACGATGCGCGCTTGTTGACTCTTCAAATGAACATGACGTTTGACTAAAAGTATCTATGAGCAAATAAGACGTGGTGCGTATTGGGATAGAAATGAATTCTGTGACTGTTTGTGTTTAGATTCTTGCAATGGACTGCGGTAGTCGAGGAACGGGCAATAGGAGTCCATTTGGTTGTTGTTTAAACGAGGTGCACGATGATTGGGAATTGGGAGGGTTTATGTTTGGGGTATTGGAGTGATAGGGAAGGAGTTGCAAATGTGGCGTATCGGCTAATCATGGGACCAGTTGGTGGTAGATGTCAGTGGCTTTGAGAGATGTGCAAACAAATGAAGAGCACTAATTTGTCGAGCTGTGAAAACGAGAATGCCAAAAAGCGAACGCCACGTACAAGGTGGCGCACACAAGTCGAGGGGGACCTCGGTCGGGTTGGTGTGCGAAACTGGAGACAGCTGGCTGCAGAGGCATTTTGGGTGGTGAGGCTCAGGTCCACCTCGGACTTTAGCGCCCTAAGAAGAAGAAGAAGAAGAAGAAGAAGAAGAAAAAGCGAACCGAGTTCCAAAGCGAGACACCATTTTCGGCTGTCATTGAATCCAAACAATCTTCGAAAAGTACATCTAACTTTAGTCAACTTCCTGCCACTTGACATTGATCAATGAGAGGCTAAAACCAGGATAAAATTGAGACGTCCTTTGTAATCAACTGCAACGCCTTTGCAACCCCCCCTCCCCCCTTCCACCCCTCGGCACCACGGATTCCTGAACAGAAATCCCACTAGAAACTCAGGACTTCTGAGATAACTGAGGACTCCTCTTAGCAAATTCCTGAACAAAAATCCCACAAGAATTTGCTAAGAGGAGTCCTCAGGTGTCTCAGAAGTCCTGAGTTTCTTGTGGGATTTCTGTTCAGGAATCCGTGGTGCCTGGGGGTTGCAAAGGCGTTGCAGTTGATTACAAAGGACGTTTCAATTTTATGGGGGATTTTTGTTCAGGAATCCGTGGTGCCAACGTGGAAGCAAACGTTTGAACGAGTCTATGAATAAACAATGATTTTCGAACGAAGAATTCAATTCCGAACAAAGAAAAGAAGGAGACATCCTTCCCAACAGCTTCATCCCCTTCATACTGGGCACCACATGTTCCTGAAAAGCCAACCCACCAGAATTTTCTAAGAGGATCAAGATCAGGTCTCAGTTATCTCAGAAATCCTAAGTTTGCCTCCACTTTAGAACGAGTCTATGAATAAACGATGATTTTCAAACGAAGAAACAAACTCAACTCCCAACTGAAGGCGACCGATTTTGTAGACAGCTTCTGTCAAGGTCCTGGCTGCCTTTTCCAACGATTCTACGAATGAACAATGATTTTCCCGTGTGCTGGTGCTTAGCGAAGACCCAAATTCAACTCCCAACTGAAGCCGACCAATTTCGTAGACAGTTTCTGTCAATTTCCAGCTTCAATTGAGAATTCTCCCCAAGCCTTCAATGCCATCAAGTAAATATCCATCCCGTGCCGATTAGGTGTCAAAAATTCATGTTACATCACATGACAGGGTGACAGGGTGAATCAGAGTTTAAATTTAACCAAAAAAAAAACCAAATTTCCATCCAAAACTTTGATCCACATTGGACCACCATCATTCGCTCGAGGGATTGATAGTTTGTACGATAATTACACAATTGTCAAGCTCACACTAAACCCGATGTTAATTGATACTCTTTTAGAGAACAGGCTTTAAGCGTCAAAAAGCCTTTGTATGCGTCATCTGTCACCTGTCAGCAGACACCGCGCAGCCGAATAGAATCTGCTCGTATCCCAAATCTTGCAAATCGTGTCCAAAGATCAATTTGGAGCTTTCTAATAACCAAATCATTCACCAGTCCACACTGAATCAAACCGAATCGGCCATAAGTCGCAGAGATGTACGCGGCTGCCTAGAGAAGCAGAAGCACCAGCAACTACCTGATACCGTGATCAGCTATCCGGGTGTTGATCGGTGCGATCGGTGTGATCGGTGTATCCGAGCGCTACCTGTGTGTCTGAGCGAAGAAGGAGGGATAAGACCTGTTCAATGGCAAGGTAGTAACTTGAAAAGAGAAACGAAACGATGTATTGATTGGTTGGGAGCTCAAACACCGTACATTGGGCCGGAGGTGGGATCAAAGCGAAGACGTGTGCAGCTCTCCGGTAGGAAAACAAGTATCTCACCTTTTTTTTTCTTACCTCTGTGCTGTTGTTGTTGTTGTGGATTTTTTGTTTCTCCTTTTATCGAATGAACGAACGAGCGTTTTTTGATATTTTCCACAACATGATCTGCAAAGTTGATAGCCGGGTGTGCACCACTTGTTGAGTATCGGAGAGTGTGAGATATTTGTTTAATTTCATCTAAGCCACAGAAACAATTTACGCTTTGTGCCAAAAAGTGAAACACACACATTGTCCGGTGTTAATTCGTCCTTTCCTAAATTTAAATCAATTCAACTGTGCGTGTCCCCATCGTATTTGTCTTCTCATAATTCCTACTCAACTGAGAAATTAGCGTGTGCGCCCATCATCGGTACACACGGCGGAATTTTCTTGCGAATTTATTAAAGTGCGACAAGTGAAGCTACTAAAAAACATGTAATTTGTGAAAATTGGATATACGAGCAGTGATAACGCCTTCTATTTATTAATCGTTTGACAGACGTATACTAATTAATTACGGTTTGTTTAAGGAATTTAATACACCGGAGGTACCTACTACTCGTAGAATGCAATAAGTATCCGTCAAAATAATCACATATATGTAATAACTGGATTTTATGAGAGAGCGGAAGATGATTTTATGAATGGTTACCACTTGCTGATGGTTTGTTGTGAGAATTTTTACTGAAAAGCAAAAAAAAAAAACAAACTCTTTGCTTTCGAGTTCGCGTACTTCGGTAGTTCTCTGACTAATTAAACACTCGTCTGGGATCAGATAGAAAATTATCATTAAATTGTGAATTTAACTCAAAATATACAGACCCGTCGTGCGAACGTATTGACATTCGACATTAGCGAACGGCAAAGCATCGAAATCTGATTCTGTGAAATTAGGAGGACGAGGAAAAAAATGCGTAAGTATCTTTTTGCCAGATGAATTGTAGTGATGACTTGTTTCATTTTTATTGACTTTTTAAAGTTTTTCTGAAAACTTTCACGCTATAGAACCCTCATGTTTGAAGCAGAGAGCCTTGTTGTGGCAGCGGGGTTCTAGCGGAAGACTGATCCTCCGCTCGGACAGAAACCCCCCATAAATTTCAGAATTATCCCCAAAATGTACACCTTGTCAAACCAGTGGAATTCAGCCTCTTTCACGTACCTTGTAATTTGAACCAATTGTTTGTCGAAACACGTGTGACTGCTATCTTCAGTCAGCCACTGTAACCTAACTTAACCTTGTCCAAACATACATGGCTATAAATCAGTTGAAATTCTCTCCTCTCTATACCGTTAAGGCGGAGAAGATCAAAGTCAAACCACATGGTGCAATATTTGCTATCCGATGTATAATCTTGATCTGGTTGGCCCGCTTCTCAGGTTTTCTGCTTAATTTGCGCAACAGTTCGTGATACCCTAGGTTAGGTTAGGCCAGCAGGCTGCTAGTGAATTCCTCAGCACACTTAGACCATGTTGGTCCATTGTGGTACCCACAGTCAGTTCACCACCACTGATCGACCGCTCCAGTGATAGTGCCGTTAATTTGATCCCAACGGCAGATGGTGCCTGGACCAGATTTGAAAAACCGGATGAAAGCTGTTTAAACTTGCTTTTACTGGGATTCGAACCTGGGACCCCTCTAACTTAGGGCAGGCACTTAACCAACTGCGCCATTCAGTCGTTCTTTGAGATAAGAATAGATTCAAGTGGCCGACTGCAGTTAGCCAGTCTCTCTTAGGCCAACAGAGCCCTCTTGTGGTTGCAGATAGTAATAGATGTCGTTGAAAGTAGCGCCAGTGGCAGTACATGCAATGCTTTTGTGTGCCTTCTCTGGCAGCCACTAGAGTTGTGCGCACTGCTTTTCTTCTTTTTACTTTGTTTTCACTGGGTTTTGAACCTGGGACCCCTCTAGCTTAGGGCAGGCACTTAACAAACTACGTCACCATCCAGTCATCTCGTGATAGTCTAGGTTCCACCTTAGCATTGACTCTCTCTTAGCCTCCATCTCAAGACAGCCTTGGCTTCCCCAGCTTGTATGACCTCTTGCCAGCTTCTTCCTGTATGTTGTGCTAAACTGATCAATGTCTTCAACTTCCTCTACTGCATTGTCCACTTCAAATCTTGTTCTTTCAGGGTCATGCATACGTTGAGGGCGATTTATTTCGTCCCCCCACAAAACTGAACGAACTTAACGAAACTCGGCTTAAGCTTATATCAAAACTTAACGAAAATTAGGCAGAAGCATCGTCGAATTCCGAAGTGTCCAGAATTTCTTCGTGCTGTTGTGAGAATTACTAGCCGGGATAGAATAAGAAACACGACAGTGCGCGAGAAACTCAACGTTGGGCAGCTGCTTCTTCGTACGGAAAGGGCTGTACTTCGATGTTTTGGTTACATGGCACGAATGTCCCCGTCATCATGACTTCCGAGGCGTGCCTTGAATGCGATTCCATGAGGTAGGCGACCGATTGGCAGACCCAGGACGAGACCAAGTCCAAAAACTCGCCTGGTTGCGCTTGGGCATAGCTCCTGATGAGTTAGAGTCGATGGCGGAGGATCGAGTGGCCTGGAGATCTCTCGTGCATGTTTTACCCCCGCGACCCTTTTAGTGGAACGTGCGGGTCACTGAAAATGAGATGAGATCAGATGAGAATTGCTTAAGGGCAATTATGCTGTCAACGGACATTTGCAAACGTTGAGAGCGATTTATTTCGCTCCTCAACAAAACTGAACGAATTTAACGAAACTCAGCGAAGCGATTGTAATGATCACAGTGCATTGTTTTTGCGGGCACAATAGGGCATAATAGATCTTAAAGGTCGTGGTGCAATATACCCTCAACCATAATAATTGTTTTTGCGTATTCGCTCGGTTGTTTCAGTTCTCTTAAGTTTCCGTACGGGAATTATAGTTAGCCCTTAATTAAATTAGACCGACTAGACTGTCTCCTATCAATCCTCGCAGTTGTTGTTTTACCGATGGGGAATCCATTTAATGTCACCAATCCTACTTCAGATTTTAACTCGCTGAAGTAGCTTGTCTAACTAAAAGGCTATCTTCATAATCCTGGTCATCGTTTAATAAAAAAAAAATGAGCTGAAATTCTTTTTCTCCGTCGGACAGATTAGCTTGTAGAAATTGCTAAAACCCGTGGTCAACAAAATGGTCGATAATCTTCTGAGCGAAAGAATACATTGATCTCCACTTTTCCCGTTGAATATCCAATTTTTGCTTAGTTGACAAATTACTCTGTCAAAGTGGCAAATTAATTGTAATCCTGTCTGCCAATTCGTAAACAAAAAGAGGATATTTTTAAACTCTTCTCTTTAACAGGCCTACGACCCATGGAGGGTCCGAGCCTGAGATATCGTTGCCTTCCATCGTTGACGGTCCTGGGCATGCTGCTTCCTGTCATCAAGACCAAGCTGTCTTACGTCCGCGATGACTTTGTCTTTGAGCCTCCTGGTTCGAGAAGGACAGGAAGACCAAACCTCCGGTACAAAGACCAAGTCATCGCGGACGTAAGACAGCTTAGTCCTTGTACCGGAGGTTGTGTCTTCCTCTCCTTCTCGAAACAGGAGGCTCGGATTCGAAGACCCTCTCAGCTGGAGCGTTGTTGTCCATGCGCTCGATGTGGCCGAGACAGTGCAGTCGACAGATTGTTGTCTTCCGGACTACGTCCATATCCTGGTACGGCTCGTAGAGTTCGCGGTTGTGTCTTCTCCTCCATTCGCCTTCCTCGCAGACGGGACCAGATATCCGACGTAGAATTTTTCTTTCGAAGGCACCAAGAATTAGCTTTGCAGTTTTGCTTAGTGTTCAACTTTCGGCTCTATATAGCAGGTGAATTTTCCCGATGAATGTCCAATTTTTACTTAGTTGACGATCGAAATATGTACGTCATGTTCATCCGGCAAGTTATTTGTTAACCTGTCTCTCAATTCGCGACTTTGTACACAAAACGAGAATCATTTTAAACTGTTTTAAGTCAAAATCACTTATAACGACAAATTTCTTAGATCCCGCCTGTGTTTTGACTGTATTTCCAGGTGCTGAGCTAACCAAGAAGCCCTTCGGAAACTGTTGAACGCCTTTTCAAATGTCACGCAAAAGTTGATGGTCATTTTAAATGATGGAGTTCCAATCCTTTAAAACCGACCTCTTCTAGACTGTAGACTGGTCTGATGTTTGAATCTCAAAGTTATACCCTTGTCCATATTAACCATATAATTGTCATTGCATCTGTTTATTTGTCTTTTGTACAGCGGTTGCCTGGACGAAAAGTTCGATCTTTACTTGGTTGGGGCTGACTTTTTTGCTTTCGGTTTTTTCTTGTCTTCGGCTATATGCGGTTAGTCGCTCTTGATGATTTTCTACACAAAACCGTCCTCTCCTTTGTTGAGATTGAGGATGACTTGACATTTGTATACTGCAGCTGTCTAGTTCACAAATGTCAAATATGATTGACGTACGACGCCATTTGCAAAAACTAAAACATCTTCCGATAGGATGATTAATTTTACGTCACCTTGTAGAATAGCCTTACAAAATGAGGTGTCAACATTTGGACCGTATAATTTCCGATTTGAAGACTTTTTTAACGACGGGTGTAATTTTGACATATTTTTGACGTAAGCTTCTATGAGTTTTCTAATTTCTAAGTTCAAAAACAGCCGTATACTGGCAAAGTCCTTGAAAATTCTTAAGCATCGTTTCTAAGACTGAACAGATTGTTGCTGAAAGAGTATGTCTTGTTCTAAATGAAACCGTTCTAATCAATAAAGACGACTGGATGGCGCAATTGGTTAAGTGCCTGTCCTAAGTTAGAGGGGTTCCAGGTTCGAATCCCAGTGAAAGCAAAGTTAATACGCTTTTATCCGTTTTTTTCACGTTGTTGGGATCAAATTAACGCCACTATCACTGGAGCGATCGATCAATGGTAGTAGTCTGACTGTGGGTATCACAATGATCCAACATGGTCTAGGTTAGGCTAAGTAGATGGGTGCTATGAGTCCATTGTGCCCAAGAAAAAAATGGACTCATAGTGGTCTAAGTGACAACATGTGTCTAAGTGTGCTGGTGAATTCACTAGCAGCCCCCTAGCCTTACCTAATTCATCTAGTGCCTCGTTGTTTCTTAACCAAGTAAGCTCTTGTATGCTTTGCCATTTCTACGCAATCATGACCCTGAAAGAAGAAGATTTGAAGGGGACAATTCAGTAGAGGAATTTGAAGTCAAAGGTGGGCACTAGAGGTCTGCAATGTATGTCTTGAAAGCACTGCGCACGGAGGCAGAGTTATAATAATAATAAAAATAATGGCGGCGCTACAGTCCGAGGTGGACCTGGGCCTAGCTTCTCAGCAATGGAGGCAAAGTTACGCCTAATTAAATCCTTCTCCCAAATTCCTATTCACATCTTCAAAGCGAACCCATCCTTGATCTTGACGTCCAAATTTACGAGTTCTTTGTTTTTCGATCTGTTGAAGCTTGTCAAACACCGTGACCGATCGGTTTTTGTTTTTTGGAGCCGCTCTAGACAAATACCTGCGTCTGCACGTATGTCCAAATCGACGACGTCTATATCGTAAAACTATTTAAGCTGGTCATATTTATTTACCAGACCATTTACATACGTACACACACGGTGTGCTCTGCGTTTGATATTTTAAGTTCATTTATTCACCTTGTATTCGAATTAAAAGAAGACGAACAACAGAAAAAAAATTAACACACATCCCTACAAGCGTACATAAGTCGTGTTCTATTGATTAAATTGTGTGCTTTTTCCTTAAACAAACAACAATTACAGGTTGCTTCATACACAAACACAAACATTTGGCTCTCGTTTCCATGACCGTTGCCCGCGTAGCAACATTCAAGTCCAGCCTCACACAGAGATTAATCAAATTCCACTCGACGGAAGATCTCTGTCTGTTTGCACATAAATCTATTCAGATGCGCGTCGCCCAGAGAGGGAGACTACACAAACTCCACCACTCCACCACTCCACCATGTTGGTTTCATTTCGTGACTTCAATATTTGTTGTTCAAGTACACACACGCACACACGCTCACCGCCGTGTTTATAACCTGTAATTTATTTTCACTAAAGTTCTTAGTTCGTTCGCTTAAAAAAAAAAAACGGAGAAAAATAGAAATATCACTCAAATACAGCAACAACAACAAACCTCACGAGCATAGTCTCGAATGTATCATAAAAAGAAGAAGAAGAAGAGGAAAAAAAGAATCAATTTTGATTTTTTGATTTCCTTGATTGATTTCGGAACGTTATTGGCTCGGTCATGTGCTTTTATTTATTTTCCCAATTTCTTGGCTGTATCTCAATAAAATTAAAGTATCAAGCAGAGGTATCCGTCGCAGAGGAATGAGTAAGAAACTCGTTTCCGACGAGAGGGGGCTAGTGCCTAACCTAATTACGCACAAGAATACAACCCATTCTCGCTTTAAGTCAACAAAACCGAACCGAACCGAACCTCTATCAGCAATCTATCGGGAGGGAAGAGATTCACAGCTCCCTAGGGAATCAATCTGGCTGATTTCGGTGGATCTGGCTGGATGGTGGGATCAAAAACAAAACAAGGAGAAGAAAAAAATACATAAAATTGAATAAGATGTCGGCTTATTTGACGTATTAGTATGCCTACAGAATGTTAGCCGTCACTTCTTCAAAGAGCGCCGCGAAAAGCGGGCGTTGTGATCATAATTTTATTGATTTATTGCGGATTGTAAAGTCCGTAAAACTGAATATCCACCACCACATCGGATCTGTTGAACCCGGCTGCATTATGTAGACGAAGGATAAGTGTTTATATTGCCCTAGTCCAATAAATTCCAAATCATTTTCTCTCTCTCTCCTCGGAAACATCCACATCACCACCAACAACAAGCCCAACGTCAGCAGCGACACTAACAAAAAAAAAAGCAAATTTGATGGGTCAGATGTCTATGGCTTTCCTCTTGTGAAAGTAGCTTGAAATCCATATAATCTTGAGATCTTCTCATCGACTGGGCTGGTGACTGATAATTTTCCGAGCTTCTCTTGACATCTGACAACTACTGCATGTCCGATTCGTGTGGGTTTTCCGACAGTTGTCAAATGTGTCACCTCAGAGAGCTCCCGGTCGTAAAAGTCAAATCCATCCAAGAGGAGTTAATGCGTTTACACACTTTTAATACCGCTATATCTCACCAATTAGACTGACCATAATCTTGGCCGTGGTGGAATTTGAATTTTTAAAGAATAAATTTGATGACTTCAAAATTTGATGGCTGACAAGATGAAAATGATGTTTCTTGACATTGCATGAGGTTATTCGTATTTTTTTTTTACAGCGGCTCTTTGAACGAAAACGTGGTTTGAGGCTTCGTTAGGTCGGGGTTTTTTGCGTTCGTTTTTGCTTGCCTTTGACTTTAGAGAATAGGTTAGCAAACAGATCGTCATTTATGTGCTGCACCTTAAACGCGGGCTTCTTCTGTTGCATTGTCCGACAGGAACAGGAACTGAGATGTGCTTTCTCAATTTTTCCTAGTCTCCCATAAAATTTTAGTACTCGGTGATTGGCATCTGACGCAAAATCACTAAGCAAGGAACAGATGCTTACGTCAAAAATGTGTCAAAATTATCGATGCTAAGGTAATTTTGACAGATTTCGTGATTTGAAGACAGACAGAAGACAGAGACAGAAGCTTCCGTCAAAAATATGTGAAGATTACCTCAGTTTACGTCACATTTGACGTAAGCTTAGGTCTGTGTCTTCTGTTGAGAGCAAGCAACAGAAGGTTACGTCAAAAATATGTCAAAATTACTGATGCTGGACTTCCGTCAAAAATATGTCAAAATTACCGAGGCTGAGAGAAACAGAAGCTTACGTCAAAAATATGCCAAAATAACCGATGCTGAGGAGAGACAGAAGGAAAGTGACTAAGCAAACGACAGAAGCTTACGTCAAAAATATGTTAAAATTAAGGATGCTGAGGAAGCTTACGTCAAAAATATGTCAAAATTACTGATGCTGGACTTCCGTCAAAAATATGTCAAAATTACCGAGGCTGAGAGAAACAGAAGCTTACGTCAAAAATATGCCAAAATAACCGATGCTGAGGAGAGACAGAAGGAAAGTGACTAAGCAAACGACAGAAGCTTACGTCAAAAATATGTTAAAATTAAGGATGCTGAGGAAGCTTACGTCAAAAATATGTCAAAATTACTGATGCTGGACTTCCGTCAAAAATATGTCAAAATTACCGAGGCTGAGAGAAACAGAAGCTTACGTCAAAAATATGCCAAAATTACCGATGCTGAGCTTACGTCAAAAATGTGTCAAAATTACCGTCACTAAGCTAGCGAAAGAAGCTTCCGTCAAAAATATATCAAAATGACCGATGCTGAGGTAAGCATCTTGTGCTTTCCCAATTTTCCCAAGTCTCCTATAAAATTCTAGTACTCGGTGATCAGCATAGAAAGTCACCTGCTCAAACCCCGAGATGAGCTCAACCAACTCCATCTTCAGACAGTCCCTTCAATGAATGGGGATTTTTTGTTTGAAGATCAGACCTCTATCGTTCTCCTCACGGATTTCGACAGACTAGGCTTCTTCTTGGCTATACCAACCATTCGCCCAGCATGCTCTTGTAACCACATGTCATTCACAGCAAGGCCACCATTTCCACAAATAGAAAATTTTTTGTTAGTGTCGCTGCTGACGTTGGTCTTGTTGTTGGTGGGGCTGGTGGTGGTCGTTGGTGATGTTTTGGAGGAGAGAGAGCGAAAAAGACCACCATCTCCACAAATAGGCAACCGACGTCTAATCGCAACTATACGGAACTCCTCGCCAACAACAAATCATCTTTCATGAGTCCTCGAATCCTTTCAGCAGGCGCCTACAATTGCCAACGTCCAGAGCTATTCGATGACTGTACCAACAGAGCCAATTTCAAGGCTTCTGTACTCTCGAGTGGAGAAGACTCCGCTTTTCGTCTATGAGCCAACTTTTTTCGCCCCAGTCCCTCGGCAGCTATTGTTCTCTCGGTTGAACCTGTGCTCCTGGACGCATTCCACAAGACCAAAAATAGAGAAACTTGTGTCGCAAAAAAAAAACAAAGGACACGCTGGTCTGCTGCTAAGATTCCTTTCAACTTTCCTACGATCGTGCACCTTCTCCACGCCTCTCAATCTAGTCGCATTTTGTTTAACAACAAACCCTCACGTTTACTCATCAAATTGTAGACTCTTTTCCACATTCTTCCGAGAACTAGATAATTTCTCTCAAAAATTCCCATACGATCCAATTTTTGCGCAAAAAAGATGCATACCTCAGCATCGGTAATTTTGACATATTTTTGACATAAGCTTCTGTCTCTCTCTCCTGTCTGTCTTCACATCACGAAATCTGTCAAAATTATCGATACTGAGGTATTTTTGACGTAAGCTTCTGTTGCTTGCTGAGTGATTTTCCTTGTCGCTCACCGATTTTATGGGATACTAGGGAAAATTGAGAAAGAACAACATCTCCGTTCCTGTCAGACAATGCATCAGGAGAAGCCCGCGTTTAAAGTGCAGCGCACAAGTCGAGAAGGACCTCAACCAACTTAGCGGGTGTAACTGGCCGCAGCTAGCAAGAGGTTGTTGCTTGACCCAAAGAATCCATTTCTGGCGGATCTGGATGAAAACACAGAGTCTTTGTTAGTACATCTCATCTCATTTCATCTTCAGTGATCCGCATGTTCCACTAAAGGGGTCGCGAGGGCAACGCACGCACGAGAGATCTCCAGGCCACTCGATCCTCCGACATCGACTATAACTCATCAGGAGCTATGCCCAAGTGCAACTAGGCGAGTTTTTGGACTTGATCCAACCATCTCGTCTTGGGTCTGCCAAGCGGTCGCTTACCTGATCGAATCGCGTGCCTTGCTTGTTATTTCAGTGAAATTTGATGGCAACGTGCGTTGCGTCTTGGCTATGACGATTTCCGAAAATGGTTGATAAATTCGAATCGAATAGGAAATTTCTAGTTTAGTCTTGCGCAAGGTGGAGATCCTGTTGTTGGCGCATCTCGCAAGTGATTTAATGCACAAGTCACATTCGCGGAGTTAGAACAAGCGTCTCAATTCAGCCTCATCTGGTGTGAAATGCGAAAACAATCACCACAGAATCAAAGAACTGAGGACTGGGCTCCACTGACGTCACCGGAGTGCGCCATTCAATAAGGACGTGCGTCGCGACACCTGGATGACAGTCAACTGAAGCAGATCATGTTTTAAAGAAACAGTCATTCACTTTAAGAAATCCCCTTCATTTTCAAACTTAAATCGAATGTTTTCTAAACAATTTCTCCTCTTTTTTCTCTTACAGAAGATATGGCAACCTCTCACATACTCTCCGCTGTTGATCCCGTGGTCCTTGGCAACTCGACACCCACCTCATCCAGCAGCAACAACAACAATAACAACAATCACAGTGGACCCACACGAAGTCCAGGAGTCGATAGGAACCTCCATGTGACCCTAGACGATCGTGATCTATGGCTGAGATTTCAAAACCTCACCAACGAAATGATCGTCACCAAGAACGGAAGGTAAGGCACTTCGACCAGCATCTGATCTAGCAGAAGCCTAAACAACCCGTCTGTGTTTTTGCATCAAACATTTTGTTTAGCATTGATTTTTGTGAGCCGCCACAAGGTGATAAAGTGATAAATAGAATATTTTAATGGGAAACGGACTCACACCATTTAATTATGTAGTACTGTTCGTTATACAATGGCCACTAAAGTGGTTAGTGTTCGTTTGTTAACTCGGGGTAACAGGGCGGATACTAGGCGCTAATTGATTGAGTAGAGAACGCTCTGAATGCAAATATACGAGTACATTCTGCCAACCATAACGCCGTTGCATCAGAATACATGGATACTTGCAATGGGATTGCAGATTTTTTTTTTCAGTTTTTTTCCTTCGTGTTTGTTTCGAGGTTGTAAATCTAGTTGAGGATAGGAGACTGCTCTGTGAGAAGGTGGAGATAGAAAAAAGAAACTCCTCAGCAAAATCCAGATGACACTGCTTAGAGAATCGTTGACAGACGTCGGCAATGATGTTTCAATTTTCTACGTTGTCACTTTATTCGTCTTGACTAATCGAGTAAACTGAATGCGTCATGTTCGTTTGTTCTTAAACTTGATCGCTTCTAGACACATCACATGAGATTAGCTAATTGAATACTGTACAGATCAGGTTATAAATTTAGAAACCAACTGAAACTGCTTGGATCGCCTACGTGTTGATGGATGTAACCAAGAAACTGCTGGAAAAGAGTGAATTATGTCTTTCAGTGGCTATGCTTCAATTTCCATTTGTATTCCGTTGGTTTTTGACACTTGCTTTGACAGATACTTATACTTTGACAGTGGGCGTCGTGGCGTATTGGGGAGGTGCGTCGATTCCTATTGTCAGTTCGATTCCCGAAAAAAAAAAACACCAAACATTTTTTCAGGGCTCCACCTCTTTCGAGTCACTGACAATGCTCAAAGAGTATAACTGTCTAAAAAAGCTTCTCAATCTCGCCGTTCGGAGTCGGCATTAAACTGTAGGTCCCCTCCACTCGTGAGAGAACAATAGCACGCACAACACGAGTGGTTGCTCAGAAGCTAGGACCTAGGCCTAGCCTACCTCGGACTGTAGCGCCGCCATTATTATTATTATTTGACAGATACTCAGCTTTCATCGCCTTTAAGATTTAGCACCACTGACTGACAAGCAGTCCTCTTGGCACCACTGACTGACAAGCAGTCCTTTTGACACTTCTGACAGATCACAAAATGATGTCCTGACAGCTTCCATTGACGTATGAATGACAGGAGTTGCTTCTCAATCAGTCTGTTCACACCGGGTGATCTGACAAGCAAGATCTTCACACACGCAGAAAACAATGGAAGTTCAGAAAAGTAGGCGGAGCTACCTCAGAGGTGGGGCTTAACAAAATGACGGACATGCTCTTAACCTAGCTCTTCAGGAAAGACGTCCATTTTTAACGCTTAAGAATTTGAAAAGACTTTGCCTGCATATGGCCGTTTTTGAACTTGGAACTTAGAAAACTCATAGAAGCTTACGTCAAAAATATGTCAAAATTACACCCGTCGTTAAAAAAGTCTCCAAATCGGGAATTATACGGTCCAAATGTTGACACGTCATTTTGTTAGGCTATTCTACAAGGTGGCGCAAAATTAATCATCCTATCGGAAGATGTTATCATTTTTGTAAATGGCGTCGTACGTCAATCATATTTGACATTTGTGAACTAGACAGCAGCAGTATACGAATGCCAAGCCATCCTCCTCAATCCCAACCACGGAGAGGACGATTTTGTGTCGAAAATCATCATAAGCGACGAGGCGCATTTCCACTTGAGCGGTTACGTCAATAAACAAAATCATCGTTTCTGGGGCACTGACAATCCGAATGTGATGCACGAAGAGACTTTACATCAACTCAAAGCCATTGTGTGGTGCAGTGTCCAGTCCTAGATCTGAAGATAAATCTCTCCCTGATCTCTCAAATTCAATCTAACCTCACTTTAGAAATGCATCATCAAATCTCTAGTCTATGTCTTCATGTAAAATGTCTTCTTCTAGACGAATGTTCCCCGTGGTAAAGGTGACCACAACTGGCCTCGATCCAGCGGCAATGTACACGATCCTCCTTGAGTTCGTACAAGTGGACAGTCATCGTTGGAAGTACGTGAACGGCGAATGGGTATGTATGAAAGTTCACCAAATATCACCATAATTAGAACGTTGATTTCAAGGTCCCCGGCGGCAAGGCTGAAGTCCCACCTTCAAATCCAATTTACGTCCATCCCGAGTCACCGAATTTCGGTGCTCACTGGATGAAGGAACCAATCTCCTTTGCAAAAGTCAAGTTGACCAACAAGACCAATGGCAATGGACAGGTAACAGACTCTTTCTCTCTTCTCCCAATCAGATCTCCATAACTGACTTTTTGTAACCACAGATTATGCTTAACTCACTGCATAAGTACGAACCACGAGTGCACCTCGTGCGAGTTGGATCCGAGCAGAGGCATGTTGTCACCTATCCCTTCCCGGAGACGCAGTTCATTGCGGTCACTGCCTACCAGAACGAGGAGGTGACATCCCTCAAAATCAAATACAATCCCTTTGCTAAAGCCTTCTTAGATGCTAAGGTAAGCGTTCCTTCAAAGACCACCGGAAAGGCATGCCAACCATTCATTTGTTTTGTTTCAGGAGAGACCAGATTCCATTTATAGTCACGATGCTCACTATGGATGGTTCATCCCTCCACCAACACACTATCCACCGGCACACGCCCAAGTGCCGGCGGCCAACAATTGTGATCGTTACGCACGCCATCCATCGAGAGCCGCAAGGCCCACGCCATACGCCCGGCCTCGCATCGTCTCTGGCTCGTCCAGCAACGCTGGCACACCACCCCCAACCACTCCAACCACTTCGCACTCGCAGTCTGGCTTCTTACCGGTTGAACCGACCACAACCACCGTCTTCTCGTATCCGACAAGCTGGCAGAGCAACGGCACCTACTGGAGCACACCACCCAACCCCAGCTCACCAATAAGTAAGCAACATTTGAATTTTGAAGAAGTTTTCAACAACTTTGTCTCTTCAGCGTCCAATACGTCGCCAACTCCGTCGAATGGGTCGCCCAACTACACCAGCCCATCGCCCGGCTACACAATACACCATCTGACTTCGCACGCTCAATACAGTGCCCCCAGCAACCAGCCCGATCTGTATCAAAACGGAGCCGGATCGTCTCCGCAATCGTACGCCAGCGGTGCCCATCAAATCTATCACCCCACACCGGCATCGCCGTCGCATCAGCTCTACACAAACGTCCTCAATCCACCCGCTAGCCTCACCTACCCCAGCGGGACGTACTACAACGGAGCCGAGTACGGACTCTATCAGAACGCGTACACCTATCAGCCGGAGTACATTCCTCTAGTCTCAGAAATGAGGTAAGCACCCCTCCCAAAGACCAGACCACAAAAGCTCACCCGTCTCCCTTGCAGCACGTACAACCATCCACTCGAGCCAGTTGAAGTTCCTAAGTCGATGGAGGAGAACTCCTCCATGTACAAGGAGTCCGAGGAGGGATCAGTATTAACCCTGGAGTGCTCCAGTATGAAGGCGTCAGGTAAACTGGACACCTCACCACAGAATCAAAGAACTGAGAACTGGACCCCACTGACGCCACCGCAGAGCACCATTCAATAGGGACGTGCGTCGCGACACCTGGACGTCACTCAACTGAAGCAGATCATGTTTTAAAGAAATTTAGTTTTTTTATTTTGGTTTTTTAAATTACACAACTCAAAACGTTCAATCCTAAGTGTATATAGTGTTTACAAAGAAATAATTAAATTTTATTATTTAAAATTGTTTTGTTCTTTTGAGATGCGGGACTCGTGGAGGGGGACTTTCTTGCAGTGGTCGGAGGTACAGTCCAAATCGGTTGTAACGACCTTCAAGCGACTGACGAATTTGGTCGTTGTAAACGATTTATTATGCCGCTGGATTACATATAATGGAGCTCAGGCGGGACCTAAGAATTTTGTCGTTATAACCGATGTCGTAAACAGTGGCTAACATTCTATGCGTGGATTTTGTGAAGGAGCGACCTCTAGCGGAAGTTACCACAGCGTCTTCGCGATTTTCCATTCATGACCATTGGAGAAGAACTATTTGTCTAGCTTTAGCTGGAAATAGCCTAAACGAATTTGTGAGAAATGTAGAACTCACCAAGAATTACTCAGACTTATATCGGTGCCCTGAAATAACGGCGAGCTTTACTTCATGGAAGCGAAATAATTTTGGAATTCGGCGTTATTCGGCACCCTTAGTTCAAGTAACCTTGTAGGGAAGACGACTGGATGACGCAATTGGTTAAGTGCCTGTCTCAAGTGAGAGGGGTTCGAATCGAATTCGAATCCCAGTGAAATCGATCTGATCCAGTCACCATTTGCCGTTGGGATCAAAATTAACGGCACTGGAGTAGGTTGTTACCTGGCAGTACAATGGACCAGCTTTGAGTCTGAATGCTCCAATAGTGTTTCAAAAATCATCCGAAAAAAAAACCTTTTGACATCCCTTGTAACTCGTGTGCGTCTTAGGCGGCGGCCACCCTCTGTAGCGTTGTGCCACTGGCTCGTAGTCGAGACAGACAGCTCTTCTGGCAAGAGCTCCCTTGTCCTGCGGAGTTGTCCCACTGGCTTTGAGGCGCAGATTCCTCCGGTTGAAGCTGTCTTGTCCTGTAGCGTTGTCCCACTGGCTTTGAGGCGCAGATTCCTCCGGTTGGAGCTGAGTTGAATAGGAGAAACCGAGTAAAACTCTGCTGGATACCTGGCCATACGGGGATAGAAGGCAATGAAATGGCCGACACCCTGCCATGGAAAGGAGCATCAGAACCCTTCATAAGCCCCGAACCATTCTGAGCTGTAGGAGACCATCTCCTCAGAGAAGAATTCAGGGAACTAGAAAGAAGGAACCGGACAGAAACCTGGAACAGCGCTCGTGGAATGAAGCAGGCCAAGAAACTCTTAGGGCAATGAAACCGAAAGAGGTTCGAGGCATGCATCAGAATGAGCCAGAACAACCTTCGTATCCCAAGAGGCTTCCTATCGGGGCGCTGTAGACTCAGGGAGCATCTAAGGAAACTAGGGCTATCAGAAGAAGATTTTGTGGAGAATTTAATGAAATTCCAGAACACATACTGGGATTTTGTGAGGCACCAGCCCACAAAAGGGCCCACCAGCCCAGAGATGTCTGGGCAAGTACAATGCAATCACTAGAGCCATCTCTCACTCAGATTCCTGAAGGAAACTGGCTTAGAGAGAATACTCAGGAACAGATCCGTGGAAAACCTAAAACTTCAGTGTATCGACAGCTAAGTTAAACTACCCAGATATAGATGTGTATCTCAGGAGTTTGCTTAGCTCTATTTTCCCCTCTTTTCATCCAGCTCCGAAAAGAAGAATCTTCCTAGGGTTTTCTTCCTCCTAACGGCTAGTGCAGGACACTCACACAGTAGGTGACGAATTGATTATATTTCTTCTTCGTCTCTACAGCTTCTACAAAAGTCGTTATGAGGTATTCCCAGCCGTGATTTCCTATCGCGCAGTGCCCTATCACGACCCCACCGGCTGTTCGTATATTCCTTCGACTTAGTTTTATGAAATCGGTAAATCTCCTCTTGTCGTAGACTGGTCATAACGATTTAGCTGTAGCGCATGTGTCTAATCGACACCACCGTTTATAAGCTGCCTCGTTAGACTCAATGTCTATTGCCCTGTGCAAGGTGCTAAGCGGTGTGCTGGCCTCAGGTAGGGTCCGCGAAGAGCTTAGATGTGACCCAACCCAGGCCAGCTCATCCGCCTTTTCATTACCGGAAATTGCCATGTTGCTGGGTACCCAACAGAGGGTCATCTTATTGGCTACTGAAATATCGTCCAGTCTTTTTATGCACATTTTTACGAGCTTCGATCTTATCGATGTTGACTTTAACGCTTTAATGGCTGCTTGACTATCAGCATAGACAGATGCTTGAAAGTCTTTTCAAAATTAAATACAAATGACCAGACAGCCTGAGTCACCATCATTTTTTTTTTAAATTTCAGTTTTTATTTAAAACAAACTTTTTGTATTATATTCATAACGATGGCATTTCTTTTTGTTTTTGTTTTTTGTTTAGTTACTGCACGTGTGTGTGGGTATTAAGTATGACAGCTAAACAAATATTGCTTCATTTCAAATGAGGTAAAAGTATAGAATAAATTTACAAACGTCCTCTAATAAGTATTCTTATGATAAAATCAAAAAACAAGACAAGGCAAAGATTATTATTTTTTTGTTTGTTTTTGCTTTGGAAAGAATGTACATCAAGAAGAGTGTTATTTTGAAAGAATACGATATACATCTAGATGGTTTTTTGCTTTTTTTTAGTTAGTAAATGTACGCTTAAACATGAGCTCAATCGTAATAAAGATACATACAAGATTTATATTTTTTTTATAGAATTAATAAAAATGTAAGTACGTTTAAATGTTCCCTAAAATAATCAAATATTTTTTTTAATTATTCTCACAAACTACATGCGATCCCAAAAGAAACCAAATTAAAAATAAAACAACCCTAAAAATTGAAAAAAAAAGACTAACTTAATGCACAAATGCAACGTTTATACTCGATATGTGTATACTAATATGTATAATTCACAATGGATATAATTATATTTTTAATTTATTTATTTATTTATAATATGGAAGACATTTTTCAACTTTAGTAAATGTTATATATTTCTATATTATTTTAGTTCTAATATAACTTTTTTTATTTTTTATAGAATGCGTGTATGTGTATATATATAATTATTTTCCTTCGCTACACCTCTCTCTCTTACGTAACAATTTTAAATTTATTTTGTTTCTGTTTTTTTTTTTTCAAAAATTGAATAAGAAATCATTTAGCAGAACCTTATGAGACAGTTTAATTTTAAATCGAACAATAGGCAATGGAAATTGTGTGTAAAGATATAATATATATTTTTTTTCATCTATAAATGGTTTTATTTTGTTTATTAAGTTTTTTTTTTGGCAACAAAATCGCAACGTTGGCAAAAGCGAGTTATTATTTTTTTTCTCATTTTTGTAAACATTTGAGGAGTTATTTTTTTGGTGAAAAAGGAAAAATTGTAAAACCTGTCGATATGTAGGAACGGTAGAGTGTTGAACGCAGGAAACCAAATTTATGTCACTACTCTAATATTTACCAACTGTTTTTAAGTTTTCTATTTTTTAGTGTATATTTTACTCGAATGATATCTTTTGTACGTCTCTTTTTCTTGTATACAATTTTATACAATTTATTTTGTTTTTTTTTTGTTGTCGGAAAAGTAAATTGATGTGCTGTCGATTTGGAAATTTGTGAGATACATTTTAATGAGACGTTCTAACTTAATTACACATGTATGTATAGATAAACACAAAACGTAACCCTAAAAAAGAACCGCAAATATGCTTTGTTGATATGCACCAAAATTTGTGCTTCTTATTCCATTGTGCCGTATTGAACTTTCTTGATTCTAAAGTATCTGTAAAAAATAGTAAAAGGAAAGAATTGAACACGGATTGGTGCAATAGTCGATTGGTTATTCTACACACGATCTTGCTTAATAAAGACTGAAATGGTGTTAATTTCTTCGCGAAAAAGTGTTCGCTATCGCGAGATGATAACGGACTTCTTGTGGCAAAAATTGAGGATATGGACCTGGACGACATATGCTTCCAACAGGATGGTGCCACTTGCTACACAGCCAACGAAACAGTAGCTCTTTTGCGCGACATATTCAATGGCCGCGTTATATGACGTCGTGGCGATGTTAATTGGCCGCCACGATCATGTGATTTGATACCGTTGGACTTCTTTCTTTGGGGATATTTAAAAGAAAAAGTGTACGTCAATAAGCCAAGAACAATTCAAGAGCAAAAGGATGAGATAATTAGGCCCATTAACGACATAAAACCTCAATTATGTCTCAGAGTCATTGAAAATATGGACCATCAGACGGTTCGAAGCCCAGTCCTATCGAACAATTTGATGAGTCTTTGATGGTTTTGCTCTCACTTCTGTCTGCTTTTATACATTTTCTCGATATGGATGTGGACTTCTGCTTCTACTTCGAATGGCACTACAGACCAGAGCAGACTTAGGCCCATCTTGTTCACAATGGACCAACTCTAGTCTAAGTGTGCTATTCAGCCATATTTTTTATTAAACTAGACTTTGACTAGACTTTTATTTAACTAGACTTAAAAGCTAGTCCATTGTACTGCCAGGTAGCAACCTGCTTTTACTGAAATTTCATCGTCTTCCGAAGAGAAGGCGCTTTTGTGAAGGAGCCTTCATCATCAATTCTCACCTCATCAGCACCGAATAACTGCCACCTGATCCGATCAAAGGCGGGACAATGGCAGTAGAAGTGCTCTTCAGTGTCATCGTCTTCTCCACAGGCGTCGCAGGGGGTTTCATCGCTTAGGCCAAGCACACTTAGGTGTATGCCGAAAGTGTAGTGCCTCGTTAGTACGCCAGTAAGTTGTCTGCAGTCTCTTCTGTTAAGAGATAACAAGAATGCCGCGGATTTCTTACAGACGTTGGGGAGCATGCGCTTGGTCTGTCTACATCCTGCAGAGTCATGCCACCTGCGGTTGTGCTCTCGATTCAGCCACCTTAACCCACCTAAATCTTCTTCTGCAGCAACAACTTTTTGTTGGGCATGCCATTTTTTCTCCCACGAGTTTACGGCATTATACAGACTTCTCTCTCTCATCTCATCTTCAATGACCCGCATGTTCCACTAAAGGAGTCGCTGGGCAACGCACGCACGAGAGATCTATGTTGACTTCAAATGGCAACATTTTAGAAACTTCTCGTGACGCAAGAGGTGTAAAAATGAACGAGATCGACCCACTAACCTTCACCAGAGGAGCCACCTGACACTTACCCACTCCTCCACAACCACCAGCTTAAAAAAAAAACACTCTCAAAACCAAACGAAAATCTTACCTCCATCCACCATAGCCAGCAATTGTTATTAATACCGCAATAGCGAGTGCAGTACCAACAGCTAATGGCGCTGTTTCATCACGATATGATCCGGTTGCGCTACAGTGAAACGATGGTCCCCACTTGCCACTGTCCTTAAACATGAAACTTTGCATTCGCAGCTGCCGCAGGTACAATTTTGCTATATGCCCCGACTTGTCGCCCGATTCGAGGGGTGCGTACATTATGATTGTTTGCTCCTTATCGCAAACATATGACTTTCCGACCGGTGTTGGGAAGAACATCGGCTGCCTGGCCGGCGAGGTAAGTCTAACATCCAAATTTGGCCGATCGATATGCTCGAAGAGTGGATTTGATGAGGAATATGTTAATTCAACGTGATTTATGTACCAACGTTCGCCACCAGATGTCTGAAAAAGATAGGAAATAATGGAGGAGCTTTAGTTTTTGTGTTCATTCAGGGAAATGAGGTTATTTTTGTGGAAAAATATGGGCTGTGGTTCAGTCAAATCAATGGCGAGGAGGACGTCAAGTAATTTATTGGTGGGGAAACAAGAAACAAGATACAAGAGACAAGAGGCAAGAGTCAAGAGACAAGAGTCAAGAAAAAAGAGACAGGAGACAAGAGTCAAGAAACAAGAGACAAGTGACAAGACGGAAGAGACAAGGTGCAAGAAACAAGAAACAAGAAACAAGAAACAAGAAACAAGAAACAAGAAACAAGAAACAAGAAACAAGAAACAAGAAACAAGAAACAAGAAACAAGAAACAAGAAACAAGAAACAAGAAACAAGAAACAAGAAACAAGAAACAAGAAACAAGAAACAAGAAACAAGAAACAAGAAACAGGAAAGAAGGAAGGCTTCTAGGGACGTCCACATCCTACAGCGACAATTCATGATCCTATTCCTTAAAGAAGCGATTCAGCAAAACGAATTGTTTCATGAAACTCCGAATATCCCACAGAGAAATGCTTTTCCATACACGAACTAAGGTCTTCGCCACCTAAGAGCGACTGGATGGCGTAGTTGGTTAAGTGCCTGCCCCAAGTTAGAGGGGTCCCAGGTTCGAATCACAATGAAATCGAATCTGATTCAGTCACCATTTGCCTTTGGGATCAAATTAATTGCACTGGAGTAGGTTGCTACCTGGCAGTGGACCAGTTTTGAGTCTGAGTGCTCCAGTAGTGCTTCAAAAATCCTCCGAAAACAAAGGTCTTCACCTCAAAATGTTTCAAAATCGATCACTTTTTGTGCCCAAAGGGATTTTCTTATGGTGTCGGTTCAAGTTAATGCCCTTTTCAGTACTTTTACTGACTGGCGCCCCACAAAGGACACGCCAAAAGTACATATTTGCCTCCAATTCCCTGTTTCGTATACGTCACATTGTTCTCGCGACAAACTCTAAAAGCATTTTATCACAAAACTCCACTTCAGTCCATGCATTCCTCGACTTGACTGTCTGTCAAAAATTCAATCTCCATTCCCCGCTACATGGCAACCCTGCGAGGACATAAATTTCACTTGTAAAACAGCCCAGACTCGGTGTGAGCATTGGAAAAAAAATCATCCCCCATTCACCGTGCATGCATTTTACAAGACCAATACATACACAAGCGCTTACACCCCTCCCACACGCTCATTCCAGCGATTTATGTGACACTCATTATGTCCGTTTCGTATCTAGGTCACCAGTCACCACAGTTATCATATCCGCGCAACAGGAATAAATACCCACCCCCTTCGCACTCGTGTAATCTTGTAATTGACTCATACCTTCTTGAATATGATGGTCAGTGTGAATCCCTTGAAAGTCATCGTCAGCAGCTCCGAGTTTGATTCCACACATTCGCCCGTCAGCACGGGATCGTCCGGCAAGTACAGATCCGCCTCGACGTCCTCGTTCAACTTGTTTCGATATTTAATGCTTATAAGGCCATCAGTGCTGATCAGGATACAAGTGACTCCATTGGTGGCATTGAATCTGTACAGCGACGTCGTCGAGGCAATCGATGAGGCCTATCGAATGTCAGTATCAAATGTCAAATGAGCACCCGAAATTGATTCAAAATCTAATTAAGCTAATGTGTGCAACTCACCGCTGGAGACTTGGTCGTGTACTTGGTAATCCGTGGTGTCTTTGTGGTAAAAGCACTCAGCTGCAGAGCCTCGCTTAAGCTGAGAAGGGACACTGTAAAAGTGAAAATTATGTCAGACACTATTGCAATCGATTATTCACACAAACTCACAGAGCATCGATATTAGTTTGATCAAACTGAATCCCCCCAGCCTGGACATCTTTTGCGACTAACTCTTGCAGTTTTCCAACGAAAAAATATCAAATTTTACGGTCTACAGAACTGAGGACTGCTTTTGTTGAGAGACCAACGGGTCTGGTCCAACGGAGGAGGCAAAAAATAAGAACTGTTCTCAGATTTATTGGGCAAACTATAGAAAAATGACATCCACCTACACTACTGAAGAAAATAAATGTACTGAGCCATGGCAGGTTTGATGTGAAGGATTTCTGCTGAATTTGAACGAAGGTTTCAGTCCTTTTGACGAAGAATCAACGAGGGTTTGTATGTGAATCACGTGGTCGGAAGGGTTTGTGAAATTGATAAATTTTTGAATGCGCATGACTTTACGGTAAATTACATGAGCGATGGATGGGACACTGAAGGTGAGAACACATTGAAGGAATGTGACAAGTTTAGATGGATTTCTGGGCAGTTTAAGAGGGTTTTGTAGTTGTTCGGGCTTTTTGATTAGGTTTTGGACATTGCTGCCGTTCGATAATGCGTGAAATTATTGCGTTAAATTATTGTCGTGCCGAAAAAAAAGGAGATTCACGAATTGAACAAATGTTTGCACACTATTTGCACGAAAATGCAGGAAATTAGAGTTATCACCTGGCTGATGGAAGGGCGAGATCGAACTGATCGAGAGACTTTCATACAAACACTCTATACAGTCAATTGGTGATCGTAAACTGAAACAAAACAGGTTATCTCTCCTCTAAACCATAGTGAACCTGTTGTCATTTAGATTAACGATCGAGGGGAGATAGAGCGTCTTATAGTTTTTAAATTCCATGCCCTGCACATTTCACTGAGATCGTTGTGACGATTAGACGATGGAAATCGAAGAGAACGGCCGCCACATTCAAGTCAAGTACAGGGGAATCATTCTTAAGAGCGCCTTCGAACAATGGCGTCAAACCCATGATGTCTGTCAAACACTCCCAGGGAAATCATGATCAGGGCCTCAAATTTCATATGTTTTGTTTTCTCACATTTGCCACTGTATTCTTTGTGCTTTTTGGGTGCTGTCTTTGACGGAGAGATCGGCTTAACTGAAAACCGATCGTCCTAAGTATTTCGTTAACTAAAACTGAAAGGTTTAATCAGATGATTGGCAACGTTTTAGGAAAAGATCACTCTGAAAATCAAGTCTGAAAATGGTGAGTAATAGGGTTCTCAACCGTCCTCCTTATGAGAGGACAGTTCTCCTTACATCCTCTTTAGATTTCCATGGGTACGTTCTGAGGCGATTCTAAAGCTCTTCCACTCTCAACTTTACACCGCCACAGTGCTCAAACCAGAGCTACCTATGACTTATGTGCTTGTTCTCTGATGTGCATACTTTTTTGCCAGTTTTTCGATTAAGATGCATTTCCACACACATATACCATGAAAAAAATCATGTTTCAATGCAATTGTTGACTGAATTAACTTTAAAATGACAAACACTTTCAAGTCCCAGACATTTGTGGTGAAATTTCGAGTCAAAAACAAAGAAAATAGATTTTTGAAAAAATGCACCCTGCACACTAAAAAAATGCAGTAAAATGTCGATACAATTGGGTCGCATTTTTTCGCTGAAAATTAACGAATTTTCGTCGAAGTGAATTTGATGATTGCAAAATTTTGTTAAACGAATTTCTCGATAAATAGGACGACTTGAAGGATGTGAGATACCACATTGGATAGGAAATTGAATACAGAAGTGGAATAAGTTAAAATATTGTAACGAGAGCGACTTGGTTGGTTAGAAGTTAGAAGCGACTTTTGTAATACCCTCTCTCAAGCAGTGATCTTGAGAAACATAATATTTTCTGAATCGATTTTCTCGGCAATGACGGCAAACTAAAGTATGTGGAATATCAGAATGGAAAGGAAATGAAATGAAGAAGTGGAATAAGCTAAGATTTTTTAACGAGAGTGTCTTGATTGGTCATTTAGAAGCGTCTTGGGTAATATCCTCTTTCAAACAGTGTTTTTGGAAGACATTGTGTTTTCTGAAACGATTTTAGGATGAATTGAATGTTGTTGGATATCAGAATGGATGAGGAATTATTTGGAGAACGGGAATAAGTTTAGATCTTGTAATGGAAGGGGCTTGGTTATTTGTTTTGAGGGGTCATTTTTGGCATCCTCTTTTGGGCACATAAGCACTGAAAACTGCTTGAGAAAATTGGAATTATTTGTTAGAGAATTCAGATGCGTTCAGATCAATCTTGAAAGGAATTATACCAACTACGACATAGCAATAATGTCGGACAGCCGAGATGCTATTATGGCACTAGATCCCTACATCATCAAATCCAAGCTTGAATGGGAATGCCTGCAGAAGCTCAACGAGTAGGAGAAACCGAGTAACCGAAAACTCTGCTGTATACCTGGCCATACGGGGATAGAAGGCAATGAAATGGCCGATACCCTGCCATGGAAAGGAGCATCAGAACTCCGAACCATTCTGAGCTGTAGGATACCATCTCCTCAGAGAAGAATTCAGGGAACTAGAAAGAAGGAACCGGACAGAAACCTAGAACAACGCTCTTGGAATGAAGCAGGCCAAGAAACTCCTAGGGCAATAACCGAAAGAGCTTCGAGGCATGCATCAGAATGAGCAAGAATAACTTCCGTATCACAACAGGCTTCCTAACGGGGCACTGTAGTCTCAGGGAGCATCTAAGGAAACTAGGGGTATCAGAAGAAGGTCTCTGCAGATTTTGTGGAGAATGTAACGAAATTCCAGAACACATACTGGGATTTTGTGAGGCACTAGCCCACAAAAGAAAAAGGTGTCTGGGCAAGTACCTGCTATCAGAAGAAGAAATGCAGTCACTAGAACTACTCGTATCTCCCATCTCTAAAACCATCTCTCATTCTCAGAATCCTGAAGGAAACTGGCTTCGAAAGAATACTCTAGAACAGATTTCTTCACCTATGCACAATAGGAGTCCATTACCCTCAAAACAACTCTGAAAAGAACTGTATTTGAGGGGGAACTCGTAGCAGTGCTAAGGTATTGAAAGGGAGCACAGTAGATCTTGAGGGTCGCGCTGAAATATACCCTCAACAAAAATAATAATAAATAGAGAATTAATCATAACCTTCACCGTCCGCCAAATTCATTGAATACTTGGAAGAAGTCGTTGTAAGTGAGTGAACGTAGAGGGTGTTTTTAAAAAATGTATGTCCTCCTTGTGGGCGCCGTGGCGTAGTGGGTAAGTGCATCGACTCCTACGCTCGAGGTCGTCGGTTCGAATTTTGGCTCCACCTCTTTCGAGTCACTGAAAACGCTCAAAGAGTATAACTGTCTAGAAAAAGCTTCTCAATCTCGCCGTTCGGAGTCGGCATTAAACTGTAGGTCCCCTCCACTCGTGAGAGAACAATAGCACGCACAACACGAGTTGTTGTTGAGAAGCTAGGCCCAGGACCACCTCGGAATGTAGCGCCGCCATTATTATTATTATTATTAATAATTTTGTTTTGATCAAAGTTAGGAACTTTAGTGAGAAATAAACTTTTGGAAACCCAGCCGAACACAGACATATTTTTTAAAATTAAAAATAAACAAATTTTTTTTAGAAGGAATTTAATTTATTTAATAATTAACTAAAATCTACTAGTGATCAGTGCCTAGATAAAATAGTTTATTACCAAATTAATACAAGCCAACATGGCCGTGTTTTTTTGTTTTCACATAAGAAAAGAAACAGCAAAAAATAAATTTAAAACTAAAATTAAAAACAAAACAAAAAAATGATACAGTTTTAGTCCATTTCTTTGAAATTGGATTCGAAAATATCGTTAAAAATTTCCTTTAGAGTTCAGTAGCACCTACTAATTTATTAGATTTTTATCTTCTATCTCATTTTAAGTAACTATGACTTGGACTTAAATTTTATATTTTTCATCATTTCATCTATTGCTTTTAGATTAATTGAATTAATTTAATTTTTTCTTTTTAATTTAATTGTTCTTTTTTCTTGTTAAAGTTTTGATAAAATGTTGTAGTATTTGGTGAATTATTTTTTTTTTGTTTTTATTTGCATTTGTTTTTTTTGGTGTTTTTGGTTTTAATTGAGTGAATTGGGTTTTTGTTCATGAATTAGTCCAGATTTTTATACATGTCCTCCAATTGTGGCTTGAAATAGCTCTTGAGTTGGGGTCGTTTTGACTTGAAGGTCGGTGTCAGCAGACCGTTTTGGACTGAAAATGGGTCAGGATGGAGATAAATGTCCTTTACCTGTGGGGAAAGGTGATTAGAAAAGTCTGACAAAGTTTGGCAGTTCACCGATACTCACTTGTTCAAATGATTTAAGTCCACCTTGCTTTCCCCAAGAAATCATATCGTTCATAATCAACTTCTTAACCGCCGCATTATTGCACAACACCGACAGGGTTCCCTTGATACCATTCTCCTGCGCCCACGCCTTCAGGACATCCACATCAGGAACAACTACTGCCACTATACAGCTCTGCAGACACAAAAACGATGGCTTAGAGTGCTTTTTAGGGAAAAATTCAGTGGAAATACCTTCAAACTTTCGCCGTAAACATACACTTGGTTAACGTATTGACTGGTTGTGTAAATATTTTCAATTTTTTCAGGCACGATGTACTCCCCTTGGCTCAGTTTGAAAATATGCTTTCTCCTATCGATTATCTTGAGTGTTCCATTTGGCAACCACTTGCCAACGTCGCCAGTGTGGTGCCAGCCTTCGCTGTCGATTGCTTCACTTGTTTTTTGTGGATCTTTGTAGTATCTAAGGAGAGTTACATCGTCAGCGTCATCGTGCCAACCCTTAGAGGGACTTACCCATGGAATACATTCGATCCTCGAACACATACTTCTCCGGTATTCTGATTGGCAAAATATTCCATTTCAGGAACGTCAACGAGCTGGAAAAGGACATTTCTCAGTCACTGCTATCAAAGAAAAGGTGTAAACTTACCTTCACAGCATTGCAGGAGACCGGAGGTCCAACATGATCTGGCACGAAGTCTCCTTGAACTGTCAAACTAATCGCTCCAGTGCACTCGGTTTGGCCATAGCCCTCTACAACAAGGCATCCCAGTGCACAACGCATGAATGTCAGCACATTGCCAGCGAGTGGCGCTGACCCAACAACCATGAGCCGGAGGTTGCCTCCGAAGGCTGTGGACAGAAGGGAATGTCAAACTTGGTTGGAATTTCCTCAGAAAAATGCATACCTTGGTGGACTTTCTTAAAAACTATCTTATCCCAGAATCCATTCCGTCGCAGGATGCCCCTGCGGATCTCACTCTCTTTGGAATTCAAGGCCACGCGGAAAAGCGCTCGTTTAATTGACGAATTCGCGATGTCATTCTGAATCTTATCGTAGACCCGATTCAGGAGTCTGGGGACTGCTGGCATAACTGTTGGCCTCAGTGCCTTGATATCGTTCGTGAGCTCCTTCACGTCGCCGGAATAGAAGCCAACAGCTCCGCCCACGTAGTACATTCCGTTCTCGCAGCATCGCTCGAACATGTGCGCCAGTGGCAAGAATGAAATCATGATGTCCCCTGCTCGAATCTTGTGATCACCTGCAAACAAAGAACCAATGAGACTGACGTCAAAAATCCCATGCGGGGATCAGCCTCACCTAGCTGCAGAATGACAGCACACACTCCAGCCACAACATTTCCATGAGTCAGCATCACCCCCTTGGGGTTGCCCGTCGTCCCGGATGTATAGCAGACCGTGCACAGCTCCTCGGGTGTCGGAGGCACTTCGGGATGATTGCCTTTGGCTCCCAGTTTCTCAATCTCTTCGAATGTAAATATCTGAACACCTCGGCTCTTGGCTCGTTCCATTGTCTTCGATTTGACCGGTCTGATTGCCACCAACGTCTTCATACTTCTAGGAGCCTTCTCCAGCAGCAGATTGGCCTTCGCGTCGTCTTCCACCACAACAATGCCCATCTCTGTTTGACGTATAATAAAAGCACACGCATCTGGTCCAAGGGTGTCGTATAGAGGAACTACCACCAGGGAGTATATGTAACATCCCTGCTCGAACAGTATCCATTCGGGACGATTTTGAGAGTATATACCGATCAGTTGCTTTGGTTTAATGCCTAATGAGATCATTCCGGAACCAAAATTCTTGGCACGCAGGAGCGCTTCATCGTAGTGGATCCACTGAAAGAGCAGAGAGGTGTCAGAAACGTCTGATTTGCTTGCTTTTGATTGATGGATAACATACCTGATATGGTGATGATAGAGTCTCTCGCCAGCCCAGGCAAGGTCCGTTGTTGGACGCGTAGGCGCCCTCGCGGAACGTCTGATAGAGAGTGCGAACATTCTCGCTGATGTAGCTAACGAATTTGCCGTTTTTCGACTCCTTGTAGAACTTCGAAACGTGAATTTGATCGGGACCCTTAAAGAGAATAGAAAAAAAACCATGATTTCATTTTGCTTTCGGACGGAGTCTGCTTGAATTATGGCCGTGTGTCATGTGAGGGGGGATTTAATATTTACAGTCAACTATAAATGCAATGCAAAGGACTTGCTTTGAGTGTCATCACAAAAAAGCCATCAACAATGTCCCGCCTCATTAACCGTGTCAACACAGTTCAATGATCACGAGCACAGTCACGGCGAGAGTCATTCGTCTTTCAAAAGCAACGAATCATGAGCCATGAGCCCTGAGCCATGATGCTCCATCAATGTCAATGATGGCCTTTGAGAGCCTTTTGATGTTCGAAAGGTCATCGATTGGCTGCCGTGTGGTCTTCCTTAAGTCACAAACGTAGTCTTTCAAAAGAAAAAACTGTATGCAACTACTCGTGTACACTGATGACTTTGACATAATTGAGAGAACACAGCTGGTGGCTATCGTAGCGTCGTCGCTTCTCAAAAACACCAATAGGCATGCAAGCTAGACGCGTACGTGTGCTTGGAGGAGGCAGAATGAATGTGCTTTATATAAACCCACACCGGAAACTCGCGAATGAAACGTCACCGCAAAGAGGAACAGATGAAGTGTCACGTGTGAATGATGTTGGATTTTATCACACGCATACGTACGCTCGCACATCAAACGAAGGCAAGCGTTTATGTAAATCATAATCTTGGCAAATTATTTGACTTTTTTCAGACATTTTCACACTGACTGCACACTTGTGGTGGAGGAATTCCTTGCGAACTATAAATGCTGAGGGAAAAAACTGATGCAAGGCCTTTTGTTTCAGTTCGCGACGGACACCTGATTGCGCATAATCTATAAATACCTCCAGCACATGTGAGTTCGGAAAGGAATGCTTTTTTAGAGCAGTCAGATTCTTTTTTTATTCGCGACAAAATAGTGTGGCAGAACATGTGACGGGGTAAATGTGAGCACAATGAAATGGGGGTTTTCTTCAGAAACGAAAAGGACGGGGGAGATGATGAAGTGACATGCACAAGAGGTTGAAGATGAAGCAGTTTTGAAAAGTCTTGTGATGCCTTACAAAATTTAAACTTCAGTCCAAGCCTTTTGGACGCCGTGGGTAGGTGCATCGAGGTCTAAGGTTCGAATTTCGAAAAAACATAATTTTTTCATTCCCTCACTCACTTTCTCCCCAGTTCTTCTCTGCGTAAGAAAAATCTGACTCATCCACTGAATTTTCATCCAACAATAACACAGAATCTGGGCGCCTTTGCCGTGTGGCTTTGTGCGTCAACCCATACGCACTAGACTCTCAAATTTAGGTTCAAATCCCACTTTAGACAAAAAAATTTCAAAAAATTGTTCACGTCTCCACCGCTTTCGAGTCACTGACGATGCTTTAGTTTAGGTTAGGTAGATGGGTGCCTTGCTGACATGAAGAACATGTCACGGCTCACTTAGACCACTATGAGTCCATTGTGCCCAAAAATGATGCTTTAAGACTGTAATTGTCTAGAAAAAGCTTCTGAATATCGCCGTTCAGTGTTTCCCTTGCACCACATCACAATCCTTTGCTATAGCTCGGAAACTATTGGACCTAGGCCAATAGTAATGAAAGGATGCATTTTGGCCAAAAAAGGAATAAAAAGGAAAACGCCGTTAGACGCACCGTTTTCGAGATATGGCGCTTTTTGTAAAAAATTGTAATTTTTTTCCCTTGCACCACTTCACAAGGAAAGAACTATTGGACCTAGAGCCACAAATTATGGCTCAAAATGTGGATCCCCTTCACTAGTTAAAGTTCGAAGTCGCCATTAAAATGTAGGTCCCATCCACTCGTGAGAGAACAGTAGCACGCACAACACGGGTGGTTGCTGAGAAACTAGGTCCAGGTCCACCTCGGACTGTAGCGCCGCCATTATTCATTAAACCAAATTTTGCTTCGAGAAAAAGATTTTGTGGTCCTTCTTGGGCTGCTGAAATTGGAGGAGAAGCAACACGGCCTGTTGAATCTAGCCAGGTATCCACAGAACCAACGACTTTGGTACAGTGAATGGACAACTTAGCTTCGGCTTCGACACCAATCTTCTGGGACGGGACAGCAGGGGACAGCCATGATTTTAAGTGGGGCACACTAGTGAAGAAGAACCTAAATGGTGTGCGAAACTGGAGGCAACGCATTTGGTACGAATCCAGAAGAATATTTGACTCCAACCCTCTAGGCCAACAGAACAGAGGACACCCATGTTTGAGATGGCTCCGCACAGAAATGGCGAAGGATCTCAACGAATTTGGTGTTCGATATTTAAACTTTTGCCCAAGCCAAACTGTTTCGAGAAAAGTGTTTTGTGTTCCTTCTTGAGCTGCTGAAATTGGAGGATAAGCTATGCGGGCTGTGCATCGCTATGAGTGTAGCCAAGTGTAGCCAAGAACCAACATCTCTATACAACTTAGCTCCGTCTCGAAACACCTTCGACTTCAAGCCTCTGGGACTGCACAGCAGGGGATAGGCATAATTGAAATGACGCACACAAGTGAAGAAGAACCTCAACGAATTTGTTGTGCGAAAATGGAGGCAACGTCTTTGGTACGAATCCAAAAGAGCCTTTGACTCCAACTCTCTAGGACAACATAACAGAAGACACCCATGACTGAGATGGCTCCGCACAGAAATGGAGAATGATTTCAGCGAATTTTGTGTTCGAAATTGAAGACAACTGACAAGCGATCGTGCTGGCTGAAGAGTTAGTTGGTTGAGGTCCAGGCTCAATTATCCAATTATCCCCTTAAGTCACAACCTTCAAATGTGGGTAAGGTAGTGTACCTATCAGTCATATATTATTAAAAAGCAACTGAACTGAGAACTTTAGGAGTACAATCAAAATCGGTTATAACGACCTTCGAGGGACTGACGAATTCGGTCGTTGTAAACGATTTATTATGCTGTTGGATTACATACAATGGAGCTCAGGCGGGACCTAAGAATGTTGTCGTTATAACCGAAGTCGTTGTAAGCGATTTGGACTGTATTTATCCAATTGATTCGACAGTATGTTTGTCCAGTTTTTGAAATCTTTGGAGTTGAAGTGCACTCGATATATTCGAAGAGAGACTGTGGTAAAGCTAGGCTAGGGGTCTGCTAGTGAATTCACCAGCACACTTGGTTCATGTTGGTACATTGTGATACCCACAGTCAGACTACAACCCTTGATCGACCACTCAAGTGATAGCGCCGTTGATTTGATCCCAACGGCAAATGGTGGCTGGACCAGATTTGAAAAACCGGATAAAAGCGTATTAATTTTACTTTTACTGGGATTCGAACCTGGGTCCCCTAACTTGGGGCAGGCACTTAACCAACGGCGCCGTCGTTGGGTGGTTGATTGCAACATTGAAGATTTATTTTATGACGATTAGGTAGACGAGCATGGCAAGTTGGAATTAATTGTCTCATCTCTGAACTCTTTTTCGAAGCTTTTCGTGTTTTCGACCAGTTTCTTTGATTGACATCACAAGACTTTTTGTCTTTTCTTTTCCCTCCTAACCAAGTCCTTTGTGTTACCTCTTGTCTTTTTCGTGTTTATGTGGCGCTACAGTCTTTGGGGAACCACTGATTCAACGAACACGCCCCTCCAGGTAGCATGATCTGTTGCTAGTTATCTCCAAGGGCACACACCAAGTTGGTTGAGATCCTCCTTCACTTAAACGTGAGAATCCTCTGCTGCCTCGTAGGGAAAGTCCCTTCTACTTGTGAACAGAAGTCTGCTTAAACTCCTATACCTCACTCCTGAACAGTAAAGGGCCTTAAGTCAGTCAAATAAGTCATGTAATCAGAGGATCAATCTTGAGTCTGGTCAAATTTCTTCCTTCCTCGGGTAAAGTTACAATCTGGGTGGGCTTGGGCAAATCCTCCCCAGAGCCTTTTTCAAGAAAACAAAGATTGCATGCGATAGAGTTTGTTAATCGATCAATTAAGCAGTTAACCTTAAGACTTTTCTAATTTCTTCCCGTCCCTTCAGAGCCTTTATAAAGGAAAACAAATATTGGCCGTGATGGTGTTTGCCAGTCACTCAGTTAATTCATTCATCAATTCAATTCTTCATCCAGGTGGACACAGGCAAATCTTTTCCAGAGCCCTTTTAAAGAAAACGAAGTCTGTCTGTGATGGAGTTTGTCAAGCAGTGAGTTAAGCGATGACCAAGTAATCAAAAGATCAATCTTGGATCTGATCTAAATTCTTTCACTTCCTCCGACTTGGGAAAATATTCTCTAGATCCTGATGGGAAGTCAGAGTTGACTCGTTCTTAAGCCAGGAAAGAATGCCAGTGATGTAATTTGATACAGAAATGATGTGGTATGATAAAAGACTTGATTTGGTGGAAGAATTCGTGAAATAAGAACGCCCTCACCACGGATCTCCACTAAAAATCCCCACAACCGAGACACTTATCTGGACACTCAATTAATGCCTTCTCAGATGTATCATAAATGCGATAAAATGCGACTTCATCAAAAGGGGCAAAAAAAAAACCCCTAGTTCCCTTGGAGTCCACGTTCAGTCCATTGAAACTGAAAGAGGCCAACAGTTCCCGGCACAAGTGGACCCCTGCTGTCAAAATCTATTCACCAAACGATGAATCACTCGGCAAATACCATTTACATGGGGTAGATTATCCATCAGTTGCTATGCCTCGAAAGAAAACCATTCATCCCACTTCCTCGTGACCTAGGGCTGCCGCCCCCCCCCCCCACTCATCTCTGAATCACCGAATTTCAAGTAATTTTCTTCACGGGATTTGATTGAACACCTCTCTCTCCCTCGTGTGCAATTACTTAAATTGCAAATACACCCGTCGAACACAACACGAGTCTGAACAAAATGTGATCCTTAAAAATGTTTTTGTTTGTTCTGCCGAAAGGCATACCCACGAGCAGAGTCCGCCTCATAGGCAACCGATTGTTTGAATTTATTTATATTTCGCATTGACATTGAATTTTATTTTAATATGAATGTGAAGAGGAACGGGAAAATATATATCACTCGGATTCATCTCGTACGATCTCGTAAAAAGCAGATACACCAGCACGTATGTGCGGCTTTCATTTTTTCGTTCGGATCTCAGATACATTCCGATTTCGATCATAAATGTCTGAATCTAAATTTGGGATATCTCAATTAAGCAAAAATAAAGTCATGTCGAATGAGAAATTACGAGCCGCACGCATGACTCAGTGGAGTCCCCTGAACCATTTTTTGCCTGCTCGGCCAATTTTGTATCGGAAAACTATTTGCGATCGAGTCTTGGATGGATTTAATTGTTACGTAAATTCGGACACACACGCACGCATCGGACTCGGATGCCCATCGGAGCGGGGGTCTATTTAAATGCGGAGCGCGTATGTCTATGCACACACAAACATATACTATGTGTTCTTTATTTTATTGTGCAGAGGTATGTGTGTGGTGGTTGGCTTTTAATAAAATGTATATTTTGTGTGTTTGGTTGGCTAAGTAGAGCAATGGTCTACGAGTTCGGCGCGGAGCTGTGAAAAGATCAAAAATTAGCGCCGACCCCTCTTGATACATCTGCCCCCCTCCCCGCACGCTGCCATTAAGCTCACGCTCGATCTTCTTAATGCGAATAGCAATGGAAATGAATTAAATTTATCTTTCGGATTAAGAGCGTGAGAGAGTGCTCGAATCGTTTGATTTTATTGCGAACTCGACACTTTGATTTTGACTTAGCGGAGCACATCTTAATTTCACTTCACCGAAAACCAATAGTCCACGGATGCAATAAATTTTATTCGAGAATCCTCTTATTTTTATAGTCTGCCAACGACGACGGCATGGGCTGTATCATTCAATCGATCGTTTCAATGAACAGCAGAACGAACGCGAAAAGAAATGAACACTCTGAGTCTCAATCGTCAGCTGGGTGTAATACTGTTTGGCTGAAACTATGAAATTATGGGGTAAACAATAAACTTTGTCAGTTTTATGTTCTCTTGAGATTTGCCACAATATTTGGATTGAATTCTTGTGTTCGCCTTGTAACACTTGATTCGCATCTGGGTCGGTGCGTTGTCTGTCCAGCGGGGGTGGTGGTCTTGTCGATTCTAATGGAATTGGAGCAGGTTCCATGACAGTTTTCGCCACGATCGATCGTGTGGAATTTTTAATATCCTCATAAAATATGGCACTCTTGAGATATGCTTACGTCAAGCGCCACTTAAAAACTATTCAGACGCGAGATGAAATGGATCGCCATTAATCAGGTTTAGATTTCTATTCTTGGAGGGGATCTAGAGTGCATGGAGAAATGAATGAAGAGATGCAGACAAGTGCATGTGCCACGGAAAGAATTTGAGCAAACCGGGCAATAAAACCGAATAATTTATGAACACTCTTGTGGGGCTGGTGCTTTGGGGCCGTTGGAATGCTTCCAATTCGTTAATTAAAAAATAAATGTCAGCATTGCGCGATGATTCACAAAGTAATTGTCTGGATTCATTATCCAGATGATCTTTGAGATCGGGATCTTAACCCGATCAGTCAAAGGTCAATATTCTGTCAGGAGTAGGTCATATTATTCGGTCAAAGTAATTCTACGACAGTCTTAAAATAAATGACGATCCTTTTAGGGCAGCAACTGCTCGAAGAAGACGACTGGATGGCGCAGTTGGTTAAGGGCTGCCCCAAGTTAGAGAGGTACCAGATTCGAATCCCAGTGAAATCGAATCTGGTCCAGTCACCATTTGCTTTTGGGATCAAATTAACGGCACTGGAGTAGGTTGCTAACTGTCAGTACAATGGACCAGTTTTTGAGTCTGAGTGCTCCAGTGCAGAGATTCAAAAAACATCCGTCAAAAAAAAAAACTGCTCGATGACGAACAAGATCGCCGCATTGGGTGCCTTTTCATTCTTCTTTTCCATGATTCGTCTTAGTCAAGGAGACTCTCTAGTTTTCTCTGATCTCGATTCCGTGTGTTAACCCCAGCATCGACTTAAGGCAGATCTACTTCGTCGACTGAATTTCCATCCATTTACGACCCAGAGTGTCTTTTCGTCTGCTAGCCAATCCACGTTTAAGTGGAGAAGGATCTCAACCAACTTGGTGTGTGCCCTTGGAGATAACTAGCAAAAGATCGCGGTAGCTGGAGAGGCGTGTTTGTTAAATCAGCACTTTGTTTGAAACAAAAAAAAATCGAAGCAGAATCAGGACCAAAGATCGCGTGCAGAACTTTTCTCTCGAAAAGACCAAGAGACTGTTCAGCCGCTTAAGATATTGTCCATGCCTCTGCGCCGTAAAGCAGGACAGGGATGATCAAGGTCTTATACAAACTCAACCGAGAGAGGGCCCTACTAATCAATTGCCTTTTGAGCCCAAAAAGCAGCGGTTGTTATTCTGCGTTTGATCTCGGTACTGATGTTGCTTGTACTATTTACCGCGGAGCCGTAAGTTAAAGCTGCGTCAAAGTTATAGCTGCTTAGTCGTTCTGGCCAAGTCGTCGATATTGTGCGTCCTTTCTCGATGACAGCATAGTTGGTTTTGCCCTCGTTTACCCCCAGACCCATTTTAGCCGCTTCAATGCCAGCAAACGTATAATTGACGGCTCGCTGTGTTCGCCCAATCACGTCAATGTCATCCGCGTAAGCTAGCAGTTGAACAGACTTTTCGAAGATCGTGCCTCTTTTGTTGCCAGTGAGTTTTGCACGATCTTCTCAAGAACGATGTTAACCGCGGTCACATGACAGCGCGTCGCCTTGTCTAAAACCTTTTTTGACATTGAAGTTCTCGGTGAGTTCGTTACCGACCTTGATGGAGCAGGGAGAGTTCTCCATCGTCATCCTGCTCAGTCTGACGAGTTTACCAGGAATGTCAAAACTAGACATGGCGCATAGACATCCCCAAGGACGAAGATACAAAAGAGGGAATAAATTGTTTGGTTATGAGTGGAAACAAAAGAAAAATCGAAGAAGAATCTTGCAAGACCAATCAAAGAATCTGGTCAAAAACACGAAAAGTCTCGAAAAAGAGTTGAGATGTGAGACAATTCATTCTAACGTCCAATGTACTTCCACCTAATCGGCATAAAAAACAGCTTCAATGTCAAATTGCCGTGAAAAAACACATAAACTCAACTCTAAATCCCCTCACATTAGAAAATCATCTAAAGGAAATCCTCACGACATTGATTAAATCACAATCAAGTGTGAGTTAACCTTCTGATTTCTGATTTTACACCCATCCAGCCATATAACAGATGTCGTTTATGTTGATTTGATGGTTTTTCTGTCACCATAGCTTAGGAATTAGTCGTTCTGGGAATGCCCAAGTTATTCTCTGTGCGATTTTATGGCACAATGCCATATGAGAGGATGTTTTTCAAAAGTTCTACATGTTTTTCTTCTTAATCTGCTGACTGCTCGTTAATCGATTTAAAGAGTTGGAAAGCTTGGGTAATTTTCGAGAAGTCCCTAAAGTCTTAAAATCTGATCATTTGTCACGGATCTCGCATATCTTACATGTTGTGTAGTCGCTTTGAATTGGAAGCTTTGTCGTAAATCGCTGAATGTCCTCATAAAAATAATTTACTACTCTTCGGGAAACGTGTGAAACATTAAAAAATTGTTGATGTGTTATGCTGGGATATTTTTAACGCAAGAGTTAAACTATTATTTAATTTGTTTGTTGGTTTTGGTTGATTTAATAGTCAATTTAATTTAGATCTCAGAGTTTAACTTTGGTAAGACAAAGAAACTCGATCCGTGTACTTGTCGGAGTAATCACAGGACACTGCTCCATTGGAGCAATGCTCCGGAAATGGAATGCGGAATGCAGCGATCTCTGCAGGAGCTGCGGCGATGAAGATGAGACCGAGACGATCCAACATCTGCTTTGCCATTGTCCAGCTCTACAGAATCGCCGCCTAGTCTCACTGGGCCATAGATTCTTCACAGAGACTGCAGACTTAGCTAATGCAGATATATCGGATCTCTGGTTTGGTTTCAGCTACCACGTGACAGGAAAGGTTGTTAGTTTGTGTACCCTACAAAAGAAGGGATTCATTCAGGCAATAGGGCCCGCCTCTGAGTGGAAGTTATGTTTTTCTTTTTGAACATCATACTCCCCTTCCTAACCTAACCTAATTTAGATCTCAACTGCAAGATCAGCTCCTTTCTGCTATCAAAATGTGCCTGTGTCAGCCAAAGCAAGACTGAAATCTGCAGTCAGTAACTTGAAAGTTGCTGCAGAAATTGAAAGAATCATTGGGATTTGAAACAGACGTAGTAGAAGGCTGTGGATTATAATGTGTGGGAAATATTAGGCTAGGAAGAGCATTCCATATTCGTGTGGTGCGGCTAAAAAACGAGTCTCTAAACTTAACTGTTCGTCCGAACGCAGGCTTAAGTGTGAACTGATGAGCATTCCTGACGAGACAAGTATTGCGGGTGAATTCTTGAAGGAGAGGAATGGAATTGGCTAGCTCGCTTGAGCATCGTTGGTTGAAATAGCGATAAAACAGTGATAAGAAGGAGACATTACGTCGATGTTCGAGGGAGTCGATCGACTTCGAAATATTATTGCCTCCTATGAGTTTTACCGCTTGCTGTTGTATTCTATCAAGTGGGTGCAGAGAGGTTTTGGAAGCACCAGACCAGATATGAGTGTTATACTCAAGTTTGGGCGGATGTAGGCCTTGTAAATTGAAACCAAATCAGAGGGGCTGAAGTATTTCATGCATCGTTTTAGGAAACCTAAACATTTCGCAGCATTTTTGGCGACCTTGAATTTGTGATCGTTCCAACTAAGTATTGATTTGATACACATACCGAGGATGGAAAGTCTTTCGGTTTCATCGACACAAGCGCCATTCATAGATGATGGCTGATTATTAGTCCGAGGTGGACCTGGGCCTCACTCAACATGCCTCTCCAGCCAGCACGATCTTTCGCCAGCTGTCCCCAGCTGTCTCTCTCGAGTTTTAGAAGCATCGAATTCCACTCTATTATTTTTACCCCTGTCAAGGTCGGAATTGAATGTGCTTACCATAGGCTGCTGTTCCAATTCTACGGCCGACGGACAGGGTCGTGAGTCTTGTAACGAACATGAAGAGCTGAGAGTACTGTCATCAACGAAGGAGTGAATTGGATTAGAAGTAGCAGACAGGAGATCATTTATAAAAATGACGAAGAGAGTCGAAGACAAAACAGAGCCTTGGGGAACACCACAATTAATTTGGAGAGAATCAGACTTGAATCCATCCAAAACAACTTGAAGCGAACGGTTCGAAAGGTAAATTCTAATCCATAGAAGAAGAAATTCATCGATACCATAAGCACGCATTTCCGACACGAGAGCATGCTGCCAGACTCTGTCAAATGCTTTCGAATTCCTTCAATCGCATGCATTGACTGTGTTTTTTTTTACCCGAATGGGTGTGTGAAGGTTGAATCCTTTTGCAAAATAGGAGTCGTATGCTTACATCGAAGAAGGACAACATTTAGTTAAAGGCTGCCCACTTTAAAGAGTTCTTCACTGATGCATATACTCAGTCAAAACAGTGACCAAAATGTTCTCTAAAAAGTGCCGACATTTTGTCATTATTCTCTTCTTCCCAAAATCAGGAATTGGCAGCCAATCTTCTAAACAAATAAAAGCAGCTGCTTGGTGTTATCAAAATGTGCCTATGTCAGTCCAAGAAAGACTGTAATCTGCAGTAACTTGAACGTTGCTGTAGAAATTCGAAGAATCACTAGGATATTGCCCTACCATCAGTGTTCCCTTTGATGCTGATACTGCGTTTGAGATGTAACAAATAAGAAGACATTACAATTCAAAACAGGATCATGTGTAAAAAGGTACAATGCCTTAGTGTCGTCCCCGATTTATCATTTCCACTTCGCGATTCTTGATTACATTGCAAAAAACTAGTACAAAAGACATCCTACAGCCCCTTAAATTGATTCTCCCTTTCTCTTGTCTATTTTTAACAAATTAAAACAAAACATCGACGAAAACACCACCACAAACAATGCGTAACCGAGGCATAATGTATGATTCTTGATTTATGTATGCTTCTGATTTATATCCAAAGATCTTCAACAGGCCGTAAAACGCTTCGTATGTCATAATTTCTGTTTTCTTCTTCTTCTGATTTTACGTCATAAATAACCACGACCACGCGAAAATTTCAGCAAAAAATAATTCAATTCATGTATGAGGACACCTGCAGATATATCGGAAATATTTATTCTGCAGATATTCGATTGAAACAGAGGTTCTTTTTGCAAAAGAATGCAGAATGAATCAGTTTGGTATGAAAGTCACTTGAAAATGTGAGAATCAACAAGTACGACTTGGGAGGAACTTAAAACGAGCGACTATTTTGTTTGAATTGAAAACAATCTCAAGCGACTGACTGAATTTATGAATTATATGTACAGCACTGAGGAGATGTGAGCAAAAACTAGATGAATTCTGATCAAAGGATATACGAGAAGCTATGTAACTATGAAATGAATGTGTAACTGCAAGCAAAACTTAAATAGAAACCAAGCGCAAGGCAAAAAGGATATTTTTGAATTAAATTTTGAATTGGTCGGGGTGTGAAATGCTTTCCCATTGTCTGTCAAATCGTACGATATGACTTGTATTCAATAAAATGTAATTATAAAGAGTGATACGAAGAGAATGGTAAGGCTGCTACGGGAATTGAGAAGCTAGTCGGTTTTAGAGTGAAACCGCAGTAAGGAATCATTGTGCCTTCTAGAGTCTATAACCCTTTCCTAAAGGCTACTAGAAATAATAAGAAAATATAACTTTTTGCATTAAAATCATTTAAAATGACATAAAAGGAACAACATTTATTTTTCCTAGATTTTTATTGCAGTTCTAAGTACACTTTCCAAAACCTAGACTTTTTGGCACCGCCACGCCACTGTTTCTTTTTTTTACAAAATAAGGAATAATAAGGAAAATAAGGAACTTTTTGGAGTTTTTATGAACACTTATCTACTAGGTAATCGACGACGTGGTATTCTGAAAAATAGTTCTCAATAAATTTTCTATATTTAATGTTTTCGAAATTTTTTCACTTCACTTGCTCCGCCGTCTATTCAAGTCTCAACTTTCAAGCTTCACAGAATGCTTATTTTTCGCCAGAATTCAAATAACGTGCTGTTATTGGCTTACCAAACGGTACATTTAAGGATCGACAATGATAATTGTCCCTTACGCCGTCGGGTATTCGAAATATTAGGCGGCAAAGTAGGCGGTACTAATTAGTACCGTCAGATAGGAAAGGAATAATGTGCACTGACACTGCACTGAAGGAAAGAAAATCTGTATTCTCAAGTTCTCTTCTACAGTCCGAGTTGGACCTGGGCCTCACTCAACCTGCCTCTCCAGCCAGCACGATCTTTCGTCAGCTGTCTCCAGTTTCGCACACCAAGCCGGCCGAGGTCCCCCTCGACTTGTGTGCGCCACTTTGTACGTGGACGTCCTCTGTTGCGTTGTCCCACAGGCTCAGAGTCGAAGACTCTTCGGGTCGGAGCTAAGTTGTCCATACGCTCTACATGGCCTAGCCATCTTAGGCGTTGGATCCGTAGACGCCTGGCTAGACTCATGTCGCTGTACTGCCCATACAGTTCGTGGTTGAATCTTCTCCTCCAAATGCCATCAACGCAAGCAGGACCAAAGATCGCGCGCAGAATTTTTCTTTCGAAAAGACGAAGAGACTGTTCATCCGCTTGGGATATTGACTTGGAACTCTACTACTCAATTGCCTTTTGAGCCCATAAAAAAAAGCGGTTGGCAAGAGTTATTCTGCGTTTGATCTCGGTACTGATGTTGTTATCAGACCTAATAAACGTCAATGCTAACCATGGTCTTTAGGAGTTTAATGGAAATATTGCTCGGGTTGAAATTTCAACAGCTTGACGGTGTCAGTAAATTTGTTGAGACGCTGAAATAAAAAAGACATCTTTAAGAAGTCAAACCATTGCTAGAGGTTGTGCCGCCGCCAGGGCGTAGTGGGTAATTGCGTCGATTCCTATGCTCAAAGTCCAAATTCAATTCCCGACACAGACAGACGCTTAAGGAGTGCCATCGAAAAAATTTACCCACCGAAAATTAACAAAAAATACAGTAAAAATAGAACTTAAAAAATTTAAAAAAATTAAAGTATTAATAGTAAAAAAAAATTAACAAACAAAATTAATCTTTATTTTTAAAAAAATTTTTTATTTTTTCAGTAACACCATCCATCATTTTTTTATGTTCTTTTCTGTCACCTTTTTAGAGCTATTTTTCGAACATTTTTTTAATTCTTCCAGGGTGTTGACAACGTTTTTGGTGGTCATTAACTCTTTTTTGACCATGGCCCAATATCTTTCAATTGGCCTAAGTTCTGGTGAATTCGGAAGATTGGCCTCTCTGGGCACCACCGGAATGTTGCTTAGCTCATACCAATCCATCGCTCTTCCAACGCCTAAGATGGCTAGGCCATGTAGAGCGTAGTTCCGGCCCGAAGAGTCTTCGACTCTGAGCCTGTGGGACAACGCAACAGAGGACGTCCACGTACAAGGAGGCGCACACAAGTCGAGGGGGACCTCGGCCGGCTTAGTGTGCGAAACTGGAGACAGCTGACGAAAGATCGTGGTGGCTGTTGAGTGAGGCCCAGGTCCACCTCGGACTGTGCCCTGTGCCCGCGCCCTAAGAATAAGAAGAAGAATCCATCGCTCTCATCAATATCAGGCAAAAATAAAGGGAGTTCTCGATGATTATTGTAGAAAGGCATTAAGCGCTTCTACAGGCATTCAATTACATAAATTTCACCATTTATTGAGCCAGTCGTAATGAAAGTTTGGCTTCTGAGCCCGCAAGAGCAAATTGCTTGCCAAACAAGGAATTGTTTTGGAAACTTTGCTTTAGGTTGGGTTCGAAACTTTGCTTCAACATTTCCTTTACCTTTGGCAGTACAGAATGCCTGCCCCGGAAGCTAGTTGAAATCAGCAAAAACATACGATTCATCGTCCATTATACCGCATGAAAATTTGGTCAAGAAATTTGATTGCAAAAGTTTTGCCCGTTGTTTCGCATCCAAATTTTTTTTTTGCGTTCCGATCTGGAACCTTTTGGATTTTATATGTTTTCAAGCGCGAAGTTCTCCTCTTCACTCTATGAACTAATAGTCCACGGCTCCTATTCTTTCGAGTCACTAACAATCAAAGACTATATCTGTTGAGAAAAAACATCTCAAACTTCGCCGATCGGAGTCGGCATTAAACTATTCGCCGTCCCACCAGTGAGAGAACAGTAGGACTGTTTTAGGGAACGTGTTTATACATTTAAGCTTACAACGTTTACTAAAATGAACATCACATGCTAATGCATGTTAACATCTCAGGCAGATAAACAAACACTATTAACCAAATCCGAAGCAGCGAACTGCCATATCGTCATTTCCCGCTTGACTAGAATTTAAATAAATCACAGCCAGAAAAATGTTGTTTAGATTCAACAATGTTTCCCAGCAAAAAAAAAAGAAGAGAACGGAAAAATGCATCGTTTCCTCTCTGTGCCTGCGAGATAAATTTAAATCACAAAATCCCATGCAATTAGAGACAATCAAAAACGAATTGTTTGCCCGTGGTGTGCCAATATTCTAACAGTGATAGGCATTTGACAGACTCTCCCCCATTCAATGGGTGCGGCGGCGGGGAAAGCATTTCACATACAATCCGACCCACACTCCCTCTTGCACACTTCATGTCATAGATGCTTTCAAAACTCAACTACGAACTAGGAGAAAAAAATACAAAAAAAAACACTGTTCAGTCTCACAACTCATTGCCTACCCTGGAACTGTTATCCTCTAAGCTTAAGTAGTCATATCGGAGCTAAATAAGAACAGAATGAATTAGTAAAACCAAAAAAATTCTCTCAAGTGTTTTGTTAGAGTTCGTCTAGAATTTGTTGTGTTTCAAGTGTTTGCATACCTTCAGGACATCACTCTGATTTTGCATGTCAATGGGTGGTCTAATAACAGTTACTTGTCCACAGCAAGCCATTTTGTAAATCTTTCTTTTCTCTTTCTCTGCTTCGTTTCTATTTTGCACTCACACAAACTATTCTCAATTGACACAAAACCAACGACAAGTCCTCAGCATATTTCAGTTGGCCAAAGTTGTGACAGCCTACACCGTGTATCTCTGTCGGAGTTCAATCCCTGTCCACATCCTAGGATTTCATTCTGCTTGCAATCGATCAATCCGATCGGATACCGAGTTAATTGGCAGACAAATGCAATTAAAGTCAAGTTGCAAAATAAACACCAGCAAATTTATTACATTCACTAAAGTCGGGCAAACGCTGTGTAATAAAAATTAGTGAAGCAATAAAAATGAACTACGGGCAGAACTAAACACCGATCTGCGGCGAATGTGAATGAACTCTTGTACGATAGGCGATAGGCGATAGGTTGTAAATAAAACTAAGAGTCCATCAGCACAGATTCTCGTAAAACTATTTATAAGAGGTGCGCGAATTAAGTTTAAGTAAAAACAAAAATAAAAATAAAAATAAATGTGCAACGAAGCCACGCATGCAGCAATTTCCTGTATTTGAAACTATTTATGTCAAACGCATCTAATGCCAGACTGTCTGCACCAAGTAGTAGATCAAAGTGACACCACATGCATTTGTCTCTCACTAAATCGCCACTAAACCCTTGCAACAAATTTCCCCCAGTGATCACTTTTAATTCGACGCGACTTTTCACTGAAAACAAAAACTTATTCCATTCTTTTTAAAACCAAATATGTAACAATTACTTTTTACGTAACCGAATTAAATTAATTTTCTACACAAAAAAAAATCAAATTTTTATATTTAATCCCCCTCGCGAAGAAGAGACACACAAAAATAAAATATCAAAGCAACAACAAAGGAGGCCGAAATGGAATTTGTTTAATTGCAGACAAGAGGATATTTTTTTTTTCTTTTTCGTCTTAATTTTCATATAAATTCAAGCACTTTGGTGGATTTTTTTGAGTGTTTTGAGGCGATGTGATAGGTAGGCAGACGCGCCGGTTGGATTCGTACTAACGGCAGAATTATAATTTTAAAATTCTGCTCAGCGTGATGGGGAGTATCTCACGGCTCTCGATACGAGGACTATTTTCGGATTCCTAGATGGATGATACACTAGACAAAATTTGTAGTCTTGTGGGAGAGCTCTCTGAATTCTTCTTCTCAATGATTGTCTCTTTGGTCTCAAATCAAAATCTGAATAAAAAAAAAACAACAACGAAACGAAGGCGAAACGTCTTGTGTGTGTGTGTGTGTGTGCTGTGTTCTTGTGGTACCGAATAGTTGAGTGTGAAGCTTGCGAATTACAGTCAATGAATGAATGTGCAGTTTTTTTTTCTTTTGGTTCGAATTCGATAAGAGGCCCACCTGCTGAAGGAGCTCATTGGAAACGGTTTTTACTTTTGCGTTGGTTTAAAGTTTAATTTATGGGTTATTGCGGTATGGTGCTTATAGGGTGATTGAGAAATCGGTGGGAAAAAGTTTTATTTCTCCGTCGACCCACGCGTTTTTGACCAAAATCAAAACATCTATTAATGTCCGATAGGAATATGAATATTTAAGCATCGCGGAATATTATTTAGATCCCCATTAAATTATGTTTTAGCTGGGATCATCAGCTCTATCCCCTCGAACCAACACTTGGCGCCAGTTTTTTATCTAAATTTTTATTGCTAATTCGAGTGACTAAACATTCATCGTTTCGCATCATTCCCATCTTCAGCGCTGTTGATTATTTGTAGGCTTTCCCTAGATTAAGGATTCAGGACGCATCCGAGTGTGAGTCACTGTCAAAAGCTTGCCTCCGTGAAGAAGTCACATCTCAGATTTTAACTGCTTTTTACTAAACCACTCAACAGAATAATAATTCCACCGTCCCCCTTGCGATTTAGTTTACTCCCAGGTCACACGAGTACATTTGGGACTGGACTAGCATCTTATTCTTCCAATGTCATTACAATGTAGACTTTAAACGAAGTTTGGTACTCAAATGGCACCTTGTTCTTCTAATTTTCATTATATTTTGAACCGTCTTTTGAAGTTAGCCAAATTTGGTACAGAATCGATCATGTACAAGGTGGCGCAAAATTAATCATCCAATTTTGTGTTGGAAGTACTTTCTTACGAAATAAAAAGAAATGATTTTGAGTGATACTTGCACTTAACAGGCCTACGACCTATGGTCCGAGCCAGAGATATTGCTACCTTTCATCGTTGGTCTTCCTCTCCTTCTCGAAGTAGGAGGCTCAGATTCGAAGACCCTTTTAGCTGGAGCGTTGTTGTCCATGCGTTTGATGTGGCCGAGGATTTTTGTCTTCCGGACTACGTCCACATCCTGGTACAGCTCATAGAGTTCGCGGTTGTGTCTTCTCCTCCATTCGCCTTCTTCGCAAACGGGACCATATATCCGACGTAGAATTTTTCTTTCGAAGGCACCAAGAATTAGCTCTGCAGTTCTGCTTAGGCTGCGGCAACGCAATGAGCGACGATTGAGCGATTGAGCGACAAGCTATTGAGCAACGAGCGATTGAGCGACGAGCGATTGAGCGACGAGCGGTTGAGCGATTGAGCGACGAGCGATTGAGCGACGAGCGATTGAGCGACGAGCGATTGAGCGACGAGCCATTGAGCGACGAGCGATTGAGCGACAAGCGGTTGAGCGACGAGCGATTGAGCGACGAGCGATTAAGCGACGAGCGATTGAGAGACGAGCCATTGAGCGACGAGCGATTGAGCGACGAGCGGTTGAGCGACGAGCGATTGAGCGACGAGCGATTGAGCGACGAGCGATTGAGCGACGAGCGATTGAGCGACGAGCCATTGAGCGACGAGCGATTGAGCGACGAGCCATTGAGCGACGAGCGGTTGAGCGACGCAAACAAATTAAAACACATGAAATCATATGGAGGTGGCCACGAAAGCATTGAGCGATTTGCGATTTTTTTAAGCGACGGAGCGACGTAGTGTCCGGCTTTCGGCTCCATATAGCAGGACTGGCAGAATAAGAGTTTTGTAGAGCATGATTTTGGTCCTTCGAGTCAGAAGTTTTGAGCCCAGTTGCTTTGACAACCCGAAGTAGCCTCGGTGGCCAAGGGCGATTCTACGTAGGATCTCCACAGCGAAGTCGTTCGTGGAGTTCACGTTTGCCACCGAGGTAGACAAACTCCTTCACTACCTCAAAATTTTAGCTGTCGATTGTGATGTTTTGCCATAGGTGCTGTGCGGAGGTGGAGCCGTGAAAAAATTTTAGATGATTTTTGGGGAATCAAACCGAGTACATCGACCGTAGGAGTCGACGCACCTACCCACTACACCACGGCGCCCAGACAATCTTCTTTACTGCCCCAAAATTGTAGCTGTCGATTGTGATGTTCTGCCGTGTGCGGCGGATCGTTTCTTGCTCAAAGGCATATACAGTCAAAATCGGTTATAACGAAGAATTTTGTCGTTATAAGCGATTTTGACTGTACTTTGTCTTATCCTCATTGAGCTTAAGACCAGCTCGTTTCGCCTGTCCTTCAGTCGCCGTGAAAGCTTCCACTACTGGGCGTTGGGAAGGCGCAACGATACCGATGTCATCTGCGTATCCCAACAGTTGGACTGACTTGTAGAAAATAGTGCCTTCCGTGTTTACAGCAGCTCGCCGCACTATCCACTCCAGTATCACATTGAAGAAATCACACGACAGCGCCAAAATCCGATGCAGGTTTCAAACGGCTCGGAAGTCATCCAGCCGAACTGCACGGTGCATCGTGTATGTGTTAGCGTGGTGCGACACAACCGGATTAGTTTTCCCGGGATCGCGAATAGTTCCTTGCGATGAATGCTGTCGTATGCGGCTTTAAAATCGATGTAAAGATGGTGCATATCGATTTAAAGCTCGCTGGTCTTCTCCAGGATTTCTCTTAGTGTGAAAATTTGGTCTATAGTCGATTTGCTGGGCCGGAAACCGCACTGGTACGTGACGATTTTTGTTTTTTTTCGGAGTGTTTTTGATACACTACTGGAGCACTCAGACTCAAAAACTGGTCCATTGTACTGCCAGGTAGAAATCTACTCCAGTGTCGTTAATTTGATCCCAACGGCAAACAATTTCACTGGGATTCGAACCTGGGATCTCTCTAACTTGGGGCAGGCACTTAACCAACTGCGCCATCCAGTGCCTGCCGATTAGTGTGGTGCAAAACGGCTTTAGACGTTCACACAGAACATTGGACAGAATCCTGTGGGCGACGTTGAGCAGGGATATACCTCTATAGTTGTATTCCAGTCGTCGGGCATGCATTTTGAGTAATGGAGATCTTTATTTGGACCTTTACAATATTCTGTGCTAAGTGGATAGAATGATATCCGTCAAGGGTAGCCGCCAGTGTTGATACACATTTGTGCCCGTTTTATCGCATGTTTCATGACTTTCCGCAAGATCTCAAAAAAAATACGGCCCAATCACTCCTCCCGCGTGAAGGCCGCAACACACAGTGGTTTTGAGTGGATGTAATGGCTCTTCGTGCATCACACGCGGATTTTCATTGTCCCAGAAACGAAGATTTTGTTTATTGACGTAACAGCTTAAGTGAGCGCCTTGTCCCTCGTGATGATTTTCGACATCGTTCTCTCCGTTGTTGAGATTGAGGATGGCTTATATTCTGCAGCTGTCTAGGTCACAAATGTCAAATATGATTGACGTACGACGCCATTTGCAAAAATTATAACATCTTCCGATAGGATGACTAATTTTGTGCCACCTTGGATTTTCCATTTCTTACAGACTCACAATTCAATTCCTTAACACACACCACATCAAAAAACAAAATCAAAAGTTACTCACTTCAAGAATTGGCGATTGATGATCGAGAGGCACTAATGGTTTCTCTGGGACGGGTCGAGACACGAAATAATAAGCAGATGCTGCTGCAATCCCTGCTAGTGTAATGGCGCCTGCAGTCCCACCAAAATAATTCAAATAACCATCAATTTCATCAACTGAAAGAAGAAAAAGCAAACAAACGCTGAATTATATTTGAAAGTAACGAAAAGAAACATTTGAACAAAAAAAGACGCGAGTGTTCTTTGGAATCGTTTGCAATTCATGAGCATGCCACAATTCAAATTGCATTCGCGTGCAACCTTGTTAACGGCAAAAAATTAAGAATACTCCGTTTAATGAATAATTATGACTGCCTCGTCATACAGAAGGCGAATGAAGAAATGGTTGAATGAATGAAACAGAGATCTCTGCATGTAGTCAAGTAGGCGCACAAGTTGAATGCGTTTCGCTTCCCCTTCGCAAATTACGAGTACTTAAAGATCTGCTTGAATTGAATGAATGTTGGAGTATATCTTTAGGAAGAGTCAAACTGTTGAAATTCATTTCTATCTCATTGCATAGTCTTAGGACGGTGTGTGTAGATCGAAGTGCAATCAGATTTTGAGGTTGGATTTCGTTGGAATCGTTTGTCAATAAGGGCGGCTGGTGTTTGAAATGAGGAGCGGTGAGTTGGAAAAACCAAATGGACTTGGAATTGAGGGCACTTGGTGTACAGATTGAAATCAATTAAATATCGTGATTCCTTTGACCGCCTGCAATCAAATTTGGATGGACAAGGAACATTTTCTCACGACTATGACTGGAATATTCACAAGTTCAAACCCTTAAGTCTTCTCTGCTTCAAACGTAAGAGGATTTTATGCTCAAGTCGTTTTCAGTAAGAAAATGTTTGAATGAACTGACCAAAGAATCCAAGTTTTCATTGTTTTCCTGGTAACTTTGCAGAATGCAATTGAGCATTCAACGACTTTGTCGTTACCTTTCTTGGTCAAGATCTAAGTGCGCCTTCCTTTTGTGGTCAACAGCCGCTGAGTGCTGAATTGCATCCTGCAAAGTTACCAGGAAAATACTGAAAACTTGGCTTCTTTGGTCAGTTGAAAATCGTTTTGGTGCTCAAATAGTCACCTGAGGCATGTCAAGTTCTTGGAACAGGACATGGAACAGACAGTTTTCGGTTCGGTATTCACTCCCTGATGAGCCTAGAGTCGCGATGTTTTTCTGGTAAACGGAGAGGTTTATGAAACAAACATTGGCTCATCCGATCATCGGTTTTTGAAAGCAGGGTACTCTTTTTTGGAATCTGCTTTCGCGCCTAATGTCTTCGCCTTTCTTTTTCAGGGCTCAGAGAAACTCTTGAGCATTTTTGACATTATTTGTGCTGTAAAAACAGACGTTTGTGGTGTCATCTGTTGACATGACAATTTACGTTTCTTTTGAGACATAATTTGAAGTGTGTTTTGACCCAGAATCTATCACCTTTTTAGGATTCAAAAACCAAAAATTGTTTAACCACTCAAACGACTCATTAATTAATCAAAAAATGAGTAAGAATATGTTTTCAAAAAAGAAATACTTACAGAAATACGTTACATTGCTCATAATTAAGTGATTCCAATAGGACCAGAATGTCTTCTCCGGCGTCATTGATCTATCCCGTCCTTCCTCGTTCTGTGACTGTTGCAAAAAAAAAAAGTAAGTTTACCTCCTGATGTACACGTGTATTTATGCTTGATTCAGTGCGTTTCAAGTTAAAGCTGTTCTATGAATGTTCCTGAGATGAATTAGCTGCAATGCAATGCGTGTCTTATGCTTCTTTGTTTCTTTTCGCCTTTCGTGCGTTCAGATAGATGCGAGACACTCGAGTTGAGAACAAGAATGATTTTGTTTTTATTTTGTCTGTAGTTACGAGTATCTGCAAGAAATAATCAAAAGTTTATAAATTAACAAGAGAGAGAGTGAGTGCAGAATTGATAAGAGTAAAAATCGCGACGAGATTAATTGTTGTTTTGACTTTGTCCTCTTCTTTTTTTGCGTTCAGTTCTAGACTTTAATCTAAATTTGTTGTTTATCTCTGAGCGATTGAATTGGGTTCAACGTCATAAGAGTTTTCATGAATCCCGCCGTGGAGAGTCGATCATTTGCGTTTTTCTTGTATTCAGTCGATGGGGATGAAAGATCGTGGAGCTGTTTATGTCAAGTCAAGAGACCAGAATAATTTTCGATTGTTAAGGTAATTTGAGCTCAAATTGGTTCACAAAAGATCGCTGAGCGATCGATAGTGATATTGTTAACAATTTTCTACACAATGCATGGAGAGTTTTTGAAGTAAAAATAAACTGGGCAAATGCGAGTTGTACTTAAATTTGGGTGCATGGGCATTGATATCTAGGCCTGAAGTACCTAATTCCAAGATTTCATGCCGATATCTTTATAAACTTCGGAGATAAAAAAGTGTGACAGATATGACGGACGGACGGACACACCGAAATTATAAAGGTTCCGTTTTTGTAGACGGAACCTTAAAAAGGAAATGACCGAAAGAATAAGATCGCGAATACAATCTGCCGATGGGCACATTGGACTCATACTGGTCTAAGTGAGCCGTTGACTTGTTCTTTATGTCAGCAAGGGCAAGATTTCTTAGTGCTGTTGTGGGAATTCCTCGCCGGGATAGGGTGAGAAACACGGCAGTGCGCAAGGAACTCACTGTTGGACAGCTGCTTTTTCGAACGGAAAGGGCTGTACTTCAATGGTTTGGTCACGTAGCACGAATGTCCCCATCATCACGACTTCCGAGGCGTGCCTTGAATGCGATTCCATCAGGTAGGCGATCGCTTGGCAGACCCAAGATGAGATGGTTGGACCAAGTCCAAAAACTCGCCTGATTGCGCTTGGGCATAGCTCCTGATGATTTAAAGTCGATGGCGGAGGATCGAGTGGCCTGGAGATCTCTCGTGGATCTGTCGTGGCGGAGGATCGAATGGCCTGCAGATATCTCGTGCGTGCGTTGCCCCTGCGAACCCTTTACTGGAACATGCGGGTCCCTAAAGATGAGATGAGATGAGATGAAAAAAGTAAATCAAAGCGGCGGCGAAAGATAGAAAAAGAGCGAGGATTTGAATGCAAAAAAGCCATATCCTGGCGTTTATCTTCTTCTTCGTGTGGCGCTACAGTCCGAGATGGACCGGGAACTCAATCAACAAACCTCTTCAGCTAGCACGGTCTTTTGCCAGCGCTGTCTCCAGCTGTGCGCACCAACTTGGTTAAAGTTCTTCTACACTTTTATGGGCCACCTCAAGCGACCGGATGGCGTATTTTACTCATTTCTTGCTTTCTTTTTTTTCCGGAGGATTTTTTGAAACACTACTGGAACACTTAGACTCAAAACTGGTCCATTGCACTGACAGGTAGCAACCGACTCCAGTGCCGTTAATTTGATACCAACGACAAATGGTGACTGGGCCAGATTCGATTTCAGTGGAATTCGAACCTGGGACCTCTCGAACTTGGGGCAGGCACTTCACCAACTGCGCCATCCAGTCGTGTCGCAAATTTTGTTTGAGGTCCTTCTCAACTGATGTACGCCACCTCAATCGTGAAGGATCACTGTTTCATTGTCCCACGACTCATTAGCAAAACATGTCTCGATAGAAAGACCTTAGACCTTGCCTGCCGGGCCTTAGACATGCAGTCGAGTTGAGTCAAAGGGGACAGATGGAACTCAATTCAAACAACAAACAAAAACATTGTCAAAAACACAGTAAACCACTTGGATTCAGGAATCTCCTCCCAAACTTTAAACCACTTGGCATCGGGAGAATCTCTTCTCAACCTTTAAACCACTTTGCATCGGGAATCTCCTCTCAATCTTCATCCCCTGCTGTGTCGTTGCACTTCAAAAGTACGCAAAATAAATCTCTCAGACTAAAATCTGAACTTTGAGCTCAGCCCATTAAAATGATAGCACTGAGCCCCGTCATGGAGACGTAGAAAATACATTTCTGTTCCCATTTCATCGGGTCAACGTCTTTAGAGATAGTTCGCCTTTTCAGCAGCAACAAGTGTCCCATTCGACTATCCCCCCACAAGCCTATCTGACTCATCGAGAGGACCTAGGAAATCATTCGATTGCGACTAAATTCTGGTGGAAATTCAGTGCAAAATCAATAAGAAACAGGAACAACCATTCAAAGCTCCTCAAAGCTCCGTCTCCACCTCATCAAATATTCCAACAACTTACCAAAGTTTGAATGGTCAATAATTTAAAAAACCCGAGTCCTCCATAATTAGCCCTTACCTCAACACAAAAAAGACACCTGCTCCGTCACCTAGATTCACTTTGAATTTCAAAGTTACACAGTCGACAAATCGATATTCCAAATCCGACCATCATTCAGCAATTAGCCGACCAATCGATGGTAAATGACATAAAAAATGAAATAATATGCTGCCGGTCGCAGGCTGGTAGTTTTCCACTTCGCTGGACAGTCACGCTTTTTTAGCTCGAGTTGGTATGCAGAGGTTACTGATATTGTAAGTGCACTAATCTATATTTAATGTCATTGCTTGAGGGCAGGTAAAGGTCCAGAGATTGCCATCTTGATGGTAACTTTGTGACAATCGATCGAATCGACGACTCCGTCGTCTATTAAGTTTTAGTTGAATTTGTCACGTTTTTCGAGGGTTTTGGTGTCATGTCAGGGTTGAGCGAGATGTTTTCAGACAGAGCTTGGAAATTAACAGAAAATCTGAAAATCTTAACGTGATTCAAACGTAGAGCCGTGACTAATGAAGTTCACGGAAGTGTCAATTAAATCGCTTGCAAATGAGTGTTAAATGACGTTGACTGTTGACAACAACCTTCGATAAATTATAGTCAGAAAGCAAATTGCGGACTTGAACTGGAATCTTTCAAAGATCAAGTTTTGCTTAATGCCCTTCTCTCACTCAATGTTTTTATAAGCCAGTCAGGGACTGGAATATCAGCACCATTTACAAAAAAGGCGATTCTACCTCTTGCAACAGCTATAGAGGTATATCCCTGCTTAACGTTGCCTACAAGATTCTGTCCAGCGTACTGTGTGAACGGTTGAAGCCGGTTTGCACCGCACTAACTGGCACGTACTGGATGGCGCAGTTGGTTAAGTGCCTGCCCCAAGTTCGAGGGATCCCAGGTTCGAATCCCAGTGAAATTGTTTGCCGTTGGGATCAAATTAACGGCACTGGAGTAGGTTGCTACCTGGCAGTACAATGGACTCAGTTTTTGACTTTCAGTGCTCCAGCAGTGTTTCAAAAATCCTTCGAAAAAAAAATAAAAGCATCGGATGCCAACGGCGTCGTGTCGTTCGTGGAGTTCACGTTTGCCCGAGGTCCCAGGGTCCCAGGTTCGAATCCCAGTGAAATCGAATCTGGTCCAGTCACCATTTGCCGTTGGGGCCTAATTAACGGCATTGGAGTAGGTTGCTACCTGTCAGTACAATGGGCCAGTTTTTGAGTCTGAGTGCTCCAGTGCAGTATTCCAAAAAACCTCCAACAAAACAAAAAAGTGTATCAACGCCAGGAGACCGCGTGAGCAACACCAGGAGACCGTGTGTCCATAAAAAAAAACGCCAAAAAACAAGTAAAATTGACCAAAAATGTTACCAAAAAATCCCAAAACCTTCCTCAGAAATCTCTGTTCAAACAGATAACAGTCACAATCAGTCAAACTGCTTGCAAATCCAACCAGTTCGTCTGGATTCCACCCTTATAATCGGGCATTAGCATGATTAATTGGTTTACAAGAATTGCGAATGGACTAAGAACATTAAGCATGCCTCGCAGGGAGACACGTGCACTTATTGATTCCATCAAAAAGACGCACTTTCTTTCGTTGAAAGAGATGAAGGAAAACCCCACATGTCATCTCTCATAGCAAACGTATGAGTAGTCATTAATTATTTGGAACCTCTTTGGCCCACCAATGACGGAGAGTGGGATGACGGAGACGATTTAAAGAGAATTCTTATTTTGGCATGACTCAGGGTACACGGAAATTAAAGGAATTCCCTGAAACTCACGGAATTTTTACTTGATAGTGGTCGAAGTGTTAATCTGCCATGACTGCCTGTACACAGAAACTAAAGAAATTCCTCGAACCTCATGAAACTTCGACTTGATGGTGGTCTAAGTCTTAATTTGGCATGACTGTCTGTACACGGAAATCAAAGAAATTCAGTGAAACTCACGAAACTTCGAGTTTCACGTGACTGTCTCTACTCGGAAATGCAAGAAGTTCGCTGAAACTCACGAAACCTCGACTTGATGTTGGTCTACACTGAGACGAAAGGAGCTCGCCCTGACTTAATAGTGGTCTAAGTCTTATTCTGGCACGACTGTCTGTAGACAGAAACGAAAGAAAGTCTCTAAACCCCACGAACCATCGACTTGATGGTGGTCTGAGTCTTATTCTGTCATGAATGTCTGTACACGGAGACGAAAGAAACTCCCTAAATCTCACGAAACCTCGACTTGATGGTGATCCAAGTCTTATTCTGTTAAGACTGTCTCTACACGGAAATGAAAGAAATTCACTGAAACTCACGAAACCTCGACTTGATGGTGGTCTACACTGAGACAAAAGGAACTCGCCCTAAACCTCGACTTAATAGTGGTCCAATTCTTATTCTGGATAGACAGAATCGAAAGGGACTCAACTCACCCCACGAACCTACTCAACTCAATGGTGGTCTCAGTCTGATTTCATGAACTCCCGCCTCGATGGTGGTCCAAGTCTGCTTTCCACGCTAATGTCCGATTGATTGGAATCAATTAGATCGGTCCTCATCGACAGACATTCAGCCTCGTTCGCTCCTAACCTCGACTAGCAATTATAATCGATTCATTAAGTAAACTCAACTAGTTCATTCATAATCCTAGCGTCTTGGCCAATTAAGGGGTCTGTTCAAAGAAACCATACACAGGTCACATTTGTCCCCTCTTCAAATTCCACTCATTTCCGATTTCACTGAAAGAACACACCACAAGTATCCTTTGTGGAACCCCTTGTTCAACACAACGACACCGAACACATGTATCCGAAGGACCAGCTCATGCTTAGAATCAACCCCCACCCCTCGCATGAGTGTAGCACGCACAGGCGACCGTCGACGAGTTGAATTTACTCAATTTCGCACACCTGACACCGCCGCACAGCCCTCCCCCAAATGTCCCTTGTGTACCGTGCATGTGTGTGGATGTGTATATGGACAACCCCCCCCACCAACCTACCGGCAGTCATTTCGCAACAGACTCACAGGAGTCGAAACTTTATTGAAAAAAAGAAGAAAATCTCCTCAATTGCAACCATCGAAACAAGCCAAAATCCGCATCGCAGTCGCATCGAAGAGACGTCTCCCAATTCCACTCAAGAGAAACCGAAAGTTTTACATAGAACGCGTGTGTACATAGCGTGCCATGCTGCCTCGCACAACCCGGCTTTCTTTTTCCATCAAAAAGCTACGAATATTGTTACATAAACAATTTAATTTTTCATTAACGCCCGATTGGAAGACTCAGCAAACATGTCAACAACACAGAGGGATCACAGTGTATTTGTCTTCGTCGCAGTCTCTCTCTAATTAGAAAGCGAGCGGTCGTCTCAAGCCGTACGTGACTCCTTTGGCAAGGCTATGCACGAGACTTGTGCATCGATTTTTCCTCGTCCAGCGGCAGTGTGCTCGTCCGATTGCCAGCTCCCCGCTTATGAGCTTGACCCGACGAATTGACATTCCACTTACAGCTCGCTCGCTCGCCCGTTCCCGTTCCCGTTCCCATTCCCGGGTTTATTGTTCATTAGCACAGTGAATACGTACAGTTTTTGTTAACTTACGATTTATCGTTTCGCTCAGGACCACCAGTGCTTGTCAGCGTATTGATTTTGCCTTCAATAGTTCGGCCACAGATTTCGATTCGAATGCGGATTCGTTAAATTAGTTTTGAAATGGAATGGAAAAACCGGTCGTAAATAAGTGGAGCAAATTAAATTAACAACTCCGCCCAGTGTGCTGCTGATCGTTGCTCCTGCTGTGGGACAGAGTCTTGGGGTGATGACACTTTTCACGGATTGGACAACACAATGTAAAGAAAAAAGAAAAACGAAACACACCGAAACGCAAATCAAAACGACAGGAAGAACAAAATTCGATTCGAACAAAAAAAATCAATTATAAGTTGGTACCGAATTTGTACATGAAGCACCTAACCGTCTCCCGTACCGAACTCAGTCTGCTGGCTGGCTTGTGTCTAAGAACGGACTCGTGCTTGTCGCTGGCGAGTGTCGACAGGCGATACCATGCAGTTCCACTGCCAGACAATAAAGAGACTCACGGCTGAATTTGCTGCGGGAGCTTTTGTCAGTACACCACAGATGGATGGTACTGAAAGATGTTTTTTTTGCTTTTTCTGACAGAGTTGACTCAGGCGATATCGATTTACTACTGCTGCTACTTCATCACCTGCTCCTACACTCAGAGTCGCTATCTGACAGAACGTTTGTACGATTTTGTTTGGTTTACACCACCACCACCGCTGAATACTCATTTTTTTCGATTAAGAGAAACTCGTATCTGAATATGCTGGACTATGTGTGGAGCATAAGCTTGCGAGTGGGAGAGTATTGTGTGCTCTTTCTTTGTTATGTGAAGGCAACGCAAAAGCATGCTGGAAAACTGTACTTGCGTGGGGGTGAAATGTTCGATGCCCTAAACATGGAACAGATACTCAATGCATTGATGCGTGCAGAAATGCACAACGAAGCAGATCTGCAGTGAATATTGACATTTCGTCGCATTCGTTTGCTGTCACTGTCAAAAGTGACAAGTGATTTTTGCAATGGATTTGTGACGACCTCACTCAACGACTCCTGACGTATGTACTGTGGCGTCCTCATGCAGCGACTTCGAATCAACAGAAGTAAGGTTTCCTGTATGTGGAGCACAGATGACGTCAGGGACAATCCAAGCCACCGATAGTCGAAATCGCTGCAAACTGCAACGCATTCGTTGGCAGTCGCGTTCTGTAATTCATACTGTGCAGTTTACAATAGTGGGCGCCGTGGCGTAGTGGGTAGGTGCGTCGACTCCTACGCTCGAGGTCGTCGGTTCGAATCTCGAAAAAAACATCAAACATTTTTTCACGGCTCCACCTCTTTCGAATCACTGACAATGCTCAAAGAGTATAACTGTCAAGAAAAAGCTTCTCAATCTCGCCGTTCGGAGTCGGCATTAAACTGTAGGTCCCCTCCACTCGTGAGAGAACAATAGCACGCACAACACGAGTGGTTGCTGAGAAGCTAGGCCCAGGTCCACCTCTGACTGTAGCGTCGCCATTACTATTATTATTGTATAGGTCGACGCTATATTGTGTGCATGGCCATTGAATTGTGTGCGTTGAAAGACAACGCCAGCGCTGACGCACTATTGTGTTCAGGCATAAAGTCAACTATCACCTACACAAAATGGGACACAGCAGCACAGAAAACTGTAGACACTGTGGACAATCAAAGGAAACCATGGAACGCCAACCATAGTCGAGTGTCACTGTCACTGGCCGTTGTAAGATTACCGCTAAATAAGATTCAGAAAGCAGTTGGAAGACCAACAATATTTTAATGACAGTTTTTGAATTAAGAACAAGACTAGCAATCGGCAGGATATCCATAAATACCACTTATTGCACAGACATTTAAACGCCCTTAAATTCGACGTTCCATTTTCGACAGCCACTGAATTCCGTAAACAATATTCTGCCAAAACAGCCTGTACAGAGCAAATTATCACAAGAAATTGTCAGATCTTTGCTAAACAGATCTTAAAGTTTGTTTTAAAGACACGATAAGTAAGAGAAAACAATTGCAAATAATCATAACGATCTGGAAAAACAAAAAAGTGATTTGTTTGAAGAAGATTTTAGCTGAGAGGTTCCACATCCCATTGACTGTTCCTGCTTTTGCGGGTGATTACATGAGCGGAAAAAGACAGAATTGTCGGAGACAGAGTATACGGTTTTCACAAGTGTAAGCCATTAGTAATTGACTGAACGCACCCTCTGTGTCTCACTCAATTAAATGAACTCGATGATCGGGGATCGCAGCCAACTTCGGGCAGATCCTCAATCGTCCAGTATTTTTCGATTCTTTTCTTCCTTTTTCCTTGGACGGACGCTGAAGCTAGTCACACGACATAAAGTTTAAAAAGAAAAAAAAATCATTTGAATATTTTTTAAATAAAATAATTAAAGTTTAAACAAGCGAGATGGAAATGGGTTGGATTTGCCAAAAAATCGGCCTTTACCAAATCGACCTTCTTCAAAATCTACTTTGAAAGTGGATTTTCGGGTGAACCAGGCATGTTTTCATCCCTTTTCGTTCCGTTTCCAACATGTTTTCCTAATTATCTGGTGATCGCTGATCGAGTAATACCTAGCGCATGCCACGTGGCATTGTAGGAAAATTGATTACAGGCGCGATTTAAATGCAATTTTAATGTTTTTTCCACTGCATGCATATAGTACTACATGCAGACATTGCTGTTTACTTACTTAAGGTGGCGCTACTGTCCGGGGTGGACCTGGGCCTCAACCAATAAGCGTCTCCAGCCAGCTCGATCTTTAGCTAGCTGCCTCCAGTTTCGCACGCACAGTTGGTTGAGGTCCATTTCCAGTTTCGTGCGCCACCTGAGTCGCGGTCTTCCTCTACTGCGCCGTCCCTCGGGGGTGGATTCGAAGACTTTCCGGGCCGGAGCATTGGTTTCCATTCGCTCTATATGACCTAGCCATCTTAATCGTTGGATATTCACCCTTCTGGCTAAGTCAATGTCGCTGAACAGCATTGCTGCTGCAACTCAAAAAAAATTCAAACTCAATTCGCTGTAGTACATTACTGAGGAAAAACATGATGCAATTAAAACGATTCCTGTGTCAACCACGCACAAATTCTTGCCTGCCCAGGCAGATTTCCCAGACGTTTGTCAGTCAGTTTGTCTGCCTTGATCTACTCGGCAACACATGTCCGTTCCTTTAATCTTGACCTTTCGTACGACTTAGTTTAAGTTCCCCTCATTCATTATCACCCAAACCACAACGATATCAACCGCAAAAGAATTGAACTGAACACAAGACCTAACGCAGTTCATAAAAGCAACCAAAACATTTCAGTTTGAAATTTCAAAACCTAGCGACATGTCCAACTCAAACCCTGTCTCCGAAGACATGGATGAGATTGATCTTCAAATTTCCCCTGCAGAAGAACCCCTCGAAGTCAAAGTGGATATCAGTGAAAATCACAAATCCAAACGACGAAACCCCGGTGGAGCTGAGAGAGACGTTGCAACGAACCTTGCAGCCAATCGAAATGTTGCCGAGGGTGATAACTCAAATTTTGTTCATTTTGTGTCCAAAATCCTTTCTCATTCATCTTTTCCTAGGTCTGATGGATCTAGCTTTGCTGACTGCAAATGCCAATCAGTTGCGGTTCCTAATCACTTACAACACACGGTCCTCGACGTACTTTTTGTCCCTGAGTCTCGTCACCTTCTCGTTGGTGCTTCAGGTTGCCGTTGGAATTGGTCTAATTTTTAAGGTGGGAGCACAAGCAAATTTCATCTCACTATTGTGACTTGAATCTTATGTCAAATTTTAGCGAAAAAGTGGGAGGAAATCCCGGGGGGATCTTATGAATCGATTGCTGATTGTTGGCATCTTTATCATTACGTTTGTGAATGTTCTTGTCGCTGCATTCACATCGACTGCAGATGGAGAGTGAAATTATGAGATTAATTGTGTGATGTCAATAAAGGGACATTCTGTTACAAGACTAATGTGAAGTTAGACTCTCTTTTTGATTCTTAAGACGGAGTTTACATGAGCGGAAGAGGGCAGAAATGTTGTAGAGGGCGTAGAGAGCACAATCAGTTTGAAAGGGATGAGTTTTCGGCGATCCAACCAAAGTTTTGGAAAATCATACGATCTCTCCCCGGCATTTCTGCCTTATTCCGCTCATGTAATCATCGCTTAAGACTGCTTTGGAGCGACTGGTAATGCTGGCGACCTTCTTAGGATCATTTAGACCGGCCTACCAATCGTTGATCAAACTCTGCTCAATGAAAGAAGAAATTTTAAACAGATGGCGCCATCATCGCAGTCCTAAGAATGCTTTGATGCGACTGGTGTTGTTGGTGACTCTCTTAAGACCATTTAGGCCGTCATAAACTGAAACCTACCAATCGTCGATCAAACTTTGCTCAACGAAGTTTCGGACAGATGGCGCCACCATCGCAGCCCTGCTTTATGGCGCAGAAACGTAGACGCTACGAAGAGAAGGTGAAGAATCCTTTGGTCAATTAGGGAGAAATTGTGCGGTCTCAGAACCTGATTGTGGATAGATTTCTAGGGCCTAAGGTGACGAAGAAGAAACGGCCAAAAAATAAGTGCTGCGCTTGACTAAACCAGCGTCAACGTCAAGTCAAGGCGACGAACAAGAAATGGACATGCTGCGCTTGACAAAACCCCCTTCAAAACCCTCCCGTTTCACTCCTGCCTTCACCAAGAACTCAACAATTCTCTACGTTATGCAGTTTTATTTATAAAAATTTTACATTTGAACAAAACAGAAACGGGACATTAAAATAAAAATTATAAAACGATTTAAAGGCTTTCCCCTAGTCTAGTAAATGCACTCTTGGTATCTGTTACGATATGTAGAAAGTGTTTTTTTATATTTACAAAATATAGGATGTATCACAACCACGACGGATGGCACCTTAGGACGAGTACTCCTTCCTGATTGCCTTGGCGATGGTGCTCAGTTGCATGTTTGTCGTGCCCTCGTAGATGGCGCCGATCTTGACGTCACGGTAGAACTTCTCCTGTGGGAAGTCACGGGTGAAGCCAACACCACCCATCCAGTCGATGCACTTGATGGTCGCGCGCTGGGCAACTTCGGAGGCGTAATACTTGGCCATGGCTGCCTCCTTGGCGAATGGAGCACCGTGTTCGACGAGACGAGCTGCGTTGTATGTCAACAAGCGGGCAGCCTCGATTTCGGTGGCGACTGTTGCGATTTGATGTTGCATCGATTGGAAGTTGAAGATCTCCTGACCGAACTGCTTGCGTTCCAACAGGTATGGGATGGTGGCGTCGAAGCAACCCTGAGCACAACCCAGCATCTGAGCGGAGATGCCAATGCGACCTTCGTTCAAGAAACCGGCGGCGTATTGGTAGCCTTTGCCGAATTCGCCGAGAAGATTCTCCTCCGGAATGCGAACATCCTCGAAGCTGACCATGCAGGTGCCCGATGCACGAATGCCGAGTTTGTCTTCCTTCTTGGCCACAGTGAGACCGGGGGTGTCACGGTCCACAAGGAAGGTGGTGATACCTCTGTAACCCTGCAACAAAACAAAATGATCTCTTTTCGAATTTATGGCGATTTTGGGGGGAGACTTACGGCTTCTGGCTTAGCATTGGCAAAGACCAAGAACACTCCGGCAACGTCTGAGTTGGAGATCCACATTTTGGTTCCGTTGATGACGTATTCGTTTCCCTCCTTCCTTGCGACAGTCTTAAGAGCGAAGGCATCTGATCCGGAAGATGGTTCAGTCAGAGCAAAGCTTCCAGCCTAAAATCAAGGGAGTCTAGTCAATTTGATTGGATAAGGGGATGTGCATTGTGAACTCACGTATTCCTGAGCCAACTTGGGGAGGTACTTCTCCTTCTGTTCCTTGCTGGCGACCTTGATCATCAGAGAGTTGACCAGAGTGTTGTGGATGTCCACGAATGCACCAACAGCTGGATCGACCTTCGACAGCTCTTCGACAACCAAGATTGTGGTGAGGAAATTGCAACCACTTCCTCCGAGTTCGGTGTCGATTTCCATGCCCATCAAGCCGTTCTGGAAGACAGCATCAACGACTGAGGGATCGAATTGATGTTCTTCGTCCATTTTCTTGACCAAAGGAGCAATTGTCTCCCTGGCAAGCTTGGCAACTGAAAGAGAAAAAATTTGAATTTGAATTAAATTTGAGTTGAATTTGAACTGAATTTGAATTGAATTTGAATTGAATTTGAATTGAATTTGAATTGAATTTGAATTGAATTTGAATTGAATTTGAATTGAATTTGAATTGAATTTGAATTGAATTTGAATTGAATTTGAATTGAATTTGAATTTTTATCAGAATTCGGTTTTTATAGGATAGATTCTAAGCTAAGGACGAAGCTCAAGGAAGGCAGAAGGTTAGGTTAGGGGGCTGCTAGTGAATTCACCACTTAGACCCTGTTGGCCCATTGTGATACCCAGAGTGAGACTACTGCCACTAATCGACCTATCTAGTGATAGTGCCGTTAATTTGATCCCAAATGGTGACTGCAACAGCTTGAAAAACCGGATAAAAGCGTATTAACTCTGGTTTCACTGGGATTCGAACCTGGGGCCCCTCTAACTAGGGGCAGGCACTTAACCAACTGCGTCATTCAGTCGTTAAGGGAGGTAGAAAGCGGACCATCGATTGTCAAGGAGCCAAAAAGAGCCAGGATTTTAACCTCCTGGCAGCAATCAGTGACTTCACCAGGAAGTGCTTCAAAAAGAGAATATTTACTACCTAGACTTTGCCTAGACTTGTATAGACAACGCTCCAGCTAAGAGGGTCTTTGAATCCGAGTATCCTGGTTCAAGAAGGAGAGGAAGACCGAACCTCCGGCACAAAGACGAAGTCATCGCGACCAGCTTGGACTTGATGACTGGAAGCAGCGTGCCGAGGACCATCAACGAGGGAAGACAGCGGTATCTCAGGCTTGGACCCTCCATGGGTCGTAGGCCTGTTAAGTATGTAAGTGAGACGACTGGATGGCGTAGTTGGTTAAGTGCCTGGCCCAAGTTTGAGGGGTCCCAGGTTCGAATCCCAGTGAAATCGAATCTGGTCCAGTCACCGTTTGCCGTTGGGATCAAATTAACGGCACTAGAGTAGGTTGTTACCTGACAGTACAATAGACCAGTTTCGAGTCTGAGTGCTCCAGTGCAGTGTTTCAAAACCACAAAAAAAAAGAAAAGACCCCGCCCACAATAATGACAGGGCTCTGCGGTTTTAATCGGTTCTTGTCGGATTGGAGATTCGGCCTCTTTAAGCGTCTGTTTTCTCCACAGGCCTTAACTCATCGAAGACGTAAATTAAGATAACCATTTCGATGCAAATCTCTCAATCAAATCGATTCAATTGCAATAAACCGAATGCGTGCCGATAAACGATAAGCGCAATCAATCTCTTTATTAAATAACACTCTCCTTACGGCAACGTAATCTTCTGCCAAGATAAAAATTATCAAATACCCCTTATCCCAAATTCCACAAGCTCGCGCATTAGAACTTCGCCAAGCGAGCGGAGCGAAAAGAGAAAACAAGTCACATTTTATCACCTTCCCGAGGCCTGTCAACCACCCATCGGGCTAATTGTTTTTTGATAACAAGTGAGAATTTATTTTCATACCCATGCGCCTGCCAACGGGTTTTATTTTATTTATCAATTGTATAATAATTAATTCTCTTCCCCCTTTTGGTATCTGCGGGTATTTATTTACTCTTCCACTTCGAAGATCTCTAAATTTAGTTCTGTTTTTCTTGCTCGACTCCAGTCACGACGAGTGTCTTGAGTCACACTTAAAATTATCATTCAAATGATTCGTGGGAATGCGAGTTTTAATTGTCCATCAAGGATTATTGCAGTCAGATGTTTATTTTATTGCGATACATTAACTGCATTCAAGTGCAACGCTTTTAATCAATTCCTCAGTAAACTCAAGCAAACAACATTTCGGACACCAGTCGTTTATTTACTTCGAAACCAGTTTGGGCAGAGGCAGATACAGATTCAGAGAGATATTTGAGACGCATTAAGTAGTTCGCATTGAAAGCGGAGATTTACATACTGATCTGTCTGGGGGTGTGTGTAGCGAGAAGTTCAAGCCCACAATCGCAAATGACAAGAGGCATATGTGTGTTAATGGTTTTCATAAAAAGCTCATGCAGTCTTTTGATTTCTGTTGATTTGTCACAAGATCTTGCTTCAATTTTATGTCCAATTACTGATCATTTGAAACGTCTCTTATCTGTCACGTTTGTTTCAAAAGAAATTTAGTGCACGAGGTGACTGATTGTGGCGTAGGAGTGACCTTCTAAAGAAGTCAACTAACTATTCACTTCTTGGTTGCTTAAGCTAGGTTATGTTTCGTTCGGTTTTCCGAATTTGTTCTGACTTCACTTGAGGTTATCTTGAGACTTGCCCGAAAAGGTGTTAAAAATAAATAAATAGCCTACGTGCCTCTGCCGTTTTACCGTCATTAGTACACGATTTAAGTTATAATTCATGTCTATCTTTCTCCCTCTCTCTCTCTTTCTCTTTGTAAGCAAACATGCTTAATTTTGTGTGGTTATGTAACACTGACAAATGTCACATGAATAGATGATGGTATAGACTTAAGACTTTAATTTTCGAACTTATCGAGGAAGAATAAGAAAGAATGTATATTTTGAGTGCAATGGACCAGTTTTTGAGTCTGAATGCTCCAGTGTAGTGTTTTAAAAACTTAATGTATATTTTAACGTGAATTTGAACTCTCTTGAACATCTTGGAACCATAAAATTTCCTTATGAACTCTGAAGGATAAAATGCTTTAGAAATGAACCGTTAATTTTCCATATTTACTTGTCAAAACGGGATCTGTTCGAAGTAGCAGTTGCTTTCATCCAAACTCGCTTATTTGCTCCTTTCGGTTAAAATTGTTCAACCAAAAGGAATTGGGCGCCGTGGCGTAGTGGGTTGGTGCGTCGACTCCTACGCTCGAGGTCTAAGGTTCGATTTTCGAAAAAAACACCTAACATTTTTTCACGGCTCCACCTCTTTCGAGTCACTGAGTATAACTGTCTAGGAAAACCTTATCAAAATCGCCGTTCGGAGTCGGCATTAAACTGTAGGTCCCCTCTACTCGTAACACGCACAACGCGAGTGGTTGCTGAGCAGTTAGGCCCAGGTCCACCTCGGACTGTAGCGCCGCCATTATTATTATTATTATAAAAGGAATTGTTAAAAAGAAATATTTAATATGTTTTCATTGTGCCTTGTTTCAGAAAATGTTCAGTATTGAATTTTTATTGTTGAACAATTTTTTTTTCGGGTGATTTTTGAAACACTACTGGAGCACTCAGACTCAAGACTGGTTCATTGTACTGCCAGGTAGCAACCTACTCCAGTGCCGTTAATTTGATCCCAACGGCAAATTGTGACTGGACCAGATTCAATTTCACTGGGATTTGAACCTGTGACCCCTCTAACTTGGGGCAGGCATTTAACCAAATGCGCCATCCAGTCGTATTTTTTTTGATGAACAATTATATTTTTGAATTTTAGTGAACGAGTTTTGTTTGTAGCGACTGTAACTTCGAACAGATCCATATTTTGTCAATTATAGCCCTGACCACTCAACTTTGACAAGCCACAGTTTCCAAACCATGCGTCTCCCAGACATAAAACCGCCATTTCTGGTGTGCCTTTGACCTGAATTTCGATTGATGTGAGTTTGAAAGGACTCCGAGAACCTTCGATTTTTTCCCCAAAAAAAATCATGGGCTAACCACTGCAATTTCGACGCGATTTTAAGAAATGAATTCGAGTGGTCCATTTCTAAAGCAAAAGAGAGAGATATTCGTTACGAATCATTCGTAAAAGCATCACGTCTGTTATCAAATCATTCGAATGTGATTTCCGAGTGTGTTCTCGGAAAAATGGGGGAAGGTCTGAGATAATAGAAATCAGTAATCACGCGGTGCTTGTTCTGTGATTGAATATTAATTAATTGGAGTCTACAGCTTTGTTTGAGGGGAGATTATTGTGGGTGAAGAATGCAAAGCTGGATGCTCTTACTTCTACTTAAAATGTATAGACTAGTCGGACAAGGAGATTTAGCAAGTTCCTCACAATGGGTAGCTAATGTATTACAAATGGGTAATGTAAAGGAGTTTCTTAAAATGTGGCCTTGAAAAGAAAAGAGAAAAATGAATACTGGTTCAACTTCTAATGAGTCTCAGACTTACCAAGGCTTAAAAATAATAAAATGTGGCGCTAAAATCTGGAGCGACTTAGGACCAGGCACGCACACCTGATGTGTTTTCTCCCACGAGTGCAGGAGGCATTATGCTACAGTGGTTTAGAAAACGTTTACGCTTAAGAAAGACAAAATCACATTTTCAAACGATTAGCCAGAAGCAAAGACCAAAGCCGAGAACAAATTCCTAACCACGATGGTTTGAAAATAAAATATTTTCTATAAAATTTTACTCGTGCGCCGTAGATACCTAATTCTCATTGTTTTTTAACTTTGCTGATGGCACGAATGGACCATGATACCTTGAAACAAACTTTGAGAGAAAAAGCGGACTGGGTAGCAAAGCCACGATCAACCACGATGATAATTGGTCCGGAACTATGTTTGTGCTGCCTCAAACAAAGGAATGGTTGAATGATGATATTAAAAAAATGGACTAGGGCAGAAGTCCAAAGAATGTGGTCAACCCTCAACCCTGGAAAGATGAAGACAGGCGTCGCATAGAAAAAAATGTCTAATCTTAAAGTTATAAACATTCAAATAGTTGGTGGTGTCGCAGACAGGTCTTGGGAACTTCAAGTATCATCTGAAAAAAATAGGGCTTCTTGAGGATGATGCTTGCCTACTATGCCTGAAGGAAGAACAGCTTGCGGCTCAAATATTGTGTAAATGTCCGGTATTGGCCAGCAGAAAAAAAAGATTCTGTGTCACTGCTCGTAAAGCAGTCTGACGATAAGCTATATCTATCAGAAAAACACGTTCTATCAGTCTCCAACGTCTCGTACTCGCATTGACCAGCAGAAGAAAAGGAATTGGCGTCCATTACTCGTTGATCTGTTGAAATATTTTGATCTGCTTTTTGAGCTAAAGCTGGCACTAAACTCAGCAATCGTGATCACAGGAGAACTGTGAAGAAAACAAGAGAGTCTCTTCGACAGAAAGGAGTGATGTAAGAAGAACAAAAACCTCGGTATCCCTCGAAACTGTGAAGCAGAAAACTGGCCGGGAAGTACAATAATTATCAATACCACCATTGTCAATGTTTCTGTGCCGATAGAAACCTTGAAAACCAAGATCTTAGATCTTGCAATCAGCAGGATTTGTGAGGGATGGAGAAACCTTAGCACCTGCCAACAAATGGCCAAAAAAGGATCGGAAAACTACAGTCATCCTCATCCTTAGCAGGAATAATCTGGGCAACCTAGTAAGAGTCCTCACAGGACATTGCGCAATGGGAAGACACGCCGCGAGATCAGGTCTGCCATACAACGTCTCCCGCAGCAGATCTATGTATGAAGAAGAGAAGGAAATTCCCTCGCACTTTCTTTATAACTGCCCTCCAATCGCCTCCACAAAGAAAGAAACCCTAGGAGCTTTTTACATAAATGAATTAACCGACATATCAGAAATAAATGTCAAGAAAATCTGGATGTTCATCCAGAAAACATGATGGTTTCAAGAGTAGCGAAGGGAAGCCGGCTCAGTAGCTCAGCAGCTCACAATGGATCATCTGGGTCTAAGTAAATCATTCACTTATGAGGGAAGTCACCTCACCTACCTATCCCTCGAAACCTTAAATATTTAGTAATTCTCCAACCGAATAAGACTCGTAAATAGTTGCACTTAAAATTGAAAAAAAAAACCCCCAGAAACAAATATTTTAAAAATCTTCAACAATTTCAGGTAAGAATAACCAGATGTGGAAAGTTGATCTCTTATCAAAAGTCTGTCTGATGCCCTAAAATGTGGTAGTTTATTTTTGAATTATATTTCTCAAAAATAAAGGACAAATTGATTGTTTCTGTCCCTCATGTCCTTTGAACTGTGAAGACCTTACACCGATGCTCCTATTTGAAATTTCAAATCGAGATATCTCTATCATTACGCAACGGGTCATGTGAATTGAAACCCACCTTCGTGCGTCAGTGTGCGTGTGTGTAAAAAATTATACAACAAAAGTGTTCTACCACACAATTGATAACATTTTCGAGTGGACTAAGGTTTACACTTGTCGAATGGATTCCCCTCGTAAGAAGTTTAGTGCAAAATTACATTAAAAATCTAGTTGAAGATCGGTAACGATCATCAAATGATTTTTTTCAAACAAACAAACTCAGCATGAATTCCTTATCGAATGAATATTTCTTCTCTCATTTTAATCCCATCTCTTAAAATTCAATCGCTTGCGTCTTAACAATTAAATATTTTTCTTTTCACCTCCCAACGAATTTCTTTTCATTTCGCCACCAATAGATTAGCAAACACGTAGATTTAAGATAAAGTACTTTGTTCAAACAGAAACACAAACATTATTCCCCACCACAAGAAGTTCACTGCCAAACCCACACATCCAAGCATTTCATAGAGGAAAACTTAAAAATACCACCAACAGCGAAAAAAAAAACACCAGCCAACAACTTATCTAATTGCGCATAATGTTTTTTTCCATATATCTGGTGGTTCCAAAACAGAAATCACACACAATTAATTGCATTATTTACTCGCCCACCATCGAAGGGTGTTGGAAGCTTATCAGCTGTTTACAACTTTCACTGCCAACGACGTGTTTTTGTATCTGACGTGCATTCGTTATATAACACATCGCATCGCAAACTTTTGGGGGTGTGGATTCACGAAAGAACCGAACACTCAACTCTGCTGGGTTCTGAGAGGAGTGTGTGTGTGTGTGTGGTGGAGCTTTTTTTTTCGTCTTCACCCATCTCCAGCAGAGTCAAGTGTACACGTGTGTCGATTCTTTTTTTTTGCTAAATTTAAATATGTATTCGCACGCACATCGTTTTTGAAAATAAATTTATGAGCTGCATACGTACGGCGATAAACTGTCTTTGCATGTCAACATAAACACATCAATCTAAAATTATAACATCGACGCACGTTCGGATCGTCTCGATCATCTCGATCGCCTCGGTCGTCTCGATCACCGCGATCGCCTCGTTCGTACGCGAGCTTTCAAGGGGGTCGATAACTCATTTTTTGAAACGTAGATATCGCCCCAAAAATATGATCGCAAGAGCGTCATGTTCTTGCGGAGAGATCGTCCACTTCGCCACGATCTAGTGATTGGCGCGATCATAGCGACTGCGGTTATATAACACTTCAAACTGGATTTGCCTCTAGGAAGTATGCAAATTCAGTGCATTTCTGCGAATGTTCTCGAACGCCTCAGTAACCAGAGCCCAGTCTATTACATAGATATGCTTACAGAAGCCGAACGTGAGGAGACTTCATAAAAAGAACTGTCAACCATGTTTATCTACGGAGTTTTGTGCGATAAGACACACCCACGCGTGGATGTACATGTACACTCCAGACCGTGTTACATAACAGAGAGTACAGCATTCAGTTTTTGAACTTGATCTATTATCTGCCGTCTGTCAATCAAAAAGCAGGCAACAAATAAGATTGACGCAACGAATTGCATGAAAAATCAAATTTCCCACTTCAAAGGGGGCGTGCAATCTCCAAGGCACTGTAGCACTCTGGACTGAGGCCGCATTTATTCTCTCTTTTCTTCGCGCAAACAAAATTCAAATTATCAACAAGTGGATCCAATTTAGGTTTGTTAACTCGCCACAAAACGAGCAGGAAGATCACCGATCGGAGGGACGCGCTGTGCGTGCTTGGAAATTCGATTTAATTGATTCAAAAAATTGTACGCTATTAATTCAGAAAAAATTACAACGAGATTACATCGTTATCAGTCAACTTTTTGCTGATTTTTCCCAGTCACAAAAGCGGTTACTATGGATATGAAAATAAACGATCGTTTATCGAAGATCATTTTGTCAGTCGAGTGGGTTACGTAACTCTATTTTGGCAAATCTCTCAGGGGAGGGCTTGAGACGAAAAAGTGAACAGAAGAACAACTGCCACGTAGAAAACCTTGACATTCACACAGAACACACAAATCCTTCAGTCGTACGTACCTGTTTCCTTCATCATTTTCTCGTCTTCAGTCAGGAATGTGAGTGGTGGCATTTTACCTCCCTCGGAAAAGGCAGCACATTGTTGACGCTGAAGGGCGCTGGCAATCTGAAACCAAAAAAAAAAACAAAAATCCATCATAACCACTGAATTGAAACCCTAAAGTGAACCTTGCGGCACTCCAGGCACAAAACCAAGAAAGGAAAAAAAAATTCAAAACAATTAATTCACTTACAGTGCGCATTGGAATCTTCTTAAGGCAATTCATTGTGCAGTTTTTTTTTTTGGTTTATTATACGAACAGAAACGACTTCCACTCCCGAAGAAGAGATTGATGTGAACTCCAAGAAGATCGGAACACAAGTGACACGACAATGTATGCCTAACAAACACTTTAGCTAGTGAACACCAAATGTATCGTGTGCTAGTCTATCAGTAGAAAAAAAACCGGCTCCCTATACTTATCAAAAAATGATTGTTTAAACTGTCAGTGTGGGGGGACCATATGGAGAAAACTGTTAAAAGCTTTATTTCGTTTCATTATTTTCTGATTTGTCTCTCTTCGTTTCGAGTTGAGTTGGTTAGTGGATTTTTTTTTGATAAAGTTTCTTCTGTTTTTTTTCGTTCAAGAAGAGATGTGCCGAGTGGATAGCGATTTGGAGAACGAGAGAGCGTGATCAGGTTTTTGTTTAAATCTTCCAGAAGAGAGGAACAATAGACATGTCAATGTACCTGATCGGTCTGAAATGGGTATGGGACGTAGGAGACTGGTAGTCAGAAGCGGGTACGGGACGTAGGAGACTGGTGGAACGTGTTTGTTCTGTTCATTTCCTTCTGGGGAACAATCAAATCATGACGGATTATGTATGTGGCCTTGGAGACTTTAAGGGTTTCCACTGGAAAAAAGGTACTAGAATAAAATGTTGGATTATTTTGCAGTGGGGAAATTTTGAGTGTCAAGTCCTTTAATTATTTAAAGGTTTGTCGCATGTTTATCGTAGAAAGATAACATTTATTCTCCATGAGCATGACAAAGTCGTAAGGTTTGAAATCATATTTTTGGGTGCAGATTTGGGACTAGTTTCTGTAGACTTGTTTGGAAGTTCTGGATCATTCTTTAAGTTATTTTTTGATGGAATATTCCCGATATACAGTCAAAATGGTCAAAATGGGTTATAACGACCTTGAAGAGTTTGACAAATTTAGTCGTTGTAAGCGATATGTGGGCGCCGTGGCGTAGTGGGTAGGTGCGTCGACTCCTTCGCTCGAGGTCGTCGGTTCGAATTTTGGCTCCACCTCTTTCGAGTCACTGAAAACGCTCAAAGAGTATAACTGTCTAGAAAAAGCTTCTCAATCTCGGTGAAAGAGTTCGGAATATTTTTCTGTCAGTTTGGTACGTTTTTTTTGACAGTTTTGACTTCAATTTTCTTTCGACTGTAATTTTGACAGGTAACTCTTCCGTTTTACGAGGATGTTGTCAAGCCTTCGGAGACATCTTTTTTGAGCATTTTTGAGGACAAAGCCTTCGGCATCAATACCTTATAACAATAATAATGGCGGCGCTACAGTCCGAGATGAACCTGGGTTTAGCTTCTTAGCAACCACTCGTGTGTTGTGCGTGCTATTGTTCTCTCACGAGAAGAGAGGACCTACAGTTTAATGGCAACTCCGAACGGTGAAATTGAGAAACTTTTACTAGACAGTTATACTCTTTGAGCGTTGTCAGTGACTCGAAAGAAGTGGTTGGTAGGTAGGTAGGTAAAACTGGCGGTGGACAGCCAAGATCCTGTTTGTCGCACCCAATTAGCGCCCTCAAAGCGCCGTTTTGATACCACATGGGATATCTAATTGGTGTGAAGGGAGTGTGTGTTTTCTCAGAGTTGACTCGGATTGTTAAAACCGCTTTGAGGGGTTTATGAAGGCTAGCAAACTGTTTGCCTCCGAGAGGTTTTTAGGGTTGTTAAAGAAGACTTTGCCCAGAGTGCGTTGTCTGACTCTAGCCAGAGCCGGAAATTTGCACAGGAAGTGCTCGGAAGTTTCTGGCTCGATGTCCTCCCGGCAGCTGCGGAAGTGCGAGTTGAATGGTAAGCCTAGTCTTTCAGCATGCAGCTGACAACAGTCCAATGTCCAGTACAGACCACTATCATCCTGTATACATATGTTCCATTTACTGTTGTTGAGCAGGTTCTCTTTTGGTTGTAGTTGAGCCATAAGCTTTTAGATATTACACAGGAATTGGCTGTAAATGTAGATATTTTTCACAAAGCCTAGTACAGCATGGACTTGTTCCACAACGAGACTTTCAAGTTTGGATCTGCTGCCCCGTTTCCACTTATGCCCGTGTGCCCGGGAACCCAGATCAAGGGGATCGACCTCTGTTCACCTATAATGGATAGTTCCTTGCAGCAACTATCCTCTAGTTTTGACGTAGTTGTTATGGATGTTAGAGCCTTGAAAGCAGCTTGACTGCCTGAAAAAATTGCTATCCGCTGTGCTGGTTCTATTCTGTTCCTCATTTCAAGACACGCATCATACATTGCTAGCACTTCTGCCTGGAAAATGCTTGCAAAGCTTGGTAGCTTAAGTGACTTTGATATCTTGAAGACTTCGGAGAAAATTCCAGCACCAACACCAATGTCCATTTTCGATCCGTCTGTGAAGATGGCTATGGCATGGTTTTGGATAACTCTATCGCTTTTCCACTCAGTTCTAGTTGGTATGATCTGTAGTTGCTGTTTAAATTTTAGATTAGATTAAAAATAATTAGCTTGACGTACTCAGGACTCAACGGTACATGACAAAAATGTTGTTCCCATTCATTTCACCCATCCCTCATCGTTTATGTTCTCACATCGAAATCCTCGTTGCTTCCTTTTTCTAAGGATTTTTTGCTCCCCGAATAAAAAATCTCATCCTCCTTGCTTACTAGTTCTTGATCGGGATTCTTCTTGATTTCTATTCACATTGAGCTTCTTCAGCAATCATTTGTGTTATGCACGGAACCCTTTTTACACGATCTACAGGTAGGACATTCAATCTAACGAAACAGCATGTCTAATAGCACTTCATCCGTAAGCAACTTTGACAGTTTGTGTCTATTTCTTAAGCTTCTTCTTTTCTCAGCCTTGAAAAGACACTGAAGTCCGTTGGGTGGACCTCATTTTGCTCTCAACAATTTCTAAATCAGACGAGCAAATAATTGATGAACTTGACCCTCATCACCTGCTTCCAGATTTGATGCACAAATTGAGGTCTGTCATAACATTCAGACAAAAATATAAAGTCTAAACGTTCAGAGCAGCCTTCTTTAGCAGACACACAAATTCAAGACTTTCCAAGCAACCCAGTCACTGTTTCTCTTAAGTAGAATTTAAATGAAAAGAGAGGGAGAGAAATCTGAACCCAGGTCAACTTGTGAGAACTTTTGATTGACTTTGTTTTCGAAAGAATCTGTACGCCTGCCGATATCACGTTGAAATCTGACGTCTGCCAATATCTCCCCCAAACGTATCTCATCCGTCTCTTCGTACAAAAAAATGTCCTCATCAAAAGATCACCTGAAATCGTCAACGAATCCTCCTCTTTGTCGTCCACATGTGGTTGCCAAAATTTCATTTTTGTATTCTAAGTTCAACTGAAGTCTGTCGCTCTTCACCACGCACACAAGCAAAGCTTTATCAATTCCCAGCCACACACGAAAGCAAAGTCTTTATTTTGTCTGTGTGTCTGAGGTCGTTTGAAGCGGGCTTTCGAAAATGTTTTGATAACCTTTCGTCAAAAATTCGAACATCATGCTATGGGACCCCGTTGAACTCGGAGAACTCTTGGTCATTTGATCTGCTCCTCTGACGTCATTCAAATCTTCTGGGATCACAGTTTAAAGCACATTTGCTATTTGCGTCCGCGATTATTCACACGCAGAATTGAGTGATCGATCGATAAGTGAGCTGGGTCACAGTCAAAAGAGGCCATTCCGAAGCTTTCCATGATGGTCACAACTGGTGGAGAGATAAGGAAGAGGTCGTGCGTAGCGTATTCACAGAGAGAGTATTGTTGGTAGGAGAATGCGTACGTTTTGAGGTTTTTGACTTTCTTTTTGAGTCTGAGGTTGCAACGAGACATTTTGCGAGTGCAGATTATGGGTCAGATAAACTGAGACGATGGAAGGGTGCAGATTATGAGCCAAATCCACAAAGACGATGGAAAGGAAGAATAACTGAACTAAAATTAGACTGTTCCAAGACCCGCTGAAGCTGGTCTTCTTTGGCTGGCGCTACAGTCCAGGGTGGACCTGGGCCGAAGCTATTTGTTAGAAAGATACAGCCTTGGGCAAATGTGTTAGGCACTCTTATCGTTTTGTCTTTGCTGCCAAATCAGTAATTAGTTTGAATTTTATGGTTTTCGGCGACACTTTCTGAGGTTGTAAGCGATTTTTACATACTCGTATTTTTTCATCTCATTTCATTATTTTTTTTTTTTTGCTTTTTGAAGATATGACGAATCTTAAAGGCATCCTTTACATTTTTACAATAAATTTTGCCAAGGCTTTAGATGCTGGTAAAATTGGTACATTAACAAAAAAAAAAAAAAAAAGACTGACAAAATGGTCGAGATTTCATTCAACGTTTTGATTAGAGAATGAGAAGGGTTTTCTACAGCACGAGAGACTGGTTATTACTCACAGCTTGGAGGAAGAATTGCAGAAGGTTTTAGGTTAGGTTTCGGAAGAAGAGTGCCATGATTAAAACATCACAGAGTTGCAGGAAGAAGAAACATTGTTAAGTCACTAAACTACTGACGGACACAAGATGGATGTTGGTACTGATGCTGGGGTCTGCTGTGAGTCTCGAAATACAAATCGGTCCTTCAGACTTGAGGATGGTTGTGGTGTTTTTCAGGCGGAAGTTTAATTTTCATTTTCTGCTGCAATGTTTTTGCTGCATTGCTGCAATAAAACAAGCTGCGGATATGGAAAATATTTCAGGACAAACAATCAGCATCTACGTTGATAGTCAAGCAGCCATTAAAGCGTTACAGTCAACATCCAAGCTGTCTGTCCGACAGACTCTGTGGCGGCTTCTTTGTAGGTCCCGTTAGCCTTATTACTGTCGTAGTCGCGTGATGTATAATGTTGACAGCATGTCGATGCAAGAATCCTTAACCCTCCGCCACATGCACTTAAACGTTAAGTAAATCTGCGGGTTGTTCAGAATTCTTCTACTTCCATTTCGATCGTGAGATGGGACATTCTGTTACGTGAGACTGAATGTCCGACCTGAAGATCAAAGTGAAAGAAGAAAAATGACACTTCGGCACTTCATCCATTCAAGACTTGGACAGTCTGTGTCGTAAAAATTTGCATCGAAAGACTGGACGATAGTTCAGTACCCAATCAGGTGACCCCCTGTTGGGTGCCCGGCCACTTGGAAATTTCCGGCAATGAAAAGGCGGATGAGCTGGCCAGGGTTGGGTCACATCTAAGCTCTTCGCGGGCCCTACCAGAGGCCAGTACACCGCTTAGCACCTTGCACAGGGAAATAGGCATTGAGTCTAACGAGGAAGCTTTGTCCCTTGTCTGACAGACTCAAAAAAAGACAAAATTGCTAAGTCACTTAACGCTGCTTCAATTGTGGCTGTCTCCAAAGGATAGTCAAGAGCGCTGTACTGGAACTGTAGCCTTCAGTTCAGATTTCTTCATGAAACAGGGAGAAGAAGATCGTCTTTCCTAGTCATTTCTGGACATCAAAAGCTTATCTGAAAAGGTGATAATTTTAGATCCTTCTTTAGACTAGAAGCTACCACAAGACTTATCTATGCCTTAGGTCTAAAGCTACGGAAGGCTATCCAGTGGAAGTGCTTTGTCATCAGAAAAATGATGCAACAACAACAAATGCGTCATCTATTAAGTGGTCGTTTGGAGATGTTCTAAAGTTCTTCTTGGGCTGTACTTCGATGGTTTGGTCACGTGGCACGAATGTCCCCATCATCACGACTTCCGAGGCGTGCCTTGAATGGGATTCCATCAGGTAGGCGAGCTCTTGGCAGACCCAGGACGAGAAGGTTGGACCAAGTTCAAAACTCGCCTGGTTGCGCTTGGGCATAGCTCCTGATGAGTTAAAGTCGATGGGATTGAAGGATTGAATGACCTGCAGATCTCTCGTGCGTGCGTTGCCCCGCGACTCCTTTAGTGTAACATGCGGGTCACTGAAGATGAGATGAGATGAGATTAAAGTTCCTCGAGGATCGTGTGATTTTGAATTAAATTGAGATCGGTTTGGGTAACTCAGTGGTCTTAGCAAATGCTGGAAGGGCTCACGTTGTGAAGTGGAAGAACTGGTTCTATTCCCTCTTGGGCATCGCAACGGGTCCCAATACTTACTTACTTACTTATGTCCTGTAGTAAGGGTCCTAGGGCCTCTGCTATGTCTACCCGCCATCGAGTGCGATTTCTGGAAATGTGCCTCAGCTCTCACCAATTTGTTCCCAGTTGCCGTGCTACTCAACTGTTCTGCGCCACGTACTGCTACGACCGCCGCGCATCCTGACATGGTCCCAATAGACCTATATCACCTGTCTCACTTACAGGGTCTTACCCTGTCTATCCATCTACCTAACCTAGCCTAGCGATTGATAAAAAAATAAACCACAAATCGCTGGCTTAAACGACCATAAATTGTACTAGAATTTAAGCTGATTATCTGAAATTAATAAGCATTGGAAATGACGCCTCCAATTTTATAAATTCATATTTTTCCGTAAAAATAAATATTTCCTTTCTTTTTTAATTTCACTTTATTTTTGACACAACCTATAACCAAATTTGCACCATGTACACAAACCCATCAGCAATCATCACCAACTTCACATCACCCACTGTCATATCGAAAACATGAAGAAAAAAAAGTCAACTTCCGACAACTGAAATGTCAAACTTTCTTTCTTTTCGTTGCTTTTGCGATAGTTGTTTGATGTGAGTTTTATGAAATTATAATCTGTTGAAATCCATGCGAATATCCATTAAAATTCACCAAAACTAATTAAAACTGCTTCCCCACAATTGATTCTACATGAATTTATCAACATTTATTTAGTGTCTCAGTGATTTAGTGAATTTTTGTGGATCTTCTCAGAATGTTAACCTAACTCCATAAGACCGCTTATTTTCCCCCCTCTGACAACATATCCGTGCTGTATGTTGATGTCATTCAAACGCATATTCTTTCTATTTCGCAGAAAACAATTCTTTGCAACATGAAGTGTAACAAATTCGTGACGTCCTCCCGCAGGAAGAATCGCAAACGCCACTTTCAAGCTCCATCACATATTCGCAGGCGATTAATGTCCGCGCCGCTATCCAAGGAGCTCCGTCAAAAGTACAACGTTCGTTCGATGCCAATCCGCAAGGACGACGAGGTACAGGTGGTACGTGGTCACTACAAGGGCAACCAAGTTGGCAAGGTTGTACAATCCTATCGTAAGAAGTTTGTTGTTTACATTGAGAAGATTCAACGTGAAAATGCCAGCGGTACCAATGTCTATGTTGGTATTCATCCCTCAAAGTGCTTAATTGTCAAACTGAAATTGGACAAGGATCGTAAGGCGATCTTGGAGCGACGAGGAAAGGGACGTTTGGCCGCACTCGGAAAGGATAAGGGCAAGTACACAGAAGAGACTGCTGCCCAGCCAATGGAAACAGCATAAGTTTTGCTCTTGATAAGGAATTTTTATTAAAATACAACAAAATATACAAAAAACAAGTGATTTTTTATTTATTTTCCTGATACACGTCGTGGTTTGGTGCTTTTTTTTTTGGTTGCTGGTTCAAGGGAAGTGTTAAGCCCTCATGCAGCTGGGTTTGAATTGCTAGATGCGCTGTGACACATTGGATGCTACAAAGAATGGGAAGGCCGTGTTCCAAACTCCAGCATTTGAAGGGAAGGCAATGATGTCCATCGGCGCAGTCCACAGATTCGTTCCTCAAATGTGCACAGAACTCGGAGCGCTGTTGACATGTGTGCATCCAACCAGCTTTGAAGCTGGTACCAGCTGTCTTAAATTATTTCCTTCCGACTTCGGCGTTCCTTCCTGTGCCACTAAGAACATCTCATCTCATTTTCAGTGACCCGCATGTACCACTAAAAGGGTCGCGGGAGCAATGCACGCAAGAGGGATCTCCAGGCCACCCGATCCGCCATCGACTCTAACTCATCGGGAGCTATGCCCAAGTGCAACCAGGCGACTTTTTGGACTTGGTCCAACCATCTCGTCCTGGGTCTGCCAAGCGGTCGCCTACCTGATGGAATCGCATTCAGGGCACGCTTCGGAATGGGACATTCGTGCTATGTGACCAAACCTTCGAAGTACAGCCCTTTCCGTACGAAGAAGCAGCTGCCCAACATTGAGTTCCTCGCGCACTTCGGTGTTTCTCACCCTATCTCAGCGAGTAATTCCATCTTTCATTTATAAAGGCCGTCTAACAGTCTCGTCGACTTCGTAGCTCACAAACAACAAGCTTATGACAATGGGCACATTCCAGAGATTCCTTCCTCAAATATCTAGAGAAATCGAAGCTCAGAAATGGCAGCAGCTGTCAAGAATTATTGACTTCCGATTGCGTTCCTTCCTGTGAAGCTTCTTTCATTCATTGAATTGAATTGAATCATGGAGGTCGCCCCTCTGAACAATCCCGTCGACTTCGCAGTTCAAGAATCAGCAAGCTTGCGACAATTCACACAGACGCGTCAGCAAGAATGAGGCACACGCCATCACATGGAAGCCCAATTCACGCCTCCACCGCTCCCCAAACAAAAGTCAAAGCAAAAACCCTTTCTATTCTAAAATATCGATTTTTAATAAAATATCTAATCTAAGCAATGTACAAAAATTCCGTATAAAATCGCGGCGACTACGCAGATTCAGGGTTGTTGGCTGGCGCCGGCAGGGCTTTTGGCTTGAATTTCTCCCTCACAGCGTCATTCAATCCCTCGCGGTTCCTGGCGATTTCGATTGCCAAGAACTGCACGCGAACAACGAGCAATGCATTTTCCGGTGAGAATTCCTTAGAAGCTTCAGCGCGCAACAGGGTTCCATACGAGAAATCCTCCAGTTTGTTGAATTTCTCAATAAATGCTCTCCATTTGACTTTCTGCTCGGGTGTCTTTAGATCATCGTCTTTCAGTGTATCGATCTTCAGATTTGGAAAATCTTGTCTGAACGCTGTGTAGATGGCATCATCGAATGGAGACAGTCGGAGACTCTTTGGATCTACGCTGCAAATGAGCTGGAATAGGGAAATCAATTGAAGTGTGCACAAAAGACTGCGAAGGAAGCTTACATTGAAATAGATTTCAGCATGTTCCATGGCTTTCATTGCCCACATTTCCTCAACGAGTGCATCGTTGCCAAACTCTTCGGCAGGTCTTGATAGAATATCCTACAATGGAAACATTTGCAGAAGGGAAAGAAGGAAAAAGACGCCAGCTTACCATTCTTGTGGAGATTTTGCTTGAAAATGGAACACGTGCAAGATGGTGAACGGTGATTAGTTCTCGGGGTGAATCAGCTTGATATTGGCCCTATTTCCAATGAGGACTTGAATGGGATTGACTTAAGTTTTATTTACTCGCAAAAAAGCCTTTGTAAATATTACCTAAATCCGAAAAAACGCGATTAATTGGGATATATTACGCAGCGAAAGTAAAAAAAAATTAATTACACGGCAGTATGAGCAAACTGTCATGAAAACGTCAACGTTCAAATGGGTGGCTTCGGACAGTGAACTTAAGACCGTGTTCATATTCTCTGGATGCATGAAAAAATTAAAAAAAAAAACCTCTTAAAAGATTTTGACAGCGAAAATTGTGAATAATAAAATGGAATATTTAAGCATCACTCCAATAACAAATTTGTCTAAAAATCCCTGCCATAATTCATTAAATAACATATCTTCCACACAAAATAACTTTTTAATTTACATTTCGAGAACATTTGCAAAACGTCACCCACTTCGTTGTTGAACTCATCCATTCAACGAAACTTCCGACGAAATTTCTCGCCTGTACACGACCACTGTGTAAATGGGGCACTGATCGCAATGAGATGTCAGAATAGAAATTCCGTGGAGTAAAACAGTGACAAGCAAAAATACAAAAATGGTGTTGGAAAGTACTATGATATGGTAAATATAATTAAAATATATTCCTCACAATCATCCAGTCCACCCCAAATTCATCAAAATGCCATCTACATTATTTTCCACACAAAAGAAATTCGCATCCAATATCCCCTTGTCGGCAACTTAGTATTTGTCTGCCCTATTGACCATTGTTTGACTAAATTTTATTTATTTCGATTTAGTTTTGATAACAGTGATTACCAACGAAATGGGGATTACTTTCCGACACGTCTGAATGTGCAAAAGGACGGCATAAACTTGGTTTGCCTCACCAAAGTGCGTTCCAATCCAGAAAACAATGTTGGTCTGATGACTTATTCGAAGTATGTATAATTATGTGTGTTTCTTTGTTCAAAATTAACAATCACTCGAGTTCGAATAACAGCACGGTCGAGGTTCTGGCCACCCTGACCAGTGATGTGGGTCGTATTTTTTCCAAAATGCATCTGATCCAGCCCAAGGGAGAGATCAATCTCCTCACAGGCATACGTATAGCTCACGTAAGTCAAAAACATACGTACGTACAAAGCAAACCTTCCTTACACTTGGTCATCCATAGTTGGTGCTTAAGCATCGTCAAGGGAAAAACCACAAGATGCGCATCGTTGTGTTTGTCGGCTCACCGGTGACTAACGAAGAGGGCGAACTCATCAAATTGGCCAAGCGATTGAAAAAAGAAAAGGTCAACGTTGACATTGTTAGCTTCGGCGATCATGGCGACAACAACGAACTGTTGACCGCATTTGTGAACGCACTCAATGGAAAGGATGGAACTGGTTCGCATTTGGTCAGCGTTCCTCGTGGATCCGGGCTGTCTGATGCTTTGTTGTCATCGCCAATTATTCAAGGCGAAGATGGTCTTGGTGGAGCTGGCTTGGGTGGTGCAGGATTTGAGTTCGGTGTCGATCCAAATGAAGACCCGGAGCTGGCGTTGGCCTTGCGTGTTTCAATGGAGGAACAGCGCCAGCGTCAAGAAGACGAACAACGACGTGCTATGGCTGACTCAAATGTTGCTGGCACAACTGAGGTCGGCAGTGCAGAGAAGAGCGCTACAGCTGCTGCAAGTGAAACCACCGATGAACCAAACTCTGAGGAGGCAATGCTACAACGGGCTTTAGCTTTGTCCACTGAAAGTGTAAGTATTCCTCACCAACTCTTCTCCTTCAAACACAGCTCACATCAATTTTCCCCTTCAGCCTGAGGATAACATGCCAGATTTTGCCAACATGACTGAGGAGGAACAGATCGCTTTTGCGATGCAAATGTCAATGCAGGATGCAGGTAAATCTACACTCACTCGATTTCATGACATTTTCGTTCACGTCTTTGCCTTTGCAGCTGACGACACTGTTACTCAACAAGCTAAGCGTCCCAAAACCGACGAGGAAGCCCCAATGGATGTTGATGAAGATTACTCCGAAGTAATTGGCGATCCAGCATTCTTGCAGGTAAATCTCAAGACCCTCATAAACGACTTCCATTGACCACTTATGTTTTTCTTTCATTTAGAGCGTCTTGGAGAACTTACCAGGAGTTGATCCACAATCTGAAGCAATTCGTGATGCGGTTGGTTCACTAAACAAGGACAAGGAAAAGGATAAGGACAAGAAGAGTGGCGATAAGTAAGGGGTCAACTTGAAGCAGAGTAACAACAAAGCTGATAAATATTTTTCACGTCTATTTAATCACTTGAGCTGATGAAAATTTCTATACAATTAATTTTGGCACGATGCGCCGTTCAATGAATACAAAAATAAACAATAAATATATTAAAATGTAGCCCCAATCGTGTTTTGAATTCATTGCATAGGAGCATCCTAAACTAGGGTTTGAATGCTGGCAAAATGCGTCGATAGGTGACGTAGAACATTCAATTGTTGGGTGAGGCCCAGGTCCACCTTGGACTGTAGCGCCCTAAGAAGGAGAAGAAGGACATTCGATAGTAACGTTTGTCCACCTTCTTCTCCAGCCACTCCACTCGTCTACTCCTAAACAGATCAAAGTGTCATCGCTTTGCGATTATCGTCCAACATTTTTATTTAAGATCCCATTTCACCAGATGAGCGGTCTAGTTCACAATAAGACTGAGAGTCTGATTGGGGGATTCAAAGATCTGGTTCAGACACAAATGAGTCAGCATTGATTCATTCAGAAAGCGAAGAAAAATGATGATGTAAGCCCTAGCGGGAAAGAAAATTCAAACCCCTTTGCCGACCAAGTCCTAATCTCTTCTCCAAGCCCGAGACTACCGTCTACTAGCTCACGTCACATCACTTTCTTTTTCAAAAATTATTATTATCCTAAGAGCTACTGCTTTCGTTCGTTCAATGTGGGCAAGAGAGTGGTCGCCTAAACTTTCTTTGCTTCCCGTTCACGTACAAAGGAAACGACGAAGCATAAACTCGAGCAAAGGATGTTTTCAAAGAGCCTCTGATAACCGAAGTCTGCCTAAAGAAAAGTGTCATCAACAACAAATCTCTGCTTAAACTCACCAAAAACCAAAAGAAAAACTGGTTCTCTTATGGACATCGTCATACCCTGACTTTAATCGACGCAGACACATTTAATTCACGAACCCATCTTCTGCAAAGACCCCGGGCTCTGCACAACAAACAAAAGATTCGACATTGGATACTGAACATCGAAATGAATCACCATCTCATCTCATCTCATTTTCAGTGGCCCGGATGTTCCACTAAAAGGGCCAGGGGACAATGCACACACGAGAGATCTCCAGGCTACTCGATCCTCCGCCACCACAGATCCACGAGAGATCTCCAGACCACTCGATTCTCCGCCATCGACTCTAACTCATCAGGAGCTATGTTCAAGTGCAACCAGGCGAGTGTTTTGACTTGGTCCAACCATCTCGTCTTGGGTCTGCCAAGCGGTCCCTTACCTCGTGGAATTACATTCAAGGCACACCTCGAAACTCGTGATGAATCACCATCCAATCCAAATTACGCTGTCTACCTCATCTTCAGCTTACCGCAGTCCAGCTTTAAAGTACTTCTACTACTAGAACCAAAAGCTGAGCGATAAGATGGACATCAGCACTGATTCTGGGTTCCTTCTTCGTCATATAACTTTACGGGCACCTAGCACCCACCTACTAAACTATACTCTCCGCAGTGCCAGCATTTGGTATGAGTTTACGGCGCTAGCTAGACATCATTCCTTCTTGACAGACAGGAGCAAATACCCGACGCAAGACTTTCTTTTCGAATACACCCAAAATTACCTAGGCCTTGTCTGGCATACCGCAGCTTTCAAAGGGCGCCATTGACAAAAATAACTCTACACTTGATCTCTGTGCTGATAACGTTTCAAATCGTTACTGCGGAGCTGAGGTAACCCACAGACATGTAAAGCCAATGTGCACAGATACCTCATCTCCCTCTCTGCCTCTATACCTTCGACCCGTGCTGTGTCTTGAACCCAGACACTTAAAGGTATTCACAATCCCTTTTGCACGCGCAAATTATAAAAAAAAAGCAAACGACCTCCTTGACTCCCTCTTCTAACACAACCTTAAAACTTAGAAATCAATCCTCTTACTTCTAATTTATGATGCTTCTGATTTCCTCAAAATGTTTTAAAATCATCTTATTGCAAAAATAATTCCCCATTAAAACACCGTGCATGGCAACTCCATAATTTCCTAGAGAAACTCCACCTGTCAAATTCAACGAAAACCAATCAAATTCTCCACTATCCCATGGATATCCAATAAGAAATCCACTGAATGCATGTAAGAGTAACTCACAAACACACCCCACACCACTTCCCTTTGATTGTGTCTCATCAAATGACAAAAAACATTTTCCTAAATCATTCCCTCAATTTGCATGCACCACAGGCATTGCCAGACACTCAAACATTCTTGTGTTTCCATCGACTTTGATGAGTGCATCGTTGACGTCATCAAAAATGAATAATTCAATTTTCTCCAATTTTCGGCGGTTTTCAGTGAAATTTTTGATTGAATTCACTTCAAATATCCCTTTCACATTCAGCCCCAACCATTTGAGGTGAAAATCCTGTTCAAAAACGAAGAAAATCGAGTTTTGAAAAAATGACACATTTCACACGAAAAAATGCAGTCAACTCATAACACAACTGGGTCGCATTTTTTTGCTGAAAATGAACGAGTTTTTGTCGAAGCGGATTTGATAATTACAAAATTTTGTGAGTTGATTTTCTCGATAATTAGGACGAATTGAAGGACTTGAGATACCACATTGGATGGGAAATTTAATGTAGAAGTGGAATAAGTCAAGATTTTGTAACGGGAGTGATCTAGTTAATTGTTTGGAGGCGAAGTTCGGGGGGACCTCTTTTAAGAAGTGATTTCGGAAGACATCATATTTTGCGAAACGATATTCTCGAAAATTAAGTCGAACTGATGAATTTGAGATACCAAATTGGATAGGGAATTCAATATAGAAGTGGAATGAGTTAAGATTTTGTAACGGGAGCGATTTGGGTGGCCATTTAGAAGCGACTTTTGTAATACGCTCTCTCAAGCAGTGATCTTGGGAAACAGGATGTTTTCTGAAACGATTTTCTCGATAATAAGGACGAACTGAAGGATGTGGGATATCAGAATGGGTAGGAAATTTAATATAGAAGCGAAATAAGCTTAGATTTTGTAACGTCAGTGACTTGGTTGGGCATTTGGAGGCTAAGTTTGGAGGATCCTTTTTTGGCGCAGTGTGAGCAGTGATCTTGAAAGGTGTGATGTTTTCTGAAACGATTTTTTCGCAAATTGGGATGAATTGGGGGGGTGTGAGATATCAGAATAGAAAGGAAATTGAATGGAAAAGCGTAATAAGTTGAAACTTTGTAACGAAAGTGCCTTGGTTGGACATATGAAGGCAAAGTTTGGGCAATCCTCTTTTGGCATATAAACAGGAATTTTAGAAGGATCTTTTCCAAAAACGATTTTCTCGATAGACGAGCTTAAGGATGTGGTATATCAGAATGAGTAGGCATTTTATTGGAGAAAAGTAATAAGGTGAGATTTTTTAACGAGACGGACTTGCTGGGTTGGGTAATGGTGGGCGTTACGATCGATTGAGCTCTTTTCGAAAATGTTTGATCTTTGTAGCTTGCCCAGTCAGGAGGACTTTGCCACAGTATCCAACCAACATATGAGTTATGTCACGTGGTAGTTGAAACCACCCCGAGCTCTTTATGAATTTCAGGAGATCCGATATATCAGCATTCGCTAGGTCTGCAGTCTCTGTGAAGAATCTCGGGCCCAGTGAGACTAGGCGCCGATTCTGTAGAGCTGGGCAGTGGCAAAACAGATGTTGGATCGCCTCGGTCTCTTCTTTATCACCGCAGCTCTTGCGGAGATCGCTGGATCTCGCATTCCCTTTTTCGGAGCATTGCAGTGTCCTGTGATCACTCCGACGAGCTCACGGAGCGAGTTTCGGTCCAACGCCAGAAGCTTCTTTGTCTTACCGAAGTTAAGCTCTGGCCACATTGATTTTCTCGTGTGACAATCGATTCTAGAGACGAGTTGGCCTCTTCTTGTATTGTGTTGCTTATGATTCGGTACAATGCATTAATCGGTGGCCGCAGAAATACCTCTTGCCGTTCAATGGGGACCATTTTAGGCTCAGCTGGCATATAAGATAAGACTTGGTCTGAAGCACCTGACAGATCTGATGCCACAGACGCTTGACGACATCATCCTTTTTGACTTAATCCCAGCAAATTGCTCCCACTTAGTTCAAGGACACTTTAATAGGCAAAGTGTGGAATCGTTTAGAAAGTGGCGGACACAAGTGGGGAACGAGCCCAACAAACTCAGCAAAAAATCGTGGTAACTGTTTAGAATGTCAATGGGGCCCATTTCAACTAACATATATCCCACATAGTTTGATGCTGACCTGAAGCGTCTGATCAATTTGATGGCACAGACTCTTTACACTGACAAGTAGCTCTCGCCCAGTTCAGGAAAACTTTGGAAGGGGAAGTATGATATTTTCCTCATCATCTTTAGTGACCCGCATATTCCACTAAAGGGGTCGTGGGGGCGATGCACGCACGAGAGATCTCCAGACCACCCGATCCTCTGCCATCGACTCTAACTCATCAGGAGCTGTGCCCAAGCCCAACCAGGTGAGTTTTTGGACTTGGTCCAACCATCTCGTTCTGGGTCTGGCAAGTGGTCGCTTACCTGATGGAATCGCATTTAAGGCACGCCTCGGAAGTCGTGATGATGGTGACATTCGTGCCACGAGACCAAACTATCGAAGTACAGGCCTTTCCGTTCGAAGAAGCAGCTGCCCAATGTTGTGTTCCTCGCGCACTGCCGAAGGCTTCATCCTCAAAAATCCCTAAAAAAGATGTCTCCGAAGGCTTGACATCATCCTCGTAAAATGCAAAAGAGTCATCAGTCAAAATTACAGTCGAACTTTAGCTGTCAAAATTGTTAAAAAAACGTAATAAACTGACAGATAAACATTCATAACATTCATGAATGTGGCACGCACAAATGGAGGAGGTGCTCAACAAACCTTGCGTATGAAATTGGAGGCAGCTGGGACAGGACTGCGCTAACTGGAGACCACCTGGAGACTTGATGGCTGAGGTATACGAAGAATGAAATAAAACACAAAATGTCCTTATTGTTTTCTAAAAAATGGGTTGTTTTGTTCTTTTTTTTTATTCCCTTTTGTTTGTTTACGTTTTTAAATTTTACAACTAAAAATATTTACAAAATATAAAATGTGATTTGTTCTCCGACATAAATATCATGGCTTTTAAGTTTTATTTTCATTTTTTTGTTCTTCACTTTAGGTTTTTGCTTAAAACTTACGAGCTTGCACCTGTTCTTATCGGCTACATATTTTGTTTTTCTCTTTTTTTTGCTTTCAATTATTTAATTAATTTACTTTTTTTGTTGTTTCTATTTGTTTAAATCTAATCAGCTCAATAATACAAATAAGATCACTATTCAACAACGAAGGAATATCTAGATATACACAATACTACTTAAAATGAAACAAGAAAATTAAATATATTTTTTTTTATAAACATTAGATATAGGATTTTAGAAAAATCGAAAAAAATACAAAACAAATTTAAATCACAATTATTATGTACAATCAAATGAATGAAAGAGTAGAGAACACAAAGAATGGATGGAAAACGAAGCAGGAAACAAGGAGTTGTATCGACGAATGCGTGGATGGTAGGCGTATGTGGGTGTAGTGTGTGTGGAGAGATGTGGTCTGGCTTCCACTGTAGGCTTTTACGTAGTAAAAGGTTGGACTTGGAGTTGGAAAACGGGAGGAACAGGAGCTGAGGATATGATTTTATGAATCTTCCTCAAATATATATATACTATATATTTATGTATACGGTTTTTGTATTTTTTTTAATGATTTTTTTGTTTTTGTTTTCTTTTTCACACACATTTACGAATGATTATTTTTAATGCAATTTTTCTTATGATTTTCTTTTTTTGTTTTGCTTGCTTTAGTTGATTTCGTGGTTTCTTATGCACAACTAAATAGATTAGTTTAATAATATTTACTTTAGACTTTCTACTGTTTTATTGCTTTATTTTCACATTATTATTTTTTCATTTTTCTTTTTTTGTTTCTTGTGTATATATATTCATGTGGTGTATATATATACTATATTTGATATCTTCGCACCTACGAAAGTATATATATATTAGGTACTAAAAATAGTAAACGATATATATATTTATAAATATAGGTTCCTGTATTTTCTACAACTGCGCGCTACTGTCATTTCACAAAATTGCTATCTCTCTTCTTGATTTTTACTTTTTTTTGTTTTTCTCTGTTTGCTTTTCATCTTTCTGCTTGAAATTGTTAGAGTACATGGAACACAAGACAATGAGAACAAGAATCTAACTAAATGATAGGCTTGTATAGAAAAATAGGTTCTTCATTACACTTTTTTTGATATTTTTTGTTTCTTTTTTAAATTAATTCTTAGCTTACTTGTTGCTCTTGCTGCTATTGTATGTATGTTTGCTTCACTGCTGGTGATGCGGCTGCTGCTTATGCTGCTCCTCTTGTGTTGTTTAAATGACAAGTTTAATTAAAAAATACAAAATGCCTTTCAGTGTAAAGCTATTTTTTTCTGTTTTTCTTTCATTTTTTTTGTTTTCTTTTAAATAAAATAATTAAATTTGAGAATTGCAGGTTTTTTGTAAAGCATTTCTTTAACTGGCCAGTTTAAGTTTATCCATCTACTTGTTTCACATTCACATAACTCATCTCTCTATGTATACATAAATATTTATTGTTTTTTGTTTTTTTTTTTTGCTTAACTTTTTTGTTTTTTTTCTTTTTTCTGTTCTTTTCATTCATTTAAATATATTTTACTTTTTGGTATAAAAAACTTCGAGCTCTATAAAACTACTGATTTTTGTTTTTATTCATTTTTTCATTTTTTTCCTTTCTTTTGCTTGTCGTTGAAGCGAGACGATGACGAAATTTTAGGCGTCATTTTCTGTTTTATCCATTTTTTTGTTACTTTTCCAGAACAGAATTTGATTTAGTTATTCAACAAGACAAATAAACAAAGGATGCCTGCACATTGAGGGGATAGTTGCCGGATGTCAGTTAAAAGTTTTGCGATTCCTTTCATTGCACTGTGGTGTGTATCGAAAAAAATCCCTTCCCATGCGATGATTTAATTGAAAATCCGGGCAAAAAAAAAAACAGCATTTAAGACCAAATCACTGGCTCTCACACAGCAATTTCACATGTGGGAGTATCGTCTGTCTGTGGCTTGTAACTAAATAGAATGCACGTTTCAAACGATTGAATGGCGAACTTCATTTGGCTGAAACATGAAATAGGTGTGCACTCCTTTGATCCTTTGTCTGAATGAATTCGATGCAGAATATTGCAAATTAATATCGTAACCCAAGTGAGTGGCTCCATTCATGCAGTGCTTTCATTTAGTTTTGAAGTCAAAACCTTTAGACTGTTTTAATCCGACTGAATATCAATATCAAAGCCATCGAATGAAGATGGTTGCATTTTCAAGGTGCTTTGTGGAAATTATTTATGTTCGAGGGGAAGTTTTGGAACTCGGGCAATGCGTGATTGGTCGGTCTGTCAATGCTCACTTACGAAGGAACTTGTGACTGGTTTATAAGTCGGTTTGACGAAGCACACAATTTTGGAACTTGACCACAATCCGACTATTTTATAAGTCGGCACAATCCTTTTTGAGATTCGATGGGGAAATGTTTGTGCCTGGGATTCAATTTAACCGATTTAAGTGAACTGACTTGGAAGAGAAGTCGTATATACCCTTCAGATCATCTCTTCGTACTTATTTTGACTTAAAATTAATGCGTGGTGATGACTGCTTCTGTGTTCAATCTTTGCGTCTTTTTGCGTTTTTGCACTCAGACTCAAAAACTGGTCCATTGTGCTGCCAGGCAGCAACCTACTGACTTTTGGACTGTCTTTTGGTGGCTTATTCATTACAAAATAAGTGCATTTTTGTTGAGATCAATTTCGGATTGGAACACTCCACGATTTGAAACCGTTTTTTGTTTATATTCACTCGCTAAATCTTTGAATTTATTCACTGGCCGTTGTTCCTGGGAAATCATAGCAAAACTGATCTCAGAGCAATCTTTTCTTTAACGAAATTTTTAGACAATAGACTCGTCTCAATACACTCCTCAATTTAATAAAGTTGCACCTCTAAGCCGAGGTTCGCAACCGTAGCGCCATTTTGGCTGCAGAACAACTGAACGATGGACAGTCTTTGATAAGACGACGTCGAGGAACTAGTGAAGGGGATCCACGTTTTGAGCCATCATTTGTGGCCCTAACTCCAATAGCTTTGAAGCTATAGCGAAGAATTATGAGGCAAGGAAAAAAATGGCAAGTTTTTAAAAAAAATGTCATATCTCGAAAACGTGTGTTTTTCTCTTTGTTCCCTTGTTGGCCAAAATGAACTCTTTCATTACCAACGTTTTGAGCCATAGTTTGTGGCCCTAGGTCGAGATATAGCCAAGAATTGTAAAGTGGTGCAAGGGAAATAGACAAGTTTTTACAAAAAGCGCCGTATCACGAAAACGTTTTGCGTTTTGCTTTTTTTCCTCTTATGGCCAAAATGCACGCTTTCATTACCAACGTTTTGAACCATCATTTGTGGCTCTGGGTTCAATAATTTTCGAGCTATAGCTAAGAATTGTGAAGTGGTGCAAGGGAACAAATTACAAGTTTTTACAAAAATATGGCGATATTTTGAAAACCGCGACAGAGTCTTCCTTTTTGTTCTTTTTTTGGCCGAAATGCACGCTTTCATAATCAACATGTTGGGCCATCAATTGTGTCCAATAGTTTCCGAGCCAAGATTTCTGAAGTGGTGCAAGGGAAACTCCGAACGACGATATTGATCAGCTTTTTCTAGACAATTACAGTCTTAAAGCATCGTCAGTGACTCGAAAGGGATGGAACCGTAAACACGTGGAATGAATGTCCCCATCATCACGACTTCCGAGGCGTGCCTTGAATGCGATTCCAACAGGTAGGCGACCGCTTGGCAGACCCAGGACGAGATGGTTGGACCAAGTCCAAAAACTCGCCTGGTTGCGCTTAGGCTAAGCTCCTGATGAGTTAGAGTCGATGGCGGATGATCGAGTGGCCTGGAGATCTCTCGAGGATCTGTCGTGGCGGAGGATCGGTTGACCTGGAGATCTCTCGTGCATGTATTGCTCCCGAGACGCCTATAGTGGAACATGCGGGTCACTGAAGATGAGACGAGAAATTGTTGCTTTTGCTGGGAATCAAACCTTGCCTGAATGTCTAGTGCGTCGGGGTGGACCCACAAACCCACACGGCCACGGCGCCTGCGAATTTGTTGAAGATGTACACAATTTTATTTAAAAATGTTTGCCTTTGATTGGAATCGAATCTAGACTGAAAGTTTAGTGCGTAGGTGTCGACGAACCAACCCGAAACACCACGATATTGGGTAGGAAAAATGTATTTCTCGACATTAAGAGGCAAAAACGGATCTAAATTAGGGTCTTACGACCTCATTCGAACTTAAGGCCTATTCTATTCCTGTAGGGAATCCATTTTTGGACACAACTCTTAGCTGATTCCCTCAAGAGCTGTTGTTTCAAAGAATTAAAGAAAAACAAGGACTTAGGTTAGGTTAGGGGGCTGCTAGTGAATACACCAGCACACTTAGACCTCGTTGGGTTCATTGTGATACCCACAGTTAGACTTCTACCACTGATCGACCGCTCGAGTGATGGTGCCGTTAATTTGATCCAAACGGCAAATGTTGACTGGACCAGATTTGAAAAACCGGATGAAAGCGTACTATATTTGTTTTCATTGGTATTCGAATCTGTGACCCCTTTAATTTAGGACAGGTACTTAACCAATTGCGTCGTCCAGTCGTTGGGTCTCATCTAAATTCTTGCACTTCCTCCGACTTGGGCAAATCTTCTGTAGAGCCTGATGGGGAGTCAAGATTGACTCGTTCTTTAGTCAGGGGAGAAAGTCAGTGATGCGCCATCCAGTCGTTTACAAACAAGGACTTTTAGATTGTCATCATATCCTTCCTTTCAACTGGACTCTCCCTCAACAAATGTACATCATCCAAAGTTTATTATTGATTTACGATTAAAACTTCCTTCCTTCCTTACGAATACATAGGTATGAAACAATAACATGAAAACAACTCTTTTCTCTGGTATACACCGTAAAACTTCGATCAATCTAATCTCTCACTATCTATCGATCTACCCACTCATACGCAGTTCAACTATCTACACGTAGCCCCACGGACTAAACTATTAATAGCTTAAAAAACTATACAACTACAATTATTTGCCATTCTGTTATAGCCGTTATGAAGTATTTCTATGTATACACTAACACTAGGTCTACAAACATATGTATTTCTACGAAAAAATAGTTGATCATATATATTAAAAATTTATTTAGTTTTTCTTCTTTTTCTTCATCTTTCTTCATTTTTTCTCTTCTTTTTTGCATGCATTTCCTTTCGCATCATAGAAAGAAAATCAAAAGAAAAAGAAAAAAGAATGAGAAGCATTTTTTGAGAAAAGATCTTCTTCTGTGTGGGGGGTTTTCAAAACTCATCTCATTTTTTTTCAAAATCAAAACAAAAAGAAAGTAAGAAACAGTTCGAATGAAAAAACGGTATCCCTATCAATTAATAACAACTAAACCAGTCTCACGTCAGCGACTGCCTACTCAGTCGTTTCAAAATTAATACTATACTCGTATACCAGAAGGTAGTCGTGAACTTTCGACTGAATCCTTGGGCCCTGCTTAGGCCTATCGCTTCCGTTGCAGAACTGCGACTGCTTCTTGCTGCACCTTCAATGATATTATTGTTGTCCAGTTCGTGCAGAACTGGCAGTTCTAGTTCTGGAATTGTTTCGGTTACGAATAACCGTTTCGGCTTACAGCGACGTGGTTTATTCCAGGTTTTTGTTATGTTGATACTGTAACCCTCCAGATATTCGGAACCCTGTGTTTTTCGTGGCGGGGGAAGAGAGAATTGAAAGTGTTTTCATTATGCACCGTGACAAAAGAATGAATCGAATATTTGAAATTTTAATTAAGATTTTGAATTATGACTGGCGTCTGCGGCGGAGGATGAAGGAGCAATAACAACAAAAATAGATAACCACAAGAGGTGACTGAGCAAGTGATGAAAAAACGGAACAATTCAAGTGTCACCAGGTACACCAAGGGTGGTGGTGGTGCAAACAATGTTGTTTTGAGAAATCGATAATAGAGCGGCAGCAACGTCGGGGGCGAGATGAAGACGAAGTGAACGAGGACACTGCCATAAGAACCACAAAAGGAGAAATAATATGAAATTTAATTTCATTCTTTGCTTGCCATTACATTCCTCTTCACTTTCGAGAGCGGCGACATAAAATTTGAATATTTTTTTGTGTGTGTTAAATGTTTTTCCTTCGGTTTCTTCTTTTTTTTATTCATCTTTTCCCAAAACAGGGTGATGGTGGTTTTTTTGGGGGCGGAGCGCTTGAGTTGCGCTTTGGTTTGAAGTTGTTTCTGTACCACTTTCTCATTTTTTTGGAGAAGTTGCGTCCGTTTTTTTTTGCACTTTATCGGAGGTATAAATCATGAGAAAAATAATTATACAATTTTTGTTCCCCTCGTCGTTACAATTCGACAAACAGAGGAACAGTTTAGAGAATTCTCAACATTTTCTGTGGACAACCACCCCTATTTCAACCGTCACCACCCACTGGTGCGGGTGCTCTCTCCCGTTGTTGGTCTTTTCCTTCTTTTTTTTTGTGCTGTCCAAGCATTTGTTCATTCATTCCGAAGTTAGTCGTGTGAGAAGGATTACGGGGATGGACATCGAATGAAACGTGTTTGTTTTAATTTCCTGTTGGGAAGTGAGGAACTTCTATAAATAAGTAAAAAGGGACACACACAAAAAGTTTCGCTGTCCAAATTGGAGTTAATAATACGAAATGTAGGGTGGCCCGAACCAGAAGGGGGCTTTTCTTTCGTGTTTCATCGGTTTTTTTTTCTTGCTGAGCTGCAGTATTAATGTTTCCAGTCATTTGAACGGCCTGAAATCAAAGCGGGTTGCAGCTGGAGAGCTTTAAAGGCGGCACTCTCTCTCTCGCAAAGACGCACAACGCGAGGGTGTAGCCAGTTGAACACGAATCATAATCCAACATGGGGTTACAACTAACAATACAACTCCCTTTCCCTTCCTTGTGAAAGGCTCATTCCGCTTGAAGGAAAAGTTATGCGATCCGGATGAGCCGCACGGTCTAACTGCTGCCAGCGTGTGTAGGGTGCTGTTCGTTTAACGTGTCAAGCGGAAGTGGACCGTGAAAGTCGAAAGGGAGAGTAGGTATTCCTTCACATTTTTTTCCCTCCTTTGTTCACAACAATCAGTCGGTGATTATTGAAGAAATTAACACTTCACTGACATTGTGGTATTCATCGAGGAGAATGCGAACAATTAGGCCAAACGTCATTTACTCCTCCATCCCTCAGTCATCAAATTCGTGGAACAGCAAAAAAAAAAATGCACAATCCTTGCGTGGAAAAAAACTTACCGGTATAAAGTGGTTTTTAGCTCCCCAACACAGGGGTTTAAAGGATCCCCGCCTGGTGGCCTGCTGGAATTTATCAAATTGATTCTCCCAATCGTACGATACCAGACGTGATTCGAGCGTCATACCGGCTAATTCTGGTGGCGATGAAATCAATACCGGATTCGAATCCCTGCAAGAGATAAAAAAACGAAAAAAAAAACGGATTTATTGGAGATTAAAATTTTGTTTTGTCTGCGCGCTGAACTTTTGGCGACACCCGTTTGTTGTTGTGCCGTTAGTTATGTGCGCTTTTGTTGCATTTAGTGGAGACAAGATTCAGGCTTCAAGTCACTGGTAGGCGCTTGACTTTGAAGTTCGTTGCGGGACTACATTCTCATGATGGGACTGGAGAACGCGACGCATACTGTGCTGAGGTATCGCAGAAAGTTGGATACCTGCGATTCCGCGCATGATATTCCGATAACGGTAAGTTTTTATTTGAAGCTTGTCTGATCTGATGCTTGTCATTTCATTCGAATTCTCAATCAGTTTTCATTTGACGTTCACGGATGCTGGTCATTTCATTCCACGACATCAATTCATGGCGACAGCATTGAAGACTTTAGAGGAAGGTGCACATATGTCAGCTCAAAATATTCATTTTGAATATCTCCATCGGTGTCTAAAAGTCCAAATCGACACCAGACACATCATTTTCGAAATATGGTGCCAAATTGCTGTTTTCGACCTTTCTGACGCCAATTCATGGCCACAGCGTCCAAGCCTTGAGACCTAGGGCCACAAATATTGACTCAAGTCATTCGTGTTTAAGGTCCACATCGAAGTCTAGAGATACAAATCGACGCCAGGTGCACCGTTTTCAAAATATAATGAGTTTTCCAAAATTAACTGCTGTTTTCGACCTTTTTGACGCCAATTCATGGCCACAGCGTCCAAGCTTTGAGACCTAGGGCCACACAATTTAGCTCAATTTATTCGTGTTTAAAGTCTTCATAGAAGTCTAGAAGTACAAATCGACGCCAGGTGCACCGTTTTCAAAATATGGTGAGTTTTCCAAAATGAATTGCTGTTTTCGACCTTTCTGACGCCAATTCACGGTCACAGCGTCCAAGCCTTTAGAAATGGCGCTACAAATTTTGGCTCAAAACATTAATTTTGAACACCTCCACCGAAGAGCAGAAGTTCAAATCGACGCCAGCTAACCGTTTTCAAAATTTGGTGAATTTTTCAAAACAAATTGCTGGTTTTGACCGTTCTCTTTCCAATTCATCGAATTTACATCGAACCTAAAAGTCAAGCGTTTACCAGTGACTCGACTTGACTTGGCTTGACTTTGAGGTCCCGCCTGCCATAATCGATGCAAGAGAACCTCAAAGCTAAGCGCCTACCAGTGACTTGAAGCCTTAAGGTTCTTTTACATCGAAAATCAAGCATCTACTAGTGACTTGACTTGATTTGGCTTGACTTTGAGGTTCTTTTGCACCGAACCTCAAAGTCAAGCGCCTACTTCCTTTTGCATCGAACCTCGAATTCAAGCGTCTACCAGTGACTTGAATCTTGAATCTTGTCTCCACTAGAGAGAGAGAGAGAGGCAAATCAATACTTACGTTGCTAGTTGTTCTATGCCCAACGAATGCAGAACCGTTGGAAGGCTTGGCAGTGAATGACAAGTTGTTAGTTTCTTCTGACGGGGATAATAAAGTGTTAGCACTGTACAACTTTCCTCCTTCATTGTCAGACCACCTGATGAGTGAAAAGTTTTAATTAATCCACGAGCGGATGGGGAATTGATTGAGATCCTTACCCAAAGTGATGGCCTTTCGTGATGAACTGTCGTAGATGCATTCAACTATCAGTCTGTCTCCAGGCAACGATCGAACGGTGCTCGATAACCGACGAAAGTCTTGGTAGTCCGAATCAATGTTGTTGTCCTGAGCGATTGGTCGCAATTCTTCTGTTTTCCGAATCTAAAAACGAGCACAACAACCCCCCAACAACACACATAAGACCTGAGATTTGAGGGGTGAATTGAAAATCGAACAAACCTGTCGAAGTTTGATTTGTCGTCCTATTTGATGTGTCCGCATCATTACGGCGAATATGTTGATTCCCTGCGGGGGGAATGCGTAACGTGTACAATTCTCAATGCATTGTCCCTCGGAGATCACATGCTTCTGTCCCGGTGGTATGATGTGTCTCCAATTTGGATCCATTCCTGGAAATGGAAAACATTCAAATGAATTCATTTAGACAACACAATCAAGCAAACTTTTTGATTGGGATTTAATTTGTCCCCCCCCCCCCACACACACACACCGGACAAATCACTCCGCCACGCAGACGGGGGGAACAGGAACATTTCATTTCAATTAATTGGAATGACCTTTGACTTTCGAGGGACTTATACTTTATTCCGAGCGTAATTACGCTGACATGACTGAATTATATCGTGCATAAGAAATCGTGAGAGTGTGCCATATTAGTCACTTATCGCAGTGAACACAGTGTAATTGGTTTCTGAAATAAATACACGCGTGCTATTGATTCTGAAGACACCAAATCAATCGGGTGTTTGCTTTGCATCAAACGGATGCAAGTTCAAGTCGCTGTGCAAAACACGAACACGCCACGATTTGAAATTCCATAATCGAACAAGAGGAGCAAACAACTTCAGCAGACACTTTTGAAAAATTTATTTAATTGACGTTTTATCGAAACGCCTTCAAATTGAACAGACGGTCATCAATTTTGTGGACTGGTCACCTAGAAGTGTTCCCCAATTCAATTCGTCTTCTTTCATTGCTCATGATTTATTGATCAGCATTGATTTTGAGTTGAAAATAAAACGAAGCACACACTCGCACGGAAGCTTGAGAAGTGAAAGAAAACTTACCAATCGATAGGACGCCAGCGTCATTCGGTCGCAGGACATGGGTGAAATAAATCTTTAATCCAGAATTATCAGCCATTTGTTTGGCCTGTAATTGTGCAAAATCAGGCTGCAAATTACTGTAATGTGTCTCCATTAGAAAGTATTTCGCCTGACGGGAGTCGATTGGGTAGCCGGCTTCGTCGGGAAATGAGAAACCCTGAAAAAAAAAACAGAGAAAATTGCATGCGATTAGGGACATTTCAGTGGGGGGTGTTTCTGTGTCAACTCACCTCAGATCCTCGAGACCAGGAAGCCACAATCGCATTGCAGGCCAATGGCATGTCTCTGGCTCCCAGACACTGCCTGCCCTGCTCCCTAGCCATCAGCTCGAGATCCGAATGGGACCCCTGACACTCGTGCAGTGTCACGTGCTGCAGATACTGCACGCTGGACGATGAGTCGAAAATCGGTTCGTACTGGAAAGAGAATAAATCAGCTCAAGTCAGTCTGTTCGTCACAAGATGGCGAGATCTTACTCGTATGAGATGATGCTTCCGATTGATGTCCTCCAGCTTGAACATTTTGCACCAATACAGGGTGTCATCCCCGCTCGGAAGCTCCACGTCCTCGTTTCGAAGTTCGAGCACCCGCACTCGATCGTCTTTCTGCGACTTCGGCTGTGACTTCTGCGTCAGCATCAGCGGTCTGTACGCTCGGAACGCGTCCTCCACGTCCGGCAGAGGACCAGGACCCATTGGTCCGTATCTAGGATCATTGTCACTGTACATATACACAATCCTCATTGTGTCGTCCTAAAACAAGAAAAAAAAAAGAAGAGGACCGATTAAAAACCTTGATAGAGGGCGGAACGAGGCGGCTTAATCAATAATGACATTCGTTGGTTGATTTTTAATAACATATTCCCATTGACATGCACATGCACATGCACATGCACACTCGTATGGAGCGCTTTGTGCGCCGCACAGCGCGGTGTATATCAGACTAATTGCATTTAAAATTACGGCGGTACGTGTGGCGTTACAGCTATAAAACGGAGTGTATGCATGTCAGAGGATGTAGTATGTTGGAGGTGATTAAGGAATCCTGCTGTGCATGCACCCTTTGGTCCCCTTTTTCGCATATACCACACACACACACATACACTCCCACTCGCAATGCAATGCATTTGTGATGTGATGGGAGACTGGAAGGGGAGTTTTGTGGTTTTAACGAGCGTCAGTCACGCTGACATGTAACATGGTGTCTTTTGAATGTTTACCGAATTATCTAGTAAAACTTTAAGTATACGAGCGAGTACAGCAAATAAATCGCGTTAGGCTGATGATGGAAGTGTTCGATTGTGGCGTTAGTTTTGTGCCTTTTGTCGCGGTTTTGTTAACTCGCATGGAACTAATCTAGTGGAGACAAGATTCGATTCAGGCTTCAAGTCATGGCTTTGAGGTAATTTTTCTCCAGAAAGTTCACAAGAGGTCAAAGCGTTCATGAGTGCGGAGCTGTGCGTGCGTCGTCTTGGGCCGTGGGAAGCGATTGTTACATCGTGTGTGAGTGGCATCGACTTGAGTTAACGAAGGGGGTTGGTTTTGCTAAGTTTTGTCCACATCTTCTTTGGAAATGGTTTGGATTCGGGGTGAGAACAAAGAGATTTTCGGATCTAATAAACCACATTGTGGGCGTCAACGACATCGACGTCGGTTACATGTTTCTGAGGAGATGTTTAAGACGATTGAGGAGTGAATGAGTGTAGACTGGTCGTGGGCAGATCAATAAAACTCTGCCTGACACGCAGAGGAGGCGATTTAGCTCCTGAGCTAATTATGGTTGAGAATTTGAATGAAATCACAAGCGTCCGTGAACGTCAAACTAGAACTGGTTTAGAATTCAAATAAAATGACAAGCATCAGTGAACGTCAAATGAGCACAATTTCACAAAATGTTTAATTTTTAAAAATGCACCATATTTCGAAAACGGTCCATACGCACCGTCGAACTTCTAGACTTCGGCGGAATCGTTCAAAATAATCGCTTTGGGCCTACATTTGTAGGTCCGGGTCTAAAGGCTTGGACGCTGTGCTGTGACCGTGAAGTGGATTTCCAATTCATTTTGGAAAATTCACCATATTTCGAAAACGGTGCACTTGGCGTCGATTTGTTTGTCTAGACTTCGATGAAGGGTTCGAAACAAACGTTTTGGGGCAACTTCTGGGGCTGTAGCCCTTAAGGCTTGGACTCTGTGACCGTGAATTACCATCAGAAAGGTCGAAAACAGTAATTCATTTTCGAAAACTCGCCATATTTCGAAAACGCTGCACCTGGCGTCGATTTGAGTTTCTGGACTTTAGCGGAGGTGTTCAAAATGAATGTTTTGAGACAAAATTTGTAGCGCCAGGTCTAAAGGCTTGGACGCTGTGGCCATGAATTGGCTTCAGAAAAGTCAAAAACACCATTTCATTTTTGAAAACTCGCTATATTTCGAAAACGGTGCATTTGGCGTTGATTTCTATTTCTAGACTTCGATGAAGGATTCGAAACAAACGTTTTGAGGCATCATCTGTGGACGTAGCCCTAAAGGCTTGGACGCTGTAGCGTCAAAGCAATTTATTTTAAAAATTCGCCATATTTAAAAAACGGTGCGTATGACGTCGGTTTGAACTTCTGGACATCGGGGGAGATGTTCAAAATGAATGTTTTTAGAAAAAATTTGTAGCACCAGGTGTAAAGACTTGGATGCTGTGACCGTGAACTGGCGTCAGAAAGGTCGAAAATAGCAATTCATTTTGGAAAACTCACCATATTTCGAAAACAGTGCACCTGACGCTGATTTGAACTTCTAAACTTCGAAGAAAACTTTAAACACGAATGAACTGAGCTAAATTGTGTGGCCCTAGGTCTAAAGGCTTGGACGCCGTGGCCATGAATTGGAAAGAGAACGGTCAAAAACAGCAAAGTTCACCATATCTCAAAAACGATCCACTTGGCGTCGATATGAACTTTTAGACTTCGATCCAGGGCTTAGGTACAAATGAATTCAGTCAACACTTGTTGCCCTAGGCTTACACGCTATATTCATTAACTGGCATCAGAAAAGTCGAAAAAAGCAATTAATTTTCGAAAATGCTCCATATCTCAAAAATGGTATGCCTAACATCACTTTTAACTTCTAGACTTAGATGTAGGCTTTAAACACGAATGAGTTGAGTCAAAATTTGTGGCCCTTTGTCTCAAGGCTTGGACGCTGTGGTCATGAATTGGCGTCAGAAAGCTCGAAAACTGCAATTTGTTTTGGAAAAGCCACCATATTTCGAAAACAGTGTACCTGGCGTCGATTTGTACTTCTGGACTTCGATGTGGGCTTTGAACACGAAAGAGTTGAGTCAAAATTTGTGGCCCTAGGTCTAAAGACTTGGACGCTGTGGCCATGAATTTGCGTCAGAAAGGTCGAAAACAGCAATTTGGGACCATATTTCGAAAACGGTATACCTGGCGTCGATTTGAACTTTTAGACACCGATGGAGATATTCAAAATGAATATTTTGAGCCGACATATGTACCCCTTGCTCTAAGAGGTTGAACGCTGAATTGACGTCGTCGTATGAAATGACAAGGATCCGTGAACGTCAAATGAGAAATGGTTGAGAATTCGAATGAAATGACAAGCCTCAGATTTCAAATAAAAACTGGTTGAGAATTTGAATAAAATGCCAGGCACCAGGCTTTAAATAAGAACTTACCGTTATTGGAATATCATGCGCGGAATCGCATGTGTCCAACTTCCTGCGAAACCTCAGCACAGTATGCGTCGCATTCTCCAGCCCCATCATGAGAATGTAATCCTGCGACGGATCAACTACCGGCTGTGTGTCTCCATTCCTCGTGATGTGTCGGTCCTGAAAGATGCAAAGAGCATTAATCAAATGATTAGCAGTGGAATTTTCAATTTCAATAAATCCCCACCAACAACAGAATGAAAGTTAAGAGGACACTTAAATGCTTAGAGCGTGTGTTAGGCGTAATTGAAGGACCATCTATTTGGATCTGTTTCTCGGTTTGGATTCATTTTATTATCTACAAGTGCTAAGGGTTAAAATATGGCGTTAAATTACACGAAGATGTTCAGCTATAAATGAACACAATTTCACAAGCGCATAGGGGATAGGTAACCCTTTTTTTCCCTAATGTCACGGCATTGCTTAGCACAGTCATCGTCGTAGTCGTCGTAGACTATGTTCGCCGGTCTCGTAGTCGTAGCCTTCGTCGTCGTCGTCGTTGTCGTTTCTTCACGTACAGCTACTTCTGGTAAAAGCATTTCAGTTGTGTAATTTTCTCCTATTAAAAAGTTACTAATGAGGGCAGCTACAACACCTGGAGAGCAATTAAAAAGCGTAATTGCGTTCTCTTTCCCTTGCTGGAGAGAAAATGCCTTCTGCAAAATGGTTCGTTGGACCCAGAAAAACACGTTTAACTTTTCTCTCTTCGCCGACAACCGACCGAGCCACCAAAGGCAAAGGTATCAAAATTTAAGAAGGAACACGGGTAGTAGTGGCCCAGCGTCGTCTACATTCGAACGAGAGGAACATACTTCATGCAGTCGCTACGCTTTATGACCCAAAAATACTACCCAAACCCAGGTCCGGGTTGCGAACGAATTGAATACTTCTTTTGGAGGATATTTCATATTATTTATTTTTATTTAGATAAGGACTTAATGGCAAGATAAACCGGGCGAAAAGTTATGCTAATAAAATTGCCCCAAGCCCCATCCTCTCTCTCAGTCTCTCTCTCTGTCTGTCGGTCTGTGAATCAGGGGCGAGAGATATGGCTAATTGGTCGCTCGAATTGTGTCCCTAAATGAGGAATGGAAAACGTTTTCTTCCTCGAACCCGGGGGCCAATGGTGAAGGGCTATTATTACCCTTATCTGCGAATGGTTTCGCAATTATTACACCCGGTTGATGTGTGTGTGTGGGGGGGGGGGGGGGGGGGGGGGGGGTGGGGAGTGGGAGGATGTTTTTGAGAATCATCTTCGTGCCATCAGTCATCGGATGAGTGTTGTCGTATGTGCGTGACTCCACTACTTTTCACTCAATGTACTTCGATTGATAACCACGATGAGAGTGTATCCTCCGTTTGTCACCTCCCCCCCCGCACACAAAAAAATAATCATCATCAGTCAGTATGGGTGAAAAATGTAGGGGAACGGGGGGATTGGGAGTGAAACCTACAACTCGTGCGTAATTTATGATAATTCAACGTCAGATGTTACAGTTCAGATACACCCATGGAAAGCTGTGTGTATCCCCAGCCAGCAACATATTGAATCTAGCTACAACGAAAGGGTTGCACGTTGAAATATGGACGAGGAGATTGTACATTTTGGAAGCGGGAGGCTGGCTCTGGCTCTGGCTTTGGGTTGGAATTCAAAATCCTGTCTGGATGTGTCTCTCTGCTCTGCTACGTGAGCATGTGAGCAGAGTGGATTGGAGATTTGAATTGTGTGTGCTTGTGTGTCCTGTTTTTGGGAGGATACGCTTGCATCATTCAATGCAGATAAATAAATCAAATGAAAATTAGGGATGAATATTCAAGTTAGTTGTGCGTATATTTTTTTTTGGGGAGGGAGAGGGAAAACTTTTCGAGGGATTTACGGTGTGTCCTTGCTCAGTGTTAAGGATCTTAATTTTTCACTGGATGACGTGTTAATAGGGACAAACAGAATTGGTTGGATATTTTTAGCAGCAACCAAGGTTGGAGCGAGTGTCGTCTGATTTGTTTGCTTCGGTTTTTGTGAATGCCTGTCAAGATTTGGAGAAGTTTTGTCCTCCAGTTCTCTGCTTACATCATGCAAATTGGGGAATGTATCCTCATTTGTCCTTGTCTCCTTTTGTAGGAGAAAGTTGGTGTCTTGTTAACATTGATTTAGTTTTTTTTTTGGTTTGGGGTTAGATAAATTGCCATTTTTTTGAAGGATTCCTGGACGTTCCGGAGGGGATTTTTGGAGGTTCAAAGAACTTGGCAAAAGAAAGCGGTGGATGATCAGGGGTTTCGGGGGGATTTGGGTAGGTGCCTTGGCGAAAGAATGCGGTGGATGACCAGGGGTTCCTAGGGGGATTTTGGTAGGCGCAAAGAAATCAGTGAATGATCAGAGGAAGGGGAGGTCCTTGAAATCTTCTGCCAATACCAAGGGACATACAGTCGTCACAGGTCCCTTGTTATTGGCAGAAGATCAAAACTTGCGCAGTTGGTTTAGTGCCTGCCCCAAGTTCAAGAGGTCCCAGGTTCGAATCTCAGTGAAATCGAATCTGCTCCAGCCACCCTTTGCCGTTGGGATCAAATTAACGGCACTGGAGTAGGTTGCTACCTGGCAGTACAAAGGACCAGTTTTGAGTCTGAGTGCTCCAGTTGTGTTTCAAGAATCCTCCGAAAAAAAGGGACCTGTGAAATTTGTCGATGATTTTCAAGGATGTGTAGCGCAATTTTGGGAAGAAAAAAGTAGAGAATTATTTTCTGTGTGCTTGTGGATTGTGGACGTGAATGAGAAGGGACATATTTTGACAACTTTCTTGGGCGTTTTGATGATCGGGCGGATATTGGAAGTGATTGCGCTGTTCTCCTTCAAAACCTGCAGCAAAAATAAGAAGATACGCTCTGGCCACTCAGGGAAGCAGAGGTTGTTTCCCTCTAACCTTAGATTTCCTTAGATTTGAAGGCTTCCCCCTCTTTTAGGCCAAATGATTTAACGTGATCTTATTCTTTCGATCGCAAATACAACCTGCCGAGGTGAGATTTCTTCGTGCTGTTGTGGGAATTACTCGCCGGGATAGGGTGATCCTTTCGCATTTTACGAGGATGTTGTCAAGCCTTCAAGGACAGCTTTGTGAAGCCTTTTTGAGGTGAAAGAGTTCGTCATATTTTTCTGTCAGTCCGAGGTGGACCTGGGCCTAGCTTCTCAGCTACCACTCGCGTCGTGCGTGCTATTGTTCTTTCACGAGCGGAGGAGACCTACAGTTTAATGCCGACTTCGAACGGCGAGATTGAGAAGCTTTTTCGAAAGTCAGTGACTCGAAAGAGGTGGAGCCGTGAAAAAATGTTTGATGTTTTTTTTCGAGATTTGAACCGACGACCTCGAGCGTAGGAGTCGACTCACCTACCCACTACGCCACGGCGCCCACGGAGACTTTCTATGTGACCCAATATTTTCTGTGAGCTTGTGGATTTCAATGAGAAGGAACAGATTTTCAACCACTTTCTTGGGTTTTCTGATGATTGGGCGGATATGGCAAGTGATGTTCTCCTTGAAATCCTGCAGCAAAAATAGGAAGATGCACTTTGGCCATTCAAGGAAAAAGAGATTGTTTCCCTCTAACCTCAGATTTACAGGCTCCCTTCTTTTTTCTGTCAAATGATTTAACGTAAGAAAATGCCTCAAGTCCCCTTAAATCGGATCTCCTTTGCTGTAGATAAACTGAGGACTTCACTTTTTGCTCTAAACTCCGCACCAACCTTGTTAATTAACGTCAATAAAAAGCTTGTTAATGACAACTTAATCGGTCTGACTAATTGCATCAGCAAGAGGATGCATTTTTTCTCTCTCAACAGAAGCTCGTCTCTGTGTCCATCCTCCGTCAAGTACCCCTCGTGTTAATTACATTCCGATCCTCACAATCGACTGAGGCAATATCAAGCCAAGATCACCCTGCGCACATGATCACAAGTGTAAAACTCCTCCAAGCAACACTCAATCGCTCACAACAAAAGACCACTTTCGACTCATGTTTCCACAATAGGGCCTGTTCCAATCGAAAATGTAATTACACACCCCCCTGGGGGGGCATCAAAACTTCATTTCAACACGTCCGTCCATCATCGCTCGCCTACCACAGGGTTGAACATTTAACTATCATTTAAATACTTTATTGCGTCCATGCAGAGAGTGAGCTCGTCTCCGGGAATCTTCTCACCTATTATCGAGAGAAAACTGTACATCGGCAAGAGCCATAACCTATTGACATTGCATACCCATTTTCTTCGGTTAGATACGTTCGTATCTAGATGCATCATCCTCCGCCGCAGCACAGCATCGCAGAATATTGTAATTTTGCTTTTCTTTTTTTTTTCTCCTTTTTTCCCTCGTGCTGTTTTCTTGTCTCCTCTCATTTTGTGTGGCTCTTCAATGATCGTTTGTGCCACTTTTAGCATTACATCGTGATGATTTTCTTGTTGTTGTTGCGGTTTCTTGTGTTTTTCAGCTGCTCGTCAATATATGCCTACAAGCGGCAACCACACACCATGCCAAGACTGGAGGACGACTGGCGGAGGTGGTGGCGGCGGCGATGGTGGATCGTTTGCTGTCTACAACAATAACGTACAAGTTGGAGACTTGCGGGAACGGTTAACTGCATCTTCATGCGACCTCATTCGAAACGAATAAGGAAATACATGGTGGATGCGCTTAAGAGTCGAAGACCAAGGCTGTGGTCGCATGGTCACATGAGGTCATCATTTTCTCATATTGAAGCGGAACGGGTAACAACATGTTTTTCCTCTGTGAGTACACGGCTTAGCTCTTCTATTCAGCTATCTATCATCTCTTGGTTCTTCTGTTTCTTTTTTTTTGTCTCCACAATAGACATGGCGGAGGAGGCGGCAGGCGGAGGAAGTGGAAGACGACTCATGGTCGTAGACACTCGTACGCATGAGAGCTGAGAGATGAGCACAGTATGTGACTCTTTGTGGCAATTTGATGGTCGATTAATGAAACGTTTCCGCCTTAAGACCGCAGATTACCACATGAATGTGACAAATAATTTCTTTGGAGACATTTTGAGGTTATGTGATGCTCTCGATTCTGGGAACTTTGAGGCTTGCGGTTTTGTATCCGACGTTGACGACCTGTGGAGGATGAATTGGGCCCCCCACACAGGTGATGTCATTCACCGTCGAAAATTCCTTGGCAATGACACATGACAGTGGAGACTTGGAGAGTCAAGATTGAACACAGCCTACAAACGTCAACGAATTCAGCCCAATCTCTCACACACTTGATGGATTTGTAATCAAGATAATCCAATCAATATTGAATGTCATTCAGTCGGGTTCTGTCAACCGAGAATTTTGCTCATGACCTAACCTCAAAAATGTCTTTCATTTGTTTGTAATCCGGCATTGATATGCTTAACAATCAATACTTCACACACACAACCCGCCCCCAGGCGAAACACAAGTGAGTTCCTGAGGTAACCTATCACTTTCCAAAGATCACAGAGTTGAATGTTCCTTTGAACTAATGACAAGGCATTTTCGGTCTTGATTGGCATGTGATTAATTACTCCATACATCTCTCTATGGTTAGTGTTGTAATTACATACACACTTGTATCCATGAATTCACGGGAAAGTTGTTCGTTTTTTTTTCTGTTGAGCTACAGTCACAGCGTAGGAGAAGGAAAAACAGTTTTTTTTTTCGACTATTGTCGACTTAATTGGAAGTAAATTTGCATTGATAACTAATTCAATGGGAAAAAATATTTTGAGGTTATGTTTACATGCCAGAGGTGTTCGGGCCTTGCAACAATGACATCAATTATCGGCACAAAGGAGGTGGAGTTTTTTCTGTTTTGTTTTCCGTTGTCAATAAGTGTGTTTTTGGCTTTTCGGAATTTCAACACAGTTTTTGGAGGGGGAGAGAACTTGATGAAAAGAGGGTCGAATGGAAGTGACAATAACGTAGCTTCCCCCTGCCGAGCGGTGGGGAAGAAGTGAATGAGATCTATTTTTATTTCAAGGCCGAAAATGAAATCAATATTTGACGATTTAGATCTCTTTTCTGTCCTAAAATTCATTCATTCATGTCTGACATGTTCGTAGTTTAAAAAAACCCCTAGGCACAACCTCAAAATTTATAAATTAATCCAATTACTCATTTTTGTTGATTTTGATATCCCCAAAATGGCTGAAAACCAACTTTTGGGAGTTTTTTTTTTGAAACACTACACTGGAGCACTCAGACTCAAAACTGGTCCATTGTACTGACAGGTAGCAACCTACTCCAGTGCAGTTAATTTGATCTCAACGGCAATTGGTGACTGGACCAGATTCGATTTCGCTGGGATTCGAACCTGTGACCCCACTAACTTGGGGCAGGCACTTAACTAACTGCGCCATCCATTCGTTTTTTCGTTGCCTTAGTCAATTCGACATTTGACTTTGATGAGGTCCATTAGCCAATTTTGGACTTTTGTTAGTCACCAGTGAGTAACAAGAAATGTGACACGACTGGATGGCGGAGTTGGTTAAGTGCCTGCTCTAAGTTAGAGGGGTTTCAGGTTCGAATCCCAGTGAAAGCTTAGTTAATACGCTTTTATCCGATTTTTTAAATCTGGTTCAGTCACCATTTGCCGTTGGGATCAAATTAACGGTACTCTCTGGAACAGTCGATCAGTGGTAGTAGTCTAATGGTGGGTATCACAATGGACCAACATGTTCTAAGTGTGTGGTGAATTCACTAGCAGCCTCCTAACCTAAGACCAACCTCCTCTAAAACATCGTAGTTCCCTACAAGACCCCATCTCCCACTTGGCAGACATCAGTCCTTGTCTATACCTCCCAATTAGTCATACAATTCGCATGAAGTTGCTAGAAATCGTGATTGTTTCGCTGACTCTTTTATTGCGTCCAATAAGCGACCGACGAGCCATATATCACTGATGACCGCAATGCTGCGCTAATCAGTCTTTATGCGTTTATTGCGTCGTTCGATTGCAGTTCGATTGTTCCGTCAAGGAAATGTTCACAAATTCAGCTGACATCTCCTTTGTCCACCCGACCATCAACCGATTTGTGGATATCACGAAACTCTCATCCACTCTCCGAAGTTGAGAGAATTTCTCCGAATGGGGCATCTTGATTTTATAGACATTCGACGGGTAGTAAAGTTTTCAGAGAACGAGGTGTTACATGCCCCCTAAAAGACTGGTTAACATCGATATCGTCATGGTATTTGAAAAGCCGTTCAACTCAATATCAGCCGTTCAACTCAATATCAGGTATCTCATGGCACATTTAACGACCTCTGATGTATCTACAAGTCGTTAAATTCAAACTCGCTTTCACTCCATCTCTCGCTCGATTGGAACGGAACGATCTCGTATTCGTTTCCCACCGATGTCCTAGGAACACGGTGTACATTCGATACATTTCTCTGCTTTAATGAGATAATTATCGAATTCCGCTGCATATTCTGTGACATAATTAATTTCAAAATTCTCCATCATCAGCGCTGAGCGAGTGAGTGATGAGTGATGAGTGTTAGCAGATGGATTTACGATGTGTGCAAAATACAGCAAAAAGAGAATCGACAACAAACTAAAAGATTATGCTGAAAAGAGGGAAATACTAACCTGAAAGTACGTTTGACCTCTGTCCACCCATCCAACGGCCAGATCGGCACCAGGCAGTTTACCATCATTTGAGAAACCGAATCCAACATAACCCAGTGTACGTGCCTGAACCTCGAATGTTATATCCTGATTAATGATTGTCCATAAAATTCGAAAATCCTCATTTAAATCGACGGCATGATCCCAGTTAACTGCACTGACAGCGGCTGGACACATTATGTTCATATAAAGCAAACTCACGGCTAAACAGGATACAAAACGTATGATTAATGATGACAGCGTTGAACTGGTATGTCGTCTCATAGAGAAATACATTTTTGTTGTTGTTGGTATTTTCTTTCTTTTTGTCTCTTTTCCTTCTTCTTCGACGACTCACCGTCGTTTTCTTGTTGTTTTGATGTGTTTTTGCGCTTCAAATTGTTTCCAATTCAGTTGCAAGAGATACCCCTGAGGTGTATCCTTCGTCTCTGATTCACTTCAGAGAGGAATTCTCTAGTCAAGGTGTGAGATAAAGCGTTTGGAAAACAAAGAAAAATAAACAGAAAAAACGTTTCTTCTTCTGGTTGCTCGTTTTTATTTTCTATGTTTTTTTCTATGTTTTCTATGTTTTTTTTTTTTTGTTTGAAAATGTTTAATAGTAGTATATTCTTTTCATATTGCGTATATTTATATCACAGCTGAAACTAGTTTTATATCCTTCTTTGCTTTCGGCGATTATAAAACTTATCTCTCTCTATCTCTCTCTCTCTCGTTTCGAAAAAGGAACAAAATGGAAAGTTAAATCAGTTGATTAAGAACGGATTTGCTTTTAAACGATATTAAATATTCAACTTGCAGAATTCACTACTGCTTTGATATAGTATATTTAGATTTATATACATTTGCATGTATTGGCGAAGACACGAAAAAGTTTCTTTAAACTGTCAGCAGATACTCATTGTAGGTGGGATCTTTCGCGCGATGTTTCTCCTTTTTGCTCTCAATCGATGTTTGATAGATCGTATGCACTCAATAGTTTTCTTGGTGTTTTTATGTACAGCATTGTGATTGTCGTTCTGGAAAGAAAATGAGAAAAAATTGTGACATTAGGCGATGCACAGTGAATCAAAGTGGAAACTTAAGAAGGAAATGTAGAAAAAAAATACAATGGACGCTCGATATAGTGAACATCGATATAGTAAATAATGCAATATAGTGAACACACAACATTTCATACGGGCTATTCTAAATAGTGAACTCTTAGTCAAGACCAAGTTGCCCTGCATCCGCGATCAGTTGGACTTTATACCAGAGGTTCGGTGTTCCTTTCCTTCTCGAATTCGAAGACTCTCTTGGGAGGCTTGGTCTTCCTCTCTTCTTCGAACCAGAAGGCTCGAATTCAAAGACTCTCTTGGCAACGTCTTTACAGGGTGGGCCATCTAGTGGTGTTTTTTTAAATCATAGGTTATTTTGATACTGACAGTAGTTTCCCGCTCGAAATCTTAACACAAAGTCAATATCATACCTCCGCGGAACGAAATGAGTCGCTTTACGCTTGGACAAGGTTGGGAAATATTGAAAACTTATTTCCAAAGTGTGCGCTGTGTGGCCCAAACAGTGCGTTTTTTGAAATGAAGTTTCGGCCGAAATGAAGCACCCACCGTGACAGCTGGACGCAAATTTGTGCAAAAATTTCGTGAGACTGGTGTGCTAGTAGACAACATTTATGGTGCCCGTCGTTGTACAGTGCGCAGAGATGAGAATGTGGCCGAGAGTGTGAGACTCAATTCTCGAGCATCAACTCGCTATCGATCTCAAAAGCTCAACATTTCACGCACTAGCCCGAGGAGAATTCTGTACAAAGATATCGGATTCTTCATCAATTGACTCAGCAGTTGAAGGCGTGCGACCATCCGCTTCGTTATCGCTTCCCAATTTGGGCCTTAGAGCAGCTTGTTCATTGGACAAGGATTTTGGACGAAAAATCATCTTTTCTGACGAGCATCTGTGCATTTCCATCTCGGCGGCTACGTTAACAAACAAAATTGCCGCATCTGGGGATCGAAAAACCCACACGTTATTATCGAGAAGCCAATGCATCCACAGAGAGTGACAATTTCATTGGATCATTTTTCGAAATGAGGCGGGAACAACATTTCGGTCAACGGTGGGCGTTACAGAGCCATGTTAACCGACTTTTTTTTTTACTAAAATTTAAGACATGGATTTGGACGACCTCAGGTTTATGCAGGATGACGCGCCATACCACACAGACGATGCCACAATCGATCTTTTGCTCAGCAAATTCACAAAACGTGTTATCGGCCGTCTTGACTGATGTTGATTGGCCGCCTCGGAGCTGCGATTTGACCCGAGCCAGAAGGCTTGGATTCGATTGTTCTCTCACGGGTAAAATTGACCAACAATGACCAACCAAAAATTGTGGTCTGTACTGGTGTTTGAACCCGGACATTCCCATAACGCCACGGCGCCCAATGCCGAGCCAGTTTAGGGTGCCGTGAAATAAGGCCGTGCGCACTAAAACCGATTTTTAGAATTTGGGTTAATTTCTCAATTTTAAAGAAAAAATGTGAAACTGGGCTCTTTTGCGTACGACATCTCAGTTGATTCTACGGATTGCTGGTTTCCGGACTATGTCCGCCTTCTTGTACAGGCCATAGGAGCTCAGTTCGTGGTTGTGTCTTCTCCGCCATTGCCTTGGTCTTTGTACGAGTGGCTCGGATTCGACGACCCTCTTGGCAACGTCTTTATGCGGGAGACTCGGTCTTCCACTACTTCTCGAACCAGGAGGCTCGGGTTCGAAGACTCGCTGGATCGTAGGTGTTCATCCCCTCGATGTGGCCGAGCCAGTTAAGTCTACGAATTTTTGCCTTCCGGACCGTGTCCACATCTTTGTTCGCGGATGTGTCCGTTCTCGCAGACGGGAACAAATATCGGACGTAGAATTTTTCTCTTGGAGGCAACAAGAGGGTGCCGTGACATTGTGCCAAACAACATTGTGCCAGATTGGCATAATGACGCTTTTGAAAATTGGCTCTATGTCGCTTTACCAAAGCGACATTATGTCAAATGGAAAAATTCGGCCTAATGACACTTTCAAAAGCGTCATTCTACCAATTTTTCCCATTTGACAAAATGTCGTTTGACACAATGTCACGACGCCCTCTTGTTGCCTTCAAGAGAAAGATTCTACGTCGGATATTTGGTCAGCTCTACAGTCGTGTTTATCGTCCAGCTTTCGATGGAGTCTGCAGTCGCGAAGGCATCAAGAATCCCCTCTGCCGGCTTGCTTGTCGATGGACTCTACAGTCGTGGCCGTTTTGAAAGAATAACCATTCAAATCGTCGTGGCGTCTCACTGATGGTTTCCCTTGAATCCTCTTCAAGCAAATCACTGCCACGCTTCCCTGTCCTCAGGCGCGGCCAATCCCTTTTTCAGGCTTGTCACTGACCTCCTCCACCTGATCACGGCGCTTGAAACACTTAAACATCTGTATTTGCATTTGATAACAGTCCATTAGGCATTCCCCGCACGCAATGACATGTAACAACAACCACGAGAACGACTTAAAGCGACCTTCTCACAGCGAGTCGAGTTAAGCGTTATCACTTCACTATCGCCCCTTGTTTTATGACCCCGACGACGAAGTTTATTCAGCGGCTTCATTGATCCGCCACGGATTTACATTCGTTCGCCCCTCATGTCCAGCCGAGGGCAAATACATCAAATCTCAAAAGAGATACTCGAAAACCTGGAAAACAAACTCTCGTCTCTCTCTCGCTCTCTCTCTCTCGAATCGAAAAGCGTGAATTGTTTTTTCGAAGAAATTCAAATTCTACGCATTTCCCTCAGCTCGCCGCAGCCAGGGCAGGCATCATTGCGCCTCGGACGGAGCTCCCTTTCGAGAATGAATGAACCTACGAGTAGTAAAAGTGTTAGTCGTTTACTCAAATCAAGATCTAAAAGGCACTTGAGTGACAAGACAAATGGACCTCCATGAGTTTTAGAGGAACCTTGAAACGCAAATAAAACAAAACGCATGCACTCGCTTATCCCTCAGGTATACGGACGAGATACGAATAATGAGTCCGAACCGGTCGTTCGTTTTCGGATAACTTATCTAGGCTCGGAGATCTGTTTCTTTTGGTTTTCTTTCCTCCTTCTGCGTGTTTACTTGAATCTAACCACAAACACAATGGTTTGTGGAAATTTATGTAAGGCGCTACATGCTCCAGAGGGAGGGGGCGGGCCACTGACGGTCAGGAGGGATGACAATATGCAGTGACTCCGATCGGAATCTATGTCTCCTTTTTTTTTTGATGGGAAATGATCACGATGAGCGCTTGGGAATGCCTTTTGTTCTCAAGAAACCGGAGAGGCACAGAGAGAGAGAGAGATTAAAGTTTTTTCGTTGATTTACGTAACGCGACCTCTGCCCTGTCCTAATGCAATCAAGTTAAGTCCCCCGCTCTTGTTTGGCATACATCGCCGTCGCTGCCGATGCCACGGACTAGTTTATCGGAGGCAATTCATTCCGCTGGGCGGACGGAGTGGGCAGGATTGAGATATTACCGGGCATCCAGGTTGTGTGCTTAACCCGGGCAAACTTTAGTGGAGTTTGGTGTGTGCTGCTGCTGCTTCAGTGGATACGGAATTCGGATGTTCTGTGCCTTGCCTTGGCTTGCCTTGCGTACACCTGTACGCAGTCGAGTAGTGAATTCTGCTGCTCCCTCTCTGTGCGTAGCCGGCGAGTATGTGTGTCGGTATTCGAAATTTGCGGGCGTGTGCATGGAACCCTGCGGGGAGAGTATATGCCTGCGAGTCGTACGGCGTGTGTGTGGTGTTGTGATAAATTAGATGCATTTAGCCACACGGGTCATAACACTGATTTACGCTGTGAGGGTGTAATGGATCATGTGGAGCAACGCACCGTTGGCTGGGCGGATTGGATTGATTTGAGGGAAATTGAAAGCGTGTTTCTGTGAGATAGAATTTTAACTAAGCATAGATTGAGGCAATCTCTGGTATGCAACAGTTTCCTGATGCGAAGGTGGTGGATTCGATTTTGGCGTTTCTCAAATTCTGGGTCAGCAACATTTTATGCCATGATTTTCGGACGGATACGCTTGATTTGTTGAGTTGAATTTGGGTCATGAACAGTGAGTTGTATTCACGGAGGGGGGGAATCTAAATTTTTCACGAGCCATGAGTGCCCCTTGGGGGGGATCGAGTTTTGGGAAATGTCAAGGACATGGCTTGTCAAATGTCAAACCTGTTGACAGCCATCGGAGGAGGTTGTGTGTGTGTAATTGCTGCCATCCACATTCCAGTCCTGTTCCCCTTAAAAACCCCCCCAGTCCCGTGTCAACAACTCAACACACTTGACACCTTTACATGCAAACATCATTACATCCCTGATTACGGCTATAAATAGCAATCTATTACAAGCTCATCCTGCATTCACTTCACTGCATCCACACTCTGGCGCTGCATGAGGACTTAATCATCATCCGGATTCCTTGTCTCTCCTCACACACACACACACACAGAGAGAGATGGCCATGCGTACAGCGTCTAGATACATTCATTAAAACAGCTTAATACAAAAATTAGTTGCAACAGAAGCTGATTGCAAAAAGTGCACAAAAGAACAGAAAATCATCATCAACGGGGTAAAATTAAATTATGGAGTGCACTCTAGGGCAATCACCAATTACTTCGAAGGCATACACATCCTGCTCCTGCTCCTGCTTCTGCTTCTGGTGGCTGCTGCCTCTGCTGCTGCTGTTTTGGTGCTGCTGCTGCTCTTCGCATTATCATCCAGTTTTGCTTTATCCTCGTTTTTGTGCGAAATTACTTTGCAGCAAGAAGGAGACAGCAGCAGCAGCAGCAACCAACAACAAAAACAACATCGCAGCTAAAATTAAATGAGACTTTTCTTTAATTTTGCATTGAGTTGGAGACAACAACACCAACACTAAAAAACTTGAGCAGATGAAGCTTGCCAACTTGCTGTGGGATTAAGATGACGTTGCCGTTGGGGGTGGAGGGGGGAGGGCTGTTTGGCCGTGGGTGCAAAAGGGTGGAGGGGTTGAAGGTGGAGCGGTACGAGCGAAGGAGAAATGCAAAAAAGAGCAAATAAAGGACAATTTCCTGAAAAATTTCTTAGCAAAATCACAAGAAACTGTTACAAAGGCTATTCAACTCTCAGCTGTGTCTGGCAGACTAGTTGGTGTAGTCGCAGCTCGAAAAGGTTTTAATTAGTAACTTCATTTCATTCCATTTTCTTCCTTTTCTTCCTTCTTCTTCTCGTTTTTCTCTGCTTTTGTGATTTGAGAAGAGGATGATTCCTCTCGTGGTCAACCAGATGATGGGCGGTGTCCCCTGGGATGATGATGAACAAAAATATGAACTTTAATACAGATTCTGTGAAAAGGATCTTCTCGGTCTGGTTGGCTGATTGTTATATAAAAGCATTTTTCCAAGTGCCCAGCAGACATCGTTGCAGTTGCCTTGAGTGGCGACGGTAAGCACTCTGGACCAGATTTTTTTCTCTCATCTTGTCTTGTGATGACAATAGGGTCAAGAAGTGACTGCGACTTGGGAGAATGGAGGATTTCTTCTCAACAAGCTGTTACTAATGAAGCTTTTTAATGGATCGCCTACTTCCAGCAGGGGGGGTGATTCTATTGTCTCTTAAAGGAATCAAAGACGCAGTCGCCTTGAGTGCTTGAATCGTTTCCGGATTGTTGGCATAACATCGCTCCTTCGCGGTTCCCCAGAAGAAAAAAATCCAAAGGGGTCAAATCCCTTCGAGGCGGCCAATTGACATCGCCAAGACGGGTGATAACACGTTTTCTGAAAAAGATCGATTGTGACATAGGCTGTGGTGCATGGCGCGCCATCTTGTATGAACCAGAGGTCGTCCAAATCCATGTCTTCAATTTCAGCAAAAAAAAAAGGCGGTTAACATGGCTTTGTACCGTTAACGGAAGCGTTGTTCCCAGCCTCATTTTCGAAGAAAAATGGTCCAATGATGACACCGCTCCACAATCCGCACCAAACTGTCACTCTCTGTGGATGCACTGGCTTCTCGACAATACATGCGAGCTCTGAGCCGAGCCCCAGATGCGGCAGGCAATTTTGTTTGTTAACGCCTCGTCAGAAAAGATGATTTTTCGCCCAAAATCGTGGTCCAATTCAAGCTGTTCTAAGCTGAAGAGAATGGGGAGTGACTATATAGTCACATAGCACTGCGATCACAATAGATCTGTTGTGCCCCCTTTTGTTTCTCTAGGACTTCAGTTCTAAGGCCCAAACTGCGAAGCGGATGGTCGCACTCCTTCGAGTGCTGAGTCAATTGGACCTTGGAAGCGAATAATCCGAGATCTCTTCTTCTTCTTCTTGGGGCGCTACAGTCCGAGGTGGACCTGGGCCTCACCTGACATGCCTCTCCAACCAGCACGATCTCTCGGCAGCTGTCTCCAGTTTCGTACACCAAGCCGGTCGAGGTCCCCTTCGACTTGTGTGCGCCACTTTGTACGTGGACGTCCGAGAACTTTGTGCAGAATCTTCCTCAGGCTAGTGCGTGAAATGATGAGCTGTTGTCGATGGCAAGTTGATGTTCGTGAATTGGTCGGTAGGTAGGTTGCCCTTGCGACTGGGTCGCGGCTCACTGAGACAGAGTTGGGTCCATTGTACCCTGTTCGTAAATTGAGTCTCACACTCTCGGCCACAGCAGCCACATTCTCATCTGTGCGCACCGTACGACGACGGGGACCATGAGTGTTGTCCACCAGAACACCAGTCTCACGAACTTTCTGCACAAACTTGAGTACAGAAGTCGCGGTGGGTGCTTCATCTCATCTCATCTCATCTCATCTTAACTCATTTTCAGTGACCCGCATGTTCCACTAAAGGGATCGCGGGGACAAAGCATGCACGAGAGATCTCCAGGCCACTCGATCCTCCGCCATCGACTCTAACTCATCAGGAGCTATGTCCAAGCGCAACCAGGCGAGTTCCTGGACTTTGTTCAACCATCTCGTCCTGGGTCTGCCAAACGGTCGCCTACCTGATTAGCATTCAAGGCACGCCTCGGAAGTCGTGATGATGGGGACATTCGTGCCACGTAACCAAACCATCGAAGTACAGCCCTTTCCTTCGTGGGTGCTTCATTTCGGCCAAAACTTCGTTTTCAAAAAACCCACTGTTTTGGGCCACACAGCACTCACTTTGGAGATAAGTTTTCAATATTTCCCAACGTTGCTCAAGCGTAAAGCGACTCATTTCAGTTTCGCAGAGGTATGATACTGACCTTCTGTCAAGATTTTGAACGGGAAGGAGATGTCAGTGTCAAAATAACCTATGATTTAAAAAGAAACCACTAGATGGCGGACCCTGTACAGACATTGCCAAGATAGTGTTCGAACCCGATCTTCCGAAGACGAGCCTCACGTATAAGGAGTCTTCAAATCCGAGCCTCCTGGTTCGAGAAGGAGAGGAAGGCCGAACCTCCCGTATCCAGACGTTGCCAAGAGAGTCCTCAAATCCAAGCCTCCTGGTTCGAGGAGGAAAAGAAGAGGAGCCTCCCGTATAAAGATGTTGTCAAGACAGTATTCGAATCCGAGCCTCCTGGTTCGAGAGGGAGGGGAAGACCGAGCCTCCCGTAGAAAGGCGTTGGCTCCTGAGTCTAGAAGGAGAGGAAGACGAACCTCCGGAAGGAAGGCCGAACCTTCCGTGTCCAGACGTTGCCAAGAGGGTCTTCGAATCCGAGCTTCCTGGTTTGAGAAGAGGGAGACCGAGCTTCCCAAGAGGGTCTTCGAATCGGAGCCACCGGGTTCGAGAGGAAAAGGAAGACCGAATCTCCGGCATAAAGACAAAGTGATCGGGGGCCTAAGTCCACCTCGGACTGTAGCGCCCTAAGAAGATGAAGAAGATCGCTGGTGCAAGGCAACTTGGTCTTGATGACTGCGAGCAGAGTGTCGGAAACGTGAGATCAGCCTCAAATCCTCCAGGGGTCGCAGGCCAAAGAAGTAAGCAGACTCCATTCACCGCTCTAGTGCCCAATATTTCATAAATCATCATCATTTCGTTCCACTTCAAGAGCATCACAAAACAAAAATCCGCAAAAATTGCCTTTCCATTCCATGAAGTCCCCGATCAGGCAAACTTCCCAAACATTTTTCTGTTTTCCCCTTTTGTAGTGTCCTTTGTCACAAAAGAAATTACACAGTGGTGCGCCCCATAGATTAGCCCTCACCAACCATTTACATATAGATTGATACAAGAGACAGAAAAATATGCAAACATCCCCCCTCCCGTCTCTCTCAGGATGTGTGTCCTGATTTTGTTTTGTTTTTTTTTTCTGTCAGAGAACAGAGCTCTGGTAAACGGAAACGAGAAACAAACTCACGAAAGGGTTACACCAACCGAACCGAGGACCCGTGGGTATAATAAATTTATCCTGTGACGAGCATAAAGCGTTATGCCATCCAACTTATTTACATATACCTTGACCAACCGAAAACCAACGGACGGGGGTCCTCCGTCACATTTCAAAACACATGCACATGACCATGCTCAGTTCACATCGCACATGAGGTCGGCTGCGAGTGTGTGTGTGGGGACAGTTGTGTGTCAGATGATAAAGTGTGCCAAATCGTACGTGCATCCGAGTGAAATACATTTGCCTATCTGGCATAAAAATTTCAGGAAGCCGTGTTTGTGTGTTCCTCGCTCTCTCTCTGTCTGTCTGTGTGTGGGTCGGTGTTTGTTCTTGAACCACTTTCCGGTTTCACCAACCCACCCACCCACGGCCTAGGAGAGAGGAGAAATGTTACACGGAAGCCGCCGCCACCGACCGATGGACGTCTGCTGAGTACGTGCAACTTCAGGTATCAGTGTATCCATTTATCTCGTCCTCTGTGGGGCACGAAATAAAATTCGCCCATCGAAAGGATTGACCGATTCAATTTTAAAATTCCAAACATGAGCCGGTGAAATACGTTTTTATCGGCTAATCCCTGCGCATCTTATCCGTGTGTTTTGCTGGGACTGCCAAGGGTCAACCGCCAGGATATCCATCCAAATTTATTTAGGACACTCTGAGAACATATTTCAGTCGACAGAGGGAGAGACGTGTAATTCAATCCCACCCCACCGAGCACCATTAAACGATCTTAAGCCGGACAAAGATAAATTATGAAAATTACTAAATGAGCAGAGGAGAATTAACCGAATAACACAAAGGAAACGAATGAGACAGTCCGGGAGAAGAACGAGATTCTTTTCAAGTTTCTGCTGTGCGCTCGCTGCGGGAAATGTGATATATGAACACCTAGCATCCCATTAACCACAACCAAACTCGGATCATAGACGTGCACACGGTGGATGGGGCCGCGTCTCTCTCTCTCCCTCTCTCTGGGTCTCTGTGGAGAGCCTATAATGTGTCTCATTCGGTCTTTGTTACAACAACTTCTTCTTCTTCATCATCGCGTTTAAAGAACGTCTCTCATCAACTTAATAAAAATTTTATGAGACACACAACAGTCGAGAGATGATGTTATCCGTAGCCGAGCGAGTTTTGGCTTTTGTTGTGGACGCGCTCTCTATGTCGTTCCATGAGAAACGAAAAACGAAAAACGCCTGTAAGTGCCCATCGTTGGCATAATTTTTTTAAAACAAAAAGAACAGAATGGATACACAAAGTCCGTTGTGGAGAAATGAAAACATAATCCACTTCACGTGGTGAAGATACGACGTGTTTTATCTCTCTCTCCGAAAGCCCACTTTTGCCGCTCTCATTATGCATTCCAAAGGGCACAGCACAATAAACGTTGATGTTGTAATTATTTTTATAGTTACGGATATAATTATTTTTTCATTAATGATTTTGAAATATTTCCCCAAAGGTTGAGTGTTGAGTGTAAAAAGCCGCACTCTCTCGGTCTGTTTGCTTTTGTTCGATTTAATGTTCATTTTTGAGAGTCTATTGGAGGATTTACCGTCGAATTATCAGCGAGAGAGCTTCATTAGGATCTCGTGATTTACTGCCAAAAAGTTGAGTTGTCGTTTTTCGGAAAACGCTGAGATTTATCTATTTTCCACGGGAGGAGGATTATTGAAGTGTTTATTGATGCTAACTTCCTGAGGGAGCTTTTGTTAACTACGAACTTTCAAAAAGGCGGGGGTAATGAGGTCACTCACCTCACCGCGCTCCCCATTCATATTGCACGATGATGGATGTAAAAGATTATGAGTTCGGGTATAAAGTGTTTACGACTCAAAGTTTTTGAGAAGCAGTTTAATTTGGGCACTCAGGAGTTTGGCCTCTTCGGGCTGAGGGGCTAGTCAAAATGTTATTAACGCTGGAAAACACTGGATTGTGGACATAAATTTTGAGGCAATTTTGATTTGGAAGGCAGCGCGGAAACGGCCTGACGAGTGACGGAGTTTTAGTAGCTAGACATTTCGTCTGACATTTTCGGCTAATTGGAAAGGTGTTACGAAATTTACGGGATGTTTGTTAAATGGAACGTTCTGGGAAACGTTTTAAATGCTTTTCGTTGTGTTTTGATTGAGTTGCGAGGATTGGGACTTCGACGAGAGCATGAGGGAAATCGGTGGACATTTGGTTCAGGTTCAGTTTCGAGGCTCATGGAGATGGGGTTTATGAAAAGTGGGTGATGTCTTTAAGAGGAATGCTGAAGAAGGAAGAGGAATGAAGAGGAATGCTTGATCATTTGTCGGGAAGTCATTAGCCGGCAGCAGCGTTTCGAAATTCATGTGACGTTTCACAGATGGAACAGGGTTAGGTTAGGTTGTTAGGGGGCTGCTAGTGAATTCACCACCACACTTAGACCATGTTGGTCCATTGTGATACCCACAGTCAGACTACTACCACTGATCGACTTCTCCAGTGACAGTGCCGTTACTTTGATCCCAACGACAAATAGTGACTGGAGCAGATTTAAAAAACCGAATAAAAGCGCATTAACTTTGCTTTCACTGGGATTCGAACCTGGGACCCCTCTAACATTTTTTTCGCTGGAGCACTCAGACTCAAAACTGGTCCATTGTACTGCTAGGTAGCAACCTACTCCAGTGACGTTAATTTGAACCTAACGGCAAATGGTGACTGGACCAGATTCGATTTCACTGGGATTCGAACCTGGAACCCCTCTGACTTAGGGCAGGCACTGAACGTAGCGCTATCAGAAGAAAAAGAAGAAGAAGAAAAAAAGGAAGAAGATAGAGACGACGAAGAAGTAGGAGACGAAGAAGAAGTAGGAGACGACGAAGAAGTAGGAGACGACGAAGAAGTAGGAGACGAAGAAGAAGTAGAAGACGAAAACTGAGAAGAAGATGAAGAAGAAGGAGAAAAAGACGACGAAGAAGAAGTTGAAGAAGGAGAAGAAGAAAAATACGAAAACAAAGAAGAAGATGAAGAACAAGCAGACGACGTAGAAGAAGGTGACGAAGAAGAAGGAGAAGAAAAAGACGAAGAAGGCGAAGACAAAGAAGAAGGAGAGAAGACGAGGAAGAAGAAAACGAAGAAGAGGAAAAAAAACGAAGAAGAAGATGAAGAAGAAGGACAAGAAGAAGACGACGAAGAAGAAGAAGAACAAGACGACGAAGAAAAAGTTGAAGAAGAAGAAGAAGAAAAATACGAAAACAAAGAAGAAGATGAAGAACAAGCAGACGACGTAGAAGAAGGTGACGAAGAAGAAGGAGAAGAAAAAGACGAAGAAGGCGAAGACAATGAAGAAGGAGAGAAGATGAGAAAGAAGAAAACGAAGAAGAAGATGAAGAAGAAGGACAAGAAGAAGACGACGAAGAAGAAGAAGAACAAGACGACGAAGAAGAAAATGAAGAAGAAGAAAAAAAAGACGAAGAAGACGAACACAAAGAAGAAGAAGAAGATGAAGAAGAGGGAGAAGACATTTGTTTGCTAAGAGGGGTCTAGTCTTCAAGCGAGAAATCTTTCCCTATCTCGGCAACTGTCTCTAGTTTAGTGATTCACTTCTTCTATTTCGCACGTCGTCAGCTCTGTATGTCTTCAGTGATCTAGGGTGAGGTCTTAAATTCCGGTCCCTGTTTCCGTTTACAGACTTTGCAAAACAAAAACTAAGTAAATTTCCGCTGAGGTCATTCCTATGAAAGCTTAGATACGCTTGAAGATTCCCACGGCATTCATCACCTTCCCCACAGCTTATCCCTCCCACCGCAAGCAAATTTGCTCACACCCATGTGTGTGTGTGCTTGGCATTCATTCGAAACATGTAATGTCATCGTTCTATTCACAAGCTAAATGGTTCGACTCCATCCGGTTCAAGAGCCTATCAATCAGTCTTACATTCCGACCAATCTGTGTGTCACGCAACTCAAAACAGCGAATCATAATCATATTCACATGCGGCGGTGGTCGATCGACGAAAAAAGAGGAACACAACTTTTGCCATAAGTTTCTCAGCTGCCAGCGCTGCTGTGGTCGTGGGTGGGTGGGTCGTCGTCGATTCAGTGAATCACTGAATTCATTACCAAAACCACTTTATCAATAATGACTTTTGCAAAAACTCGTCACATCTTATCTCTCCCACGAGAAAGAGAAACGTCTACTTCTCACATTGGGTCTCTGAAATTGTGTGTGCGTCTCCATCTCCGTCTGCGTCTCTCTGATTCATGAGGCGAGAGGTAGGCTAAGCCGAGAGGGGGCACAGAATCAATTGTCATCCGACTGTTTTGATATCAAAAGATTTCAAAATATCTCTCTCGCATACGGGACGGGAGACAGAATAACCATTTAACTGAATAAAAAACACACCACATTACACCCGAGCACAAAGCGAGACAATGGCTGAGGCCGAACCGAAGGAGGACGGCAAAAGGGGGCACGGAAAAGAGGACAGAAAGAAAAGAATAGAACTCTAGAATATTATGACTAATACAAAGGTTATACAAAATGACATTTGATTGACAGGCGGGTGATGGCGTTTCGGATGGCGAAGAAAGACATCGCCCACTTACGAGCTCTCCAACTATGATTTCTGTTCTGTTACCGGATACTTTATGCACCTCGTTTCTCGTCTCGCTCCACTCCCTCCCATTCCCCATCGGGGGACGAGTGAAATTTAAATCAATAACTTATGGTTCCATTCGAATGGATAATACCTACGAACGGGTCTCAAGATTTCGGACATTCGTTTGACACTCACGAGACGACTGCTTGTGCCGTTCTCTGTTCTCTGTGGTGGGTTACATCGTCAGCGTCGTCGGCCGGGGGGACGGGAGGAGAAGAGTTGAATTGGGAAGAAAATTGAAATTCGGATTGTATGCTTGCGGATGACATATTTACTTTTAAGTGAATTAACTTACAAAGTCAGTGAGCAAATACAGGGACAAAAATAAATAAGAATTCTGGGTCCCAGGCTACGGTCACAGTCACAGTCACGAGTGTGCTTGTCCGTGTGTGTGTGGGGGTGGGTTGCTGTGAGGTGGGACGATAATGGCCCCCCACTCCACCAGACCCACTCAAATCGAAGTTCTGTTCTGTTTCTTTTTTTGAAATGGGTACCGTGCCCGCAGAGGGACGGAGCAAGAACTTTTGAGAACCTTTGATGACCCTACTTTGGTATTCGTTATGGTGTGACATGCACATAGAACAGAAGTAATGGAGATGGACGTGTCTATAATGCTGTCTCTCTGTCTGTCACCAGTTCATTTCGATTTTATGGCTACAACCAGTCGGATGGAGGGGGAGAGGTGATTTGCCGTGGGTGTAGACCCAATGGACCATTATGGGGGCTCTTGTAGCGCTGCAAAGTTGCTCGGCGAAGGCATTTCCATGAGTGCCCACTTGGAGGTCGACGAAAAGGTGTATCTCTGAAGAACATCTGCACGTAATTTAATTCTCATCAACGGTGGAATGAGAGTGAGACATTATGGTCGTGGTGCTTTAAGTGATGGTTGTCCATTTGCTTCGACTGATTCGAAGAGATGTACGATAGCAAGCGGGATGTGTGAATGTCTAATCAGCTGTCAAAGATCTTTGTTCCTCATTTCTGACAGCATGCAGAGAAAGTTGGCTTATGGGGGAATGGACGCGTGAATGAAGGGAGATCGAGGGCTAAAGACAGTTTGTGAAAGGTAAGCCTGACAAGTGCTTCAAAATGTTTGATCATTTGACGATCGTTCAAGACAAGCAATCAAAAGGACCAAACGTGGTGAATTATACTCTTTTAAGCGACGTGGAGACTTGGTTTGGTCAAAATTGGGATCAGATCAGGTTTCTGGTCATCTTACGATCGTTCACGGTCAACAGGGCCAAACGCCATGAGCTCTACTCTCTCAAATGAAGTAGAGACTAACGGAGTGTACGAAAAATGAGCTTTAAAAATGCTCCAAACTTCTCGATCATCTGACGATCGACTCCAATTTTTCGACATGGATCCAGCTCTTACCCGCAGTGGTTCCAAAAAGAAGCCAAAAGCCCAAAGTAGAGGCAGACGGAGTTTGTGAAATGTAAACTTGACAACTGCTCGCATCTTTCTGATCATCTGACGATCGTTTGAGACAAACGATCAAAAGGGCCAAACTCCAGTCTTTCGACATGGATACAGCCCTGTCCCGCTAAAAGTTCCAAAAAGAATCCCAAAGCCATGAGCTCTACTCTCTAAAACTAAGTAAAGGCAGACGGAGTATGTGCAAGGTAGGCTTGATAAGTGCTCTAAACATCTCGATCATCTTACGATCGTGACAAGACAGCAGGGCCAAATGCCATGAAATCTACTCTCTCAGGCGAATTGGTGACAGCCAAAGGCTGGGTTCGATCAAAATTGGGATCAGATCAGGTGAGCTTGACAAGTGCTCCAAGATTCCCGATCAATTGACGATCGGGATTTAAGACAAACGACCAAAAGAGCCAAAGTCATGAGCTCTACTCGGTCAAACGAAGTAGAGGCAGACGGAGAAGGTAAGCTTGACAAGTGCAAAGTGCTTCAAACTTTCTGATCATCTAACGACCGTTCAAGACAAACGATCAGCAGGGCCAAACTCAAGTTTTTCGACATGGATCCAGCTCCGTCCCGCAAAAGGTTCCAAACAGATGCTAGGAGCGCATGATTCAGATCCAAAAGAGATTAAAATCTGACAAAAGTTCTGTCCATCAAACGTATTTAATCAATTCGCTTAATGATCCCCACAAAAAAAAAAAAAAATGAAAAGGGATTCCAAAAATAAAATCAATTAACAAAGTTTTTGAACTGTTGACTTTGTCCATGTCCATGGTGTTGCGTAAGTTCCTCTCAGGCAAACAATTTCCGAACAGAAGACACCTCAATGTCATTTTTTCGACTGACAAAAGCGTTTCCATGAAAAAAACTCCTCCTGCGTATGACAGGCGGCAGGACTTCGTCTTCTTCCAAAACAGAAACAAGTGACGGAAATACTTTCGTGAAATCAATAAATCCATCTGAACATTCTGCCAAGTTGCCAAACGCGCCAATGTCATCAAATACAGGAATTTCCTCTCATTTTAATCACAAGTCCGATGGATAAGATAAAGATACTTTCTCAAGGACTCACCCCGGACCGTCACTTCATCCCGAGTCGTCAATCTTGGGTATTTTTTTTTCACAATTAAAAAAGCGAACAAGCAGCGGAGGAGGAAGATGAAGGAATATCGGACGAAAGCCCTGATGATAATCCAACACGGGAAATTAACGACCATCTGGGGATGGATTGAAATCCGCCAGAGAAATGCCGCACACTCTGGCCATCAAAGGCGCAGGCTGCTTAAAGGCTGAAAAAGGGCTACCCTATTCGAGTGAAATATAAGTCGCTTAAGGTTGCGGAAATGAGATTTAAAATTATTCCACAAAAAATACCGGGAATCCATTTCCCAATCCGAACGTAATTCAATAAATTCTGATTATTGTTCGTTAGAATGAGATTTATCACGAAACTGGCATGGCGTCGTTGGATTAAGTAATTAATCGATGTATAGCTCAATTAACTTGGAGATGATATTCTACCGCGCTACCTCCCTGCCGAATCCACCGCCTCCTCCGCCTCCTCCGCCTCCTCCCCACCGCCATATTGTTGCGTACGTGAGTTGACGAGCCCAAAGTGGATCATATTGGAATATTTATTGATACTTCCGCAGTATCTGTGTGTGTCTGCCGGTGGGGTGGCATCGCCCGGGCTGGGTGGTGATTGCTTAACTCCATGATATGGGCCTGGGTCATGCATCATCGACGCAAAAAGAAAAAAAGAAACAATTCAGACACACTCACAAACGCCACAACAAAAGCAAAAAAATCATTTCGCTAGACTGGATACACTTTCGGTTTTGTGTCGCGCTGTATCTCCGTGCTTTTGGCCGGCTGCTTGTGTGTGTTTCCCTTTATTTGTCGCACTATCGATTGAATGAATAAATAAGACTGTGACTTTGAATATTTTGTCACGTTCAAGACATAAAAGTATTTACCGAAAAATGATATTTCCATAAGGAATACGTGACTGAAAATCATAACATTTATCAGTCATGGGAACTATTTTGTCGTCTCAATACCCAGCTCACTCCTTCGTCATCATCATCAGCAGCGGCAGGCAGTCACGGCGGGCATCTGAAGGAGGGAATATAATAGATAACCCATAACCATGCAGGATATCCGTTGGTGGGGGAATTTGTTTTCACAAATTTAAGTTATTACGATTAGGAACGTACATATGGGTGCTTGGGAGTGATATGCGGTTGATTTGCTGCTTGAGTGGATCGAAATATGTCGTTTGATGGTGGCACGACGGTGGGTGTAGTTTGTTTTTGTGATTGAACGACATTTGGCATTTTGACAAGGTTTTGATAGATCAGACGAATGAATTGCTTTGCTGCTTTGGCAGTTTTCTTTCACAATGGTTGTGCCACACAACAAAGTGGTTTTTATGGTTGACGTTGGCATTTTGTTTCTTTTGACAGATCGGATAACGATTTCTGAGGGTTTTTTTGGGGGGACTCACTTTTATAGATCAAAAGAAAAACATTGAAAATTGCCAGGGAAGTTGTCTTGGCTTTTTCTCTAACTCTGACAGATCAAATGGCTGCCATTTTGAAAGCGCCTTCAGTTTGACAGAACAGAAAATATCATTCACTTGACATTTGATTCAAGAAAACAAAAATATCCAAAAATATAGCAAATTTAAGATTTTCATAAGATTCTCCTGTTTTGACGAAGATTGACAGATCAGAAATGTCAAATCTTTGACACTTCTTCTTCCATATTGTCCATTAAGACCATATGCTTAAGGGCCAACTGTAATTGCCGCACAAAAACTTAAGAGAACTAACGCAACCGAGCGAATACACGAAAACAACACTCTGTGATTATTGTTTAGTTTCGTTAAGTTCGTTAACTTTTGACTGCTAACACGAATCGAAACAATAATGGCCGTAAAGAAACTTAAGAGAACTAACGCAACCGAGTGAATACCCAAAAACAACACACTGTGACCATCGTTGAGTTTCCTTAAGTTCGTTAACTTTTGACTACTAACACGAGATCGAAATGAATAGCTCTCTACGTATACAAACGTCAGTTGACAGCTGAATTCTCCTTAAGTTTCTATAAGCAATTGTGGACACTTTGAAATTTGAGGTTGTTTCTGGCTATTTTTCGTTTGCTTTTGGTATAAGTTTTTGAACTGTTATTATAGCTGGCCCTTCCACGACTGGATGGCCCAGTTGGTTAATGGCCTGCCCCAAGTTAGAGGGGTCCCAGGTTCAAATTCCACTGAAAGCAAAGTCAATACGCTTTTATCCGGTTTTTCAAATATGGTCCAGTCACCATTTGCCGTTTGGATCAAACAGCACTGAATCACTGGAGCAGTCGACCAGTGGTGGTAGTCTGACTGTGGGTATAACAATGGACCAACATGGTCCAAGTGTGCTGATGAATTCACTAGCAACCCCGTAGCCTAACCCTAACCTGGCCCTTTACACAGAACAAGCTAACAACTGTGAACTCTAAGGAAAAGCACACAAATGTTATAGTTTTTCAACAGAAATGTACGCCGAATTTATGTTAAAATATTTTAAACATCCATCCAAACACATTTTCAATCGATTTTCTCTCGCCAAAGAAACATTTGTTTCCTAAATAATTCCCTCAATTTGCAATTGCAGTGCCAACACTGCGACTCACATCTATCCTCCCAAGACTGTCAAAACTATTTTATCCTCAAGAACCTTTTGATAAAATTCATTATTTCATGCCTGACATCTTCGTTACTTAAGAGAATCCCCAAACGCAGCTCAAAAGTTGTAAATCAATTCAATAACAACTCATTTTTGATGATTTTGGTTTCCTCAAAACGTTTTAAAACCAACTTATAACAAAAATAATATCCACATCAAAACACCATATATGGCAACTCCATAGTTTCATAGACAAACTCCACCTGTCAACTTCAACGAAAATCAATCAAATTCTGCACTTATCCCATAGTTTTCCCCCGAAAAATCCACTAACTCCATGCAAAAGTAACTCCCAAACACACCCCACAGCATTTCCCTTTGATTTTCTCTCACCAAATGACAAAAAACATTTTCCTAAATCATTCACTCAATTTGCATGCACCACAGGCATTGCCAGACACTCAAACATTCTTCTGTTCCCATCGACTTTGATGAGTGCATCGCTGACATCATCAAAAATGTTTTCATTTCAATTTTCTCAAATTTTCAAAGATTTCCAGTCAAATTTTTGATTGAATTCACTTCAAATATCCGTTACATATTTAGCCCCAACCATTTGAGGTCAAAACCCTGTTCAAAAACGAAGAAAATCGACTTTTGGAAAAATGACACATTTCACACGAAAAAATGCAGTCAACTCATAACACAACGGGGTCGCATTTTTTTGCTGAAAATGAACGAGTTTCTGTCGAAGTGAATTTGATGAAAAAATTTTTGTTGAGTTGATTTTCTCGATAATTAGGACGAATTGGAGGACGTGAGATACCACATTGGATAGGGAATTTAGTGTAGATGTGGAATAAGTCAAGATTTTGTAACGGAAGTGAGCTGGGTGGTTTTTTGGAGACAAAGTTCGGGGGAAGCTTTTTTTGCACATGTATGTGCAATGATCTTGAATGTCGTCATGTTTTCTTAAACGATTTTCTCAAAAATTAGGACGAATTGAAGGACGTGGAATATCAGGATGGAAAGGAAATTAAATTAAAAAGCGGAATAAGGTGAGATCTTATAATGGGGGAAACTTGGTTCGTTGTTTGGGGACGATGTTCGGGGGAACCTCTGTTAAGCACTGATTTTGGAAAACATCATATTTTTTTAAACGATTTTCTGAATATTTAGGACGATTTGAAGGATGTGGGATACCACATTGGATAGGGAATTTAATGTATAAGCGGAATAAGCTAAGATTTTGTAACGGGAGCGACTTGGTTGATTGTTTGGAGGCGAAGTTCGCGAGAATCTCAGTTAAACAGTGATTTTGGAAGGCATCATATTTTGTGAAACGATTTTTCCGATATTTACAACGAATTGAAGGACGTGGGGCATCAGAATGAATAGACAAATAAATGTAGACGCGGAATATGTTAAGATTTCGCAAAGGGCGTCACTTGGTTGGTGAGTTACAAGCGACTTTTGTAATACCCACTTTCAAGCAATGGTCTTGGAAAACATGGGGTTTTCTGAAACGATTTTCTCGAAGACTAGGACGAATTGAAGAACGTGGGATATCAGAATGAATAGGGAATTCAATTTAGAAGTGGAATAAGTTAAGATTTTGTACCGGGAACGACTTGGTTGGTCTTTTAGAACCGACTTTTGTAATACCCTCTCTCAAGCAGTTGTCTTGAAAAACGAGAAGTTTTCTAAAACGTTTTGGTCGAAAACTAGGACGAATCGAAGAATTTGGGATATCAGAGTGGATAGGAATTTTAATGTAGATGCGTAATAAGGTACGACTTTGTTACGTGAGTGCCGTGGTTGTTCAGTTGATCGTAAAGTTCGGGTGGTTTTACTTTGTCATATGAAATGTATGATCTCGGAAAACATGATCTTTTGTGAAACCATTTTCTCGAAACCTAGGATTAATTGAAGGACACGGAATATCAGAATGGATAGGAAATTGATTGAAAAAGCGTAGTAAGTTGAGATTTTGTAAAGGGGTTGCCTTGGTTGGCTGTTTGGAGGCGGCGTTTCTGACATCCTCTTTTTTGGACATAAGCAGTGGAAACTGTCTGAGTTTCCATATGTTTCGAACGATATACAGTCGACTCCCTCTAAGTTGAATTTTCACGGGATATCAAAATTAGTTCAACTTAGAGGATGGTTTTTGTATGGCAAATAAGGGGAATGCCAAAATAAATATGGCGAAAAAATTCGAGTTGGAGGGAAATTCGACTTAGAGGGAATTCGACATAGGGGGAGGCGACTGTACTTTAAAATTAAATTAGACAAGGTTAGGTTAGGCTTCGGAAGGGGAGTGTGATGGTTAAACATCACTTCCACTAGGAGGCCATAGGGCCCATCGTGAATCCCTTCATTTGTGGAGTTCACATTCTGTTAAGTTAGAGAAAGTTGCTTCATAAGTTTTTATCTGTAGTTCTAGAAGTCGCAGTTTGGAAGGAGGCTCCGTAAAAGGGCACACAGAGCAAGGCGTTTAACAGACGCTTTCTAGAGTTAAAATGAAGCCAGTCCAAAAGGGTGATAATCGAGAACAGGACGAGGAAGTCATCACACCACAGGAGACATGATCGGAACATCACCAAGATCAGCTCACACATTGACGTAGTCAAAGAGCTGTGCATTCGTTGAATCAGCTGTTGCACCACCAGTCATCAGTCTTCAGGATCATGCCTACCAACTGATCTCCTTGTTCTGTCACTTACTCAACAAAGTCTCTTGCCTCATCGTCTAGTTACTCCCTTTGATGTACATACCAGCCCGTGATTGAGATTTCGAACATCCTCTCATTTGAAGATCCGCCCTAAGACAAGATCAATTAAAGATCATTTTGAGCGTTCTGCGCTCTCTCCTCGAAAAGTGTGTGAAAGGCAACATCTCATTTGAAGTTTTCAAAAAAATCCCTCAACTCTGCAGGGGCGACACCCATTAGCCATCTGCACGAGGAACCTTTTCACTTCAATTAACTGCATGTCGGTGCCTGTGAGAGGTTTTCATTCAAACAAGCGAGCGAGCGAGCGAGTACGTATAATTCGCCTCCCATACGAATAACACACATGTGCAAGTGCAGGATGTTGTATCTTTTACTTTCATTAAGTAAATTTTGATGTCTTCGTTGTCAGCCGCAGAACTTAGGATTCCCAACAGACACCACCACCACCACCATCATCATCATCGTCGTCCTCTCGCCCAACAAAGACTCAAGTGTGTACGAGAATAGATACATTACATGTGAGTGCATGGGATACCTGCTTCAAGTTGCCAACTCATAAACTGCACAAACCTGCATTGAACATCATAGAGCAATGTGTTTGGCCTGATTTTCTTCAGCAAACCAAAGCGAAGAACCCCAAACCCCGATGGAGGCAACCGAAGGAACCCAAGACAGCACACACACCCAGAGCGAGGCAGAGCGCGGAGGGAGTGGAGCCTGAACATGAAGCCTGTACAACTCCTTGGTTGCATAAATAACACTTTTGCAACAAAGAAGACGATGTATAGGCACTGCCGGTGTGTTTTAAAAAGGCATGCTCTCGGTTGACTGTTGTGTTGCCACTCAAAAGATGGTCGTTTGGAACTTGGGTTTCTGGTGTTCTCGTTCGTCGTTGGGTTTTTTTTTTGTTGGTCTGCCTTCTGCTTGTATCTTCCAACCCCATCTTCGCCTCCCCTCTCGGATGCACCTTTACACCGCCTGGCGTGGTATCTTCTTCTGTTGGCCTTTTTTTGCTGCTTCCACTTCTCTCACTCCGGACTAGAGGAGACTCCCGACTCCCGACTCCCGACTGCCGGCTCGCAGAGAGCATCTACTTATGCAGTCTTCACAGCCACCCATGCCGGCTGTGCCGGGGATGTTCGGGAGTGCGCACGGACGTGTGTAAGAGAGGAGTCGCCTGCAGTCGAAGTGGATTTCGTTATGACGGAAAATCTCTCACTGTGCGCGCCCGCAGACGTCGCCTCAGTCCGCGTCGGTCGCACACTCGGGCCACATTATTATTACTATTATTTTCTGATTCAAAATTGGCGATAAGGACGTGTCACGTTTTGCAATTTACACATTCTAGGGGAGCCCATTGTTTCTGCGCCCATTGTTTGTGAATTTTAAAATGATTTATAAATTCCTGTGGTTACTGACAACTTTGGTTAGTGAGAGACTGTTTGGCCGGTGGTGTGTGGTATGGCGCGGGCATGATCATCGCCTCATCGCTTGAATACAAGTCGTGCCATCCATTGTTTTCGATGCTCGCGCTTCATTTCGTCATCTTTTCGTTTTTCTTTTCTGTTTCGGTTTCGGTGTTTTTTTTGCAAAAGATCTTCGGTCGCGTCGTCGTTGGATTATCATTTCGGTGCTGAGAAATGCGGTTTTGTGAATACATTTGGGGTTAGAGGCATTGTTTGGGAAAATGATCTCCGAGACATGAGCAATGGATGAGCGCTCTGTATATCATTAGACCGAGACAAGGAGGTGTTGTTTGAGGTGGAAACAATGGCCTGCGGTGAGGAGGTATTGACTGATGTTCCCCCAAAACGAGATGATCTTTTACGTTTGGGCTACGGACATGTAAGTTGGAGTGGCTGTGGTTAATGTGATTCAGCGAGTGGTGCGGCAAATGCCATTCGCAGGGATTGGATTGAAGGCTGATCGTTGGGCGCCTATCCGGGGCTTGTGAGAAGATGCTGCTGTCATCAGTGCTGGGGGATAAATGTCATCTGACCTTTTGTTTGGGGGGAGAGATACGATCGGGAGTGAACTTTTTGCATATCTTTGGGTGGGTCCTCAGGTGATCTATTCACAACTTTGGGTGCAGAGGGTCCTGAGGAGATCACTTTTGTGTACGAAATTCGGTGTCGCATGTTGATCAGTTCCAAAGGGAGTGCTGTCTCATGCTTGATCCATTCACATTTCTGTGCGAAAGTCAATGTCGCATGTTGATCAGTTCAAAAGGGAGTGCTGTTCTCAAGCTTGATCTTTTCATATTTCTGTGCGAAAGTCAGACTCGTGTGCTGATCAGTTCGAAGGGGAGTGCTATTCTCATGCTTGATCACTCCCAGGAACATCAGTTCCTAGAGAGGCTGCTAGTCCTTTACTTTCGAGTGTGAAAAGAGGTTTCTTCATTCTTCGGCTTCTGTCACAATGAAGTGGTATTTTTCGTTAAGATCAATGATCTTCTCCAAGACGACTAGATGGCGCAGATCGTTAAGTGCCTGCGCTAAGTTAGAAGGGTCCCAGGTTCGAATCCCAGTGAAAACAAAGTTAATACGCTTTTATCCGGTTTTTCAAATCTGGTCCAGTCACTACTTGCCGATCAAATTAACGCCACTATCACTCGAGCAGTCGATCAGTGGTAGTAGTCTGACTGTGGGTATCACAGTGGACCAACGTGGTCTAAGTGTGCTGGTGAACCCACTAGCAGCCTCCTAACCTAACCTAACCTATGATCTTCTTCAAATAGCAACGATCGATTTCTTGCAAGGGCCTTAAAAGACGACTCTTGGTGAACGATCACAGAGGCTGAAGAATTGTGACCGCGGCTAATTTATGAGCCTTTGACTTCTTTAAGATTTTCTTACAGTCATGCAAAGATCTTCGCCCTTGGCGCCCAACTCCCGACCGTTCCTCAGTGGAATTACGGACTCATAGCTACATCATGAGCACATGAGCTTCTTTAAGATTTTCTTAGAGCCTGAACCCATTGATCCATTCTTTACAAAAAAAAATTCGTGCGAGGATCTTTTTCTCTGGCGCCCAACACTCGGCCGATCGTCAATTGAATTGAGGGCTCGGAAAACGAAAATTGTCACTCGTTTCCGTACGAATCGGAGCTCTGCAGTTCGACGTTCTTACAATCTGAGCCCATTGCTCAGTTCTTTGGAAAAAAATCGGAGATCGTTTCCTTTGGCGCCCAACACTCGACTGTTCATCAGTTCAATTAAAAACTCATAATGTATCCTGAGCTCATGAGTTATTCAAGACTCATGACAATCAAAGCCCATTGCTCCATTCTTTAAAAAAATATCGCGTGAATGTCTTTTCCACTGGCGCCCAACACTTAGCCGATGGTCAATGGAATAAAGGACTCATAGCTACATCTTCGACCCTGAGCCTGTGAGACAACACAATAGAGGACGTCCACGTGCAAGGTGGCACACACAAATCGAGGGGGACATCGGCCGGCTTGATGTGGGAAACTGGAGACAGCTGGCGAGGTATCGTAATGGCTGGAGGGGCTTGTTGGGTGAGGTCTCGGATCTCAGACTGTAGCGCTAAGAAGAAGAAGAAGAAGAAGAAGGTACATCCTGAGCTCCTGGCTTATTCAAGACTTTCATACAATCAGAGCCCATTGCTCTGATCTGGCACTCTCCATTGTGCCAAGAACTTTTTTTCTGGCGCCCAACACTCGGCCGATCGTTAATCGAATTAAGGCTTCGGAGAACAACCTTTCAGACTCTCCTCCATTCGAATCGGAGTTCTGCAGTTCGACTTTCTTACAATTCGAGCCCATTGCTCCATTCTTTAAAAAAAAATCGTGCGAAGATAACACGGCCAATTATCAGTTGAAGGCCTCGGAGAACGAAATTTCAGATTCTCTTTCATACGAATGGGATTTCTGAAGTTCGACTTTCTTACACTCTAAGTCCATTGCTCCTTTCTTTAAAAAAAAATCGTGCAAAGATCTTTTCTCTGGCGCCCAACACTCGGCCGATCGTCAATGGATCTATGGACTCGGAGAATGAAATTTCAGACTCCCTTCCGTTCATCTCTGAGTTTTGTCGTTTCTTCTGCTTTTTTTGAGAGGAAACTCTGTTCAGAATTCCGTCACAAACTGCTTGCAGTTCCTTGTCGCAACTATTCGAACGTTGATTTGTATCTTTGACATGTTTACGCAAGAGTTTGGCGTTTCATTTTTGTCTCCCCTTACGACTTGTTTGACGCCACTATTTGGACGTGCATCCTTCTGTCGAATGCTCAGAAAAATCTTTTGACTTCGTCAATTTTTTTTTGCTTTTTTGGGGCTATATGCTTGGACATCACCACGACTTCCGAGGCGTGCCTTGAGTGCGATTCCATCAGGGAGGCGACCGCTTGGCAGACCCAGGACGAGATGGTTTTACCAAGTCCAAACACTCGCCTGTTTGCGCTTGGGCATAGCTCCTGATGAGGTTGAGTCGATGGCGGAGGATCGAGGGGCCTGCAGATCTCTTGTGCGTGCGTTGCCCCCGCGACCCCTTTTTTCGGAGCATTTTTTGAAACCCTACCAGACTCAAATCTGGTCCATTGTACTGACAGGTAGCAACCTACTCCAGTGCCGTTAATTTGATCCCAACGGCAAATGGTGACTGGAACAAATTCGATTTCAGTGGGATTCGAACCTGACACCTCTCTAACTTGGGGCAGGCACTTAACCAACTGCGCCATCCGGTCGTATCCGTGACCGCTGAAGATGAGGGTCACTGAAGATGACGCTTGGACACTTGAGCGCAAACTGCAGATGGTTCAGTCGAGAGACCTCAGATTTCCATAGTTTCGGTAGGACATCAGACTTTCTTCACTCTTGACATAATTTAGCCCCCAATTTAAAGACTTTCAAAGTTTTTGACGTTCACAACTCCACAGGAGAGTGAATTCTGTCGGATTCAACAGGCAGCTTCCTCCACACGTTCGCTTTGACTGAGTTCCTTTCAAAATTTTCATCCGTCGGACATCCTGCCACATTTTTAAATGGCAACGGACAGGTCTTTTGAACCTCAAATGGACCTCTCTTCCACCCCCGTTCGTCAGCCGTGACCTCCTACTGTCAATTAAGACACAAGAACTCTCTCGCCCCCCAAAATCAACTGCAAAATGCTTTCAAAACATAAACAGACTAAGCTACATCCGCTCTTACAGCGAATACCGTCTCCAGCCCTCTGGCACTGACGCGATCTATTGGGATTAAATTTGGCTTAAATTGGATGAAATCCAAGCATTCGGGGATTCTCCGATCCCACCCCACGCACCATAACAACAGCAAAAGAACTAAATCCCTTTCCCAGCCCCAGCCCCACCTCCCCAGACGGAATACCTAACGAATACAAAACTCACAAATTATCATTTAATAACCAACAAAAAAAGGCGAGGAACCATTGCACTGAACCAAAATTGTGGCGAAAAAAAGGAAAAGGGAAGCACAGAGAATCCGCGAGCAGACGAATTGATTGCAAGAAGCGTTTGCGACCAAGCGCGAGAGCGAAAGAGCGCGAGAGTGGCTGTGGCGGTGGCAGTGGCGAGAGGAAAAAAAGAAAAAAACGAAAGAAATATCTAATTAGTCGCTGCCATGGATAAAGGTTTTAAATCGATTTTTGTTTTATCCTGTTGCGAGCGAGAGCGAGACCTAGTTTCAAATTGTTTTGCCCTGCGAATCGAAAGGAAGGCGCATTCAAATGAAATGTATAGAATGCCAGCGGAGCCAGCGTGCTAACGGTGGTGGCCTTACAATAATGTATCGCAAGGCGGTAGTTTTTTTCTTTTCCCATTTCTGTGTGCAATTTATTTTTTTTTTTTGTGTGTAGTTTTTGTTTTCGGGGCGGTTGTAGTGCCGCAGAAGGAATGAAATGAAAAGTGGAATTCAGGTTACCCCCGCATTCAGACACGGGCCGAGGGGTGGGCCTCGCACACAAGAGCTGGCGCAACCATATTAGTAAATCTGATTAAGGGAAACTTTACTGCTGCGGCCGGCACGATGAGGGGGTGGCTGGGGGATGAGCGTGGGTTTCTGGGTATCTTAGCCAGTGGCCCACGCTCGTAAGTGTATCTTTTTAATTAATTTGGAGGTGGAATACGTACGAAACGGAAAGCATGGTCCATCATCCTGTGGTCTGGGTGGAGGAGGGGTGAGCACATGTGTGTCGGTGGGTGATTCGTCAAAGAAGCCAACGCGTGGAGTGTGATCAAAGAGATCTTTTGATGCGCATAGACAGCTCTCGGTAAGAATGGATAAACCTTGGGCTACATTTATTCAGAGACTTTGGAACGAAATGAATATTTTAGATGGTTTTGAAGGAAGACCGAGATTTTTACGGTGGCCTTGTGCTTCATTTCAAACGGAATAATTTCTCTTCTGTGCCAAAGATTGATGTCGAATGGACCAATGGACGTATGCGGTTTAAGTCTGAATGAGACTGAATTCAATTTTATATCTGACTCTGAGGGAAGTTGGTCTTCAATTCAAGATTCAACAGCGATTCATGCCTTTGATTCAAACGGGAACTTCTCTCAGGTGGGGTGACATGTTAGACAATTCGAGATTAGAGATGAGCTTCCCATGGAGTCTATTAAGTATAGGCAACCCGCGACTGGATGGGACAATTTGTTAGGTGCCTGCCCTAAGTTAGAGGGGTTCCAGGTTCGAATCCCAGTGAAAGCAAAGTCAATACGCTCTTATCCGGTTTTTCAACAAATCTAGTCCAGTCGCCATTTTGCCGTTGGGGCTAAATTACACCCCAACTCGAGCGCACTGTCACTGCAGCGGTCGATCAGTGGTAGTAGTCTGAGTGTGGGTATCACAATGGGGACCAACATGGTCTCAGTGTGCTGGTGAATTCACTAGCAGCTCCCTAACCAAACCTAACCACCTCAGGCAGGGTGACCTCTTAGACAATTTTCTTGAATTTGAGATGAGTTTCCCGTGGGTTCCATAAAGTACAGGACATCCTGGTGAAGCCTTCACTAATCCCCGTGATTCTATGTTTTTTCTATGTTTATTCTATGTTTTTCTGTGATTCTGCGGTGCTTTGAGGGATCAGTGGCTAACAATCTGCATGACTTGGGATCGAATTCCAGTCGGCATAGTTCAGTTATCACAGAATCTGTCTGTCTGTTGCTGATTTTTCGTCTTTTTAGGTGATGGCACTGATTCGGTTGGACTTGGGAACTGGCACTTGCTGGTTGCCACTAGTTTCATAGTCTAACTCAATCGTGGTCGACCCCTGCTGAGTTCGCCCACAGTCGATAAGGGGTTGCAGCCTCAGTTGCATGAGTGTTTTGCCCACATAAGAGGTTGCAGCCTCTGCGACAAAATTTGGTTGGCCAGTTCCCTTTTCAGCGACTTCGACTCATTGATTCAGGCTTGACGTGGATATGCTCTTCCTCTTCCTTCCTGAAAGGAGATTGTTTCCAAAAACATTTGACAACTTGCCTGTGGTCTTAATTCGCATGGATACAGAAGAGTTTTCTGAAAGCAAAGATTCTGAGCAAAAACCTGAGCAAAGATCCTCACGATCCTCTCACAAGAGATCTGTACGTAAGCTATCTGATGGACATTAACCAGATCATCTTGAAATGACACACATTTCCGCATTTCCTTACGCAACGCAAATCGCGGAGGAATGCGATCTTCCACATATCCACTGTTGAAATCGACATAACCCCCCTCAGAATTATGATCGTGGCACATGCTTTAGATTTGTCTAGACCTAGCCAACCTATAGATTAATCGAGCGCACATCCCGCCAGACTAATCTAAACATTTATCGAGTGCTACGAGAAGAAGAAAAGAAGAATTTCAACACACAAACGTGCCACAAAAGATCTTACCGCGGACTTCCGCATCGTCCATGAGCGCACATCTCTCTCCCCCTCTCTGCAACGAATACACTCCATCTAGCGTTGTGCAAATGCCAGACCCATTAATCTGATCGTTGACCTAAAAACGAAAAGAACGGATTTTTGTTTTCATCTGCAACCGCCAAATGTCATGCATCCACTTGCGACAGACAAAGGCCGGGTAAGCCCATGTGTACGTACAAATTGTTAAGTCAAACTCAGAAATCACGTCTGCACCGAGCAACGTGACCGCCGAACATCATAACTCCGAGTGGTGGTGGTAGCCGAAAGCCTCCTCTTAGCAAATGTCAATGGGAACTGCTGTGCGGCCGAGAGAAAACCCACTGAAAGGAGGATTCAAATGGAGTTTCTTTAACCGATTTCCCCGTCTCTGTTGTGACTCTTAACAATTTAATTAAAACAACAAGAAATTTGACATATTTGTGGTGGAATTCCTGACAGATGCATGCGTCACTGAACATGGCTGGTGTTTTCTTTGTTTTGCCGTGTCAAAGAGATAGTTCTCGTGTGCTCCACAAACATGGTGATATGGTTCTTTTTGTTTTTCCGTTTTGCCTCTGCGTCCCTGCCTTCACTTCACAGTTGCATGAGCTTCACTTCACCGCAGTTACGACGGGACGGGATGGGGTTTTGCGAACACAGCCCACAACGTATGGGAACCAAGGCAAAAGGCATAAAAGACCGTTAATTCGAGTGCTGATTACAAAATGGTGTTGACAGAATGACGTTTATTTGATGATGTGCTGTAATGTTCAGTCAAACAAAGTGATTGCATGGAGCCACCTCTCTCACTCTCTCTCTCTCTCGCTCTTTCGGCTTCACAGCCTAGTTAGCAGAGCAGCACACAGCCGTTGTGCTTTGTACAGTATGCGTCAGTGGATATCGTCGTCGTCGTCGTGCTGATGGTTTTTGGTTTTTTGGGGAGAATCTGGGATTTACTAGATTCGGTTACGGTGTGCATTTGGGGAAAAAGGTCGTGAGTCGTTGGTTACCTCGAGTCTTTGTGGGTGTTTGTGCAAAATGGCTGAGGTTGTGGGAGCGGAGGAGTATGCAATGACATAAGAGGTTGCCTCGGTTTTGTCAATTGATGTTGATGGGCTTTCGAGAGAGAAGTGGTTTGTCTTTGGGAGTGATGATTCTTCGATGAGGCGAAGGTGGGAAAGGAAATCATTGAGCTGCTCCACTAGATTTTGTGGATAGTTTGGCTTGCAGAAATTTTAAATTCATTCATGGAGCTGTGTGGCAACTTGTGGATTGTCTTAGGGAACTTTGGAGGACCTTTCTTTTTTCTGAGGATTTTTGAAACACTACTGGAGCACTCAGACTCAAAACTGGTCCATTGTACTGCCAGGTAGCAACCTACTTCAGTGCCGTTAATTTGATCTCAACGGCAAATGGTGACTGGACCACATTCGATTTCACTGGGATTCGAACCTGGGACCCCTCTAACTTGGGCCAGGCTCTTAACCTACTGCGCCATCCAGTCGTTTTTGGAGGACCGTAAGTCAAGGAGATTTTTCGTGCCTGTGTTGCCACTGCGATGCCTTTAGTGGAACATGCGGGTCACTGAAGATGAGATTAGATGAAGACGTTGCAACAAAGCCTGGGAAATGCAGAGATTTGCTTCCTGATTCGTTTTCTGTTAGACGACTGGATGGCGCAGTTATGGTTAAGTGCCTGTCCTAAGGTAGATGGGTCCCAGCTTCAAGTCCCAGTGAAAGCAAAGTAGAAAGAAGAAAAACAGTGCGCACAATTCTAGTGGTTGCCAGCGAAGGCAGACAAAAGCATTGCATGTATTAGAGAGACTGGCTAACTGCAGTCGGCCACTTGAATCTATTCATATCTGAAGCAAAGAACGACTGAATGGCGCAGTTGGTTAAGTGCCTGTCCTAAGGTAGAGGGGTCCCAGGTTCAAATCCCAGTGAAAGCAAAGTTAATACGCTTTTATCCGGTTTTTCAAATCTGGTCCAGTCACTACTTGCCGATCAAATTAACGCCACTATCACTGGAGCGGTCGATCAGTAGTAGTAGTCTGACTGTGGGTATCACAGTGGACCAACATGGTCTCAGTGTGCTGGTGAATTCACTAGCAGCCCCCTAAACTAACCTTACCTTCGTTCTCTGTTTCGCGGTCTACCTCATCGATCGAATTACACAATCTGTTGCCACTTGAAGCGGCTTGAACAAGGCTACCTTTCTCAACCAATCATAAGTCTTCTTCCATATCCCTGGGTCTCAAATCCCTGCCTTGCCTATCTTTCTCCGGTTGGGGATCTAATTTCGATCCGCTTTGAAGTTAGGGTCTGCCAAATCGAGCTAAGTCTTGGTTTCCAGCTCAATCAAGGCTATTGAGGGATCGTCATTTGTCGATGAATTAAGCTCCTCCGAAGGGTCATTCGAAATCTGAGCTCAGTTTTTGCGGCATCAGAGCGTCACTCAAAGCCTGAGCTCTAATTTGCGGCAACAGACCAGCACTCGAAGTCTGAGCTCATTTTTTGCGGCAACAGAGCGTCACTCGAAATCTGAGCTCAGTTTTTGCGGCATCAGAGGGTTACTCGAAGTCTAAGCTCAGTCGAGGCTATTGAGGGACCGACCAAAGTCGCCTTTTATGGATGAATTTAGGCCCTATTCGAGGAATGAGACCGTCACTCGAAGTCTGAGCTCTTTTTTTGCGGCAAGAGAACGTTATTCGAAGTCTGAGCTCTGAGCAGCTGAGCATCACTCGAAGTCTAAGCTCAGTTTTTGCGGCGTCAGAGCGTTACTTGAAGTCTGAGCTCTTATTTGCGGCAACAGAGCGTCACTCGAAGTCTGAGCTCTTTTTTGCGGCAACAGAGTATCACACGAAGTCTGAGCTCGTAAGTCTGCGACTTGAGATATAATCACTTAGGGTCTGAGCTTCTTTTTTCGGCCTCAGAACATCACTGAAAGTCAAGGCTTCCAATACTGTCATCGGTGTCAAGAGAGAACATGAACCCCTTCGCGAACAACCGCTTGTCGGCGTCTTATGAACGAACACCAACCCATTTAGAGGGAAAAACTAGCAGCAACTTTGGCATCTGACACAGGAAGGAAGCCTGGTCGATGCCCATCGATGCCCATCGACCAGGCTTCCTTCCACCAGCAATGACCCGGACAAAGCCGGCGGCTAAAGAAGCGCTTGACACTAGAGTCCGACCGAGCATTCGGCTTCGGCTTCGGCCGAAAAACTGATCTTCGGTCGGACTCTACTTGACACCTTCTTCTTGTAGACTTGGGCCTCTCCCAACATGACTCTCCAGCCAGCACGATCTCTCGCCAGCTGTCTCCAGTTACGCACACCAAGCCGGTCGAGGTCCCTCTCGACTTGTGTGCGCCACCTTGTACGTGGACGTCCTTTGTTGCGTTGTCCCACAGGCTCAGAGTCGAAGATGTAGCTGTGAATCCTTTATTTCATTGGCCATCGGCCGTGTGTTGGGCGCCAAAGGAAAAGATCTTCCCACGAAATAGAAATTCAGTAAGAATTCGGCTTCGGCCGAAGGTGATAAAGAAGCCGAAAATCGGATTCGGCTGAAAAACTGGCCTTCGGACGGATTCTACTCAGAGTCGAAGACTTAACACCTCCGTAGGGAATTTGCTTATGACCACGCCGCGAATTCCAAAAAATTGTTGCCAATCAAAACGGAAACTTCTTGGGCCTAGGATGTTCCCAATCAGAACGGAAATTCCTCAGGCTCTTAGTAAACTAATAGGAAACCACTTGTCTGAGGTGACGACACCGGGCGCCACTTCCAAGAATCAAATCTCTATCAACCGTCTCTGTGAAACTTTCCATGCCAAGATTCACTCTCATCGAATCAGCAGTGGCGTCATGTCCGCAGGCAAACCTTTCACAGTTTTTCACTCATCAGCGCTGCCTTTCGACACTCCGCTTCCGCTTGAATATCCATCATCACCCCATGGCCCAGATACTTCGAAATTTCGAACCAATCTCACATCAATTTCGTTCGCGAATCATGTCAAAATTAATTCAAAGTGAAACCAACCAGCTGCCGTCTAAGTTTAAACCACTTCCCGGACTGACTGCTCACCCGAGCAAATTAGCACCGGGAACGCAGCAGAGACGCAGAGAAGGTTCGACGGACGACTTAATTGGAGCAGAAAAATGATTACTCTTGTGTAATGTGTCTCTCCACTTAAAGTTTTTCGTTTCGAAGTAATTTGAAGTAAATTACCATCGAATGGGAAGTTCATCTCGGGCGTCTGTTGGGAACGGTTCTATTTTTAAATCGGCTCCAAAACTTGCCTCCAAGCACACTCCTTTCAAAGTGCGTAACAAGAAAGAAGGAACCCCCTCTTTGGGGGCGCCCGCCATCAAAGGGAAAGGAAAAAAAAACACACAACAGATTCGTTCAATTCCAGATCCGCGTCGAGTGTGTCTGGGAAATAATGATTCACAGCTTTGCCGCGCGAGAGCGAACCTCTGAAATCCAATAGATTTCCCAGAAATCCTAATTTTTCTTGTCTTTTCCTCGGCACAAATCCCACCGCACTCTCTTCCGCCTCATGCCTGCAGGAACCCAAAGTGCACACCAAAGTCGACCGGGGAAATAAAACAAAAAAAAAACGAGGGGGGTGGGGATAAGGAGGAGAAAAGAAAAACGAAACCGAAAGAACAGAATGAATTTCTTTTGAAGCACTCACCTTGAATTTTATTCCTCTTGCGGGGCTGCTGGGCGAAGAATGAATGTGTGCGGCTGCTGCTTGTGTGCGAGTTCGGTGTCAGGAGTTCGTTCGTTCGTGTGACGCTCCCCACCTCCGACGTTGTATTCTAATATGATGAACGTAATCCTTTTGAAGCCAAAATCATAATCCAATCCAAAGCAGAAACCAACAAACAACAACAACACGACGACGACACACAAGATACAAGATACAAAAACAGATACTACTCTCTCTTGTTGTTGTCGTTGACTTTGGAATCACGTCTTCTCGGGCGAATTTCGAGCAGAGCAAAATAGAAAACAGAAAGAAAAAATATTTATTTTCCTTTGATAACACTGACCCACGAGGATAATAAGGACACACGTCTTGTCACCGCGCACACACTGCGAATAATTTCCACGCGAATATTTGTATTTTCACAAAGATACAAAAGCAAACCAAACAAACAACGATAACGCACTAAAAGATTGATTTTGATTTTCATTCACTAAACAGTGGTAGGTACATGGAAACCGTAGTATCTTTGCGCACACCTTCTGTTAACCTTGCCGAAGAACATCATCCAAATGATCTCGAAAATCATCAAAAAATTCACGAGATACACGTCGCTACCAGTGCAGATACGAATTAGAAGTAAATACTGAAGTCAAACTCCCAAGTTCTTCGAAACACTGTGTCGATGTGTCGTTTGATTTTTAGATATATCTTTGAATTTTATTTTTTTTTTTTCGATTTTTCACTAAGGGTAAGATACTTTCGCAAAAATTGTTAAACGTACAGCACCCCCACACCGACACTTCAGCATCATATTCACGGAGTAACTGAAGTCGTATTCTGGAATACCTGGATTAGGTCACCTCCGATGCTTCTCCGTTCCGTAGTCATCTTTGTCATGGCATATGGAGAGACTCAATATTTTATATAGCCCCGTTTTGGAATTGAAATGCGCATGATTCGCTCTTTGTTTCGATTCCGATTGAAGAGACTGTTCCGCAGTCGGATCGTTCCCGCACGGACAAGAACGTATCCGATGCTTTTTCAACTCTCCCTCTCTCTTAAGAGTCTTCGACGGAACGACGGGAATGAGCGGCCGAGTGAGCGAGAGCGAGTGGGACTAAGCTGTGTGCCGGAATAAGTCATCAAAGGTAAAGTGTTCAGATTACATTTTGTGTACTTCATCTGCGAGAGTATCTATGGAGTAATGCCGATGCCGATGTCGATGTCGATGCCGATGCCGTTGCAGTACCTACCAACCAACGACCGACCGTTTGGTGGTGGTATTTGTTTTGCAGTTATTTATTTAGATTTATGTATCTATGAGGTACGTATCTAAACCGTGGAGGAATGCCGGTGTTCCCGGTCCAAACTTTATGTGATTTGTAACAAATTTTTGCTGTGATTTTTTTTGCTTTTGCTGGTTCTTTTTTTTTCAATTAAACTAGGATTTTCGAGAGGGAGGAACGAACTTTGACTTAGGGACTTTTGAAATCCCGACCACCACTGAGGAGGACTTTGTTGGTCGGTCGCGCGGTTTTGTGAGGAGAGTTTGGTTTTTTTTGTTTTTTTGTGGGATGATGGGGTATTAATTTATTTATAGTCATCAATAGAAATACAACGCCAACTCATGGTACGTCTGGGGCTGTGAGGTATTTGGCGTCGAGGTTTTTGTGTTGGGCGCCAGAGAATTTCTGGTGGTAAAACCCACAGGATGACGGAGTTTTGTGTGTTTTTTTCCAGATGAATCTTCTCTTGTGGTGCGGTTGCTTCAAATGCCATTACTGCAGGGTGTGAGGAGTGACTTTGTGGGCTATGAGGACATCCGATGGCAGAGTCATGCTTGTTCACAGGAAAATGGTCGAATTTTGAAAACATTCTCGTTGCCTTAGTCAATTCGGCATTTTTGCTGGGCTATTGACGACAGGAAATGGAGGGTTTTTTTTTTGCAATGAAGCGTCTTTGAGTGAGCAGATCTGAATGGGCTGGCCTCTGCAGAGGTCCATTAGGCAATTTTGGAGTTCTGTTAGTCACCATACGATTTGCTAGTGAATTCACCAGCATACTTAGACAATGTTGGTCCATTGTGATACCCACAGTCAGACCACAACCACTGAACGACCGCTCCAGTCATAGTGCCGTTAATTAGATCCCAACGGCAAATGGAGACTGGACCAGATTTGAAAAACCGGATAAAAGCGTACTAACTATGTTTTCAATGGGATTCGAACCTGGGACCCTTCTAACTTACGGCGGGCACTTAAACAAAGGCGCCATCCAGTCGTCCGAAGATTTTTTATTTATTTTTTTTCGGAGGATTTTTGAAATACCATTGGAGCACTCAGACTCAAAACTGGTCCTGCCAGGTAGCAACCTACTCCAGTGCTGTTAATTTGATCCTAACGAAAAATGGTGACTGGACCAGACTCGATTTCATAGGGACCCCTCTAACTTAGAGCAAGCACTTAACCAACTGTGTCATCCAGTCGTCCGAAGATCGTGCGAAGATCGTCAACACCAGAGGCACGATCTTCCGCAAATCTGTGCAACTGCTCGTATATGCCGATGCCATTGACATCATTGGAAGGACACGACGAGCTGTCAGTGGGGCGTTTGTGAACATCGAGAAGGAAGCGGCAAAGGTGGGTCTTGCAGTCAATGAGGTTAAGACAAAATACGAAAAAGGTCCACCAACACCGACCACCACTACAGACAGCTATAACTTTGAAGTAGTGAAAGATTTTGTCTACCTAGGCTCCGAGGTAAACGCAAGCAGTGACACCAGCGCGGAGATAAAACCAAGGATCACCCTTGCCAAACGCTGTGTCTTTGGGCTTGGAAGGCAATTGAGGAATAAAGGTCTCTCTCTCTCTCTCTCCATCTCTCTCTCTCTCTCTCTCTCTCTCTCCCCCCCTCTCTCTCTCTCTCCATCTCTCTCTCTCTCTCTCTCTCTCTCTCTCCCTCTATCTCTCTCTCTCTCTACGACTGGATGGCGGTGTTGGTTAAGTCCCTGCTCGAAGTTAGAGGGATCCCAGGTTCGAATCCCAGTGATATCGAAACTAGTCCAGTCACCAATTGCCGTTGGGATCAAATTAACGGCACTGGAGTAGGTTGCTACCTGGCAATATGGACCAGTTTTGAGTATGAGTGCGTTTCAAAAATCCACCGAAAAAAAGCCCTCTCTCGAAGAACCAAGAAGTCCTTCTATAAGACCTTGATAGTCCCAGTCCTGATGTATGGCTCAGAAGCATGGACATTAACCGAAGCAGGCGAGGAGATTCCTGATCGTTTTGGGGGAAAGGTTTTTTGGATTGCCTTTGGTCTTGGTCGCTTCAAATGTACGCAAAATGTGCTCTGATTTCTTGCTTATCGTCCAACACTCGGCTACAGGTAGCAAAACTGGCAGTATTAGTGTTTTGTAGAGCATGTATTTTGTCCTTCGAGTTAAAAGGGGTTAAAAGGGGTTTTGAACCCATTTGTTTCGCCAAAACCGAAGTGGCATCAGTTTCCTAGGGTAAGTCTTCCTCGAATCTCCACTAGGGTGTCATTCGTGGGGTTGACTTTTTTTTTCTCGGAGGGTTTTTGAAACGCTACTGGACCACTTAGACTCAAAAACTGGTCCATTGTATTGCCAGGTAGCAACCTACTCCAGTGTCGTTAATTTGATTTCAAGGGCAAATGGTGACTGGACCAGATTCGATTTCACTGGGATTCGAACCTGGCACCCCTCTAATTTGGGGCGGGCGCTTAACCAACTGCGCCATCCAGTCATCGGTTGACATTTACTCCGAGGTAGGTTAGGTTAGGTTAGATGGGTGCCCTTTCTGACATAAAAACATGTCAACAGCTCACTTAGACCACTATGAGTCCATTGTGCACGAGGTATGTAAACTCCTTAACCACTTCGAAATTCTTGTTGCCAACAGTGACGGTCTGTGACGTTCTGAAACAGTGACGTTCTGTCGTCACTGTTCTAGGCGGTGGACCGAAAATTCTTTGTTTTTTGACAGCAAACACTTGGTTTTGTCCTCATTTACTTCAAGACCAACTCGTTTCGCCTCTTCTTCCATGACTTCTTCTTTAATGGCTCGCTGGGAGCTTCATAGGTAGTCAATGTCGTCTACGTAGCCCAGCAGCTGTACGGATTTGTTGAAGATAGTGCCTTCTGTATCGACGCATGCTTTGCGCGTCCAGTACAGGATTGAAGAAGTCACACGACAGTGCATCTTCTTGCCGGAATCCGGTGCATGATTGGAATAGTTCGGAGGAACTCTTCCCAAATTGGACATTGCACCGCTAGTTCTCCAGCGTGCCACGCCACAGTTGGGTCAGTTTTCCCGGGATCCCGAATTCGGCTATCACCTTGTAGAGTCCAAAACGATGGATGCTGTCGTGTGCGGCCTTGAAGTCGTCAAATAGATGATGAGTTTCGACTTGAAACTCGTTGATCTTTTCCAGAATTTGTCTCTGAGTGTCTCTGCCTGGCCGGAACCCACACTGGTACGTGCCGATTAGTGTGCTGCCGAAAGGTTTCAGACGTTCACACAGTACGTTGGATAGAATTATGAGTATGTGACATTCAGCAGGGCTATGCGTCGGTGGATATCTTGCAAGACATAGGATCGCCTTTCTTGAAGACTTGACTTGAGGACTTTTCTTAGTCACCAGTGAGTAACAGGAAATGCCTACGATAAGCACTTTGATGAATCATAGAAACGAGCTTCAGAAACCCAGTGAATCACGGACATTTAGTCAGCCACTGAAACTTGAGATTGCGGTCAGAACTGTCTCCGACTTCTGAAGCTCGCTTCAGAAAGGCAATGAGTTTGGTCACCAACTGAAACTTGAGGTTGCGGTCAAAACCGTCTTCGGCTTCTCCTGCAGCAGTGGATATTACCTTAACAACAGTAACCCATTGAATCACGGACGTTTAGTTAGTCAAAGAAACTTGAGAACTGTCTTCGGCAGTGGCTATTACCTTAACTGTTAAAAAATGGCCCAAAACTTCATCAGACAGCATGCTCCGTTTCTCACGAAGACACCGATACCAAACCAGATGCATATCGAACCATCCATCCATCACTCAATCCCATCACCCAGTCCATCGCATCAGCAGACAAGGTGCAAACAGCATCGTTGTCCAATAAATAGAATCGACCACAGCACGTCATTCGGCTGACAATCAAGATCTCCACACGCCAGTCTGGTCGTCGGATGATCTCCTCCATCGCCCCGGTGAGGGTGACACTCAATTTATCCTCACAGCACGCTGCCTCATCAATAAAAATCGTTTCGTCTCTATCCAGTCCCGATCTGTGATTTCCAATCAAACCGTTCGCTCCCGACTGTGTTCCGGTAGGCGTTGACAAGTGGCTTAATCCCAGCTTTCAAATGGGGCCCAATGATATGCAGCCAACTCAGACGTCTCCTGTCAGCGGGTGTATTCGGCTGTATTCGGCTGTTGGAATGCCAGTCAGGTCTGGGCTATCAAACAAAACGCTTATCAAAAACTTTCAATCCAACAACTCAGCCACGGGGGGCTGGTGATGGTTTCTTGTATCTCCCCGAGCATTGTGTCCCCCATCACCGGCGGCGCACACACGAAACGACGACACATCAGCACACCACCAAAGACTCATGCAAATTCGCTGACAACACACTTACCGAACCAACGGAACCGTCCCATCCGTAATCAACTGCATAAAAGTGATTTCTATTTACCGTTACAACAATGAAGACTGCTCGTTTTTCATATTCCCCCTCAGTGGGTATCCTGAAAAGAAAACACATCCCCGACACGACACACTCCACCCGACTCCCTGCACTCGCCGCGCTGTATCTGAATATCTTTCCGAATGCAAGACTCGGAATGCGAGCATAAAAGACTGCAGGAGTGTGAAATGCTAGACATTGTTGTGCTCCCATGGCTGGAAATGTTGCATTGCTGGCTAGGTGAGAGCGCCATCCATAAAAGCGGTGCATGAGGCAAATTTACGATCCGCACAGAGTTAGCTGCCGCTCCTGCAGCCATCGAGCAACGAAAATGAGTTACAGCCAGCCAGTGCCCTCCCCCTCGTAATTTGCTGGGCGATCCGTTGAAGGGTGTTTGGAGCATTGCCCAGGATTGCTTGCAATATTTGCCCAGGTCCAAGCCAGCGAGTGTGTACACGTTCAGGACATCAAAATCCTTCGCTCGGTTGTTCTGGAGGTAATCATATTTTCACAGCCATGTGCTCCTTAAGCCTAACAGTCAACTTTTGTGAACTATGTTGCATCCAGTGAGTGGAGTGGAGGAGTGAGTGAAGCAGCCACTCCATGGCCTGTGCTCCATGATCCGTGCCTCGGTGGAGCCATGGGCGAAGTGGAGACATTTGAATTTCAGATTCGTGAAGGGGAGCGCTGTGGACACCTCGAGAGCGTAAGAAAAATTACAAAGCGTGACACGATTTTAATCTAACGAGAGGAGGACCAGGCTCTCATGCGGTTCGATGAGTACGACGAAGGTGCTGAGGATGGGGACACGACACGTACGTAGGGTCAGAACATCGACGGAAGAGGTTATCGCACCGAGGTTGCGGGAGAGCAAGACGTATGGGACTGTGGTGCGACTCCTGTGGCATATGAGTGAAAAGCGACAACAAGATGGATTAGTGCTTGGCGGCGGCGGTTGCGGTGCCTAATGACTGTGAGCACGCATGCGGTGGTTCACATTCAGGAGATGTTCAGCCGTAACGGTCGACCTACATGTGGACATCTATTTGTAACGGGTAACGTGAACCCATGGCATACATCAGTCTGCGATTAGAACTGACGGCTCTGTGTGCTTCATGACGTGTGGGAACTGACGTATTTACAACTCACTCAGGACGGGGGTGTTCCAACGTAAGACGATTATGAAAACATGGACTAGATTAATTGACCTTTGTCTTGCCTGTTTAAATGGCCATGATATGCAAGGGTGACCACCGATGATGAGAACACTCTCCAAAAAGAGATTTGTGATAAATTTTCTTGTAAGCTGCTTGTCAGCTTAACATATTTGCTCCTAAAGGTCGGAGGAGATATTTTTGGAACGCTCAGGGTTGCCCGGAAAAAAAGTGCTGAATGTGGCGGAATTCTTGATAATTTCAGAAATGTTTGTAGTTTCTACTTTCAGCTCTTCGTCTTCTCATGAATATCACGAAATTAATAATTTTGTGTTGAAGTGGCGAATTTTTCATTGGTTGAAAGTGGCTGAATTGAATGAATTAACTATTCAGCTCGCTTAAAAAACCTTATATGCACTCAGAATAGAATCAAATGCAAGTTAAGGCCAAAAATTTTCTGCAAAAAAGTGCTGAATAAGAATCCGGGTACAAATTGAATTGTTTCGTATTTTTATTGTCTCTGTTCTTGCGTATTCACTACTCCACTACTCCAGTCCACCACAATCCCGTCATGGTTTTAACATATTTGCTCCTGAGGCCCGAAAAAGCCTGAATGTGGCAGAATTCATGATAGTTTGAGAAATGCTTGCAGTTTGTATTGTCAGCTCTTCGTCTTTTCAGAAATATCATGAAATTAATCATTTCGTGTTTGATTGGCGAATTTTTCATAGGCTGAATGTGGCTGATTTAAATAAACACACTATTCAGCTCGCTTAGAAAACCTCATATGCACTCAGAATGGAATCAAATTCATGTTAAGGTAAAAAACTCTCTGAAAAAAGTGCTGAATAAGAAATCAGGGTCAAACTGAATTGTTTCATATTTTTCTTGTCTCCATTCTTGCATATTCACTACTCCACTACTCCAGTGCACAACACTCCCGCCATGGATTTAATATATTTACTCCTGAAGGTCACAGAAGAAATTTGTGGGACGCCCAGGGTTGCCTGTAAAGGGCTGTATGTCGTGGAATTCTCGATAATTTGAAAAATGTTTGTTGTTTTTATTGCCAGCTCTTTGTTTTCTCAGAAATATCACGAAATTAATCACTTTGTGTTTGATAGGACAATTTTGGATAAGCTGAATGAAGCTGAATTGAATAAATTCACTATTCAGCTCGCTTAAAAAACCTTATATGCATTCAGATTTGAATCAAATGCATGTTGAGGCCAAAAAATCACTACCAAAAAGTGCTGAATAAGAAATCAGGAACAAACTGAATTGTTTCGTATTTTTCTTGTCTCCCTTCTCGCATATTCACTACTCCACCTCACCCCCGCCATCGCGCCGTGGATTTCTTTGCTCAACGAAATTAATCTTGGCAGCAGTCGTGAGAATCCATTCGTTTCCTTTCAGCACCATCGTCTGTCATCGCATTCACCGAATCGACACTTCATTTATGTACATTGACGTCTTCGGCCAAAAAGGGTTAAACCCAGTGTGTCAACACTGACGACTCCAGGTGTCACCCTCGGCAGTGTCAAGCACTCCGTTTTTCACTTCCAATCTGTCAGCAATAAATATTTGACACATGTCACATGATCTTTTCTAGATTTTCACCTGTTCAGAGACACACACATATGCTCTCCACCGGCGCACAGTCATGACATCCCCTCACTCACTCCACCCCTTGTCAATGAGCAAATACATTTTCCCGAAAAATTATCCTTTTTCTCCCGTCTCCGGTCTCCGGTGTTCGGCTCCTGGGGGAGCGAGTGCACTGTGTACTTGTCATCGCTTGAGCTAGGAATTCAAACTATGTGTGCATGCATTCGTATACGAATTCCATTGCAACACCTCGACCACCCTCTCCCCTGCGCTGGACTCGAAGGTGGAAAATTCCCCGACACCAGCCACCAGTCGGCGGAGTGGTGCACGGACCACATGGAAAATGGAAATGAAAACAGGGTTTGATTATGATCGTCGTCCAGCATGTGCCGTCCTGTCGTCATGTTACCCGAAAATGGAGATAAAACAAAAAAAGGAAAATACAATAACTGAAAATGAGGCGAACAGGTACGGGTACAAGTCAGACATTGTTCCCTGCAGTCGATGGAGGACTACCAGGCACCGAGGAATGATTTACGATGCATTGTCCGACTCCCGCGAGATCAGGTTGCCGAGTTACCTGTGGATTGTAACTATGTTTTGTTCTCCTATTCGGGGGAAATTCATCCATCAGGTACAAGTTGGTTCGTTCGAAATGTTTGCAATACACATTCGGTGAGTTATGTATCTTCCGGCTTAAGTAGGCTGCATGTCCAGGTGGTCCTCGGAGCCTATTGGGATTCTGTTTCAATCAAATGCGTGACCCATGACATGACAGCGGGGCCCATTGGCAACATTCAATTTTGGCACGATGGTTCGGCTGAAGATGAGGCCTTCACCGAGGGAGCTGCTTATTTCGGGAACGTTAAGAGTTCAGATTTTGTTACCACTCCGATCAATCAGTTTGCATCCGGCGTCTCTTTGTTTGGGGAATATTTTGTGACCAGAGTTTGTTGGATGTGAACAGCTTTGTGAGATGTTTGCTTTGTTCGATTGAGTGGATTTGTCACCTCTCTAGGCACTTGGCGCTAGGCGTGTCAATGGTTGAGCCGATAAATCCTTTACAGAGCTGACAGGGCACAATCCTATCCGGTTCAAGAGATCAACAGCATTGTTTGCGTTGATGCAGGAGCTGAAACTGAAGCCCAGGACATGACAGGGAACAGCTGTTCATGCCGAAATTGAAGCCAAAATCTCCTCTTTAGGGTCCAGAGCAGAAATTTTAGTCGAAATTGAAGCCAAAACTGTCTTCTATTTGGTCCAACGCGGTGAAGGTCAAAATTCTTAAAATTTCGGTAGAAATTGTGGACGAAATTGAAATCAAAACTGTCCACTATTTGGTCCAAAGCGCGGAAAGCCAAAATTATTAAAGTTTCAGCAGAAATTGTGGTCGAAATTGAAGCCAAAACTGTCCACTATTTGGTCCAAAGCGGCGAAGGCCAAAATTCTTAAAATTTCGGCAGAAATTGTGGTCGAAATTGAAGCCAAAACTGTCTCCTTTTAGGCCCAAAGCGGCGAAGGTCAAAATTCTTAAAATTTCGGCAGAAATTGTGGTCGAAATTGAAGCCAAAACGGACCACTATTTGGTCCAAAGTAGGGAAGGTCAACATTCTTAAAATTTGGGCAGAAATTGTGGTCAAAATTGAAGTCAAAAGTGTCCACTATTTGGTCCCAAGCGGCGAAGGTCAAAATTCTTAAAGTTTCAGCAAAAATTCTGGTCGAAATTGAAGCCAAAATTGTCTTCTATTTGGTCCAAGGCGGGGAAAGTCAGAATTCTTAAACTTCCAGCAGAAATTGTGGTCGAAATTGAAGCCAAAACGGTCCTCTATTTGGTCCAAAGCGGCCAAAGCCAAAATTCTTAAAATTTCGGAAGAAATTGTGGTCAAAATTGAAGCCAAAACTGACCACAATTAGGTCCAAAGCGGCGAAGGTCAAAACTCTTAAAATGTCGGTAGAAATTGTGGTCAAAATTCTTAACCTGACCAGAAATTGTAGTCGAAAGTCAAGTCAAAACTTTGAGAAGCAGCTCCGGGATCGTCTAAGCTGGTTGCACAGGAAGAATTGAGTAATGTATAGTTGCCCATTCCTTGTTTGCCCATTCTCACCACATTCTCTCCTCTCATTTGCCGCCGACGAAGATAAAATAGAAAGCAACATCTGTACAGCCTGTGTCCAGCCCCTTGTCTTTCAGCTCATTCACAAGTCATTCTCAACTCAATTCCAACTTTCCCCGCCTATCTTCTCCGATAAAGAAGAGATTAGACTGCTCCTTACAGGGTGCTTCTGACAGATAAGACAACTAAAAGGTACACAAATCTTCTCCGCTGTGACGCCACATTCTTCTCTCATCACGCGAATTTAATCCTCTGCCGTTGCCGTAAACACAAAAACTACTTACGGCCTTCCCCGTCACTCGGTAAACAAAGAAATCTACTTAAGGCCTGTACTTTTTTTTCTTTTTTTTTCAAAAGAAACCCAAAAATGCATCTTGTGCTTGTCACTGGCCGCACCACAAAAAAAAACGCACACAAACTGTTTTCAGTTTCAAATTTCCTGAAGACAAAAAAGGACATCTATCCCCGGGGAACGTGTGTGGTTGGTTGCCTTATTAATATTTTGGCGTCACTCGGTCCTGGATGTACCTGCGCGACCCAAACGCAAACCCGAACGCACACAGTCAGAGGTTGAGTTTTGACAGCGAACCATCCCGCCGATGATTCCCTGTGACAAAGTCAAAACCAATTTTTCGTCAACAGACAAGCCACTTGATAAGCGATTGTATCCTCGCTCTCTCGCTCTCGAAATCCGATATCTTAAAAGGGTTTCCCTCGCTCCCTGTGTGCGTGAAGTGTTTTCGACAAAAATTCAAATTTTCGGTGTCGAATTACGGTTGGTATTCGACTAGTATTTATAATGCGATCAATCAAAATTTGTCAACATTGGAAATTGATTTACAAAAAAAAAAAACGAAAACAGAATTTTGTAAATAGAACCCCAGAAGCAGATAGCTGACGGCTCCGGTTACACGGCCTGGAATGGGAGGTGAATCGTTGACATGCGAGGACCGGGAAGTGGTGATGGAGGTGTTGGGCTTCGCGATGGAATGAAAGGGTTCGCCGTGGCACCTGTTTAAGGTCTCATTGCGAACTGGCAGTTCATGGAATTCGAGGGCGAGTGGGACGCAATTAACATTTGACTTCAAGCGACAAGCGATGACACATGCTTCTCGTGCTGGCTTGGAGGAGATTTTATCGAATTCAGGGAAATATGATGTGAAGGGACGAGAAGTAGGACAGTAATGCGAGGCTGGTGAACCTATCCTAAAGGGAACGATCCAAACTTTAAAATGTGGTCGAAATTAAAACCAAAACTGTCTTCTCTTTAGTCCCAAGCGGCAAAAGTCAAAATTCTAAAAATTTCGGTAGAAATTGTGGCCGAAATTGAAGCCAAAACTGTCTTCTATTTGGTCCAAAGCGGCGAAGGCCAAAATTCTTAAAATTTGGGCAGAAATTGTGGTCGAAATTGAAGCCAAAACTGACCTCAATTTGGTCCAAAGCGCCGAGAGTCAAAATTCTTAAAATTTGGGCAGAAATTGTGGTCGAAATTGAAGCCAAAAATGTCCTCTATTTGGTCCTAAGCGGCGAAGGTCACAATTCTTAAAATTTCAGCAGAAATTGTGGTCGCAATTGAAGCCAAAACTGTCCACTATTTGGTCCAAAGCGGCAACGGTCAAAATTCTTAAAATTTGGGAAGAAATTGTGGTCGAAATTGAAGCCAAAAGTGTCCACTATTCAGTCTAAAGCGGCGAAGGTCAGAATTCTTGAAATTTCGGCAGAAATTGTGGTCGAAATTGAACCCAAAACTGTCCACTATCCGGTCCAAGGCGGCGAAGGTCAACATTCTTAAAGTTTCAGCAGAAATTGTGGTCGAAATTTGAAGTCAAAACTGTCCACTATTTAGTCCAAAGCGGCAAAGGTAAAAATTCTGAAAATTTCGGCAGAAATTGTGGTCGAAATTGAACCCAAAACTGTCCACTATTTGGTCCAAATCGACGAAGGTCAAAATTCTTAATATTTCGGCAGAAATTGTGGCCGAAATTGAAGCCAAAATGGACCACAATTTGGTCCAAAGCGGCGAAAGCCAAAATTCTTAAAGTTTCAGCAGAAATTATGGCCGAAATTGAAGCCAAAACTGTCCACTATTCAGTCTAAAGCGGCGAAGGTCAGAATTCTTAAAATTTCCGCAGAAATTGTGGTCAAAATTGAAGCCAAAACGGTCCTCTATTTGGTCCCAAGCGGCAAAGGTAAAAATTCTGAAAATTTCGGCAGAAATTGTGGTCGAAATTGAACCCAAAACTGTCCACTATCTGGTCCAAGGCGGCGAAGGTCAAAATTCTTAAAATTTCGGTAGAAGTGAGAGAAGGGATCTAAACTTTAAGCACGAATCTCAGAGCTGACGACGAGTCTTCATCAATCTTGCCCAATCGACGGACCATCAACTGACTGCGAAGCAGTTTCTTGGCGTCCCCTCGGACTGTCTAAAAGGGTCTCAGTTGTCAAGGATCCTTTGGAAAGGCGACATCATCAACAAACTGAGGTCCTTCTCCTTTGGACCACTTCATCTTGCTCAAGGACTCATCTTCCTGGCACCTTCCACCAGACCACTCAACTGACTCATTGCCCCCATCAGACAGCCGACTGCTGGACCGCTTGGAATTCCCATTGAACTTGAGCCCGGCAAGTCGATGACTACCAAAAAATCAGAAGCCCCCATCAGTGGCTGCATAGTCGAGTAATGGCTGTCATTACCCAAGTGCCACTATAATTAGAGGATTCCATGCGTGATCCTTCGGTTTGTGTTGATCCTCCGGGCTGGGATTTTTTAAATAACAACAACAAATAGTCATTTAATTATCTGCCGACTGTCGGAGCCCGTCGACGTCTCCAACGAACGAGCGGAGCACAACCGCTCAGCTCGTCGATCCATCGTTTATCCGTGAAAGCATTCCCCGGCTAATGTGCAGACATTTCAATCCGCAAATTATAGTCCTTAGCCTATTCTCGGAAAATATTTCGCTACTCTCCCCGCACACACACAGCGAGAGAGGGGAGCACAGATGGGCACCAAGGAGTCATCAGAATCGAGGCATGCGATCGTCGGTTTTGTGTATATTTGTCGGATCAGATCAAAGTGTCCGGAGCGTGCGGATGTCAAACTGGACCCGCGGTGGAATGAAAGTTATTACCCCTTTGTTTGAAGTGAAGAGTGAGCAGAAGGTCTCGGTAAGGTAGTCTCAGCGGCGGCAACCTCGGCGCACCATTCGCCAAAATGATAGCGAAGAACGCTAATGGTGACTAATTGCATCTGCATCGTGAATGATATTGACGGCCTGGTTCAACGGACGTTCTTCTTTATATCCTCGCATGAGCGGTCTCTCCACTCGACTCGAATCGACATGCCGGTAATGACAGCAGAGACAACGACACAACGACAACGACAGCGACAACGAACGCGGCGACGCCGCCGCCGCCGTACAGATGCCAAACACAATTGGTTACGTTCATGCGATGTCAGGAGTTGCTGGTTCCCTGCCCCAGCGGACGAACGATCAGCCGGACTGACGGACACCACTGGTTTGAGCGGAGCTTGGATTTAATGGGGATCCGCAGAAACCAGTTCTGCCCCGGCTTTACATCGACTTAATGGTATGTTGACATCTCTCCGCCAGATTGGAAGCCAAATTATTAGTGTCTCTTCGGATTTCAGCGCTGGCATCATTTACTCATACACATGTAAACATTTGTCGGGACGTCCAGGTCCCGGGGCGAATGGAAAAATGATAAAAGTTACACCTTTAATGTGGCAATAAAATTGGAAGTGGCTTTGTGCGCGGCCCGGGGTAGCCTGTGCACGGTGCGCACGGGAACACATTCTGCAGGTAGTGCTGCCGCTGGCGCGGAGAATGCGTCTGCGGTTTTGGTTGTTATTTTTTGCCCCTTTTGACGAGCTCTTCTGGAGCGGGTTCCGTGTGGAAACTGGTCCCGTGGTGGTGGTGTGACTGTTCTTTTAATTGAGGTCTGTGGCCACATTCTGTGTATCGCGGAACGTTGAAATTAATTTGATGGTGATGGCGGATTTTATGAGGTCTCGATCGTCTTGGGAACGTCGATCCAGATCTCGCTGCGTCGATTCGGAGAAGTGCTCGCGCACAGGATGTCGTGATGTACCATCGCAGCGCAGAGGTGGCACTAGTTTTGCATGTCTTCGCATGCGTTCCGACACGCTGCGGGACGCTTGAAATCAATGGTCCGGCTTTGTCATCAATTGTGTCGTCTTGGCCATCCCGCAGATTCATTGCACAGCGGTTCTCGAGTGGAATTTGCCTTTTTCGAAGCACGCGACTGTGGGCTGGCGGAGGGACGCAGCTGTGAGTCACAGTGGGAACTAGGAGTGAATTGTTGCTGGAGGATGGAACTTGTCAGTCTGTTGGATGACATACAACAGTGCCACACGCCCTCTCCTTGGGTGGGACGCAGACTACGCGCAAAGGCAACTGAACTCGTGGGAAGAGAATGAATCTGTGGAGATGGCGGGAGTTAATGATGCAGAGCGTGTGCAAATGCTTAAGACACATTTGAGTCAAGATTTGCAAGAACAGCGTGTCGCTTTAGAGGCTCACACTTTTGTCCGCGTCTGGGTAGGTATCATTTCCATCGTGGAATGAGCCCTAATGTTGGTCAGCTTACCTAAGGACATTCTCAAGACTTAAGAAAATAAGGAATAAATTGTTTTTCCCCTAGGCTCACTCAAATTTCAACACCGTTCTCTGTTTGAAACAACAAGGCTTTGTGATGCTCAAATGAAGCTCAAAATTTGACTACAGTCAAGCCTGACTTCGGGTACAAAAATGGGATTGATTTCAGATCATCTTCAGCTCAATCTAAGGATTCTGGGGTTGCCCCAAGACGACTTGGATTTCCTTTCTCTTCTAAGACTGTCATCCTAAGTCGGGCTTAGTTCAATCTTCGACTCTGTGACTGACTCAAACTCGGAATTTATTTTTTAGTTCAGCATTGCTCCAATTTTTATTTAAGCTTTGGTTTCATCCTTGTCTTGATCTTAAATCTGCTCATTAAGTCAGGATTCACCCTTGATTCTTCTCCGACTTCCCTCTGATCCCGTCGTTTGTTTCTCTGGGCACAATGGACTCATAGTGGTCTATGTGAGCCGTTGACATGTGTTTCATGTCAGCAAGGGCACCTATCTACCTAACCTAACCTAAGCTTGCTTCTCTTCCTAAATTTGACTGTAAGTTGAGATTGGGTTTGAAAAGTTGTCGAACCCATCCCACCTCTGGGCTTCACTTTGAGCCTCAGTCCCGACTTGACAGTCTACGTCTAGCTTCTGTGGCCCTCCCAAGGTCTCTCTTCCAAAAAATACCGCTTTTTCTTCGCTCCCCGCATGGAAGCAGCCTTAAATCAATTCAATTCGCTGCACAATAAAAATATTTGTTAAGAGCTCGATAATGTGCCTCGAAGGAACTGTCACACGAACATTAAATGGTCCGCATAACAAACTCGTTAAAGTTATCGCCACATCGGCATCATCAACTGTACCCACTCGGCCGCCCTTCACTTGCGCCGCGCCGCCTCGCATCAAATCGATCTGCATTCAACTGGAAAATCATCCACAATGCATCTGTGAAATCGAACTAATTTAATTTTTATCTCAGTCAATCTGTAAACGCATCGCCTCGTACATCATCTCCCTTTTGGGAGGCACCTCCTCGTTACTCTGGAGTAGTGGAAGCAGCTGCACTAATCCTTTCACAATGCCCGCCTGTTCACCGCTCACACAACGCACAAAAGATACACGACGCACAAAGGACCCTAATAAGTTCAGCCTTAGATTGAGTTCGAAATCGATACCATTGTCACTCCGCTCGACTACTTATCACCGAGGCGGAAAGAAGTTATGACAAAGAGCAACCGATCACAGGCATGACACTGTATCTCAATCCAAAATTCAATGCCGACCCAACTACCTGTAGGATAAATGATAATGAGTTGTATGTCTTCATACGTCTAGGAAACGCACAACCTAATGCCGCTCTCAAAACAAACACACGCTGTCGGTGCACTCCGCTGGGACCGGGATTGAGTCTGGGACTAGGACAAGGGCAACTCTATTCACAGGGATCTATCGATGACAGGAGAATGGATTCCCTGTAAGAACTTGAACAACGAACAATACCAAAGACCTTATCCCCGTCCCCGTCCGTTGTACTCAGCTGACTTGCAGTAAAAATCCACAGCATATCTACCGGCGACCGGGAGAGAGGAGGAGCGAGCGATGGGCAGAGAAGAAAAGACGCAATTCCTTTAAGGACATTATTTATGGTGTGATTTTGAACACCTTTTCCTGCCGTTCATCGGGGATATTCCTTCATCATTGTTTCGAAATTTTGGAAAAAGGTATTTTCATTGAAGTGACGATACACTAGGTATCCGTGCCGCACAGCTGCCGCAAAATTCCATTATGTGTTCCCTTAGAATTCCTCGTGTTCTTTGGAACTCAACTTCGGAAGGTGGTTCGATGTGCCATGGAGCAGCAGCAGAGAGTGACGTGGGAATGCTGTGCTGCTGTGTGTTGGACGACGTTATTATTAGAGAGCCGGGGAATCCTTAATTTATTCGAAAATCTTTTCTTTCCAGTTGGGTGGATCTGAGGTGTCTCATGGGCATTAGGTGACAAATTTATTAGAAAGGCGCGCTAACTAAAAGTTATTTTCTTAATGGTTTACGTTGCGGTTTGCCTATCATGGTTGCCGCCGTTTTTCAGATGAAGGCATTCCTCAAGTGACAGAGTTTTTTCTCTCTCTTGAGCGTTTTCGAGATCGAAGGAGACGACAGGGGGAGTCTTAGTGTGGTTTGAAGGCACATGGGTTCGCTGTCAGTTTCGTCACGCGGATCACATTTGTGATCACGGGTGGCAGGGAATTTAACGAAACTGAGCTGAAAAGTGAAACGGAGAGGGTTTGAAAATTGATTTTTTGGGGAGAGGAAACCAGGATTAGGAAGCTTGGGAAGCGTTGATCTGCTTAGATCGCTCAATACGCGGATTTCCCAGAATTTTTGACTTTTTTGACACAAAAATCTGGACTTCATTCCAGTTTGGAATCAATTTTAGGTTCACTCCTTTTTTGACTCCCCCCTGGCTCTAGTTTTTACTTTAATCTTAACTCAATATTTGGCTTTACTTTCGGCTCAGCTTTGGCTTCAAATTTTGATCAGAATTCGAGTCAAAATTTTGCCCAAAATTTTAGTCAAAATTGCTACAATGAATTTCGCCCAAAATTTGAGTCAAAATTCTGATCAAAATTTGAGTCAAAATTTTGCTAAAAATTCGGGTCAAAATTTTGCTCAAAATTCAGGTCAACATTTTGCTAGTGGTATTTAGACTAAGTCTCTCGTTGTGTGCTGACTCCCTGGTCCCGTTCTCATTTAGCATCTATTCAGACTGATTTCATCTTCATTGTAGCAAGCGTAAGTTAAAGGTCTTGCTCTGTGTGTTCTTTTACGTCGACTTCTATCAAGTATTTTTTTTCGGAGGATTTTTGAAACTCTGCTGGAGCACTCAGACTCAAAACTGGTGCATTGTACTGCCAGGTAGCAACCTACTCCAGTGCCGTTGATTTGATCCCAACGGCAAATGGTGAGTGGACCAGATTCGATTTCACTGGGATTCGAACCTGGGATCCCTCTAACTTGGGGCAGTCACTTAACCAACTGCGCCATCCAGTCGTAAAAATTTTTTTTTCAAGCATTCTGTGAATTCTAGTCCTAAAGAGTAATCAAGCAACTTTCTGTTTATGTGCCGAAAGAGGACATAACGAATGTCGCCTCCTAAACAGCCAACGAAGGCAATCCCCTTACAAAATCTTAGCTTACTCCGCTTCTTTAATCAATTTCCTATCCCTTCTGATATCCCACGTCCTTCAGTTCATCCTAGCTTTCGAGAGAATCGTTCCACAAAACAACACGTTTTCCGAGATCATACATTTCATACGTCAAAGGAGGACCACCCGAACTTGATAACCAACCACGGCACTCCCGTTGAAAAGTCTGAGTTCATTTCGAATAATAATTGAAACTGAATAATAATTTCAGAAAACAACAGGTCCTCCGAGATCACCGTTTGTGGAAGAGTATTACAACAGTCGCTTCTAACTGACGAATTAAGTGACTCCCGTTGTAAAATCGAACCTTAATACGCTTCTACGTTCAATTTCCTATCCATTCTGATATCCCGTGTCCTTCAATTCGTCCTAGTTATCGAGAAAATCCTTTGAGAAAACATCATGTTTTCCAAGATCATTGCTTGAAAGTCGTTGTTACAAAAGTCGCTTCTAAATGACCAACCAAGTCGCTCCCGTTACAAAATCTTAGCTTATTCCACTTCTACATTAAATTCCCTATCCAATGTGGGAGCTCACATCCTTCAAATCGTCCTAAATGTCGAGAAAATCATTTCAAAAAATGTAATGTCCCTCAAAATCACTGCTTAAAATAGGTTCCCCGGAACTTCGTCTTCAAACAACCAACCAGGTCACTCCCGTTACAGAATTTTAACTTATTCCGCTTCTAAACTCAATTTCCTTTCTATTTTGATATCCCACGTCCTTTAATTCGTCCTAATTTTTGAGAAAATCGTTTCAGAAAACATGACGACCTTCAAAATCATTGCTCATACATGTGCAAAAGAGGTTCCTCCGAACTTCGTCTCAAAACAATCAACCAGCTTACCCAGTTACAAAATTTTGACTTATTCCCCTTCTCCAATCAATTTCCTTTCCATCCTGATATCCCACGTCCTTCAATTCGTCCTAATTACTGAGAAAATCAACTCACAAAATGTTGTAATCATCAAATCCGCTTCGACAAAAACTCGTTCATTTTCTGCAAAAAAATGCGACCCCGTTGTGTTATGAGTTGACTGCATTTTTTCGTGTGAAATGTGTCATTTCTTCAAAAGTCGATTTTCTTTGTTTTTAAAGGCAGATTTCATCTCAAATGGTTGCGGCTGAATGTGAAACGGATATTTGAAGTGAATTCAATCAAACCTTTCACTGGAAATCGCTGAAAATGTGAGAAAATTGAATTTTTCATTTCTGATGACGTCAGTGATGCACTCATTAGAATCGATGGAAACACAAGAAAGTTTGAGTGTCTGGCAATGCCTGTGGTGCATGCAAATTTAGTGAATGTTTTAAGAAAATGTTTTCCATCATTTTGTGAGAAAAAATCAAAGGGAAATGGTGTGGGGTGTATTTGTGAGTTACTTTTACATACATAAGTGGAGAATTTGATTGGTTTTCGTAGAACTTGACAGGTTCTTCTCTATGAGACTATGGAGTTGCCATGCATGCTGTTGCGATGGGGAAAATTATGTTTGCTCTAAGATAATTTTAAAACAAATGCGATTCCATCAGGTGGGCGTCCACTTGGCAGACCCAGGACGAGATAGTTACACCAAGTCCAAAAACTCGCCTGGTTGCCCTTGGGCATAGCTCCTGGTGAATTAGAGCCGCTGGCGAAGGATCGAATGGCCTGGAGATCTCTCGTGTATGCATTGCCTCCGCAACCCCTTTAGTGAAACATGTTGGGCACTGAAAATGAGATGAGATGACATGGAGCAGTTCAAATTCTTCAAAAATGAGATCTAATCACGCGGGTTTACAATTTTAAAGTTCAAGGCAAAGAATTTCTTAAACCACGAAGGTGTCATTGAGTGAATGGTTTTAAGCAAACGTATCTTAAGGATGAAATAGTTTTGTAAATCTGTGTGGTTGCAAGTAGCTCCTTCGTAAAAGGACAACATTCGAAATCAAAAGATGAGAGAAGAGGATCAACAAAAGAGGGCTCTCCTCCCTCTAGTCTTCAGAGTTTCTCAATCAACTCGCGTAGAACCCTTCATCGCAAAGAGTCCCTCCGTAAGCCATGTCTTTAAAGTAAACAAAACCCTAATCCCTCCCTAAACCCGTCTCATCTGAAATACAAACTCAACCCAAAGCCAGTACCTGGAACCAGCACAACGAGACGAAAAAGAAAAACACTTCGGATTAAAAACGTCCTCAAATCCTTCCAAAAATCTCCTACCCTTTTTTTTTTCTTTGCGCAACCACTACCATCAAGTGTCGTCTTCTGATCCACATCGCAAAACGCATTCCTTTCGATGCTCATCGCCCCTTCGTCGAACAATGAGTCCGATAGGGGTAGACACATGGCGAAATCAATAAACGACGCACTCTCTCGATCAATCTCAGGGCACTTCTGCTCATCCATTTATTGCTTTGCCTATAAACAGTGCGTTCCAGTTATCTGTTGTTGTCTCCAGACCACCCCTCCGCAAAAGCGTCGCCCAGCAGCTTACCCTCAAACCCAACGCCTCGGGACGAGGAACTGTGAAATGCCGAGATTACACGCCATGAATATGGATTGCCCTCTTGGTCTTCGTCTCCACGTCGTCGCTCCCACATCGGTTCCTTGCCGAAAACACCATGAGGGTAGCCCAGTAACCCTTTCAATTTGAGTCAATGCATATTCCATGTGCGGCCGGAGGAAGTCCACACCGAATTGTCGTCCATTAACCGTCGATAAAACACTAACCGACCTATTCCCGCCGTCTGAATGGATCACGGAGAGGAGCGTTTATTAAAAACGATGCTGGTATCCTCCCCTCTCTCTCTCTGACCGTAATAATTCGAGAGAATTTCAATTAATCGAACAGGGAGGCAATAAAAATTCAATGTAACTCCGAAAACTCGATTGAATTCATCCGTCATCCGAATCGAGTGATCGAAGGGCAACCGAATTAGGCGTCCGTTTGTGCGCTGTGATCAATTAATGCGACTAAATACCCACGCGATGTGAAAACTGCGAGACAAACAAGCGTTTTGTGACGGAGGGATGTTTCGATATCGAATTTTCGAAATCACTTTAAACTGCCAGTGCGGTCGGGGATGGGATGAGGCTGCGGGCTCAAAGAGATGTCCACGCATGCTACAGGTTCGCCCGCGGGCATATGCAAATTATGGAAGTTTACCGAGAATAACCGATGAATTTTGCATGACCTTGCGTTGGACGCCGAGCCGTTGCTGGGCTCGCGAATATTTTTGCGGTAAACAATGAGGCACGACCGGTGGGCCTGTGATTTGCATTTTGCTGCGGTAATGTCGATTACATGGGAAGCCTGCGACCAAAATCAAATAATAAACGTCTGATTGCGGGTTTGAGCGATGGTGGCGATGGTGGCGATGGTGGCGATGGTGGCGATGGTGGCGATGGTGGCGATGGTGGCGATGGTGGCGATGGTGGCGATGGTGGCGATGGTGGCGATGGTGGCGATGGTGGCGATGGTGGCGATGGTGGCGATGGTGGCGATGGTGGCGATGGTGGCGATGGTGGCGATGGTGGCGATGGTGGCGATGGTGGCGATGGTGGCGATGGTGGCGATGGTGGCGATGGTGGCGATGGTGGCGATGGTGGCGATGGTGGCGATGGTGGCGATGGTGGCGATGGTGGCGATGGTGGCGATGGTGGCGATGGTGGCGATGGTGGCGATGGTGGCGATGGTGGCGATGGTGGCGATGGTGGCGATGGTGGCGATGGTGGCGATGGTGGCGATGGTGGCGATGGTGGCGATGGTGGGGGGGTAGGAATAGTTGGCGCGGGTGGTTGTTCATTGCGTTTAAGTAGTCATTGTTTGTGATTAGATTTTGCGGCGGAATATGTGATTGCTTTCGGTCCGGCGGAGTTCGGTATCGATAGATGAGTGGATACGGGGATGGATGCTTGCAGCTTATGGCAGTCATTTGGCGGGCCATTGTGCTCGGAATATGAACTGTGTGCGTGCTCGGGGGGGTGGCTTGACTGGCGGCTGTTTGCACTGCCAAATGAGTTGTTATGAGAATGGCCTAGTAAACAACGAAAGGGATAGGATATTGATTGGTAAGAACTATTGAAGGGTCTTCCCTGTGCTTCGTGGTTGTTTCGCTGGGGTTCAGTTGATGAGAGGAATTGCAATCGTTTTCATCTGGACGAGGGGGGGAATTGGGTCAGAGATTATCAGTGAGTTGGTTACCTCGAGTGGAGTCGTTGAGTCAGTTTGCTAGCGAAGGTCTACGTCCTTAATCTGGGCGCAGGAGGAGCAGGAAAATATTGAAAACACCCCCCACCTAATCGGCTCATGAAGCATGGCAGCAAATCACATATTTCTCCTCTCCCTTTGCTCTTAGGTAAACTTGCCTCTGAACAGGTCTCCACAGCTTCCTGGATAGCTGCCTTCCCCACTAAAATGGAGATCATTGATGCCCTCCCTGCAAACAGTTCACCCTTTGGCCAGCTGCCTTCAAACTGAGTTCAATGATGCCCCTCTCTGCAGTCAGTTCGACCTCATTGATGCCACTCTCTGCTATCAGTTAAGCCTCTGGCTAAGTGTCCCCACTGTCAGATGAAGATCATTGACGCCTCTTCGACTTTTGGGCCCAACATTTTAGACATCGTTTGTCTCCAGTTGGGCGAGATAGGATCGTTCTAAAACCGTCTTTAAGCGTAGCTCTGAAAGCCATGCATTCATGATAAGTCATCAGCTGCACGGCTTCAGTCTTCTCTCTGCAGTCGGATATGCCAACAGTTCAGTTCTTGTGCGACATCTGTGATGGCTTCCTAACGAAACAGACCAAAAAATGCGTCAAAAGTCTTCAGCTACAAGGCTCGAGGCTGCTCTAGAGTCTCGAGATGCTATTGGTTCCTGGGGCCTTATCAGTTCTTGAGCGGCATCTGGAGTGACTTTGCGACGAAGCCGACCAAGATATCCGTCGTAAGTCTTCAGCACAGGGCCTGAGTCTGCTCTAAAGTCTCTAAAGTCGAAGATGCCATTGGTTCCTGGGACGTAATTGGTTCTTGCGCGTTGTCTGGAGTGACTTCCTGACGAAACCGACCAAAAAATGCGTCAAAAGTCTTCAGCTACTCGAGTCTCCTCCAGAGTCTCTGCAGTTGGAGATGCCAACGGTTCCTGGGGTGAAATTGGTTTTTGTGCGACATCTTTGTCAACTCCCTGACAAATATTTCCAAGAACTACGCTGGTTACACAGCGACGTCTACTGAGGTACAGTCACTAATCGATTCCAATGAACGCTCTTCCTTGTCTTTCAATTAACCCTTCCCCGGTGAACAACACAACAAAAGTCCCAAATTCAGTAATGTCACCCTGATTTCACCACATGACCCCGAAACCTCGTCATTAACTCACCCGTTTCGAAACCCGCCACAAAATAAAACCAGAAACGCTCCAGCGAGCACATTGTCAACGCCTGGTTACCGCGAGCAAGAGTTGTGACACTTGCAGACAGCCCTGCTTAGTTCCACAAACAAAACCGAACGCAGCACACATTCGAGATCATAAAAACGCGAGTAATGTGAGCTCATGTGTGACCCCATGTGCCAGCCGCGCACAGAAGTCATTCAACCAAGACCCAGCAAATAGGCAGGTCAGCCGCCAACCAAACGGGGGAATACATTAGGCAGCGTCACTCAACGACTCCATTCGAAGACTCCGGTGCTCTTTGAGTCCGTGGCCTCGGATATACTCCCTGCAATCATGCAATCAAGCCCCCAACCCCCAGCCATCAATATTGGAAGTCACACCTTCGATTTTCGGTCGCCAAGTACCTCTAATTACATTAACGAACGCAGTGGCGAAACGTGAGTGGGATTGCGAGTGCGCTGGCTTGCGTGTGCCCGCTAATCCATCACCCGGAGCTGAGGGAATATTGGAGGCACAGGTCCTTGCGATGCACGAGTGCCCGGTCGAGCACATCTCCTCGCGCCACTCGGCGGCGGTGACGTCGTATCGCCACCACGACAGGAGCAGTTGTGTTATCTCCTTCGCAATTGTCACTCTTAATTTGTTCCAATGAACAGCGGGAGGGACACAAAGGACAATGGAAGGGCAGGGATAAATCTAACCCTAAATTCTCTACTCCAAGCCCTTGACAAGCGACCGGCCAGCCAGCGTGGCGAAGGAGGAGATGGAAAAAACCAGGCGACTGCCATTTACACCACATTGTGGTGTTAGGTAGCCCAACGGCAGGCAATAAATTTCCTAAGTTAATTGTTGTCAGACATCGGAAGGCCAGATTGTGAGGCGATAGGATGGCGATCTGGCCGGGCGATGGGGAGTGGGGGCGGAGTGAGGGAAACTGTTTGCTTAGTCTCAGTCCACGCTCCAGCTGCTGTGAACAGTAGCGCTGGTGGATGATGACTCTCATGTCGGTCCCATTGGCCAGAAGTGGTGTACATTGCTGCCGCCACTTTGGGGTGCTGCATGTGTGTTGGATTAAAGAATAATGAAATCCCTTGAGTTGTTATAAGTTTAGACGGGTGACACTTTGCCGCAACGACGATCGCAGCACAAGGCGGCTCAGCATCAGACTGAACAGGGAAATGGGGAAAGTGGGGGAAAGAGGGCGGATGGCTTAAGAGGCGATGTGTATTTGGACAGCTTTTGGTAGGGGTGATGTGATGCAAACGTACGAGTATGTTTTGTGCTCAATCGGTTGATGACATGCTGCGACATTTTAACGGAGTACCAGAGGGGTCCGTGGTTGGTCCAGTAGTCTCTTCCAGCAACGAGCGATTTTCAAATTTCAGTGTTGGTTGAGGTCCCCCCGGATGACTGTAGGAAGGAGAAGGTCACATTTTAAAGAAGAACCAGAGGGCTCCGTGCTTGGTCCGATGATCTTTCCCAACATCAAGCTAGAAGGACTCTCAGCGATTTTCCAATTTCAGTGTTGGTTGAGGTTCCCAGCGAACGACTGCAGCGCCATCAGAAGAAGGAGAAAAAAGTCACATTTTAAAGAAGTACCAGAGGGGTCTGTGCTTGGTCCGACATTTTTTTCCCAGCAACAATCTAGAAGGTGATTTTCCAATTTCAGTGTTGATTGAGGTCCCGCCCCCGGACGACTGTAGCGCCATCAAGAGAAGGAGAATGTCACATTTTAAAGATGTACCAGAGAGGTCCGTGCTTGGTCCGATATTCTTTCCCAGCAACAAGGTAGAAGGTCACTCAGGGATTTTCCAATTTCAGTGTTGGTTGAGGTCCCGCCCCCCAGACGACTGTAGCGCCATTAGAAGACCAAGAAGAAGGTCACATTTTAAAGGAGTACCAGAGGGTTCCATGCTTGGTCCGATGTTCTTTCCCAACAAGCTGGAAGGCCATTTAATGATTTTTCAATTTTTCTTTTGTTTGAGGCCCAGGTTCACCCCGGACGACTGCGAAATAAGGAGAAGAAGGTCAAAAATACTACGGCCTCAACTGAGACACAGACGCAGTCCCCGAGTAATCAGTATTCCATCGCGTCCACCCCGCAAGACTCAAGTTTCGGGAGACTCCCATAGCCGCGGAGTCTGCTGCTAAAATATTCGATTCCATGATGACTTTTTCGGTTCTTCGCCTGCCTCTGCAGCCTCTCCCCCCTCCCGGTTCTGATTAAAAATTCAAATCACGCAGTCGCTGCCGAAGTCAAGAGGGCAAATGTCCCGATGGCACATCTCCATGACAGCAGTGAGTCACAGGAACCAGATTAAGACAAGATCCCCACCATCACGAGTTCATATCTCTTCCCCCACCCTCACCCCACTCGACTAGACTAACGTGTATGTAGTCCCCCCGTCCCCTCATCATCACCACCACCATCAGAAGTTGTCCCAACAGTTTTGCATTCCTTTATCCTTTCAGTCACGTTGCACCATCAACTATCGACTACCGAGTAATTTGTAAATGACGGCGAAAATCTCTCCGTCAATCTCCATGAACCCACATCAGGGGGCTGTGGCTGTGACGGTGGCTTAACTGCAGACACTCAGGCGAAGGCAGAATCACCACCATCGCCCAACGAAAGAATAATCTAAGCCCAGACGATGAGCCTGTGCAAACGACGACGAGGATGTGGGGGACGACGACACGCTGATGGCGGTGCGAGATCCTAACCAAAAGTTGAATTAAGTCTTCACCAGCGTACGACATAATCCAAATGAATTATGTCTGTTTATTTGAGAGCTCTGTGTGCGCCTCCTTACAACGAATTGCCGTGGGTCGATTACATAAGGAATTACCCCTTAAAGTGGTCGCCGCGGGGGCGGGGAGGGCCGCTTTTAAAAAACACGAAACCGACAAAAAACACGGAAATGACGACGAAAATAAAAACCAGAGCAGAGCAGAGGGGGGACGTACTCGCATAGGCGCGAGAGGAGATTCACAGCGAATCCTTATTAATCGTGATAAGACACTGTTTACATTCCTTTGGGCATTTTGAGGCTGGATTATACCACGTGTCGCCCTCGAATGCTACACCACACCGAGAGGGACCCTCTGACAGATACATCCTCCTACACCTACAGCGCCTCCAGCCGCCAGCCGCCAGTCGGTAGTCGGTGGGGTGGGACCGGCGACAAGGGCAGCCCCTCATGTCACTCAGCCAGTCGTTCAGTTGTGCATGAACCCGGCCATCTACTTTATTTAAGTTTTTATATGTTTAGGCGAAGTAAATTGTGTACACGTCACAAGTGAAAATGAAAATGAGAATTTTCCCAAAGACATTCTCGCTCGTTCGTCGTCTCTTTGGTTCGTTTTTATTTCTTTAGAGTACTTCTTTATGACACCACCCACCCCGGAGACTGTGAGTGTGTGTGTGTGGCTGGAGGGTGGGGGAGCGCACACCGTATCGCCAGCACCACGAGGGGGAGGGGTGTTGAAGAATGTTTTGTATGCTCCTTGGGTAATTCGAGCCGAGGATAGGCAAATATTTACCCGCGGAGTAAGGGTGACTAATTAAACGCTTTGTGAATGACATTAAACACTCGGGTTTCACTCGCATGATTTCACTTATTCTTTGCTTCTTTTTCCTTTCCCCCCTCCCCCTTCCTTTCCCGGTGAGTTTTCTTTTCCTCTCTCTAAACAAGAGCGCCGAGGCCATGATTACGGGACTTATTTCTAAGGACGTGCACGAGTGGGAGAGAGATGGGCCCGAGAGGTGATGAGCTGTAAAAAGAAGGGAATATTTTTATATTTTCATTAAATGTGCTCTGCTCTGCTCTGCTTTGCTGCTGTGTGAGGCTGCTGGGTGCCTTGCAGTCTTGAGTCTCAAGTGCTGCCGTGTGGTTGTTTTGAATGAAAAGAGGAGCGGGGGGATGGTGGGAAATCATACATAAGTGAGCAAAGCCCGTAAGTCGAAATTGAAAACCTGAAGGCGGATCAGTTAATTGGGTCATGAGAGGACACTTATGCGGAAATATTGGATGTAGACTCGTTTGGCAGAGGTGCGCGGAGCCTTGTGGGAAATTATTATGACATCTAAAATTGAACGAGTGGAATGAGTCAGGGTTGCTCCGCTCAAATGGAATGAATAACTTCAACTTAACGGCTTCAACTTAACAGCTTCCCGCGAGCAGGAAATTTCGCACGAATAATGCGGCCTTGAGCTTCTATGAACAGCGAGATGCAAGGTTAGGTGCTCCGTGGGCTGGGGATGAACTTATCGGATGGTATTTACCGCGAAGGCTGTGAGTTTGATGAGCCCTTGAATTTGCAAGCACTTTGGAGGACTCTCATTGATCATGTGGGCGCTGGTAGTCAGTGGAAGCTTCAGGCACTCCTCAAACGACGCGTTGAAGGATGAGAGTAATGCTTTTCAACAGACGACTGGATGGCGCAGTTAGTTAAGTGCCTGCCCAAAGTCAGAGGGGTCCCAGGTTCGAATCCCAGTGAAATCGAATTTGCTCCAGTCACCATTTGCCGTTGGGATCAAATTAACGGCACTGGAGTAGGTTGCTACCTGGCAGTACAGTGAACCAGTTTTTGAGTCTGAGTGCTCCCGTGTAGAGTTTCAAAAATCTTCCGAACTGCTGTCGGAGCAAGTTCGATCCGGAAGCTGGACAACAAGCGGAATCCACTCTTCTTTCGTTCACAGATTCGAAAGGGTCTTCGTCCGTCATTTGGTCCTGCCTACGGAGTCCACTCTGCTTTCGTTTCGAAGAGTCGAGGATATGTCGTCAGATATTTGGTTCGTCTCCGGAGTCCATTTTGCCTCGTCAAACGATTCGAAGGCTTTTGTCAGACTTTTGGTCCTGTCTGCGGAGTTCATTCGGCTGTCGTTTCGAAGAGCCGAAGACTTTCCGTCGCCCATTTGGTCCTGTATCCGGAGTCCATTCTGTTTCCGTTCAGAGATTGCAAACACTTTGGTCCAACGTTTGGTCCTGTCTGCGGAGTTCTTTCTGTTTTCGTTTCGAAGAGTCGAAGACTTTTCGTCAGACATTTGGTTCTGTCTCTGGACTCAATTTTGCCTCGTCAGAAGATTCAAAGGCTTTTTGTCCGACATTTGGTCCTGTCTTCGGAGCTCAGAGTCCTGTCTTTCGAAGATTCGAAGATTTTGCGTCCAACATTTGGTACTGCCTTCGAGGAGGCGAATGAAGAATAGGCCAAACAACTGGAAAGCAACAATTCGAAGCTGCTGAAACTCGATCAAGGAGGTACGCAGCACTCTCAGCTCGCGCAAAACCACTGCCACCACTCCTTGCGCCCATTGGAGTCACACCGCGACGTTCCCTTTGACCAAGCCTGAGACCAATTAATCCTCAAAATGTTGTCTCCAGCCATCAGATTAATCAGATCATTGTAACCTAATTCGACTGCGGAAACCAAATGCCCCCCCAACGCAACGCAGGCTTCCTCGCATATGCTCGTCATAATTGAGCTCGGTACGTCTTAATTGGCCAATAAAGGGCTGTTGCGTAATTCCCAAACAATGGACCGTGTGCCCGACGCATGAGACATAATTGCGCGAGCATGTGAACCTCTGCAGACGATATGCAAATGTGGGGAATTGGACAAACAATGGGGGCTGCGGCTCTGTGAATTCCGGGAATTAATGAGTTGGCAGCCAATTGAAGCTCCGAATCCATAAATTCATTGAGCTTAACGTCGTTCAGACAAATCCAAGACGTTTGTGTTTTCTTTTCTGGTTTTTTATGAGCTCATTCGGTGAAAGTGTTACACAAGAGGGCATGTTGCCGCATCGGCTATGGGAACCTGAACGCTCGGCAAGCGTGAGACACGCGTCTGATGAGAAAATCTCGAGTGGATTAGGTGAGGAAATGTGGCATGAAGAGGTGACTGAACTGGAGTGGAGTTTCTGCAAGCATTTGCATGCGTCTGTCTGCTTGACATCCTCAGCGATGGCCTCACGACTAGGACTTGTCTGAATTGTGCCTGAAATGGGCTAATCCCCTGCAGATGGTTGACCAGAAAACGTCAGAGGAGACACGCATTTTTTCCAGTCCCACCGCAACACCAGTCATCTTCCATCGAAAGGGTTGATGATTCGTCTCCCCTTCGGGTTCCCTCTTCAACTCTTTGCCCAAGACTCCACAGACATCTGCTCCACTCACCTAGACCACAATTCCTGTAACTCCGCACCACCTCGCCATCCACGCACGCCCAACCGCTGCATTCAATTCCAAAAATATCATCTCAACCCAATCGACTGAAGATGCTAATCCGATAATAAATGCGAACACTTTCGAGTGAGTGTCCACTTCGTTCGACAAATCGAGCAATCGACCGCCGCCGCGCCACGCCACGCCATCGTGCTCGTATAAGTCATAATAATCTCATTGAGGAGTCACACTGACGTCGTTGAAGACAGATCAAGTGACCAGGTCTCCTCCAGCGCCCCACCCCTCTCTCTCTCTGCATCCCCGCGTCCACTCAAACCACACAGAGCTCGAATAAGAGTTTTGAAAAAAAAAAGATAGTGTGTAGTAATTCGTAAAATTAATAACAAGTCCCATGCAGTTGCTGGAGAGGGAGTGGACGACACATAAAAGTCGCGTTAAGCTGTTCAAAGCGAGAGCCGAGTGTGGAAGTGCTGCTTCAGAAGCGTTCCTCTTAATCTGATGGCGGCGGAGCTTGCTGGATGCCGTCGATAAGTCAAATGTGACAGCTTAAGCAGATTAATTATTTACTCGCCTGACAGTTGGCGGATGCGTTCAGTTCGTTGCATATTTCGTGGAATTAACTTAAGTCCCTGTGGGAGACGCGAGTAGGAAAAGAGGTGACGCAGCAGAGGTGTCGTTTTATTTGCGTTCGGTTCCCGTTCGGAGGGAAAAAGCGAAGGGTTCTCTTAAGATCTTGTAAGGAACCTTGTTTTAAGGATTATTAAGTGTGTCCCCTTTAATCATCCTCAAACAGATGGCGGATTATGGGTTCAATCAACTTGAAAAGCCCTTTGCAGGGAACAGGAGGAATACAGACTTTGGGCCTCGTACAGAACTGGAGACAGTTGGCTTGGAGACCAGTTTCACACCAAACTGTAGCGTCATTCACGAAGATTAAGTCCACGACTTAAGCTGACTGTCTCTTCCACTCTTCCAAGCCCTGGTTTAAAACGTTTCAAAAAAACTTAATTCCTCCATCGAAACACCATACATGGCAACTCCATACTTTCATAGAAAAACTCCACCTGTCAAGTTCAACGAAAACCAATCAAATTCTTCAGTTTTCCTTTGGATATCCTCCGAAAAATCCACTGACTGCATGTAAAAGTAACTCCCAAACAAACCCCACACCATTTCCCTTTGATTTTTTCTCACAAAATGATGGAAAACATTTTCTTAAAACATTCACTCAATTTGCATGCACCACAGGCATTGCCAGACACTCAAACTTTCTTGTGTTTCCATCGATTCTAATGAGTGCATCACTGACGTCATCAGAAATGAAAAATTCAATTTTCTCACATTTTCAGCGATTTCCAGTGAAAGGTTTGATTGAATTCACTTCAAATATCCGTTTCACATTCAGCCGCAACCATTTGAGATGAAATCTGCCTTTAAAAACAAAGAAAATCGAGTTTTGAAAAAGTAACACATTTCACACGAAAAAATGCAGTCAACTCATAACACAAGGGGGTCGCATTTTTTTGCTGAAAATGAACGAGTTTTTGTCGAAGCGGATTTGATGATTACAAAGTTTTGTGAGTTGATTTTCTCGATAATTAGGACGAATTGGAGGATGTGGGGTATCAGGATGGAAAGGAAATTGATTGGAGAAGGGGAATAAGTCAAAATTTTGTAACTGGAGTAAGCTGGTTTATTGTTTTGAGACGAAGTTCGGAGGAACCTCTTTTTGCACATGTATGTGCAATGATTTTGAAGGTCGTCATGTTTTCTGAAACGATTTTCTCAAAAATTTGGACGAATTATAGGACGTGGGATATCAGAATGGAAAGGAAATTGGTTTTAGAAGCGGGACAAGTTAAGATTTTATTACGGGAGTTGCTCCGTTGGTTTTTTGGAGACGAAGTCATGGAGAATCTTTTTTAAGCAGTGATTTTGGAGGACATCATATTTTGTGAAACGATTTTCTTGATATTTAGGACGAATTGAAGGATGTGAGCTCCCACATTTGATAGGGAATTTAATGTAGAAGTGGAATAAGTTAAGTTTTGTGACGGGAGCGACTTGGTTGGTCATTTAGAAGCGTCTTTTGTAACACCTTCTTTCAAACAGTGATTTTGGAAGACATGATGTTTTCTGAAACGATTTTCTCTAAAACTAGGACGAACCGAAGGACGTTGGATATCAGAATGGAAAGGAAATTGAACGTAGAAGCGTATTAAGGTTCGATTTTACAACAGGAGTCACTTAATTCGTCAGTTAGAAGCGACTTTTGTAATACTCTCTCATAAACCGTGATCTCGGAGGACTTGTTGTTTTCTGAAATGATTTTCCCGTCAATCAGGACGAATTGAAGGATGTGGGATATCAGAATCGAAAGGAATTAAGATGAAGAAGCGAAATAAGCTCAGACTTTTGATTTGGAGTGCCGTGGTTGGTAAGCTGGATGCAAAGTTCGGGCGGTCTTACTTTGTCGTATGAAATGTATGATCTCGGAAAACGTGGTGTCTTGTGAAACGATTTTCTCGAAAACTAGGACGAACTAAAGAACGTGGGATATCAGAATGGATAGGAAATTGACTGAAGAAGTGAAGTAAGTAGAGATTTTGTAAAGGGATTGCCTTGGTTGAATGTTTGGAAGCAAAATTTGTGATATCCTCGTTTGCACATCAGCAATGAAAACTACGTATTTCAGTTTCCATCTGTGTCGCGGGATATTTTTTGAAAAATCCGGAGTTCGAAGTCCTACTTTTGTTCAGGTCAAAGTTGGACACTCTACTGAAAACTGGAAATTGTCGTTGGAAACACTGTTGTAGGAGTCGATGGATGGTAGATCTTGTTTTGACGTTCCCTGCACTCCTGTAGACTGAAGGAGCGGTTTCCCAAATTTGTAAGTCGAAGGACTAAAGATAACCCTTCATTCTCTCCTTTCTGCCATAAAAAAACAGAACACTAGGAGAAATTTGCCGACACCCAAGCATTAACAGCAATTTTGTGGCTTCCAGGTACGGACTAAACACGGTGTCCTGTGGAACTCCATGGAGACTAGTTAGTTTGAAAATTGTTTCTGTAGAAATGCGATAGCTGCCATCATCATCGGCGCGACAAATGGAATCCGGTCCTGGCCTCCATCAAAATTTTCTTCAACCATCCCGATCGCGCGTCGACGCCATCCAAAAGCGCACCCCAAGTCTTCGGGGGTCCTGGCCTACGCCATCTCTCCAGCATAACCCTGGTTTACCACGCTGTCGCCCAACATAAGAGATGCCATAGAGATGATTAATATGATCTCCTATTGCATTATTGGCCATCGGATGAGATGGATCAGCGTCGAATTCCACGGGCTGTTGGAGCAAACTGAGTTTAGTTAGGTGATCATGGTTTAAAAACCCGCTAAGTAGGAACAAAATTCGTTGTGCTCCAAAAGCAACTCCACGATCTTCCGCCAACCGTTAACACGCCTTTTCATCGCATTCCTTCGCTCTACAAAACGCACGATCATTTGACAAGTCTGTCCACTCTTCACGGATATTACGAGCATGGGAATCAATCTCTTTGATCTCCTGATTGCTCTGCCCCCGACGACAGCATTCTTCAGAGCGCCGCCGTGAGCTCGACCACATCAGCCACCTGCATGAGCCACGTCCACGCGTCCACGCCAGTCCCAGACGAAATGCCAATTAGATCATTTTTCCAGCACATCGAATCGCCACATCCCGACAATTTCAATATTTGTCCAGAGCGTCCCGTCACCTTGAATGCCGCCTGCACTGCGAGGCGCATTCGGAGATCCCATTATCGCGGTCAGTGTAACCACTGGACACACACACTCATTAGCACCCGGTGCGGAGTTTAAACAAAGCCGAGATACAATCCAGAGTGACGCTTCAAAATATGACTGTGTGAAGAATGCCAGCGTCTCTGCGATGGAAGGGCGTCAATTGACTAATTAGTTTCGCTTTATATAGTTCGCGGTACCTGGAGGCAAACAGTTGGTTCCATGGAACTACTTAGAGCGGCAACGCTAATTGGTGTGTTAACGAAGGCATTTTTGTCTTGCAAAGAAGTCCCGCTGCGGCGAAGGCGAAGAATGCTGCGCAGGAGATGGTGTTGCTTGGAGGAGGAGTGGTCGAATGAGGAATTGTCTGTGGGAAGTGCAGAGTTGGCTGGTTGTTGGGGGAGGTGTCATCAGATTGCGGAGTGATGATGTGTGGGGAATTATTTTGAAACAACATGCAGGGCTGACACTATCTTGAGGTGCACGAGGGTTCTGATTGGTCTCATGAATAAAGACAAGCTCAGGAGGGATCGAGGATTGGCAAGGTCGCCTTTGAGAGTGAAGTGGAGCTAGAGATAAATCAGGCTCGGAGGGTGCTTGCACGCAAATGTGTAGATTGGTGTAGAGCTAGACATTCATCAGCCTCAGGGGGAGTAGGCATGGAAAACGTGAGCCTAGCTGTGCTTCTATGCGGTAATTGAGTTCGGATTAAGGAAAAAAGAGATTTGGCAGCACTTCAGCCATATGGGGACTGTCACCATTCCTGCGAAAATACAAAACAGCGGGCAGTTGAAGAAGCTGTGCTTGCCAGGTGTTCGCGAGAGGAATTCTGAACGCACCTTGGCGCCTGAAGATGTCGAATAAAATTCATCACTTCAGTGGTGCCACTTGGACCATTTGGGGTCTATCACCACTCCTGGGTAGTTAAAGAAGCTCCTCAAAGGATTTTTTAGGAGCTGTGCTCGCCAGATTTTCGCGAAAGGGGCTCTAGACGCAGCTTTATATCCGAGTTTTGGCAGCACTTCAGTGGTGACATTTAGGGACTGTCACCATTTCTGTGAAAACAGAAAACGACGGGGAGTTGAAGAAGCTGTGCTTCCTAGATGTTCATGAAAGGAACTCTGGACGCACTTTTGCGCCTGAAGAAGTCTAATAAATTTCACCACTTCAGTGGTGCCATTTGGAGAATTTGGTTACTGTCACCATTCCTGTGAAAACACAAAACGGCGGGGAGCTGAAGAAGCTGTGTTTGCCAGATGTTCGCGAAACGAGCTCTAGACGCACCTTGGCGCCTGAAAAAGTCTAATAAAATTCACCACTTGGGTGGTGCCATTTGAAACATTTGGAGACTGTCATCATTCCTGGGCAGTTTAAGAAGCTAGGCAAAGGATCTTTTAGGAGCTATGCTTGCCAGTCGTTCGCGAAAGGAACTCAAGATGCAACTTGACATCCGAGATTTGGCAGTACTCCAGTAGTGCCATTTGGGGACTGTCACCACTCCTGCGAAAACAGAAAACGACGGGCAGTTGAAAAACCTAGACAAGAGCTGCGCTTGCCAAATGTTCGCTAAAGGAACTCTAGGCGCGCCTTGACATCTGAAATTTGGCAGCACTTCAGTGGTGTCATTTGAGGACTGTCACAATTCCTGTGAAAACACAAAACGACGCGCAGCCGAAGAAGCTAGAGAAAGGATTTTGTAGGAGATGTTCGCCAAAGAAGCTCTAGACGCAGCTTGACATCCGAAATTTCAGTGGTGCCATTTGGGGACTGTGACAATTACATCGAAAACACAAAGCGTCGGGCAGATGAAGAAGCTGTGCTTGTCAGATGTTCGCGACAGTAACTCTAGATTCAGCTTGACATCCGAGTTTTGGCAGCACTTCAGTGATGCCATATGGGGACTGTCGCCATTCCTGTGAAAACACAAAACGACGGGCAGTTGAAAAAGCTGGACAAAGGATCATGTAGGAGATGTGCTTGCCAGATGTTTGCGGAGATTTGGTAGCACTTCAGTGGTGCCATTAGGGTACAGTCACCATTTCTGTGAAAACACAAATCGATGGGCAGACGAGACTGAGCTGAGTTGAGCTCCTGGAGGGAGCTGTTGTTGCCAAATGCCAGGCGCACCTTGACGCCCGAAGAAGTCTAACAAAATCCACCCCAAAACACCACCAAAACCACTCACAATCGCCTTCGTCTTCGCGTCCATCGACTGAGGACGTTGGGAAATGTTATTTCCGTCTGTCAACGAGATAAGTCTACATTTTACAGACCTAAGCAGCTCCATCTTCCCACAAAATCCCTTCAAAGACGACCAAATAAGTGCGTCAGTCACCACCTTCGCACCGAGACAGCGTCGTGGGATAAGTTCCAAGCCAACCACTCGACACCTGTACACCCAATTCCGGAGCCGGCACAGCTCAGACCGCCCGCACCGACTTCACGCCGCTTAAGCCTGATCTGTTGTCGGTTTCCGCGCGGCGACCACACCCGCCTCTCCACGCGCCGCCGTGTGTGTGTATGTTCCTCTTGCCGTGCCAAAGAATGCCGGCGGAGATCATTCAAAATATGAATTCGAGTCTATTTCCATCCCGCCAGCGCACCCAAATCTCAGGAAGCTGCGATTTTACAAAATCAAAGATTCCATCGCATGGGCTTAGCGCGGCGCAGAACCCCAATTTACGATGACACAAATTCTCTGGATTAATTTGGTGATATATTACCTCAGCGCTTTGACGGCTCGGATTATGACTTGTGTGTGTCGCTCTCTCTCGATATGTTTCCTCTAAATGCCACCGAAGACAGCCGAGACGGACGGGAGAGATGAAGGAGACGACACAGACACGGGCATACGGAGAACTCCCCCGCTCTGGCCCGGACTCACGGCCTCTCGCCATGGCTACAAGCGACTTCCAAGTATGAAGATATAAAATTGTCATAAACATTTTTCGTCTACTTGCCCCTTATTCGGGCGATAAGCCTCTTAAAAATATATCTTCTGTGAAGGAGATACAACTCGAGGAACAAACTCGTGTGGGTATTTCCCCGAAAGTGACTTTCATTCCATTGGGTGGTCAGTAGTCCAGAAAATTGGGACAAGTTATATCCCAGTCTCATGCATATGGATTGTCGTCGGTTCTCGATAGGTTAGGCCCCTCCGTCCACCCCTTCGGCAGCCCAAAAGGATACATGGGGTCGTCCTTTTTTTTCTGATTTTTTTTTTTATGAAATTATTTCGGGTCGAGTGACGGGGCCGATTCATGCAACTGGTTCAGTGCGTGGCCAAGGGTTGGCGCTGGAGATTCCATTGAATTGATGTGGACACGCAAATATGAACTGAGATCTAGTTAATTTAATTTAATTTCCTTCCCGGACAAAGGGGAAAGTGGATTGCTTTCGTGTGTGCACGGGGAGTTAAGTGGCAAGCGGGTGCGCGTTCCTTTGATACGGTGCACCTTACTTCCAGTTCAGTAGGCCGGGCCTCTTGTCATCATCAAATGGTGGTTGTTCTGTGTGTGTCAGAGAGAGAGAGAGAGAGAGAGAGAGAAGGGATGACACTGACGACCGTACTTCACTGGTTGTTGTTCAGCAGAGATCCATGAGTCAGCGGATTCCGCTCGAGTGTACACCGGTTGGTCCTTCAGTAATGTACTCCAGCCTTGGGTTTATTGTCCCTCGTTTTTTGACCTAGAAGCTGTGTGCTCTGGATGCTCTGCCGTCAGACAGAGTGAGATGTGTGGGAATGAACTTGGTAGACGACCAGGCTGGACGAGGGTTCGAGGAGCGATGTTTTTCGGGAGAAATCCTAATAATCAACGTATTTCGTTGGAATTTCGACTGCTCATCTGTCGGCGCCCTGAGGGGTGTGAAGGAATTGAATTTTCCTAAGACTCTGGAGTGGAGTTCAGAGTCTGAGCGCGAAGTTCAGAGCCGATTGAGGTCCAAAAGTGGAGTTCAGTCTCAGACACGAAGTTCAAAGCCGATTGAGGTTCAAAAAGTCTGTTTAAGGGCCACACCTTTTCGCAGAACTCCGGTAAGCTGCAGTCGCATTTGAAGAACTTCGGGAAACTTTAAAATTTCCCAACGAAACCCAAGAAGGATGAGCCGGTGTTGCCTTTTCAAAACTCACAGGGGAAGGTCTTCCCTCGAGTCTATGGGAAGTTTTGCAGTTTTTCTCCGAATCAGAGTGCAGTCCTCTTGTTTACCAGACAAGACCGATCCACTCACGCGGGACGTGTGTGTGGGTGTGCGGGTGCGGGTGCGGGTGCGGGTGTATGTGTGCTTGTGTTGATACCGAAACTTCATCAGTTGCAAAAAAGTTTGCTTTTCTTTTTTTTTCTGTGCCCGCCCCTCGGTAGCCTTCTGCCGATTATTACAACGAACTTTCTCCAGGAGCACCCAGGAGAGGAGATGAAAGTTTCCATCTCTCACTCTCTCTCTCTCTCTGTTTAAAATATCAAAAGTTAAACTCCAGAGTGAACATCCACTTATCAATCTTCCCCGTCCGACACAACCGTATGCAGAGCACTATGAACCTGAAGAAACTGAAGATGCCAAAGGAGCTGTGGCATGCTCTGTGTGGATGAAGACACGAAAAAAAACCAACTACGACCGGGGCCGAACGCAAAAGAACAAACTTTTAATTATTTTTGTGTAAAATTCTCTTAAAAAGCTTCTTACTAACCAAACAACTCTGGCCCCGGCCCTTCAACCCCACCAAAGGCGCTGGTTAATGCACACGAAGGGAACAAAGACCGAAAATACACGGTGAACCCATCGAACGGGAACAGGAGAGTTGCAAAAAACGTCAGGGGGGGTGGAGTGGTACACATCCTTCGCGATGCGGCGCGCGATGTGATGATGTGGCGTTATGGCGGTTAAGTAAAAACGACGAAACGTTGTGCCACTTTACCAGGATACGCTTCGATAGCGCCTTCAAAATACACACCCCACGCCACACTCCCCACCCCCCCTTTCACACGCACACCAACACAAAAAATGGAAGTAAACAAACCGAACCCGAAGCAAAACCAAAACCAAAGCCGAACCGAAGCAAAAGCGAAGCGAGTAAAGTAAGAATTTTTATATTTCTCCTCGATGTGCTCGGTGTTTTTTTGTTTTTCCCCGAAAAACTTTTGCGGCAAAAGTAATATTTTCCACTGGTCTCCAGTTTCCAGCTCCAGCTCGACGCAAACTTCTCCCGGTTTCTCCCAGTCAGAGAGTGGAGGAACCGGCTTTGGTCCTAATGCGAGAAGGTGGAAATTAATGGCGTCTTCGGAAAGCGTTTTTGTCAATTTGTTTTCCCCCACTGAGTACATAAACAAAATTCTTCATATTGATGATAAACAATGTTATTTTTCGTCCTTTTTTCTTTGGCAGAGTATAAGAAGATAACGGTGTTTTGCTCATCTCTCTCTCTCTCCCTCTCTCTTTCACTTTTTCTTTTAGCCTTGGAGTCTGTTGTTGTTGTTGTCGTTGTCGGTGTCGGTGTCGGAGTTGTCTAGAAGGAAAAAGACAATTGAGCGGGTGAGGGAGTCCTTGATAGGACGACAAAACAGGACGCAAATCAAAAGGGATGTGACACTTTGTTGAGTCTTCTTCTTCGAATGCGATGGCTGGAGGCAGCGGGAGCGAGGGCTACACTGCATGGGGTTGAAGGATATGAATGTGGTCCCCTGATCTGGATCCTCACGTGTTGGCAATGTTCACACCTGCTTAGTGTTTATTTGTTCATTTCCTTGTGACAGAGTGTGTGTGGGGGCGAGAACCCATTTAAATTTGTGTGTTTGTTTAGAAAAGTTATGAATAGGCATACATGCTCTGTTGTGGAGAACAAATGTCCTTCGCACGGGGGTCCCTACGTGGAGCCTTCTTTTGGTCCTGGAAGGAAATGTCAAGTGTCGGGATTTGTGTTGCGTCCTTGTGTCAACTACTTTAATATGTTTACAAGACTAACATCAAGTTTGAGGCGAAAATAGTGAAGTACCTCAGGCGTACCTGTTAGAACCACGACCTTTTTGTCAATTCTAGTTTATGTTCTGCAGAGGATTCCTGTGAGCAACTATTTAGCAAGTTTGACGCGAAAATACTGGAGTAGGTACCTCAGGTGTGCTTGTTGGGACCACAACTTTTGTTGTTACTTCAAGCGTGCTTGTAAGGGCCACGATTTTTTTTACTAATTCTGATTTGTGCTCTGCAGAGGTCTCTTGTGAGCAATTATTTGGCAAGTTTGTCGCGAAAATAGTGGAGTACCTCAGGCGTGCTTGTAAGGGCCGCAACTTTTTTGCTAGTTCCGACTTATGTTCTGCAGAGGTTTTTGGGCGCAGGTCCACGTAAGAAAAAGAAAAGCTTTTCTGCGAGCAACTATTGGGCATGTTTGATTAGAAAGTCCTGGAGTTCCTCAGGCGAGCTTTTTGGGACCACAACTTTTTTGCTCGTTCTGTTTCATGTTTCGCAGAGCTGTGACCAACTATTTGGCAAAGTTTGACGCGAAAACAGTGGAGTACCTCAGGCGTGCTTGCTAGGGCCACAACTTTTTTGTCATTTCTGACTTATGTTCTGCAGAGGTTTCAGGCCCAGGTCCACCTCGGACTATAGCGCCCTAAGAAGAAGAAGAGGTTTCCTGTGAGCAACTATTTGGCAAGTTTGACGGGAAAATGCTGGAGTACCTCAGGCGTGCTTGTTGGGACCACAACTGTTTTCCTAGTCCTAACTTATGTTGTGCAGATGTTTCTTGTGAGCAAGTTTTTGCTGATGGCATGTAAGTCCTGTTGCAATGACTATTTGGCAAGTTCGGCGCGAAAATAGTGGAGTACCTCAGAAGTGCTTGTTGGGACCACAACCATTTTATTCGTTTTGTTTCATGTCCTGCAGAGGTTTCCTGTGAGCAACTATTTGGCAAAGTTTGACGCGAAAATAGTGGAGTACTTCAGGCGTGCTTGCTAGGGCCACACATTTTTTGTAGATTCCAACTTATGCTCTGCAGAATACGACTGGATGGCGTTGGTTGAGTGCCCGCCTTAAGTGAGAGGGGTCTCAGGTTCGAATCCCAGTGAAATCGAATCTGGTCCAGTCACCATTTGCCGGTGGGATCAAATTAACGGCACTGGAGTAGGTTGCTACCTGACATTACATTGGACCAGTTTTGAGTCTGAGTACTCCAGTGTAAAGTCTAAAAAATCTTTCGAAAAAAAGAGAGTCTTCGAATCCGAGCTCCCGGCTTAAAGACCAAGTCAAGAGCCAGGCAAGAGGATCTTCGAATACGAGCCTCCTGGTTCGAGAAGGAGAGAGAGACCGAGCCTTCGGTTCAAAGCTTGGTCTAGAGAACTGGAAGCAGCGTGCCCGGGACTGTCAAGGATGGAAGACAGCTATTACTCAGGCCCAGTCCCTCCATAGTATGGAGGCCTGATGAGTAAGAAAGTAAGTAATCTGCTTATGGTCATGCCTCTGTTGGCCTTACTCAAAAATCGATGTTGCTGCGAGTACCCTTAAACCTAGAAAAATCGCTTCCAACACGACAACAGAAGGCTCTAAGGCAGTAATCTTCGTTGCTGCCCATACCTCGCCACCAAAATGATAGTTGCGCCCTGCCACCAAACGTCCTTTCAGTCGTCGCGAAAAGCCACTTGAATTTGTCCGACTCCAGTCCGTTGATTAAGCGAGTAAAGGAACTCTGTGAGAAGTTCAACAAACCATTCGCTTACGAACTTCCTTCCACAAATTGCTCCATTCAACGCTTAAAGAGCTCCTCGAAGGATCCCCCGTTGAGGCAGCTGCAATCTCCTCTAATGGCCCCCGACCAGAAAAAAGCCACTATCAACTTGCAAGTGCTCTGCAAAGACCACACCAAGTTATGATGAGGACAAGCTGTATCCGCGAATTCCGATGTTCGCACGTCCTTAACACACACACACACGCACGCACACATCCTCTGCTCGTGGAGCTCACAAGTGCGCCTCAAACTCAACCCTTCCGCATACGTGTAGTCATGAACGCATAAGAGATCCACTCGCTGCACATCTGATAGATACACGGGCCTTTGTGTTGGCCCACACACACACGCTCGGCTCGGGGAGGGGATGAATCTATTGTTAAGTAGCCATGTTACACAGTACGGTCCGTTATTTATTTCGGTGTTCACTTAGACTTTTTTTTCTCTTTTAAATGCCACTTGGTGTGGTTGTCCTTTTATATCATGGTTGCAGCTAACGCTGCTCTCTAAGTGGGTAATTTGGACAAATTGAATGAAAAAATGGGAAAAAAGAAGAACTGCGACGACAAAGCAAGCCGAGGAGTGCAGGACTGGGGGAGGACTGGAGGAGGGAAGGGAGAGGAGGCAGAGGAACGAGAGGAACGAGAGAAACTAATAATATTTCCGGTTCTATGGGTTTGCATAGGCGTCGTCGTCGGTCGCATGCATGCGACGAAGGCAGCTATAGGGCAGCAACAGAGGTAGCAGTGCCAACGGCAGTTATATTTACAGAAGTCCGGGTAGATACATTCATTCTCCTCACATCAATTATTTCACCGACCCTAATTATTTCAGCTTCATTGCGTGCGAGCCAACTACACCAGGAACATTCTCGAGGCCTATTTTATCCATTCGCCCGTCCATCCGCCAGCACTCGTCTACCATCCGCTGTTGTAGCGATGGGGGAAAGTTTGTACAATTGATTCACACGTACCGGAGTGGAATTATTTTTATTACTCGGTAATCGATTGACACGGAAAAGTTGAAATCCATTTAGGAGCGGATTGTGTAATGGCTTGCGTTACAAACTTCTCAAACTCAGGTGCCCACCCGTTCGCCCACCCCCAGAATGCGAAGGGTGGCGATGGCTGAAGAAGGAGCCAAGGAGGCGGTGTACTTGATTCAGTTATAACGATATCTTGTCATGAAAACTTTCGAAATGGTTTAAAGTTTACCAACATCTTGTGAAATATGAGCAGGAGAGTCATGTCCTTAATGACCATCGGTATTTCGTATCGGTGGTGTACCTAAGAATGGTGAAATGAGAAGTGGAGAAGAAAAAAGAGGGGCGACGGGCGGCAACCGGTGTGGCTATGGACGTAGATGGGTAGTTACCCATGCAACGTCGAAAGACGGTCATTAGTCGGTGAATCCTGTGAAGGAATTCAATCTACCAAGGCGAAGTCAGGTGCTTGGAAGTTGGGTAAATGGGTTGTCTAGTGATTCGTCAGTGTTTCTTTGAGGATTGCGACGTCGGTCTGTGGAGGGGTTCCTTCTTTTTTGTGGGTGAGCTTGAGAGGGGGCTTCCTTAATAGTCAGGATTTTTTCCTGCGTAATCCTGATCGTTATTTTTATGCACAGAGAGAGAGAGAGGTAGTCTTGCATAATCATTGCTTCAAACTGCTTGAACGATAAGTGATTCAATACGAAGCAGGGAATGAGAGCAATTTGCTTACGGACGTCGTTAGGATGCATTCATCTCAATCAAATGAACAGTGAGTTTGTACTCCTGTCAAAGGGAAGTCGTCTAATTGCTCAACTGTCCATTGCTCTCAATTCGGTAGCAGTCCATCTTGTCAATGCACCAGGACTTACATGCCATCAACAAAAACTTCCTCACAGAAAACCTCTTCAAAACATAAATCGGAACTAACAAAAAAGTTGTGGCCCTTATACGCACACCTGAGGGACTCCACTATTTTCGCGCCAAACTTGCCAAATAGTTGCTCACAGGAAGCTCATGGAGAACATAAATCAAAAGTAGCAAAAAGTTGTGGCCTTTGCGATCACTCCTGAAATGAGAGTTATTTTGACGCCCTTGAGAGTGAGTTTTAGCTTAGAGAAGTCCAAGGGATTCAATTTCTGTTATTTATAACTTTTAACTAGATTTTGGGCACCAAATGTCTGCAGTAAAGTTCGTCTGGCCGCAGTCACTGACTGCTTCTAATTTTTTAACTTTTCTGCTCAACAACATTTGAAGTCGATGCCGTGAATCTTAAGGAACTGACGGAGAACAGTGCTTCCAGTTCTCAAGTCGACGTCCTTAATCTTAAGGAATTGACGGAGAACAGCTGCCGAATCTCAAGTTCTAAACAGAATCTGTGACTATGTATTTTTGGCGTCTTCTACCGAGTATGTGCCAACCCTGATTTCTTCTAATGGCACTGCAATCCGGGCCTCAACAAAATGCATTGCATTCATGACATCTGTCAAATTTTCCACTCAATTTGGTATCACTGCCAACACAGATGACATTTATCGATCCCTTTCAATTTCACCAAGCAAATGTCACAAGTGATCACACCAAATGAACGCGCACCCCTCGCTCCGGCAGATCACTCGCAAAAACACCTCCCAATCCAGTCCAGATTGTTGTCTCTCACCAACAACAACAACAAAAACACGGCGCAACAGTTTGGATTGAAAAAGCAGCACGTTGACGTTATAAGTTTTCCTTTCCCAAGTAATTAATACCCATGTGCAGGGAGACACAAACGCAAAAAGCGGTAAGAGCGGTCCCTCAAATGACGGTAATTCTGCAACAACATGTGAAATCAGATACACCGTCGATGACTCTTTGAAATTGGCGCGAACTACTGAACGAGTACGTGAATGTGTGTCGAGTCGAGTGAGTTTATCCAGGGTAACCTGAGACCGAATGCAATTAAGGAAGAGACCACAATCCCTTTTCGGAATCGATTCGATAATACCTCACCATTTGCTTTGCGAGTTTTTCCTTTTTTTTTCGAAAAAAAAACAGAAAAGAAGTAGGAAAACGTATCGATGTACCGAAAAATAGGGGAACGCACTGAGGATTCAGTTCAGAGAGAAAGCAAACGATGTTGGGCGAACCCCTGTGACGTGGTTTTGAGGGTGTTTTGAAGGTAAATTAGGTTAGACGCTGTTGTTGAGGTGATGTTTCTCAGAGGGTGGTCAGAGATTCCTTCAAGAAATTGTGTCAGTCCCACGGAGGGAGTGAGAAATTTTGCTGCTGAAGCACTTAAGGCAAATCCCTAGAGGAGGACACAACGATGTCGGACAAATGGGGAAGATATTTCCGAAGACGTTTACAAAAAACTCCCACACGTCGTGACGGTGTCCCATTGTTACACTATGTGGAGGGGAAACAATTGAGACTGTCAATTTCAGTGGCAGTTTCACAAGGAACTTGGAACTTGACCTGGTTGGATGGGTGGGGGGGATCTGTGGGATTTTGTGAGAAATGCAGCTGTCCAACGGGGCAAGTGAGACTTTTTGAGTGGACCCTCGAGGAGGTTAAGACTTCTAACGAGATGAGGTGGTCGATAAGTTGCAGTTTGTACTGAAAAATACCGTAATTTCGATGATTGAGGGATTCATTTTTGACGGACGGAGGACTGTGGGAGAGTCTTCAAAAAGTTCTGCCAAGTTGAGGTCCTGAATCCTCCCAAGTCGACGCCCTTAATCTTAAGGAACTGACGGAGAACAGTGCTTCCAGTTCCCAGGTCGATGCCCTGAATTTTAAGGAACTGGCGGAGAACAGCTGCAGAATCTTCAAAAAATGCTGCCAAGTCGACGCCCTGAATCTCAAGGAACTGACGGGGAACAGCTGCAGAATCTTCAAACAATGCTGCCAAGTCGACGCCCTGAATCTCAAGGAACTGACGGAGAACAGCTGCAGAATCCTCGAAAAATGCTGCCAAGTCGACGCCCTGAATCTTAAGGAACTGACGGAGAACAGTGCTTCCAGTTCCCAGGTCGACGCCCTGAATTTTAAGGAACTGGCGGAGAACAGCTGCAGAATCTTCAAAAAATGCTGCCAAGTCGACGCCCTGAATCTCAAAGAACTGACGGAGAACAGTGCTTCCAGTTCCCAAGCCAACGTCCTGAATCTAAAGAAACTGACGGAGAACAGCTGCAGAATCTTCAAAAAATGCGGCCAAGTCGACGCCCTGAATCTCAAGGAACTGACGGAGAACAGGCGCAGAATCTTCAAAAAATGCTGCCAAGTCGACGTCTTGAATGCTCCCCAGTCGACGCCCTGAGCCTTAAGGAACTGACGCAGAACAGTGCTTCCAGTTCCCAAACCAACGTCCTGAATCTAAAGAAACTGACGGAGAACAGCTGCAGAATCTTCAAAAAATGCGGCCAAGTCGACGCCCTGAATCTCAAGGAACTGACGGAGAACAGGCGCAGAATCTTCAAAAAATGCTGCCAAGTCGACGTCTTGAATGCTCCCCAGTCGACGCCCTGAGCCTTAAGGAACTGACGGAGAACAGAGAACAGTCGCAGAATCTTCAAAAAATGCTGCCAAGTCGACGCCCTGAATCTCAAGGAACTGACGGAGAACAGCTGCAGAATCTTCAAAAAATGCGCCCAAGTCGACGTCCTGAATCTCAAGGAACTGACGGAGAACAGCTGCAGAATAATCGAAAAATGCTGCCAAGTCGACGCCCTGAATCTCAAGGAACTGACAGAGAACAGCTGCAGAATCTTAAAAAATGCTGCCAAGTCGACGCCCTGAGTCTCAAGGAACTGACGGAGAACAGCTGCAGAATCTTAAAAAATGCTGCCAAGTCGACGTCCTGAGTCTTAAGGAACTGACGGAGAACAGAGCTTCCAGTTCCCAAGTCGACCTCCTGAATCTTAAGGAATCTTCAGCGAGACTCGTAAGCTTGCACTCTTTACGCTGATTCAGGCCCTCGTCTCCAACAGTCTTCCTCTCTCTCTCTCCTTTAAAATTTGGACTAAGAATTCAAGAAAAGGTCATTCCCGACATTCTCAGACATCTAAGGTCACTCTCCATCATCAGCCTCCTCCTCCTGCTCAAGCCAATTTGCATGACAAACTCCTCCACCACGGTTTCCTCCTCCGATGACTCTTCAGATAAGAAGCGCCCTCAAGTTCTCTTCTTTGTTCTCTTCACTTGCCGCCCAACAAAAGCGATCAAGCTCACTCGACGCTCAACTCGATGGCACTGTGCAAGTGCACGTAAGCACATCGTCTCCATCAAAATAGGGTCGATAGGTTAATCACTGATGGAGGAGAACAGAATGAACAAAAAAAGAAACACCAATTCTGCATCACGCCATTCGTCCATTGTGCCGCACGAGAGACCCCCCTCCAGAAGCCAACCTCATCGGCGAAATACGAAAATTAATAACTCAGCCGAGCCGCCGTCCGATATTTTGATTGCATCATCCCCCAATTACACTTGTCATCGCGTAGCGTGCCTCGCATGAGTTGTGAACTTCATCGAGCTCGAGACCTTAATTTGTCATCAAGGACTGCAAATTGCCTCCCGTCCACCGCAGTGAGATAGCGTGCACTTTGGAGGCGAAGACATCGATGAAAAGCGAAGCGAAACTATTGACCTAATCGCCGCTCCATCGAAAGGTCGCCCGTCGAGCAACTTTGTCGGCGCTTGGAACTCAGGCTCTCACCAGTCGGCAGAGCTCTCGCCGCTAGGCACAAGCACAAGCACCGAAGAAGTAGCTGGAAGATGGCCATCTTTGTTTTCTTCATGCCCAATTGGACCGTGACGGCGTGTGTCATTCTCACCGCGTTCCGCATCGATCTCTCTTAAGAGGCGACGCTGTGTGCCCCGCTCTCTGCCTCGCTCTCTTAAGCGCCATTCCCTGCCGCCACACGGAGCACCGTGGATGGAGGCGCTCGTAGTGCATTGTCTGGTCTGTGAAACACGAAAAAACAAACAAACATCAAAAACCGGGGGGAAAGGAAAAACATCGTGACGCTGCTTGTGACACTGATTGTGTTACAGCCACCGCCGACGATTGTGTCACCCTCGGCGAGGAACAATGCAGCTCCTCGTCGATTGTCCCTAATTAAAATTTTTAATTTTTGCCATCACGGTGTGAACTGCCGCTGGTGTGCTTTGTTCCACGCGGAAGGACAGGCGATTTTCCCCAACTTTCACGACATCGGCGCTCGTGTGCGCCGGATGGCATCGTGCACGGTGCACCCCTCGATGCGGTGTTTTGGGACGCACACACATGCGGCGAAACAATGGAGCGTCGAGGTGCGAATGGTATAGTGCGGCGCCGGTGTAAATACTCGTCACAAATCAAACTCTGTTTGATATTTCGCTGCGCGCTGCTGTGCGGGGATTATTCTGTTCGGTACGTCGCTGCGTTTGACTGCGGGGGGAAATGAAGGAGAACGAAATTAGTTCGACTGTGGAGTGAACTCGAAGACTCTTCATTACATCAACGCCATGCGGGGAGCTGCATCCCCTGTACGTACATGCGTCTTGTCGTGCGGGAGGGAGGGGGGTCTGCTTGTGCTCTGGGGAGACGATGTAATTGTAGTCAAGGTTTATTAGAAGTCTGTTGCCACAGAACAAGTCGTGTAGCCACTAACTACTTCCTGGGGTGTGGGGGGATGACAGACTTATTGCAGAGTCTTTGATAAACGTGACAAGGAACTTCATGTTTTCACGGAGTCTCTGTGAGGACTGAGTTCAGAGAAGGGTGTCCTGCGATGGAATGAGCCAGACGTTTAAGAGGGGGCCATGCAATTGAGTGGGGGGTCTGTGACTTGATTGAACTCAGAGAGGTTACAAGTTGACTAAGTGGGAGATGTGGAGTTGGAGCCTGACTCCGAAAAATATTGACTCCATGTGTCTAGAGAGAACGAGCGCGAGATCTATCGGACGGAAGGTCATAATAAAATCCTGCCACTTATTCCATGGAGTTGAGGGCCACAGAATTGCCTACTTAGTCCCTTGCTCTTAATTGCCTACGAAAATGTCTTCCAGATTTTTGAGGGACTTGTCGGACAAGAGTTTGGATGTTTCATGTTTTCAGAGAGTGCCTCTGGCTAAAGTGTCCATCTGAAATCGAAATTTCGATGGTATGCCGCAGGGTTGCCTACTAACTCCGCTGCTTTTGCGCGAAAAAGAAGGCGTGGCCACTGAGATCGTCTTAAAGGCCTGTCTTGTAAGCAGAAATCTTCTAAAAGGCCGTTGCACATACAATCAAGCGATATTTCCGCTGGTATGTCGCAGGGTTGCCCGCTGACCCCGCTTCTTTTTCACAGACGAAATGGAGTGCTTGGCCACTGAGGCCCATGAACCGACTTAAAGGCATTTCTTGTGAAAAGACATCTTCTTAAATGACGTTGCACACACACTCAATCGATATTTCCGCTGGTATGTCACATGGTTGTCTACTGACTCCGCTTCTTTTTCTCGGTCGAAATGAAATGCTTGGCTACTGAGGTCGTCGTAAATACATTTCTTGTAAGTAGAAGTCTTCTAAAAGGCATTTGAGCACACAAGGAACCAAGATTTTCTCTGGAATGCCGCAGGGTTGCCCACTCACTCCGCTTCTTTTACTTGGACGAAATGGATTACGTGGCCACGGAGATCGTCTTAAAGACCTGTCTTGTAAGCAGAAATCTTTTAAAAGGCCGTTGAACACACAATCAGTCGATATTTTCGCTGATATGCCACAGGGTTGCCTACTGTTTCCGCTTCTTTTACGTGGAAGAAATGGAAAGCTTGTCCCCTGAGGTCCATGAAGCGACTTAAGGCTTTTCTTGTGAGTAGACATCTTCATAAAGGTCGTTGAAAACACACTCAATCGATATTTTCGCTGGTATGCCGCAGGGTTGTCTACTGACTCCGGTTCTTTTACTTGGAAGAAATGGAATGCGTGGCCAGTTAGGCCCATGAACCGACTTAAAGGCTTTTCTTGTGATTAGATATCTTCTTAAAGGCCGTTAAGCACACAATAAACGACATTTTCGCTGATATGCCGCAGGGTCGTCCACTGACTCCGCTTCTTTTCCGTGGAATAAATGGAATGCTCATGAACTAATTTTCTGATCGACCTTTCTTGTAAGCAGAAATCTTCTTAAAGGCCGTTGAACACACAATCAACCGCTTTTAAGGCGCACACTGTCATTCCCTTGAACCCAGCCCCTGAACTGACTGCAAAAGCAAAATGCCCTCCGGCCCGAATACGAGACAAGGGGACCTGCCACAGCAAACAACGTGAATTTCTAAGGATTCAGAAAATCAGTTGACCGAATCATCTCTTCGGCACTCAACCCTCGCGCTGTCAAATATCATTAACCATCTACAAATAAAGCGACAAAACGTCGCATGAATTAAACTGTTGACTCAGCGATTGTGTGCCGTGCCAGTTAGAGGGCCGCACATCTGTCATAACAAAAGAGCTCGCATCTGATAAGAAGAAGGTCAGTCGCAGCCCCTGCCGGTATCAATAGCGAGCACACTTTATAGCCTGCTCCAGGCGAATTGCCAAATTTTTACGATTCCATTCAGCCGCGACAAAACAAACGAATAAATCTCCGCCCCCCGCGGAGAGTCTGACACAGGGATGCATGTGTGTAGGGAAACGAAATCGAGATCCATCCAAGAGATTGGCACCGTTCCGGGGATGATGAGGCAAGGCATGAACAAAGAAGAATGCCGCCAACACCTCGGCAACAAAGACATCATCTGGCCCAGATCATTACGTTTCAATCCAATTGGGTGGTCAGTCCCTCGGTACCCGTCGGATAATTACCCTCTCCTCTGCAATCCATCATGACGCGGAAGAGAGTTCTAACACTCCTCCTCCTCCTCCGAAAAAAAAGTGCGCACCCAAGAGTGTTTCTGTGAGAATATTCCTTCCCCCGGATTAGAGTGCCGTGCCCCTCTCTCTGAAATATGATATCAATTAAAATGTCATCTTGCCTTGATAATAATTACATGCCGTCCGGACAATGAATCATGCGAGAGCGAGAGCAAGAGCGGGAGACACTCGTACGTTTCACAAAATTGGGCGAGTGCGGCACCTCTCGCTCGCACTCACGGGAGAGTTGCTTGCTTCTTCCGGACAAGTGCGATGAGGGCGATTAAGAACCCATCGGACCAGGGGAGTGGGCACACCACACACTAAGTGCGGCCGGTACACACAGAACCCATCGCCATCGCCGGCGGAGTGTAGGGACGAAGGTTATTGCAATTAAATTCTAATTGTATCTCGAACGTGTTGGGTGCGTTCGAGATAATTTACGCAAAAGTGATCGAAATTAAAGTCAAGATGGGAACCGACCGACGAAGCGACCGTGCGAAGGACGCAACTGGTTTTGGTGGTGGTTGGCGGTGGCAATGGCATCAGCTACCGCCGGGATACCATGTTATTACCGAGGCCATTATCACTGAGCTGAAGCCTTTTCTCTGCGCTTCAATGCTGCCAATTATGCGTCGAAACACAAAAATACACGAGAGACAAAAAAATAAAAGGAGGAGATTGGTAATGTGAGTGGCACTGTGGGAGGGGGCGGGGTGCAGGCGCGCTGTGAGGACAACTTGTTGGACAGCTTGAGGTGGGGAAACGGTTGAAAAACATGCACAAGCCTGATTGCTTTCAACACATGACCGGCATGCATGGGAGGTGACTATCTCAGGTTACATCTACTTTTGCCTTCAAAGTCATCGTCGTCGTCGTCGTTGTTGGTGCGTTCGCTGTGTGACGTAAGGAAGGACATTGAACGATGTAACCGAAGTGAAGATGAACACTAAAGGTGGCACAGTACGCTTGCGGCGAGTGCATGTTTCTTTGACAGACTTAATTTTATGCGCATCGTATAAGTCCTTGGACAGGCGTCGAACATGGCTCTTGTGCAGTGACTTTAATTCACTTGTCAACAGACTGCTGCGCTTAAGTGATCTTGGTCAGGTTGTTGTGTGGAAAACTTTGGTGCATAAGCAGATGCCATTTATTGGCAGATGCAATGCGTGGCTTGGTTGAGGAGTCAAGGGGGTTGTAGTGGGGAGGCGTGGCAACATTAAGAGCTATTTTGTTGAGGGATCTTTGGCCTAGATGGCTTGCCTGTGCAGCAGGGGATCGATGCTCGAGATGGTCGCTGTCTTGTTGAGGGATCAGCGGCCTAGATGGTCTGTGTATGAAGCTGGCGTGCCGCAGGGTTGTCTACTGTGAATTTCTAGTGAATAGACACCTTCTTAAAGGCCGTTGAACACACAATCAATCGATATTTTCGCTGGTGTGCCGCAGGGTTGTCAACTGACTCCACTTCTTTTACGTTGAAGGAATGAAAGGCTCATGAACTCTTCTTCTGATCGACCTTTCTTGTAAAAAGAAATCTTCTAAAATGCCGTTGAGCAAGCAATCAATCGACATTTTCGATGGAATACCACAGGGGTGCCCACTGACTCCGCTTCTTTTATGTGGACTAAATGGAATACGCGGCCATTGAGGTCGTCTTAAATACTTTTCTTGTGAGTAATAATAATAATAATGGCGGCGCTACAGTCCGAGGTGGACCTGGGCCTAGCTTCTCAGCAACCACTCGTGTTGTGCGTGCTATTGTTCTCTCACGAGCGGAGGGGACCTACAGTTTAATGCCGACTCCGAACGGCGAGATTGAGAAGCTTTTTTCTAGACAGTTATACTCTTTGAGCATTGTCAGTGACTCGAAAGAGGTGGAGCCGTGAAAAAATGTTTGATGTTTTTTTTCTTGTGAGTAGACATCTTCTTAAAGGCCGTTAAGGACACAATAAATGGATATTTTCGCTGGTGGGCTACAGGGTTGGCAACTGCCTCCGCTTCTTTTACTTGGAAGAAGTGGAATGCGTGGCCATTGAGGCCCATGAACCGACTTAAAGGCCTTTCTTGTGAATGGACGTCTTCTTAAAGGCCGTTGAACAAACAATCAGTCAACATTTTCGATGGTATACCACAGGGGTGCCCATTGAACCCGCTTCTTTTTCTCGGACGAAATGGAATGCTTGGCCACATTATAAGCAAAAATCTTCTAAAAGACTATTGAACACACAATCAACCGACATTTTTGCTGGTATGCCACAGGGGTACCTACTGACTCCGCTGCTTTTATGTGGACGAAATGGAATGCTTATCCACTGATCCCCACGAGTTCAGCCAAGATGATGTGTCTATGAAGCAGCCAAGGATCGAAGCTCGAGATGACCGCCGTCTTGGTGAGGGATCAGCGACCAAGGTGGTTTATGTATGAAGCAGGAAAGGAGACGGTTGCTGAGGGCTTATAAGTCTACATTGACTGTGCATGAAGCAGAAATGAACCGATACTCGGGATGGTTGAGATAAAGACTTGCATTCGATGGCATAAATCTCAAATATTCTGCTTACTTCTGGCCCATGGCTTCAAAAGGACGACATCTACCTCAAGGGCAGAAATATCAAAGAACCGAACTGTGACATCTTTCGATACAAATTTTCGAGTTGCACCGTTTAATGAGTTCCCAAAAATGTCCTCCACTCCTCCTCAAACAAATTTCATCCCGAATCCCCCCGCCTCGGTTAATTTGTTGCCTCTTACAAAAATCACCAGACTGAAAGTCACCACTGACACGCATATTTTCATTCGAAAACCCCCTCAGATTTCCTCACTTTCACACACTTTCAAGAACCATCAATCCAGGGGCCTCAACAAAACCGCTAACAGGTCCTCTCCACAGTCGATGATGGCCTCCATTCTTCCCATCGAGTATTTACCAAAAACAAGAGCAAACAGAAGAACAAAAAAAAAACAAGAAATATCGCCTATCTCGTCTACCCAACAGATTGCTCATTTTTCGCATTTCATGGAGCAATCATTAAATTTCGGTCAATTTCATGGTCCTCCGAGTTTTCTTCCAATATCTTCTCACTCTCCCCTGCCCCCCCCCATCCCCTGCCACGCAGGCCGAGCTCAGTGTACGCATTTTCATCCGCTAGCATCATTTATCAATCCGAACAATCTCATTCGTGTCAATGAAGCACTTGGTTACTTTCGAAAGATGTAATTAAAAACCATCCAGTGGGTATATTCCCACCCGAGCGTGTCCTCGGCACACGGTCTTTCTTTCATCAGATTTTTGGCGCTGGCGGGGGGTGGGCGGTTCGGTGGTGGTGGTGGTGACGTTGGTGAGTATTCATTTTTCGGTTCGCTTAAGAACACAGCCAGCCTCAGCCAGCCGGTTGTTAATTAAACAGAACGCCTATTGTGCTGACTCATAACCGCTTTGCTTTGAGGGTTAACCCAGAAAAAATGTCTGCTGCTCGAGAGGCACACAGGCACACTCGCACACAGAGAGAGGGATTCATGGCAAAAGACATGAAGTTGCATGAAGGCCAAGGGAGCCCCTTGAAGATTTTTGTTTTGCCCAAGTTTCACTGAGTCATGAACTTTTAGCTGAAGGATTGATTTGACGAGTGGCTCTTTTGGGAGAGCGAGAAGGACCCCGCAAATACTCTCCGAGTTCGCTTGAGATTTCACTAATGAAGGGCTGAAACGAGCCGCCGCAGATGTGTACGTTTGAGGCCTTGAGTGAATAACTGAGTGGTGGCTGCCTGGGCGGGGGTGGACGCCTGACGGTTCGCGTTTCTCTTGAGGCCAAGGACTGGTTCTGTTTCATTTTCTGTTTGACTTGTGTCTAAGAAATCATCCGGAGTTACAAGCCGAGGTTGAAGCCAGAACCAAAGCTTGATCTTAGGCCGAGGCTTTGGCAATGACAATGATGACAATGTCTTCCCTTAACTCGAGCCAAATCTACACTCTAGGACCCACCTGTCTGTGGCTCTGGCTCTAGCTCTGGCTCTGGCTCTGGCTCTGGCTCTGGCTTTGGCTGTGGTTGTGGCTGTGGCTCTGGCTCTGGCTTTGGCTGTGGTTGTGGCTGTGGCTGTGGCTGTGGCTGTGGCTCTGGCTCTGGCTCTGGCTCTGGCTCTGGCACTGGCTCTGGCTCTGGCTCTGGCTCTGGCTCTGGCTCTGGCTCTGGCTCTGGCTCTGGCTCTGGCTCTGGCTCTGGCTCTGGCTCTGGCTCTGGCTCTGGCTCTGGCTCTGGCACTGGCTCTGGCTCTGGCTCTGGCTCTGGCTCTGGCTCTGGCTCTGGCTCTGGCTCTGGCTCTGGCTCTGGCTCTGGCTCTGGCTCTGGCTCTGGCTTCAAGTCTGGCCCTGGCTCTGGCCCTGGCTCCGGCTTTGGCTCCGGCTTTGGCTCTGGCTCTGGCTCTGGCATTGGCCCTGGCTCTGGCTCTGGCTCTGGCCCTGGCTCTGGCCCTGGCTCTGGCTCTGGCTCTGGCTCTGGCTCTGGCTCTGGCTCTGGCTCTGGCTCTGGCTCTGGCTCTGGCTCTGGCTCTGGCTCTGGCTCTGGCTCTGGCTCTGGCTCTGGCTCTGGCTCTGGCTCTGGCTCTGGCTCTGGCTCTGGCTCTGGCTCTGGCTCTGGCTCTGGCTCTGGCTCTGGCTCTGGCTCTGGCTCTGGCTCTGGCTCTGGCTCTGGCTCTGGCTCTGGCTCTGGCTCTGGCTCTGGCTCTGGCTCTGGCTCTGGCTCTGTCTCTGTCTCTGTCTCTGGCTCTGTCTCTGTCTCTGGCTTCAAGTCTGGCTCTGGCTCTGGCTCTGGCTCTGGCTCTGGCTCTGGCTCTGGCTCTGGCTCTGGCTCTGGCTCTGGCTCTGGCTCTGGCTCTGGCTCTGGCTCTGGCTCTGGCTCTGGCTCTGGCTTCAAGTCTGGCTCTGGCTCTGGCCCTGGCTCTGGCCCTGGCCCTGGCTCTGGCTCCGGCTTTGGCTCCGGCTTTGGCTCTGGCTCTGGCCCTGGCTCTGGCTCTGGCTCTGGCCCTGGCTCTGGCCCTGGCTCTGGCTCTGGCTCTGGCTCTGGCATTGGCCCTGGCTCTGGCTCTGGCTCTGGCCCTGGCTCTGGCCCTGGCTCTGGCTCTGGCTCTGGCTCTGGCTCTGGCTCTGGCTCTGGCTCTGGCTCTGGCTCTGGCTCTGGCTCTGGCTCTGGCTCTGGCTCTGGCTCTGGCTCTGGCTCTGGCTCTGGCTCTGGCTCTGGCTCTGGCTCTGGCTCTGGCTCTGGCTCTGGCTCTGGCTCTGGCTCTGGCTCTGGCTCTGGCTCTGGCTTTGGCTCTGGCTCTGGCTCTGGGTCTGGCTCTGGCTCTGGCTCTGGCTCTGGGTCTGGCTCTGGCTCTGGCTCTGGCTCTGGCGCTGGCTCTGGCTCTGGCGCTGGCTCTGGCTCTGGCTCTGGCTCCGGCTCTGGCTCTAGCTCCGGCTCTGGCTCTGGCTCCGTTGGCTTGCTGGCTCTGTTTGACTTGCGTCTAAGGAATCACCTGGAGTTACAAGACGAGGTCGATCGCCAGGTGAGCGAGCCTTAAGAGTTCCTCGCGACAGCGTGGAATGCCAAGCCCTTTAAGTGGCCCAAGCACAGAAGCAAATGGCCAGCCTCGCATTCCGCACCCAAACAAGCATCTTCAAGCAACCCATCACGAGCGAGAACATCGCTGATGAAAAATATGCAAAACCAACCGAACCAGCGAGCCACACATGGTCATCGCGAATTTATCGCCCGGACCACGGTCGATATCTTCGTCTTCCGAAGATCAATCTGCGGCCGTGTACGCTTATAAACATAAGGAATGACACAACACCGAACCCGATACCGATGATAATCGATGTTTCCGATCAAAGCGCGCATTCTTTCGCTGCCTCGCTGCGACACAGACTCTTGCCGAAAACAGAAAAAAGATGCGAGAAGAGGACAAGACAAGACAAGACAAGACAAGGAACCAAACAACAAGTGGAACCCAATATCGCCGTCGATCTGAGATCCCGCGAAATATTTCGTTGCGTGGTAGTTCATTATCATCGATATCTTGTTAACAAATCGACAAGCATATAACTCAGTAATTTAAGTCAACGAGGAGACCAAACACCAGCGGGCCAGCGCGGTCCACTCCCGATGGTCAGCCGGTTCGGGTGAGGGGAGAGGAGCGGATCCGCCATGAGATAACATAAATAAACAGAGCCCCGGCTTATCGGGGCGGAAGATCACGACAAGCGACGACGATATATGGACTGCAGCGCTCGGCAGCGGCAGCGGCGGCGGTGGTGGTGGTGCTGATTGTGGCGATGGTGGCGGCGTGGCTGGAGGTGGTGTGTGCTGTGGTTCCAAGGTACACACAGTTTTTTGTCTCGAATTCCCTTACGTTGCGTTCTTCATTAATAATCTTTGATTTTTTCTCCATACACCGTGTGAGAAGGGAAAAATTAAGAAAAGATTCGGTGCCTCGTGTGTGCTGTGTTTATAGGACCGATATGTCATACGAACGGGTCTCGTCCCCCCGCCTGTGTCTCTGTTAATCGGCACTCTCGGCAGGAAGTAGTCGGTCCTCGGGAAAATATATCGCGCTCGGTTACCGTGAATGCAAACGCTTCAATAAATAACCTTCTCGATATCTTTGTCGCAGACGACTCTGCCGGAGTGGAGGCAGGGGGAGTGGATAACAAACGAGCTCATCGGTGTGCTGTGGTGTGGTATCGATGGCATGGATCATTGGGTTTTGTCTCCGAATTTTTTGTGCGAGAGAGATGGGCTCTAAGTCCACGGAGGTTGTTGTTGATTGCGGTTGTCAGCGGTTGCGGTCGGCTGAACAGGATATGGGCACGTATGGCAACCCTTTCGGTGTTCATTTTGCATTTTCGGGAGAGACTGGGAGACAGTTGAACTTGACTAATGGACAATTTTTGAAATTTTACGAGACTGACATTTGGGCAGATGAACGATAAGAAGGGAGGGGGGAATGATGAAATGACACTTTCGGAATCAGACTAATTATCGTCTTTATCATGCAGATGAGGAGTCAACGGCGCTGATACAACAACTTATGCGTGTCCTAAGATCGGGGAGATAGGACTTGATGTGTCGATAGATTTTTTGTGAGTTGGGCTGGGGGGGGGGGGAGTTGTGGGAATTTGTCAACTCGATTAATGTGAGGGACCAAGTGGAGACGTCCATTTCTGTTCCTCTCTGTCTGTGCGTGGTGGCGTTTGTCTTTGTTTCAAAGCCAGTGGCCAGGTAGTGGGCATTTTAATGCCACCAAAAGCTGGGCTTGATTTGTTGTCATCAGAGTGTGTCTTCGAGTTCATCCCGAGGGAAGAGGAAGACCGCGACTCAGTTGGCTCACGCAAGTGGAAAGGGACCCCAACCAACTACGCGTGCGAAACTGGAGGTAGCTAGCTAAAGATCGTGCTAACCGGAGACGTTTGTTGAATGAGGCAAAGGTCCACCCCGGACTGTAGAGCCACCTTCAGTAAGTAAGTAAGAGAGTGAACTATAAATTCAAAAGCTCTGCGCTTCTGCTACAGAACTGTGTTGGAAAACCCCTCTGTTAGACTGTCCCAAGCCTCGAAAGGAATAGACAAACAAAAGGAATAAGAGAGATTCCGATCTGGAGTTGAAGCCAGAACCAAGGCTTGATCTTAGCCCAAGGCTTAGGCAAAGACAATGATGAAAACGTCTTTCCTTAATTTGAGCCAAATCTGCACTCTAGGCTCTGGCCCTGGCTCTGGCTCTGGCCCTGGCTCTGACTCTTGCCAGAGGCTCTGGCTCTGGGTCTGGGTCTGGCTCTGGCTCTGGCTCTGGCTCTGGCTCTGGCTCTGGGTCTGGCTCTGGCTTTGGCTCTGGCTGTGGCTCTGGCTCTCGCTCTGGTCTCTGTCTCTGGCTCTGGCTCTGGCTTTGGCTCTGGCTCTGGCTCTGGCTGTGGCTCTGGCTCTGGCTCTAGCTCTGGCTCTGGCTCTGGCTCTGGCTCTGGCTCTGGCTCTGGCTCTGGCTCTGGCTCTGGCTCTGGCTTTGGCTCTGGCTGTGGCTCTGGCTCTCGCTCTGGTCTCTGTCTCTGGCTCTGGCTCTGGCTCTGGCTCTGGCTCTGGCTCTGGCTCTGGCTCTGGCTCTGGCTCTGGCTCTGGCTCTGGCTCTGGCTGTGCCTCTGGCTCTGGCTCTGGCTCTAGCTCTGGCTCTGGTTTTGGCTCTGGCTCTGGCTCTGGCTCTGGCTCTGGCTCTGGCCTTGGCCTTGGCCCTGATCTCCAAAAACGCAAACTTTTGCTAACGGGGCACCAGCCCAAAAGAATTTTCAGCAGGTATCCTTAAGAATGGAAAAAACTTTTTAATTTTTTAATTAGCAGAATCATCGAGAGATTCCTGCTTCGTTAAATAGGGGCTCATCTGAAAGGTCTTACTCAGCACTACAACGTAGGTCCTTAAAAATCTAGCCAGCTGTAAAGGACGTATAAGAAAAGAAGGAGAAGCTTTGGTTCTTGGCTAGAACGTGTAGATTTTACCCCGTTCGAGCAAAATCTGCATTCAGTGACGCAACCGTCGCACCGATTCACAAATTTTTGCTGATGGAACACCAGACTCGACGTAATAAATTAAAGCTTTAAAGCTCCGTCTAAAATCCTCAACAAACCTCAGTCAAAAATGAATAAAAAAGCGAATCCTATCATCTCTAGTGGCCTTTCGTCTGGGTCATAACCCGAAAGCAATGAATATTTGAATTGGTTCTCAAAAAATCACACCTCCCATACGAGCACCCGCACTAGGCCAGAGACAACCCAGAGCCCCCACCCCATCTCCGGCTGATTTCCCACAACAGTGCTCCCTGTCATCAATGTCAGTGCACGTAGTTAATGTCTTTCCTTCCTGCGTCCTCGTGGGAGCAATTTTAAATCCATTTTTCAACACACAACTTACATAAGTATTTAATGGATATTTTTAATGTTAACACGATACCCCTTCGAAAACAAACGTGCGACGAGTGCGAGCGTGGCCCAAAAGCGAATTGAAAATGCATGAGAGTTTGGGAACACTATCAGCTGCCACCTCGTTATTTTCTTTTTTCCTCTCCTCTTTATTTTTATTTTCATTTTCGTTTTCGTTTTCGAGCAACAATGGCATAAACAACCACTCTGCGCTGGAACACGGGTATTTTAATCGACTTTCCAAAGCTGCCCTCATTATATTTAATTTTAAAACAAACAATACCTACCGGGCATTGACGTTCTGCTGAAATACGGGGGCGGGCGGGGGGCGCTGCGCGTCGGCCAGTGCATGGAAAATAATTAATGTTAATGTGGTGGATATCCGGGGAAGTGGGCGGAGCAGGTGCTGCAGGAAGCTAGTTATTGTCCAAAACATGAATACCCAGGGTCTTGTGTAAGGGTGCTGCTATGATGTAAAGGGTTAAGCTGCTACGGGGTTGACCTACATTCGAGCTTGGGTGCTGTGGGGAGTGGGGAACCACAGCTGGACGAATACAGAACAGAGACTGGAAAACAAGCAAAATCGAAAACAAAGTTAGACATCCCTTCAAAATGAACCAATGTAACATTTTTATTCAGAGCCCGTGCCAGAGCCAGAGCCAGAGCCAGAGCCAGAGCCAGAGCCAGAGCCAGAGCCAGAGCCAGAGCCAGAGCCAGAGCCAGAGCCAGAGCCAGAGCCAGAGCCAGAGCCAGAGCCAGAGCCAGAGCCAGAGCCAGAGCCAGAGCCAGAGCCAGAGCCAGACCCAGAGCCAGAGCCAGAGCCAGAGCCAGAGCCAGAGCCAGAGCCAGAGCCAGAGCCAGAGCCAGAGCCAGAGCCAGAGCCAGAGCCAGAGCCAGAGCCAGAGCCAGAGCCAGAGCCAGAGCCAGAGCCAGAGCCAGAGCCAGAGCCAGAGCCAGAGCCAGAGCCAGAGCCAGAGCCAGAGCCAGAGCCAGAGCCAGAGCCAGAGCCAGAGCCAGAGCCAGAGCCAGAGCCAGAGCCAGAGCCAGAGCCAGAGCCAGAGCCAGAGCCAGAGCCAGAGCCAGAGCCAGAGCCAGAGCCAGAGCCAGAGCCAGAGCCAGAGCCAGAGCCAGAGCCAGAGCCAGAGCCAGAGCCAGAGCCAGAGCCAGAGCCAAAGCCAGAGCCAGAGTGAGAGCAAAACATAACTACAGTCAGTTGCAGAGCCAATAAACTTCTCCTTCTAGTAGCACACCACATGGTTGCCTGCGGGTACCTTTGCTTTTCCTCTTGACGAAACTGCACCAATTTAATGGGAATGATGTCATACTCCGTCTCTTTGGGACTTGATCTGTCACGTCGCATAAGTCGCCATCGACGAATAGTGCACCCACTTGGGATAAAAAGGAAAAACGTCGACAGCGCTCCATCAAACTATGATGCAGGCACTGAATCGCAGGCAATTAAAACCAAATTCAATCGCATTCGATGGCACTCACAGGCCAGTGACATTCAGACACCCAATCAAAGCGAAGGACTGATCTTTCCAGCCCCTCATTGAAGCCATCCAATCACCGGCAGCCAGCCAGCCGTTCGCCCTGTCGAGTCACTGATTCACTGTGCATTCGTAATGCGATTGTCAAATTGTACAATACAATGTGCACAACGGTTTCATTTAATTTTCATCAGATGTCAATCATAATTTCGATGGCTGTCTCTGTGATTGTCACGGTTCACACAACATCCACTCCCGGAGTCCAATTGTGTCGCTGATTCCCTGCCTGACGCACTCACACTCGCACCAGTGTCACAGGGCGAAGCTGAAAAACACCCGAAAATACGAAGATACCTAAGATCCATTGACACTGTCGGATATGGGCGACTCTCCAGTCACCCCTTAGGATGTGTCATAAGTGCACTTTTAATATAAAACCAAATGCTTGTCAAAACGTCAGCTCTTGGGTTTTGATTATTTTAGTTTTGAGAGCGACAGCTGAGGGTTGGGTGGCGGTGGCAGAATAGAGAGCGCGTTGGAGCTCTGGAACCATCCAATTAATGGAGCGATGTGGGATCGGAGTTATCATGCATTAGACGCCCAGATTGGTAGTTTTGTTCGTGTGGTGGAACCGACGGATTGTTAGGGAATGTCTCATATTCCTTATGGATCTCCTCCGCTTCTCACGAGCCAGTCGGGGATGTGTGTGGGAAGTGTGATGTGTGCCGTAGAGGTTCATTTTGTTAATGACAACTGCTGGCGTGCAAGGGAAGGTTAGCACAAGCACAACGGAATGGTTATTGAATTTGTGGATGACACTGACAGAGTGAACTTCGCTCGGTGCTGGCGTTGCTGTGCGATGTGATCTCGGGCACGAGTGAAGGTGTCATCTCGTCCTTGGTTCTTGGAATGGATGTAGTAATTTCAAGGACGCTTTGGTGCCGAAGACAATTCCTGGAATGCAAAATTTGCAGGATACCTTGTCTGGTGTGGCTCTCGAGTACGAGCTGGTGGAGGTTGACATTCATTTTGAGCAGAGAACAGGGACTTGGACTGATTAGGGAAACTGATTTGGAGTCGTCGTCGCTTGTCGTGCGGAAAGGCGTATATCTGCTGCTGAAGTGAGATGCTGTGATAAATTCTGACAATTGTGGGGTTTGCTGGTAGAGAACAGTGGTTGCCTCTGGGAATTGCACTTCAATCTCTCAGAGGAGTCAGTGCAGATTTGGGGGACTCAATGGAATCGAGGATTCTGACCTAGCAGATGGCAAATTCTGATCAGTGAACGATGAAGTCATTGAGTGGTGGAAAGCGACGGAGTTTTGCTTGAATATCTGCATTCAAGGGGAAAGGGGATAAGGATCAGAAGGCAAACATTTTCTGAACAATTATGAAGTTTTGGACAGAAAATGATGTCAGAAATTCGGAAAAATTGTTAAGAACCTTGAAAATTCATGGACACTAATCAGCGATGACATTTGCAAAGAGACCTTTGAAGGAAACAAGGCCCAGATTTCTGATCAAAATTTATGTTGGCTGATAGGGCCTAAATTCATGATCAAAATTAATTAAAAATTTGGCATCATAATTCGTAGACGTCTGGGAATGTCATGAAACAGTACAGAGGAGTTTTTGGTAATGAGGCCTAAGTTTTTGACAAACATTTTCTGAATAATTATAAAGTTTTGGCCCAAAATGTTGTTAGAAATTCAGAATCAAAAAATTGTCACAAACCTAAAAAATTGATGGATACTCATCAACGATGACATATGCCAAAAGAATTCCTAAGGAAATAAGTCCCAAATTTCTGATCAAAATTGATTTTGTCCGATAAGGCCTAAATTTATGATAAGAATGTATACATGGTTCGGCATCATAAATTGTGGATGTCTGAAAATGTCATGAACCAGTCCTTTAAAGGGGATTTTTGGAGTAATAAGGCCTACATTTTTGATCAGAAAGTTTTTTTTTTGAAAACGTCCAAATTTTTGACTAGTATATGTTTCAATTTTTCGATCAGATCTACAAAAGAGAATGTTTTTTTTAAGTCTCAATCCAAGGCGATCAATTTAAGAAGTTAACGATTGATCTTTTGATCAGAAAATAAGGCCCGAACCAAAAATTCCAAATCCTTGCCAAATTTTATCTTCTCCAGTCAGAACTTCTTCTTCTTAGGGCGCTGCAGTCCGAGGTGGACCTGGGCCTCATCCAGCATGCCTCTCCAGCCAGCACGATCTCTCGCCAGCTGTCTCCAGTTTCGCACACCAAGCCGGCCGAGATCCCGCTCGGCTTGTGTGCGCCACCTTGTACGTGGACGTCCTCTGTTGCATTGTCCCATAGACTCAGAGTCGAAGACTCTTCGGGTCGGAGCTAAGTTGTCCATACGCTCTACATACGCAGAGAGACTAGCCATCTTAGGCGTTCGATCCGTAGGCGGTTGGCTAGACTCATGTCGCTGTACAGCCCATATAGTTCGTGGTTGAACCTTCTCCTCCTAGTGCCATCAATGCAAACAGGACAAAAGAAAAAAAAACAAAAAAAACTCTTCATCCGCTTGGGATATTGTCCATGCCTCTGCGCCATAGGGCAGTACATACGTATTTCGAGAGAGAGCTCTATTACTCAGTTGCCTTTTGAGCCCAAAAAACAGCGGTTGGCAAGAGTTATTATGCGCTCGATCTCGGTACTGATGTTGTTTGTACTGTTCACCGCGGAGCCAAGGTAGACGAAGTCCTTAACTACCTCAAAGTTATAGCTACCTGTGGTGACGTTCTGGTCAAGTCGTCGATGTTGTGCGTCCTTTCTCGATGACAGCAAACACTTGGTTTTGCCCTCGTTCACCGTCAGACCCATTTTAGCCGCTTCCGTTTCAATGCCAGCAAACGCATAATTGGTGGCTCGCTGTGTTCGCCCAATCACATCAATGTCATCCACGTAAGTCAGCAGTTGAACAGACTTTTGGAAGATCGTGCCTCTTGTGTTGAGCAGTGAGTTTTGCACGACCTTCTCAAAAACAATGTTAAGGAAGTCACATGACAGCGTGTCGCCTTGTCTGAAACCTTTTCTGACATTAAAGGTCTTGGTGAATTTGTTGCCGACCGAGAGAGTTCTCCATCGTCATCGTGGTATGTGTCGATTTGCATTTCTTGGGTCTTCTTGGGGATCTGCCGCAGTGAGAAGATTTGTTCGATGGCGGACTTCCCTGGGCTGAAACCACACTGATACGGACCTATCAGATTGGTGACGAAAGGTTTCAGGCGTTCACACAGAATGGCAGAAAAGGTTTTGTACGCGATGCTAAGGAGACTTTTCCTCGAAGTCTGAAAAGTGGATAGGTAGGTTTTAGCTAGAATTTGGACCAAGTTTTGACCAAGATTGGACAGAGTTTAGATCAAGTTTGGACTAAGTTTCAAATTTGAAAATCTGCCAGCAGTCAAATGCAAAGTGATGTCCTTCCCCAGAGTTTGAATCAAAGACCAAAGCAGTCTCAACATAAAGACGATAGGACACCAGAAAAGTGTGTAGGTAGGTCGTGGTTTACATTCAACTTATGCAAACGATGGGAATCTGATTACAAGTCCTGAATAAGTAATGAACGATAAAAGGAGGCAAAACAGAAAAAAACCCAACACAACAACAAAAAAATGAAATAACTAGTCCATACGTTGAGAATGACCACTATCAAGAAAGTCGATAGATACGTACACAATCTGACCCTTTTTCCTTGAAGCAACGACCACAAAGCAGTTAACAGCTTTAAGAGCCACCCGAGAGAGAGAGAGAGAGGGGGGAGAGACACACAACACAACCATTCATACATTTAATATTCACTTGGAAATGCAGGCGTTCCTCGATGGAAATAAACAATTTCCACTCCCACTCAGTATATCTTCTGCAAATCACAAGCAGTTGTTTCCATTTAATGCGATTCACATAAATCCCCTCTGAACGATTCCATACACAAGTATAGACAGGAAGACCATGTGAGACTACACTACACTCAGCTGTAACACAATAGAAAGCAAGGACCCTTCGTCTCTTTCTGCAGATCTAGAGATTCATATCCCCTTAGCGCATTTCGTGACTCTCTCTCTCTCTCACTCTCACACTCTCTCTCTGTCGGCGAACGGGGTTGGATTGCCCGCAACTACACCGCAAGGCATGGCATTATCCCTTTTACACAAGAACATACTACATTCTATCCGTGAGGGAGGGCTTCTGTGCAGAGGAGACGCTGCACTTTACGTTCGTTCTCGTCGTTCGCCGTTCGGCGGTCGGCGTTTGAAGCGGGGGCAGGCAATTGAGTAGGATTAGTCCTTCACAGCTCTGGCAAGGAAATAAATTAAATTCACGCAGTTGAGTGTGTCGGTTTTCCTCTATAACACCACTTCCACTGTCAAACTCGACGCAATAGGGTGAAGCTATACTTTGATAAATTATCCCAGATATTTCATTTCGGGTGCATGTAATCGTTTCCTTTCCTCCTGCCCTCCCCGACTGGGTGGGGGGCGCCAATGAAAGGGGGCCACCGCTTTCGATTACCCTCGCGATGCACGCTAGGTGTTCTGTTCTAACACGGAAATTATTAATCAGACGAGTCTTCCCCCGAAAAAGGACCTCAGCCAAAACGGAAACCACCGAATACGGGGAATATTTTTGTACCAAAAAAAAAATAAGAAGGAGAACAACTAAAAGTACATACGTATATCGTTTATCATAGAATTCGAGTGCTTCACCTAATGGACACACTCCGGGGTCTACGTGGTGGCGAGGAGCAGCAGAAGCGGAATTGCGTGGTTTCGTGACCACGCCGCTGTTAAAAGTTTATTCTTTCCCACGATGGAACATTTATCCAATCATGAAACTAGAATTAATCATAACATGGAGGATAAGATAACAGTAAAAGTAACAGTGAAGTGAATTTATATATAATTTGCTGAACGTAAATACTCCCCAACTGGACGGCTGGTGGGTGGGGAGACACTCAAACCGGACGTTTAGTTACAAAATGGAAAACAACGAACGAACGAGCGAACGAATGAAAAAAAGTTGGAAACTAACAACGAGTTTCAATCCATCGAGCTGTCACCCTCTGGGGCGATGATTCACGAAATGGGGCAGCCATTCGAGGAAACTTTTATGACGAATTCTCATAAAATTCGCTTGGCAATGTCCTGCTTTTATGTCGTCTTGAGTTTAATGTGTAGATTGGAATGTCCTGAGTGGCAGCAGCACCATCATTAAACGATAGGGGTGGTCGGGGTAATCGATTGAAGTCTTCATTCCTCAGCCTACCTGCTTTCTTTGGACACAAATGACATTCTTCGATGAAGGACACCCACACACAAGTGTCAAGGGGAATCGCTGAGAAGTGACGCGTTAAAATTTGTTGAGAAATATCCTTGTTATGACGTCAATGGCTGCGGAGGTTCAGCGGTGGATTCATGTCAAAACGGGAGCTGTGTCTCTGCTTCAAACTGGACGGTTGATACTAATAATGCGCTTCAGTCCGAGGTGGACCTAGGCCTAGCTTCACAGCAACCAATCGAGTTATGTTCTCTCACGAGTGACCTACAGTTTAAATGTTAGGCGCTTTTTCGAGATTCGAACCTTAGACTTCGAGCATTGGAGTCAATGCACCTACCCACTACGCCACGGCGCCACGGTTGATACTATAAAGGGTGGGCCAAATGCAAGTCATCATCATCATTTCCATCATTCCACCATCATTTCAGGCGAGCGGCGGGTCGCGGGGGCAATGCATGCACGAGAGATCTCCAGGCCACCCGATTCTCCGCCATCGACTCTACCAAATACAAGTTTCTTTTTAAAAACATGCCTCTCCAGCCAGCACGATCTCTCGCCAGCTGTCTCCAGTTTCGCACACCAAGTCGGTCGAGGTCCCCCTCGACTTGTGTGCGCCACCCTGTATGTGGTCGTCCAAGATCTTTGTGCAAAATTCTCCTCAGGCTAGTGCGTGAAATGTTGAGCTGTTCAGATAGATGGCGAGTTGATGTTCATGAATTGAGTCTCACACTCTCGGCCACATTCTCATCTGTGCGCACTGTACGACGACGAGGACCATGAGTGTTGTCCACTAGCATATCTGTCTCACGAAATTTTTGCACAAACTTGCTTACAGCAGTCGCGATGAGTGCTTCATCTCATTTCATCTCATTTTCAATGACCGGCGTGTTCCACTAAAGGGGTCGCTGGGACAGTGCACGCACGAGAGATCTCCAGGCCACTCGATCCTCCGCCATCGACTTTAAATCATCAGGAGCTATGCCCAAGCGCAACCAGGCGAGTGTTTGGGCTTGGTTCAACCATCTCGCCCTAAGTCTGACAAGCGGTCGCCTACCTGATGGAATCGCATTCAAGGCACGCCTCGGAATTCGTGATGATGGGGACATTTGTGCCACGTGACCAAACCATCGAAGTACAGCCCTTTCCTTCGTGGGTGCTTCTTTTCGGCCAAAACTTCGTTTTCAAAAAACGCACTGTTTGAGCCTCACACCACTCACTTTGGAGATAAGTTTTGAATATTTCCCGACATTGTTCAAGTGTAAAGCGACTGATTTCGTTCCCCGGAGGTATGATACTGACTTCCTGTCAAGATTTCGAGCGGGAAACAGCTGTCAGTGTCAACATAACCTATGATTTCAAAAACAACCACTAGATGGCGCACCCTGTATACTAGAGTGGGAGTCACACGGAAGCCACTGAAGAAGGTTGCGTGGTTGTGCTTTAAAGTATAGCACTTCACGGGTTATTTTCCTGGTGCCTGATTACCCGGTCCTATGGCTAGGCCATGTAGACCGTTTGGACAACTTAACTCCTGCCCGAAGAGTCTTCGACTCTCAGCCTGTGGGACAACGCAACAGAGGACGTCCACGCACAAGGTGGCGTACAGAAGTCGTGGGGGACCTCGGCCGGCTTGGTTTTTTTGGAGACAGCTGGCGAGAGATCGTGTTGGCTGGAGATTCATGTTGGTACCCAATTACCAGAGTTATTTCCTGAGTACCCGATTATAATATAATTATGGCGGCGCTACAGTCCGTGGTGGACGTGGGCCTAGCTTCTCAGCAACCACTCGTGTTGTGTATGCTTTTGTACTTAGGACCTACAGTTTAATGCCGACTCCGAACGGCGAGTTTAAGAAGCTTTTTCAAGACAGTTCTACTCTCTGAGCATTGTCAGTGACTCGAAAGAAGTGGAGCCATGAAAAAATCTTAGAGTTTTTTTTTTTCGGGAATCGAACCGACAACACCGAGCGTAGGAGTCAACGCACCAACTCACTACGCCACGGCACTCGATTATCCAGGTTATTTCCCAGCTACTCGATCACCTGGTTTATTTCCCAGCTACCGGATTACCCGACTTATTTCACGGGTACCCGTGTATCCACATTTTCGTGCGTTACCCGGGTACCATGATATTGGGTGGCCGTATGGTTTGGTACCCGATATTGTCGGGTCCCCGATAACAGACATTGTCGAGTATTTGTCAACTTGGTTACTATCCGCATGACCCGTGTACCCGGATATCCAGAAAATCGATGAGCTGTGCCTAACCGGGCCAAAATCAAGAGCTCTACTTCAAAACGATGCACAATTGAGCAACTGTCTCGCGCCAGCTGAGGGAAGACCTCAGCTTGAGCAATTTTATTCAGGATCGCCTCTCAATCTCCAAGGAGTGATCACGAATTTATCAAAAACTTCCTCCTACACCATGTGGAACTACTCGTAAGTACGAGGCTATAGTGGGAACCTTAGAGAAAATTCAAGTCGCCAACGACATCGATTCAGGTTCGAATCGCAATGACCACCTAAAGCTATGAGTCGCAGCAAGACCCCCTGTCATTTTTCCTCAAAGAACTTGGTTGTGTGAAGCCCCCTTCTATGGAGGCGCCTTAGTCATCATCATCGTGGCAAGCATTAGAATGGGAGACCATTATTTCGCAGAACATTCAGTTCGCCATCAAAGACTGTCAGTGCAGCCCTCAAGCGACAAGAGACTGACCAGCATTTTCTTTCAGCGTTTACCTTCCCCCTGACCCACGAGACCACACACACATTGCCCCAGATAAGAAAGTCCACTCACTTCATTCCGGGTGACAATTAAAAGTCGATTGGGGCGCTGCACTTTGGCAAATGCCCGCTGCCGGGTGCTTGATTGTCCCTAATTCCACCTGTCATACGCAACAGCCGTCGTTGTTGATGGACACATCAAGACCCTGCACACGGTGCTCCTTGCAAGGCACTGAACTCTCCATTAACCCTTTCCCCCCACCCCCGCCGGAGCGCTTTGTTTTCAACCCACAATTAAAACAGAAAACTCCTCATCTAATTGCTTAAGATCAAAATACAGATTATTTACACAAGTTTATCGCCAGTCGTCCTCAACACCGCCAGCGTCGCTGGGGCCGTAGTCATCGTTGTTGTCGTCGTCGTCGTCGTCCACCCTCTCGCTTCAAGTGAAAGAAGAAGAGGACTTCTAGCTGAAGTACTTCCATTCACCGCGGAAACCAGAAACATACCACTTCCATGCCATTACACCCGAAAGTGGTCGAGCAATACCGCAAAACAATGGAGTGTGCGGCGAAGCGGCGGAGAGATGTAAAAGGATTCGACGACTTTCAGGACTCTCGGGGACAATGTGCATCATGTAGCGGCGGCAGCGTCGGCAGCGGCGTCGCCCGTTCTTCTTCGAGAAACAAGAAGAACAAGAATGCAATATAAATGGATGTGGGATTTGAAATTCAATTTGCATATGGTTCTGTCTAAACTTGATTGTCCTTATGTCCTCGGGGAAATAGAGACTTTGTTGTTTTTTTTTTTCTGTTTTTTCGTTTTGGTAGAGTTTAAGTTGGTGCGCTGCTCGGGAGGGTTGGGCTCTGGCGGAGTGTGAGAAGGATTATGAGGAGAAGCGACCCTCGGCGGGTTTCTTGTTGAGTTTGTTAATTAAGAGGAACAGAGGCTAAGCACCATGGGACCGGTGTTTAGACTGTGGAAAGGAGTCGATGTTGTCTTGTTGGCTCGGGGCTTAGTGCATAGGTTATGTGAGTGTATCTGGGGAGATGCAGGGTGGAATAGTCTTTAAATGCGCAGCAGGGAAGGATGCATCAATTTTGGGTCCCTAATGGGCCTTAAAGGCATTCACTCTTCAGATGGATTGTGACTCTTGGAAATGGTTGAAGGACCAATCAAGCCTTAGATTCATTCTCTAGTTTGCTTCTCGTGATCCACTGCTCACGACTAAAGATTCACGGCCGAAGGCTCACAGCTAAATTCGCACGGCTCATCAAGACTCGCGGTTAAAGACTTATGGCTGAAGGCCCACGGTTAAAATCTCACGACTTATGGCTCACGGGTATAGGCTTATGGCAAAAGGCTTGCGGATGAATTCTCACGGCTGACGGCTCACAGCTAAAGGCTGCGAAAGGCCCTCGGCTGAAGGCTCACAGCTAAAACCTCATGGCTAAATGTTCACGGCTAAAGGATCACGGTCAACGTCTCGCGCCTAAATTCTTACTATTGACGGCTCACGGCTCATCAAGGAATCATAGCTGAAGGCTCATGTCTATAGGCTCATGGCAAAAGGCTTGCGGCTGAATTCTCACGGCTGAAGGCTCACAGCTAAAGGCTGCGAAAGGCTCGAGGCTAACGTGACACGGCTAAAGGCGCATGGCTAAAGGGTCACGTTTAAAAGCACACGTCTAACGTCTCGTGCCTAAGGACCCACGGCTAAAGGACACAGTCAAAGGCCCTCGGCTGAATGTTAACGGCTAAATGTTCACGGTCAGCGTCTCGCGCCTAAAGACTTACTATTAAAGGCTCACGGCTCATGAAAGACTCATAGCTAAAGGCTTACGACTAAATACTCTCGGATGAAGGCTCGCGACCAGAGACTCACGGCAATAGACTCATGGCTCAAGGCTCACGGTGAGACCCTCACTACTAATGGCTCACGGCTATAGACTCGTAGCGAAAGGCTTGCGGCTGAATTCTCACGCCCGAAGGCTCACAGCTAAAGACTGCGAAAGGCTCGCGGCTAACGTCCAGCGCTTAAAGACCCACGGCTAATGACTCACTGTCAAAGCCCCTCGGCTAAGGGTTCACGGCTAAATGCTCATAGCTAACGTCTGCTCATAGCTAACGGCTTAAGACACACTGTTAAAGGCTCACGATTAAAGTGTCACGGCTAAAAGCTTACGGCAAGAGGCTCGCGGCAGAAGGATCGTGGCTTGAGGCTTACTACTAAAGGCTCACGACTAAATCCTTACAGCTAAATTCTCACGGCCAAAGGCTTACGTCTTAAGGCTCACGGCTCAAGACTAACAGCTTAAGGCTCATGGCAAAAGGCTTACGGCAGAGTTCTCCCGGCTAAGAGCTCACGGATAGAGTCTCACCGCTGAAGGCTCACGGCTAAAGTCCTACAGCTAATCAAAGCCCACGATTAAAGACATATGGCTGAAGGCTCAGGGCTGAAGCTCACGGCTAAAGGCTCACAGCTTAAACCTTACCACTAAATTCTCACGGCTAAGAACTCACGTCTATAGGCTCATGGCTTAAGGATCACGGTTAGCGTCTCACGGCTAAGAACTCACGTCTATAGGCTCATGGCTAAAGGATCATGGTTAGCGTGTCACGGCTAAAGGCTCACGGCAAGAGGCTCGCGGCTGAAGGCCCACGGCTCAGATCACATGACTAAAGGATCACGGTTAAAGGCTAAAGACTCGCTGTTAATGGTTCACGGTTAGCATTTCGCGGCTAAAGGCTTGTGGCAAAAGGTTAGCGGCTGAATGCTCACGGCTGAGGGCTCAAATTCTCACGGCTTAAGCCTCACAGCCAAATTATCACGGCTAAGGACTCACGTCGAAGGGCTAACCGCAAAAGGCTCTTGACTTAAGGCTCATTACTAAAGGCTCACGGTTAACGGCTCGCGGCTTAAGCCAGCTAAGTTCTCACGACAAAAACTCACGATTAGAGGGCCACGGCTAAAGGCTCACGGCTTAAGCCTCACAGCCAAATTATCAAAGCTAAAGACTCACGTCCACAGACTCACGGCTAAAGGCCTGTGGCAGAATTCTTACAGCTTAAGGAATGCGGATAGAGGCTCACGGCTAAGGACTCACGGCTGAAGGCTTACGGCTAAAGTCTTACGGCTTAAGACTCACGACTCAAGACTTATGGCTAAAAGCTCGCGGTCAAATGGTCACAGAATCCTCTTGCTTACTGCTGCAAATTTATCTCCTGGCAGGTATTTCAATGCAGTCTGCTGATGTCCACCTCTTGACTGACTCTTCGTCCTGGAATAGATAGTTGCTGTCAATTGGCATCTTGAAGTCCTTTTTCGGTGAAGCAAAACTACTGCAAGAGGACTTGAGACGAATTGCTAAAAAGCATCCACCACCGCTGCCAACGACGAGGAGTGGTTTGTTCCGGTTCGAAGAAGGATATCTTCTCTTTACTTTTTTCTGAGTTACCAATCCCATCACTCACAGCATCCACATCACAACGATTTAATGTTCCCCTCGCCTTCGAGTGGATTTATTGATTTGGTAAAGATTTCAATCTTGATTGTACCCTCAAGGAGCTCAAGCTCGTCTCCACGCCACCCACATGCCCATGCCCCAACGCAACCTCATCCCCAGACAGTGCACCTTCAAATTGCTTGCAATCACCCCAGTCGCCCCAACTCCGTTGCACACAGTAACCGCCCGCCGTAAACCTTTCGCCAAGTGCCTGAGCAAGCTCATCTATTCCCAACTATTTATATAGGATTCATTGGAAATTTCACATCCGACTATAATGCTGCATTCTTTTGTGGTTGAGAGAGACGTCCGGGGTTGAGCAGGCGGGCGAAGCCGCTGGAAGATGGGATAAGGTAATGGCCCTCGGAGAATATAAAAATCTGCATAATAGATGATGCATTCTACGGGGCGTCCTGATCGATGATGAAGCTTGCCACGTTCTACACAGAAATAACTTAAGTGTTATTGGGTTTCAACTGCTCGTACAGTCAGTCAGACACACAGACAGACCGGGCAGACAGACCGAGAGACTGAACAGACATCCTTATCCGCCGCAAGGATTTCCGCCATTACTTTTCCATATTACAGCCATTATGCAGATATCGCAGTGCCCCACTCCCCCCATCCCTCCGTTGCAGCAGTCCTTCGATACACATCGATTCGAAGACACTTTGTGCTTAGCTTTATCTATCGCATGTATCTCAAGGTATCCAGCGGCGTGTATGTGTGGGAGTAAGTGCTAAATCCTTCAGGACATGTACATGTGCGGTGTGCGGTGCAGTTATATTCCACATTATAACAACGTGGCATTTGCAAGAAATGTAGATGCAATTTAGATCGAAAAAGGGGTGGCAGCAACTCGGCCCCAGTGCTCTCGTTGAAATAAGACATTTCTTCGGAACACACTCGTGTGACTGAGCGGTTGGGCGGAGGGCTTCGTAATTGAAGCTGTTTAAGGGAAAGGCTTTAAAAATTGGCAACCATCCGATGGCTGTTTGTCTTTTCATCACATCTACAGGGAGATTGAGTCCAGAGGGTGGTTCTGAAACGTTTAAATGTTTTCTAAAACCTGGAGAAGAAGAAGTGCAGCAATACTGCATACATTTATGCATGCAGCAATGCACAATGAAGCAGATGTGCAGCAAATTTTTACATCTCATTGCACCATTCCTGATCTATTGCATGTGTACTGCATCAAAAGTACAAACAGAGATAACTTGCAACTTGCATGCGTGCTCGTGGCACTTGCTCTTTAACTTTGCTGCATGCATCAATACACAACGAAACACATGTGCACTAAATTTTGATATCTCATCGCATCAGAAATTGCACCATTTCTGATCTACTACATTTGGACTGAATCAAAATTAGAAGCAGAAACGTGCAGTAAACATTTGCTCTTTAATTTCACTGCACAATGAAACAGATGTGCAGTAAATTTTGACATCTTATCGGATCCAGAAAATGCACCATTTCTGATATGCTACGTGTGGACTGCGTCAAAATTAGAAACAGAAACGTGCAGTAAACACTTGCTCTTTAATTTACTGCATGCAGCAATGCACAACGAAACAGATGTGCAGTAAATTTTGACATCTCATCGCATCCAGAAATTGCACCATTCCTTATATACTACATGTGGACTGCATCAATGCATACACGTGCAGTAAACACTTGCTCTTTAATTTTGCTGCACGCATTAGTGCGCAACGAAACAGATGTGCAGTAAATTTTGACATCTCATCGCATCCAGAAATTGCACCATTCCTGATCTGTTACACGTGGACTGCATCGAAATTAGAAACAGAGACAATTTGCATCGATGCGTGGCTATGCAGTAAACGCTTTAATTTTACTGCACGCTTTTTGATGCACGTCTGTTTCAAGCAGAAGATTGTTAGTGACGCCGAGGTTCAACCTGGACGTAGTGCCACTGGCTAAGAAAAAGCAAGGTCGTAGGGGTTGAAAATGCCACCGTCTGATAGAATGTTGGAAAGTGAGTCAAAAGGGCAGTCAAAAACTGAGCAAATTAGTGCCGGACAGAGCAGGCATGTCTGACAAATCAAGAATTGATTGGGTTGATGCGTCAAACGATGGGGTTTGTCTTCGAATTTTGTCCCAGTTTTTCATTGATTCGACCTCTGCAATTCACTTTTCCCCGCTTAAGCCATTTAAGGTCCAGTCCCTCGCCTTGATCGCGAAAGCTCGTCTAGCCGAGTTCGGCACCCTCTCCTGCACCTGCCATCTGGCTGATTCAGACTCTGAACTTCTCGTGCAACTCAAGGATATATCCTCGCCCGTGGTATCAAATTTCCAAGTCAAACGCACACACTCGGTGTCGTGCAAGAGAAAGGTCGCAACCTTCGCAAGGAGCACATCTCCGCCGGCACATTGCGGGATTGTGCAACCGCCATAAAAACTGCCGGCACTTAATTTCCTTCTACCACAGACCGTCCTTGGATGGAGAGGTGGAGATGTGTAGGCGAACTCAGCGAAATTAAACGAAATAAATGTCTGCTCTAATGTACACGATGCCATCCCCACATTTTCGGGTAACACGCACATGCACCCGTTTCTCCTGCTTCCCCAGACAGTCGGGCGAGGAGTCGCGCACCGACCGCCCTCTCCACCGACGACCACATTCGATGATTTTTGTTGTAAATCGTTTAGCGATGAATTACTTACATAAAGCAGCCCTCATTGTGCAGCCCAACTACTGCTTAATTATGGAGGAGGACATAAATTATTCCCCGCAAACGTTTATACGTTTATAACCTCGTTCCTGCGTTCATTATCGGGACCAGAAGGACTAATGATTAAATTACGTAATCGAAGTCCGTTAATGATGTATCAATTAGAAGAGAGAAGCTCGTTCCTTCGTGGCGTATCGGCTGCCGCTCCTCCTCCTCGAAGGATGTTAATGACTTTGACAATCCTTGGCCGGGTGTTCCGGCCCACAAATGTGTCCTAATGATTTAACCGTTAGTTAGTGTAACATTACGTTTGGAAATAGACTCGGCCAGGTCTAGAGCAGAATCGAAGCGGGCGCGCGCTTGTCTGTCTGCAGGAGAACGCAAAAGAAACGATTGGGTAATGATTGGTTGGGGGGCGAAAGGACGAACCAGGACACACACACACACACTCTCCAATCGGCTGTTAATCACCGCATAACTCTAATGAATAGATGCGTGGCCTGTGTTGGGCGGGCTGGAACGAGGAAAATGGATTTTCAAAGAAATCGAGACTGTTGTGTGGAACAACAGATGTGTGGTGTGGCGCTATATCAACTGGATTCACTGATTCACTGATTCACTGATTCCCCAGCAACTGACGCCCTACAGATCGTTAAATGAAAATAAGCCGCAGACACGATTGTGTGAGGAGAACGAAGAACTGACACGCAGCTGGATGGGGCCATGGATTCTGTGGCAAGGGGCGACGCTGATGGAGTGCGGTGTGTTGTGAGTTTGAGCAACAAGATGTTCCGATGGAATTTTTGCAAGAAAACATGACCAGGCGTCTGTGGCTGGAGGCATGTCACTGGTACACTTGTCGGGACACCGAGAACGTGACGAGGGGAATTCCCATGAAATGTTGCATTTACTGTCAAAGAAAGCGATAGAAAGACAATGAGTGAAGAAAAATGTCATGCATGAGATGAGAATGGAGACTGGGAACGTTAGGAGGAGGACCCTCTTCTTCTTTTCTTGAAGAGGCGCCTCAGTCCGAGGTGGACTTGGGCCTAGCTTCTGCAGCAACCACTTGTCCTGTGCAGCGGATGTTCTCCCATGAGCGGAGAGTTTTAAGTCGACTTCGAGCGGCGAAGATTGAGAAGCTTCTTTTTGACGGGTATACTCTCAGAGTATGAGAGAGGCTTGAGAGAGGTTAGGTCTGGGATGGAACCGTGGACCTTTACGGCGGCTATCGTCGATCACGAAGGAGAAGCCACCAATTTCTTAAACACGAAGTTTGAGAAACTTCTTCTTGACGGTTATACTCTCAAAACATGAGAGAGGCTTGCGAGGGGTTGGGTTTGGGATCGAATAGCCAACAATTTTTTAAACACGCTTGGGACTAGATTCTGGGAGATTTTTTCATTATTAGACCTTTTTCTTCGATGGAGAAGGAGAAGTCTGAGTTGAGTTTGGGATCGATCCATTGGCCTATACGGCGGCAATTTGCGATTGCGAAGTAGCAGACACCATTCTCTTAAGCACGCTGATTGCACCAAAATCAAAATCAGATACAACTTGTATCGATGCGTACCCGTGCTGTTTACTGCGCATGCTCTTTAATTTTGCTGCATGCATCAACGCACAACGAAACAGATGTGCAGTGAACTTTGACATCTCATCGCATCCAGATATTGCACCATTGCGGATCTACTACATGTGGACTGCATCAATGCGTACGCGTGCAGTAAACACTTGTTCCCTAATTTTACTGCACGCATCAATGCACAACGAAATGGATGTGCAGTAAATGTTGACATCTCATCGGATTCAGACATTGCAGCGTTGCTGATCTACTACATGTAGAGTGCATCAAAATTAGAAACAGAAACGTGCAGTAAACACTTGCTCTTTAATTTTACTGCACGCATCACTGCACAACAAAACAGATTTTCAGTAAATGTTGAAATCTCATCGCATCCAGAAATTGCACCGTTGCTGATGTACTACGTGTGGACTGCGTCAAAATCAGAAACACGGACAACTTGCATCGATGCGTTGCTGTGCAGTAAACGCTTTAATTTTACTGCACGCATTTTTTTACGACTGGATGATGCAGTTGGTGCTGGCCTAACTGAGAGACGTCCCAGGTTCGAATTCCAGTAAAAGCAAAGTTAATACGCTTTAATCCGGTTTTTCAAATCTGGTCCAGTCACCATTTGCCGTTGCGATCAAATTAATGGCACTATTCCTGAAGCGGTCGATCAGTGGTAGTATTTTGACTGTGGGTATCATAATGGACCAACATGGTCTAAGTGTGCTAACAGCCCCCTAAACTAACCTAACCTAACTTGCATCGATGCGTTGCTGCACGCATTTTGAAGCACGTATCAAGCATAAGGAAGGTTGTTAGTGACGCCGAGGTTTAACTCGGACGTAGTGCCACTGGCTAAGAAAAAGCAGGGCCGCGAGGTTGAAAATGCCACCGTCTGATAGAATGTTGGAAAGTGAGTCAAAAGGACAGTCAAAAACTGAACAAATTAGTGCCAGAGAGAGCGGGCATGTCTGACAAATGAAGACGGGATCTGGTTGGTGCATCAAAAGATAGGGTTTGTCCTGGGATTTGGGATGAAAAACATTGGGGGGCTTTTACACGACAAGATCAACGTAGCCAAAGCTTAATTACGGCAAAACAAAGAAGCTTTTGGCATTGGACAGAAACTCGATCCGTATGCTCGTCGGAGTTATCACAGGACACTGCCCCATCGGAACAATGCTCCGGAAATGGAATGCGGAGTCCAGCGATCTCTGCAGGAGCTGCGGTGACGAGGAAGAGACCAAGACGATCCAACATCTGCTTTGCCACTGCCCAGCTCTCCAGAATCGGCGCCTGGCTTCGCTGGGCCAAAGATTCCTCACAGAGACTGCGGACTTAGCGAATGCAGCCATATCGGATCTGCTAAAATTCATATGGAGCATATAGTGGTTTCAGCCTTCACTTGACAGGATAGGTTAATAGATTGTTTACTCCACAATTGAAGGGATTCACAATGGGCCCCATGGCCTCCGAGTGGAAGTGATGCCTTAACCATCACACTCCCCTTCCAAAACCTAACCTAACATAACCTACGGGGCCTTACATTTTACAGTGCTCTTGTCCTCATTAACGACAAATGAAGCATGGAGACCTCTGGCATGGAGTCTAAGTTTTGGCAGACATCTTTGAAGCTTTTGTTCGCATCTCTCCATAAAATCCCATCGTTTTCAGACTTACGTGAGCAGCTGATGGCTTATTCGCACAAAAGGGTATTTGAAGAGTTTTCTGTCGTCCTTGAAAGGAGGCTACACTTTCAACACGATCTAGGGTGTCTCTCGATCTACAAAAACTTGCCAATCTGAAGCACTGCAACCAGACAGCAGATGTTACTTGTGAATCACTTGAGATCACCGAAAAACCTCTCAGCGTTTATCTGAAGCCCTCTCCAGAGAGGACACTACCAGCCACTTGAACCAACCAGATTTCAAAATACCCTCTCCTCGAATTCTCTCCCCAAAAACTCTTGGGCATATCACTCAGCCCTCGTCTACCAGCTCGATTTGAATCTCATAAAGCTGTCCATCGCATCTGGGTGAGGCCTTCACGCTTTTCCAATTATGACTACATTCACGATTTCTTTTTTTAATTAATCCCCCATTCACCGCGACACTATGTATACATTGTAGCTCCGTGGTACGAGTACCTCTGAGGTCGTTAAAAAACATTGAATAAAAAAAGACATTCACCGGGAAGAGCATAATAAGCGAGTGCACACGGAATGCAAGGGTCCGCATGAATGCCCAGGCATGTGTACAGCCACCAGCAGGCAGGCAGCAGCAGCAGCAACCCTTAATAATTTCGTCGAGATTGGATATGAGCGGAGGCCGGGCCATAAGCTTGTTTGCACAGCGAACGAGTCCGTGTATGCAAAAGCCGAAACGGAGAGAAGCAAAAAAAAAACAAAGCAAAGGGAAGGTGCGCCTAGACAATGAAAATTAGAGAAGGGAATCCTTGAGTCCTTGTTACAGAAACACTTTCCGGTACCGGGAGGGGGGTGGAAGGGCATGCAGAACAGAGTGAAGTCAAATACATGGAATAATAGGTCCCCCTGGTCAAATTATTTACGCCTAACGATTTTGTAACGAATAATCCTGAATCGTCACGTGTTCCGATTTAGATAAGTAAACGTGGCTTCTGTTATCCTGCGAGCGGCAGCGGCAGCGGCGGCGGCCAACAGCACAGAGGAAAAAAAGAAACAAGATGTGAAAGGACACCGAACAGAGACAACTCAATTTAACCCCTTTGGCCATCGGGCACACGTATCGTCGTTCCTCTTTAAGTTCCCACACCCCAGATTCCGGTGGAAGGGGCCGTGTCGGGCGGTGGTTGCATTTCGTCCTTCGGCCGCGGCCGTGTCTCCTCCCGTGGATGGCTTGTCGGCGCGCTATTCATTACACACTGACAAGGGATTTAATTAACGAAAATGGATTTGAATCTGTGGAATTTTTGAAAAGCAGTAATTTGTACCTAATTGCACGTAATTTTACAGTTGCGGATGGATTTGAAACAGTTCGGTTGGATGGCTTTGTGGAATGCAAGCGCCTGTTTTTGGACCAGCCGCCTCTGGAGGGAGAAAGAGAGAGTCTGTGGTGTAGGGAGGGAGTTGAGGAAACTATTCCACTTTTCAGCAGGGGACAGACAAATCTGTCGTGATTCTGGTGGTCCCCTATTTTTTTCTGTGATTGAACATTCCTGGAAGGCAATTAGGGAGTTCTGAGGAGTTGGACACTTCGGTGGAGGGCTCTGATTGCCTTGGATTGCGAAGGAGCCTTGAATGGAAGGAAATCGTTTTAAGGGACCTTGGATTGCGGAGGGCTGCGCGTCGCTGGTGTAAAAATGTTGCCGTGTCGTAAGCGACAAACGACGCTTCACAAAACTTACAAGGCGACGATCAGGACAGAGACTGAGCAAAGGAGGGAACCATTGTTCAAGGCTCTGAACGCCTAGTTATCAACTGCGGTGTCCTTTGCAGCGTGTCGCTGGTGGAAAAATGATGCCGTGTCGTAAGCGACAAGCGACGCTTCACAAGACGACGATCAGGACAGATACTGAGCAGAGGAGGCAACCGTTGTTCAAGGCTCTGAACGGCTAGTTATCAACTGTGGCGTCCTTTGTAGCGCGTCGCAGGTGGATAAATGTTGCCGTGTCGTAAGCGACAAGCGACGCTTCACAAGACGACGATCAGGACAGAGACTGAGCAGAGGAGGCAACCGTTGTTCAAGGCTCTAAACGGCTAGTTATCAACTGTGGCGCCCTTTGCTGCGTGTCGCTGGTGGAAAAATGTTGCCGTGTCGTAAGCGACAAACGACGCTTCACAAGACTCACAAAACGACGATCAGGACAGAGACTGAGCAAAGGAGGGAACCATTGTTCAAGGCTCTGAACGCCTAGTTATCAACTGCGGTGTCCTTTGCAGCGTGTCGCTGGTGGAAAAATGATGCCGTGTCGTAAGCGACAAGCGACGCTTCACAAGACGACGATCAGGACAGATACTGAGCAGAGGAGGCAACCGTTGTTTAAGGCTCTGAACGGCTAGTTATCAACTGTGGCGTCCTTTGTAGCGCGTCGCAGGTGGATAAATGTTGCCGTGTCGTAAGCGACAAGCGACGCTTCACAAGACGACGATCAGGACAGAGACTGAGCAGAGGAGGCAACCGTTGTTCAAGGCTCTAAACGGCTAGTTATCAACTGTGGCGCCCTTTGCTGCGTGTCGCTGGTGGAAAAATGTTGCCGTGTCGTAAGCGACAAACGACGCTTCACAAGACTCACAAAACGACGATCAGGACAGAGACTGAGCAAAGGAGGGAACCGTTGGTCAAGGCTCTGAACGCCTAGTTATCAGCTGCGGCGTCCTTTGCTGCGTGTCGCTGGTGGAAAAATGTTGCCGTGTCGTAAGCGACAAACCACGCTTCACAAGACTCACAGGACGACGATCAGGACAGAGACTGAGCAAAGGAGGGAACCGTTGGTCAAGGCTCTGAACGCCTAGTTATCAGCTGCGGCGTCCTTTGCTGCGTGTCGCTGGTGGAAAAATGTTGCCGTGTCGTAAGCGACAAACCACGCTTCACAAGACTCACAGGACGACGATCAGGACAGAGACTGAGCAAAGGAGGGAACCGTTGGTCAAGGCTCTGAACGAATAGTTATCAACTGTGGCGTTCTTTGCAGCGTGTCGCTGGTGGAAGACTGTTGCCGTGTCGTAAGCGACAAACGGCGCTTCACAAGACTCACAAGACGACGATCAGGACAGAGACTGAGCAGAGGAGGCAACCGTTGTTCAAGGCTCTGAACGCCTAGTTATCAACTGTGGCGTTCTTTGCTGCGTGTCGCTGGTGTAAAAATGTTGCCGTGTCGTAAGCGACAAACCACGCTTCACAAGACTCACAGGACGACGATCAGGACAGAGACTGAGCAAAGGAAGGAACCGTTGTTCGAGGCTCTGAACGCCTAGTTATCAACTGTGGCGCCCTTTGCAGCGTGTCGCTGGTGGAAGACTGTTGCCGTGTCGTAAGCGACAAACGGCGCTTCACAAGACTCAGAAGACGACGATCAGTACAAAGACTGAGCAAAGGAAGGAATCACTGTTCAAGACTCAAGGCGCAAGGAAGGAAATCGTTGTAAGGGACCTCGGACTGCGAAGGGCCTTAATAAGGGTCTTCAACGGAAGGAGATCGTTTAAAGGACGACGCAGAGGATCGACTTTCAACGAAGTGCCTTAAATTTCAGCACATTCTCGCGCTTGTTTTACAACAAACAACAACCCGCTCCCTGCCTGTCACTCAATCAATCTCAATCAAGGTCCTCCTCCCTTCAAAAAAAACGACTGCCAGCAAAACCAATTTAAATATCAATTCGCGAAAATAAATTCAAGGCCATTGATCCGAACACATCAGCAGCACCAGCACCAGCAGCAGACTAGTCCCTGTCGTGGAAACGCTATTAAATCATAAAAATATAAAATTCATCATCAATAATAATCAAGAACAGGTCCCAGCATCTGGTATGTGCATCACTCACATCACCACACACCGACGACCGCCTCGTCCTCGTTGTCCTGCCTCGGCCGTCACATCAGCCGTCAGGCTTGGTGATGCTCTCTCGACCGAGCGTAAAAATAAGCCTACAGAATTTTAATTGAAACACTAATTGCCTGCGATGAGGAATGCGCTGCAATGCATTCACCACAGTTCAGTGGAACTAAATTCATAATTCGGAAGACACACCACCAGTGGCAGCGGGTTTCGCTGTGCCACCATCGTTCGTACCACAAGTGCCACCAGTGGTGCATACATCAATTGACGGAGGGGGAAGGGGGCAGAGGGGAGGGATGCAAACGGGATGAGCTCTGTGTTCTTGTGTTGTGTTTGGACAGGACCATGTGTGTGCCGCAACAACATACTCCCTACAGTGGGGTGCGAAAAATGTGCAGCACCCTTGTGAGTCCACCTTCAGCTACGAGTCACAACCAGCACCAGTAACCATCAGCAACAAGTCTCCGATAAGGGCCTCTGCTGTTTGAAAAATTTCGAGTTTTGATTAAAATTTGAGAGAGCACTTTTAGGCCCTATACCAGCTGCTTTTTCTCCCCGGCGAGTTCGGGGGAAATTCAAATTTAGGCCGCACTGAATTCGTCCAAAAAACCCCTCAGCGATGACACAGAAGTAGCGCCAAAGGCAAGCGGTCGAAAATTGAAGCAGCACTTTTGGGCCCTATGCCAGCTGCTTTTCGTGTTCCTATGGATGGAGCGTGTTTTGTCCTCCAGCGAGTTTTGGGGAAAATTCAAATTTAGGCTCCACTAAACTCGTCTAAGAAACCCCGCCCTGATGACACAGGAGAAGCCCCAAAGGCGCGCGGTCAAAGTTTGAAGTAGCTTTTTTGGGCCCTATGCCAGCTGCTCTTCGTGTTCCTCTGGACTTTGTCCGGCGAATTCGGGGAAAATTAAAATTTAGGCTCCACTGAACTCGTCTAAGAAACCCCTCCTTGAAGACACGGAAGTAGCTCCAACGGCAAGCGGTCAAAATTTTAAGCAGCACTTTTAGGCCCTACGCCAGCTGCTTTTCGGGTTCCTCTGGACTTTGTCCGGCGAGATCGGGGGAAATTCAAATCTAGGCTTCACTGAACTCGTCCAAGAAACCCCTCAGTGATGACACAGGAGGAGTTGCGCCAAAGGCAAGGGGTCAAAATTTGAAGCAGCACTTTTGGGCCCTATGCCACTTTCTCTTCGTGTTCCTATGGGTGGAGCGTCTTTTGTCCTCCAGAGAGTTTTGGGGGAAATTCAAATTTAAGCTCGACTAAACTCGTCCAAGAAACCCCTCCCACATGAGCACCGCCAAAGGCAAGCGGCAACATCCTGTCCAGGATCTTCCGCTTCCATTGCATAACACCGCGTCTAAATGGTCCCTAGCAGGTATCTCTCTCTCTATTCACAGCTCAAGCAACATCCTGAAAGGAATCATTCATTAACACCCCCCCTCCGAGTTGCTGGTGGGAGTGTCGAGCACACAGATAGTTGATGTTCGCCGAGAGATGTCGGAGTGAATCATCAGAAATCCCACCTAAGGCTTGTGAGTTCTCAAAAAAGCAGCAAAAAAAAACTCAACATTACCTCTCTCCAGAGCGGTATGATTCCATTTTCGTGATGAATTCACTCCAAATGAATACATCAAACCAACTGCAGGCATTCATAGAGGTGCCGAAACACACGGATGCTCGTCCTGCACGCGAGTGCTCGTACCATTCAGGAGCTGAAGGTATCGTGACCTTCTCCGACGATGGGATAATTGAAATATGGTGCTGCTGGTGCTTGTTAAGCTGGATCGCTCGTGCTCGTTGAATGGGGCCGCAAGAGAGTTGAATGGAATCGCAGGAACATGTGGGAAATAATTCTCGCTGATGAAATGGGACTGCATCTGTTTGCCTTGCATCGCGGGAATCTTAGGTGCGGGGAGGCGCACTGTAACCAGGTGAGAGGGTTAAATGCGAGGAGGCTAGTTATTGATTTAACGGTTTGCAATGAAGTTGTGGTTGTGGCCAGAGAATCGAAGGGAAGTGAGTGTAGATGGAAAAAATTGATTAAGTCTTGTGAAGTCAAAGGGGGCAGCTCTCGAAACTGTAGCACTCAGAAGTGAGCCATCAGTCTAAGCGACAAGCGACGATTCACAAGATTTGTAGAGGAAGCGACGATCAGAACAGGGATTGAGAAAAGGGAGGAATCGTTGTTGCCTGGTTATCAGTTTTGCGTCCTTTGCTTCCCATGTCGCTGATGAAAAAATGTTGCCGTGTCGTTAGCGACAAACGACGCTTCACAAGATTTGTAGAGGTCCTCAAGGAAGCGACCAAGCCGACGATCAGGACAGAGACTAAGTAAAGGAAGGAATCATTGTTCAAGGCTCTGAACGCCTACTTATCCACTGCGGCGTCCTTTGCTGCGTGTCGCTGGTGGAAAAATGTTGCCGTGTCGTAAGCGACAAACGACGCTTCACAAGATTTACAAGACGACGGTAGGGACAGGGACTGAGCAAAGAAGGGAACCGTTGTTCAAGGCTCTGAACGCCTAGTTACCAACTGTGGCGTCTTTCGCTGGTTGTCGCTGATGGGAAAATGTTGCCGTGTCGTAAGCGACAAACAAGAGTCAGAAGACGACGATCAGGACAGGGACTGTCCTTCAAAGGAAGGAACCGTTGTTTAAGGCTCAAAATGTCTAAACGTAAATGAGTCCAATTGTAGCGACCTCTGCTGCGTGTCGCTGATGGGAAAATGTTGCCGTGTCGCTGAAGGAAGAAAACCTGAAGTGGGACTATGAAAGCGGCAAACGACGCTTCACAAGATTTGAAGAGGTTCCCAAAAAGTTGACTAAGCGGACAATCAGAGACGAAGCAAAGTAAGTTCAAGGCTCCAAGCGTCTAAAGTCCTCCCCCAAAAGCCAACTGAATCAATATTCTTGTCACCAACTGTCTGGCACTTCGTTGTCTCCCTCCCTCCCCCCTTCTCCCCCCACTCATCATCATCACTCGACCTCCAGCACTCATCTCTTAGGATGCTAACCGCGAATGTTGTTTTGAATTTATAAACCAACTCTGGAGTGTGTTGCCTTAGCGAGTATAAAAATGCAAATCACCATCCGGGGGCTCTTTCAGTTGACTTCAGAAGCACCGATGATTGCGAGGGAAAACCTGCCCCAATGTGCAAGAGCGCCCCTTCGCCCACCACCTCGGCTGGCATGTCGCACATGTGTGTGCTTGGCTTGCAAACAGCCAAACTGGTCTCGTTGTTCGCGCGGAGTGTGTGCGCGTCCGGACTGGTTTCGGATGTGTTCTTCTGGGCTCCTCCAAGATTCCTCCATAAATTAAAAACAAAAACAAAACGACACAACAACACGTCCAAAGAGAACGACGAAACTAAACACGAACGATTAGAGTTAATTACTGCGCGCGCTCTTAATAATCGTCCTTCATGCACATCCACATAATGGAAGTCGCTGGCCTGGCCCGCTGGATGGCTTGCTGCTGCTCCGAGCGGAGGCTCCCTGTGGGATGCGAAATTGATTTGCATATGAGTGGGCACACACGTATGTTCACTGGACTGGGGTGTGGGTGTGGGGAGTGAAGAAGAGGAGGGGGACGACGAGCTGCTGGGGATTTTCCTTTCGGGAGAATTTTTGACTCCCCTCTGCAGTGAGGATGGGGGGGAAGCACACACAGATGGGTTAATTGAAGTCCATTCGGGATACCGGGAAGGGAATCTTGGGTTCGGGTTGGTCATGCAGTGAGATTAGCGTGACCTGACTGGAATATGTGATATTCCCTGGTGGTGTGTTGGCCGACGACGGCGTGGAGGCCATGGAATTGGTTATTTTATTGAAAAATAATCGCATAACGCTTGCTTTGGGTGAAGTTGGAGTCGTAAAAGCTAAAAGCATTCGGGGGTCTGCTAAAGGGCCAGAGTCGCTTGGCCGAGGATGAGTTTTCTGAATGCGACTGAGGCGTGGAGAGAGGGGGAGAGGGAGAGAGAGGGAGGGAGAGGGGGAGAGACAGAGGAGAGAGAGTGCCAACAATTTTGACGGAGCCTGAGGCGATATTTGCAAAGAGGGGTTCACCTGGGGTGCATGTTTTCGCAGATCGACATGGGTGACCCCCATCTCGTTGCTCATTAGTGTACTTAAGTTCGTGCTGAGATTCGTTAAGCGACTCAGAGCGCTGGGACAGTTGAACGAAGAATGGATCGTTGGCAAGCGAAGGCAATGGGCTGTGAAACGGGCATTAGTTTCAGAGAAAGCGATTTGAAATGCACGTGGATCATGTTCCAGACGATTGAGTGAAATCGTTGGCTAGATGGATTTGGCTATTTCGGGCAGGCTTTTGGTTGGGGCCATTTGAAGGAGTTGTTCAGAATCTTAGGTTAAGGAGGCCGATTGCGAGTTAGTTGTCTCACTTAACCACAACGTGACCATGACACCGGACAGTGAGCGCTCAACTGTCCTGTGTATGGGCCGCTTTGGGCCAACTTGGGCCCGTTGTGGCATCCCGTGTCTTGATTGGTACTGAAACGTTGTGATAAGCTGGGTGGGGAGGGATTTTGAAGACGCCTCTTAGAGACGAATCAGAATTAAAAATGAAGCTGCGGATAGGTGGTCTTCTTAGGGATCTCCTTCTTCCATGGTCCTACAGCCAACCGACAAAAATTTAAATGCTCTTCAGAGGATTCTTTGAAATCTCAAAATATTTGGTTGGATGCCACGGTAAGTTGAAGTGGCTAAGAAGTGCACTTAGGCCACAGTACAGGGTGGGCCATCTAGTGGTGTTTTTTTTAAATCATAGGCTATTTTAACACTGACAGCTGCTTCACGCTCGAAATTTTGACAGACAGTCAGTATCATACCTCCGTGGAAAGAACAACGTTGGAAAATATTGAAAACGTATTTCCAAAGTGAGTGCTGTGTAGCCCAAACAGTGCGTTTTTTGAAAACGAACTTTTAGCCGAAATTAAGCACCCACCGCGACTGCTGTACGCACGTTTGTGCAAAAAGTTCGTAAGACTGGTGTGCTAGTCGACAACACTTGTGGTCCCCGTCGTTGTATGGTGCGCACAGATGAGAATGTGGCTGCTGTGGCCGAGAGTGTGAGACTCAATTTACGAACATCAACTCGCCATCGATCTCAACAGTTTAACATTTTACGCAGTAGTCTGAGGAGAATTCTGCACAAAATCTGGGGTTCGGGGCTCGGAAAACCCGCACGTTATTGTCGAGAAGCCAATGCATCCACAGAGAGTGACAGTTTGGTGCGAATTGTGGAGTGGTGGTATCATTTTTCTTCGAAAATGAGGCTGGGAACAACGCTTCGGTCAACAGTGGGCGTTGCAAAGCCATGTTAACCGACTTTTTCTCACAGAAATTGAAGCCATGGATTTTGACGACTTCTGGTTAATGCAGGATGGTGCGCCGTCCCACACAGCCCATGCCACAACCGATCTTTTGCGCACCAAATTCCCAAATCGTGTTATCAGCCTTCTTGGCGATGTCAATTGACCGCCTCGGATCTGCGATTTTACCCCTTTGGACGCTTTTTTGTAGGGAACTGAGAAGGACCGATGTTATGCTAACAATCCGGAAACGATGCAAGCACTTAAGGCCAATATCATTCAAGCAATCCGTGAGCTACAGCCCGAAAACATCAACAAGGTCTTGGAAAATTGGGGTGACAGAATGCGCTACTGCAAAGCTAGCCGAGGCAGCCACTTGAACGACGTTGTATTTCATAATTAATGGGAAGGCTTGTTCTTACTCATAAAGCCATAATACGTGGAAAAACATTTAATTTTATTCATTTTATTGAATTTTTAAAAAGAAACTTGTACTTGGCCCACTCTGTACAGCTCTATGGGGACTTTGTTTGAAGCTCAGACCTTAAAAGAACTGGAACTCCAGTGGAACTTGTATTTGGCTCACCCTTTATATAGTATCTTAAGCGATAGAATGTTAATAGGGAGACGAATGGATGGCCTTTCTGGTCAAGACTTGCAAGTTGAACTCAAGTACAAATTCGATACCAGAAGATGCCGGGAAAATAAGACAAATCATGACATCAAAGTGCTAAGCCTCTGCTTTCTTCTCCATACGCGGGGAGACCTGGAAGCCAAGTATTTTATGCAGAAGATGAGTGTCCAACCCTCGTGGGACGATTAGGACGACTGAGGAGGATTTTCGTTTAAAAGCATTAAACTTTGCAAAGGATCCACAGAAATGAGCATGACACCCCTAAGCCCTCCTTGAGTTGACAACTCTTGTTATGAACTCATCTCGACTTAATCCAAGCTCCTGTTCAAAATTACAATCCCACGTGAGGATTAAAAATTCGATCCTCTCCCATCAGCCTATCTGGTCCAACCCAGACAATGCGAGAGGGTTTTCGTTCCCTCAACCGGTTGCAAGTAAGTAGTCAGTCCTCTGTCAACAAGCCATCTGGCAGCGTTGAGTCAGCAGAATTCAAACAAAACCTGCGAAGCCCATCGATGTGCCGCATAGCGTAACCAAAATCAATTTCAATCCATTCCCGCCCACGAATAACCATCAAAATCAAACAATCCACCGGGGGGTTGTTCTCTCGAAATCCTTGAAAAAATACAGAACTGTCCCCGCGCCGACTTGGATGTCTTTCAAAAACCAATTTATGAATGGATAGGCACACTATTCCCGAGTGCGAGTGATAACACCGGAGCGGGGGAGGCTCAGGACATCAAAGGAAACGCCTCAGCAACCCTTCACAAGCGCAAAGGGATGCCAAAATCGATTCGAAATGCCCGATTGAGCGCAGCTGGATATGAATTAATGAGATTAGAGAGATTATTGTAATCGAAAAAATAACAGTAAATACGCAACATATGCAAGAATCGAAGAATCCTTTTAAGGACACATCCGGTCGTGATGTATAATAATTGAAATTTTTTCTTTCTCCTCCTCCCGATGGATGCCACGACAATGAATGTCGAAAATCTGAATAAGGGTGAATCCACTTCAGCGGCGTGTTTCCACCCTTTTGAGCGAGTGTAACGCATCCTTCGTGTAGTCTAGTGCTGGAACACGGTCTGCACTTATGTCGCTACTCGCAAAATGGTCACAACAATAAGAGCAATCAGTTTGGCAAACAGGCACGGTGATGGAACCATTAACTGCACTAAACTGCACAGCCACCGTGTTCCTGAGAGAGGACGAAATAAATTGGGAACGGATTAGGAACTCTCTGGCAAACCCGTCGTCGTCGTCGTCGTCCTCCTCCAGAGCCAGTTGAGTGAGATGCGTTTTTATACATATAAAAATGCACACAGCCAACTGAGAGAGAGAGTCAGTGTGGCATGATTGACTTATTTCGCAACCCCTATGCTGTCTGGGGTTATTGCACCCCACCCTGGCTGCGGCAGACAACCCGAAAATGCATGCCACACAGCAGCAGCGGCTCCCTTGCCGTCCTCTGGCTTCCGTTCTGTCGGAATCACTCAGACGGATGATCACAATTAAGGGAAATGAAATCCAAAAGTGGTTCTTATTGGTGTTCTCCAGGATGACGACCGTATCGCATGTGGTGAATTCCTTGTCGCCTCGTGTTATTGCGGAAATGTTTGCCGGGACGAGGGTGATTGAAGCATATGTGGCTTTGGATTTTGTTTTATTTGCGTGCTCTAGTTTGAAGCCCAGCGCAGGGAGAGGGGGTTCACAATTCTCGACATGGGAATGGTGTGGTTAAGTAAATTTTTGTGTTATTTACTTTTTCCTTCTTTTCTTTCTCTTTTTTCTTGTTTATGTTCGAGATCTCAGTTGTGTCCTCTTGCACCACAGGTGGGTCAGCAGGGAGTTCGGAGGGGCACAGAGAATTGCTTCGTTTAGCTGAAGTGAACTGCATGGGTCTTGTTCATGGTCTTGGTGACTCAGATTGTGGTTGATGGGGTTTTGGCATAGCTCAAGGCTGATCGGTCTCCGAATGATGAACGGGGTGTGTCATTGTGGGAGAGGTGCTGGGATGTGGCAGGACTCGTTTTGGAACGAGATCTCTCAGTTATTCCAGTCCAGCAACAGCCGTGTATGAAGTTTCACCCTCATATTTGAACGGCCCGTTCGGCAGCCCAAAGCAGCCGCTTCTGGTGTCAAAAAAGTTATCAATCAAAGTCCAATTATCTGAGCGGAATGGAGAATTGCTTGCACCAGTTTCTGAGGCAGATGCAGTATTTTCAGCTGCTATCCAGAGAGCTAAGGGCCAAAGCTTGAAAATGGAGGGTCAGAAAATTTTGAGTAAAAATGTGACATAAGTTACACCCTGTACTTTTGTGAATTCAAACTATTACACAGCATTTAACAGTTGCCGGAGGACACCCTGTCTTTGTACAGCATTCAACAGTCGCCGGGGAACACCCTGTATTTGTACAGCATTTGACAGTTGCCGGAGAACACCCTGTCTTTGGACAGCATTCAACAGTCGCCGGGGAACACCCTGTATTTGTACAGCATTTGACAGTTGCCGGAGAACACCCTGTCTTTGTACAGCATTCAACAGTCGCCGGGGAACACCCTGTGTTTGTTCAGCATTTGACAGTTGCCGGAGAACACCCTGTCTTTGGGCAGCATTTGACAGTTGCCGGAGAACACCCTGTCTTTGGGCAGCATTTGACAGTTGCCGGAGAACACCCTGTCTTTGGGCAGCATTTGACAGTTGCCGGAGAACACCCCGTATTTGTTCAGCATTTGACAGTTGCCGGAGAACACCCTGTCTTTGGGCAGCATTTGACAGTTGACGGAGAACACCCTGTATTTGTTCAGCATTTGACAGTTGCCGGAGAACACCCTGTCTTTGGACAGCATTTGACAGTTGCCGGAGAACACCCTGTACTTTTGTGAATTCAGATTTTGACCACTCTCCCTTGAGGAGAAGTAGGTCTGCCTTTTCAAATGAAAATTGTTCTTAATTCTCAAGAAATTCCATCTAAAATGAGGCCAGGAACAGGGAAAGCTGTTCCCGAGAGGGCGAGCAAGCAACTCTCTTAAATATTCCATCGGATTCAACTGAATTCAAGAAACGCAAGCCACGCGTTCTCAAGAGGGTCGATGTGTCTTTGTCCTCAAGCCGCAGGGCACCGCTTAGACCGAGAATTTCTGATCCCCAACAACGCTGTCGGCAGTTCCTACCCTTGACCAGTCTTGGGCCTCTACTTTTTTCCAAAACTTGTTTGGAACTTTTCCTCAAAAAACCCCTCAGACTCTAGCCACACATCCCTCTTCTCGAACATCATCGCTTCCCCATTCAAATCCATCCCCAATCCTTAGCCTCACTCACTCGACTGAAGCTCTTAAAGCCATTAAAGCCATCCGTCTGTTGCTCCCTCGCCCCCCATCAGACCCTCAGCCAATCCACAAGTAGTCCTCATCCATCGCGTCCCAGTCTCCTTTCAACCCAGGCTCTATCTGCAGTCCCATCTGCGATCTCCGATCCAATCTCCCACACCCGCCCGCTGTCAAGCGAACCCTTCGAAATCAAATGAAACCCTTGTGTGCGAGTCGCACAAAAGATGAATCATCTCGAGAGAGCATGTCCTCGCAGTATTTACAGAAAAAAACATTAAATTCACTTCAAATGCTACAATTACGTGTTAGATGCGAGTGCGGGTGTATCCTTCAGGAAGCACAATGCAGCAATGAGCCGTCCCCACCCCCAGCGCCCAGCACGTGTATGTTAATTCACACCACCCCCCGGGGGCCGAACTATAAACGACGCTGCTGCCAGCCAGACACGCCGTAATGCGAGTTTCATTTTAATCACATTCATAAATTTCAGCACCTCATCTCATTGTTACCTTCGTTGTCGGTCTCGGCATTATCCTGCGTTCTCAAATCATCACCGCATTCAGCTGGGTCCCATTAAACAAAGCCCCTTCATGGCTACGTCGCTTCCTCTCAGACGGCGCTCTTCAAGTCGTGGCAGCGGGCGCGTTTTGCGTTTTGTCGGGCGATTGAATAAATGCTCTCGTCGACCGGCCGGCCACCCTTAAGTCGACACGGGGGTGTGTGTCTTCGCAGATCCTTCCGAAATGATTTTCCTTCTTTCACTCAAACAGAGCACGACGACGACGACGACGACGACGCACGGAGGAAACGAAACGAAAGCCAAATGGAAATTCATGAGCACACGCCTCCATCATTAAATTCGGTCCCATTTGGTCGAGTTCCCGCCGATGTATTGCTCTGCTCACTGTTGCATTTCCAGAACCAATCTTGTCACGTGCTGGATCTGGATCTGGATCTCCTGGCCCTGTATCCTTTTTCGCATTACTCCTCGTTTCCCATTTCCATGAGAGACCTCCTGGAGCAGGATTGCCTCGGCTTTCGCCGCCACGGCCCACCGAAGGTGGTACATTTCAACACTTCACGTAGTGGATTGTAATTAGATTGTTTGGCCGGCCTAAGCCGGAGGGGGAAGTTGCACACATTTTTCCTGTTTGCACACTTCATGGCGAGTCCCTTTTGGCGGCGGCGAGGGTGCGGCTGCTGCGAAGGCCTAAAAAGATATTAATTTCATGGATGTATCCGTGTGCACATCCGTGGGAGCTGTTGGCTGAGGGATGTGGTGGTAGATGAGATTCATAAATCGCAAGGAGGTTGGTTTAGACATTTTTTTTTGTTTGGGAACTACTTGCAGATGGGACACTTCAGGGGTTCGAGTGAGTTGACGAGGGGATTTGTGTTGAAGACACACGTCGCAATATATCAAAAGTGCGTCGTAGCTTGCAGAGCACTTGTGTGCGGTGCAGCAAGCGGTTGCCTCAAATGGGAACGAATGAAGCTCAAGAGGCTTCTGGGTGACAAATCACTCACAGATTCTTGATTTGGTGCGTTGTGGGTTTCGGTGGGATCTGGAATTGTGTGTGGACTGCTGTGGGTCTTTCGTTTCTGTCGCGAGAGGCCCGCGATCGTACTGACCATGCTGATCGTCGCTTCTTCTTCTTCTTGTGACAAATCACTCGCAGATTATTGATTTTGTGCGTTGCCGGGTTCGGTTCGAACTGAAAGTCTTTGTGGACTGCTGTAAGTCTTCGGAGAGGTTTGGTGGCTGTCGTGGGAAGGCTACGATCGTGCTGATCGTCGCTTCTTTTTCATCTTGCGGCACTACTGTCCGGGGTGGACATGGCCTCAACCAACAAAACTCACCAACTAGAGCGTTTTTTTTGCTAGCTAATTTCGGACACCGCTTGGGTCCCTCTCTACTTGGGTGCTCTCTACCTTTGACGTGGACGTTCTCTGTTTCGTTGTCCCACTCGTTCAGACTCGAAGATCGTCGCTGCGTCGTCTACTTTATCGGACGTTTCTCCCAGTAAAGTCTGTTAAAAGAAGCAACTTGCTACTGCTCGGCTTCTGGTTGAAAAAAGGTCATTCTTTCTTCTTTGGCTGGCGCTACAGTCCCGGGTGGACCTTGGCCTCAGCCAACAGGCCTCTCCGTCTAACATGGTCTTGTGCTAGTTGCTTCCAGCTACGCACGCTCAACTGATTGTGGTCCATTTCTAACCGGAAGCGAGGTCTTCCTTTACCGGATTGTCCCTCGGAGCTATAGCACCGCTGCAGTCGGGGACGGACCTCAGCTTCAGTCAACAGTCTTCTCTGTCCGGCACGATCTTGTCCCACTTCCTTCCAGCGACGCACCTTCAGCTGATTGAGGTCCTCAATCAAGTCGAAGACTTCCCGGGCCGGAGCATCGGTGTCCTACATGACCTAGCCATCTGAGACGAGAGACTCGAACTCATTTGACCAGATCGATGTCGCTGTACAGCCCGAACAGATTGTCGTTCAGTCTCCTCCACTGATGGAGTTCAGTGCATACGGGACCAAAGATAATACGAAGGACTTTCCTCTCAAAGCGACCAAGAATCTCCACGTCCGCGTTGGTGAGTGTCCATGCTTCTGCGCCATACAGCAGAACTGGGCCTATCAGGGTCTTGTAAAGGGATATCTTGGTTCTTCGAGAGAGGGCTTTATTCCTCGATTGCCTTTAAGGCCCAAAGACACAGCGTTTGGCAAGGGTGATCCTTCGTTTTATCTCCGCGGTCGTGTCATTGCTTGCGTGTGCCTCGGAACCCACTTCAAAGCTATAGCTGTCTATAGTGACGTCGATGTTGGTGGACCTTTTTCGTACTTTGTCTTACCCTCAATGACCGCAACGCCCATCTTAGCCGCTTCCTTCTCGATGCTCACAAACGTCCCACTGACAACCCATCGTGTCCTTCCAAAGATGTCACTGTCATCGGCATATGCGAGCAGTTGCACAGATTTATGGAAGATGGTGCCTCTGGTGTTGACGTCTGAGTTACTTACGATCTTAGGATGACTGGATGGCGCAGTTGGTTATGTGCCTGCCCCAAGTTAGAGGGGTTTCAGGTTCGAAGCCCAGTGAAAGCAAATTGAATACGCTTTTATCCAGTTTTTCAGATCGGGTCCAGTCACAATTTGCCGTTGCGATCAAATTAACGGCACTATCACTGGAGCGGTCGATCAGTGGTGGTAGTCTGACTGCGGGTATCACAATGAATTAACATGGCCTAGGTGTGCCAGCAGATCCTGACCTAACCTACGGACGATCTTTTCGAGAATGATGTTAAATAAGTCTTATGACAGTTCGTCGCCTTGTGTAAATCCTTTTTTGACATCAAATGTCTCGGTGAAGTCCTTACCGACCTTGACGGAGCAACGGGCTTTCTCCACCGTTATTCCGCAAAGACGGACGATGTTTGCAGGGATGCCAAAACTAGACAATGCCCTGTAGAGCTCATCTCTATAAACATTGTCATACGCAGCCTTAAAGTGGATTTGGATTTCGCCGACCTGAACCCGCGCTGATATTGACCAATCAGGCTGTTGACGTAGGGTTTCAGGCAACTTCGAGGCTGAGCTGTGGCTGTGCAATCCTGTGCATGCTCTCTCCAACTATCTCGACCAAGCCTCGTTGCATCCCCGGTGTCCTTAAATCTTGTCCTTAAAGAGCGAAATCTATCATTGACCAAATATTCACAGCGGATCAGCAGATCTTGGAAAGGACCTAGGAGTTTCATATGACAATATTTATAGAGACGAGCTATACAGCGCATTGTCTAGTTTTGGCATCCCGGCATTCCTCTACTTCTCCAAAGACGAGCTTTGGACACGAAGGCATCCTTGGCCGAAGCATTTCTTTGAATATCCTGTCTGCCACCCTAAGGATAACCTCCTGATAAAAATGTTGAAAACTTTGTTTGAGTTGAAAAGACTTCCAACGAAATCAAGTTCCCTCGAAAACAACTCCGCGATTCCATCAAAAAAACTGAAAGAATGAATGAAGTCCTTTGAAAAGTCACCCACAATCGTATGCAAATTAAAGTAAACAACTACAATTACACCATCATCCAATTAGGAAGCCAGAAAAACGAACAAAAACACACGCCTTCCGAGATGCTTGCGTCAAAATATAAATTTGTTAACTCAAATTTATCGTCTCCTCTTGCGGTTCTCTCAGCTCCTCTCTCTCTCTCTCTCTCTCTCTCTGTCACTCTCTCAGTCTTTCTCACCGTCTCGGTCAGAGTGAGGTTCTGAGAAAAATTAATAGCGTCCTTTGTGTACGGAATTCGAAAACACAAACATCCTTATTGTGACTGCGAGTGCATAACAAGAAAAAATCACACCAAAAAATACGCAAAAAAAAAAAAAATGGAACGGAAAAAGAAAAGACACGGAGTGAAGCCAAACCCGAGCCAAGGACTCACTCACTCCCCGGTCCCGTTCATTTAATGAAATTAATTACAATTTTTGTAGAAACATTTCATGAAAAATTATATAATCTTTCATTTTTATTCGCTGCACGACAGACGGACACTCTGTAGGGTAGTCGCAGTCTCGAGGACCGTCGGTGGTTGGAGAGGGATGCTGGGATGCTGGGATGCTGGGATGATGGTGTTTCTTGCAACGTTCGGGAAATTAATTACGGTTGCTTCATTAGGAGCTAAAGGATAACACACAGACACACAGAAACAACAACACCGCTCGGGGCGAAATATAGCTTAAATGAAACAACAACAAAATGCATTAGTCATTACAAGAGAAATGAAATCCTTGAGAGGAAATGTGTGCAGAGGAGCTAGCAGCACACGGCTTTGAGTCGTCTCGTTGCGCGCCTTTGAATGTAATGACTCCCACTCCTCACTGGCGGGGGGGTTGTGCTTCAAAGGATTTCGCTTCGCTTTTGATGGGAAACTACCAATCAAAGGATATTCAATATTGTGGATATACGCCAGCACTGAAAGCACTGTGGGCTGCTTGCTTTCGGGTGAGCCGAGTTGCTCTGTGTCCGTTTGGCTTGTGGTATGATTGCAAGACGTTGCTAATTAAATGCCCGAATGAAGTTGATGGTGGGGGAGGAGTGGAGAGGTTAGGGCAACGAGTGAAACTGCGGCTTTGTATGCGCTTTGGGAACACACAGCGATGATGTAAGCCAGAGGATTGCATGATCTAGCTGAAGTTCAGTTTGAACAAAACCTCAGCAGCACTTTGGATGGATGTGGATGAGGAGATTCCTTTAAGCACGTGAAATTGCTCGCTTGGAGTTGGTGCCTTATCGAGGATGTTCGAAAAATTGACTAATGTTCCTCGTTTTGAACGATTTTTCGTTTTTTTTTCTTCACCGGCCTTGTGATGGAATCCTACGGAGGACAACCAATCCTATGGAGGACAACCAATCCTGCGGAGGGCAACCAATCCTACGGAGGACAAGCAATGCTGCCGAGGAACGCGTTCAGATTTGAGGACCAGGACTCACTAAATTTTGAGGGAAAGCCTTGTCAGACGAGGGTCAAGTCCCAAATCTAACCCACAATCTAAAAACTATATCCCAATCGATGTACGCTCCTCTCTGTCATTACGCTACAGGATTGCCTCCTCGCATCTGCCCCATTATTTGAGAGCTTTCAGAGGTGATTACAGGCAAGCTTCTCGATAAAAGCTCACGCAAGGCTTCCTTAAAGATCTGGGCAAAGATCTTCAGGAATTTCGTGGTTAAATTGAACCTCTCCTTTGGCATCCAATCAATCCATGGTCTCAATGTGGTCAGAAAAGTTGATTTTTCGGCCAAAATAGTTGTCAAACTCGAGCTGCTTTAAGGCCCAAACTGCGAAGCGATAACGAAGCGAATGGTCGCGCGCCTTCAATCACTGAGTCAATTGGACCTTGTAAGCGAATATTCCGAAATCTTCTTCTTCTCCTTCTTTTTGGGGAGCTATAGTCCGAGGTGGACCTGGGCCTCACACAACATGCCTCTCCGGCAAGCACGATCTCTCGGCAGCTGTCTCCAGTTTCGACCTAGCCGGTCTAGATCTTCCTCGACTTGTGTGCGCCACCTTGTACGTAGACGTCCGAGATCTTTGTGCAGAATTCTCCTCAGGCTAGTGCGTGAAATGCTGAGCTGCTAAGATCGATGGCGAGTTGATGTTTTTGAATAGAGTCTCACACTCTCGGCTTCATTCTCATCTGTGCGCACCATACGAGGACGGGGGCCATGAGTGATGTCCACTAGCACACCAGTCTTACGAACTTTTTGCACAAACTAGCGTACAGAAGTCGCGGTGGGTACTTCATCTCATCTCATCTCATCTTATCTCATCTTCAGTGACCCACATGTTCCACTAAAAGGGGTCGCTGGAGCAATGCATGCACGAGAGATCTGCAGAGCACTCGATCTTCCGCCACCGACTCAAACTCATCAGGAGCTATGCCCAAGCGCAACCAGGAGAGTTTTTGGACTTGGTCCAACCATTTCGTCCTGGGGTTGCCAATGACGAGCGCACACTAGATAGAATCACATTCAAAGCACGCCTCGGAAGTCGTGATGAAGGAGACATTCGTGCCACTTGACCAAACCATCGAAGTACAGCCCATTCCTTCGTGGGTGCTTCATTTTGGCCAAAACTTGTTTTCAAAAAACGCACTGTTTGGGCCACACAGCACTCGCTTCGGAAATAAGTTTTCAATATTTCCCAACGTTGCTCATGCGTAAAGCGGCTTATTTATTCCGCGGAGGTATGATACTGAGTTTCTGTCAAGATTTCGAGCGGGAAACAGCTGTCAGTGTCAAAATAATCCATGATTTAAAAGACAACCACTAGATGGCCCACCATGTACAAGAGTTCAGCTTGCAGGTCTTGGAATGAAGGACCGCCCATTCGTCGCCTTATTAACGTTGTGTCGCTTAAGCTATTGTCGAGATATCCTGAGGTTCACAGAACCATTAGTTTACGTTCCACTGTCATCATTAAACGACAAGTTCCTGTAAACCAGGATGCAAGGGCCTGAAAGTTTCGAAACTCAGAGCCGTGGCAATGCTCAACTCCTCTTGGTCCCCTTTGGTCAATTGCCCCTCTCTTTGATTGCGGGAGGCAAGGAGGAATGGCCGGAAGTGGTAAACGACAGAAGGACCTTTTGCTCGACCCAGAAGATCGCAATTTTCCTTGCCTCTCCTGACCGCCAATTTCTTGCTCAATCGAAGAGGAATTTGACAGATCAGTCGCACTTGCTACGGCTCACGACTTGAGAGCCTTTTTTTATTCATCTTCCCAAATCCATCAGGTTGAGGTGAAAGGGTGCCCCTTGCGAATGGTGCTATGGCTCACTTCGACCAACAGTTTGGTCCATTGGGTCCACGTTGAAAAACTTCACTCTGGGGGTCGCGCGTTGGGCGCCAGATCTTCAGTTTTTTTTCGCAGGATTTCTGAAACTCTACTGGAGCACTCAGACTCAAAACTGGTCCATTGTACTGCCAGGTAGCAACCTACTAGATCTTCAGTTGCTTTCAAATTTTCCCCAAATTAGCACATCTTGACGGAAACCATTTTAACGCCGTTTACGCGACCTTCAGGCGTCAAAATCTCCTCTCAAGTTGATCTGACTTTGATTCCCCTGTTCCACCTCTCCCTGACTCCCTGATCAAGATCCTCCATCACCAGAAAGTTGCCAGCATCCCAGATCGAATCCCAGAAATTGAGCCCATTCCACATGCAAGCCCACCCCTCCCAGCCAGGCCTCAGATGCACACATCAAGTCGCCCTGTGTTACCTCTCATTCCCCGCATCATTACGGCAAATGGAGGACCTTCCTTCGCATTTAACATTTCCTTATTGTTTCACATTCTGTGCGTATCTAATGCTTGCGTAAGTATCTGCATATGCCTCTCGTCCCTCTCCTCTCGCTTCTCACCCCTTTGCGCTAAAAATAGCTTCGATGCTTAGCTTCCATCCCAAGGGGCGGGGTGAAGGAGGTACACGTTACGACTTTTCCGAGCAAAGGAGACCTAGAGAGAGAGCGAGAGAGTCTCGTTCTCAACTTGTAACACGAACAGTGATTAGGGTTGAAAACCTACATCCAATTGTCATTAAAACCTCGTGCCTCAGTCGTTCGTACACACCTTGGGGTTTAATTAAAATACCGTTTGACAAGCATTATGAAACCGGTATTCGCTCCTCTACATCTCCGTCGGCGTCACCTCACACCGGCTTGACAGTTTGATAGAACTTAATTGCGTGCGTCTCGCACAAGGGTTGGCTTCACTAATGTGAAATTTATTTGTATACCGTTAACGTGTGCGCCTTTAGGTTGCCAAATCGATTTATTTTTGCCGCGCTGCGACGCGCTCGCTGACGAACTAAAGAACTGAACAACTGATTAGGCTAATTTAGTCGAGGAGATACGTTTAGGAAATCCAATACGGATACACGCGTGATGGGCCCTTCCGCGTCGTCAATGAGAATTGATTTTGCACGTGTGTGTGTGTGTGCGTGTGTGTGAAGAGGTCAGAGACAAGAGGACATGCATCCTCGAAGGACGTGTGCATGTGTATGACTGATGAACTCTGAACAGACGCCGACGAATCGATTCGACTCACCCCAAATGACGCTGCAGAAAATCGTCAATAGACTTTCCACCCTCGGCCGAGAGCGGAGGGTTGCGTTGCATGCGAACGGTGACGAATATGATTCTGTATCTCGTTTGCGCAGATGGATAATATTTGGAGAAGTAATTCATTGGAGTGCATGTCACTCCTTTGTCCGCCGTGGGGTGGCGGTGTGGGGAGGATGCACTCCCCGCACGAGATAAGAGTGCAGTCTGCCGTAAAAACTGACTGGCATGCAGAGATACAGATGATTGCTTCGGGCAATAAGGAAGGCTTCGCTTCGATTTATTGTTTCATTTGAAACGGCCGGGGGGAGGAGGAGGTGCTGGAATTAGTTGGGTTTGAGTTAAAACGCACAACGCACCGTCCGTTGAGAAAGGGGCTTAGTGATATATTGCTCGGGGGATGCGTTGGCTGGACTTGGCATGATTTGGGAGGTTGTGTTTTTAGGACGTCGAGAGCAATTGTGCGTAGGGGATTATGCGCTTCAAGAGAGGAAGTCAGACAGAAGAGAGGGGTGGTAACGGAGAGAAGACTGATAGACTAGGACTAGTACTTCAGTCTCCAAACCAGTGTCCCAGATTTAAAGCCGCCATTTCTGGTGTGCTTTTTGACTAAATTTTCGATTGATCTGCGTTTGAAAGGACCTTCGAGTTTGGAAACTAGCTCCACTTTCTGCAAGGTGGCCTTGATGCCCGTGCGAGGTGGGCAATAAGTACACTTTCTGCGAGGTGGCCTTAATGCTCATGCGAGGTTCTAAATTAGTTTCGCTTTCACCAACTCAATGTCAACCAGAATTAAAAAAATTGGTCAATTTTTCGGACAGAATTTGACGCAAAATTATTCATACGATGATTCTATTGTCGTTTCAGTTTGCGTGCGTGCCATCTCGTCTCATCTCGAACCCACCGCACTACTCAACAAACCGGGGCCACTTTAAAATGATCTGCCAATGCCACCCACAATTTTGATGAGTCCCCATCAATCCCACCGTAAATCTCACAAACCTTCGTGTAACGTCTCGTTAACTCCTCGTAGATCTGGAAGAGCCCATTTCACCAACGATGGTGAACGCGCCTTTTCGGGTGTAGCCCCCCAAAAACCCAATTGGAACCGTGCTCTATGACCGTATTTAGGCATCGTTAAGCTTACCCTTTCGACAAATGTCATCAATTAAGATTTTATTTCCTGTTTCCCTTCGCATTGCCGCCTCGGTCTCTGCCGTCACGGTCCTCTGCCGACCACCCAATAGCTGCTCTCGAAATGTGTCAAGCCCCGTACACATCTCCGGCATATGTGAGCGCTTCCACTGCCGTCTGTGTGCGAGGGTGTGTATTTGTTGAATAACTACCCCTTGTGTTGTAAAATAAAAATAAAATAAACTGCTCCTGAATTTTACAATACGCCCCCCATCCGCTGTCAGCCCACAAACAACAAGAATTGGATCTCGTATCTGACAGTCGTAAAATCGAGAGAACGATGGCCGTATGAGGAGGCTGATGACATCCCAAATTAACGCAATAAAAGCAGTGTAGTGTCGACTGGCGTACGACGACGACCGCGACCGACGCGACGGCTCTCGAGTCGCAACAGCCTGCGACAGAGCGACAGCAGAGCAGTTTCGTCGTTCCGCTCCTGTGACTACAAGTTGAATTACCACAAGCGGCGTTATGGGCGAGTGACGGTAAATTATTTATAATGAATGCCACAACATCAGCTCAATTTGTCATTAAAATTTTGGGGTAAATTGAACGAGCAATTTCGTTTTTGGTTCGCACAAGTGTGTGCGTGTGTCTCTGATGGCGGGAGGTGGATGGCGGCTGAGAGGCTGAGAGGCTGAGGGGCTGAATGGCTAAGCGACGGGGGCGTCGCGAATGGCAGCTACTTGGATCCGTGGGGGAGTGTGTGTCACAAAAGAGCGCTTGTTGAGCGCGAGACGCTGAGATTTTGAAGAGATATGATGGCACTTAACTGAAACTAGCTGAAAGCTAAGGACTTTCGTATCATGGACTGCGATCGGATGAGTGACGGACGCAGAGCTGATGGGTGGTAGAGGCTTCTACTGCGGGAATTTGGGGTCTTCGACGAGGGGGAGATTAGTTTAGGATGGACGATGGATTGTAATCAATCTCTGCCTCAGCCTCGAGGGGCTGACTTTTCATTCATTTTTCATGAAAAAGCTGGTTTCTGTCTCTTGACTTGCTGTCATTTCAACTCACGATGAACTTGCCAGGCGAGGATCGGAGGAGGTACTCTCAGGACCTGAACCTGCGCTGGGACAGTCTGCGCCCTGGTTAGGGCTTCCATCGATGGCTGGACCCCTCGAGAGCACAACCGCAGGTGGTATGAATTCCCAGGATGTACGAGGAGACAGACCAAGCGCGTGGTGCCCAATGTCTGTAATGAAATCCTCGGCTTTCTTGTTATCTCTTGACAGTTAAGACTGTAGATAACTTGAAGGATGTTGACTCTGTAGTTTCCTTTCCATATTTTTGGTCGTTTAGGGTGCTAAAGCGACTGGGAACTCAAGACCAGGACCCACCTGGGATGTGAGAGTAGAAAAAATGTTGCTTTCAACAGGAGGCGACTAGAGTTTGACTTGAAAAACAGCCCTTCTCCTTGGTCCTTCGCCTTTCTTGAAATTGAATTGAATTGACTTGACTTGACTTGGAATGACTTGACTTGACTTGACTTGAATTAAATTTTGAATTGAATTGAATTGAATTGAATTTTGAATTGAATTGAATTGAATTGAATTTTGAATTTAATTGAATTGAATTGAATTGGCCGGCTTGGTGTGCGAAACTGGAGACAGCTGATGAAAGATCGTGCTGGCCGGAGAGGCATATTGAGTGAGGTGCAGGTACACCTCGGACTGTAGCGCCCTAAGAAGAAGAAGAAGAAGAAGAAGAATTGAATTGAATTGAATTGAACTAGTCCAGTCACCGGCATTGCTAACAACGTTGAAAATTATTCTCTGATTCCTAAGCCAGACTATTGGCGTCTTTGAGGGACGTCCCACTCTCACTTGCTTTCAATTCGTCCTTTCGTCCTTTCGTCCACTCGTCCACTCGTTCTTTCCTTTTTTCGTCCATTCGCCTATTCGTCTACTCGTCCATTTATGCACTCGTCCATTCGTCCATTCATTCATTCGTCCTTTCGTCCACTCGTCGATTCGTCCACTCGTTCTTTCCTTCTTTCGTCCATTCATCCATTCGTTCAGTCGTTCAGTCATCCTGAAGTGATCGCTTTGTGATCTAGAACTGGCCACAAGTTAATTTGCTACCCGTGCTTCCACTTAGATCTCCAAAAGCTCTCCTTCACCCGATCGTTTGTGAAGAAATTGGTGTCCAATTCCTCAACGGACATCTGTTTCAACTGACAGCTCAGCAAAACTCATCCAAGACTCAATCCATGGTCCGAATACAGGATACGCCAAATAAAAGTTTCTTTTTAAAAATGCAATAAAATGACCAAAATTTAATTCTTTTCCATATATTATGGCTTTATTGGTAAGAACAATCATTCCCATTAGTTATGAAATACAACGTCGTTCAAGTGGCTGCCTCGGCTGGCGCATTCCGTCACCCAAATTTTTCAAGACCTTGTTAATGGTTTCGAGCTACACAGCACTCACTTTTCAATATTTTCCAACATTGTTCAGGCGTAAAGCGACTCATTTCTTTTCGCGGAGGTATGATACTGACTTTCTGTTAAGATTTTGAGCGGGAAACAGCTGTCAGTGTCAAAATAACCTTTGATTTAAAAAACACCACTAGATGGCCAACCCTGTACATGATTTTTACCAAAAGATGGAGCTGTTCTCAATCTGAAACTCTGCGAGAAACAAATTCAAAAAAAGGAGCGAAAGGATTGAAAAGACGCTCATCTGTGAAACCAATCCAAACTTGGGCCAGGCAATTAACCAACTGCGCCAGCCAATCGCTTTTGGGGGCAGTTATTCGGTGCTGATGAGGTGAGAGCTGGTGATGTTGGCTCCTCATCACAGAAGCGTCTTCCGGAAGCGTCTCCGGAAGACCATGAAATTCTAGCAAAAGTAGGTTGCTGGCAGGACAGTGGACCAGTTTTTGAGTCTGAGTGCCCCAGTGGAGGGTTTCAAAAACCTCGAAAAATTCACTTCTGATCACGATGCATCACAGGAGGACACCAAGTCAATGACTTGACACATCTCAGTAGCAGCGCACAGCGCACACAAACTGGTTCCTTACTCACCGCTGACCCGATGGCCCCTAGATCGAGGACAAAACCTTGTAGCACGTCACTCAAAAAGTCACATATTCCCCGACTGAGCCAAGCAACATCGCCCACGATCAACCGAATCGTGTATCAATCTCAAACCTCGGTCCAAAATGGCACACCTTTGGCACCGTCCCCCTGTCAAGTTGCACGCGAACTTGATCACCGGTCCCTGATGAAGAGCTTCCGCTTAACCTGTGACATGATTCCACGAGAGAGAGGGGAAAAAAAAGGCATCCCCCAGCGACCACCCTCAATATGATTTCCCACAGCAGCTTGTGTAGTAAATTAATCGCTTGTCCAATCACGTTCGCGCGGCCTTTATCAAATTCCCCATATGAATGGAAATTAATAAAACGAACGTCCCGCAAAAAAAAAAGATGGACTCTCAAAAAATCCGCAAAACAAACTACGCCGCAGCCAGTCCATATGCCAGTCGCGCATATGGACGCACACACACTCGTCTGGGTGAGGACCTAAATGATTGCACTTCCGTTGCCCGAATCTGTTCGAGTGTCGGGCAGGGTCCGCATGCACTGTGAAATACCTTTACGAGCACCCACAGCGCATCCCCATCTCCATCCCCATTTCCACCCGCCCATCAGTCTGGAGCAGTGTCGGTGTTGTGACGTACCCGGAGCCATCAGCCGGCAGCAGCTAGCAGGGCAACAGCCACCTAAACGAATAACGTCACGTAAATTGGGCTTGACATTGATTCTTACCACCGGCATTAGACAACGTCAGGCGTGAAAAAAGCGTCGTTTATCGTTTTCTGCGTGACGCCCTGACGTTTGGGGATTTTTTTCTGTTGTCCTCCTCTCGGCCCAACGTTGTCTGCCGCCTTTGGTTGTGTTATTTTTAGCCTCACACCGGTCTACCGGCCTCAGACCCAGTCCCAGCCCCAGCCCTGGTCCCGACCCGGCAGCAGCAACACCAGCAGCAGCAGCAGCCCAATTTGAAGTGACAAATTTGATTTGACAATTTCATTAGAGTGAAATAAACATGAGATGCCGAACGTGCTTATGGTGTAAAGTGTATCTCTATCCGGGGTTGCTGCACGTAGTTATTCGATACTCGTACGTTAAGTGGCTAATTTCAGGGGACGGGGCTTGGGTGTGAGAATGAGAGTGTTCTTCAGACGGGAAACAGATGCGGGATGGGGCAGCGTGAGAGATGCCTCATTTAGGAGACAATGCGTGTACGCGAACGACGCCTGTCTGCGTTGGCCTCTGTGATCCGCTCAAGACTCGTGTGCATAAGAGAACGCCACCCCTGTTTGATGGCACGATGGAGCGTGAGGAAATTTTCATAAATTTTTTGAACGTCTCACAGGGGGGAATGACGGCTCAGGTGGACTAACATGACAGGGATACAGAGAACTTCCACTAAGAGGCTTAAATTGGAATACGACAGACAGTATCTGAGCTGACAGCCAGTCAACTCTCCGACAGCTCGAAGCATGTCAAGGGGGCACTGGTGAAGGTCAGAGGGTGTTTGTGAGAAGACGACTCGGATGTGACGCGCAACAGAGTTGGCGTGATGTCAAGCGAATGTGTTGACAAAGTTTCCTCTGCTGCGAGGTGGTAGGCGTTGACTTTCATTGGCCTTTCAGGCTGACAAGAGGAAAGTGTGACGTCGTGACAAACATGCTCTGCACAAGTTTTGGAAAGACTTGAGGTGGTCTATAGGATGTTGGGCTCCTAAAGTAGGCAGTAGATCGTAAGACACGCACAGGGTCGATTCTGTCGCAGGCAGTCGGTCGTACGACCCGATTCTGGATCCTGTCGTAGAAAGCAGGTCGTAAGACCAGCACAGCGCCGCTTCTGCGGGAAGTAGTTGGTCGTAAGACCCGCACAGGGCCACTTTTGTCGTAGGCAGTCGGTCGTAAAACCCGCACATGTCTACTTCTGGAAACCGGTAGTTAAAACCGCACAGGATCGCTTCTGTCGTAGACAGTCGGTCGTACGACCCGCACAGGGCCGCTTCTCCCGAAGGCAGTCGGTCGTAAGACCCGCACAGGGCCGCTTCTGAAGTGGGCAGTGGGTCGTAAGACCCGCACAGGGCCGCTTCTGTCGTAGACAGTCGGTCGTAAGACCCGCACAGCGCCACTTCTGTCGTAGACAGTCTGTCGTAAGACCCGCACAGGCCCACTTATGTCGTACGACCCGCACAGGGCCGCTTCTGAAGTGGGCAGTGGGTCGTAAGACCCGCATAGGGCTGCTTCTGTCGTTGGCAGTCGGTCGTAAGACCCGCCCAGGGCCACTTCTGTCGTAGGCAGTCGGTCTTAAGACCCGCATAGGGCCGCGTCTGTCGTAGACAGTCGGTCGTAAGACCCGCACAGGGCCGCTTCTCCCGAAGGCAGTCGGTCGTAAGACCCGCACAGGGCCGCTTCTGTTGTAGGCAGTCGGTCGTAAGACCCGCCCAGGGCCGCTTCTGTCGTAGGCAGTCGGTCGTAAGACCCGCACAGGGCCGCTTCTCCCGAAGGCAGTCGGTCGTAAGACCCGCACAGGGCCGCTTCTGTTGTAGGCAGTCGGTCGTAAGACCCGCACAGGGCCGCTTCTGTCGTAGACAGTCGGTCGTAAGACCCGCACAGGGCCGCTTCTCCCGAAGGCAGTCGGTCGTAAGACCCGCACAGGGCCGCTTCTGTCGTAGGCAGTCGGTCGTAAGACCCGCACAGGGCCGCTTCTCCCGAAGGCAGTCGGTCGTAAGACCCGCACAGGGCCACTTCTGTCGTAGGCAGTCGGTCTTAAGACCCGCATAGGGCCGCTTCTGTCGTAGACAGTCGGTCGTAAGATCCGCACAGGGCCGCTTCTGTCGTAGACAGTCGGTCGTAAGACCCGCACAGGGCCGCTTCTCCCGAAGGCAGTCGGTCGTAAGACCCGCACAGGGCCGCTTCTGTCGTAGGCAGTCGGTCGTAAGACCCGCACAGGGCCGCTTCTCCCGAAGGCAGTCGGTCGTAAGACCCGCACAGGGCCGCTTCTGTTGTAGGCAGTCGGTCGTAAGACCCGCACAGGGCCGCTTCTGTTGTAGGCAGTCGGTCGTAAGACCCGCACAGGGCCGCTTCTGTCGTAGGCAGTCGGTCGTAAGACCCGCACAGGGCCGCTTCTCCCGAAGGCAGTCGGTCGTAAGACCCGCACAGGGCCGCTTCTGTTGTAGGCAGTCGGTCGTAAGACCCGCACAGGGCCGCTTCTGTTGTAGGCAGTCGGTCGTAAGACCCGCACAGGGCCGCTTCTGTCGTAGACAGTCGGTCGTAAGACCCGCACAGGGCCGCTTCTCCCGAAGGCAGTCGGTCGTAAGACCCGCACAGGGCCGCTTCTGTCGTAGGCAGTCGGTCGTAAGACCCGCACAGGGCCGCTTCTGTTGTAGGCAGTCGGTCGTAAGACCCGCACAGGGCCGCTTCTGCCGTAGGCAGTCGGTCGTAAGACCCGTACAGGGCCGCTTCTGCTGTAGGTCGTAAGACCCGCACAGGGCAGCTTTTGTCGCAGGCAGTCGGTCGTAAGACTTGCACACAGCCGCTTCTGGGAGCGGGTCGTAAGACCCGCACAGGGCCGCTTCTGGGAGCAGGTCGTAAAAGCCGCACAGAGCCGCTCTGCGAAGGCATTCGGTCGTAAGACCCGCACAGGGCCGCTTCTGTTGTAGACAGTCGGTCGTAAGACCCGCACAGGCCCGCTTCCGCCATAGTCACCACTGAGCCTAAAGAAATCCGTCTCGGGAATAGGTTTTTAACGTCCGAAGATGTAGCTGTCAAAAAGAGCTCGATTGTGGAAGTTCGATAACCATCCCTCAGTCTCCTCGGAAACGCAAGGAAGTCTCAAAATAAACGAAATGTGGGGCAATGTGAAGCTCCTTTCGCCTTCAGGTGTTTTGCGACCGCTTTTGATGGTCATTCCTTGTCCACAGTTCCCTGGACAACACCCATTACGAGCGCATATTCCCACCCAAACATCCCACGCCACGGTGACTGACAGAGTCACCTTCTTCCAGCTCCATGAATGCGTAGTCCCAGCAGTTCCAGATCGAACTTAAGTCCTTAACAAAAGTCCAGCTGGTATCAGATCAATGCCCAGGTATCATGAGCGACAACCCCATGGAGCAGGCAAGACATCCCTCAGCTCGTCGCCAGACAAAAGGATCACCTTTTCGTTACAAGTTGATGCCGTGTAGTCCATGTATCCCTCCCCCCCACAATTCCATGTTCTCTCTCGTTCACAAGTAACTGCACATCAGTCGGCCTTGTTGCAGTCGCATGCATGCGACGACGGCAAACAGAAACAGAACGCATTCATCCGATATCTCGACCTTTGGGTCTTCGGCAAACCGACGCTAGACCAACATGCACTGCCCGCAGCCAGACGACAGCGTGTTTTTGTCCTGCTGAGCTGCACGAAGGAAAAAGAAGAACACAGCCGCACACACAGAGACGCAGGGGAGAACTTTCAGAAGTCGAATATCCTTATGCGTTGCGTATGCATCTCAAAATTACCACTTGAGGCCGACGGGGTAATGAATTGTTTGCCATCCGCAGAATCATCTCGCAGCACATGGGCCGGGATAATTTGATTAGAGAGCAGGAAATGCAATCTCGCCGGTCTGTGTGCGCCCCCAGTGACACTGCAGATTATACTCCACAACATAATATGCGTCCGTGCGTCCGGGGTGATGTACCTTCGACCGGGACCCATTGTCTAAGGACACACGAAATTGCAACGGGATAAGCCTTCGCATTAATACCGCAGCACACACACACACACCCGCACGCACGGCTACGGGCGGCCGACGAAGTCACTGGCTGAACATGCACAAAGGGATTTTGATCCCCAGCACATCGTTGGTCGGTGGCCGGTGGTCCTTAGCAGTCCTAGTCGTCCTAGGCACTGTCCTCATCCTCCTTCTCGTCGGCCTCGTCGTCATCGCCGTGTGTCGGCGGTGGGGTTTGATCTGGAAACATAGCCGACCATAATTCCGCCGCAAACTAAGCCTTATGAAATACTGCTTTCAACTGCCTCAAAACCTATTATCCTGAGTCCTTGTTCCTGGCTGCGGACGGGGTGGGGCCAACCACGACCGAAAGAACGGGGCTACAATCGGCTTGTAAGTATGTGGTGACTTCTCCGCAGCCGTGTGGCTGCTGCACCTCCTCGGGAGGACCCCGGCCGGGGATGAGCTGGAAGGTTGCAGTTCGAAGCGCATTAGATGCCACTGCACACACTCTGGCTCTCCAAGATAATGGATCAACGTTTTCGGCAGAGTGATTCAGATGAGCCATTGTGGTGCTGCTGCCTTGCATTTGTGCCCGATTAAATTACGGCCACCGATCAGGTGCCCTATTCCGGTGGACGAGCAACGACGACGCCAGTGCATGTGCAATGAAGAGCTCCTTGAATGGACCAGGACCAGGACCAGGACGGTGGGGTGGGGTGGGAGAGAGGGTGTGTGCGGCTCCTTGCTTGCAATTAATTATTAAATGAAACAAAATGAACATGGCACAGGTAGGTGCTGGTGCTCCTTGGGCCTTCATTTTGTTTACAAATGCCCGGACAGGGTTGTAAAGTCCTGGATGATGGACTCTCAATTAGTTGGGAACGCTTGTAGGGCTGTCCTTGCGGTGTCCGATGCGAGAGGGCGGTGCCTCTTTAATGTTGCCAAAGACTCGTTTCATTTACGGCTTGACAAGAGTTTAACATGTCTTAGAGGCAGGCAGAGTGCTCGAGATGAAGAGATACCCAGAGAGAGAGAGAGGGGGGGGGAGAGAGAGATGAAAGCTTGTGGACAAGACATTAGGGATTCCTTAGGAAATTAAAGTTGAATGAACACGAAATGGGGACAGGTTTCGGCTTCAAGTGGTTAATGAATTCCTGTGAGGGGGAGGGGAGGGAGTGGGCAGAGGGGAGGGAGTGGGCAGAGGGGAGGGAGTTGTGATGACAATTGCCATGAGATTTGAATCCTACACACCGAGCAGTTGAATGGGAAATGTCGTCTCATATCTTGCCAATTGGACGGCTGGGGGAATTTTCAAAAGGATTTGGTATAGAATGATGTGAGGAAGAGAGGGAGAGGGAGAGGGGAAGATTAAGAGAGAGAGAGAGGGAGGGAGAGAGAGGGAGAGAGGGAGAGGGAGAGAGGGAGAGGGAGAGAGGGAGAGAGAATGAGAGGGGGTGGGGGAGGGAGAGAGGGAAAGGGAAAGAGATTTTGCGATATTTCAGTGATTCAGGACAATGCAGAGGACAAATCAACAACTCGGTTCAGTGGACCCTGAAGACGACGTCTTTCTTAGAGCTGATTGACTAAGGCGGGCTTCAATTCATCACCGACCAAGACTGAGGTTGCATTAAAAGATGTATCTACAAAAACTACTTCGCCCTAAGGAGCTCATCGGGGGCCTCCCATCTGCTTAGAGTGCTCAAGGGTTCCACTTCTTCTGAGGTCTGCCTGGATCTGCGTTTTAAACAACGTCCCCATAGAGCTGTGCAGAGTGGGCCAAATACAAGTTTCTTTTTAAAAATGCAATAAAATTAACAAAATTAAATTTTTTGCATGTATTATGGCTTCATTAGTAAGAACCAACATTCCCATTAATTATGAAATACAATGTCGTCGAACTTCCTCTACAAAGAGCAAGTCATTGCGGACGTAAGACAGCTTGGTCTTGATGACTGGAAGCAGCGTGCCCAGGACCGTCAAAGATGGAAGGCAGCGATATCTTGGGCTCGGACCCTCCATGGGTCGTAGACCTGTTAAGTAAGTTAATAAGTCACGTCGTTCAAGTGGCTGCCATGGTTGGCTTCGGAGTAGCGCCTTCTGTCACCCCAATTTTCCAAGACCTTGTGGATCGTTTCGGGCTGTAGCTCACGGATTGCTTGGATGATATTGGCCTCAAGTGCTTGAATCGCTTCCAGATCGTTGGCATAATATCGGTCCTTCACGGTTCCCCACAAAAAACACGTCCAAATTAGTCAAATCGCAGATCCGAGGCGGCCAATTGACATCGCCAAGACGGCTGATAACATGATTTGGGAATTTGGTGCGCAAAAGAATCGATTGTGGGAGGAACTGTGTGGCATGGCGCGCCATCCTGTATGAACCAGAGGTCGTCCAAGTCTATGTCTTCAATTTCAGTAAAAAAAAAGTCGGTTAACCTGGCTCTGTAACGCCCACCGTTGACCGAAACGTTGTTCCCAGCCTCATTTTCGAAGAAAAATGGTCCAATGATGCCACCACTCCACAATCCGCACCAAACTGTCACTCTCTGTGAATGCATTGGCTGTTCGACAATAACGTGAGGGTTTTCGAAGCCTCCTACCAGATGCGGTAGGCAATTTTTTTTGTTAACGTAGCCGCCGAGATGAAAATGCGCCTCGTCAGAAAAGATGATTTTCCGCCCAAGTTCGTATTCAAGCTGAGCTGCTCTAGGGCGAAGCGGATGGTTGCGCGCCTTCAATTTCTGAGTCAATTGGACCTTGTAAGCGAATAGTCTCTTCTTCTTCTTCTTGGGGCGCTACAGTCCGAGGTGGACCTGGGCCTCACCTAACATGCCTCTCCAGCCAGCACGATCTCTCGGCAGCTGTCTCCAGATTCGCACACCGAACTTGTCGAGGTCCTCCACGACTTGTGTGCGCCACCTTATACGTGGACGTCCAAGATCTTTGTGCAGAATTCTCCTCAGGCTAGTGCGTGCTGCCTGTTGAGCTGTTGAGATCGATGGCGAGTTAATGTTCGTGAATTGAGTCTCACACTCTCGGCCACAGAAGCCACATTCTCATCTGTGTGCACCGTACGACGACGGGGACCATGAGTGTTGTCCACTAGCACACCAGTCTTGTGGACTTTTTGCACAAACTTGCGTACAGCAGTCGCGGTGGTTGCTTCGGCAAATACTTCGTTTCCAAAAGATCCTTTCTCTGGCTGGTTAGAGAGTCTCCGAGGATAAAGAGCCCTGTGCCGGAGAGACCCCGTGTACCGACAAAGACTCCACAACTCTGGGCTTGCCTTCCTCCAGCTAGTTAAGGGAAAGCTCTGAGTATGAAACGGGACTCCACGACCCCCGGCTTGCGTTCGTATAGAAATAGAGGCTCCATGACCTCCCGCTGCCTTCCTTCAGCTAGTTGGAGAGGCCCCGTTTACAGACATAGACACCACAACCGCTGGGTTGCCTTCTGCGAGCATAGGAACAGACTCCATGACTCGCGGCTTGCCTTCCTCCAGCTATTTAGAGAAGCCCTGTGTATGGAAAGGGACTCAACGATCCTCGGAAAGAGGCTCCATGACCTCCGGCTTGTCTTCCTTAAACTAGTTAGACACACTCTGAACATAGATTCCATAGAAAGAGGCAGCTAGTTAGGGAGCCTCCTAGAGATTACATTGGCGTCCATGCCCCACTCCTGTTTGAAATCCCATTCCATTTTCAACTCACAGGATATCTCTCCGTCGAAAATTAACACAAAATCCTGTGAACTGGCAGTCCAGACTTAACGCCCTGAAAACTTTCCCGTAAATGGTCCCCAACGCCCCATCCGGGTGTGGTCCATTATCAACCCCCAATTACCAAGCTCTCATTTACAACTTTTTCAATCACAATTCACAAGTAGTTATCCGCCCATCAGACTGCAGTCTTACATCCGAGCCACAGTCTTTCGAAAAATACAATATCCCTTTCACCCCCCCCCCCCCCACCACCACCCCCCCTCCCTCACAAAAGAGGAAGAAAGAGAGGGAGAGTGAGACAATTGTAGTGTCAGAGGGACCAACTTTCGTATAATAATTCAAATTTGCGTTCCAAATTGTAATCCGTTCGTTAGATTTTTAACGCACGCAAAAAGTTTTCACCTCTCAATCCCCCTCATCCCCAACTCGTACCCCCCAACCCGTCAAGGCTCAACAGCGCCGATATTCTTGAGCGTCGTTACGGGACGAGTGAATGGGGGAAATTTGCATTCAGTTCGTAAGTTTTAAGTAGAACGCTTTCGGGAGGGATTAAAAACTTCTAAATTACCGCAGGTGAAAGCCGTATTGGCAAACAAAAGCACGAGCGGCAGTAACCGAAGCGGTACCGGGTACCCTGTCAAATGCAATCAAAGATTATGGCGCGCTACCAACCACTCTCTCTCTCCTCTCTCTCTGCCAATCGCTCACAACGATGACGAGACGGGAGCGGGCTCATACAGCGACTGTTGAGTTTCTTATTTTAATTTTTTGCGTCTAAGAGGATTATAATATCGATCAGACTTTGGTTACTTAAAAGTTTTTAGTGTCTCGTACCTTGGTGCCGGTATCTGGGCATGGTGATGGTGAGGAGGGGGAGGGGGGAGGGGGATGAGAGAGGGAAAGGGGTGCAGCAGTTTCATTAAGACTTTTGTGCCATGAATTTGTCTTAAACAATTATTTAGTTGACGACGACATACAAACTTGGCGTTAGGTGGCTGCCGCCCGGGGGTGGAGCTGCCTTCACTGCACTGAACTGCAAAAGTTTCCATCTCCCGGAGAGACTAGGTGGGGATGTGTAACTTGAGATATCAAGATAACTCGAGTGCGAAGGGGAGGGGGAGGGGATGTACGCAGGAAAGTTTCATGGGAGCCTGTGCGGTGCGGATCGAAACTAGCGGTGGGTTGGAGTTGTGGCTGAAGTTGTGCGGGGGAGATGGGCTTCTTTAGACGGTTCTCTGCCGTGAATTTGTGTTCAAAACAGTCTCGCTCTGGGTAAATATTTAAACTGTGCAGTGGAATGGAGGATTGATACCAAAGAGCAGGTTCGGGCCATCGAAAACCCAGCCCTAATCACACGCAGCAGTGTCACCGGGATGGCGATCGGGTCGTCGAAAACCCAGCCCAAATCACACGCAGCAGTGTCACCGGTATGACGATCGGAAGTCTTTCCTTTCCCCTTCACTCCAGTGGGATCTTTTCAAGTCAAACTACGATCAATCTCCTTGCCTTGGCGTCCAGCAAATGACACCTCATCTCCCAGCCCAAGACTCCGAGAGTATCCCCTCCTCTTCTTCTTCTTTTTAGGGCGCTAAAGTCCGAGGTGGACCTGGGCCTCACTCAACATGCCTCTCCAGCCAGCACGATCTTTCGCCAGCTGTCTCCAGTTTCGCACACCGCCCGAGGTCCCCCTTGACTTGTGTGCGCCACCTTGTACGTGGACATCCTCTGTTGCGTTGTCCCACAGGCTCAGAGTCGAAGACTCTTCGGGCCGGAGCTAGTTCTTGTCCATACGCTCTACATGGTATAGCCAGCTTAGGCGTTGGATCCGTAGACGCCTGGCTAGACTCATGTCGCTGCAGTTCGTGGTTGAGCCTTCTCCTCCAAATACCATCACCGCAAACAGGACCAAAGATCGCGCGCAGAACTTTTCTCTCGAAAAGACCAAGAGAGTGTTCATCCGCTTGGGACATTGTCCATGCCTCTGCGCCGTAAAGCACGACTGGGATAATCAAGGTCTTGTACAGAGACAGCTTGGTTTTCCGAGAGAGAGCTCTACTACTCAATCAATCTCCTTTCCTTGGCGTCCAGCAAATGACACCTCATCTCTCAGCCCAAAACTCCGAGAGTATCCCCTCCTGGTCATGCCAATTTGACCGCATTCAGGCACGCATAGAGTGGTCGAGCCTTTGGCATTTCAAATGACCGCCCAACCACTCTCACAATTGGAAAGCAATAAACATTTCTGGATATGACTGAGTTGCCCTCCCTCTCTCCCTTTCTCTCTCCCTTTCTCTCCCTCTCTCTCTCTCCCTCCCTCTCCCTCTCCCTCTCCCTCTCCCTCTCCCTCTCTGCCCATCGCCTTGTGAGTCCATGTGACATAGGTAACGCAATCTATTCATTTCTGCCTGCGGTCGTCTGACATCACCCACCCACCCCCACCCCCTTGAGGGATGTCTGCATTTAGACAACTTTGTGTTCAAATGGAAAAGTCATTAGTACTTTGCAAAACGCCACCCTAAATGATTGATGAACCCCCTTATCGCATTTTCATAAGCCATTTATCAAGCACATTACTGAGGATGGGGGTTAGCGTCGGGCGCCGGGGCCATAAACCGAAGCAACCTTAAGAGTTAATGATGGAAATCTTCTAGTTAATCCCCTGTGGCTAGGGTTAAAAACAAAAAAACCGCTCTTTCTCTCTCTGGGTGTCTTATAATCCGTCGGGTGTCAAAGGGAGTTTGCATTCCTCGAGCTCAAGTTGGAAGATGCTTTAATTTTTCTCTCCGCCTTTGTGTGGATGGCTGGTGTTGGGGCGAGGCTCTAAGGGGTTTGAAAGAAAAAGAAACGTCTTCTGCAGATAATGGGTGATGGAGTGACTGAGGTTTGACGGGTGGGGATCGGCGATGATGAATCTGCAAACGGGAACTCTCTGGAGCAACAAATGATGTGTGGTACCTGTTGGTGGGGTAACCCTGCAGATGGCAGTGGAGGGAGTGGGACCCTGCTGGGATGATCGGGGAGTGTCAATGGAAAGGGGGTTTGGGCTGTAACAGGAAATTAGTCTACAAATTCTGTCAAGGGGTAGATTTATGAGGAAAAACGAGGTCAACTCGAGGAGGGATGGCAAATGGCCGAGGACAGGGTTGCATCAACGTCTTTGGGCAAGCCTGCCTCTGGAATTTCATAGGAAATTCGAGGAATTCTGTGCTAAATTTCCCATGAATTTCTATCAATTCTGTCCAGTCTGTCGTCTCCTGAACTCCCTTGTGCCAGAGCCAGACGGTAAGACAATCCTCCGTGAAACTACGCAAGACCAGGAGAAAAGATCCACTGTCTGCCCGAACAAGTCGATGCACTCGGCGGTCTGCTTGGCATACGGCTGCAGTTCTGGGTACACGAACGAGCTGAGGTCGGTTCCACCCAATTCCACGGTGCGAGCTGCCCTCCGTGATGACTCCTTGAAGATCAATCCCAGGTTTGCAGCGGTGTTCTTGAAGGCTCTCTGCAGCTCCTTCAGATGCGATTCTGCAGACTGCCAGTGAGGGCTACGAACAGGCGCAGAATGTCGTTGGTGCCCTCGAAGATGCGGAAGATCCTCAAATCACGCATGACGCGCTTCAGACCGGTGTCTTTCATGAAACCCATGCCGCCGAGAATCTGTATTGCCTCGTCGCACACAAACCAAGGGAACTCCGAGCCGAAGACCTTGGAGATGGCTCCCTCCAGGTGGTAGTCTAGACTGCTTGCGTCCATGTTCTGGGCAATTGAGTAGGCCATCGAATCGGTGGCGTACTGGTAAATGGTCACGCGTGCCAGCTTCTGAAGTGCTTGATCTTCTTTCCGAACTGCAGCCGGTTGTTTGCGGGCTCGGTGGCCTTCTTGATGCAGTGCCTCATTGTGCCGGAGACCGTGGCGCTCATTCCGAAGCGTCCGTTGTTCAGGATGTTCATGGCCACCTTGAAACCCTCGCCTCTTGATGTACCGGACCTCTCCCTCTGCTCCTTCGTGCGCAGTTGGTTAAGTGCCTGCCCCAAGTTAGAGGAGTCCCAGGTTCGAATCCCAGTGAAATCGAATCTGGTCCAGTCACCATTTGCCGCTGGGATCAAATTAACGGCAATGGAGTAGCTACCTGGCAGTACAATGGACCAGTTTTGAGTCTGAGTGCTCCAGTGTAGAGTTTCAAAAACCCTCCGAAAAAAAGAGGGGTCCCAGGTTCGAATCCCAGTGAAAACAAAGTTAACACCCTTTTATCCGGATTTTCAAATCTGACCCAGTCACTATTTGCCGTTGCGATCAAATCAACGGCACTGGAGTAGGTTGCTACCTGGCAGTACAATGGACCTCCGAAAAAAAAGAGGGGTCCCAGGTTCAAATCCCAGTGAAAACAAAGTTAATAGGCTTTTATCCGGTTTTTCCGTTGGGATCAAATTAACGGCACTACCACTGAAGCGGTCGATCTGTGGTAGTAGTCTGGACCAACATGGTCAAGTGTGCTGCTGAATTCACTAACAGCCCCCTAACCTAACCCATCATCACCCAAGCAGACGTCTGCATCAAAGATTCCTCACCCTCCCGAGCTTAACCATCCGAACTTCCCTCAAAAACAACTGCCTGCCATCCATTAGATGGTATCCTCCCGACTGTCAAAGAAACGCCCATTCCAGACGCTGGCTTTTTACGATTTATTAACACGTCAAGCGGAAATGTCAAACGCTACAAAACAAATGACGCCCGCTGTGCCTCCCGATTAACGGTGCGTGTCAGCGGGAGGATAACCAGCTCCAGCGGTCAGAAATTACTTGATCAAAATATAGTCCTCATTGCATGCATTGCATGTGCAGCAATCGTTTCTCTTGCATTCTGGCAGAGGCCGCCGACGGTCGACGCCGCCGGCCTCCTGCCACCGCGAAGTGCGTTAACAACGGGCAAACTTAATTTTTGATGAAACCCAATGCCAGCACCGCCTTTTCTGTCACTCCGCCACCGCCACCGCCACCAGCCAGAGAACGATTCAAATATCATCGTCCCACTCGGCTCCTGTTCTGCTGTCTGTTAAATAAGCTCGCCGCAGATACTTTTGTGCAAACAAAGCCAGCCGTGTATCTACTCATCGTTCGTTGGCACGGCGGCTCGAGCAGCTCCGAACGGTCCGAAACGGATCGAATTGTCTGAACGGCACGGAGAACAATGGAATTAAGCGATAAAATATTAACTGAATTATTGCATTCAGGATAATTGATGCGCCTCCCGATAATAAAGCGGCAGCGGTGTGTCCTCTTGGCCTGGCTATGACAAAAATATGCATTAATGCGGCGCTCACCGTAGCTCGGTCACCGGCGCGAAACAATCGTCCTGCTTTCCATAATCAGCGGCGGGGCATTAAGGTCACCATGTAATAGTCAATTGGGCCCGGCCCCGAGGCCCCAGCCCCACTCAATCCATCCTCATTCCGTCCGCATCTTGCCCGCCGGAAATCAATGAACGGGGATTACACAATTTAATAATTCATGTTTGTGCCGCAACAACAGCGCCCAGCGTCGGACCGAGCCGGGTTGCAATTCGCTTTCGAGCGATTACCTGCCGCTGCAGCAGCAGCGTTCTGCACGCACATCATTGTTTGAGTGTTACGCCCGTCCGGCCCCCTGCAGCTCCTCCTCGGTGCTTCGGATGGAGTGTGTGGGGGGCGGGGGGCGAACGCCGGACTAAGTAGTATTCAGGTTGTTTGGATTGTTTTTGCATTGATTGAGGTCATTATTTATGCATGCTGCTGGTGGCCGGTGGGTGGATGGGTGGATGAGGGGTTAAGCCTGTTCCAAACAGCTGACCTATTGAGTTTTTGCGCGTTCAATGTTTTCGAGAGGATCTATTGTTTGCGAGATGTTTCGCTGGAATCGGGGGCGGCCTTGTGTGGCATCATTAGTCCAGGGGTTGCATGTAGACACATTTACGAGTAGATGGAGTCACTCTGATTGTAAGCCGATTTCACTTTAAGGGTCGGCTGAATGGCGGCGCTTAAATTGAAATGGGATCTGTCTGATGTTGCCGTTGATACAGTTCATAAAAACTGTTGCAGTGTCTGATTCGTTTATGGAGAGTGGATGGAAATTAAGTGCCGAATCATGGTAATCGAGCTCGAAACTTAAGCGGGAAGCTTGGATAGTAATTGTTTCGATATCATCACTCCGTCAGGGGGAGTTGCAATGCCTTGGAACCTCTGCAGAGGCTATGTGAGGACAAAATGAAAGCTTCAAGCTGTTTACTTCTAAAGTGCCCAACTACAGCTTAGATTCAGTCGATATTTAATCACCTTCCATTTGAAGTTTAGACAAGATTCTCTTCAAAAATTGCCAAGTTTATTTTTCCTCAATAAAATATCACACCTGGTAACACCATAGTTCCAAAGAGAAACAACCGTCGGTCAGTTTCAACAAAAAAATATTTTTTCCCACCGAATCTGCGTCAACATTTTTTCTAAATTCATCTCTGATTTTTGCTTCTCAAACGATGGACAACATTTCCTCAAAGAATTCACTCAATTTGCATGCGAAGCAAGCATTGCCAGAGCAACAAGAATTATTCTATTTTAATGACTTCAAATCCGACGCTAGAAAAAACAAAAAAAAATCAATTTTCTCAAACTTGACGCCTTGAAAGGGTGAAGATGGAACACGGGTAACGGATGATTGGTTTAGCCACCCTAGAAACCAGGCATCCTTTCAACCGAAAGAAGGCTGAAATTCGAATGAAATTGGGCTGTCCTTCAACTGACGCATTTGAACTCGAATTTTACTAAAATGCGACTAAAATTCGACCAAATTCAACTGATATTCGACTGACATTCGACTAAAATTCGACTAAAATTCAACTAAAATTTGACCAAAATTCAACTGACATTCGAATACAGTTCGACTATAATTCGACCGCAATTCGGCTGATATTTGACTGAAATTCGATTGAAATTTGGCTGAAATCCGACCGAAACTGAAGAGAATTCTGATATCCTTTGCAGTGTTGATCCACAGAAACTAGGTCTAATCTAGACCTCGCTCCACGAAGAAGGCTAAAATGGAAATATGATTTGACCACCCCTTAATTGGCGCATTTTAAACCGAATTCGAATAAAATTTTACTTAAATTCGATACAAATTCGAGTAAAGTTCGAATAAATATCTCCAAAAATTCGACTAGAATTCGAGATGACACTTGTCTTTAGCGATTGATTGGTTTAGACACTCTAAAACATCTGCTTTCAACCGAAAGAAAGCTGAAATGTGAGTGCCCTTCAACTGACGCATTTGAACTCGAATTCGATTACAATTCGACATGACACTTGTAAATAGCGGTTGATATGTTTAAACACCCTAGAAGATCTCCTTCTAATCGAAAGAAGGCAGAAATTCGAATGAAATTTGAGTGCTCTTCAACTGTAGAATTTTAATTCTAGTTCGACAAAAATTGGACTAAAGTTCGACTGAAATTTGACTGAAATTCGTCTCAAATTTGACTTAAATTGGACTTAAATTTGACTAAATTTCGACAGAAATTCGACTGAAATTCCACTGCAATCCGGCCGAAACTGAAGATAATTCTGCATTCTGTCCTGTGCAGTGTTGACCCATAAAAATCAGGTCTAATCCAGGCGAATTCACCCGTCTCTATGCTCCGCCTTATCCGTATTCTCTAGCGGTTGTCCGGCAGTGTCACGTGAATTCCGACCCCAAAATGAACTGAATTTTGTTGTCCTGCTCAGTGTAGGTTGATGCACAGAGACCAGGTCTTGTCTAGGCGCATCCACTCGCCTTTATGCTCGACTACTCCAGCCTTGTGTCATGGATAATATTTGAAGCCACTGTTTGGACCAATCAGACAACGCAATGGTGGACGCTACTCGGCGCTAGAAAAATTAATAAAAACGATTTTCTCAAATTTTCAAGGATTTTGAACACAACTTTTGATTGAATTCTCTTCAGTTATCCTTTTTGCATTACCCACGTCAAATTTAGGGTGAAAAATCCCTTCGAAAATCGAATAAAATTTGAATAAAATGACGCATTTCACACGAAAAAATGCAAAAAATGTCAATCCTCCTCCAGCAGCTCGTCACTGAACTCCGCTGTCGGACCGTCTCCTGAAACCGCAACTGACTGAACAACTTCTGGGTCTTCGTTCGATGGATCAGCTCTGATTTGAGGACCATCAGATCTAGGTCCCTCGGATCCTGGATTCTTAGTTGGCACATCCTCCAACTCGTTATCAACGTTTCCTCCTGGGGGCCGCAGGAGTTAGCCGGTGGGCCGCAAGTGTTAGCCTGTGGGGCACAAGTGTTAGCAGATGGGCCGCAAGTGCTGGCTGGTGGACCACAAGGCTTAGCTGATGGGCCACAGGTCATTGCTGGCTACCCATTTGTTATCAAATACGGCGACGTTCTTTTGTTCCGGGATCTCATTCGAAACATCTTCTCCGACTGACAGGTCTTCAGTCGAAAATTCCCTCTTGAATATTCGAATACACCCCAAGGTGATGCATTTGGTGTAAAATTAACCATTTTCGAAGTGCAGTCCTGCCGCTCATCAAATTACCGTAGTTAAGAGAAATTACCCCAAAACAAGCATTGCACCATCATTAGCAGATGCACTCCCCCAGCAAGACATCATGACCCCATCATGTGTCTGGCCGGTTGATGCATGTGTACCTCTGTGTGTGTTCAACCCGAAGCGGTCTACAAATTTGCGTAAAGTTCGTATCCCCAAGCAACACCTCATTGTGTAACCCAAAACCAATTAAGGACCTCAATCTCTGTGCTTCATCACTTCACATCTCATCTCCGGCTCGTTCATAGATCTCAAGGCGTTTTTCAAACCTCAAGATAACATCTGCAGCCATTCATGCAACTAGTTAATTTTCATCACGTTGTCTTCTCGACTGATTGACGTCTCGGAATTGCAGTCAGCCGCCTGGCCGGCGCATTGTAACATCTATCAGTTGCATTAACTTCGTTCTCCCACCCCACCCCAGCCGACTGCCCACTCCCTGTCGGTGTACTGTCCCTGGGGAAGGATGTGCAGTCATTACACCACGTATTATTGTTTCATTATGACAGGGGATAATGTTTTGATAAGCATTACTGCACCTGGATCGATACTCGCCTTCATATCCTTCAAGGATTTAAAAACGTTCCCTCCCTCTCTCTCTCTCTCTCTCCCCCTCGTCTTGGGGTCAATTAAAAATTTAAGGATGATGACGGAACAGATTCCAATGTTTCGAGGACAATGCCTCACCATGCTCTGGCGGTTCCCTTGTAATAATCCTTTTGGCATAATTTAATGAGAACGCTTCACCACCACGCTTCCCCAACCTCACGACGACGACGCTGTGAACATCATCGGTATGTGAGGCATGCCATCAGCACACACATACCGGGGGAAAGATGGAGAGAGATCCTTTTTCGACAGCAGGACCCTGGCACATGTACTTCCCGGTGGCACATACACACACTTTATGGGGAAATCACTAGCGCACCCCCACCCAGGAGCACCATCGTTATCCCCCGTTAGAAATGTGCAATTAACAAAATATTTTAAGGCCAACCCCTGCGGCCACCCCAGCCGCCAGCCGCCAGCCGCCAGTCAGCCGGGGTGTTATTCTTTCGAGACAAAGTGTGGAATATTAATTATCGTTAAGTTTTGCCAGCCACGCCGAGGAGAGTAAAACGGTGTCAAATTCGATATCATTCCCGTGTCGTCCTTTGTTGCCTCGCCCACCCTCAGCCCCCACACACACACTTCCTCCGTTCTTCTGCCGGCATGTGTATGAGCTTTTAATGCGAACCTCAGAAGGAGAGCTCTCTAGCAGCGCAGCGCCTTGTACTATTTTATTCGTGTGTTATGAAATTTTCATTGGAATTTCGGTTGACAGTGGGTGAACGGGACGCGTCACGGTGATGCCGTGGGGACGATGGTAGGGACTTAATAACGGTACGCATTATAATGAATTTAACCCTGATGTGAACTTTATGTAAGATAAGAAATATTTCCCTGTTTTCCCGTCGAAATTTATTAATACGAAGCCAGCACAGCAGGAACAACAAGAAATGCGCCTCTCCCCGTGCTCGTCGGCCTCTCCTGTCGGGTTACTTAAGGACTTCTTATCGTTCACTTCATTTTTGTTTTTTCGTCTTAAAAAAAAATTGAGAGCCGAGAGAAGCGAAGAAAAGACCGAGCGGCACGAAGTTATGTGTGTGATTAAAATTTCATAAGGACTTTGTTGAGCACGATGTCGTACAGCGTATCCATTAATTAATAAATATCTTTGGAGATTTTTTCGGTGGGGGTGCCAGAAGGCATGGCTTCGTGCGTAGGTATCTGGATGAAATCAATGAAAAAAACTCCTTGATGAAATCGAGATGGCAGCTATTCATGTTGACATGCATGATCCTCTGGGATGTGCGTGTGCTCGGTGGGGCTGCGTGGTGATGACGCCTTGAAAGGGTGACGATGGAACAAGTGTGACACTTGTCATTAGCGGATGATTGGTTTAGACACCCTAGAACGTCTCCTCTCAAACGAGAGGAGGATGAAATTTGAATGAAATTTGACTTCCCTTCAACTGACGCTTTGAACATGAATTCGACTTAAATTCGACTGAAATTCGACTTGAGTCCGACTGAAATTTAACTAAAGTTCGACTAATGTTCGACTGAAATTCGACATGACACTTGAAAATAACGGATGATTGGTTTAGACACCTTAGAACATCTCCTTTCAACCAAAAGGAGGTTGAATTAAATTTAAGTCCGCTATAACTGACGCGTTCGAACTCAAATTCAAGTAAAATTCGACTTAAGATCGACTACAATTCGAATTAGATGATTGGTTAATGTACCCTTGAACATCTCTTTTCAACTGAAAGAAGGGTGAAATTGGATTGAAATTTTACTGCCCGTCAACTGATGCATTTGACCTCGAATTCGACTAAAATTCGACATGAATTCGACTGAAATTCGACTAAAATTCAACTAAAATTCGACTAAAATTCGACTGACATTCGACTAAAGTTCGACTATAATTCGGCCGCAATCCGGCTGATACTTGACTGAAATTCGATTGAAATTTGACTGAAGTCCGACCGAAACTGAAGAAAATTCTGCTATCCTCTGCAGTGTTGATCCACAGAAACTAGGTCTAATCTAGGCGACTTCACCCGCCTCGCCCCACAAAGAAGGCGGTCAAATCGCCCCTCAATTGGCGCATTTTAAACCGAATCGACTAAAATTCGACTTGAATTCGACTTAAATTCGATACAAATTCGAGTAAAGTTTGACAAAATTTCGCCTAAAATTCGACTAGAACTCGACATGACACTTGTCGTTAGAGGATGATTGGTTTAGGCACCCTAGAACATCTCCTTTCAAACGAAAGAAAGCTAAAATTTGACTGTCCTTCAACTGACGCATTTGAACTCGAATTCGACTAAAATTCGACTTGAATTCGATTGAAATTCGACTAAAATTCGACATGAACTTGTAAATAGCGGTTGCATGGTTTGAACACCCTAGAAGATCTCCTTCTAACCGAAAGAAGGCCGAAATTCGAATGAAATTTGAGTGCTCTTCAATTGACAAATTTTAAGTTCGACTAAAATTCGACTGAAATTTGACTGAAATTCGTTTCAAATTTGGCTTAAATTGGACTTAAATTCGACTAAAATTCGATCAAAAATCGACTAAAATTCCACAAAAGTTCGGCTAAAGATCGATTCGACAGAAATTCAACTGAAATTCCACTGCAATCCGACCGAAACTGAAGATAATTCTGCATTCTGTCCTGGGCAGTGTTGACCTAATAAAACCGGTCTAATCCAAACGAATTCATCCGTCTCTATGCTCCACCTGTTCCGTATTCTCAAGATCAAGTCCGGCAGTGTCTAGTGAAATCCGACCCAAACTGGATTGAATTTTGTTGTCCTGCGCAGTGTAGGTTAATGCACAGAGACCAGGTCCTGTCTAGGGGTATCCACCCGCCTTTATGCTCGACAACTCCGGGCTTCTGTCATGGAGAGTATTTGAAGCTTCTGTTTGGACCAATCTTCGACTCTGAACCAGTGGGACAATGCAACAGTGGACGTCCAAGTCCAAATTGGCGGACTAAAGCGGAGAGGGACCTCAACCAACTTGGCCTGTGCAATTGGCGACAGCTAGCAAAAGGTCGTGCGAGCTGGAGAGAGTTTTTGGTTGATGCCTAGGTCCTCCCCAAACTGTTGCTCCACAAGAAGATCAAGACCTTAGACCAAAGGGCAGCTATCGACAAATAAAGCACTGGTAAGCCTGCGCGAAGAAACTCCAAATTGGAGACATTTTTTTCGCGAGGAAAAAGGTTGCCAACGTTGTCTCAATCAGCTCGCATTGCAGACACTCCCTCTCCACATTCTCAGGTTCACTATCCAAAGCCAAGTTGATTAGCAAAAGGGTTCTAAATGCAATACAACCGCTCCAAATCCAAATTCAATTGAAGGGAAAAAAACCAACCCTCTCCTCTCAACTGGATCCACCCTCAGAAGGTAGACTGGAGAAGGGCCAAAAGCAGGCCAATCGGATTTCACTTTGTTAGCTTGGTCAGATTTCCCTGGCTTAAGGCTTACCGAGATGATTTCCCCATCACGTGCAAGAATTCTTAATTTAAAAATTCAATCAAAAAGGGGTCCTGATCTCCTGACTGCAAGCAAACGAACGAAGGGTGTCTGAGGCAGCGGCAAACACCCCCCCGAATCCTAGGCAACACACACTGCTGTGTTGGTTTATGCAACAAAAGGCAATCCGAAGGCACACACACACGGGGGATGAGTGGTTTTCGTATCGAGGGGGTTGATAGCATTTACATATCCCCCGTATTTTCAATTCAAGTCCCGAGTCTTAAGTTATTGGGGATGAATAGGCTTATCTAGTATTTACCAAAGTGGGAATATGTTCTCGCTAACAGCACTCTCAGATGCGGCGACCGAGTGAGAGGCGGACGAGCACTGAGCACGACAGAGCGAGAGCGAGAGCGAGAGAGGGGGTGGCTTGAAACAAGGTGAAGGTAATTGCTTTAGATTGTTTCATAATCCTTTGGGTTTGTGGGCGATGTCGATTCCGATGTTTTCGTATCCGCCAAACAAAATTATGTCTAATGGGTTTATTTGAATTTAAATTGAGAAATTTCCCCAGAGAGCGCCGGCGAGAGGCTGAGTGACTTTGTTGTGCGTGGAATTATGGAGAAAATTAAATCTGTTACATCCGAGGGGGTGATCCCTTAGATTGAAAAACTTGAGTACACGTATTTAGAGAAATTAATTAACGAATTTCGGGAGGGGGTGTAGGTGGGGGTTTGGTTTGTTTTGAAAAGTCCTTGAGATGTGATGTTGAAAGGAACGCGTCGCCGACTTGTGCCGTCGTGCGGATAGGATTTGTCGTGGGGTCTTTCATCGTTCTTTGTCAACAGATGGGCGGCGTGTGGCAGAAGTTTTCGTTGAGACTCTTCGCTTCTTTGTCCTTCATCATGTGAGAATTTTTGTGAGCATGTGCTGGGTGGTGGCGGGTGATAAGGACGAAGCAATTATAAAATCATTGTTTCACAGAACAAGTGGCCATTTTGTTAGATTCTTTCGTTTTGAATTGGATTTCCACTGAAGAAGCGGTTTTGCAGAGATAAAGTGGCAACAATCAGAGGTTGAGACATGAGTCTCAGTTGAACCCTGTTCTTCAGATAGGACGGAGCAGGCCTCATCAACTGGCGAAGTCGAAAGGACTATCTGTACTGAAGAATACTATGGATGCAGAGTCGAAAGGGAATGGAGACTCCTCGACTAGTCGGACTGACAAAGAAAAACCTGCTTTCCTTCAAAGTAAAACTAAGGAAATCGCGACAGACTTCCTGGAGACAGCGCTGCAGTCAAATGGAAGAGTTCTGTAAAGTGTCTACCTTTAGAAAACCACACTTATCCCTTCCGAAAACCCCGAGTTTCCTCGAAAGACTCGACGGCTCGTGAACATGCTCTGAACCTCTGTGCCTCCTGCCAGACTCGCTTCGTGTCCGAAGACCGAGTTTCCTCGAAAGACACGACGGCTCATGAACATGCTCTGAACCTCTGTGCCTCCTGCCAGACTCGCTTCGTGTCCGAAGACCCCGAGTTTCCTCGAAAGACCCGACAGATCATGATATGACACGCACGGATCATGATAGGCACGCACTTCCTAGACAGCTACGGTGAGTAGAGTCGAAAGGGGCTAGAGACGTAGGGAATAAAAGACGCTGAAGAACAAGCCAAACCAAAGGAGTGCGAATTGTCGCGACGGTTTCTAAGAGAAGAACGCCGTCTGTCAAACTGACAGAGAACCCGATGGGACAGAGCTTGAGATGAGGAGAAAACTAAGCCCACACCAGAAGAAAGCTGAAAACTTGTTGAGTTCGGGTGCAAAGCACGACATCACGCTCAAAACTCTAGATGGCAACAGATCTGTACTGAGATGAGAGGAAAATCAAGTCCATACGAGAAGAAATGTCAAAACTTGAGTAGTTCGGGTACAAAGCATGATTTCGTGCTCGAAATTCTCGAAGAAAACAGGTCTGCACTTGATCCATGAGCCCACGATGACCTAAAAACCGAAAAAAAACTCCCGAGCCATTGACAGAAAAGTAGACCCAATAAATCCGATTGAATTCCCGTCAGGGGACCCCATCGCACACCAGCTAATACCCCGATTAATTGTGCTTTTCTTCACTCGAAGGCTAACTCCTCAGCAGCCTTGGTCAGCCACGGCTCCTTTAACCAACCAGTGGCCTGACATGACACACTGATCTCATTCCTCTCCCTCTCTCTGTCTCTCTCGTTAACCACATCTGACACACATCCACTCCAACAGCGTAACCAAAATAGAAACCTCATCTCAATGAAAACCCTCACTTGTCGCTTCAGGGACCTTCACCGCCACCCACCCACCAATCCATTCCTGCACAGATCCTTCGTGCGCATTAATTTATGGAGAGTGCTCGTCCGTAAAACTCCGCTCAGGCCACCTCGTTCATCTGATGGGGTGCACCACAAAAGGTCCTTGAACAAATGTCACTCTAACTTATCCCCAAATTAAGACTCGCCACGGGACTTGCTGCAGGTCCTCGTTAATTTTTCGTTTTCTTCTTCTTTTTTTGTGTCTCATTGTTGCTTGTAGCCGAAGTCCCAGTTCCTCTTGTCTCCTCATTGTTGTGGACAATTGTACTGAAAAGGACACACCGAATTAGAATAACTAACAACGCTCGTTACAGCAGTGATTATTGTGCAAATTCGATTACACACATCCTTACGGGTCTTAGCACACGCAGACGGCAGCACTTGACTTCGTTTTGAGGCGAGGACGAGGAGGCGGAGGATGAGGATGCTGTACGAGTGCTTAGCTCATTCGAATAAAGTCATCCCACGGGATCATGTGTTCTGGTTGTGGAAAATTGTCCTGCGCCAGGACATGCAAGACAAGGCAAACAGAATGTCCTGCTGCTGCTTCTGCTTCTGCTGCTGCTGCTTGTGCTTGTGCTGAGTCGTGTTGGTGTGGCAACCATCTGAACAACGACATTTCCGGATGGATGCATCGACAGTGCACACATAAAACATTACGTCTTTCCGCTTAACTATCGCTTCCTTGAAGGACTTGTCCACTGCTGCTGGGCTGCTGGGCTGCTGGGATCAATAAAAGTCTCCTCGCAGCAACCCCGATACAGGAATCGACACACTTCTGGTTGTGAAGAGGCGAGAATGTGTGTCCTGGTGAAGCGAACGAACGAGGACGCATCACTCCTCATTCCACCTCACCCGTCAGGCGGGGGAGCGAGTGATGCTCAAGGGGACGCATTGTGGGTCAACTGTGTGAGGTCGGGTGATGACATATGCGCATGGACGACGAATCGATAATGTAAAGCACGGGGAACATGCGAGAGACGATTATGAAGGATGAGCTGGAGCCGCGGATGGAAACTGGGTGACGGATGACGAAAGATTTGAATTAAGCCAGAGCCAGAGCCAGAGCCAGAGCCAGAGCCAGAGCCAGAGCCAGAGCCAGAGCCAGAGCCAGAGCCAGAGCCAGAGCCAGAGCCAGAGCCAGAGCCAGAGCCAGAGCCAGAGCCAGAGCCAGAGCCAGAGCCAGTGCCAGAGCCAGAGCCAGAGCCAGAGCCAGTGCCAGAGCCAGTGCCAGAGCCAGAGCCAGAGCCAGAACCAGAGCCAGAGCCAGAGCCAGAGCCAGAGCCAGAGCCAGAGCCAGAGCCAGAGCCAGAGCCAGAGCCAGTGCCAGAGCCAGAGCCAGAGCCAGAGCCAGAGCCAGAGCCAGAGCCAGAGCCAGAGCCAGAGCCAGAGCCAGAGCCAGAGCCAGAGCCAGAGCCAGAGCCAGAGCCAGAGCCAGAGCCAGAGCCAGAGCCAGAGCCAGAGCCAGAGCCAGTGCCAGAGCCAGTGCCAGAGCCAGAGCCAGAGCCAGAGCCAGAGCCAGAGCCAGAGCCAGAGACAGAGCCAGAGACAGAGCCAGAGCCAGAGACAGAGCCAGAGCCAGAGCCAGACTTGAAGCCAGAGCCAGAGCCAGTGCCAGAGCCAGAGCCAGAGCCAGAGCCAGAGCCAGAGCCAGAGTCAGAGCCAGAGCCAGAGCCAGAGCCAGTGCCAGAGCCAGTGCCAGAGCCAGAGCCAGAGCCAGAGCCAGAGCCAGAGCCAGAGCCAGAGCCAGAGCCAGAGTCAGAGCCAGAGCCAGAGCCAGAGCCAGTGCCAGAGCCAGTGCCAGAGCCAGAGCCAGTGCCAGAGCCAGAGACAGAGCGAGAGCGGGAGCGGGAGCCAGAGCCAGTGCCAGAGCCAGTGCCAGAGCCAGAGCCAGAGACAGAGCCAGAGCCAGAGCCAGACTTGAAGCCAGAGCCAGAGCCAGAGCGAGAGCGGGAGCGGGAGCCAGAGCCAAAATCCAGTGATTTGGTGGCACCGTCAAGGAACATTAACGAGGGTTACCTCATCAGTCTCACGTGCAAAGGTCGCTTGAATGTCAATCCCCCCCGTTAATGGGAACGACAAAAGCAAAAATATAAATTTTCAATGACAGCTGTCATGTCTTGGCAATCAAAGATCAACGAGGTCGATAGTGCTGCGGAAGCGTGCGCGTTAACTGAGAAACTTTTTCAACTCGCTTTCGAAATCCGCTTCAGTTAAAACGGTCGTCAAATGTTTTATGAGCCCATATCCTCCTTGGCATCCGGTCGACACTCCCCTCTCCTCCCTCCCGCGGCACACACACACAGAGCAGCCTCCAGTCAAATCATTTATCAAGTTAATACCATTTAACTCCCGAAAAGAAAACCGGTTCATCCCCAAAATAAAGTTGTAAAAATGTCACATTCGCTGTCGCAATTAAGGACGAAATAACCATTAAATGAAACAATAAGCTCCCAACGCCCGAAAGCGCTATCAAAAAGCATTAAAATATCCCCCTCCCCCATCCCTCCGCCACCTCACCGAATGTCATCAAAGTAACAGCGCCAACAATAGATACATTGACTCGATTCGAGGCGGTAGGTAACGAACGTCACCGTGGCGACGCTGGCGGGCTAGACAACGAATGACACGTCGTTAATTTTTCTCTCTGCATCTCGGATAATAAAGTGCCAGGACACCGCTGCAAGTCCTATCACCTCTCAAACCGGCCCGTCGCCCCACCCAGCCAGCACCAGCCACCAACCACTCTAGTCCATCACCTAAGACACGGCGAATAAACAAAGTAAAAGTGCCCTGATAAATGTTGTTTTCGCCAAGGACCACCATCTTCATGTAACGACAACTTAATACACGTAAATAAACACAACAAGGATCGAGGAGGACCAGCGGAGGAGGGCGAACTTGAAGAGATATAAAGCAATTCCTTGTCCTCTTAACAAAGAAATTGGTAGTCAAATTGGCAAAGTTTAGGGGTTTTCTTTGACTGCACTAAAGGAGAAGATACACACGCCAAAAGGCAAAGGTCCTACGACAACAAACTGGATACCTATACATCGCCGCTGCCGCCCGCCTCGACCGTTGCTGTGTCGCACCGACGACCGAACGAACGAACGAACGGGCCAACCGGTCGAACGGCTTGGTTACTCGTAAAATGGCAGCAACGCTGCCGAGCAACAAAACTTTACATGAAACAAAAGTAATTTTAAGTTGAATAGTTTTCTTCGAAATTACTTCGTCTAACTAACTGAAATGTCAAAGGATTTACCTCCTCCCCCCCTCCCCGTCTGTTCCTCCGAATTCACCTCATAAACAATAGTCTTCCTGCACCTGTCCCACCAGCAGCACCATCTCTCACATCATCAGCAACAAAAGAATGAATACGAAAACAACGCAATATCGACAACAACAACAACATGAAGCGATAGTGAAAAAGGAGGACAACAAGGACTTACCTGGGGTAATTGCTTTTCGTGATGTACTGTCATAAATGTGCAGTCGACAATGAGCGGTCTATTGAGCCACACACAGGCGACATAGGGGATGGTCGAAGGGAGGGAGGGAGGATGGTGGTGCACGGCAATGCACGTATCGTGTTCGTTAATCTCCCCTGAACTGCCGATGATGGCTTGGATCGATAGGTTAGTGTCGTGAACGATGGGAATTTAGCTCGTATCGCGTATCGAAGACTGATGAGTCTGATGAGTTCTTAAGCAGGTTACGCTGGGGTGCATGGTGATGGAGTGGACTAGAGGCAGTAGGGAGACCGGTAGCTTTGAGGTTAACCTTAATTTTTCGTATTTATCCTCGCTGTCAATAAGGGGAGAGCTGTGATTTAATGGATACATGTTGTGGATGGGAAATATGTTGAGCAACATTCGTGGCGATGGGAAGTGATGAGAGAGTGTATGTTGCCAAGGGGAATGGGGACAGTCTGGTGAGGAAGGGTGGGGGGAAATCAAGCAGAAGCTGAATTTGAAATGTTTGCGATCTTTTGTTGAGCAGAACAGTTGAATGTGGAACACAGTTAATGGGCAAATGATAGCTATCGTCCTTGGGTATCCTGGGGCTGGTCAACACGGGGTCTAAGTCAACCCGAGGGCCTTTTGTCAGCCCGGAGATCTGGTCAATCTGAGGATCCAGTCAACCTCGAGTCCATGGTCAACACGAGGTCCTTGTCAACACGAGGTCCTTGGCAACACGGGGTCCTTATCAACACGAGGTCCTTGTCAACACGAGGACTTTGTCAACACAAGGTCCCTATCAACACGAGGTCCTTGTCAACACCAGGTCCTTGTCAACACGAGGTCCTTGTCAACACGAGGTCCTTCTCAACACCAGGTCATTGTCAACACGAGGTCCTTGTCAACACGAGGACTTTGTCAACACAAGGTCCCTATCAACACGAGGTCCTTGTCAACACGAGGTCCTTGTCAACACGAGGACTTTGTCAACACAAGGTCCCTATCAACACGAGGTCCTTGTCAACACCAGGTCCTTGTCAACACGAGGTCCTTGTCAACACGAGGTCCTAGTCAACACGAGTTTCTTGTAAACACCAGGTGCTTGTCAACTCGAGATCCTTGTCAACACCAGGTCCTTGTCAACTCGAGGTCATTGTCAACACGAGGTCCTTCTCAACACCAGGTCATTGTCAACACGAGGACTTTGTCAACACAAGGTCCCTATCAACACGAGGTCCTTGTCAACACCAGGTCCTTGTCAACACGAGGTCCTTGTCAACACGAGGTCCTAGTCAACACGAGTTCCTTGTAAACACCAGGTGCTTGTCAACTCGAGATCCTTGTCAACACCAGGTCCTTGTCAACTCGAGGTCATTGTCAACACGAGGTCCTTCTCAACACCAGGTCATTGTCAACTCGAGGTCATTGTCAACACGCATGCGTGGTCAAACGAAGAACCTGTTCACTCCCAGAACCTGGTTGATCCAAATCCCTTGTTATCCTTGTTATCACCCCAAGGTCCTGGCCACCACGAAGACTTTGTCAAGCTGAGGGACTTGTCAATCTTGGGGGCTGGCCAATACCATGGTCAACTCCATGGCCTGGTTAACCAGGGGCCAACACGAGATCCTAATCAACACTTGGACCTGGTTAACAAAAGGGCCTGGTCAAGACGAAGTTCCGTTCACCACAAGGCCGTAGTCAACACAAGAGGCTCGTCAAATGATGGTCTGATCAGCCCGATTGCCTGATCAACAAGAGGGCTTGCTCAACACGAGGGCCTGGTCAACCCGATGGTCTGGTCAATCCAAAGACCTAGTTATCCGGAGCATCTGGTCGACCCGATTGCCTGGGCATTGCATGGTCACGAGTATTCCAGCCCAAAACTCCTGATTTTCTGCAGCAGTGCCTGATTTTCCTCTTCTATACCGGACAATTTTGAGGTTCCCTGTTCTCTTGAACTCGGTCTGCAAACTCCGAGACAAATGCTATCCAGAGTCATCGTCCCATCTCGACTGCATCTCCACCCCCACCGGAAATCCTGTGCAGGAATTCACCCTCCCCTGCTTTAATGACTCTCGAGGATGCCATCAAAATTTAAATTTCCTTAGTTTCCATCATTGATGGCATTCCCTTTCAATTTCCTCTCGAAAATATCTCGAAAACCGTTCGCTTTAAGTGTCCCTCATCAGGCAACACGCGTGCATTCCCGGAACCGAGCTGGAGCTGCTCTTCCCCCACAGAGCCGAGTTAAAGTTCTTTCTTGGAAAATGAATTTTCCAAAAAGCTCAACTGGAGCAATGTCCTCTCGCAGGCGACACCCATTTGCTTGCGCACATATCCTGCATTATGAATCTCACCTTCGATGCTTGAAGTCCCCTCCTTGCCCCGCCCCCCCTCGGCCAGCTCCTCAGCTTGACTTCCTTACCAATCAAATGTGTCTGCATCATTACCGCAAATATACGGAATGCCTTGCTGGGGGATGATGTGTGTGCCCGTGTGTACACTGGCAGTCCTCACTCAATGCATCGTCCTTCGGAGATCACACATCACCGTCCGGGGGGTATAATGTGACGCCAGCCACATTCAGTAGTCCTGACCGGCTGGCCGGCTTATCCACAGCCATGTGCGTTGTCGTGGTGTGCCTCTCTGTGTGTACCGATGAATTTGAAATTCTGGAGGAGAACCGCTCCAGCTTCACTTTTGCTGGAGTGCGAGTGTGTGTGGACTGATTGTTCTAGTCCTCCGTGTGCGAGTGTGAGTGTGTGTGTGTGTCGGCAATGGACAGGAGAAGAAAGGTTACACTACGGGGCATGCCTTGCATAGCTTAGTTCTCTCGGACGTTGATTATAAATTTAATGACCAAAGCAATTCGAGACTGTTGTGAGTAGTCCGTCGTCGGCCATCTCCATCTCCTCCGTCTGCTCCTCCTTCTCGGTCCGGAGCGGTGTGACACACTACGCCGGTGGGGCCTGAGAATGCCTTCTGGTCACAGGTCAACCGCATGGCGCAGTAATAAAATTATTCCGTTGCTGATAAAATGGATTTTCGATTGCCAATACGGGTATTAATCAAATTAGGAACGGTAATAGGCCCCCAAATGGGATTTGATTAAGTGAGTCAGTCTTTTGCGGCGATATCTGGGTCGGGGGCTGATAGGGTTAGTGTCCACGAAGAAAGTTTCTTTCGCTTTGGCTGGCACTCATATGCCAGTGACCAGCAGTGGACTCGGCACATTGACGGGCTTCTGTGGCGGATAAGTGCTGTGGAAATAGAATTTTGTCTCTTGAAGGGTTCGAGTCTGTATGTGGTTGGTGGAGGGTCAAAGTTCATGTGGATACAAAGATAAGTGGGACAGAGGAATACATACTTTCTACGGCGATGGGAATACATACATGGTTGACTGAAGGGAACAGACTGACACACAGAGCGAAAGAGAACGGGATCAAGCTCGAGTACATTGGCCTTGTGGAGATCGAGCAACAGACGACGGCCCTAGGCTCAATGTTCTGTAGCATAAGGCAAGGGGCTGGATACGGAGCTGAAGCATTCTGTGCTACTGAAGTGGTGGACATTAAAAAACACCTCTTTTGGGAGATGCTTTGCCGTGATCGCTGATTGCTGTCTGATGTCTGGGGGCTGTCCGATGTTCGGAGGCTGTCCGATGTCCGGGGGCTGTCCGCTGTCCGGGCGCTGTCTGATACTCGGGCGCTGTTCGATACCCGGGCGCTGTCCGATGTCCGGACACTGTCCAATATCCAGGCGCTGTCCGATATTCGGGCGCTGTCTGATGTCCGGGCGCTATCCGATACTCGGCCGCTGTCCGGCGATGCTTTTGGTATGCGCCTGCTGACGAAAGCAGACTTGGTGATCACATAATTTCTGGTACTTAGCCTTAAGCTTATGCGACACTCTGTTGGAGACCTGATCGTGGGATCATATCGATTGGAGTCACTTTTCCTGACAGTCGCCAGCAGTCTTGTGTAAGTCGGCTAATCATAAATTTAAGCAGCAGCCTAACAGACTGAGGTCCAAGTCTCGAGTTGCTGAGAAGCTAGGCCCAGGTCCATCTAGGACTGTAACGCCCCCGTTATTATTATTATTAAGTCTCGGGAAAACTGATAAAACGAATTGGGTTATGAAACATTCATCATGTGCCAGACTTTTCTCTTGAAAGGCTCTATGAGTGAATTAAGAAAAACTCGGATTCGTAAGACTTGGCCTCGCAAATTCCGCAACCAACGCCCTCTCGTTACAAAATCTCACTCTATCACGCTTCTTTATTCAATTTTGTATCCATTCCCCCTTCAATTCGTTCAAAAAATCGTTTCAGAAAACGTCATGTTTCCAAGATCACTGCTTAAAGGAGGTTCCCCCGAAATTCGTTTCTAAACACTCAACAAAGTCGTTTCCGTTTAGGAATCTTACCTTAATTCGCTTCTAAATTTAATTTCCTTTCCATTCTGATATCACATATCCTTCAAATCTTCCTTAGTACTGAGAAAGTTTACTGTACTGAGATGTTTTCGAAAACATCATGTCTTCCATGAACACCGCTTATGAGACAAAAGACGACCCTTCGAACTTCGCTTCTAAATAACCCAAAAAGTCATTCCCGTTACAAAATCTTAACTTGTTACGCTGCTTCAGTCAGTTTCCTTTCAATTTTGATATCCCACATCCTTCAATTCGTCCTAGTTCTCGAGGAAATGGTAATCATCAAATCCAGTTCGACGGAAAATTTGTTCATTTTCAGCCAAAAAGTCGACCCAATTGTGTTGACATTTACTGCATTTTTTCGTAGGAAATTTGTCATTTTTGGTAAAAAGCGATTTTGTTCGGATTCGAAACGGAATTTTCAGCTTAAATGGGTGGAGGTTGATGTGAAAAGGATAACTGAAGAGAATTCAGTCGAAAATTTCATTCGAAATCCTTGAAAATTTGAAAAAAATCCTTTTTCCATTTTTCATGATGTCAGAGCTGAAGTCATTGAAAAGGGAGAATTTTTTGCTGATCTGGCAATGCTTTGCATGCAAATTGAGTGAAGGGTTGTCTTTGAATGAATGCCAAGGGAGGACGCTTTTGGACTCCAACGAATCCTACAATCACAGCGGAACCAGAGGCACTGGATAGTCGTCCTTTTCTTGAATGATTGTCGGCGAAAAGGCTTGTGACTTTCTGCAATGGATCGTTCAGCAGTTAGCTTCTTCTTGTTCTTCTTCTTAGGACGCTACAGTCCGAGGGAGACCTGGGCCTCACCCAAAAGCAGTCAAATTGGATTCGTCGAATTTTTGGCAATGCGCGAGCTCCTAACTCAAAGGACAAAAGTCATGCTCGGGAAAGCCCTTATTCTGCCAGTCCTATTTTATGAAGCCGAATGCTGGACGATAAAAAGAACGGCAGAGCTTATTCTTGGTGCCTCTACGTCGGATATATGGTCTTATCTGCGAGGAAGGTGAATGGAGGAGAAGGCATAACCGCGAACTCTACGAGGTGTACCAAAATGTGGACGTAGTCCTGAGAGCAAAGCACCGTCAACTACTACTACTGGCCCACATCGAGCTTATGGACAACATTGCTCCAGTCAAAAGGGTCTTCGAATCGGAGCCACCGGCTTAAAGACCAAGCCGAAAGCCAGGCAAGAGGGTCTTCGAATCCGAGCCACCGGCTTAAAGACCAAGTCAAGACCCAGGCAAGAGGGTCACGGAATCGGAGCCAGCGACTTAAAGACCAAGTCAAGAACCAGGCAAGAGGGTCTTGGAATCCGAGCCTCCTGGTTCCAGAAGGAGAGGGAAACCGAACCTTCGGTTTGAAGACCAAGTTATCGCGGACAGCTTGGTCTAGACAAGTGGAAACAGCGTGCCTGGGATCGTCAAGCATGGAAGACAACTGTTGCTCAGGCCCAGTCCTCCCATGGGACGCATTCCCGTGTCGTCCTTCCTCTTCTTCGCCTGATAAGTAACTAACTAATTAAGGAAAGAGCGTCCGGAATTCTGTTGTCTTGGCCTGTGACCACATCCTTCGCTAATCAACCGTTCCTCATGCTTAAAATGAAAGGATTTTGAGGCTCGAGACATCCGCTGTCGCTTGAGAAACAAATAGGGCGTCCAGCTCTGGAGGACCGAAAGCACATCTATCGATGTCTAGTCTCCGGGTCACTGTTCCCCGTGTAGAACAATGGGCTCATCGAATTGAGTACATGTGACAGAATGACCGTCCTGTAACTGCTCACGTGGACCATCCAGACAAACCAACTGTAGCCCTAGCCCCTTTGCTGTTCCATAATTACAATTCCCCAGGGCGTTATGCACCATCCTCGTGATACGTACTTCTCTGAACCTGGCCACTTCGTTCCCAGAATGGAGACGTACATTCTCGTCCAGAACTCAGATGAAACCCATTTTGATTACATGCACTCTCTAAGAAGTCATGTGCTTCCCCAGTTCACATCCAAGCCCAACGCCAGAGTTCAATGGATTTGCATCCAACGAAAGGACGACGACAGTGTCAATATTCATCAGAATCCCCAAAAGCTGGATGTTTCAATTCAGTGTCATGCCCTCCAGCACTCTCTCCCTTTGACTCTTGTGATCATTTCAAGGAGCCATTAGGATATTACACACCGACCGACACACTCGCATCGCATCGAAGGCAATCTCTTACCTTCCCGACGAAGAGATTAGGTCAATCGAGCACTGACATCAGCCCACCGCCGTGGCATAAAAGTCTGCAATTGCATTCACGTTCCACCTCATTCAGTCAACACGGCGAGCGATATGAGCAATGGCGGCTCCACACAACAAAGCCCCTACAGCGCGCCGCCCACATAGGAAGCAGCCAGAATGGATGCAAATGTAGGTTTGCATATCTGATGAATATCCCTCGCCTCACAATCCACTCGGAGGTGGGATGGTGAATCCCTCGAAAGGATGCCAGCCGCTGCTGCTGCTGCTGCCTGCCTGCTGCATTATGATTATTAAAAGAGTGTCAACAGAGAGAACACACTGAATGAGCAAATTTCCCAAGAAAAGGATACGAAAGCACAAAATCGAGGAAATGGAAAAAGGACATCTTAAATACTCCTTGAAATTGCACTCAAATAAGGAACGAAAAGAGCAGAGCAGAGCAGAGCCTGATTTCACACATACCCACCGAAGGGAGTCTTCTGCGCTGCACTCCCCCACCTCATCGTCGTTTTCGTTTTCGTTCATTTTTCCTCCGCCCTCTCGCCGCCTCTGCATCCCCAAAGGATTTAAGTACCGCTTCCTTGTGCATACTCCAGTGGATGGAGTGAGCCTGTGAGTGGGTGACGGTGGGGTTGCACTGGAACTTTATGGCAGTCATAAATTATGGAAATTCCTCGTTTTTTTCCTGCGCTCGCAGCGTAAGATAAATACGGTGCGCTCCGCCAGGTGGAGGAGAGTCAAGCGAGTGTGTGTGTGTGTGTGTGTGTGTGTGCCTACCAGGAATCGTTTGTTATGACTAGGATGTTGAGTTCGGGTGATAAATATTTCCAGCCCCCATGCCCCGGGCCCAATAAAGACACGGCAGTTATGGGCGAATGGAATATGTAATGAAACTTCACGTGACCGACTGAGAGGCTGCTGAGCTGAGGGGGGAGGGGAGGGGGAGAGGTTGATCGAAACATGAAATGAAACTTTGAACCTCGCCTAACCTCACAGATGTTCAGTGAGCGGCGGCTGAGTGAATAGATGCTGCCAGTCATTCAACGAGTCGTCGGAGATTTATACCACCCACTTGAAGGAGATGCTTGTCACAGATTATCCCCTAAGCTGCAGTCCACCTGGAGGGGTTGGCATTGAGTCTCAGGGGATTTATGTCTGAGAAGGCATAACCCCGGAGTGATGTCAACGTTGCCTGCTTTGCTTGGTGAAGGCGACATCGTAACCCTTGAGGCTGTTCGGGGAGGGGGGGTGGGGTGAGGGCAATTTGCCGCGAATTGGACTGGAGGGTGAAATGGCAAATCCCAGATGGGACCAAGAATCAGGGCTAATTCCAGCTGCTAATGGAGTCTTGTAGGGGTTTCTCGTGTTTTTCTGCTTTCGCTCTGTGCGCACAATTTAGGCTTTTGTTTGCTCAGAGAGTGATGGAGCGAGTCAGGGGGAAGGGGGAAGCTACAGTTCGCTTGGAAAGTGACGCGATTGTAAATTCAATTTTGGGCATTAGGTCGCCATTCAGTTGGAGACGAGATGGAGTCAGAGAGGAACGTCCAAATTGTCAGCAAAGATTTGAGTTCTCCTCTTGAAGCTGCCTTAAGCGATGGCTGCAGACGGAAAGGACCTCTTCTTCTTCTTTTTCTCCTGCTTCTTCTTTTTCTTATCCTTCTTCTTCTTCTTCTTCTTATGGCGCTACAGATCGGGTTGGAAGCTTCCTTAAGCGAGGGCTGCGGAAGGAAAGGCGAATCGTTTCGAGAAAGGACCGCTTCTTCTTCTTCTATTTTCCTTCTTCTTCTCTTCTTATTCCTCTTCTTCTTCTCCTTCATCTTCTTCTTCTTCTTCCTCTTCTGTTCTTCTTTTTCTTGTGGCCCTACAGACCGGGCCGTGGACTCTCCTTTTGAAGCTTCCTTAGTCGGAGCAGCGGATGGAAAGACGAATTGTTTCGAGAAAGGACCTCTTCTTTTCCTTCTTCTTCTTCTTCTCCTCTCCTTCTTCCTTTTCGTCTTCTGCTTGTGACGCTACAGACCGGGGTGGACTTAGCCGTCGATTTGATGCTTCTTTAAGCAACGCGTGGGGACTGAAATTCGCATCGATTCGAGACAGGACCTCTTCTTTTTCCTCTTCTTCTTCTTCTTCTTCTTCTTCTTCGCCTTCTTGTGGCGCTACAGACCGGTGTGGACCTGGCCGTGGACCCTCCTCTTGAAGCTTCCTTAAGCAGTGCGTGCGGACTGAAAGGCGCATCGATTAGAGACGGGACCTCTTCTTTTACCTCTTCTTCTTCTTCTTCTTCTTCTTCTTCTTCTTCTTCTTCTTCTTGTGACGCTACAGAACGGGCTGGACCTGGCCGTGGACCCTCCTCTTGAAGCTTCCTTAAGCGAGGCGTGTGGACTGAAATTCGCATCGTTTCGAGACAGGACCTCGTCTTCTTTTTCTTCTTCCTCTCTTTCTCTTCTTCTTTTCCTTCGCCTTCTCTCCTTGTGGCGCCACAGACCGTGGTGGACCTGGGCCTCATCCAACAAACCCCGCCATAAACACAACCTTCGTTAAGTGCAAACCTTCGTTCAAAGTGGTTACAAAATATTTGCAAAAATGTTGCCTGAATTTAGGAGCCAAGCAAAATGGTGCTAACTTCCTTCCCAGTCCTCTTGTGAGAACCATCAAACTTGAGCCCCACACTCGCCACTTCGCCAACCCCCTTTTGATCGCCCAGGACGTCGTTAAATGGACTGCAGCTTGCACATCCGAGTCAATTGAATAAACAGCAGACTCCCAAAAGAAGCACCAAAAGAACGCACAACAACACCACGAAGGCAATATGAGAATTCCCAACTCTCGTGCAGCAACTTTTCATTCATTTTGCCGCAGCGGTAGTATCAAAAGTATCTCGCACTATTTGCAGTTGCCGCTTGCGTATGGCCCCTCAAGGAAAACGACCAAATTAAGTGCCATCCACAGACAAACCGGCTGAATGCAGCTCATCCCTTCGCCGGGCGAAAATGAAAAACCAAAAAGGACGCTCAGGGAAGCACTTAATTAAAATCTCTCACATGTGGACACACCGAGAATGCGTGTGCGTGTGTTTTACCCTGCGCCCGCCAGCGGCAGCGGCATCGGCTGGCCCATTCAAGGATAACCCCGACCATGTAAGGTCTGCACTCTCCACCACCGGCAACATTTTCTCAAAGCAATATCCTTGCCTGCCTCGTCCTGAATACAACTCTTACTCAATTAAGATCGCCTCAAACGGGTGTCTCAGTGTGTGTGTGCGCTTTCACAACTAATTTCCATTGGCATTGGCAACGGCATCTGTAATTGGTACCGCAGAGCTCTTCCTCTTCCCAAAAAGCATACACTCACGTGAATGTATCCTAGCACAAAACGCTTTTGATACAAAAGCCCCCCCAACCCCATCGCCCACCACCCACCACCCACTGTCGCGTCGACCAGTGGATGGGGTGTTGTAAGGAGAAGCGCTCGGAATGAACAATTTATGGATGTGTAAGTATTCCTGTCTCCAGACGGATACAGTAAAATAAAACTCTCGTCGTGCCCTGCACCGTCCGCCCACCTCCTTTTCGCCGCCATATTCCCAGGATATGTACTGACAAAGCAGACTTCGTTTTTTTGCTGCTGCTTCTGCTGCTGCTCTGCTGAATGATCCCTGGGGCTGATTTCCTTCTCACTTTCTTTTATTAGGTATTCATTTGGGAGAACGGTAAAGTAAATCACTCGTCTCGGGCGAGGATCCTCACTGACAGGGATAGGATGTGAGGATGCGAGGATGCTGCCCTCCTGCCGGCTCTGTCTGCCAGTTCCCGCCCGACAGACGGAATGCCTGAATGGCTGGCTTTAAGGAAGTGATGCTTTTTAAATGTTCAACTCTTGAATTAATTCAGTCCTTGAGTGCGTGCCACACACACACACCCGCACACCGCACGTGATTCAAAATCATAGCAATCAAAGTTTTGACAGTTGATTGGGGTGTGGCCCGGTGCGGAGGGGGAAGGGATGACTGAGAGAGGTTCCAAGGCAATCCCAGAGTGGGTCAGGTTCCGAGAACCCTTAAATTGAACTAGAACCCATTAGAGTGGGTAGCACTTGAGTATTTGCCGCAGAAGACCGTGTGGGAGTACCATTGACTCTCGAGTGGGAACCTGGTTCTAATCGAAAAAGAAACTCTGGTCGCGAAGGTGCCGACGGGGTGGGGGAGGTTCACAGTCGATTGTCAATCACGTTGGTTTGGTTCCTGGGAAGCCGGTCGCACGCGCACGTGCAGGGGTCAGAGACAACAAACGCTTTGTGTTGTGACCTTTGTGGGAAGACGAGGGCGAAACCACATTTAATCGTTATCAAGGGAGTCAAGACAACCGACAATCTAAGGTCGTCATATAGAGGCACTCAGGTGACGACAGAGGTCTGGGCATGGGACGAGGAACAACGCGAAAGGAACGACGTGGAGGCAAAGTGAGTCGATTCAAGGAAACGGATTATTTGGCAGATTTGACGCCACCTGGAGGACTGTTGCAGAATGAGTAGAATGAGAAAAAGAAGGGAAGGCGACGGGATGTGGCAGCAGGGAATTGTGGTTTGATCCTTAAAGCTAATGAAAAGATGCAAGAATTCCCCCAAAAAAAATTGTGGATTTCCAAGAGAATCGACAAAAAAACATCGAACATTATGGCAATTCTAAGCTAATTAAGGCCGACAGTTCTCTAGAAATGGGCTCATACCATTGCGTCTTGTGTATCGAACCTCAAACTGCCGGCGATTTGAGGAGAAGCAGCAGATTGGTACTCAAAGAGGATCACGCCTTCGGTTCCATGCTGACTTTGGCAATTTCAAAAACTTCCTCTGGCTTTGCTGCTCGTACCGATGGGTGGAGATTGGAATTTTGTCACATCAAATTGGGATTCACTAGCAGGACCCAAAGATACTCTACGGTTTCAGGCCGACATTGCCTTTTCCAGGAACAACTTCTGACTCTGGTTGTTGGCGTTGAGTGACGAATAGAATAGCTTCCGATGCAACGGGGATTTAGGAACATTACTCAAGGACTCAATCACGCGTATCACGTCTACTGTTCCACGCTGACATCGACTTTTTCAAAAACTACTTGTGGCTAATATATAAACAGATCTTGGAAAAGACCCAGGAGTTTCAAGTCGATACACACCGTCTATTCATCGACTTTAAGGCTGCATATGACAGGATTTATTGAGACAAGCTATACAGCGCATGGCATCCCTGCAAAACTCGTCCACCTTTGCAGAATGACGATGGAAAATGCCCGTTGTTCCGTCAAGGTCGGTAAAGACTTTGATGTCGAAAAAGGATTTACACAAGGCGACGTCATGCGATTTCTTCAACATCATTCTCGAGAAGTTCGTCCGTAGGTTAGGTTAAGTCAGAGGACTGCCAGCTTTAGATCATATTGGTCGATTACAGTCAGACTAGCACCACTAATCGACCGCTCCAGTGATAGTGCCGTTAATTTGATCTCAACGGCAAATGGAGACTGGACCAGATTTGAAAAACCGGATAAAAGCGTATTAACTTTGCTTTCACTGGGATTCGAACCAGGGACCCCTCTAATTTAGGGTAGGTACTTAACCAACAGCGCCATTCAGTTATCCGAAGATCGTGCGTAACTCAAACGTCAACACCAGACACACGATCTTCCACAAATCTGTGCAACTGCTAGCTTATGCCGATGACAGTGACATCTTTGGAAGGACACAACGGGCTGTCAGTGGGGCGTTTGTGGGCATCGAGAAGGAAGCGGCAAAGATGGGTCTTGCGGTCAATGAGGGTAAGACAAAGTACGAAAAAGGTCCGCCAACACAGACGTCACTATAGACAGCGATAATTTTAAAGTGGGCTCCGAGGTAAGCGCAAGCAATGACACGACCGCGGAGATAAAACGAAGGATCACCCTTGCCACTCGCTGTGTCTTTGGGCTTCGAAGGCAATTGAGGGGTAAAGCCCTCTCTCGAAGGACCTTGATAGTCCCAGTCCTGCTGTACAGCGCAGAAGCATGGACACTAACCAAAGCGGACGTGGAGATTCTTGGTCGCTTCAAGAGGAAAGTCCTTCGTATTATCTTTGGTTCCGTATGCTCTGATGGTGTTTGGAGGAGGAGACTGAACGATGAACTGTTCGGGCTGTATAGCGACATCGATTTGGTCCAACGAGTTCGAGTCTTTCGTCTCAGACGGCTAGGTCATGTAAAGCGAGTGGAAACCAATCCTGCCCAGAAAGTCTTCGACTCCAACCCAACCGTCTTCGGTGGCGTACGCAGCTGGAAGGTTATCCCAATCAGCTGAAGGTGCATCGCTGGAAAGAAGTAGGACTAGACCGTGCTGGACAGTGAAGAATGTTGACTGAGGCTAAGGTCCGCCCCCGACTGTAACGCTGGTATAGCTCCGAGGGACAATCCGCTAAAGGAAGACCTCTCCTCCGACTAGAAATGGACATCAATCAGCTGAATGTGCTTAGCTGGAAGCAACTAGCACAAGACCGTGCTAGACAGAAAGGTATGTTGGCTGAGGCCCAGGTCCATCCGGGACTGTAGCGCCAGCCAAAGAAGAGGAATACTTGTGACTCTGCTTCTCGTTAATCCGCGGCGAATTGAATAGAGTACCACGTAACAGGGATTCAGAACCAGAACCCAAAAGGTGTCGCGTATACGGTTTCAGGCTGACATCAATTTTTCCAGAAACAAATTTCGGCTCTGGTTGTTGTCGTTGAGTGGCGAATTGATTAGTATTCCATGTACATAACTGGGACTCAGGAGAAGGACCCGATAAGTATCACGTCTACGTCTCTAAGATCGGTTGCTTTCAAAACTACTTGTGATTTTGTTGCAATGGCAATGGGTGGCCAATTTAATAATGTGCCACGAAACGGGGATCCAGAAGCAGGACCCAAAGAGTATGACGCCTACGGTTCTACGCCACCATAGACTTTTTCAAAAGCAAGTTGTGACTCTGCTTCTCGTCGATGGGTGGCGAATTGGAGTGCTATTTAACTGGGGTCCAGGAGAAGGACCTAAGGAGTATCACCCGTAGCACGTCTACGGTTCTGCGCCGTCGGGCACTTTTTAAAGAAGAACTTCTGCTTCTGCTTCTCGACGATGGGGGCGAATTGAATAATGTGCCATTTGATAGGGATACAGGAGCAGGACCCAAAAAGCATCGACCCAACAATTGTAACTGAGCTGAGATTAAACTGACGGTTAACTGTGAAACCCAAGTACAATACATGTGACAGCTGAAATGCATAAGGACCCTTTAGAGGCAGTAAGTAGACATCAATTAATCAGCAAGCAACTTCTACAGCAGACACAGCAGACCTTCCACATCCACAGAGCAGAGCTGCTCAGGACAGTTCCCTCCTCAAATCACTAAGGCCCCCCACCGGCAGAAAACCCTACATGCATTTGTCAGTGCTGATGCAGAGGACAGCAAAAACACCTATTATCCCAACCAGGACCTCATCATAACACAATAGGACAATACAGCACAACACAACACAACCGATTATCACAACCACTTACACAATTAAATTGCACTTGAAAATCAAACCGTATTATCACCACAAAACAACCTCATTAAAGATATCCCATTACAGATGTAACAACTGCTTCACACAGCTCCTCCAGCCCGACGAGCGGCGCACAGCAGTGAGCTCATAAGGACCTCCACTCTGCTGGGCTGTGCAGGGGATGGAGGACGGAAGAGGAGTGAATTTGAGAGCGAGAGACACCACAATCCATGTAATGTGTGGTGGATACTTAATAAAACACACGTACGAAAGTGAAACTGCCAAAACATATCGTCCCGCACACACACTCGCTCGCAAACACATCGTTGTCATCGAGTATCAGATGAGTACATCTCGTACGTGTGTCGATCTCGCCATAAAACCGAAACAGGCAGCCCAGGCAAAGCATAATCGGGCCGCAATCTGAACCCAATCGAGGCGTATCACACCAGCACACTCTCAGTCTGCAAGCGTCCATCGGTAGCGCTGTCGTAATGGATTATTCCAAGCGATTCCAATCGCACTCATATCCTTTCGACAATCAACTTTCAAGGCTCTCTCTCGCTGCCTGACACATTACTGACACATGTTTTCAACTGAACAACACCCAGGACCCGGGACCCAGTCGCTCCCCGAGGAAGGATCAATACTTCGCAGAGACCCCATCGTCGTCATATCAAAATCGTTTGATGAGCCTCGCATTGGCTTTTATAACCCCCGCATGCCACTGGCAGGTGTCAAAGTGTGTATGAAATCGGAAGGATGTTTCAATTGATTTAAGCGATTTGCGATAGCGCCACTGCCGCAGCCGCCGCGTTCCCATAAACTTCTCTCGTTTTTCTGTGTGCTCTGTGTGCTTTCGCTCTCGTCTTCCGCCTTGACACCTTGACAACCCCCGACCAAAGAAAAAATCATTCCAGAGCTGTGCACATCTCGCCAAATGCCAGCGACATCATCGCCCGCATTCGTTTGGATACATAATTGAGTAAGAGTATCGCATAGTTACTCTGCCGTGTGTGTGGTTGACGGGGGCTGTTTGTTGTTGTTGATGGTATCTTCAGCGCGGAGGGGGTGTGTGTATGATTTCACGCATCCAACGATGTTTGATGAATTTTTTATGATGCCGGGCGCAAAGTTAAATGATCGTTATCCACCTGAGAGCACTTACATAAACTTTTATCCTGTTTCGGAGATGTCGGTGCTCAGGAGAAACACAGAGGGAGGAGGGTGAGTCAGGGGTGGGTGTGAAACCAAAGAACAACAACCAAACGCACCCTCACTTGAATTGATAATTTCAGATACAAAAAAAAAAACGACACCAACGAGATGAGATACACTGAAAACAACTCAAACAGGAGAAGACAGGAGACGTGCTATACGGAGTCCCCCCTCTTGACTCCCACCCTCTCCCCCTCAAACACACACATACACACAGAGCGAGCCTTGGCTAGGATAATGCTGAGTTTTATTTGGCAGCACGTTGCATATCCTCTGCCAGAGGAAGGATACAACTGAGACAAAAAAATCGCTTTGCTTTCATTTTATTTCACACACACAAGCACACCGCACCACACCACGCTCCTCTTGGATTCTTTTGGGGAAACCTCGAAAGTGACCTAAGGGTTGGACGACAGAAAGGTAAAGAGGCGATGGAGATGGTGATCGCAGGGGGGTTGGGTGTGTGTTGGCGGCCTTGGGCAGGGATAAATAGAAACTCTTAAACCCTTTTTGTCGGATGGTTTTTGTTGCGATTTTGTCGATTTTAGAATATAATATCGGATTTAGTCCGAAGGAGGAAGAGGAGAGAGGGAGGAAAGGACACACAGGCTCTGTGTCAGCATTGGCCCCGGTAAGCTGGCTCATTTGGGACTAAATTATCATCCCTCTCGTATCGGAGATTCTTTATTCAGTTCGTCTTGAGGAGTGCCTGGCCTCCGGCTGTTACTCCGTAATGAGTTTTGGCCAAATTAAGGTCGTCAGGACATTGGGGATGGTGAATGCTTGAGTGGACAGAGAGGGAGAGGGATACTTGTCTGAGGGATTCTGACTGACTGGTGGAGGATAGTTAGTGAATAAATTTTCGATTAGATGACGCCTGTCGGATGGGGTGTCGCCATATGTGGTGTGGAATTGAAGAAGAAAAGAATCCCATTCATGGGTGTCGATTGAATGGCTAATGGCGGCCTATTCATTCGGGATTTCAAGGAGCCCTCGTTCGGGGATGTGGCATGTTTAAGACGACGTCAGCATCAGAGGGACATAATCTTGAATAAATTTAGCTTAGTTTACGCTTTTATTTCGACGGAAATGGTTTCCTGGAGTCTTCTCCAAAATTAAAGCAGACACATTGTCAACAGAAGGTGATGAAAGAGACACTTTTTTCGACAAAGACATCCGGGGTTAGGGACGGACATTGAGAGCTTGATGTTAAGTCGAGGCTGCTCTTGACATCCTCGTGAATTTTGGAATCATTTCTGGTTGTCAGTGGAGGCAGGTGAAGAGGAGCTCTCGCATGTTGGACTTTCTCTGCTCAAACAGACCACAGTCGAAGTTGCGGTTGTGAACTAATGAATGGAACATCTGAGGTGGTTGCTGGAAATCTCCTAGAGGAAATTGCTTTTATCTTTGAACAGTTGGGTCCAATTTGCTTAAGAATCCTCTTTGTAACGCCGAAAGTTCTTGTAATAATTTTACTTCAGTTATCCTTTGGTGGGGAGTAGGTCATTAGGATCTCTGAATTTACGGGGTTTCTGAAGTATTTGATGCCATTTTCGAGGCGTCAGGACTTCCAGCCTTCATCGTTGGCTGTGGAGTCCTCATTTTAACCAGGAATCATGATCAACGAAGTACATGGTTGGCCATCTAGTGGTGTTTTTTTAAATCATAGGTTACATGGTGACAGCTGTTTCCCGCTCGAAATCTTGACAGTAGGTCAGTATCATACCTCCGCGGAATGAAATGAGCCGCTTTACTCTTGAATAATGTCGGGAAATATTGAAAACGTATTTCCAAAGTGAGTGCTGTGTAGCCCAAACAGTGGGTTTTTTTGAAAACGAGGTTTTGGCCGAAATGAAGCACCCACGAAGGAAAGGAATGCATTTCGATGGTTTGGTTACGTGGCACGAATGTCCCCATCATCACGACTTCCGAGGCGTGCCTTGAATGCTAATCAGGTAGGCGACCGGTTGGCAGACCCAGGACGAGATGGTTGGACCAAGTCCAAAAACTCCCCTGGTTGCGCTTGGGCATAGCTCCTGATGAGTTGGAGTCTATGACGGAGGATCAAGTGGCCTGGAGATCTCTCGTGCATGCATTGCCCCAGCGACCCCTTTAGTGGAACATGCGGGTCACTGAAGATGAGATAAGATGAGATGAGATGAGATGAAGCACCCACCGCGACTGCTGTACGCAAGTTTGTGCAAAAAGTTCGAGAAATTGGTGTGCTTGTGGACAACACTCATGGTCCCCGTCGTCGTACGGTGCACGCAGATGATGACTGTTGTGGTCGAGAGTGTGAGACTCAATTCACAAACGTCAACTCGCCATCGATCTCAACAGCTCAACATTTCACGCACTAGTCTGAGGAGAATTCTGCACAAAGATCTCGGATTCTTCGCGTACAAGGTCCAATTGACTCAGCAATTGAAAGCGCGCGACCATCCGCTTCGCAGTTTGGGCCCTAGAGCAGCTTGAATTGGACAACGATTTTGGGAGAAAAATCATCTTTTCTGACGAGGCGCATTTTCATCTCGGCGGCTACGCTAACAAAAAAAATTGCCTCACCTTCTTCTTCTTCTTCTTTGTAGGGCGCTACAGTCCGAGGTGGACCAGGGCCTCACCCAATATGCAGCTCCAGCCGGCTGTCCGAGGTCCCCCTCGACTTGTGTGCGCCACCTTGTACGTGGACGTTCTCTGTTGCATTGTCCCACAGGCTCAGAGCCGCACGTTGGCCTCTGAAAACCTGCACGTTATCACGCACGAGAAGCCAATGCATCCACAGAGAGCGACAGTTTGGTGCGAATTGTGGAGTGGTGGCATCATTGGACCATTTTTCTGCGAAAATGAGTCTCGGAACAACGTTTCGGTCAACGGTGGGAGTTACAGAGCCATGTTAGCCGACTTTTTTTTACTGAAATTAAAGACATGGATTTGGACAACCTCTGGTTCATGGAGGATGACGCACCATGCCACACAGCCCATGCCACAATCGATCTTTTGTGCACCAAATTCCCAAATCGTGTTATCAGCCGTCTTGGCATGTCAATTGGCCGCCTCGGAGCTGCGATTTGACTCCTTTGCATTTTCTTTTGTGGGGAACCGATGTTATGCCAACAATCCGGAAACGATTCAAGCACTCAAGGCTAATATCATGCAAGCAATCCGTGAGCTATAGCCCGGAAACCATCAACAAGGCCTTGGAAAGTTGGGGTGACAGAATGCGCTACTGCGAAGCTAGCCGAGGCAGCCACTTGAACGACGTTACTTACTTACTTACTTAACAAGCCTACGACCCACGGAGGGTCCGATCCTGAGATATTGCTGCCTTCCATCGTTGACGGTCCTGGGCACGCTGCCTCCAGTCATCAAGACCAAGCTGTCTTACGTCCGTCGATGACTTGCTCTTTGTGGGGGAGGTGCAACGACATTGTACTTCATAATTAATGGGAATCTTTGTTCTTACTAGTGAAGCCATAATACATGCAAAAAAATTGAATTTTGTTCGTTTTATTGGATTTTTAAAAAGAAACTTGTATTTGGCTCTCCCTGTATTTTCAAAAAATGGACGCAGTCGTGTCTTGTTCTTGACTTCTTCTTCTTCTTAGGGCGCTACAGACCGAGGTCTGGGACCTGGACCTGGGACTCACTCAACATGTCTCTCTTCGCCAGCTGTCTCCAGTTTCGCACAGCAAGCCGACCGAGGTCCCCCTCGACTTGTGTGCGCCACCTTGTTGCTTGCCACCATGCTCTCGACATCCTCGTGAATTTTAGGACAATTTGCGGTTGTCAATGGAGGCAGGTTAAGAGGAGCTCTCGAAAAATGCCTGCACTCGCGTCGGTTACAATTGGCTCCAATCACTCGACTGAAGCCGACAGCACTTAAGCAGCTTCTACTGCCTCCGACGATGGTCTACTTGAATGATTCCATCAAATTCCTTCATCCTGCTGTCAGTGAGTACATAGTCCATGCAATTCCCTCACCAATCACAAGCATTTTATTGAAAGAGACACTTTTTTGCGACAAAGACTTGTGAGGTTAGGGAGGGACATTTTGGACTTGAGGATGCGTCACGACTGCTCTTGGTATCCTCGTGTATTTTAGGACCATTTGCGGTTGTCTATGGAGGCAGTTTAAGCGGACCTCTCGCATATATTTTCAGAAAATGCCTGCATTCGTGTCGATTACAATCGGGCCCAATCACACGACTCAAATGCCTCTTAAGGCGACACCACCTAAGCAGCTTCAGACGGAAGAAGCTTCTAGGGCCTCCTCTAGTTGATTGATCCCATCAAATTCCTTCATCCTGCAGCCAGTGAGCACCTAGTCCATCCAATTTCCTTCTACAAATCGCAAGCATTTCACTGATTCTCCGACCCCTCTCTCACGTGGTCTCATTGAATTCATTGTCTTCACCGTCCATTCGTGCACCCAACTTTCCCAATTATAACTGCAAATCCCCAACCGCACACACACCACCACCACCACCACCACGCTATCTCTTTGTGTGCACGTCGTGACCCAAGGCAACTTCAGCTCGTCATCAACCCCCACCGGTCACCGTCGTTGTCCACCTTCTTCAAATACAACACGAAATGCAAGGCAAGTTTATCCATCCGCCTTCATCCCCCCTCCACCTCAACAGCCCTTGCCAAGGTTGAAGCACTTAATTTAAGTGCAACTCTTAAAGCTCAACCAACACCGAGGGGGAAACCTCTGCCGCCGTGGCAAGCGACGGGAAACGAACCTAAGAGGATTGAAAGTGAACCGAAAACTATGACCGTACACCTTTCGCACTCGTTCCCGGTCGTCCCCCATCACCCTCCCCTGCACCGACCAAGTGAAAATGAAAATTACAACCAAAAAGAGGGGAGGGGGAGGAGGGAGAAAAAATTACAAACGAAAAACGCCACTAATCGCATTTGCGTGTTTCACCCTCACTTGTGCGGTCAATAACGACGGTCCTTCCCCGATAAGTGCAATCAATACAACAGCCCCGTCGGACAGTAACACAACAGGAGCAGCAGCAGCAGCAGCAGCAGCACTCGAAGAAACAACACACCCCCCTCGTGCGCACCCGACCAACCGAGAGAATCATAATTAATGAAAACAATTGAAAATGCCAGGACCAATTATTACGTATTACCCGATGTCGTGCGATATGTCCTATCGCGATGAATAATGGAACATAAAAACTCTCATTTCTCATCAAAGTAATTAAAAAAAAAAGCGAGGAAAACCCTAAGAGGGTGGGGGTGGTGCGGCCACAAAGGGAAAATTGAAAATCCACCACCCACCAGCGAGGGATGGCCACCCAGCTTACCTTTGTGTGTCGTGGATAATCGTCGTTGTCGTTGGTGTAGTCATCGTTGCCGTCGTCGTCGTCGTCATCACGGTGCGTCTGTGTAATCTGCTCCAACAACGAAACTCATTAATCCCCATCTGAGTGAGAGAGAGAAAGGACAGAGGAAAACAATGAACACTCGTCGGCGTTCATTCATAAGGACATCGTTGATTGTACTTTTACATGTCCACCTCCACCCCTTTTCGACAGAGAGGGAGCACCACCCCACGCAGATAATGTGTGCACACATGATTGAGGCTGCTCCACGGGCGGTGTGGTGGCACGAGGATGTGTTCCATTCTAAACCTCAATTATCCACTCGGGGAATTAAATTTCTTTCCATCGTTCATTTCTTTTGCTCTCTGCTTTGGTTTGTTGTTAGATTTTCTCTGGTTTTTTGCTCTCTTCTCACTGACTGTTGCTGGCGCTCACCGGAACCGGATGCAGGAGTCACAAATGGTGCAACTTCCTGCACGACTATGAGTGGCAGCGGCGACGACGACGACTTGTTCTCTGCCAAGTTCGAGTGTGTATCTAAGAGGAGAGAGCACTAATCACGTGTGTGTTTGTGTGTGACATTGTTTTCCATTTCCCACCAAAAGAACACAAAAAATGAAGTTTCAAGATACAAATGCAGATGCAGAGATGGTGGTTTTTTTTGTTGGTCTCGTTTTTCAGCGAAACGAGGGAAAATTTGTAACAACCCTGGTTGAGCTCCGTTGCACCACAAAAGTCACCCGCAGTGATACAAGGTTGCAATGTAACCGAGGGGAGCCGCACTGGGGGCACAGAGGGAGCGAGAGAGAGAGGGAGAGAGATTATTGTCGGTGGCCTGCTGCGGTTTGTACGTTGCGGTGAGAAGGTTGAACGCTGAAATGGCACATGTTCGGTGTCCTTTTTGGCGGGGAGTCTCTGGGGAGGAGGGGGCTGCTGCTGCTGCTGCTGTTCGTGCGTTGAGTCTTGGAGGTCACAATTGTTTCGGTTTTGTAATCCCCCAGCTGAACGATTGACTGATGTAGTCATCCATCGTTCGAGGTCGTGAGGATGTCATACTCGTGTAACCAGGACCAGGTAAGGCAGTTCAGAGGGTGAGCGATGAGTGTGGTCTGCAGCCAGAGGGGTTCATCTGTCTACAAAGTTGGGAGATGTACTCGTATCTTAGTCCTTTGAGGAGATCCCTAACACTCTGGACCTCGGTCTATGTGAGGCTCAGCCACCATCCCCTAACCTGAAGAGATTTCTGTATTCACACGGGACTCGTTCATGTTCTTCCTTTCCTCGGTCGCATAGAGACCCAAGGCGTGAACCGGTCCAAGACCAATTGCCACTTTCCGAAGCACTCATCTCTCATCGCCACCTCCTGGCTGTCTGTGTGTTGTTGCTGTTAGCGGGTCTCTGCTGTCTCTGTCTCTGCTCTGTTGTGAAGGGTCTCTACCTGAGACAAGTCAGCCTTGCCCTGCCCTGTGGTCCCGGGCACGCTGCTTCCAGTTGTCCAGACCAAGCGCTCTGGCATCCGCGAAAGCCTCAAAACGAAGGTTCGGTCTTCCTTTTCTTCTCGAACCTGTGGCCTGTGATTCGAAAATCCTCTTTGCTGGAGCGTTCTTGTCCATTCGGTCGATGTGGCCGATCCAGTGTATAATAATAATGGCGGCGCTACAGTCCGAGGTGGACCTGGACCTAGCTTCTCAACAACCACTCGTGTTGTGCGCTACAGTCCGAGGCAAACTTGGACCTAGTTGCTTCAGAAGTGGTTCTCTCACGCGTGGAGGGGATCTACAGTTTAATGCCGACTCCGAACGGCGAATTTGAGGAGCTTTTCCTAGACAGTTATACTCGTTGCATTGTCCCTGACTCAAAAGAGGTGAGAGAGATTCGAACCTTAGACCTCCAGCGTAGGAGTCGTCACCCCTACCCACTCCGCCAGGGCCCCCACGGCGGCTGATCCAATGTAATTATCGTTTTTTGGCTTTTTGGACTACATCAACATCTTGGTACAGCTCGTAGAGTTCGCTGGCTGTCGTAGAGTGGCATTTCCCCCTAAACTGACTCCCATAGGAGTACTCGAAGTATTTCATTCGTATGCCGCGGCGTGACCGAAGACCGAACGAAACCATTTTTCCTTCGGAGTAAGACACACTGGGGCCTTTTTTCCTTAGGAGTCTTCGACTTTGAGCCTGTTGGACAACGCAACAGAGGACGTCCACGTACAAGGTGGCGCACACAAGTCGAGGGAGGCCTCGGCCGGATTGGCGTGCGAAACTGGAGACAGCTGGCGATGGATCATGCTGGCTGAAGACGCATATTCGGTGAGGCCCAGGTCCACCTCGGACTGTAGCGCCCTAAAAACAAGAAGCTAGTCACGTTGGATGAATGGACACTATCACCATTTGAGTCACTAAAGACGTGGTTTCCTTTAGCATGGACTGTTCATTTGGCACGATCTGTCGTTATGAGCTTTCCCAAACTGGGTTGGGCATCCTTCCTCTTTTCGGGGCTCAGGTTGACATAGAACTCTTCCGCTGCATTGATTTTCTGGATTGAATTCGAAGACTGTAGCGCCCTAAGAAGAAGAAGAAGAACCAAGAGACACCGAGTACCTTCGATCGTCTTGATTCTCTTATGCTTCAACGCTCAAGAGCATGCAGTTGTTCATTCGGAAGAGAGTAACTTCACGAAGGTTGCTGTCTTCGGTCGACGAAAACTGATTTTGAATCGATTGCCTCTATAAGTGCTGCATACTTTTAGGAAGTGAATGACTGATCGTAAATATCGTTGTGATCGTTGATTCTGAGCTTCAAGGAAGTTGGACGATTTCGGTTGCGGCCACGCAATGAGCAATGAGCGACGAGCGATAGAGCGACGAGCGATAGAGCGACGAGCGATTGAGCGACGAGCGATAGAGCGACGAGCGATTGGGCGACGAGCGATAGAGCGACGAGCGATTGGGCGACGAGCGATTGGGCGACGAGCGATAGAGCGACGCAAAAAAATTAAAACACATGAAGTCATATGGAGGTGGCTACGTAAGCTCTGAGCGATTTGCGATTTTTTTAAGTGACAGAGCGACCAAATCTGTTTTACATTTTTTAATCGATTGCTGAGCGACGAAATAGGAACATAGAGAAACTAAACGTAGAAAACTTGATCTCAGCTGTTCAAAACAGCTCAGCGATGACGCTCAGTATATGGCCACCCATCGCTCAGACTCGTCGCTCATTGCGTGGTCGCAGCCTTCCAAGGCGTGCCTTGAATGCGATTCCATCAGGTAGGCGACCGCTTGGCAGACCCAGGACGAGATGGTTGGACCAAGTCCAAACACTCGCCTGGTTGCGCTTGGGCATAGCTGCTGATGAGTTAGAGCCGATGGCGGAGGATCGAGTGGCCTGGAGATCTCTCGTGCGAGCATTGCCCCCGCGACGCCTTTAGTAGAACATGCGAGTCACTGAAGATGAGATGAGATGAGATGAGATGGGTGAAATGAATTCGTCGAGGTAAGAGCCTGAGGAAAATAGAATGTTTTTTCGAGGACTAGCTAGTCAAGTTGGAAAAACTGACACCAGCGTCCTGTGGTGCACTAAAGAAGAGGCGCTTTTAAGGATAGACTGTCCATTTAGCATGATTTGTTGCTATGATCAGACCAGACTGGGTGAGGCATCTATCCCCTTTTTTGGGCTCAGGTAGACATCATTGCTCTTCAGCTGCTTCTTTTTTCGTGGTTTTTTTGAAACACTACACTGGAGCACTCAGACTCAAAACTTGTCCATTTACTGCCAGGTAGCAACCTACTCCCCTGCCGTTAATTTGATCTCAACGGCAAATGATGACTGGACCAGATTCGATTTCACTGGGATTCGAACCCCCCAACTTGGGGCAGGCACTTAAACAACTGCGCCATCCAGTCTTATGACCCCTCTTACTTAAGGCAGGTCCTTAACCAAATGCGCCATCCAGTCGTCCTTTGGTGATCTAAAGAAGGGTCGCTCCTTAGCATAGACTGTCCACTTAGCACGGTTTATTGCTATTAGATTTCCCAGACTGTGTGGGGCATCACTCGCCTTTTCTGGGCTCAGCTAGACATAGCCCTCTTCCGCTGCCTTATCCTTCTAGAGTGAATTCGAAGACTTTCTGCGTCAGATCGGTGGCGTTCATTCACTGTCGCTGTCATTTTAGTCGCAAGATCCATATCTAAGCCCATGTCGCTTACAAACGGGGCGACCAAAAGGTTTCTCAGCTAATTCTGACAAGGATCATGGCTCACCGTAGCTTGACAAGATCACTTGTAGGGCTTGACAGGAAGCCATGACTTACAAAGAGGAGAGGAAGATTAAGCCACGAACGGTGCGGTTTGTACAACGAAATGAGTACAGCCAGCTGTCTATGGATTCAGTGCCTGGCATTCTTAGGATTTGGACAAGTTTCAAGAGCAGCCTTACACGCCCAGAACATTCGATGGGCTCATAGTCAAGGGAGGAGCTAAAATTCATCATCTTATCTCATCTTCAGTGGCCCACTGGTTCCATTAAAGGCGTCGCGGGGTCAACGCACGCACGAGAGATCTCCAGGCCACTTGATCCTCCGCCATCGCCTCCAACTCATCAGGAGCTATGCCCAACCGCAACCAGGCGAGTTTTTGGACTTGGTCCAACCACCTTGTCGTGGGTCTGCCAAGTGGTCGCCTCCCTGATGGAATCGCATTCAAGGCACGCCTTAGAGGTCGTGATGATGTCTAAGCATATAGCCACAAAAAAGCAAAAAATTGACGAAATCGAAGGATTTTGGGTCTGTCAAGTGGTCGCCTACCTGAGAAAATTGAATTCCAGCTAAAATTCTGATCCAAACAATTCCGATCACCCATCAGTCCTTTTAGGCTCCCCTCTCCTTCTTTTCTCATCTCACTGAGCCTCAAATTGATCAATCATCCCTGCATGTTGGCATGAGCTTCCGTCTGATGGCGCTTGCTTGGCTGCACTTAACCAACCAAGCAGCGAATATCCGTGAAGGGCGAACGAGGTTGAAGCCCATTACCTTCAACTTTCAACCGAATTCGCTATCTGTCACCCAATTCAGGCCCCATCACCCCCTCCTCCCTCATCTCCGCATCCAGTGACACAGTTCACTAAGTCAACGTCGCCTGTTGGTGTTTCCGCTCTCGCAAAACCTACACCCAACGGCAAGAGATTGAGCGTAACTTTTTCATCTGTTCGCTTCTTTTTTTTGCCAATTTCCATCCATGACACGGAAATCCTTGAGACTTGAGATCCGTTTCCGCTGAACAAGGAACACGACAAGGCGCAAAACGAAGACGAACAGGAACCCGAAGACGAAGACAAAGATGCGAACGCAAGACGCTGAGGCCTCCCCGCCAGAGTCTCGTGTTTATAATTAGAATTATAAAACGCCCACCATCATTGCCAGCGCCGCCGAATAAAACTTAATTCAGCGTTAATTGATTTTTATACGCGGCGTCAAGGGGACAGAGCTGCTGCTCTGTATCGGCGAAGATAAGATTTATATTCGCACGCCACCCCCCCCCCCCCCACACGCACGCAGAGGAGACACAGCCGCCACCCATCATCCAACACCCCTGACAAGTAAAGTTTCACGTTTATACCCTCGAGAATAAATAGCGCTGGCCAGCGAAGCGTGAAAAAAAGGGAAATGGGCTCAAGGAATAATTCTAATTTCTTACCAGTCGAGGGCCTCGGCAGCCGGGGCTGCTCACTCACCCAAGAGAGGGAGAGCGTGGGAGAGTGAGAGAGCATAAATCAACCAGCAATGGCATTCCGAATGGCAGGGCTAAGGTACTTCCCCGGAATATATTATGCCTTTTAAAAATGAAATGGACACCCAAATCTAACCCCAGCCATAAATATCGCCCAGAACAGAAACAAGGTCAACACCAACACCAACTGTAATGAGCTTGAGGTTGCCGAGATTGCCGAGCAGAAGAAGAAGACGAAGTGGGGCGGCTTCGCACCGACCGACCGACCGACCGACGGACTACGTGTACAACGACACAGAAGAAACGCGCGCTAAAATCGTGAGCCAGTGTGTCTCTGCCTGCTCCTTCGTACGTACACAGTCGTCCTCTCATCCACATCCACATCCACATCCACAGCCAAGCGTCGCGCCATCATCGTTGTCGTCGTTGTTGGAGCTGTTTTCATGGCAACAGCTTGGGTTAACTCGGCTCTAGGAGGCAAAAGTTCATTAAATCTAATAAATCACGTGCACGTTCCTTAAAATGATGTTGGGCTTGTTCCGCTTCATTTTCTTAATGGGATTCGGATTGGAGGAGTTTTTTTTTTTTGTTTTCCTCTGTCCGCTGCTTTCCTTTTTCGGTGGTTCGCTCTTCAGTGGGTTATGCTTCGCTCGGTGGCGGGGGTGGAGGGTGGGCGGAGGGAATGTCCCTTTTGCTTTCGCAACATTAGTTAGCGATATAAAAAGTTTAAATTAAAAAACAAATGAAGTCCGGAACGATACAATGACACTTTTTTCCAGTGGACTGCTGTCCACGACGACGACGCCAACGACAACACCCTCAAAAACTGGCGATGCGGACGATGACGAACGGATGGACGGACGGACGGACGGCGGAGCAGAGCGGGAGTCCTTTTGTGGGGCATTTGGTACAATAAAAGTGGTTTACTGGCATCGTTAGGCGTCAGGAGGTCGACCACTTGGGGTTTTTCGACGGAAAACCCATAAACCGACTAAATAAACTGACAGGGGGGGTGCGATGGGGGGATGGGGCCGCGAACGATTTTCTCAAAGTCGTTTGTCATGACATTTGAATTTTCGAAGATGCCCCAGTCGCGCCGAAAGCACACCCTTGACGATGCTGATGGCTGCTGCCGTCCGACTGACGAAATCAGGACGCGGGATGCATCTCAATTGTAGTGTGCTCTGGTGGTGGTGGTTCACTAATGGTCTTGACAAAAGTTTTCGAAAGGACCACTCTGGGAGTTCTTGGAGTCGCGGTTGCAAGTGAAGATGCCGAGGAGTTGTGAGTGCAGTCGCTGGGCGAGTTGGTTGCACAATGAAGGCTTCAGAGAAAGAGAGAGAGAGAGAGAGAGAGAGAGAGAGGAGGACATCAAGCTGATTAAAGGTTGCACAATGCAGTGAGTGCTTCAGAGGGAGGACATCGAGTTGATTAGAGTTTTGATGCAAGGAAATCAGGGAAAGGAGTTTGAGTCTCTACGAGTTTTCGACTGTCAAATTTTCTTAGCTTCCTTGAAATGACTAGAATGAGTCAAAATGGAAGCGACTTCGTGGATTCACCAGAAAAGGAAGGACTGGCGTACAAGAGGGTACAGATGAGAATGCAGAGGAGGCTCAAATCGGATCAAGGGCATTTCGTAAGACTGAAAGGCAATATGGGCGATGATGGACAAGAATTCCGCCCTCCCGACCTCAGTGAAGTTACGGCAGCAATCGCCAAGCTAAAGTCTAACACAAGGCTGCTGGTGCCGATGGACTGCCTGCCGAACTTTTCAAAGCAGTTGGCGATGGTTTGGTAAGGTGCATGGTAGGGTGCCCTTGGGACTGGGTCGTGGCTCACACAGTCCAACAGTTGAGTCAATTGTGGCCTGGGTATGGGGAATGTACCCCGTCAGACCTACATTTCCACCGCTGATTAGAACCACCCAAATTGTTGTATATCTCGGGAGGTGCCTTATATCTCAGGAGGTGCCTCATCCCAGGAGGTGCCTCAGCTCAGGAGGTGCCTGAGCTCAGGAGATGCCTCAGCTCAGGAGATGCCTCAGCTCAGGAGGTGCTTCAGCTCAGGAGGTGCCTCAGCTCAAGAGATGCCTCAGCTCAGGAGGTGCCTCAGCTCAGGAGGTGCCTCAGCTCAGGAGGGGCCTCATCCCAGGAGGTGCCTCAGCTCAGGAGGTGCCTGAGCTCAGGAGATGCCTCAGCTCAGGAGGTGCCTCAGCTCAGGAGGTGCCCCAGTTCAGGAGGTGTCTCTGCTCAGGAGGTGCCCCAGCTCAGGAGGTGCCTCAGCTCAGGAGGTGCCTCAGCTCAGGAGGTGCCCCAGTTCAGGAGGTGCCTCTGCTCAGGAGGTGCCTCTGCTCAGGAGGTGCCTCAGCTCAGGAGGTGCCTCAGCTAAGGAGGTACCTCAGCTCAGGAGGTGCCTCAGCTCAGGAGGTGCCCCAGTTCAGGAGGTGCCTCTGCTCAGGAGGTGCCTCAGCTCAGGAGGTGCCTCAGCTCAGGAGGTGCCTCAGCTAAGGAGGTGCCTCAGCTCAGGAGGTGCCTCAGCTCAGGAGGTGCCCCAGTTCAGGAGGTGCCTCTGCTCAGGAGGTGCCTCTGCTCAGGAGGTGCTTCAGCTCAGGAGGTGCCTCAGCTCAGGAGATGCCTCAGCTCAGGAGGTGCCTCAGCTCAGGAGGTGCCTCAGCTCAGGAGGTGCCTCAGCTCAGGAGGTGCCTCAGCTAAGGAGGTGCCTCAGCTCAGGAGGTGCCCCAGTTCAGGAGGTGCCTCTGCTCAGGAGGTGCCTCTGCTCAGGAGGTGCTTCAGCTCAGGAGGTGCCTCAGCTCAGGAGGTGCCTCAGCTCAGGAGGTGCCCCAGCTCAGGAGGTGCCTCAGCTCAGGAGGTGCCTCAGCTCAGGAGGTGCCCCAGTTCAGGAGGTGTCTTAGCTCAAGAGGTGCCTCAGCTCAAGAGGTGCCTCAGCTCAAGAGGTGCCTCAGCTCAGGGGGTGCCTCAGCTCAGGAGGCAGGGGGCTTGGATGACCCTCATAAAGCCGCTGCGCTCCGTCCCCGTTCTTCTAGAAAAGACTGCTACCGATCGAATCAAAGGAAGCTTTCGGGTAAAAAGCTCGAATCGAGACGAGCTTTTCTAAATCAATCATTAGAACCCTATGAGACGCAAGGAGGATTTAAGGAAGCATTCAGTGAAGCAGATGACAGCCGAAATGAAGAAGGGTTTGATTGACTCTGAAGACAAATGAGGCTTTACGCTCAGAGGCTTTGAGCGACTGTGGCAGACTAGGTTAGGTCAGGTTAGGGGGCTGCTAATGAATTCACCAGCACGCGTAGACCATGTTGGTCCATTGTGATACCCACAGTCAGACGACTACCACTGATCGACCGGTCCAGTGACACTGCCGTTAATTTGGCAAATTGTGACTGGACGAGATTCGATTTCACTGGGATTCGAATCTGGGACCCCTCCAACTTGGGGCAGGTTCTTAACCAACTGTGCCATCCATTCGTCCGAAGATCGTGCGTAACTCAAACGTCAACACCAGAGGCACGATCTTTCACAAATCTGTGCAACTGCTAGCATATGCCGATGACATTGACGTCATTGGAAGAACATAACCGGCTGTCAGTAGGGCTTCAGACTAAAATCTGAAGACCAAATTTCGAAGGGGCTTCTGAAGGACTGAGCCAGAAAAAGGGATGAAGCCTTTTCTGGTGACTGAGTAGAAGAGATGAAGCAGCCAGCGATAGACATTAATCGGTCTTTAACATGAAACCAATTCAAACTCTCAACAATCAGCACTCTCAGCTTCTCTCTCTCTCTTCCCCCTGCTTCGAGTCCTTCTTATCGTTTCCCATTTGAGTTTAAGTCAACGTGGAAAATCTCCAATTATACGGATAGCCAACATCAGTCAATTCCGATAGAATGCAGTGTATATCTAGGAGGTGTCCCTAATCCAACGCAAATCCTTTTGGCTCTCCTCACTCTCACTGAATCAGGCTTAAGGACGACTGACAGACCACCTCGATTGAGACGCAAAGCGGAGCGAAAATCGCAAATCGGGAGAGAAAAACCCCTAGAATCAGGACTCTTATCAGGTATGTGACAGAGATCACACACAAAGCACGAGTCCTTTCCCCACCAATTCTTTAATTTTTTTCTCCCTTCGGTTACTAATGTTCGAAGAAGACTAATGCCACATCAGAGGGGAAACCATTAATCACATGTCTATAGAAGTGGGATTCTTGATTAATGACAGGATACAGCTTCGCTCGCCTCCCAGCTCAGAGAGCGAGAGAGTGGAACGATTGTAAGTAAGATCCTTCGTCATGAGAGATGTTTTAATGTTCAAAACATTGTTCTATTATTCTTTTGGTTGAGAGAAACAAAAAAAGCAGGAGGAGAGCAGGAAAAAAAGGAAAACACAGAAAAGGACAAACAAATGAAATGGTTGGTGTGCTTTTTCACATTCTCACACACAACACTGTTGTGCAGCTCATGGACGTCACCGCCGCTGCCGACAGAGGAGCGCTCCTGCTGTTGGTGCTGAGGCTCCTTCTGCTCTCGCTCCTGCTTCTGCTGGTTCTTCTGTTGATGATGACGACGACGACGACGACGATGGAACTGTGCTCTTTGTACAGGAACGACTGAATTGTTAATGGTCGACATCTGTACTTCAGAGATTATGTGCTACACCTACTTAAGTATAACGTTTCACCTGAAAAACAATTCAAATGTACCACCTTTCAATGTGTGCTGGGCGAGGCGGGATGGGATGTGGGAGTCTTTTTTTTACGTGCTCCGGCTTGATTAATAGCGAACTCACTTTAAAGGAAGCACAGGATTCGTTTCGGTTATTTCTTTGCTCCTTTTTTCATTTTTTTGAGATTTATTTCATTTCTTCGGCGGAATAAAACACAGAAAGTGCGCAGTCAGTGATGTAAGGACAACAAATAAAGAAAGGAAAAGGACTCTGCGGGGAGGAGAGCTCCTGAAGGTAGAGCGAGATGAATTGGTGTATATTTCAAATGCCAGGGGAGGGGGCCCGACTTAAAAAGGAGTCTCCGCTGAGAATGTGCTAAGCACAGCACAGACTTTACAAATGGCACGATATTAGGTGCCTGATATGGACTGGGCAGTCAGAAACACAAAATTGTTGTGAGACGACGAGGGTCAAGTGAATGCATTCAGTTTACCACTTCATTTGGCTCGAAGGACCGGTTGTCAGAAGGAGGTCCATCTGTCGGATGAAATCTGCAGCGCAGTGCATTCAAACAGAGTCTTGCCTGCACCGGTGGTGGACTGTAATGGACTCTGCTGGTGATGAAGATGAAATGTCAAGAATAATCGTTGAATGCACTCAATTCAGAACAACTTGATCCGAGGCGAAGGATGCAGAGTGCAGTTGGTCCCTGTGTGAGGTGAGAAATGAGTGTAGGACACGGCAGGAGAGAGTGGATGCTTCAGAGGTGGAGACTGAGTGTGGTTTCTGGTAATCAGATGAGTGAGTGGTCTGAAATCTGAAACTCTATTCCGTTCAAAAAAACACTTTAGTGGAGACTTAGTCCAGGGGATTAGGTTCCTTGCTTTGAAAGCGTCTACGGTCGACCTAATTGAGTTCAGAATGTCCGTGGTTTTCTGACACTTGAATGGATTCAGTTCCAGGTCACAATGAGGAACCATTCTCACTCGGAATTAAGCAAGTGGGGAAGACGATGGCACTTCAGCACACTTCCTTTACCACAGTCGCCCCTCTGCTCGGATCAAGTGGGAGTTATTCGAGCTGACGAGGTGAAGGCTTATGATATAGGCTCCTCGTTACAGAAGCGCCTGCTGCTCTTCCGCTGGAAGACCAAGAAATTCCAACAAAAGTAGATTGCTGCCTACTTTGGGCCAGTATTTGAGTCTGAGTTCTCCAGTCCAGTGTTTAAAAACTTCCAAAAAAAGGAAATACTTCTTCTTCGAAACATGAGCTGGGTTGTCAGTTTTGCAAGGATTTTCAGTGAAAAGGACAAGTTTTGGAAAAGACGAGGACAAAGGCATTATTTCCACCGTTTTGTCGTATTGGTTACAAACAAGGCCCATATGCCCGCATCTTGGTCGCCAAAATCTGGCGATCTGTGGTCAAAAACCTAAGTTTTTCAAAAGAGCAGGTGGCCAAAAATTCGGGTCTCCGCACTCAAGTCTTGATCGCTAAAATCTGGTGATCAGAGGTCAAAAACCCAGATTTTTCAAAATTTTGACATTCAAAAGAGCAGGTGGCCAAAAATTCGGGTCCCCGCATACAAGTCCTGGTCGCTAAAATCTGGCGATCAGAGGTCGGAAACTCGGATTTTTTAAAATGTTGACGTCCAAAAGATCAGCTGGCCAACAATTTAGGTCCCCGCAATCGAGGCCTGTTCGAAAAAATCTGATGAACAGGGGTCCAAAACTCAGATTTTTCAAAATTTTGACGTCCAAATGTTGGCCAAAATTTCCGATTTTCAAGAATTTGGCACCCAAAAGATCAGTTAACGAAGCAACTTCTTCCACAGGACAAGAGTGAAGGTCCTGATTCTTGCCACAAACTTATGGTTGACTAAGGAAATTGAGAAAATTAAATAAATTTAAGAACACCAGGATGGACCCCAAAAATGTTGACTGAAGCCGTGCAATCTCAAAAATTTGAAGACTCTGTTTAGGCAAGTCAGGATTTCAACGAGATGCCTCAGGGGTATCTCCTAGGACCTGTGGTGTTAGTAATTTTGGGGTAAGCTGCATTTTGGATACGCAAAAGTCCCAATTTTAGGGAAAGGCCTACCTGGGGTCGTCCCTCTTCGGAAAATGTCCACAGACTTCCAGGCAAGAGTTCATCGTGTGGCAAACGAGGACATTTTCGAAAAAAAAAATCAAAAGAATATCGTAAAAATCCACACAAATCCACTGACCGGCAGAAATTCTTTAGAAATCCATTCCATTCACAGCTGTCCTCAACTCACATGTCACTTCGTAATCCTCTCTTTGCCCAAGAGCCCCTCCCTCCCCCCCGCAACACCACTCACCACAGAATCTAATTAGCAAACCATCGCACAAATAGACCACCCAAACCAGCCCACATCACATCTGCTGCCCAAGGATATTGCCATCCACCGCCATATGTCGCTCCTAGATCATCCAAAGCCGACTCAGTTCCCGCTCCCGCTCCCAGATCATCTGGGAGCTTTTTTTTAACAACCCTGTTACGGTCAGTTTGCTGGCAGCACACAACATCCACCCGTGCACTCATGTAAGGGTGATCCATAAAAACCCAAGTGTAGGCCTAAACTTTCTCGCAGCCCCCCCAGCACTTAACGGGGAAAAAAGGATTCTTTTACGACATGTTTGTGAAGGGCCACGTTGTAAAAATACAGAATTGTGATTTTTACGATTCAGATAGTTGTCACCAAGAGAAAGACGCGTTATTACTTGTCAACAAAATAAAGGAAAAAATCATGTTTACCCTACACCACCCGCCACATCGGCACGCCGAGGGTGTCCTTTGAAACTTCTAACAACCGCTGCAATCAATTGTGTCTGGGAACATTTTTAATTTACATACATCCCCCCACCCCCGCATTGACAAGGACAGAGCTTGCGTCTGTGTGTGGCGGAGCACTTGATGTTAACCGTTACGAGGATGGAATCGATTTTTCCAACTGAAATACATCACAGCACACTTTTAATCCCCGCACACACTCACACACAGCTGCACAAAAAACTGAAAACAAGGGACTACGAGGAGGTAACAGGATTTAAAATTCCCCTCTATCTCTGTGGTGCACATCTATGCAGGACTGTAATTAATCAAAACGATTTAACCCTATTGCGTTTTAGCAAGTCATGCCGGACGTCTAAATGGCACGCTGGGCCACGGGTGTGTGTGTGTGTGCGGGAAGTTCTCCAAAAAGGATGCCAATGTGCCTTTGTGATGTCAATGTGTGTTTATGTGGACATTTTGTAAAGACACAGGATGAGCGAGCGAGCGAGAGAGAGAGAGCGAGTTAACTGGACAAATGAAAGGCCGACAGCGACGTTGACGACGACGATGCCTGGCCAGTTGATCACTGGTCCAGAGAAGTGGGTGAGGGGGGGCACTCGTTTGATGTCCAGTGAATGGCGAGTGTGTCCCCTTTGATACGGTTCGGGTACCACATATTTATGAGGATTGTAATTGAAGTTCAATTATCTAGTTGGCTCTGTTTCTTGCCACCGGCCCGCCGTCATCCGGCTGGCCCCCAGTCTGATCCGTGTAACAACATTAAGTGTAATTAAATGAGCGTGTTTGAGCTCAGTTTGATGTTGATTGGGTCTGCCGGCGGGGGGGTGGAGCGGAGAGACTTTTAAGTGCTCAGAGCGTTAATTCGACGAGTGCGATTGCCATGACAAATGTCCACACAAAGGGCGATGGGTGTCGCTTCAGCGGAGCGTTTAAAATGAGGAACCTCCTGAGATGGATGATGTCTGTCAATCAGCAGATGCACATATTCGCCTCTGATGGCTCCTTAAATGGTGCGACACGGTGACAATATAAAAGGCAATAAACAGCAACGTGGGTGGACAGAGAATCCCTTTCAGTTGGCAGGCAATGAAGGGGGCGTTCTGCTGAATTAAAGCAGAAAAGTGTCAGAAAATCAACGCCAACGCTTGAATTCTGTACAAATTGTACTTTCTTCAAACACAAGGCCCTTGTTGTGAACCTTGGTAGGAGCTGTTTCAGCTGGAGTTGCAACTGAAAATCGAGTTGGAGCCAATCAACAAGAACGACGACGAAGTGTTTACCACCGTTCCCACGACAAAGCAACGAATTCCGAGATTCCGAGATCGTCGAACTTGCCCTCCGTCATGTTCGAGACATCACCAAAGACTTCCGGTAATCGATGACAACGCAATGAAGTATGAACTGAACAATTGTTCACATAATACCCCTAAATATGTTTGAAAAAAGAAGATAAGCCCAATTCGGTTCGCATTGCATCGCCACCCTTCGTGGAAAATTTGCTTAATCCCCCCTGAGTGTGAATATGTAAATAATCTGCTGAATAATCATTTCGAATGGCTGTCGATTGCTCGCGAAATTGATGTCAAGATGGTGCCTGTTGCATTCGCTATGAAAAAATCACATAAATCTGGGAGACGCCTGGTTTAGAAACTGTGGCTTGTCAAAGTTGAGGGTAGAGGCCTTTGAAATCGCATCGAAATTACAGTGGTTAGCCTTGGATGTTTTTTGGGGAAATCAAGCCCACCTCGCAAAAAGTGGCCTCAGCTCCCACCTTGCATGGGAATCAAGTCCATCTCGCAGAAAGTGGAGTTATTTCCCACCTTGCATGGGAATCAAGTCCACCTCGCAGAAAGTGGAGTTATTTCCCACCTTGCATGGGAATCAAGTCCATCTCGCAGAAAGTGGAGTTATTTCCCACCTTGCATGGGAATCAAGTCCACCTCGCAGAAAGTGGAGTTATTTCCCACCTTGCATGGGAATCAAGTCCATCTCGCAGAAAGTGGAGTTATTTCCCACCTTGCATGGGAATCAAGTCCACCTCGCAAAAAGTGGCCTTAGCTCCCACCTTGCATGGGAATCAAGTCCACCTCGCAGAAAGTGGAGTTATTTCCCACCTTGCATGGGAATCAAGTCCACCTCGCAAAAAGTGGCCTTATCTCCCACCTTGCATGGGAATCAAGTCCACCTCGCAGAAAGTGGAGTTATTTCCCACCTTGCATGGGAATCAAGTCCACCTCGCAAAAAGTGGCCTTAGCTCCCACCTTGCATGGGAATCAAGTCCACCTCGCAGAAAGTGGAGTTATTTCCCACCTTGCATGGGAATCAAGTCCACCTCGCAGAAAGTGGAGTTATTTCCCACCTTGCATGGGAATCAAGTCCACCTCGCAGAAAGTGGAGTTATTTCCCACCTTGCATGGGAATCAAGTCCATCTCGCAGAAAGTGGAGTTATTTCCCACCTTGCATGGGAATCAAGTCCACCTCGCAGAAAGTGGAGTTATTTCCCACCTTGCATGGGAATCAAGTCCACCTCGCAAAAAGTGGCCTTAGCTCCCACCTTGCATGGGAATCAAGTCCACCTCGCAGAAAGTGGAGTTATTTCCCACCTTGCATGGGAATCAAGTCCACCTCGCAAAAAGTGGCCTTAGCTCCCACCTTGCATGGGAATCAAGTCCACTTCGCAGAAAGTGGAGTTATTTCCCACCTTGCATGGGAATCAAGTCCACCTCGCAAAAAGTGGCCTTAGCTCCCACCTTGCATGGGAATCAAGTCCACCTCGCAGAAAGTGGAGTTATCTCCCACCTTGCATGGGAATCAAGTCCACTTCGCAGAAAGTGGAGTTATTTCCCACCTTGCATGGGAATCAAGTCCACCTCGCAAAAAGTGGCCTTAGCTCCCACCTTGCATGGGAATCAAGTCCACCTCGCAGAAAGTGGAGTTATTTCCCACCTTGCATGGGAATCAAGTCCACCTCGCAAAAAGTGGCCTTAGCTCCCACCTTGCATGGGAATCAAGTCCACCTCGCAGAAAGTGGAGTTATTTCCCACCTTGCATGGGAATCAAGTCCACTTCGCAGAAAGTGGAGTTATTTCCCACCTTGCATGGGAATCAAGTCCACCTCGCAAAAAGTGGCCTTAGCTCCCACCTTGCATGGGAATCAAGTCCACCTCGCAGAAAGTGGAGTTATTTCCCACCTTGCATGGGAATCAAGTCCACCTCGCAAAAAGTGGCCTTAGCTCCCACCTTGCATGGGAATCAAGTCCACTTCGCAGAAAGTGGAGTTATTTCCCACCTTGCATGGGAATCAAGTCCACCTCGCAAAAAGTGGCCTTAGCTCCCACCTTGCATGGGAATCAAGTCCACCTCGCAGAAAGTGGAGTTATTTCCCACCTTGCATGGGAATCAAGTCCACCTCGCAGAAAGTGGAGTTATTTCCCACCTTGCATGGGAATCAAGTCCACCTCGCAAAAAGTGGCCTTAGCTCCCACCTTGCATGGGAATCAAGTCCACCTCGCAGAAAGTGGAGTTATTTCCCACCTTGCATGGGAATCAAGTCCACTTCGCAGAAAGTGGAGTTATTTCCCACCTTGCATGGGAATCAAGTCCACCTCGCAAAAAGTGGCCTTAGCTCCCACCTTGCATGGGAATCAAGTCCACCTCGCAGAAAGTGGAGTTATTTCCCACCTTGCATGGGAATCAAGTCCACTTCGCAGAAAGTGGAGTTATTTCCCACCTTGCATGGGAATCAAGTCCACCTCGCAAAAAGTGGCCTTAGCTCCCACCTTGCATGGGAATCAAGTCCACCTCGCAGAAAGTGGAGTTATTTCCCACCTTGCATGGGAATCAAGTCCACTTCGCAGAAAGTGGAGTTATTTCCCACCTTGCATGGGAATCAAGTCCACCTCGCAGAAAGTGGAGTTATTTCCCACCTTGCATGGGAATCAAGTCCACTTCGCAGAAAGTGGAGTTATTTCCCACCTTGCATGGGAATCAAGTCCACCTCGCAAAAAGTGGCCTTAGCTCCCACCTTGCATGGGAATCAAGTCCACTTCGCTAAAAGTGGAGTTATTTCCCACCTCGCATGAGCAGTAAGTCCACCTCGCAGAAAGTGGAGTTATTTCCCACCTTGCATGGGAATCAAGTCCACCTCGCAAAAAGTGGCCTTAGCTCCCACCTTGCATGGGAATCAAGTCCACTTCGCAGAAAGTGGAGTTATTTCCCACCTTGCATGGGAATCAAGTCCACCTCGCAAAAAGTGGCCTTAGCTCCCACCTTGCATGGGAATCAAGTCCACCTCGCAGAAAGTGGAGTTATTTCCCACCTTGCATGGGAATCAAGTCCACCTCGCAAAAAGTGGCCTTAGCTCCCACCTTGCATGGGAATCAAGTCCATCTCGCAGAAAGTGGAGTTATTTCCCAATTTGCATGGGAATCAAGTCCACCTCGCAGAAAGTGGAGTTATTTCCCACCTTGCATGGGAATCAAGTCCACCTCGCAAAAAGTGGAGTTATTTCCCACCTTGCATTGGAATCAAGTCCACCTCGCAAAAAGTGGCCTTAGCTCCCACCTTGCATGGGAATCAAGTCCACCTCGCAGAAAGTGGAGTTATTTCCCACCTTGCAAAAAGTGGCCTTAGCTCCCACCTTGCATGGGAATCAAGTCCACCTCGCAGAAAGTGGAGTTATTTCCCACCTTGCATGGGAATCAAGTCCACTTCGCAGAAAGTGGAGTTATTTCCCACCTTGCATGGGAATCAAGTCCACCTCGCAGATAGTGGAGTTATTTCCCACCTCGCATGGGAATCAGGTCCACTTCGCAAAAAGTGGAGTTATTTCCCACCTTGCATGGGAATCAAGTCCACCTCGCAGAAAGTGGAGTTATTTCCCGCCTTGCATCGGAATCAAGTCCACCTCGCAGAAAGTGGAGTTATTTCCCACCTTGAATGGGAATCAAGTCCACCTCGCAGAAAGTGGAGTTATTTCCCACCTTGCATGGGAATCAAGTCCACCTCGCAAAAAGTGGCCTTAGCTCCCACCTTGCATGGGAATCAAGTCCACCTCGCAGAAAGTGGAGTTATTTCCCACCTTGCATGGGAATCAAGTTCACCTCGCAGAAAGTGGGGTTATTTCCCACCTTGCATGGGAATCAAGTCCACCTCGCAAAAAGTGGCCTTAGCTCCCACCTTGCATGGGAATCAAGTCCACTTCGCAGAAAGTGGAGTTATTTCCCACCTTGCATGGGAATCAAGTCCACCTCGCAGAAAGTGGAGTTATTTCCCACCTTGCATGGGAATCAAGTCCACCTCGCAGAAAGTGGAGTTATTTCCCACCTTGCATCGGAATCAAGTCCACCTCGCAGAAAGTGGAGTTATTTCCCACCTTTCATGGGAATCAAGTTCACCTCGCAGAAAGTGGGGTTATTTCCCACCTTGCATGGGAATCAAGTCCACCTCGCAGAAAGTGGGGTTATTTCCCACCTTGCATGGGAATCAAGTCCACTTCGCAGAAAGTGGAGTTATTTCCCACCTTGCATGGGAATCAAGTCCACCTCGCAGAAAGTGGAGTTATTTCCCACCTTGCATGGGAATCAAGTCCACCTCGCAGAAAGTGGAGTTATTTCCCACCTTGCATCGGAATCAAGTCCACCTCGCAGAAAGTGGAGTTATTTCCCACCTTGCATGGGAATCAAGTCCACTTCGCAGAAAGTGGAGTTATTTCCCACCTTGCATGGGAATCAAGTCCACTTCGCAGAAAGTGGAGTTATTTCCCACCTTGCATGGGAATCAAGTCCACCTCCCAAAAAGTGGCCTTAGCTCCCACCTTGCATGGGAATCAAGTCCATCTCGCAGAAAGTGGAGTTATTTCCCACCTTGCATGGGAATCAAGTCCACTTCGCAGAAAGTGGAGTTATTTCCCACTTTGCATGGGAATCAAGTCCACCTCGCAAAAAGTGGCCTTAGCTCCCACCTTGCATGGGAATCAAGTCCATCTCGCAGAAAGTGGAGTTATTTCCCACCTTGCATGGGAATCAAGTCCACCTCGCAGAAAGTGGAGTTATTTCCCACCTTGCATGGGAATCAAGTCCACCTCGCAGAAAGTGGAGTTATTTCCCACCTTGCATGGGAATCAAGTCCACCTCGCAGAAAGTGGAGTTATTTCCCACCTTGCATGGGAATCAAGTCCACCTAGCAAAAAGTGGCCTTAGCTCCCACCTTGCATGGGAATCAAGTCCACCTCGCAGAAAGTGGAGTTATTTCCCACCTTGCATGGGAATCAAGTCCACCTCGCAGAAAGTGGAGTTATTTCCCACCTTGCATGGGAATCAAGTCCACCTCGCAGAAAGTGGGGTTATTTCCCACCTTGCATGGGAATCAAGTCCACCTCGCAGAAAGTGGAGTTATTTCCCACCTTGCATGGGAATCAAGTCCACCTCGCAGAAAGTGGGGTTATTTCCCACCTTGCATGGGAATCAAGTCCACCTCGCAGAAAGTGGAGTTATTTCCCACCTTGCATGGGAATCAAGTCCACCTCGCAAAAAGTGGCCTTAGCTCCCACCTTGCATGGGAATCAAGTTCACCTCGCAGAAAGTGGAGTTATTTCCCACCTTGCATGGGAATCAAGTCCACCTCGCAGAAAGTGGAGTTATTTCCCACCTTGCATGGGAATCAAGTCCACCTCGCAAAAAGTGGCCTTAGCTCCCACCTTGCATGGGAATCAAGTCCACCTCGCAGAAAGTGGAGTTATTTCCCACCTTGCATGGGAATCAAGTCCACCTCGCAAAAAGTGGCCTTAGCTCCCACCTTGCATGGGAATCAAGTTCACCTCGCAGAAAGTGGAGTTATTTCCCACCTTGCATGGGAATCAAGTCCACCTCGCAAAAAGTGGCCTTAGCTCCCACCTTGCATGGGAATCAAGTTCACCTCGCAGAAAGTGGAGTTATTTCCCACCTTGCATGGGAATCAAGTCCACCTCACAGAAAGTGGAGTTATTTCCCACCTTGCATGGGAATCAAGTCCACTTCGCAGAAAGTGGAGTTATTTCCCACCTTGCATGGGAATCAAGTCCACCTCGCAGAAAGTGGAGTTATTTCCCACCTTGCATGGGAATCAAGTCCACCCCGCAAAAAGTGGCCTTAGCTCCCACCTTGCATGGGAATCAAGTCCACCTCGCAAAAAGTGGCCTTAGCTCCCACCTTGCATGGGAATCAAGTCCACCTCGCAGAAAGTGGAGTTATTTCCCACCTTGCATGGGAATCAAGTCCACCTCGCAGAAAGTGGAGTTATTTCCCACCTTGCATGGGAATCAAGTCCACCTCGCAGAAAGTGGAGTTATTTCCCACCTTGCATGGGAATCAAGTCCACTTCGCAAAAAGTGGCCTTAGCTCCCACCTTGCATGGGAATCAAGTCCATCTCGCAGAAAGTGGAGTTATTTCCCACCTTGCATGGGAATCAAGTCCACCTCGCAGAAAGTGGAGTTATTTCCCACCTTGCGTGGGAATCAAGTCCACCTCGCAGAAAGTGGAGTTATTTCCCACCTTGCATGGGAATCAAGTCCACCTCGCAAAAAGTGGCCTTAGCTCCCACCTTGCATGGGAATCAAGTCCACTTCGCAGAAAGTGGAGTTATTTCCCACCTTGCATGGGAATCAAGTCCACCTCGCAGAAAGTGGAGTTATTTCCCACCTTGCATGGGAATCAAGTCCACCTCGCAAAAAGTGGCCTTAGCTCCCACCTTGCATGGGAATCAAGTCCACCTCGCAGAAAGTGGAGTTATTTCCCACCTTGCATGGGAATCAAGTCCACCTCGCAAAAAGTGGCCTTAGCTCCCACCTTGCATGGGAATCAAGTCCACCTCGCAGAAAGTGGAGTTATTTCCCACTTTGCATGGGAATCAAGTCCACCTCGCAGAAAGTGGCCTTAGCTCCCACCTTGCATGGGAATCAAGTCCACCTCGCAGAAAGTGGAGTTATTTCCCACTTTGCATGGGAATCAAGTCCACCTCGCAAAAAGTGGCCTTAGCTCCCACCTTGCATGGGAATCAAGTCCACCTCGCAGAAAGTGGAGTTATTTCCCACTTTGCATGGGAATCAAGTCCACCTCGCAAAAAGTGGCCTTAGCTCCCACCTTGCATGGGAATCAAGTCCACTTCGCAGAAAGTGGAGTTATTTCCCACCTTGCATGGGAATCAAGTCCACTTCGCAGAAAGTGGAGTTATTTCCCACCTTGCATGGGAATCAAGTCCACCTAACAGAAAGTGGAGTTATTTCCCACCTTGCATGGGAATCAAGTCCACTTCGCAGAAAGTGGAGTTATTTCCCACCTTGCATGGGAATCAAGTCCACCTCACAGAAAGTGGAGTTATTTCCCACCTTGCATGGGAATCAAGTCCACCTCGCAAAAAGTGGAGTTATTTCCCACCTTGCATTGGAATCAAGTCCACCTCGCAAAAAGTGGCCTTAGCTCCCACCTTGCATGGGAATCAAGTCCACTTCGCAGAAAGTGGAGTTATTTCCCACCTTGCATGGGAATCAAGTCCACCTCGCAGAAAGTGGAGTTATTTCCCACCTTGCATGGGAATCAAGTCCACCTCGCAAAAAGTGGCCTTAGCTCCCACCTTGCATGGGAATCAAGTTCACCTCGCAGAAAGTGGAGTTATTTCCCACCTTGCATGGGAATCAAGTCCACCTCGCAGAAAGTGGAGTTATTTCCCACCTTGCATGGGAATCAAGTCCACCTCGCAAAAAGTGGCCTTAGCTCCCACCTTGCATGGGAATCAAGTCCACCTCGCAGAAAGTGGAGTTATTTCCCACTTTGCATGGGAATCAAGTCCACCTCGCAAAAAGTGGCCTTAGCTCCCACCTTGCATGGGAATCAAGTCCACCTCGCAGAAAGTGGAGTTATTTCCCACCTTGCATGGGAATCAAGTCCACCTCGCAGAAAGTGGAGTTATTTCCCACCTTGCATGGGAATCAAGTCCACCTCGCAGAAAGTGGAGTTATTTCCCACCTTGCGTGGGAATCAAGTCCACCTCGCAGAAAGTGGAGTTATTTCCCACCTTGCATGGGAATCAAGTCCACCTCACAGAAAGTGGAGTTATTTCCCACCTTGCATGGGAATCAAGTCCACCTCGCAGAAAGTGGAGTTATTTCCCACCTTGCATGGGAATCAAGTCCACCTCGCAAAAAGTGGCCTTAGCTCCCACCTTGCATGGGAATCAAGTCCACTTCGCAGAAAGTGGAGTTATTTCCCACCTTGCATGGGAATCAAGTCCACCTCGCAGAAAGTGGAGTTATTTCCCACCTTTCATGGGAATCAAGTCCACCTCGCAGAAAGTGGAGTTATTTCCCACCTTGCATGGGAATCAAGTCCACCTCGCAGAAAGTGGAGTTATTTCCCACCTTGCATGGGAATCAAGTCCACCTCGCAAAAAGTGGCCTTAGCTCCCACCTTGCATGGGAATCAAGTCCACCTCGCAGAAAGTGGAGTTATTTCCCACTTTGCATGGGAATCAAGTCCACCTCGCAAAAAGTGGCCTTAGCTCCCACCTTGCATGGGAATCAAGTCCACCTCGCAGAAAGTGGAGTTATTTCCCACTTTGCATGGGAATCAAGTCCACCTCGCAAAAAGTGGCCTTAGCTCCCACCTTGCATGGGAATCAAGTCCACTTCGCAGAAAGTGGAGTTATTTCCCACCTTGCATGGGAATCAAGTCCACTTCGCAGAAAGTGGAGTTATTTCCCACCTTGCATGGGAATCAAGTCCACCTAACAGAAAGTGGAGTTATTTCCCACCTTGCATGGGAATCAAGTCCACTTCGCAGAAAGTGGAGTTATTTCCCACCTTGCATGGGAATCAAGTCCACCTCACAGAAAGTGGAGTTATTTCCCACCTTGCATGGGAATCAAGTCCACCTCGCAAAAAGTGGAGTTATTTCCCACCTTGCATTGGAATCAAGTCCACCTCGCAAAAAGTGGCCTTAGCTCCCACCTTGCATGGGAATCAAGTCCACTTCGCAGAAAGTGGAGTTATTTCCCACCTTGCATGGGAATCAAGTCCACCTCGCAGAAAGTGGAGTTATTTCCCACCTTGCATGGGAATCAAGTCCACCTCGCAGAAAGTGGAGTTATTTCCCACCTTGCATGGGAATCAAGTCCACCTCGCAAAAAGTGGCCTTAGCTCCCACCTTGCATGGGAATCAAGTCCACCTCGCAGAAAGTGGAGTTATTTCCCACTTTGCATGGGAATCAAGTCCACCTCGCAAAAAGTGGCCTTAGCTCCCACCTTGCATGGGAATCAAGTCCACCTCGCAGAAAGTGGAGTTATTTCCCACTTTGCATGGGAATCAAGTCCACCTCGCAAAAAGTGGCCTTAGCTCCCACCTTGCATGGGAATCAAGTCCACCTCGCAGAAAGTGGAGTTATTTCCCACCTTGCATGGGAATCAAGTCCACCTCGCAGAAAGTGGAGTTATTTCCCACCTTGCATGGGAATCAAGTCCACCTAACAGAAAGTGGAGTTATTTCCCACCTTGCATTGGAATGAAGTCCACCTCGCAAAAAGTGGCCTTAGCTCTCACCTTGCATGGGAATCAAGTCCACTTCGCAGAAAGTGGAGTTATTTCCCACCTTGCATGGGAATCAAGTCCACTTCGCAGAAAGTGGAGTTATTTCCCACCTTGCATGGGAATCAAGTCCACCTCACAGAAAGTGGAGTTATTTCCCACCTTGCATGGGAATCAAGTCCACCTCGCAAAAAGTGGAGTTATTTCCCACCTTGCATTGGAATCAAGTCCACCTCGCAAAAAGTGGCCTTAGCTCCCACCTTGCATGGGAATCAAGTCCACCTCGCAAAAAGTGGCCTTAGCTCCCACCTTGCATGGGAATCAAGTCCACCTCGCAAAAAGTGGAGTTATTTCCCACCTTACATTGGAATGAAGTCCACCTCGCAAAAAGTGGCCTTAGCTCTCACCTTGCATGGGAATCAAGTCCACTTCGCAGAAAGTGGAGTTATTTCCCACCTTGCATGGGAATCAAGTCCACTTCGCAGAAAGTGGAGTTATTTCCCACCTTGCATGGGAATCAAGTCCACCTCGCAGAAAGTGGAGTTATTTCCCAACTTGCATGGGAATCAAGTCCACCTCGCAGAAAGTGGAGTTATTTCCCACCTTGCATGGAAATCAAGTCCACCTCGCAAAAAGTGGAATTATTTCCCACCTTGCATTGGAATCAAGTCCACCTCGCAAAAAGTGGCCTTAGCTCCCACCTTGCATGGGAATCAAGTCCACTTCGCAGAAAGTGGAGTTATTTCCCACCTTGCATGGGAATCAAGTCCACCTCGCAGAAAGTGGAGTTATTTCCCACCTTGCATGGGAATCAAGTCCACCTCGCAGAAAGTGGAGTTATTTCCCACCTTGCATGGGAATCAAGTCCACCTCGCAAAAAGTGGCCTTAGCTCCCACCTTGCATGGGAATCAAGTCCACCTCGCAGAAAGTGGAGTTATTTCCCACTTTGCATGGGAATCAAGTCCACCTCGCAAAAAGTGGCCTTAGCTCCCACCTTGCATGGGAATCAAGTCCACCTCGCAGAAAGTGGAGTTATTTCCCACTTTGCATGGGAATCAAGTCCACCTCGCAAAAAGTGGCCTTAGCTCCCACCTTGCATGGGAATCAAGTCCACCTCGCAAAAAGTGGAGTTATTTCCCACCTTACATTGGAATGAAGTCCACCTCGCAAAAAGTGGCCTTAGCTCTCACCTTGCATGGGAATCAAGTCCACTTCGCAGAAAGTGGAGTTATTTCCCACCTTGCATGGGAATCAAGTCCACTTCGCAGAAAGTGGAGTTATTTCCCACCTTGCATGGGAATCAAGTCCACCTCACAGAAAGTGGAGTTATTTCCCACCTTGCATGGGAATCAAGTCCACCTCGCAAAAAGTGGAGTTATTTCCCACCTTGCATTGGAATCAAGTCCACCTCGCAAAAAGTGGCCTTAGCTCCCACCTTGCATGGGAATCAAGTCCACTTCGCAGAAAGTGGAGTTATTTCCCACCTTGCATGGGAATCAAGTCCACCTCGCAGAAAGTGGAGTTATTTCCCACCTTGCATGGGAATCAAGTCCACCTCGCAGAAAGTGGAGTTATTTCCCACTTTGCATGGGAATCAAGTCCACCTCGCAAAAAGTGGCCTTAGCTCCCACCTTGCATGGGAATCAAGTCCACCTCGCAGAAAGTGGAGTTATTTCCCACTTTGCATGGGAATCAAGTCCACCTCGCAAAAAGTGGCCTTAGCTCCCACCTTGCATGGGAATCAAGTCCACCTCGCAAAAAGTGGAGTTATTTCCCACCTTACATTGGAATGAAGTCCACCTCGCAAAAAGTGGCCTTAGCTCTCACCTTGCATGGGAATCAAGTCCACTTCGCAGAAAGTGGAGTTATTTCCCACCTTGCATGGGAATCAAGTCCACTTCGCAGAAAGTGGAGTTATTTCCCACCTTGCATGGGAATCAAGTCCACCTCACAGAAAGTGGAGTTATTTCCCACCTTGCATGGGAATCAAGTCCACCTCGCAAAAAGTGGAGTTATTTCCCACCTTGCATTGGAATCAAGTCCACCTCGCAAAAAGTGGCCTTAGCTCCCACCTTGCATGGGAATCAAGTCCACCTCGCAAAAAGTGGCCTTAGCTCCCACCTTGCATGGGAATCAAGTCCACCTCGCAAAAAGTGGAGTTATTTCCCACCTTACATGGGAATGAAGTCCACCTCGCAAAAAGTGGCCTTAGCTCTCACCTTGCATGGGAATCAAGTCCACTTCGCAGAAAGTGGAGTTATTTCCCACCTTGCATGGGAATCAAGTCCACTTCGCAGAAAGTGGAGTTATTTCCCACCTTGCATGGGAATCAAGTCCACCTCGCAGAAAGTGGAGTTATTTCCCAACTTGCATGGGAATCAAGTCCACCTCGCAGAAAGTGGAGTTATTTCCCACCTTGCATGGAAATCAAGTCCACCTCGCAAAAAGTGGAGTTATTTCCCACCTTGCATTGGAATCAAGTCCACCTCGCAAAAAGTGGCCTTAGCTCCCACCTTGCATGGGAATCAAGTCCACTTCGCAGAAAGTGGAGTTATTTCCCACCTTGCATGGGAATCAAGTCCACCTCGCAGAAAGTGGAGTTATTTCCCACCTTGCATGGGAATCAAGTCCACCTCGCAGAAAGTGGAGTTATTTCCCACTTTGCATGGGAATCAAGTCCACCTCGCAAAAAGTGGCCTTAGCTCCCACCTTGCATGGGAATCAAGTCCACCTCGCAGAAAGTGGAGTTATTTCCCACTTTGCATGGGAATCAAGTCCACCTCGCAAAAAGTGGCCTTAGCTCCCACCTTGCATGGGAATCAAGTCCACCTCGCAAAAAGTGGAGTTATTTCCCACCTTGCATTGGAATGAAGTCCACCTCGCAAAAAGTGGCCTTAGCTCTCACCTTGCATGGGAATCAAGTCCACTTCGCAGAAAGTGGAGTTATTTCCCACCTTGCATGGGAATCAAGTCCACTTCGCAGAAAGTGGAGTTATTTCCCACCTTGCATGGGAATCAAGTCCACCTCACAGAAAGTGGAGTTATTTCCCACCTTGCATGGGAATCAAGTCCACCTCGCAAAAAGTGGAGTTATTTCCCACCTTGCATTGGAATCAAGTCCACCTCGCAAAAAGTGGCCTTAGCTCCCACCTTGCATGGGAATCAAGTCCACCTCGCAAAAAGTGGCCTTAGCTCCCACCTTGCATGGGAATCAAGTCCACCTCGCAAAAAGTGGAGTTATTTCCCACCTTACATTGGAATGAAGTCCACCTCGCAAAAAGTGGCCTTAGCTCTCACCTTGCATGGGAATCAAGTCCACTTCGCAGAAAGTGGAGTTATTTCCCACCTTGCATGGGAATCAAGTCCACTTCGCAGAAAGTGGAGTTATTTCCCACCTTGCATGGGAATCAAGTCCACCTCGCAGAAAGTGGAGTTATTTCCCAACTTGCATGGGAATCAAGTCCACCTCGCAGAAAGTGGAGTTATTTCCCACCTTGCATGGAAATCAAGTCCACCTCGCAAAAAGTGGAATTATTTCCCACCTTGCATTGGAATCAAGTCCACCTCGCAAAAAGTGGCCTTAGCTCCCACCTTGCATGGGAATCAAGTCCACTTCGCAGAAAGTGGAGTTATTTCCCACCTTGCATGGGAATCAAGTCCACCTCGCAAAAAGTGGAGTTATTTCCCACCTTGCATGGGAATCAAGTCCACCTCGCAGAAAGTGGAGTTATTTCCCACCTTGCATGGGAATCAAGTCCACCTCGCAAAAAGTGGCCTTAGCTCCCACCTTGCATGGGAATCAAGTCCACCTCGCAGAAAGTGGAGTTATTTCCCACTTTGCATGGGAATCAAGTCCACCTCGCAAAAAGTGGCCTTAGCTCCCACCTTGCATGGGAATCAAGTCCACCTCGCAGAAAGTGGAGTTATTTCCCACTTTGCATGGGAATCAAGTCCACCTCGCAAAAAGTGGCCTTAGCTCCCACCTTGCATGGGAATCAAGTCCACCTCGCAAAAAGTGGAGTTATTTCCCACCTTGCATGGGAATCAAGTCCACCTCGCAAAAAGTGGCCTTAGCTCCCACCTTGCATGGGAATCAAGTCCACTTCGCAGAAAGTGGAGTTATTTCCCACCTTGCATGGGAATCAAGTCCACTTCGCAGAAAGTGGAGTTATTTCCCACCTTGCATGGGAATCAAGTCCACCTCACAGAAAGTGGAGTTATTTCCCACCTTGCATGGGAATCAAGTCCACCTCGCAAAAAGTGGAGTTATTTCCCACCTTGCATTGGAATCAAGTCCACCTCGCAAAAAGTGGCCTTAGCTCCCACCTTGCATGGGAATCAAGTCCACCTCGCAAAAAGTGGCCTTAGCTCCCACCTTGCATGGGAATCAAGTCCACCTCGCAAAAAGTGGAGTTATTTCCCACCTTGCATTGGAATCAAGTCCACCTCGCAAAAAGTGGCCTTAGCTCTCACCTTGCATGGGAATCAAGTCCACTTCGCAGAAAGTGGAGTTATTTCCCACCTTGCATGGGAATCAAGTCCACTTCGCAGAAAGTGGAGTTATTTCCCACCTTGCATGGGAATCAAGTCCACCTCGCAGAAAGTGGAGTTATTTCCCAACTTGCATGGGAATCAAGTCCACCTCGCAGAAAGTGGAGTTATTTCCCACCTTGCATGGAAATCAAGTCCACCTCGCAAAAAGTGGAATTATTTCCCACCTTGCATTGGAATCAAGTCCACCTCGCAAAAAGTGGCCTTAGCTCCCACCTTGCATGGGAATCAAGTCCACCTCGCAAAAAGTGGCCTTAGCTCCCACCTTGCATGGGAATCAAGTCCACTTCGCAGAAAGTGGAGTTATTTCCCACCTTGCATGGGAATCAAGTCCACCTAACAGAAAGTGGAGTTATTTCCCACCTTGCATGGGAATCAAGTCCACTTCGCAAAAAGTGGCCTTAGCTCCCACCTTGCATGGGAATCAAGTCCACTTCGCAGAAAGTGGAGTTATTTCCCACCTTGCATGGGAATCAAGTCCACCTAACAGAAAGTGGAGTTATTTCCCACCTTGCATGGGAATCAAGTCCACCTCGCAGAAAGTGGAGTTATTTCCCACCTTGCATGGAAATCAAGTCCACCTCGCAAAAAGTGGAATTATTTCCCACCTTGCATTGGAATCAAGTCCACCTCGCAAAAAGTGGCCTTAGCTCCCACCTTGCATGGGAATCAAGTCCACCTCGCAAAAAGTGGCCTTAGCTCCCACCTTGCATGGGAATCAAGTCCACTTCGCAGAAAGTGGAGTTATTTCCCACCTTGCATGGGAATCAAGTCCACCTCGCAGAAAGTGGAGTTATTTCCCACCTTGCATGGGAATCAAGTCCACCTCGCAAAAAGTGGCCTTAGCTCCCACCTTGAATGGGAATCAAGTCCACCTCGCAGAAAGTGGAGTTATTTCCCACCTTGCATGGGAATCAAGTCCACCTCGCAAAAAGTGGCCTTAGCTCCCACCTTGCATGGGAATCAAGTCCACCTCGCAAAAAGTGGCCTTAGCTCCCACCTTGCATGGGAATCAAGTCCACCTCGCAAAAAGTGGCCTTAGCTCCCACCTTGCATGGGAATCAAGTCCACCTCGCAGAAAGTGGAGTTATTTCCCAACTTGCATGGGAATCAAGTCCACCTCGCAAAAAGTGGCCTTAGCTCCCACCTTGCATGGGAATCAAGTCCACCTCGCAGAAAGTGGAGTTATTTCCCACCTTGCATGGGAATCAAGTCCACATCGCAGAAAGTGGAGTTATTTCCCACCTTGCATGGGAATCAAGTCCACCTCGCAGAAAGTGGAGTTATTTCCCACCTTGCGTGGGAATCAAGTCCACCTCGCAGAAAGTGGAGTTATTTCCCACCTTGCATGGGAATCAAGTCCACCTCACAGAAAGTGGAGTTATTTCCCACCTTGCATGGGAATCAAGTCCACCTCGCAGAAAGTGGAGTTATTTCCCACCTTGCATGGGAATCAAGTCCACCTCGCAAAAAGTGGCCTTAGCTCCCACCTTGCATGGGAATCAAGTCCACTTCGCAGAAAGTGGAGTTATTTCCCACCTTGCATGGGAATCAAGTCCACCTCGCAGAAAGTGGAGTTATTTCCCACCTTGCATGGGAATCAAGTCCACCTCGCAAAAAGTGGCCTTAGCTCCCACCTTGCATGGGAATCAAGTCCACCTCGCAGAAAGTGGAGTTATTTCCCACCTTGCATGGGAATCAAGTCCACCTCGCAGAAAGTGGAGTTATTTCCCACTTTGCATGGGAATCAAGTCCACCTCGCAAAAAGTGGCCTTAGCTCCCACCTTGCATGGGAATCAAGTCCACCTCGCAGAAAGTGGAGTTATTTCCCACTTTGCATGGGAATCAAGTCCACCTCGCAAAAAGTGGCCTTAGCTCCCACCTTGCATGGGAATCAAGTCCACCTCGCAGAAAGTGGAGTTATTTCCCACTTTGCATGGGAATCAAGTCCACCTCGCAAAAAGTGGCCTTAGCTCCCACCTTGCATGGGAATCAAGTCCACCTCGCAAAAAGTGGCCTTAGCTCCCACCTTGCATGGGAATCAAGTCCACTTCGCAGAAAGTGGAGTTATTTCCCACCTTGCATGGGAATCAAGTCCACCTAACAGAAAGTGGAGTTATTTCCCACCTTGCATGGGAATCAAGTCCACTTCGCAGAAAGTGGAGTTATTTCCCACCTTGCATGGGAATCAAGTCCACCTCGCAAAAAGTGGCCTTAGCTCCCACCTTGCATGGGAATCAAGTCCACCTCGCAAAAAGTGGAGTTATTTCCCACCTTGCATTGGAATCAAGTCCACCTCGCAAAAAGTGGCCTTAGCTCCCACCTTGCATGGGAATCAAGTCCACCTCGCAGAAAGTGGAGTTATTTCCCACCTTGCATGGGAATCAAGTCCACCTCGCAAAAAGTGGAGTTATTTCCCACCTTGCATTGGAGTCAAGTCCACCTCGCAAAAAGTGGCCTTAGCTCCCACCTTGCATGGGAATCAAGTCCACCTCGCAAAAAGTGGCCTTAGCTCCCACCTTGCATGGGAATCAAGTCCACCTCGCAAAAAGTGGCCTTAGCTCCCACCTTGCATGGGAATCAAGTCCACTTCGCAGAAAGTGGAGTTATTTCCCACCTTGCATGGGAATCAAGTCCACCTCACAGAAAGTGGAGTTATTTCCCACCTTGCATGGGAATCAAGTCCACCTCGCAGAAAGTGGAGTTATTTCCCACCTTGCATTGGAGTCAAGTCCACCTCGCAAAAAGTGGCCTTAGCTCCCACCTTGCATGGGAATCAAGTCCACCTCGCAAAAAGTGGCCTTAGCTCCCACCTTGCATGGGAATCAAGTCCACCTCGCAAAAAGTGGCCTTAGCTCCCACCTTGCATGGGAATCAAGTCCACTTCGCAGAAAGTGGAGTTATTTCCCACCTTGCATGGGAATCAAGTCCACCTCACAGAAAGTGGAGTTATTTCCCACCTTGCATGGGAATCAAGTCCACCTCGCAAAAAGTGGAGTTATTTCCCACCTTGCATTGGAATCAAGTCCACCTCGCAAAAAGTGGCCTTAGCTCCCACCTTGCATGGGAATCAAGTCCACCTCGCAGAAAGTGGAGTTATTTCCCACCTTGCATGGGAATCAAGTCCACCTCGCAAAAAGTGGAGTTATTTCCCACCTTGCATTGGAATCAAGTCCACCTCGCAAAAAGTGGCCTTAGCTCCCACCTTGCATGGGAATCAAGTCCACCTCGCAAAAAGTGGCCTTAGCTCCCACCTTGCATGGGAATCAAGTCCACCTCGCAAAAAGTGGAGTTATTTCCCACCTTGCATTGGAATCAAGTCCACCTCGCAAAAAGTGGCCTTAGCTCCCACCTTGCATGGGAATCAAGTCCACTTCGCAGAAAGTGGAGTTATTTCCCACCTTGCATGGGAATCAAGTCCACCTCGCAGAAAGTGGAGTCATTTCCCACCTTGCATGGGAATCAAGTCCACCTCGCAAAAAGTGGAGTTATTTCCCACCTTGCATGGGAATCAAGTCCACCTCGCAGAAAGTGGCCTTAGCTCCCACCTTGCATGGGAATCAAGTCCACCTCACAGAAAGTGGAGTTATTTCCCACCTTGCATGGGAATCAAGTCCACCTCGCAAAAAGTGGCCTTAGCTCCCACCTTGCATGGGAATCAAGTCCACCTCGCAGAAAGTGGAGTTATTTCCCACCTTGCATGGGAATCAAGTCCACCTCGCAAAAAGTGGCCTTAGCTCCCACCTTGCATGGGAATCAAGTCCACCTCGCAAAAAGTGGCCTTAGCTCCCACCTTGCATGGGAATCAAGTCCACTTCGCAGAAAGTGGAGTTATTTCCCACCTTGCATGGGAATCAAGTCCACCTCACAGAAAGTGGAGTTATTTCCCACCTTGCATTGGAATCAAGTCCACCTCGCAAAAAGTGGCCTTAGCTCCCACCTTGCATGGGAATCAAGTCCACCTCGCAAAAAGTGGAGTTATTTCCCACCTTGCATTGGAATCAAGTCCACCTCGCAAAAAGTGGCCTTAGCTCCCACCTTGCATGGGAATCAAGTCCACCTCGCAAAAAGTGGCCTTAGCTCCCACCTTGCATGGGAATCAAGTCCACCTCGCAAAAAGTGGAGTTATTTCCCACCTTGCATTGGAATCAAGTCCACCTCGCAAAAAGTGGCCTTAGCTCCCACCTTGCATGGGAATCAAGTCCACCTCGCAGAAAGTGGAGTTATTTCCCACCTTGCATGGGAATCAAGTCCACCTCGCAGAAAGTGGCCTTAGCTCCCACCTTGCATGGGAATCAAGTCCACCTCACAGAAAGTGGAGTTATTTCCCACCTTGCATGGGAATCAAGTCCACCTCGCAGAAAGTGGAGTCATTTCCCACCTTGCATGGGAATCAAGTCCACCTCGCAGAAAGTGGAGTTATTTCCCACCTTGCATGGGAATCAAGTCCACCTCGCAGAAAGTGGAGTTATTTCCCACCTTGCATGGGAATCAAGTCCACCTCGCAGAAAGTGGAGTTATTTCCCACCTTGCATGGGAATCAAGTCCACTTCGCAGAAAGTGGAGTTATTTCCCACCTTGCATTGGAATCAAGTCCACCTCGCAAAAAGTGGCCTTAGCTCCCACCTTGCATGGGAATCAAGTCCACCTCGCAGAAAGTGGAGTTATTTCCCACCTTGCATGGGAATCAAGTCCACTTCGCAGAAAGTGGAGTTATTTCCCACCTTGCATTGGAATCAAGTCCACCTCGCAGAAAGTGGAGTTATTTCCCACCTTGCATGGGAATCAAGTCTACCTCGCAGAAAGTGGAGTTATTTCCCACCTTGCATTGGAATCAAGTCCACCTCGCAAAAAGTGGCCTTAGCTCCCACCTTGCATGGGAATCAAGTCCACCTCGCAAAAAGTGGCCTTAGCTCCCACCTTGCATGGGAATCAAGTCCACCTCGCAGAAAGTGGAGTTATTTCCCACCTTGCATGGGAATCAAGTCCACCTCGCAAAAAGTGGAGTTATTTCCCACCTTGCATTGGAGTCAAGTCCACCTCGCAAAAAGTGGCCTTAGCTCCCACCTTGCATGGGAATCAAGTCCACCTCGCAGAAAGTGGAGTTATTTCCCACCTTGCATGGGAATCAAGTCCACTTCGCAGAAAGTGGAGTTATTTCCCACCTTGCATTGGAATCAAGTCCACCTCGCAAAAAGTGGCCTTAGCTCCCACCTTGCATGGGAATCAAGTCCACCTCGCAGAAAGTGGAGTTATTTCCCACCTTGCATGGGAATCAAGTCCACTTCGCAGAAAGTGGAGTTATTTCCCACCTTGCATGGGAATCAAGTCCACCTCGCAAAAAGTGGCCTTAGCTCCCACCTTGCATGGGAATCAAGTCCACCTCGCAGAAAGTGGAGTTATTTCCCACCTTGCATGGGAATCAAGTCCACCTCGCAAAAAGTGGCCTTAGCTCCCACCTTGCATGGGAATCAAGTCCACTTCGCAGAAAGTGGAGTTATTTCCCACCTTGCATGGGAATCAAGTCCACCTCGCAGAAAGTGGAGTCATTTCCCACCTTGCATGGGAATCAAGTCCACCTCGCAGAAAGTGGAGTTATTTCCCACCTTGCATGGGAATCAAGTCCACCTCGCAGAAAGTGGAGTTATTTCCCACCTTGCATGGGAATCAAGTCCACCTCGCAGAAAGTGGAGTTATTTCCCACCTTGCATTGGAATCAAGTCCACCTCGCAAAAAGTGGCCTTAGCTCCCACCTTGCATGGGAATCAAGTCCACCTCGCAAAAAGTGGAGTTATTTCCCACCTTGCATGGGAATCAAGTCCACCTCGCAGAAAGTGGAGTTATTTCCCACCTTGCATGGGAATCAAGTCCACCTCGCAGAAAGTGGAGTCATTTCCCACCTTGCATGGGAATCAAGTCCACCTCGCAAAAAGTGGCCTTAGCTCCCACCTTGCATCGGAATCAAGTCCACCTCGCAGAAAGTGGAGTTATTTCCCAACTTGCATGGGAATCAAGTCCACTTCGCAGAAAGTGGAGTTATTTCCCACCTTGCATGGGAATCAAGTCCACCTCGCAAAAAGTGGAGTTATTTCCCACCTTGCATTGGAATCAAGTCCACCTCGCAAAAAGTGGCCTTAGCTCCCACCTTGCATGGGAATCAAGTCCACCTCGCAAAAAGTGGAGTTATTTCCCACCTTGCATGGGAATCAAGTCCACCTCGCAGAAAGTGGAGTTATTTCCCACCTTGCATGGGAATCAAGTCCACCTCGCAGAAAGTGGAGTTATTTCCCACCTTGCATGGGAATCAAGTCCACCTCGCAGAAAGTGGAGTTATTTCCCACCTTGCATTGGAATCAAGTCCACCTCGCAAAAAGTGGCCTTAGCTCCCACCTTGCATGGGAATCAAGTCCACCTCGCAAAAAGTGGAGTTATTTCCCACCTTGCATGGGAATCAAGTCCACCTCGCAGAAAGTGGAGTTATTTCCCACCTTGCATGGGAATCAAGTCCACCTCGCAGAAAGTGGAGTCATTTCCCACCTTGCATGGGAATCAAGTCCACCTCGCAAAAAGTGGCCTTAGCTCCCACCTTGCATCGGAATCAAGTCCACCTCGCAGAAAGTGGAGTCATTTCCCACCTTGCATGGGAATCAAGTCCACCTCGCAGAAAGTGGAGTTATTTCCCACCTTGCATGGGAATCAAGTCCACCTCGCAGAAAGTGGAGTTATTTCCCACCTTGCATGGGAATCAAGTCCACCTCGCAGAAAGTGGAGTTATTTCCCACCTTGCATTGGAATCAAGTCCACCTCGCAAAAAGTGGCCTTAGCTCCCACCTTGCATGGGAATCAAGTCCACCTCGCAAAAAGTGGAGTTATTTCCCACCTTGCATGGGAATCAAGTCCACCTCGCAGAAAGTGGAGTTATTTCCCACCTTGCATGGGAATCAAGTCCACCTCGCAGAAAGTGGAGTCATTTCCCACCTTGCATGGGAATCAAGTCCACCTCGCAAAAAGTGGCCTTAGCTCCCACCTTGCATCGGAATCAAGTCCACCTCGCAGAAAGTGGAGTTATTTCCCAACTTGCATGGGAATCAAGTCCACTTCGCAGAAAGTGGAGTTATTTCCCACCTTGCATGGGAATCAAGTCCACCTCGCAAAAAGTGGAGTTATTTCCCACCTTGCATTGGAATCAAGTCCACCTCGCAAAAAGTGGCCTTAGCTCCCACCTTGCATGGGAATCAAGTCCACCTCGCAAAAAGTGGAGTTATTTCCCACCTTGCATGGGAATCAAGTCCACCTCGCAGAAAGTGGAGTTATTTCCCACCTTGCATGGGAATCAAGTCCACCTCGCAAAAAGTGGAGTTATTTCCCACCTTGCATTGGAATCAAGTCCACCTCGCAAAAAGTGGCCTTAGCTCCCACCTTGCATGGGAATCAAGTCCACCTCGCAAAAAAGTGGAGTTATTTCCCACCTTGCATGGGAATCAAGTCCACCTCGCAGAAAGTGGAGTTATTTCCCACCTTGCATGGGAATCAAGTCCACCTCGCAGAAAGTGGAGTTATTTCCCACCTTGCATGGGAATCAAGTCCACCTCGCAGAAAGTGGAGTTATTTCCCACCTTGCATTGGAATCAAGTCCACCTCGCAAAAAGTGGCCTTAGCTCCCACCTTGCATGGGAATCAAGTCCACCTCGCAAAAAGTGGAGTTATTTCCCACCTTGCATGGGAATCAAGTCCACCTCGCAGAAAGTGGAGTTATTTCCCACCTTGCATGGGAATCAAGTCCACCTCGCAGAAAGTGGAGTCATTTCCCACCTTGCATGGGAATCAAGTCCACCTCGCAAAAAGTGGCCTTAGCTCCCACCTTGCATCGGAATCAAGTCCACCTCGCAGAAAGTGGAGTTATTTCCCAACTTGCATGGGAATCAAGTCCACTTCGCAGAAAGTGGAGTTATTTCCCACCTTGCATGGGAATCAAGTCCACCTCGCAAAAAGTGGAGTTATTTCCCACCTGCATTGGAATCAAGTCCACCTCGCAAAAAGTGGCCTTAGCTCCCACCTTGCATGGGAATCAAGTCCACCTCGCAAAAAGTGGAGTTATTTCCCACCTTGCATGGGAATCAAGTCCACCTCGCAGAAAGTGGAGTTATTTCCCACCTTGCATGGGAATCAAGTCCACCTCGCAGAAAGTGGAGTCATTTCCCACCTTGCATGGGAATCAAGTCCACCTCGCAAAAAGTGGCCTTAGCTCCCACCTTGCATCGGAATCAAGTCCACCTCGCAGAAAGTGGAGTTATTTCCCAACTTGCATGGGAATCAAGTCCACTTCGCAGAAAGTGGAGTTATTTCCCACCTTGCATGGGAATCAAGTCCACCTCGCAGAAAGTGGAGTTATTTCCCACCTTGCATGGGAATCAAGTCCACCTCGCAGAAAGTGGAGTTATTTCCCACCTTGCATGGGAATCAAGTCCACCTCGCAAAAAGTGGCCTTAGCTCCCACCTTGCATGGGAATCAAGTCCACTTCGCAGAAAGTGGAGTTATTTCCCACCTTGCATGGGAATCAAGTCCACCTCGCAGAAAGTGGAGTTATTTCCCACCTTGCATGGGAATCAAGTCCACCTCGCAAAAAGTGGCCTTAGCTCCCACCTTGCATGGGAATCAAGTCCACCTCGCAGAAAGTGGAGTTATTTCCCACCTTGCATGGGAATCAAGTCCACCTCGCAAAAAGTGGCCTTAGCTCCCACCTTGCATCGGAATCAAGTCCACCTCGCAGAAAGTGGAGTTATTTCCCAACTTGCATGGGAATCAAGTCCACTTCGCAGAAAGTGGAGTTATTTCCCACCTTGCATGGGAATCAAGTCCACCTCGCAAAAAGTGGAGTTATTTCCCACCTTGCATTGGAATCAAGTCCACCTCGCAAAAAGTGGCCTTAGCTCCCACCTTGCATGGGAATCAAGTCCACCTCGCAGAAAGTGGAGTTATTTCCCACCTTGCATGGGAATCAAGTCCACCTCGCAGAAAGTGGAGTTATTTCCCACCTTGCATGGGAATCAAGTCCACCTCGCAGAAAGTGGAGTTATTTCCCACCTTGCATGGGAATCAAGTCCACTTCGCAGAAAGTGGAGTTATTTCCCACCTTGCATGGGAATCAAGTCCACCTCGCAGAAAGTGGAGTTATTTCCCACCTTGCATGGGAATCAAGTCCACCTCGCAGAAAGTGGAGTTATTTCCCACCTTGCATGGGAATCAAGTCCACTTCGCAGAAAGTGGAGTTATTTCCCACCTTGCATGGGAATCAAGTCCACCTCGCAGAAAGTGGAGTTATTTCCCACCTTGCATGGGAATCAAGTCCACCTCGCAGAAAGTGGAGTTATTTCCCACCTTGCATGGGAATCAAGTCCACTTCGCAGAAAGTGGAGTTATTTCCCACCTTGCATGGGAATCAAGTCCACCTTGCAGAAAGTGGAGTTATTTCCCACCTTGCATGGGAATCAAGTCCACCTCGCAGAAAGTGGAGTTATTTCCCACCTTGCATGGGAATCAAGTCCACCTCGCAGAAAGTGGAGTTATTTCCCACCTTGCATGGGAATCAAGTCCACTTCGCAGAAAGTGGAGTTATTTCCCACCTTGCATGGGAATCAAGTCCACCTCGCAGAAAGTGGAGTTATTTCCCACCTTGCATGGGAATCAAGTCCACCTCGCAGAAAGTGGAGTTATTTCCCACCTTGCATGGGAATCAAGTCCACTTCGCAGAAAGTGGAGTTATTTCCCACCTTGCATGGGAATCAAGTCCACCTCGCAGAAAGTGGAGTTATTTCCCACCTTGCATGGGAATCAAGTCCACCTCGCAAAAAGTGGCCTTAGCTCCCACCTTGCATGGGAATCAAGTCCACCTCGCAGAAAGTGGAGTTATTTCCCACCTTGCATGGGAATCAAGTCCACCTCGCAGAAAGTGGAGTTATTTCCCACCTTGCATGGGAATCAAGTCCACCTCGCAGAAAGTGGAGTTATTTCCCACCTTGCATGGGAATCAAGTCCACCTCGCAGAAAGTGGAGTTATTTCCCACCTTGCATGGGAATCAAGTCCACTTCGCAGAAAGTGGAGTTATTTCCCACCTTGCATGGGAATCAAGTCCACTTCGCAGAAAGTGGAGTTATTTCCCACCTTGCATGGGAATCAAGTCCACCTCGCAGAAAGTGGAGTTATTTCCCACCTTGCATGGGAATCAAGTCCACTTCGCAGAAAGTGGAGTTATTTCCCACCTTGCATGGGAATCAAGTCCACCTCGCAGAAAGTGGAGTTATTTCCCACCTTGCATGGGAATCAAGTCCACCTCGCAAAAAGTGGCCTTAGCTCCCACCTTGCATGGGAATCAAGTCCACCTCGCAGAAAGTGGAGTTATTTCCCACCTTGCATGGGAATCAAGTCCACTTCGCAGAAAGTGGAGTTATTTCCCACCTTGCATGGGAATCAAGTCCACCTCGCAGAAAGTGGAGTTATTTCCCACCTTGCATGGGAATCAAGTCCACTTCGCAGAAAGTGGAGTTATTTCCCACCTTGCATGGGAATCAAGTCCACCTCGCAGAAAGTGGAGTTATTTCCCACCTTGCATGGGAATCAAGTCCACCTCGCAGAAAGTGGAGTTATTTCCCACCTTGCATGGGAATCAAGTCCACCTCGCAGAAAGTGGAGTTATTTCCCACCTTGCATGGGAATCAAGTCCACCTCGCAGAAAGTGGAGTTATTTCCCACCTTGCATGGGAATCAAGTCCACCTCGCAGAAAGTGGAGTTATTTCCCACCTTGCATGGGAATCAAGTCCACCTCGCAGAAAGTGGAGTTATTTCCCACCTTGCATGGGAATCAAGTCCACCTCGCAAAAAGTGGCCTTAGCTCCCACCTTGCATGGGAATCAAGTCCACCTCGCAGAAAGTGGAGTTATTTCCCACCTTGCATGGGAATCAAGTCCACTTCGCAGAAAGTGGAGTTATTTCCCACCTTGCATGGGAATCAAGTCCACCTCGCAGAAAGTGGAGTTATTTCCCACCTTGCATGGGAATCAAGTCCACCTCGCAGAAAGTGGAGTTATTTCCCACCTTGCATGGGAATCAAGTCCACCTCGCAGAAAGTGGAGTTATTTCCCACCTTGCATGGGAATCAAGTCCACCTCGCAGAAAGTGGAGTTATTTCCCACCTTGCATGGGAATCAAGTCCACCTCGCAGAAAGTGGAGTTATTTCCCACCTTGCATGGGAATCAAGTCCACCTCGCAGAAAGTGGAGTTATTTCCCACCTTGCATGGGAATCAAGTCCACCTCGCAAAAAGTGGCCTTAGCTCCCACCTTGCATGGGAATCAAGTCCACCTCGCAGAAAGTGGAGTTATTTCCCACCTTGCATGGGAATCAAGTCCACCTCGCAAAAAGTGGCCTTAGCTCCCACCTTGCATGGGAAGGAAAAAATCGAAGGAAGGCGGTTTTATGTCCGGGCGACGCCTGGTTTGGAAACTGTGGCTTGTCAAAGTTGAGGGGTCAGGGCTTTGAAATTACAGTGGTTAGCCTTGGATTTTTTGTGGGGAAAAAATAGAAGGTTCTCGGAATCTTTTCAAAACCAGTTCAAATTTTTCACTGAAATCCCCATCAGAAAGCCTTGAATGGGTATAGATATCCCAGAAAACACCCGCTAAGTATGCAACAAATTCCAAAATGGGAATCGGTGCTCACGTCTAGGTGCTAGTAAGTCATCCGCTGGATATGCATCGCATTGTAATCTGACATTTCGAGAGGAAAGCAATTTTTAATGTCTTTCTCTCAGCAGATCAACTCCAACGACCGGCTGAATTCAACTTCGTCATCAAGGATCACCTCCAACCAAGCATTGGACGCGAATAAAAACTTTCATATCATTGGCCGGTCGATGATGATGATGGCTCGTCCTCTCCCGTGGATCTCCTAATCTCCAGATGACCATAAAAATACCCCGAGTCGACATAAAACTATGAATTGCCATCAATAAGCTCTGGGTTCGGTTGGCTTTCGCAAACGACAACCGTCACTGAACCGAAAGATGAATTGTTCCAGACCAGGTCGCTGATAGTGTCCATTCGCCAAACTCCTAGCTCTGTTCCGGTGATTTGATGTCATAAAAAAGCGCAGCCCCACCCGGGCACAGCGCCCCCCATCCCACCATCCCACCACTCACTCGCAGGACTCAATGTTTGTTTCATTTAGGTTTATGTTTCAATTGAACTGGAATAGAGATAAAACTTCAAAAAGGTTATCGAGGTTCATAATTGAATTTTGAAAACAACCATCGCCCGCGCTCCCTTTCGGCCTGATCCACGTAACCGAAGGCCAGCCGCGCACACATGTGACGCCCGTCGAAGGGATGGATAACCGATCAATAGCAATTATCGTTCCGCGGATGCACTGCAACGGAATAATCCTGCCGGAATGAATATTTATGTGTGGGAATTTATTTATATTATCAATTTCGTGTGCACTGGTCTTTGAGGGCGCCCGCTCTGCGTGGGTGGCTCTTTTTTTACCCCATTTTCTGGGTGGATTTTCGGCAAAAAGGATGCCTCTACTGTTGCTGATGACGATGCTGTCAGTTGGGCTCCGTTTTGAGCGGCAACGGCAGCGGCGGCGGCGGTGAGCTCTTGACTACTCATGTGAACATTATGCCGTAGGATACCAAATTTAATACGGAATTGGATATGATTAAGACCGTTGACACAATGGGCGGGCGGGTGTGCGCGGCGCGTGCTTGTGGTGGGTGACCGAAAGGGGTCTGTAAGAAAAATAATGAAAGGACAAAATGGGAATGATATGCATGGCTACCTGCTCAGTTGGATGTGATATTCCCGATGACAGGGGGCAATCGAAGGTTATGCGGTTGTCTTTTGAAATGCCACGCGGGTGGGTGGATGAATGCGGGTTTTATGATGGGATTTTGAGTGATGTAAGGCTGTGTCTTTATCGGCGGTCTTACAGGTTTGGGGAATTGTTGCCTGTGGTTAAGTGGAATTTAAACATCGCGGGAGATGGGATTTGAGTTGGCGCAGAACGGGGCTTTAAAAGCAATCAGAGTGGAGGCGTGGGAAGTGGGTGGTGGGAGCTGCGTGTTGGACTTTTTTGAGAGGGAGAAAGGAGGGCGTTATCAGGGCTTCACTTCGGTAAGACAGAGAAGCTTCTGGCGTTGGACCGAAACTCGATCCGTGAGCTCGTCGGGTTGATCACAGGACACTGCCCCATCAGAGCAATGCTCCGAAAATGAAACCCGGAATGCAGGGGTCTCTGCAGAAGCTGCGGCGGTGAAGAAGAGACCGAGACGATCCAACATCTGCTTTGCCACTGTTAAGCTCTACAGAATCGGCGCATCGATTTTTCACAGAGACTGTGGACCAAGTGAATGCAGATATATCGGATCTCCAGAAATTCATAAAGAGCACGGGGTGGTTTCAGCTACCACGTGACAGGACAGGTTTTTGGTTTGTGAGTCCCACAAAAGAAGGGATTCACAATAGGCTCTATATAGGCCTCCGAGTGGAAGTGATGTTTTTCTTTTCAACATCAGACACCCCTTCCTAACCTAACCTAACCTAAAAATAGGGCCAACAAGTTTCAAATTTCGAAATCTGGACGCTAGAAGGTTTAGGTTTGAGTCAAAGCCCAAAACAGCCCCATTTCAAAGGCAAAAGGACATCAGAAAAGTGGATATGTAGGTTTGAGCTGGAATTTGGATCAAGTTTGGACCAAGTTTGGACCAAGTTTGGACCAAGTTTAGACCAAGTTTGGAGCAAGTTTAGACCAAGTTTGGACCAAGTTTGGAGCAAAATTAGACCAAGTTTGGACCAAGATCGGAACAAGTTTGGACCAAGTTTAGACCAAGTTTGGACCAAGCTTGGAGCAAAATTAGACCAAGTTTAGACCAGATTTGGACCAAGATCGGACAAAGTTTGGACCAAGTTTAGACCAAGTTTGGACCAAATTTGGATCAAGTTTGGACAAAGTTTGGACCAGGTTTGGACCAAGTTTAGACCAAGTTTGGACCAAGTTCCAAATTTGAAAATCTTCCAGCAGTCAAAAACAAAATGTTGGCCTTCCCCAGAGTAGTGAAAATTTGAGTCTAAGACCAAAGCAGTCTCAACTCAAAGACGATAGGACAACAGAAAAGTGTGTAGGTAGGTTATGGTTCACATTCAACTTATGCAAACGATGCAAAGCTCCTTCATTCCGCGGAGATTCAAACACCCTGTCAAATTAAAAATGGGACCTTGTACCAGGATGGGACTCATTAGAGCCGCAGAGAGGAATAAATTCTTGTCGGCATCTTTAACACGAACTCGAATCACAAGCTCAGCCAGGTGTGTCATGTGCCACTGCGGAATCAATGAACAAATCATGTCCCACCCCACTCCAGTCATTCTCCACTTTGACATCTTCGTCACGCATCTATCACGTCGTTCAACCCCCAAGTCTGGATGGTGCTCCACCGGTTGATCACTGAATAGATTAACCTTCCATTGATTCATGAACTCAGTCTCTGTGCCCCCGTCTGTGGTGTTGCCTGCCTTAACACACTTGGGACGCGGCGCAAGTAGGCACCTCCTCCGCACAAAAAAAACCAAACAAGCCTGGATTTCAATACTCTTGCAAAATCTGTTGCGGTATCGGGTCACGTTTGCACTAATAACACCCTGAATACCTTTATGTTGGGAACTTGACAACAGGTCTGGAGCCAATAAAGCCATTTGCATCTATTTTAAGCGAGTTTACAAGGGACCCGCGGGTAAACATCGCAATTTAAGGTGGCACACAGTCTACACGCACACACACCACACCCCGCCGCCAGGTTATCTGATGTGTTCCCGCCTGCGAGTGCACAACCCCTAGTTTGAATTTTGAATTTTACGAGTTAAATAAGGAGCAAACGGGTAATTGTACCCCATCAAGTGTCGAATTTTCCAGATTGATGATGAAACGGATCAATTGGATGGCCCTTGGTGCCGTCTTCGGTGACTGGTGGGCCGACGACAAGGACGTTGACAACGACTACGTGACATTTGATGAGAAAATTGCTTTCTATTCAAAATATGTCACATGGCACATGGTCATCCTTTTTTTGTCCCCCTCCTTGTTGTTGTATTCAAATTTCAAACCTTTTCGTCTTTTTGAGGGCGCTAGGTGTTTGTGAGTGGGTGCGTGGCGTGTATTCAGTCGTCGTCCGGTCGTCGTCCGCTCGCCCACTGGAGAGCGTGTTGTGTTTCGTTTCATCGTTATAAATCGATCAATCACAATCAATTCTGACGTGGCTTTTGCTTACAAATTGCTGACATACGTTCTCTTGGTTTATTGTGATGTTTTGTCGTCATTTTCGTCTCTCCCCTCTCTCTCGGCTGATGTCCCATCGAAGGGGGGGCTTGAATGCACGAGGTTTCATTTGACTTTGGATCGTTCATCGATTCATCGATAAGGGAGAGGAGGTGTGAGAGCCACCTCAACCTCCGAGGTGTGAGCCATTTTAACCCCTGCTTCTGGGTGTATCCGTGAGCGAACGAGATTTGAAGATTTGGCAGCACTGGGTAATTAAACCAATTCACACAGGACTCCAGGGGGTGAAAATGAGAAGTGAATAGGTGGTGATTTCTTATCGAGAGATTCATGGGATTCCGGTGGACGGGGGTGGAGCGGCGGGAAAATTTATGATGACACACTCAGCTTCCACTCAGCGTCAGATGTTTTGTGTTGCCCTTTTCTTGCAGGGGGAGGGAGTCTTTCTTCCACCGTTCCTTTCCATCGATAAAATTAATGAGATTTTGTTGGATTTTTATCGGATTTACAAAGACCCGGTGAGGATTTTAATGGAGGGTTTCCCTTGCGATCATTCAGCGGCGACTTTTTATTGCAAGGTAGTCACCCGAGTGGCTAAGGAATTACCACAGGAGTTTCTTTAAGGAATTGTTCGCATTTCTTTGCTAGACCACAGCTTGGGGAGGAAGAGACTTTTGGAAGCAAGAAATCAGGGGGATTCATCGTAGCAATAGGAGTTCCACCGGTTACCCGAAAATATAAGACATCTTGGTCTTGACGACTGGAAGCAGCGTGCCTGGGACCGTCAGCGATGGAAGGCAGCAAAAGCCCAGGCTCAGACCCTCCAGGAGTAGCAGGACTGATGAGTAGGTGAGGAAGTTAGGGGTTTCCAGAAAATCATGGCTAAAGCATGTGCTCATTTAAGACTGTCAAAAGAAGGAAATGGCTCCCGGTAAAAGACTAGGCATTGTCACAGAGGTGGCCTGTTGCAATCCTTCCGCCGAGCCACTGGGACACCGGCTTCGCTCGTCGGAAGATGCGATTCGTGTCGTTCCATTCATACGTAACCCGGTTCCGTTCCAACTCCTTAGAGTTGGCTTGGAAAGGGTGGGCCAAATACAAGCTTCTTTTTAAAAATGCGAGAAAATGAACAAATTTACATTTCTTCCATGTATTATGTCCATCATTAGTAAGAAAAACCTTGTTCTTAGGGCGCTACAGTCCGAGGTGGACCTGGGTCTCACCTAACATGCCTCGCCAGTCTCTCCAGTTTCGCCAGCTGTCTCGCATTTCGCACAGCAAGCCGGCCGAGGTCCCGCTCGACTTGTGTTCGCCACCTTGTACGTGGACGTCCTCTGTTGCCTTGTCCCACAGTCTCAGAGTCGAACAAACATTCCCATTTATTATTAAATACAACGTCGTTCAAGTGGCTGTCTCGCGTTCTGTTTAGAGTCCGGCCGAAGTTGAACTTCGGCTTTTTCATCACCTTCGGCCGAAGCCGAATGTTCGGTCTTGCTTGGATTGCTTGGATGATATTGGCTTTAAGTGCTTGAATCGTTTCCCGATTGCCGGCACAACATCGCTCCTTCACGGTTCCCCACAAAAAGAAAGTCCAAAGGGGTCAAATCGCAGCTCCGAGGCGGCCAATTGACATCGCCAAGACGGCTGATAACACGATCTGGGAATTTGGTGCGCAAAAGATCGATTGTGGCATGGACTGTGTGGCATGGTGCGCCATCCTGCATGAACCAGAGGTCGTCCAAATCCATTTCTTCCATTTCAGTAAAAAAAATCGGTTAACATGGCTCTGTTAGCCCCACCATTGACGGAAACTTTGTTCCCAGCCTCATTTTCGATGAAAAATGGTCCAATGATGCCATCACTCCACAATTCGCACCAAACTGTCACCCTCCTCTGTGGCTTCTCGGCAATAACGTGCGGGTTTTCCGAGCCCCACATGCGGCTCCAAGCCTATGGGACAACGCAACAGAGAACGTCCACGTACAAGGTGGCGCACACAAGTCGAGGGGGACCTTGGCCGGTTTGGTGTGCGAAACTGGAGATAGCTGGCGAGAGATCGTGTTGGCTGGAGAGGCATACTCGGGAAGCCCTGGTCTGCCTCGGACTGTAGCTCCCTAAAAAGAAGAGGAAGAAGATGCTGCAATTTTGTTTGTCAACGTAGACGCCGAGATTAAAATGCGCCTCGTCAGAGAAGATGAATTTTTGACCAAAATCGTTGTCCAACTCAAGCTGCGATTCTAGGCCCAATCTGCGAAGCGAATGGTCGCGCGCCTTCAATCACTGAGTCAATTGGACCTTGTAAGCGAATATTCCGAAATCTTCTTCTTCTCCTTCTTTTTGGGGAGCTACAGTCCGAGGTGGACCTGGGCCTCACACAACATGCCTCTCCGGCAAGCACGATCTCTCGGCAGCTGTCTCCAGTTTCGACCTAGCCGGTCTAGATCTTCCTCGACTTGTGTGCGCCACCTTGTACGTAGACGTCCGAGATCCTTGTGCAGAATTCTCCTCAGGCTAGTGCGTGAAATGTTGAGCTGTTGAGATCGATGGCGAGTTGGTGTTCGTGAATTGAGTCTCACTCTCTCGGCCACAGCAGCCACATTCTCATCTGTGCGCACCGCACGACGACGGGGATCATGCGTGTTGTCCACTAGCACACTAGTCTCACGAACTTTTTGCACAAACTGGCTTACAGCAGTCACGTCGCGGTGGGTGCTTCATCTCATCTCATCTCATCTTATCTCATCTTCAGTGACCCGCATGTTCCACTAAAGGGGTCGCTGAGACAATGCATGCACGAGAGATCTCCAGGCCACTTGATCCTCTGCCATAGACTCCAACTCATCAGGAGCTATGCCCAAGCGCAACCAGGCGAGTTTTTGGACTTGGTCCAACCATCTCGTCCTGGGTCTGCCAACCGGTCGCCTACCTGATGGAATCGCATTCAAGGCACGCCTCGGAAGTCGTGATGATGGGACATTCGTGCCATGCGCCCAAACCATCGAAATGCATTCCTTTCCTTCGTGGGTGCTTCATTTCGGCCAAAACCTCGTTTTCAAAAAAACGCACTGTTTGGGCTGCACAGCACTCACTTTGGAAATACGTTTTCAATATTTCCCGACATTATTCAAGAGTAAAGCGGCTCATTTCATTCCGCGGAGGTATGATACTGACCTTCTGTCAAGATTTCGAGCGGGAAACAGCTGTCACCATGTAACCTATGATTTAAAAAAACACCACTAGATGGCCAACCATGTACTTCGTTGATCATGATTCCTGGTTAAAATGAGGACTCCACAGCCAACGATGAAGGCTGGAAGTCCTGACGCCTCGAAAATGGCATCAAATACTTCAGAAACCCCGTAAATTCAGAGATCCTAATGACCTGCTCCCCCGCCAAAGGATAACTGACGTTAAATTATTACAAGAACTTTCGACGTTACAAAAAGGCTTCTTAAGCAAATTGGACCCAACTGTTCAAAGATAAAAGCAATTTCCTCTTAGAGATTTGAAGCAACCACCTCAGATGTTCCACTCATTAGTTCACAACCGCAACTTCGACTGTGGTCTGTCTGAGCAGAGCGAGTCCGGCCACAGTCAATCACTCAATATGTCATCATTCCCTCCACAAGGCAACCACTCGCAGTACCATTCCCCCCCACAAAAACACAAGAACCCAAATCCCCTGCCCTACATTCCGAGAGAAGCCCCCAAAAGAAGCGAACAGAACACTCTAACCAAATGAAACCATGTCATTCGTCCTGAATTTCCATTTTCCACCAGAAAAAGAAAAAACAGGACATCGCCCCCTTCTGCAGATCTTGCAAACTAATTGCAAGCTTACCTCGAAAAACTCAACCCGAACATGCGAACACCTTGCCCCCTCTCCCACTCCCTCCCTCTGTGTGCACAATGGCAGCCGCAAAAGCAACCGCACCCCCATCAGCCCCATCAGGCAGCATCAACTAAAACAGTTTCTATTTATTTTGAAACCCTTTGCAATAATAAATCATGTCTGAAACTCCAAAACTCAATTTGCAAAAGAGATTTCAGCCAGCAGTGAATTTTCTTGGCACGTCTCTCACAAAAATTCCAGCCATCCAGTCAGCCAGCCAGCCACCACCAGCAGTGCTTCAACCCGTCCGCCAGTCCCGGGGCCCATCGCTCTGCGCCAGGATGCATGCAACCAAGGATACCGCCGCCGCGCCCCGGCAAAAACCAAACTGTAATAAATTGCATATGCTGAAAGCCACAAAAATATGAATTGTACAAAGGTCAGATATTCGGGATACAGCAGAGCGCTTCGAGTGGTCCAAACGCAAACAAACGTTGGACGTTGGCGCGGAGGGTGAACGAGGTTGAAAAAAGACGAACTCCGACTTGGCCATCCAGGCCACTGCAGGCGGGCAAAAAACCGAGAGATCCTCGTGGTATCTTGTGCTCGTCTTCAATAATAAATGTGTCAAATGAAATCCTTCGCTTTCTAATCGCCAGATGCTGGTGCTGGTGGCACACATCCACCCCCACCCACTCCCGGCCATCGACTAATGTTATTTCAAATGTCATCTTGGGCGGCTGGGCGGCGAGTGTGTGCATCTTGGAGGAGTACTTATTCAATTCAATTCCTCGGTCGCAGCTCGAACTCCAGCTGCCCGCCCGCCCGCCTCACCCCGAGCAGACGAGTCACGAAGGGAGAGGAAGATAGATACGCCTTAGAAGAAAGGAGATCCTGGTTTGGTCCTGTGTGGAGATTTGTCATATTGCTCTGCGTTTCCATTTCATTCGCTTTGTGTTTGCCCACCCCTCTCGGCAAAGAAAAACAGAGCGGCGGCGGTGGTGGCGGCGTCTGAGAGGGGAGAATGAAAAACTTGGGAAAACCCATTGTTCGGCTGTCAAAAATCAAGTGGAAATGATGCTCCTGGCAGAGTCGTACTGTGAATGAAATAGGATGTGTCATATCTTGGCCTTTATTAAGTTTGTGCTGCTGAAGTCTGAAATCTGAATTACGCAAGCGGCGGCATTGTTGTACCATTACACATGTGAGACCCTCTCTGGCAGGGGGAGTGGGTTGAGTGGAGTTTATGAGTCTGGGTTTGATGTCTCAGAAGAAGAAGTAGAAGTTTGCTTTGTGCAGCTGTAGACTCAAGACATTCTTTGATTTGTTGCCTTAGACAAGCTTTTCGGTTCTTTGTAGTTGGGATTGTTGGGATGTCAAGTGTGACGTTTAGGTTTGCGCCTTAAGGCGGGTCCATCCAACTTATCGTTCAAAAATTATGATTTCATAACCCGCCCAAAAATCAAAGTAATTCCCTGGCGCCAGCAGAGAAAACTGCTCATCAGGAGACAAGTGGACAGCCACCAACCAATCTGGGATCCATTAGGCAAATGGAGTCTGTGACAAGCCACTCAACTAAATTCAAACTAACTTCAGCAGAATGGCCTGTCATTGAGACGAAAGACATTCGTTTTCGAATAAAGTTCCTCAAGGAGATACAAGTCCTTTAACGGGGCCGGCAATTTCTGAATCTCAATTTTGTGGAGATAACTCAATTCATAGGCAATCTCAAACATAATTTATGCCGCACACACTGAGGAGATTTTTCCCAAAAAAAAGTTGAAAGTGAACCCGCCTCTGGCTTGGGCTTGAAGGTCCCTTTTCCAGGGACTCGGACGTTGGGCACCAGTGACACTCTGGGCGGATTTTGCGGGACATTTCACACAAAATGAGGGGCAAAACGGTGAAAGGAAAGCAAAGTGAAGGCAGGGCGGTGAAAAACTGCATTCGCTCTTCTTAATAGTGGACGAACACACTGATTGAAAAAAAACGACCGATTCACACACGAAATACATCAAGGGGCAGACAAAATTATTCACGTACAGCCCTATGAGTACAGCCGAAATCGCTTATAACGACCAAATTCTTCGGTCCCGCCTGACCTCCTTATATGTAATCCAGTAGCATAATAAATCGTTTATAACGACATATCGCTTACAACGACCAAATTCGTCAGTCCCTTGAGGGTCGTTATAACCGATTTTGACTGTACTTTAGAGAGCTTGTCGCGAGTGCCGCTTCCGCAAAGATATACAAAAAATCAACAGACACTGACATTGTTGTTGAGAATTAGGCCCAGGTCCACCTTGGACTGTAGCGCCGCCATTATTATTACTGACATTTATGCAGACATTAAGAGGAAACGATGGTGCCCAGACATAACGCCAAGCGGCGTTTGACCGACGTGATACGCGAAGCACCATGCAGTTCGATTCAAAGAACCTGCACCAGATTTGCATACCAAGCCAGTCGAGGTCCCCCTCGACTTGTGTGCGCCACACAGGCTCTGAGCGCCGCCGTTGGCTCTAAGAGAAGGGCTCATCCGCCGCCATCTCTATTCCAGGGTCCCGACATTACCATGGAAACCAGGTAGCTCCTGCTGACTGGAGTTGTGGATGCCGCCGTTGGCCAATCAGTTGATCAGCTTCTCCGCCGCCATCCTAAAAAGAGTGATGAGCTCTGGTAGACTCACACTCCCCCCTCTCTCGTTTGCAGCCGCCCAGACGTCTCACGAGGGTTGGTTACCCCATCTTCTGTCGAGGGTACTCGGCTCCCGGATTTCACCACGGGGAGATGAAAGCAGGAGTTCATTAATAGAGGCTAGGTGCAGACGCTTGGGTCTGCATGGTTCGCTGTTAACGCCTCGAAGTCGGTTTGTTTAAACAGCTGGGATCAAAATTCCCAACTCGAAGGACCAAAATCATGCTCTACACACCCTTATTCAGCCAGTCCTGCTTTATGGAGCCGAATGCTGTACGATAAACAGAACGACAGAGCTGATTCTTGGTGCCTACGAAAGAAAAATTCTGCGTCGGATATATGGTCTTATCTGCGAGAAAGACGAATGGAGAAGAAGGCATAACCGCGAACTATACGAGATGTACCAAGATGTGGACGTAGATCAGAAGGCAACTACGTTGGCTCGGCCACATCGAGCATATGGACAACAATGCTCCAGCCAAACGGGTCTTCGAATCCGAGCCTCCGGCTTAAAGACCAAGTCAAGAGCCAGGCAAGAGGGTCTTGGAATCCGAGCCTCCGGCTTAAAGACCGAGTCAAGAGCCAGGCAAGAGGGTCTTCGAATCCGAGCCACCGCCTTAAAGACCGAGTCAAGAGCCAGGCAATAGGGTCTTGGAATCCGAGCCATCGGCTTAAAGACCAAGTCAAGAGCCAGGCAAGAGGGTCTTCGATTCCGAACCTCCGGCTTAAAGACCGAGTCAAGAGCCAGGAAAGAGGGTCTTCGATTCCGAACCTCCGGCTTAAAGACCGAGTCAAGAGCCAGGCAAGAGGGTCTTCGAATCCGAGCCACCGCCTTAAAGACCGAGTCAAGAGCCAGGCAACAGGGTCTTGGAATCCGAGCCATCGGCTTAAAGACCAAGTCAAGAGCCAGGCAAGAGGGTCTTCGATTCCGAACCTCCGGCTTAAAGACCGAGTCAAGAGCCAGGAAAGAGGGTCTTCGAATCCGAGCCTCCGGCTTAAAGACCAAGTCAAGAGCCAGGCAAGAGGGTCTTCGATTCCGAACCTCCGGCTTAAAGACCGAGTCAAGAGCCAGGAAAGAGGGTCTTCGATTCCGAACCTCCGGCTTAAAGACCGAGTTAAGAGCCAGGAAAGAGGGTCTTCGAACCCGAGCCACCGGCTTAAAGACCGAGTCAAGAGCCAGGAAAGAGGGTCTTCGATTCCGAACCTCCGGCTTAAAGACCGAGTCAAGAGCCAGGAAAGAGGGTCTTCGAACCCGAGCCACCGGCTTAAAGACCGAGTCAAGAGCCAGGCAAGAGGGTCTTCGAATCCGAGACTCCTGGCTCGAGAAGGAGAGGGAGACCGAACCTCCGGTTTAAAGACCAATTCATCGCGGACGCAAGACAGCTTGGTCTAGACACTTCGAAGCAGGAGGAAGAAGGCTATTGGAGTCCCTCCATGGGATGCAGGCCTGATAAGTAAGTGATGGATACTCAAGCTCACTATCGAGCTCTTTCTTTCAACGTCAAACTTCCTCCCTCCCGCTGAGAGCGCCTTATTCCCAAACGAAAGGCGCTTAGGTTAAAAGAACTTCCGGCATAGTCTAGTTTGACTTTCTATGACTTTGTTGGATTGTCTTAACCAGCTTTGGTTGGTTGCAACGCCAAGTCCTGAGGTTTTTTTGGCGTGAAAAACTATCTCCAACCACTTAAGCTTCTCCTTCCCTTCAACAGTGATCTCAGCTTTGGACAGGAAGTGATCTCCTATGACTAGTTTCTTGTGACACGATTGTGTACACAATTCACAAAAGATCCCTTTCTTCATCGACGTATCCTTTTGTGGCTTAGTTCCGAGACTCATCAGCGCAGTCTGCAGCTGTCGATCTATTTTCAAGTCTTGCCTCATATGTTCCACTCCACATGTCACCAGCCCCCTCGCTGCAGCGCCTGAGAAAGGAAACAAAAAAAAATAAATACCAATTAGTTCACGGTGTGTCTACACATTAAGGACGAAATAAATACCTCCGTCAATATGGATAGTCAAACAGAAAATATTATGATCCTTGCCAATACATTCGATGAGTGTAACTCAAACAACAACGTTATCATTTTAAATTCTTAATTGAAAACATCCCCCGCCCCGCCTCCCATCAGAATACATTGCAAATTAATACCACAACCATTCTCGACGCACCACTCGCCGAACACAAACAAATGTTCGACTTTCGGCCGGACGAGCGTTCGAGAGGAAGGCAGGTCCTTGTGCGATGCTACACAGATCGTTAAACCCAACCCAACGCCAGCCAGCCAAGGACGAGGTGGCAGAGTGTGTGGGATGTGTGTGTGGGTGGTGCGAAGGTGGTATCGGTAGCGTCATGACGATTGCATTCAATTTCATGCGCCACAGCCAAGTGCGATGGCAGTTTTATTTTAATTTCATTGCGCCCCATACCAACAGCCACCCCCCACCAAAAAGAGAGCGTGAGAGAACAAGAGAGAGAGAGATCCTTTCGCATAAATTATTAAAAAATCATTAACGGAATTACGCGAACGGCAAATGTTTGCCCGGGATTATGACCGAGTTTCCAGAAAATTGAGTTCATGGTTAATTTTTCATAATTTAAGCGAACTGAAACTCCCTACACTCCGCCGTCGCCGTCGCCCTATCGGCTGCCGCTGCTGCTGCTGCTGCTGTTTGGTGCTCCAGGATCGTTTGGGTTCATTTGTCTTTCCAAAAAGAAGACCGAAAAAAAAACTTGAATGTCAACACAAAAATAACGATAATTGCTGGAAGCCCGAGATGATGAACTCTAGGGCGACAGCGGCGGGGGCGGTGGGACATTATTGGGAAAAAATTTGACAAGAGTGCACTGCGAGTGGGCTGATGGCTGATGTCTGATGGCTGGTCGGGGATTCATATCTTGATTGGATGGACGGTGAAGTTTTGTCCCTGGGTACGTTTGTGCGTGTGTTTTGATGCGGGTGCCCGCACGCATAGACGAGACTGATGCTTCTCCTTGAGACGACAGAGAGAGAGAGAGATTTCGCATGTGGCGATGCTGATGGATCCTTGCATGGAAAGTTTGAGCATAGACAAGCAGGAGCTTCGTTTGGGGATGCAAACAAAATTGATTAATTGAATGGAATGTGGAAAAAGAAAGTTCTCAAGTTTGAGTTCGATTTTGGGCAATGGGTTGAGGGAGGAATTCGATAGAGGAGTGGCTTCATGCTTGAAAGGAGAGATCCACTCCCACTGGCACTTCATGAGCTGACCAGATGGCCTTCCAATTTCTTTTTCGTCTCCTTATGGCGCTACAGTTCGGGGTGACCCTCTCCAGTTTGCAGGATCTTTCGTTAGCCAATTGCACGCAACAAGGTCCCAAGTTGGCTGGGGTCACTCTCCACTTGTGTACGACACCTTAAGCGCAGATGTCCTTTGAATCGTAGACGACCATATCGTCGCTTCGTAGAGGGTCGTAGATGGCCATATAGTCGAGGTTTATCTTCTGCTTCTTATGGCGCTACGGTTCGGGCTGACTCTCTCCAGCTTGCACTATCTTTTGTTACCCAATTGGGCGCAGCAAGATGCCAAGTTGGCTGAGGTTGTCTCTCCACTTGCGTGCGGAATCTTAAGCGTTTTTTTTTTTTTGGATGTCCTTAAAATCGTAGAGGGTCATGTCATTGTAGAGGGCCATGTCGTTGTAGAAGGCCATGTCGTCGTAGACGGCCATGTCGTCGTAGACGGCCATGTCGTCGAGGTTTATCTTCTACTTTTTAAGGCGCTATAGTCTGGGGTGGATCTAGCCCTCAACCCATAAGCCCCCTTCAGCTAACCCGATCTTTCGTTTGCTGGCGCGCAAAAGGACGCCAAGTTGGGTATCGTCCTTCTCCGCTTGTGTGCACCAACTTAGGCGTGGAAGTCCTTAGAGTCGTTGGAGGTCACGTCGTCGAGTTTCATTTCTTATGACGCTACAGTCCGTGGTGAACCTGGGTCTCAAGCCACAAGCCTCTCCAGCTAACACGATCATTTGTTAACCATCACCCACTGCACGCAGCAAGTTGCCAAGTTGGTTGAGGTCCATTTCCACTTGTGCGTGCCAGTTTGAGTGTGGATGTCCTTAGAGTCGTGAAGGGCCTTGTTGTTGAGCTTCATCCTCCACCTTTTATGAGGCTTCGGTCCGCTACAGCTTCCTTCCTGAACCTGAACCAACGAGCCCCTCCAGCTACTCGTCTACAAAAGCTTATATTTTTTGTTCGCGATCTTTGATGCCTTCACAGACACACCCTTCAGTTCTCTGATGTCCTACGCATCCTTCCTACGTCTTTCGAATGCACTGACCAAAGATTTTGATGACCACATGGCTAAAGACAAGTTGTATCAAGCTTTGAGACTTTTCACTCGGTCGTGTGCTGATGATCTGTGCATCAATGGCTTTGTCCTCACGGTCTTTCAAGAAACGTCTTCGAAATAAGACTCGATTTGGACCCCCCACAACATCACTCCCACCTTCTAGACTCAATCAAATTGCAAGTGTCTTGATTCCCCTGGCAAGACTCGGCCCAAAGCATTTTTAGGCGAATGATGCGTGTTTGCCCGAGACGATCAATCCAAGACACGAACCATTCCCCATCAGAATCCACGCATCATCGGTGCCTTCTAAAGGCACTTGTGTTGTCAAAACCGCCGTCACTTAATCAATCCCCCCTGCATTTCCACCAAGACCCCAGAAGTTGTTGAAAACTTCCAACTCCATTTAACTCCCGAGCCAAGAAAGTTTCATTTCGTCACAAGAGACTCCTTTAAGACGTTTAAAGCCGTCAGCCCCGACCGGCCGACCAGAGGGGACGCGAAGAAATAAACCGAAAAAAATCGGGCTCCTTTCCCCAGAACAAAAGAACCAGAATCCCTGTCAGGACTTGCTCTGAATGAACGTTTCCCCCATTCGCCGTCAAGACGTCCGAAAGTGGGTTAAACTCTCTCTCTCCCTCTCTCTTTCGTTCTATTTCCCCGAACGCCTTTAAATTTGCAACAAACACACTCACCAATCATCCCATAAATCTTTCCGCCCTCTCCCGCCTCCGCCTCACCATCAACTTGCCGTGATCCTGCGAAAATTAAAATGTATTATTCCCTGCAACGAATTTTCGGGTGGGGGGTTGGTTGGCGATGTTGGCGTTGCTTACATATCTCCCGATGACGGGTCCAACATGACAAGCAACAATTACCGATATTAAAACAAAGATTTATTGCGGCAGCGGCATTATTGGGATTCAATCTAGACGTCGTGGCTGAGATTTTCGTGTGAGAAAAAAGAGTCGACGTCGGCGCGCGGTTTGGCGCACGCCATATTACGTATGCCATCTGCATTCTCAGTCACACGTTGGAAATATGATTGATGGGCTAGTGCGTAGCTAATGGGCACGTGTGAGGGACCCTGCGTGGGCGGCAACGATGGCAAGGAACTAATCGAAGGAAAATTGAAGATTGATTCGAACGGGGGCCATAAGCCGGTGTTGTGTAAGCAGCTGCAAGACGTTGGAACTAATGAGAGGTCTTATATGAGCGAGAGAGAGAGAGAGAGGGAGTGGGGGATGGGCGGGTGTGCGTGTGTGTTGCGCGGTAATTAATTGAAGGGATAATTGAAATTTAAGAGGAATTAGCGGTAACTAGCGATGGAACTGCTGTGAGTTTGGCTACGGGGAAAGGTGCTCGCTTGCGTGATGGTGGCAAGAGGATTTATAATTAAATCTAAGGGATTTCAGCTCGGGGAGAGAGAGTGCTGCGTTGGTTGGCTCAGCAGCCACTCATGTTGTGCGTGATTTTGGTCTCACGCGAATGGAGGGAGGCTTATGCCCAACGACCGAAGGGAGTTACAGTTTTATGAAGACTCCGAAGGGAGATGTTTGAGAGTTGAGAGAGGTGGTGGATGGAAAGAGACGGTGTTTGAGAGTCGAGAGAGGTGGTGGATGGAAAATGACGGTGTTCGAGAGTCGAGAGAGGTGGTGCCGGGAAAATTAAGGTGTTTGAGAGTTGAGAGAGGTGGTGACTGAAAAATGATGGCGTCTGAGAGTCGAGAGAGGTGCTGCCAGCAAAATGAAGGCGTTTGAGGGTCGAGAGAGGTGGTGCCGGGAAAATGAAGGTGTTTGAGAGTCGAGAGAGCTGAAGGTTGTTGTGTCCGGGATCGAACCGTTGGTGTTCAGGAAAGAGGTCGACGAACTTATCCTCATCTCACGGCGGCCACGATTGTGTAGACCATTTCATGTGGAAAGTTGGGAGCGGAAGGGCTTAAAAATCGCTTTAATATTCCATTGGTATCGTCTTAACCACGGCGGCCACGATGAAGTTGGTTGACAGAAACTGCGTCAAATCGAGACAAATTTAAGCCATTTCACGTGACGTACGACAGAAGGCTGTAGTTAAAGAAGCCGTCCTAACTTAAGGGCAGGAGCTTGTTGACGGCCAAAACGGTGCCCTGGTGCTCATGACACCGACAACGATCAAAGGGATCCCCCATCAAAAAGAAGATAGTTCCCCTAACCAACGCGTGCCCCGCTGAAAAGGGACCTTAATCAGCTGGGTGTCCGAAACTGGAGGCGACTAGCCCACGACCGTGATAAGTGAAAGGGCATGTTGACTGCGACCCAGGTCCACCCCGGGTTGTAGCGTCCGCTAGGTTAGGTTTGGGGTGGTGGCTGAGCCTCACATAGACCAATTTTGGTCCAAAGTAGCGCCCGCTAAAGACGAAGAAGAACCAAAGCACCTGCCCTCTCGACCAGCGCCATCTAGTTGTCACCTTCCCTCGAGCACCGCTCATCACATGACACCATCGCTGTCGACCCTTGTTATGGTCAACGAACTCCACCGCCACGAGTACCCCACATAAACGAAGTCATGTTCAACATTATCTCTCTCCCCCACCCTCCCATCGTCACACAACAGATGTCCTTTTTCATTAGCAATTAACAAGGCGTTGGCCTCCGGCACTCTGCTGGCCACTTCAACGGCAGAATAATTGTCAAAAATCTAAAATAAATTGTCAAGGGTCAGTGTGTGGCGTACATTCAAGGACATGCTGCATGCACGAGCAAAAAAAAAGGACACTCCCAAGGACGCCAGAAAATTTGGGCCATCTCCATTCTGAAATTTAATTACGGTCGTTTCCTTAAACTGCCGAGACCAACCTCATCGCTTCACCTCATCAACCCACAAACCTCTGGGCTGTGTGAATGTGCGCCAGGATGCGTGTGTGCCTGTGTGTGTGCATGTGGGTGTCGAGAATATTGCAAAACCATGACAAATGGGAATACAATGTCGTTTTTTTAGATTAATGTGACATTCTGAACACATGTGGCCCGGATTTGTTCCATAATAGGATTTTAAATCGTTTAGAGAAGCTTCAGCATGCTGCTGCTGCTGCTCCTGCTGGTGTTGGTTTTGGTTCTGCTGCTGAAAGAAATCACACAAGGAAACCCCTTCATCCACACATATCTTCCGATCTTGCCCCTGCCCTCGCGTCTGTCTCGTCTCTTCGATTCAAGTTGAAATCCTTTTCGTCCACCGATGGCGATGGAGATGTTCGTAAATTTTCTTGCACTCGCCGCACTCTTTTCTGTGCACTTTAGTCGACTGGTGTTGCTGTTGCAGGGATACATGAGCGGCGCACATCCTTGAAACAAACAAAATGAAATACGATTTCGTCTGGCCGAAGTTGTTGCACTTGAAGAAGTCAAAATATAACTCCACACACCCGCTTACATCCCAACTCACACATGACGGGACAGGACATCGACGAAAGGATGACGAATATGTGCGGCAAAAGGAGCGGAGCGCAAGGGCGATGGGGTATGATTAAAACTTAAATTGCTTAACTTTTTGTTCGTGTCCTGGAAATCACATACCATATTAGAGACTGGTCGTCGTTGTAGGGAGTTTTAATCCCCAATTAAAAAAGGATTTGTCGTATGCCCACAGGAAATCATGACTGGGAGCGTGTGTGTGTGTGTGATTACGGGTGTGTCTGCGACTATAACTACGGTTGTGCGACGCATTTCTGTTCGTTTCGTTGGTCTGGCTGGCGGAAGGGGGCATTAAGCAACTCAAATCCGAAAGGAGATTGCGTTTTTTTTTGGTTGTTGTTTTTGGTTTTCTTTCGTCCTTTTTGGGGCAGAGTTCGGTTTATGTTTTCATTCGAGTCCAACAAGCGGGAAGTAGACTTTAAGTTCATTTAAAGGGGAGGACTGTTCTAATGAATGACATTTGTTGTCTCTTCTGCAGCAGGAAGGTGGGAGAATATCGTGAAGGTAGATGCATTTAGTACGCAACGGGAAGGGGTCCTGTATGAAAGAGCAAAACTACCAGCTGCAGATCTGAGCTGCAGTCAGCAAACGACATTGCCACTGGCAGAATTAAGAGGCGAACAGTCCTCCAACAGTCCGATTCAATAAAAACAACAAAAATCAGCAGCAGGGGAGCGTTTAGAAAATCAAAGAAAACTTGGTTCTAGAAGTCCAAAAGCAGGAGCAAACTTAACTTCATCAGCACTTTGGAAACTTTCGGCAGCAATTCCACATTCATCTCGATCAGCAAAACTATCTTGCAAAATCAACAACAACAACACACATTCAAAAATTGCCGATTTTCAGATCACCAGAAACTAAGAAAGATCAGTAGGTACACCAATCATATCTCCCACAAGTATGCAACGAATTGCAATCCTTCATGATCACCAACCAAATGACAGAAAATAGTGCATATCAACTGGGTGCCCCTGAGTCAACCATTGTGCATGATCGCCACAAAAATGTCACAAAATGTTGCATACTTTGGGAATGAATTTTGAGTGTTCCTACTAATTCGAGTATACTACAATTTTGTACTGAAATCAAGTGAATTTGATTCGATCTTGTGGGCGTGTGGGTTGGATTTTGTTCGATCTTGTTGTTGGTGGTCTGATGTCATGATTTTTAAGATGATTGCTGCTTTTGCAGGGCCTGGTGGCCTGGTGTTTCAGGGAAAAAAACGAACTTCTTCGCCATCGAAGATCATATTTGTTAGCTTTGTCAATCTGATTAAGAAAAACGATTTTTATGAACGACAAACAAAATCTTTAAGAGTATTAGACAATTTCAATCGTTTCACTTTTCTCTGAAATGATAAATAGAATAGGTGTAGTTCTGAAAGCGATCACTTGAGTGTGGCTTAAACTTGGGGGTGTCTTTGAATGCTGGAAGATACTAGGACCTGCTCAGTCAGGCAGATTCAACTGCTGTCCAAGCAGGTCAGCCTCCATTTAAAGTATTATATTTTTTTGCATCAGGATTGTGAAGAAGAAATATGTCGAAAAAGCAATTTATTTTAAAAAATTCACCATATCTCGAAAACGGCGCCTTCCGTTTTGCAAACTGTTATGCCTTCATGCTGGCGTTCAATACAAATCCCCTGGATCTAATGGTTTAGACCCTTTTCGCAGATGAATTGGGAACAAAAGAGTCGAAAAAAGGCACATCATTTAAAAAAAATACACCATATCTCGAAAACAGCACATCTGGCGTCGACTTCCTTTTGGGAAACTTTTATGCCTCCATGCTGCCATTCAATGCAAATGCCTTGTGTCTAAAAGTTTAGCCGATAGAGCCACGAATTGGGATCAGAACAGTCGAAAATAGGCAAAAATACACCATATCTCGAAAACGGTCCGTCGATTTCCTTTTTGTTAACTTGTACGGTCCGATGCTGGCGCTCAAATCGTAAGCTTTGAGCCAACAATTGTGACCCTAGCTATGAAGGCTTTAACCCTAGACCTGGAGATTTGGTCGATCGCGTTCAAAACGAACGTTTTAAGTTATCATTTGTGGACATAGGCGCAAAGTTTTGGACGCTATAGGCATGATATTCAAAACTGCCAGTTGAAGTTCTGAACTACAGTCAGCAAACAGAACACTATGTGGCAGGATCAAGAGAAGATCTAGCAACAGCCCTCCAACAGTCCGACTCAGTAACGCCAAAAACGTCTGCAGCAGCGAAGCGTTTTGAAAATCAGCCACAACTTCATCAGCAGGTTGGCAGCTTTCAGTGGCGAATCCATATCCATATTCTTTCCGGTAATCTGCAGAGAAATCTTTGGCGATCCTGGTTTGGACGCTATAGGAATGATAGGCCTTCAGAAAGGTCACAAAAACCATTTTCATTCCATTCTTTGATGTATCAACATCCCTCTCATCTTCCGCCGTAGATTATGACGTTGTCCTTTGCCCAAGCAGATCAGGCTGCGTTCAATTTAATTTGTTTGCCTCAGAAATATGAGAAAATTTGTCAAAAAAAAACTTCATCTTAAAAAATGCACCATATCTCAAAAAACGGCGTCGATTACCTTTTTACTAACTTTCACTCCTCGATGATTTTGTTCAATACGACGGCGTTGAGCCATCACGTGTGACATAGGTCCCTAGGTTTGAACGCTACAGCGACGAATGGGCACCAGAAACGTGAAAAATCAACTTTTTTTGAAAAATGCGTCAGAGGTTAAAAAAGTGCTGTGTACTTTGTTAACTTCTACTCCTCTATGATTTTGTTCAATACGACGGCGTTGAGCCATCACGTGTGACCATAGGGCCCTAGGTTTGAACTCTACAGCAATAAATCAGCACCAGAAACGAGAAAAAAAACTTTTTCGAAAAATGCGCCAGAGTTTGAAAACAGTGCGTCGGGCGCCAATATCATTTTTGTTAAATTTAATGCCTCGATGCTGGCGCTCAATACGAATATTGTGAGCCTTCATTTATGGCTTCAAGAGTGAAAGCTTGCACGCTATAGCCACAAACTCTGATCAGAAAGGACGAACACATTTAAGACTCATCCTTGCATCTCCTTCGAAGCCTGAAAAACGAACCTCCCCCGGCCAACCCTTAAAAAAAAAACAGAGACGAACCCCTTTTCATGCGAAATTTCCATCTGCATCTGATATTTGGCAGATAAAGAACGCGACGCGCCCACTCGGAGTTGTTCATATTTCATGACTCTGCCGGGCTGTGCCCTTGCAAAAAAAACGACGGCACATAAGATTCACCCGTGCCTAGATACGTATCTATTCCGATGGAAATGTGTGCTTGCAAATATGCACAGCCACGCAAGAAGACCGTAAAGTTATGCGTTTCCACTTCAACGGGTACATTTAAGATACCGCCTAAAGATTTATCAATGAACACACGCTCGCACATCCCTCCCCCCGCACACACGCTCAGCACCAATCCATCCAGCCATCAGTCGGCGGTGCGGTGCGGTGTAGAATGCCTGCTTGAAGGGCGGCGCGCAAATTACATTTACATGTTTTATTACATCACCCGAAAACTCGATGGAAATAAACTTTGCGGGATTTTTATTTTTCTTTTGTTTTCCGTTCCGATTGTGATGTCATTTCGTTGCGCGATGCGGTGGGGTATGGTTGTGAATCAGCGCCCCGGGTCCTGTGGGCCCACAATCCTCAACTCACACTCTTCCGCTCTCTCTCTCTGGTCTCCCCTCGCAATCGCCCGCATTCGGCATTCTGGTGCGGAACGTGCGTGAGCATTGTTAGCGGAGATATGCTGAATCTAGTGCAAATAAGGACACAAATAAAAATTTAGCCAGCGGCATTGATTGATTTCCTCTAACTCTCGGCTTTCCTCCTCCCCCACCTCCCCTCCTCCCTCCTGGTGCCCTCAGTCGAGACCCTGCTCTGGGGTCTGTGGCATGCGTGCGCTGAGGGGAGTTGCTCGTCAGCGGATGTGGCATTCAAGATATTTTCAGAGAAGCGACAATAGGCGTGTACGTATTTCAATCAGAGACACCTTTGGTTTTGATCGAAGGGAAGCGGGTGTGTGTGTCTCTCCGTCGTGGGTGGGGGTTAGATAAACGCATTACGGAAGGAGTGATGGATTCGGTTTCGTCTGACTTTCTTCTTTTTTCGCCTTTTTTTGTCTTTTTTTCGGATTCATCTCCGTTTGCTCTGCAGGCATACGGCTGTTACCTTTGGCTTCGTTGTGCGGGGTCAGATACTTTGTATTCAGGTCACGTATCTCCTCGGAATGTATTGAGATGTCGGATGCAGGACGACGCAAGTTAACCTTATTTCACCATTAGTGATCATTCAGTGCACTAGAATGAGCTCTGAAGTGCGTGGGGGATGGTGGTCCTTTTTGCAAGCGAGGAAATCTTGGTTTGGGCCCCATAATTAGTCTAGTCAAGTGAGAGCGTTTGTCGTGGGGGTGGGTGGAGGTATTTTTTGCAGCGCAAGCAGCACAGATAGATGCCGCAGAGTCCCTGCCTTGATCCCTGCTTCTCCGTCTTTTGTTAGGATTTGAAAATTAGGCACCACAGGAGTCAGCTCTTGGTCCAGTGTAGCACCACAAAATGAGGCACATCAGGAGCCAGCTCTTGGTCCACAGAAGCACCACGAAATGAGGTACCACAGGAGCCAGCTCTTGGTCCACAGAAGCACCACAGGAGCCAGCTTTTGGTCCACTGTAGTACCACAAAATGAGGCACTACAGGAGCCAGCTCTTGGTCCAGTGTAGCACCACAAAATGAGGCACATCAGGAGCCAGCTCTTGGTCCACTGTAGCACCACGAAATGAGCTACCACAGGAGCCAGCTCTTGGTCCTCTGTAGCACCACAAAATGGGGCACCACAGAAGCCAGCTCTTGGTCCACAGAAGCACCACAGGAGCCAGCTTTTGGTCCACTGTAGTACCACAAAATGAGGCACTACAGGAGCCAGCTCTTGATCCACTGTAGCATCACAAAATGAGGCACTACAGGAGCCAGCTCTTGATCCACTGTAGCACCACAGGAGCCAGCTCCTGGTCCACAGAAGCACCACAGGAGCCAACTCTTGGTCCACTGTAACATCACGAAATAAGGCACCACAGGAGGCAGCTCTTGGTCCACTGTAAAACCACGAAATGAGGCACCACAGGAGCCAGCTCTTGGCCCACTGTAGCAACACGAAATGAGGCACCACAGGAGCCAGCTCTTGGTCCACTGTAGCATCACAAAATGTGGCACCACAGGAGCCAGCTCTTGGTCCACTGTTTGTAAGATTTATTTAAAATGCAGAAAACATCCAAATACTTGCTGTAGAGGATTTCCTCTTAGAAGCCACGACTTTCTCTTCAAATTCAACCTCTCAACGCACACCATTCTCCCAAAACGACATCGACCACTTCTGGTCCAGTCTTTTGACCCTAAATTTGAGCTTAAAAGTGTGAAATTCAAAGAGCTCCAAGCCTGACAGTTCACCCAAAAAACAAAAGCACTCTCCACCGCCATTGCCTATCACCAGCCACCAAAACAGAAAGCGTTTTCTCCGCATCTCCACGAGTCACGATTTCCAATTAATCGCCTCAAACCGAGTCCAGATGGACAATCAGGCGACGCCATATGGTACCCACAGCGCATATATCTTCCGACGTTCTTAAGAAATCCCCCATTTTCCCAGGGAGCATCTGAGTATACATAACTGTCAATTTTATAATAACTTCTTCCACTATAGTGATTCCAGGCGAAACTTCTGCTACTTCCTCCAGCGTCAAGCTGTGTGCGGAACTGTTGTTCCCAAAGATCTGCACTACTGGTGCTCCTTGGCAGCCCTTTTTCCTTTCTCATACTCGTTCTCGTTCTCCTCCTCGGTATCATTTATCATTTCTATCGATTTTTCACCATGAAAAGGAAATCACTCCTGGATGCCAATCTCCTATGCATACTCCTATATAGTTGGGTCCCGGTCCCACCCAGCCACCCTCCGGCTGACAAAAAAGTTACATTTAAGTCGAGAGCGAACGAGGGAGAGCGAGAGACTGAAAGAGTTTCCTTGAAATGCGTCTGCAATGGTTCGAGGTAGTCCCTAACACCCGACGCCCCCACCGCCCCCACACCATCCACATCGGATGGATAAAGTAATAGCCCTCAGGGAATAAAAATTCACATAATAGATGAAGCATTGTTCGCGGTATGGATCGAAGATGAAAGCTGCTACAACTGAGGAATCCGTTCGGTTGCATCCTCATGAATTATTCAGGGCCTGGGAGAGCGCTGTTAGGTACTTTCCATGGCGAATGAAGTACCAGCGAATGCATGCAACTCTTATTCGTTTCGTCAAGACAGTCCACAGTCGTTCTCATCGGCAGTGCCATCATCATCATCATCATCATCATCGTCATCACCGTCGTCGTTGCCGTCGTCGTCGTCACAGTCACAGTCACAATCGTCGTCATCACCGTCGTTGTTGGTTGCATCTCTTCAGTCATTATGCAGTCGCTGAAGAGTGAAATTAGTTGCATTTCCCTGCCAGCATCGAAGTAGCAAAATGAGAGAGATACATTTGAATAGAGCAAACAGAAAGATGCACACGACTCTAATGGATGCAGTACTCTATACCTGCGGAGATGAAATTATTTTTTCCGCTACTTTTGCATTTTCTGCGTATCAATTGTGAATCGCAGGCCACCACCGCCACCGGAGAGGTGGCAGAGACTTTGTGTGGGCGACAGGACTGACTTCTGAGATTGTTCTCCTCAAGGGGGTAATGAGCGAAGATACTGGTTAGACGGCTGCTGAGAACCTTCAACTGAAACAACCGCAGATGAAAAATTGTGCATCCTAAGACCCACAATGGGTGCAAGTCTTACTTGGCCCATGAATAAATTAAAACTTCCCGCATAATCTCCTCCATTTCGCGATCTCTGATGTCATCTGAAATTCATCCTACAGAAACCAAGTTTATCAAATGAGGTACCGCAGGGAAGTCTTCTAGGTCCACTACATTTTTTTTAAAATCTGAAAATGCTCCCGGCGTTGACTTGCAGTGTTGATGGGGTGGATTTAGATCAGGATCTGCCTGAATTGGCATAGAATTTCTAAGGAAAATGAGGCACCACAGCAGCCAGCTCTTGATCCACTGTAGCACCACAAAATGAGGCACCACAGGAAGCAGCTCTTGGTCCACTGTAGCACTACAAAACGAGGCACCACTGCAGCCAGCTCTTGGTGCACTGTAGCATCAGAGGATCCAGCTCTTGGTCCAATGTAGCACCACAAAATGAAGCACCACAGGAGCCAGCTCTTGGTCCACTGTAGCACCACAAAATGAAGAACCACAAGGGCGTAGTCTTGGTCCACTGTTTTAGGATTTATTTAAAATGCAAAAAATATCTGAATACCTGCTGCAAAGATCCTCAAGAATCGAATACCTGTTAAAATGGTGTGTTATCTCGTTGATATCTATCGGCTTAGCCAACGAAGAATCGAACCAGCTTCGATCGAGTCAATTAGCTGGTTTGAGTCACTACTCATTTCGTTCGTTTAACAAGTGGTTGTATAAGCACAAGGCTTGCACCGATCTCTGACATGAAATCGGCCCAAATCTGGACTCAACATGACTTTGACCAATATTCCGTCATTCTCAGATCAATTTTTGGCCAACTTCGAACAGACATTTCCCTGAAAACGGTTGAATTCCTTGACATCTGCATCAACAACCTGCCAGATCAAGCCCCATAATCACGTGTAAGCTTCCACTTCCTTCGGATAAGAAGAGAAGGGATTTCGGATTTGGATTGAAGAACCTCAAGTGCAAATCATCACACTCGTCTCCTCCGCAACTCAAATACCTCAGACATCCTGCGAGTGCCTCGAAGAATTTCCACAAACCATGCCATCGAGACTAAGAGCTCCATAATCCCCTGTGCTTTGTGCCATCCCTAGCATCATCATCTTCTCGAGAGTGGATATCATGCGCGACGAGAGGACTCCACCGCACTGCCACCCCCCCGTCATCATCCTATTAGTCGATCCGCTAAAGTGGCAAGTAATCCCTTGCAACCCACCGATTTATCAGTTCGGTCAACACGCCCCTGTGTCGAGCCGATAATAATTGTGGATTCGGATTTATTAAGCCTGCCATCATCCATCGGCATGTGTAAGCAATCACTTCAATTTATTCAATAAGAGAATAATTCAGTTTTGTGGCCTCCGCCCCGCCACCCCCACGCTCGGCAGCGTTCGCAGTTGGCCGAGCTCAATGCAGTGCCACCCTGAATGGGGAATTGCTGGAATCATGTCATTTACAGACAAAGCTGCGGGGCCCTGTCGGGCCAACCGACATGGGGCGACTCCAGCCAACCGCGCTCGCCCAGTGCAGTCGCATGGCAAATATGAATTATTAAATTGAATAAACCAAACGCATTGATTGTCGATACGCAGATGCAATTAACGGTTAAGTGTTGACTTTAATTTTTCGCATTTTGCAGTTTGTCTGTTTGGATGGGTATCTCCTGCTGTGGGTGTGGCACAATCATTGAAAAAGGCGAGGTTAGTGCAGGGGAGAACGTCTGCTGATGACGTGATTATTAAGAGGATTGGTATCCCCAGAAATAAGGGTTCAAATTTGAATCTCCCTGGAAATTGTACTAACCACCGGGAGAGATCTGTGAAGAGCAAGATGTGATCGGTCATGTTGTGAACAAGCGCAGAAAGCACATCAGGTTTATAAAATGAGATACCGCAGGTATGCTTTCTAGGTCTGCTACATTTTTCTAAAATCAAAAAATGCGTTGACTTGCAGTGTTGATGGGGTGGATTCAGATCAGGCCGGAATTGGCATAGCACTACAGGAGGCAGCTCTTTGTCCACTGTAGCACGTAACATAATGGGGCACCACAGGAGCCAGCCCTTGGTCCACTGTAGCAGCACAAAATGAGGCACCACAGGAGCTGAACTTGAGAACTTGAATGAGGCACTCATTGGACAGGCCTTAATCAGCGCTAAAATGTCAATCCATGTCCTTGAGAACCCAGCTAACAGCAAAGGACCAATCCGGAAGGAACGCGGCAGATCAGTTTCTTGCAGAAAGGGTGTGAGTCTTTGCTAAGTTGAATGAAATGCAGGAGCTTCGATGCAACTGGAGTGTAGATGCATATCCCCTCCTCACAGTTCCCGCAGAGAACACCAAGCCACCAGAATATTCCAGTAGGTGCCCTTCAGGGCGAAGAGAAGCTCTTAATCCACAAAGTCGTCGATATCTCAGAGAATCCTTATCGGATTTCGATAAATAGGCACTCGTTCGATAGGACAGACTCAGCGTCAAAACATGTGTGCATGCCCTTCGGCTAGAAGCAAGGGATTGATGGGAAAGAAAGGGCGTAAGTGAGTCTGTTGCAAAGAAAAGGTGTGTGCCTTCGCTAAGTAGAATCAAATGCAGGGGCCGCGATGCAACTGGAGTGTCTACAGATCCACTAAACTGCTAGTTCTTTGGTGCTAGATAAGCCACCTAATGGTCTCGTTCCCCTTGCAAATGAGTTTCTTGAAGAAATGGTGCATGTCTACGCTAAATTGAAGCAGAAACAGAAGCTGCAATACACTTGTAGTGCGTGCAGATCCCTCTAAACTGCAAATTTACTGTTGCTAGACAAGCCGCCTATTGGCCTCGTTCCACTTCGAAACTGTCTGTTCCTCAGGAGTGCACCTCCTCCATTTCTTAAACAAGCTTGACTGTCATGAGAACTTTTCCTTGCCAACAGCCATTCCCTCGTGCTGACAATGGAACCTTTTTTTTGGCGAAAGATATTGCTGTTGACTAAAGATTTCACCCGCACTCGCTCTCCTTGCCATTCAGACTTCCCTAGGGTGTCGTTGACCGAAGAATTCATCCGCGAGACTCTCCTTGTCATCGGGTGTCCTTGCATTTCCCAAGTCACTCCATCTTGTCACATTTAGGAGAACTCGTTGAAAACTGATTTTCGATTCAAAAACTTCCTCGTGCATCTGGACGCATAATTGAACCTGTGACGCAAACAATCTCTAAACCTTTCAGCCACTGATCTCATCTCATCCTCCTCCCCCAGTGGGCTTGTTTACCACATCCAGCCTCGGGGATAGTTTTAAATCCCATCCCGACCTCCGAGCCCCCTCGAGCACCCACCAGGTCGTCTGAATCCGCGGCGCGATGACGGCGAGAGCGAAGAAAACACTTATCAACACGTGACAACGTGCTAAAGCCGCCGGAACACTTCAGCGAGATCCCGAAAACTCAATAATAACTGACCAACAAATCCCCGGAATAGCGCAAAAAACTTTCTCCTTGATTTCACACGCCAACCCAAAATGCACCGGCTAGACCATGACACTGCCACCCCCCAGCCCCCATCCCCCCATCCCCCATTTCGGGCAGAATCTATAGACGACGGCCTCCAAATCTGAAAAGATTATTCAAATCGAGTTAAGAATCAGTGCCGGCCAGAGTGCTCTTCGCACACAAAAGGAGAGCACAGCGGAAAGTTTGAGAAAAGGACGAGAAAAACAAAGACGAGGAGGAAGGAGGAGGAGGAAAAAAAGCAAAACTCTCGAAAACGATATGCAAATTCGTCCCGAAGAAGGGTGGTCCTTCAAGTTTTCGTTTTTTTTTCTCTTAAAGCAGGGAACCTCTTCCCAATTTGCTGGGCGTCACGAGTATTAGTTAAATTTGTTCGCCTTTGCATGCTGCGGTCCATTCAGTCGCCACCTTTCCCGTCTTTTCAGCGAGATCTGTGTTTCTCTGGTTAAGTTGGGATAATAAGTTACACGCTCGTGCCGCGGGGCATGTTACAAAATTTTCCTTAAAATCCGATTTAATGTGTCTCGCAAGGCGCCTCACTCACACACACATACACACGCACACACGATTCCGCACAGCAAAGGACACGAAATGCGCTGGAGAGAGAGAGAGAGAGTGAGGGGGGGAGGCAAAAGCGGAGCTGTCTTCATTCTGAATGACAACAAGCACTTATCTTCTTTTGCATATTACAAGCAACAAAGTATGTCCTGCGGCAAGGAATACGAATTTTTAATCCAAGTGGAATGTGAAGAACGGAAAAATTTCTTAACAATCGCTGCCTTCAATCTATGAGATGCTTTTATCTTTTTTTGGTATCTTTAAGTGAGCGGCAGAGAACGAGACCAGATTTTCCATTATTCTCGGCATTTTGCGGGTGAATGGGAATGACGCCTTGTGAATGGGACTGTGTGTGTGTGTGTGTTTGTGTGTGTGAAGGGCTCGCAACCTAAGGATGATCTAATTTTCGATTCGAATGTATATTCGATTTAGAGGGTTACGTTTGGATTTTATTTAAACCCTGACGTACCTTTCGCATTTGCAAAGGGTAACAGGTTTCCTTTTTTCCACCCCGGCGACACCCTCTCCAGGCAGGCTCATGAAAAATAAAGAAGAATCCGAACTGAGGGGGACCATGCAGGCGGAATTGTTTAAAAGAGTTGGCATTTCAATGAAATGGAGAGCATATCGAGCGGTTTTTGAGTTAAGAAGGATTGATTTTAAAGAAAAGTGGGTGTTGAAAGTGGGCGTGAAGAGCGGGCATGGCTGTGGGTGGAGGATGAGGATGAGCATAGAAATCATAGATTCATCCGAAAGCATGAGACGTAAGGCACCTGACATTTTTAAAGCTTTTTTCTCAAAAAACGCCCACAAAAAGTAGGCGTGGCTCTAGAGGAATACGGTCCCTATGTGATGGGGAGGCTATACATATAATCTAAAAAAAAATCTGCGATGAATTCGATCAGGAACCACCACTTTTCGAGTGAGTTACCTTAAAAAAGTGGGCGTGGCTGAAGACTTTTGGAAAAGTATCGTCTTAGTTTTGAATTTCTTCCCAAAACAGTGTGCCAGTGATAGAATAGTGATCTTGAGATGAAAAAGTCAAAAAGTAACTTGATATCAGGAGAAAAGTGGGCGTGGTAGTGGGCGTGAAAAGCGGACGTGTCTGTGGGTAGGGCTAAGATGAACAGAGAAATCATAGATTCATCTGAAGTAAGAGCTGGGAGGCATCCGACTTGGTTCGAACATTTTTTTCTCAAAAACGCCCACAAAAATTAGGCGTGGCACTTGATGAACATGGTCCCTATGCGATAGGAAGGCTATGAATAAGATCTGAAGAAAAGTTCTGCCATCAACTCGATCAAGAACTATAACTTCTCGTGTGAGTTTCCTTCAAAAAGTGGGAGTGGCTGATGACTTCTAAAAAAATTAGGTGTGGCACTAGAGAAACATGGTCCCTGTGTGATGGGAAGGCTATAAATCAAATCTGAGGAAAATCTGCCATCAATTCAATCAAGAATTACCACTTTTGGAATGAGTTACCTTCAAAAAGTGGGCGTGCCTGCAGACTTTTGTCAAAAAATTAGGCGTGGCACTAGAGGAATTCAGTCCCTATGTGATGGGGAGGCTTCAAATAAAATCTGGAAAAAATCTGTGTTCAAATCGATCAAGAATTTCCAGTTTTTGAGTGAATTACCTTCAAAAAGTAGGCGTGGTCAAGAACTAGAAAAAAGTATCGTATACCTACAGAATTTCTTCTCCAAACAGAGTCCCAAGGATAGAGTTGTGATTTCGAAATGATCTAGCCAAAAATTAACTTGATATCAGCACAAAAGTGGGCGTGGCAGTGGGCGGACACAGATTTTGGGCACTTAGAAGGCATTAACGAATAAAATGCCTGGTTAAACGACTGCTGGAGGCATGGGAAAACAACCAGATGGACGGCTGAAATGAAGAACTGAACACGTAGTTCATCAGCACGTAATAAAACTCATAAGCAACTTCCCCATTACTGCACCATATGCCTGCCGCCTTGCCACTTATCTCAACTCAACGCATCCGACTCAATGAGGGCAATTCTTTGCATAAATCTCATCACACCATCTGTTGCCATCCACCATCTCAATCCGCGCAATTCTCGCAAATCTCATCGCAAGGACATCATCCTCTTTCAGATCTAATCCCAATCACGTCTGTTTGCTTCCGCCTAACTCTGTTTTCAAATTTGTTTGCGCTCTGTGCCGATTCAAATCCATTTTGCATAGCGATGCACACAACACACTTGAACGAAGAAAAAACTTTCCAACTCAAGTACAAGCACAAGATGCCAACACCACAATCACTTAATGCCCTCCTGACCCCACATCGCACCCATCGTCGCCGATACTGGTGCCGCCATCGCAAACGTCGTCACCACCAACGCCATCGCCGCCACCGCCGCCGCCTTGTGAACGAGACAAAGTAAATCGCTGAAGTCATTTCAGCGATGGGATAAAAAGGATTCCTTTCCAATAAAGCAGAAAGCCGTTGTCCTAACTTATCGTCGGCTACACAATGTTATCGTCGGGAGTGGAGCGATGGTGGCGGATAAACAGACCCAACCAAGATACACAGAGCAGAGCATTATCCCCGCATTTCAGTTCGTAAATTTGATATTTTTCCTTTTGTTGCTCTCCTCGGCCTGGTGGAGACAAGACAAAAAAAGCACAAGACCGGCACTGGAGCGAATACATTGCCCACACGCCCGGCCCCACGCGCGCAGGATGAGGACCCAGCTCTGGCCAACAATGTAGTTGATAACTAGTTATTCCCAGAAGAGGTTTTATGGGTTTGTAATCAAGGAGTTACGATCGTCCTTGGGAATAGAACAATGTGCGGCGCACAGCGAGCGCTGTGCCCACATTTGCATGAACGATACTGGCTGCCAGGGGTGGGGCGGGTCACGAGGGTGGATGGATGGATGGATGGATGGATGAACGGCAGCCAAGGGTGCAACATTTTCAATCGCCATGTTAATGAATTAGATATTCAATGAGAGCACTTTACACAATGGATCGCTCTCATAAAGTTATGCCTTATGGTTGGCGAATAACAAATCACTTACATACATCGGTTTTGCACCGCCTGCGGGGGGTGGGGGTGAAACTTTTAAATACTCGATTTTGTGAATAGATATGAGTTTATGGCTTTTTTTCTGTGCAGAGTCGCAGGGGGTTTTGGGAAGGAGTTTGATGGTTTTTTTTGGTTGGTTGGGGAAAGTTTTCACGTCTGCTGGAGAGGACGGATGGCTAGAGAGTCTTTTAGTGCGCGGTTTTTGAAATGTAGCCACTTTGTTCCTGGCGAGCAACGGGCGAATATGGATATCAACTGCTGACAAGGATTCGTGCAACTTGTCAATAGTCGTTTCTTCGGGAAGTTGAATCCTTGAGATTCAAGATTAAAGACTGTTACAGGAGGCACGACGTAGATGTTTCAAAATTAATTTCTTCTCCTTCTTTCTCTTCTTCTTCTTCTTCTCCCTTTTCCTCTTCTTCCTCTTTTCTTTTTCGTCTTCTTCTTGTGGCGCGGCAGTCCGGCGTGGATCTATATCTCAATAAAACTTCTCCACCTAGCACTATCTTTTGCTTCTTCTTCTCCTTCTTCCTCTTCTTTTTCTTCTTCTCTTTTTTCCTCTTCTTTCTCCTCTTCTTCTTCTTCCTCTACCTTCTCTTCTTCCTGTTCTCTTCTCCTTTTTTTCCTCTTCTTCCTCTTCTTCCTTCTCTTTTTCTTCTTCCTCTTCTTCCTATTCTTCCTATTCTTCCCCTTCTTCTTCTTCTCCTTCACCCTCTTCTTCTTCTTCTCTTCTTTCTCTTCTTCTTCTCCTCCTTCTTCCTTCTTTTGCTGGCGCTACAATCGGAGGTGGACCTGGGCCTCAGTCAAAATTCCTCTTTATCCAGCACGGTCTTGTGCTATTTCCTTCCAGCGACGCACATTCAGCTGATTGAAGTCCTCAGTCAAGTCAAGGAAGTCGAAGACTCTCCGGACCGGAGCGTTGACGTCTATTCGCTCTGCATGATCAAGCCATCAAAGACGCTTGACCAGATCGATGTCGCTGTACAGACCCTGAATTCTGTCATTCAGTCTCCTCCTCCAAACACCATCAGAGCATACGGGACCAACGATAACATTCCTCTCGAAGCGACCAAGACCAAATGCAATCCAAAGGACCTTTCCCCCCAAACGACTGAGAATCTCCTCGTCCGCTTTGGTTAGCTTCATCCTTCTGCGTCATACAGCACGACTGGGGCTTACTCAATCTACAGGCCTACGACCCATGGACGGTCCGAGCCTGAGATATCACTGCCTTCCATTGTTCACGGTCCTGGGCACGCTGCTTCCAGTCATCAAGACCAAGCTGTCTTACGCCCGACAGGGACTATCGAGGTCTTATATAAAAATGTCTTGGTTCGTCAAGAAAGGGCGCCTTCTACACCCAAAGACACAGCGGTTGTCCAGAGACAGTTTTATCTCCGCGATGGTGTCATCGCGTCAGTTGACTTCAGAGACACTCAAGGTCACGGATCTCCAGACTTCACCTAAATAGTTCGCCTCATTTGACTTTCGCAACAAGTTCATGAAAATTCTATCGATTTCGTCCCACTAGAGGTCGCCCCTTGAATCACCTGTCGCGTGTCGTCGACTTGACATTCATTCAGCGACGTCTTCAACAGTCAGTCTCCATTTCCCGTCAAAGTTCTCAAAACAGATTCACACCATCCTTTCCCCGCCCCCACCGAACCACACCGCTCTCGCCTTTGAGGAGGTCGTTAATAGGATCTTGTCTACTCTATTTACACTAACTTGCGCCCACCCCCTCGCATCTCCGCGCATCTATCAATCTCAAATGTTTACCTTTGAAATGGGTATTCGTTTCTTTCTGTTGCCTCTGCGTTCTCATCCATTAGGCGAAAGTATCTTCGCTTTATTATTAGATTTATTCAGACAGGATTTAGCTGCGAATTTTAATTAAGAACCGAGACTCCTCCCCCACCCAGCGAGAGACATGGGACACGGAACACGGGGATTTAGCGCACGAACATTTTCTATTAGGCGCCAGAGCTGAGTAAATAAACTTAATTGAGAGAACAAGGGAGCGCGCTCAGTCTTCGCAGCCTTCTTCTTAAAGCAGCACACCATCTTGGCTGTAACTTTATGTAACAGCGGGTGCCTCCGATGTACCTCAATGGGGTACACACTCCCATCCCAGCCCACCCCCCGTTCCGGGCGTCCCAAAACTGAAAGTTCGTTTGATGTCGTACACCTGCCGCTGGCACTGACAATATTAATTGCTGGTTGCATGTTAAATTGACTGCCATGGGGTATAAAAAGTAAATGAGATACGTGGGTGGCTAATGGCATACGGTTGACTTTTACCCCCAAAAAAAGCGGATGTTCGGGGGTGGAGGTCACACCCGTCGCCGAATGCGGTGGCCTCGGATCCAGGACTCATCTGGTTATGGTGCGTATTTATGACGGCGTTTTATGGGGCGCGTAGATGTAATGAATTATTTCATTTACTAAGATTTTGTATCTTTTACGTGTGCTTGTTAATTAGTGATGTGTTGTGTGTTGTGTTTAGTTTTCTCCCTCCTCCCCCTTGGTTGGATGTACGTGAGTCTCGGGGGGTGTCCTTGAATATATCATTTTAACGAGGGCAGTAGTGACAGAGCATGAACTTTAAGTTCTCAGACATGAGGGACTTACTGGCGGAGAATGGAGCGTTGCATTTAATGCTTCTCTTTACTGTCTTTTCTTTTTCGACTGCTGAGTGAATTTTGGTGGCATCGAAAGTTCTTCTTCTTTTGATGGCGCTACAGTCCGGGGTGGACCTAGGCCTCAACCAACAAGCTTCTCCAGCTAGCCTGTTTCACTATCCGTCTCCAATTCCGCACACCAAGTTGCTTTCGGTCCCTCTCAACTTGTGTGTGCCACCCTAGACGTGGACGTCCCCTGTTGCGGTGTTCCACAGTCTCGGAGTCGAAGTTTCAGATCCGAGGCTGGTTAAATGTTCCTCGGTTTCGTAGGTTCTCTTTACACAAGCTATGCGTCAGGGCCTCACTTGCAGCGTCATTTTTTTAGCTCCATTTCGACGGCTTCGAAATAAAGACCAAGTTGCCGACCGTGAATCCTTGACCCATCTCCACATGTTGTTTCCATCTCCTTCCCTCATCGACCACACTCTGATCTCTAGCCAACAAAACAAAACGACCATTGGATCAAACACAAAAATTTACAGCCATTTGTAGCAGTCGACGACTCCCGTTGGCAAACAGTTTACACAAATCGACACAAACGCTTCCGAAAGATAAACTAAAACGCTGTCGTTAGTATCTCAATAAACACTCGGCCCAATCAAAGGAAAGAAACACAAAAGTATCTGCCGCCTCACAGCAGCGTGACAGTTAAGGCCTCGTAATGTTCTCGGTCCCAATGCCTAAGGCTTCCTAAGTACCATTAAGCCACTTGTCAAAGTTTCCACTGCCACAGGCCGCCTCCCAGCTCCCATCGTCCCCCTCTACCCAGTTTGTTGCCTGTTGTCATTCAATTGTCCTGCGACACAAACAAAGTCCCAACACAAAGAAAGGCTTCCTTCAGCAGAAAACTTTCGCAATCGTCCACCCCCACTCGAGTTGTGCTTGCCGCGATTAGAATCACCTCTCGCAGGCGCGCAACTATTGTACAACTAGAACAATCCCATTATTCATAGCGCGTGCTGCACCCCTGCCGATAAGCATCTCTCCCTCACGCCCATTGCGCCCGTATCTCATCGATAGATACATAAATCTGCAATAAAAGGACCCAGGCACAGCCAGCAGTCAGCAGCCAGCAGCAGGGAAGAAAAATAATGTGTCATCGTAACACTTGCAGAAAAAAGCCCGAAAAAGTAATGCCATGCCCACTGGGCATTGTGTTCTGCCAATTTCAATTTATCTGAGAGATTACAATCTAGCTCGTAGGTCGCAGTGCCGCTGTGCGGCCCGTAATGTATTGAATTTCACGGTTCATGCTCCGGATCCGATACATGGGCTTCGAACAAATTAGCAGATGGGATTACGGCGGGACAATGCTCGACGAGAGATGATTAATTCTCTCGTTTCGTCGTGTCGGGGACTCCCGTGTGGGTCACTTGGCAGGGCTCTGAAGGACGTCGCCGTACATCTGCAGGACACAATCAGTGTGCTGGGTGTGGGCAAGCGATAATAATAAAGTCACTTATGAAGGAGCCGAACTGGCAGAAGACCACTATCTGTGAAGTGTCGTTTCATCGGAAAGATACTTCCCATTGAGATGGTGGATGCACCTACACATGTCCCATCCGCAGGACGATAAAGGCACAAGAAAAACACTAGAGACACGGTGACTACTTTTGCCGGGCCATTGGGAATGAAGTCAAGTCAAGACGTAAGACCTCCTTCAACTCCCCCTCCTCCTCCTCGGGCGTGTACTAGTAATAAAAGACGAGGCGTATAAAAACCATTCCGGCACATGGATTCTGAAGTTGACATTTCTATTTGCAATCATTTCACGTGAACGTGATACAAATACTGATTCTGACCGAATAACAATGTCCCCGAATGAAAAAAGAGAAGAAATGAAATGCCTTCTCCTTTGGCGCACCGGGGAAATGACACACACACACACGAGGGGGTAGGGGGCGACGACGACAGCTCGACGACACTTCAAATGATGGAGCGCAAATGCGTGAAAAGTCGAAATGTAATTCCTTTTTGAGGATGCCGCCGCCGCAGCCGCAGCGGAAGTCCTTGTCGACACCACAGCCGCCATGGCTAATCACAGCGCTGTTGAAAAACAGTTTAAGACTCAAAAAGCTGGCGTTTAAATGTGTCACACATGCGAAGGTGTCACGTTGTGCGGAGTCACGATGGGCGGTGTGATGCTGAGACGTGCGTCGTAATGCGAAAGGTCACCGTGCGACAGAAGGAGGCTTAGTGTGGCTGGGATTCAAAGAGAGATGACCACAAGTGACTCTGAGACGTTTGTCGGGATGCGAAAGGTCACTGAGTGTGGAAACCGTGCAGCAGAAGGAGACTCAGTCTGTCTGGAGTTCAAAGAGAGATGACCACAAGTGTCATGCGGTGGCGGGCGCTTTTGAGGTCTCATCAAACTACAAGCCCACTCTCCCTCCTTTCTGGACGTTTTTTGTGACTAATGTCAGTGTGTGAGCGCACAAAACTTGAGGTTTAAGTCCCTCAAGGTTGTTCGTCACTTCATTGGTCCCAATTGCACGTCGAATCTGACTGCCAGTTCGACTCTTGGTTGAAAGGCATTCCCTAAGTAAGACTCAGTCTCTCTCAAGTTAAGGTCGATAGCGTTAAGTCCCTCAAGGTTGCTCGCCACTTGATTGGTCCCAATTGCTCACCGGAGCTCATGGCCAGCTCGATGAAACCAAAATCTTCTAGTAGGAGTCGTTTGAAGGTATTTCCTAAGAAAGACTCAGTCTCCCTGAAGTCAAGGTCGACGGCGTTAAGTGCCTCAAGGTTGCTCGTCACGTCAGTGGTCCCAATTGCTCACTGGAGCTCATGGCCAACTCGATGAAACCAAGTTTTTCTAGTAGGAGTCGTTTGAAGATATTTCCTAAGAAAGACTCAGTCCCTCTCAAGTCAAGGTCGACGGCGTCAAGTGCCTCAAGGTTGCTCGTCACTTCATTGGTCCCAATTGCTTACCGGATCTCATGGCCAACACGATAAAACTAAGTTCTTCTAGACTTCGAGACCAATTAACCCAATTCTTGAATACATTCTTTAAGGAGTAAGAATCAGCCTCACTCTCAATCACTACTCCACCCAGAGAACACTCCCTTTGCTCGTTCCCAATCACGACGAGATTGCCTGAATGTCACTTCAGTCCCATGTGCCGCCTTAGATCCTGGTGATGATTGAAGTGTGCCAGTGACAGCAACCTTCACCCCCAACAACCATTCGCCACTGACATGTAATCTTGACACAAATCCAACCGAGAATAGCGTGCCAGCGGATTTTTTATCACAACCATTCTGACAGGTATCACTCCACCAGAGCGCCAGAGAGAGGGACCCACCTAATTGGGATTCTCTTCACAGAGCGAAATTGAATTTTGCGTCAGAGCCTTAAGGTCGTTCGCTGCACAAACAGACGACCGCAGAACTACTCAGACATTCATTCTTCAGTCGAGAACTAGTGCAAATCGATGAAGTCCATTGGGGATGATTTCGCGGAGGGGAGGCAGCACTTAATTTCAAAGAGAAAAAAACCGCCTCAAGGAAGCCATCGAGTGTTTATCTTGGCCCTCATTAAAATAAAATACCTCCAGTTCGTGTTACATGAGCGTCTAGAGAATCAATAAATAGATACCCACCAACTACGTGCCCATTCACCCTCCACCCTCCATCCACCCCATCCATCGTCGAAGGCGGCTCATTCAAAACTAACCGACAAGTGAAATCGCTTTGATATCCAGTACCCTTCACATGCTCGGTTAGTTAGAAGATTAAAAAGAAAAACCGCTCCACTCTCTATAATTTTAATGAATTCGACCCAAATATTCAGTGCTCCAGCTGGCAGAGAGCTCCGGCCAGCCCTCCTCCTCAACCACCGCCATCGTAACATCGGCCGCTTCCAACTCTTTGCGTTCGAGTGAGTAAGATTGAACGCACCACTGGAACCAAAATCATATTAAGTCCTTTGCTAGCAAATTATGTGATGAAGTTGGAATGCTGCTCCTGCTGCTGCTGCTCCTGTGTTGGCTTTGAAGGCTTGTGGACAATTTTTTTGCTCCTTTTTTGTTGGAGTTTTTTTTTTTTTTAACTTTGTCCTTTGGTCCTTTTTTTTGGCTTTCCCTCCCCCGGTTTTTTTTGTGTCACCCTTTCTCTTGCGCTTGGGCGGGGGGGAGTAAGACAACGGAGGAGAGGTGGCCTGCACGCAAAAAAATATAAATTAGACCGCAGTTCAAAGTATGGATCTTTGTAGTGCTTCCGCTTGGCTTGCCAACTGACTTAAAGCGAATATTTACCACAAGGGTGAGCAGACACACTCACTCACACAGGCGAACGCACACACGTTGACTCGTTCGCAGAGGGACCGGTTGTAGGTGGTCCATCCACTTGGTTTGTGTTCTGCGAATCTCCCGATATGTTCGGTAGCTTCAGTGCGGTCCTTTCACAACAACGCCGGTCCGCTTCTCCCCTGCCAAGGATGATGATGATGTGGGGCGAGGGTGGGTGTTCGTGTGTGTGTGTGTGTGTGTGTGTGCTGAAAGGCACCCAATGTAACAAAGGCTATGTAAATATACGTGGCTGTGTCAAAGAGATTTTGTGTTTTTTTCCCTTTTTGGGACGGGGGGGAGCTGTGAGTCAATGGGTAGAAACGAGGATAAAATTGGAAGGAATCGAGGCAGTAAAATTGGTTCGACAAGCGTTTATAATTGAAGCGGACTGCGAAAGCTCCAACACACATGTGAGTCCTGATTGACGGCAACACAAAAAAAAGAAAACAACAAAAAAAACCCCAACACACACACAATCGCATGCCCAAAAGAGAAACTGTAAAGGAAAGGCATCACAGAGGGAGGGGAGGAGGCGAGAAGAGGATGAACTCAGAGGAGATAAGTCGTAGGTGGCGCCTCGCACAAGGGATATGTGTATTCGATTGATTAGGAATTCTCTTCACATAAAGTTTGTGTCCGTAACCGTGTGCCAGTGTCCTGTGAGCAAGAAATGAATGAAGGCGAGTGGTGGGTGGAGGGGGAGACTGCGAAAGGCGATTGAAAATCGATGTGAGGTGAGAAGAAATTTGAAGTTTGCAATCGAATGCTTGAGGACTCAATTTGAAGTTTGCTGATGCTGCTACTGCTGCTGCTGCTGTCGAAAGTCTGAAGAACAGAGCAATTGTGAGATGAACCAGTCACAGTTATCCTTAGGGGATTTTTTTCGTTGCCTTTCTCTTCCTCAGTTTGCCGTTTGCTGGGTGTCTCTGGTGGATCAAGTTTTGTGTGTTTGTGCTTTTTTCAGTGTTCTTCTTCGTTTTTCTGGAGTTTCACTGATTGAGGGTTATCTTAAATTTCTCTAATTGAATACGACAAGCCTGAGAGTGCCTGGTAGTCAATGTTGTGAGGAGAACAAGCAAAGCACAGCTAATTGATTGTGTTTCTGAGGCAGGTCTGAGGCATTTTTCTTCACTTTTTGAAGACAACATGGGACCTAGGGCTCACACTTGCGGCTTGTCAGGGGGATTTCGTTAGAATCGTTTAAAAAAATGTGAACTCTACATCAGCAACAGGAAGGGAGTGAATAGAGAGCCTATTTTTTCAATTTTTGTAAATAGCATGGGCCCTAGGGCTCACACTTGCGGTTGATCAGGGAAATTTTGTGGGAATCCTCTAGAAAAGCATGAAATCTGCATCAGCAGCAAGAAGAGAGTGAAAATAGAGTCTTTTTTTCAGTTTCTGAAGACAGCATGGGCCCTAGCGTTCACACTTGCGGCGGATCAGGGGGATTTCGTTAGAATCGTTCAGAAAATTGGAGATCTGCATCAGCAGCAAGGAAGGAGTGAATAGAGAACCTTTTTTCCAATTTTTTGAGATAGCATGGGCCCTAGTGCAAAAACTTGCGGTTGATCAGTGAAATGTTGTGGGAACCCTTCAGAAAAACATGAAGTCTGCATCAGCAGCAAGGAGGGAGTGAAAAGAGAGCCCTTTTTCCAGTTTTTGAGACAGCATGGGCCCTAGCGGTTACACTTGCGGCGGATCAGGGGAATTTTGTGAGAATCCTCTAGAAAACATGGAATCTGCATCAGCAGCAAGGAGGGAGTGAAAGAAGAGCCATTTTTTAAATTTTTGGAGACAGCATAGGCCCTAGCGTTTGCACTTGCGACTGTTCAGGGGAATTTTGTAGGGGATCCTCTTGAAAAATATGAAATCTACATCAGCAGTAAAAAGGGGGTGAAATGAGAGCCTTTTCCCAATTTTTTTCTTACAGTCTGCTGAATGCTCACATTGGGCTGAATGTCCTTCTTTCCTTAGGCGACCCCTGGCCTGTCTTGATTCCAGAAACACCAAATTCCTTGTTGTCTCTGTTTCGTGACAGTCCTTGATTAAGGCTCTCAGCCAACAAATGTGACAATCCAGATCGACAAGAGTAAAGTCTTCAGTTTCCACTCACAACCTCTAAGTCCTTAACACAGCCACCCGCATATAAGATTCACGGCAAAATGTCCTGCCAAGATCAGGGATTTTCTCCTCAAAAGACCTCTCCTCTTCCTCTCCCTCTCTCCCACTCTCTCTCTCTCTCTCTCCCTCTCTCCCCCTAGACGTGTTACAAACCCCCAAATTTAAGTGTTGTCGCCCAACACGTTGCCATAAATTTTGCCCGGAACTCGGCTATGACATCACAACGGTTTATACAAGTATCTCGGCATATGTTTAACTATGTTTGCATTTGTATCTAAACCATCAACATCATTGCCGGCAGCACGGTAAGGAGTCTGAAAGCTCCGCCACTCCGAGGCAGAAGCAGTGACAGTTTCCACTCACAATTCCACTTCACTCCTGGCTAAATGTTATCCCGTTATCATTACAATGTAACCCTTCCCTATGCATGTGTAAGGAGCTCCCATGTAACTGTCTCGGTTGTTCTCCCTCTCTTCGGTTTATTTTTTATACATTCTTTTTTTTGTTTTGGAGCTCGAAGGTTGCCCTGAGATGTGGAAGCTGTGCGAGATATCAGACGGTAGAATGGTTTTGCTGTTGCCTAGGTCCTGTCAACCCTTGTGGCACACACAGGGCTTCAATGCGTATCAGAGATGAGGGAAAATGTTTGTTCACGCTTGGGGCATTTAAAAATCGCAAGGATAATGGGTGACAGCAGTTCTTGAAGTTCATTTTTGCGATGGCTGCAGATACACTCTCTCCGTCTTTGTGGCTGTGTGTGTGTGTGTTGAAAGTGAGAGAGTTAATGAACGTTTCGGTGATTCGAGGCATCATGAGGTGATGAGGCGCTTAGTTCATGTGCATCGTTGGAGCCCTGCCTTCGGGTGAACATGGTTGCACCATCAAGGCCGCTGATGGAGTGAAATTCAGTTTGTGAATGTCCTTGCACCAAACAATGGTCTTATGAATTTTCCTTCGTTATGCTGAGGGGTGGTTCTTAAATCGCTGAATGTGACTGAATGCAGCTGAATGGAGCTGAATGAGATAACCCAAAAATGAGTGAAAAAATTATGACCGAATCGAAAATAAATACGAGAATCGTCAGCTAAATTAAAATCCAGTTGGGGGTTAGCTTTATATGACCTTGTGAAGATGTTTGTCATTCGATTGCTTTCTTTTGCTATGTAAACCAGCTGAATGAAAGTAAGTAGGGCTCAATTGATTTTTTCGCACTTAAACAAGAATTTTTATAAATTTTTCGACTATTCAGCTGTGCTGAATTGAAGCGAAGCAATTAATATGCTGTGCATCCAACTACTTTGTGTAAATGATGCAACTTTTCTGAAGCTGAATTCCTAAAGCGGGTCAAATGATGAATTAATTGGGAGCTTTTAACAGCTGAAGTCATATAAAAGAAGGTGTATAAGTCACAGCTGACTTTTCCTTGAAATCTACCTAAATTACATTAAGTTTCAACCTATTCAGCATAGTTGAATTAAGACATAAAAGCAAAATCCGCGTTTTCTTGAAATCTAACTAATTCCCATTAAGTTTTCGCATATTCAGCTGTGCTGAATTGATTTAAAGATAGAAAGTAACACTTCATCCAACTGTTTTGCGTAGATAATGAAATCTAAATGAAGCTGAATTCCTATAGCGAATGAAATGGTAAATTAACAGTGGATTTTTCACAGCTGAATTCATCTGAAAGACGGTGTATGAGCCACAGTTGACGTTTCCTTCAACTATAACTAATTTACATTAAGTTTTCGCCTATTCAGCTTAGCTGAATTAAGATACAAATCCAGAATCCTTACTTCCTTGAAATCTAACTAATTCACATTAAGTTTTAGCTGTGCTGAATTGCGGTAAAGATAGAAAGGAACACTTCGCCCAACTATTTCGTGTAGATAATGAAATGTTCATGAAGCAGATTTCCTGTAGTGAATAAAGTGGTGATCTAATTGTGTATTTTTGACAGCTGAATTTATCTCAGAGAAAGTATGTGAGCCACAGCTGACCGTTCCTCCACTTACAGCTAGTAAACATTCAGTTTTGGCCTATTCAGCTCAGCTGAATTAGAAAATAAGAGCAAATTCCAAATCAATTACATTATTTTGCGTCCCTGGTTGGTACCATGCGGCTGAATTCCTAAAACTGACGCTGAATCTTAAATACAACTGTCGCTTAAACTTTAATCCGTAATCACCGAAAATCAAAAGCAAATCGTGTCTCTGTCACGAGTCACAGCACATAAACACAGACACTGGCCGTGTCGCATATGTAATTATATTTCTGACACATCACTCCCCCCCCCGTGTTTGTTGCGTTAATTAAAAGACAGACGAAAATCCGTGATGCCAAAACGAATGCACATCCTCGCGTACGACTGACCCCACCAGATGTATGCATGAAGGTGTATACCCAGCTACACCTCTGTTTAAGTGTTCATTTTTCAATGTCACTTCCGTAGTCCTCTTCTGCTAAATGTCGAAAAATTACTCATCCAAAACGAACGAAATTGCGAAAATGTCGAATTCGATAGCGCAATTAAGACCGCCCATCAGTGTTATACAACACCAAACAAGGACACAAAAGTCATCGTCAAAAAGCAATCAAGCACTCTTGTTAAAGGACATTGTCAGTTTGTCTGTGATCCACCACCATCAGCAGCCGACGTTGCCGCCTCCCGACTGGTGTCCACTCCCAACTCAAGCAAACAAAAAAAACAAGAAAAACAGTACGGGTCCATGGACAATCCGGCCCACAACAACAACACACTCACACACAAGATCCTACCACCACCTTGCTCCACCAGCACAGACACCGCCCAGAGACCGGGACGGGGACAACCAGACCGTACGGGTATGTATGCAATTTCCAATTTCGTCCGGTGAATGTAAAACTGTTGACAGCTTAGGTAACACAATGACATGTCGTTAATATCCTTCGCAGGGATAATAAACTTCTCGCTTGATACAACTTCCCTCCGGGGGTAGTTATTCTTGAAAACACTCCAATGAATAACGAATATTATTCCCAGCTGCGATGCGTACGCCACCATCGCGCCGCACCGCGGCTGGCTGAGCCGACGACGACCGGGGGGGCTGGAGGATCGGTGCCTCCACCCCACCAAACGAGAGTGCAAGGACAATTTAATTCACATGAATAAACAGAGAACTTATAATAAAGTGTGACATCGCTTTCCCAAAGAAAATTGCAATTTAAAGTGGCAAAGTTGAAACTTGGACTTGTGCACATCGCTGCCGCCACCGCCACCGTCGCCACCACCTCCGTCTCCACCGCCACCGTCTCCACCGCCGCCGCCGCCGCCAACGCTATCACCATCGAGTCAAGGGTACACGAGCAACATTTTGAGTGTGGGACACAACAAAATTCAGTGCAGTCGACTGGTGATGTCTGCATGTCTGCGGGAGCGGGGCGAGCCATGCGGGGGCGTAGTGGGATCGCAATTACATGGTCGGAGAGAGGAACTTCAGATAAAACAAAAGTAATTTTGAAGTTGAATAGTTTCCTAACAATTACTCCGTTTCGCTCGCTAAAATGTCAAAGGATTCCATAATGACTGGAGTGGCGGTGTTGGCGCGGCGTTGGTGGCGGGCGTCGGCCGTGGACTGGAGTGGAGTGGAGTGGAGTGGATTGCGAGGCCAAGGCAATGGCCGTGGCTGGGTAGGGAAATTGTTTTCAATGACAGATTGTCATAACGCTAAGTGAGGCCCTAATCGATATTAAAAAGGATATGAAGCGAATTGTGCGTGGGCGAGGGATTCCACTGAGCTCTGGGTGAAGGGAGTGACGTCGGGTGTGTGCATTTGAGGCTTGAAATTGAAGATTCCATCGGAAGTGCTGAAAGGAGAGAAGTGTTTGGTGGTGGGTGGCCGTGGGACGATGATGAGGTGACCACACTGCTGGATGAAGTCCAAGCAGTCACAAAGGAAGAATAGAATGGAATGACGTATTTCATTAAGCGGTTTTTAATCGGGAACACGTACAACGATGGACGTCAGAGCATTGTTGGCAGGATGGGGATTGAAGGACTGGCGGATGAGTGGGTCATTGGCTTCGGCTGTTGGCAGGGTATAAGAGACGTTGCAAGTATCACAACTGAATGTAGCTGAATGACGCCAACGAGCGTTGAAGAGCCGGAAGAGGATGACAATGAGAGAAACGGGGACATTCGCAAGGCTTTGCAGCACGAGAAGAGCTGCGCTGAATGGGGCTGAATACACACGACCGATTATATCTGCATAAAAAAGACAAGATTGACAGAAGCACAGTGACCATGGAGCCACTTTGGTTGTTTTCGATGTGAAAAATCTGAAGTAAGACATCAAAATTTTGGCCTTATGAGGCACCTCGCAAATTTATATAAATTCAGCCAGCTTCATATGATATTAACATCACAAGGGAGTCGACTACGCGTCAAATGGCTTCAAAAAGCTGTCCTTGAAATAGCTGAATTGTGCTGAATTAGGTACTTCTTAGATTTAGATACATTCAGTCAGCTTCATATGGCAATACTGTTAGAAGCGAGCTGACTACGGGTCAAATGGCTTGAAAAAAACTATGTCCGAAGCAGCTGAATTGCGCTGAATGACTTACTTTATAGATGAGAACACATTCAGTCAGCTTCATATGACACTATTTCTTCAAGGGAGTTGACTACGGGTCAAACGGCCTGAAAATCTCCTTCGGCAACAGCAGAATTGCGCTGAATTATGTACCTCACAGATTTAGATACATTCAGATGGCTTCATATGACAATACTGTCACAACGAAGTCATCTACGAGTCACACGGCTTATGAAAACTGTCTCCGAAACAGTTGATTTTCGCTGAAAGAGATATCTCACAAATTAAGGTACATTTGGCTGGCTTTATATGACACCATTTCCAAAAGGAAGTCGAGTTAAATGGCGTTAAAGAACTACATCCGAAGGAGCTGAATTGCTTCCCTCACAAATAAAGACACATTAAGCCAGCTTCACATGACAATAATATCTCAATAGAGTCAATTATAAATCAAATGGCTTGTAAAAACTTCCTTTGCAGCAGCTGAATTGCGCTGAATCAGGTGTGTCATAGATTTAGTTACATTCAGACGCATTTATGTGACAGTTGTGTCAGAAGAGAGTTGAGTACGAGTTATGAGGCATACAAAATCTTCGTCGGAAACAGCTGAATTGCACTGAATGACTTACCTCAGAGATGAATACACATTAAGCCGGCTTTACAAGATAATAATGTCACAAGGGAGTCGATTTTGAGTCAAAGTGTCTAACAAAACTCCCTCAGCAACAGCTGAATTGCGCTGAATTAGACACCTCACAGATAAAGACAGATAAAGCTGGCTTCATATGACAATAATGTCACAAGGGAGTTGGCTAAGATTCCCAAGGCCTGAAAAAAATGTCTCTCCAGGAGTTCTTTTCCGCTGAATTAGGTGCCTCATAGACTTAGAAACATTCAGCCAGCTTCATATGACAGTAGCCTCACAAGAGATTCGAGTACAAGTCACAAGATATACAAAATCTCGCTCGACAACAGCGGAATTGTGCTGAATGAAGCTTCAAACACACCACAAACGAAGCAACGACAAAGCCCACCCCATGTAAAAAAAACTTAATGAAACTGAATATGGACCTATGATACCAACCACAAAGGCCCAAGTATGTGTACGTATAGACTGTGAGCTCTGTTAGTCAGTCATGGGGTACAGAGAGTGTGGGAGCTGTAAGAACACTCCTCTCTGCTCGAGCCTGTACACAAGAGTCTCATATTTTCCGTTTAAGGAAACCACAATCTCCTACTCCCTACGCCTTTGTGACGCCTCTCAGTGTGACATATGGAACAACACACACGAGTAAATGTATCTTAGATGAAAAATCATGTCGAACAACAAGCCCCTGCGAAGACATATTGTCCCGCAACGACGTTATCCTTCATCTCGATACACTTCAATACATGATAAGTGCACATAACTGAAGCACACTCAAAGCGATACGCTGTAAATGCCAAATGCGAGGAGAATAACATTTACATCGGTGATTAATGATAATCATTACGACTTGTGTTTGATGCCAACTCACACCCCACATCCGCTCGGCGTCGTCGTCTCCCACGCTCCAGTTCCAGGGAAATGGCAGTTTTTCATAAGATTTCCGCCCGCTGATAAATTGCCAGCGATTTGGTATGAATTGCCCATCAGTTTATCTGGAAATCATGTGCCCGTCCGCAGGTCCAAGAGGTTAAGGTTGATTCAGTGAGAGCCATAACACTAATGTGAGCGTTATTGCCAAAGAATGGGAATATTGTTTGGTTATAATAAAGAAAACATTTAATGACGAGGATTAAGTATCTCATTGTTGTGCTCGTTCTCGTGCTCGTCGTGCTCATTGCTGGCTGCGTCATAAACAATTTCAGGACGTTTTCGAATCGTCCTAATGGATGTCTTAACCTTCGGTGCTTGTCCATATGCCGAGAGTTGATGGCATTAATTATTTTATTACACATTTACATTTTTTTTTGCTTTGTTCGTCCTTAATTCCTGCTGCGATAATCCGCCTCGTCCATTCGGTCGTTAATCCCTTTGAACCCTTCTCCGCTGATGGGTATTTGGGTTGAGGTGTTTCTCTATGGCGCGTAAATTTTGACGGGCTGCGTGGGTGGTCCCTAAAGTGTGGTGAGACCGCCTCACCCCTACGGCGTGAGGATGATGAGAGAAATGAATTCGCCTTGGTATGGATGAGGTATGGTTGAGCTTGAGATATCCTGTCACTTTGTGGTTATGATGAGGGCGCTTTAATTTTGCGCTCTCGGCTTGCCAGGTGTCGGCTTCACATCGTCCCTCGGTGGGAGGGTTTGTCGTTGAATGCCATCAGCTATGCAGTGACATTGTGGGTGGCGCTTGGTGTAACCAACAGGTTGGGGTATTCTGCGGTCACGGGAAGTGGATGCGAATTTGATCGGCGGATGCTGAGGAGTGGATGAAAGGGGGGAAGAAGGACACTGTACTTTTTATTTTCTCAACGACTCTACATTCTTTTTGAGAGACTTGACATCTAAACAATGACTGGGTCATTTCTTCCTTCGGGCAGATTGTGGGACTCCTCAGGAGACGTGCTTTTTTGTTTAACTGCAGATTGATGCTGAGAGTGCATATAAGATCCTGTGAATCTTAAGCCTGTGTCCTCTTCGGTTTCACAGAAGCAGACATTCAAGGTCTTCCTTTTCCTCATAGATCAGGTTTTGTGTCTTTCTTCAATTGGACAAAGCAAATCTGGATGAAGAAGAGAGGATTGACCATAGCACAGTGAGCATGGAGCCACTTTGGTTGTTTTCGATGTGAAAAACCTAAAGTAAGGCATCTAAATGTGGCCTTATGAGGCACCTCGTAGATTTATATAAATTCAGCCAGCTTCGTATGATACTGATGTCACAAGGGAGTCGACTACGAGTCAAATGGCTTGAAAAAAATGTCTTTGCAGCAGCTGAATTGCGCTGAATTAGATGCGTAATAGATTTAGATACTTTCAGCTAGCTTCATTTGACAATATTGCCACAAGAGAGTCGACTTCCAGTCACCTGGCGTAAGTAACTTTATCCTATATAGCTGAATTGCGCTGAATAAGGTACCTCACAGATTTATATACATTCAACCGGGTTCATATGATATTGATGCCACAAGCGATTCGACTACGAGTGAAATGGCTTAAAAAAACAATCTTTGCAGCGGCTGAATTGCGCTGAATTAGGTGCGTCATAGATTTAGATACATTTAGCTGTCTCCACTTCACAATTTTGCCACAAAAAGAGACGACTACAAGTGACAGCGTTAAAAAATCTGTCTCCTATATAGCAGAATTGCGCTGAATAAGGTACTCCACAGATTAATATACATTCAGCCAGCTTCATATGACACTATTCCTACAAGGGAGTTGACTGCCGAACAAATGGCCTGAAAAAACTCCCTCAGCAACAGCTGAATTGCACTGAATGAAGTACCTCAAAGATTTAGATACATTCAGCTTGCTTCATATGACAGTTGTGTCGCAAAAGAGTTGACTACAAGTCACGAGGCATACAAAATCTCTCTCAGAAACAGCTGAATTGCGCTGAATTATGTACCTCACAGATTTAGATACATTCAGCTGGCTTCATATGACAACAGTGTTACATGGGAGTCGACTACGAGTCACAATACATGAAAAAACTCCCCCGAATTGCGCTGAATGAAGCTGAATGAAAGCCACACACGCTTGCTTTTTTTCATTTGACTGCAGATTGATGTTAAGAGTGCACTTATAGCCGTAAGGAGCTTTAGCCTGTGTCATTCATCGCTTCAAGAAGGTTATGAACGGCCTCATAGAAAGGTAAACGATCGTAGTCTTCCTACTCTCCACAGATCCACAGATAATTCCTTTGAACAAAGAAGATCCCACCCAATGACAGCAGCTCCCACTCCAATCCCATCTCAATGACCAATCGCTACTCTCCCCTCATCAAAGGTCCATACGACCACCACCAATCTTGTCACCCTCAAATTGTCCCTTAAACAGCCAAGTTGCTGATAGATCCTTTTATCCCCTTACCTCACCTCGAGCACCTTGTGACACTCGCACAACCCAGCAGAGAGGTGATTCAAGTACAAACATTTGTTTTTCCCAAAGACCGCCTCCGTATCCCTATCACTCGGTCGCTTCTCACCAATCACAGGCGTTAAGGTGTGCACACAAAAGCCAGGCGTTAGGTAGCCAAGGGAAAACTCTAATTGATTTAATCGATTCCTATGGTACCTGGAGCTCGTAAAGTTTATCCCCCACCCACCCGCTGGGTGGCATACCTAATTGAGTTTGCCCATCACACAGCCATATACATCATATAACACAATTTCACGCATCGGACGTGTCTGGGGGATGGATCCTTCGTTTCTTTCGGTTTTTTATTCTTGCCCCATCTCGCTGTCCCACTGTCTGTGTGCCCGTGTGTACGTGTGTGGGGAGGTTTTTTTTTTATGATGCTTAATATAAAGTTATCCGATCGTTATCCACCTGAAAAAGCTATCATCAACTTTTATGACGGGTGCGAAAATGACCTGGAAAAAAAGAATCCTGGCAAGTGGGCGCTCCTGCTCACCTTGAGAGCGGACGACGACTACGCCGAGACGAAGACGCTGCTGCAGGCCGGGAGGGGGAGGAAGATGTTGAGCCACATAAAGGAAATCGATACGATGTGAGATATGCAATGCCATTACATGGAGGTTACTTTTTATCTGTTTGATCCCATTTCCTTGAAAGTTTAGTATGCTGGAGCGAATAAAACGGGGATGTAAGACGTTTTCCTTGTTTTTATCATTTGTGTGTCTCGCTACAGGGACATTGTATGGGCTTGTGCCGGTTTGGGCCTACAAGCCACTGTGGGCTTGTGCGGATGGGAGATACATGGTCGAATGGAAATCATGCATGTGGCAGTTTATTGCGTTGAAATGGAGTCGTCTCTTAGATTGCTTCGCCTAGTCAGTGATGATCTCATTGGATTGACGTGATGGACTGAATTTTGGTGGGGGGAGGGGAGGGTCTGCCAGAGAGTGGATTAGCTAATGCTACATGCTACAACAAGGTCAATTGTTTTGTTTTGCTGGTGTGTGTGTGTGTGTGAGGGGTAAGGAGGGAATCAATCATCATACCATCACTTTTGTTGCCTTAAGTGGCGTTTTATGCAGCGATAGGCGTTTGTATGGACGAAATGTGAACGATCATGAAGTCGTTCGAAGGTTGGAGGTGAACCTTTGTGAGTGGTCCACTCGGAGATGCATTAAGGGAGGGGGGGCCACAACGACTCATCGGCTAATGGCTGATGCTGGTGAAGTGGAAACGTTAGGTTCTTTATTTATTTTCAATTTTAGTGATTTGATGAATTTGTTAAGGACGAGGATCGAGAAGGCAACGAGACTTGAGGGAGTTGGTTGATTCATACCGACACTCAGTGGAATGGAAGGGACATCTTAGCATTCATTGCCCTTTAAATGTACGTCTTCTAGATCGTATTACACTCCCAGTGCTGTAGAGTTGAAGAATAGACTGATTTCTGCTCAGTTTTCTGTCTCACATCACATAAATCTGGAGTCCCAGAAGGCTAACTGCTGTCACCCCTGCTTTTTCGAAACGTAGACAGGATTGAGGTGGCGTATACAAGTGGTGGAGGACCTCAACCAACTTGATGCCAACTCGCAGCTGAAGACAACTAGCAGAAGATAGTCCTAGACGGAGAAATCTGGAGTACCAGAAGGTTCACTGCTGTCACCCATGCTTTTTCGAAACGTAGGCAGGTGACGTATACAAGTGGAGGAGGGCATCAACAAACTTGTGTGATGTTTGCAGCTGAAGACAACGAGCAGAAGATGGTGTTAGATGGAGAAGCTTGATGGTTGAGGTCCAGGTCCTCACCGGACTGTTGCGCCATAAGAAGATTCATACGTTGGACTTACTTTAAAAATGATTGACCGCCAGGATCCTCTATAAACTCCTCTGTCTTCCCATGATTGTGACCAGAATTAAATGATCCACACCCAATGGATAGGAGAAACACGATCCGCGTGTCGTCACAACGGGCCTAGGCCGATTTAAGTGAGGCTGCTAACCTGCACTCGGCCACCTTAATCTAACCTCATCTAAGTGATCCACGTGAAATATTTGTAACTGTGAAGTTCCACAGGAATCATGGCTTGGACCCCTACTGTTCTTGTTTACTACCGTGTAGTTCCACAGGAATCTTGGCTTGGACCCCTTCTGGTTTCACGCCAAGTCAAACCCCAGTCATAATTTCTCTGTTCAAAATCACGCGCCAAGGACTACCCAAACCGCAGCCAAGTTGAGCATTCAAATGGCAAAACACCACACGAAAGACGCCCAATCGATATCGACCAGAGATAGTCTCTCAATCGCAAATCAATCCCCAGCAGGGACGATGGTATTTCGCAAAATACTCGAGCTCTATCGCTTCCGATTGTTTACATCCAGCGGAGGCATCATCAACCATCCGTCCACCCCACATCATCACAGCAGCCCGGGAAAGCAATCTTCTGAACCATGCGGAGCTGTGTGCGTTAATTCAAAGTGCCACTCAATCAAGGGATTGCCTTTCAACTTAAGTAACCCTCAAGACCAAGTGTAATTTAACCAGAATTACAGGTGTCACCGTGTGTGCCTGAACATCGAGCCATGCCTGCATGCTCGTCTTCTCCTTAAATCCTTAAACCCTACACCATCTCACACACAGACGAGCACACGGCCACACGGGCACACGGGCACACGGGAACAGTCCATCCATCATCGGATCTCTCCCACCGGGCATCTTCTCGTGTGTATCTCTGCCCGTGTGTGTGTGGGGGAGTATGCATAATCGACCTCCCGGTCGGAATTACGTGCTTATTAATTACATGATGGATTCGTCATAGCAACACACCAATCCGAAACTTAATTAATTAAGAAATATAATCTCGTTTGCGAATGCCATCCTGAACTTTGGCGAGCTCACACAGTGTCTCCTCTCAGAGTGGCAGCCCCCGTCCCCGTCCACCAGGTGGGCCCCGTTCCTATTGCCCGAAATTGAATTGTAACCACCACCGTCCACCCACATGCATGCAACTGTCGGCAGAGAGAAGGGTTCATTTTCCCAGCATTTTTTGTTGTTACTTCCGAATCCCAAGAACTTTTCCTACTCAAACAGGGCCAGGCACGCAAGCTTCGGTTCCGGTGTTCGCCTCTTTTTTTCAGGCCCCGCCGGTGAGTGGGGGTTCCATTTGCCTAATTGCAGTCAACCTGGCCGACTGTACATTAGTTGATTATGGATTAGTTATTCCGACTAAGTAGATCGGCTCCCAGTGAACCCGGAAATAGGCTCCTCCGCTTGTCATCCAGGGTAGGACGATTTGCCTGCCGTGCGAAACGTTCACTTTTTTTCACAATTTCTCGGTCGAATGCTAATTTGATTACGACGTCCGTCCACCGGCGACGGGGGTGGTGGTCGTGGGCATCTTAAGGACCCGTCCGCCTGTCCTGGAGGAAGATGGTGGTCGCTTTGAATGTATCTCTCCTTGAATTCAATCCAATTGCCCGCCCGTCTCTCTCTCTCGAGAAGTAATCACATCCAATTTCTGTAAGTTCCCTCCACCTGATCAGGTGCACACACACATTACCATAAGATCCTTTGTACGCGACGACGACGATGAGGAGAACGAGGACAACAACTCTGGTGTGGCAGCCCTGATTCATGTGCATTTAGATGCATCACGTCAGCGCCAGAGACTCCGTGCATATTGCGAGCTCTCCGCTGACTGTGAAAAATGTTTGATGTCAGGATGTTGACGTAGTGCAACATCCTGCTTCAAAGTATGCGGTGCATAAGGGTAAACAGTGCCATTTTCGCATGGGTAAGTCCTTTTTCTTCTTCGCCCCGTAACTTTGTTTCAGCAAATTATGAGAGATTTTTCACCCAAGCGAATCCACCCACCCACCAGGCGCTTGCCTCCCGCATTTCTCCTGAGAAATAGCGCATATCCTGTGATGCTGCTGCTGCCAAAAAGAATATACGGATACAAACAGGACGAGACGAGGAACAAAATCAAAGAAAAAGAAAGTATCGCTTCAGATATTGGATTTTATATCAGCCCCTATCCTGCGCTTGGGTGGGCGCGTAGTCGAGTCATATCCTTCGGATGCAATATGCTGTGCTCGTACACAACCGCAGCGCCGCGCCGTGCCGCATCAGTTGTCTGTGTTGTGCGCTGACAGGAGTGATTACTATGACGAAAGCAGAGAGTGAATGAATATATCGCAACGTTCGCTTGAGCGTTATTTGCGATACAAAATCATTCGATATGAGCCTTGAATCCCGCGCGCCGCCACATTGCCTCGAGACATTTGCATGAATAATGCAAGAAACTAATGCCATGGTGTCGTAAAGAATTACCATATGACAATGGAGGCATGACACTTGCTGCGGCACTATTCGGGCGTTCGAGCGTTCGAGTGTTCGAGTGTTCGAGTGTTCGAGCGTTCGGGCGGATGATAGTACAACGACGAGTCACTGCTGCTGCTGCTGCTCTGTTATGTTCTGTGTACTCGCGTCGTGTGTGTGCTCGTGTTTGGTTGGATATTCGTGCCCCGAGGGGGGACGAGCATGCATTTATAGTTTGTTTGCGGAAAGAAGACATCATCAGGCTTCTGTCTGCTCCCGGTGGACCTGGGACTGTTCTGGTGGCGGCTGGATGGAGTGTGTGGATTTTAAATAAAATTTAAGTTGCCGTTGTTCAATTGAACAAAAGAGAGACAAGGAATGTAGGCACTTCCGTGTGCGGTGTCAGGCCAGGCGCACGGAAGGCAATGACTTTTCAAATTAAGTGTGATGCGATTGAATGTGACTTTGAATTGGCTTTAAGAGAGATTAGAAGGGGTTTTTCAAAATGTTGGCAGAGGCTGTGTGGAAAAGGAGTGGTCCAAGCTGAGATTCCAGCGGAACTCCACGGTCGTGAACAATTAACGAGGATCCAGAAGGACTATAAGTCAAGATTCCTGCGGAACGCCACGGTCGCGAACTATTAGCGTGGCTCCAGAAGGGATCCAATCCAAGATTCCTGTGGAACTTCACAATCACAAACATTTCACGTGGATCACTTAGGAGAGGTTAAGTCACGGTGGCCGAGTGCAGTTTAGCACCCTCACTAAAGTCGGCCTAGGCCCGTTGTGACACCACGCGGATCTTGTTTCTTCTGTCCATTGGGTGTGGATCATCTAATTCTGGTCACAACCCTGGGAAGACAGAGTAGTTTATTGAGTATCCTGGCGGTCAATCATTTTTAAAGTAAATTCAACGTATGAACCTTCTTATGGCGCAACAGCCTGGATCTCAACCAACAAGCTTCTCCATCTAGCACCATCTTCTGCTAGTTGTCTTCAGTTGCGAGCATCAAGTGGGTTGAGGTCCTCCTCCACTTGTATACGCCCCCCAATCCTGTGTACGTTTTGAAAAAGCAGGGGTGACAGCAGTGAACCTTCTGGTACTCCAGACTTCTCCATCTAGGACCATCTTCTGCTAGTTGTCTTCAGCTGCATGCATCAAGTTGGTTGAGGTTCTTCTCCACTTGTATACGCCACCTGAAAAAAGGGCTCCTCGACAAGAGCATCCGTTGACCATATCATCGAAGCTAAATACCAACCGAATGACTGAAGCTCTTGGATGAATATTGATGGGGCTGCTTAACAAATGCGTCCGTTTTTTTCACGGGGCTTCCTAACGAATGCATCAGTTTTTTCCCCCCAACTGACGCCCTAGGAAAAAATCTGCCTAATATAAACCGCTTATTCAAAATTTCCTCAAAAAAGAAATCTATTCACAAAAAAGGAAAACAAATCCAAAGGGACTCTCGAAGAGAACCCCAAAAAGGATGCAAAACCCCAAACGAAAGCAAGGCACAAAACATAACGCACATTTTCTGCAAGTCCTTTGGGGCATTCTGACGCCGTGCCGGTCGTCGTTTCTATGCCATGGCACAGCGATGAACCAGAAACAGCACGTATTCCGGTTACGAATTGTCGCCATTCACATCGTTGTCGTCCTCTGACTGGGGCCTCAATTACACGAATTCCCATTTCGCATATAAAACGTGATCGAATATAGAAAAAGCCCGAATAAATTATACATCATCCTGTTGCAGGTAGTAGGTAAATCCCTGGTCACACTATGCTAGTCAATATCCCGAAGGAATTTTTCACTCTCTCTCCCTCTCTTCACTCTCTTTGCTTTGCCTCAATGCGATGGAAAATAAATCAGAAAAAAGAATTGAAAAAAAAAGGAGGAATTAGTGCATACTCTCGTGTGGAAAGTCTGCGAATCCTTACAAACCACCACAGGATGAGAATTATTTTTCATGGAAGAGTGCATAATGTCACCCAGTGTGTCAGGGTGGGATAATTGTTGGGGAACTTTGATGGAAAAATATCGCTTTTATCGGGAGTACCAGCATAAAAACGAGAGCCAAGCCAAGCCAAGGGAAATTATTTTACTGCATGCCTGAATCGGATTATTTAGGAGACATTAACGGTAGTCACGAAGGAGGATGTTTTGCTGATGGTTTCCTTTGGTAAGCCCGCACGGCAAAGAATTCAATTACAGGGTGGGAGTATCGATGACGATGATGGAGTGTTGCCAGGTAGGATGGGGAAGTCATGGAGTGGACGTATAGTCATTGAACTTCTTAATTCCGTCTGTTTAAAATTGTTAAGGATACGATGTTTCTTGTACCTATCATAAATTTATCTTATCGAATAGCTTAACGTAACATTATGTGATGTAGTGTAACGTAACGTAATCCAATGAAACTTGAGTAAAAGTAACGTCAGATAGTATTACGTTGTATTTCTTTGATCGCATAGTGTAACGTAACCAAATCTAACTGTTGCAACGTAACGTCACGCAACATAATGGTAAAATGACGCAGACTCGGAAAGTAATAAGTTCCACAATACTTTTTTATTTCGCATAGAGTAATGTAGCCTAAATGATCCATTAACGTAACGTAATGCTGTAGGATTGCGTTACGTTACATAATGATGTGAGGAAATGAAACATCTGAAAATGTAGTACGATATCAGTTTGATCACATAGCATGACGTTTCATATCACAGCAAGCGTAACGTAGCCTATCACAACCATTAACGTGACGTAAAGTAACGTAACATAATCTGATATGATGTGAGGAAATGAAATGCATGAAAATGTTGAAAGATATAAGTTTGATCACATAGCGTAACGTTACCTATCACAGCAATCACAACATAGCCCAATTCTGCCATTAACGGAACGTAATGTACTGTAACGCAGTCAGTACATGTAATGCATGATATTTGTCTAATTGCGTAGCTTAACGTAACCTATACAACTATCGCAATGTAAGTCCAACGTAACGTAAGGACACGAAACGTCAGAAACTAACGCATTATTTTGAAACTTGAATTCAATGTTTCCTATCACTAGTTACCATTTTTTATACGTTCATATGCTTATCGCTTCCTTACGTTTCGTAACGTAACGCATGTCAGCTTTCTGATTGGTATCTCAGGGCTTCACATTGTAACGTTAATCGCTCTTAAATGTCTCTAAACGACGTACGTATGGACAAATGTCCATCATTTCTTTGCATTTGTTGTATCGTAATGTAACGTATCGTAACTCAACATTACGTTAAAAAGCATTTTACAAAAACACGTTACACATTTTTGATCATCAGCCTTTTTGCTGTAAAATTTAGGAAGTCATAATGTGACCTGCGATATGAGACGCTTCATCATAACTAACGTAACGTAACGTAACATACTAAATAAATCGTAACAATAGGCTCACACCTTTATGTAAACATCACCCCACTCACTTGCTGATATCTACTCTCCCTTTGAGGTGTTTTGAGGTAGGCTCTAGCAAATTTTACCTCAAAGGCTAAGGGAGTTGCAGCAGAAATATGGCAATTTAAGTCCAGAAGGCAGTTCCTCACAACAAGACGGAACGGAGGGAGCACTTTCAAGCCTCCTTCTTGATGGTCAGCTAAAGAGAGTCCTGGTATAATAGTAGATCAACTGTCGGAAGCGAATTTATCTTTGTTCAACTTGATTTGTGACCACATGAGCACCTGTGAACCACCTAATGCTTGCGAGACCTTCAGATTCAAGGCAAGGTTCCCCATGTCGTGACAAATGTCAAAACTTCCTCCTGCACTCGACCCGACCGCATTCAAGCCGTAAACTTCCCCAGCCTTTCGAAGAGCCATTGAGATGCTGAATAATGGCCTCAAACAGGGACACATGTAATCACTTTCATCACATAATTCACACCCATTCCATGCATTACAGGGTGGCTCATAAGTGGAATACTAATTGGAAAATCCAATAACCATCACATCCCCGCACTTAAGCTCATCCCTTTGCCGCTAATGACTCGTGGTCGTTTCATTAAATCGTCAATCGTCCTTACGCGGCAAAATTTTGTGATGCCCTATGTGTGATTCATGAACATCACCAGCACCAGCACCAGCACCATCGCCAACAACAACACATACTTATCTGGGAAAACACAAAAACTAACTTCAACCATAAATCATTGAAAGTTTTTCATTTATGGATGCGTGCTGTGTTTGATTCCCCTCAGTCATCCGAAAAAGGAAAAAAAATTCACTCGATAAATTCGAGCCCGTGTATCTACAACTACACTCCCGCAGATTGAACACAGACCGAGAGAGAGAGTGAACGAGAGAGAGTGGGATTCACACATGCAAGACAACACCGCTATCGGATCGAAAAGTTGATCCTTTTTCGACGGAGAACACCAGCGATTGCCATGATAAATGTATATTTGATTTCCTGATTATGCATAAAATATTCGCGGAGATTTATTACGCACAATATCGCTCGCATCCACGAACGGGAGAGGGGTGAGGAGCATTAAATAAATGAGGACATGTTCTCGGGATATAGTACCAGCGCGCAGTGGTAGAGTCCTGTTGACATTCGAGGATGCAGCAGTCTTCTTTGTGATTTATATCAAAATTTTCATATTTTTGCCACAAATTAGAAGTCTTAACGGATTCTGTGAGACAGATTTCTTGATACGTGATCCTTTTGAAACAACGGGGAGGGGTTCAATGGGGTTTGCCATTCGGAGAGGGAAAGTAGATCGAATTTAGGTCATCGCAATGGCATGGCGGCAAGTGACAAAAAGGAACTTAAGTCGGAGACAAGAATTATGACATTTTGTGGGGGGATTTTAAGAAGACAAGGAGGTAAACAAGTATGGTCCTGTCTACGGTGCTTAACGTTACGAAGCATTTACGAAGGGAGTGAAGATTTCAGCAAGTACTTTGAGTGAATGGGGAGAAATTTACATTAATGCCTGAGCCTATTGTTACGATTTATTCAGTACGCTGCTTTACGTTATGATGCGTTACGTTAATTACGATGAAGCTTCGTACATAGCAGCTTCACACTGTGACTTCAGAAAATTTACAACAAAATGGTTGATGAACGAAAATATCACGTTTTTGCAAAATGCTTCCTTACGTAATGTTGAGTTACGATACGTTACATTACGATACAACAAATGCAAAGAAATAAAAGACATTTGTCTACACGTACGTCGTTTAGGGACATTTGAGACGATTAACGTTACAATGTGATGCACTGTGATACCAATCAGAAAGCTGACATGCGGTACGTTATGAAACGTAAGGAAGCGACAAGCATATGAACGTAGAAAGAATGGTAACTAATGATAGGAAACATTGAGTTAATGTTTCGAAATAATGCGTCAGTTTCTGAGGTTTTATTTCCTCACGTTACGTTAGACATATGTTACGTAGCTTTGCATTGCAGTAGTTGTATAGGTTACGTTAAGCTACGCGATTAGACAAATATCACACATTACATTTTTATGTTAGTTTAACTTACGTTTGATTGAGTTGCGTTACATTACATTACGTTACATTAATGGTGTAATTAGGCTACGTTGCGGTTGGTGTGACGTTACGGTAACGTTATGCTATGTGATCAAACTTATATCTTCCAAAATGTTTAGGCATTTACTTTCTTCACATCATATCAGAAAGTGTTACGTTACATTACGTTACGTTAATTGTTGTGATAGGCTACGTTACGCCTGCTGTGATATGAAACGTCACGCTATGTGATCAAATTAATATCGCACTAAGTTCTCAAACGTTTCATATCCTCACATTATGTCGCATTGCGTTAAGTTACGTTACGTTACGTTACGTTAATGATTGAATTAGGCTACGTTACGATTGCTGTGATAGGTATCGTTGCACTGTGCGATTAAACTGATACCTTTCCTTTTCTCACATCATGTCGGATTGCGTTACGTTACATTACGTTACGTTACGTTGCGTTACGTTACAAAAATAAAGTCTATAAACAGACTACGTTACGATAGGTAGTTCTCCTTTATTCTATCACAATGTACTTGGTGCTTTTCCGTCTTCGAAGTGTGCCAACTTCGCTGAAATTCATTTGAAACATCGCAGGATAGAGTAAAACACACACCCGCACGTTGTACAGCTTCGAATCGATGCTCGCTTGAGATGCCCCCCCTCATAAAATCTAGTACTTCAACACCTCAAGGCTAGTCTATTGCAAATTCAAGAAATACCAAGCAAACACCACTCGTACTCGTTGGAATAGCCTCGAGCATTGTGTTCAGAAGAGGGGAGTCCAATCCCGAGTGTGGAATCCTAGCCAAATGCACTCCGATGTAATAGTCACTTTCTTTAATTAGAAAACCCGGCAACGTGTTGTAAGTTATTCCTTCGGAATCAACCCTCCCCCCCTATCAACTATTCATCATTCAGGCAGGAGTTTACCCTCATTACAATCCCAAAACGACATTCAAATACGCGCGGTTAAACTGTGCCACTGCTGCTGCTGCTGCAGCTGCACCGCCAGTGGTGGTGCCCATGCTGGTGTGGGGGATGGTAGTGCCTCTCATCTTAGTCTGTTCGTCTGCATCTTGGCTCTCGAAACAAGGATCCACTGTGACAGCCGCCCAAGTTGGGCAAAAGTTAAAATCGCTCGAAAGGGGAAATTTCACATCGGAGTCCTCTCGTATTTATCCTACCTCCAATCATGTGTGGTTTTTGTTCAAGTTACCATCACCCCCAACCGTACAGACGTGTGGGCATACGCCACCAGAGGAGACGACGAAGATCAACCGGCAGCGGCGGTGCAGTGGCTGTAACCAGGAGTTTGCTTTGCAATTTTGTGCGAACGATATATTATGTGTGAACCGACTGGCAGCAGGGAACTTTTCAGCTGGCCTCTCTCATACCCCCCCTCTCACACCCCCCCACCGTGACTGGGGGCGGGTGTTGTTTTAGGTTTAAAGAAACTGTAGTGGAATACCCAAAGGGAACTAAATTAATTCACACTGCATTAACGAAATTGATTTTCCTGCAAGTTTTCTGCAAGACATGAAATGAATTTGAACAGCACGGGATGCAGGAGGGGGCGAGTGCAGGGTTTTGATGGGGTTAAGGGAGTTAGTGGTGTGGAATTGATGTGCTTTCGCTGGAACTGAGACACGATGTGCGGCTAATGCCATTGAGGTCATGCCAAACGGGAGAGAAGGATTCCTTCTGCTCATACATACACGAAGCGAAGGCGAATGCGGAGAAGCCTTTTGAGATCTAAGCACACACCAGGGATGAGATGAATAAATGGGAGCGCACTCTAAGTGTGCACATGGGCATGCAGAGAAAAAGCCTCAATTATTGCATGGGATGAATGGGACTGCTTCGAGGTGGATCTGCTTGAAAATGAGAGGAGTGAACAGAAAAAAAAATTGAAACCCATTCGCCTTCAATTCATATTCGAATAAACACTGCAAAACCGAATGCATTCATGAGAGAACATCTTTTCCCATTCAATCTGGGTTTAGGGGGATCAGAGATGGGATCGATGTGGCTTAGGGAAAGGACAAGAGAAGCCACCAAGTGACTTGGATTACTCTCGTTCGATGTCAATCTGGAGTGTGTATGGAAGCATCAGCCGTTGCAAATGGAATCGATAGCGTTAAGCAGAGCACTCTGTTTATGACTTCAATGATTTTAAATGTGTTTCAAGACTTACAGGGGAACTTAAGTCAATAAACTCACACAATAAAATCGCAAAAACCCACTTTAAAGCAATGTAACAACATGCAAATTTCTGTAAGGGGGTGACGTCACGTGACCTCACGTGATGTCACACAGAATCAGTCTTAATTTGTCTGTCTGTCAATCTGGGAAACCGTTTCATCCACATGCTGTGAAGATTCGAAACGAAATTACCTATCAATTTGAAAACGTCGTTGAGAAATGTACTTTCGTGACGTAACGTAATGCGTCACGTTATGAAATAAGTCTGCATTACCTCAGAAGTTGCTTAAATCAAAAAAAATGTCAGCAAATTCCAATGAGAGAGTAACATCACGTGACGTCACGTGATGTCACACGTTATCAGTCTTAATCTGTCTGTCTGCCAATTTGTCAATCCCTTTCATTCACAAGTAATAAAGGTTCGAAATGAAATTGCCTTTTTATTCGTCAGTCAAAAATGTATTTTTGTGACGTGACGTGACGCGTCACATTATGAAATAAGACTGCATTGCCACCGAAGTTGCTTAAAATCCATCAAATTTATATAAAGCGCCTAATAAGGTCAAAAAATGACGTCACGTTATGTCACACACAATCAGACTTAATCTGCCTGTCTGCGAATCTGTCAATTTGTTTCATCCACAAGTTGCCAAGATTTGAAATAAAATTACCTATCAATTTGTAAAAGTAATTGAGAAATGACTTTGTGACGTTACGTTATGCGTCACGCTATGAAATAAAACTGCAATTTCTCCCAATATGTTTAAATCCTTAAAAGAAGTATAGAATGCGTCGAAGTAATTCCCTATCAGCTTCTAAATCACTGAATAAAGTACTTTCGTGACGTTACGTGACGCGTCACGCTATGAAATAAGCCTGCATTGCCCCCGAAGTTCCTTAAAACCTAAAGGATTTATATAATGCGTCAAATACAGTCATCAAATTTTAATGAGAGAGTATCGTCACGTGACGTCACGTGATGTCACATGTAAAAAATATCAATCTGTCTGTCTGTCAATCTGTTTCATGCACAAGTTGTCAAGATTCGAGACGAAATTGCCTATCAGTCACTCAAAAATGTACCTTTGTGACGTAACGTGACGCGTAAAGCTATGTAATAAGCCTGTATTACCCACGAAGTTGCTTAAAACCTATCTTATTTATATAATGCGTCAAATAACGTCAACAGATTTCAGTTAGAGAGTAATGTCCCTAACCTAACCTAACCTAATCTGTGAATCTGTTTCATCTACAAGTTGTCAAAATTCAAAACGAAATTGCGTACCAACTTTTAAACGTCTTCCAAAAATGTACTTTCATGACGTAACGTGACGCGTCACGCTGTGGAATAAGCCTACATTACCTCCAAAGTTGTTTAAAACCTATAAAATTTATATAAAGCGTCAAATAACGTCAAAAAATTTCAATGAGAGAATAACGTCACGTGACGTCACGTGATGTCACACGTAGTCCAGTCAATCTAATACATACACAGGTGTCAAGGTTCGAAACGAAATTGACTGTACATTTTAAATGTCATCGAAAGATGTACTTTCGTGACGTAATGTGACGCGTCACACTATGAAATAAGGCTGATCCTCCTCCCAACTTGTTTAAAGCCTTAACAAAAAATTATAGAATGCGTCAAAGTTTATAAGCAAATAAAAGCAGATGCAAAGTAACACAACGTGACGTGACGCTACCTGTGACGCACAACGAAATGAGGGTGCCTACAAAAATGCGTGCAGTCAATCTCAACTGCTAACAGCTTAACAGCTGAACGTAGTAATTAACTTCCTTCTTGCCCGTCATCACACGTCAGTTATTCCCCAGCCACCAAGCACCTCTGCCCCCTCGACTAATCATGCAAATAGAAACTAAATCAACTGACACTAGTGATCAACCGACTCGACTCTCTCCAAGGAGCCACCACAGACTTTGTCAAGCATGCAATCTCCCGGCGCGTACAGTCCACCCAGTCGTGCTAATAGGTTCAACAGAAATTGCATGTTATTGTGGAAATTGGACAAATTGATGTGTAAGATCGGCTACATGTCGGAAATCAAACCTCTGAAGGTTAGCCATTCGCCCATGCGGGTGTTCGGACACATGCCCTCGAGCATGACACCACCACGGGGGGACACTCCGAAATGCGTTCCCGAGGTACAATTACACACATGCCGTGTGTGTTCGGATTGTTGCCTTCGACGTACAATTAGGTGATTACTGACACGGATTTGAGAGTTGAGTAATTTAAGTTTTCGTGACAAGCGACAGTTAGTGTGTTGGCTGGGGTGTTGTAAAATCTGTTCTGGCCTACATTTCGTGGCTTTCGGTTTTGTTTTTATTGAAAAAAGTTTTAAAAGGGGTTTGGGATTGAGGCCAGATGTCTATCGGGGTGGGAAACAATGTGTCTTGTCCCGATTGGTGGGTGTGGACATTTTACTGGACTTGCTAGTGAACTCGTGATCCCATGAATTTATTCATTAAGTGCACCATTTCAACTGAGGATTGGTGGAGTGATCGCTGGCTGATGTGGCGCTGACATGGGACAGGCGGTGCCAGAAACTCTGTTAAGCCAACGCGATCTGAAGGTCTGATGCATCGGCGATGGAGCTAAAGGCTGTCCAGTATGTTGCCATGTTTAACGTCGGATCCTACATCACAAAGTTCAAGTGCCTATTTCAATGGCTTCGATCTGCGAAACAACAGAATCAGTGCTAGAAAGGGGCTCAAAAATAGGGGTCCAACCAGAAATTGCTTGTTTTGAGAGTTTTTGTGGCTGTAGACCGAAGGACGTGGCTCACGGTGAAGTGAAACGAGTTCACAAATCAGGCTTCCTTGGACCGGGCTGTAACAAAGATGTCCACTCTAACATCCCGGTTGTTCTCTGGATGCACATCCCATGGAGGTGAATGGAGGTGTTCGACTTGAATGCTGCCACACTGGCTCATAGATAAGCTGCCAAAAGGCTTGGAATCGTCTTCAATGACTGTTTAGACGAGGAGGAGGTAGAGAACATTCTACGCCTCCTGTATGTCCTCATCCCCAGTTCGTTAAGATGCTTGCTAGCTGTCGAGAGATCGTGCTGGGTGGAGAGGCATGTCGAGTGAGACCCAGGTCCACCTCGAAATGTAGCGCCAGCTGAAGAAGAGGATACAGAAGAAGAAAAAGGAGAAGCAGACGAAGAAGCAGAAGAAGAAGAAGAAGAAGAAAAAGAAGAAGAAGAAGAAGAAGAAGACGATGAAGAAGAGGACAAAGAAGATGAAAAAGAAGAAGAAGAAGAAGAAGAATAAGAAGAAGAAGAAGAAGAAGAAAAAGAAGGAGAAGAAGAAGAAGGCGAAGAAGAAGAAGAAGAAGAAGAAGAATAAGAAGAAGAAGAAGAAGAAAAAGAAGATGAAAAAGAAGTAGAAGAAGAAGAGAAAGAAGAAGAAGAAGAAGAAGAATTAAGATGCTTGCAATTAGGACCCAACTATTTTGAGAATCATGGTGAAGTTGAAGAGGGATCCATAAGCAAACTGCTCTGCTTCATAGAAATCTGTGCTTGGCTACCCTTCGATATGAATTCTTCTTCTTCTTCTGATGGCGCTTCAGTCCCGAGTAGACCTGCGCTTCAACCAACAAGCTTCTCCTGGCTGGCACTATCTCTAGACTTTTCTTTGAATTCCATTATTAGGACCCACATGACTGTGCAGGGTACGCCAAATAGAAGTTTCGTTTTAAAAATGCAATAAAACGAACTAAATTTAATTTTTTCCATGTATTATGGCTTCATATGCAAGAATGAACATTCTCGTTAATCACAAAATACAACGTCGTTCAAGTGGCTGCCTCGACTGGCTTCGCAGCAGCGCATTCTGTCACCCCAATTTTCCAAGACCTTGTTGATGTTTTCGGGCAGTAGCTTACTGATTGCTTGGATGGTACTGGCCTTAAGTGCCTGAATCGTTTCCGGATTGTTGCCATAACATCGCTCCTTCACGGTTCCCCACAAAAAAAAACGTCCAAAGGGGTCAAATCGCAGCTCCGAGGCGGCCAATTGACATCGCCAAGACGGCTGATAACACGATTTGGGAATTTGGTGGGCAAAATATCGATTGTGGCATAGGCTGTGTGGCATGGCGCGCCATCCTGCATGAACCAGAGGTCGTCCAAATCCACGGCTTCATTTTCAGTTAAAAAAAAAGTCGGTTAACATGACTTTGTGACGTCAACCGTTGACCGAAACGTTGTTCCCAGCCTCATTTTCGAAGAAAAATGGTCCAATGATGCCACCACTCCACAATCCGCACCAAGCTGTCACCCTCCTCTGTGGCTTCTCGGCAATAACGTGCGGGTTTTCCGAGCCCCACATGCGGCTCCAAGCCTATGGGACAACGCAACACCACGTGCAAGGTGCCGAAGACAAGTCAAGGGCCTTGGCCGGTTTGGTGTGCGAAAGTGGAGATAGCTGGCGAGAGATCGTGTTAGCTGGAGAGTCATATTCGGTAAGGCCCTGGTCTACCTCGGACTGTAGCGCCCTAAGAAGAAGATGCGGCAATTCTGTTCGTCAACGTAGCCGCCGAGATTCAAATGCGCCTCGTCAGAAAACACGATTTTTCGCCCAAAATCGTTGTCCAACTCAAGCTGCGATTTCAGGCCCAATCTGCGAAGCGGATGGTCGCGCTCCTTCAGCTGCTGAGTCAAGTAGACCTTGTAAGCGAATAATTCGAGACCTTCTTCTTTTTCTTCTTCTTGGGGCGCTATAGTTCGAGGTGGACCTGGGCCTCAACTAACCTTCTCCCGGCAGCTGTCTTCAGTTTCGCACACCTAGCCGGTCCAGGTTTTCCTCGACTTGTGTGCGCCACCTTGTACGTGGACGTCTGAGATCATTGTGCAGAATTTTTCTCAGGCTAGAGCGTGAAATGTTGAGCTGTTGAGATCGATGGCGAGTTTATGTTCGCGAATTGAGTCTCACACTCTCGGTCATATTCTCATCTGTGCACACCGTACGACGATGGTTACCATGAGTGTTGTACACTAGCACACCAGTCTCACGAACTTTATGCACAAACTTGCGTACAGCAGTCGCGGTGGGTGCTTCATTTCGGCCAAAACTTCGATTTCAAAAACGCACTTTTTGGGCCACTAGAACCACTAGATGGCCTTGAAAAAAATTGCAAATTTTTCAAATTTGACCCTATTTTACGTCAGTCTCTAGCCCTTGACGCTTCGACTCTGAACCATTGAGACAACTTAACAGAGGTCGTCTTCGTCGAAGTGCAACAGATCGTGCTAGCTGGCCCATCCTGTATACTCGCGCAAGCCCAGACCTCAGACCCCAGTTCATCCTTCTCCTCAAATCGGTCACAATTACAGCGTCGAAGCGTCTGCGAAATCCATCTCAGTCAAGGATGGAGGAGGTGGAGCTCCTCAAAACCCAAGGAAATCCCTTTCTCAGGCCATTTTCCACCCGGCAGCCAATGCCAGACGACCATCTCTCCCCCACTTCGCTTGACTTTAAACACGTTACTCTTGTTTTGTTGTTCCCAAATGTGGTTGCCTCTGTTTTTTGAGTTCATTTTATCTCGCTGCGGGCTGCGAGGAACAGCAGCAGCAGCATCATGTGGGCGCTACAATTGAGTTAATTTAACTCAACTCTCGCAAGACTAACTCCTTTTATCTTCCACAACCTCAGAGGTACACAATGTTCCCATTCCCGGACCATTATCAACCGTCGAGACCTCACAAGCGAAAACTTCGAGGCCCATAAACGCAAAATTGAGAACCCCTGTCACCCCCAAACCGACAAATATCTTCATATTAACGCTTTTGTAAGCATTTTCAAGGTTCAGCCGTCGCCCCATCACCCACCCACCTACACACACACACTTGATGGGAAGAAAACAGAAGAAGAAGAACAAAAATAACCAGAAACGCTGGAGATTTCCAATTATTCTCCAGCACAACTCACAGCTGAGGTCCCGCTCTCGGATAAATGCCAACTAAAGCATTATCATCAAACATTTCACGTCCCCTGCACAGCAACTGATCTCTCTCCTCAAGGGTTAGCCCCCCGAAAAGAAAAATCGTCCGCAAGTGATAAATTGGAATAAATGTGAAAGTTTCTTTTGCTCCTTATCCTGTGATAGTTTACAAGACAACAGGTCCCGACAAATACCCTCGATTTATAACGTCCTTCTCTCTGTGCTCTGTGCGGCTGCCGTTTGCCTGTGCTCCGGTTATGGGGGTCGGTCGGAGTGCATCTCATTCTCTTCCCACCCGCCACAAGTACACATGTGCTCTGTCGAGCATTTAGTTTGATTAATAAGTCACTGTTCTGGGTTCCCACACCAACTCATCCCCACTTTGTGTCATTCGGGGCTTTTTTGCGGTGGGGGAGGGGGGAGCGAGTGGTTGAGAGAGAGTTTTTAATCAACTAATGCCATTATGCCAGCAACTATAACGGGGTTTGCTTGAAATGGATAATTTTGAAATATCTATTCATTCGAGAAGTTTGGTTTAGTTTTGCCCTGCCTGCGTGCCTGTTTGGTCCTTTTGCGGATTGTGGTCAATGTTTTGTCATGTTAAGCTCACTCGAGTGTATTCAGAAGACGAAGTGTGTGAGATTAGAACGGAGGGGTTGGGCGGGGCAACAATAATAATGATGATGGGCTTGATGATGAATTATAAGGTTGGCGCTGTGGTTTCAAAGACAACGTCGAAGGTTACAACGCAAAACTGAGCAAAGGGCTCATTTATCCAGTTGACCGATGGTCGACCCTCAGACTTATCTCTGAACATCGACGTCCTGGTTGGTGGTTTCTTTTGGGTCAACGAAGATGATCTTCTGATGGGCGTAGTTGATCCCATTCCTCGCAGGGATTGTGACAGGAATCTGTGCAAATTTTTGAGGATTTCCTTCAGACTCCCAGTCGTGACCATTTCTCAAAGATGCGATACCGCGTGACGTAAAATCAGCAAACAGCTTAAACCATATCATCGCTTATATATCCATCAGTTGGCAGGCACGTTCCAGAACGTGGTCGTAGGAGTCATCAGAATCATATTTCACGGCAGCCCGCTTCCAGGGTCCCCCCAAAAATAAATTGATTCCAAGAAGGAGAGCAGCAAAAAAAAAAAATTAAATATAAATAAACGCCGGAAAACAAACAGATACGAGTTCATGTGCCACGTCGTTCGATGTGTAGCACATTTGATTGCATCTGTGAGTGACTGCCACCAACAACAGACGGCGGTGGCGGTTGGCATCTGTGCGACTTCCTACCGCAAATGTACGAGATTTTATTTGCCAGCATCCCCCAGTCGTTGGCCCCTCGTATTGCTAGGCAAGGAGCACGTGTCCTATTCAAAAGTAATAAGAATCCCATTCGCAGGAGTCTAAATGCAGGAAGGATGTGACATATGCAATATTAAAAAACTTTTTAAATCAAATTAACGCGAGCGCCACAGCAAGTCTGGAACGGCAAAAAAAGGACAAGAAATCCTTTTCATTTCTACTCCGAGTGAGTGACAAAGGTTCGATGCGAACTTTACGCGCGCACACACACACACGCGCGCGTTTTCATTCATTCATTCGGTTATGACAAAAGGGAGACACCTCCCCGCGTGTGTCCCGGCGCGGCGCAGACTTGCAAAGTGTGTCTCTGTGTGGGTGGGTGAGAAAGGTGATGTGAAATTGAGGATCCCTAGGAAATTAGAAAGTTTTTTTTCTTGTCTCCCTTTCTCATGAACGTACGCACATAACCTGGCGTCTGTGTGAGTTTTTCTTCCAAATTTATTCGAAATTTTATTTGATTGCACTCAATTGGGATTTGATTCGAGGCACAATGGAGAGGTGACAGGGATACCTGCCTGAGATGTGGGATGACCAAGTTTTGTAAAGTGAATGGCGGGATACGAGGGAGCCAGAGCTGCTTCTCTCAACCACCCCCTTGGGGTGGGACAGAAATAATTTTTAATTTCTCTTGTGTGTCGTGTGTCTTGGCAGAAGTTGTTGTTGAGACTTTTGAGGCATTTTGAATTCGTTTCGATTAAAGACGACTTTTGGGTTTCAACGCCTTATCCGAGATGTCTCGAGAAAGCTAGAGTAGGTTAGCTTAGGTTAGGTTAGGGACCAATAGTTTAATGTCGACTTTGAACGGCAAGATTGAGAAGCTTTTTCCAGACAGTTATGCTCTTTGAGTATTGTCAGTGATTCGAAAGAGATGGAGTCGTGAAAAAATGTTAGGTGTTTTTTCGGGAATCGAACCGAGAACATCGAGCGTAGGAGTCGACGCACCTACCCACTACGCTGCGGCGCCCACGACTGCTTCAGTGATTCACTTGACCCCAACGGCAAATGGTGACTGGAGCAGATTTGAAAAACCGGATAAGAGCGTATTAACTTTTCACTGCGATTCGAACCTGCGACCCCTCTAACTTAGGGCAGGCACTTAACCAACTGCGCCATCCAGTCTTCCTCTAGGAAGCTGAAGTACGCGAAATATTTCTCAGACATAATGAAACTTTGAACATAACGCGATGAAGGCTTTTCCACCAGACCACCTTTAGCAAGACTCATCTGCTGCAGGTTATCCCTGGAGTCCATCTACTCACTCAGCAGCAAATGACATCCCACAGGGCGACCTGCGTAGGCCTTAGTTCTTCAGTTCACTCTTCGCCAGACCAACTTTGGCACAACTTTTCTGTTGTAAGTTATGTCTGTAGTCCACCTACTCTCTCAGCAGCCAATGGAGTCCCACAGGGCGACCTGCTTTGGCCCCAGCTTTTTATTTCACTCTTCACCGGACCACCTTCACCACATCTCATCTGCTGCAAGTTATCCCCGGAGTCCATCCACTCTTTCAGCAGATTGCCTGACATCCCACAAGGCAACCTGCTGGGGCCTTAGCTTTTCATTCAGTCTTAGCTATCTGCTTTACAGCGTCCTACCATATTCCTGATGAATCTTGCAGGCTAGATATTTGATGCCAAGCTCTGTGGCGTCTGTCTTATTTACATTTGAACAAGCAAACCGTCTCCGGAAATTGATTTTGTCTGTGTTTACGGTGGAAAAATGTTTTAAGAGTCCCTCAAGGGGCCCCAGAAGTTGCAACACAAAAGGGCCGCTGCCGTAGTTGCACTCAGGCACAATCCCTCTTCGTGACTGAATGGTGCTTCTTGTCCCTGTTTAAGGCCGAAGTTATCAGTCGACGACCTCTAAGACCTTTTAACAAAATCTTTGAAGACCCAGACATGTTTTGAACGATGCCGCTCTTCCCAAAAACTGACAGCTACAAGATCAGCGATCCATCAAAGATGTCTTGAGGCTTTTGCCTTAACACACCTTTCAAGGACTCATCTCGCATCGATTGAGTCCATTTCGAAATCCTTCAGCAGATATCCTTCTTCTGACTACGATTCGAAGAAGATCTGCAAACAGCTGGCTAAGTACCTTCGTCGATACTCCATTTGTGGTGATTACAGTGTCAGCATCCCCCGCCCCTCATGTAGTCACTTTTAGATACAATTCGAAGCAAATCATTTAAAAGGGATATTCTAAACCTTTTCCCCCTTTTTTTGCAGTTCACCCCGTCGCTCTAATCCCCTGCAGATGGAGGTTCGCATGACCGAGCAAACTGAAAAGGATAAATGAGAGTCCTGTTCCTGATAAAATAAAAACAAAAAGCAACAAACAAAACAACATCCGTAAGCGGATTTACATCCGAGCAGTGAGTGAAATTAAAAACAGAAAAAGCGAATATTCAAGGAGTCTGCCGTTTGAAATATTCACATGGGAACTCCTTGCGATAATGTGTCAATTGTAGACGGGTGACAGGGCTCTTGTTTCGCTGATGGCTGATGGGTGGCTTAGAGTGGCGGCAGGTGGATGGGGCGAGCGGGCGAGCGAGAGATGACGAACATCACTCGGTTGTCATGCAGGGTGAACAATTTAATCTGCCCGATGGCAGCAGACCATCCTGTGCAGTGAAGGGCGGTGCCAGAGCCACACACACACACAGTATCGGACCGAAGCGAACGGTGGAGCTGCTGTGGGTCGCGGTCTAGATGCCAAACTTTGCGAAACCCCGGCAGGAGTTGAGTTGATTTCGTGTGCGGAGCACATCCACCAATTCATCTGTAAAATATGGTCAAATGTGGTGACGCTGGCGAGGGTGGTGACGGCGGCGGATCTTTACATTGTGTTTGCGGCTAGATATGCTGGGAGATTGTGTTTCCGTTTCGCATCTTGTCTGGTGGCGGCTGGTGGTGGTTTCGGTAAAGTGCCACCGAATGCGCACAATTAGGCAAGAATTGCAATTTGCAATGGCGGCCTTTTACGGGCCATTGTGGGGATTAGATGCGGGGGATCGAGGGCCGGAAGTCAATTTCAGGCGATGTGAAACAATGCCGTTGTCCCGACTCTGGTGAGTGAAGGAGGTGACTTAATTCGAGTGAAACATGCTCGGCAGCTGGGCGAGGATGGGACACAGAATCTGTATCATATCTCGTCTGTGTCCGGTCAGTGATGCTGACATCCCATTTCGCAGTTCTTGTGCGTGGCATTCGCTTGTCAGTCGACAGGACGCACAAACAATCCCGAGGGGGAGATTCATGCGAGGGCACTGAACTGCTGGACCATCAATAGGCTGTGTCTGTGTTTTTAGGCTGAATTGAGGTCGTGAAGAACAGCCTTAGACAGGTTCTTGTGCATGAAAGCGTGGAGTTACTGGGAAATTTCTTAAATGTTTGCTTGTCGAGCGCTCAGGCACTAGAGCATCGCCACAAGGTGACACTCAGTCAGGATAACCCAGGTTTTTGTGCACGCGAGCGGAGAGATGCTGGAAAATTTCCTAAGTGTTTGCATTGCCGAGCATCAAGGCACTACAGCTTCGTCACAAGATGCCACCCAGTCCAGAGATTTCACTCGAAAAGAGGGTAAAGATACTTTCATTTTGCCATTTGATTAATTTCCGATGTGTCCCTTTGGTCCTCCACCACCGTCCGACCTTTCCATCAAAGCCGCTTGACGTCAATGCCGACATGCTCCTTGTAGACCCATTTCCAACAAGTTCGTCGTCCACTCAAGTCACGATGTCAAGTGCCGACTCTTCCGTAAGCCCGCCGCTAATTGAAGGCGAAAAGAAGGTACCCACCCACCCCCCCCCAAGGAGCAATCATCAAGGAGAAAGGTAATCTGTCGGATCACCGGCACTGACATATAAATTATCCAGTTCACTTTGAATAAGTGCAAAACCAACAGTCCCACGAAACAATATCTCCGACTCCGCCACCCTCACGGGCATCACAACTGAATCCAGCAGACCACCACCACCTACACACCATCACGGGGACTGACAGGAGCAGCATTGTGTATGCTGCTCGGTGTAGGAAAGTATCTCAAAGCATTCCGCAAACACAATAAGTGAGATTCATCCAAAATAATCCATCACAAAGTGGCTTGTGCCAGGATTCAATGCGCACACACTCGCACACAGACGGAGCGAGATGGACAAGGACTCTCGCAATATAACAAAAATTCCAATCAACCTGTTGTTGGTCAGGAGCCAAGCAAGCAGCTCCGCCACAGCAGTCCCCATCGCCAATATGAAGCTCTTAATCTTTTATCGAATTTAATTACTTCTACCGGAATTTTACTTCACCGAAAACAAAACACTTCACCAGGCCGAGTGGAGATGGGGGAGATACGAGACCAGACTCGACTCTCGGACTGTGAGTCTGAGAGAGACTGGCCCCGAATAGGTTATCCAATCAACTTCAATCGTCCTGAATGGCATTTCCGCTGGTATTTGCTGGCCCTCGAGGGGGTTACTTTCCTGCTCTAAGATTAAAAAGTTAAAAGTTTTCACTGAAGCAAATGATAACAAAGGGATTTGGACGTCAAATGGAGAGAGAGAGAGACAGAGGCTGGAGGCTGGAGAAGCCTGTGCCTGCAGGTCTCCGTCGCCGTCGGCAGCAGGCAGCAGGCACCCCCTGGGTACTTATAGTTTTTGGCTACGAGTACGAAAGTGTAATTAAACAAGTGCCAATCAAATCAATTCTCAATAGAGATTGTCGGCTATCATAGAAAGGAATTCAATGAACGGAAGGAGGTGCGACGACGACGGAGTGAGTGGGCGACGTATACATTTTGTCTAGGATTAGGGGGAGAGGGTAGGGGGGAAGGGGGGAGTTGAAACACAAGGGGATGTCCTTGAAACTTGGTTGTGTACACCGGGATGTGCCTTGGGTGAATCTGAATGAGAATTTCGAGGACTGAGGAGTTCAAGAACTGCTCCCAGCCGGTGGGCGGTCTGGTGAAGAGTGAAGTGAATAGCTAAGGTCAAAGCAAGTTACCTTGTGGGACGTCACTGGCTGCTGAAGCAGTGGATGGACTCCAGGGATAACCAGCAGCAGACGAGATTTGCTAGAGATCGTCTGGTGAAGAGTGAAATGAAGAGCAAAGGCCGAAGATGGTTGCCTTGGGGGACGTAATTTTATTTGCTCAGTTCAAAAGTAAATAAGACAGGCGCCGCACAGTTTGGCATCAAATAACTAGCCTGCAAGATTCATCAGGAATATGGTAGGATGCTGTAAAGCCGATAACTAAGGCTGTATGAAAAGCTAAGGCCAAAGCAGGTTGCCTTGTGGGACGTCAGGCAATCTGCTGAAGGAGTGGACTCCAGTAATAACTTGCAGCAGTTGAAATTTGCCAGAGGTGGTCTGGTGAAGAGTGAAGAGTGAAATGAAAAACCGGGGCCAAAGCAGGTTGCCTTGTGGGACGTCATTGGCTGCTGAGTGAGTGGATGGACTCCAGGGATAACCTATAGCAGATGAAACGTGGTAAAGGTGGTCTGGTGATGAGTGAAATGAAAAGTTGGGCCCAAAGCAGGTCGCCCTGTGGGATATCATCAGCTGCTGAGCGAGTAGGTGGACTACTGGGATAACTTACAACAGATGAGTCTTGCTAGAGGTGGTCTGGTGAAGAGTGAACTGAAGAGCTTAGGCCAAAGCAGGTTGCCTTGTGGATGGACTCTAGGGATAACCTGCGGCAGATGGGACTTGCTAAAGATGTGAAGAGTGAAATGAAGAGCTAAGGCCAAAGCAGGTCGCTTTGTGGGATGCCATTGGCTGCTAAGTGAATGGATGGACCTACAACAGCTGAGATTTGCTAAAGGATTTGCATGATTTAATAGAATCGATAAAACCGATTTCCCTAAGCGCTCTCTTCCTCCCCCCTCCGCTCATTAATAAGATAAGTAGAGAGAAAAGAAAAACCAAACTCCGATCATGAAAATCCCCTTCATCACTTAATCCAAAACCGCGGCAGTTGAGTTTTCATCAAAACGGATAATTTGCACTTGTTAGCCGTTGCCTCAGAGTCTCTTTGTGCCATCAGCACCATCGTTGCCCGTTCCATTAAGAATCTTGTGTTTCGTCCTTGCAACTGCATAAATCTTAAAATATTCCGCTCAGAGAAGAAAAAAAAAACCCCGCATATACTCGTATACCCGGGGAATTTATGTTTTTTCTGACACCCTATCTGCTTTATAACTCCATTTGCATTCCCTCTCGTCCCCCTCACAGGCACCGCACTTCGCACCAGCCGGAGTCGGAGTGCTTGTCGAGAGTGCTTTACAAGCGAAATGCATACGAAATGAGTTGGCTGCTCCCATCCGAGGCTGATGGTTCGAATAGATTTTTCATTAAACTTTTCTTTAAATTGTTTACTTAATTAGTTTTTTTTCTCTTCTTTTTTTAGCTTTCATATCTCCACCCCCTTGGGGGTGTCGGCACTCAAATCATTGTCCCTCGCCGCCTGCCAGTCGACACAGCTCAGTCTCTGACGTCGGCAGTGTCGTTGCGGTTTGAATATTTGCAAGCGGGTGGCATTAACCGGTGGGGATATCTTGCACGCCCCCCCTGGATGCACCCCCCAAGACAAGTTTTAAGTGGTTAAAGTAGTTAAAACTGTATAATGAGAGTCAAAGCGGATGCAGAAATTCCGAGGATTTGCATATTAAAAACTTTCCAACAAAAGTATTATGTCATAAATCCTGCTGGTGGATGTCTTATCCCCCACAGAACAAGTGTATCTGTGTGGTCAGACAATATTTTTTGAGGTTGTAATTGGGTAATTCCGGAAGCAATCTCTGCGTTTTGTGTGAGACGGGGGGAGATATGTAGATACAGCCGCCGGCGGACACAACAAATGGAAGTGGGAATTGTGAACGGCGAGAGATACAAAAATGAAAACATGAATCCGAAAAAAAAATGTCATCTGCGATGTTTGTGCCCTGGCTTTGGAGGGAGGGTGGGTGTTTGTTGTTTGCCAGGTCCTTTGAGGGTGTGAATGGCTGAAGAAAATTGGGATTCGTAATTTTTTTCACGTTCACGGTTTGTTGTGTGCTGGCGACCTCGATGATTTCGGATTAAATCGTGTCTGGTTGGGACTGAGAAATTGCCATCGTCTGGAGTGTAGAGTCCCTCTGCTACGGCGGGGGGTGTCTCGTGATGAAGGAGCTGGGAAAAGCTCTCAGGAATGAATTAGGCAGTGGGTTACTTGGTTGCAGTGCTGCTTGTGGATGCATTGTCAAAATTTGGTTTAGGGACTCATTTCGAAAGTCACGTTCGGTGTAGTTTCCAATCATCGGTACAGTATCTGTATCCTGGGACTATCTCTGATTGATCTTTTGGGCAATCTCTTCAATCTGAGGGGTTGTGTGATGCATTTCAAGCAGCAGCAGTGAATTGAGTTACTTCGTGTTCATGGCAAGGACCAAATACAGGGTGGGCCAAATAGAAGTGTCTTTTTAAAAGTGCAATAAAATGAACAAAATTTAATTTTTTCCATGTGTTTTGTCCATCATAAGTAAGAACAAACATTCCCATTAAATATGAAATACAACGTCATTCAAATGGCTGCCTCGGCTGGCTTCGCAGCAGCGCATTCTGTCGCCCCAACTTTCTAAGAGCTTGTTGATGGTTTCGGGCTGTAGCTCACAGATTGCTTGGATGATGTTGGCCTCAAGTGCTTGAATTGTTTTCGGATTGTTGGCATAACATCGCTCCTGTACGGTTCCCCACAAAAAGCACGTCCAAAGGGGTCAAATCACAGCTCCGGGGCGGCCAATTGACATCGCCAAGACGGCTGATCAAACACCAAGAAAGTCAAAAGCTGACGCATACAATCGTTTATCCGATAGCGTTTTCTCTCATCAAAACACCAAACATGGCAACTCCATAGTTTGACGGAGAAACAACCGCCAGTGAATTTCAAAATCACTCAAATACTTCCATTTTCCGACAGAAAAGAAGGCCGAATATTTCTTAAAATATTTCACACTCTCACTCAACCACATTCTTCTTTGATTTCCACTCGAAAAATCCACTCAATTATCATGCACAAGCAAGCATTGCCAGATAAGCAACAACTCTTGCATTTACACCGATTTAATGAATTCATTTAAATTTTCTTAAGTTTTCGAGGACTCCCAGTGAAATTTTTACTTGAATTCACTTCAGTTATCATCTTCACATTCAGCTCCATCCATTTGTAGTGAAAATCCTGTTCAAAAACGATGAAAATCGATTTTTGAAAAAATGACACATTTCACACGAAAAAAATGCAGTCAACTCATAACACGATCGGGTCGAGTTTTTTTGCTGAAAATGAACGAGTTTTCGCCGAAGTGGATTTGATGATTACAAAATTTTGTGAATCAAATTTCTCGAGAACTAGGACGAATTGAAGGATGTGGGATATTGCAATGGATAGGGAATGAAATATGGAAGAGGAATAAGATAAGATTTTGCAATGGAATGATCCGTTACTAATTTGGAAGCGAAGTCCGGAGGAGAACATGATTTCTTCCGAAACGACTTTCTCGATATTTAGGACAAATTGAAGGATGTGTGATATGAGAATGGAAAGGAAATTGAAAGGAGAAGCGTACTGAGCTAAGATTTTTTAGCAGCGTGCCTTGGTTGGTTATTTGGAATCGAAGTTCGAAGGATCTAACTTTTTTGTATGATCTTCGAAAACATGGTGTTTTTGTAAAACGATTTTCTCGATAATTAGGGAGATCTGAAGGACATGGGATATCAGAATGAGAAGGAAATTTAATGTAGAAGTGGAATAAGTTAAGAGGGTCTTGGTTGGTCATTTAGAAGTGACTTTTGTAATGTCCCCTTTCAAACATTGTTCTTGGAGGACATGATGTATTCTGAAACGATTTCCTCGAAAACTGGAAGGAATTGGAGGACGTGGGATATCAGAATTGAAAGGAAATTGATTGGAGAAGCGTAATAAGTCGAGATTTTGTTATGGGTGTGACTTGTTTGGATGTTTGGAGACGAAATGCGCGATGTTCTACTTCGTCGCATCGAAATCAGGGAAAGGAAAGGCTTTAGGGACTATTTTTTCGACTACTGGATCGAAGAGCAAGCTCAAGAATGACTTTTTTTTCGGAGGTTTTTGAAACACTACACTGGAGCACTCAGTCTCAAAACTGGTCCATTGTACTGCTAGGTAGCAGTACATTTTACCTACTCCAGTGCCTTAACCTTAATTTGATCCCAACGCCAAATGGTGACTGGACCAGAATCGATTTCACTGGGATTCGAACCTGTGACCCCTCTAACTTGGGGCAGGCACTTAACCAACTGCGCCATCCAGTCGTTTCATGACTTAATAGACTTAAACTGGTCAACCGATGTGATGCTACATTCAGGATATGCCTTGAAATGAATGGAAATTTGGTTCAAGTTGTTGACCAAATGGACACGGGATAACATTTGGTAAAGAGGAGTGAGAACAAGTGCCTTGGAGTTCAACAAACCCACAAAAGGCCACCTATCAGAGGCTAAAGAAATTTTGTCCACAAAAATGAAGAGGAAGTCTCAGTCTTTCGTCAGCCACTAGCTCAGAACTCAGCGTTTCTTCTTTCAGAAGCAGTTATTCGGTAGTTTTGGTCGGTTTTGAGTTATGCAGTGATTTGATTTGACTAAAATGAAATGCAACCAGTCAGTCCCAAAAAATGGAGTTTTTAGACTGAAAAGTGTCTCAACCAGTCAACAAACCAACTTAAACCCCTGAAGCTGATAAATGGCCCACAGTCAGCCAAAGCTGACGTCGATATGGAAGCCCACTTTATTGAAGTCGACGCAGGAAGTCCACGGCCCAAAGCTGACCTTGGTCTCGAACCCGCTTTATTCAGGTCGATGCAGGAAGTTCGATTTTCGCTTTGCTTCTGAATTTCTACAAGAAAGGGGCTGCCGTTTCTCTCCTTCTCCTTGACACAAGTGAATTAAGGGCAATAAACATCGAAAACCCTAAATATCTCTCATCAAATCACATTTGATTCAAGCACACAGTAAAGGCAGAATCTCAACTGATTCCCAAAACTCAAAACTTCCCCGCCTCTCCTTCAAACCACCACGGTTCCCTGCAGTGATTTCTGAGACTCATCAAAGTAATGCCCACTATTCGTCAATCGTTATCTCCCGAAGGCGGAAGGACCAAACCCCACTTAAGTCGTAAATCGACTATCAGCAAACATCACAAAGGACTTCCAACATCTAATTAACTTCAAAAAATGTATTCGCACCCACCACACAAATGCTCGTGACATCTCTCCCTCCAAACGGCAAAAAAAAATGTCAAAATATTCACAAAATCACCCACAGGACATCTCGCTCAATCCACTGTCATCAGCCGCAGTCCCACTGAGACACAGAAAAAGGACGAAAAATCTCTACACACACACACACACACACAAGGGGGCACAAAAAATGATATCGATCACATCTCCCGGTTGAGTGTAACTAGAATGTGATTCTCTTCTCCTAAAAAGTATTCCCCATCAAGGACATAATAAATCATTCTCTGCTGAAAAATGATTGCCCCTAGGTTCCCGATGTCCTCCATGAAATCTAATTTGCATTTCGTTGGTTGTTCGCTGTTGGATGTTGAATGTTATCCCCTCCCTTTCCCCTCCCCCCCCCACCCTCTCCGTCTCCGATGAAACATTCATACGAGTTGAGCACTCGTACACGCCGAAGGAGGGGCAGACAGAGATAGAGAGAGAGTGGAAGCGGACGATTATGTCACGGAAAATAATGATTTCAAATACCCAGGACCATTTTTCTTTTCGATTGTCACATCCCCAGTCATTTCTCGGATCTCGAAAGGGTTGTGTTTTTCGGGGAAAAATTTGCAATTCAGAAAGGATCACTCGCAGCCCCTCCAGTGGAACAACTTCATTTGTAGCCGATATCGGTGCGATAAAAGCACGAAATTGCGGTACCGGTCTCGTTGTTAATGACATCGATTCGGTTTCGACTCAACTTATTTTATTTGATTTTGACTAAACAGTATTGCTTTGTGGTTGTTTTTTGGTTTTTTCTGTTTTCTCTTTTTTGGGGGGCGGATGCTGAGGCTTGTCCTTTGGCAGGTATGGCATAAGTCCTTTAAACGGTGCACGGCGGATGTGTGTTTGAAGAGGCAGTGGCAGTGGGAGTCATTTGAGGGAGGCGGCGGCAGAAGGGGTCCTTTGAAGGAGGCCGCAGCAGAACGGGTCTTGAAGGAGACGGCGGCAGAGCGGGTCCCTTAAAGGAGGCGGCGGCAGAGCGAGTTTTTTTTAAGGAAGCGGCTGGTTTTGGCGGAGAAAAGAGGGGATTTCGAATGATGGGGTTGTTTGAGGACTTCTGCGAGAGTCCTACAAGAGAAGTCATTCGTTTCAGAGTTAGTACGAGATACCATCTTTTCGGTGTTCGATTGGAATGACCCACGATGTGAGACAGCAGTCACTAAAGAAGTTCTATGAGGTTCAACCCTGATGACGGGACGACCTACAGTCTAAAGGCGGTGATCGAATTAATTCCTAGACAGACTCGAAGTCATTGAAAGGTATAGTCCCTGCGACAAATAGTCATCTCTCCAGACTTCCACGGAGCAACTCAGTTTACTGCTGCTGCTTCGAATGCAGGGCATACCTCTCTGAGGCTCAAAAGAGAAGACGGCGGTGAGCAAAATGATGTCTAGTTAGATTTGAAGTCCTCTAGCTTGAAAATACAATGTGGCGCACACAAGTCGAGGGGAACCTCGGCCGGCTTGGTGTGCGAAACTGGAGAAAGCTGGCAAAAGATCGTGCTGGCTGAAGAGGCATGTTGAGTGAGGCCCAGGTCCACCTCGGACTGTAGCACCCTAAGAAGACGAAGAGGCTTGAAAATACATGGTGGGCCATGTAGTGTTTTTTTTTTAAATCACAGATTATTTTGACACTGACAGCTGCTTCCCGCCCGAAATCTTGACAGAAAGTCAGTATCATACCTCTGCGGAACGAAATGATTCTATTTCCGCTTGAACATCGTTGGGAAATATTGAAAACTTATTTCCAAAGTGAGTGCTGTGAGTCCGCGATGACTTGGTCTTTGTACCGGAGGTTCGGTCTTTCTCTCCTTCTCGAACCAGGAGGCTCGGGTTCGAAGACCCTATGGCCATGATTTTGTGATTTTGTGCTTAAAAGTTGCGTCGTTCGGTCGTGGATGTTTGGAAAAAAGCTCATCAGAAAGTCCGGCGCACCGTTTTCGAGATATGGCGCTTTTTCCAAAAATGAACGGTATTTTCTCAGAAATCCGACACAAATTAAGCGGATTGCGAATTCTTGTCTTGCAGTCGAAGTCATTACCCACAATCCCTCATAATTACTTTTTCCCTACGTCCCTCCATTCCCGAGATATTCAAGGTCAAAGTACGCACCTTGGTAAAATATACCCTTGCAAAAAATGTTTGGTTTTCGGTCAAACACCTCCCTATTCTTGACTATAAGTCGGGTTCTATTGAAGCTAGGGCCATAATTCTGTGCTTAAAAGTTGCTTTGTTTGGCGCACCGTTTACGAGATATGGCGCTTTTTCCAAAAACGAACGGTATTTTCCCAGAAATCCGACACAAATTAAGCGAATTGCGAATACTTACTCTGCGTGTCTTGTAGTAGAAGTCATTATTCACAATTGTTTTGAAAATTCGACTTCGAGGGAAACGCCTGTATCCTGAGATCCTGTCTGCTTGATCATTGCCCACGACCGCAGACTTGTCTCTCTGCCGAAGAACCCAAGCAACCTTCAAGACAATGACCTTGAACGAGTTGCTGAACACAGTTGAGTCGCCAAAAGGATTCCCCAAGCTTTCAAAACAAAAAATTCACCATAAATCGTGGGGTGGCTTCATTTGTAACAGTCCGTCGACAGTCAAAAAGACTTTCCCGCGCCTAGAGCCAACCGCCTTCAGGCGACATCCTTTCAATCGCAGCTCATCTGTGACCTCGTCGCAAAGTCGTCTTAAGCAAACGCCACTGCCCTCATATTAAATTTTGTTTGCACCTTAAACCCATGCAAGCTCAAAACCACAAAGCAATCTGCGAACAGGGGGCAAAAAAAGCATCTATCCCCACTTGTGCCACGCCACCGACGACTATTTGTCCCCCAACACAGAACGCCAAGCGTATTGGTAAACAAAAGGCACAAAGCAAAACAAAGAAGAAGAAAGGGGGAGAAAAAATAAGCGACAGCAAACGACAAGAAACGAGAAGAAACCAAACGAAACACTAAGAGTTTTTATTAAGAAATGTGAAACAAGTATTTTGTGGGTTTTTCGGGCGGGGCCGCAGGAACGCCTAGCATCGGTGTTCCCAGGCGTAGTCGAAGTCGAGCAGCAGCGGCAGCAGCGGCGTCATTGAGTTGAGAGCGAGCGGAAAGATACGCCTAAGGCGGACCTCCAACGCAAGCACTTTGACTGCTCTTATTAGTTTTCGGAGCAGCCAAAGGGAAAATGGAAGTCAATTGAAATCGAAATCGACAAAGCAATACACCAGTCGATAATGTTCGTTATTCGGGAATTGTACCGTTTGTAATTGAAAAGGATAGAACCTCGAGGCGGGTTTCAGCAATAAAATGTTATTGGAAATCCAGAGAGAAAACCAACTTAAACACGTCCCTCTCCGGTGTGTGCGAAGCGGAGCGAAGGTACCACGCGTGGAGGTGGGAGTACGAGTATATTTGCCAAATAGAAAACATTTATTGCAGATGTGCCTGTGTGTGTGTGTGTGGCAAGGTATGAAGGATCTATCGCCGCCCCCGCCCCAGCCCGAAACAACAGCCGTCTTCGGTGCGCAAGGTGAGATACGAATAGTTGTTATTATTTTATTTTATGATATGTATTTATATCCTGTGGCGGGGGTGGCAAACACTGGATCTAGATAAATAAAACTGCTTCCCAATGATGCGGAAAATGTGTACACACGGGTGGGTTCGATCTGGAGCGCAGGGAGGGGGGAGATGGTGGGGATTAGATGGGTCTGATTTGAAGGATGCCACTCCATGTGGAGGTTAGTTGGTTATGTTTGTAATGGCACCTCTTGTGGCAGCATCCATATGGGCACTTGAGGCTTGTTGGAGGGATGAGAGCTCCTCTCGACGTGGAGTAGTGCTTGAGCTTAGTTTTAATAAGCAAAATGTACTTAAATACAATCATTCGGTGCGGAGGAGTGGCAACTCCAGGTGGAGCCCACATGAGCTTCGAGGAGAATTTGTAACAAGTCTCGTGGTGTGAAAAGTCACGGTCTCGAATGGGTCCGACCATACGCAAGCAGTCGCAAAGAATGGAGCTGCACTGAGGGTCTCTGTATTCTTGTCGATCCCTCGATTAAGCTTCTCAGACTTAAGTCGCTCACAATACAAAAATGATGCCAAGACCCAAGGATGGATCTTCATTTTCAGATGAAAAATGAGGCTTACGTCGAGAATGAGTCTGAGCTCAAGACTGGGAGTTAGGTTAAGACTTAATTTGAACTAAAAACTGAGCTTAAGTTGAGACTGAGCCTGATCTCGGGAACGAGGCTTAAGTGAAGGCTGAGAATGAAGTCGAGACTGGGATTTAATTCGAGACTGTGGCCTAAGTTGTGACTAAAACTGAGGCTGAGCCTTAACTCATTACTAAGACTGACTAAAAGAATGAGACTGAGCTCGGGACAAATCCTTAAGTCAAAAATTAAACTCAAGTCAAGACTGAAGCTTATAGTCGAGAATGAGACTGAAAGTGAGACTTAAGTCGAAACTGAGACTGAAGTCGGCACTGATGCTTATAGTTCACAATGAGACTAAACTCAGAACTAAGGCTTTAGTCGAGGTTGATACTAAAGTCGAGACTGAGACTTAAGTCAAGACTGAGAATGAAGTCGAGACTGAAACTGAGGCTGAGGCTTAAGTCACGATTGAGACAGAAGTCGAGACAGGGACAGAAGTCGAGACTGGGACAGAAGTTAAGAGTGAGACTCAGATCGAGGCTGAAGCTTAAGTCGAGACTAAAGCTAAGGTTTACAATCGAGAATGGGACTGGGACTTGAGTCGTAACGGACTCAAGTCGTTACGAGACTGCAAGTGAAGTAGAGACTGAAACTTAATTCGAGATTAAGAGTGAAGTCAAGATTGAGAATAAAGTCGAGACTGATCAGAAGTTTGGACTGAGACAGAAACTAAGACTAAGACAGACCCCAAAACCGGAACGGAGATCGACAAGGAGACAGTCCCAGTGACTGAATTTGAACTGGTACCAAGTTGCTGATTGAAACCTAGACTGTCAGAGAAACCGAGGCTTAAACCAAGATTTAGACTGAAGAACACTGCCATCGAGACTCCGACCAAGATGAAAACTTGGACGAAGAAGTAAGACCCCAACCATAAAGCCCTCAAGGTCTCGAGGCGAGGATAAAACCACAAAGATTCCGCATTGAAAAGGGAATCTTCTGTCTCTTCTCCGCGCAGATGCATTGCTTGCCATTTGTGAACTTTGCGTTACCTGAAAGCCACTGTTTGTTCTCCCCCCTGCTCAAACCAACCGTAGCATTCGTTTTCCCTTTGAAATGTCGGCTAATTTTCTGACTTACCACTCGTCGATGGCAGCAGCAGCGGTGAACAAATTTTCCAGCGCATTGTTCAATCCCCATCGAAGCTCATGTCGTGGATGTGAGGGCAAACAAAGGTACGACTTATTATTTGCGGAATATCAGAAATTATGTCGCCATTGTAACGCGCAAAAGGGGTTCATTAACTCACTTTTGTGTCCCCAATGGTTTCCCTAACGGTATTCCCGTAGAACAAAAGAACTCCCACGAAGCTGAAGAATGCTCCTCCGATTAATTTGCATCCACGTCGAAGGGCTCATTGAAGCAGATACACTGATTCACGTGTTTAACAGATTGAAAATGTACCTTTTCCCTGACGACTCGCGGAATCGTGGTTCTGTTAAGTTCATTACAGCCGAAAAAAGAATGTGAATGTACGAGCTAGGGAGCTAGGGGATAGACAGTCGTCCCACAGAGGCGCAGCTCATCGATGGAGAAAGCGAGAGAGGGAGAGGGAGAGAGAGACTGAGTGAACAGAGGAACGAATACAACAAGTAAGCGTATTCAGGTTCCCTGAATTGCAAACAAATTCAACGAAATGGTTTCCTGATTATATCCTCGCGTTGGTTGCATGAACAACTTTTCTTGGTTACGTGAACATCAGAAATAGCTGAAGAGAGAGAGCACGAGGATGAGGCCACATTCCACGGGTGAACGGGGGTGGGGGGGAAGCAGGGAGCGCCAAGAGAGTTTGCACTAACCCAATTGCTAGCCGGAGTGGAAAATTTAATGGAAACGAATTCATGACCCGAAAATAATGCGGAAGACGGTATTCAAGAATGAAGTGTTATCCTTTCGAAATAGGGACTCTGATAGAGTGAATGTTTGCTCGCTCGCTCGGCTTTGTTGTTGTTGCCTCGTTTCTTGTTTAAGAACAGATAACCCTAAGCGGGTAAATGGTTAAGACGAACACAGGCGCACATGTGTGCGATCCTGTGAGGGGCGGGGAGTGGGACCACCCCGGGGTTGGATAAGATTTAACTTAAATTGAGCACCTAAGACGGTTTGCGAGTGTGCGAGAGAGTCAAGTTTTAGTGGATGGGCTGATAAAGTTCGAGCTGGATAATTGAGCCTGGAATCTGATCCGAGTGAGAGTATTAGACTTAATGTATTTCGGATGAGTTTTGACTTCAAGGACGAACGGCGGTGGGTGGAGTGGATTTAAGTGGCATCTGTGGGGTCGTTTATGTGAGATTAATGGGAAATTTATAGCAGTTCTTAAGCCCTGAATGGGGTAACTAAGACGGGGGTTACATGAGGTTTCTGGAAAAATAAACATTCGGAGATAAGCTTTGATGTGGTAAACACCTGAACGAGCACATGCAGCAAAAGCAAATGATTCCGGGGGATTGCCAGCGGATGCCACAGGGTTTTGTGGCGTGAAAAACAAATTAATGAATGTGTCGAGGAGTTGATGAAATTTTCTGGGAAATGCTGAGCAGTTCATGCGAGACTCGCAGAGATTAAACAAAATATTATGCAACACAGAGGAGCTTACCGTCGGGACTCGTTCCCCAAAACTGTTGGCTTAATTTATGGTGATTGGAGGAAACTTCTCTTTGGGACATTGGATCGTTTGCTTGGCCGTGAGTTGGGTTTAATCGTTCTAGAACGTATTTCAAAGGACTACGAAGCTCTGAGATGGACTGAGCGGGTGTCTGTTATCAGGCTTTCAAGAAAATCAAGGCAGATCTTCTACAAAGCAAAGGCCAATTCTGTGTCTAAGCTGTCCTCGACTTTCTAAACTCTTCATCGTGATAACCACAGTCAGACTCGACCGCTCCAGTGATTGTGCCGTTAATTTGATCCCACCGGCAAATGGATTTGAAAAACCGTATAAAAGCGTATTAACTTTGCTTTCAGTGGGATTCGAACCTGGACCCCTCTATCTTAGGGCAGGCACTTGATCAACTGCGGCATCCATCAAAAATCACCCTAACGGTGATTTTGATACCGATATGTCGTGGAATTGGATGGCATCGTTTGAGCAAAGATATCAACCACCAACCGAGTTAAAGATCGATGACTAATTTGAAGGCTGTTCAAATGAATCAGAAATCCTTGCAAGCTTCGGAGTAGGGGGCATTTTAACGTCCCATTCACGACGCCTTCCAAACAGTTTACAGTCGATAGTAAGTTATGTTATAACAGCTGATCAAAATCCGCCGTCAAACATTTACGAACGTCGTAAACCATAAATTCCTTTGAATTTCAAATTAAGGCCGCCCACACTCTCCGAACACAGCCCACAGTCCACCAATCGAATCGATTCAAAGCCAAGAGTCCGTGAGATGGCTCCTCGACGAATAAATATGTTTTCCTCAATAAATATCGAACGGTTGATAAAAAAATAAAAAAAAATCCCTGACGGAAAAGGATATTAAGTGCATTTCTTTACGACTCCAAGCACCCCAACCCTGAGGCGCCCCAGAAGTCAAAATCACAAGACTCCACAGACTTCACAGGCTTCACATCTTTATCTTTATCAAAATAGATCCTAACATGACCTTTAAGGGGAAAACTTTACACCACGAGACAATAAAAGACTACGGCGACGACCAAAACTTAAGCCAAAGAAAAACAAAAAAAAGGACAACAAGCAAAAGACAGAAAAAAAACCGAACGAAAGGACTAAAACATTTCCTTTTACAACTCTCACCAACTAGAAATTTATGATAGAGGATTCTACCACTAAAACACTTTTGCATGTAGTGGCCAACGCCGAGCGCGTCTCTCCGAAAAAAAAAGAAGCAAACTCACACCATTTGGCAGGAGTTCAGAACTCATAACACACACAAGGACATTAAAAGGCAGAAATTGTGAAGAGGCGAAGGACAAGAAACAAAACGAAAGGAAACAAAATCATCTAGACATTTGTGAGGAGAGCAACAAACGACACGAAAGGACTCGTGTAATGCCTTTAAAGTGCGCGCAATATTACCAGAAGAGACAGAGAGAGAGTTGTTTGTAATAAAACTTAAAGACTCTCGCTCCACCTTGGTCCCCCCCTAGCCATTCGATGCCTGCCCCAACGGCTAAAGCGGTGGCTGGCTCTTCATATCACGCCACAGGACGAAAAGCTTCAACTTTAGCTTTGGAATAAAAATAATGGCCAACACGGTTATATGGTGGGGGGATGAATACTTGCCCGATGGGTGTCAGCTGTAGGCAGCTGTGGCAACAGCAACAACCAAAGCAGCAGAAGTAGCAGCAAACCAGTAGAGGCAGCAGCAGCGAACTCGAGGCATATCTTGAGTAGCCTCAGAATACTTAAGGCAATGTCTTGTTCCAGGACTTTATTGTTTAGATTGCCATAGATTAATGTTATCCCTGAAAGCAAATCTCCCGGAGACATCCATCCAACGGCTAGACAAGACAATTTCTTTGCCTGCGGGGATTACCTCTTCGTTTATGCTGCAAGATAAAAGGAAGATTTGATAATGGCTGTTGTAAGTTTTCTTCCTCTCTCGCTGTCTGTCTGTCTGTGTGTGTGGATGGGGGTGGGGGTGGTTGTTGTTCTCTTATGATGGAGAAGGATGAAAACTAAAAGGACTTAACAGTCTTCCTCTTTCTCATCGTCATCGTCATCGTCATCGTTGTTGTCGTTGTCTTTTGGTTGCTGTGTCGTCCTTCCTTAACGAATTTTTCTTCTTGTTTTCCTTTGGAATTTGCATTTCTATTTTGCATGAAACTGATACTGTGGACATTGCTTTTAATTGATTTTTTATGCATCCCCTGCCCCTTTTGTCGGCTCTGTTCAAATCTAGCTGGCAACAGGAACGAATGAAGTTTGTCAAGGGGAAGGAAGGATGCCCGGTGACCTAATTAGGTAATTGTCATGAGTTAACTAACAATTCTTGAGGAGGAAACTTTGGTATCAAACAGCCAGAGTCAGAGAGTGAAGTGACTTGTCACCGGTGGGGAGTGGCAACGAGCTGCTTTTTAGGGCAAATCCCCAAGAGAATACCATGTCCACCTGGTGAAACGCAGGGGCGTTCATTTGAAACAACAAAAGACCCCATCAGTCGACAACATGATTCATTGGCATTAAATTCATTAATTAAAACCTCCGACACACAGTCACACACGAGAATTCCACATCCGGCAGCAGTTTGCATATTTTTTCTCCCCGCCGTTGATCTAAAAACAAAAAAAAATTGTTATTTATTAAAACAAATTAATAACTAATATCCCCCCGGGGGTGGCACAAAAGCATTTGGGTTCCATTTGAAATTTTTTCCAATTTTTCCTTTTCCTCCCCTGACCTGTTTCATCCTCCTCCTCCCCCTCTCCAGTTGTTTTTTTTTTTATCTACCAGTTCATAGATAGGAAAATCATATTTCAATTAGTTCCATTCAGCAGCCCTTCACACTCGTGCCGTACATTCGGCACTTTGGCGGGCGGCAGAGTAGGTGTGTAGATCATTTAATGGGTGGTGGTGGGGTGGTAAGCAGTAATTGTGCAGATTTGTTTTAGATACGATTACTGCCCGTCCGTGTGGCTTCGCCTGCGTCTGCCTCCTCGGCGGAGAATCAATTTCATACCGCAACATGAAACACAAATCAATTTGCAATTTCTATGAATTGGATTTTATTTCATTCGCAAAAAAAAACAAGATTCAATTTGGATTTGGCCCGGGAAGGGGTGTGGAAAATTGAAATTTTAGTGAGTCATAAATCAGTGAGGGCAAATCTTGGCGGAACAGAGAGGGGATGGGAGGCGAAATGCCTCTCTCAATAGGGGGTGGACTGGAGTTGATTGCAGATAAACCGAATGTTTGGTGGTAAAAATTGCATGTAACGTTCGGAATCCGTTTTTTTTTTCTAGTGTGGAGAGAGCGATTTTTTGACACCTCTGAGCGGATATGGCGGTGATCCGGATCCGAATGTGTGAAGTCGATGAATTTTTAATTGATTTCTAAAAATTCATACGTTTTCTGGCCTTTTTTTTTTTTGAAAAATGAATGGGAATTGTGTGGAAATTGGAATTAATTGAGAGTCGACGTAGTTTCCTTTTTTTTCAGTAAAATGTTAACAATGCAAGGGAAGGCAGTGGGGGACCGGATTTGGTATGAATTCTTTGTGAATGTTTCGAATTCAGAGGCGGTAATAGGAGAGCTGTGGGCCGTGTTGGTTTTTTGAGAATGTGACCACTATATCTTGCTAAAGATTCGCAACGTGTGATTGTGATACAAAACTGGATCTAGACCATCTACCTGTAGCCGAAGATCAAGATCTTGGAAGTCCCCTTATCCCATCTATGCACACGCTACAGAAGCTTTCGGAAAACAAGACTTTGCCCTCTGAAATGATGGCTATTCTCGTGCTTCAAAGTTTCACCCTTCACTTCACTAATCTTCAGCCACTAATCTTCGTAACATGCATCGTCAGAGGTACCTGCATCGGAATGAGGTCCTTTTTCGCATTTTTCGCCTTATTTGAGGGTCCCAACTTTTTAGGTTTCATGTAATAGAAAGCCAAGACTGTTTGGAGAGCAAAATTCAAACAGAGTTGCTGCGGACTGTCCAAACGAAAACAGAATTCAAGGCTTAGCTCTGTTGACCATCAGCATTGTCCCTGAAAGCCTCAAATTTGATGCAGATTTGACAGTAGGCCCGATGCCTCATAGTCTGTGGCCGTGGGGGTTTTTGCGTTGACCTATACGCACTTGACTAGGCTAGGTTCAAATCCCAGCACAAGCAACAATTTTTCAAAAACCAAACTGTTCGCGTCTTCACCTCTTTCGAGTCACTGACAATGCTCAGAAAAAATCTAGAAAAAGCTTCTCAAAATCGCCGTTCGGAGTCAGCATTAAACTGTAGGTCACCTCCATTCGTGAGAGAACAATAGCACGCACAACACGAGTGGTTGCTGAAAAGCTAGGCCCACGTCAGGCGAAAGAATGTCTGAATTAACTTGACATTTAATACGGCATCACGGACGACTGGATGACGCAGTTGGTTAAGCGCCTGCCCTTAGATAGAGGGGTCACAGGTTCGAACTCCAGTGAAAAGCAAAGTTAACACTCTGTTATCCGGTTTTTCAAGTCTAGTAGAGTCGCCATCCGCCATCCGCATGCCAGCGAGAGTTAGCCTGATCCTGGACCTTCCCTCCCGTCGGCATGCTATCGCGAGTTAGGCTGATTCTGAATCTTCCCTCCCATCGGCATGCCAGCGCGAGTTAGGCTGATCCTGGACCTTCCCTCCAATCGGCTGATGCTGGACCTTGCCTCCCATCGGCATGCCAGCGCGAGTTTCCCTCTCATCGGCACGCCAGCTATTAGTTTGCCCACAAAACGACAAAATGTGTGCATGTGTCCCGGACCAGGCTCTCTAACCCGCGGCTTTCATTTTCGAAAATAAGGTAAAATCTAATCTAGGACACCCACCATCGCTGTCGATATTCCAAACTGCCCCGCTACATACTCGCAGATGACTTCCTTCTCCAAAAGCAGATAAACCCCAAACTTGCTACACTCGTTTCCCTACCACACTCAGTGACGGGTGACTTAGCCACCACCTATGACCCGCTTTTTGACGCTAATTTAACGTTCCTTCTGGCTGGCTACCTCTCCCATCGCCTTCCACTTCCACGCTCGCCTGCACTCGCCAGCAGCTCTCCTCCTGTCTCTCAGCTCAGCTGAGATCCCGGAAAGTAAACGAAAAGCGAATTCAATTCCCTTTTGCATTAACTAGATTGAAGTCGGAGGTAGCATGGCATGGCATGGATACACTAGTTCCCTCACGCAACAACAACAACAGCAGCGATCTCCCCCTATCCATAGCAAACACCACTTAACACCCCGGCAACGCGGCAATGCCTTAGCGAATTTCGCGCACAAACCGTGAGGTAATAATTCAATCCGGAAACCACATCACTCCCACTCTCGCACGCGGGTGGAAAAGGACGCGCTCTGCTAGCGCCACAACCACAAGGAGGGCGACCGGGTGGCGGGAACTGGAACATTGTGTCCTAACGCCTGCTCATGGGTTTGCTGGTTCTCTGGTTCTCTGGTTCGCCTCATCGTCGTCATCGTCGTCCTCAGCGAACGTCGCCACCGTCGTCGTCATCGTCGTTTGCCGCCGCCGGGGGCTCAGGTGAAAATCTTATGCGTGACGCTAATGACTTTAGCGTGAAAACTAATTTTGATTGAGCGAATCCCAACGCCCTATTACCACATGTTCACACGCTCTTGTGTGTTAGCGGCAATTATCATCGCGCGGCAATGTTTGAGTCTTAAGTGTATGGGGCACCACATGGCAGCGTCTGTCTCCCGGCGTCTTCGCTCCGCACCCAGGAGCTCGCTCGCTCACATATTCTTCGCCTCATAATTTCGTTTTAATTTAATTAATTTATAATTTGGCGCAACGGTGCTTAAGACTGAGCAAGGATACAGAAACAAAAAAACAGGAGCAACGAAGGACCTTTGACAACCGCCACCTGAGCGGTGGTGAATGGCGGGCGGGCGGGGGTGTGAATGTGCTTAATGGAGGTGGGTTTTGCGGGGTAGGGTGATGGAAGTTGTGCCGCCATCGTGACATAATCTCAGATGTTATCGTTCGATAACAGTTTGCTGCGATAAAACGTTTTGCGTCGAGAAGATTCATGAGCCTTGAGCGAGCTGGGAAGAGTTATAGCCTACACGGGGGCGAGTGAAGTGGTATTTGTCGGTGTCGGAGCGAGAGGAATGTCGAGAGTGACACCATGTTCGTCTCGAATGTGGTGCAGGAGGTTAAATTCGGTCTTTGAGTGGATAGAGTTTGAATTTTTTTCGAAAATGTGGTCACTGTGCCTTGCTAACGCTTCACAACGCGTAATTGTGCTCAAAAACGAGCTCCAGGTTAACTATCTGAAGCCAGAGATCAAGATTCAGGAAGTTTCCTTGACCAATTTAAGCACAGGCTGCAAAGATTTTCAAAAACCGGTCTTTGAACGGAAAGAGTTTGTATTTTTTTTTTTTAAATGTGGTTACTATACCTTGTTAACGCTCCAGGTTAACTATCAGAAGGGATAGATCAAGATTCTGAAAGTTTCCTTGACCACTTTATGCACAGGCTGTACAGATTTTCAAAAAGTGGTCTTTGAATTGAAAGAGTTTACATTTTTTTTCGAAAATGTTTTCACTATACCTTGCTAACGCTTCCCAACGCGTTATTGTGATACAAAACTGGATCTAGTCCATCTACCTGTAGCCAATGATCAGGATCCTGAAAGTCTCCTTGGTCCTTCTCTGCATACGCTACAGAGGCTTTCGGAAACCAAGACTCTCCCCTCTGAAATGAGGTCTATTCTCGTGTTGCAAAGTTTCACCCTGCGATGGGTTCTGTAAAGGATCGAGGATACTTTTATCAACGCGGACAACATTTGCATCAATTCATGCCTTTGGAGACTAAATTCATCCACTTATCTTCGCAACATGCATCGTCAGGGGTCTATGCATCGGAATGGGGGCCTTTTTCGCCTTTTTCGTGTCATTTGAGGGTCCCAACTTTTTAAGTTTCATGTAATAGAAAGCCAAGACTGTTTTGTGAGCAAAATTCAAACAGAGTTGCTGCGAACTGTCCAAACGAAGGCAGAATTCAAGGCTTAGCTCTGTTGACCATCAGCTTTGTCCCTGAAAGCCTCAAATTTGTTGCAGATTTGACAGAAGACTCAATGCCTCCGGGTCTGCGACATGAAGTTGAACTTTATTCGCTACAGTCCGAGGCAGACTTGGACCTTGTTTCTTCAGCAACCACTCGTGTTGTGCGCTGCAGTCCGAGACAGACTTGGGCCTAGTTTCTTCCGGAACAACTCGCGTTGTGCGCTACAGTCCAAGGTAAACTTGGGCCTTGTTTCATCAGCAATCACTCGTATTCTCCGAGGCAGACTTGGGCCTGGCTTTCACCGCAGGCACTCATGTTGTGCCTGCTATTGTTCTCTCACGAATGGAGTGGACCTACGGTTGAATACCGACTCTAAACGGCGAGATTGAGAAGCTCTTTCCAGACAGTTATGCTCTTTGAACATCGTCAGCGACTCGAAAAAGGTGGATCCGTAAACAATTTTGTTTTCAAAAATCGTTGCCTGTGCTGAAAATTGATTTTTATTCGAATTGGTCCACAAAAACAATCCTTATCCTTCAGATAATCTCCTCCTTCCTGCCTATTCAACCACAACTCTCATCACAAATTCCCCCATCGCTGCCCCCCATTCAATTTCTATCAAAATCTCAAGGCCGTCTCAAAATCCCCAAACACAAAAAGACGCAGGCAACGTCAAAGCAAAAAAATAAAAAAAGGAATGGAACAAAAAGAATGTTAACAAAACAAAAAAAAAGCAGAAAAAATCATTCCCCCACGTGGTATTTTCAATTAGGACTCGTAGTTGACCTATAAAAGTTTACACAAGCCTTCAACGGCAAGAACACGATTTACCAACCATTTCCGGCCCCAATTTGTCCAGCAAAAATCATTTAACGTTTCTATTTGCTCCTCACAACCTCTTCAGCTTAATCGTAGGTAAACAGAGTCTCCTAAGGAACGGTAACACTACACCACCGCCGACGCCACCGTGAGACTGCATCCCCAGTGTACGAGTCCTCTGTCGGTTTTGTTCTGTTTTCTCTCCCTCTCCTCCTCCTCTCCTTCGTTGTTGCCACCGTCGTCATCGTCGTCGTCGTCGTCTATTTCACCACCCGCTTGTAGATTTGAATACATATCCAACGAAAATAATTTGTCCTTTCCTCTCTGAAGGCAAGGCAAGGCAATTTAAAATTCCATTTCCTGATGTGTTTACGGATATCTTATGGAGAATACAATTTGACTTGTGCCACTTGGCCCGTTAAGGGGCAGGTATTGGTTTCAAGAAAACGTTCATCGGTTGCGCGGGGTGGGAGTGGGGAGGGGGAGGGGGATTGTTGGATTTTCTTTTTGTTGTTCTCCTATCAATTCTCGGTAATAGTTGATTGATGTTTGGGGGGTAGAGTGGAAGAAGGACACGAAAGTCGAAAGTGCGGTGTGTTTGTCGAGGCAAAAGGTATCCTCGGTTGTTTTGAATAGACTGACTGACATTTATTTCCGTATTGCGTTTGACAGACGTCAGCATTCCAGTGCAGCCTTGGCTTCCTTTCGAAAAAATGACGATGGGGTGTGGTGACATGGCAGTGGGTTACAGGCTCCTTCGTGGCCAGTGTCAAAATTCAAATGATTTGGGTATGAAGCTATTTTGTCGAAGGACTTAATGGAAGTTCGGATGAAATTTCGTCTGAAGCTATTTAAAGACTCCGAGACAGGATTCTCTTCCATAGCAAATAGTTTCCATATTGGCCTCGAATGTGGTGCAGGAGATGAAAGTCGGTTTGCGTTCTTTTTCGAAAATGTGGGCACTATACCCTGCTAACGCTTTGCAACGCGTAAGTGTGATCAAAAATTAGCTCCAGGTTAACTATCTGAAGGAAATGATCAAGATTCTGGAAGTTTCCTCGGCTACATTATGCACAGGCTACATAGACTTTAAAAATCCGGTTTTTAAATGGGAAGAGTTTGAATTTTTTCGAAAATTTGGTCACTATACCTTGCTAACGCTTCGCAACGCGTAATTGTGATACAAAACTGGATCTAGTCCATCTACCTGAAGCCAATTATCAAGATCCTGGAAGTGTCCTTGCCCCTTTTGTGCACACGCTACAGAGGCTTTCGGAAACCAAGACTTTGCCCTCTGAAATGAGGTCTATTCTCGTGTTTCAAAGTTTCACCCTGCGATGGGTTCTGTAAAGGATCGAGAATGCTTCGATCAACGGGGACAACATTTGCATCAATCCACGTTTTTGGAGACTAATTTCATCCACTTATCTTCGGAACAGGCATCGTCAGAGGTCCCTGCATCGGAATGGGGACCCTTTTCGCCTTTTTCGCATCATATGAGGGTCCCAACTTCGTGGGCGGGTTGTTAGATCTCCGCACAACCGCCGGTCTGGTCGGGGTGGTGGTCTACGTAAGACAGCTTGGTCTTGATGACTGGAAGCAGCGTGTTCAGGGCCGTCAACGATGGAAGGCAGTGATAGCTCAAGCTCAAACCCTCCATGGGTCGTAGGCTTGTTAAGTAAGTATTTAAAGACTGATTTGTTGGGCAGAGAGGATGGGATACGTCAGGCGCTTAGCCACAAAATTTCCTCAGATTCGCCGAGTTGATCGCTGGACCAGACTAGACGTAATTTTTCTTCAAGAAGTGTACGAAGATCCCTGTGATCAGAAATGAGAGAGAGAGAGAGAGAGAGAGAGAGAGAGAGAATGAGAGAAGGAGAGAGAGAGAGAGAGCGAGAGAGTTAGAGGGATTTGATCGAAGTAAGATTTCGTGAGATCAGGCAGCATGTCGGGGTCTTTGATGGGCTTGATCAGAAACGGGAGACAAAGAGAAAGATAGAGCCAGAGACAGAGATAGAGATAGAGATAGAGATAGAGATAGAGACAGAGATAGAGATAGAGATAGAGATAGAGATAGAGATAGAGATAGAGATAGAGATAGAGATAGAGATAGAGATAGAGATAGAGATAGAGATAGAGATAGAGATAGAGATAGAGATAGAGATAGAGATAGAGATAGAGATAGAGATAGAGATAGAGATAGAGATAGAGATAGAGATAGAGATAGAGATAGAGATAGAGATAGAGATAGAGATAGAGATAGAAATAGAGATAGATAGTTCCTTCTTTTCAGAGATGACTGTCGCTAAAGGGGGCCCCACTTTCCTCAGAAACCCGGATAAAAGCGTATTAACTTTGCTTTCACTGGGATTCGAACCTGGGATCCCTCTAACTTAGGGCAAGCACTTAACCAACAGCGCCATCCAGTCGTCTGTTCCGTTGCTGTACTTCGGCAGAAATGCAGTCAAATCTGGATCTCCTTCGATCCTCGTTGACCTTCATTGTCATCTACTTTTTTCCGGAACCCAGCAAGGGTCCACTGAGTTGTCATCTTGAGGAAATTTGAAATCCTGTGGCAGGTATTTTCTAGTGTCAGTTTGAAGACAAGTCTCCTAGATGGCCGCATCCCACCAAATCCAACTTTCCATCACCCGACATCCACTGACAAACCCCTATAAGCAATTCCATGCGACATCAACTTACCACTTAACTCTCACTACCCCAGCCCCGCAACAAAACAGATCCATCACACCACCTCCTCCCCCACCCCATTCACTGGGAAATACGAAAGTTGTTTCGACAAATAAGGAGGTGACGAAACATTAGAAGTACGAGAGAACCAGTTCACCGAGCTGCAGACGGGGAAACCCATGTCAAGCCGGGCTAATGTATGCTTCACACGCGATGCAAGTTTGAATTTTAATTGCATGCATGCACATCCACCCTGTACACCGGTGTGTTTGGGGGGGTGTGTGTGCAGCTATGAAGTACTTGATCATTTTTATAGTCAATGAACTTTTCAATGACTGAGGCGGGGAGGGGAGGTTTAAAAATAGACCTGTCTCTCGGTCTCCATCTCACTCTCTCTGCTCAGGTGGCGATGTGGTAACACCTGAAGGAGAAAGTTTTAAATCACAATGAGTGCCGGGAGGGACTTTGAGAAGTTTTCAAGTGGGCAGCTGGCTGGTTTTCAAGGCCCTTTTGTGTGTTTTTTTTTGGGGGGATAGTTTTATTTGGAGAAGAGAAAGTGAGAAAATGTTATTCGAGAGATTTTCCAAATGCAAGTGCTCGAGGGGTGGGGGAGGCGGGATAGTTGAATAGACAAATTTCACAGGGTGAGAGATTGCGGGAAAGTCTGAACTGCTTTCGCATCGAAGGAGATTTAAAGTGTTTTTTTTTTGAGAAATTAGTTTTCTGCTAGTGGATGAAATGGATGCCCTTTTGGCATCACTCATATCATGAGTAGTCGGCAGTAACGCCCTTTTTAGCCATGTGAGCACATAATTAGCGTCTTTGTGCTTTGGACAAAATATCGCTGAGATGTGTAGGTTGGCAGATGGATAGAAGCTTCGACTCCCTTAGGTCCTTGAGGACTCCTTGTGATGCTGATTAAAATCTCTGGAGGCATTTGATCGTCGAAATTGTCTGCACTCTTCAACTTTAAAGTCCATTTCTGAGCAAAGACAATCTGCTCTATTTTTTCTGCGCATTTGAAGATTTATTTTTATAGTAAACTAGAGTATCCAGCGTGCATCGCCCTATCCTGCGTGCCCCTTCTTTTTCCAGGGGATCAAATTTTTCCCGGTGTTCTTTACATGTGTGCAAAATTTCATAATTCTCCATGGAATGTTTGCTGAGAGAGGCGAATTTATGTTTTTCCTATAGCTCATAAGCGCCTACGTACTTGTTATTTATTTTTTTTTTATATGGACGAAATCAGATGTTGACATAAAAAGTCATAACTCACGAACGTGGCGACCAATTTCGTGCAACCTTCAGATAAACCATCTACATGACTATACGAACAAACCTTAACAATTTCATCGAATATGGTTTGGCCGTTCGTGAGTTATAAAAATACAACGCAAACATTTTTGGTTTTAAGAAAATCAAAATTTCATAAAATTTTGTATTTGTATTTTGTATATATATACTGTTTGTATACTGCAGCTGTCTAGTTCACAAACGTCAAATATGATTGACGTGCGACGCCATTTGCAACAACTGTAACTTATTTCGATAGGATGAACAATTTTTGCGCCACCTGGTATTTTTCTATTTTGAACTTGATAAATTTTCATAGTCTTTCGAACTCAAGCTTAGCTCGAACTACATCAGTTTTTAGCCTCAAAACTTGTTTGTCTTGCTTTATCGGGAATAATCAATATTCAAATTAATTTGTTCGAAATTTGGACTTTTAGACCAAAAAAAAATGCTCATCTCATCTCATTTTGACCTCTCATTTCTTGACCCGCATGTTCCACTAAAGGGGTTGCTGGGGCAATGCATGCAAGAGAGATCTCCAGGCCACCGTCATCGACTCTAACGCATCAGGAGCTATGCCAAAGCGCAACCAGGGGAGTTTTTAGACTTGGTCCAACCATCTCAAGCGGTCGGCTACCTGATGGAATCGCATTCAAGGCACGCCTCGGAAGTCGTGATGATGGGGCATTCGTGCCATGCGACCAAACCATCGAAGTACAGCCCTTTCCTTCGTGGGTGCTTCATTTCGGTCAAAACTTCGTTTTCAAAAAACCACTGTTGCATGGGCTACATAGCACTCACCTTGGAAACAAGTTTTCAATATTTCGCAACGTTGTTGAAGCATAAAGCGACACATTTCGTCCCGCGGAGGTATGATACTGACTTTCAGTCAAAATTTCGAGCCGGAAACAACTGTCAGTGTCAAAATAACTCATGATTTTAAAAAAACACCACTAGATGGTCCACCGTATAGTTCCATGAAGAAGAGAAGGAGTTGAGCTCTGTGGGAACAACATTTTCTGTTTTGAAGCCTTTTTTCACCTAAGCCCCTTAAAAATGATGTCCACAGAGGATTTCGTCATTAAAACCTATTGTCCTGCATCAGGATCAACGAAACAATCGCCGCTTAATCGTCCTGTCATACTCTTTCCGCCCCCCCCCCCCCCCAAAAAAAAAAATCATATAAAAACCACATGCCACACGATAATTAAGGTTATTTAAATTAAAATACAATTTCAACGGTCCAGCATACCGCCTTGACAGCCAAACCAGCTTAAGCCCTAAGCCGACACCCAAAAAACAATCATTCAATGCGTCCGTGTCATTTGCAACAGACATTTAGTGAACCGCAAACGAGCCCACAAACGAACAGAAAACAAATTCAAAAAAAAATGGAAATTATTTACAAAATTTACAAATAATCCGTTAGATACAATATTCACCCCGGACGCAACCTATTACATCCGAATGCAATCATTTTCCAATTTGGACTTAACAATTTTTCATAGATTTCGATAATGTGCGTCATATTTAAAATCGACTTTGCCCGCATCCATCCACACCGACGGCGACGGCGGCGGCGGGCAGATGCATCCATGTTCTGTGCGGATGCATATTCGTTTATGAATTTAAATTGACTAGTAAATATTTTTGCTAAAAATTAATCAAAATGAGTTTCACTGAAGTGGAAGCGACGACGACGGGGACGGCCGCCGCCGAGCCGGTGGATGGGTGGATGGCGTTAACCCCTTTGTTTGCAAATTAAATTCAGTTTTTCAATGAAATTATGCAAATGGATGGTACCCGGAAGGGATTAGAAAAAATAAAATAAATTAAAACAGTTTCACGGGGTGAATGGGGGGGGGGGGGGGAGGGAAATTGAAAAAAAAGCAAACAAAGAACCCGCCAATAACTGAAAACTGTTCCGGTTCGATGACCCCTTGAGGAGACAAAAGCAAAATCCCTCACCCAAAAAAAAGTGCGGACAGAAATAACAACAAAATGTCGAGGCCACCACCGAGTGTTGAATTAAATAGAAAACAATTTTCTAAACAAGTAGCTAATTGGCTTTTGGAAAATATTAAATTTCGCTTTGAACGCGCTCAGGTCGTAATTTGTTTTTAAGTGGCTCCGCTGTGGTTTTAGCCGGGATTTCAGGTTTAAATATTTATGCACTAAACGGACATGCATTAGGTGGGAATTTAATTTTTCGGATTTGAATAAGTGACTGCGACCTTGTGATTTATGTTTTTGTTTTGCTTTGCGTTGGAGGTCTGATCCTTTCCGTGAAAAGGGGAATTCAGTGAAGGCGGATGGGTTTTTTTTTATGAAAAAACGAGGCAATTTCCATGAGATGTTGTTTAACGTCACGCCAAGGTACTTTACTTACTAATGTCCTGTATCCCCTTATGGGTCCTATGGCCTCTACTATGACTACCCGCGCTGTGCGGTTTCTGGAAATGTACCTCAGCTCTCACCAACTCTTTCCCAGTTGTTAAAAATGTTGATCAAGGATGATCAGAATTTATAGGAAGACAAAACTTATATAAACAATTAGTTAATTATTCACAATTTAAATATATTGTTCAAAATAATAACTTAAAAATTTATTTATTAATTTTTGTACTATGAATTATAATTTTATCTTTATTTTTAATTTTATGTTTAAACAGCTTATAATTAGAGAATAACATTGAAGATGTTAGGGACATTTATAAAATCTTCCTTCTCAACTGGTCTGCACCACGTACTCCTAGGACCGCCGCGCATCCTGCCATCCTGAGTAAGCGAGCTCCATTGCATCGCTTGGTTAGCTATGGACCTGTCACCCTTTCGGAGAGTGTGACCTATCCACTGTTCCTTTCGTCGTCGTATGGTTGTGCCAATAGGTTCGTGGTTCGTTCTCTGGTAAAGCTGTTCGTTCGGCCAGAATATCCTTAAGATGTAGCGTAGGCACCTATTGACAAACGTTTGCAGCTTCCTCGTGATAGTAGTGGTCACCCTGAGTGCAAGGTAGCTGAACATGGTATACGGAGGGCAAGAAATCGACGGAAAGAATAAGATCGCGAATACAAGCTGCCGAGATGAGATTTCTTCGTGCGGTTGTGGGAGTTACTCGCCAGGATAGGGTGAGAAACACGGCAGTGCGCGAGGAACTCAGTGTTGGGCAGCTGCTTTTTCGTACGGAAAGGGCTGTACTTCCTTGGTTTGGTCACGTGGCACGAATGTTCTATCATCACGACTTCCGAGGCGTGTCTTGAATGCGATTCCATCAGGCAGGCGACCGCTTGAGATGGTTGGACCAAGTCCAAAAACTCCCCTGGTTGCGCTTGGGGATAGCTCTTGATGAGTTAGAGTCGATGGCGGAGGATCGAGTGGCCTGGAGATCTCTCGTGCATGCATTGTCCCCGCGACCCCTTTAGTGGAACATGCTGGTCAATGAAGATGAGATAAGATGAGATGAGATGAGATGAAGCACCCACCGCGAGTGCTGTGCAAAAAGTTCGTTAGACTTGTATGCTAGTGGACAACACTCATGGTCCCCGTTGTCGTACAGTGCTCATATCTCAACAGCCCAACATTTGCACAAAGATCTCGGACGTCCACGTACAAAGTGTGCACACACAAGTCGAAGGGGACCTCGACCGGCTAGGTCGAAACGGGAGACAGCTGGCGAGAGATCGTGTTGGCTGGAGATACATATTAAGTGGGGCCCAGGTCCACCTCAGAGTGTAGCGCTCAAAGAAGAAGAAGAAGAAGATCTCGGATTCTTCGCTTACAAGGTCCAATTGGCTCTGCAATTGAAGGCGCGCGACCATCCGCATCGCAGTTTGGGCCTTAGAGCAACTTGAGTTGGACAACGATTTTGGGCGAAAAGTCACCTTTTCTGACGAGGCGCATTTTCATCTCGGCGGCTACGTTGACAATCAACATTTTCGCATGTTCTTCATCTTCTTTTTAGGGCGCTACAGACCAGGGCACCACCGAATATGCCTCTCCAGCCAGCACAATCTCTCGACAGCTAGCAAGCATCTTAATTAACTGGGGAGGAGAACATATAGGAGGCGTAGGATGTTCTCTACCTCATCCTCGTCTAACCCGTCATTGAAGACGATTCCAAGACTTTTGGCAGCTTATCTATGAGCGAGTGTCTGGAGACTATAGAGAAAAGGCAGCATTCAAGTCGAACACCTCCATGAGATGCGCATGCAGGGTACAACCGGGATGTTAGAGTGGACATCTTTGTTACAGCTCGGTCCATGGAAGCCTGATTTGTGAACTCGTTTCACTTCACCGTGAGCCACATCCTTCGGTCTAGAGCCACAAAACTCTCAAAACAACCAATTTCTGGTTGGACCCCTATTTTTTCACCCCTTTCTAGCACTGATTCTGTTGTTTCGCAGATTGAAGCCATTGGAATAGGCACTTGATGGAACATAATCGAAATTTGTGATGTAGGATGCGACGTTAAACTAGACGACACACTAGACAGGCTTTAGCTCTATTGCAGATACTTGTATTTGGCCCACCCTGTACAGTCTCTCATAGACCTGGGTCTCTACTACTTCCCAAGTCCTTTACTCCTGTATTCTCCTTGTCGTCTTTTTATGTGTTTTTTGATTTTTTGTGTAGAAATGAAGTGTCAAGGACAAGACCTCACCTGTTTACCGCCCATCAGCAGAAAATAAAAGAAAAACAATCGACAATTGATGTCATCCCAGCAAGGACATCCAGGTTCAGACATCCAGAGCGGATTTGAGTCGCATTTGAAATAACAAATGCCTCCCGTCTGATACACATGTCCAGCTGAGACAGTCTAAGAAGCACCCTTCGAGCTAAATTTGCCCACAAGAAGAGCACTGTCCCGACACAGATGACATGGCTCATTGCGAGCAAACACTGCCAGACATCACTCAGCCCATCGAGGTCATAAATCTGTTCACGTGTGGGATTGGTGTGTCTGGCAACCACCACTGCTAAGGCGCACATTATTTTTCAATTCATGACTGACACAAACGAGCACACGTCACGTTTTGCCGTCTGAGCATGGCCTAAATTATTTATTCGCGTCGTCGGAATAGGTTCAAGGTTAACTCGCGTGGCAAAAAAATAGAATCCTTAACCTGAGCCATTTAGGATACGTTTACGGTTGCGAAATGACTCAATTCACCAGAGAGATCCCACCGGAAGATCCTTCATTAGCTCCGATTATTGCTTGCTCATAACGCAATCGAATGCCGTAACGAAATGCAAATCTTGATCAATTCAGAAACCAAAATGAAAAGTCAAACCACCCCCACACCCCACAGTCTGCTCCACCCCCAAAAAGCGAAGAATTTCCATACTAATGAGGGAGAATCTGCCGATTCTGTTCAAAAAACTTTCCTCTCATTCAACCCTTAGATTGCACACCCTTTCAACTGGTCAAAGGAAGACCGCGAGCGAGGGCGCCAGTGAGGGTGTTAGGTAAACAATCCTTTTTCATTCAAAATAATTTAATGACTTAATGAGAGCAAAAAAAAAAGAAATGAAAAGAAAAAGAAAAAGGGGGCGGCGTGGAAAAAGTTGATCAAGATAAAGACGCTAAGTGCGCGCGTACGGCATCGACGTTGTCGACGTTTGCTCGATTTGGCCGCCCTGCCCCCGACGGCAAATAGGTTTAGGCTAATGAATTCAGTATCTGCATACCTAATTAGGAATTTGTGTCTTAGAGAATTAGCTGTAATTTTTTTTTATGACGCTAAGGCGAGCAATATTTCTTAGATTCACGCTTAAATGAGCGCCGCACTGGGCGAGGGTCCTTTTCAGCCACACTCCCCGTCCTCATTCCTGGGGTCTGTTTAGTTTTTTCGTGTATTGATCGACGATTGGATTGGGGGGAGGGAAATAGAATTCATATTCGCATTTGTTAGATAAACACAAACACACACAGGGACTTGGTGGAGTGGCGTCCATTGTTCACTGGCGGGTATACATCACAAATGATGTTTGCATTCATTGTTCTTGAATTAAAAAGGAACTAACGCATATTTGAACAGGATACAATAACAAAAGAGAGCCCCAGAGTGAGATAGAGACAGAGAGAGAGAGGTAAGTAAAAATAATCGCTGTTTGCTCTGCTGTAAGACGACGACGACGACAACGAGGCGATTCGAGGGATGAGCACCAGTAATGAATAGATTCGAATGAGTTCAGCGTTATGCAGAACGCAAACATTTACCCAACTGACCCCCAAGTGCATGCTGATCCTTGTAGTTTATTAAATTGATGTTTGTTTATTCACGGTGGAGGGATGTGAGTTGAGTTGTTGTGTGATTTGTGTTGATACGAGGCAACAAAACTGGTTTGCTGATGGTACGCACGGAAGATCTGGGGGGATTTGAGATGAATTTTTCGCCAAACTGTGCCCCCCGTTTCGAGGATTGATTGGTGAGGGGCCTTCTGGAGGAATGCAATTAACGAAATTGACATGGCAAGGGAATGATAAACGAAATCCTTGCAACGTTTGTTGGTTCTGAATGGAGGGAGGATCACCGGCAACAGCATCGCTGCCATCACTATCAGCACCATCACCACCCACAGTAACACTTACAACTGCTGCAGCAAGCAACTGCAGCAGCAACTGCACCAAGCAACAGCAGCAAGCAACTGCAGCAAACTACTGCAGTAAGCAACTGCAGCAAACTACTGCAGCAAACAACTGCAGCAAAAACTGCAGCAGACAGAATTTGAGTTGCATTTGAGACAAGAATTTGAAATTCTGATCATGGAGATTCAGAGAGCTGAAACAGACGTCAAGCTGAGCACTTAAGTCGAAGATCTGATCCGAATTCTGGTTCCTCATTGAAGTCGTAGGACCCCTGAAAAGAAATTTCTGACTGTCGTCGGTAATTGGGGGAGAGAGTTCCATCAGCAACTGCATCAGCAACTGCACCAAGCAACTACAACAAGCAACTCCAGCAGCAACTGCAGCAGAAATTGCTGCCATCACAATCACCGCCATCAACACGCACAGCAACACTTACAACTGCAGCAGCCACTGCAGCAAGCAACTGCAGCAAGCAACTGCAGCAGCAACTGCAGCAAGCAACTGCAGCAAGCGACTGCAGTAAGCTACTGCAGCAGAAACTGCTGTAGCACCAAAATGGAAGCAGAAAGAAGCGTTTGCCGGCTAAAAAAAATTTCATCTTTGAGGAAGGGTCGGTTCTGGAATTAATTTGCGCTATCGAAACCATTGCGCCGACATTTTTCCATCGGTGCTGGAGTAGCTGTCGACCCCAAACGTGTGTACTATGCCTTACTCAAAAACGACTGAATGGCGCAGTTGGTTAAGTGCCTGCCCCAAGTTCGAGGGGCCCCAGGTTCGAATCCCAGTGAAATCGAGTCTGGTCCAGTCGCCATTTGCCGCTGGGATCAAATTAATGGCACCGGAGTAGGTTGCTATCTGGCAGTACAATGGACCAGTTTTGAGCCTGAGTTTTCCAGTGAAGTGATTCAAAAAACCCTCCGGAAAAAAAAATAAAAAATGCCTTACTCAAGCTGGATACAGCGCATTGCTGCGCAGCAAACGAATGCAGCAAAAAGCGCCTTGAATCCTTTCAAAATCCTCCCTTTATCGATTTTGAGAAAAAAAAGGAGAATAAATTTTCTTATTGATTCCATTGAAGAGCTCAAAATTCCATCCAAAAGACAACAAGCATCCATTCCTTTGCGAGTCCAAAATGCCAGCACAAAAGTCGAACGCATCGAAAGGACACGGACACAATGCCAGGGACAACGAGAGGATGCCAAGAGCACATTGAAAACGACGGATTGTACGAATCAAATGAAGAAAAGGACGAAGGCAATGCATGCATGGACAAGGAGCATTGGGCAGGACGCAGCGGCGGACAGGAGAAGGGCTAAACCAACCCAGTGGATGCCAGTGTGTGTCGGTGTGTGTTGTGTAATTTCCATTTTGTGTGAAACAGAAAGCAACCATGTATGAATTCGCATCGCTATTCGCCATAAAAAGGATGAATTCGTCCGCCCCCCCCTTCCCACCTTCACGTCTGTCCCCCTGCGCGCAGGCACCAGCGCTGCCGCCGTCGCCGCTCAGATGTGAACCCTTGATTGAAAAGCAACGCCATGGACCAGTGATTTCCTTTCTTATGTACAACACTAATGAATTGGTTCCTTCTTCTTCCCTGCAGTTGAGTCCTCTAAACTTCATGCACAGTAAACGAACTTTCTGCTACACTAAACATTTCAGAATTTATGCGCGTAAGGAAAGGAATTCCAAGCTGTTTTTGATTACGCCACGACAAATTGCGATATGAGGATGTTTCCTCTTGTTCGCTCGTCGGGCCACCGGCGGGGGGGTCGGTTTAGGTGTTCCCTGCATGTGTTGGAGGTCACCCGACCCTGAAACCCACTAAAACATGGAAATGATGTTTCAGTCGTCATCCTATTCACTGCACACCGCACAGTGTGTCTGTAGGTGTGCTGAATCGGTTCAATGAATACACACACACATACGCCCACACCCGGACGGACAAGGATGTATAGATACACAATTTGCAAATGGATTTAAGTGTATCTCTTGGCAAAGAAAACCCTGGCAGATGAAGCAAATGCATCTTTTGATGGCTTTAATGGCAGGGACGCACACTATGGCTTTTCCTTTTAATTCACTTTTTTAAGACTCTGGTGTGGATGGGTGTGTGTGGGTGTGTGTGTGTGTATTCAAAAGGGGGAGGAAGTAGAGAAATTGACACCGATTGGGAGGCAGAGATGAAAGGATGTCCTCGGGAATTTTGTCTGCTCGGGATCCTTTTACGTCTACAATGACTGCAAAGGAGTCAAGTTCCTGTTCTGTTTGAAGTGCACTTCCTGTTGACTGTGCGTTGTCTGTGATGAGTTTTTCCAGTAAGTTCGTGTTGTAAGTGTCATGCACCTGGTCCCCGAGAGGAAACATTTTGACTCACTTCAATGACTACGAAAACGTGGATTCCTCGTTGCGGACTGTTGAATAGTAGTGGCAACTCAAATTATCCTCCGAAAGGTGCGCTTTGTTCGCGTTGATTGCTAAGAGAATGGCAAATGGGCCACTTTCGTTGGAAACAAGCATGACCGGAACCTAAGCAAGGATCAAGACGAAGTCTTAATTTCCTTAAAGATTCGACACGTTCGACACGAAGAGACTGTCTAGACTTCAATTTTGCACCTGATTCAAGTTAAGACCAGGAAACAGTCTCTTTGTGTCAGATGCAAGATTGAAGTCTAGACCAAGATACAGTCTCGTCGTTTAAAAGATGATCCCATTTGGGACCTTAACTGGAGCTGCAGTAGCTGTTGCTGTGCGCTTCGACTGTGATCTCCTTCCTAGTTCTTGTCTCAGCAGTGACTCAATTTCTAGACAAAACCCTCACTTAATTTCCGACCGATAATCAATTCTGCCCACAGGTCTTAGCGAGTCCGATGAGAAACCAAGATTTTGATCAGAATTTCGACTTAAAGGGTCTGATTAATGTCCCTTTCAGCTCTTTCATCAGATTTTGTTGAATTTCCGAATTTCCGACCATGGTCAGAATTCATAATTCTTGTCTCAGCTGCGACTCAAATTTTGGCTGCTCAAATTCTGGTCAGAAATCTCAGTCAGAAAGAGTAGCAAGCCAACATTTCAATTCTCGTAAGAGGTCCTAGTCCTCTGAGGGTTCATGAGGAGTTTCTGGTCAGAAACTTCAGTCAGAAAGACCGGCACTCAGAAATTTCAATTCTGGCCAGAGGTCCTTGGGAGTTCAAAAAGGAACCAGAATTCTGATCAGAATTCCAACTCAAGAGCCCCATATTCCATCAGTCGACCATTTTCTAATCAGAAGTTGGTCAACAAATTCTGATCAAAACTCTCCCTCAGAAAATTGGTCGAGCAATTCTGGTCAGAACACTAACTCAATTTCTCACAACAGTCAATGACGAGCCAAAATTTTGATCAGAACTCTGACTTAAGAACTCAGCCTTTTGATCAGATTTTGTTGAATTTTCGATTTTCTGGCCATGGTCAGAATTCCTAATTCTTGTATCTGATGTGACTCAAATTCTGGTCACAAATCTCACTAAATTTCGGCCCGATAATCAATTCTGACCACAGATCCTAGCGATTCCAATGACACACCAAAATTTTGATCAGAATTTCTTCTTGACGTCCGTTTCAGCTCTTTGATCAGATTTCGTTGAATTTCCGAAATTCCATGGTCATAAGTCAGAATTCTTGTCTCCGCTGCGGCACAATCTCCGGCTACTCAATTTCTGGTCAGAACTCTTACATAATTTCCAACCGATAATCAATTCTGATCACAGATCCTAACAAGTCCAATGGAAACCAGATCAGAATTTCGACTTAGGAGCTCCCTGCTCCATCAGGCGAACATTTTCTCACCAGAAAACTGTTCAAAAAATTGCAGTCAAAACTCGCCCTCAGTTACCGGCCGACACTCCGAAATTTCAATTCTGGGAAGGGGTCCTACCGTGTTCGATGAGGATCCAAAATTTTGATCAAAAGTTGCACTTAAGATCTCTGCTTGACGCCCCATATAGCTCTTTGATCAGACTTTCTTGAATTTTCAAATTTCTGACCATGGTCCGAAGTCAGAATTCTTATCTCCACTGGGGCCCAAATTCTGGCTACTCAAATTCCTGTCAGAACTCTCACTCAATTTATCAGTTCTGGCCACATTTTCGAGCGAGTTCAACAGGATCCAAAATTTTGTTCAAAAGTTTGAATTAAGAGTTCTACTTGCCGATCATTTCAGCTCCTTTTTCAGATTTTGTTGAATTTTCGAATTTCTGACCAGGATCGGAACTCATATTTCTGGTCTCCGCTACAACACAAATTCTGGCTAGTAAAATTTTGGTCAGAGCTTTCACTTAATTTCTGACCGATTATCAGTTCTGTGCACAGGTCCTACCGAATCCAATAACGAACCAAAATGTTGATCAGAACTTTGACTTAAGAGCTCCCTGCTCCACAAGGCGACCATTTTCTGAACGGAACTACCTCCGACTTCATCAGGAATTCCAATTTCGATCGGTGCTGAACAAAAAAGACTCCTTCATTGCCACTTCCGACTTAGTCTTGGCTCCATTCCAAGGACCGCATAGCTTGAAACCCGCCTGTGTGCCTGGGTTCAATGAATCCTTTGCCCATCCCAGCCCGAATTGAATTTAAATCCCAACTCATCTTTAAGCTTCATATTTTCAGGTAAATCTCCCCGCCACCAGTCTTCGTCACTCCAATTCTCCAACGACCTGATTCCACCGTTCGTACACCGAACCCGGCATCCCTCATAATCCCCACATGACCTTTTTTTTGCGACTGTTGCTTCCGCCCCCCACCCCCACCCGACACCGCTCGCCCGCCAACAGGTTAACGCGCCATTGAGCCTACTACGGCAGTAATCCTAGCACAAAAAGTTCCCGCAGTAAATTTCTCATTTATTCGCGTTTGCATATAAATGATGAGTAGGCAGACTCCGCAGGATATCCACAGATAGTGTGCGGTACCCACCGCCGAAACCCCATCGTCATGTAAACATCCCCCGTGTCGGCGTCGACAACACCAGCCGCCGTATACCGTCGTTCATATAGAGGTACACATGTAGCCCGGGTATAAGTGCTTTTTTACGAGTCCCTCTACAAGTTCCACAAACGCATTTTGCATAACTTTTGCAGGTAATTAGAACTTTCAGAATGGAAAAGTTCCAAAGCATTTTGCGGTAAGGAGCGGAAATTAACTTCATGTTCTCGGGAGCGGCGCAGAAGTTGTCTGTGGAAGTTTTTGATTCTCTGTTCACGGCTCGGGACGGATCTCGGGACGCTCGCTGCTGTGTTCCTTTGGGATGATAGAAGAACTGAAATGATGCTGCTGGAATGGAGTCTGTGACGGAGAAAGAAAGCGAGAAAGGCAGAGAGAGAGAGAGGGAGAGTGAGAGTGGATTGTCAAAGTTCTGGGGTGACAATTATAGCGGTATGCTTGCTTTAATTGCCTGCCATGCGGTGCGCTGGTGCTCCGGTGCCATTGCTGAGACGACAAATAAATTAGAAATTCGACTTGGAATAGTAGAGGACTGGGATCCATTATCCATCGAGTCGACGAAGACGTGCATCTTCCGGAGGATGAAGTGGCTTCGTTTTTTCAACAAACGCAATTTAGACTGAGGAAGGCGAGGCATGTGGCCCCGAGGAAATATGCAAATGTCGTCTTAAGTCATTTTGAACTTCAGCCACCATGTCAGCGATTGACGATGTCGTCCTGACAATAAAGACGAAAACTGAAATGACAACTAATCATAGGAGTTCGCCAGAAGGTCGGAAGGGAAACCCACGAAAAAGAGCGAAGTCAGCTTGTGATTAAAATAAATTGCCTCGAAGGAGTCATCTAGGACTCCTTAATTCAAAATCCCGGTGGCTCCAAATTCAGGTCAAAATTTGGCAGAGTATTTCTTGTTCAAATCCTTCGCTTTTAGCCTGGACACATTATGCCTAAGAGTGTCCTGAGACACCTTAAAGCGAAGGATTTGAACAAGACATACTTTGGTTCTCCGGCAGACATCGTTAAGCCCGAAACTTGAAGCCTATTGTAGGCATTTTTTGAAAATACGAACGATGGTACATGCTTAGACTAGAGCTACGGACTACGTGGCGGTGAGTGGCCCACAGATCTTGACTGAATGATGATAAACATTTCACTCAATTTGCATCCATGGCCAGCATTGCCAGATCAGTAATTATTCTTCATTTTCAAAGAGTTCTCCTCCGACGTCATAAAAAATGAAAAACTCAATTTTCTCGATTTTCCAAGGATTTCGAACGAAATTTTTGACTGAATTCACTTCAATTATCCTTTCCCCCTTCACATCAATCCATTTGAGGTGAAAACTGTGCTCAAATACGCAGAAAAGCAACTTTTGAAAAAATGGCACATTTCACATGAAAAAATGCAGTCAATTCATAACACCATCGGGTCGGATTTTTTTGCTGAAAATGAACGAGTTTTCGTCGAAGTGGATTTGATGATGATTACAAAATTTTGTGAAACGAATTTCTCAAGAACTAGGACGAATTGAAGAACGTGGGACATCAGAATGGATAGAAATTCATTGGAGAAGAGGAATAAGGCGAGATATTGTAACGGGAGTTACTCCGTTACTTATTTGGAAGCGAAGTTCCAGAGAACCTCTAGAAGAGATCTTGGAAAACACGATGTTTTCTGAAACAATTTCCAAGAGAACCGGGACGAATTGAAGGATGTGGGATATTAGAATGAAATGGAAATTTTTTGGAGAAGGGGAATAAAGCGAGTTTTGTAACGGGAATAAATCCGTTGCTTATTTATAAGCGAAGTTCCGGGGAACCTCCTTAAGGCAGCGATCTTGGAAAGTATGATGTTTTCTGGAATCACAGCAGCATCATGTCGCGCAGGCCAGCTGATTAACAGAGCATGCCATTGTAGCACGCGTCCACCTTGGGCATAGCGGTAGTTGGCATGACGGCGGTTGGCGTGACGCTAGTTGGCATGACGGAAGTTGGCATGACGGTGTTTAACAGTCTCCTGTCTTCTCTATTTTTTTATTGGAATTCAGTTTCCATCGAGTGAGATGCTTAGTCTAAATCTCAGACCTTTTCTTTCGGAGGATTTTTGAAACCCTACTAGAGCACTCAGACTCAAGCTGGTCCATTGTACTGCCAGGTAGGAACTTACTCCAGTGGCGTCAATTTGATCTCAACGGCAAACTGTGACTGGACCAGATTTGAAAAACCGGATAAAAGCGTATTAACTTTGCTTTCACTGGGATTCGAACCTAAGACCTCTCTAACTTGGGGCAGACACTTAACCAACTGCGCAATCCAGTCGTCTGACAACTTTGGACATAGCGGTGGTTGGCTGTCTCCTTCAGAGCGGAATTCAATTCCGGCCCTCCATCGAGTGAGATGCTTAGTCTAAAATTAAGACCTATTCAGGAGAATCAGCTGCAAAAGCATTGCTGCCACCACAAGCACCGCCCTCACCACCCACAGCAACAGCAACAGCAACAACTGCAGCCAGCAGCAGAAACAGCATGAGTACACTACAAAACGTCCCAAATTTCTTATTTGACTCAAATTCGATCTCAGATGGATCTTGTCAGTTCCCGAAAATTGCTTATCATGTCCTGGGAGGCCCCCTCCCTGATCATCTCCTCAATCTCCGCCACAGAGGGCGACTGCTGCTCCTCCTCGCTGACAGCACGCGATGAATCCCAGCTGCAGTCCTTCAATTCAATCCGATTCTCAGATTCGATTTCGACATTCCCAGGACTGTCCTCAATCTCGCTCATGACATCTGTGTTCCCCCAGCAACCCCAAGCCTCCAAAGACCAGCGCAAAACCATAAAAATTCAATCCGCACCACGTCAATGTCAAATAAATGTCACTTGATCCATCAACTGTCATGTTCTCGCACACATATCCCAGCCGTGAGTGCAGGGACACGGGGCCGCACACACACGGAATATTATTTATCGCATTCATTCATAGTTAACAGCACAACTTTTTCGATTTAACTGAGAGCGTGGCGGGCGAACGCCGACGAGGCAGAGACGGTCCCATCGAAATCTATTTCACTTAAACGCCAGCGAGGAGTGGGGGGGGGGAGGGGAAGGGAGAGATATGAAAAATAAGAATAAACATCCTAAAACGCTCGCTAAGAAGTCAAACTTCTAGTGTGAAAATTAATGTAAAAAGTTTTTAGATAAAACTTTAACCCTCCCCCTTGGCCATCATTTGGTCCCATTTGAGCAGAGTGTATGGCACGCCGGCGGCGACGGAGACGGTGACGGTGACGGCGGCGGCACGAGGTCTCACTAGCTCTCGGTGCTCTCAGGTGCGAGATACTCGTTCACTCGCCAGCTCCGACAGATAAGTGGGAAAGCTACAGAACTGAAGAGGATTCCCCAACAGTTCTTGCCGCTCCACCGAAATGTATCTGGCTGCAGATGCGTATGTGTGTGTGTGAATTCTTTTAGTTTTCTTGAAATAAAAATGTATTTGAAAGTTTTCGCATAAATTCATTCAGAGTGAAGCATCATCCTCTGAATGATGGCCAAACTTTGGCTGGCCCTTCTTGTCTCCTGTCAGCTCACAGTCCCATTGTGTGTGCGTGTGTGTGTGTTTGATGGATTTAAAGTAATAAAATCTTGATTATGCAGATGCTGAGTACCCAATTATTTCAATTATTACCCTTTGGTGGATGTGTGGGGGGCGGGGATTGTAATGTCCTTGTGGTCGAGTCCCTTATCTGCTCCCACTCCACACAGCTGCCGAGGACGGAGGCCTACCCTGGGCGGGCGGATGGAATCTATTCTCGTTTCAAGTATTCAATCAAGTCTTTGAGGATGCAGATATGTCAGACATTAGTCTCAGGAATGTCAAACAAATGAACTTGTCTCGCATAAGGGCGCCGGTCATGAATCCTGGCTTTTATCTAAATTGAATGCAAGCCAATTAAATTGATGTGAAGTTTCATATGATGACATTAAATGGCTCGAGTGAACTCTGCAGATGATGTCCTTCTGTTTCTCTGTCTCTCTCTCTCTCCCTCTGAGGCTGCATTCGTCCTTTGGGTGCGCATCGTCGGTGGGTGGATTCAATTAAATTTGATTTTCCAGTGATTTACAATGAGATCGAATATTTTGCACAAAACTTTGTGAGCTAATTGAATTTGTGGGTGGGCGAGTGTGGAGCCAATTTGAGGAGAGTTATGGAGAGAAGGACATGGGGATTCCATTAGAGAAATGAATGCAAGAGCTTTGAACTAAATTTTGGAATGCATGCGGCTGCTAAAAGGAATGCTTTGATTTGCAGCTTGTTGTGGCTGTGAAAGGGGGAGAGGGATGACAGTGGGCAGACAAAGGCTGTCCTGAGGATGCATCAAATCGCAGAGCTCTGGAGGGCATTTTGGGTTAGAATTCCGGTTTTATGTGCTTGTTACATTTTTTGACACTGGAAACACTGGAAATACTTGAAGCATTAGAAGCGATGGAAGCGATGGAAACAGAGAAAGCACTGGAAACACTGTACACATTGAAAGCACTAGAAACACTGGATACATTCGAATCATTGAAAGCCCTGGAAACACTCGAAACTCTGGAAGCGGTTGAAGAACTGAAAACAGTAGAAACACTTGAGACACTTGAATCGATGAAAGTACTGTAAGCCCTGGACACACTGGAAACACTAGAAACACTGGAAACAGTGGGGGCATGGAAACACTTGAAACACTTGAAGCGATGGAAGCACTGGAGACACTGAAAACACTGGAAACGCTGGAAACTCTGGAAGCGGTGGAAACACTGGAAACAGTAGAAACACTTGACGCACTGGAAATACTGGAAACACTTCCAGAGATGGAAGTAATGGAAACACTTAAAACAAAACTGAAAATATTCAAAAACATTGGAAGCAATGGAAGCACTGGAAGCATTGGATGCGCTAGTAACACTCAAAACACTAATGAAACAGTAGAGCTGATGAAATGTTACCATCTCTGGGGTCTGAGAGTTTACCTTTATTTTCAGGGTTACTGAGTAATTTTCGGAAATATACATCCATTGCAACGCACAACTCGAACAACCTTCAACGAAGTTCACTTATTTACAAGTGCAAATGCACCTGCAGTCCGTTCTTTACCAATCAAGTCCTTTCTGTCAACACCATGCCTCGATATGAGGCGATGTTCCGTGAACCGCTTTTCATAAGCCCTTAGCATATTCACCATCCACAGTCATGCTCAATTAAACGCAACCTTCTTCTCCATCAGAAAACGAGATTCTCCACTCCCAAGTCCGACTGCCAACAACATTCGCCTTCGCTGCCAACTTGACAATCAACAAAACCCGAATTTCCCCCTCGTCCCCAGGGCGTTAAACATGCTCTTATGCACACACACACACACACACACCCACGTCAACATCCACATGTTAAGTTCCTTTATTGCCGCTGCCGGACACGACGGGAAAAGTCCTCCTCGCAAACAGCTCCATCAGCTCCGCTCTTGCCCTCAATTTCTGTCCACTCGACTGCTTTCTTTTCTCGGCCAGAAATGCCTTGAATGGGAAGAGGATGTGTCAAATTAAAAGTCACCCTGGACCTTTTTAATTCCATTTGACTCGTTATCAACTCGACGGTCAACAACAACAACAGCACGCTGTCGGAGGCTCACAGCCGCCCTAGGTGTAATCATGGGACCCACATGCAAACTTTTCGTTTCGTGTTTATTTACTTAGCGTCCTTTACACATCCGGATTGCCTCGGTCATTGCGTACAATTAAAATTTGGCAACTAGGCTTCAGTCGGACGGGCGGCGGTGGGGCCTGGTGGTGGTGGCGCCCTCACTTGGGCCTGGCCCGTATGCCGAAGCGTAAAATCCCATTAGTATGTTTTAATTAGGTGGTTGACATCACATTGCGGTGGCTGCACAACATTAGTGGAAACGTATCTTTTGTGCATCTGACTTGTGTGTGCGCCTGGGATTGTCCTTGTCGGAGAGGACAGGACATGGCGACGACGTGGACAATGGGGCTGAGTGTTGAACTTCTAATTCATTATGAATGTCCACCTGATTTGGGGTTCTGTGTATGCGTTTAGTGTCACGGGCCGATCTGACCGAGTTTTCGAATTTCGCTTACCGTTCAGTTGGGCGGCGAATGGGATGCAGTGTGGATATGTGAGGCACTTGTAGTGTTGCCTGGAGGTGTTGCGTAATGAGGTGGATGTCTCAGTTCGGCTGGAAAGCCAATGTGCGTGAGCGTGTTCAAGCACTGGTGACCATTGGTGACACTCAACGGGCTGGTGGCTTGTCAATCGCCGAAATTGCAACGACACTTGAGAGACGGATGTCATTCATTAGCTGTCAACTGGGTTTGGCGAGCGCTTCGAAACTGGAAACTGCTTGTCCTAGTCGGAGTCACTTGGGGGTGAGCTGATGGAAGGAATATTGTGGGACGTTTGCAAGGACGACGAACGTTGGATCGTGTACCACCAAGGGAGTTGCGAAGTTCGTTTCTTGGCAATGTGATTGTCACAAAGGCAAATGGAGTGGTTTTAAATGGGTTAAGTGTGTCATTTGTGGAGTACATACGGGCTAGGTGAAGGTTGTTTCTTGCTGGGGCTCTGGTGCGTTGTGGGTTTGACTCTGATGTTGATCAGAGCGTGAATTGACTAATTCTTGCTGCTGGTGTCGTTGCGATGGATTGATGCACATAAGATTACTCTTGTTCATGAGCTGCATCCTAACTGGGAGATGGTCTCTGCGAGTAATGGAATTTTAAACAGTCGTTCAACAATTTTCTCTTATTGTGAACAAGTCATAAGCGACCACTACGCAAATCGGATGAAGTTTTGTAGGAATTTATATTTTTTTCTACATTTCTTGCGAGGTTGGCATTTTTTCTTTTCAAAAAATTTATATTGTGAATATGTCATCCGTTCAATATATTTTGCTAATCCTCCAAAGGCTTGTATATTTATAACTATCTTTCAAGAGCCTTTTGCTAAGAAAACATCTATTGTGAACAGGCCATGCTATGAACAATTTTATAAGAGAACTCCAGACGTCCCCGACCTCCATTACTGACCTCTCGTGTACCATCATAGACTTTCAGTTTCATACATTCTATGAACAGCAATTTTCTATTGTGAATGGATCACAGATTTCCCCGGTGGAATGTAAACAAAATTCTGTAGGCATAGGATAGAAAAGTGAAAGTGAAAAATGCAGCTCCAATTTTTTTCGTTAGAGGATTTTTTGCAACTTGCTCTCATTCACAATAGTTTTTTTTTCTTTTTTTTTTGTAGTATTTTTGAAACACTACTGGAGTACTCAGGCTCAAAACTGGTCCATTGTACTGCCAGGTAGCAAACTACTTCAATGCCGTTAATTTGATCCCAACGGCAATTGGTGACTGGACCAGATTCGATTTCACTGCGATTCGAACCTGGGACCCGTGTAACTTGGGGCAGGCAATTAACCAACTGCGCCATCCAGTCGTTTTCACAATAGAGTAAGTGAATGATATTAACGAAGGCACTACTCGAATGTTAGGAATTAGTAGGTCTCTCTGAATATATCTCATGAAGAAATATGTTGAAAGCAGTTAAGTCCCCAGGTATAATTTTATATTCCTTGTTATTATTGTGAACTATCCTTAATCAGGTTGCCTTAAATTAGTAGCTACCTTCATTTCTTTGGCATTTCTAAGCCTTGATGTCCTGCTTAATTTCAGATTTGAAGCACTCCTTAAATCTAAGAAGCTTATTGTGAGTCGGTCATAGTAAATTATGTCGTTTGCGAATCATCATTTTACATAAATATTGTGGAGAGACCATAATCCTTTTCGTTTTTTACGTTAATTGTCGGTAGTATCGGAAAATAATAGTTTTGCTATTGTGAATAGCCCAACCTATACCAGATATTGCAACAATTTTGATACATTGGTACGAGTTCTTTTCCTGCACTGCCCAAAATTAACTGAAGTGAAATGAATTTTCCTTAATCTGGATCCGTTCTCCTTATTCCTTTCCATTGTGAATGAATTTCTACGAATTCATACTAACAATCCTTTAATCCTTTTCATAAGAATACTGTGGAAAGACCATAACTCTTTTCGATTTGTACGTTAATTGCCAGTAGTATCGGAATGTAATAGTTTTGCTACTGTGAATAGGTCAAAATATACGAGATATCGCAACAAATTTGGGTAAGTTAGTAAGAATTCTTTTCCTGTATACCATATAAATAACTGAAGTGTTATGATTTTACCTAAATCTGAATCCGTTCTCCTTATTCCTTTCCATTGTGAATGAATTCCAACGAATTTATACTGATAATCTTTAAAAAAGGGAACGTACAGCAAAACTATTGCATTTCGTGACAGGACACATTCAAAGTCGCTTCAACAAAAGCATCCGACGACAAAGCAATTTATCATCACTTGTACAAATCACTATTTGCCCCTCGCCAACAACAGCTCGTCCTTTGTGCAGGACAAAGAAAGTGCCAGCAAAAAACCCAGTCCCATATTTTCCCTTCACTCGGTATCGGGGCAAAATTAATCTCCGAATCCCTTACTGACACTCGAGCTCCCGCTCTGAAGATTAATTACCACCCAAGGTATTGTTTCACCTCTTCAGTTACATCCCCTGCATCCTCCCCCCACCCCATGATCAAATGTATCCGCAACTAAATGCAAATGAAAAATGACAACATTTCAATGTTGTTAATTTGAAAGTTTCATCAAAGCATTCGTTCCGTTTTCGTTTTGTTGCCTTGCACACTCGTCCCTGAAAAGCTGAAAATCTGAAAAACCGCTCAAAAAGGACGACAACGTAGACGGCGAACGACGCCAACGATGCCAACGACGATGATGACGATGACGATGACGATGGAGGAGTACATTGAGGAAAAACAGAAACGACATGGAAGCAGAAGTGGAAGAACCTTTCTGCAAGGTTCTGAAAATCATTTTGTCCCGGCTCAAGTAACACCCACAAAATACCAACGAACACACCACACACACACACGCTCACTCAAATCCGCAGACATACCACCACAAGAACTGAACTGGCGTATAGTTGTGCAACAAACATAAATATGAAGCGGAAAATGAAAGAAGAAAACCACCACAACCCAAGATGCTGGGGTTTGCTTGGCTTGCTTGGGTCCTTCACCATTGTGAAGGACTTTGTAATGCATGGCTGATGGTGGTGGCTCTCTCTGTGTGTGTGTGTGTGTTTGGAGGAGCAAAACCCATCTCAATTCGAAGTTCTTGAAATGGAAATTCCCTGAGCAACCAAGCATGCTACACAAAAGAACTCATTTGCGTCAAGGTGCTCCTTTCACCAGAGCATTAATTTTCAGAATTCATTACAACTATTTCGAGCAATGAAAGCAATTCAGGACCTCACCACCACTCAATGCAACGTTCAGTCGTAGTCATCGTCGTCGTCGTCGTAGTCGTTGTCGACCAAATGGAAAGCCAGAGAAGTCCTTTTCTCAGGCCAAACGTAGTTAACACTTCAAAAGGTCTGGCCACACACACATGCCACACACTTGAGAGCACCCCGCAGCAGCAGCAGCAGTTCGCGTTCGCACAAAAAAGGACACGGGAAAGAGGTTTTAATTAAAAGAAGAGAAAAATCCATTTTCCTCCTCTGGTCAAGGTTCAAATTAATGATTCAACCGTGTGACTGTGCATCTCTCCCCCGGCTTTCATCCGACTAACGACCAACAATAGGCACGACCTGTGAAACATTCCTCCCTAATGAAGGTCTCAATTTGGAGCAAGGATGTGTCCCAAACAAATCCCCACCCCCTTAGACAATCTCAGAGATTTTTGCAATCACAGCCTCAATTGCCGCACGCATATGCACGTGCACATGTACATCCCCCCGTTTGGTGGTGTGTGTGGGTGGGTGGCGATGGGGGTGAACTCTCAGAAGACTAATTCAATTTTAATGTACTTTTGAAACACAAACTATTCACATGGTCATGACTGTGAAAATTATGTCATCTCGAGCAGAAGCAGGAAACCAGAGACGCCCGACACCACACAACAGTTTTTACACGCTTCGTTGGCCGGAAAGAGAAGCGAGAGGAGTCTTCAAAATAACACTCGTCCTTACATCTGAGATACAACAAATTTGCTCCTAGTGTTTCTCTCGCATTTGCATACATATGCGTCCCAGGCAGCGCCATTCAGTGCTCCATCGTAGATGGGCACCGCACCCCATACCCCGGCGCACACTCAGGTGAGAATGTCTTTATTCTACAAAGTTTTCATCGTTTCCCTGCGCCCGTGATGGGGATTGTGTACGGTTTTGTAGTTTGCGTCTGCATGTCCTTCATATCATTTTTGGGAAGTTTAACACCAGTCTCCACACCCCCCTCCACCAATCCGAGAGCTGATCTTCACACGCAACTTCTCGTTGCCTTACGTTCGTCTGACTGTCAGCTCAACAGTTTGAATATATTCCTCGACGTCATTGTTTCTGTTTGATGGTTCGGGAGGATGTTCTTGTCCCGGAATGGCGTAGCCCCCCTCTCTCTGCACATGCATAAGTGTAAATTTATTGATTTACTTGTCAAAGAGTTGGGCGGATGAAAGCGTTTGAGTCGTCTGCTCGTTCGTTTACAACACGAAATTCGCACAAAACTCAATTCGATTGGGGACTTTGAGCGGGAGGAGTGCATAGGTGAGGGGGATTCTCTTCTGTGAGCCACATATGCGTTGCAAATCGTTTATGTTTGATCACGAAGAACAAGGAAACTGTGGGAATTCGAAGCAGATCTCGGACTGAAGGGGAAATCGTTGATGTTCTACACGCTGGAGAGGGATTATTGGAATCCTGATTGATTCTGTTTGGCATGGCACTCAGGGAAGGGAAACAGTCTTGTGAGCACCCAAGCTGGGCTTGAATTGTGGAGGTAAAAGGCGGAGGCTCAGTCAGGGACAGAGGCTCAGTTAGGGACAGAGCCTCAGTCTGAGATAGAGGCTCAGTCTGGGACAGAGGCTCAGTATGGGACAGAGGCTCAGTCAGGGACAGAGGCTCAGTCTGGGACAGAGGCTCAGTCAGGGACAGAGGCTTAGTCTGGGACAGAGGCTCAGTCAGGGACAGAGGCTCAGTCAGGGACTGAGGCTCAGTTTGAGTCAGAAGCTCAGTCAGGGACAGAGACTCAGTCAGGGAAAGAGGCTCAGTCAGGCACAGAGGCTTATTCTGCGACAGAGGCTCAGTCTGAGACAGAGGCTCAGTCTGGGACAGTGGCTCAGTCAGGAACAGAGGCTCAGTCTGGGACAGAGGCTCAGTCAGGGACAGAGGCTCAGTCAGGGACTGAGGCTCAGTTTGAGTCAGAAGCTCAGTCAGGGACAGAGACTCAGTCAGGGAAAGAGGCTCAGTCAGGGACTGAGGCTCAGTCAGGGAAAGAGGCTCAGTCAGGGACAGAGGCTTATTCTGCGACAGAGGCTCAGTCTGAGACAGAGGCTCAGTCTGGGACAGTGGCTCAGTCAGGAACAGAGGCTCAGTCTGGGACAGAGGCTCAGTCAGGGACAGAGGCTCAGTCAGGGACAGAGGCTTATTCTGCGACAGAGGCTCAGTCTGAGACAGAGGCTCAGTCTGGGACAGTGGCTCAGTCAGGAACAGAGGCTCAGTCTGGGACAGAGGCTCAGTCAGGGACAGAGGCTCAGTCAGGGACTGAGGCTCAGTTTGAGTCAGAAGCTCAGTCAGGGACAGAGACTCAGTCAGGGACTGAGGCTCAGTCAGGGAAAGAGGCTCAGTCAGGGAAAGAGGCTCAGTCAGGGACAGAGACTCAGTCAGGGAAAGAGGCTCAGTCAGGGACAGAGGCTCAGTCAGGGACTGAGGCTCAGTCAGGGAAAGAGGCTCAGTCAGGGAAAGAGGCTCAGTCAGGGACTGAGGCTCAGTCAGGGAAAGAGGCTCAGTCAGGGACAGAGGCTCAGTCTGAGATAGGGCTCAGTTTGAGACCGAGGCTCAATCTGAGTCAGAGGCTCAGTCAGGGACAGAGGCTCAGTCAGGGAAAGAGGCTCAGTCAGGGAAAGAGGCTCAGTTAGGGACAGAGGCTTATACTGCGACAGAGGCTCAGTCTGGTACAGTGGCTCAGTCTGGGACAGTGGCTCAGTCAGGAACAGAGACTCAGTCTGAGACAGAGGCCCAGACTGTGACAGAATCTCGACTCATCGGAGACAAAGGCTCGATTCAAATCAAAAACTAGTCCGAGGCAGAGGCTTAGTCTGAGGCAGAGGCTCAGTTTGAAATAGAGGCTTAGTCCGAGAAAAAGGCCTTCTTCCGTGGTGGAGACTCAGCTCCATTTAAAAACCGCATTTGTTGCATTTCCCATCATCCGCTTAATCTCTATCAAATTCAGTTCACAAATGCATTCATCCACGTCCACGCTGAGCAAGCATTTGGGTCAATGTACGCCAACAAAACCCATGAATGGATACCAAAGCACAACGAGCATTTACAAATCCTTTCTCTGCCATCCACCAGCACAACTCTGTCCATTCACATGTGCATCCATCCAATTCCAGATTCATCTTCACCAACAAATACCGTCAGGACTAGAAAGAAATGCACAAAAAGGTGGATAAAAAACATGTGTATCTACACGCCCTCACAGCGTATCTGTTTCCACCGTTTCAACATCAAAACTAACTAATTCCCAGGCTTTGTTGCCATTCAAATGCAGAATATACAACGCTAACCGCATCATGTGCTGAGGTCAGGAAGGGATACGTAGTTACTCGGGGTTCAGTGGTGAGCTCGAAAGCCATAAATCGTCCGTATCCCTTGGATCTCTCTAATATGAAACATGGAAAATAATTGTAAAGCTACACACACGCACACACAGGCATTCCCACACGGGGACACCCACAACTCACCCACAGCCGCAGATACTTCTCGTGCGCCCGTACTTTATTATTTAATTGGTGATTTGCTGATTCAAAATTGGGAAATGCTCGCGGTTTTCCGTAATTTAGTTGTTGTGGAATCTGAGGTTTCTGCCAGGATTCATTTCGAATCATTTTCGTTGAGCGTAATTTAAAATTTCGGTTTAGAACATCACAAAATGTTGTTGCCCGGGCACACTCAGTGACAATGAATTGAAGCGTTGGCGGTGAGATGCGAAAAAAAAATGTGACCATGTTACGGTTGCTTAGAGTGACCAAACCATCAATTTTGAGAGGACATTGAACTGGTTTTGGTTTGTGGTGGGGATCGAGGAGACGGTCTTCGAAGGGGATGTCCTTGATCACATCGACGGAATGCTTGCAGAATGGAGTCACAAGAGGGTCAACAAATTTGGTACCAGACTTCCCCAAAATCTGGTCAGTCTGAGCAGCTTCCTAGACGAAAAAAGACGGGACTGAAGCTGAAAACAGAACGGGACTGAAATTAATTGGATTCTGAGCTGAGCTGGGTCCCGCAGTGATGCTAGACTTGGTCTTCGTGTGGAAGGCTGATGTAAAGACTTCTCCTCGTCGCTTGACGATGACTTCGGGACCCAGCTTAGCTCAGAATCCAATTAATTTCAGACACCGGGCATCGATTGACAGCCTTAGGCAGATGACAGGGTGCTCTTGCGATTGTGCCGCGGCTTAGTTAGACCAACAGTTGGGTCCATTGTGCATTGACAGCCTCAAGTCACTGGTGCTAGTTCTTTGCTTCGACGACTGGATGGCGAAGGAATTGATTAAGTGCCTGCGATAAGTTAGAGGGGTCTCAGGTTCGAATCCCAGAGAAATCAAAGTTAATACGCTCTTATCCGGATTTTGAAATCTGGTCCAGTCACCATTTGCCAGTGGGATCAAATTAACGGCTCAATCACTGGAGTGGTCGATCGGTGGTAGTGGTCTGACTGTGGGTATTATGGACCAACATGGTCCAAGTGTGCTGTGGACTCACTAGCAACCCCCTAATCGAACCTAACCTGTGGCGCTACAGTCCGAGGTGGATTGATGCACTTGGGTTCGCCACCTTAGACGAGAACGACCTCTATTGCGTTGTCCCACTGGTTCAGAGACGAGGCCACAAGGACGTGATGATGTGAAATGAGGCCAAATGAAGTAACGCCAAATTTGAAAAATTTGAGATTTCTTCTTATTTGACGTTGCCGAACTAGAGACCTAAACATTCCCAAAATGCAAGCTATTTCGTGCACTTTTCCAAAATTTGACGTGAAATAAGGCTAAATGAAATAACGCCATATTTGAAAAATTTGAAATTTCTCCATCCCCAAAATGCAAGCTTTTTCGTGCACTATTCCAACATTTTCTGACACGACGTTGACAGATTTCGGGCCCTATTTTCAAAAAATCTCCTTAAAGCTTCAGATCTTCGTAGCTGGTCTTGTCCTCGAACTAGGTACGATCCCCATTCAATCACCCTTCGACCTCGGCATGCTACAGACGAGATTCTCAAGGCAGGGCGGTCTTCTGGCCCGAGGTCTTCCATTAACTCCACCATTTGCCGCTGGGATCAAGTTAACGGCTGGAGCGTCGATCAGAAGTAGAAGTAGAGGCAGAAGTCGGACTGTGGGTATCACAATGGACCAACAGAGTTTAGGTGTGCTGGTGAATTCACTAGCAGCCGCCTAACCTAGCCTAAAGCCTTCTCGTCCTCACTTGGCGATCAGTTCCTAGGTGATCTCGGGCATCGATTGGCTTCGGGACTCAGCTCAGCTTAGTATCCAATCAATTTCAGACACCGGTCATCGATTGACATCCTTTGGCAGGTGATAGGGTTCCCCTGCGATTGTGTCGCCGCCCAGTTAGACCAACAGTTGGGTCCATTGAGAGTATTAAGTCCCTGGTGCTAGTTCAATGCTTCTGGTGGGTACAATTTCTTTCAAGCCAACCACATTCTTGGTGATTTTTTTGTGACCAAACGTTGTCGCTGCACTCCTTGAAGGACAACGCTCTCTCAAGTTAACCCATGAACCAAAAAAAGGACCACCCAACCACTTAGAACCCCTTCACTCCAAAGAACGATGACCCTGCCATCGAATCAACGAAATCTTCCCTCGTCTCCTTCGATTTTGGACGAGTGAAGGAGTTCAGACAGTGCCCTCGGCACTTTATCCCGCCTCCAAGTGACAACGACAAAGACCCCATTCAAAGTCAGTGTTAATTACCCACAGAAAAAGATACTTCTTTCCTTAGACCACCAAATGCGGGCTTATCGCTCCCAGCCCCTCGTGCAAATATAAGCCACCAGACAAGCATCTCACCGCCAACTGCCAAAATTGACTTATTACCACCCTCCGGCCTTCACCCGACCCTCTCTCCCCCTTTCTCTCTCACAGAAACGTTTAAAATATTGAAATTCAAACTTGTCACGAACACACAGACACACACACAGTCTCCCGCTCGTATTCAAATGTTTACTCGTAGATACTTTGAAAGTGCGGCAAAAAAGCATAAAAGCAAACCAGCATCAGCAGCAACAGCAGCATCCAGCATCCAGCATCCAGCACCAGAACCAGCACCAGTTCCAACATCAGTCCTAGACTCGGTATCAGCATCAGCGGCAGAGAGCATGGCGGCATGGGAAGGCACTTCGAGTGTGAAGAACCTTCTCATATGGTTACGATTTAACTTTCCCACAACATGGGCTAGGACTTTTGTTTTTCAACCCTCAAGACATTTGCATGAATAATTTACCGAGCTAATGTAATGGTGTCTGAGATAAATCTCGGCAAACATTTGTTGTGATATTAACTGATGCTTTGTTGTACACAATATTGTGTTTGTGTATGTTCACCAGGCATCCCTCCCCCTCCCCCGTCGTAGAGTCTTACCCAATGCACATATGTAGAGTGAAGTGTCGGCGCTGCTGGTGTGGGGGGTGCTGCGTGGGTGGGTGGCATTCCCCGCGGAGGTTGGTTTTCAGTTTTCTTGCGATGATGAGATTCGGGTTAAGTCATAACAATGGAGGTCGTCCTTGGGCTTGTTTATTGCCCAGTGGTTGTCTTCAGAAAGATTTTCCTCTCTTTTGCTGTTGTGAGCGAATTGAAGTTCTTCCCAACGATGTTCAACTGGGGAACGACTGACGGCTAAAGTGGGTGAAGGTGTTGGGTGGTGTGCTTTCCCACGAAACAATGCTCGGGCAGTTAACGTTATTTCTCATAAACGAGAGGAAGGAACCCGGTCGCTGCAGTCCATGAGGAGTAGTATCATCAAATCAGTACAACATAACCAGAATTTGAATTGCGGAGCAGTGGATTTCATCATCGAGCTGTGGGCTCCGGAAGAGGTGCGAGGTTCGTGTGCATGCCGCAAAGATGTTTGAGCACTTTAGCAGACCGAAATCTCATCACAGGATGAATCATAGTTTATTTGGCATGGTTCGTGGCTCTGAAAGGCATTTAAGGAAGGCTGATGTAGTTTGTTGCTTGAAATGGTATTTTCTGAAGGATTTTGTCCTGGAAGTCGGTGGTAAGGAATAATTTACACTAGAATTGGAACCTTTTTGGACGACGACAAGTGAATTTCGTGTCATCGTCACGAAAATTTTGTGACGGTGGAAGCCAAATGATATTCCTTTCTAACTTTATTTCCAGAGAAAATGACTCCAAAATAAAAAAAGGTGTATGTCACGAAAAATTCGTGACGGCAAACGAGGGAGAAACATTGATCATATGAACTTATCCTAGGTCGCAAAAATCGCATCATAAGATGGATAGGAATCAATTGGTTAAGTAAAATTTTAAACCGTGTGGTCAACTTCAATTCCTGTTCGTCACGAAAGTTTTGTGACGGTGAAATCAAAGTTATATTCCTTCCTAAACTAACTTCCACTGAACATAACCTCATATGAAAACAAAAAAATGTTGACCAACATGTCACGAAAAATTCGTGACGAAAAGCGACGATGCAAGGCCGTTAGTATGGTATGAGACGAGGTTGCAGAAATCGCATCATAAAATGCTTACGAATCAAAATTTTCAACCGTGAGCTCCATTTCGATTCGTGTTCGTCACGTAAATCTTGTGACGGTGGAAGCAGAATGCTGTTCATTTCCCAATTAACTTCTACTAAACATAAACTTAAATGAAATCGGAAAGAATATTGACAATTATCTCACCAAAAATTCGTGACGAAAAGTGACGAACCGAAATTGATCCTATGGTATAGACGAGGTCACATCATTGCATAATAAAATGCTTGCGAATCGATTTCCATTGTCTTAGTTGCATTTTTGATTGAGTGCTTTATTTAAATTTGCGCTCGTCACGAAAATTGCGTAACGAATCAATAATTTTATTTACTTTTCTTACACCATTTGAAAAAATGCTGCATTATGGAAGTAGTTAAACCCGTTTTTAAATGATTTTTGGAGTAAGCGATTACATCGTTACAAAAATTTAGTGACAAACCACAGAACAGGATACGGTAAATAAATGGATTTTTTGTGCGCTGAAGTGTTTGATAAGTAAAGAGTAGGGTCAACTCAAACAAAAGAGTGGCAAAGGAGCGATACTGTGCCGCGTCACATAATTTTCGCGACGTTGAAACTATAATGTTGCTAAATTGAATTAGTTGTAGATTCTATGTACAGAAGTTCTTGATCGTGAAGTCTACAGCATGACACAATTTTTAAGCCTACCGGCTATAGATTCAGAGCGTCACAAGAATTTCGTGACGGAGAAAAAAAACATTTGGTCAATTCAATCGTTTGTAGGCTAAAATATTTGATAAGTAAGAAATAAGGTAATTGCAAACATAAGAGTGGCTAGTGAATGTGGTATGGCTGCGTCACAGAATTTTTGTGACGTTGAAAAATAAATTTGGTTAAATTAAACCAGCTGTTGATTCTATGAACAGAATTCTCTGATCGTGAAGTAGACAACATGTTACAAGTTCTAACCCTACGAATAAAAAGTCACAGCGTCACGGAAATTTCGTGACGAATTTGTGGACCATGCTCAACTGATAATTGTGAAAATTTAAATGTCAAAGTAAATGAGGCAAGAAATTACTTTTTAACAACAGCGTCACGATAATTGTAGTACGTAGAGACCAGCTCGGCTTAAAACTGACAAAAAATTGCTTAAAACCGACTTTCCGTGGAGATGGTAAGTATCACAAAAAATGACCAACAAAAACTGGTACACAACCGCAGAATCAGAGAAGCCGACACTAAGCTCGTTGGCCAAGTGAAGCACAGCTCGTATCTACTCGACGTAATTGAATGCATTTCCAAAAATTCAACGTCAGATCTCATTGCAACCCCCCTCAAAAAACGTCAGATCTCATTGCAACCCCCCTTAAAAAAAAGAGGTCAATAAATCATCAGCCAAATGCATCAAACAGCACAAAATGAGCACACCCCAAAAAGTTGCAGATCAACTTACAGCCTCCCCCTGTGCACCGAAGAACCATCATCGAATCAGTTTCCACGCGAACGAAACCATTCAAAGAATACAATCGAAGCCATTTCCATTCTCCGCTCACAACTGTGCAAAACTCGAAAAATCAAAGTTCGAACAGAGAGAGGAGACTTATCTGTTTTTTCAGTTGTTAGAAACGTTTTTACATAGAAAACTAGAAAATGCACACGCCATGCAACACGATAATGGGCGAGGACGGCGATATTCAGTCAGTTGCAACCCCCCCACCCCTCCGCACTCACCCCCTCAGGACGAACTAATCAAATGGATTCAATGAACTACCAAAGAGCAGAAAGTAGCATAGGGAAATGTTTCATCACATCAACAAGGATTTCAAGGAACAGGTCCTGAAGCAAATTCAATTTCGTTAATGGAATGTGAATTAATTTGCCACTTTTGATAATTTCAATGTACCCACGCCATTCGTTTGAGACACACACACACACATACACACACCAGAGTGCGGCAATAGACACTGAGGCTTGTGTGCCAGCAGAATGGGGGGTTAACACTCCTCTCTGCCGCTCACCCACCAATAATCATTGAAATATCATTCATTCAATGGCATCACTCTGAAGGACTCCGACCACAATCACTCCGAAATTTTCCAACTTTTCCCTCATTCACGTCCGCAGTAGTTTGTCTTCAAACCACATCACACCCCCGTTCTCAATCCATCGCTGCAATTCTCAAATCAAATCAGTTCCAAACGCGAAGGATACACCAGACCAGGGGGTGGAGGGGGGAGGTGGAGGAGAGAGAGAGAGAGAGTGTGGAAAAATTGCAATAAATTCGACATGGCATGTAGTCGTCGGTGTCGTGGTGTTGGTGGTCGTAGTTCTGATGGGGTTGATGGCGGGTAACTTGTAACTTTTTGTCTCCCGCCATATTGTCGCAAGTAGTCTACTTGTGAATATTTAACTAGAACAAATTCAACCGTGCACTTAAACGACGCTTGATTGAACACACACTACAAGACGATGAACAGGACGACATCGACAACGACAACGGCAACGACGACGACGACGACAACGACAACGACAACGACGACGACGACGGAGAAGACGGAGAAGACGAAGAAGAAGTGAAAGAAGAAGGATATGTGCTCTCAATCCACATGTGTGAAGTGGCGCAGGCGGACGAGGGGGGTGCATACATGTGACAGTGGCAGTGGCAGCCAAAGTTGTATAGTTTTCCCTCGGATAGAGCAGACGAGTAATGTACGACAATAAGTGGATGGGATTGAAGCCTCGAGGGAAACTTACATCCTTGTTGGCTTTCTAATTAATGGAAGTGACGGTTGCACCTGATGTTGCACAAACGCTCGTTTGTATGTAATTTGTTTTGGGAAAGAAGAAGATTTGTGGAAATGGCATCGTCAGGAAGCATTTAAAGTACTCATACCTCTTAAACAAACACACCCACACCCACACCCACACACGTGCACTCAGCAGACGGCAGGAGCACAGAAACCGAGAGCTAGCTGGGTGACGTTTATGTGTGCGCCGCCTTCAAGTTTATAGTTCTTAATAGTTTCCAATGGGATGTAGACATCTGGGTTAGACTCGACTTGAGTCGATTCCACTTACATGCGGTGCCTGCTGGCGGGTGGGGGCTGAGGAGGGATGCAGATTTGTGTGTACGAAGGTGGGCAGAAGCATGGAAAGATCGTTATCATTGAACTTTGAAAGTTGTCTGCACGCCAGTTGGCCTGATAGGATTGAAATTTGCATAAAAAACTGATTCCCATGGGATGGTGAGGGGGGGCTAATAAATTTTTATTTATGCTGACGATTCGAAGGATTCGAAGTGCTATCGTGGGAGATTCGTGATCAACTGCAATTGGTGGCAAATAAATGGATCAGGAGTGCACACAACGTCTCGTAAAATAGAGGTTAGCCTATAAGTCGTGAACTTCATCTGCTTCCATCCTTCCTCTCATGGGGATGGGAGTGGGCTGCTTGGTGGGGGGGGGGGTTCGTCCTCCTCACTGGGTTGCATTCTGTGACTGTGACTGAAGTGGGGCTGCCGATTGGAGCTCTCGGTCGATGGAAGTGCCTTAGAACGAGAAGGTTGCTTTTTCTTCCTGTTTTTTTGCTGAAATATTCCGCAGACTGTCGAAAGGGGTCCCCTTCCTTCTTTGTCCTGTTTTCTTGGTGAAATATTCCTCAGATTGTCTTAAGGTCTCCCGGCTCTAGAACGAACACTGTTGACGATACAAACAAATTCAATATCTGCAACAGTGACAACCTCTGCGTTTGTTACGATTTCCAAACTAAACCCCTGGTCAAAAACAGAGAAGACCACAAAAATTCACAGACGCGCAAATTCACAGTGGCAGGGTAAAAACAACTGGATGGCCCAGTTGGTTAAGTGCCTGCCCTAAGTTAGTGGGGTCTCAGGTTCGAATCCCAGTGAAAGCAAAGTTAATACGCTTTTATCCGGTTTTTCAAACCTGGTCCAGTCACCATTTGCCGTTGGGACCAAATTAACGGCACTGTCACTGGAGCGGTCGATCAGTGGTAGTAGTCTGACTGTGGGTATCACAATGGACCAACATGGTCTAAGTGTGCTGGTGAATTCACTAGTAGCCTCCTTACCTAACCTAGGGTGACAGGGTGTTTTTGAACATGAATCACGGGGGATACTCCTTTTGATCATGACGACATGAAAACGAGGGACCGTTAAATGCTTACATTAAACTCTAACGGTCTCCCAAATTTCTCCTCCCCACGATCAAGAAGGAATATCCCCTGTTCCACGTTCAAAACCACCCTGCCACCGCCTGATTTCCCATAACAATTCCATTTCTGATTGTGGCAGCTGTTGGTTATCCACTCTTCAGCACCCCGAAGCATTTTCAATCACAACCAACTGAAACCATTTCAAAAATATCGAAAAAAAAACCCGCCCGATATGTGAACAAAAGCAAAGCCCTAATTAGAGAGGACCACCCCCGAGCTTTTTTTGGGGGGGAAGGGCAAGACTGAAAACTAGGTGCCATTGAATTTCTTTCGATTCCTTATAACGACATCCTGTGACCGGGACTGAACAAAAAATCAGCTGCCATCATTACTCCAGCACAGCATGGTAGCGTGCAGGAAATGAGAACCAATCCACAAATTGGCACCGCACCGCCGCACACACACACACAGAGACCGGTGTATGGCTGCGTTCTTTTTGTCCGCCGTGATATCCTTCGTGGAGTGACCACAACATTAAACATTGATTTACACGGTTCGCTACATGTGGCAGGGATGATTGGACACATCTGTGAGATTGGATTGTTGAATGGTTTCTCAGGATTCCGTCATTAATTTTCAGTGAGATTAGACGACGCCTGTAATGGACAGGAACTTAAATTGGGGACAGTCGTGGATGGTCACGTGGGGGGGTGAGTGGGTCCTCATTAATCAAGGTTTCTTCTCTTTCAGACTCGCGGTGTCTCCTCGGTCACCCTGCTGCTAAATATGATCAGGTTTTCAGTTCGATTCGGAGTCCATTCAGAGACATTGTCCGAGAAAGAAAAGAGTAGGGGCCTGGAGTAAAAATTGGTTGCTTGGAGGTGAGTCGTCGTGTCAGTGCACAAAATAGTTTGCATTTTGGGGATGTTTAGGTCTCTAGTTGGGTAACGTCAAAAAAGGAGAAATTTAAAATTTTTCAAATTTGGCGTTATTTCATTTGGCCTTATTTCACGTCACCCTCTAGTCCTTGATGCTTCGACTCTGAACCAATGGAGCAACGCAACAGAGGTCGCCGTCGTCTGAGGTGGCGCACCCAAGTGCACCTAGTGAAGGATCGTGCGGGTTGGAGAGGTTTGTTCTTTCAGGCCCAGGTCGATACCGGACTGTAGCGCAACAAGAAGAAGACGAAGTCCTCGATGCAGAGATTGCCATAGACGGTAATGGCATGAAACTTGTTTCCCCATACTTTTTTTTTTGGAGGATTTTTGAAACGCTGCTGGAGCACTCAGACTCAAAAGTGGTCTATTGTACTGCCAGGTAGCAACCTACTCCAGTACCGTTAGTTTGATCCCAGCGGCAAATGGTGACTGGACCCGATTCGATTTCACTGGGATTTGAACCTGGGACCCTTCGAACTTACTTAACACAAACTTAATAGGCCTACGACGCATGGATGGTCCGGCCATGAGATATCGCTGCCTTCCATCGTTGACGGTCCTGGGCACGCTGCTTCTAGTCATCAAGACCAAGTTGTCTTGCGTCCGCGATGGATTGGTCTTTACGAGTATATCGAAGATTCGGTCTTCCTCTCCTTCTCAAACACTGAGGCTGAGCCCGACCGGCTGGCGAGCGGGACAGGGCGGTCACCAGACGCTCGCATACTGCCACTATTCAGGCCTGGCTCCGAATGGGGCCTGGTACACCAGGGTAGACGGTATCCGAGGCTGTCTTCGTTCTTTTCGTCATCTGAGGGTGTTGCGCTTCGTTAGCCAGACTTGTGGCGTCACTGAAAATGATGATGTTGATGACCAAAACCTTCGAGTCAGGAGTTTTGAGACCAGTTGTTTTGACAAAACGAAGTATCATCGGTTGCTAAGGGTGATTCTTCATTGAATCTTCATTCTGATATCGTTCGTGGAGTTCACGTTTGCCCCGAGGTAGATAGACTTCTTCATCACCTACTTGTTTCCCCCATAAGCCCACAAAATCATTGCAAAGCGACGTCTCTGAATACACATCGTTGCAGAAAAGCTTCTTAAAATCCTTGAATGCGAACTCCGAAAGAAGAGAGTAAATACCACACAGGATCGAGCTACAAATGCAGCAAAAGCCATGAGGTCATGATCGAAATGATTACTGGCCCAGTTCCAATTCAATCACAGATGCTTTGGGCACCTCCCCGAAGCATGTGTTCATCCCCGACCATGGCCTAGATTCACCGTCAGCATTGAATTCACTGATTTCTGCCGAAATTCAAGCTTAAACTGCCGCCCGTAGAGCAAAATCCTGTCGGTCCAGAGCAAAGCCGATAAACAGCACTGATTCCCCAAATAGCGCAAGCCACCATTCTAGCATACATTCCCTCGAACGCCATTGTACGTGCCCGCATAAGTGAGGTGCGCCAGGTACGTTCATTCCCGCCTCCACAGGCGCAACCACACACCAAAAATAGTTATCAACCGCCCGCAGGGCAGAGAGAGAGAACTCACTCACAGCCTCAATCTCACTCCCAACCAAGGTTACCATGGCGCACGGCTTTTTAACAATCAACCAATTCGGAAACCACGACCTGGACATAAGCCACACGTTGCGGCTTCAAGCAAATACCCACAGAAACGCTGATGATATACCCCGACCCCACCCCACGCAGCACACGCCTCACGCGCCACACCGATCCCCAATCGAGGGTTATTCGCAAACAAACGCAAAAAAAACCGTGCCCCTCGCCACCTCAAAACGCACAAAGTGCTCCAGCGGCGGCGGTTCCCCTTTCAATTGAATAAATTTACGAAAATCCATTTTAAAAAATATTTCCGGTGCGAGAGGCCGGTTCCTCCTTTTCATCCAGAAATCGGATTCCTCTTCTTGGCTTTTTTTTTGCTGCGTCCCTTCGGTCCTTCGGCCCGACCCGCCCGCCGCCATCAATTGAATGGTCAAAACATATAATCCCCCGTTAAAGCAGAATTACAATTTTTAATTAATTTTCTTTACAAAAACCAACCAAAAAAATTAAAAAAAAGTTAAAAAAAAAAATGTAAAACATTATCCCGAACGGGATGAGAAACAAAAAGGACTCCGCAGCTAGAGTGGAGCGCTCTGGAGCACAGGAGGGTATGGTTGACAGGGCAGGAATGATTTTTAATGAAATTTATCGCATGACATCACAAGCAATTTTCGGAAAATTCAATACCACTCGTCGTCGTGGGATGGATTACATGACACAAGACAAATGCGGAAATGCGGACTAGCGGGGATGGGAGCGGCAGATGAGGATGATGAGGGATATTTTAATTGGACCTCACTCAAGAGGTTAGGTCTACTTAACATCCGGCATATGGCCGGTGAAGTCTGTCAAAATCGCTCATCGACTGTGAGTCGGTGTGGTCGGGGAGAGTCTATGATTGCGTTGGGTTATGAAACGAGGACGGACTTTAATACTCTGTCCAAGTGATGATATGTGCGCGTATCGTGAAGTGAAGCATCGTTCTGATGGATGTGCGCGAAGTCGATGAACTCGAGGTTGGCTGGGTGTGAATGGAAGGACTGAAGCGTATTCAGAATTCACGCATGGGTACAGCGATTGGAGTTGGTGACGCTTTAAATTCGTGAGATTTCAGTGGCAAACTGCAGGGGTATGCGGTGAGGCCACAATTTTTTTGTTTTTTTTTTTAGACCGAATCAGAGCTCTTTTTATCTTCCAGAGAGAGGGGATAAATCGAGGACATGGCGTGGAAAGCTCGACTACAACTGGTTGCTGCTAGGTAGCAGGCAATACAATGGACCAGTTTTTGAGTCTGAGTGCTCCAGTGTAGTGTTTCGAAAACTTCCGGCAAAAAAAGGACAAGTGGAATTTTGAGCAGCAGTTTATACATTGGGGAAAGCCTTTGGGCATGCCACGGTTCTCGGAAACTTTGATTTGGTCAACATCACCTTCGCATGGAAAGAGTCCGTGATTTGCTCACTTAAAGCCTTAGGGGTTCAATGGCGTCTAAACAAATCAAGTCGATCAAAGAAGACGGAGCTTGCATTTCTCGCTCGGAATTAATTTGAAGGAGGGTCCTCTGTCCCGAAGCCAAATCCAACTAATGGCCTAATCAGCTTATGGAGACAATCCTGAACCATTGCTTATGAATCGGAGATAAACCGTGCATTCCTGCATCAAGGTATCAGAACCAGGATTAAAAACGGTCATCCCTCCGACTCTGCTATGTTCCATCAGCCAGGTCCGACATTAAAGTCGTTAAAGTCAATCCTTAACATTCTGAGAGAGAGAGAGACGGAGTGTGTGTGAGAGAGATAGAGATATAGAGAGAGATCGAGATAGAGAGAGATAGAGCCCACGGAGGAATTCAGCATGAACCAGAAACCTAGACGTGAAAACTCCAAGCAGCAAACGACTGGATGGCGTAGTTGGTTACGTGCCTGCCCTAAGTCAAAGGGGTCCTAGGTTTGAATCCCAGTGAAAGCAAAGTTAATACGCTCTTATCCGGTTTTTTAAACCTGGTCCAGTCACCATTTGCCGATGGGATCAAATTAACGGTACAATCACTGGAGTGGTCGATCGGTGGTGGTAGTCTGACAGTGGGTATCACAATGGACCAACATGGTCTAACCTAACCTAACCTTTGGCGCTACAGTCCGAAGTGGATCGAGACACTGTTGCACTTGGGTGCACCACCTTAGACGAGGACGACCTCTGTTGCGTTGTCCCACTGGTTCAGAGTAGAAGCATCAAGGACTAGACGGTGACGTGAAATGAGGCCAAATGAAATAACGCCAAATTTGAAAATATTTAAATTTTTCCTTTTTCGACGTTAGCAAACTAGAGATCTAAACATCCCCAAAATTCGCTTCCATTTCGTGCATATTTCCTAAATTTTACGAGAAATAAGGCCAAATGAAATAACGCCAAATTTGAAAAATTTGAAATTTCTCCTTAATTGACGTTTCCGAACTAGAGACCTAAACATCCCCAAAATGCAAGCTATTTCGTGCACTTTTCCAAAATTTGCTGACACGACGTTGACAGATTTCGAGCCCTATTTTCAAAAAATCTCCTTAAGGCTTCAGATCTTCGTATTTGGTGTTGTCCTCGAACTATGTATGATCTCCATTCAATCATCCTTCGACTTCGGCAGGGTGGTCTTCTGCAAAGTGTCTGCACTATTCCGAGGCCTTCCAGTGACTCCCCACGGCAGTTCGCATCTCCAACCCTTGCTGCAAGCCTCTGATGGGCCAAACAACAGAAAATGAACACATTCTTTCAACGGAATACAAAATCCAAGCAAATATTGACCGACAACTTTAAACAAAATAACGCCCATCCCCAAGATGAAGGTGAACCAAATTTTGTGGGCAACAAAAACTGAACTCCACACAAATTGAATTTCCTTCTTCTTGAGGAAATTCATAAATTTACAAAATATCAAAACTCGAGCAAGGATAAAGCAGCAACAGAGAGAGGGAGAGTGTAGAAAATTTTAAGGAAAATTACTAAAATCCAAATCCCTGTTGGTAACGAAGTTGTTCAGTTGAAACAACTCAAGCTCGGCCATTTGGAAAACTATTCTAAGTCGATAATAGCTTCACATCCAACAGATGATTTGGGGCTTACATACCAAAAACACAAGTCTTTCAAGAATCACTCGCTTCATCCCCATCAGGATGTGATCCTCACTCACATCCTTTCGCATCATTTCCTCTCCTTGCTCTCTGCTGCTCTGCACACAGGGTACACAGGTGGGTAAACATCACCCGTCTGATTCCACAACAGAATTGCCCCAGATAACAAACCAAAATCTCATCTTTTCCAGCATCCCATTCAAATCCAGGACATTATCCTTAACAACTTCCTTCAGTAAATTAATTTTCAATAAATCCACTCTGCCGAAGACAACGTTCCAAAAACCCCGAAAACTGAAAGTTTTCTTTCTTCCGCCGCCACCGCCTCGCCGCCCGCGCTCCTCTGCCGCCCGAAGGATACGCAGTACGTAACGTATTCACGGAAGCATTCAAAAGCATCCATCATAAATTGTACACAACTATTCTTCCGTCTCCGTCTCTCTCTGTGGGTCTGACTTCCAGGATGGATCTGAGAGGTGATGCGTGTGTGTACACGTTATGGATCGGATCATCGGACCGTGTGTGTGTGTGCAGCCGACTGACCCGTTTTGCTAGGATGACACGTAAAGTTCTTAAAAGGATTAATAATGCCCAGGGTTCTGCGAACGTGTTTAATCTTCACAAGCTTTGTTGAGCATAACTTTCAGACTTCATGCATGCAACGTCCGTCCTGCTTTTGATTTTCATTATCCAAATGAAATTCATTTTTCGACCAAAATACACACACACACACACACAGAGACTCGTTGCAGGCGAGGCCAGAGGAAACCGGAAGTTGATGCAAAATTGTGGCCACTCTCCCAAAACTGAGCCAACTACCTAATGCACACAGACGAGAGGACCAGTGCATTTGAATGCATTTAGTTGCTCAGGGAAATCCTTCCCCCTCCCTACCCCTCTCTCTCGTGTGAGGGTTTGTTTTTTTTGGGGGTAAAGGGGCTTCAATTTGCATACAAAACACACGCCTTACCACGTCTCTTACAAATGGCCATTCGTCTATTAAGGATTAAATGGGATTAAAAGTCAACGTTGGTGTTGGAATATCTTCTCTCGTCTTTTTTTGGAATAATTAACGAATTTCCCAACTTCCCGAACAGGGACGATGTGGTGAGTGCCCTTATTTTTGCTTTGGTGCGAGGGGCGTTGGATTAATCCGAATTTGATGTGTGTGTGTGGGCAAAAACTGCGCAGATATGGACACGTAAGCTCCTAATAGACTAGTCCGGTGGAGGTTCTTAACTTTGCAGATTTTTGAACTTGCACGTTTGGACAGTGGAGGGGTGGCAAGCACTCGACTGAATTTTGAGCATTTTGCTGATGTTTAAGATTGGGAGCATTTTTGGAAGGGAATGGACAAATTTAAGGCGGAAATGAAGTTGAAAATCTTGGTGCTTCCGCTTCAGAGCTTGGACAACAGTCTAAATTTGACAACGGTTTCAAATCAATGTAATGTACCTCAGGGCCAGGTCCACTCGGGCCAGCCAAAGAAGAAGTACCTCAGACGTAGATATGAGCTTTCAGTAGATTTCTTGAACACTGTCTTCTTATTCGTTTTCTGATGCCAATCTTTAGATCCAGGGTCATAAATGAGAGCTCAAAACATTCCCATTGAGCGCCAGCATCAACATAGTAAACTCTAGTAAATTGGAAATAGAGGGTAGACGAACTGTTTTCGAGATACAGTGAATTTTTGAAAATTAATCGCTTATTTCCCTTTTGCTGGTCCTTCTAATCCTTTACACCTAGGGCTACAGATGATGCTCAAAATGTTCGTCTTGAACGTGTGCATCAATCCGTGTAAAGAAATATTATATCAAAGCCAGATATGGCGCATTTTTCAATATTAATTGCTTTCTTCCACCTTTCTGATCCAACCAAGCCTTTTGATCTAGGGTCATAAATGATGGCTAAAAACTTTCGTCCTGAACGCGTGTGTCAACACGTGAAGTTTAGCAGAAAGCAAATCGACATCAAACGCTCCGTTTTCGAGATATGGTACATTTTCGAAAATGTGTTGCATTTTTCCTTGTTTGATCCGTCCAAACCTTTCTACTTACGGTCACAAATTATGGCTCAAAAGATTTGCTTTGAACGTCAGCATCGACTGCCAAAAGGTAAGAACAAGGGAATCGAGGTCAGAAGCGCCGTTTTCGAGATATGGTGTTTTTTGAAAATGGATTGCTTTCACCTAGGAGTACAAATAAAGACTTAAAACGCCAGGATGGGGGCGTAAATTTTAACAAAAAAATAAACTGACGCAAGGTGCACTGTTTTCGCTATATGACGCATTTTTAAAATCTCTTTTTCGGGGTTTCTGATGCCGATTTATTGCTATAGCGTCCAAACCGTTAGCCCCAGGTACACAGTTGATGGTCGTAAACTTTGGCTTTGAACGCCAGACGCATCATTTTAGAGATATATCCCATTTTCCAAAATTTATTGGTTCTTTCCCTCTTCCTAATCCATTCAAACCTTTTGACCTAGGGTCACAAATGATGGCTCAAAACATTCGCAGAGAACGCCAGCACTGACTGCTAAAAGTTAAGAAAAAGAAAATAGATGCCAGACAAACCGTTTTCGAGATATGTTGAATTTTCGAAAATGAGCTACTTACTCGTATTTCGGGGTTTCTGATTCACCAAAACTTCATATTGAACGCCAGCATTAGGGCGTAAAAGTCAACAAAAAGAAAATCGTCGCCCGACACACCGTTTTCGAGATATGGCGTATTTTTCAAAATTCCTTTTTCGACGTTTCTGACTTCTGACTTCATCTTTATTGCGTCCAACCCAGAAAATAATGGCACAAAATACCAATATAGTTAACAAAAAGGCTCCAAATAGTGGTCACTCTCCTGATCTGTTCGTGGGCTTCGCACTTAACATTTTGAATTGCTTAACTCAAGGGGACGCCTCTTTCCGCCGCTTTTTGCAAGTCTCTAACTTTATCTAAAGATGATAGATTAACTGCACCCCTTCCCCTTGGACTACCCCATCCAGATCTCACTCCATTTAGACTCAAGTCAGAAAACTTTTCCTAAACACGATTCCAACACCATCCCTCACAGTTGAGGCACAGAGTTTTGAAGTATGAAAGGACATTTCATTACCGCGATATCAAATCAATTAAAGCGCCATTGACAAATGATGCACAGTCTCGGGCAAGAGCGCCGCATAATAGACCCAAATCGCACAGGGCGTGCCATTAATTTTCATCTATTCACTAAGCCAATCAAAAAGATCGATGAAACTACTTCCGAAAAGTTGCCAGAGTAAAAGTATAATAGCTCCGCACCCCACCGAGCTCACCTCGGCATCGGTTATATTTCCTTTTTGGATTTCTCCCCAGCAACGGACTATAATTACTCAAATCTAATGAACGTGATTCACTCCTTCCAAATCGGCCAAGTCCCTCTAGTCTATATCTATTGAGGAAATCGCTCTTAATTGGATGGGTATTCCTGGAGCGACGGCGGCGGCGGCGGCGGTGTGGTGCAAAACTTCACACCAACGACGACGAAGACCCAGAGAATGACACTTTCCTCTCTCGGGGTGGATTTGGACGACGCGTCAGAATCCAATTACAACGTGATTTCTCGTTCTCGGATCCGTTCGAATCAATATTCGTTTTCATTTACTTTCGGGATACCAATTATAACTAACTCAATCCGAAGACGAATTAGATTCAAATTTTCTGTCAAGCGATACGAAGTAGATCTTAATCGCTTTCGATTGTTTCGAGTTTTTTGTTCGTGTTGGGATGGTGAGGGGAGGGCGGGGGTGTAGAAAGCTAAGGAGCTAAGGATTGTCTCGACATAGAGGCACACATGCACTGGTAGTTGGAGAGAATAAACTCATTTCGTGGCTAAGAAATTGCTTTTTCCTTTCAGTTGACAGCATTTTGTTCTTCGGCTTAAACTAAACCGTCTTTTCTTTTGTTTTGATGGGGAATCCTTCGAATTCATGGTGAACGCTGTCCTCAATTGATGGCTTTCACTCATTATCCTTCTTCACTCACATGGATGAGCAGTAGCATCTGAAGCGTCTAAGCAGTTAAAATTGTTTCCAAGACAGCGTCCCAACTTAAGATCCATTCGATATTCCGTAGCCGCTTTTTGCTCTGTTCCTGATGACGTCGAAATGACGAGCAACCAAGCGGTGGCTTTGAAAAAGTCTGATCGCCTATGGAAGCTGTCTGAAGCCGATCAAAGTGAATTCCTGAAGGAAATCTTGTGGCACTGCGTAGGTTGATGAGTATGAGGCGGCAAAAGCCATTCCTCACTAAGGTGCTCGCGGACTGAATGTGATGCAGGACTTTCCATGAGGAAGACACTTCTTCTAAGATGGAGTCATGATCCTTCTTGTCAATTCCTTTTTCTTTGAGCTCAAGAGGCAGCAGAGGCGTCAACTCTTCTCAGATCCCACTCATATCACAGAAGCGACCAATAGACTGATCCAATCTTCATCTCGTACCTAAACTTCGTAGATTAGGCATAGAATGAGACTCATATCGGTGCTCTGGTTGGACTTGCCGCGTGCACTTTTAGGCCAAGGATTTCGCTTGAACAATGCGAAACTAGCGCCGCTTAAAATCATGTTTTTCATCTTCTTCACCGTATGGCGCTACAGTCATGGGTGGACCTAGACCTCAGATAGCCTCCAGCCAAGATGATCCTTTGTCATCTGCTCCCAGTTTCGCACATCGAGATGGTTGAGGTCCTTCTCCAATTGTGCGTGGCACCTCAACCGTGAACGTCCTCCGTTGCCTTGTCTCAAAGCCTCAGAGTCGAAGATTCTTCTAGCCGGAGAGCATTGCGTCCCCTATTCAACCGAGACGGGGGTGGACCGAGGACCCCAAACAGCTTCTCTAGTCAGCACAATCCTTTGTCAGTAGTCTCCAACTACGCACATCAAGTTAGTTGAGCTCCTATTCCATTTGTGCGCGCCACCTCAGCCGTTGACATACTTCGTTGCGTTGTTCCACAGCCCCAGAGGCGAGAATTTTGCAAATGGGAATGCATTACATGACAAAGTGAAGCTGGGCAGGAATGGATCTAGGCCTCAACCAGCCTCTAGCCAGCACGATACTATGCCAACTTTCCCCAGCTTCGCACAGGACCTCAACACACTCCGTTGCATTTTCCTGCAGCCTCAGAGAGGAAGACTCTTGTAGCCAGTGCGCGTTACATGTCCTAGTCAACCTAGATAGTCGGCATTGACTAGGCTCTAGCCAGCACGATGCTTCGCCAGCAGTTTCCAGTTTCGCACATTGATTTGGTTGAGGTCTCACCTTACTTGTGTGTGCCACCAAAGCCAAAAGAGGGCGTCCATAGCGGACGTCCTCCGTAACGTTGTCCCACAGCCTCAGACATAAAGATTCTTCTGGACAGGGATCGATCAGCCTCAACCAGTCTCTACCTAGCTCGATCCTTTGGAAGCTGTCCCCAGCATCACACATCAAGTTGGCAGAGGGGCGCACACAACTGATGCAGGACCTCAACTTATTCCGTTGAGTTGTCGTAAAACCATAGAGACAAAGCTACTTCTAGCAGTAGCTCCTGGTCAACCGAGACAGAAGTGGACATAGGCTTTGACCGGGCTTTAGCCAGCACGATGTATCGCCAGCTGTTTCTAGTTTCGCACACCAAGCCGGCCGAGGTCCTCCTAGACTTGTGTGCGCCACCTTGTATACGGAAGTCCTCTGTTGCGCGGCTCAGACTCGAACACTCTTCGGGTCGGAGCTCAGTTGTCCATATGCTCCACATGGCCTAGCTATCTTAGGCGTTGGATCCGTAGACGCCTGGCTAGACTCATGTCGCTGTTCAGCGCATATAGTTCATGGATTAACCTTCTCCTCCAAATGCCATCAATGCAAACAGAACCAAAGATCGCGCGCAAAAGACTAAGAGACTCTTCAGCCGCTTGGGATATTGTCCATGCCTCTGCTCCGTAAAGCTGTACTGGGAAAATCAAGTTCTTTCACACTGACGCACTGAAAAGCAACTTCCAGAGAGGCTCGATGTCATTCATAACCCAATTTATAGAATCTTCCCCCGCTACAAAAGTCCTCTTCTTCTTCTTTTTGTGGCGTTGCAGACCGAGGTGGACCTGGGCCTTAACCAATTTAAAGTCTCTCCAGCCAGCCACGATCACTGGCCAGCGGTCTCCAGGTTCGCATGCCGAGTTGCATGAGGTTCTTCTTCAACTGTGTGCGTCACCTCAATCGTGGACGTCCTCCATTGTCCTGTCCCAGAGGCTCAGAGTCTTCCTGACTGTTTAAGTTCTTTTGCCAACTCAACTCCGAGAGAGGTTCGGCGATATCCATGGTCCATTTCGAAGAATGTTCCCGCTGCAACGAAGGCCCTCAGGACGTACAATTTGAGGTCGGTTGTGAATGAAAAGTATCCAACGAAGGCTATGCGGTCATTAAGCCCTGATCTCAGATTAAATTCCATCTTCAAGAAGCACCCCGTCTCAAGACCCAGACTTCAAAAGTCCCCCAAAGTGGGTAAATGCATCCAGCAGACGCTCCAAGAGCCCTCACCGCATTTGACACATTTGTCTCCAACCAGAAGTCGCATTGCATTCAAAACCCACCTCAACCACAGATTCTCTGCATCCATTGTGCGGCCATAATCAATCACCTTTCCACACACAAACCCCCCCCCCCCCCCACATCCTCCGCCATGTCAGAACTTTAACAGAAAAAAAGAAGAAAATACCTAGAAAAAAATGAATAAGATATTATAATTGTATTAGAGCGCACAAAGGCGTCCCTCTTCGCCTGTCACCGCTGAATGGATCCATCCACTCGCGGGCGAGGGCAGAAGAATCGTTCCACACAACTCCCAACAAATAGATCCGCATTTTCTCTTATTTTCCGTTCGCTCCTGTTGCCTCCTTCAGGTGTTTAGCCATTCAAGTTCTGATAAAAAACGGGGGCTGCTGGGTGAGGGAGAAAAAATTATAACAAGTGGTATTCATAAGTCTGTACGAATGCAGAGCTTCATTCGTACCTGGCTCCGGCGACGGCAACGACAACGACAACGACCAACTCGACGACGATGATAATGATGATGAAAGCGATGGGGGTAGATGAATGTGGTGGGGGTGGTTGGGTTTGGTTGGGTTTGGGTTTTGGGCCATAAATTGAAAATGATGAGGGTTTTCGGTATTGAATCGAATTGAAATCAATATTTTGCATGAATTGAGGTTAATACTTGGCATAATTCATTTCGGGGGTGGAAAGTGTAACCTATTTTTAGCCAAACGAACCGCCTGACATTCTCTGAGATGTGGCTTATTGTTGAGTAAGTCGTTAGGGGGATGGGGGTTGGAGTGGAAATCTATTTTTGCAGACTTTCGTTCGCAAAAGGAGAGGGCAATTTTTTTTTGCCGGAGGTGTCCGGGTCATTTGTGGTTTTTCGAGGGCAATTAGTTTTCAAAAGGAAGTGACTTGCAGACGTCGTGCTGACGGGGATATAGAGATAGTGGCAGAATTCGATTTTTGCGAGGAGACCTCTTAAGGAGAAGTGACATTAGAGGAGCGAAAAATGGTGGCTGGGATCTTCAACAGCGTGCGTGGAGCTGATTGAGGTTGCGTTCGATTTTGTAGCCATCAGATGTGCTTAGGGAAAGTCTTGCTATAGGCCACTGCGAAGAAGTGGGACAGGACGACTGACTCCAGAGACAGGTCTGTCAACTTAGTTTCTCTTCAATGAGATGATTGATCATCACAGTCTTGCTCTACGGCGCACAGGCATGGACAATATCCAAAGCGGACGAATGGGTCCGTAGTCTTTTCGACAAAAAAGTTCTGCGTGCGACCTTTGATTGGTGGTGATTGGAGGAGAAGACTCATCCACGAACTGGATATGCTGTACAGCGACATGAGCGACATGTCTAGGAATTCAGTGTCTAGATTGGGTAGGTTGGTAGGTTAGGGGGCTTACGTACAGATCTCTTATGAGAGTAGCGTGAGGATCTTTGCTCAGGTCTTTGCTCAGAATCTTTGCTTTCAGAAAACTCGTCTGTATCTATGCGAATTAAGACCAAAGGCAAGTTGTCAAATGTTTTTGGAAACAATCTCCTTTCAGGAAGGAAGAGGATGAGCATATCCGTGTCGAGCCTGAGTCGATGAGTCGAAGTCGTTGAAAAGGGGAATGGGCAAAACAATCTTGTAACAGAGGCTACAACCCCTTATCGACTGTGGGACAACGAAGAAGGGGACGATCAAAATTGAATAAAACTGTGAAACTAGAAGCAACCAGCAAGTGCCAGTTACCAAGTCTAACCGAAACAGTGCCACCACCTAAAAAGATGAAAAATCAGCAAATGACAGACAGATTCTGTGATAACTGAACTATGCCGACTGGGATTCGATACCAAGTCATGCAGATCGTTAGCCACCGATCCATGAAAGCACATCCAAATCACATAAAAACATAGAAAAACATAGAAAAAACATAGAAAAAACATAGAATCACGAAAGATTAGTGAGGAATCCACCAGTATGTCCTGTACTTTATAGACACCGCGGGAAACTCACCTCAAATTCAAAAAAGTTGTCTAACAGACCACCCCACCTGAGGTAGTTAGGTTAGGTTTGGGGGCTGCTAGTGAATTCACCAGCACACTTACACCATGTTGGTCCATTGTGATACCCACAGTCAGACTACTATCACTGATCGACCGTTCCAGTGACAGTGCCGTTAATTTGATCCCAACGGCAAATGGTGATTCGAACCTGGGACCCCCCTCACTTAGGGCAGGCACTTAACCAACTGCGCCATCTAGTCGTTAAGCTGCTTATTTCTGAAGTCTCCCGTACGAAGCTCCATCTGAGGTGTCTTCCCTTTATGCAGTCAACAAAGACTCCTCCAAATACAGGATGCAGTTAGCTAAGGATGGAGCTGGCTGGAGACGTTTGTTGGTTGAGGCCCAGGTCCACCCCGGACCATAGCGCCGCTTCAAGTAGGTTAGGTTTGGTTAAAGGGCTGCTAGTCCTTGAACACCTTAAGTAAGTACGTAAAGACTCCTCCTCCCTTCTTCCAGCAAACAACCGAAAGGATTGCAAAGGATTCCATCAAAGAACAAAAGCTAATATCCTTCTGTTTCAAAAAAAAATCCATAAAAATTCCCAAAAAAAAAGTTGAATTGTTGACAATCTTTTCGAAATCATTTCACGCAAATTGGTGTCGATTTAACCCTCATTCTTCCACGTCTTTGTTTCAGTCATCCCTTAGCCAAACAAAACTCAGGCACCCCGCCCCCGTCACCGCTCGTTGATAAGGCTCATAAATCCTCGTTCCCACCTGATGGTGTCTTCGATATTAGGCAATATGTCATGTGTTCATGACATTTGAGTCCCCCTTTGCTGCCAGAAAGCCACATCAACGACGCCTTTATTGACAGAGATCTCCTAACCAAATCCAATAAAAAGCACAAAAAGGCTTTGGAAAATGGCCCCATGACTGGTGACTGCGGGAAATGCTGGGGGTAAAGGCACGGCTAATGCGGAAGGTGAAAAAATCAACATTCACGACGGTGTCCTTGCGTGCCTGCGCACACTTACGGATCCAAGGTAAATCCGAAACTTACACTTTAATATTTGAATAGTGCGGCTTCGATTTATGTCGCCCTCCCAATCCCCCCACGCTGAATGTCTTAATTAAATACGAGAGCATATTTTACGAACACATCCCCTCGGAAAAAAAGGAGGGAAAAACCAACACAAATAGGAACTTTTGGTTTGCGGAACCCTTCGCGTTGGCGGTGGGAATGGGTGGCGTTGTGCGGTGGCGGTAGGCACTTCGACATCTGAGTCGATTGATGCGGAGCGGCTGAGGGAGGGACGGGAAGGACGGGAAGGACGGGAAGGGTTTCGGTAGGGTAAAGCGTCCGTTTAAATGCCCTTACAAGCATGGCGCAGAAAAACGATTTAAACATAACGTCCACAGCAAATTACTTTTGGCATTTAACCACCAACATGTGGCATAAAATGCCAGGCGAACACGCAATCTATAAATATCCATCCTGGCGCTTGGAATGCGGCAGCCCCGGTGCGGCGGCCGGAGGTGGCGTCCGTGCGCCGTGCGCTGTAGCAGTGGCAGTGGCAGTGCGGTGGCAGCGGTGGCGGCAGTAATAATTATAATTAGGTTTAATAATAAATTAAGTGCTACTCTCCCGGTGACTTGAACAGCATTTCTTTATCGTGATTAATTTAATTACAGATTGCGATCGCCGACGCCACGTTCAAGGAATTTTATGTCTCCATTAGGCGCCTTTAATAGTTCCAGTACACGGATGTGCCGCTGTTTGACTGCTGTTGTAACGCGGCGGGATGAAATTTAAATTTAAACCCTAGTCCACGCAGAGGGGTAGCCGCACACACACACGCCCCACTCTCGGATGCAGTCGGGAATGCATTATGAGGGTTCAGTTGGAGTGTCAGTTGGTCAGAAATTCCGATGGGAAACGATTGCACGAGCTGGGGTGGGTGAGCCAGAGCGCCAGGGAATATATTATGAAGTCGTTGCCGGGGAAGAACCTCTTAAATCCTTGCACTTGCTGTTGACATTCCTTCCGGATTGTCTGGCGGAGATGAGATGAGGATCCTGCGTGAGCTTAGCTCTGGGAGATTGTCGTCGCTGCGAATGGCACGTAGCAAGCATTTTAATTGATGAACAGCAGTTTATGGGCGAGCATCAAGGAATGCTGCCTGCACTTGCTGACGTCTCTGATGGAAGCAACGCTCTGCGTGTGGTGCTCAGTGCGGAGGATTTACTCGAGTCGCAGCATGCGAGGGCTTGGCTTGTCGGTCAACATTTCTGCCACAAGTCGAAGTAGTTAACTTTGGAAATGTTAGACAATCAGCGAGGGAGTGCTCTCGTTTTGGTGTGGCATCGTCTATTAACCTCCCACTCCTCCTCCCGACCTCGGGCACGGAGGAGCGATTCATTAGATTGCTGAGGTTACGCGAATGCAAGCGCTCGACGCTCTGCATCGCAAGTTAATGACAGTGCTCTGACGGAATGATTTTCGGAAGATATCGGGCTGAGGCGGGCATGGGTGAACCGGATTCGGGATGCAAGACAGATGATGGCTTTCCCCTAGAATCTGAACGACCCTTAAGCAGACACTGTTGATGTTGGATATGTTTTCGTCGAGTTTCCTTGTGAAGGGAGTGAATTAAGCGATTGACGGGGGTTATTCTACGTTACATCGTGACTCTAGTGACGGGAGTTATTCTACGTTACACCCGTTATACTCTAGTGACGGGAGTTACACCGCTTAAACTGTAGTGACGGGAGTTATTCTACGCTCGTACGTCGTTTACACTCTAGATACGCAGTGCAAAAGGGTCTTAAATATACACGAGGGTAAAGTTGCCAGCAGCGATCAAGGAGATGCTGTTTCTCCGCCTTCGATGACTGCATGTACTTCGATTAAGCTTCGCCTGCAATTGGACCTGATTTTGCAGCGTCCGTTTCAATGGCAGCAAAAGCCGTAGAAAGGGTTGCCGCTGTTCAGAGGATGTCATCAGTCTCGTCTCCAAATTAGAAGGTTTTCTCTGATTTTGGCCAACTTGATGGAATAGCAAGGCTTCTCTATCGTTACCCTGATCAATTTTAGAATGATCATGCTGACTGAAGATCAGGCTGGTTGAAGATGATACTGACTGAAGATCAGACTGACAGTAGGCGAGGCTGACTAAAGGAAGAGGCTGACTGAAGACAAGACTGACTGAAGGTCAGGCTGATTGAAGATCAGGCTGACTGAATGAGAGGACTGACGGAAGGCGAAACTGACTAAAGGAAGAGGCTGACTGAAGACAAGACTGACTGAAGATCAGGCTGACTGAATGAGAGGGCTGACGGAAGGCGAAACTGACTAAAAAAAGAGACTGACTGAAGATCAGACTGACTAAATGAGAGAACTGACGGAAGACAAAACTGACTAATGAAAGAGGCTGACTAAAGATCAGGCGAAACTGACTGAAGACGGGACTGGCTGAAGATCAGACTGACTGAACATGAGACTGACTGAAAATCAGGCTGTCTGAAGATGAAACTGACTGAAGATAAAACTGGCTGAAGATCAGCCTGACTGAATGAGTGGGCCGACTTAGGATTAGACTGACGGAAGACGAAACTGACTAAAGGAAGAGGCTGACTGAAGACAAAACTATTTGAGGAAGAGACTGACTGAAAGCGAAACTGACTGAAGACAAGACTGACTGAAGATTAGACTGACTGAAGGTGAGATAAAATTGACTGCTGACAAGACTGACTAAAGACGAGACAGACGTAACGACGTGGCTAAGGAGAATAAAGAAACTGAGAAAAAGACATAACTGCCATGATCGAATGAATAATTAAGCTGAACGAAGACACGGACTGAATGAGGAGGATCATGAAAAATTAACAAAGATACAAACGAAATAAGGAAACAGACTGAATAAGAAGACTGACTGCAGGCACGGCTGACAAAACCACGTGGCTGACTGACTGAAAAGACTGAAGGAAGAGCCTAAAAGAAGCGAAAAGAAGCCCCTGTTCAGACAGTCAAGAGAGATCTCCGAAATCCTGAACAAAAACCATTAAATTCCTTGCAAAATGTACATCAACTCAAATCGAGTAGAAAAATAAAGCCACTAAACGACTCACAAAAGATGAAAATCAATTCACGGCTAACCTCCTGATTGCATTATGCAAAATACAAGTCATTCAATTTCCACGTGCCGTAATCACATTCATCACCGAGAATCAATTATAATGGGTAACTTTAATCTTTTCAATTCGCCGCGCTCCGAATCTATCGATTATGCAAATCCGACTGCCCCCCTCCCCCACCTCCCAGAGCTGAGAAATCAGTTCAGAATTCATTTAACTTCCGCCAGCAGAAAAAAAAGAAAGCGCCAGACTCCAGAGTGTCACCCTCACAGCTGTCCATGAAATGGAAATTAAACCGAAATACTCCCACAAATCGTACGTAACCTAATTTCGCTTCGAACTAGAAGTTCGTTATGACTTTCTGAGATACTAAATAGAATTTAGTAATTTTCCTGTTCCACACAATGCAACGCCATTATCCGATAGTTTAGAGTAGCAAACGCTGTTCAAGCAAAAACTTCAAGGATTCCCAGGCGAGAAGAAATCATGTTTTTGTTATCCCTGATTGCGGGTGTGTGTCTCTGTGTATGTGTGTGTGTGGTAGGAATATTGTCCTCTCAGAAATAAATTGAATTTCCTGAAGCAGGAAACTTCCTATAATGTGACCGGCCCAGTCCAAACTTTGGCCAATACAACAACACCCGACACGAGGCTGCCACAGACTGGAGAGACTAGAGAGTAGATTGCGGATCCCACTTCGCATCGTCGTCCTCGTCGTCGTCCTTGCTAAATAATAAATGAATCCTTATCCACACACTGTCCTCACGTAGAGCGATGTCCCAGCCACAGAAACAGAAACAGACAAACCAGAGGGAGAGAGAGGCGGGGGCGTCAGGAATCACGACATTCACGGCAGCCCACACCGACGAAAACGCAATAGAAATCAACCGGATTGAAATTGTCCCCAAAAGGATAAAGCAAATTGAAAGGAAAGCAACGGAGCCGTCATACTCGTGTTATGAGCAAAAATCAATGTTCGGATATTAACTTATAACGGACGATGAACCGAATGCCCTCAAGAATTTGTGCGGTGGAAGTGTTTTCCGCGTGATCCTTGCACACGCGGGACACGACTCAATCTCCGTCGGTTTCTTATTTCTCGTCTCCTCGTCTCCTCGTCTTCACTTTTGTTGTTCGCTCTCCTCACTTCGGCGCCCGGTCGTGTGATGTTTTCAATTTTTTCCCGTTTCATTTTGGAGAAAATCCCAGGAAAATGGAAAAGTTTGTGTGTTCAGTTAAATTGAAAACTTTATTAAGTTTTCGGGAGATGGTAAATGTGCGTCTTTTAGGAAAGCCAGTCAACCCAATTCACTTGACTCCCTTTCGCTCGCTCTCCGGGGATTTATTTTAATAATTTTCATAATCCTTGCGGTGGGGCTGGCGCTTGGTGTTGGCGGCGGTGGCGTCAATGGCGGCGCTGCCAGAGGAATACCAACACCAGCGGCATCGGCAAATGAATGGATTCCGTCTGCGTCCTTGGGAGAAAGGATTTGAGAGATGTCAGTGTCAGATATTGCCGGGTGCGAAATATATTATCTAGTCGAAGGACTTCTTCATCGTCAACAGCAGTGGGAGCTCGAAGCGCACGCACGAAAGTGTTGTGGCTGAACCGTGTGCCGGTGAACGTCCTGTAGTGCTCAGACCTAACCGCCAGCGGCTTTTGGTTACTCAATTATAGGCGGATGTTAATAAATTAGGGACACTCTGCCGGATGAAGGGCATTTTGATGGAATCGTAAATGTGTAATTAGCCTCGTCTGGAGTGGGGATTAAATCTTGTTAACCGTTCGCTGTCATTTAAACAGGCTCAGGAGGCCTGCAGAAGTTGTGGCGTCCCATTTGGAATATTTAATTCGAAGATTACGGGCATCATTTCTGTTAATAGGTCAAAAATAAGAAGATTAAGAGCGGCAAACTGCGGCTTGTCAAAGTCGAGGGTCAGGGGTTTGAAATCGCATCGAAATTGCATAGGTTAGCCTTGGATTTTTTTGGGGGAAAAAATCGAAGGTCGTCGGATTCCTATGAAATGCACATGGATCGAAAATTCAGGTCAACAGCACACCAGAAATGGAGGTTTTATGTCCGGGCGACGCCTGGTTTGGAAACTGTGGCTTGTCAAATTCGAGGGGTCAGGGGTTTGAAATCGCATCGAAATTGCATAGGTTAGCCTTGGATTTTTTTGGGGGAAAAAATCGAAGGTCGTCGGATTCCTATGAAATGCACATGGATCGAAAATTCAGGTCAACAGCACACCAGAAATGGAGGTTTTATGTCCGGGCGACGCCTGGTTTGGAAACTGTGGCTTGTCAAAGTCGAGGGGTCAGGGGTTTGAAATCGCATCGAAATTGCATAGGTTAGCCTTGGATTTTTTTGGGGGAAAAAATCGAAGGTCGTCGGATTCCTATGAAATGCACATGGATCGAAAATTCAGGTCAACAGCACACCAGAAATGGCGGTTTTATGTCCGGGCGACGCCTGGTTTGGAAACTGTGGCTTGTCAAAGTCGAGGGGTCAGGGGTTTGAAATCGCATCGAAATTGCATAGGTTAGCCTTGGATTTTTTTGGGGGAAAAAATCGAAGGTCGTCGGATTCCTATGAAATGCACATGGATCGAAAATTCAGGTCAACAGCACACCAGAAATGGAGGTTTTATGTCCGGGCGACGCCTGGTTTGGAAACTGTGGCTTGTCAAAGTCGAGGGGTCAGGGGTTTGAAATCGCATCGAAATTGCATAGGTTAGCCTTGGATTTTTTTGGGGGAAAAATCGAAGGTTCTCGGAATAGTTTCGAAAACAATTTCCAGGCCACCAGAATACCTTCAAGATTAGTAGGTATCCTATGGAGGACACCTTCTGCTTATGCAACTGATTCCAATTTTGCATTATGAGAAAAAAGTCAACCAAATTATTGCATACATCTAGGTGTTGGTGACTAATTAGGTAGGTAGGTAGGTATGAAAAAGACGGAGCAGCCATTGGAGTCCTGGAAATGACTACAGAGAAATATGAAATAACTGAAACTGTCTAATACTCTTAAGGATTACTTTGTCGTCCTGAAAAGGACGATTTCATTGAATTGATTTATTTATTTTTTTATTTTATTTTTTATTTTTATTTATTTATTTTTCTTTTCGGGTTTTTAGACGTTTTCTTGTCAATGATTCTGATGTATTCTCGTTCCTCTTTTTTTTGTAGATTCATCATTTGTACCGAAGGCAGCACATTTCTTGCTAATTCCTTATGCAGATGCAACGTAGCGTTGACGAGGTTCATACGCCTAATGAGGGAACAGCCTCCTGCCCAGGAAAGAGGTTTACAAAACTTTGCGCACATCTGTGAACAAATGCAGCACCAACCTCTGCCTCTGCACAGATCCGCCGAGTCTCAGTTCACCCTGTTTCAGTCTCAAATCCGAAACTCAAACCACAAAACTTCGAGCAGGTGCTCCTGCCCCAGCACCTGACACCGGGGTGTCTCTCGGCGGAATGATTTGTCACACAAAGTTGTTCCTCCATCAGTTGCTTTCTACATTTGATTGGATAACATCTCCCCCAATCCATCTCCATCTTCCTCTTCCCATCATCGCCCCCTCTTTCGATTTCGATCGCACAACCAAAAGAAGCGTATCGCAATAATTAAGTAAAACTTTTGACATTCTACATCTGCCGTGATTTATATCGGCAGACGATCCTGTCGGTTCCTTCGGTCTACCACATGATTGAGTGAAGGACTCCACTCACTCACTCTCGACGAGACAAAGCCCCCACCGTAAAATATTTAGCGCTCAACATATTTCACACACTTTGTGTCCTCCGCTCATCCACAGCAGCACACATCCTCGCCCAGGGACCGGGCCCGAGCACATCTTCGGGAAAGGGGGCGGCGAATGGGTGGATGGCGGCTCGTCGGAAGAGTTGGCTACACACTCGATTACTCTTTCTTACTGCAAACCAAAAACCGGTATAATCCATTAAACTTTGCAAAAGTGGAATACATTTCTCAAAACAAGAGAGCTGCTCTCTCTCTCTCGGCATCAGTACGTCGGTAGCTCGGTACCTCAGCATCTAGTGGTGGAGCAGCACAAAACGAAAAAAAATTACATGCAATTTATTTCCGCATCCGTTGGATGCTTTTACGGACTCGAGGAAGTAAAAGACGAAGGCAACCGCAGCCATACTGCTGCTTCGCACACACACACACACACACACGGGAGTCCTGTGCCAGGATAAATCTACTGCTGCACTTCGAGTTTAATAAATTACACCCCTGGGTATTCGAAAGTTATTTAAAATGAATACCTGAAGAGGTGTGTGAAGGTATTCAGTCTGGAGCGTTTCAAATGAAGAACAATTTGTATCGAACCCATTACGCAGCGGAGCGGAGGACTTTGGTTTTTTTTTTGCTTTTTTTGTGTTCTCCTTCGAGGACAGAAGCACGGGGACGACTGCTTAAGTGGTGCGCTACACTCGGTGGCTGCCAGCTCCGAGCAGTGATTTAAATGGCGGCTTTCAATTTGTCTTGATATTAATCTGTTTTCACTTCAACGGAATGTGTGCTTGATTGAGAAAGTTTTAAGAGGGGGGGGGGGAGGAGTGTGATAATGATTGAGAGTCAGGCTTGAAGGATTTCCATTTCTGGGAGAGTGCTTCGCATTAATGTCAGAGTGCGATGCTCGGCTGCCGTATCGAATTTGGACGATTGGAGAGGGTGGGCTTCCACCACAAGGTGCAGGCTTCCAGTTCTCACCGAAGTCGGTTGGGATATGTCGGGCAAAGGGGCGGGAGGAATCTTTGCATTTCGGGCGTTGATTTAATACTCTGGGTGTTGTGACAGATCTCCGATAATTCAGGAAATCACGTGCAGGAAGGGGAGGAGCAGAGAATTTCGAACAGGCGATCAAAAAGTAATTGGATCTGGTCCTTCACTGACTTCTCACAGAGAGTCAGTCAAAAGCGATGATTTTGAAGGGGAAGCAAACAGACAGGGAAAGTTGGAGACAAGAGGCGAATTTTAGTCTCCAACTAACTTTGTCTCTTTGGTGTGCTTTCAACACCCTATCTGGGCGAATAGTCTGCCTCCGGTTCTTTGGCTTCGGTGCGACAAATCTCTAGATTGACCTCTGAAGTTCTTCTCGCCCTTCGGTGGTGTATATGCAAGACATCTCCAGCTTGAGACAGTTCTCCTATTTCGCAACAAATCCCCGATATGCTCTTGGATTCCCCTAAGACCATCCAGCAGCGGTGTCGTATACGCAACAAATCTCCGCTCTGGACACGAAATGGCTTCAGATCTTTGGTTTCTGTGGTTTGTGCACAGCAAGTCTCCAGGTTGTCCAAGGAATGGCTTGGATTCTGAGGCTTGGAAACATAAATGGTCGGCCATCTAGTGGTTCTTTTTTAAATCATAGGTTATTTTGACACTGACACCTGTTTCCCGCTCGAAATCTTGACTCCGCGGAATGAAATGAGTCGCTTTACGCCTGAACAACTTTGGCAAATATTGAAAACTTATTTTCAAAGTGAGTGCTGTGTCCAAATAGTGCGTTTTCTGAAATTTTTTGAATTTTGGACGAAGTGAAGAATCCACAGCGATTGCTGTACGCAAGTTTGTGCGAAAAATTCGTCAAACTGGTATGTTAGTGCACAACACTCATGGTCACCGTCGTCGTACAGTTCTCACAGATGAGAATGTTGGCGAGAGTGTGAGACTCAATTCACGACCATTAACTTGCCATCGATCTCAACAGCTCAGCATTTCACGCACTAGTCCTAGGTCCAATTGACTCAGCAATTGTAGGCGCGCGACCATCCGCTTCGCAGTTTGGACCTCAGAGCAGCTCAGCTTGAATTGGACAACGATTTTTGGGCGAAAAATCATCTTTTCTGACGAGGTGCATTTTCCTCACGGCGGCTATGTTAACAAAAGAAATTACCGCATCTTCTTCTTCTTTTTAGGACGCTACAGTCCGGGGTAGACCAGGGCCTCATCCAATATGCCTATCCAGCCAGCTGTCTCCAGTTTTGCACACCAAGCCGGCCGAGGTCGCCCTCGACTAGTGTGCGCCACCTTCTTCGACGTCCTCTGTCGCGTTGTCCCACAGACGTAGATCCGCATATGGGGCTCGGAAGACGTAAAATCCGCATGTTATTGTCGAAAAGTCAATGCATCCACAGAGAGTTACAGCTTGATGCGGATTGTGGAGTTGTGCCATCATTGGATCATTTTTCTTCGAAAATAAGGCTGGGAACATCGTTTCGGTCAACGGTGGGCGTCACAAGGCCATGTTAACCGACTTTTTTTTAACTGAAATTGAAGACACGGATTCGGACAACCTGTCGTGCCACACAGGCCATGCCACAATCAATCTTTTGCGCACCAAATTCCCAAATCTTGTTAGCAGCCGTCTTGGCGATATCAACTAGCCGCCTCGGATCTGCGAATTGACCCCTTTGAACGTGCTTTTTGTGGGGAACCGTGAAGGAACGATGTTGTGCCAACAATCCGGAAACGATTCAAGCACTTAAGGTCAATTTCATCCAAGCAATCCGTGAGCTACAGCCCGAAACCATGAACAAGTTCTTGGAAAATTGGGGTGACAGAATGCGCGGACTGCGAAGCCAGCCGAGGCAGCCACTTGAACAAAGTTGCATTTCGTAATTAATGGGATCGTCTGTTCTTACTAATGGTGGACACAACACATGGAAAAAAATTAATTTTGTTCATTTTATTGCATTTTTAAAAAGAAACTTGTATTTGGCCCACCCGGTATGCTGCATACTCACGAGAAAGCAAACCATCGGCGTTACCCATTTTCACAAAAGATGAAAAGACAAAAAGTGTTACATACCCTTTAGCTATTGTTTACTTTTTGAATTAAAAAGAAATACAACTTTTCTGTTGGAGATTGAGCTCTTTGATGGAAAGGAGGGTTTCCTCTACTCGTATTTAAGAAAAAGTTGTCCATAAGACACTTTGACATTTCCGACTCAGTTTTTCCTCGTATTCGATTTTCAAAACCCCTATTCAATCACTTTTTCAAAACCATCCCCACGAGAGAGTGATTTCACAAAGGCCTCACTGACCCACTATCGAGAAAAAAACCCCACATAATGATCAAATTTCTGCCAAAATTGATTGGCAACATCCGTAACTAATCGCGCACTTTCCGCACCCAATTTCCCCAATCAAAGCCAATCCCATTGCGTCCCACAATTATCCCAAGTATCCAAAATTGTAATCCATGCAAATCTAATTATGTCCATCACCGATTCTCATTCATATTCAAAGTGCACACCGTGCCGTTCGTCATACCTTTTATCTATTCCCTTCACTTAGCCGCGCCGGCTGGCTGGATGGTTAACTTGAAAATTCCATCACGCTCCGACCGCTGCGAGACCATGTTAACCAGTTAACCAGCTAACCAGCTAACCAGGCACGCTCGTCCTCATGCATCATTAAGTCCTCAATCATATAATTAATTTTATAAATTTACCAATCGAGCAGTTACGACTGCCTAAGTACCACCTAACGAAATCCAAACTACCCCGCATGAATATTTCACTGAATTGCAAATGACTCAGCACTCCCGCCGCCTCCCTCTGGCACCGGACCGAACCGGCCGGTCGGGTTGCCTTCGGCAGGCGGACGTCATGTTTCCCCCCGAAATTCGAACCCATCCGGGTACACCTGCCGTCATCCATCCCCACCCCCAATCGATTGCCAGATGAAAACAAATTAAAACGAGTTCCAAACAAAAGTGGAACTTTCACAAAAATGAATTGCATCCACCATCGATGGCGATCAATCATTTATGAAATTCAATTGTGATGCAACGGCATTATGTATCTGCGGACGACGAGGGTGTGCAAATTGCTGAAGCATTGCCCAGCGGGGGAGGGGAGAGGGGGAGGGACGGGAAAACTTCGACACAGGGCTGGGGGATGCATAAAATATTTTCAATTTCTAGTGAAGGATTATGTCTGTGACATCACACACGTTCAAAATCCACTCACACACACAGGCGCGAGCGCGCGGCGGCCTCTCATAAAGGGTTTAATTAAAATTTGCGGTTAACTGTAAATAGGTTTTGGGACAATTTACCATACATGCCATACAGCGGTTGATAATTCCTTTAGACGGGCGCCCCGCGGCATCGCAGGCGCACGCATAATTCACGGCACAACTGGGAGCACTCACAGTATCTGTGGTTGATGGGAGATTCATAACAGCTCATTCGGTGGGGGCGGGGGAGGATGTGAATGAGTTAAGGACTCTTTAAACTATAAACTCTGCAGCAAACTATTTCGGGACCCCTGCTCGTCAATTTTGAAGGGATCAATGACAGGTGGGGATGAGATGGTCTTGGCCAGATTCGGAGTTCGGAGAGATTTGGTGCGTCTTTTGGAGAGACCAACTCGGGCCCTACTCGAGACTCCTGCTTGTAAGATGGAGCAGGCCTGCAGAGCAGAAGTCACTGACTAAAGATCAGATGGGAAGTGCTTCTGGAGCAACCTCCAGGCGACCTGAAGGGGGCCCTGAAAGATTGGGTGCGTCTTTTGGAGAGACCAACTCGGGGCCTACTCGAGACCCCTGCTTGGAGCAGGAGTTTGAGATTTTTAGCTCTCACTGGAGGGGCAGAAGCATTTCTAAAAAAGTATAGGCCCACAGAGCAGAAGTCTCTGCCTCAAGGTCAGATGGGAAGTGCTTCTAGAACAACCTCCAGGCGCGCTGTAGGCGGTTCAGAAAGATTTGGTGCGTTTTTCGATGAGACCACCTCAGACTCTGTCTGAAGGACTTGCATGAAAAATGGAGCAGGAGTCTAGGATGAATCCGTAGCTCCCTCTGAAGGGGCAGAAGCATTTCTAAAAAAAGTATAGACCTACAGAGCAAATGTCACCGACTCAGGGTCAGATGGGAAGTCCTTCCAGAGCAACCGTGTGTCATTGTGAGTCCTTCGATTTTGAGCACCGCAACAAAGGACGTCCACGATTGAGGAGAAGGGCCTTAACCAAATTGCTGTGCGCAGCTGAAGACAGCTGGCAAAAGATCGTGTGAGCTGAGGAGGCTTTTTGGTTAAGGCGATGATGCTTCCCGGGTGGAATCTTAAGCGCGCTGGAATATCCTTCGACTCTGAGCCTGAGGACATCGACAACGCCGTTCGCCACTGGAGACAGTTAACAATCGTGTCAGTTGAAGAGGGTTTTTGGTTGAGGCGTTGATCCTCCCCGGATGGAGCCTTAAGTGCGCTGGAGGAAGGTCCTTCGACTCTGAGCCTCTGGGACAACGTAATAGACGACGTCCACGGATCAGATGGCGCGCGCAATTGAAGAAGGACCTCAATCAACTTGTTGTACGGAACTGAAGACAGCAAAAGATTAGCTGGGCCTCTGAGCTGGAGAGGCTTTTTGGTGGAGGCCTTGAAATGGATGGAATCTTAAGTGCGCTGAAGAAAGGACCGTCGACTCTTAGCCTGTGGGATAATGTAATAGAGGACGTCGACGACGCTGTGCGCAAATGGAGACAGCTTGCAAAAGATCGTGTGAGCAGAAGAGGCTTTTTGGTTAAGGCTTTGATCCACCCCGGATGGAATTTTAAATGCGCTGGAGGAAGGTCCTTCGACTCGGAGCCAAAAGAGGATGTCTACGATGCGGCGGCGGGCACAAGTGCACAACCAACTTGCTGTGCGCTACTGGAGACATCTGGCAAGCGATCGTGTCGGGTAGAAAGGCATTTTGGTTGAACCCAGCTCCACCTTGGACTGCGGGAGACAAAGAGAAGCGGAAGCCCAATCGTCGACAAACCACAAACACTGGCTTAAGTCCTTCAGTCCATTCAGCGCTCGTTCGTACGAACTCATTCTCATTAATTTAAAATCTCCTCCATTCTCCGAACCAGATCGAGATGGAAACCGTCACAAAGAAGGTCAACGACCGAATGAGGACTCCACTGCTCAAAGGCAAATTTAAAGTACACGCCATCAGAATGGGATTTCATCTCACCACAGACACACACACATCTCCAAGGACGAAAACCCCATGCATGACAAACTGAAAAATTCCCAAACGATTCGCAATCCTTTTGCGAATTTAAAAGACAAAATCCATCAATAGAACGCGCGTATCTTTTGTGCACCTTTCCCCGTATAGATGCCGCTCATGCAAAAGAGAAAAGGCACAACCCCCCGCCAGCGCACAGATGTACGAGTATGTTTCAGACTGAATAGCTGCAAGCCAACAAGGACAACAGAATGAGGAGAGTGCGAGCAAAAAGAAAAACGAGGAAAAAAAACACGGGAAAACAGAAAAGGATTCTCTCGAAAGTAATCGATTTATTTCACCGCCGTGCGTTCGTGAATCGATACATCTTCGCTGACTGTGTTCCTCTGGTTAACGAGGACGATTTTATGCGACATGAATTGCAGGCACACGGGCACAAGGATGCAATGGGATTCGCCTTACAGAGGTAACTGTCTGGTACACAGATACGAGGGCATAAACGAAATGCTAATCCTTGTGATATGAAGTAAGGATTTGCCATTTGGCAGATTGACGGTTGTACCTTCGACGCAGCGAGAGGGGGGACAATTTGTGGAGCAGATGACGAGGCCTTTGAGTCACACGAGTTCCTGAAGAGGGATGACAGTGCCAATGACAGTCTTCGAGTGATAATTGATCTTTTTGTGCGGAGGATTTATGGTTGGTCTGTTTTTTGATGCTTTGAATTGAAGAGGTTTTTGATGAATTTTTTGAGGATGGAGTGGCGGGGAGGATCTGGAGGAAGTGGTCAAGAAGTGGATCTGGTGACTGGGCGGTAAACAAGCGATTTCTGCGTTTTGAACTGGAATACCCCGAACCATAGGACATTGAGGCTAATTTTGCTAATTTTCAACTTCATCGGAAAACTAGATTTCATGGCTGACCAAAAGTTAAGGTCTGAAATTGAACAAAATTCTGGCAAGAATTCGAGCTAGTTTGGACCGGGGTAACGGCTGGAGAGAGAAATAGCTCCTTCGCTTTGTTACGACTGTACGACTGTGCTCATGTAGGGAGGGAGTGAAAAGAAGGATTTGCAGCACCATTGAGACGACAGGAGACTGAGTTATCGTTAAGAGAGACTGCTAGACAACACTGTCTCGAAGAATAATCGACTTGGATAGTCTCTTTGACTTCAAGCCGACTGCAAGAAGATACCTAAACCGTCGAAACAGTAGGGTCCCGAGGAAAATCGAATTGAAGCCAATGGGACTACGCAGGAGAGGAACAGAGGACCTTAAACACTGTGTCATGCAAAAATCGCAAACGGCAGGAGGGAGTTAATTTTGATTGGAAGAGGAGTGATGTCCTCTTTCCCGTGCTTACTACTGTCGTCCAAAGAAAAGAGGTTTGCTGATGAATCAAAAACTCCCTTCACACAGTTTTCTGTGCGAGGTCGTACGATAAATTTGTGGGTTTCCTCATCGCATGTGAAGCTCTGGTTCGATGGCGTATACGTAACAAAAAAAGACAGGCTTTTTCTTCGGGGATGTCGACTTTTTTCTGCTTAAGGACAAAGTTGCCTGAAACTTAGTCTTAGCGAGTTGCTCTCCTGTGTACTCTTGTGGAGGAGGAGATTCAGCAACGGCGGGATGAGCCTAGTCAAGCTTCTACGGATAATACGCTTAAGATGCCAAGGCCATGTAGTATGGAGAACACAGCTCTGACCCGAAGAGTCTTCGAATCCGAGCCATTGACACAACTTAAAAGAGGACGTCGGTGTTATAGATTTTCGCACACAAGTGGAGAAGGACCTCAACTAACTTGATGCGCGGAATTGAAGGCAAGTAGGGAGAGACCGTGCTAGATGGAGAGGTCTGGTGGTTGAGGCGCAGGTCCAAAGACGAGGAAGAGTTTCTTTTCTTGAAGAGAGGATCTTGAAAGTGAAACCCTGGAATTAGATCGGATTAACAAGAGTAGGAATGAAGGTCGTGATGGAAGACAAGCACTCGTCCTAACAGACGCAGAGAAGAAGTTCTTCAGGAGAATTCTTGCTCGAGTATGTTAAGAAGGACGATTCCGGAACTGCCACAACCATGAACTGTAAGCGACGTACCCCAGAAGCAGACTTAACTCCGATGAGCGAAGAGGAACTTACTTACTTACTTAACAGGCCTACGACCCATGGAGGAACCGAGCCTGAGATATCCCAGCTTTCCATTGTTGACGGTCCTGGGCACTTTGTTTCTGGTCATCAAGGCCAAGCTCTCTTGCGTCCGCGATGACTTGGTTTTTATACCGGAAGTTCGGTCTTCCTCTCCTTATTGAACCATGAGGATCGGATTCGAAGACCCTCACAGCTGGAGCGTTGTTGTCCATACGCTCGATGTGGCCGAGCCAGTGCAGTTGACGGATTTTTGCCATCCGGACTGCATCCACATCCTGGTTCATCCCATAGAGTTCGCGGTTGTGTTCCTCGCAGACGGGACCATATAACCGACGTAGAAATTTTCTTTTGAAGGTACCAAGAATTAGCTCTGCAGTTTTGCGTAGTGTTCAGCTTTCGGCTCCATATAGACTGGTAAAATAAGACTTTTGTAACGCATGTTTTAAGTCCTTCAAGTCAGGAGTTTTGAGCCCAGTTGTTTTGACAAACCGAAGTAGCATCGGTTGCCAAGGGCGATTCTGGGCGGTTCTTCGTCGGATCTCCACTGTGATCGCCATCCATCAACGATGTGGGACGCTGCTCATCGCGCTTATTTAAAGGGCGGCGTCTCAGTTTCGCTTGAATCCTTGTCAACCTCAACGGAGGCCGCAATATGAAAGTTTCGTTAGCAGTCTTCAATTGAATAGACCTACACAACCATGGGCATAATGGACCCAATTGTCTCAGTGAGCCGCGACATAGTCGGAAGTGCACCCTATCACCTGCCTACACAACCAGACTTTCTAACTCTTTCCCAGCGATTTTCTTATAATTTCTCGGGATTGTCCTTCCTGCTGCGGCCGTCACCGAACTTATGACGTTACGGAAACTAGTAAATAAGTCCTGAACAACATATTCGTAGCAAATTCAAGCCGTTGTGCGGACTGACCACTATGCCTGGAGAGTGTTCCATACAAAGGAACCTGCAAAAGTGGTCTGGTTTTTGACGCACGAGGCGTGACTTGCAACTGTGCGGCCAAAGTCACATGCGCCGTGGCAAATGTGACAACAATTTGCGCCGGGCTCATTTTGGAAACGATGGATAAATCCAATTTCGAGGGCCTGGATAAGACTGCGAAACGTTGATGATTGAATTGTGGAATATTCCCTCATTTGTCGCACGAGTAGACGATTTAGCTTAGGTTAGGGGGCTGCTAGTGAATTCACCAGCCCACTTGAACCATGTTGGTCCATGATACCCACAGTCAGACTACTACCATTGATCGACCGCTCCAGTGATAGTGCCGTTAATTTGATCCCAATGGCAAATGACTGGACCAGGACTGGATTTGAAAAACCGGATAAAAGCTTATTAACTTCACTTTCACTGGGATTCGAACCTCGGACTTCTCTAACTTAGGACAGGCACTTCACCAACTGCGCCATCCACTCGTATAAGATTTGGCTTACCGCCTTGCAAACTCAAGAGGCAGCACTTCGAATTCTAGACTCTTCTCTCATCCATCGCACGAATAAGCTGAGAAGATTGGACCAAGTCCATTTCGACGTTCGCAGGATTAGATGATTTCGCTTATTGCTCAGAAAACTGAAGAAGAAGCTGTTCGTCCTTGACTCTGGAATCCAGCACTTAGTTTGGCGCCCTGCGAACTCAGGAGCCAGCAGTTCAAACTCTCGACTCTTCTCTTATCCATCCCACGAATACACCCTTGGGCTCTCTCTCTCTCTCCCGATCCATCTCAAGGAGTATTGCTTTCCAGTCAAAGATCGCATACCCTCGCATGCATCGCCCTCAATATAATCAAACTCCAACTATGTGTAAAGTTCTCATCGAAAACGGAAAAAAAACTCCATCACTCCATTACAGGATGCGACCCACCACAAGAACCCATCCATCCCTTGGACTGAAACACCGATGACAAGCTGCACCGTAACCACAAGATACAAAGCACTTTTTCGCCCCGCCCGATAAAGACCTCAGACTCAAAATTAACAAACTTCTCCTTTTTTTTTGAGCGGATTTCAAACTTTCTAGGTTGCGCTGCATCTCTGGCAAAGGAAACCCCCTGGTAACTGTTTACTCCTTTTGCTCTCCTGCACGCTCCTGATTTTACATTGTTTGCTGTTCCCCCTCCACTCACCCTTATCGCCCGCCACAAGCGAATAAAAAAATGGAAGTTTCCGGCGCAAACGATGAACTGAAGTTTCCAATTGAAAGTATTGAAAATACCTTTTGGAACTTGTGTTCCTCCTCGATCCTCCCTCGGTTGGTGTTATTCGAGTCGTTGTTGGCGGGTTTAGTTTTTCCTGTTTCCTTGCATTCCTGTGTACAAAGGACGAAATTGTTTATCAACAATATGAATGCACTCGTTTGGGGGGGTGTGTGCTGGAAGGCCATACCCTCCCCGGGGGGGATGATGATGTTATTGTCGTTTCGGCGAAGGCAGGCGGAGTTTTGAATTTTTTTAAGAGGTGTTCAAATTATTCAACTTCACTATTCTCGAGTTATTTTTATTCCCGCTCAAAGGAGGTGGACAAAAACATGAATTGTCCTGCGGATTTGTTGAAGTTGTTCTGCGGGAAGTTTCCGACGTGGAGTTGGTTCATTTGGTCAATTGTTTGGACGCTCAACGCGTTATTGTGTCTTCATTTTGCAAGCAGAAGGGTTTCTGGAGCGACTCTTCGGTTGTGTCTCATGTTTTTCTGCCAACATTGTCTGAGCTGCACGGGCCTGTCGGGGTTTTAGGATACTCGGAGATGTGCTTGATGCCAGGCACATCTCCGAGTATCCTAAAACCCCAACAGGTCCTTCTACCGATCACTGCTGCCTTTGATCATCTCGTTCCAACGTCAAGCAGACAGATTCGTTTTCAAAACTCCAACAATGGCCTCATCCCCACCTCAGTTAAGCAGAGTATTCATGTGGCTCCAAATCAGTCGGGATATGTAACGTCCATCGTTAAGCAGTTCTTGGTACCCGTTGTTTCATTCATCTCCCAACTGCCAGCCGGCCAGGAATTCTTCTCCTGTTTTGTTTCTCATTTCACCAGGAAACCTTTGCCTGGCTGTCGTCCTTCCTCGAACTGCACCAGAAACACATCAAATTTCAATGTATTCTGGACGTAATTACCAAGTGCCTTTGTTTCAAGCTTCACCATCAATCTCCCGCCCTGCTGGGCTCTGGTGGAAGCCACAACAACAACGCATTTCCTTACGAGCGCCTTCCTGCAAGGGAACAACAGATCGACTTCGTGAAATCAAAACAACTCCACAGCCCATCAGCATCGTCATCATCAGTCGTTGGGGTATCGAGGCATCCCTGCATGTGTCCCCATCTGCAACTTTCATTATCGCCTCCTTATGCCGGTCCTGTGGACTCACCCCCTCGCTCCGCGCATCGATATCTCGTCTATCTCCTGGTTTAACGGATGGCCGGTTGGATCGGTTGTGAAGCTGTGTTCACAAAGAGAACAGGGGCCCCGATGCAGACGGGAAATGCCCCTAAAATAGGTCAACTTTTCAACTTTTGTCCCACACTCGAACGCCCTTCTTTCGGGTCCTTTCAGGTTTGGATTTCTGTGTTTTTTTTTCTCAGATTTTTTGACTGTTTTTTTTTTGTCCTGTCCTGTCCTTGTTCTCCTGTGTCCAAAGGACCAACCGAACGAGCGAACGGGCGAACGAGCGAGCGAGCGAACGACCGGCCAGGGGAATGTGAAGACAATAAATCACAATGAGAAATGTCTAAAAGTTCGGTTGATTAAATTTCGTTTTTAGTGAAAGCGGTAGGACAAAGAATCTCATGGGATTCCGGCCGAAATCCTTTCATTCTGTGCTCCGTGGGTTCCGTGTTCGGTTCGTTGTGTGCGCTCTTCTTTGGCGCTTCCAAATTGAAATGCGGATAGGACATTAGGGGCGACAACTTTTCTCCTTTTTTTTTGGTCTTCTTTTCTTTCGGCTTTTTTGCCATCCGCCATCATCCTGCCACATACACAGGAACACCCCCGCATACATCAGGTGAGAGAGATACATACCTGATCACTGGAGTGGGGGTGTCCCCCGGCCCGGAAACTGATGTCGGTCATTCCCGAGCTCGAGGGTGAGGCGAATAGAAAAAACTATTCCAAATGATTATCCGTTTGAAAATATTAGCCACGAGGCAGAGGGCTTCCCTGGTCGGGTGCTGATTGTGGCGGGGGAAGGGTTGCCAGCGAATCAATGGTTTGGAATTGAAAGTTTGGGCCAGCGGTTTGGGCTGATGAGAGTGGACAAGTGGACATGGGGGGATATTTAATTACTTTGGGTGTAGCAAATTTTTCGGGTCGTCCTTCATTATGTTACGACAGAGGGGGAGAGGGTCGCAACTTAAGAAGCTGTGGGTGCATGGTATGCTGACCAGTGGACGGTTGTTAACAAGCAGCGATGGTGTGAAATTGATGTCTGTCCCGGTGACCTGAATCGGCGGCACAAATGGAAGTGTCATTCATGAACGAGATCATGGTTGTCTATCGAAGTGCTCGTCGCTTTTTTGTGCTGAACACAGTGCAGATGTTTGAATCAGAGAGAGAGAGAGAGAGAGAGAGGGAATGGAATTGTGATGAAACACTAATGGTTTATCCACCTGGGAACTGTCAGAAAAAAAGAACTAAGAAAAATTTCACCGAATTTTCGCGTGGAATGTTTTCTAGGTCAAACGTTCGTGAGGTGGGCAGGAGTTTGGCAACTCAGGGATCAGGTGTGAGTGGGTGAATTAAGCAAGATGTGGTTGTTCTCTTAAATTCAGGCAGTCCTTGGAACCAGAATGACATGGTTGGTCGGATGGAATTTGGTTAGCATCGAGGAGCAAGCACTTTTCGACAGAAGACAAGATAAAGGTTTTCGAGTCCAGAGGGAACTAAACGAGCGTCTGTTCTACCGCCAGTGGATGACCAAATTAACAGTTGAACAGAAGTTTGTCTGCAGTCAGTGGTTTCAAGATTTTCCATCGACAAACCGGAGACTTGATGTGCATACGCCACAGAAAGCTAATATTTGAGACGTTCTGTGGTCGGATCGGAGATTTGTTGCGTATACGAAACGGAAATGGTATACGACGAAAAAATGGAACCACAAGCTTGAGTATTTCAGTCAAGCCGCATCCTTCCATCGGTTACTTAACTCAATCGGAGATTTGTTGCGTAAAGTCCATCGACGCCAAGTGATTTGTGACAGTCCACGCCACCAAAGTCTAAGCAATCCTGTTTTGACATGAAAATGGTAACGCATTTGTCTCAGGAGCCACAATCTCACAGCTGTTTGTTGATCAGATCGGCAATCGACCGCTAGTGAGCCCACAAGGCCCAAAACTCAAGTCCCAAAATTGGCTTAATCAGAGATTCGTTACCTATACACAATTGAAGCCGGAAAAATGAACTCATGAAATCGTTGTTTTTTTGCCACAGCAGCTCGGAGTCTTTGGGCCCTCCTCGTCCACATCGAAGATTTATTGCGTATTGGCCACAGAAACGTAAGCTGCATCTTAGACGACTGGATGGCGCAGTTGGTTGAGTGTCTGCCCTAAGTTAGAGGAGTACCAGTTTCGAATCCAAGTGAAAGCTAAGTTAATACGTTAAAATCTGGTCCGGCCACCATTCGCCGTTGGGATCAAATTAACGGCACTGGAGTACTAGAGTACTGCTACCTGGCACTAAAATGGACCAGTTTTGAGTCTGACTGCTCCAGGAGAGTTTCAAGAATTCTCTGAAAAAAAAAATTCACTGGAGCGGTCGATCAGTGGTAGCAGTCTGACTGTGGGTATCACAATGGACCAACATGGTCTAAGTGTGCTGGTGAATTCACTAGCAGCCTCCTAACCTAAACTAACCTAAGCAGCATCTTGAAAAGATGAATAATTTGTTGCGAATATGTCTCCAGACCCCGAGAATTCAGGTCCTTCCTTGGCCCAACCGAGGACTTGCGGTGGATAGGTCACAGAAGGATGAAAACTGAAGACGTCCCATGGACAGAATGAAGATTTGTTGCGTATCCAATACCAAAGGCCGAAAACTAAGACCATTTAGGCCAGTGTAGAGTTTCAAAAGCAACCAACAAAAAAAGGCCATTTATGGTCAAGACGATGATTTGTGGAGAAGGACATCGAAGCCCTACACCTAAGGTCCTTCATTCGTCACTTAGGAGATTTGTGGCGTATTCGCCATATATTTTGTGCGCAAAAGATCGATTGTGGCATGAGCTGTGTGGCATGGCACGCCATCCTGCATGAACCAGAGGTCGTCGAAATCCGTGTCTTCAATTTCAGTAAGAAAACAGTCGGTTATCAGGGCTCTGTGACGCCCAACGTTGACCGAAACGTTGTTTGCAGCCACATTTTCGAAAAAAAAATGGTCCAATGATGGCACCACATCACAATCCGCACCACACTGTCACTCTCTGTGGATTCATTGGTTTCTCGACAAAAACGTGCGGGTTTTCCGTTTTCCGAGCCCCAGATGCGGATTTGTTTGTTAACGTAGCCGCCGAGATGAAAATGCGCCTGTGCCTAGTCAAAAAAGTTGATTTTTCGTCCAAAATTCTTGTCCAATTCGAACTGCTTTAAGGCCCAACTCAAACTGCTGAGTCGATTGGACCTCGTAAGCGAATAATTTGAGATTTCTGTGCAGAATTCTCCTCAGGCTAGTAATCAGGCGTGAAATGTTGAGCCGTTGAAATCGATGGCGAGTTGATGTTCGTGAACTGAGTCTCACACTCTCGGGCACAGCAGCAACATTCTCATCTGTACGCACCTTTCGACGACGGGGACCATGAGAGTTGTCCACTAGCACACCAGTCTCACGAACTTTTTGCACAAACTTGTGTACAGCAGTCGCGATGGATTAGGCATCCATTTCGGCAAAAATGTCTTTTCAAAAACGCACTGTTTAGGCTACACCGCACTCACTTTAGAAAGTTTTCAGCATTTTCAGTTTCAATATTTTTCAACGTTGGTCAACCGTAAAGCGGGTCATTTTCTTCCCCGGAGGTATGATACTGATTTTTTGTCAAGATTTCGAGCGGGAAACAGCTGTCAGTGTCAAAATAGCCAATGATTTAAAAAAAACACCACTAGATGACCCACCCTGTATATCTTCCAGACTTGGTACTCTCAAACTTATTCCCCAAAATTCCAAAGGAGTGACCTTGTGAACAGGAAATTGAATGCGTTACAGATCAAATGGCAAGTCAAAAATATGTCATTTAAGTTCACCGCCGTCTCTGTAAAGCTTCGTCTTCTTCTTCTTCTTCTTCTTCTTCTTCTTCTCCTTTTTCGCTACAGTACGAGGTGGACCTGGGCCTTAATCATCATGCCTCTCCAGCTAGCCGCGATCACTTGCCAGCAGTTTCCAAGTTAGCACACCGAGTTGGCTGAGGTTCTTCTCCATTTGCGTGCGTCCTTTCAATCGTGGACATCATCCGCTGCTTTGTTAAACAGCCTCTGAGTCTTTCACACTTTTCTTCTTCTTCTTAGGGCGCTACAATGGACCTCACAGTCTTTCGCCAGCTATCTCCGGTTTCGCACATCAAGCCGGCCGAGGTCCTCCTCGACTTGTGTGCGTCACCTTCTACGTGGACGTTCTCTGTTACGTTGTCCCACAGGCACAGAGTCGTAGCTGTCCTGTCCATACGCTCTACATGACCTAGCCATCTCTGGACTTAATGAACCTGGCAACAGATTAAATACAAAAAACTACAAATCCCCCAGAAGTGAGTGTCCTTTCGATGCCTCTAAAGATGCGTCAATATATTTCGAAAACTATTAAAGCCTTAAAAACCCCCATGAATTCGTGCCAAAAATGCACACTCCTTTTAAAAGGGAAACTTCAAAAACTCTCATCCCCCCCGACCGCATTCGTATGAAGCACTCAACCCATCGTACCTGCAACCATTTGGATGCAAAATCACATAAGGCCAAGTCAAAACTTCACAAGAGGGTAATCCAATTACAGTGAAGACAGGATAAAATATTTGCTAATTGGTTGGCTAAGTCCCCACCGCCACCATCCACTCGAGGGCGAGACCGAGAGAGAGAGAGGAAGAGTTCAAGGCGCAAAATAATGAAACATTTCAACATTTAAGGCAAACACTCTCCACAAACAAACCAGCAGCACACACACTCGTCCCTGCACAGCCCCTCCTCGGTTCGCATTTGCCACAAGTCATTATAAAACTTTCACAACAGGACTCTCACATTGACCCCGCATAACCCCAAAAAACCGGAGCTCACACACCAACCGAGACACACACACAGACGTACATAAATATAAACTTCAGTGAAACTTTGAAAACGGGCACACACAGAGTGCGGGATGGACCTTCACATGTCCATGGTCAACTACGAAAACTTAGGTCCTCTGCCGCCCTTAATTGAATGTGTGATGAGTACTTTTCAGGAAATTCGCTCGCTACTTCAGAGTTCACATATTAGTTTTCGGGGCAGCGAATATTCAAAAAGCTGCAAGGATCCGACCGACATATACCCACACCAGGCAGCCAGCAGCGCCCACAGCCAGCCATCATCGCCACCATCGCTGACGAGACTTCCATGGGAAAACTTCAACATGACTGCTACTGCTGGTGCTACTGCCGCTGCCACTGCCACTGCGACTGCGAGTGCGACTGGGTGTTTTGTGACGGAACAACCGGTGATGGCGACGGTGACGGCGAAGGAGACGGCCACCGTCGACGCTCCTGTCGAGTCCTGTTCAGCGAGAGTTCTGATATTTTCCTTTGTGCTTATACTGTAATTTAAAAATTTCATGACCTTTATGACGGGCACCCAAAGCAACCCCACCCGACGGTCGAAACGAAAAGGGGAACAATATTCGCATCCGACGACGAGCAGCGAAACATCAATAAAAGTGGATTTTTTGGGTTTTTAATCACTTCCAGCAGACTAACTGAAGAGCAGCCCCCGCGGAACGTCCTGCAACACTTTTATGATGATGTCCATCGTGTGGCCGACTGGGCGGGGGGGAGGAGGGGGAATATAACGAAGCTGATTCACATTGACTGCGATGGACGGGTGGCGGCTGCAGGATGTTCCCCCGCAGATAAGGTACAGACAGTCCGCGGATCTCCTCCTCTGCTGCTGCTGCTGCGAGTCTCGTCGTTGTTTTCTGTTTTGCTCAGCATTTTGTATTGAGGAGTATAATTAAAAATCCGTTCAACATAAACACTGGCGGAAGTGCATTTCAAGAGGATTTTTTCCCTGAATATACAGTAGGCACTTCAATCATGGCGCTACGACGGCCGCGACGTTGGCGGGGGTGGCTTATGGTGGCGCGCATTTGTTGCTAGTTGTCGGTGGATGTTTCGTGGTTTGTTTTTTCTCTGCTCCTCTTTTGTTTTTATTTACAAACCATTTCAGGTTTAGCTGCAGCATGAAGTGAAGTGCGGTAGACCAACTGTAGATTCAATGCAACCTCGTCATAAAGTGCTGCTGTGTGCAGCCGAGGGAGAGAGTATCTATCTCTGAATGGCTGACTATCTGCTGCCGCACCACGCCACTATGCTTAGTTATGATGATGGGGGGGCAGATGATGGGAGGGGGAGGTAAATAATGATAAAGAAAATATTTTAAGTGGATTCTTATGGATCAGTCGGAGGCAGCGGGATGGTTTTCGGTTGACAGAGCTGCTTTTTGTGGCTGGGACTTCACGGGGCCTTGGCTGTGAAAGCGATTTCTGGAGCAATTGTCTTCTTTTTTTCGGCGCGGGTTTTTTGTGCAAACTTCGCTCAGAGATGACTGAACAGGAGTTCGAGTGAGAGTGGAATTCTGGTGCATTTGGTCGGTCGATTTTGACCGAATTTCTTAGTCGGAAGTGGTCTGAGACTGGATGAAGTTTCTCGGCAAGTGCTTCACCGCCGCATGTCCTGGCAAGTCGTTCTTTTTTTTGTTTTTTTTTGGGTGCCGAACGAAGCCGAATGGAGGAGAAGACACAACCGTGAACTCTATAAGCTGTACCAGGATGTGGATGTAGTCCGGAAGACAAAAATCCGTCGACTGCACTGGCTCGGCCATATCGAGCGCATGGACAACAACGCTCCAGCTATGAGGGTCTTCGAATTCGAGCCACCGGCTTAAAGACCAAGTCAAGAGCGAGGCAAGAGGCTCTTGATTCGAGAAGGACAGGCAGACCGAACCTCCGGTACAAGGACCAAGTAGTTCGGTTTGGGAGAGGGACGATGTGACGACGGAATGTCTGGTGGGGCAGAGAGCTTATTCGGAGTCAACGGGCTGATATGGAGGGGCTCTGCTGGGGTTTGAAACGGATTTTGAGGGGAAAAAGACAGTTTGTTGCTTCAGAGGAATATCTGCTGCAGAAGGAGGGTCCACAAATCTCTCTCTTTGTGAGCCTGAGTTGAGAGCTCTGCTGGTTTGGGTCTTCTACTGGACATCTGTATCTGCCGCAGAAGAAGGGTCCACAAGTGTCACTCTTTGTGAGCCTGTGTTGTAACCTCTGCTGGTTTAGGTCTTCTGCTAGACGCCTTCAAACGAGGGGCTCCTGTCTGTCACCTCGTTTCTCTATAAACTGGAGGACCTCTCAGAAACTGGAACGACATGGTCCAGTTCAGCCTTTTCATGAGGCCTTCAAGGGCTTGTCCCGATTGTTGTCCAGTCTGCACCCCACTGAATCTCTGGCCATGTGTGTGTCCTCAAGTGGATGCCCTCAACTGGGTGCCCTCAAATGGATGCCCTCAAGTGGATGCCCTCAAGTGGATGAGACAAACTCGGCAGAGAGAAGTTCTGATCCTCCTAGACAGACCTCAGTTCAGCCATCGATTGAGTCCGTCCTTTTTTGCACGAGGATCAGATTAGATTAGACCACATCGCGCGGCACACATGCCTCATGTGGGCAAAATAAGATCCGCCACTCAGACTCCCAGAGCTTAAACCTCATCCACTTCTGCGACACAAGAGTTGAGCTCTTAAGCCGACCTCAGTCCAACCATCGATTCATTCAGTCCCTTTTTGCCCGAGGATCAGAACTTCCCTTCGCCGAGTTTGTCTGAGACTTAAAAACTCCCGGAGAACAGTCATCCGCAGACAATTTCCTCTCATGAAATCCTGTGATATCTTGCATCGAGGCTTTTTTTTCGGGGGATTTTTGAAACACTGCACTGGAGCACTCAGACTCAAAACTGGTCCATTGTACTGCCAGGCAGCAACCTACTCCAGTGCCGTTAATTTGATTCCAACGGAAAATGGTGACTGGAGCAGATTCGATTTCACTGGGATTCGAACCTTGGACCCCTCGAACTTGGGGCAGGCACTTAACCAAATGCGCCATCCAGTCGCCGGCAAGTCCTTAGTCCTAAATTCAAACTCCTTTGTTTTATTTCTTCTCAGTCGATGTCCATTAGGGAACCATAATCCTTCACAGACGTCCCTCGTCGATGTCCATTTGGGTCCATTTGGGAACCAGCATTCTTCACAAACGTGGCTCTGTTGATGCCAGTCTTCGTTTCTCCGTCTCTCCGTTGATCCCAAGCTTCGTCTCTCCGTCTCTCCATCTCTCTCTGTTCACAAACGTCCCTCCGTTGCACTCCTTCCAATCAAATCCTTTACGTGAGCCAAGATTTCTGATTGACACTTTCGGCAACGACCATCTGCATTTGCAGCTCAAAGGCGGTTCGCTCTCCTCTCCTTTACCAACGCTGCAGCAAGTCCTCGCCTTCCCGGTAAACTTTGTGATGCACTCAAGCAATCGAGAGTCACTCCCCTTCCCCATCTCCCCCTCCCAGCAACGTTTCCAAATCACATATTTATTTCGGAATGTTTGTCTTAAAAGCAAAAAACTGCAGACACATTCGACTCCCCGTTGCTAATTGACACAGTTCCATCATCCAAAAATAACTCCTCCGACCATGTGTGTCCAGAATGTGCCTGTAATCAATCGCTAACCCCATCGATTTTCGTATGACTCGCCACCCCCCATTCGAGAGTCAGACCGGAGTTCTATGTTTTAGATGCGATTTCCATCGAAATATCTTCAAATGCTTCCCAGGTATCAATTAACAAACGACTGCAGCTTATGAGTAGCAATACCGATTCCCCATTTTGCCGGAACAGTACACAAACCCCGACTGAACCCACATCTGCCGAACCAGAGGCTGCAGAGGGACACCGGGACCGGGAGAGAGAGAGCTAGACTAGTAACGAAGGACTCAGATGCGATGAAAGTCTGAGGGTTCATTTTGTCGCTCGTAACGATTGCTTTTACCCAAAATTTTGTGATTGTGTACAGAGAGGGATGGCTGCCGCTTGTTTCCGATTCCGATGAAATCATTTAGTTCGGCATACACACAAGGCATGCATACGTTAGCATGCTACAGGGACCCTCTGCACTCCTCTGTACTCTCTTGTCTCGTTTCGATGGGATGAAATTCTCCAAAAAGGATATGTAATGCAATAAGTTCCAATTATACGACTGTCAAGGCAAATTTGACCATCGGTGTGAATAAAATCGTTTCAGCACCTTCAAGGAAATTACTGTGCACTGGGTGGGGAGAGAGGGTCGCAGGGCGATGCTTAATATTGAGATTAGATACTTGTACATGTGCATACGAAAGTTGATTGCTTCAGCCGAGATTGACGGGGAGGGGGAATGGATTTAGGTAATCGACTGACTAATCAACAAATGAACGAATCATCAGGAGCTGTAATCACGAGAGTGCCACCGTTATATTCACTCGAGGTATTACGTGTGCTGGAAATGGAGTTTACTTACATTTTACTTCATCGTGTATTCAAGATACACTGTGGGAAATTAAGGCTTGATTTTTGAGTTAAATTGACTAAAAAACTGTTACCAGTTCACAATCGTTTGAAAGCTGACTGAACTTAATTTTGTTTCCACTCTAAAACTCCACTCTAAAGTCTCTAGGGGTCTCCACGAAGGTGAGATATTGATTTTGGGCGATCGAAGGATATCTGTTGTGAATTGGTCAGACGCGCCTTGGGTGCCAAGTAGGGTTTACGGGGTCTGCAAATGATGAAGAATTTTCTATATCGTCGAGTTAAAAATTCCCTCTGATAGAACTGCAACGAATGTCAAAATCTTCACATAGGTTCATTCACAATAATTTTCTTGGAATCAATGTGAATTCAAATATGTGTACAGAAATTAAAGGGAACTGAAGGACATACAGATAAATGGAATGAAAACCAAAACGAGATAATGTCACAATCATTTTCAAAATAATGATTCATTCACAATAAATATCTCTGAAAGGACGACGAATTCAAATACGTGTTGCGGAGTAAAAGAGCATGGCATGACATGTAGACCAATAAAACAAAAATATATAATTATATGACACAAATAGAAGTAAGGTTACATATGATTTCATTCACAATAATCTACATTAATTCGAAACGTCCTGGATTCAAATGTGTATACTAAAATGAAAAGGAATTAAATGACATGTAGATAAACGAAATGAAAAAGGAAAAGTATATAGGTAACAATAATTTTCATTCATTCACAATAAGCTCATTTGAAACGAGCGGAATTCAAATATATATACTAGAAGGAAAGAAAATTGAATGACATGTAGATAAATAAAACAAGAATATAGTTAGACACAAAAAGAGGTAAGGTCACATATGATTTCATTCACAATAATCTACAATAATTCGAAACGATCTGGATTTAAATTTGTATACTAAAATTAAATACAATTGAATGACATGTAGACAAACGAAATGAAAAAGAAAAAGGATATAGGTCACAATAATTTTCAAAATAATGCCCCATTCACAATGAGCTCCTTTGAAACGACGATAAATTCAAATACGTGTAGCAGAATAAAAGAGAATTACATGACATGTAGATGAATAATGCAAAAATATAATTTGACACAAAAAGAGGTAAGGTCACATCTCATATGTATCTCATTCACAGTAATTTATAATACTTTGAAAAGACCTGGACTCAAATTTGTATACAAAAATGAAAGAGAATTGAGGTTAGGTCACAATAATTTCAAAATAATGACCTATTCACAGGCAGGTCATTTGCAACGACCTGAATTCAAATACGTATTCTAGGAGGAGCGAGAGTTGAATGACTTGTAGGCACATGAATATAAAACAAAAGACATTAGGTCACAATAGTTTTTAATCAGTTTTTCTTAAATAATTTTTCAAACTTTTTGCTGTTAACTGGATCCACTTGATTCGGTCCAATGATTTGATAACCAAAATCTTAAAGCCCTTGCATTATATTCTTGAACTAGTTAAAAATGTCTATTGTGAATGGACCATTCAATCCAATTAAGGAAATTGCTTGTGTGCCCTGTTGAATTTAGGGAGAGAGACTAAAGGCATCCTTTAGTTTCTATCAAACTTTCAAAATTGCGGTCAGTTCACAATAACGTTTGAACATCATTCACAGTGGCCACTTTGATATCATTTGGCAAACATCTGTCAAAACGTTCGAAATCCACCCAGCAACCATTCAAAAAAAAATTCCCTAACAGCTGTCGCTGATGTTTTGACAGACTGCGGTCCAGTCGATGGCGGTTTCTAACAAACTGTCAACAAAATCCTTAATCAAACACCTCCAGAGTTGCGCACCAACTTTGTTGGGCCAAGCATTTTTTCCCCGTCCAGTGTGGCTCGTCCGTTTTGAAATCTAATTAAAATGGCCACGTGAACGTTGGCAACATCCCTAATCACCTCAATCCCCACTGGGGAGGAGCACGCACGAAGGGTATGCAAAATCAAATTTCAAACGACAAACGGAAACGAACTGAATGAGGGAGTGAGGGAGAGAGGGAGAGAGGGAGAGTGGGAGAGAGTGAGAGCGTCCCATTCCAAATGGGATTAATCAATTCAGTTTACCTTTATTTGGTTTTCAGATTGATTGAACCCAACCACCATCGTCATGGGGCTCAGACACACCACAACGCCCACCGCCACCGACCAGGGACCAGGGACCGGGGACCAGCAGCAGACACCATAGACTAGAGAGCTTCCAGTGCATTTACTTTCTCACAACCGGTTTCTAAATGCAAATGGGACTGCCACAACTGGTGGCAGCAATGCCCAAACCAAATGCTTCCGAATGCAGCGCCTCTCATATGGATATGAACTAGGACAATGGAGGCAAGTCTTGGACCATGCACCAAGCCCGACGATGACGGGCTTTTACTGGTTTGTCAATACAACGACCAACAACCAAGTGGAGTGATAATTGGTTTTTCTGACAAAACGAAAGCAAAAACCAAGCGCTGAGCGCTGATAATTGTTTTAGTGTTTCAGGATCACCGAGAAACAAAACAGCAATCGGTTGTGGGTCCATTTTTTTGTTGCTTGTTGTGTTTTGCTCTCTCCTCTCCCTCTCCTCCTCCCCACACACTTCCAGTCGCTTTGTGGCACACAAAGCTAATCCTTTCATTCGGTGAGCACACATTCGGAGCACACATTTTGAAGGCCTGTGGGATAGGCGGCGCGAGGCGGTACTGATGCTCTTCCTGATTTTGGGCGGGCGCTCGGGTGGGCGGCGCGCTGCTGTCGATGGGATGGGGATTATGAATTTATTCTGAAGCTACACCATTTCTGTATTAAATGATCCTTTTACCTAATGAGCTGGAAACCTTGCCGAGAGGATATTTCTGATGGGCAATTAGCTCTAATTGCGCACCGTTTACAAGTCTTTTCGTCGAGCTTAAGGAGAGGGTTCTTCCGTTACACCGTTGTCTCGTCCATTCAACCGTTGGTTTATATTGTTTGGAAATTAATTAGTACAATTATAGTAATGCCATGAAACAATACCGTGATAAGTGGTTTCGGGGGTCGCATTTGGGGTCCACCCCTCTCCGGGTGGGATGCGTCTTGGGATGTTAAATATGACTTCATGCACGCACCTCGTTGCCGGTCCGTTTGGTTGTGTAATTTATTATGAGCACTCTGCGTCCATCCGGGGGCGGAATGTATTAAGTTTGAATCATTGATACGCCTCCTAAGTGTGTATTTGCATACGCAACGTCGCATGGGGTATGGTGTGTGATGTCTGTTGATGTGACCATTACGTCGTAATTGAGGGGATTTTCTGGATGACCTTGTCAGGAAGTGCCCGATGACAGGCAGACATGCGGGAAACGATTCGATGACATGCAGAAGGATGAACTGGGTTGATTTGTAAGAGTGATTCGGCTGGATTACTTGTAAGACAATAATTCAGCGCATTTCTGTGAATGAATCTCAACGAATATTGAAAGTTGTTGCCCGAAAAAACGGGGCCTGTGAATATCTTCAATTCAGCTAAATAATTTTCACACAATAGTCCAACGATTGAATGCTTAAGCTTAGTAACAGCTTAGGACACATATTCAGCTTAGCTGAATTTGCTCAATTGAACTTATTTAAAATTCAGCTAAATGATTTGAACAAAATCATTCTGCTAATTATTGTTCAAATCTTGTAACAGCATAGAACACACATTCATGTTAGCTGAATTGTATATTTTTAAATTCAGCTAAGTATTTTTCACATTATCGTTCTACGATTGAATGCTAAAGCTTTGCAACTGCTTAAGACACATATTCAGTTCAGCTGAATTTACTGAACTGGATTTTGTTTTTAATTCAGCTAAATGTTTTGCACAAATTCGGTGTCCGAATGAATGTTCAAACTTTGCGACAGCATAGAACACACATTCAATTTAGCTGAATTTTCTGAACTGCATATTTTGCAATTCAGCTAAATAATTTTCACTCAAAGTTTAAGCTTTGTAACAGCGTATGATCCACACTTAGGGTAGCTGAATTTGCTGGACTGGATTGTTTTCTTAATTCAGCTAAGTGATTTGAAGAAAATCGTTCTCCGAATGAATGTCGAAACCTTGTAACAGCTTAGGACACACATTCAGTCTAGCTGAATTTGCTGAACTGAATTGTTTTCAATTCAGCTAAATAATTTTCACAAAATCATTCTGCGATTGAATGTTGAAACTTCGTAACAGCTCCTAGTACACATTAGGCTTAGCTGAATTTGGTGAATTGCACATTTTTACATTCAGCTAAAGAATTTTCACTAAATTCTTCTGCGATTGGATGTTCAAACTTCGTAACGGCTCAGAGGACACATTAAGCTGAGCTGAATTTGCTAAGTTTCACTGTTTTTCTGGAAATTCTTATCTACTTCTGGCTGAAGAACTATGTTTCGTTATTCAGCTGAATTAAAAATATTTCCTTCGATCTACTTGGCGTTAACCCACTTTCAAAATAATTCAGCACCCCCGCTGAATGCGCTGAATTTGACATCGCTTCACTTTATATAACAACACTTCGGTGGAAGGAACTTGCGAAGTGTTTCTATCTAATTGGGGATGCTCTTGAACCCGAATATCGGTACGACAAAGTCTTCCCGAAAGACACTCTTCGCTTCCTTGAATTTCGAGCTTCCCCGTGCTCCTCCCATCGCTGGAATGCCAGTGCGTTCTCAAATATGCTTGTTTTACAAAATCCCTGTCAACGGGCGTGTAGGAAGCCTCACCTCGTACAATGTAACCTTGTTTCCGACTGTGTACACACATTCCCAGAGATTCACCATCGAAACGAAAATAATTGGTCTCACACTCCGTTGAACTTCAGGCTGGCGCTGATGTTAGTGCTTCAATTGAGATCCTGCATCCCAATGGAATGCATCAAGTATCTAGTTTAACTATTTACATACACGTCGAGGAGGAGCTCTGCCACCACCATCATCAGAAGTCTGTGCCTTTTTCCCTCCCGCTGGGTATGGGTACAGCAGTAGAAAACACACGCAGCCCGTCCGCCCTCGCCCGCCTAGAGAGCGCCCTACTTAGACATTTTGGTTAAATAGAAACTCAGCAGAATGGCCAAATCCCACCCGGTAAGCCATGGCATTCCATTCATGCATTCAAGATGTCACCGTAATCTTGAATTCTATTTTCTGATTTGTTTGCGGAAATCTTGAGAGAATTTACTTCTGTTCAGATAAACTTTGGCGATAAATCAACGGAGAATAAACAACCATTTGCGCAAATAATTTGTTTTTCTTTTTCACACAGCTCACCAGGCGCAGATACAGCTGGAGACACAGGATACAGGCTACAGGATACAGGATGCTCGTGCACACACACAAACTGCGAAACACGCAGCCAGCGGTAGGGGGTGCGGATTGAAGTTTACCTTTCGATAGAGGATTGACTACTTGAAAGTTTTTTAATGGCGCGGGCGTCCTCGGGTCTGATGTGAATGCCGTACGGATTCAGATTCAGATTTGGATTCGGATCCGGGACTCGGATTTGTCGTGGCAGCGATGCAGATTGCTGGCGATGTGCATGTGCTTTTCAGCGAGGAGACTCTGAGAAGGATTCCTTCCTTTTTTCCCGTTCATCCTTCACGTCGTTACGGGGAAACTTCGGAACGATTTCTATGCGAAGGAATCGCTTATTCAGCTGGAGACGAAGTGGAGAGGAGTCTTTAGTGGGTTTGGATAGTGTGTAATCCTTGTAGTTTTCCTTTTGCGTTGCTGCTCTCTCTCTCTAGACAGGATGGCAGACGAGCGTTTGACGAAGGATGAGTGTTGTATGTTTTTTTTTTTGCTCGTTCTCCCGCACTGACAAGAGTTTCCTGATTGTGTGTATTCAGCTAAACTTGGTCGCTAACTTTGGCTGCAGATTGAATCGTAAGGCGGTTGAAAAACCTGAGAAGTGCCATTCAACGGAAAATTTATCTTGTCGATGGAGCAATTTTCGGCGACGCTGTGAGCAACTGCGACACGAGGTCAGGGTGAGCTGGAGGGTTTGTCGAGATTGGTGAAGATGAGGTCATGACAATTCGAATCGAAAAACGTTAATATTTTCGAAATTATCTCCCAGCGTTCTTGATCAGCGACAGTCATCAATTCTCGGTGATTATCGATGAGTATCGTCGATGTTTGATGGCGTTTTACGACGATCGTTAATGCTCGTTAGGGGTAGGCGAAAATGGGTGATTTTTCTTGAAGATCCCCCAGTTACCAGGTGCTCGAGGAACATCCTTTTATGTTCGCTGGTGATCCACCACGATCTTCGGAGCCCTCTGAAGACCGACGAGCACCACAATGCTTCTTAATGAACCACAGATGCCATCACTATGATGGCGATCGTCAGATGTCGTCAGTCTTCAATGGAGATCGTCGACGATTCTCGTCACAATTGATACCATAGCTCAACGAGGGAAGGTGATGATTGTCAACGACCATAGAGGATCAATGTCTAATAGAATCCGTTTCTGGCAATCGATAGATGTCGTCAGTCTTCGATGGTGATCGACGACGAAGATCGTCCAGTCACCCAGTCACAATGACGTTTTACGACGATCATAGGTGTTCGTTGGCGGTAGGCGGGGATGGGTGATCTTTCTTGAAGATCGCCCAGTCACCAGGTGCTCGAGCAGCATTCTTTTATGTTCGTTCGTTGGTGATCTACCAGAATCTTGGCTGCCCTCTGATGACCGACGAGCATCAGAATGCTTCACAATAAACTGCAGGTGCCATCCCAACAGTGGCGATCGCTAGATGTCGTCAGTCTTCGATAGTGATCGCCGACGAAGATCGCCCAGTCACCCAGTCACGATGACGTTTTACGACGATCATTGATGCTCGTTGGTGGTAGGCGAGGATGGTTAATTTTTCTTGAAGATCGCCCAGGCACTAGGCGCCCGAGAAAAATTTTGTTTACGATGATCGGTGAACATCACAGTGGTTCACAATCAATTGTGGTTGCCATCTCCACGGTGGCGATCGCCAGATGTCGTCAGTCTTCGATGGTGATCGCCAACGATCCGGATCATATTCATAGGTCAGCGAGCGAAGGTGACTTATGGATGATTGCTGCAACTTTAAATGATGACCGACGAACACCGTTGATAGTCCATACTTATCGGCAAACATAGAGGGCGGACATCTGATGAAATCCATCAGATACCTCCTCAGGTTTCTTGTTGGGATGGGTGGCTTTGTAATCACTGTCTAATGAGAAAAGCTCGAACAACTGAATGAATTCTTCAACAAATTCCAAGTGATTTCTGCCAAAGCACTCTGAACTTTATTTAAATGCCTCCATCCAATCGAAGACAAGATGACTGCATAAAAGATTTCCACATCTAGAGCCCTCCATGCAGCAGTGAGGATTACATTTGCACACTCAAGCACATGTCCAGATCCTCAAGAAACTACGAGTACATTTCAATATTTTCCATTTGGTTTTTCGTCTTCTTGTACATTTCCGTCATCTCCCCCTGACAATCCGGACACAACATTGAAGGATACCGGAATGGTCCAGCAAATAAGAGGTTTATGTAAATAGTGAACCAGAACATTATTCATTACGTCATAGAAGCACAAGTATATGTTAACTCAAAGTCATTACATAAAAGATACAGATACAGATACAAATAGGAAGCGCTGGCAAATCACATTCATTCATAATTCATAGTGGAGCATGAATCATATTCCACAGTCGGACGGACCGCCTGGTGATGGAAATCAGCGATTTCCATATCGAAATACCAAAAGTATCTGTGTTTGAAAAGCGACTCAAATTTGCACAGTTTATTTGAATATTGTTTCAATGCTCGTTCGCTCAATGAACTTACTTATAACTCGCATGCAAATATGGGCGCTCGTACGAAGGGGGTGCTTCACAAACACAAACATCCCCGTACGCACCATTGAGCAAATGTTTATCTGATATCTGATGGATATTGCAAAAATCAACGAGGGCACATCATGAAATAGAAGTAAATCAAAAGGATGGAACCTAAAAAAATGAGGAAAAAACGAAAACAGCGGTTAAAATCAATAGGGAAGGACCATCTGAGAGGATATCCCGTGAATGTGGTGGGGATCAGGGTCGAGCGAATGTGGTTCGGTTTTCACCGGATGCTTACACCATGTTCCTTGGTGAGATGTGCATATATCAGGCGGGTATGGCGGAGGGGCACTTTGTACTCACGACTGATTGGACATGGAGGTCCGACATGAAAGCAACCACAGAGAGCCGCTAAAAAAAAGCTTCAGTTGAATGGGAACGTGGCTTTGGGCAAAGCTGATCCTCTCATTTATGCATTCGGGGTGGTGTTAGGGGATTTCATGGAATTTAGTTGGCTACTTCTGGTTGGAGACTAAATGAGGAGGGCAACATTCAACTTTGCATAGTTTGGTATAGAAATTATGAATCTGGACACCCCCTTTCCTTGTGAAAGTGGTCCTTTGACTCGGACATTCTATTCAGTCTCAAAGACTACACCACGTCCAGTGGTCAAAAACTAGCTGCAGCAATCAGGCTGAGGACTTCCCTAAAAGACTGGAGACAGAGGCATAAAAAAGTCTGAGTCCTTCCGAGACGCAGCGTTGACTATGGGTCCCAATGATAGAACCCTGGGTACCACTGATAAAGCCCTGGGTCATACTGATAAAATCCTGGGTCCCATTGATAGGACGCTTTAAAAAAATGTCATTTGTGGTTTAAAATTTAAATTTAGTTCCCCTATGCAAAGTAAAGTGTTGAAGAACTATTTCCGCAGCATTGGCTTTGGGTCCCAACCCTGCATTCCACTGACAAAACCCTGGTTCCCACTGACAGAACCCTTTAAGACATTTAATTTGTGGCTTAAAATTTAAATTTAGTTCCACTCCGTAAATTGGAGCGTTGAAGAACTATTCCCGCAGCATCGACTTTGGGTCCCAACCCTGCATTCCACTGACAAAACCCTGGTTCCCACTGACAGAACCCTTTAAGACATTTAATTTGTGGCTTAAAATTTTAATTTAGTTCCACTCTGCAAAGTGAAGCGTTGAAGAACTATTTCCGCAGCATTGGCTTTGAGTCCCAACCCTGTATTCCACTGATAAAACCCTGGTTCTCACTGACAGAACACCTTAAGAAATTTAATTTGTGGCTTAAAATTTCAATTTAGTTCCACTCCGTAAATTGAAGCGTTGAAGAACTATTCCCGCAGCATCGACTTTGGGTCCCAACCCTGCATTCCACTGACAAAACCCTGGTTCCCACTGACAGAACCCTTTAAGACATTTAATTTGCGGCTTAAAATTTTAATTTAGTTCCACTCTGCAAAGTGAAGCGTTGAAGAACTATTTCCGCAGCATTGGCTTTGAGTCCCAACCCTGTATTCCACTGATAAAACCCTGGTTCCCACTGACAGAACACCTTAAGAAATTTAATTTGTGGCTTTAAATGTCAATTTAGTTCCACTCTGTAAACTGAAGTGTTGACGAACTATTCCCGCAGCATTCGTTATGAGTCCCCGTGATAGAACCCTTTAAAAAATCTCATTTCTTGTTTAAATTTTCAATTTACCCCCACTCTGTAAAGCGGGGCAGAAAAAAAAACAAGAAAAGATACGAAACATTTTTAAAAGTATCTCAAATTTCCCAAACTACCCCCGGACTGAACGCCATCTAAACTAAATTGCATGGCATTCAGTGTCATTTTCCGCAGAGGAAATGAACAAAATTTGCCCGTAATGACAGGGCAATTTCCACCTAACGTCGTGGAACGAACACCTGAGGTGAAGAAATTTCAACCGTCATTGGGTGCTTCCTCCGCAGAAGCACCATCGCCCGCACAATGGCGTGTACGTCATCCGAACGCTCAAGCTCAGACCTAGATACAAGTGAATTCTTCACACACAATTGTGCGAACAATCGTTCGGATCTGGAATATGTGCGCACCTCTCGCACAGGCACAACCGCAAAATAAAATATTAAGTTACAAGTCTCCTCCAGCTTCACCAGAACCCCCCACCACCACCACCATCGCCATCGTCGACTCCGACAGCCATGAATCAAGGATACATTTCCAAATTCACTTCACAAGGACATAAAACAGTTTCGCCAAGAGTAGAAACAACAATGGAGCCGAACACGATTGAGGGGGCAAAACAAAGCGGACGGGCGTCGCCACTGGAAGGAGCAGTGAAAACAAAACCGTCACAGAGAAGGAGGGAAAAAAAACTAATCCGCATAGCCACGGAGAGAGGCTGTAGCTGAAGCCGAGGCGGAGGCTCTGAAGCCAGGACACACCGAAGGAGCGACGGCGGGGGGCAGGGGAACGAGAAGAAAACAAACGAGCTTTCGTATATGAATTCCCAAAGTGATTCAATTGAGCACTAGATAACTGATAGGAAAATAAACGATGTCGAACCCACAGCCCAACACATTGCAGCAGCGAGATAGGAGCTCCCAGTGGTCCATTTCTGCAGCACATTGGGTTGGGAATTCCTGGTGCACCAGCGGCACAGCAGCAGCGGGAGCAGCAATGGCAACAACCGACGGGAGAGCAGGAGCAATTTAGGTCCGCCCGAGTGAAGCCCTAAAACAACAAGCGAATATAAGGAAAAACACCGTACAGGGGAACAAAGAAAGTCCTGGCTTAGCTATCATAAATCATGATGGTAAATTCACAAGTTTCCTCTTTTGTGCACTCGAACACATTCACTGGCCGGCGCTGGTCTGGTCTGGTCTGCTCTGGTTTGGTCTGGTCTGGTTCGGGCTAACAGGCGAGACCAGCAAACGTGTTTGAATATTCGTCCCCTCTCTGGCCCTCCCCTCGGGCAAATCATGTGTGTGAGGAGCTCTCGCTGTGAATTCAAAGAAAGGACGTTGTCCTGAGCTGAGTATGAAACTACATTATCCCGTGTGAAATTAAAAATTAATTGTTAGCCGAAGTTTAAACAATTAAGAGTGCAGGGATTTATGATGGAACAAGAGGAGTCCCCACACAGTCACCGGAGGGAGGGGTTGAACCCCTTTTCGTTGGTAATCCGCCTTCAGTCGGAAGGGAGAGATGCATGCGTGGCATGTGAAGTGTTGTGTTAAGTGGATTCTGCTTCGAGTTTTGACACCCTGAGGGAGCAGAATGTACGAGTGTAGCCCGAGCTAGAGGGTCTCCAGCGAGAGTGTGGGAGATGTGGGCGATGTCGATGCTGCTCGAGCGTTTAATTCGCTCTTGAGAGCATCTCATCTTGGCGGTAAGATGGGATAAGACCGATGGCTGAGTGGGAACAGGGGTTTGAGAGCAGGATCTAACGTTGTTGGCAACAGTAGCATGTGGGCCACCCATGTGCGGAGCAAAAGAGACAGGAAGTGAGTGACTGACACAGTTTTTGAGACGCTGAAAGGAACGACGAGATTTTGACGACATACATCGCCGATCTTCTTCTTTCTTTGCCTGGCGCTACAGTTCCGGGTGGACTCAGGCCTCAGCCAACATGCCTCTCCATCTAGCACGGTCTTGTGCTAGTTGCTTCAAGCTACGCACGTTCAGCTGAGGTCCATTTCCAACTGGAGGCGAGGTCTTCCTTTACCGCTTTGTCCCTCGGTGTTGAGCAATAGCAGCGTTACAGTCGGAAGCGGACCTTAGCCTCAGTCAATATTCATCTCTATCCAGCACGGTCTTGTCCTACTTCCTTGCAGCGACGCACGTTCAGCTGGTTGAGGTCCCTTTCCAGCTGCTGCCACCGGAGGCGTGGTCTTCCTTTACCAGGTTGTCCCTCAGAGCTATATCAGCGTTACGGTCGGGGGCGGACCTTTGCCTCAGGCAACATTCGTCTCTATACAACACGCTCTTGTCCTACTTCCGTCCAGCGTCGCACCTTCAACTGATTGAGGTCCTCAGTCAAGTCACGGAAACCGAAGACTTTTCGTGCCGGAGCATTGGTGTCCATTCCCTCTACATGACCAAGCCATCTGAGACGAGAGACTCGAACTCGTTTGACCAGATCAATGTAGCTGTACAGCCCGTACAGTTCGTCATTCAGTCTCTTTTTTCTTTCCTCTCGAAGCGACCAAGAATCTCCTCGTCCGCTTTGGTCCATGTCCATGCTTCTGCGCCATACCGCAGGACTGGGACTCTGTAGGTCTTATAGAGGGATATCTTGGTCCTTCGAGAAAGGGGCTTATTCCTCAATTGCCTTCCAAGCCCAAAGACAAGACTGGATGACGCAGTTGGTTAAACGCCTGCTCCAAGTTCGAGAGGTTCCAGGTTCGAATCCCAGTGAAAACAAAGTTAATACGCTTTTATCCGGTTTTGTCACGGTTTTATCACGGCACTGTCACTGGAGCGGTCGATCAGTGGTAGTAGTCTGACTGTGGGTATCACAATGGACCAACATGGTCTAAGTGTGCTGGTGAATTCACTAGCAGCTCCCTAACCTAACCTAGGGCTACGGTTTGCCTGAGATCACCTAAGAGTTTAGGAAAACGAAGTAAACCTTTGTTTCGTGTATACAGTCGCCTCCCCCTAAGTCGAACTTCCTCTAAGTCGAATTTCCCTCTAACTCAAATTTTGTTGCCATATTTAATTTGGCATTCCATCCTCTACGTCGAACTCCCACGAACTTGAACTAATTTTGAAATCCCGTGAAAGTTCGACTTGGAGGGAGGCGACTGTATATCAATCCTTGAGACATTTAAAGGCACCAATAGGGGCCTTTTCCGGTGTAACAAACGAAGAGAGTTCGCCTTCCTCGTCAGCTGCCGTCAAGGTAGGTAGGTCGGTGGTAGAGTGCCCTTGCGAATGGGTCACGGCTCATTGAGACCAACAGTTGGGTCCATTGTAACCTGGGTGTACCCGTGAGACCTACACTTTCACTGCTGATTAGAACCACTCAGATAGTTGTATATCTCAGGAGGTGCCTCAGCTCAGGAGATGCCTCAGCTCAGCAGGTGCATCATATCTCAGCATGTGCTTCAGCTCTATTTTATTCAGATCCTCCAGCTCGCCGAAGAAGTTACTGCCTAGTGTTAGCAGTCTTCTTCCCCATAGGCCTGGATAATTGCATAGCAGGTGGCGGACGGACTCTATTTCCTCCTCTCCCTGCAAATTTGCCACCGTCAAAGAAGACTCAGTCGTCTGGGAAACAACGTCTTCGGAGACTCAATCCAATTGTATCTTATTTGATAAATTTTTTTTTGCTCATTGCTTCTCCCATCAAAACACCATACCTGGTAACACCGTGGTTTCATTGAGCAACACCTGATGGTAAGTTTTAACGAAAAAACACCTTTTTTCACGGGAAACTGCGCCGAATGCATATGAAAATAGTTCCTTCACTGACGCACCACCTTATCCTTGCCAAATGATGACAAACACTTTCTTTAACAAAGCACTCAACTGTCATTCAAAGCAAGCGTTGCCAGATAAGCAACAATTCTTCCGTTTCAATGAGTTCGCCCCTAACACCACAAAAATTAAAAAATTCAGTTTTTTTCCAAAATTTCTCGGATTTCGAGTGAAATTTTTGACTGAATTTACTTCACATTCGCATTCATCTCCATCCATTTGAAGTGAAAATTGCATCCAATTTTAAAGAAAATCGACTTTTTAAAAAATGACACATTTCACACGAAAAAATGCAGTCAATTCATAGCACAACTTGGTCGCATTTTATTTGCTGAAAATGAACGACTTTTCGTCGAGGTGAATTTGATGTTCACAAAATTTTTTGAAACGAATTTCTCGAGAACTAGGATGAATTGGAGGCTGCGGAATATCAGAATGGAAAGGAAATTGAATGGAGGAGCATACTAAGTTGTGATTTTTTGACGGGAGCGGTTTTTTCGGTTATTTTGAGGCGACGTTTTTGATGGCCGCTTTTGGCACATCAGCAATGAAAGCTGTTTGAGTTTCGATGTCTTTAGCGCGATATTCATGGAAGTCTAGTCGGGATAAGTTGCTTAATCCATCTCATCACCAAAGGTCAACTGAATTCATTGAATACTTTGGAAGAAGACGCCGTAAGTGGACACGCAGGGCAAGAGGGTTAAAAGAAGCGTTTTTGAAAGAAACTTAAATCAGTCCAAATATACGTCGAATGAGAGCAGAGGACCATGAACTCCCTACACAACAGAACAATTGTTCCTGGACATCACTAAAGTCATCTCCCACATCGCCAACTGGCGACGCTCCTTTAGACCGATTTATCTAAAAACTGCGTGTCAACATTCTACACACCTCCCGCCCCCCCCCTTAGCCAGCCACAGCAAATTCGATTCCCTGACCGATAAAGTAGGCTTTGAGTCGATTCCAGGAAATCTGCATTCTGATTTCCGACAGATAACCACACTGGCGTGTGAAGGTTTCCAATTATCCACCTCAGGTCTGTTTTCCGCATTCGCTTCAAAGAATTCGTACACATTCTGGGTCAAGCGCTGGCCTCGGAGCGCCAACTGCTGGGCACCGCAATTGAATGGCCGGTTTCAGAAGCGATTTCTGAAAAATCTGCTTTCAATTTGTGAGCTATGGACGGCTGCGTTGCCAGCTGGCTGTGCCAGACGGTGGCGTAGGCATCCAGTTAATCGATTCTCAGAAATCTCCACCTGGTCTCTCGCTGGGTCAAGTATGCATTCAAATTGTTTGCGCTGCTCCACGGCGGATTCCGGTGAATTCGACGGCGCGGCGACGCACATGTTGCCGCACATGAGGCCGCACAAAGACCGGCTTAAATGGGTCGCTACCTTGTGCCCCGCCTCCCGGAAATCCCTTCAAAATGATCCCCAAGTCGATGGGGGATCCCCCCCAGATAGCGCCGCCCTCCACCCTTCCACTCAAAGCAGTTTTAAATTAATGCGGTCTAAGGATAAATCATACTTAAGGCATAAAATATTTGCTCAATGATTTAAATTATTCAATCCTTCAGTGGTCTTGGGTGTCGTGAAGGAATTCTTGCTTTTTTTCCCGGTATTTTCTGTATTTTCTGTGTCGCCTCTTTGCTTCGTCCCACTTCGCAGGGGGTGTGTATAACTATATCGGTGTCTAACCGGTAGACACGTTCATTTGGTCCTCCTTTATGCGGTGTTATCCTGGTGAAGTAGTCCCGCCGCCATCGTCGTCATCGTCGTAGTCGTCGTCGTCGTCGTTGTTGCCGCGCCACCACGTCGCCCCCAGGCGCCCACCACCACCGTCACCGTCACCGTCACCGTCCTCAGCGCCAGCACCACAAAGAATAACGTGAGTACACGTCCAACCTAGCAGCAGTGTGCTAAACGTCATGACGTTAATCTGAAATGTGTTCAGTTTTATGGCGATTGCATTGTGCAAGGATATCTCTCACACCAGGAATCCTTTCGGCATAGATAGTGCGGCTTTTGCGCGAGCACTTTGCAGCTTTAGCTCCTCTTTTGCAGTGGCTCTGCGTGCAATGATGCTTTAAAAGCTATTGTGGGCACACTTAAGTAATTTAATTCTGGAAAATGTTTGCGATGGCGGTTAATCGATTCCTGCTCAGCTGCAGGTAATTCGCATGCAAATGCATTTCAACCTTTCAACCACCGCACCGCCACCACCGCCGCCACCATCGCCACCATTAGCCCATCATTTCAGAGATTACCGTCGCCGGCGTTGTCGTCATCGACATCGACATCGTCAGCGTCATCGTCATCGTCCTTGCGGGGATAATAAGTAGGAGGCGCTTCCTGTCCCTTAGGTTCGGACGGATGATAATTATATATGTATGCTTTAGATTGAGGGGGATGTTCTTGCCGGCGCTGGCTAGTGTCTCATGGCGTTGCTGTTTGTGAATTTGTTATCGATTTACTGGATTTAATTGTGACGGGGTGCGGTGGTCTGTGATGGAGGCGATGGGGGGGAATGGCAAGAAGATGAGAAAATCCGGGAGACGGGAGATAATCGCATTATCCCTTAGTTTCGGCTTTAGTCAGTCGGGCTTAGAACGTTTAAACTAATTGGGTTCGCTGTCGAGAAGCTTACTTTGTCGATGGGGGTGTCCTTGAGATTGAGAGCGGAGTGACGGCGTCAAGTGCAGCGTGGATACAGATTCTCTTGACAGTGATGGCTTAGCAAGTTCTTTGATACTTGTCGTAGATTATTGAGTGAACTTCATGAAGTGAAGGAGTCCAAAGCGATGCATCCTCGATGAGGGCAATTTCTTTTGAGAGTGGCTTCATACTCTTGGGTGAAATTTGCCATAACCGAATCTGAGAGAAAGATGGGATTTGAGCACCAGTTTCAAATAAGTTGCCCGATCTCTCGTTGGTTCTGGATTTAGTCATGAGTCAAGACTCATTCTTAAAGAAGTTTGGTGTTCAGTCATCAGTCGACAATCGACGGTAGTAGTTTGTTAGTCGTCAGCTAGTCAATCGTCAGTCGACAGCCATTTTCCATGCGACGGTCATTCGACAGTCCTCAGTCAACAGGCGTAAGTTTTTAGACGTTAGGCAGTCAGTTATCAATCAACATTCGTCGTCAGTCATCAGTCATCAATCAATCATGAGTCATAAGTCATTAGTCGACAGTCACTTGTTACCAGCCGCATGTTGTAACCACAAAGTCTTCAACCAACAGTCTTCAGTAATCAGTCATGAGTCTGCGTCGCCAATCAAACATCCGGTAGGCAACAGTCATAAGTTGTCAAGCGTCACGTAATCAGTCGACAATCACAATTCATTTGTCCACAGTCGTCAGTAATCACACATCAGTCATCAATCATAGGTCATCAGTCATCAGTCGTCAGTCGACAGTTATTCATCCACAGTCATCAGTCGACTGTCCTTACTCAACAGTCGTAAGCTGTTAGACGTTAGGCAGTCAGTCGTCAATCAAGTCGTTTGTCCACAGTTGTCAGTCATCAGTCTCTCAGTCAACAGTCTCCATCGTAAATCCACTGTCGGTAGTCAACAGTCGTAAGTCGTCAAGTATTCTGCCGTCAGTCACACGTCGATAGTCTTAATTTGTCAGTCGTCTGGTCCTCAATCAAGTCACCAGTCATTAGTCGTTCGACATCAGTCATTTCTCTTCAGTCGTCAACTGGAAGTCGGTAGTTAACAGTCGTACATTTTAAGTCATTAGTCGTCACTCATTATCCATCAGACACCATCACTCATCAGTCATTTGTCGTCAACCCATTAGACACCAGTCATCACTCATCAGTCATAAGTTAATAGCCGTATGTTTCGAATGACGTCGAATGACAGTCATTAGTTAATAGCCGTATGTTGAAAGCAGTCAGTCGTTATTCAACAGTCATTAGTGCATAGTCATCACTCATCAATAATGAGTCTTCAGTCATAAGTCGTCAGCCAATAGTTATTATCCAAAGTCGTGTATAGCAAATATTCAATCGTCAAACAACAGTCTTTCTTCCACATTCTTAAATTGTCAGACGTCAATCAAGTTATCAATCACCAGTCGTTAGTCATTAGTCGTCAATCGACAGTCATATCGTCAATCACTGGTCATAAATCACTAGTAATCAATCACCGGTCATGAATCACTATTCATCAGTTATTAGTCATCAGTTGACACTCACTAGTCAGCAGCCGTATGTTGTAAGCAGTAGGTCGTCAAACACCAGTCCTTCCTCCACAGTCCTCACTCATCAGTCATCAATCTCCGTCGTTAATCGGCAGTCGGTAGTCAACAGTCGTAAGTTGTAAGTCGTCAGTTAATTAGTCGGCAATCAACAGACATTTGTCCAAAGTTGTCAGTCATAAGTCATCAATCATAAGTCATGACTTATAAGTGGTCAGCCAACAGTCCTTAGGCAACAGCCGTATGTAACAAATAGTTAGTCGTTATGCAACACCAATTCTTTCACAGTCTTAAATTGTCAGTCGTCAATCAAGGCATCAATCACCAGTCATCAATAACTAGTAATTAGTCCTCAGTCGACAGTCAGCAGTCAACAGCCGTATGTTGTAAGTAATTTCTCGTCAACTAACAGTCATTTGTCCACAGTCATCAGTCACCAGTCATTAGTCATCAGTCTTCAATCCGCAGTCAGTAGTCGACAGGCGTATGTTGTAAATCGTCAGCAGTCAACAGTCATTTGTCCACAGTAAGTCATCAGTCATCAGTCATCAGTCATCAGTCATCAGTCATCAGTCCTCAATCAACAGACATGAGTCTACAGTCGCTACTCGTCAGCTTACAGCTTTTGGCCCTCAGTCGACAGTTGACATTAACAGGCCATCAGCTGTTGTTAGACGTCTTGTGGCATTTATGCTCAATTTGAGAGTGAAGCAAACACTAATTTCAAAACGACTGGATGGCACAGTTGGTTAAGTGCCTGCCCCAAGTTCGACGGATCTCAGGTTCGAATCCCAGTGAAATCGAATCTGGTCCAGTCACCATTTTCCGTTGGGATCAAATTAACGGCACTGGAGTAGGTTGCTACCTGGCAGTACAATGGACCAGTTTTGAGTCTGAGTGCTCCAGTAGAGTTTCAAAAAAATCCTCCGAAAGAAAACACTAATTTCCCTCAATCAAGGCCTACCTTCAAGTCCTTTTGGATGAATTCACCCAAATCCGCGGACCACGTTTCATGTGAATTGAACTAATTCCCCCATTCTCCACTCTAAACGTCCTCAATAACATGAAGGGCATCAATGAATCATCACATCCCTGCGTGAAGACTTGAAACAAATAATTTGATTAAACACTTGGCCCTGGAGAGTCCTTTGAACTTCTCGTGAAAATGTGTTTTTTTTAAGAAACACCACCCTCTCAGTCCGTAAAGTCAAATAGACAAACTTTTCTCCTTCGCTTCAAGTTCATCCATTTATCCTCTGGCAGAACATTTTCATTGAATTCATTCAATGAACTAAAGTTGTATCCTTTGCCGGTTGAAGGAGGTGTACGCGAAGAAATTGAACTCGTAAACACGTCGATTGCTACACTTGCGATGGTGGTAAGCAGAAGGTAGACTTAAGGGGACAGGAATTGTGAAGACTGCAGCAGGGTTCAATGAAATTTTAGCGGGTATCAAAACTAGGAAAAATTTACTCACATTTATGGACCAAAGGCCCAAGTAGTGTCGTTGTTTTCCTGTGACGAAAAATGGCCTGGGTTTTCGACTGATAGCGAGCAGTAGACATACTTCCTCTCGCTGTCAGAAGCCGACGTTAATTGATCACTGAGAGCACTGGCCAGAGGATATTGTTTAATGAGCTCTGTGATCAGTCTTCAACTCAAGAGCCACTCGTCAAGATCTTAAGTGTCACCTGTCGCTACAAAGTAATTGGCAATCTCTGTCCAAAATCAGCAATTTGCATCCAGGTCCTAGATTGTCTTCAGGAACTCAACCGCCAGCTGGATATGACTTCATAATGCCCTTGATTTGATCATTGGCGGGAGATATCCTTCATGCCTACCTCACGCTTTGACCTTTTGGCTCCCTGACGACAGCTGCCAATGTCCCTGTCCCCAAACGATTCACCTCAGCATCTCTGATCTGTTTGATAACCCCACAGCTACGGTGGCCTTACGCCGAGGCACAATAACACTTTAAATCGCATACTCCCCCGTGGTGCCTCGAATGAAATGGAAAGCTGCCTCCTTCAGCTCGTGGCCCATTAAAAGATAAAACGACGACTTCAGTTCTGGTTAAAAATAAAAGCTTATCGCTCCCGCTCGAAACCAGGTGCTCAGAGGTCTTCCGACTGAGTGAAGAGTGAACGAAAAAAAAAAACAAACACACAAGCACATCATTCGCTTGTCCCCGGGAGACCAAGACAAACGAGGGGACGCAGAAAAAGATGACAAACCAAGTCCAGGGGTGACACCACTTCCACAACTCACTGCATTCATTCATTTTGTTGGGAAGTGAATGTGCAGCAATATCTTCTTTCGGGTCTTCCTCGAGTATGTCAAGCGCAATGAGAAATACGTAAAATTCCTGAACTCAGCTGTTATTAAACACGTTCGAAATATAAAAGCGTCCTGCGTCCTTCCACTTTATAGACGTTATGACATTTTCTGCAGGACATGTTCGTAATAAACTTTAATGGCTGCAGGAGAGAATGGAAAAAAAAGTGTCATAAACATTTTACTCCTCGAATGCTGGCGCCCATTCCAGAGATGCTTAAAAAGAAAAAACATAGAGGATGGAAGGAAAAAAAAGCATCGAGCAGCAAAGTGATGGGGAGAGGGAATTCTCTAAATTTCAATTCTTGTCATAGTTCCTAGCTGCTAGCCCCGTTTGAGTGCACGGATGGATGAGTCAGATGCTCTGCGAATGCAGCAGTGCTATTGACACGTCGCTGAGCATAAGTTTTAATTCAATTCGGACGAATGTATCTAGGTTCTCTGGTCGGGTGCTGTGTGCTCGGCTGGGCTGCCGCTGCTGCTGCTGCTGCTACCGGGTGCCATCAAGTTTAACGAATCGCTCAAAAGTTATGTCATTCATTACAACGGGCTATCACCGTTTTGGTGTGGTGCTCTGTCTAATCCTGGCACGTTCGTCGTTCGATTGAGAACCCATGTCATCGGATATTCTTATTGGTTGTGGAGCAACTGTTTTAATGTGAAATGTGAAAGTTTTCCAATGGAGATCCGGCATCTGCTCCCTGCTGGACGGGTTAATGATGTACATCTGCTTCAGCTGGAGTCACATGCCATGAGTGGAGTTCGTCCGGATATTCATTGTGTAGCTTATTGCTGTCCATGGAATAGTAGCTCATAAACAGGCAGTAATCAGTCGACAAACATTTGCCATCTGGCAACCATCACTTGACCATTGCCACTCATTAACGTGATGCACTTTTATTACTTACAGCTGGACAACGGCAAACGCCATCGATGGCTGACAAATTTAACAATCTGCGACGGAAATCTAACAATCAACAAGCAACGACCTTATGTAACAGATAGTTTATCGAAGTTATCGAAAATGTTATCGATGACAACACTTCAGAAAAACTTATCCGAATTATCGACCATATGTATAACTACCTACATTACGTAAGTCATTAAAATCGTTCTTATCGAAATGTTATCGATAACCATCAGCCACTGTTATCAATGTTATCGAAAATGTTATCGATGACTACACCTCAGAAAAACTTACTCCAATTACCAAACATAATACTTATTACTTTCATTGCGTAGGCGAATGATAGCCTTTTTATCAATTACCATCAGCCACTGTTTTCAAAGTTATTAAAAATGTTATCGATGACTACAGCTCAGAAAAAATCGTCCGAATCATCAAACGTACTATTAACTACATTGCGTAAGACGATGGTTACTTCTTATCGAACTGTTATCGATAACCATCAAACACTGTTATCGAAGTTATCGAATATAATTCTGACATGGATTTAGTTAACTTCAATTGCGTAAGTCAATATAATCTTTCCTATCGAACAGTTATCGATAACCATCATTCTTTGTTATCGAAGTTATCAAATATAATTTCGATTATATGAATTAAATCAATGTTATTAAACTATAACAAAGAACTATACAAAATTGCTCCGCAACACATTTAATCGAAGTTATCGAAAACGGTACCAACAAGGTTGAGGGCATCAAAGACTGTTTATATTTTGGGACAATGTTACATGTCCTCCTGGTCACCATTTCATTCAAGTTGCAATGCGATCAGTAATTTTGGAAAGAAAATATACATATGTTATCGAAGACCGTATTGTTGCTGAACGTCAGTGTTACTGAACGTCAATGTCATCGATCAGAACTGTTATCGAACCATCCATCCAAAGCAGATGCTATCGATCGTCAATTAAATCGATCACCTCTTTGCATAGTCAAGCGTCCAACAGTCAAACCACAAATCGATTTCATCGAAACAGGTATCGATTTGAATCACAACTCTTTAACTTTTCCTTAAATCGCTGTCAAACTGGCACAACAGTGGTCCATAACTCATCAAGCCTCCAAACCACTCTCCATCTCCTCCGAAGTATGCCCTCCCGTGCAGTGTGTCTTAGGCCACTCGAAACATGAGTGCTTTCACTTGCCCCTTGGGCGACATGCGGAAGGCGTACGCAAGATTTAAGCCCGAACAAGGACACCGGCACAAATGTGCTCACGTCATAAAAACACATGAGCCATGTACTCCGCATACGTTGTGGTTGGCCGGATAGCATAACAACCTCAAGCCTCACATAATTCACACACAGCCACCGGGAGATAGTGCTGCCCGCGCCTGTGCCCGTGTGACAGAGAGCGCCCGACTGACTAGAGAGAGACCGGGAGATGGAATTCATTTTCATTAAATTAAACTTGAATTTACGATAAAACGAAACTCCATCACCGTGAAGGTAATAAAAACTCGTGTACACAGTTGGTCACATAATGGCTTAAGCTGAAATCCATAAATTGTCGCCCATTATATCCCGTAGAGGTTCTTCGTCTCCCTGCTCGGTTATGTATGCCAAATGGCCAGGTCTTCATTGGCCGATAAGTATGCTGTTGGCTTGTTCGCCTCGCTCGCCTCGCTCGCCTCGCTCGCCTCGCTCGCCTGTGTTCCGTGTGTGTCGTCTGTGTTGTCTGGTCTTGTTGTGTTTTCGTTTCGGCTTTTCTTCGGTTGTTTTTTTTTTTTCCTGCATTTTCATTAATTTCATGTATGAAAACCACTTTGGGAGGATGTGCGCGTCTGTGTTTGGTGGAATCCTTTCACTCACACGCGCCGTGATGCCGGACGCATTAATCAGAAATGTGATTGGGGATGTATGGCTGTGTCATGCGGCAGTTAACAGGATTTCAACGTCATCCTTCATGAAATAGTGCGTGTGGGCCTTGTTTAAAAAAAAAAATGAATAAAAATAAAAACGCACTACTCTTAGTGCGTTAAGTGGTGCTCTGTTGGGGGATAATCAGTTTAAGAGGGATCCAAAAGGATCATAAACAAGACACAAGTGATTGTGCAGCAAAGCGGTTCAGTTATGGTTGGCGTAATCCTTTCATCTGATGCGTGTCCTTTTGAATTTCAGTCACAACGATGGCTTAAAAGTCTGAAACGGGGTCGCGCGATACGAAGATTTAAAAGGCAGCCACTTTAAGTGGATCGTGGCCATCGATTCTGGTGATATAAGCCATCAGCCAACCGTTGTTGTCCTTGACTCACGAACCGTCGATGGTTTTCGTTTAAAAACGGCCCTCATTTTACAGACTTTCTGAAGTTGCTGGGAATGTTTTAAATGCATCAAGATACGCCCTCGATGTCATGTCTGAGGTTTCTGTTAAAACTACATCCACCTTCTTGCCCTCGTTGGATCTACTCCTAATCCGATGGTTGCCCCTGGTGATCCTCTTTACAGAAACCAAGGTTCCATCCCCTTCACACTTGTCAATGGTCGTGACTTATCCAAGAAATCACTTGACACATTCACCCCCAATTCGATGACCAAACAGACCTCATTCCCATCCCTCCAAACCGGATGACATTCATTGAGGCGAAGATGTCAACACCAGCAGTGCCTTCATCTCACTCACAGTTCGCTCGCTAATGCATTCCATTTTCAAATACTTGTCAACTCAAAACCAAATCCACCACAAACCCTTCACCAGTGGTCTTGCTTTCAACACTTTTTGCATTCCCTCCACTCCACCCTCCTCCCGCCGCCCACCGGCAAGACTTTGTTAACCCAACAATGGCGATGCCGAACTCTGCTTATCAACTTTTTCAATCACAGATACAACATCCTCATGTTGACCAAATCTCCTCGTCTCCTGCGAGTTTCCTTATCTCCTTCATAAGCCATCGCCCACCGCCCGTCTTTGACATCTCCACACACACACACTCGCTCTAATTTCCATGCAAAGTATTTGAGCATCTGAGAGTGGATGTTGTATGGAAACCAAGGGACACCACTCATGTGCCCCATCCCCTCCACTGTCCGCCCCATCGACCGAACTGCCACCCGCTTTGGTGCGAGTACTTAAAACTTGTAACTGAGCGTGTTCAAAGTCAAAAGAATCCGAAAGGTAGACTGTATGGCAGTTATTTCACACAATCAGAGGATGACATGAACTTCGTGTTGGTTGTATGGCCACTGAGGGGCTGCGACTTTCTTTTGTCGACAACGACAAACTTTCGGATAAACTTTCTGTGCATGTGCGTCGCTATGACGGTGTGAGTGTGTGTGTGTGTGGTGTGGTTTTTGTTTTTCTTCCGTTAACTCGTATCCGAGGGGCTACACGGGCCAACATGGCCCTTATGTCTTAATCAGAACGGAGATCTCTTTTGTGATAGTTGCTTGCACCGTGGGGAGATGCGAAATGCGAAAGGCGAAAGGGTGAAGAGTGCTGGGGTCCAAGTCAACTCCCTTTTGTTGTACCTGCCGGGATCCATTCAGAGACTTTTTGATACTCTCCATGGGAGGGGAAGGGGCTGAGACAATATTGTAATAGAAACATAACTGTTAAGGGCGATTTCTAAACAGAATGCCACTTAGAGGAAATCGGTGCCTAGAGGGGTGCGCCGACTGCGGCGAGTGTTTAGTGTTCATTTAGTGGAGTTTGGTGGAGTTTCAATGTGCAGTTGGTGGCTTTGAGGAGTACTCCTTAGGTAGGCCACTCCACGGGGGCAAACGATGAGGCAGACCGAATGAGATGTCCTGTGAATGCCTGCAAGGTGAATGTGAAAAGGAGCCGTTGGGGCTAGATGATTTGGAAAGTCTTGGCTTGGAAATCAAAAGCAAAGCAGAAGGCAAGGCACAGGCGTTTCAATCAAATTTTTAAAGACTTTCATGATATTATCAAATTCTTAACTTTTTTCAGACATGATTTCCTAAAAATTCTGATTTCATCCGAAAAAAAGTTATTTTCCAAAATCCGGATGATCTTCCAAAAAACAGTCATCAAAACTAGGAGGTACTGGAAACTGTCATGTAGGTTTATTAGCCTTGCTGGTTTAACTAACGACGTAAGCGGTAGAAATTTGCTCGCATACAAGTACATTTTTTTCAAAATCCGGATTCTGTTCCATTCCAGCTCATCAAATTGGGATGCAAGGAAATGGTTGTTTGGAGTGTTTCGCCTTGCAAACCAGCTTAATGTAATGTACATAGTAAATGATAGAAGTTTGGCCTCATGCGAACAAAAAAATATTTTTTCATAATCCGGATTCATTTCCAAAAGAAACGGTCAAGAAAACTATGACGTGGAAAGAAATGGTCCTTTGGGCTTTGTAGCTTTGTAGCCTTGTAGCGAGTTTAACGATGAACATTTGCACGCATCTGAAAACGAAATGATTTTTCAAAATCCGGACCGTCTTCCAAATGTTCAAAAAGCAAATTCTGCAACCATTTTGATCATCGGAAACAAGTGCTTTTCAATAATACCAAGACAAAATACAGGAATTTAACATTTGCCAACAATTTTTTTTTCAAAATCCGGAGTCTGGTCCGAGTAACCGATCAGAAAAACCGGGATGCATTGGAATGATTGTTTTGGCATTTCAGCTTAGCAAAACAGAAAAACCAACGACGTTTGCAATGAACATCTGCATGGATCCGAAAACGAATCCATTTTTCAAAATTCGGATCGTGTTCGAAAAGTCCAAGGTGTAAATCTTGTTTCCATTTTGATCATCGTAAATCACATTTTGATCATTTTGATCAACACACAAACGATTGGCATTTAAATTTGTCAAAAAAAACCTTTTCCAAAATCCGGATTATTCAATCTGCAAAACTGGGATCGATGGAATTGTTTATTTTAACATTTTACCTTAGCAACACAGCAAAACGAAAGACGTAAACGATGGACATCTACATGCATCTGGAAACGAAATAATTTTTCAAAATCCGGATTTTCCCTTTTGATCATTGAAAAAGTAGTACTTGTCAAAAATGTCAAGACGCAAGCGATCAGCTTTTGGAATTTGACCCTGAAAAAGCTTTTTCCAAAATCCGGATTATCCAATCTGCGAAATTTCAACTAACTCATGGTCACATTTTCACATCGGCTTTATGAGACTGAGATTTCGCCATTATGTGCCTCTTTTTGAACAGGTTTTTGGTTCAAATCTCCAAAGAAGTAGTCACGATTTCAAAGCAATTTCTGGTTACCTCAGATTTTAAAGCTAAATCCATTGTCAACGTCACTATTTCAAGCTTTAAGTCAACATTCATTAGTTCACGCAAGACTCCATGTCCTTTCACAATTTTCCATGTCACTGCTGGCCACCACTTCTCCACTGGAGTTTCTGAATTCCCTCCATTCACCACCCTACTCCAAACAATCCTCAAAGTCCATCTGAAAAGCCATGGCAAATAAAACAGTAAGACCTTAACAATCGCGAGAACTTTCTTTTCTTTTCCCCAAAAACCACTTAACCCGTCCACTGCACTCGCGTTCCCTGACTCCCTCTGCACAGCAAGCAGCACCACCACCACATCTCCGCTTCCGCACCCACAAGCACCTTTAAGTCAAACCCTTTAGGCAACTAATTGAATTTAATGGAATCCCATCCACAGATTACCAGTAATGGATAGTTAAACTCCGCACAAATACCAAGATACCTAGGCCAAGGCAATAAAATTACATTCAGACCTATTTACATATCCATTACGTCCAAGGCTCTTCCCTTTTGCGAAAGGAAACTCCAGATGCGTGCCATGCTCTTCTCTATGCACACAGCTCTGCCCCCATGTTCCGATCCGCACCGCTCTCTGTTCTCTGTTCGCCCGTTCGCCACGTTCTCATACTTAACAAGGAAATTGCTTTGTTTCGTATTCGGGCCTTCCTGATGAATTCAACTGTTTCAGGCTCTGCTGGTCTAACATGCATCCAACCAAAGTATTTCCGGGAAAAGAGGAAAGTAGCCTCTCTATGCCATTATAACCTTGTATGGAGGCCATAAATTATTTATTTGTTCTCTGAATATGGTGAATGTGGGCACAGAGAGTGGGCTGGGGCCCGAGCCGACGAGAACGTTTCGAATGCTGGAATTTCAAAAATGTCTACTTCTACAAATATTTACGGCTCACTTGAGAAGATTAAGATACAATCTTAAACATTTTATTTATGTCGGTCTAAATTGGGGAGGGGTGAAGGGTGGAGGCCGTTCGTGTGTCGGTCGTATCAATATTTGAAGCTTGTGAATATCCCAATTGGATTCTTCCTTTGACACAGGACATCGCCATGCAGTCAAGGGAACAATGAGAAACGAGGCCTGAGATGGGAGCTGAGGAGTTCGAGGTACCGAGAGAGACAATGGACGGACTTGTGCTGGAGTTCAATGCAAAATGTTGCCGAAATTGTGGTTCGACGAGGACTGTGGGAGGGAAATTAAAGGGAAAAAAGGATATTCTCCGTTTTCTTGATACCCTGCTGGTTAAGCTTGCTTCATTTTGCGCCAGAAAGTCAAATGGCTAGGGCTGTTCGGCTGCACGTCCAACCGTCAACAATACACTGGATGGCGCAGTTGGTTAAGTAACAGCCCTAAGTTCGAGGGGTCCCAGGTTCGAGCAGACCCTTTGACTACTGAAACAAGCAATAAAGAGCAGCCAGAATAAAGTTTTCGTCCCGAAGTTGAAGGGGACGTTAACCATTTTGTGGCGTAAAACTGGAGTCCAAAGATAATTTCGTAACGCAGACTTGCTTAAGAACGACAAACTTGCTCGAGAAGGACAGACTTGCTCCAGAACGAGGGACTTCCTCGAGCACGACAGACTTCCTCGAGAACGAGGGACTTGCTCGAGAACGACTGACTTGCTCGAGAACGAGGGACTTGCTCGAGCACGACAGACTTGCTCGAGAACGATAGACTTGCTTGAGAACGAGGGACTTCCTCGAGAACGACAGACGTGCTCGAGAAGGACAGACTTCCTCGAGAAGGACAGACTTGCTCGAGAACGACAAACTTCCTCGAGCACGATAGACTTGCTCGAGAACGATAGACTTGCGCGAGAACGACGGACTTCCTCAAGAACGACAGACTTCCTCTAGAAGGACAGACTTGCTCGATGACAGCGGATTTGCTCGAGAACTACAGACTCGCTCGAGAACGACAGACGTGCTCGAGAACGAAAGAAAGACTTGCTTGTTAGAGGGGTCCCAGGTTCGAATCCCAGTGAAAGCAAAGTTAATCCGGTTTTTCAAATCTGGTCCAGTTACCATTCGCCGTTGGAATCAAATTAACGGCTTTATCACTGGAGCGGTCAATCAGTGGTAGTAGTGGACCAACATGGTGCTGGTGAATTCACTAGCAGACCTAACCTATGTCCACCCGTCTGTATGAACGCCTTGCCTACGTCTTCACTCTATCACCGACGAGTGAGTTTATGAAGTCAAAAACAAAGAAATTAAGTCCTCCATACGCTCAAGCACGCTCCAATGGCAAATCTTTCTTCAAAAACTCCTGCAAATCCTTTCAATTTTGCAACTTTCACAAGCGCCATCTAGTTTCACACAAACAGCTTAAGCCAAAGTCGCATGCATACTCTTAGGAGCATCAATTTCAAATGTCTGCCGTCTCCGAGGGCCTTAAGTACTGTGACAGAAAAGGAAACATAAGATGTCCTCATTTCAAGGATTTCTTTCCTTTTTCTCTCTGAAATCCGATTACATTCTCCTTGTCATCCATTCCAGTTAGTTATCTTCAAAGCCATTGCCCACTTTCAGGCGTTCTCTCTCGTTTCTGTTGTCCTTCGAACCAAAACACAATCCCCATGCATTATGAGTCCCATTTCGCTTTTGCTGCAGTTAAAATGCTCATAATCTCATTAAACGCCCGCAGGATATGACTTCCTGACGACAATGGAACACACACACACACAGACACAGGCACTCCCTCCATCCAGGGTTACACAAGCAACACATTATCGCACAAAATTAATTGACTGACATGTGTCACATCAGGCCTTCAACATTATCGCTTACCTATGTTTTACCACTTGACAATACCCAGAGGCAATTGAATTTTATATTTAATTTAAATTCTCACAACAACAAGGAGCAACCAGCAGTAACACCAACACCAACACCAACAGGAACAGCAACAGCAACAAGGACCCTCATAATTCATAGCCATTACAGTTCATCAAATATTCAAATATTACGTTCCCATTCCAAGATGCGCCTCTCATCGTACGTCCCCCTCCTCCAGATGTACCAGAAAACCAGTCGAAGGACCCAGTGAACAGGATCAGAGGCGACCGAGAGAAGGAGGAAGATTATCCGAAAGCCATAACAATCAAAAACGTTTTTCGAAAAATACCAATACAAGGCAATAAAATACGAAGAGATACAAACACCCCCCAAACACACACACACGGACACCGAACACGCCGGGTGAGCTGAGCAGTGCACACAGGTCCTTTGCCTTTATTTTTGTTTCAACAATCTTGCGGCTGGTGGCGTGGTCGTGAGGCGGATGAATGGAGCGGTAAAACAGCGGCAAGGAGCATTCGGTATCAAGTATCGTGTGTCCTCGATTTTTTGGGCAATGGCCAAGGGGCGCTATTCTTACTCATCATCATTTCCCAGGCATTCCCCCCCGCCCCTGCCTCTGATGGGAAGTTCCTTATCCTCCTAAGGACTGCAACCATTCAGGAGATAGCAGTTCAACGTCATTTGGGCAATGGTGCGATGGGCGATGGGTGGTGACCGACCGGGGATGAGGCAGCGCCACCGACTGTATCTGTGTGCACGGGTTTGAATTATTTTGCGATTTACAATATGTGCGAGGCGGCAAAGCAGCAACAGCAACAGCAACAGCAGCGGCAGCAGCAGCAGCAGCGGTAGCATCCGACCTTTTCTTGGATCCGTTCCTCCTTCATTCTTTCCTTAAATTCTACTTTCTTTGATCGGATATCGGATTAGAGGAAATTCCGGAGTCAGCAGCATCTCAACCCCCATAAGCTGCTTTCTTTGTACATGTTACCATGTATTTCTACTTCGTCGGGTTTTGTCATTTGAGTTCATTATGAAGAGCTTCACTTGGCCCCCCCTTCTCTCCCTCTCTCTCTCGGTCTGCCACCCCTCCCAGGGTTGGGCGGGAGCACACAAGTGAAGAGAGAGTGGGTGGTACTTAGGAGTTGCAAGCTCCTTGTTTGCTGTGTACAATGCGCAGTTAGGAGCGTAATAAGGCTAGCATATGTTCATTCGTTGGGGGCCGGGATGGGGCTGGGGCGGGCGGTCGCTGCTGATAGATTGAATGTGGTCTTACCTTAGGTTAATGTGAATATTTGATGGCGATTGCCTAATGCATTTAAGTGCTTGTGCATGGCCAATTAACCATTGTCTGGGATAAGTTATTTATAAAAATCCTTGCATTGGAATTCAATTAGAGGGCTCCGGGCTCGGTGCTGGCGGCGGTTTTGTTTCTCGTTGTAATGGAAATTGAGTGTGATGCATGCATTAGGTCGTGACGGAGAATGATTTCGGCTGGAGGCGATTGTCAAAGTGCTCAGTTTGGTGGTGGGACTGGATAGAGCCTGGTGGAGATTTTATCTGCATGCGTCTTGGAAATCGAATTTGTTTGCCACAAGATGGGGAATTGAGAGTGCTCTGAGGGGAGATTGAATGAGATCCATGGTGTGTGGTGCAAGGATAAGCGAGGAACTGTCCGTTGCTTCGTTGTGATGGGCTGAGGGCAGGAAAATGGTCTGCTCAAGAGGGTGCTGAGCCCTTTAGCCGCAAAACTCCATTATTCAGGACTTCTTTGGCCACCAAGCCAGTCGGCAGTTGAGTGATGGGCTACGCACCTAGATAATCTTTGCCAGGCGTCCATAAAGAGCGTATGGATACCGGACCACAGCTCCGGCACGAAAACTCTTTGATTTTGAAACACGCAACAAAGAGCAGTCATATAGCAATAAAGTTTTCGTACAGAAGTTGAAGGGGATATCAACCATTTTGTGATGCAGAACTGGAGTTGAGATGAGTTTGCTTAGAAAAGGAATGAATTCGAATTGAGGACGACAGAGTTGCTCGAGAACGACAGACTCGCTCGAGATCGAGGGACTTCCTCGAAAACGACCGAATTTCTCGAGAACGAGGGACTTGCTCGAGAACGAGAGACTTGCTCCAGAACGACAGACTTCCTTGAGATCGACAGACTTACTTGAGAACGAGGGACTTCCTCGAGAACGACAGACTTCCTCGAGAACGAGGAACTTCCTCGAGAACGACAGACTTCCTTGAGAACGAGGTACTTGCTCGAAAACGACGGACTTGCTCGAGAACGGCGGACTTGCTCGAGAACGACAGATGTGCTCGAGAAGGACAGACTTACTTGAGAACGAGGGACTTCCTCGAGAACGACTGACTTGCTCGAGAACGAGGGACTTGCTCGAGAAGGACAGACTTACTTGAAAACGAGGGACTTCCTCGAGAACGACTGACTTGCTCGAGAACGACGGCCCCGCTCAAGAACGACAGAGTTGCTCGAAGACGACAGACTTCCTCGAGGACGATATGCTCTTGACTCGAAATGTGGTGTTTGGAGGGAAAGCATTTGTGGGCTTTTTCCAGAGGAATTCGAACGTGAAACTTGTCTTCTGAGTACCAGCGAATGAAACATCTTCTCCCTCGCAAAGCTCGAAGAACGTCAGAATTTTGACTGTCCTTTCTTCTTCTTCTCCTTGCGATGCTACAATCCGATGTGGACCAGGGTCTCAACCCACTACTCGCTTCAGCGAGCATCCAATTGCGCACGCTAAGATTTTGTGGCGCTATAGTCCGGAGTGGATCTGCGCCTCAATAAAAAAGTTTCTCCAGCTGGCACGAGTTTTTGCAAGCTGTCTCCATTTCCCGCTCCTATTTGGCTGAGGCACCACTCCACTTGAGTGCGCCATCTTAGAAATGGACGCTCTCTGCTGCTTTGTCCCAATAATTCAGAGGCAGAGACTGTATCTTTCATTCATTCATTTTCCGTGACTCCCATGATCCACTAGAGGGATAACGGGGGCAATGCATTGCACGTGAGATCTCCAGGCCATTCGATCCTCTTCCATCGACTCTAACTCATCAGGAGCTACGCTCAAGCGCACTTAGTCCAACCATCTCGTCCTGGGTCTGCCGAGTGGTCGCCTTCCTGATGGAATCGCATTCAAGTTACGCCTCGGAAGTTGTGATGAAGGGGACATCACGACAGTCCCCAGAGTATATTAAAGGAGTTTTGACTTCGCAGATAGGCATAGGAAGCTCTCTTCAAAGCTATACTCCATCCATCGATTCAATTACCTTATCTAAGCGGAGGTGGACGTCTAATCCGGGAGAGCATTAGCTGAGCTCAAAGATTCACGAAAAATCTTGAAGCAAAAATCGAAGGAACAGACAGTGTAAGAGGTCTTTGCACACAAGGGGTCCACTAGATCCTTAGTGAGGCGAGCCTCTTTCCCTGTTTATCTTCGTACCTCACCTTGCCTGGAGGCCCCTGGGACGCCATCTTTTCGCACGAAGAGTGAGGTGTAGTATTTGGGGATGGAAGAGTTTTCTTCAAAAACAATTCAGACTTTTCCAGGAAAACTATTCAGAGTTTTCCATCACCAAGGGACTAGGGAGAGGATTACTCTTAGATGATGATGAGCTTTTGACTTCACCGAAAAAATGAACGACCAGACCCTCACCTAAAGCGGTCCTTACCATCCCAAGTGGCCATTCTTCCGCACTTGGACCTCCTCTCCACCACAACTCAGCTCCAAATCAAAAGAAGTGGTCACATCTTTAAATTTCATCCGCAAATGGAAAGTACCGAGTTCACTTTTAATGACGAAATTCAATTTTACGACTCATCCTCCACTTGCACTCGTCGACGTCAGGGAATAGCAGCAAGCAACCTTTCCTCCAGCTCCACTCGACCGCATCACAAGAAATTTATTGTCAAGATACGAGCTCTCTCGTGTCCACTGCTTCAGCATTCGTCTTCTTTCAAATTTCTTTACGATGCCCAGATTCACAGATAGCCACCCAGAGCATCGGAACCAGAACCTCGTTCGAATAATTTACGTTTTCCTTTCGTTTTCTTTTATTTTCCAGCATAACCTTATAACGTCTTGGAAGAACCACACAGGGGCTCGAAGGCTACAACTCGGAGATGTGCATATGGCCTCAGCACACACTCGGAGGGACCCATACAGAGCGGATTATGTCCAGAGTCAAAGTATTCTCATTTTATGGTATTTGACAGGACATGGAAGCACACAAGATGTCTGGACAAAAGACAAAAGATTAAGTCAACCTCCTCTGAGCACACACACACATGCAGAGTGACGCTCGCATGCCCACATGCTCTGCACACATCTTAGTCCATTTGGTCGGTTGGTTTTTTCTGTGTTCCCTTGGATCTGTTGTTCTGCTTTATTTTTTCGTCCTCCTTTCGTTTTTGTTGCTGTTGACTCTTGGGCCAGCAAGTGGCTTTATTTTGTCCACACAATTGTGAAACAAATGGATTCCTTGAAACACTCGTGAAGGATTAAAGGCATAAAAGGGAGAGCGTGGGTGTATTGGTCATGACCACTTTGGGGGCTTAATTAACTTGAAGATGTGCCGGGCGTCTTTTGGGAGCGATGCGAGGACGTCAGTTGACCTGGAATCTGCTTGATTGTGTGTAAATTGTGAAGGGACTGCTCTTTTGTGAAGGACTCGCATGAGACGATGTTTGTTAGTTGGCCGCTCAGAGACTGCATGCAGGCCATGAAGAGCTGTCACTTGGATCCAACTGGGAGAGAACAAATGAAACGACTGTCACTGTGGTCAGATAACAACGAAGGCATTGTCAACAACAGAGATGCAATTCTTTCAGAGCTGATTGTCGGCGTCTGGTGGGTGCGGATGGAGTTCTGGAGAGCATTTGTGGGGGAATGTGGTGCATGTAGCTTTTTTGAAAACTTAAATGGTCTCAAAAATGATGTTCGAATGAAGAGGAGGTCGGGAGCTTGGTAGCTTTTTAGGAACTAGCTGAACCCCTTCAAAGACACTTTAGGACAGACATCAGCTGTAACGGATTTGATATTTTTTTCTCTGATCGAAGGGCTTGGACGCTATGTCCATGAGTTGCCATCAGAAAAGTTTGAAAGCAAGGAAAGCAAAACTTTAAAAATGCGTCATATCTCGAAAACAGTACGATTTCGCTTTGCTTAAGGTTTCTGTCTTCGATGAGGCAGTTCAAAACGAAGGTTTTCATCTAATATTTGTGGCCCGAGGGCCAGAGGCTCACAAGTTATAGCCATGAATTGGCATCAGAATTGTAGAAAACCACAATTCATTTTGAATGCACCATATCTCGAAAATGGTGCATATGGCGTCGACATTCTTTTTGTTAACATCAAGCTTCGATGCTGGCGTTCCATTCAAACTTTTTGAGTCAGCCTTTGTGGTTATAGGTCTAAAAAATCACACGCTATGGCGACCAGAAAGTTTTAAAAAAGCAATTTGTCTTAAGAAATACGTCATATTTCGAAAACGGTGAATCCAGGTTCGCTTTCGCTTTCATTCGAGTTTTAGGCTTCGATGTATGCGTTCAAAACAAAAGTCTTAAGTCGTGATTCATGACTCTAGGCTGAAAACATTCATTCATTTTTGAAAATGCACCATATCTCGAAAACAGTGAGTCTGGTTTCGATTTCCATTTTGTTTGCTTTAACTCATCGATATTGAAGTTCAATGCGAACATTTTGAGCCATCCTTTGTGGCGCTAGTTCTAAAGGCTTGCACGCCATAACCATGAATAGGGATCCGAAAGGACGAAAACGGCAATTCATTCTGAAAAATGCACCATATCTCGATTGTGATTCTGATGCCGTTGTTCTTCTTCTGAACTGGCGTTCGATTCAAACCTTTCGAGTCACCATTTGTGGCCACACTCTATAACCATTAATTGCGTACAGAAATTTTGAAGCAATTTGTCATAAAATGCGCTACATCTCAAAAACGGTGCGTCCAGGTAAGGCTTCACTTTCCTACGAGTTTCAGGCTTCAATGTATGCGTTCAAAACGAAAGTTTTGAGCTATAATTTGTGGCCCCAGGTCTAAAGGCTTGCACGCTGTGACCACACATTGGCATCAGAGAGGTTCGAAAACAGCAATTCATTCTGGAAAAAGCACCATATCTCAAAAACAGTTGAAGTGTGCGTCACTTTCCTTTGAGTTAACTTTTAATCCTCAATACGAATGTTCTGAACCAACATTTGTGACCTTCGTTCAAAAGGCTTGTACGCCATAGCAATGAAGTGACATTGGAAAGGTCGAAAACAGCCATTCATTTTGAAAAATGCTCTATGTCTTGAAAACAGTGCGTCTGATGTCTATTTTCTTTTCGTTAACATTTAGCCTCAATTCTGGCGTTCAACACGAGCGCCTTGAGCTAATATTTGTGGCCTTGGATAAAGGTTTAAACGATGTAGTCAAATATTTGGTTCAGAAGTGTCGAAAAAACACTTAATTTTTGGAAAACAGCCCATTTCTCGAAAACGGTGGATTTGGTGGCGATCTCCGAGTCTTAAGAATTATTCTCTGATTCGGACGAATTGATTAAAATCCTCCTCTGATCCTGACGAACTGAAGAAAATCCTTCTCTCATTCTGATGAACTGAAGACTACAACAAGGACTCATACTCGAACCAGGATTCTGTCGTGCATGGTGCATTTCTCCGGCAAAAAAAAACCTTTAACTTCTCATCTCTTCACTTTACAAGGAAACCTTTTGCTTACAAAGTCTCTACTGAAATGAGTTGGATTCTTAGAACCTCTCGCATGGAAGGATGACAAGGACAAGACGTCCTTGATGGCATTTAAATTCCAACTAGCAGGATCTCTTTAAAGTGAATTTACGCAAATCTTGAAATTCAGAAGAAATCGTTGGGCAATGACACGGATTAACCCCAATCGGAGCTGTGCAACAGGACTTCTTACAGTTCATGAAGCCGATGTGACTCCTGCCAGTTGAGAGAGTTTGAAAATTTAAGGATTTTGATTCGAAGAAGCCCATAAATTGTGCCCATCGACTGTCCTGAGACACCATATCTTCCATTTGTTGCCTCAAAATTCAGCACTAAACACCTCCCCTTCTCCTCTGCTCCGCAGCAACAACTGGTTCTACATACCTTCACATACTCTCCTCCACGCTGAGTACAACGCACTAGAACTGAACGTCTCACATAACATCACAAAAGCCACCCACACGCGATGTATCCCATTACAGCATCCCGATGCGAACGAGCGAGCAGTTTCCTCTAAAGTTCACTGAATCCCAACCCCACACCACCCCCCCCGGCGGAAGAAGAGGAAAATCAAAATCGAAAAATAACAAAAAAAAAAGGCAACCACCACCACCATCGCGCCGATACGATCCGATCCACCGCTCGGCGAGAGCAGGCAAAAGGCAAAAGCGCGAGACGAAAATCCATATCTAAGGCCGCATGATTCATTCAGAAAATTGAAAAATTTACAAATTCATCCGTGTGCGAGTATCTCTTCATCATAATCATGGCCAGCATCATCATTGTGGCGGGTTCCAACGAAAAATTCATTTATTCATCGAGAGCCAGAAGCAGAGCCCAGTCTTCACATGCCGAACAACGGAAACAATGCGCTCCCCTGGGTGTAATTAAATGAGTTTATAATGCCAAAGTACGTCCACCTCATCCCCGTCGTGGGCCGGATTGGCGCACAGAGAGGAAGAGGCGAGCGTATCCAAAAAAGAACAAAAAAGAACGCACACACACGCTTCCACCGCCCAACCGGCGGTGGCGGGGGAACGACGGCAGCAACAAAGTCCTTAGGAACTCAATAAATACAGGAAACAGCGGACGAGATACATTTACAACAAGCCACGAACAACAGTGCTGGCGCTTTAAGTGATGCAAGGCGTCTTTAAGGACAAATAAGGATCTCATTTATATCAGACGGGATGTGCTCGTACGAGGATGTTTGCGCCATTTCGTAGTCGTTTTGCGGAGAGCGATACTTCAAAGATTAATGCACACGTAAAGTATGTATGGCACGGAGCACGGAGCACTGAGGACAGAACGTACCCGTACCCGTACCCGAGCATTGCATATCCTTGGCGTGGCGTGTGTGTGCGTATTGTCTGAAATAACAAAAGGTCGCGGCGCTACTGAACATACAATGTTACAAAACCTCGTCCTTGCACTGACCGCATTCCGATGTGTTCTGTTTCGATTCCATATCCGGTTTGTTGAGGTGCGCATGGCCGACAGGGGGACGGAACGGAATAATGCGGAACTAAATGTGCTCTTCGACTGAGGCCTGAGTGACTGTGGTGACTCTTCGATGGGAATTGCGTCACTGGGATTTGACAAGGATGTGAAGAGAGAGCGGTGGTGAAAGAGAGAGTTGCATGCTCTCACAGTGGAACGGAAGCAGTGTTGTCGATGCGGTGCAGGAGGAGGGAGTGAAGTATGAAGCGTATGGAAGAGGAGTGAGTTGTGACTCTGAGGTGGAGTTTTTGGAGGAAGAAGGCCATGTATTCCGAGGTTTAGGTCACCTTACGCCGAGTTGATGGGGCACAATAGGTCTTAAAGGTCGCGGTGCAATATACCCTCAACAACAATAATACGCCTTGTTGATCTTTTATCATCCAGCTTCATACGAAATCTCGATAGAACGGGCCTTTACTCAAAGGTGTTGTTCTGGAAAGAAGGTTCTTCTGGAAAGAAGGTGAGCGACGTCTCATCTCGCACGGTTCAGTTTTTCGACGTCAGTGTTGTGAGGGTCAAAAACATGGTCAAAGCAGGTACCTTATGAAGGCCATCAATGAAATACGAGCCCAAAACGATGCAGCTTATCGGTAAAGCTCAGGGAAATATACGTCCAAGAAGACCAAGGTGAAGATGAGAGAAATAATTCCCGAGTGGATGTGCGGTATGTCTTCGATCGAACTTCGCGAAGCGACTGGATGGCGCAGTTGGTTAAGTACCTGTCCCAAGTTAGAGGGGTCCCAATTTCGGTTCGCAGTGAAATTGAATCTGGTCCAGTCACCATTTGGAGTTGGGATCTCGAGTAGGTTGCTACCTGGCAGCACAATGGACCAGTTTTTAGTCTGAGTGCTCCAGTAGTGTTACAAAAACCCTCCGAAAACAAAACAAAAAAAAAGTCTTCGATCGTGAAACTAAAATAAGCTCCAAACGCGTAATTTTCCCAGCTTGAAGTGTCGAAGTCAAAGTAAAAGATTTTTTAGCTCGAATTTCGTCCAATTCATCAAGAAAATCGTTTCACAAAACATCGTGCCTTCCGGAGATCTTGAAATTACCGCACTAAATGATGAACAGAAACAAATTTTGAACATGCTTCGATGCGTTATTCTTCAAACTTATGTCTGCCTAACAATGACTGACATTTCTGCCATAAATTCAAGACATTTTGCGATAAATCCTCTCCATTTCTTGACAAAGTCACGAAAGTTACGACAAAAGTCACGATGTCACGAATATCGCTCCCAAACAACTAACAAAACCAATCCCGTTAAAAATCCCAGCCTATTATGCTTCCTCAATCTGTTTCCTATTTATACTGACATCCCACATCCTTCAGTTCGTCCTAAATGTCGAGAAAATCGTTTCAGAAGAAATCATGACGCCCAAAATCACTGCTTAAAAGAGGTTCCAACGAACTCCACTTACACACAACCAACCGAGTCATTCCCGTTACAACATTTTACATTACTGCGCTTCTCCATTCAATTTCCTATCCATTCTGATTCTCCACATTCTTCAATTCGTCCCAGTTCTCGAGAAAATCATTTCAAAAAATTATCATGCCTTCCAAGATCACTCTCTTATGTAACAAAAAAGGTCTCCCCGAACTTCGCTTCCCAAAAACGAAACGCGTGCTTCCTGTTACAAAATCTTACCTTATTACGCATCTCCACTAATTTCCTTTTAATTCTCATATCCAACGTCCTTCAATTCGTCCAAAGTTTCGAGAAAATCGTTTCAGAAAATAACGTGTCACCCAAGACCACAGCTTAAAAGAGGTTCCCCCTAACTCCGCCTCCAAACAACTAACGGAGTAACTCTCGTTACAAAATCTTACCTTACTCCGTTTCTACATTGAATTTCCTTTCCATTCTGATATCCCAGGTCCTTCAATTCGTCCTGGTTCTCGAGAGATTCGTTTCACAAAATTTTGTAATCATCAAATCGACTTCGACGAACATTCGTTCATTTTCATTAAAAAATGCGACCCAGTTGTGTTATGAATTGACAGCAGTTTTTGGTGTGAATAGTGTCATTTTTCAAAAGTCGATTTTCTTCAAATTTCAGTGCAATTTTCAAATCATATGGGTGAAGGTGAACGTAAAAAGAATAACCGAAGTGAATTCAGTCGAAAATTTCACTCGAAATCCGAGAAATTTTGAAAAAAATTGAAGTTTTTAATTTTCCATGTTTGAGTGGAACTTTTTGAAAGAGGAGAATATTTGCTGATATGGCAACGCTTGCTTTGAATGACAGTTGAGTGATTTGTTTGAGGAAGTGTTTGTCATTAATTGGAGGGAAAGCATTCAGGGAATAGATAGTGGATGAGTGGGAGAACCGTTTTCGCTTGTGTTCGGTGCAGTTTTCCGTGAAAAAAAGTGTTTTTTCGTTGAAACTTACCGCCAGGTGTTGCTCTATGAAACTACGGTGTTACCAGGTATGAAGTTTTGATGGGAGAAGCAATAAGCAAATAAAATTCATCAAAAATAAGGTAGAATTGGATTGAGTTTCCGAAGACGTTGTTTCTCAGGCGACTGAGTCTTCTTTGATGGTTACAAATTTGTAGGTATGAGGAGGAAATAAAGTCCTTCCACCACCTGCTTTGCGATTTTCCAGTCCTACGGGAAAGGAGACTGCTAACACTAGGCAGTAACTTCTTTGACGAGCTGGAGGATCTAAATGAAATAGAGTTAAAGCACATCCAGCGATAAATACAACAATCCCCCCAACACAGAGGACACAATGGACCCAACGATTGGTCTCAGTGAGCCGCGACCCATGAGCATCCAACCATCTACCTACCTACCTTGAAGGCAGCTGACGAGAAAGGTGAACTCCCTTCGTGTGTAAAACCGTCCTTATTGGAGTCTTAAAATGTCTCAAGGATTAAGATACAGTCGCCTCCCTCTAAGTCGAACTTTCACGGCATATCAAAATTAGTTCGAGTTCGTGGGAGGTCGATGTAGAGGGTGGCTTTTTCGGTATGGAGGGGAATGCCAAATATGGCAACAAAATTTGAGCTAGAGAGAAATTCGACTTAGAGGAAGTTCGACTTAGGCGGAGGCGACTGTATATACGAAACAAAGGTTTACTTCGTTTTCCTAAACTCTTAGGTGATCTCAGGCAAACCGTAGCCTTAGGTTAGGTTAGGTTAGGGGGCTGCTAGTGAATTCACCAGCACACTTAGACCATGTTGGTCCATTGTGATATCCTCAATCAGACTCATACGGTCCAGTGATAGCGCTGTTCATTTGATCCCAACGGCGAATGATGACGTTACCAGGTTTGAAAAACCGGATAAAAGCGTATTAAGTTTGCTTTCACTGGGATTCGAACCTGGGACCCCTCTAACAAGCAAGTTTGTCGTTCTCCAGCAAGTCTGTCGCTCTCAATGAAGTCTGTCGTTCTCGAGCGAGCCCGTTGTTCCAGAGGAAGTCCCTCGTTCTTAAGGAAGTCTGTCGTTCTCATGAAAGTCTGCGTCACGAAATCATCTCTGGACTCCAGGTTTGCACCACAAAATCGTCAACCCCTCAACTTCGGGACGAAAACTTTCTTCTGACTGCTCTTTGTTGCCTGTTTCAGAGTCAAAGGGTCTGCTCGAACCTGGGACCCCTCTAACTTAGAGCAGGCACCTAGCTAACTGCGCCATCCAATCGGCAGAAAACCGTTGCCTTAAAATGTGTCAATTTTGGGATTCAATCAAAAACTTCACTCGGAATTCTTGAAAATGACATCAGACATGAACACACACAGACCGTTGCTTGATTTAGCAGTCAATTCTGTCCTCGTTTGGCGTCAACATTAAGTCGATGCAATCCTGCAGACCCTGGTCAGATTTTTGGTGCAAGAAAACTTGACTCTGGACAGCGCTTCCTAAGGTTTTTCGAGGAGATCACCTGCCAGGTAGCAGTTAATTTTTCACATTTCACATTTCAATTGATGACTACTTCCCCCATGTGTATTCAGTCATTTTCTTAGTCGAATCGGATCAAAACCACCCCCTCTCTCAACACCATCCACCGTCAACCCCAATCAAGTGAATTTTGAATTCACAACAACTCCCGGCCCCATTCAATTGTCGCCTCAAATCGAAGTCGATGTGCACATCCTTATCACCTCGAAATCACATTTTTAATTCATTTACCTCAAACCAATGCGGGCAGGGCGAGCAGTCCCCCGGCAGCAACTGCCACCGACCCGCTACCGCTGTCGTGTCCTGCCTCCACCAGAAGTGCTCCCCCATGAGCACTTCAATACAGCAATACTCGTAGCTTGTAGCTCTGTCCAGGACATTGTCACTTCAAAAGAGAGTCTCTCTCTCTTCCATTTCCTCTCTTGAAAGAGCCCCACCAGAGCTGTTCGTAACAGCCTCTGTAGCGAAGGGTCGATTGTAAATGTATGCCACGACAGAGACCTGCAGCGCCGCAAATGCCAGACTGGACGACACCAGCAATTATCCTTCTCAAGTTGCGCTGCCACCACATGGAGGCGGTCGGTGGTGGTGGTGGGCCCCACTCACTCTACTCCGCGATGAATGCGTTTCCCACCGGGCGACCTCGCCACGAAAAATATGATTCAACGCGAGTAAACTTTATGGTTCAGCAAATAAAATGTTTATGATTTATATTGCCCTCCCCTCGCCTGCACCCTTCCGCCAGGCCAGTGGGAGGCGTGTAAGAGCCAGAAACAGAGGCGCACCCAGGGCCGAGAGCGAAGCCGCATTTAATGTTTACAAATCATTTTTTCGTCCTGCCGACTTCGATAAGGAATTAAATTTTATGAATTGTGGTTTAAATGTAACGCGCATCCGTGCGGTCTTTTATTTGGCGGATTTGTGAGCAGAACGAAATGAAATGACCATTCCTCACTTCATGCATAAGCACTTAATATATCGGAAGTGGAGGCGGTGTTTTTCGGTTTCGGTTTCAGTTTTTATGGGAGAACCGTCGGTCCATAAATGGGGACAGGTAATGCGTTTTGTGGCGACGCTCGGTGGTGGTGGTGGCGTGGAGGTGGATTCTCAGATTTTGAGTGGCGGAGTCGTTGATTTTGATTAACGCTGCAAGTGGATGCCGTTTGGATGAGGTTGATGGCGAAACGAATTGATGGAGTGAAACGGTGGTCTCATAATTTTCGGTTTGGGCTCTTTCAGTTCGAATGACTTAATTCGAACGAGATGTGGTCTGTGGTGGCTTGGGTTGAGGATCGGAATTCTGTGGTCTTTGAGGAGGGGAATCTGGCTCTGATAAGTGTTCGGTTTGAAGTCAGGGTTTCAAGTGATTTCAGTCTTTCTGTTGAATGAGGTTGCCTTCAGCAGTCTCTTGACTGAGGCCGCCTTCAGCGGAGGGTGATGGAAAGCTGCGAGGGCTTTGAAATCGACTGCTGTGGTGGCCACTGCTGGAATCTGTGCCTAATTCTGCTCTTCTAGTCCACTTTCGTCTGTTGGTTGCGTTCACTGTTCACCAACGTTTTCAGTTCTCCTCTTTGAACCAAGGCTTGACCTGTTGGGTCTGAGCTCTGCTTTGAGTCTCCTTCTATGGAATCCCAAGTTTGATCTGTTGGCTATGAGCTCTGCTTTAAGTGCTGCCTGTGTTCAGTTAGACCCTGCTCTTAGACTCGATCTCTCAGCTACGTCATTTTCGCTCGAGTGTTGCTCCCTAGAATGCCCTGTCGACATAGGCACCAATGGCTTTGATCCGGGGTCTTCCGGCTTTGCCGTTTATTCTCGTACCTGTGTTTCCAGCCACTTGCTTGTTGCGCTGTCTATCCTTGCTGAAGATCCTTTATTCACTGCTGACTAACTGTGCCGCCTGCGGTCACGCCTGTAGGTTGCTTTGTTCACTGTGTTCTCTCGACTGCTGCCTGCGCTAACTGCAGCTCCGACTTTGCTGCATGTGCCCATCTCTGGCTGTGGTTCGGGATCTTCTATCTTTGCTGTCTCTTCTCGTACTTGTGCCTTCATCCACTTGCTTGTTGCGCTGTCTATCCTTGCTGGGGATCTTGTTTTTGCCGCTGACTCGCTGTGATGTCTGCGATCACGTTGGTGGCTTGCGTTGCTCTATGCGCTTTTTCGACTGCTGCGTGTTTTAATTGCAGCTTTGCCTCATACTTCGTTGCATGTGCTCATCTCGCCCGCTATTTTCTTTGAACTCCCATTGCTCGCTGTCCATCTGTTGGCCTGATCTCCTTGCTGTTGACTGCCTTCATCGCTTTTGCTGGCTACTGAGCTACTCTGAGGAAGCCGGCTGCCTGTATGCCCTCGTCCGTTTGATGTGATTGGATCAGATCCTCGTCTCCTCTGCGTTTACAAAGCTCCCTTTAGAATATCGATTCTCTGCCTTCCCTCCCCTTCCTCTTCTCCAACTCATCAAATTCCTCAAAGAAAAACCGCGCATTCGTCCGTCCCATTCCCATCTCGCACAAAACAAACATTTTCCCTCCCTCGATCGGGAGCACTGACCATTGGCATTCTGCAGATGGCCACTGCAGTCGTCTAATCCATCAGATTCACCTCTCATAATCCAGTCCACATCCAGTCCGCTGCATCCTTACCAAAAAAAACAAAACGTCTGCGTGACATCTGCACCATCATCAGCGTTTGTCTGATGGATTTCATTCCTTTCCCATTGTCACGACGTACACCGTTTCCTCCGCTACCAGTTGAAAAAACGTAAATCCCCCAAACCAATCCTGTGAACCTTTTATGCGTTCAAAATCAATCCCAATCGATTTTTATGAAACAATCCATCGCAATTATTCGATTGGAATAATTGACTATCGCATAACACACTCCGTCGTCAACCTGCTCGATATCCTCCTCGTTGTCGTCGTCATCGTCGTCGTCGTTGTTGTTGTCGAAGATCTCCATCCTACTCTCGATGGAATCGATTTTTCCTTAAATCAACTGGTCTAAGCCGCACACTTCTTCGGAACGAAAGTTTTGTGAAATTTTATCGCTGCTCATTCAGGTGTGCAGTGAATGCACTTTTTTCTTCTCCTCCAAGTTTTGTATCCTTAAAAGTTTGTTCATTGATGTCGCACGTATGTGAGGGCGCTTTGCCCTCGACGAGGCGGCCGTAGGGAAAGGTGAGCTTGAGGAGGGGGTCTTGTGTTTTTACAGAGATTGCCAATTTCGTGAAAACATTTAAGTAAGACGAGTGCCCGGGCTGCCGATTCATGGCGGTAGTGAAGGCAGTTAAGGAACCCATGGTGGTGGTGGATTAAGAAATAGTGTCTCGGAAAGGGGTTAAGGTTTGGTGTTTCAAGGGCGGAGGAATTCAGTCTTTTCAGAGCAGGGATTTTCTGTTAAGCAGGAAAGTTCCATACAGTCCGTTCTCGTGACTTCGATGGTCACCTGACCGAGAAAGGGACACATTTCTTTCCCTCACTTTACGTAACGTGGCGAATGTGGCCTTATTCCTCACTGCTCGCATCGATTCAAACCCGCATTTTGGGACACCATTCTTTGAAATCTGACTTCCGATTGAAACGAAAAACGTGACGTGACGAATGTGACGAATTCTCAAAGGCATTATTTTTGTATTGCATATGCTTCAGCAGGACACTTAGTGCAGTAATTTTGAAAAATAAACTCGTTTTTAATTTTGGCAAAAAAACGTGACGTAACAAATGTGACGAATGAGCTGCAAATGCAAAAATGCGTTATAACATTGATTTCAAAATGAATCAAGTAGCATTCTATTCCAGAATTCGGAGCCAAAAGCTTTAATGAAACCCGAAGATCGTGACGACACAAACGTGACAACTTCAAAACCTCATGCGATTTGGCATCAGAAATTCATTATTACATCGATTTCACATTGAATCCAGGACTTATTACATTTCTTTCGAAAGAAAAGTTCATCATTTGCATTCCAAATTATAAAACGAAAACTAACGTGACGTGACAAATGTGACGATTGTGCTGCAAAGTCACAAATTCCTTACTACATCGACTTTCCATTGAACTAAGTGCCCAACTCAGCTAAAAATTTTCAGTAAAATCCAAAAAACGTGACGCTACAAATGTGGCGATTTCAAAAATCCATTAACTTTGGCATCATACCGATCAAAATCCAGGACTGTGAACATTTCTTTTGAAAGAAAGTTCATCATTAGCCGGCCAAATTACAGAAAGTAAGATAGCGTGACTGTGGGACAACGCAACAGAGGACGTCCACGCACAAGGTGGCGCACACAAGTCGAGGTGGCCTCGGCTGGCTTGGTATGCGAAACTGGAGACGGCTGGCGAGAGATCTTTCTGACTGGAGAGACATGTTGGGTGAGGCCCAGGTCCACCTCGGACTGTAGCGCTCTAAGAAGAAGAAGAAGAAAATAACGTGACGTGACAAATGTGACGATTGCATAAATGCGCAATTTTTATGTCGCGTCGTTCTTAAAGTAATTCAGGCAACATTCTCTCTTAAGTGAACTAATTTTTCAGTCCTACGACCGACACAGAAAAACGTGACGTTACAAATGTGACGACTTCAAAATGTCATGAACAAAGTTATCATACATTTTTAAACCTTAGAGTATTCTTTATAAAAGAAAATTCCGTCGTCAGCCTTTCAAAATACACCAGAAGCAAAAAAACGTGACGTGACAAACGTGACGGTTGCATAATTTAACAACTTCTGTGTCTTGTTGTTCTTAAATTAAAGCAGGCAACATCACCTTTGAAGTAAACTTGCTTCTCAAACTTACTGACACAAGAAAACGTGACGTTACAAACGTGACGACTTCACAGAGCCATGAACGAAGACATCATACCAATTAAATCTTCACCTTAAAGCATTCTTTTAAAGAAAATTCCATCATCGGGCTTTCAAATTACACCAGCAGCAAAGAACGTGACGTGACCAGCGTGACGCTTACAGGTTGCATAAATTAACAACTTCTGTGTCTTGTCATTTTAAAATTAAAGCAGGCAACTTCGCCTTTAAGGTAAACTTGCGTTTCAATCTTACTGCGAACACAGGAAAACGTGAGGTTACAAACGTGACGACTCCATGATCTTCGATATCACTTCACATTGGAATACTCCTTTTGATTGAAAGAACCCCATTAGACTTCTAATCAACACCCAAAATGTGACGTGACAAATGTGACGCTCCGAAAACAATTCCGATTATACCCTCGTTAAAAATCTATCGATCAAACGTTATCTATTTGCGTAAACAACATTAGCCAACAATTACTCCACACTGATGGACAGTCACAGTTCAAACAGCAAGCAGCAGCCCCATCTAGCGTCAGAAAGTAAACAAACTCCAATTACGTAATGACTAGCCATCGAATCTGGCATAAATAACGTTCCACGCCGAACTAATTAAGTGTCGGTAATAGGACTGTTTAAATTATTACCTACTCCCAGTCGCAGCACAAGCGAGCATTAGTTTCACACGCAAACACCCACAGATCCGCCTTCCGGACGAGCGTACGAGTGCACAAACATCATCAATTCCCCGAGAGCCAGGCTTGCAAACAACCCAATTCGTCGTTCGACACAAACACAGAGACAAAGGGATGAAACACATTTGCATAAGCAACAAATCCAAATAATCGAACAATCGAATGCATAAATCGTTCTAGAATAATATTTATTTCAAATTAGATACATTCTCGCTCTCGCTGCGAGCGCGTCAACCCGTGCGATATTCATATTCTCGACTCGGCGCGCTGCGGTCCCTTCGTTTTGTTTTAAATAATAAATATCAATCCACAGATTCGTACATTTGTGCAATTTTTTATCTTCCAAACGGGCCCCGATCGGATAAAGACAGGGCGGGGGAGTGGCCCCTAAACAGAAAAGGTACCTCGCACGTTTTGAAATTGTGTGTGCTTTGAAATTGCGTCGCATATTTCTCCGGCCTCCTCCGAAATGGATGCGAATAGATAGACAGGGTTTCCCGTAATAAATCTCGCCCCACAACTGGAGCAGATACTGCCATTTCCACACGCAGATACCGTGCATAGACAACATTTCTTTTTTATGATTACTCCCGGAAATAAAATGCACATTTGTCATTGTAATCAATGCCCCGGTGGGGAGGTGTGAAAAGTCCCTCTATTGCCACCTATCAATGGCAGATGCTCTCTGAATCGATGTGTGCTGAGGTGTTTCCCAGAGAATCAACCGGATGTTCACATGAATAGACACTGAATGGCGGAAGGGGGTTATGGTGGGTTGGGTGTAACACATTAATTACAAGATTTATTGAAAAGAGTTCGTTGAGTTTTGCTTCGGTTTCACTCATTTGGCCTTGTCGTCGACGTTGTGTTGTCGCTCCGACGGCAGTGGATGGCTGGCTGGATAGAGGAAAGGCAAACATCCGATGTAATGGAACCGGGTGGGAGGGGGAGGGATGGGGATATCTTGAAGGATGGGAAGTTTTACCGGAAGGAAACTGAGAGAAAAACTGTGAGAGGATATTTCACTATCGTCGTTGACTGTCAGCAAACTGAGAGAGAGTTTTCGAGACGCTCCTCCTGCTGGTGAGGAAGAAGATGTTGGATATTTCTTCTGTCTTTTCCTTCCTCTCTCTCTCTCTCTGTATCTTTGTGCAAGTTTGGAGAAAGTCACGAGGATAAGTTTACGGGGTCCTTCGACAATGACAGGTTCAAATGCCATTCCAACTCTGACCTTTTGGAGTGAATTTATGCATGGGAATGAATTCTTTTTTGCTCGAAAAGTATGTGATGGATTCGCAGGATGTCATTAGGAGCGACTGCCTCGAGGCAATCACTGACAAAAGATTCGACGAGGCATGACGTTTTGATTGACTTTTTTGCTGCTACGGTCAGAAAGAGAAACTCTCTAGTTGCCGCCTGATAAGTTTTCAATAAAAAAGGAAAGGGAACTGATGAGGTCGGAATATTCAAAAGGTTTGCTTTCGTTGTGAAAAGGATGCTGGTTTGAGGGGTTCCATTATTTAGTATCGGTCGCGTTGTCTTCAAGGAAGTGCGGGGGGCTGGTTGGCCAATGCCAGCAGCTCACGTGTACGAGATACTCCAATCTGAAGACTGGAACTTAATCAATGCCAACTTCGATTACCCAAAGAATCAGGGATCATTTGACCGAAACTTGTAGATGAAGCCAACAGAAAGCGGCCGCTGCCCCTCTAAGCTGTAGTCAGACGAACCCTTCATTTGTTTTTTTTGCTCTTAGTCCAACTTGTGTATTGACGGACGTTTTCTTCTGCTGGCGCTACAGTAAGGGGTGGACCTCGGCCTCAACCAACAACTCGGATGAACCCTTCGTCTGTTTCTTTCTCTAAGTCCAGCTTGAAAACTTTGTGCATCGAGGGACGTTCTTTTTCTGCTGGCGCTAAATTCCGGGATTGACCTGGGCCTCAACCAACAAGGCTCTCTAGCCAGCTGCCTCTAATTACGCACGCCAATTTGGCTGAAGTCCTTCTCCGCTCGTTTGCGCCATCGTTGGTGTCCTCTAGTGCGTTGTCCCACGGTACCGGAGTGGACGAATTTTCGGGCTGGAGCGATATCCATGGGCTAGTCAACTAAGTCCTGGCTCTTGTCGTTTTACAGCACATCGAGGTCAATTGTAATGTTTCAGCAGGCCCAGGTCCACCCCGGGCTTTAGCGTCGTCAGAAGAAGAAGAGGAATGTTGCAACAGTTGTCAAAGCATCCAGCTGTCATAATATTCAGCAAAGGCCTGCCAATTCATCATGCATCGTTGCACGCTTGCCGATCTTTTGGAAATTATTACAAAATTTTATTGAAATTCCGGCTCCGGTCGCCATCAGGACGTTGACGTGACGTGGAATAGTTTGAGCATAAATACGCCTCCAACCAAATGAAGAAAACATAGCCGCCGTAGTGACCAGTATCAAAGAAGACCCAGAAATATCGATCGATTCGGCGCTGATCAGCGGAATGGGGCATCGCCAGAGGGTCAAGCCGGCTTAGTTTCTGCTTGGATTGGGCCCTAGATCCGCATAAGATTGTGCTGTCGCACGAATTGCAGCCGCACGACCATTGGTAAGGCATTGAGTTCCCTAATTGGACGCTGTGTTGGCTGGAAATCCGAATTTTTGCTAAAAATCCGGACTTTACCAAGAATTTCGGACTTTGACGGGAAATTCTGATCTTATCCGGAAATCTCTATTTTTGACGGAAACCCTAATTTTGACTGGAAATCGGAGTTGTTGCTGGGAATCCGGATTTTTACAAAAACAATATTTCTCGTGATCCATTTTTGGCTGACCGCGAACGTCAGCTGCACGAATTGAAGCCGCACGACAAACAAGACAAGCCTTGAGTCCCTAATTGGGCGCTGGAAGTGTTATCCGGAAATTCGAATTTTCACTGGACATCTGGACATTGACAAGAAATCCGGATTTTGATAGGAAATTCTGATATTGTCCGGGAATCTAGATTTTTGCCGGAAATCCGAAAAAAAAATTTCTCGGACGCGACCCATTTTTGGTTGACCGGCTATGTCAACAAGCTAAATTGCCGCTGTTGGAGCGAACGCAGTCCGCAAGTGTTCGACCAAGCATCAATGCGTTCACAAGGGTTGACTGTTTGGTGCGGTTTATGGCATTTCTTTCGAAATGAGAAAGGAGGCACCATTATCGTCAATAGTCTCAACGATGTTAGCCGACTTTCTGTTTTCTAGTCAAAACTTACCATCCAGTCGTCATCTTAGCCATCTGAGGCGTTGAATCCGTACACGTCCATCGAACCTTCGTGCATGGAGAGTACTTGGAGAAGAAGATTTAACCGCGAACTGTATGGGCTGTCTCGCTAGACACATGTCACTGAACAGCTCATTGAATTCATGGTTGAACCTTCTCCTCCAAACGCTATCAACGCAGACAGGGCCAAAGATCGCGCGCAGAACTTTTCTATCGAAAAGACCAAGAGACTCTTCATCCGCTTGGGATGTTGTCCATGCCTCTGTGCCGTAAAAGATGGACGTCGCCGATGCGTCGCTGATGCATCCCTCTGACTGTTAACATGAATATGAGTGAGCCCTGAATTCGTAGGTAAATCCATTCAAATGACCTTCTGCAGGAGAGAAAGTGTCTTGTCAGCACCTGACACGATCCGTTCCCTGGCAGTGTCCAGTGCCCCGAGTCCTCTAGATCAAGATGTGCTCATGATTGACTTTCAAAACCGTCTTATGTTCCAATTATGCCAAGAACCAGGTTCCCGTCGTTCTCTTTTTACATTCTCTCGGTGGCGTATACGTAACATTTCCTTCCTCCTTTGATCACCGCAGCCTCTCGACGATTCGTTTACTTAATCCTATCCACAGTCAACCATCTGCACCCAATCAATCCGTCTTCTGCATCAAATCAGCACCCAAAAGGTGCTGCCATTTCACGAGAAAAACCCTCCCTCCCCCGCCTCTGTTCCATAAATCCTCTGATTTTGCTGACTTCACTAACTCCCGATGAACTTTACTCATTTCGTCGTCGTCGACGACTTCGACGACGATGGCAGAACAAAAGCCCATCCAGTTCTTCAATTATCCACCGAACTCGCTCAGACATTCCGAAGTCATCGTCATCAAATTTCCCACTCAGCCATCATCACAATGACGTATCCCACAGAATCCAGTGCCATACGCAAATATTCCCCCCTTCCCATGGCATTTCAAAGAAAAGAAGCCAAGTAATGACGGGAATAACTGGAATGGCATCCTCCGCATGCCGTGCCACTTAAATTTCCCAATCAATTATGTACGTTAAATACACCATGAGATCGCTCCTTAACGAGAGGACTACGTTCGGTTTCCTAACAATGCCAAAAGGACCTGCCTGTCTCCCAGCACTCTCCCACCGCCGCCGCTACCGTTGACGTTAAGCAAACACAACTCCGCGCGGCGTTTTAATGCAACGCCAAACTCCGAATTTGAATAAACTCCACAGGATTGAATGCAAATTCTTTAAGCTTGCGGAAATAATAAGAGGAGCAGTTCCAGCAGCATCAGCACCAAACCCAGAAGCAGAAGCAGCAGGAGCAGGAGCAGGAGCAGTAACCAATCCACCATCAGGCAGGCAGCTTAGAATCAGGCATCGTCTTAAGATGAAGTCTAGCGCACCAGCCAGCAGCAGAAGAGCACAGAAATGAGGAGAAAAAACCCTCGAAAGGAAAGGGATGATGCAGGAAAATTCCTTATTGTTTGAGAATACAATTCAAGGATAAAATGTGCATTTTCTGCAGTAATCGAATTGTTCAGATAGAAATGATTTTTCTTTCTCTCCCTCCGCCCCAGACCCGAGCTGCGCCTTCCGTCGCACGGAAGAGAAGAATGCGGAGCGCCTCGGCCCACCACTCGACACGAGTCAAGGAAACTGATGATTTCCTCCGAGGGACCAAACGTACAGGAGTGTGTGCTCAAGGATACACACTCCTCCGAACGAAGGATATGCGTACAAATTGAATGAAGATTTTCCCCAACACACACATGCATTGTGCATGACTTCTCTGCGCCCGGGCGCCGTCTCTGATTTGTCCCCAAAGCGCCCGGGACGAGTGAATGCAGTTAAGGAGGATTCGCAGAATGATTTCCTGACATTTTCAACTCGCTTAATATTTACTTTAAGCTCTCGTATAGACACTGCGAGTGGGCGGCGAGTGAGTGGGCGGGCGCTTCGGAGCGACGAAATGACAGGGCAGGTGGTGCCGGGCCATCATTCTCGCCGCACAGACCCTCCGTAGGTGAGCTGCTGTGGTTGCAGATGGGGATTTCCTGGTAATCGGATGGAATCGAATGCCAATTTATTGAAGACATTAATCTACTAATCTCATAGATATCCACATCGGTACGTGAGTATTGTCTGTTGTCGGGCTGGTTCGGTGGATGTGGCCGGACTGGCAGCCGGTCGGGCGGTCGGATCATGAGTAATAAATTCAGGATCCTTAGCCAGCACATCAACGACGACAATGAGATGTGGATGGAGTCCAGATGTGGGTGTCGTAGTTTTTTAAATTGTCACGAGGTGAGCTCTGCGGAGGTGGAAGGTCTTGTGTGTGAAGTCTGTGGAACGTGTGTTCCCTGTCAGTGGGTGATGGAGAGCGAGGAGCAGTGTCTTGGAACGTGAATGGGTGATTTTTGGACACAAGGACAAGAGGGTTATCCTGTTAACAAGGTCCGCTGGCAATGGACTGCTGGCTGGCTGGTCAGGCATGCAGCACATTGGCAGTTAACTTTGCTCAGGACCAATTTAATTGAGTTATTGATGATCTGGTACCTTGCTTGAGCTCTACTTCAGCTCGCCTCTGACGACGGCTTCAGCTTGCCTCAGGAGACGACTTCAGCTTGCCTCAGGAGACGACTGACTTCAGCTCGCCTCCGTCGACGACTTCAGCTCGCCTTCGTCGTCGTCTTTAGCTCGCCCTTTTGGAGACGACTTCAGCCCGCCTCTGGAGACGACGACTTCAACTCGCCTCTGGAGACGACGACTTCAGCTCGCCTCTGGAGACGACTTCAGCTCGCCTCTGGAGACGACTTCAGCTCGCCTCTGGAGACGACTTCAGCTCGCCTCTGGAGACGACGACTTCAACTCGCCTCTGGAGACGACTTCAGCTCGCCTCTGGAGACGACTTCAGCTCGCCTCTGGAGACGACTTCAGCTCGCCTCTGACAACGGCTTCAGCTTGCCTCAGGAGACGACTTCAGCTTGCCTCAGGAGACGACTGACTTCAGCTCGCCTCCGTCGACGACTTCAGCTCGCCTTCGTCGTCGTCTTTAGCTCGCCTTCGTCGTCGTCTTTAGCTCGCCCTTTTGGAGACGACTTCAGCTCGCCTGGAGACGACTTCAGCCCGCCTCTGGAGACGACGACTTCAACTCGCCTCTGGAGACGACTTCAGCTCGCCTCTGGAGACGACTTCAGCCCGCCTCTGGAGACGACGACTTCAACTCGCCTCTGGAGACGACTTCAGCTCGCCTCTGGAGACGACTTCAGCCCGCCTCTGGAGACGACGACTTCAACTCGCCTCTGGAGACGACTTCAGCTCGCCTCTGGAGACGACTTCAGCCCGCCTCTGGAGACGACGACTTCAACTCGCCTCTGGAGACGACTTCAGCTCACCTCTGGAGACGACTTCAGCTCGCTTCTGTCGACTTATCGCTCCTAAATCACCTCTAGCAGAGAATTTTATGGCACCACCGGGCTGTGAAGTCGAAGTCCTTTCTCTCATCCCTTCCAAGGAAACAAGGTTTCCCTCGATAGACTGCTCCTTGACCAAAGCTGTTGCTTTGCGATATGCACAAGCATTCTTCATCATCCCCCTCGACTGCCAGCAAAAGCGGACACGCCACTCACAAGGCTAACCTTCGTATCAAGTGTCACCGGCCAAGTGCCCTCTAAACGTCTCACGTTGTTACTGCTGCTGTCCTGACCGGTGGCGAGCATGTTCAAATTTAAATTCCACACAACTCACAAATTCCACAGCATTTAAGAGGGAGACAGTCGTCGCAGCACGTCCTCCCCGTCCGTGGTCCGTGGTCCGGTTCAAACAATTGGCACCCGACCAGCTGCAGCCGTGGCTTCACCAAAATTATGTTCCCCTGGAATGAACACATTTTATGCCACGATGACAACACCAGAGAAGACCGGAGACCAAAGACCGACCAGGCGAATGCTGCTGCTGCTGCTGCTGTCAACCCTCTGCGCAAACTTTCACACACTCGCCCCGGTCCCGGACGTCATATGGTTCCGGCTTTTTACGTACTAATGTGCGGTGCAAGTTTGACATGTGGTCATGACCTGTCCAAAATTTACACAGCCCAGGTGACATGACCACGGCACGACTGAACACCATCAAAACGAAACTTATTCACCCCCAACTGCTCCCGCCAGTTCCGCCGCACGATGGGTTTGCGTTTTTAGGAGCACCATCCACCCCCACCCGGGGACGCCTCCGTCGTGCCGTATGCCTAATAAACTTCCCCAGAATGCCCGGCTGGAGTATTAAATTTTTAAGAAGCCACGCCGGCAACTCTTCGTTCCTGAGTCGGTGGCCCGGAATGCCTAAGCTCTCGAACCCGACGCGCCGGTTTGACGAGTCCTGGAGCAGCAGGGAGGAGCGAAACTTCGAGGCGCGTCGTAGCGGGAGTAGTAGCGGAGCAGTCTTCATGAAAGACGGAATCGCTTCTTCGGATTTTGATGAGGTGATCTCAATCTGTTCCCCGGGAAACTTCCCCGTCCTTGGGAGTGTTTTTTTCCTGCGCCTCGCCACGCCGAGACGTCGCTATTTCAAATTCAATTTTATTTTAATGGAGATATGAGATGCTGCCGCGATGTGGAGGATGTTTGCCTGCGCCAGGCAAGCCGGCAAGTCAGTCAGCCAGCCAGCCAGCCAGCCAGCCGGGGAGCTGGCGCAGCGATGGGAATTCCTTGAGGAGGACTCCGGCTGTAACAACGTTACTCCTGTGGAAGCGTGGCTATGCGCGCATATCAAATGTGCCAGAATATGTGCTCAAATTAGATTGCATTTGTTTCGTATCCTTTTGGTTTCCTTCGGCACTTCGCTCCTTTTTTTCGGGGTTTTTTTTGTTGGCACAGAGATAGACGACTTCCGTGAGACCGCCCGGTCTTTGTCGGGAGCGAGGCGCTCGCTTCAGCGGATCGGGGCCGGAATTTTCGAGTTCCTCGCGCTCCTTTTGGTGCTCGGTTTTTGTGAATGTTACTGAGCGGATTACCGTTAAGCCGATTTGGCTCTCTCTCTCTATCGTTCGGTTTTTTTCTGCTCCTCTTTTTTCGGTCTGTGTTGCGGGTGCGGGCTGCGGCGAGGGAGCGGCGGAATGAAATAAAATGCAATTTCAGAGCTGGTTTCGTGAACTGAGAAATTGCTGCTGGTTGCAGTTCAGTTTAACATATAATCGTCTTTATGACTTGAAGCGATATGTATCCAATTTGGGGCGTTTTCACGTTTCCGGGCATGTTCGGGATTTGATAAAAAATGTAAGCGCCCCTGCCGCCCGTCCGCCGCCCACTCACATGCACGGGGTGGGGTGTACGTTGTTTAATGGAGATCCACGAACGCGTGACGGTTTAGATGTGAAACCCACCGGTTGTTGATGGGTTTTCGGATGGAACTCGGATGTCAATTACTTGGTGTTGCGAAGCCCTTTGTGCGCTCAAATGGGAATCGGATGAGGGGATGTAAGGGAATTTTCGGAGGTCTAATCTCCGGCCCGATGTTCACTGACAAATGGGTGAACGATTTTTAAAATGGCTTCAGTAAATTTCTGTTGAAGTCCTGGGCAGAGGCGAGCTGAAATCGGTCATCTCCAGAGGCGAGCTGAAGTCGCCTCCAGAGGCGAGCTGAAGTCGTCTCCAGAGGCGAGCTGAAGTCGTCTCCAGAGGCGAGCTGAAGTCGTCTCCAGAGACGAGCTGAAGGCGTTTCCAGAGACGAGCTGAAGGCGTTTCCAGAGACGAGCTGAAGGCGTTTCCAGAGACGACCTGAAGACGACGACAAAGGCGAGCTGAAGGCGTCTCCAGAGGCGAGCTGAAGTCGTCTCCAGCGGCGAGCTGAGGATGACGATGAAGACGAGCTGAGGACGACGACGAAGGCGATCTGGAAACGACGAAGAAGATGAGCTGAAGTCGTCGACAGAAGTAAACTAAAGTGGCCAATAGAAACGAGCTGTACCGGCCGACAAAAGTCTGTGTAAAAGTCAGGCAAGGTGTGGCTGCCATCTGACCTTAGAATCTCGACGAAATCATCGGGGTCACGGCACCAATTTCCAATCAATTCGGCATCGAGTTCCCTTCCAATCACCCACTTGACTGTGTCATCGTCAAATGCAAACCGCCGAACTGAAGTACGTCCCAAACAAATTTCTGCTCGAAACTATTTGTCTTCCCCGCCGACTCACCGTCCCGCCGCATGTATTAATTGCAACCAATTAGTTTGATTCGCCGTCCGACGAGTGGACGCGGCACGAAGGACAGGAACCAATTTAATTTCAAAAACGTCACCGCTTTCACTCAAACTGACAGTGCTCTGCTGGAAGCGGGCCCCACCCCACCACCTCCGCCCGGCGCTGTCTATTGCATTTGTTCAGGACATTTCCAATTGCCATTTAACGTATTAAAAATGGCTCCCTGTGCATGCACGGATTCGCGGCGGAGCGCTGGGCCCCTGCAATTACATCACAATTCCATTGAGGCGATTAACTTGCTGCGACAATATTTGAACAGCGCCGGCAAGGACTCGGCGATTGGCTGCTATCGAATAAATAGATGCAAGCGGCCGGACTGGAACGCACTTCATTTCGAAGGCATAATGATGCGATGTGTGCGGGTGGGTGGGGGCGAGGGTGGCATAGAAGACAACAATAAAAGGGTTCTCAAATATTTACTTTCCCCGTTCAGTGGGAGAGGAGCTGTGCTGCTGGAGATGCGTACGGAGCCCGGGCGGACTGAGAGGACGCATTAAGCTCCGGGATGTGTTCAAGAATCGAGTTTGTTTTGGCTTCAATCCAGATAAATGGGAGCAGTAATACCGAAACGATTTCAAGTGCAATCCAATTAATTGATAATTCAGAGCCGATGAGCTGTTGATGATGATGTTGTGGGACGATGGACGGAGGGGGGGGGGATTAATTAATTAGCGTCGTGCAACAAGAGGAAGTCTAAACCAATCAACCGGGTGACAATTTGCTATTCCATCATGCAAATACACTCGATGCGAGCTAATGAATGAACGTTTGAAGTGGCATGCTGCTGTTCAGAGAGAGTCGATGGGGGAAATAGTTGGAGGCAGAGGGGGTGGGATGAGGCTAGCGTGGTCCATTATTCAGGCCCTGATTGGAATGTGTGTGGACACAAGGCGAGGGCGTTCAATGAAGTTTTCGCAGTACTTTTGGCTCCGAGAGCAGCGGGCATGGCGAGAGAAGAGCAAACGAGAAGTTTTTTGGGAGGAAGATGAGCTTTTCAAGCTTTAAAGTTTGAGGGACAGGGAGAGCATCCAAAAAGGTCCTTCAATCCCTTCCTGATGCCCAAAGTCGAGAGCGATGATGCCTTAAAAACGTCAAGATTTTGACAGCGACGTGGTGGTAGATTAGAGAACAAAGCCTGCGGCCATTTAAGGAGCTTCTGCCGGGCTTTCTGAATCAACTTCTGCTCAGTTTGAGTGAGAAATTCATACGAAAAGTGAGAAACAGGCTGATGAGGCCTTAAAACGTCGAACGTATGACAACGACGAGGTCATTGATTGCAGAAGAAGGCGAGACGGAAGCCTATGGCCATTTAAGGACCATCCGATGAGCTTTCTGAAAAAGCTTCTGCTCAGTTTGAATGAAGAATTCATGCGAAATGTCGGGAGAAGATTTATGAGGCCTTAAAACGTCCAGCGTTGGACAACGACGTGGTCCGTGGTTACAGTAGAAGGCGAGAAGGCCATTTAAGGAGCTTCCGCTGAGCTTTCTGATTAAACTTCTGCTCAGTTTGAGTGAGGAATTCACACGAAAACTCGGAAAGTCACTGATGATGTCTTACAATGTCCAGCGTTTGACAACGACCAGGTCAATGATTGCAGAAGAAGGCTAGAAGGAAGCCTATGGCCATTTAAGGAGCTTCTGCTGGGCTTCTCAATAAGCTTCTGCTCAGTTTGAGTGAGGAATTTATACGAACAGTCGGGAAGAGACTGAAGAGGCCTTAAAGCGTCGAACGTATGACAACTATGAGGTCATTGATTACAGAAGAAGGCGAGAAGGCCATTTAAGGAGCTTTCGGTTAGCTTATCGATTAAGCTACCGCTTAGTTTCAGTGAGGAATTCACACGAAAAATCGGGATGAGACTGATGAGGCCTTAAAACGTCCAGCGTTTGACAACAACGAGGTCATTGAATACAGAAGAAGGCGAGAAGGAAGCATACGGCCATTTAAGGAGCTTTCACTGAGCTTTCTGAAAAAGCTGCTGCACTGTTTGAGTGAGGAATTCACATGAAAGATCACGAAACTGAGGTCAGAAGGCATACATCGAGCACTTTCTGGTGCATCAGTGCAGTGCAAGAACTTCTGAGATCACGGAGGAGAATGTGGTTTCCAAGGAAAGCACAGGTTCTTTGAGAAAAGTTTTCGCAGACGAACATAGAGACACGAGAGACTCATCAGTGACACTTCTATTGACCAAGTAATCCAGCAAGAGTTTCTGATTAAGCGTGCAGACGTCAGGCGTGCAGACGAAGGAAAAACCACCCCATCACACTTCCACCCCGATAAGGGCGATGGCAAGCGTTCTTTTGCGAACCAACTTCGACAGCTAATCAAATTTAATTTCCTTATGCCAATATCGTGAAGAGTGATTGCAAACAGAATCGAGGAGCAAAATCAAAGCGCATCTATCTGAACTTGTGCTGTGACAATATTTGAACAACATAACTAATTTGATGTTTAACTTGTTGCACAGAGACGCTCACTCTCCGTCGCTCTCCCTGGAGAGCGTTTGCCCGCCCCAACAGGCAAACAAGGTAAACGTCTCCCGCACTCCCTGTCGCACACCCCACTCCCCCCCTTAGACATCAGACACATCCAGTCCAGGGAGTTAATTTCGACTCAGGATCACACACAACCGACGACGAGGTACATGTTTGTTTGCTCATTCGATTTCGCAACTCAGTTGCATCTTTTGCATTGCACATGCCAATTAAAGAGCAAAGAACCACTAAACTTATGGGCAACTACCTCATGGATGATGATGCTGATGATAAGTTGTGAACTCCGGCCACAGATGCGGGTATCGGGGAATCGGGACCCCTCCCAGGAGCCACATAATCAACTGAATAAAATCAACAAAAAGTTCAAAATGTAAATGTTCCGCAAATGAATGATTCCCCTTGTCTCCGATGGGCTCCGACGGGCGAACTTGGAAATATCTCTAATTGGCTTCAATCCTGGCAAAAATTGAGAAAACCCTGTTTCCGTTCCGTCGTCATCGTCGTCGTCGTGATCCAACTAGTCTGGGGGGTTGGTTGGTTGATTCACTCTGGAGGACATATCACGAGGGGCGATCCTTTCGCCGGACGGGGGTTGGGGGATTTTAGAATGCAGAGTGCACTTGAAAAGAAATTTCTCTGGGGATGAACCCTTTATTCCGCCAACTTTCATATAAATGGAATATTTCCGAGTACCTATGGACGGGAGAGAGCAAGAGTAAATCTCCCAGAGGAGCAGCAGCACAGCACAGTACCTCAGACGTAACCGCCGTTAACAAGTTAATAGAGATGCAAGTTGAACTGAAGTGCCTTTCCAGACAAATTTTCCTGTTTTCATCTATTTCCCGTCAGCCACCATAGTTTAGTTGCCGCCGCTGCTCCTCCTCTCCCTCTCTTCGTCTCCTTACAGTGTCCTTTTCGGTTTTGAATGGATTTTTCTTCGTTTCACTATTCCATTTGGCTTACGTTTTTATTTCAGTTGGTTTCATTTCAATTTTTAATTGAAATGCGATTTGCTCGAGTATACGCTCTGAGAGGCGTCCCCCCTCTCTCTAGTTGCTTGGGCCGGGCAGGGGGTGCTCTCAGGCTCTCAGGACTCAATCCGAGGACTAGAGATTGTTGGTTATTAGAAAAAATAATTGATGGCATTGTTGGCTTGGTTTTGGTTGTGGTTGTTGATGTTTTTCCTCAGATCCTTTCTCGGATCGACTGCTCTCCTTGGGTCCTTGAGGAACTTTTAATGGATGGGTACTTGGTACGATTAGTTTGAAAGAGCGCCTATAATTGGGAAGCGGTTGGAACAGTGAACCAAAAAGGAAATCACCAACCATTTCGCAATCGGATCGATTGTAGGGCACTAGAGTTGCCTGATCTGCTTGTGGGTCATTACATCGGTTCGAGGTGGATTTTGGAGCCTCATTACAGTGGTTTGCGAGGCTCTCATCCAAGGAGAAGGGTTTAATGCATAGACCCTTTGGATGATTCAATTTGCCTCCGTGTGGTCCGTATGGATGGACTTCCACGAACAATGGTGTCATTTAAGGTTTGGGTAGATGGAAACTTAAAAGACTTAATTTTAAAGTCTCAATTTTAAGGACCCAATAAGTCAGTGTCTTAACTATCTTACCGTGACACGAGCCATCAAAGATCCTATTGATCGTTTCCTTGCCGATCTTGACCAATTTGTTGCTTTTATAGTGACAATGTGAGTAACGCCTAGCTGTATGCAATGATTTTGCATTTATTTCTTCCCCAAAAGGCAGAATTGCAACTTGTTGCATATCAACTGGGTGTTTGAAATTGGATACCTATTGATTTTTGATTGATTCTGGTGGCCTGGAATGTTGATTTTCGGTGAAAAAAAAACCACAACAGTTTTCAAAAAAATTCCGAGAACCTTCGATTTTTTCCCCCAAAAAAATCCAAGGCTAACCACTGTAATTTCGATGCGATTTCAAAGCCCTGACCCCTCAACTTTGACAAGCAGTTTGCTAGTTATTTCTTTAAATTCCATGCCTTCCCCACCTTGCAACTAATGCCATTTAGTCCATGCGACAAAGTCTCATGCCATCCTCGTCGCCAAGTCTATAACCATCTTCAGTTGCCCCAGAGGAGTTTGCCTATTGCTCCCTCAGCGCACAACACGCTCTCTCCCATTGTCCTCTTCCATGCTGATCTGACAATTTCACTCATTGTCCACCACCACCAGCCACCCCGAAACCAGTTTGTCGTCTTCTCGAATCTAAACCAGAACACGCCATGTCAAGTATGTGTTCTAGCTGCCAAACAAGGTATCTCCCCGGTCTCGTCCTCCTGCCCGCAGACCCAATATGTGATGTGTCCATGGCCATAGCCCCCGTGTCCATTCATTCCGTGCTCAAAGCACAGCATAACGAAACGACGAAACACCCGTTTCAGAGCACCCCGGGCTCATAAAATACAAAATTTCATAAGAAAATGATTTTTATGACGCAAACTTTTATCACATTTAACATTCAAAGTGTATACCATTGCTGTCATAAAACCGGTTTACGACGATACCCAAATTATTGGCTTCTACCCCGTGAACTTATTAGGGAGTATACAAAATAAATTCGCATCTCTTCGAAAACAATGCTGCTCTGAATATAATCGATACTAAAGATGGGCCATAAAATAGATGCCAAAGTGCAAAAAAGCCCGAAAGACTGAGCGGCTGTATGGGGCCAGTGTGATGGAGGGCCGATGGCCCGATGAGGGTGGGGGTCGCATAAACTCCTTTAAAATCCTTGCTGCTCCTAAAAGGAAATCCTATTATTTTCAGTCGATAATTTGAATAAATTTAATAACGTCCTATACACAATTTTTCGAAGAGAAATGCACAAGACATCGACCGAGGGAGGGTTGAGTAGTTCGACTTGGGTGTGGAAGAGGGACGATGTGAAGGCAGAGAGTCTGGTGGGGCAGAGAGCTTATTCGGAGTCAACGGACTGATCTGGAGGGACTCTGCTGGGGTTTGAAACGGGTTTTGGGAGGAGAGAGGCTATTTGTTGCTTCAGAGGAACATCTGCCGCAGAAAGAGGGTCCACAAGTGTCACTCTTTGTGAGCCTGTGTTGAGAGCTCTGCTGGTTTGGGTCTTCAGCTGGGCGTCTTCAAACGAGGGGCTCCTGTCTGTCACCTCGTTTCTCTACAAACTGGAGGACCTCTCAGGAACTGGAACGAGATAGTCCAGTTCAGCCTTTCCATGAGGCCTTCAAGGACTTGTCCCGCTTGTTGACAAGTCTGCACCCCACTGAATCCTTGGTCGTTTGTGTGTCCTCAAGTGGATGCCCTCAAGTGGATGCCCTCAAGTGGATGCCCTCAAGCGGATGAGACAAACTCGGCCAAGGAAAGTTCTGATCCTCGTGCAAAGAGGGACTGTCTTAATCAATGGTTGGACTGAGGTCGGCTTGAGAGGCTTCTTTAGCTCTTGTATCGAAGAGTGGACGAGATTCAAGCACTGCGAGTCTGAGTGGCGGATCTTCTTTTGCCCACATGTGTGACTAAAGAAAAAAGCTCAAGAAGCCTCCTAGACGGACCTCAGTGCAGCCATCGATTGAGTCCGTCCTTTTTTGCACGAGGATCAGAACTGTCAATGGCCGAGTGTGTCTCATCCGCTTGAAGGCATCCACTTAAGGGCATCCACTTGAGGACACACAAATGACCAGAGATTCTGTGGGGTGCAGACTTGACATCGCGGCACACATGCCACATGTGAGCAAAATTAGATCCCCCACTCAGACCCCCAGAGCTTAAACCTCATCCACTTCTGCGACACAAGAGCTCAAGAAGCCCCTTAAGCCGACCTTAGTCCCTTTTTGCCCGAGGATCAGAACTTCCCTTCACCGAGTTTGTTTGAGACTTTAAAACTCTCGAGGAACAGTCTCCCTCAGTCAATTTCCTCTCATGAAATCCCGTGAAATCTTGCATCGAGGCTTTTTTTCGGAGGATTTTTGAAACACTACACTGGAGCACTAAGACTCAAAACTGGTCCATTGTACTGCCAGGCAGCAACCTACACCAGCGCCTTTAATTTGATCCCAAAGGCAAATGGTGACTGGACCAGATTCGAATTCACTGGGATTCAAACCTGGGACCCCTCGAACTTGGGGCAGGCACTTAACCAACTCCGCCATCCAGTCGTTGTCACATCGTGGCTTAGTCTGGTTGAGTCGAGGTACAAACCCAGTGCACAAGTGCCCCATAAATGTTGCCTACTCTTAGGTGAAAACCTTTACAATGAGCTCCAGTACCACATCTTCCTCAGAGAGCCTCAGATTTGATCTCGCGCCCTCTCTGATGCGTGAACTGTCGTCTACACAGTGAATGAGGCTCCCTTCTTCCTTCTGAAATCCTCTCCTCCTCCTCCAGTCGCCTCCTCGCTTCAAATCAATTTCCACCCATCACCTGTCCCGTTCAAGATAATCTGCCCACCAAAACACCTTCAGTCGCCTTAAATTACGTTTTGATTTGACAACACATCAGAACCTCGCCCGCTCACGATGGATGGCAGCCAAAGGCACTCATTGCATTCCAATGCAGAGACTAACTGCAATCACGGTCCACAGCGAGAGAGCATAATTCATCGACAAACAACTCAATTAGACGGCTCAAGCTATTTTGATAAGCTGTCATCAATTACACACATGGTGCTCCATCAGGAGCCACCACTGTCGTGCCCGGCAAACTCAAACTGAAGCCACAAATCATGAGTGGCCCACACAACACCAAAACATGCGTGCATGCTACACCTCTGCGCGCTGTAGCCGCGCCATACCGCCGCAGAGACGAGGCACGTCTAGTGCGGCCGTAATTATCCGTCAGGCAGGACTGGCCGGCGATTGTTTGCCTCCAATTACAGTACATCACTCTTGTCACCACAGTGCCTGATTTAATCGTTATTATTCATGTTCGTTGACGCAGCTATTGTCCTTTCGCTTGTTTTGCGATGCGGATGTGTACATTTTTTTCGTTTTGTTTTGTTTTCTACGCATTTTCGAGTGCAGATACATCTAGTTGCGGCGCGATGGGACGTGTGCCCGGGCTGGACTCCTTAGGTGAGTTTCCCCAAACTCGCACATGCATCGATGGGTTTTCCGAGCCGGTGTGAGTGGAAGGGGTGGCGGCTGACCTACTCAGCACAGGAACAGGAACTCGGATGCAAATGAGCGAGTTCACAACTCGCTGAACACGAGTGTAATTAGAATTTCAATTCGCCCAAGTTGGCGGAACTCCTCATTGCGTTGTGAAAGGAATCCGCCCCTCCCCCTCTGGCCGATGGGAGTTGGATTGTCCTAAATACTTGGGCATGCCAAGGATTTGGCAGAGAAGTTCGTATTGAACCGTTTCCATGGATGCGTTCTGTCTGAGAGATTGATACGGCGAATGCATGAGTGGGGCTCAACTTTGCCTGCGATGGCATTTAATATGCAACGGGTCCTCAGTTTTGGGCCAAAATGGCTAAGACATACGAACGACGTTGCTTTGTCTGAACAATGGCTTCGGGTTGTAGTCGATGTTGGGGATTTGCAGAGAGGCAGTGGTCGGGGTGTTGTGTGTGTTGGGAGGGGAGGGAATTCAATTTATTTCATCTGCATTTCTGGCAAAGCGGGAATGCGACATGACGAGGTGCAAATGGTACCGGCGCATTGTCATGGGAGACTTGGGATGTTGCGTCTTGAAAGGGGACTTTGTGGACATTTTTCAAAAAATTTACTGCAGATGCTTCAAATTTCTTAGACGCATGCTCCTTTCCGAAGCATAAGTGACAAAGGGCTTGAATTTGACATCATATTCACCGACCAGGCCCTCTCCAGACCTCCATCCGTCAGCAGAGAGTGAAGACTGATGGATGAGCATGAATCCCAGATTTATTTTTATTATCGGAGGTTTTTAAAAAACTCCACTGAAGCACTCAGACTCAAAAACTGGTTCATTGGTCTGGTCCTGGTGGCAACCTCCTTCTACTTGAATTTCATGGTCTTCCGAAAACCAGCAGACGCTTCTGTGATGAGGAGTCTACATCATTAGCTCTCGCCTCATCAGCACGGAAAGCCTGCCACCTGATCCGAGCAGAGGCGAGACAGTGGCAGAGGAAGTGCTCTGCTGTGCCATCGTCTTCTCCACAGGCGCTGCAGAGGGTTTCATCGCTTATGCCAAACACATTTGGGTGTATGGCAAAGGCGTAGTTGCACCTTGGTACGACGGTAAGTTGTCTGCAGTCTTTTCTGTCAAGTGACAACAAGAATGCCGCGGACTTCTTACAGACATTCGGTCTGTCTAGATCCTGGAAAGTCATGCCACCTCTGGCTGTGCTCTTGAGGGGTCCAGCCATCGACGGAAGCCCTAATCAAGCAGTGCAGGTGAAAGGAACCTCAACTAGATGAACGTGCATCGCTGTAAGCCACACGACTGGATGGCGCAGTTGGTTAAGTGCCTGCCCCAAGTTAAAGATGTCCCAGGTTCGAATCCCAGTGAAATCGAATCTGATCCAGTCACCATTTGCCGTTGGGATCAAATTAACGCCACTGGATTAGGATGTTATCTGGCAGTACAATGGAGCAGTTTTGAGTCTGAATGCTCCAGTAGTGCTTCAAAAATCCTCCGAAAAAAAACCCCTTAAGCGACTAGAACAAGATCGTGCTGAATGGGGAGTGGTGTTGACTGAGGCCCAGGTACACCCCGGGATTATCCTCATCCTCCTCTTGCTCGACCCATCCACTCACAATTCTTGGATGTCTGCTTTATAGCATTCAAGAGCCTCTGTAGGTTCATCGGCTCCACGTGGAATGTGAGGTCCCTTAACAGAAATTCATTGTCATTTTTTCCTTCGCTGGGATCGTCAACAGTTCATTCGTCCGTATCCAAGGCTTGCAGACGTCTCTGAACTCGAAGTTTTTTACGTGCCGAGGAAGTCTTCGACTCTGAGTGCCTGTGAGACAACGCAACAGAGGACGTCCACGTACAAGGCGACGCACACAAGTCGAGGGGAACCTCGGCCGGCTTGGTGTGCGAAACTGGAGATAGCTGGCAAGGGATCGTGCCGACTGGAGTGGCATGTTGGATGAGGCCCAGGTCCACCTCGGACTGTAGAGCCCTAAGAAGAAGAAGAAGAAAAGTAAGTTAACCCCTCGCACAATCTCCAACAATTCCAGGATAAGTCCATTTGTTCAGCCCCCGGACAAAGGGGTCCGATGGGATCCGGTGTTGGTAGTCTCTTGCAGGCTGTGAGCGTCGCCTCTGGCCACGAGAAAAGGGCTCATCCACCGCCAATTCAAGATCCCAACCTAACCATGGAAGCCAGGTAGTTTCAGCTGACTGGAGCTGTGAATCCCGTCGTTGGCCAATCAGCTGATCAGCTCCTCTGCCGTCATCCTAAAAAGAGCGATTAGGCCTGATGAGGCCCACACTCCCCTCTCTCGTTTGCAGCAGCCCAGACGTCCCCTCATGTGGGTTGATTACCCCATCTTCTGTCAAGGGTACTTCACCACGGGGTGTTGGGAGTGAAGTTCGTTAACAGAGGCTGAGTGCAGACGCTTGTGTATACATGGTGCGCCTGTTAACGCTTCGAAATCCGAAAATGCAGTCTTTATAGGTGAAAATAGGGAGCCCTAGGTCGAGATAAATTGGCTTCTTTTACTACGTCAGAGACTGTCAGTGATTCAAAGCGTGAGAGAACCAGAGAACGGACATCTTCGGGGACTTCTTGGACCTCGCGTCGACTCGTGACGAATTTCTGCACTCCGTGGCTATCAATGGGCGCATATTACGCTTCATTAGGCGAACTCCTCTTGATCGCCAAGATCAATGATCTCTTGGAAAGAACAACAAGCAATCCCTCCGTTGACCACGGAAATCCTTCCCGCTTCCGAGTATCCCCCTGCATGACAAATGATTGGCTCCCTTCAATGACTCCATCAAGGCCCATCCGGATCCCCTCTACCAACCTGCCACACAACTAAACTCTTGCCATGTCCCACTTTACTACATGTGCCCTCATCGTTCAGCGAGCGGTAAGAGAAGTCAATTTTAATTAAAGCTTTATCCTGTTAAAATAGCTAATTGTCAGTCATATTAACTTACCAACGAGGCGGGAGCAATTAAAATATTTATTGCCGCTGCCTTTTAAATTATAACCTCTCCCCGACCGAACGGCCAGCCACCATTGTGTGGTGTTAATTAAAACAAATAGGTTCAGGTACGTCCCGTCGAATGCCAGCGCACTATTTTTTCGAAAAATTCATTCAGTCTAATTAGCGGAGATTAAAATTATTGTGTACAGGTAAAAATAAGTGAGTCCTTTTTTTTCCACCCTCCCCCCACACAGAACACATGCATACACGCACGCACGCACCAAGCCCAACCCGACGTATCGTCGATTTTTAATTTTATTTTGATTTAATTGTTCGGTTGATTAAAAACCATAAAATTGACTGAATGCGTGTATCGGCCTCTCTGTCGCTCTCCCGGTGCGTGGGCAGGGCTGTCATGACGAATGGTCTGTGCGTGTGTGTGGGTAAATAAATAAAGTTTTCGTTAATATTTAATTGCATTAAAGTAACGGTGAAAGTTGCAGGCACAAAAAAGAAATTTACACAAAACCCATTCAATAAAAATTATTTCATTAACATTGCGGTGGGTTTTTTTTTTTGTGCAGGATGACGGGGCGGGAGGAGGGAAAGGACGGTGTTAACATCCCTGGAGAGTTGCGGAATTCATTGGATGTTAAAACAAATTTACCGTGCTTCGAGTTGATTATGCCGGGAACAACTTCGGGCTAAGTAGTGGAGACCATATACTGGTGACTTGTGGCAACGTCCCTGGGGACATCAGGCATTGGCCTACTACGGGGTTGACTTTTGAAGCAGAAATGGTCGCTGAAGGGGGGGCTCGTTCATGGGATTGGACTTTTGATTTAAGGATTCGTTGGAATTCACTCGATTTGACGCGATTTCATCTGGGAATAAATCCTTCAAGCACTTTCAAAATAGTTCAGGAATGCAAGTCCACCCCGAATTTGATCGGCAGTTTAAATTCATTAAGACTCCCACTCCGACTCGGACTCGCACTCGGACTCGGACTCGGACTCGGACTTGGACTCGGACTCGAACTCGGACTCGGACTCGGACTGGGACTGGGACTCGGACTCGGACTCAGACTCGGACTCGGACTCGGACTCGGACTCGGACTCGGACTCGGACTCGGACTCGGACTCGGACTCGGACTCGGACTCGGACTCGGACTCGGACTCGGACTCGGACTCGGACTCGGACTCGGACTCGGACTCGGACTCGGACTCGGACTCGGACTCGGACTCGGACTCGGACTCGGACTCGGACTCGGACTCGGACTCGGACTCGGACTCGGACTCCGACTCCGACTCCGACTCAGACTCAGACTCGGACTCGGGCTCAGACTTCTCTGGAGGCATACTCTTTCTTTACGGCGTTATTCCTCGCGTTTGGAGTCGAATACTTTCTGGGCCGGCTCTTTGGTGTCCATTCGCTTTGCTTGACGTAGCCGTCTGAGACGGGAGACTCGGACTCGTTTAACTAGGTCGATGTCTCTGTACAATCAGCAAATTTCGTCGTTCAGTCTACTTCTCCAACCACCATCAAAATTAAGCCGAAGGACCTTCCTTTCGAAGCGACCAAGAATCTCCTCGTCCGGTTTGGATAGCGGATATTGTAGGACTTTGCTAATTAAGCCCCACTTATTCGGGCAGGACAGAATGTTTATCCAGCTGCCTGTGATACTTTATCGACATCCTTGCTGATCTCTCTTATGCCTCTAAGGGAACTCATTAGTCAGCCTTCATCATGAATGCATTTTCACTTCAAATTAAACGGAGTAAAGAGTGAAAATGTGATTAATTATCTTTGTGAGCATGAACTCATTAAACCCGAACTGCAGGCACTCAATTAACGGTCAAGATACCCAAAAAGACTTGTTAGTTGAGAGCCATCTGTTCGTGTAAGCCAAACAAAGCCAGACCCCGCTGCAGTCAAACCATCTAGACAAACACCCACTCCTCCTCCCATTTGCACGTCAGACGAACCCCATTTGAAAACAAAAAAAAATAGGACCCTGATGAGTTGAACAGACACAAAGTCGATTTGTGGGAAATCCAAACACGATGTAGCCCATATCCTTGCATGTGCTCAACTCAAGCACTACCGAGTACGTGTGAGTCCAACACCATCCCCGCCGCGCTGCGAACGTGCAGCCAATGAATTAAACAATAAATTTCCCGTTACAGAGCATACACTCTAAAGGAAATCTAAAATACTTCCTTTCCATATCCAACTGAATCCCATTATCCTTGATCGAAGCGCATTCGTACCGCTTCAGCTTAAGGGGAACCGCCAAACAACCACATCCGACCATAGACTTCTCATTTACATCTCGAGAGAGCCGAAAGTATTCGCCTCGCCTTCACCTTCGTTGCTCAGTGAGCTACACCAGCCATCTCCGTTGCCGTTGCCATGTCCGTGTCGTGTCTCCACAACGTACACGCTGCCGGTATCCTGGATCCACGGAAATTAATGCACTTTTAACGTTCCTTGGAATTCCTAACCCATTCATATGGTAATCACTTCAATATCCCTGCCAGAGCGTGGCCCTTACTCGTATTTCGTTGTCATCACTTGAGTGTGTCCCGCGTGTGTGTGTGTGTGTCTGTTTGAAAATTTGCAGTGTACCTGCGTTCAATGGACAAAAGGATTTGCAAATGTTCCTGACACCCCAAACGAAGGAAAAAACGAAACACGAGAGGCGAACAACAAACACACACAAAAAAAAAAGAAAACATCTCCACCGAATAGCAAAAAAGGAGCAAACTTCTCCGAGGATATGTGTGAATAAGTTGTTGGCATACCGGGCGAAGTGGGAGGCGGGCGGTGTGTGCCAGCGTACACATTTGCATTTTGTCCTTTTTGTATGCCGGTCCTGTCTGTTTTGCATCCATACAGAAACTTTTCACTGTAGTCCGCTGAAACCGCTCAACAAACACACACACATACACACACGCGGGCATGCATATAAACACCCTTTTGCTGATGATGTCGTCTCCCCTCTTGGCCGGCTCTGCGAACGAGTGGCTGTACCTTTGGATATTTGGTTCTTCGTTTTCATATGTAAATCCTGCCCTTTGGCATACATTATCATTTTTACTAAACAACAACAAAAAAAAAAACTGTTTATTTTTCGAAGACACTCATCCACGGAATGGAGGTGGGGAGGGGAGCGGTGTCCTTGGCTATTCCTGTATCCTGCTGGGTTGTATTATTTATTGAAAGTGACAGAGATAGTTTGCAATTCACTTAGGAGGACACACACAGCTTCATTGGGCCGCCTGGCTGATATGACAGTGCGTGAGCACGCTGAGCTGTCGGGGCATCATGTGACAGCGGTGGCTGTCTTTAACGGGATAAAAAGGATGGGCGAGGATTGCAGATTTGGAGGATCCTGGCGACATAAGATGAAGGAGCCTACAGGGCTAACTAAAACTGAAGCAATAGAGCGAATGCACAAAATTTGGGACCATTAGAAATTGCTTCGTTAAGTTCGTTCACTTTTGCCTACTTACGCGGGAAAGAAGTGAATCGTTGTCAGCGTATGCAAATGTCAACTAGAGCTGAAGCAACAGAGCGAATACACAAACATTGGGACCATAATAATGGCTTCGATAAGTTTCGTTAAGTTCGTTCACTTTTGCCTACGATCGAGAGAAATTAATCGCTGTCCATGTATACAAATGTCAACTAGAACTAGGACCATAGTAATGGCTTCGTTAAGTTTCGTTGAGTTCGTTCACTTTTGCCTACGAGCGAGACAACTGAATCGCTGTCTACATATGCATGCAAACGGCAACTAGAACTGAAGCAACAGAGCGAACGCACGAAACGATGTGACCATAATAATGGCTTCGTTAAGTTTCGTTAGGTTTCGTTAAGTTTCGTTAAATTCGTTCACTTATGCCTACTTACGCGGGGAGTGAAATGAATCGCTCTCTACGTGTGCAAATCTCAATTGACAGCTGAATTCTCCTTAAGTTTCTCTAAGCAATTATGGTCACCCTGAAATTTGACGATACTTCTGGGTGGATACCCAAGGCAATCCACAGTGAGCACAAATTAGCCGCCATCTCTCACTGGAAAAGGTGTTGCCAGTACGAAGAAAACACCCTGTTTTTTGCATGAAATAGGCCCTGAGTTGGATTCCTTTAAAGCCGACAAAGAAGACTATCAGCATCAGCTCCTCTAAAGACTGCAATCCCATTAACTTTCGCAGTCACTCTCCTCCTCCGCCTCGTAGTTCAACTCAATTCCACGCCGATCCAAGCAGCATACCGTGACAAGACTCAGTCGTTATCTCATTAGGGGATACCCAAGAATTAACATTCTCTCCTTCTTCGACGACTCGACGACCTCATCGTTCACTATTCGCTTTGTTTTGCGTGAGGCAACATTCCTGTTCGACCTCAAGATCTTCCCACTCATTGTCAGCCAAGGCAATCTTTGTTCAGCTCTAGCCAATCGGCAGCGCGCCTCCCCCACCAGAGGGGTATCCTTTTCAAAAGAACTCATCTTGAATTGAAACTTGTGCGGGTCTCGTCGAGACCGGCTACTATCCAGTCAACCATTCATTAATCTCCCTAAGTAATGCACATTCCAAGAGGCAGCCCCGTGCTGTGTCTGCCTTGAGCGACGACTGAGGAGGAGACGGCGAACCATCCCAGACAATCTGTTTGTGTTTTCCGAATGTTTTCCCCGTTGATTGTGACGTCGAGCACCTGCTGTTGCTGCTGCTGCCGTGCTGTGCTCCATCAGCTCCATCGACAACAGGGTGGCACTGACTGCCTTTTGCATCACAATTCGGTATTCATTACTTATTTGCAACAGCAGAACGGCATCCACGCCATCAGGTGGTAAGCCGTCTGTTCCCCCCACTTTTTAAACAGCATGTCCTGCCCTGTGTAGCGTAATACAATGAGCTATTTTACATTTACCGAAGGAACTAATTACTTCAGCAGCGCATTCAAAAGATCACTCTCCTCGAGGAGGGAGCGAGCGCACCCCGCGAGGGTCCTGTGTGTGTGTGTCCTGTCCCTCTCTCACTATCTATGTGCAATTGGCTGCTTTTACAGTTTTTAATTAAAGTTGCCATTTTATTTACCCGGAGAATATAATTTTCTTTAGATGAGTTTTTGCGCTCTAGTAAAGCTGGCATCCATCATTAACCGCCGCAACACACACCCGCGCACCCACACCAACACACCAACACACCAACACCCGCCCGCTCAGCAGTCATGTCGTAATGACGGGGGAAGGTGAAAACAAAAAGCAAGATACCTCTCATTGTTTCGACGCTTTTTTTCTCCCGGCCTTTCAATGAGCGTACTCATTGTGCTCATTAACCGACAGAATGTAAGACGAACTTTGAATGAAAAAACAACAACAACAACATCATCATTACCAGCAACAACAACAACAAACCGATCCATTCCGGGGCAATCGAAAAAGGGAAAGAAAAAAATGCGGCCTGAGCCGAGCGAGGGCGGATTGACGGTTGATTGTGTTATGAAAATGAAAAGCAAAAAAACGGAAAAATAAATAAATTACACGTCACGATAGGATGAAGTAGTTGTTTCATAATTAAAATCGAAATTACCTTAATGAATGTGGAAAATGAATGCACCCCTCTTTAGCCCCCACCCTCGTCGAAACCCGAAACATGTTTGCGAATCAAAAATGTGGGGTGAAAATGGAAAAAAATCCTCGAACAATCCACAAATGATATCAATTTTTCCCCGCTAATGTTTTCCCTTTTTTTGTGTGTGCGATTTCAAGGACTCGGAGCCATGGATGCGTGCAGTCCCTCTTGTGTCCAGTGAGTGTGTGGGATGTATCATGTTCAAACAAAATTGGAAATTATTAAAATGAGTCCCATGGTGGGTGGTTGTGTGTGTGTACGGGGGTGGACCGTCCTTGACACGCGAGTGGATACTTTGCAGAGGAAAAAAAGGGTAAAAAATGAAAAACAACAAAGCAATCAGTTTCTGAAGGACATTAGAGAGGATGTTAATTTGAAAATGATATCCCACTTGGGTGCGCACTGGGAGTGATTAAGTGCCTTGAGTTAGCATAAATGGGTCAGATTCAGGGAGACCAGTGAAACAACGTGAAAATTGTATCCGATTCTTTCAGGGGTCACTGCTACACGTCGGTGCTACGTCACGGCTACACCTCTTCCGGATCAAAACATGGTTTGTGTCTGTGGTGCAACAATCGAGTTAATGTTCAAATTTTTGGTCTAATCATAGATAGTGTCCACGGGACACCTATCCTGTCGAGGGACTCGTCTGCAGACGCGGACTGCGTGCTCTTGATCCTCCTTTCATCATTTATCAGTCTCAGTTTTGATGCAATGGCAACATCAACAGGCAAAGTTACTGCACTTCGAGGCTCTGATACCTCGTTAGTTTGACGGTGAAGTCTCTAGAAGAAGACGCGCTCCATAAAACATTTTAAAAGAAACAGACATCACGTCTTGCCACCCCTTGATGTCCTTGTGTTCAGACCATGAGCCGCTGGAATGAGATTCTGCTCATGGATTAGGAAACTGAAGGATCCCATTTTGCCAGTATGACTTCAGCTGAGAAAAAATAGATTACGTAGGATGAAGGCGAATACTAGTCTCCAACTCGTCCACCCATCCGACGGATAAAATATGCTTGAAATTGAATAGGACTAGTGAACAGAGCAAAAAGGCTCTGGTTTTTGAAAACCTCAGGAGGCGGTGCACAGTAACGCCGAATTTCAGAATTAGACTTTACTTTTCAATTAAAAAGCAAAATAAAGTCAAATTTTAGAATTTTAAAATTTAAAACGGCTTTATCTCACGACACTATCTCAGGGTCCCATCATTTGAATGCCCAGGTATTGGGTGGAAGTGGCGTCGTCTGAGTCTGAGTCTGTGGATCTACAAGCCTTCAATCGGACACCAGATTAAACAGATTAAAGAAGGATGTAGGATAGGAAGGACAGCTATATCCACAAAGGAGTCATTCGTGGAGGTCATCGTCACTTACTTGTCAGGTCAGTGAATTAAGGAGGGTCTGAGCCTGAGAAATTTACCGGCCTCCATCCTAGACAAGTCCATCACGGTTCTTCAGTCGCTCTTTCCAGCCATCAGATGAAATTCTTGAAACTGCCTCAAAATTTAGGCTGTCGATAGACACGTTCTCCACAAGGTAATGTCCATCTGCGCGCATATATTGGTCGTAGCATTTTCTTCTTCAGCTGGCACTACAGCCCGGCTTAGGACCTGGGCCTCAGTAAACAATCGTTTCCATTCAACACGGTTTTGCTAGTTGCGTCCAGTGACGCACGTTTAGCTGATTGAGTTCCCTTTCCAACTGGAGGCATGGTCATCCTTTACTGCCTTTTCCCTCGTGACTGAGGTTGAAAACTTTCCGGGCTGGAGCGTTGGTGTCTATTCGCTCTACACGACCCAGCCATATATGGCGGGAGACTCGAACTCGGAATCGGACTCGAACTCAGACTTGGAGTCGGACTCGGACTCGGACTCGGACTCGGACTCGGACTCGGACTCGGACTCGGACTCGGACTCGGACTCGGACTCGGACTCGGACTCGGACTCGGACTCGGACTCGGACTCGGACTCGGACTCGGACTCGGAGGAATATGCCTCGATATATGAACGCAAGACATAGCTTCACCCACTTTGAATATGTGGCAAAAAGGGGCAGATGTGTCTGTCATCAAGTTTGCCTTAGATTGGGCTTGATCTCTACAAGAACTCCGTCTCTCCGTCCGCCTGGAGGATTTCAGAGTAATGAGAACGGTTGTGCCTGCAGTCTTGTTGCTCTTCACTTGGACGAGTCTTCCATGACCAGCGCTATGCAGCCCGAAGGAGAACTAAATGCAAGTTCAGCCATAGGATAGGCCATAAGCCTGCAAGAAAGTATTTATGCCCAAAGCCAATGGCTTTAGTCTTAACCTTAGTCCTGCTAGAGACTAACTGCCTTCTGCTCCTTTTCACCACCATTCTGGATCCCAGCCTAAGACAGTTTTTGATTCTGACTTTCAATTTCGTGAGCAGAATGTTGAAACAACTCTTTCCCCGACCCTGATCCACTTCTCCTTCAATCTACACACTACACATCTACAGTAAATCGGTCTCGTCCACCTCATCCTAGAGACCTTGAAATTGCCTTCAAAACTCCTTATAGTCACTTTGATCGTTGGAATCCGGATTTCCGAGATATAAGCGATGAAACTTGATTTCCAGAAATTCTCCACTAAGTCGTTTCGTTGCAAACCGAATTCCAAGTTGAAAACATTTGATTTTCAGTCAACTTTTTTTGGCGAAATTGGGGACAGGCATCAGCTTTCTCGGAAGATAAAATGGAAAAATACGCATAACTCTGAAACGACTGAATGGTTTCGAGTGAAACTTGACAGACGTCAAACACATATGTCGGACCTTAAATCAAGGTAGACAGAGTCCTCGAAGGACATTCCGTTTCCAGGATATTTGTTGTGGAACTACATTTTTTTAGTGTTTTCCTCTCCGTGAAAAACTTCGATTAAAAATGACGAGCTAAAGATCGAGAGATTGAAGAGGTACAAAAGATCGTCGAGGGACACTTTGTTTCCAAGATAGTGGATGTTGGACATGATTTTTTTCAAGTCGCACAGTATTATGACAAATACGCCACAACGTATGCAATGGATCGGATTTCCAGAAAACATGGCGATGAAATTTTTTATGACAACTGTAAACATGATCTAGACCAGGAAAGAACAAGCGGGTCTCTGCTCACATCGCAAACCATAGCCACATCTTTGACCTGCCATCCTTAGGATAGACATTTTGCATTCCCCTCTGTTGGAAACATCACTCACCGTGAGTTATCTCCAGTCCAGGAGCCACCAGCCAAGCTGAGATCAGGACGGTCGCCATCTGAAGAGCTCTCGAGACGATGATGAATCCTTAAGCGTCTCCATTGGTTGAATGGCCATTCGAGGCAAATCTCAACTGAATAAGTATGTCAGTCAACACCTCACGGTCCCACCCTCCACATTGTATGCGACAAATGCCTTGGATACACCGATTAGGGCGCCTAATTGCCTCTCATTTATGTACACTCAGCTCAAGAGTGACAAACAACTAGCTATCCATTCCCCGAAAAACCGATCCCATCCCCAGGCATGCGTTCCCCGTGAAAAGCCCCTCTGCCCGTGCGTGTGCGTGTGCGTGTGTGTGCGGGTGTATAAGGGCATAAAATGAAATAAAATTAATTTTGTTAAGCCCCCAAAATGGCTCAGTTAGCCTTGTTCATGCCTCACAAGCCTCGGATCAGTGAATCCTCAAACTCCCATCGAATTAAGCCAATAATCACAGTTCCGTCGCCCTCCCCGCCGCACACACATTCCATTCCATAAGCTAAGCAATTTTTTGTTGTTCCTCAGGACGACAGAAGAAAAAAAACCGAAGAATAAAATAAAATCGTCAAAAAAATACCGGAATTCCAAGGATTAGAGAGCAATTTGAGTAAATTTCATTGATGTCAGAAGTAAAGCTCGGTTGACATGCGAGAAAGGTGTAATTTGGGCGGCAGGCGATAGGAAACAGTCAAGAAACGAAATTGGTTTCCTCTCACTCGGTTGGGTGGTCTGCTCTCTGTTCTTGTGTTGGGTTGGCTTGGTTTCGTCTGGTATCTGTGTGAAAGCGAGAGAGCTGAGGAATCACGTTCCTAATTGATTTGACGTCGTTACCACACACCGAGGAGCGCAAAGCACCAAACGGAGGAGTGGAGACGACTCCGACGCAAGGACTGCTGCTGCTCAATGCTTTTGTGAATTTGTGGAGATTTACCGCAAATATCTCTCAATTGAGGTCAATTTCTTCTTCACTGATGACAAGCAGTAATTCACGTTCATTCGATTTAGATAATCACCGACCTCCATCCATTTGTCCGAATCCACTTCCCTCCGCTTCCGCTTTACCCAAAAGGACGTCTGTAATCTGGAGCATTGACGGGATAGTTGCGCAAGAATCCGAGCTGAGAAAATGTATCTTTTGTACAATTTAATTGGCTGTGCAGTGGGAAACGCATTGTGTGCGCGTTCAAGATGAATGGGTGAAACACCGCTTTCTGGTTGGGCACCATTCGAAGGGCGGGAGGAACAGAGGGGAATTATGGTGAGCTCTTGGTATGCGGCGTTTCTCATTGTATCCGAAGGAATTCGAGTTGGTCGTCTTAGTTGCCAATGACGGCGTCAAAGTGCCCCAGAGAAGGTATGCAAATTGAGGGGGTGGCGGACATTCAGCGGTTGAACGAGGCATTAACTTCAAAGGAGCTTCAATATGAGCTTGTTGCCTCAAAGGATGGGCGCAACACAAAGTCTCCGATGTACGTGACTACGGAACGTTTGTAAACGCTGTGAACGGTCAGTGGGTCGATGGTATTCCATGGGCAATAGCACGCTCAAGTGGAAGGCATTACATTCAATTTGCATCTTTGTGGGGCACGGACGATGGACAATTTACGAATGTCGCTCGCTCAATTATTGTTGTCATGAAACGCGGTCAAAGGACAGCGTCATAATCCACTGCGGATGGTGAGAGGGATGTTGTGGCATCAATGAATTTGGTTTTAGTGACCTTTCTGATGGCATTTCATACCTCCAACCCTTTGCACCTATGGCCACAAATGACGACTCAAAACGTTCGTTTTGAACGCGATCGCTAGGTCCAGGATTCAAGTCTTTAGTGCTAGGGTCACGATTGTTGGCTCAAAGCTTACGTTTTGAGTGCCAGCAACGGGGCGCAAAAGTTCACAAAAAGGAAATCGACAGACCGTTTTTGAGATATGGTGTATTTTTCCAAATGCTATGCTTGTTTCGGCAGTTCTTATCCCAATTCATGGCTATATCGTCCAATCCCTTAGACCCAGGGCATTGGAGGCGCAAGCATGGACGCATAAAAGCCTGCGAGAAGGAAGTCGACGCCAGATACGCGGTTTTCGAGATACGAACGCATTTTTTTACACTCTTGATGCAAGAAAAATACATTAAACGGAGGTTCACCTACTTGGACAGCTGTTAAGTCTGTCTGACTGAGCAGGTCCTAGAATCCTCCAACATTCAAAGTCAACCCCAAGTTCAAACCACACTCAAGAAGTCCTCCTCAGGACTACAACTGCCCTGTTTTTCTTTTTAGATTGACAGAGTAGAGTAGTGTTGAGTAAGGCCCATGTCCACCTCGGACTATAGCGCCCAAAAAAAAAGAAAAAGAGTAGAGTAGTTTCTAAAATATTCCAACGATCTTCGATGGTGAGCGACATCGCTCTGGTCAAACGAGTCCAAGTCCGAGTCCGAGTCCGAGTCCGAGTCCGAGTCCGAGTCCGAGTCCGAGTCCGAGTCCGAGTCCGAGTCCGAGTCCGAGTCCGAGTCCGAGTCCTAGTCCGAGTCCGAGTCCGAGTCCGAGTCCGAGTCCGAGTCCGAGTCCGAGTCCGAGTCCGAGTCCGAGTCCGAGTCCGAGTCCGAGTCCGAGTCCGAGTCCGAGTCCGAGTCCGAGTCCGAGTCCGAGTCCGAGTCCGAGTCCGAGTCCGAGTCCGAGTCCGAGTCCGAGTCCGAGTCCGAGTCCGAGTCCGAGTCCGAGCCCAAGTCCGAGTCCGAATCTCCCTTCTCAGATGGCTAGCTCATGTAGAGCGGATGGACACCAACGTTTCAGGCGGGGAAGTCTTCGACTCCAACCCTGAGGGACAACGCGGTACACCACCGAGAGGAGGAACCTAAATCAGCTGAACGTGCCTCACTGAAGCAACTAGCACAAGACCGTGCTGAATGGAGAGCACTGCTGACTGAGGTCCAGATCCACCCCGGACTGTACCACTAGCTGCAGAAAGAAGAAGTTGGTGAAGGAACTTTTGTTCAGCTCAAGATCATCAGCAAACTTCTCCCGAAGGACACTCAACCACCTCGTTGCCGCAAGTCTTTGTGCATGAAATTAAATCGAAACGTTGCCACCAGCAAATTGGCACGTCATGAGGAAACACCAGACTCTCAGGTTTCACACCCTTCATCAGTCAATCCGAGGCTAATACTCGTTCCATTCGCTTGAAATCATGCAATGAGTAGGTGATGCAATTATTTCAAGGAAAAAAGTCAGCCCGCAGATGGGGTCTTGCAGCTAATTGTCACTCGGCTTGAAGAGCTACAGCAGCAGCTGCGAGAACGATTAGGAGAAGGGCAGGTGTCGCTGCTGTTCGCAGAAACGTCTGTAAATTCAGCTCCTGACCTCAGTAGACCCATTTGGACAGCGATTGCTGTCGCACCCCAGGACTTCAACAATCCCATTCCCCCCAATTGGAACAGCGTCCCACCCTCGATTTGGGGGAGGGAGGGGTGGCATAAAGTTCGTATTAAAATCGTTGGCAGAGTTTGAATGGTCTCAACGACGACGACGATGATGACGATGACGAGAGCATTTGATGTCGTTAGCGCGCTTTCAAAGAGTGACTTTCCGCTTTTGAAGTATGCATGACTTGCTCACGGGTTAAAAGTCACACAGAGAGTACCGGTGCTCTCCCTCTCTCTCCACATCGCTCTGCTCCTCAAAGGAGCTCTGATATGCTTCCTTTTGCAGCGATTTGCCATTCTCGCCGCAATTCGGAACTGGTACTTTGTTTTTGATTAAGCGGGCGAAACACAACAACAAATACAACAACAACCACCACTACTCCTGCTCTGTTGCTGCTGCCAACGAACGAGGTAATGTGCAGAAAAGAGGCAAACAAAAAAAGCAGAACAACAAAAGGGAGCAGAAAAAACCACGACGACATCGTTGCTGTGCTGCTGCTGCTGCTGCTTCAGCGGAATATTGTCAAGGACTTCTTTACCTTTGTGGTGTGTGTGTGTGTGTGAATGGATTGAGTGTGGTGGACGCTGGAGAAGGGGGGTGTAGTGTCTTATGCCAGAGTCACCGGGTACAAGGAACGTAATTCGAAATTTTTCAAACGGAAATCCAGTAACCTCCTCTACGCGAACCACATAAAAGCGACTCTCGGCTGCGCTGCGTAGAGGTGCGCTCATGTCGAGCATTAAATGTTGGTTTTCATTATGTGAATTCAGGTCCAGGTGTAGCACGGTAGCTCGATGCACGGTGATATTCTCTTCTGTTCGCATTGAGGGTAAACCAAATGACAGTTTCGGTTCAGGGAACAGGGTTCAAGATAAACCTTTTCAATGGTACGTTAGTTGTATAATCTTTAAATTAACTGAGTTCACTGTTTTTCAAGAGGGGAATGAATGGAGTCAAAAGGAAATGTAGGGAGGATATGACGATTGGATCTTTCGTCTGAAGCTCAGCTGGACGTGGTGAGAAAGGCGAGATGAATGATCGACGTGTGGACTGTGTTCGTTGTTCATTGGACTCTGGAGTGATGTGGGGATGATGTCTGCTGTTGAAGATGGTATCAGCGCCTTTGGTAGCCCTTAGTTTCTGATTGCTCCCGAGAGGCAGAGGAGCCTTTGAAGATCATGTAGCATTCAGAGCAAGATTGAGGTTTGTCGATCAGAGTCACCAAAACACCCTGTGATCAGAACGTCCTGCACCAGAACACCCTGTCAACAGAAATGTCTGTGACCAGAACGCCGTGTGACCAGAACACTCTGTGACCAGAACATTCTGTGATCAGAACACCCTGTGACACCCTGCGATTCTGGCTTTATTTTGACGCTACATTCATGCCACCACGCATGGAACAGCACTTCATTCAAATGAACGCCACGGCTTCGCTGGCAGTGGAGTGGTGTCAGTCCAATTTTTGATGACTCGGTCCGAGTGCGGCTTCATACCAGCAATAGCGTCTCGAATGTTGACTTCGAGCTCGTCCAAAGTGGTTGGCTTTTTAACGTAGACTGAGGACTTGACGTTGACTCAGAGTTGAGTCGAGCTGTGTCAAGTCGCATGATCGCGCCGACCAATTGATGAACGTTTGCCGTGAGATGACCCAGTCGACAAATTTCTCCTTCACATCTTCGCGCGTTGCGTAACTTTTATGATATTTAGCTCCTTCTTGCTGCAACCACAGCTCAGGTATATCGATGCTGTCGAGCTCCGGCCACAGAAAGTCGAGTGACATCCCTCTATACCTGAGGCCATTGAAGGCAACGGTGTCTCCTTCCTCATTTCGAAAGAAATAAGGTCCGATGATGCCACCATGCTATAAACCGCAGTCAATCTTTGTGGATGCATTGATGCAAACTGGGTCGATTATGTGCTTGTTGATATAGCCGCTGAGCCAAAAATGACCCTCGTCCGAGAAGATGATTTTTTTGTCGAAATCCGGACTTCCCACAAAAAAAAAATCTGGATTTCCAGTAAAAAAAATATGAATTCCGGCCAAAATCCGGATTTCCGGGCAACTTTTCTAGCCCTCAAATAGCGGATTCGACCGTGAATCGGACGAGCTCCAGAAAATTGTGCTTCTTGACATAGCCGCTAAGCTTATAATGAACATCATCCGAAAAAATGTTTTTTTTTTGTCGAAATCCGGATTTTCAGCGGATTTCCAGTTAAAATCCCGATTTCCGATCAAAATTCAAATTTCCCGCGAAATAAATCTGTATTATCAGTCAAATTTATGATTTCCTGCCAAAATCCGGATTTTCGGGCAACCTTTCTAGCGCTCAAATAGGTCAATTGGATGCGCTCCAAGAAAGATTAACTTTGCCCCTTGACATACCCGCTGAGCAAAGAATGGGCTTGTTCCGAAAAGATGATTTTTTGACCAAAATCCGGATTCTCCGCGGATTTCTAGTCAAAATCCGGATTTTCGATCAAAATTCGGGTTTCCCGCAAAACTTTCCAGCGCCCAATTAGCGAATTCATGGAGCTGTTTAAGGTCGTCCGGCTTCAATTCTTGCGTCAGCAAAATCTTACACGGGTGCAGGCCCAAATCGAACCCCAGAATAAGCCGGGTTGACTCTCTGACGATGCCCAATTCAGCATATTGGTGCTGAATCTTTCTTCTTCGCATTAATTTCTGTCTGGTCGGTATCTTAGGTTCAAAAGGAGGGCTGCTCGCGATCGAATTTCCACGATGCAACGAATTACCTGGACACTGAAGCCATGATGGCTACCGACCGATGAAAGAGCCGAACTTTCGAAAATATTTTTGAATAATTTCCGTACGCCAGGTAGCAACCTACTCCAGTGCCGTCAATTTAATCCCAACGGCAAATGGTGACTGGACCAGATTCGATTTCACTGGGATTCGAACCTGAGACACCTCTAACTTGGGGTAGGACCAAAGACCGCGTGCAGAACTTTTCTCTCGAAGTTTTCTATCGAACTTTTCTCTCATAAGTAGGTACCTACCTTTCTCTCAGAAGATTAGCAGACTCAATAATCATTAAGAATGCCAACACTTTCCCTGAGCCAGTCAATCCATTACCAAGATTGGAAGCATGTCCCCGCATTGAATCCCTGAAGACCTCAGCAAGGACCTTAAATTTTACCCAAAATTCTCGCATTCCCCTAGTCAAGATTGCACTCAAATCACTCCTCGAGCCATGAATGCCTTAAATTATTCCTTCTGTTTGCCAGCCGTCCTCTCGTCAGAAGCACGTCTTCACCCCCCAGGCCATGACCTACCCCAAAACTGGAAGACCTGTAAAATCACTGTCAACACTTCAGCCTCAGCCTCTCCCCCCGGAATGTCCTTAAGAGCTTACTTGGGGTCTCCCTTCGTCGTAAACTCATTCTAGGTTTACAAATTTTCATTTGCCTCGATCAAAGTTAAATTGAAAACGATTCCACTTCAGGTTCCCTTAAAGGTGCCCCGACGCACACATCCTATAACTTCATCAAAATGAATCCGATTTCAATTCAATTTCCGTTAAAATCGTTTCACCACACACACACACACGCACGGATAGGCACCAAAAAGGATGCTTGTAATCATTTAACCAAAAGCGGAAATGTTATTATTCTATATGTCAACCCACACACCCATCGAAAGGACCTCCCCGTTGCCCATGTCGGCTCACAAATCCCATAATCTTATCAAAACAGAGAGAGGGCTTGACAAATTCAATATGCAAATATAACTTCTACGCACAGGATACGATTTTTGCCAAAGCACAATACAATTATAACGAAATCCTTTTCCCTAAGGACATAAGCTTAATTGTTGTTCTTGTTCGTTACCTAAAGGCACCCCTGGGGGGAGATGGTGAGGGTGGGAACGGAGACAGGGCCCAGCACACAAAGCCAAAGTCAAGAGCAAGAGGAATCGAGGCGAAAGGCATTATTTGTCGTGCGATCTTTGTTTCAAATAAATAAAGGATAGACAGTCGAGATATTAATCAGCAAAGATATCCTTTTTGGATATAATTTAATTAAGAAGTCCTAAAGTCGATTTCTCTCTCCTCCGAGCACACACACACCGAGCGAGCAGCCAGCAGCAGGACACAGAAATTGCAAATATAATTCAAGATGCCTGGGGAATTAAATCAGGGCTCTGCGTCCCCGCCTGCGAGTGCTGCTGAAGCGAGGATTTCATAAAATAATATCAATCAATTACTGAATCTAATGGATTTGTCAATCTGTGCCTTTGAATGCTGGCCCAAAGGGGGAATGTCCTTCGTCCCTCCCCTGGAGGTCCTTGTTTGCTTTTTGAGTGGTTTAACAGTCAGAAACGGTCTTAATTGTTTTCCAAAAAACGCAAAAAGAAATGTTTTTGTGCAAAGACCACTCTCGACTCGGCAGGAGTGGAGGAGTGGACACATCTAAGAACAATAAAAATTCAGTTATAGTTGAATGAAATGGAAAAGGACGCTTTTGTGAGTTGTTATCGTGCAGCAAACTTTCGGTGGAAAAGTTTTTGATATTCGATTTGGTTGAAATGTATTTCCATTTCGAAATGGAAATTGTAAACAAAAAGTTGCTGAATGGGTGGGCGGTGGTCGGTGGGCGTGGTTGGCGTGATGTGCCTTGGATGGGGCTGGTGTTGGAGCACTGAGTGTTTTTTGGAAAATATTTGTCCTTTGTTCGTGTTCGTTCCCTTCACCCTCTCGCTCTCTCTCTCTCTAAGTCAACTGCAGCGATGAGCGTGCAAAAAATAAATGAAATTGTGCATTCATTTGCGTTTCTGTCAAAGGAATCCGACTCCAAAAGAGGCGCCCCCCCCGCTCTCCCGATGGGTGGTGGTTAAAAGCAAACAACAAAAAAAAAAGAGTCTGTCTCTCAAAGTGAACAGAAGGAGGGCCCTATTGATTTGTGTTGAGTCAATTCCTCTTTTTTCGTGTGCTTCCTCCTGGAGAATTGAATGACCTTTAAGGACTTGTTCGAGTGGAACGATCGAAGGAATATGAATTCCAAGAAGGGACACTCAACTTTTGCTGGTGGACGTTTTTTTTTGTTTTCTTTATTTTCTTGTAGATTTGTAGGGAAATTATTGAGGACACTCTTGTCGGGCGAAGAATTTCTTGGGATTTTCCTGTTTGGAGTCACGAAGGACAGTTGTTGTCACGCTCTCTTTACCGGTACCGCCTCGAGGAAGCAATTAATCGGGGCATTTTTTTTTGAGAGGAGGAATTTCTATGAGATATGGGCTCTGTATCGTGAATAGTTATGGAGGGGGGTTTCTGTTGGGCTCCAACTTCAGTACGGAAACAAAGACTGCTTCATTAAGCTTGTGTCTTCGACTCTGAATCAGTCGACAGAGGACGCCCACGTCTAAGATGGTGTATCCATGTGGCGAGGGACCATCTTGACGTGAGTAATTGGCGATAGACAGCAAAAGATTGTGCATGTTGAAGAGGTTTTTTGGTTGATGCCTAAGTCCACCTCGGACTTTAGAAGAAGAAGTAACCCTTCGTAAAGACGACTGGATGGCGCAGTTGATTAAGTGCCTGCCACAAGTTAGGGAGGTCCCAGGTTCGAATCCCAGTGAAATAAAATCTGGTCCAGTCACCATTTGCCGTTGGGATCAAATTACCGGAACTATCACTGAAGCAGTCGATCGGTGGCAGTAGTCTGACTGTGGGTATCACAATAGACCAACATGGTCTAAGTGTGCTGGTGAATTCATTAGCAGCCCCCTAACCTAACCTAGAAGACACTTCTCCAAATGGAATTTAGATCAAAATTGATTGCTATCAAGCCGGAGCCAACGAGCTATTTCGGGGTCTGTCCCATTTCAAACTTTCGAGGCGTTGCCGTGGTTGAATGAGATGGTTTCATAGACTTCATTGAACATTAGATGTGTTTCCTCACTCAGTGACACTGCTTCTCAACAGACCCAGGGAAGCCGTGACACAGCGGGGACTTCTTCCTCTGCACGTAGCGGTACAGTACGTGGTTGAGGTGGGCACAGTAAATGCGTAGTTTGAGACAACTAGCTAAAGATCGTGCCAGCCGGAGAGGCTTGTTGGTTGAGGCCCATGTGCGTCTCCGATCTGTAGCGCCATCAGGAGAAGAAGACCATAACCCTGCAAGTTCACGATTCAACGCAGCTGAGGACTGCGAACTTTACTGGTTGACGAACTCAGTCAGCTTTTTAAGCTATTCTCCACCAGAAGCAGATAAGAGGAAACTTCCTAGTGGGGTTTACATCGGGTGGTCAGAAGTAAATGCGTAATTGGAGGCAGCTGCAGAAGCTTTTTGGCAGAGGCCCAGATGCATCCCTGTCGTATGCCGACATCGCGTTGTACAGCGAGTCTGTCTGTGTCTCTGTCTGTCTGTCTGTGGGTCTATTCAGACGTTTTCGAATCCAACGCTTAACATGATCAGACCTTGCAAAGTGAGCGGACATCAAAGCTTTGGGCCTAGTCTAGAATCTTTGACATTAGTTGGAACAACAGAAAACGGTCACAGCGTAGGCTTACCTCGGAAGTTTGGAGGAGGCCACAACCAAATTGGAGCACATAACTGAAGGTGGATACAGTTAATTGGAGAGGCTTGTTCTTTGAGGCCCAAATTCACCTCAGACTGTTGCACAGACTAGAAAGACGATAAAAGTCCTTCTTCATCTTCTTCAGTTGAATCTGGGAAGACGACAGAAGTTTTTCTTTATCTTCTTCCAGCAACGCACTGACTGTAGCGCCACCTTACAAGCCGACAGAAGTCCTTCACCTTCTTCCGTTGGACCTAGGAAGAATATAAAAGTCCTTATTCTTCTTCTTCAACTGGCACTACAGTCCGGGGTTGGCCTCAGTCAACATCCTGCTCCATCCAGCACGGTTTTGTGCTATTTGCCTCCAGCGACGTACGTTCAGCTGATTGAGGTCCCCTTACTGTTGTGTAGGAAACCAGAGGTGAGGTCTTCCTTTACCGCGTTGTCCCTCTGGGCTGGAGTTGAAGAGCGTTGGCATCCATTTGCTCTACACGACCAAGGCATTTGAGACGAGAGGTTCGCTCTCATTCGACCAGATTGGTGTCGTAAAGTTCTTCATTCAGTCTCCTTAAGACACGTACTGACTAGACCAAAGGTTTTTTTCTTCTCGAAGCGACCAAAATTCTCCTCGTCCGCTTTGCTCGGTGCTCATACAGCAAGATTGGGACTAGAAGTCCTTCGAGTGAGTTAGTTAAACGATTCCCTTTCATTAACTGACGCCTTTCTTGTACCCAATGCAGGAATGGCAGTCTCAAGCCAAGTTTGCCTTCTGCAGTGTCAACTGTGCCCGCCACCGTGAGGTAGAGAACAACTGCGTCGGTTCCTACAATGAAGACCTACGAGTAGGTTCAGTTTCACACTCACGGAGCCATCTCTCTCAAGTCACTTAGGCCCCAACGAACAAGCCTTTCCTTCTTGGTGCTGCTGCTGGAGAATAGCATAACAGACTTCGTTTCACGATCGCGATCTTAAAATTGAATCTCCTCTGCTGCGCTAATGCACTTCATATTCCAACCACCTTAGACACTGGAGCCCTTGACATCGGACAAAAGCCCGGAGTTCGGAAAAGAGCTCTCAGAACTAGAACCTTTTTCAAACTTCACCATCTGATGGGCTTCTCAAATTGTGGGATCTTCTCAAGCCTCGCACTCTTTTGAATGTCTCCACTACGCGTGAGAAGGGATCTTCACAATCTTCACATCGTTTGAAGATACCGACTACTCGTGAGAGAAGAAGAATACGGACGACAAGAATACGGAGTGTTTGCTGGAGAATTTTTTTCCATCAATCTCGGAAAGGCTTCTTTGGACAATTCTCCTTTCAGGAGTCCGTCAATGCAACGAACGAACAGAAACGATGCACGCTGTGTCTCCCACTATGGAAATTTTAACCCAGAAGGCCTCAGAAGATTCTTCTTCTTCTTTTTTTTTTAGGGGGCTACAGTCCGAGGTGGACCTGGGCCTCACCCAACATGCCTCTCTCGCCAGCTGTCTCCAGTTTCGCATACCAAGCCGGCCGTGATCCCCCTCGACTTGTGTGCGCCACCTTGTACGTGGACGTCATCTGTTGCGTTGTCCCACAGGCTCAGAGTCGAAGACACATGACTGACTTGGCAACTCCAGCTGATCCCGACTTGCAATTACCGACAAAGTTCCGTCCGCAAGTGAAGTCCTTCAAGGTACCACCAAAAACCCTATGAGATAACTGAAATCTGCTGCAGATTGCTTGCCATTGTCTCGTTATCCCCATTTGACGTCGACCAAAAACCCGACACAATTTCCATCGTTTTCCCATGGCCACCAGTGCAACCCTTGTGTCAACCACTTAAGAGCGCCGCGGAGAATAAACGCAGGCAAACACAAAAAAAAAGCGAATAAACGCAAGCATCACCCCCCTGAAAAGGCTTAATGCGGTCTAATGGTGGCCAACACACTTTGTAAACTACACCCCAGCTAAGCGCGCCCTGCCGAGCCGAGTCATCTTGGTTCGCCGCACTCAGCCATCCGAGCGACCAAACAACCAACCCCCCTATCCAAACACGTTCACCTTTGATGGAGGAAATTTTTCAACAAAGATTGCATCCCCTCGCCGGTTGCACAAGGACCACCGGCAAGTTTTGCACAACAATCTCACATCCCCTATCCCTAAATGTGCAGGACATGCAGCCGCTTCCTTGCACTTCAAGCAGCACCAGCACACAGGGCTGCAGGTGTTTCCGAGGAAACAAAAAGCAGCGAGGAGGAGGGGAGGAGCAACCCCCCGATCCCTTGAAGTGCTTAAAACTCCGTAATGAGACTCAGAAGGGATAGAGAAAACCCGCAGGATTTGCATATTTACACCACAAGACCAAAAACATCATAAATCCTTGGGATTTTTTTGTGTTTTCGTGTTCGGTGGGATGCCTCCCCCACCCCGGCAAGATAATCTTCTGGAACAAAATTGAAAGAGAGTGTACCTCAGCGATTAAGTATTTATTTTGCTGAAAATGTAATTATTGCCAGTCGCGTCCTCCCGCCGGAGCTGCATCTCGTCCATCCATCGTGCGCTTCCATCAGGTCCTGCCGGGGACGCCTGTCCCGCCTCCTGGAATGGCTGCCCGTTTGCCGGGACTGTGTTTGCGGTTTTTTTGTTTGCCAGCGCCGGCCACAGCTGCAGCGGATTTCTTCCTGCTATTCCTGAGGATACCCTTTCCCCTATTGACGGCATTGTTTGGCGGCGGTCTCGGTTTCGGTGGTTTCAGTTCAACTCGCACAAACAAATCATAATTGAAATCCGTGCATGTCCGTCCTGTGTTTGTCGGTCGCATCAGCGCGCACCGGCACCGGCATCGGCGAGAGAGGGAGAAGAAAGAGAAAATGATAAAAGATTCAAATTTTTGAACATCACACAGAAATGTTGACCAACATTCATTGTGCTGGTTGCATCCCGTGCGCTCGTGTCCGTGTACGTACCGTAGCACAGTTCGTCGCCGCATTCGGTGCATGTCAGCAGTCTAGTCTCGATGACCCCGGATTTGTTTTTGACCTTTTTTATTCCATTGTTGAGGGTGAACTCCCTTTTGTCACGTGCTTCCGTTTTCAGCTGAAGCTTTCCCATCTCCACCAGCCGACTGAAGTAGTCCTCTTCGAGTTTGGATTTCGGCCGCAGTGTGGTCAGCATTTTCCAATCGATGGGCACGGCACACAACTCGGCCAGGACGACGTCGCGCATCTCGTTCGGTATTGGATCGGCGTAGGTGTAGTGCGGGTCACGTTCGCCGTTGTGTTTCAGTAATTTTCGCACCTCTTTCCGTGGGGTGCGGAACGAGAAGTCCTTATCTTTGAGTTTGATTTCCTCCGAGCGGACTTTAATGGGCCGCATCTTGTAGTCGGGCACCTTTTCCATGAGACGTTTGAACTCCTCCTTCGACTGCAGGAGGTTCTTGCTGAGATCGAGCACAGGGACGACGGTTTTCTTCTTTGCCAGCATGTCCTCCAGTTTATTCATGTTTGCTTCTTTTTTTGTATTCACTTTTAAACGGTTTAATGAGGTGACTTAGGAGAGGGCACTTGAGCACTGGTGTACACTGCGACCGGGACTGGACGGGGATATCGATTCAACAAACAGCGCGGTTGGCTGGTTGCTTGGTTACTTGCGGGAACGAGGTTGAATGGATGGGTGGCGAGTTGTTGTGGCGGAGGACAAAAGGATTGACTTGAAGATGCGCTGGGTACAATGGCGCCCAACGTGGGTGTGGAGCAGTTCGAGAGGTCAAGTGCTGGAACAGGCGATGTGATGGGATTTAGTTTCTGAAAGTGATGCTGTGGATTGGAGGGAGTCATCGCATTCTGTCCTCGGTGCGATCTTGAGGGAAGTTCGTGTTTTGAAGGGCTTTCTTGTGGTTCAGTGGAGAAGTCGAGGCGTTGCGATGGCTAAGTCTCAGTCTTTGTGTCGTCTGATTGGAAGATCTTTATAAAGCTGAGCCTGAGATCTTCTAATGACGTCGGCTTCGTCTGCGGAATTGGTGATAATAGGCCCTATTGCACAGCCTTGCCGTGATCCTTTTCAAACTTAACGCTCAATTAGGTGAATTGTCCGCAAATCCATTGCAGAATTTTTAGAAAATTCACTCTTTTTTGAGGGATGACCTATAAAGGTCCTTGTTGATGTTTGAATAGTCTCCATGTCCGTTCAAAGTCTTCTGACTGAAAAATTCAGGATTGCGCCTGAAACAGTGACCCCTTAAGACACGATAGTGAATAGACGCTCACAAAACTAGTTTCTCACCAGAATTCTTCTTCTTCTTCTGAAAGCCCTGGGACCTGGGCCTCAGCCAATAAGCCTCTCCAGCTGACACGATCTTTAGTCAGCTGCTTCCAATTAAGCACGCCAAGTTGGCTGAGAGCCAACTTCTAGCCCATTCTAGCCCTTTCTCGAGCCATTTAGGGCGCGTCAAAATTGTGGCCCATTTTAGTCCCTTTTCGAGCCATTTAGGGAGCGTCAAAATTGTGGCCCATTTTAGTCCTTTTTCGAGCCATTTCGGGTAAAAATTGTGGCCCCTTTTAGCCTTTTTTCGAGCTCTTTAGGACGCGTCGAAATTGTGGCCCATTTTAGTCCTTCTTCGAACAATTACGAGCGCGTCAAAATTGTGGTCCATTTTAGTCCTTTTCGAGCCATTTAGAGCGCGTCAAAATTGTGGCCCATTTTAGCCCTTCTTCGAGCCATTTATAGCGCGTCAAAATTGTGAGTCCTTCTTCGAGCAATTTAGGGCGCGTCAAAACTGTGGCCCTTTAGAGCGCTTCAAAATTTACGCCCATTTTAGTCCTTTTTCGAGCCATATCGAGAGCGTCAAAATCGTGGTTTATTTTAGTTCCTTTTCGATCCCTTTGGGGCGCGTCAGAATTGTAGCCCTTTTTAGTCCCTATGCGACCAATTTAGACCGCGTCAATGCCGCCCTTTACCAGACCACGACGGATGATGACTTTCCACCCCTCAATCGTTGCTCATCAACCCCCGCTGTCTACTTGACAGGGATCAGTGGCACTTTGAACTCCAAATTTGCACAAACCAGATGGAGTCATCAAACCTCTCACGCTCCCTGTTTCTCCCACTCACCCATCAATCACTTGGTCAGCCATCATCATTCTCGACGCGATCAAACGAACCGTACACAACCATAATTTGCGGCGTTAAAAGTTCACCGCTCAGCGATTCGCAAGAACCAGCAAAAGCAATTCAGGATTCAATTTGCAATTAAACTCTTGTGGTAACAAGCATATAACAGCCGCCACAAGTGCGTTACTCTGGCAATCCATCATTGCCACCCCCACCGGGGCTGGACCACCGCATCGCGGCTCACCCCTCAACCCTCAGCAGGCCTCCATTGTCGAGGACACTTAAGAAATCCCATTTCATGAGCATTTACCGTTCGACCAGAGCCGCCGCCGTCGCCGCCGCTCGCCAGGACACTCGCTCGCTCGCTCATGCCTTGTAACTTTCACAATCCATAAAACTCAATTAACGGCTCCTTTATACCAACTCAGGCCCGATTCTAATTTATTTCCACTCCCGTCCTCTCGGGGCGCACTTGATTCCAACTCTGAACCCAGCGACAACTCTCTGTAACTGTATTCGCATTAAAAACAAAACAACAACAAAATTAAGTGGAGGGAGGGAAGGAGGAGAGGAAAAAAATTAAACAAAATGAATCAACGAAACATGATAAACATTTCGAACGCAAACGGTCACGGCACGGGGCTCGGGGCACGGGGCACGGGGCCAGGACGAGCGAGGTGCACGGAAGTGTGCGACTCTGTTAAGACAGAGAGCAAGCAGTTAACGCCAGGACGAGGAGCGAGCCTGGTGGCCTGCTGCAGAAACAGAAACGAGGAAAAAAAATGAAACGATAAAGATGAGGAAGAGATTTCCTTGTAATGGTCTTGTAATTTACTTGTAAGATTAATGCGACTACATTCGGGCCATTCCGAGGCCCCCTCCTCCCGGAGTTGTGCTCCTTTTCGTGTTTAATGGACAAGACTTAAATTTCCATTTGCAGCTCTGTGTGCGCTTTCGCAGAATGCGAGCGGGAGAGGGGAACTCTCGCTTTGAATTGAATCTTTTTGGCCGAACTGCAAAGTGTTTGTGTCCATTAAGTGTGCAAGAGATTCAAGTTCTCACGGGACGAGCAGGAGGGGCGTCCAGGTGCCGGCGCTGATGATGACTGGTTACTTAGGCAAGGACAAGGCGCATTCGATTCAGCGAAATGTAATTGAATGTCCGAGCAAAGAGATGGTGCTCCCTTTGAGGCGTTAATTGCATCTTAAGAGGGTCTTTGACAGCGTTTCTGTGAAGATGATGCGACAAAGGGCGCTGGGGTGGAAGGAAATTAACAGACTTTGCTTTTCTGAGACTGCGACGGGAATCGTGGCCGGAATGGAGCATGGAAATGAAGTGTCGTCAACCATTTGTCAAGCTGTCGTCAAATTGTCGTCAACCCGTCGCCAAGTTGTCGTCAAGCATTCGACAAGCTGTCGTCAAGCTCTCGTCAGGTGTCGTCAAGGTATCGTCAAGCTGTTCGTTAAGTTGTCGTCAGGCTGTCGTCAAGCTGTCTTCAGGATGTCTTCAGGCTATCGTCAGGCTCTCGTGAGGCTGTCGTCAAGCTGTCTTCAGGATGTCTTCAGGCTATCGTCAATCTGTCGTCAAGGTATCGTCAAGTTTTCGTCAGGCTGTCGTCAAGCTGTCTTCAGGATGTCTTCAGGCTATCGTCAGGCTCTCGTCAGGCTGTCGTCAAGCTGTCGTCAGGATGTCTTCAGGCTATCGTCAATCTGCCGTCAAGGTATCGTCAAGTTTTCGTCAGGCTGTCGTCAAGCTGTCTTCAGGATGTCTTCAGGCTATCGTCAAGCTGTCGTCAGGCTGTCATCAAGCTGTCGCCAGGCTGTCGTCAAGTTTTCGTAAGGCTGTTCGTTAAGCTGTCGTCAAGTTGTCGTCAAGCTGTGGTCAGGCTTTCGTCAGGCTGTTCGTTAAGCTGTCGTCAGGCTGTCGTCAAGCTGTCTTCAAGCTGTCGTCAAGCTGTCGTCAATCTGTCGTCAGGCTGTCGTCAAGCCGTCGTCAAAAACTAAACGGATTTTGCTATGTTTTGCAGAGAAACGTTCAATTATTTGGAAGGGTCTTCAAATAAAGTCCTTGGCAGTCTTCAGGACCATGAATCCCCAACCTGGGCTTCCTCCATTTGTCTTAGAGAAACATAGAAGACGTGACTATGGCTTGACTCAATCTGCGCGACAGTTCCAAAATCAACACTCTCTCCAGCGCTCCCGTCAAAATCATAACCCACACACATTCGCTTCCACTTCCCATTTCTCCCTCAAGAAAAACACACGACTCTCTTCACTCATCTCAATCTCCCTCTCTTTATTCACCCCTCTCTTAATTCTGATCAAAAATTATTCATCACTCTCCTAATCCACCGCCTGATCTTGAACACACTGGTGTACACCCCGGGGTACCTCCGCCTTGCGCATCCCACCCCAAACGACACGATCCCGTACTGCACTCCATTCTCCGCCAGCGGTCCACCGGAGTCGCCCTGGCACGAGTCCTTGCCGCCGTTCTTCAGCTCCCCGGCGCAGATCATGTTCGCCGTGATCTTCGCCTTGTTTTCGTACCGCCGTCTGCACTTCGGAACCGCCAAGAAATTCACGCGCACAGCTCGCAAATCCCGTGTTGGATTGGCAATGCTCTCCTTGGGCACACCCCAGCCTGTGACGACGGACGACCGCGACGGGGGTTGGTACCGCGAGGGAAGTTTGATCGGCTGCACTTTCTTGCTGTACTGCAGCGGTCTCCTGAGCTTCACAACGGCGGCGTCATGGTCGTGGGTTCCTGAGTTATACCGCGAATTCACCTCCACTCTGCTGATCCCGCGCTCCTGGCCGCCCCAGCGGAAGAATCGGGATCCGGCGCGAACCTTGAACAGTGCCTTGCTGCCGAAGTCGAAGCAGTGTGCCGCTGACAAGATGAACCGTCTGCTGATGATGGATCCCCCGCAAAGGAACTCCCCGTTGTACGTGATGGACACTTGCCACGGCGCCGATGAAATTGGAATCGGATAGCCACCAACGATCCGCGTCGGCGTGAGGATGTTCAGAGGCTCGCCGGCGATAGAGGTCACCGCGAGGAGCGCGACTAAGAGAGAATACGAGTACATCTTGGAAGTGAAAGAGACGTGAGAGCTGATGTGGGCTTTTATATGAGGCGAGTGAGAGTGCCCTCAGGGCTCGATAGAGGTCAGCTGAGAGTTTGAGGTTTTTCTCCAAAAATTTATGGAAATGAAGATAATCTGCTGGGGGCTAGAGGCGCTCGCGGAAAGTGCGTCGTTTTGCGAAGAAAATAGCGCGGCTATTGTGTCGGAGTTCATCGGCTGTCTGGTGGACAAGGTATTCAGAGAAGAGAACTGGTTCTTTGCTGCTGCCGGCGCTGATTGTTGTGCACCTCTGTTCATTCATCGGAGGGAATTATGTCATCATCGTGGTGATAACTCACAGTAGACACAGACAGCCGTTAGATGCGGACTAATTTTTGGGGATTATAGCGTCACACCGTGGAGCTGTGGATTGGATGATGAGGGAGGTCGCGTAGGATCGTGTGGAGCTGTGGACTGGATGATGAACGTGATCGTTTTGGAATTCACCTGGGCTTGAGTGGGGATGGGAATGGTGGCCTCTTTGGAATTTTCTGTGAACTCTAGACATTTCATTCCAATGAAACTGGTCAGGGAGAGGTTGATTCGCATTCGAAGAGGAATTTTAATTTGGGTCAAGAAGAGCTGTTTCCTTTTGCGACTGTGACTCTGCGGCAGAACCAGTTGCGTCCAAAGGTCGTCTAAGGTCGTGGAGAGGGACCTCAATCAACTTGGGGCCCGCAATTGGCAGCAGTTAGCAAAAGATCGTGCTGATCGAGCTGAAGATGGGTTTTTGGTTGATGCCCATGCTCACCCTGGACTGCAGCGCCACAAGAAGAAGAGCTGTAGCCGTTTGGGTTTCCGAGATGTCTTCTCTGGAAGGCTTCAATAGAACTAGAGAATGTTGGCCTTTTTCTTCGCTGTTTTTCATTGACTTGATACTGTTCTTGCGGCCTTAAGTCTTCACTCAAAACCAGTTTCCGTCTTCTTGTAACCAAAGGTTTCATTTCACCAGTTTCCATGGTGAAGCTGTTATACTCACCTTGAGGGCATCAACGTTTTTTCAGTCATTTGCCTGGGATTGAGTCGAAACAGACAAACGGACAATTCAGTTAAATATCCTAGAGTGTGTCATAATCCCTCTTTTCCCACAAAACCGATCAAATTTCTTGTCGATGCTTCACCATTCAACCCCACAAGCATTTAGAGCTAACGACGTATTCTCTTACCTTACCGACGAGGGCAATTTATTCCCTCCTCTCATTGGTGATGAACCTTGCTGCAGTCATGTAGAAATCTAGTTCAGTTCGACACCCTCTGAACTAGAGTCAACGATGATTTCATCGCGGACACTTACTATTTCCAACGAACTACAATACCGACGATGATTTTTAATTTTTCATGTGCCTCGGGTGGGATAGCAAAGACGCACCGTGAAAGTGTCATACTGGCATATTCCCCACAGTTGCTGTCATTGAATGGAAATGTTTGCTCTTGAGACATCGGAAATTGGTTCAAATTTTGAGGTTCTTTAAGCGCGAATGAGAAATCAGACGAAAAGGATGTGGCAATAGAGTTCTTCTTTGAGACATACGGTCACAGGATTGAGTCTTCAAGCGAAGTGCTGAGGGAAGACAATTCGGACACGAAGATTGAGTATTTAGTCAGACGGTTAGTGACGAGAGTGACGACAGTGATGACAGTGACGAGAGTGACGACAGTGACGAGAGTGACGACAGTGACGACAGTGACGACAGTGACGACAGTGACGACAGTGACGAGAGTGACGACAGTGACGACAGTGACGACAGTGACGACAGTGACGAGAGTGACGACAGTGACGACAGTGACGACAGTGACGAGAGTGACGACAGTGACGACAGTGACGACAGTGACGAGAGTGACGACAGTGACGACAGTGACGACAGTGACGAGAGTGACGACAGTGACGACAGTGACGACAGTGACGAGAGTGACGACAGTGACGAGAGTGACGACAGTGACGACAGTGACGACAGTGACGAGAGTGACGACAGTGACGACAGTGACGAGAGTGACGACAGTGACGAGAGTGACGACAGTGACGAGAGTGACGACAGTGACGAGAGTGACGACAGTGACGAGAGTGACGACAGTGACGAGAGTGACGACAGTGACGAGAGTGACGACAGTGACGAGAGTGACGACAGTGACGAGAGTGACGACAGTGACGAGAGTGACGACAGTGACGAGAGTGACGACAGTGACGAGAGTGACGACAGTGACGAGAGTGACGACAGTGACGAGAGTGACGACAGTGACGAGAGTGACGACAGTGACGAGAGTGACGACAGTGACGAGAGTGACGACAGTGACGAGAGTGACGACAGTGAGGATAGTGACGACAGTGACGAGAGTGACGACAGTGACGAGAGTGACGACAGTGACGAGAGTGACGACAGTGACGAGAGTGACGACAGTGACGAGAGTGACGACAGTGACGAGAGTGACGACAGTGACGAGAGTGACGACAGTGACGAGAGTGACGACAGTGACGAGAGTGACGACAGTGACGAGAGTGACGACAGTGACGAGAGTGACGACAGTGACAAGAGTTGTTGATTTCAGCGTTGTCCTTAGACATAAAATCTAATGAGGATTATGCTAGATATTGGCTGTAGTTACAGCGAAGGATCAAGATGAAGGCAGAGCGTCACAATTTATGAGGTGTTTCAAACGACAGGCATGACTACTGGGTGCTGAGCAGTAGGACGGTGACACGCTTGTGATTGCACAGTCTAGCTCTTCGGATGGGGCTGAGTTCGAGTGGTTTTTGTTCTCCCACTCGTACGCCACCGGATTGCATGCCAATTCTAGTGCCATTAGGTAGCTAGTAGAAGACAGAATAACATTTTTGAGCCAAATTCTGATGGAGTCTAAAGAGAGACGCCAAAGTGAACCTTCAGCCTATGAAGACTTTGAACACCAGCTATGACCGTCTTTCAGTATTCACGGGCCTGAGCACGCTTCATCTAGGTACGATTGGCCGACTTCAGCATAGCAGTCTCACTTAGGCCAACATAGGACCCTTGTGGTAATAAACCATGCTGCTTCTAGCTTCCAGCAGCCTTCTAGCATCCGCGACTGCTTGGCCTCCATACCGGAGGTTTATCTGTGATCCTTCTTGAGACTACAGACTCAAGCAGACTTTTGGCTTCTCTTGGCATTGTTTTTGAAGGCTTCAAAAGATTGGGACTCAAAGGGACTCTTGGCTCTATGCTGAGACTCGAAGAGACTCCCGGCTACTGCTTAGCATTTCGCCTACCTCCCAGAGAAGCCACTTCTCCGTCGAAGAGCCTTCATGTCGAAGGTATTCAGAACCAGCGTTTCCTCTTTGCCTACAGTCCAGTCTCCAGCTGCTTCCAGCAGAACAGCCTTGGCTCTAGTTGTCTGGACAAATGGTCGCTTAAAGGGTTTTCTGTCAGAATTCTGGTAGAGATTCTTTCGTCTTTTGGGGCTTTCTTCAAAGTACTTCAAAGTTGAAGCTATCGGGGGGGATGGGGGATGGTTGATAGTTCGCTCCTATATGTCGACTTCAGCTAATTAAGCGACGGGGGGATGACGTGACATCCTATATGTTTGCTCATTCAGTGAGTGGGGGATGGCGCGACGTCGTATATGTTTGCTTCAGCTCATTAGCGAGGGAAGTATGGTTCTAAATTGAGAATGTTTTTCGTCTTTAGCTCATTGACTTGCAAACTAGCTAATTTGCCTCAGAAACTTGCCTCACAACCTGCATCATTCCATCACCTTATGGGCGACAAGAAGTCTTAGAACAGCCAATGTGACTCCGTCATACGATCTCTAGAACATTTCTGCGTCTGCGACATGCCAGCAGACCACGTTCGACTGTCACCTCCTCCCAGTCGCTTCCCCTAACCGCAACGCGTTACGTGCTCATTCGCGCTTTGGTCGTGGAAAAATCAACTTATCCCACGGATCTCGAAATCCCCCTGGGCTTTGCTAGATTACCAGCAAATGACTACGACCTTGTCGCACGTGATTCCCCGTAAATCTCATCAAGGACCAAACGCAGAGTCGAGAGCACAACACCTCCACGACGCAGGCACACCACGTTCGAAATGAATAAGGACTGGCCACGACAACGCGGTGGCATGTCTCGTCAGCGCGAAGACATGTGCATACCTCCAAGTGATCCACCTGGACCCACACACACACGCACGCGCGGACAAACGACAACATTCCAGATGCAATGCCTAATGAAAGTCCAATTTCAGAGCAGTCCTTCTGTTCGATCTCCGGTCGGTTTTGAATTTTTCTCACACGACCGCTCAGCCGGGAGGGTGCAGGGTGCAGGGCGCGGGGATGTTTCATCATCATTTCTGGCACAAAACACACATTTCGCAGTCAATTGTCCCGGGAGATGACATCCATCTCGGCGCAAAAACCACTGCGCAACGCAACTCTCCGAAGACGAAGTCAGAGCGCGTCTCCGCCGCTGACAAGCATCACCGGCAATACCATGTTCGCCGGAACATGAACAAGATGTAAGAATCAGCGAATACATGACGTTTTTGTTCCTAGCGATTTCCGTCGTCATCAAGGACGTGTCCCCTCGCGGCACTCGCAGCCGCCTGGCTCGCCGGACATACCGGTATCCTGGTGACATTGACCGTGAACTCCTTTATGCGCGCGATGTGTGCCTGCTGCACCTCCGCGCCTCGCGGGTAGGATGGCGGATTCATCCTGCCGAACCCCCCACCCTCCTCCCACTCTGGCCAGTCATCCAACTGGATGACGCACTAATCAACCGAACGCGAGAGTTGAACAAACCTGACGTGCGTAGGAAATGGAAGCAGCAAACAACAGCGACGACGTCGATGACGACGATGACGACGACGACTGGGACGCCCTAATGAATCGACCATCGCCTGCGCGTCCCGCCCCAGCCCACCGCCTGAGCATGATTTATATGATTACGGATATTGTGCTTCAAATAGCTGACATGTTGTACTAGCAAAAGGTTGGTAATCGTATCACATTCTGGAAGTAGCTCGCCTAATCCCGTGGAGTGCGTCGTGTCGGTCGTCAGCCGTGAGCCGTCAGTCGCCGGTCGACAGTCGACAGTCGACTGTTTTTTTTCCTGCGATTCCCTCATTCCGGCCGAGGTCCCTGCGGACCCAGTGCGTCCATCGTTAGCGGTCGTGTGTGCACACTTCCAGAACCAGCTGTGATGTGTTCACTTCTGGATCGATCGGTTTGGCCCCCGTCTGACATCGATGTTCGTTTGTTATCCGTCAGACCATATATGTTCGGCATCATTGGTCAATTTGGATGGCGCGGGGCGGGGGGACGCGGACGACCGCGCAGACGGGGTGACTGCTGCCGCGACTGCACTCGCATAAGGTATGCCCTCATAAAATAATGCGCTCCACCGTCACATCCACCAGCGCGGCCATCGCTCTGACAGCACTCGTCCGTCGGCGGCGATCCTTGCGGCGAATTCGATTCAGCTACCATCTGTGGACGTGTCCCCATCTCCTGTGTGTTCGTGTCTTTCAATTAATTCGGAGTTTTTGCCGCGCCGCCGCCGCTGCAATGTGGGAGCTGCTGCGTTTGGACATGACGTAGCCCGTATCAATAATCGAAATCAGCGAATTGTAAGAGTATCCCAGATGGACAGCCGGGCCTGGTCGGGCCAGTGAATTAGTTGCCACATCGGAATCCGCTCCGAGGGTCCCGCGGCGGTGTTATGGTTATCGAAATTGAAATCTCAGCCGATGGTGCAACATAATTATCGGAGTCCTAAACAAGGATATCTCGCGTCAATCTCGGCGTGGCGAGCTCTTGACGGACGCTCTCTGGGGAGGGATCTGGCACTTTGCAGGTGGGTGCGATTGATAATCAGAAATCGCTCCGCTCGACATGGGCAGTCATATTGTTTCCGGCTGACAGATACGGTTTATGGTTTAAGGTGGCCCCGGGGGACTGCCCGGCGAGCGGCGGCGGTGCGCTGTGAAGTCTCCGCTGGTGAGGTGCTGAGCTGCTGGCAGACACTCTGGATTTATGAAATTCATACGCGAAGCCGAGGGGCCTTCGGGGCACTTCACGGTTGACACTTTTGTCTTGGGTTGGGCAGGCAGCAGTGCCTGCGGCTGATTGCGAGGAATTTTGACCGGTGAATGGAGTGACTCCGGTGGAATGCGTCTGGTGAAGGTACTCCAAGGTGGTCGCATGAGATCTGGGAAAGGAACGAGGAGTTCTATGCGGCCTGCCAACGCTGTGGGCTATGAAAAGGATTGCGGCAAAATTACGTGTGACGGGGTTAAATGAACGACTTATGAAGTGACGCACACTTGGGGACGATTGTGACCAGTGTGACGAGAGTGACGAGAATGACGAGAGTGACGAGAGTGACGACAGTGACGAGAGTGACGAGAGTGACGAGAGTGACGAGAGTGACGAGAGTGACGAGAGTGACGAGAGTGATGAGAGTGACGAGAGTGACGAGAGTGACGAGAGTGACGAGAGTGACGAGAGTGACGAGAGTGACGAGAGTGACGAGGGTGACGAGAGTGACGAGGGTGGCGAGAGTGACGAGAGTGACGAGAGTGACGAGGGTGACGAGAGTGACGACAGTGACGACAGTGACGAGAGTGACGAGACTAACGAGAGTGACGAGAGTGACGAGAGTGACGAGACTGACGAGAGTGAAGAGAGTAACGACAGTGACGACAGTGACGAGAGTGACGAGGGTGACGACAGTGGCGAGAGTGACGAGAGTGACGAGAGTGACGACAGTGACGAGAGTGACGACAGTGTCGAGAGTGACGAGAGTGACGACAGTGACGACAGTGACGACAGTGACGACAGTGACGACAGTGACGACAGTAACGAGAGTGACGAGAGTGACGAGAGTGACGACAGTGACGAGAGTGACGACAGTGACGAGAGTGACGAGAGTGACGACAGTGACGAGAGTGACGACAGTGACGAGAGTGACGACAGTGACGAGAGTGACGAGAGTGACGAGAGTGACGAGAGTGACGAGAGTGACGACAGTGACGAGAGTGACGACAGTGACGAGAGTGACGACAGTGACGACAGTGACGAGAGTGACGACAGTGACGACAGTGACGAGAGTGACGACAGTGACGACAGTGACGAGAGTGACGACAGTGACGAGAGTGACGACAGTGACGAGAGTGACGACAGTGACGACAGTGACGACAGTGACGACAGTGACGACAGTGACGACAGTGACGACAGTGACGAGAGTGACGACAGTGACGAGAGTGACGAGAGTGACTAAAGTGGCAAGAGTGACAGGAGTGACAAGAGTGATGAGAGTGTCGATAGTGACAATAGGGACGATTGGGAAGATTGTGACGATTGCAAAAATGGCGTTGGAATCCCTTCGGAACGCTGAGATGCGGCCTCAAAGAGAGCTATGTAGAGACAGGGCTTAAAAAGGGAATAGGGATAAAAAGCGTTCCAGCACGTTCCGCACAGAGTTTATCTTCGCCTTGCTACCAAAACCCAAAAAAGTGTCACTTCTCCAAATGGTATCCCACCATCGAAAGGCGAATTCTCCACACACTCCATTTCTGTCCAATTTGTTCATTTTGACCACACGACTGCAGATGTCCTCGCATATCTCACCGAACAGCCACCTTTTGCCGTGGCGGTTGTCCCTCGTAAGTGCCCATAGGTGATCACTCAGCCAGCCCACTCCGCCACCAAACACGTTCCCGATCCCATTTCTCATTCCGTCCGAAGCCGAATCCATTAAATCATAACCGACCCCCAGAGATCCATCGCGGCGCATTCCTGAAACCAGTTCAAATGCCGGCACAAATTCATTTACCATCACAGACACTCCATCTCGCAGCCCCGTCCAGAGACACTCCATCATTACCACACAAAAGAATCGATAGATGCACACCGCCAGCCCCAGTGACAGCCTATTCACGCGCTTTTTGTCACCAGCCGCAGCCAGCCCAGGTCAGAGACAGACGCGCTGCAAACGAACGACATGACGGCAGAGATTGCGTCTCCAAATTGGATTGATCGCCCGAAGATTGATCGCGGCAATTGAGCTGGATTTTATCGGTCTCCCCTGACAAGCGCTGCAGCCGATCGTTCGGTTTAACATACCGGCCACGGCACCGGGACCAGCGGAGGACGATGATTCGTTGTGACCACAGCGCAGGCGACCCCGTTTTTTGTTTGTTTTGCTGCGTGCCCGACACGCTCGTTCCTCGGTCCTTTTGTGCGCGAATGACTGCTACAAATGAGCGTGCGCCCGAGGAGTGATGGCTTCTCCGGGGTATCTGCTCCGCGCTGGCAGGCTAATCCACGTCGAAAATCTTGTCACCCGTATCCTGTGGAATGGAATGGCTTCTGTTCCCCAGATTGCCATCTGACAGATGGGCTCTGGTGGTATCTCAATCGACGACTCCTACTCGGCGATTGCTGGTGGAATGCGAATGCCATCGGAGCACTGGGATGTGCTCCAGAAAACCCAGCGCAGACACACGAGGCCACAGATGCTGCTGCAGCCGTCGGGAGAGAAAGCCATGCCTCAGCCAGCCACCCTCGCGATGAAGACAACGACTTCAGCGACGTCGACGACGACGACGAGGAGGAGGCACCTCCTAATGAACAAGTCACGATCCGCATTTATAATTTATTTCGGTGAAAAGGTACTCCCGCCGCACTGGGTGTGGGTCTAATTGCATTTTACCGTTCTCATGAGGGGCCGTGTTGCCTAACTGACCACTTTATAGGATTAGCGGCGGTTTATCATTGCAGGTTGCTCAGGTGGTCGATGAATGGGACCGTTGATACCATATTTTCGGCGTCCGACTCTCATTTGCGCCACAAACGCTAACGCGAACATGAACAGCACCGGACCCACATTTCGGCACACGGAATTGTCCCCCCAAGAGTGGCGTGGATGGTGTGTTCCCATTTGGAAATATTTCTCAGCCGAATTAGCTCATAACTTACCACTGAGGCAGTGGAGTGGACTGTGCTGCTGCTCCTCCCACACACGCCAGGGCGGCTGGGCAACATGCAACACGCTGCACGCGCACCCACCGCCGACGCCGCCGCAAGGGGTTTCCTACGAGATCTCCGAGTCGAAGCCGAGCCGAGCCGGAGCTCCTTTGGAAATTCCTTTCTCGCGCGGGAAATTAATTATGCCGCTTAGGGAAAACACTTGACTTAAAATGTGGACCGGCGTTAAATCACTTTGACGTTGTACTTGTGTTCGCCTTGTCGAGCAAGATTCAGTTTTTTTCACTCAGACGGCGACGACGGAGGGGTGGCTGACTGAATGCAGGTGGCTCACCGGTCGGACGATAAGTGAATACCGTCCGAATTGAAGGTGCCGCGCTGCGCCGCTGGCCGTAAGAAGAAGAATGATGGAAGGGAGCTGGCTCTTCGATCGAAGGCGTGGACACTCGCTTGTTCCATTTGCAATAAATCGCTTTGATTGTGATTGGAGCCACGCAGGGGTGGACCTTGTAAAGTCGTTTGTCTTGACCGCGTGCTTCGTTTGGCGTTTGGCCCCAAACGAGGAATGGCGTGAGGAATTGTAAACGAGAGCGCCATGCCAGTGCGTGGGCTAATCGGTGCGACACTGGGGAGGGCACACATTCAACCCCTTCCCAGACACGCCACCGCGTTAATGTCCACAGATAAATCTCCCCCATGTCCACCAGCACAATGGAAGTAATGTGACTTAAGTACACATGTCGTCCATTCAGGACGACGCACGCTCACTCCGTCCTCTGGTCTTGCGCCGCTTAACAACCGTCACCAACGATGACTCAAGTACACATGTCGTCCGTTCAGGACGACGCTCATTCCGTCCTCCGGTCTTGCGCCGTCGAACAACCGTCACCGGCGATGATAGCATCGCGAGCCGGTGATTTGTAGTGACGTCGGAATACATGCTCAGGGTTCGATTTTCACCGCCCAACCGATGGACGATAGCTCGATTGATTTAAAATCGTTCAGCAGGCGACGAGAGGCCCCCGGCGGGGATCCGATTCGATTCGTGAGGTGACCCCTGGCGGCGGTGGTAAAGTTTCGACGCCATCGGCATGTGACGTGATTTATAATTTCGATTATGTTCCCTGGTCCAGGCGGGGTGATGTATCGCATGGCTCGGCGCGCGAGGAAAAGTTAATAAATCTGAAGCTGAGATATGGTGGGTTGGGCGCATAAAGTGGGGTGAGTCCGCAGATTCATTTGTGCGGGGGGGATACACAGGACTGGTGAGAGAAATGCGGCCTTGGACCATAACTTGAGAAGCTCTTGGTTGGGCGCGAGTGGCTGTTGAAGGGGGGAGTATGTAAAACGGTGGCCAAGGTCCAGAGACAAAACCGGTGAACCTTGCATCATCAGGGGGATGCTCGTACAACAGGGATGCAGCTTTGGGCCATGACTTGGGAACCTCTCGGATGAGCGCGAGTGAAAGGGGCTGTGATTTGAGGCGAGAGTGTGGAAAACTGAGCAGAGGTAGTTTAAGAAGAGCGAGAGGGGTCCATAGGGGGGTCCAGAGATGGGCCCAGAGGGGGGTCCAGAGATGGGCCCAGAGGGGGTCCAGAGATGGGCCCAGAGGGGGTCCAGAGATGGGCCCAGAAGGGGGCCAGAGATGGGCCCAGAGAGGGTCCAGAGATGGGCCCAGAGGGGGTCCAGAGATGGGCCCAGAGGGGGGTCCAGAGATGGGCCCAGAGGGGGTCCAGAGATGGGCCCAGAGGGGGTCCAGAGATGGGCCCAGAGGGGGTCCAGAGATGGGCCCAGAGGGGGTCCAGAGATGGGCCCAGAGGGGGTCCAGAGATGGGCCCAGAGGGGGGTCCAGAGATGGGCCCAGAGGGGGTCCAGAGATGGGCCCAGAGGGGGTCCAGAGATGGGCCCAGAGGGGGGTCCAGAGATGGGCCCAGAGGGGGTCCAGAGATGGGCCCAGAGGGGGTCCAGAGATGGGCCCAGAGGGGGTCCAGAGATGGGCCCAGAGGGGGGTCCAGAGATGGGCCCAGAGGGGGGTCCAGAGTCAAAACCGGAGATCCTTACGCTATCACTGCTCTTACGACTGGGATGCGGCCTTGGGCCATGACTTACTCGTAGGAAACCTCTCGGATGGAGACACGGAGGGACGGAGCGAGCGTTATTACCCGAGCGTTATTACCCATTCGCTCGCCAGGCACAGCCCTACATCAACAACACCAGCAGCGATTGGAAGGGGCTGTGAATTAAGGAGGGGAGTGTGTAAAACGGCGGCTACGGTAGCGCAAGAAGAGCGAGAAGAGTTCAGAGTCAAAACCAGAGAATCTTACGGCCTTGGGTCATGACTTGGGAATCTATCGGATAGGCGGAAGGGGCTGTAAATTGAAGGGGGACTGTGGGACTAAAACGGCGGCTAAGGCAGCACAAGAAGTGCGAGAGGGGTCCAGAGGCAATACCGGTGACTTCGGGAACATCTCGGATGGACGCTAGTGGAAGGGGAGTATGTCAAACGGCGGCTTAGGCAGCGAGAGGGGTCCAAAGTGAAAACCGGTGAACCTTGTACCAGCACTGCTCGTACGGCCCTGGGCAATGACTGGAGCACCTCTCCGCGAGTAGAAGGGGCTGTGAATTAAGGAGGGGAGTGTGGAAAACTGCGGCTAAAGTAGCTCAAGAAGAGCGAGAGGGATCCAGAGACAAAACCGGAGAACCTTGCACCATCACTGCTCGTACGTGGAAGTCTGTGCGGTTGCTTAAGACGTTGCTGCGCACAACCGCACGTCCCGTCCCCGCACTCAATCACCACACAAAATATCTCAATCTCGATGCCGGCGAACATCTGGTAACCAGTCAAACCCAATTTTACTATGTCATCAGGTGCAACATATCAAATTCCACGACAGGTATATCAATTTAACCACCTACTCCGCCCCGGTCCACTCAGACGGATCCAATATCGCTCCGAGTCGCTTACTTTGTCCGCAGGGAAGTGCTGCTGCGCCCGGGACAAGGCGAGCAGCAACAGATACTCACCGAGGTGCGTACCACTCTTTCCAACGAGATCTGCAAGTATCTCGACGATATCGCGCGGCTCAGATATCAACCAGATTGGCAAAGCCACCACCACCATCATCGCCGCAACAACTGCAGGCGCGCAACACAAGCACCAGCTACAGCCGCAGCAACGCCAGTCCCCCAAGTGGTCGACAAATGATAGCTATCTTGTGCAATTTGAATATCGATGTCAGAATGACATTCGACACAATTTCCAACAGCTAGGGTGATGGTGACGTACACACAGCACGGTGTGAGCGCGACACCGCCGCCGCCGCCGCCGCTCACTGGTCGGGTTTCACGCGCACATGCCCGATTGTTGGCCCGACTGGTGCGGACTCTCGCTGCAGATCTCCAGATAGCAGAGTAGCTGGGGTACGCCAGCGGGCCTATCAGTAGGGTGTTAAGTGTTTGACGTGTCGCCAGTGCATTCCATTCAATTTGTCGCAATGACCGCACCTTCCACGCGTGATGGGAGTGCGCTGGTGACTCGCTGGCCCTCGCAGACGACGGAGATGACGAATTCCAGGGAAAACACTGCGCAGCGCTGATCAATCACCTCACGCTGCGATTAGCTTTGATTCCGGAACATTTTTTTTTTTCGCCGCAATCTGATCGAGCAGGCCTGCGCACACGACGACCTCGTTTGAACTCGTCCCTAGAGACACGGAGGGAGAGCCAGAGAGCGAGAGAGTCGAGCGTTATTACCCATTCGCTCGCCAGGCACGGTCCAACATCAACAACACCAGCAGCAGCAGCAGCAACTCAGCAGCACACAATCGGCGTCCAGGGACAGCAGTGAGTCGCCGCGGTCATACGGGCGAATTTATCTGCATACGGGGCAACTAATTTGAATATAATAAAAATTAAGATATCGTCGATAAACGGTGGCCCAATGGCCGGCCGGGGACGATCCGCGCGCCGCCATGAAATCAGAGCGTGAGCTCGCTCTGCTGCACATGTCTCTGGGGCTGCACCCATCTGCGGCCGCTGTTGTGCCGTCATCAGCCCGGACTACTTATGCCTTAATGGCGTATGTGGCTAGAGAAGGCGAACCCGTGTCGCAGGCGGTCGCTTATCATATCGCCTATTTGCATAAACCGAACTAGACATAAATTCCAAAACCGCAGATAAGCGGACCAGCGACCAGCGACCAGGTGCGGGCTGAATAAATTGCAAAAATTAACCTCGACAACAAGGATCGCCTGCGGGAGGGGGGTGCATAATGAAATTGTTCACAAATAACCGCCACCGGTGGCAGGACGGCCGAGCGAAATGCAAATGATCCGAGGATCACTTTTCAGGAATCAATCTGAAGGTGAGATAGTGTCCAGTGTGGTGGGGAATGCCTTTGGGTGACCCTGGAGCGGGTGCAATCTCCTCGTGGCTTCCTGCTGACGAGCATCTGCACAGCGGCGATGGTTCATCACTGGCAACGAGAGCTAGTTCAGAGGACATTGACTTGCAAGATGCTTGGCCTACGAGGCTGTTGGTCTCAAGAGAATTTATTGATCGAAGCGAAAGGAAAACGATGCATTTTTTGTCTGTTGTCATTCGTCACTACGATGAGAGAGGACACCTGAATTTTTCAGGCTTCAAAGAGTTCGCTGCTTTTAGCTTTATCACCGTTCTCGGTTCAATCGCTGATCTGGGCTCGATAGCAGTTCTAGGCTCGATCGCTGATCTGGGCTCATCCTTGATCTCGGCTCAATCCCTGATCTTGGCTCGATTCCTGATCTCGGCTCGATCGCTGATCTCGGCTCGACTCCTTACCTCGGCTCGATTCCTGATCTCAGCTCGATCGCTGATCTCGGCTCGATCGCTGATCTCGGCTCGATCGCTGTTCTCAGCTCGATCGCTGATCTCGGCTCGATCGCTGATCTCGGCTCGATCGCTGTTCTCGGCTCAACCGCTGATCTCGGCTCGACTGTTGATCTCGGCTCGATCACTGATCTGAGCTCGATCGCTGTTCTCGGCTCGATTCCTGATCTCGGCTCGATTCCTAATCTCGGCTCAATCCCCGATCTTGGCTCGATCCCTGATCTCGGATCGATCCCTGATCTCGGCTTGATCACTGATCTCGGCTCGATCCCTGATCTCGGATCGATCCCTGATCTGGGCTCGATCGCTGATCTCAGCTCGATCGCTGATCTCTGCTCGATCACTGATCTCTGCTTAATTGCTCTACTCCGCCTGATGGGTAATTTCGACTCCATCATTGATCTCGGAAACCGCTCTCATCCAAAGTCGCACTTTCTTCCCCCTCTTGAACCCATTCTCAATCCAATCCAAGGTCGCTTGATGGACTTCCTGCACCACTCGCTCCCTCTCCTGCCACTCAGATATCAACTGTCTCGGTTACAGGGTGCCCCATTGCCAATCAAACAAGTTTCATCATCCGATGACAGCACAAAGCACAAATGCCTTCGCAAAATCGTTACCAAACCAGTGGTGAGGTGTGAAATTTCAGCTCTCTGCCTTGCTCAGCCTCCCCTTCCCCACCATCGCCGTCGTCACTCCCCAGAGAATCTGCTGTCTATCAATTAATTTCACATCAGATCAATCGATGCAAACCGCATCCATTACAGATCCGCAGCGATACCCCGGATTGCGCAGTCGGAGCCGCCATGTGGCTCCAATTATTCATTGAGCCAATCTCGAATTACAATCAGTGATCGACTCGTTTCGGTGAGTCGCGCACACACTCATCGACGACGACGACGACTCCTTTCAAGCGTGCTCCGCGCTCAAGACCACCGTCCCGAACGATTTATGATGTGATACGGTATTGCACCGAACTACGAGCCCGAGTCATATCGATTACAGTTTTATTGATACTAAATAACAATGCCTACACAGCGACCGCACCGCCGCCGCCGCCGCCGTTACTGCTGCTGCTGCTGCTGCTGCCACCACCATGCGCCACTCAGCTGGCCGGTCCATGACTGACCAGATGCACGGGGTCTGGATCTGCATCTGCATCTGTGCCGGCATCGGCACTGAGAGTCTCATGCGTACCGACATGTGTCGGTAGAACTGTCGGCCAGAACCCCAGAACAATCCATAAAGGTGTAATATCCATAATGCTCGCAGCGGGAAAATTAATTTCCTTGGAAACGTGTTAACAATATTTCATTCCGTTGCGGATGTCGGCCATGGCCCGGAACCCACCAGAGACGCGGACGTCGCTGTGTCCATGGCCAGCGCCGGTATGATTGTTTATTTGCTCCGCGCCGCCCTCGTTCCGTTTCAATGGAGTGGCGAACGAATGCATTCGGGATTTAGGGACGAATCCATGCAGTCGATGGTGGTGGTGGTGGTGGGGCGCTGCAAATGGATCTGTGGCAGGGCAAGATTAATGGGAATGGCTGGCGTCACTGGACCGCCCGGAAGGTTTGATGGTTGGTGGTGGTGGTGGTGGTGGTGGGTTGTGTGGCAACTCTATTTCCAAGTTGAAGCTTTGGCCGTTCTGATGTGACAGCTGTCTTTGGCTTTTCCTGGGCTTTGTGTTGTCCAGGCGAAATTCGAGATGGAAGGGTGACAGATGGGGAACTTGTTGTCACCGCTGAACTTCAGTCACCATCCACTTAAGGAGAACCCGTTTTAGACCATCCAGATCGAATCTGTGCAACAAAGTTGTGCACAAATCCAATCCGCTTCATCGATCAATTGTTGATCGCGAAGTCTGATTGCGATCACTGCCATTTGATCGATCGTGCTCCGGCTGCTTTCGGTACCAGATTGATGATTGATAGAGGTGTGCGCCTTGAGTGAGCCGATATGATCTTTTAATGATCGTTGACTCAGAATTAAGCGATTCCATTTGACGCTGTAACAAGTGGTGAGTCAGCTGAGGAGGAATGGGATACAAAATTTGTGTGCCATGAAGTTGTAAACAAGTTCGACTGTCGTTGACAACTCATTTGAATGGATGCGTGGTCTATTCCAGTTTGACTTCAACGCTGATCTCAGCTCGATCGCTGATCTTGACCCGATCCCTTATCTAAGCTCAATCACTGTTCTTGGCTCGAGCGTTAATCTGAGCCCGATCGCTGATCTTCTCTCGATCACTGATCTCTGTTCGATCGCTGATCTGGGCTCGATCACTGATCTCGGCTCGATCCCTGATCTAGGCTCGATCGCTGATCTCGGCTCGATCCCTGATCTCGGATCGATCCCTGATCTTGGATCGATCCCTGATCTCGACTCGATCCCTGATTTCGGCTCGATCCCTGATCTAGGCTCGATCCCTGATCTCGGCTCGATCCCTGATCTCGGCTCGACCCCTGATCTCGGCTCGACCCCTGATCTCGGCTCGATCCCTGATCTCGGCTCGACCCCTGATCTCGGCTCGATCCCTGATCTAGGCTCGATCGCTGATCTCGGCTCGATCCCTGATCTCGGATCGATCCCTGATCTCGGATCGATCCCTGATCTCGACTGGATCCCTGATTTCGGCTCGATCCCTGATCTAGGCTCGATCCCTGATCTCGGCTCGATCCCTGATCTCGGCTCGACCCCTGATCTCGGCTCGACCCCTGATCTCGACTCGATCCCTGATTTCGGCTCGATCGCTGATCTCGGCTCGATCGCCGATCTCGCGTCGATCCCTGATCTCGGCTCAATCCCTGATCTTGACTCGATCTCTGTTCTTGGCTCGATCGCTGCTCCCGGCTAGATTCCTGATCTTGGCTCGATTCCTAATCTCGGCTCCATCGCTGATCTCGGCTCGATCACTGAACTGGGCTCGATCGCTGATCTGGGCTCGATCGCTGATCTCGGCTCGATTCCTGATCCCGGCTCGATCTCTGATCTTGACTCGATCGCTGATCCCGGCTGAATCCTTGATCTCAGCTCGATCGCCGATCTCTACTTGATTGCTGATCGCGGCTCGATCGCCGATCATTGCTTGTGGCTGATCGCTGATCTTGGCTTAATCGTTGATTGCCAGCCTAGTTGTCAGATACACGTCAGAACCATTGTCACAAAATGTCCCACGTATCAGTCCCCTTCTCAGTGCTTCTAGAGACGATCTTTCCACAAGAGATCATGTAAACTCTGACCATCGACATCAAAATCGTTCATAATTCCCTCAGTCGAACGTTTAAGTGGTCAGCAGAGAATAAATGCCGACTCCAAAGTCGATTAAAATTCACAGATAATCACGAACCGATCGCAAGTGATCGATGAAATCTCTCACGATCGGCAGACAATGAAAGGAGATCGCTAATCACTGAGTCCTCGTGACAGAAGCGTGACAAAACCCACCTCCACGACTCGAGACTGGAGCCGCTGAGGGCCAACCTCATTTGCTGCGGCGGCTTCCTTGACTTCTGTGCACCAGTTTTGACCTCTTCTCAGTCGAAGAAGCAGGAATTGGTGCTCAGATGTCTGCAGCCTTGTGCTCAATTGAATGTGACTTGATAGGGAACAGATGCTTCAGCCAGCTACCGGATTCTGTATGGAGACTTGCACTATCAGGCTTCCAACCTACCCACAACCACAGGTGGATGGAATGAGATCCTATCTGCCTCCCCCCATCAACCCACATCTGTGTGCGGAATCTCACGAACAATTAGTTATCTGGTCCACGAAAAGATACACGAATACCATGAGTTATTGCTCATCAGATACGCTCCACGTATCCTACGTGTATGTCAAGCCACAAGACCCAACTGCCAAGGCAGTCGCTTCGCCCTCCTCCGCCAGTCCCGTCGACGTATTCAATTCAATTTAGGCCCCATCCACCATCCTGGCCGGGATTATCTTATCTGCCAACATATTTCCACCGACAGACAGTGCATAAATCTTCTATCAGCCGCACCACCACCGCCGCCACCGCAGCCGTGGCCGAGAGTCGAAATATGGATTTCATTTGTGCCAACTACGCATGCTGGTGCCCGTCCCCGTCTTCGCGTCCGCTCCAAGGGGAGTGCTCGCCACATCGCCCAGCAGTGGAATTCCTTTAAATTCACTAGTTTTGAATTTAATTAGAGATAAGCTCCGGCAGATTTAATTAAAACGAGAGCTGAACTCTGAACGTCGTCTCTCGGGCGGTGCAGCTGGAGGGTGGCCGGTCGCCTTGGTCGAAATTGATTTAAGGTCGATACGAGTCCGCCGGGGAGCCGCCTCTGATTGAAGTCCACTTACTCGGCAAACGATAGTCATAACACGGGGTGTTGCGGCATCAACTCATTTGCCACAAGTGCTCGCGCCGGTGCTGGTGGTGGTGTGCTCGCGGACCAAGTGCGTATCTCATCTGGTGTCCGAACTCGTTTTGATGAGCGGGCTCTGTGAAATATGGAGCTCATTTCCCGGCGGAGATACGCCACGCGGCTGATGGACAAACGAAAGGAGTCCGAAAACGACGTGATTTCAGCGGCGGTGGCGTGCGCAGCACCGTCAGCAAATCATTAGGGCTTGTTTGAGTGCGCTTGCATAGGCGAGGGTAATTTATCACTTCTGGTCAAACTGGTCCTTTTCGGTTGCAGCCGTGGTGGCGGCGCAGAGGGGGCCCGCAGGCACTGGCCGCACGGCAGCAACAAGACACCTCTGATTTCCGTACAACGTCGCCTTTGAAAATGAGGTTCAACGGGATTATCGGGCGCACAAAATGCATATCGAGTGCATGTTACAATCATGCACCTCTCTGGCCAATGAATGGACGTTGCACCGCATCGGATGCGGGGCTGCTTAGCGCGTCGATGTGTGCGAGGCTTTTGTGGCTGCACCACATCTCAATGGGATCTCTTCGCTCCGCCGCTGCCAGGCTCGTGATCGGCGACGGAGTGGTGCTGCGGTTTGGATCTAATGAATGGTCAAATTGACAAGTATATTGCGTTTTTCAGTTGCGTCGTATCTCTGCTGTGGGAAACGGCAGATTCGGTAGCCCGAGAGCTGGTCATCAGGCGGGGGGACAGTCCCAGTGTCGTGATTTGATAAAGTCAAGTCCAAATGTGGGTGGGCGAGAGTGACAGCATGCAAATTGGCTACACTTCGGTTGGTTTTGTCTTGCACTTGGATTTCAAGTGCCCGGATGGGAGCATTTGTGTCCCACCAGCACTGGGTCAGGCGGGCCCGAGTGTGAGAGGTCAGTGAGGTGTGTGTGTGTGATGGCAGGGCGTATCTGACACCGCATACTTGAGATTAATGATCGCTGTCTGAGGCCTTTGAACCGCAGCACTTAGTGTGAGAGCGGGTGGTGCTTGTAGATTTCGGGAACTGATGCAGATACAGCTCGGAGATAGCTCGAGGGGGAGCTCACAGTCTGATGGGTGGGAGTGGACGTGGTTTTGGGTGTGTCGCGTTATGAGTTTGTTGAGCAGGTTGTCATAAAATGTATTTTATCGCAGCTCTCCACTAAGGGGGGTGTAACTAATTTGATGCCGTGGCAAGCGATCGCGTCATTCACTGTGTCCCAGTTCCAGAGATCGTAGGTTGAGTCGAAAGATCATGCGAAGGGCTGTGGGACAGAATGGAGTGCAAAATGTTGCAGCAATGAGTGGCATGATGACGCGATCGGTTATGATCGCGAGTGGTGATCTTGCCTTGGTCGGAGAGCGATCGACGAGGGTGGCCATGTAGACCCTGCCCCGAGCCAAGAACCCTTCCAGACTTCGGTTCTCCGATGATATTGACGCGAGAGCTGATGTTGCCTTGATCGGAGAATGATCGGCGAGGGTGGCCATGTAGACCCTGCCCCGAGCCAAGAACCCTTCCAGACTTCGGTTCTCCGATGATATTGACGCGAGAGGTGATCTTGCCTCGATCGGAGAATGATTGACGATGCAAATGGCGTAAGGAGACCACGTTGACTGCCATCAGAGTACGTATCACCACGTAGACCCTGTCTAAAAGGTCCAAATGAAGCCGCGACCCTTCCTTTGATTCACCTCCAATCCCTGCTCCTTCTTTTTCATTCTTGTGGTCATCCTCTCCCAAATCTCCTTCCAGTCCGAACGAAACAATCCCCATGACACCATCCACAGACCATCCATCGACCATTGTCCATGCCACACAACAGAGGCCATCATAAACTCACCGATTGATGGACGCACATCCAACAAATCTTCGTCTACTTGTCGACCGCACTCCATCATGTCACTTCGCTTGCATAACCTCACCACTCTTCGGTTAGATTCCACAAGCGAATGGCCATGTCGCGAGCGCATGTGAGCTACGATTCTGCCAATTTGTGATCGAATTACAATCCTCTCCGCCGCCCTCAATTTATTTCAATCAAATGCTGCTGCTGCTGCTGCTGATGCCCTCTGCCACAGAATCGACGGAAGAGGGTGTACCCCATCCTAACCACCAACAGCAGCAGCATCACCGTCAGCGGTAGGAGCAGCGCACATCACCATACCGAATAAATTATCGGCTATGTAGCACGTCATTTGGGACGGGAGGAGGACTCCTCTCAGAGTGGAGCAGCAGCAGCAGCAGCAGCAGCAGCACTGCGGCACAGATGGGCGCACAGCCAGTTGCGCAACACCCATGAGCAGTAGGGCGGGTGAGGTCGTCTTACATGTCATGTAAGATGTTATAAATGAGATGGTTACAGTGAATGAAACTGCGGCCGATCGCACGATCTTCATGTTCTCGTCCACGTGAGTGTGCAGCAACACGCTGACACAATGTGCCGCCGGTTACTGGTTTTTGAATTGGCTAAATCATCCCATGAATGTGGCAGCGAGTGATGTTCAACTTCTGGCAGAATGATATCGATGCTGTTCAGGGGAGGAAGAGAGAGAGAGAGAGAGGGAGGGAGAGAGGGAGGGCGAGAGATGGAAAGACAGAGAGTGAGAGAGAGAGAGAGGGATGTGGTGGCCTTTGGTGTCGGATTTCAAAAAGGCGTTCCTGGTGGAGCTCTGTCACCGGCAGTCAATGTGTCTCTCGTGTCGCGCAGTTAACCAGTTGGCTGGCGATAAATCTTCATTGCGTAGCAGGTGCATCTGCAAAGAGGTCCTTCAAAGTTGCCGGTTCAATGTCGTGCAAGGGAATGGCCGGAAATTTGAGGAAACAGCGCAGGAGAGTGAAGACAGAGGGAGGCAGCTGGAAGACGTCTTTCAGAGAAGCAGTCACGCATTGACTTCTAGAGCAGGAGATGATGCAACAGTCCTCTATCAACTTCTTGATTCTTTTCTGAAGGCAGGCAGACTCGGGGCTTCGTGATCTTCTTTTGGTCTAAGAGAGATTTTTTGTTGGCCTCTGTCTGGTCGGTATGTCTTTTGGCCGTCGGTGGCCATGCGGCGAGACCTCTGGAATATCCACTGGACTCAAGACTGAATTCGGATGCACTGATTTTGACATTTCTCGCAGTGTTCCTGAAAAGACAAGAAAAAACAGAGATCCCTGAAAGAAGAAAAAAAGACCTTCGCAGGCGCATAGCATCAGTTCAGGTCTCAGTTTAGGTCTCCTCTGCCTAGAATCAAGGGCATCCCTTTGAGTTCTAAGACGACCCAAATGTCTGCATGCAAGAATGCGTACAAACCTCCTTGACAGCATGATCCTTTTCGAAACGAGAGTGAAGAGTCGACTGCAGAGTTGCTTAAACGTCCGTATTGATCCATTTGTCCAAAGGCCTCTTTTCACTTCTCACAGTCTAACCTAACCTAACCTTCTGGCATGGGTGTCTATCGGACAATGTCCGGTGAGAACTCCCACCATCGTCCGAATATCCTTGCGACTGATGCCAATCAATGATAATGATTTCTTGCTGTTCAACACCGGCCATGGGGCTCTCGTCGTTGTCCAGCTTCAGGCATCGATCATTTGCCTTCTTTACGGCTTCGTCCTCTATTCTATTTCTTTCCTTAGAAAACTTAACGGCGTGCTGACTTAAGATAGTATTAGAGATCTACCTAGCTCTGAGCTATCCTTTGCCAACACGTCCGCCCTCTCGTTTCCTTGAACTCCTGTGTGTCCCGGTACCCAGCAAAGCTTGTCTTTCGATATCCTGACTTCCCTAGTCTCATTGGGGTTATGGCCGCTCTGCTACTAGAGAAGATGTCAAAAGGGGTAAGGTAGAGTAGGACCTCGAGCGCTGCTGTCGGCGTTGTCCTTAGGGCATCCGTGATTCCTAAGCAGGCCGATCTTCGGACCTTCGTCAAGCTAGAAAGAAGGTATATCCTCCAGTGCTTGCCACCGCTGTCTAAACTACACCTTAACTCAAGCTTGGCACGTTTGGCAAAGACTTAAATGTTGCCCAGATGAGAGAATGGAAAGATTTTCTGCCAGAGACACTGAATGTCCTTGCATATCAGCGTCTTAGTTCTACTGCAGATTTCAACAGCACCACAATGGACAGATGGTCACCATGGAATTCAGTAAAATTTGACTTGTGAAACGAAGAAGCAAAGTACGATTGAAACACACGGCGAGTAATTCCCACAACAGCACGAAGAAATCTCATCTTGGCAGCTTGTATTCGCGATCTTATTCTTTCGGTCACTACCCAAATTTCATGACCATAGGTGAGAGTTGGAACAATTACTGCGTTAAAAACCGCTAACTTGGCTTTGACACCAAGCTCGCCCTTCCTGATTACAGATCGACCAAGCTGTTTCAAAATTGACCCTGTTTGACCAATCATACAGGAAATCTCAGCATTATTCCTCCTATCACTCGTGAAAAAGACCCCGAGATACTTAAACTTCTCCACATGTTTCAATGGGACTCCACTAACATGTAGAGTGCATTGAACAGGGGTTCTGGAAATAACCATTGCCTCGGATTTGTCCACGTTAACCTTCATCCCAGCATCAGCACATACGGCCACTAACCTATCTTAAACAAACCGTCTTAAAATCAAAATTTAAAACACCATACCTGGCAACACCATTGAGAAACAACCTACGGTAAATTTGAAAACGCAGTTTTTACGAAGGAAAATACACCGAATGCATGTGAAAACACTTCCTTCAACTATCCACCACCTTTTCCTCAATGTGTTCTCTCCAAACTATGACAGACAGTCCCTGAAACAATCCCCTCAACTGTCATGCAAAGCAAGGCATTGCCAGACAATCAATTATTCCCCTCTTTCAATGATTTCACCTTCGACGTCATGAAACATTTAAAATTCAATTTTTCTCGAATTTCAACTAAAATTTTCAACTGAATTCCCTTCAATTATCCTTTTCACATTCACCTCAACCCATTCGAGCTGAAAATTTACTCGAAACACACAGAAAACCGATTTTTGAAAAACTGACACGTGTCACATAAAAAAATGCAGTCAACTCATAACACAACTGAGTCGCAATTTCTTCCTGAAAATGAACCAGTTGTCGTCGATGTCGATTTGATGATTACAAAATTTTGTGAAACGAATTTCTCGAGAACCAGGACGAATTCAAGGACGTGAGATATCAGAATGGAAAGGAAATTAAATAAAGAAGCTGAATAAGGTAAGATTTTGTAACGGGAGTCACTCCGTTAGTTGTTTGGAGGCGGAGTTCGAGGGAACCTCTTTCAAGCTGTGATCTTGGGCGACATGATTTATTCTGAAACGATTTTCTCGATTTTTAGGACGAACTTAAGGACGTGGGATATCGGAAGGGAAAGGAAATTGATGAGAGAAACGTAATAAGTGTAGATTTTGTACGGGAGTTTCTCCGTTGGTTGTTTGGAAGTAAAGATCGTGCGCGCCTCATTTCAGCTGCGATCTTGGGTGACACGATGTTTTCTGACAAGATTTTCTTGAAACTTAGGACGAATTGAAGAGCGGGGGATATCAAAATGGATAGGGAATTGAATAGAAAAGCGTTAGAAATTAGGCTTAAGTGACGGAAGTGCCTTGGTTGGTTACTGGCAGGCAAAGTTCGCGACATTTCACTTTGTCGCATCGAAATCGAGGAATTGGGTGGATATAGGGACTATTTCACCGCAAAATGTCTTGAAATTAGGACAGAAATTTCAGTCATTATTAGGTAAACATATAAAGAAGAAAAAATCGCATCAAAATATGTTCAGATTTGTTCCTTTTCATCATTCAGTGGAGCCCATTCACGACCTCGGAAAGCATGGTGGTTTTTCAAACGATTTTCTCGAAAATTACGACGAAATGCGGGTTGAGAGACACCAGAGTGAATCGGGAATTAGGAAAAGGAGCGCCGGTAGGTTGGATTTTGTAAAGGGAGTTACCTTAACAAGTTCAATAAGCTTTCTAGAGCGACAAGGTCCGTGCTTCACAGAGTTCTTTAAGACTCTCAGGGACGACGAGCAGTTACCTTTTTATGTACCACATCATAAACTCCCAAGACAGTCGAAATTCCGGCATCAAAAAGTGCCTCCCACCACACGGAAGTTCAAGCAACCACGCTGCCTTTCGTTCACCTTGTCACTGGCGCACTTCCCTCCACAAGAATGACCACTCTATCTCACCACTTCCTCGTCGATCATTCCTCATGCGGGCATCGTGAACCACTGGCCACATGGTTGGCCTCAATGCACCACAATTTCGATAACAGCTACCGCTCTAATGCCTTTGTATCCATCCGTCGTCCACGTCCCAATCGATTTCCTAATGGGATTCCATTCCAGAGGCCCACCTGACCAGCCAATCGGACTCATAAATCAGCACCGGATTGCAATTAAATCAACCACCCAGGGTATACCTAAATTAAGTCAATAAAACTCATAAATCATTATTGGCCGCTTATGGCTTGACCCCACCGAACTGATCACCGCCGGCTGTCCGTTGTCCGTTGTCCGCTGTCCACTCCGCGAGACATCATAATTCAAGCGGCACTCCGGCACTGTCCCCCGAACCAATTCGTCCTGATTCCTGCCGCCGTTCGATCGGCAGCGGCAACGGCAGCGACAACGCCAAATGGAGCTGCTGTCATAAATCATGATACGTGCTCTGATCAATAAACACGCTACGACCCCAATCAGCAGCGTTCTATCGCCACACGCTCAGCCAAAAGGTTAAGTACGGCTCACGTTGCTGACGGCAATTAAGGTTTGAATTCGCCTCGCGGGCGAATTGCCAATTGCCGCGCATTTATTTTCGGGCCACATTCGCAACCAACCCCTAGACGCTGCGGCAAACACGCAAACTCATTTGGACCTGAAGTGGTGTCATAATTTGCTCCGCCCGACATGCAACACCTTCGATTGCGTAACGCCTCTCGCACTCTCTCTCTCTCCTGGTCCCTCTCTCTCTCTTCAGTTGCCACGGCGCGGTTAATCGCCTGAGCATCTCGACGCTCGATTGAAATTAATTTCGTCGCTGACTGGTGAAACCAAATCGTTTATAAATTGAACACGGTATCGATTTCACCGCACATCGGCATCGCGGTCCGTGTGTGTGTGTGTGTGTGTGTGGAGCGCGCACGCCGGCGCACAATGTGCATCCAGAGCATGAGTCCCTCTCCCGTCAGATGCTGGACGATGCCGCGTTTCGCGCATTGAACCCTGGCTCGACCTAAAAAATTCTTTCAACGCTCCGCTGCTGCTCTGCTACTCTGCTGCTCTGCTGCTCTGCTGCTCTGGTGCTCTGCACTCTGCCTCCTCGGCCTCGCGGATACTTTTAATAACGAAATTATGTTTTCGCTGGTAACATGCTAATAAACCATCCGGGTCCGGACTGCCCGCACTGGCCGGGGATGATGTGAGCAAGTTTGGGGGGACGACGGCGGCGCGACGGGAGCCAGGAGCTGCGGGCCGCGAGTTCTATGTGTGAAATTTATTTATCATGTTCGCGAGTATCAGTTTTCCTTAGCGATAAATCCACTTATCTTGTTCGGGAATTCTGCGCCTGGCCGGGAGGGAGGGAGGGGGGATGTGTATGCAAATTGTGTGGTAACATCTTATTGAAGTGCGCTTAGGTCATCGGGGGGTGAGATCTCTTTGAGATCGGTGAAACGGTCTTGATGTTAGGTGTCGAGAAGCGGATCGCGGCGATGGTGATGGGATTGTAATTCTGCCGGAAGGCGCTGTGGGAAAGAGATTGAAAGTCGATACAAACCTGTGAGGCCATACTGCTTCAGAGCGGGAGCATGAATGGGGCATTTGGTTGGGGTACGGCTCTGACGCTGGCTATCTCTGCGATCAGGGTAAATCTTAAATCGACAAGCATCGATAGTGGTCGTTTCAATCTTCGCTATCTTTGGAGGTTTTGACTGAATGATCGCGGCCTTTTAGCTCACAGCTGAGCCACTGACGGATGCTTCTCACAATCAGGTGCTCAAGCGTCGCTTCTCAAGACCGACTTAACGTACGACGAGTTGTGGGGCGAGTCAAAGAGTTCACGATGAACCCCTCATTCTGTTGCCACACTCTCTTGATTTTGCTAGGATTTTCCGAAAAAAATGCTCGCGCGTACGTCATTTCAAAGCCTCGCGACGCTTGCTTTGAAAGCATTAAATTCTTTGTGGATTCCAGTGATTCCTCGTCGTCCCTCTCGACTCACGACGCTGGACAATCTGATCGACAAGTTTACTGATCAGCGAGTCTACTGATCGACGAGGCTACTGATCGACGAGGCTATTGATCGACGAGGCTGCTGGTCGAAGAGGCTGCTGATCGACGAGGCGACTGATCGAAGAGGCTGCTGATCGACGAGGCTACTGATCGACGAGGCTACTGATCGACGAGATTATTGATCGACGAGGCTGCTGATCGACGAGGCGACTGATCGAAGAGGCTGCTGATCGACGAGGCTACTGATCGACGAGGCTATTGATCGACGAGGCTGCTGATCGAAGAGGCTGCTGATCGACGAGGTTACTGATCGACGAGGCTACTGATCGACGAGGCTATTGATCGACGAGGTTGCTGATCGAAGAGGCTGCTGATCGACGAGGCGACTGATCGAAGAGGCTGCTGATCGACGAGGCTACTGATCGACGAGGCTACTGATCGACGAGATTATTGATCGACGACGCTGCTGATCGACGAGGCGACTGATCGAAGAGGCTGCTGATCGACGAGGCTACTGATCGACGAGGCTACTGATCGACGAGATTATTGATCGACGAGGCTACTGATCGACGAGGCCACTGATCGACGAGGCCACTGATCGACGAGGCTACAGATCAACGAGTCTACTGATCGACGAGGCTATTGATCGACGAGGCTACTGATCGACGAGTCTACTGATCAACAAGTCGACTAATCGACGAGGTTACCCGATCGATCGATCCCGACCGTCGCTTTCAAAACATTGAATTCCTAGTGGATTCCAGTAACTCCTCATCGTCCCCCTGCGTCACTCGCCATCCGTCCAAATTGAAATCGCCCCCCATTTCCTCATCAATTCCGATACAGTCCCAATCCCAGACCTTGTACTTAGATCCTCATTTAGTTAAATTCTCGATTCGCAACCAGAGATAGAGCGGGGTTTCCGCCAGCATCATCGACGGCAATTCACCCGCGAATTGCCTTGCTCCTATTATCCCCAGTTGGCTCCCTCATAGAGCTCCACCGATCGACCGCCCGCCCGCTCAACCGCCGCCGATCATCATCATCGATCGGCCGGAACATGGAATTAGATAGTGATGACTTCACGATCTATATGGAACCACTTGCAGCTGATTGCACGGTTTTCTTGTGTAATAGACTGCCGGTCCCGGCCACCAAATCAAATGGGAAAGTACGAGTGTATCTGTGGATCTTGCATCCGCTGGTATGTTGCCAGCCAGCAACTGTAGCTGTGCTCCTGCTGCCGATGATGTTGCCCAGGTCCAGGTGTACCGTAATGGGGTTCTTATAAATAATTTTCCAGAAAACCAATCCACTCGCCACTTCTCCCAGAGTGCTCTGCACTTAATCTCAAGATACGAGGCTCCACTCGCGGTGAGGCTGCGTTGAAAGTGCTGGCCCTATCCCCACAGACGAAACGAGGGAGATCCAGGCCGGGCCAAGGCAGAAGGTATCACAATATCGCTCAATTGATCGGGCGCGTGCTTGAGTTCGTGATCATTTTATGAAGATGGAAACTCATCAGTAACGCTGGTTAGGTGGGGGAGTCCGCCCGATCTGGCCTGGCAGCGGCCGACCGATATTCCGATGCAAGAGTATTCTCGTTTATATTTTACGATGGCCATTAGTTGTGTTGTCTGGCGGACACAGGGGATATTGTTTCCACTCTCCGGCGATACGGTTTGTGGCATGAACTGGATTATCATTCGTTGCGGCTGCTTGGCGGATAGTCATCCCTCGGCCTCGTTCGACGACGGATGAGTGGCTCGATGGATATTCCGCATTCCACGGCTGGATCTTCAATTTTGCATGATTATTCCTCAAATTACCTTAAATCGTTGTAAGCTATATGAAAACATAACCGTCGCTGGGCGCTCGTGGCCGACCGGCTGGAAGGCTGCCGGATTGGAAGTCGGACAGATGGTGGTGTTGGATTGCCATGGCAAAACAATTTACGCCGTAGGCCGTGTGCTTGGCGGTGGTGGTGGCAATGGCGGTGCTCCGTCCAACCGCGTGGACTCGGGTACGGTTACAGTGGTCGGCCGCATAAACTTTGGCTTCTGCAGGTGTTATTAAAGCAATCAGCCTGCAATCGTACATTTAATTTATGAGCTTCTTATTTCGCATAAATTCGAGAGCCGAACCGCGCGGAGCTGTTCGAGTTGTGTCAGAGTATCTGAGAGTGTGGCTCTTGTTTGCATCGCGCTCAGGTGTGTGGTGCCCGCGCATGGCACTGGTAATGATCTTATAATGGGTGCAGGGATCCTTGTTTTTGAATTGTCCCATATTTGGGGCGGGAGCTTTCCATTGTTCTCCGACTGACTGGGAGATACTTTATGGCGTTATGGCTGGAATATGCAGATCAAGATGGAGCATGTGGCAGTTGTTGCCAAATACTGGCCGAAGGCTGGATAATGAATTGCATCCTGGACTAGGCGATAAATTGTGGTGCGCTATCGGAGGCGGTCGATCAGATGTTGGCCGGAGTGACGTGGTGAGTGATATATGGAGCTGGGGGTGCAAATGGTGTGGCTGACCTCTGGTTGAGAAAAGTGACGGGTTTTTACATGAAAGGCGTGGGGGATGAGGTCGGCGCATTCTGTCAGCGAGACGCCCAAAAGCTCTTGAAATGATCAACGCTGCTACTGATCGACGAGTTTACCCATCGACGAATCTACTGATCGACCAAGCTTCTGATCGACGAGGCTTCTCATCGACGAGTGTACTGATCGACGAGGCTACTGATCGCCGAGGCTACTGATCGACGAGGCCACTGATCCTCCAGGCTACAGATCGACGAGGCTACTGATCGACGAGGCCACTGATCGACGGGGCCACTGATCGACGAGGCCACTGATCGACGAGGCCACTGATCGACGGGGCCACTGATCGACGAGGCCACTGATCGACGAGGCTACTGATCGACGGGGCCACTGATCGACGGGGCTACTGATCGACGAGGCTACTGATCGATGATGCTACTGATCGACGAAGCTACTGATCGACGAGGCTGTTGATCGACGAGGCCACTGATCGACAAATTTACTGATCGACGAGGCTACTACTCGACGAGGCTACTAATCGACGAGGCTGCTGATCGACGAAGCTGCTGATCGACGGCGTTACTGATCGACTGCTCGTCTTCTGACTCTGTACCGAAAAATCCGTTCATTCATAATTTTTATTCAAACAAAAGCCACAAAAATTAACAAACATTTTACAAAGTCTCAAGACACACTAAAATTCACAGACACACCGCCCCTCACATTGGCCTCACTTAATCTGCATCCACTTACTGAACTCCTTGCCGAAACTCGGTTGACACGCCGTCTTCGACTGCTTACTCACTTTTCTTCCAGTTGGATGCTTTACGTTCGATGGGATCGCTCGACCAAAACGATCCTTCTCGCTGTTGGGGAGGAAGTTCCAAATGGTCAGCGTCTCATCGTTCCCAGCAGTCGCCAGTTGGAGACCATTCGGACTCCACATCATGAACCGCACGCAGCTGTTCGGGACACGGAGCACATCAACGACTCGATCCAGCGATGACATGACCATGATCTCGGATCGAATGCAACCATCGGAGTCTACAGAGAGTCAGTCTGTGGTTTGAATTGCTTTCAAGTCTCACTCACCCTTGTCCGAATAGCTGACAAGCAACTCCCCGGTTAACTTGTTAAAGGTGATGAAGTCGATCTCCAGTTTCTGGTCCTTTCGCTGGTAGTAGGCCACGATTTCCCGCGAGGGGACGTGCAAGATCACAATCGACGCAGGCGAGTCTTCAGCTGCAAGAAAGAGTGAGACTTTGAGTGGGTATTAGGGGAAGGCCCTCTCCTCCACTCACAAATGGCCAAATCCGTTCCGTTCCATGGGTGCCAGTCTATGACGACCCTCAGTTTCCGCTTCGAGCGGAGGACCACGTGAATGTCGCACGACGGCCAGTTGTAGACGTAGATGTTGCCCTCGACGTCTGACGTCGCCAGATACCGCATTGTCGGCGAGAACTTCACCATGAACACGGGCTGCTTGTGGTTCTTAAGGACCTTGACGACGTGGAGCTTCGGTGAGGTGAACACGTAGACCCACCCTGTTGCCGTGCCACCGACAACGATCTTCCCGGAACGAGCCCACTCGATGCAGAGGACTACACAGGCGTCGGAGTTGAAGACGTGTCCGCTGTAGATGCAGAGCTCCTTGTACCGCTGATGATCCCAGAGCTCGAAGACTGCAAGAGACAGTCGTCACAAGGGCAGGCTCCTTGACTCGAGACTCACCTGGCCAACCAAAGGTATTGCTGGAGATCGCAAGGTAATTACCCTTGGGACAGTAGGCGATAGCCTTGCAGTTGCGAATCCTGTAGACCAGGGTTAAGTCGAGAGCGGGCTTCCAAAGGACAAGGTCTCGACCGAACGAGGCTGCGATCTCGCCATCCACGGACCAGTCGATGAGGTTGATGTCTGAAAGGGAGAGATGGGAGCCATTAGATAAGCTGAGGGCAGTCGGGGGGGGTTAAGGGCCGACCAGAGAACATGTCGAAGTAGGGAAGATCGTGGGTTGTGTCGGCACAGGCCATGGGCTTCGCCCGGGGAACACAAGGCCAGTCGAACCCGTCGAGAGATCCGTAAATGAACTCGACCATTGGAACTGCCGGAAGCACGTCAGAGCTGCAAAGGACGCTTGCCTTCGAGGCCAGGTCGCTGAACTCCAAGATCCGCCGCTGCTTGATGCCGAAGGAGTTGTTTATGACCACCTTGAGGCCTTTGTATCGCCATTGACTGGGAGAGAAGCGCTGGAAGGGGACGGATGGTGTTGAAGTCTGGCTTGGATTGTGGCTGTGACTTGCGCTTACCGTCGCCAGGAAGTCCTTCTTTTCCCGATTGAAGAGAAAGGCTTCGTTGGTGTCCTTCTCCTTGATGGCAAATCGTCTGGGGATGAACCGGTCGCCATAGAAAAGCGGGATCACCCTGTCGGGGCTCACTGTCATCTCCTGGAAGAAAAGAAGAGAGTCGCATGAGACTGACTGGAGATCAGGTTGACTTCTGCAAGAAATGGAGCAAGATTCTGATCCTCGTGCTCGGTGGACGAAGTGAGTGACGGGAGAAAGTGGTCCACAAGCGCCTCCGTCCACGCAGACAAATCCACTAGCAGACAACCCGCCACGAGAAGGAAATTCCCCCAGAGCTCGGACAACTGGCGAACTCCTCACTCAAGCCGTGTCGCTGCCAGCCGTCATCCGATCGCCAAACACCTGCCGGACGAATTCCAGCGATCTGCTGGCGAGCGATTAATTAATATACGACCACACTAATCTGGATGCATTACGGTGGCACGCAACTGAACTCAACCGCCACCCGGCTGCAGCTCAAAGCCGCCAGCCGACAGCCGCCACCACCTCCGCCGCCTTTGCCACCGACCACGACACGATCTCCCGGTTCCATTCAACATACAATCCGTTGTAATGTTGCTCAAATGCTCCGCCATGCCAACGCGAAAATGTGTGTAATTTGTACGGCGTCCCAGGAGCATGCCCGCCAGCCGGATCCCACATTTAGGCCATCTAACCATCTCGACATTTCGCCGGACACATCTGGGATCTATTCCGCGGAAAGTCGCAGCAGCGCAGGCGTGTTGCCTTGTTGCACAAGCCCCCAACAACGAGGCACACAGCGCAACCGTGCAGCGGAGGACTAATCTATCATCGGGGCACCCGAAAGTATGAGTGCGCCCGTGCGCTATGTGCGACGATGTTTGATTTCGCCTCGGCGGCTGCTGGATGCCTTGGTCAAGCCAAATGGAGGCTAATTTGATTCTCTACGTGTCGTCGTCGGAATCGTCGACTTCGCTGACTTCTGGTGGTGGTTTGCGTGAATTCCGTTCGGGCTTTGGTCTGTGCATGCGATCGATCTGGGCGCACTGTGAGTCGGTAGCTGGATGTTGGACGTTGCTGCGAGTGATCTGGTTCCGCTGTTACGTCGAATGAGAGCGATACATTGTTGCTGGTGCCCTAGGGCGGAGCCGATACATCCGCGAGTGGGTAAACTGAAGTTCATGTGAGAGTGGGGTCTTTATCTCCAGCAGCGGAATGAGTGGTTGAAATGCGTGGCATTTGCAGGAAGCTGCTGTCTGTGGGTTGGACGGAGGAAGTCTGAAGGGGGGATTCGATGAGGATGACCGCAGATTGAGGGAATTTTGCATTTGATTCCCGTCCAGTGCGAGGTTTCATTAGGGGGAGGCTTCAAAGATACATTTTGTGCGTCCCCCTCGCTGTACCAAAATTGCATCCGTTCGGCAATTGTTCGCCGATTAGTTTGACTCTCAAGGCAGCCCTTGATTCCTCCCCCACAGCGTGAGGTGCTCCACCTCCCCTTGGAAGACAATACCCTCAAAAGTGTCTATCCCACTGAATCCCAAGCTAACACCCCACGATGGTCGTTAATGTGACGACAGTCTCATGAAATTTTACCGCATTTCCCAGGCCCGACTCCGCCACCAAAGCCCCATGGCACTCAGACCCCCGCCGAAAAACTATAAAATCGACTTAATTACCAAAATCATTTAATGAGCCTTGCTCTCGTGTATCGAGCCACCCTGGCATGTATCTGCAGCCGCATAAAACATTTTTATGAATTCGTTAACGAATTCAATTGAATTATCGACTCGTAGCCAAGATTGAATATTAAGTGATATTTTTTTATGCTCCCGCGGACACCCGGTCGTCGGCTTTCGGTGGTCCACGCACTCCCTCGCCGAGGCGCAGGCAGATTATTGTAAATTTTACCACTCACATCGGTGGCACGGTCCAATTTGTATCTGTACGCGCAAGCTGTGCACAGCCCCGGCTTATCAGATACATTTATAATGCCAGCGAATTAATTCTCTGTTCGTCGACGGGGGAGGGTGCGGGGGGGAGCGAGTCATTCATTTAAGCGCTTAATTATCTCTCGCCACGAACATCATCGCTGCTCGCTGAACGATAAATCGCCTTAACGCGGTGGCACTCTCGCACTCTCTTGGGGGACAGTTTGCAGGCAAAATCAGTTTTGGCAGTGGTCGACGGCTCTCCGGTTACTCCGGCGGCGGTGTAATGATTATCGGGACACTTGTGATTAGCTTTGAAATGCAAATCTTAATCGGTGGAGGGAGAGGAGAGGAGGAGAGGATGGAGGGAGATTGATGGGTGGGAAGAGAACGAGGTGCATGCTGTCTTCAAGGAAGGACGCATACCATCGAGGGCTTGGCCACAACGTCACGAGGGGCTGATATAATTCTGAGGTAGTCAAGGGCGCCGTGGCGTAGTGGGTAGGTGCGTCGACTCCTATGCTCGATGTTGTCAGTTCGATTCCCGAAAAAACACCAAACATTTTTTCACGGCTCTACCTCTTTCGAGTCACTGACAATGCTCAAAGAGTATAACTGCCTAGAAAAAGCTTCTCAATCTCGCCATTCGGAGTCGCCATTAAACTGTAGGCCCCTCCACCCGTGAGAGAACAATAGCACGCACAACACAAGTGATTGCTGAGAAGCTAGGCCCAAGTCCACCTCGGACTGTAGCGCCGCCATTATTATTATTATTTTTATACTCAAGGACTAAGGAAGTCAAAGTCGAACGACTGGATGGCGCAGTTCGTTGAGTGCCTGCCCCAAGTTAGAGGGGCCCCAGGTTCGAATCACAGTGAAATCGAATCTGGTCTAGTCAACATTTGCCGTTGGGATCAAATTAACGTCACTGGAGTAGGTTGCTACCTGGCAGTACAATGGACCAGTTTTGAGTTTGACCAAGGCAGCCAAGGACCAAGGCAGTCAAGGACCAAGGCAGTCAAAGACTAAGGTAGTCAAAGACTTTGTCTACCTCGACTCCCAAGTAAGCAGTACAAATGCCATAAAGCCCTCTCTCGAAGGACCAAGCTGCCTTTACATAAGATCTTGATCATACCTATCCTGCTCTACGGCGCGAAGACATGGACAATCACAAGGGCAAACGAAGAATCCCTAGCTCTTTTCAAAAGAAAAGTTTGAAACTGGAAAACAGAGATTTCTTCAAAAGAAACTCTGAGTAGCTTTGCATCACTCGCTGTCTCCCAAAATTGTCTTGCGTATTTCAAGCAGAGTTATATCAGAGTCGCTGTGATTTATACAGCAGCTTTCAGACAGAAGTGTAACAGGGTCCCTCCACAGGTTCCATCATTTGAAAGGGAACTTGAAATCCCCATTGAGTGTCTGGTAACTTTCTAAGATCCTGACTTTGGCTCGGAACTTGTAGCTCAGTCCCAAAAGGCACAACAGCTCGGTTCAGGGTCAGTTTTCTCTAAATGCAAGGACATGGCAAATATGTTGAAAATTACTGAACAAAGAGTTGCCCTGGTAGAGGGCCCGCAAGCCCAAAAATTGCAAATCCCGGTTTTCCAAAGCCAGTCAGGAGTGATTTGAAAAGCTATTCCGTGCTTGAACAGATCAGGCTCACTGACAACAGCCCCAGTCACACCTAAGGCCGATGTTGCTAAACTGGTACCTAGCTGAACGCGACATTGATCAGTACACTACGTAGCGTACACCGAAGCGAAATGAGGATCCTAAGCAACTCCGCCTGGAGAGACTGATCTAGGGTCTCAGCGGTCAAAGTGGTGTATCAAACCAAACCTAACCCGAGTCACCAGACTGCATCAACACCCAAGTCCTCTTAAGCTCTGAAAAGAGGAGGTCTTGGGTTAAGGAGAGAAGAGAAAATTTGAAAATTTGAAGAAAAGACAAACTGTCAAGGGGTCTATTGGAGCCATCACCAAACGGCCGAAATCAAGTGAAAGCTTGATCCATCTTTCAAATCCCTCTAACCTCCTGGTGCCCCGCTCCACTCCTTCCATGGCAAGCTGCACCAAAATCCTTGATTCCGCTGTCCTTTGCGATCTTTCACAATCTTCCAGCTCACCGACTCGGGGTTACCTCCACACCCCATCGACCATCGACCTCCCGATTGTATAATTGACTCTGCGCCTGCCGCCACCCCATCTCAGTCACACACCACCTGCTCTGGCAATCTTGACACCAACTTAGCGCACCCAATTCATTCAATCATCGGCCAATTGAGTAACCACCAGGCTAGGCAAGCTAATTACCCCCAGGACCCAGCCTCAGCCTCGTTCTCTTCCGTTCCGCGTTCCGCGTTCCGAGGCCGAAAAGAGTACACCCCACCCCACCCAGGCCTCGGGCAACAGGCCTTATCTCCGTCTACAAAATGCAACATGTGTTCAATAAATTCAAATGTGACAAGCAGACTTGTCTAGGCAAACACAGCCGCGACATGAACGTTACCACTCTAATTGAAGCAAATTACAAAATTAAAAACACGAAATCGAAATGCTTTTGCGTACCACCACCAGATACTAGATACGAGCGGAGTTCCAGCAAACACACGGGCACACAGCCGCGCGCACACATGCCGCCCGACGACGCGGACGATCGAGCGAATGTCTAAATTGCGACCGAGCCACACGGAACCTATTGACTGCATCCCACAATAAATATCCTCACCCATCGCGCATTTGCCGATCGATTGACAATGCGCCGATCGGCGAGGACTTGTAAGGCGCATTCCTGGGTCCCTATTGCACACATTCCCGCGTGCCGTGCTACAGATACTCCTCGCACTCGTGACTGGTGAGTGGTCTGGCCGGCAGCGGCGGCCTCTTAGCCGCACTGTAGCTCAGTTTTGTAGCTCAGATCTCTTGCGAGCGAAGAGCACGCCGAAGAGAGCCTCTCAGCGGTGCTGTGGATATGGCTAACGACAAAACTGCCAGTTAAAGCCACAAGCGAGCAATCATTCGTGCGCAATGGACCATTACTCTTCTTCTCGATCGCGGGCCTCCGCAGCAACACCAGTCCGCCCCGAAGGTGCACACAGTCCCTCTCTCTTTCTCGCGCGCGCTCGCTCTCTCTGTCTGGCAGCCGCGCGAGACCAGCCCAGGTGACCATTCATCCCTCTACGTGTGCCCACCCGTCCTCCCACCGCGCCACGGACCACCACAGACACTCTCGAGCTGGGCATGCGAGCGAGGCGCATGCAACCAGCGTCGTCGTAGCGCAGCTTGTCGCTTGTTACTTGTGGCTCGTCTTGTGTGTGGATGCCTTACTCCAGATTATAAGATTCGTTGCGTTTCATTTCTGCTCGTTTTTGTTGCTTTTGGCTCGAATTGGCTTTTCCTTCTCTAGCCTAGACTACTTTTGCGGCGATACACATGCACACACCGCAGCACGGCACAGCCACGCCAACCATTTGGGCGATTTGTTGGAGTTGGTGTTGTTGGCTGCTGCTGGTGCTGCTGTTGCTCCGCTCTGCGGCGACTGCGGCGGCGGTGGCAGCGGCTCTCGCCGTGGCCGCGGCAACCCAACCGCCGTCGCCGCCACTATTACTGGTGGTGCTGGTCTAACCCCAGCCTCAGTGCACTCCTAGCTCTCCAGAGTCATTGCAATAAGACTCGATCGAGTTTAATGATACATAGCATGATGCTGCCTTTAGTGGGCCTCTAACGTTTGATGAGTACAGATCGGGGAATTGCTTCCAACTCGTCCAATGCGATTTGAGATTTCTCCTCGCCTCCGATTAATTGTTTATTAGTCGCGAATAAATTTAAATTGAATTTTGTTTTGTTTTCCGTTTTTCTTCTCTGTTTTCTGTGCGGGTTGCTGCGGTTGTGCTCCTGCCGTGCTCCGGTGTGAAAAATCGGTTTGGCTTTGTCGTCCCGCCGCCGTGCATTCGCGGCCGCGAACTGAGACGAGATGTGCTTGCAGTGCGTGAGGAGGAGTGAGTTTCGTGAAAGTGAGAGTGCGAAGGGCGAGGGAGATCCTTGCGCCTTGTGGAGAGTGCTGTTTTCCCTTTTTCAGCAAAAGGATATGCGACGGGTAAGTCTATCACCGTGACGGGTGGAGAGGGCGGACATTCATTTGCGCATTTGATTGGTAGCCAGCCGAGTGGTTTTTGTGTTTTGCCGGCACCCAGCAATTAGCTCGTGAATAATAGACACTTTGTCGGTAATTTGCTGCATAAACAGCACGCCCACTCGGGGAGGGCAGAGACAGTTTTTTTTTTTTTTGTAAACAAATTCGACGTGTGTGGACGGGGGAGGGGGAGGGCGGCTCACAGTTGGGTGGCAGGCGAGTGGATTTCGTGCGAAATTCAGTGGCGTGATGGGTTTTGATTGGAGGGTGGTGGGATTGGTTGTGTGGCTTCGGTCAGCACGAATGAGTGTGGGATTTTTTTGGCGGAGTTTATGAGAAACTGGAATTTTTTCGTTTTTGGGAAGGACGAGTGAAGTTGGGCAGAAATGGCAGGCGAGAGCTCCGTACTGTTTACCAAAATGTTTGCCCATTTTTTGAGGTGTCATTGGATTGAGTTTGCAATGCATGGATCTATAAGGGATGATATTTGGACTGCCAAAGAGGCACTAAGAGTGATGAACGATTAACCGCGATGAAATGGAATTTTTCTTTAGACGATTGTGAGTCTTTTGTTCATCAACAAGTTACTTCTCCTTTTGTTTCATTATATTTGTCCTGAAAAAAATTCTTAAGCTGGAGCTGGTAAAATGTTTTTAAAGAGAAACTGATGTCCAAACTTTCCCCAAAAAATCTGTCCGAATTTTCTTGTTTTGCTAAGAATCCAAAAAAATCGTAATTTTCCATCCATTCATTGCCAAGGTTCGAATTCTTCCTTAATTTTGGAAAAACCTTTAATTTTTTATTTTATTCTTTTTACTTTTATATTTAAATTTTGTCTCAGATCCTTGCATCTGAAGACTGTTAATTGTTGATTGAAGCGTTTTAAAACGATCAGCAACGTTATTCAAAAATCGCATAAATACATCGACGAAAATGGAGTTCTTTGCAAATTAGTACAAATAATTAGAACACATTCTGAATAACACAGCAGAGCAGTTAGCTTCAAACATAAGCTCGAGAGCCTTAGATATTCAGGTTTCCTTAAACAGCTGTGCTCAGAGTGTCTTCAAAATCTCATAAGGTTCCTGAATTAATCAGTATCACATTGTACTAAATTTTAGTACAACAGTGCAATAAAATGAAGAAAAAAGATGATTTTTCGCCCAAAATCCAATTCATGCTGCTCTGAGGCCCAAACTGCGATAACGAATCTTATGGTCGTGCGCTTTCAATTGTTTAATCAATTGGACCTTGTAACCGATTAATTCGAGATCTGTGTGCAGAATTCTCCTCAGACTGAAATGCTGAGAAATGTTGGGATCGATGGAGAGTTGATGTTCGTGAATTAAGTCTCACACTCACGGCCACATTTTCATCTGTGCGCACCGCAGGACGACGGAGACCATGAGTGTTGTCCACTAGCACACCAGTTTCACGAAATTTTTGCACAAACTTGAGTACAGCAGTCGCGGTGGGTGCTTCATTTCTTCTTCAACCTTCAAGCTTCTCAGCAACCACTCGTGTTGTGCGTGCTATTGTTCTGTCACGAGCGGAGGGGACCTACAGTTTAATGCCGACTCCGAACGGCGAGATTGAGAAGCTTTTTCTATACAGTTATACTCTTTGAGCATTGTCAGTGACGCGAAAGAGGTTCTTTTTTTTTAAAAAATTGTTTGTCTGAGCTTGGATTTGAACCTAGACTGTAAAAGTCTAATGCGTATGGGTCGACGCACGACCCCACAGGGCCACGGCGCCCACTTTGGAAATACATTTTCAATATTTCCCGTTCAAGCAACTCAGTTCGTTCCGCGGAGGTGTGATACTGACTTTCTGTCAATATTTCAGTTTTTTTTTCAGTTGTCAGTGTTAAGATAACCTAAGATTTAAAAAAAAAAACTATATGACACACCCTGTACAAGATTTAGAGGCTTAGGTCTTCAGGTCTTCTTTAACGACTGTCACCAAAATCTCATAGGGTTCCTCAATTAATCGATATCACATTGTACTAAATTTTAGTACAACAGTGCGAACTATGGGAAAACTTCGTCTTTAAGTGTCTTACGCACACCACATGTAAACAGATTGGGGCAGCTCTTTAGGTGCATTCCAAGGACAGTAGCATTTCAGTTTTGGCTAAACATCTCAGTCTCGTCGAAGATTTTTTAAGTCTCACCTAAATATTTAGTCTGTCTTGCTTAAGAACCTTTGTTTTATCTTAACTTTGTGAAGATAACTGACGATCAGTGTCACATGCACTTAAATAGCCGAGCGTGGTTTGGACTATTGCCCACTGAAGGCTTGACGGCTCAGCTTCACGGCTTGAAGCTCCAACACGCACGAGGTTTCGAGATTGAAAGTTTCAACCAATCTGTCCCTTCTTTCGCCATCCGTCCACAAGAAGTTGTAATTCCTTGCCTTAGAACTTCCCTGATAATGTAGACACATTTCACCATAATCGGTCAAGGCAAACATTGCCTCGAAATTCCTTAACAGAACCAACCTCCAAACGTGTTCATACAACAAGATTATAAGCGAGTGACCCCCTAAGGAAATCTCCCACAAATATTTCCAAGGAAAACTTCGATTTAAACTGAACAATGAACGAGAAAAAAAGCTTCTCCTTACAGTTCTGTTCCTCATCCAACAAGATTTTCCACTAAGATATCTCCAATTTCGCATGCACAAGCTTCTCCAGTAAAGTGTCTCGAATTTTACAAGCCAAGTTCATAGAAGTCCACGCTTATATTTCATGTACCCCCTTGATCGCGAGTGTTCGCTATTGAGCTGTATCAGAGACTGGGAGTAGCAGATTCTTTGAGCCAAAATTCTGTTGTGATTTCACTCTCCAAAGCTAAGCCTCCTTATGTGCTAGGATTGTAAACGTCTGATGGCGTATATTTCATCGTTGAAGGCAAACGACGCCAAAGATTACACGCAGAACTTTGGGGTTAAGTTCCAGCAAAGGCTTCGCCATCTAATTCCGAGTAAGTTACTATGCCTATGCGTCAACTAGCAGGACTAGGACCATGAGAATTCTTCACAAAGCGAACTTGGTCCGACGAGGGAAGACTGTACTACTCTTGCGCCTTTCGATTCCAGAGAACGGCGTTTGGCAAAAGGGATTCTGCGTATAAACTTAATGTTGATGGGAAATAGGATAGGATGTGATACGATAGTATGGTTGATGGTTGGATTGTTGGACGGAGGATTAGCCTCTATATGCCTTTTCCAGAGACTCGTTAAAGCTAGACAAAGTAAGAGCATCACTCCAGATGACATTTCTTGTTTGAGCACTTTCTCAGCGGTCCAAGAATGTGATCTCCTTCTACAGACCAAAAATCAACATCATTGTCGGTGTCATTAGGATAGCCCAGGATACTTTTATTCTACTGAAGAGCTCCTCTTTAGAAGAACTATGAACTGAAGCAGAGATGTATCTGTTGCTCCCTGAGGTAGGAGGTACTCTGCAAACTCTCGTCTTATTTAAAGAATTTTATCAAGTTCACCCTCTTGCCACTTGGTGTGACGCCTTGTCATCTTACAATCGTTTTATGCAAACACGTCGGCGAAGACAAAAGACAACTGACGTCCTATAGCTCCAAAATTCCTCAACCAAACAACCAACTACTCACATCAATGTCTCTCTCTGAGCACCACCATGGAACACCTCAAGCCCACCTCCGGCTCTATATCCAATAACCGAAATCTCCTTCACTAACAGATGGTCCAGTCGCTTTTACAAAATCCCAAATAGCCACAATAAACATAAATTCGCTCCTCGATTGATTCATCAGTTAAACTCTAATAACACTCATAAGCATGACAGTGCCACAGGGCACCTTAAATGGACCTCAATAAAGTCGATTCATGGGCCATTACACTTCAAAGAACAATGACGGCTCCCGCTCACATTCTGCTTGATTGCCACGGAAGGCACTGCAATCTCCAATTTGAGCCAAATGACCATTCAGAGATAATCTCAAAATGCATTCCAATTTGTCCATAAAAGCTTGATGATATGATCGTTGGCTTGGTTTGATTGGATTGGACAGAATGTACCTCAAAGCCATCGGCTTTCCACACAGGTGTTGGCTTTAGTAGTTCATTCGGGGATTAGGCTGGAGGAGGTTCTGCTTGAGGATGTTCTGCTTTAGGAAAGAATACAGGAAATTAGTGAGATCGAGAGAGAGTTAGGTCTGGAAAAGGCTGTGGGGTTTGAGAAGACGTAGAAGCCTTTAACGACAAGGTGAGAAACACGGCTTTACGCTAGGAACTCAATGTTGGGCAGCTGCTTCTTCAAACGGAAAGGGCTGTACTTCAATGGTTTGGTCACGTGCCATGAATTTCCTCATCATCACGACTTCCGAGGCGTGCCTTGAATGTGTATCCATTAGGTAGTCGACCGCTTGGCAGACAAAGCACGAGATGATTGGACCAAGTCTAAAAACTCGCCTGGTTGCGATTGGGCATAGATCCTGATGAGTTAGAGTCGATGGCGGAGGATCGACAGGCCTGCAGATCTCGCGTCCGTGCATTGCCCCCACGACCCCTTTAGTGGAACATGCGGGCAACGAAAATGAGATGAGATGAGATGAGCCTTCAACGACAGTCGTTGTTGAAGATTGTTGAAGGTAGCTGCCTGAGATGCCTTCACTAATGAACTAAAATTCCATTTCAGCGGTCTGACTGCAAACAGGAAGGTGTTAGGCCACATGCCTAGGCTTTATCTGAAAGGAAAGTAAAGAAATTGTCCTCTTGCCTCAGGAAGAGACCGCACTCATATAAGGCCCAAGAAGTTGATAAGCTAATGACGCCTCCAACACAAGCACTTGTCTTCGCCCTGATCCATTAGCAAGCAAACCCTCTGCCATTCAGCTCCCTCAAAGAATTAAAGGGTGCAGCTGAGGACTTAGTGAAGATCGTTTAAAGAGCAAACTACTTAGAAAAAGAACGAAAGATGGACTAAAAGCTGTTAGCCCTGGCGTCTATTGCATTTCTCCTTGTGAATGAATGCCTCCAAAGATTTTTTCAACTCCAGTCCTCCATTTGTCTTCGTCTTGCTTCAAGTTGTTGATTGAAAAAAGGGTTTAGGTGCCTGAAATAGTCTCAGGTCTGATGCCTCAAATCTGAAACATGTGAGTGATTCACTTAGAGGTTTCAAACTAATATTTTGAACAATTTCTGTCAAATCCTCATCTTTCTTTCACATTTTCCAACTGGGAGATAGGGACATTTAAGATGAGGTTAAGAAGTAGTATATTTGATCTCCCATGAGGCAGAAACGGAAACTCAAGATCTCTGGCCAAGCAGCTAGACATCCGACCTTATGATTCTAGCAGACATTTGGTAGAGCTTAAGTGGATCATATTCAATCTTGAGGCGACAGACCTTAGCCTTATTCCTAGACCAAGGAATGAGAGGCCAGGAAAGTCTGGCCATATCTGGTGACCACGTTATTTTGGCCGAGTTCATCTTGTTTTAAGACAGCCCTAGGAGAGGCTAGACTCTATCGACTGTATCGAGTCTTTTACTGCACCCTGGCTGTCCGACAAGAATTAGATGCAGGGTGTGTTGGCACTATCTTAAGCAGACTTCTCTGAAGTAGATCTCCGCCTGAAAGACGGTACAAGACTTCTCCTTTGATAAGCAAAGGATTTTCTTTCAAACTCCCTCTCCTATTAACTCAAATCGCCATCTCCATTGACAGCTGTCACAAAATGACGACGTTCAGTAGGAAATGTCTTGAAAATGCCTTGAAATCCTAACCGAATCATGGCAAATGATACATTTTTGGAAAGAGGACATCGAGACCTACAATCTGTCTGAATTTCGTGGGGAAATTCGAAAGATTTTGGAAAAGCACAGAGAGTGCACGAATTCGTCGAAAAAATGAAGTCGAATGTGAGTTGAGTGGAAAATCGAAAAACTCTGATTTTTGTTCAAAATTTATGCGGTTTTTTGAGGAAAAGTCATGGAAGCACATGTGAGTAGAGAGATCTTGTAGATTTGATGCCGGATGTGTGGAGAAATTCGTGAAAAGGACGAAAATGAGGTGAGAGGGTGGTCAGGGAAAGGATGTGACTTTGATGGTGGACAAGGAAGGGACACGACTTTGAGGGCGGTTTGTGGGAAGGTTGTGGACTGAGTGTGGGTTAAGATAATACGAAGAGGAATAGTTCATCTTCGCGTCTCTTTATCTGTTATTTGGTAGATTTGAACCAAGCGATGGAACAGGCAGGTACGGGTGATAGATGATCAACTAGCGCATGTGTCTGCTGTAAGCGATCATAAGAAGACTTCTATACCCTGTCTTAAGTGCTTATATTTCCCTATGACAATTAGCAAAAGAAAGTAAGAGACTCTGTGTAAATTGCCCAAAATGTCAAGAATTTTCTTTGTAACCTCTAAGTGAATCACTAACAATTCAATGATTCAGCTCCGATTTGATGCAACATATCTAAGGATGAGAGAACAAGGACTACTTGTTGTTGCACACCCTGTCTGGCATAGGTTACTACGTATTCACTTCCTTAAAGCGTCAAACAGCATCGCCCCTGAGGCTCCTCAGTTGAAAATGGGTCCAGAGAGAGAAAAATGACTTAAGTGAAGAAAAATTAGGTTGGGGGAAATCCTTGAAAATTCAGTTTTACAATTAAAATTTTCCTTAAAATGATAACATTTTCAAAAATGGACACATGAGCTCTTACGTTTTCCAACCAACTTAACTCAACACATCAATCCATACCAAATCAGTGCCACTTTCAAATTGCAACCTCCAATTGAATCACCCCTCAGAAGCGCACTCACCCAGATGTCACTTCCAACAATAACCCTCCCCTGAAGCCGCCCATATCCCTAATCTCCTCAGTCAAAACAAACATCTCAAAGATCCAACATCCAAACATCGCCGTTATCGCCACCACCTGCTTGTCAGGTCCTTTCTCTTTTGGAAAGTCGCAATTCGTTCTGACAAAACCCACAACGCCACCCATACCCATGCCCACTGGTCGCAGTTTGGCCCATTCACTTGTCGTCTGACTGACAAAACGCTTTATTGTGCAGGAGGTGTGACATGATCTTGATGACAATGTTATGAAGTCGCAAGTGTTTCTCTGCAGTCTCTGCCACCATGCACCACCGCTAAAAAGCGGTCCCATAAAAATGTTTGTTAGCCCATTTCGAATTCGATTTTGAGAATTAATTCAAAAAACTGGTTGCCAGTGTGCCCGAATCGATCATTTTCAGACGTAATGAACGCGCGCTCGCGATTAATCTGTTCACTTAATGATTTCCACCGCGTTGAGCAATCCCTGTCTCTCTCGCTGCGGCTCTCCGTAGTTAGCATACGGGTGCACTGGCGCGGGCCCATGTGTATCGCCGAATCGGGCACAGGCTGTAATAACCAGAAGATTGTATCTGAAATGAATTAATTGCGAGAGCAGTGATTAAGGCAAAATTAACTTCGATTGTATCGGCGGTACTTAATCGGCCGCATCTGAGTGCCCGGTCCGGCTTGTGGCGCACGCGAACTCGCGCCAAGTTCGGCACTTCCTGACGATCCTCCGACTGGAGTGGACTCAATAAATTCAGTTCAATTATGGCGCGTAGGCTTAACTAATGTTCGCCTCCTTTGCAGCCTTTGGACGGGCAAGCGACAGGGAGCGGGAGAGCACGGACCCGTGGCTGACTTTTAACACTCCATGTGTCTCCAATTACACTCGCAGTTTACGACATCTCAATTCAGCGCTCGGAGAGTGTGCGGACCGGATGTCGTGCCAGTAAGTTCGAGATTTAATGGCACAACTGTCTTTTCGTTCCCTGTGCCCTCCTCCTTGTCCGTGTCACAATCTGGTCTGGATTTAGGATTTATTTTGTTGATCTTATATAAATTAACCGTTGGTCAGAGGATACGCGATACTTTTGAGCAATAAATGGTGGACAGTCGGCTCCCCCAACGACGGGATGGAAGGTAGTTATGTATCTCATCTTGGAATTCATTTGATTCGAGGCGATAACCGCTGGCAGGTTGATGGTCCTTGTCCATCGGCCACAGTTTTACAGCCTCGTCAAGTGGAAGAGTCCACTTTGATGCCCACTGTGTGCGCCTGCGATGGTCGGCGTCAGGCGAAAGAAATCCATCAGCAGGGACTCCAACATCACGGGACGCTGTTAATAGATTTGTTACGAGCCGCCAGGAATTCAGTGAACTCATTTCAACTGAATTTAGATGGTTTTCGCTATTTCTTTTAGTGGTAACGGGCTTTGGGAACACTAAAGTCACGACGGGAAGGTGATAAAGCGGATGAAACGGCAGAAGAAGAGATAGCAACAGAAGATGGCGATGGCAACAGTTTGGGTTGCTTTTCCTGACTCTGACTCTGGCTCTGGCTCTGGCTCTGGCTCTGGCTCTGGCTCTGGCTCTGGCTCTGGCTCTGGCTCTGGCTCTGGCTCTGGCTTCAATTCTGGCTCTGGCTCTGGCTCTGGCTCTGGCTTCAATTCTGGCTCTGGCTCTGGCTCTGGCTCTGGCTCTGGCTTCAATTCTGGCTCTGGCTCTGGCTCTGGCTCTGGCTCTGGCTCTGGCTCTGGCTCTGGCTCTGGCTTCAATTCTGGCTCTGGCTCTGGCTCTGGCTCTGGCTCTGGCTTCAATTCTGGCTCTGGCTCTGGCTCTGGCTCTGGCTCTGGCTCTGGCTCTGGCTCTGGCTCTGGCTCTGGCTCTGGCTCTGGCTCTGGCTCTGGCTCTGGCTCTGGCTCTGGCTCTGGCTTTGGCTCTGGCTCTGGCTCTGGCTCTGGCTCTGGCTCTGGCTCTGGCTCTGGCTCTGGCTCTGGCTCTGGCTCTGGCTATGGCTCTACTTATCCTGCCAAAAAAATTTACATTTCAATTGACTGTCATCACAAAATGGCGTCATTCAGTCGGAAAAACACAAAAAATTCTCAAAAACGCCTTGAAATCCTCACCGAATCATGCCAAATGGTAAATTTTTGGAAAGAGCACATCGAGATCTACAATCTGTGTGAATTTCTTTTAAAAACGCGAAGAATTGTGGAAAATCATAAAAAGTGCACGATTTCGGCAAAAAAATGCGGTCCATTGTGAAATGACTTCACTCGACTTTTTCTCCTTTGAGAGTGCAAAGTCGAAAAACTTTGATTTTCGGTCAAAATTGATGCGGTTTTTTAAGTAAAATTCATGGAATCACATGTGAGTAGATGGATCTTGAAGATTTTATATCGAAAGTGTGGAGAAATTCGAGAAAAGGACGAAAATGAGGTGGGAGAGTGGTCAAGGAAGGGATGGGACTTTGAGGGCGGTTTGTGGGCACTGTGCGGACTGGTTGTAGTTTGAGTTAAGTCAAAACTGGACGAAAACTGCTCATCGTTGCATCTGTTTGCCTGTTCTTTCCCTCAAAGTGGACATCCTCTTGACATTCTCTCTCTCTTCGCCCTTTTCCACACCACAAACGATTGACTACCTCAGTCTCAGATAACACTTTCAACAGCTCAACTTCATCCCCTTCCCCGTCCCCATCCATCCGCACTCGTATCACAGACTCAAAAGGGGAACCATCTGCCGATCACTTGCATTCCATGCACGCCAACTTCCCAGCCGCAATTCAAACCACAGGATTTGCATTTAAATGCCCATTCGATTCGAAACCATTCGCCAACCGGTACGATTTCCTCTCAGCCAATAACCTCTTGCGAGACGCAAGTCCGCAGGAACCAGTTGATCCCGGCCAAACCCTTGTGCCATTGTACATCTCTCACCCATAGTCCCAACGGCGCAGGCTAAGCCTAGTTTATGTGAGCAAATTAGATCAGAAGGTGCCTACACACAGTCCCAGCCGCAGCAACACACCTCTCGGCCGCGCCAAACAGAAACAACGACAAACAAATGGAAAAATTGCAGAAAAAACGGAATAATTTGCCGCGAGATTTGAAGATATCATTAAGTAATTATCGTCTCATTAAATAAATTGTATCTGCTCCCGAAGCGGGGCTCTGATGGCGACATAATCTTGTTTAATGCATGTTCGCCGGGCCCTGGGCGAGGGCTGGGAGGAGATGCAAACGCGGCCGTGCCTATATAAGGTCCTAATGGCATGGGGACGGGATAATTTGCCGCCGCCACCGCAGCCGTCATCGTCGCGCAAAGTCTAATTCATTCATGGATCGGATGCGACGATACTCAGATACTCGCGGATAGTTCGGACACTCGGATACCGTTTGGATTCATAAATCAGGAATTATCTTGATAAAATGCAAATTCGGTCGATTTGGAGGCAGATGCGAGCTCCGGACTGGACTCGGGTGAGATGTGGAACCTGTACTCGGATGGGTGGTCGTGAGTGGACGGTTGCATCTGCAGACGGTCTGCAGATATTGGAAGATGATGGAAGGGTTCGGATAGGAAAGTGACTGAAATGTGATTGGTTTCCTTTTGGGTGGTGGGGCATGCTGCGCGGAACTCGTCCTGGCGAGTGCTTGGCTTGTGCGTGGAATCGGTTTGATGGGGGCCAGGTGTTCTGGATCGGAATATGAGAGCCCTGTTTGGGGCGCGGGGTAGTGGCCGACGTGTCTTGACTGCGGATGACGTGATTTTATCTTTCCTTCTGCCTGTCATCTCGTCTCGAGCTGTTGACGATTTTCCTGAACGTCTTCTTAGCCACGCATGTTAGGCGAATCTGACTGCCTTGCGGCTACTGTCCAGGATGGCTTCCGTATGTTCCGTATGTGGACGTCGAAAGGGTGTTTGGGAATGAGTTAGGCGAGGAGTGTGCGTGGACTGTGTGGAGGGTGTGTGGAGAGTGTGTGCAGAGTGTGTGGAGATCTGTTTCTTGCAGCAGGTGGACTGGTGCAGGACTAATTGTGATAAGAAGCTTGACATGAAAGAAGATGTGACCTGTCGGAGAGCTGGTCCGGGCACATGGAGGGCGCAATTGAGCAGCTCTTCGTGCAGAGTTGTTGAACGACGTCCAACTATTGCCGTGACGCTTTGGATGAGCATGCGATCTGGCGAGTTAGCCAGTTTTGTCGAGGTAAAGCTGGGACGATGAAAGTCAGGTCATCTCCTTACGCAGAAGCACCAAAAACCGATCACCTAAACGGTTGCTCCTCCGATGGATGTCCTCCCAGAGCCCAAAACGTTGATCAATGTCGAGCTACTGCCGTGACGCTTTGGTTGAAGCTGACATCTGGCTCATAACCAAGTTTTATAGAGACGAAGGTGCTGCAGTAGACCCCAGTCAACTGTCTCCTTGAGAGTTGGGAGTGAAACCACTTAAACGGATGCTCCCTTGATTGAAGTCCTCCCACAGCTCCATCTCGTCCTAAAATTTCACAGCCACCACCATCAGCCAACGGCTGTGGCAAGCAAATACTACGGATAGCCTCAAACGGGGACCTGTTCAGTGCCTTGCACCACCATCAATCTGACAAAAGATCGCAAGCCGAGTGTCCTGCAAGCAAAAGCAAAAACATTTCCCCCAACAAAACTCATTTATCAAGTCGACTCACTCCAATCCACCCACGATCTGACAACGGGTATCTCTTAACACAACACCCCACACCACACCACAGCCATCGTGTGGTATCTGCGCCGTGAATGCGAGTATCTAACGCGCACAAGAGCGGGAAAATTGAAAAATCTTATGCGAGTATTCACCGCGTCTCGCTTAATCAGATCAAACATAAATTGTTGTATCTAGATGCATGATTCGCTCTAAGACTCGATTACAATCACGACAAATAGGTCTCTCTATCAATCTGAGCTGAGAGTGTGTGTGAGTGTGTGAGTGTTTGTGTTCACATATGTATCTGCGATCCATTAGATACTGTGTGTAATAAAAATACCATCGACCTAGGCATCCCTTTGAGCCTTCATTAGATCTGAATCAAAGCAATCCGCATCCGAGCACAGCGCTATTCTCTGGAAAACTGACCGCAAGATACAGACACACTCTGTGGAGCAAATAAATCTCCCAAGTCGTCGGCACAAAGCCCACAAACATCCTCGCACTCGACACCGGCCGCATCTCGTCCGCGTTCCGGTCGTCCCCATCGCATCATTATCATCGTCCCCATCATTCCGCAGGGGGAATCAGCATAATCCATGCAGATGTTTTATTAATGTCAAGCTTCATTAATAAAACATACATGCGCGGCTAGAGGAGGCACAGAGTCCAACCGACCGACCGACCGGCCGACCGATCGGCTGAGAGGTGGACTCTTTCACGTTCAAGTTCCAGTTGTCATCCGATTGGTGGTGTGGTGACGACGACTGGGTGTGCGTGTGTGTATTCGTTTCTCCCGGTGGGAATTCAGGTGTCTGCGGCTGTTAAGTCCTTTTCCATTCGCATATCAATCGAGTTGGGACTCCATCGAAGCCACTCTGGAGGCAGGAACCGGCTGACTCGCATTCACCGGATGACAGAACAGAAATTCCATACCATCAGCCGGGGTCCTTTAGGCAAGATTATTGCATAAGTGCCATACGGATACGTCTCCGTCTCCGTCTCCGTCTCCGTCTCCGTCTCAGCAACCGAACTGCGCACCGCTTAATTGCATGCACATGGGACTGTTAGATTGTTGCGACAATCTGCATCCATAATGATTGAGAGATACGCCTAAAAATGGACTCTGCGTCTCGAATGAAAATGTCACCGACTGACAGCCTTGATGGCGCTTAGATACACGTAACTTCGGGCCATCTCAAGTTTGTTGTTCGGGCTTTTGCTGACTGACTGACTGCTTATGGTAGCACCGCGAGCAGTTTTGGCAGCGCATACGCAACGGCTTCCAGTCGGTCGCCGGTGATGACGAGTCGCCTTTGGAGATATGATCTGATATCCATGGGAAGCGTCATGTGTGTGTAGCAGACCGGCAGCAGATCGAAGACTGCGTTGAGATGGGGGACCCTCGGGTCCTGGGTCATTGTGCTGCGGACACCCCCGGGGGAATTGAGACCGAGAGAGAGACGCGACTCCTCTCTGAATCGCTTGTCACCGGTATGGACGTTGACGTTAAGAGGTGGTAACTGAATGCTGATTGAATTTAAGGTGGGCACGAACGGCCACGAACGTGTGTGCGTGCACCACCGAGGATTGAATGGGAAATTTCATGTGTGGGCTTTAGCCGGGACAGACAATGGGGCCTCATTATGCGAGCAAAATCCACAGACAGGCTGGCTATGGGCAAATCCATGCCGTGGCACCATATCGAGAGGGTAGCCATCAATCAGGGCGATCGCTAAGGACGGCTCCGCGTGACCCTAGGCTATGTGCCTTTTGGATACGAAATGCAAGCCAAGTTTGGCGCACTAGCGGTGCTTGGATCCGCGGCCTAGTTTCGCAACATGTCACGGATATCGGGCAACCAAAAGCCCAGCGCGTCGGAGTGAATGCCTCGAGGCGGTGAAACAAGAATTCTGATCAATTTTGAATTAATCGACTGTCAGGTGAGAGATTGATACGTTTTTGGTGAGAGAGAGAGAGCGCGGAACCCGACAAAAATCGATTACATTCGATGACAGCTAATTGAAATTGATTTTCGTAAGCTCCCAGGATTCGAACGAGTTTCTAGCGACAGTTACTTAGTTGCGCGCGCGTGGTGATTAGTTTTAATCACGCCTTCGCGGCTGGCCTCATGTAATTGGAGAACTGTGAGGCAATCGATGCTGGGGAGGAAATCTCAAATTGGTCATGTTGAGGCGATAAAGATGGATATCATGTGTGGAAGTGGAGCAATTTCTTCTGCTTAGTCGGGATTATCGACGGCGATTTGGAGCCGGAAGCAGTGAGGATGATGATGGAGGTCTGGAGTTCTCCACACAGAGGCGCCTTGGATCAAAGAAAGCCGCGCTTTAGTCTCACGGTCATTTGACGTGATTCGATGAGACGCTGATGATCAGCTTTGCGCGTTGTTTCAGGGGAATGGGACGAGTTTGGCTGGTTTTGTTTAACTGTGGGAAGGAGTGATGTTCACTCCGGAGGTCTTGAAATTTATGAAAGCGTTTCTAAGGCGCCAAGGAAGCTCCAGATGGAGGACGTGAAATATGGTCAAAGAACGAGGTTGACGCATGGCAGTTCAAAGACATTCGACGCGCCGAACGTACCTTAAAAATTATGTCCTCACTTTCAAAAGAAAATTTCCAAAAAGCTTCAAAAAGCTCTCTGTGATCCAAAAAGCGACAAAAAGCTCTCAACAACTCAAGCTTTCGACTCTCCTTCAGAAAGACACCACCACCATACTCGCCAAACACCAATCAGGTGGCTCGGACTGCTGGCTGGAAGAAAAGCTACAAAAAGCTCTCCATTGTTCAAAAAAGCGACAAAAAGGCTTTCAACAACTCAAGCTTTCATGCCTCCTTCAGAAAGAGACCTCAGTCTGTTCGAAATCTGGAGGTACCCGTTGAAGGACTAAAGTACAGTCTGAACTTACACAGACTCCCCAAGAATCTGGACCGGGTGACGCAGAAAATCTTGAGTTAAGCTTTCATCTTTCCTTCAGAAAGGGTCCTCCGTCCGATCGAAGTCTTGAGGTATCCATCGAAGGACCAAAGTATAGCGCGACCGTACACAGACTCTCCAACAACCAACGAGGTGCCTCAGACTGCTGACTATAAGAAAAGCTCCAAAAAGCTCTCCGTTGGCCAAAAAGCGACAAAATTAAAAGTTTTCAAGAAATCAAGCTTTCTCCTTCAGAAAAAGATCCCAATCTGTTCAGAGACTTAAGGTATTCGTCGAAGGACTAAAGTAAAACGCGACTGTACACAAAAAAAAAAGCTTTCAAATTCTCCTTTAGAATGGGACCTGTCTGTTCAACATTTTGGGGTATCCGTTGAAGGACTAAAATGCAGGCCGACTGCATTGAGACTCCCCAACAACCAAGCAGGTGCCTCATACTGCTGACGAGAAGAAAAGCTCCAAAAAGCTCTCTGTTGTCCAAAAGTGACAAAATTAAGAGCTTTTCAACAAGACCTCCGTCTGTTCAGAGTCTTGAGATATCCATAGAATGACTAAAGTACAACGCGACTGTTCACAAACTCTCCAACAATCTAGACCGGATGACGCAGAAAGTCTAGAGTTACAATTTTCTGCATCTAACCCGTTCCATAACTCACTCCCAGGCAAAGTCCGCACACCAATTCACACGCTCGAAAAGTGACCCCATTTCTCAGAACTGCATTGTCAAACAAGCATTTAGGTAACAGATACTTGTATCTACACCAATCTACATCCAAGATAACGACACTCAGCCGCTGATAACTGACAGCTACACGGTCTCTCCCGCGTGTGCAGCCACCAAATGCCGACGACTGCCAAATGGATCCGATTCGAAATCGTGACAATCAAACGGCAGCGCCGATAAATAACCCACCGAGCGGTTTTGTGTTTCGCCTCACAAAAGGCGTGGCATTTCGCCACAAAACCCCAAGCAAATTGCTCACATCTCAATCGGAGTCAGCACCGGGACGGGTTCAAACCACAAAAAGAGCAAAACCCATCTTCCACCAAAGCTACAAGATGCCTCGGATGCCCGCGATACCGGTGACCAATTAAGCGCTGGCCTCGACGAGGACACTGCGCCGCTGCGGCTGCGATTTAGTCGCCAAACAAAGAAGCCGTCGATTTGATTTATGATTGACAATTAACAACCAAAGTGATCAAATATTGACAACAACCGGGACGCGGACTGGTCGTTCCTGTCGTCGTCGCATCTCCCCGAGTGTCAGCCGGTTCGCAACCGACACACACACCATCCGTCGGTTGACATCTCGCAGGGAACACAGATTTTCTCGCACGATGTGCAGTTCCACATGGAACGGGGCAACAAAAAGAAGAATAATGCCCATCTGGGGAGCGCGACAAGAACGACCACAAACCAACCGATGGACGAGCCAAAGGAGAGGGAGTGAGGAGAGATTTGAAAGAAAAACACCGCGCGCAAGCGCACACAGTGACCACCAATTCGACACACGAAGCCCCATCATCGGAATGCGCCACGGCCGAGGACATATGTCAGGTGGAACTGGTGTGACGACGGCCAACACGACCGGGCAGAGCGCAGCATAAATGAATTTAAATTCCGATATTAAGGTGTCGCCATGAAGCATGACCGCAATAATTCCAGAGTTTTGCATTCGCGAGCGTCGTCCATCCGTCAAGAGCTTTCGCGAAATGGGAAAATTATACTCGTCATCCATCCGCCCATTCCGTCATCCACCCGGAGCTCTGCGAGCGACCATGACTGCTGCTGACACGGATTATGAGAGATGTTTGTGTCGTCCTGTGGCCGGACAATTAGGCGGACCGCGGTCATGCCTGGGCCACCCCTCGAACATGAAGCGAGACCGCTCTGCTTCCTTATGGCCGCGTGTGGGTGTTGCGCCGCCTCATTAGAGCCCCAAACCGTGGCCGTGTGCCGGCGACAAACTCACACACGAGAGCCCTGAGCGTCCTTATATGGAGCAGCAGTCGTGCATGTGAGCGCCTCTTGTGTGTCGTTGTCATAAAAACGGACATGGTCCATGGTTAATTGCTTGCCGTCTACGCAATGACAGTGTCGCTCAATCACTCAGGCATCGGCGTAGTCGTCGTTGTCGTCCTCGTCCTCGTCGACATCGTCCCAACATCGTACTTGGCGGCCGACTGCAGTCTCGATCGATCTCGTTCGATCGCGGCCCGCGAGACGGATGTCAACTTGATGCGGTAGGATGGCCAGGGTAAGCAGTTGTGGTAATTTGATTAATGGACAATTGGCGCGTAATGAATTGCGCGCCCATGGACCCAGGCCGGAGAGTCGGCCTAAAAATCAATATCTGTGAGTAACTCAGTCGCACGGTGGCTTGTCGTCCGCCAAGCAGCGCACCAAACGACCACGATACCGAGGGGGGATATTTATGATTGAATGCAAAGTTATTGGAGGCACGGTGACTTCGGGGCTGATGTCTTCTTGGAAGGGACACACACGCACGTGACATGTTTGGAGCCGTGTAATGGGTGTTCGACGTCCGTGGGATGAGAGTTATGAACTGAACGCGACCAGTTTGAAGGATGACGATGCCAGTCGGGGTAAATCAATCTCTAATTGGAGCTTGTCGCGCGATTGGTTTGATGAGAGGCTGCACGAGACGCGGTTGTGGAAAGTTGTTGGCTGGAGTTTGACGCACTTTACTTTGGAAATTGATTGCTTTCAGGAATTTTGAGTGAATCGATGGGGACAGGTTGTGTAGGAATGACTGCGTGGGCTTTGGGGAGTGAGAGAGCTTCAGGACTTGCCACACTTTCGTCAGAATTTCTAAGGCTCGCTCAGAGATTTTTTGGAGCAATCCCGTGGGCTGTTGTCGTTCTGAGGTTCTGCTTTAAACGATTTTGACGCCTTTGCGCTCATCGACAAAGCAAGCGACAAAGCGACATCCAGTCAACGACTAAGCGGCACTCAGTCAGCGACTAAGCGACATTCAGTCGACGACTAAACGACATTCAGTCAGCGACTAAGCGACACTCAGTCAGCGTCTAAGCGACATTCAGTCAACGACTGAGCGACAATCAGTCAGCGACTAAGCGACACTCAGTCAGCGACTCAGCGACTAAGCGACATTCAGAAAACTACTCAGCGACATTCAGTCAGCGACTAAGCGACATTCAGTCAGCGACTAAGCGACATTCAGTCAACTACTCAGCGACATTCAGTCAGCGACTAAGCGACACTCAGTCAAGGACTAAGCGACACTCAGTCAGCGACTAAGCGACATTCAGTCAACGACTGAGCGACAATCAGTCATCGACTAAGCGACACTCAGTCATCGACTCAGCGACACTCAGTCAGCGACTAAGCGACATTCAGTCAGCGACTAAGCGACATTCAGTCAACGACTGACCGACAATCAGTCAGCGACTAAGCGACACTCAGTCAGCGACTAAGCGACATTCAGTCAACGACTGAGCAACAATCAGTCAGCGACTAAGCGACACTCAGTCAGCGACTAAGCGACACTCAGTCAAGGACTAAGCGACACTCAGTCAGCGACTAAGCGACACTCAGTCAGCGACTAAGCGACATTCAGTCTGCGGCAAAGCGACATTCTGTCAACGACTTGGGAACTAGTCGAAGTCCAGAAATCCTCATCGAGAAGTCTTGGAACTGATTCCCTTGTCGGACGCGCATTCGACGACGGTTACTTTGGCGCTACGTTGATGCCTCAAGACTCGGTGCAGACTTCAGACATTTTTGCTCCACTTAAGGCTTCCACCTCGAAGGAGGTCACCCAGATTCCACCTCAGCCGCCTTCTAGAACCTTCAATTTACCATCAGCGAGCAAGACTCTGAGCCTGTGGCACAACGCAACAGAGGACGTCCAAGAACAAGGTGGCGCACACAATTCGAGGGCGACCTCGGCCGGCTTAATGTGCGAAATTGGAGACAGCTGGCGAAGAAGAAGAAGAAGAAGAAGAAGAAGAGCAAGAAATGGTCAAAGAACTGAGCAGAGTGAAGTCTCTCTCCAAACGAGAGTTGAACTCTTTTGTCGCGAACTTTTTTTTTATTTGAGAGCTTTTTGGTGCAGTGACAGTTTGAGGCGCCCGGTGGTCAGGACATAACTCCACATCCATCTCCACTTCATCGACCACATCCCAAGCCTTTAAAATGCTAAGTGTCAACCTCATTCTTCGATCAGATTCCACGTCCTTTCCCAACTCTCTCCCAAAGACCACCTCTCTCTCCCTCCACTCTCTCAGCGAATGTACTGTTAACCAAAACATTCAAATTGTCACCAAATGGCCTGTCTCCCTCGACCACGACAACTGCGTACGATGGCTTCCGTTGACAGGTCCATATTTGACTTGCTCCCAGCGACTCCAACGAACGGTCAAAATTCCACCGTCTCCAAGTCACTCCGCCCGGGACTTTCGAATTTCCCCCTCCCCCCCCTCCATCGCATGAGCAATAAAAGCAATCCAACAGGAGGAATGACAGGACATTACCGAGCCAACGGAATACCCATTACACGCGATATGACCCGAGAGCATGTAGGCCGACGACGACGTGCGACAGAATCCCCATTCTGACGAGCCACGGCCATGGCAGGGGCATGGATTGTGTGTAAAATGTGGCACAGCGGCCCGAAATTATTGAATTTGTCGAAACATTAATTTCGTTACCCACCTCAAGGCGTCCATGTTCGATGTGTGTCCGATGTCCAGTTGACTGGCGATGTGCACGGTCCTCGTCCGGCAAAAAAGTAACTCGGGGACCTCTCCGCTTTTTCTTGTTCGGCCATCAGTTTCCCCGTGTGACGGGTGTTTGCTTACCGTTTAACATGGACTTTCACGGTACCGGCAGAGGCGACTACTGCTCCTTTTTTTTCTGCTTCCTCCGGTTGTTGTTGTGCGGTTTGGATCGAATCAGTGGGCAGAATGCGAGGAATGTGAGACAAATGGAAGCACAAGAGTATCGCAGGAGTTCACCGCGGCGCGAAGTGAATTAGGAGCCGCATACCGGCGGAGGCAGGTGGAGAGGGATTGGCAATCGATTTTGCAATTTATCTTGGTTCCAATTTCGCTTTGGATCCAAATTTATTGCCTTGCCAGGGTAACCCGCACCGGGATTGGGACACAGGGTGGTGGTGGTGCGGAGGGGGTATTGCAATTGATTTCGTCTCTGATTGGGTTTCGGTCAGTGGCCATTTGTCGGCGTGGCGGGGCGATCCAGGTGATGGCCGGTTAAGGGTGAAGTGGGAGCGGCTCACGTGATTCAGGAGCAGTACTCCTTGGGTCCGCTGTGAAAAGATGGATGGGAATGTGTTCAAGGCGATTGCCGGCAGGAGTTGAATACACTCTCTGCTGTGCACGGACCTGGAGAGAGCTTGAACTATGGGATCATGGAGGAGGTGGTGGGGCTGTCTAATCAGTGCTGTCCGATGAACATGTCGGAGCCTGACCTATGAGGTCGGGGAGAAGCCTTAGCTGTCCTCATCGAAGGCGCAATGAGGTCGGGGACCAGCTCTACGTGTTCTCTTCGAATGCACTATGCGGTTGGGGAGGAGCTCCACGTGTCCTCTTCGAAGGCGCTTTGCGCCCAAATCGGGTAAGGAATCACTTGAGATGACCCTGGACAGGGATTTCTCTCCTCCAGAGCCACTATTCATCCTCAAGCCCACCTTCACACCGACCGTCACATCCTCAAGCCCACCGTCACACCGACCGTCACATCCTCAAGCGCACCGTCGCACCGACCTTCACATCCTCAAGCCCACCGCCACACCGACCGTCACATCCTCAAGCCCACCATCACACCGACGCGACGATTTAATTTCACCGCTCGCCATCAGCGCAGCAACTTGTTCCCTTCCTCGTCATCCACCAGCACTCGGCTCCATGTTCTGCTGCTCCTTCACGTCCCACAAGCCTCTGGCCCAGGCAATCATCCGGCAACCGCCCATTCATTGAGTCCGAAGCGCCCACATCCATCACACCTTCCTCCTGCAGGTCAAGGCGAACCCATGTCCGAGGAAATCAACATGCCAGCGCCAATCGCCAATCGCCTATCTGCGACATTCCTGGCTCTCCTCCTTCCTGGCGACATCCCCCCCCCCCCCAACCCCCTCCCCCGCACGTCCTTTGGAATATTTATATCCCCCAGTCCGGCGTGTAATCTCGTCACAGCACCGCTTTCGAAGCCATAAATTAGCGAGACGGCAATTAGTGCTTGTTCAACAATCCCGGGCGCTTCCCATACATTAGCACCTACCAACCGACCAGTCGCACCACCAGTCTCTCCCCCACCTCCCACCACCCACCCGCATCTCACTCGCGGATTCCGGAAACCATCGGAGCATCCAGTTTCCAGTGCGAAGAGGTTTTTATTGTTAAACGTCAACCGATAGAACGCGCCGCCTTCGAGCGCCTCAAATTACCCACTTTCGCACACACTTACGCACCACTCCGTGCGCGGGCACAGGCGCACTTGATGCAGGCCCTCAGCCGCAGTCGCAGTCGCAAGCCGCAGCACGTCCGCACTGGGTATCAGTGTAATCCGTCGTGATCTCCTTAGCTACTGGCTGCTGTCATGACCGTCTATCACTGCAGCTCAACGGGCTAGTAATTAACATAAATCATATTACATGGAGCCCACTAGAGTGGGACCGCCTCCCACTTACACACTGGCCCGCTGGCATATTACCGTCGTGATCCGCTTCGGGTCCAATCAAAACGTTTGTGCTCTTGAACGGTGTAATGGAGGAGTTGCATTGTAATTATGCTCGAGCACTGCACAGATGCCTGCCGGCCTGCCTGCCCGCGTGCACCTCTGCTGGTGATCTGCCCCCATCGGCCAACCGTCGGGCAACCGTCGAGCCTGTTGCATTGGCATCGGCATCGGCATCGCACTCGTTTCCCGTGCCTGTTGTCGTCGTATGCCACTGCTGTTGCTGGTGAAAACAAGAGTTTATGATAATTTCAATCGCGTGCCTTGTCGTCGACGACGGGCCAGCAGCGCTAACTGCGGTGCGACCAACTGCCGATATCCTGCACTGTTCGGGAGTTCAATGGTACGCGGTGCCGTACTCTCTTTCCATGGGATTGTCATGAATGAAATGGGGACCTTGTGTGTGGCCGAAGTCTGACTAGCGTTTCGGCCTCATTTGGTTACCGCAGATAAACAGTGAATAAGGAGCGTCATTTTCTCCCCCAAATGGGACCTCAAATGGAGTCAGATGTGAGGTTAAAGTGTGAAGGTGTGTGGAGCAGTGAGGGAGTTGGGTAAACGTTGATTTTGGTGGTGATTAAATTTAAGGCGAATTGATGGACACACAATGAGTCTGACTGTGAAAGGGATTAAGGTGAGGTCCCGCAAGGCTGTCTGCTTGGGGCTTTGCTTTTTGCACAACACTGAGCAGGCGTTTGAATGTTGAGCAAGAGTTAAGTTAAGTCAAATAGATGACCAGCTGGCGCTATAATTTCCACCCGCTGACGAGGTCCTGCAGGGCCGTCTACCTGGGCCTTTGCTTTTGCACAACACTGAGCAGGGTTTTGAATTTTGAGCAAGGGTTGACTTGACCATCTGACCAGCTGACCAGATGAGGTCCTGCAAGGCTCTCTGCTTGGGCCTTTGCTTTTTGCACAACATTGAGCAGGCGTTTGAATGTTGAGCAAGAGTTAAGTTATCTATTTGACCAGCTGGCGCTACAATATCCGCCCGCAGACGCGGTCCCGCAGGGCTGTCTCCTTGGACCTTTGCTATTTGCCCGATACTGAGTTTGAATGTTCGAGAGAATTGAGTCATCGATTTGATCAGCTGGCGCTGCAACTTCCGTCCGCAGACGTGGTTCCGCAAGGCTGTCTCCTTGGGCCTTTGCTTTTTGCACCACACTGAGCAGGCGTTTGAATGTTGAGCATGAGTTGACTTGACCATTTGATCACCTGGCGATTCAATTCTCGCCCGCAGAAGAGGTCCCGCAAGGCTGCCTGCTTGGGCCTTTGCTTTTTGGACAATACTGAGTTTAAATGTTGAGAAAGAATGGACTTGTCCATTTGACCAGCTGGCGCTACAATTTTCGCCCGCAGACGCATTCCATCGCCAAAAGACGAACACATTCAAAACCACCATCAGCATAAAGCTCAGCAACCTCATCCACTCCACTCTCAGCGACAGAAGAGAACCCTCCCCCACCATCACGGATGACCATAAATTACCAAGTGGAAGTGCTCCTCAATTGGCGCGCATACAATTCGGCATTGATTCCATTCGGGCCTTCGCCACACCGCGCGCCGCTGGTATGGTTCGTGTTGCCGCCGCCGCTGCCATTTGGTGGTGGGTCTTGCTCTCGTGCCACAGCCGCCACACAAGAAGATTGTCAACCCAGCGTCGCTGTCGTTCGTCCTCACTCCGGGGCGAATGTTCTTGGCCATCCAAATACAGAGACGACTTAAGAGTTCACTTATATGCGCAAAAAACAAACGAAAAGACTCTGCATCCAATCGATGAGCAAGGAAGGACTACTCCAGTCCCAGAACAGTACTGAAATAGTGGAAGTGGAATGCACGCTCAAATTGACTGGCATCGCATGGAAACAAGGCTCGATCGGTCGATCGGCGGCCGTGGCTTAAGTGGAGCATCGTTCTCCTGATCGTTCGGTGCGTTGTGATTTGCCGTCTATCGTCTGTCTGTTCGCTGTTGCCCATACGTGTAGGCAATAAATTTTCGTTGACTAATATGGCGAAGCATTAGACATGCCAAATGCCTAACGAGACAATTTGATCCAATTGCGGAACCTCCTGCTACCCCTTCTGGATGCAATTCAGATCACAATTCACGATCATGATGATGATCAATTGATGGAAGAGGTTCCAAGGGATCGCACACGACGCAACACAGCACTTGGATATGCGCTCTGTTGCTGCGGCGGCTGCTGAGTGGCAGGGTGTGGAGGGCGGCGACTTTGCGGAGACTTAAGGCGGAACGTGATCTGCTCGATGATCATACGATTACTCGTATGTGGCAGACGGAGTCTCTGAAAGTGCCGACAGAGTACAACATCGTTGCAATCTTGTCGCATTCAAGTGTTAATCGACATCGGGTGAGGGTCAGGACAATTATTTGGCCGATCAGTGAGTGCGACGATCGTGATCGTGCGTTTGGATCGGAGGTTCATGTCTGTTTGGGTTTTGATTGGTTCATATTGTTGTTGTTCAGGCACTTCAAACAGACGGCTGGGGTTTTTAACGTAGAAGCTCGCTTTTGTCTGTCCTGAGTGAAGATCACATCGTCCGAGAAGGCATTCGCACTTCCTCGTGACTGTCATAAAGTCCCGCGACCAAGATACGAAACTCTTCGCGACAAAGCTACAGGTGCCACTCCATCGTTAACAGACTCTCGGTAGAAGCCCCAAAAATGCTCGTCAGAGACTCAAAATATTCTTATCTCTGGACTAGAAGAAGAGGGAGAATTCATCTTCGCTCGACCAAGACAAAAGACACAACGCGACAAAGCTACAAGTGCGACAAATGTTCCATCCTTGACAGAGTCTTCCAAGAAGACTCAAAAATTCTTCAAATTTTCTTCTCTCGACTAAAAGAGGAAGACTTCCTTCTCGTGGCTGTCATACACTCCCTCTACCAAGATACAAAATTATGCTACAAAGCTACAAGTGCCACTCGATCATTAGTAGACTCTCCGTTGAAGCCCCAAAATGCTCTTTAGAGACTCAAATTGTTCTTAACTCTGAACGTCAAGCAGAGGTGGACTTCCCTCGAGCGAACAAGCCACAAATCTCAACGCGACAAAACTACAAGCGCCACAATTCCGTCATCGATTGCTGACTCTCCGTAGAAGCCTCAAAAGCCCTCGTCAGGGACTCACAATTGTCCTATCTCTGGACGACAAGAAGAGGCAGTCTTGCTTCTCGAGTGATCATGCCACAAAACTCAACGCGACAAAACTACAAGCGCCACAAATCCTTCATCGATTACAGACTCTCGACAGAAGCCTCAAAAGCCCTCGTCAGGGACTCACAATTGTCCTATCTCTGGACGACAAGAAGAGGCAGTCTTGCTTCTCGAGTGATCATGCCACAAAACTCAACGCGACAAAACTTCAAGTGCCACAAATTCTCCGTCGTTGTCAGGCTCTTAGTAGAAGCCTCAAAAATGCTTCAAATTTTCCTGTCTTTGGAAGGCAAGCAGAGGAAGACTTCTTCCTCCACCGACTAAGCCACAAAACTCAACGCGGCAAAGCTACAAGTGCCAGTAATCCTTGATCGTTGACAGACCCTCCGTAGAAGCCTCAAAATCGCTCGTCAGAGACTCAACATGTTATTGTTTCTCGACGCCAAGCAGAAGAAGGCTACTTCCTCGCGCGACCAAGCCACAAAATTCAACGCGGCAAAGCTGCAAATGCCGCAAATCCTTCATCGTTAATAGACTCTATTTGGCAAGCCTCAGAATTGCTAGAAATATTTGTGTCTCTGGACGTCAAGCAGTCTTTACTGGCTTCTCTCCTAGACCGTGTCAGAGTAAATTCTTGACCAACTCATTGGCCACAGACCACTGCCCCAGCCCTGCCGGACATTCCTCCGTCTTCCTGACATGCACCACCAACAGATCGTTGCCCCAGGACATTGCCCCATCCCCTTGACCAGCCTTTCAGCACTCGTTCACTCTCGGCATGCGGAATTTATCTACGAACATCTGTTCCTCCATCATGCACGTGAACTCCTCGGTCCATTACCTCTCTAAGTGCCACTGAAAGATGTGATATGCATTCCAAATTGATTCGCTTTCCATTCCCACTGAACAGCTGGCACCTGCTGCTGCTGATGCTGGCGAACGCATCGTTATCTCGTGCCAACGAGCCATTACACAGACTCGCAAGAATTTGTACCTGCCGACATCTTAATTATAACTCGCTTCTCCCAGCAACGTCCGGTCCAGGCCCAGCCCAACCCCGACCACAAATCCCACTCGTAAATCTGCAATCGTCCGCATTAAAGTGTCATCCCGGTCTCCGGCGGCAGCTCATTTCCTTAAATGCTCGACCAGCCGAGGCAAGCTGCGTAATTAAATCTAATCGCCTTAAACTGCCTCCTGAAGATCTCTAATTTTCTGTGGGCCGCCCCGCGCCCGTCAGCGCCGCAACGGCCGCTGTGTCACGCGAGGTCCCGGCCGGCGAACATCTGCGAGCGGCGCACACACCACTTCCTGCTCCCCATCAGCTGCGGCTGCTCATTCCCCCAACACATGCTCTAATCAATTTTGAATAGCATCCTCCCCGTGTTTACGCGACGCTCCTGCCGATCCCAGGCCACATCCTGCCGCCCTGCGGATCTCGGCTCATGCAACACACCGACAACTCATGTTCAACATCGGACGTGTTGTAGCAACAAATTCCGGGCTGCCCGTGTACAACATTCCCGGGACAGATCACAACTCGTGTAAGAAACGTCTCAATGTGCCAAACACCTCTCAGGGGCCCGGTCCTCCGGCCGTGCGCAATTTGCCAGCCGCATGTCATATCAATTTGTCACGCAAACTTGGAGCTTGTTCGCTCCGCGTCGCCGCCCCGCGCCGCTCTCCCACCGGACTCTCATATCAACAATAATTATTGTGCTCCTACATAACCGTAATTAATCGGCGGAGCCCGGCCGCAGACACCCGACGCGGGCTCCAGCCACCGCCTCGGTCGGCCGTGCCGTGGCTGGGGATTGCGACCGATGCATCGCCTCCAGAATGAGACAAAGCTCCAGCATCGTCCACCACCACCGTCAGGGAAGAGATCAAAATAAATTCAATTGTGGCGGCGAATTAAACGACATGACACCGTGCCGCTTTGATTTATGATCCGAGATCGCAAAGTGACAGCGAACACGTTCGGGGAACGGGCAACGGGCACTGTTGTGATTCGTGCCTCGGTCGCGCGACCGTGTGACGAGCCACGGGGCCACGACGAGGAAGTCTATCTCTGGCGAGGGTGTCCGCTCGGCCCGAGACATTGTTTCGCCAGATAACGATCGGATCTTCACGGAACATTCATTCTCACTCTGGACGTACAAAGTGCGAACTATGAGGCGGCGACGGTCTTGAGAAGAGGCCTGCAGAGGCCCGTCCATCGACGCCGCCGTCACCAGGAAACATGCTCTCTGCCCGATAAGACACTTCTATTATGTCTCTCCCTGTGCGCCGCCGCCGCCTTGATGGCGTTCAGCCGATGCCCTCTGCTGGGGGATCTTTATTCCGTTTCGTCGATGATTAATGCCTACAAGTGTTCCACATTCCGCCAGCGCCTGCCGCCGACCTGCCCGTGCCGGTGAGCCCGCGCGCGGTGAGGAGGGCTGCCAGGAGTCGATGCCTATTTTGGCGGAGCTAATTGAAAATGTCCGTAGCGGCGAACACGGAACACGAGATGACTTTTTGTCGCCACGCTCGCGGAGGGACTGCTGCGTCTTGCGCCGAACAACGTCCATTGGTCGCCGGGGTTAATTACAGTCCCGGCCAAGTGTTGTCTTGCACTCCTGTGCACTCCTTGCAGTCGCTCCAAAAGCATCCACTGCCGGCCGCCTACAGCCAGCCGCGGCCCATCAACAGATCTTCAACCACTTAATCGGTAGTCGCCGTCGGTGAGCGCGGCGCGGACGCGGAATCTTCGAATTCCGTGCATCGGAGATATTATTATTATTTAATGGTAGCATGGGTATAAATCATCGAATAATGCCACATGGCAGCGACGCGCGGGATTGAGTTAATCTAGATCCGCGATGCAGGCGTGCAGCGGTCGGCGGCAATCTGATCCTTGTGCGGCTGCGGCTGCGGCTGGGGCTGCGGCTGGTGAGCGCGAGTGCGCGCTGCTCGGTTTGTCAGTGACTTATCGCTGGATCCAGGCCTGGAATGCGCACTGCAGCAGGGCACTGCAACGCGCTCACTCACCGCGGGCTTGGGAATATGGGGAGCGTCTTACAATTTGTAAGATCGTCGTCGATCTGATTTAGAAGAGTTTAATGGAGAGCAGTGGTTGGGAAACTTGATGCGTTTCTGGGGAGGGATTGCATGCATTCGGGCTGCTATCGCGATGGTGGCAGGAGGGAACCGTGCAATTCGTGGAGCTGATTGAATCCACGGTGGCAGCTGGGTGAAGAGATCTGTGCTCTGCGATGATTTGTGGTTGAACTAGATTTCGCGTGACAGGAAACTGAGTGCTGTGGGTGAAAAGGTGACCAGTGGCTGCTGGGATGGAGGGATATAGGATTTGTGTGACAAAATGTTGGGCAAGAGAGTGGTCTTTGGAGATGTGTCTCAAAGTCAGTTTGAGGATGGTTTCGATTGGGCGACGGAGTTCATCGTGAGCGCTGTTTTTCGGCTGTCATTGGGAGGGTGGCTTTCATTGTGAGCTCGGCTTTCAACACGAGCGCTGCTTTCATTGCGAGCGCGACTTTCATTTTGAGCCCGGCTAGCGTCACAAGCGCGGCTTCCATCATGAGCGCGCCTATCATCGTGAGCTGGGTTTTCATCACGAACTCGGCTTTCACTGTGAGCTTGGCTTTCATCGAGAGCCCGGCTTTCATTGTGAACGCGGCTTTCATCGTGAACGCGGCTTTCATCGTGAACGCGGCTTTCGTCGTGAACGCGGCTTTCGTTGTGAGCCTGACTTTCAACGTGAACGCAGCTTTCATACTGAGCCCGGCTTTCATCGTCAACCTGGCCTACGTCGTGAGCACGGCTTTCATCGTAAGGGCGGCTTTCATTTTGAGGCCGGCTTTCATTGTTCCATCGTGAGCGCGGCTTTTAACATGAGCCCGGTTTTCATTGTGAATTCGACTTTTATCGTGAGCCCGGCTTTCCCTGTAAGTTTGGCTTTTATTGCGAGTGTGACCTTCATCGAGAGCCCAGCTTTCATCGTGAGCCCGACTTTCATCAAGTACGCGGCTTTCATCATGAGCTCGGCTTCATCATAAATACGTGTTTCATTGTGAGCGCGGCTTCATTATGAACTCGGCTTTCATAATGAGTGCTGTTTTCATTCTGAGCCTGCTTTCATCGTGAATGCGGTTTGAACGCGATTTTCATCGTAAGCGTGTCTTTTATCGTGAGCCCAGCTTAATTGTAAGCGCTGATTTCATGCTGAACGCGGCTTACGTTATGAGCCCGAATTTCAGCACGAGCGCAGCTTTCATCGTGAACCCGGATTTCATCGTAAGCCCGGCTTTCATCGTGAGCGTGTCTTTCATTGTGAACCCGGCTTTCATCGTAAGCCCTGCTTTCATCCTGAATGGGTCTTTCATTGTGAGCCCGACTTTCATCATGAGCGCGGGTTTCATCATGAGCCAGGATTTCATCATGAGCGTGGCTTTCATCATGAGCGCGGCCTTAATTTTGAGCCTGGGTTTCATCGCGAGCCTGACTTTCACCGTGAGTACGGCTTTCATTGTGAACCCGATTTTCATCATGAACGCCGCTTTCATCATTAGGGCGGATTTATCGTGAGCCCGGCTTTCATTGTTAGCTCGGATTTCACCCTGAGTTCAGCTTTCATCGTGAGCGCGGCTTTAATTGTGAGCCTGGGTTTCATCGTAAGCCCGGCTTTCATTGTAAGCACGAATTTCATCCTGAGTTCAGCTTTCATCGTGAGCGCGGCTTAGAAGCCCTGAGAAGCTTCGATGTTCATGTTCATTGGATTAGAAGAGGTGTCATAGTGTCAAGGGCTTCCTCAACAGATCCGCCAACAAACGACACAGCTCCCAGACCAAGACTCTCAGGATAAGGATCCGGAAGGACCTTCATCCAGAGTGATGACAAAATGATTCCGGAACTTGCTATCTGCCTCTGCCGGAGAAGAGTCAGTCCTTGACGTTAAGCGTCGCATTCTGTTGACTCACCTTCGTTGGTCCCTTCACTTTGACTGTCGATCGCATGGCCCTTGTTCCAAGGCTTTTCCATTCACACGCCATTCCGCGAAACATCATCTGCACTCGCACGTCCATCCCTCTGATCACATCTGACCCACCCGACCTCGGAAGGGAATTCCTCAACCACTCCACACTCAGCTTCCAATACCACACCCTGGCTACAGAAACGATGCCCACTTTCGTTTCAACACGATTCCCCAGTTAATTGCTTATGGTTTCTGATCACCCCCCGACTCACGGCCCACCGTCGCTCTCATAGCCAAGCTAGATCTTCAATTAATCAGGAAGTCGAATTATTTTAATCGGTTAACGTGCTTTGAAATCGTTCTCCTGCATTCACCTCTTGATAAATTGAAAGCGTGTCCTCGACTGAAACGTAATCCCTCGCCACGAGTGGACTCAACCGCATCCCCGTCAGCCAGAGGAGAAGCAAAAAAACACTCTAATATGGAGTAATTGCAAGAGTTGCTCCACACAGCATAGATAATCATTACTCTTCAACACCACACTCATGGATCTCCCCCGAACGACGACGATGATGACGACGGGAAGTAACCGATCGCGCGCTCGGTCAAAAGACCAAATCCAAGAGCATGTCAGAGACGAACATAATCGATGACCGCATTCGCCCGCTGACTAATGATCGATCCAGAAGCAGCAGTCAGCAGCGCTCCAGGCAGCTCCACCATCAAAAGGAGCGAAATTTGTTTTTGTCAGTCGCCAGAAATTAGCCGCAGAAGTACGAGTTGGCTGCTGCTCGATGCCCGGCGGATGTGTACAGAGAGCAGAGTCGAGTCATAGCCATCATGACCATACCGAGTCTGGCCCGTGTGAGTGGAGGCCGTATCGCTCCTGTACACCAGCACGGAGGTGAAGTTGGCAGCAGGAGCAGCAACAGCAGCAGCTGCTGCCGCTGCCACCGAGAGGGTGTCAATGACGCTCGGATACGTGCGACGATCTGACGGGATGGCGGCGATGTGCGGCGATCCATGCAGATTCCGCCAAACCGAGGGAAATTGCAATTGAATCGTGTTGACGGCTTTTTGTGTGCCTTAACCCTAATGAGCTCTCACAGGAGTTATTCCCGCTCGTCGTCGGCCGGTCGGTTTCGTGTCATTTGCTTGTGATTTGTTGGATGCGATTATGAAGACATGATACTGCGAGATACTATTAAAGGATCCTGTCCATTAATTAAGTGTAAGTCATGGTTGCCGTGGGGTTTTTCATATTATTTCGTCACGGAAGGCATGTTCCTCCTGCCCCGGATCTCCTTCGCCTGCGCCGGTCTAATGGGCCGACGGACGGACTTGGTGCGCTTCCCCATTCCGGTGGTTTGGGGGCATTTACATGATTGTGGAACCAATTTGAGTGCTAGTTGCGCTGCGAGGCAGCTGTTTGTCAATTAACTGAAAGAATATAAATCGATGCTGACAACGGTGAACAGTTATTAATTTGAGGACTCCAAGTCCGCGGGGATATTCAGTGACGAATGGTTCGCCGAGGATGAGATCACTGATTGGGACTGATTGGTAATTGGCGGCACTTAATCAGGAGAATCGTGTGGTCACTTGAAGGTGTTGGTTTGGTTTTGTTTTGATTGGATGGTAGGGACTGATCGAAAGAAGTTGAAGTTTTGATACGCTTCAGGAGAGGCAACAGCTGAAGGATGCTAATGGATACTGATGGCGAGGAATGTCTTTGACTAGGAGGGACCGTCTTGCAGGCGCTACGATCAAGTAGAAGGTATTGAAGAGATCCTGAAGTGCCGCTTTATCCTCCTGATTATGTACAAAAATCTTCCGGTTGAGATAGAAGCTTCTTCAAGAAGAAATGATTCGAAATTCGACGGAATGATTGGCGACTTTTAATTATCTTCTTAGACTTTGAGAGGACCCCAGTGAGACTACGCAGATGAGGAACTTCACGTCTAAGAAGACGCACCTAAGTTAAAAGGGGCCTCAACCAACTTGGCGTGACCAAGACTTCTTCTTCTTTTTCTTCTTAGGGCGCTACTTTCCGGGATGAACCTGAGCCTCTCCCACCATTCCTCTCCAGCCAGCCACAGCTAGTAAAAGGTAACGCGCCGTCGCGTAGGGGGTAAGTGCCTCGATTCCAACGCTCGAAATACAACTGTCTAGAGAAAGCTTCTCAGTCTCGCCGTTCGAAGTCGGCAATAAACTGTAGGTGCCCTCCACTTGTGAGAGAGCAATAGCACGGAAAACACGAATGGTTGCTGAGAAGATAGGCCCAGGTCCACCCCGGACTGGAGAGCCACAAGAAAAGAGGAAAAAGGCTCTGTGGCAAGACGTACAAATCCACCCTGTTCTGGTGAATCAAAACAAGCCCTTTAAAGGCTACGTTGCTGCTTTGTTGCATTGCTACCTTGCTCCTTTGCTGCTGCGCTCTTTTGCTTTATTGATGCAGACGAACAAATCGATCGCTGTGAATACTTCTGAATTGCTGTATTGCTGCTTTGCTGTTTTGGTGCCCCGCTGCATTGCTGCTTTGCTGCTGTGCGACTTTGCTACTTTGCTGCTATGCTGCTTTGATGCACTACGAACAAGCAAATCAGTCGCTGTGAATGCTCCTCCACTTGATGCTTGCTTTTCTTTCAAATTGTTTCATATTTTGGTTCGAAATGGAGTTGGATTTGACCACCATTTCATGTGATAAATGACAGCTGAGGTATTTTGCTGCTTTGGTGCTTTGGTGCTTTACTTCCTTTCTGCATTGCTGCACGATGAACGAACGAATCAGTCGCTGTGAGTGCTTCTCCACTTGATGCTTGCTTTTTTTTCAAACGACTCAAAATTTTGCTTCGAAATGGAATCGGATTTGACTACCAGTTCATGTGATACAAGGCAGGTGAGGCACATCCTTTAAGTTAAACATTAAACTCAGGAATCTCGGAAGTCCACGAGCTAAAAAACTGCACGAAAAATGCAGCAAACTTTGACTGCTGCTGCTCTTTGAAGACAGGAATTCATCAAGCACACCAGCTCAAAACTGGACGAGTGGTAAGGGATGACTTGATTCTCGAATTTGGGAGTCTCGAAAGTCGTCTTGTTGGGAAGCTAGACGAAAAATGCAGCACATTTGACTTGTTCCTTGAACACACGAGCCTCGAAAGTCCCCTTCTCGAAGATCCTTCCTTTCGGAGGTTATCCTTCTCGAAAGTCCTCGTTCTCGAAAGTCCTCCTTCTCCAAAGTCCTCCCTCTCGACCGTCGTCCTTCTCAACCATCCTCCTTCTCAACCGTCCTCCTTCTCGACCGTTCTCCTTCTTGACCGTCCTCCTTCTCGAAGGTCCTACTTCTGAAAATCTTCCTTCTTGGCATACCGGACCATTTTCCAACCAACAGTTCCAGTCACCCCAACTGTGGCTCCCATCATGCTTCTTGCTATTGGGAGAGCTCCAGGCGAGGACAGTGTTTTCAGGCACGGAAGACAAAGCGCGCACTTTTCAAAGAACTCCTGGAGAAAAGAGTTGAGCGGAAGCCGGACCTCAAAACCTGTGCTTGGGATCATGCCATGGACTTAGAGAAAACAGGAAGAAGTCGGCTACTATATCAGGGTTCATCTGGGAGGATCACTGGCACAGAAATAGTCGATCAGACCGAGGATGCATTTCCGCTGGTTTCTTTAAAGTTCTCCTTCTCGAATGTCCCCCTTTTCGAAGATCCCCCGCTCTCGAAAGTCCTTCTTCTCGACTGTCCTCGTTCTCGGACCTTCGAGAGACCATTGGCATCAGATTTCAGAGAAGGGCATGATCCTTCAACCGCCATTTTGGGTTCAAAACAAAGAACTCACGGCTGTCCCAGTCTTCGGTGACACCCGCTCAGTTGCGAATCACACCGAAGATACCTCCAGAAAGTGGTTCGAATCCTCGGTTTGGTCTTCTCAAAGTTCCCTCTTTTCAAAGCCCTCCAGCTCTAAATCTGGGCACCACCTCGCTCGACATTCCCCCACCGCGCCAAAGACCTTCCATCGAACCAAGAGAAGACTCATGTCGAATCCCCTCAGAGAACCATGAATCAATTTCTGCCGTAGAACTCATTGAAATTACCCTACTTGTCGACCCACATCGTCCGCCCATCTCTTCCCCTCAGCAGAGTCTGGCTCAGACCCGCACATTCCAACAGCCACTCTTGACAGAATTTATGTCTTCATAGCAAACCGTCCGGCCGTCGTCGGCGGCATGGCGCAACCATCCAGCCCAGGTCGTATCCCAGTGACACACAAAATGCCTTGTGCCCACAAAGCATGCATTTTTATGACCGCCTTTCCATTGTCCTATGCTAATTTTATGTCCTTTGTCGTTCGCCTTTTACGGCGTCGGCGGTCGGGTTGTTTATTCTGCCGCCCCCCTCGCTCGGTGACGGTCAATCGAATTGTCATGATCGCCCCAGAAACAGGAGGAGTGCTCGTTTCGTTGTCGAATTCGCGCAGACAGACTCAATTGTGCCCGGAATGGATTGCAAAGTGTTGATTTGTTGATTTGTATCCTCGGCGTTTTCCTCTGCAAATATGGTCGTCGGATAGGGGACAACAATTCGTCATTTTGTTGTGCAATCATGTAAAGCAATGCTCGGCTTGCACACACGGTTGACGCCACGATCAAGTGAAGCTGGGGATCTGGTGGAGCGACACCTTGCGACATGGCAGCTGTCGATGTAGTGACATGCGGACAACTGCTGAGACAAATCGATTGAAAGGCTGCCGAGAGAACCTGTCAAGAGATACGCAAAATCAATCAATCTTTTGGTGGGACGTTTTTTGAAATGACGTGACGTGATGGTCGTGAGGTGCTGACAGAGGATTGAAGACGAATGCTGTCAGTGGATGGCCAGTCAGTGGCGGGAATGATCGAATGGGCCATGGGCTGGGGTCAAGCTTGTCTCTTGTTCGTGATTGATTGATCCTCACACCGGGGATTCGAACCACTTTCTGGAAGTGTCTTCGGTGTAGTGGCGATTGAGCGGGTGTCACTCAATTCTTCTTTTGAACTTAAAATGGCGGTCGGAGGATCATGCCTTTCTCTGAAAGCTGATGCACGGAGGCAGTCTAGACCCTCAGAGATTCCATCCCTCCAGGGGGAGAGTTCACAATTTGCCCCGATTGACGTTCTGTAGTCAAGAGAAAGTCAAATCTGACAGCTGTCAGATCAAAACTCACTCCCCTCGTGATCATAAACCCAGAATACTCACTGAAGACTGGGACAACTATGAGCTCTTTGTTTGGAACACAAAATGGCGGTCGGAGGATCATGCCTTTCTCTGAAATCTGATGGCAGTGACCAGTGATCAGTCTAGATCCTCAGGGTGAGTTCACAATTTGTTCCGATTGACGATCTGTAGCCAAGAGAAAGTCAAATTTGACAGCTGTCAGATCAAAACTCACTCCCGTCGCGATCATAAACCCAGACTGCCTGACATCAGCCACTCTCCGTCCCAAAAAAAACTCACAACCAATCTCCTCTTCGCCTAAACTCCCCAGAGCCGATACTATCTCTGCAATGGATCCACTAGCCATTAGCCATCACGTACATGTGCTTCCCCCAGACATCACTTAAACCTTATCCGCTTCGCAATCAGACGTCATAAAATCGAGACTGCCGCCAATTTGATTTGTTCGACAGCTCACAGTGACATGGACATCGAACAAATCCATTATTAGCCCATAAACACTCGGCGCCCCCACCGCGTCGACGTGTGAGCCGCTCCCAAGAATTTTCCATTAACATTGCTCAACATATCCCACCCATCATCCGGACCGAAACTGGGTCCCCTACGCCACCACCACCACCACCACCGCCGCCGCCGCCGTCGCTGCCACCGGGGTCAGCACCTTCGAGACAAATCAGATCGCATTAGTTCTCGATTAGAGTGCCACCACCAGCGCCGCAGCGCGCCACTTTCTCCACCGTACACATCGGAGAGCCCTGACGCTATCATTATCGCACTTAGCCGACTTTATGATTTCTAGCTGCTGCTGCTGCTGCTGCTGTGGCTGTCTCTTGGTGGCGTCGACGAAGCCGTGCTCCTCATGCAGATTATCTCGCATGTGGGACGGGAATACTGACCGTGTTTTGGTGCGACGACGACGATGGCAGCAGCTACCCAGCTTCCGCAATGGAGACGCCGCCGCCGCCGCCGCCGTCTGCCGTCCCAAGCACGAAACAATAAATACTGTCGTTTACATTTGGACACTCGGCCAAGATTGGCGTGCTGTCCCCCGCCTCGTGTGTCTGGGGCCATATGGGCCCACCGTCGCAGCGTCAAACTGCCCAACAGCCGAGCATAACCATAACACTTGCAAACAGCTGGAATGTTTCATTGAAAAGTCAAATGCAATGAGACCACCGTTCGTTGTCACCGTGGCCAGATTGTGAGGTTGCCAGGTTGGCAGTTGGCAGTTGCCACACCGGTTTCCAAATGGGAACCCAAAGACGACACCCGCCTACATCTGATATGTGCGCTGTCCGCTGTCCAGGCTCGACGGTCCGCCCAGAGGGAGAGAGTTATAAATATGTATGCCAGCGCACATCGGACCCATCAAGCGGATTCCTCTGAAAGACGACCATGTTCAAGAGCCTCGGTGTCCACTCGCAGCGAACGGCTAACTCCCCGGAGCTGAGGAGAATTTCCAGCGAGGTGGCCGTACACTGAGGCGCTTACGGTACACGTCGGCGTCGCAGCAATACCAGTAGCCACGTCGAGAGGCGATTATAATATATTCGCCGTAAACGATGGAGAGGATGGCATCTCGTCGCCGCCGCTGTCCTCCCTCTCCTCCTCCGCCAAGCCTGATGTGGAGGAAGATGAATTAAGTGAATTTTCCTTGTCCACGGATGAGGTGCTCTCTCTCCCTCTCTCCCTCTCTCCCCCTCTCCCTCTCTCCCTCTCTTCCTCTGCCAGCCTGGCTGGCTGTGTGTGTGCTGGCACCACGAATAATGTCAAAGCGAGGGTCTTCGTGTTCCTTTCATGTTTAATGGACCAAAGGCCCAAAGTGCAGAAGTTATTGGGTGTAACTCTGGGCACCTCCTTAGCGCACCTCTTTGGTCTTTGGCTGGACGGCCTCCGGGTCTCTTGTGTTCGATTGTGCGCTATGTGTGTGCACGCGGATCGCAAGAGGATCGAACTGGCCACTCTCCGGAATGGGATTGCGCCCCCAGAGACAATGAGAACGGGAACAATGCAAATACTAGAGATATTCCTCTCATGCACTCCTTAATTGCTGTCGAGGCTGTGGATGGAAGGTGCGCGCGCGAGTGTGTGTGTGCCTGCGAGTGTGGGTGCAGTCTTGGACGCATCGGCATTTGTGGTCGGACAGAAAAGATTGGAACTAAATAGGTTATCGGCCATCGCCATCGGGTTTGGGGTTCTCGAGTGGGGTGGCTTTTGGGAGATAAGTGGAAGTCTTGGTTGGTGGCGCGGCGGAATCTGGTAGTGGGATATGACGGAAGCTGCTGTGCAAACGATGGCTCAGATGTATGGCGTGAAAGTGCTTGTTTGGGGCGACGTGTGCTACTGGAAATGGAGTGGCGGTTGGAGTGGGCAGAGTTCTGACCCTAAGAAGGAAAGGAAAGGACGCAGTTTTTGTAAGGAAATTGGTGAGATCTTGGAGGAGAAAGATCTGTCGGAGGACATCATTGAAAGAAGGACAACTGGTCACGTCAAAGGTCAACCTCAGATGGGTGGCATTGCAAGACGCTGGTGTGTAACCCAGTGAGTCGTAGCTCAAAAAAGTCGAATCAATTTCAGGGGCAGACTTGGTAAAGAAACGAAAGACTGTCTCTAGCCCCAGAGGCTTCAGTTTCTGTCAATGGTCCAAATTGGACCCAGGATCCCTGAACATGCAACATTTCTGACTGATGTCTTAATTTTATCTCAGATTTTCGAACGAAATTTTGGCCCTTGGTGCCAATTTTCAAAAAAAAAAAAGATTGTCGTTCAAAATACTTGCTGCCCAAACGCCACAACGGACAATTGGATCTCCTAATAGACCGGGAAAATATTTTGATCAAAAAATGGCGTCAACTTATAAGGCCTCCCACATCACTTATCAGTCCAAAAAGTGGTGCCAACATTTAAAGCCTTCCACATCACTTCTCAGTCCAAAAAGTGGTGCCAACATTTAAGGCCTTCCACATCACTTCTCAGTCCAAAAAGTGGTGCCAACATTTAAGGCCTCCCACATCACTTCTCAGTCCAAAAAGTGGTGCCAACATTTAAGGCCTCTCACATCACTTCTCAGTCCAAAAAGTGGTGCCAACATTTAAGGCCTTCCACATCACTTCTCAGTCCAAAAAGTGGTGCCAGCATTTAAGGCCTCCCACATCACTTCTCAGTCCAAAAAGTGGTTCCAACATTTAAGGCCTCTCACATCACTTCTCAGTCCAAAAAGTGGTGCCAACATTTAAGGCCTTCCACATCACTTCTCAGTCCAAAAAGTGGTGCCAACATTTAAGGCCTTCTACATCACTTCTCAGTCCAAAAAGTGGTGCCAACATTTAAGGCCTCTCACATCACTTTTCAATCCAAAAAAGTGGTTGCAACTTTTAAGTTCTCCTTCACCTCTTGTCAGTCTCATTGAAGAGAAATTTCGATCAGAAAAGTGATACCACAATACTACACAGTCCCCGACGAACAGAGAATGTATTTTGATCAAAAAAGTGGTGCCAAAATGTATAGCCTCTCACACCACTTTTCCGCCCAAAGTGGTCCAAAAGTGGTGCCAGCATTAAAGGCCTCCCACATCACTTCTCAATCCAAAAAAGTGGTGCCGACGTTTATGGCCTCTCTCCCTCCCTTCTCAGTTCAAAATGGTCCAAAAGTCGTGCCAACATTTATAACCCCTCACATCACTTCTCAGTCCAAAAAAGTGGTGTCAATATTTAAGGCCTCCCACATCTCTTCTCAGTCCAAAAAAGTGGTGCCAACATTTAAGGCCTCCCAACGTTACGCCCAGTCTAAAAAAGTGGTACAGAGATTTAAGGCCTCTAAACGTTACTTCTCAGTCTCAGTGTACAGACAAAATATTTCAATCAGAAAAGTGGTGCCATAGAACTATGCAGTCCCAATGCAGAGCAAAAGGGTCCTTCTCAGTCCAAAAATGTGGTACGGACATGAAAGGCCTCCCGACGTTACTTCGAAGTCCCAGTGGACAGACAAAATATTTCGATCAGAAAAGTGATGCCAGTCTCAATTAACAGAAAATGTATTGATCAAAAAAGTGGTCCCTAAATTGAAGGCTTTTCACAGCACAACTCGGAGCTGGATTAATTTACAGAAAATGCTTACGATGAGGACTTTGTTATGCTTTTCGGGACCAAATGTTTGGCAAAATCAGCCATAAGTCGGTACCAAATTTTGTCAAACTGTCCAAATTTTATGAACAGAAGCCCAAAATACCAAAGCAATCAGGCAAAGACAAAGAACAAGAGTCAGCGAATTCCGCCCGAACTTACATCAGCAACTTTTCGATCAAAAAAGTGCTGCCAAATCTCAGATTTCCCCCACAACCTCCCCCCCTCATTTAATTGAACTCAAAGACCCCGTGTACTTTTCTCATGATAAAGTGAATAATAACTCACAATTAGTTAGCCACCAATAGTGAGCACTCCCATCAAGTCAGAGACCATTTATACGTGTTATTCGCGTGCTAATAGTGCTGCCCAATCGTTCACAGCACCGCGCTGCCTCTGGTTTCCTTTACCGAGACCCCATTCGGTTGAGTTTCCTTTTCGCTTTTTTTTTTGCTTTGTTTTTAAACTGAAATGTTCACAAGTCAATTTTGAGTAATAGATCAGATAGAACCGCAGTATGTACGCCCGGGACAGAGGTACAGCGCCAAAGTGATATTTTACTTACGCTTTTGACAATCCAAATAATTTATTGCCAGCCGTTCAATCCACCTTGGGCAGCGGCAACGACGACGAACATAGCCCCCTCCCCTCTTGCGAGTTGATGTATGTATCTATGGGCTGCAGGAGATTGAATGAATGAACGAAGCCGAGGCTCAGCGACAGACGACTTGCGCTCAAATGCACTGCATTGCGAGGTATCTGGTGGAACAAAGATTTATGCGAAGGGGAACTGTTTGGCATCACCTGTAATTTATTGGTGTGCGGTTATTTCACGCATCAGCGACAGGTAGCGCCTAATCTGGACTCTCTTTGGGCGCAGCGCCAAGGAACCAGAGAAATCGTTGAAATCGATGGAAAAATCGTAGAAATCACACTGAAGCCCACAATTACGCGCACCACCGAGGAGCGTGCATCCAGGGGAATGGCGGCGCTACACGGATGCTAGTGCTCTTTGAGAAGCCCCTCAAGACAATTCCATTGTAGAGTTGTTCAATTAGTTCGCAACACACGCTCAGCGAGGGCAGCTGCGGCGGCAGTGGCAGCGGCTATCGGCGGTCTCCGGCTATCACAGATCTCTGCTGGTGATATGGATCGCGGGCATGCAGCTTGATTATGGGCTCGGAAACAAGAAGCGAGGGCCCGCTGAAATCGAAATGCCATCGAAGTGGATTTGGAGTCGCATGTGGCCACCGCAACGCAGCGCCCGGGTGTGGGTAAATACGTCAGGACCAAGAGTTGCCCCGGCGGTAATTAATTTCTGGCAGAGTTTCAGAGTTTGTCCACTTGCCGCCGGCGGGATATATATTTTCTGTAAATTAGATTAGACTCTACACTGGTCAGCTATCTGTGGGGATAGAGGGTGTGTTTGATTTGGAGGCTTGTTTCGATTTCGAATCGAGTGCCTGGGGGTGAATTAGGTTCGGCGTGGGCTTGGGATTGCTCTCTGTGGGAATAAGTACGCTCTGCAAGAATTTGTATTGAATGGCTGGTGATAAGCCCCTCGAGGGGTGTTGAGACACTAACGCCAAGCCCAGGAGATAGATTGGATAAGGTTCAAGGAGCAGGCTGCTATCAGGTGGTCAGCAAAACGCGTGCGACCAGAGAGACCAGATCTCTGGAAAGGAATGTTGAAAGTGTTGCTCTGTGGCGAACAGAACTTCTTGGTTTACACTGTGTCCAGCCGTAGCAGGAGCTTCGTGACGTTTTGTGACGGTTGGTGCAAGAAATCATACTCTAAATTCTCCAAACTTCAACCAAGGTGTTTCAATGTTTCAATAAAATGTTTAGAATTGTTATCATGCAGTCACGATTACATTTTCGTGTCACTGTTTCCGTGACGCTAGTTACACGACGAGGAATTTGTGACATTTCTTTCGAAATGACAGTTTCAAAGTACTATTTTGTAAGACAAGCTTTGTGATACCAGTTTCGTGACTCTAGTTTCGTGACGACACTTTCGTGATGCTACTTTCGTGACGCTGCCTTCACGGCGCTTGCCAAATCGTACTAATCTTTTCCTGACTCCAGCTCCGTGACTTTACTTTGGTGAGGCTACTTTCGTGACGATTGTCCTAATTCTGTGCATCAAATGCAGAGACTCCACTTTCTTGACTCTAGTTTCGTGACGCCAATTTCGCGATACTACTTTCGTGGCTCTACTTTCGTGACGCTACTTTCATGACGCTACTTTCGTGATGCTACTTTCATAACGCTGCCTTCACAACGCTGACAAAATCGTGCTAATTCTCTGTATTGCATGCAGAGACTCTAGTTTCTTGACTCTAGTTGTCGTGATGCTACTTTCGTGACGTAACTTTCGTTATGCAACTTTCGTGACACTGCATTTATAACGCTGACATAGCTTGGCTGATCTTGTGTATCATATGCAGAGACTCTTGTTTCGTGACTCTAGTTTCGTGACGCCAATTTCGTGATGCTACTTTCGTAACGCTGCCTTAACAAGGCTGACAAGATCATTCTAATTCTGTGTATCACATGCAGAGACTCTAGTTTCGCGACTTCAGTTTCATGACGTTACTTTCGTGACGCAACTTTCGTGGCGTTGCATTCTCCATCATCGTTCCCCGTGTCTTTCAATTTGTATCCAAGTGCAAACTTCGCAGTTGAGATTGTCGAGAACAAATTTATGCGCCCATAAAGCGCACAATAAGCGCAGTCACTTACTCTGTTCCACTACCGTCGTCTCAACAGGTGTAACCAAGCCCCGCGGTCAATTCGACTGCACCCACGCACTGCAACTTATCCCTCAACCCACCTCCCCCAAATGCTTATTATTCTCCGCCCGTAAACTTCGTTTCGAATGAAAAGATGTCAAAACATGGTTAAGATACCAGCGAGCAACCTGCCGAACCGACCGCCATTCCACGCCTCGAAATGAGAAACCACTCGACCACAAGTGAATTTCGTATCTAAACTCAACAAGAGCTCCTCATAAATTCGCTTCCCAACCACCGCACCAGTATGCGCCCGCAAAAGGCCTAAGTGAGCATAATGTATCTGCTGGAGGTGTCATTCGAAAATCTCATATTTTGTCAACTGCGCATAAATTTCCGTCTCTAATTTCCGCGATAAATAATCATTAAGCTATCAACATCCACCTCACCGGCGGAGCGCACTTATGTCCGCAGTTTACGACGCACGCCGCATTTCACAACACAGATACCACCGCCGCCGCCACTGATCCATATTTGAATGTCATAATTCTACCAGTTATCGCTGGCCGGCACGCAAACTAGTTTGCCCAGATAACTGGCGTATCTGTGACTCTGCGAGCGCATCTCCAGATGTATCTGCGACCCATTTTCGTTCGGATTTTCCCACAATTAATCGCATCTTCGCACAGCCACCTCGCCGCGATTGGTCATTCAACATATTTGAGCACATAACTCATCAAATTAATTAACCATCTTCATCTCTCTATCCGATACCAGTTCCTCCAGCACGCATCGCGCAAACGTGATCCTCCGGCAATTGACAATTTCATCTGCACAGTCGTCGTCGTCGTAGTCGTTGTCGTTGTCGTTGTCTGGCGCGCCAATGATGATGATGATGATGATGATGCTGCAATTTGTCCATCCCACTGGGTCCCCACACCGTCGAGATGAGAGATCTCCGCACAGCGGCCCGAGCACAGAAACCGAGCGAGCTGCTAGGTGAGAAGAACCAATTAAAATGGAGATACTCCACGCCGCCGATGCCGGGTAAGTATCTATAATCTCACGGCAATTAAAACTCCGAATGAAAATGTCGTTAATTTGTTTGATTATTTTTTATCGCTTATCGGTTATCGATTCGAATCGATAATTTCGTTTTGATTGAGGCGACGACGCTGACGGCCGTGGACGGAGCAAGAGGACGCTCCTATCGGGCAGAATCTTCGCCCGTTTTGTGAGGTGTCCACACACTCGGCAGATACGTCCCCAATTAGAGCGGGATGCCTCTCAGGGCATCGGGCTAACTACACCTTATCGCCTTCGATTTCCCCAGGAGTGCCATTAAATCCGCGGCTGGCATCCACCGCTGGCGTAGGACGCAACGATAAACGGTGGTAATTAAGTCGGAAAAGGACTCGGTCCCGCTCCTCGGAGTGGATGGCGGCCACCATGTTAATGGGGGTCATTTAAAGGAGAACGGATTAATGACACAGTAAGCACGCATCGCTTAGATTCATAGCTCATGTTTACACAAATTCCGGTCAATATACTGCTTCCTTGCTGGACGAGAGCTGCCCGCAGATGGACATGGAGCGCAGGAGCATCAGCGCGCTGACTGTGTTGCAATTAGCCATAAAACGTGAGCGTCTTGTCGTGGTCGCAAGCGGCGTACCTTAATGGTGTTGCGCTTCTGTTTTTCGGTTACACGTGCATCGATGCCCGATGCTGCGATAACGTCCGAGGGGGGTCGGGCGCACCTGCTGCCTAATGAGACCTAGTTTATGAGTTTAATTACTGAGACTGAGTTTAATTTACGCGGACGATGGCAAAGGATCGTTCGGGAGTGCGTTGCATCGGTGCTTCGTAAACGGAACACTCCGTCTTTTGGTGGCTTGTCATGAATCGTATTTATTTATGGTTATGTTCGGATTGCACCGTTTGATGGGGCATGTGTTAAGGGGGTTTTGGCTACGCTCGTCCGGCGGGCGGTCGCCGAGTCGGACGGGCGTCCAGCTGATTCTTTAGATGTTCCGATGGTGGTTGTGTTTGAAGGAGCTTACTCAAGACATGACAGAGAGCTGATTCGACACGTATTGAGCAATTAAACGAATTTGATGAGCCTGTAAACGAGCGAGCGGGCCTTTAGAGCTTGCATTTTGGAACTTGATGTAGCCCAAGGCAACGCGAGGATGTCTTAAATCTGTGCACAGCCTGCTCCAGGGGATCTTGGACGTCTTGTGACGTCTAGTGAAACAAAGCTCGAGGACACCGAAAATCAGGAGACCGCTTCTTTGATTCAAAATTAAGTCAAATGACAAGCGAGGGATAAGCAAAGCCTTTCGATTACCACAAAAGGGCTTAAAAAGTGTACACAAAACAAGTTAAAGTTAAGCACACGAAGCACTGTCTTAAGAAGCAACTGGCTAAGGAGGGCACTGCCATCAAAAGGCACTGTCAACAGAATGGACTGTCTACTGTATTGCAGTTACTGCATGTAGATGGCGCTGTCCACTGAAGAAGTTGTTTGCAGAGGGGAGTGTTTACAGAAGCCGCTGACTACAAAATCCGCTGACTACAGGAACCGCCGACTAGAAAAGCCGCCAGAGGCTCTGTCTACCGGAGGCTCTGTCTACCGGAGGCTCTGTCTGGAAGCTCTGTCTACTGGAGGCTATGTCTGCTGGAGCCACTGTCTACTGGAGGCTATGTCTGCTGGAGCCACTGTCTGCTGGAGGCTCTGTCTGCTGGAGGCTCTGTCTGCTGGAGGCACTGTCTACTGGAGGCACTGTCTACTGGAGGCACTGTCTGCTGGAGGCTCTGTCTACCGGAGACTCTGTCTACTGGAGGCTCTGTCTGGAGGCTCTGTCTACTGGAGGCTATGTCTGCTGGAGCCACTTTCTACTAGAAGCTCTGTCTACCGGAGGCTCTGTCTACCGGAGGCTCTGTCTACCGGAGGCTCTGTCTGGAAGCTCTGTCTACTGGAGGCTATGTCTGCTGGGCGCACTGTCTACCGCAGGCTCTGTCTCTCTGTCTACCGGAGGCTCTGCCTATCGGAGGTACTGTGCACTTTAGGCACTAGCTACTGGAGGCCCTGACAGCAAAGGACTCTTTCAGCTAAAGGGACTGACTGCGATGGAGATGTCGATTGGAGGTACTTTCAACAGAAGGAGCTGTCTGCAAGAGGCGTTGTCTGCAGAAGGCACGGAAGGCAATGTCTACTTTATCAAGAAAAACCTTCAAATTCTTCCCGAAGAGAATCCACCACATCTTTAAAAAAAACTTCAAAAAATTAAAGCAAAATAATCGAAAAAAATATCTGCTGTCGTTATGGTTGGGATTTTTTGGACCAGCAGTTCGAGATAACTTTGTTGGGATTTCGATAAACTTTACATCTACTGGCCTACTAAGTCCCAACATAATGACTGCATACACAACACTAAACGCCTTCATCTTTGTCCGCTTCAAATCACGGAGGAGAGCACACGAAAGAACACGTATGCACGCTGACAACATCAACGTTTGCGCTGACTTGAGATTTCTCTGTGGCACTTGCGTATGTTGAAGATCTTTTGTCTCGTAATGCCCTTGGAAATTTCAAAAAATGGCACAACACTTTACTCTCATGTTGATTTTGTTTGTTTATTTCTTCTTCTTTTTTTTGCATTTTTTTAGGTGTTTCGAGTTGATGACGTGGTTTGAGAGGAGGAAGAGATCTGATGGTGGTTGAAAGGGAATGATGAAGCAGGATGAAGCAACTTTCTCTAGCGTGGATGACAGTTGGACTCGGTCCTAGGGAACTTATTGAACAGTCAACTTCCATAGAAAAAGGTGTAGGGTCTTATTCTACCCTTTGAAAAGACACCAGACTTTAAAGACAAAATTAGAGACATTTTCGATAACAGACTTTGCCGATAACAGACTTTGTCGGGTACCCGATAAGAGACAGTTTCAATGACAGACATTGTCGATAACAGGCACGGTCGATAACAGAGATTGTCGATAATAAATTCCGGCCACAACTGACAACTGCACGAGTTAAGAAACAAAACAACTGTTTCATCACTGAGCGTGTCAAAACTTCCTTAAATAGAAGTGGAAGGAAATGGAAGGCTGAGCTTAATAAAAATTCAATCGAAATTCCTCCCAGGATGTCTGTTAAGGTTCAGGAAAAAAAATAACAATTTAGTCAATTAATGTTGATTTAAGAACAAATTTCGACACCAGAACACACCACACATTTGAAAACAGGTTCAAAACGCATTCTCTCTTCAAAACTTCAAAATTTCCCAGCAAAACTCAGTCTGACGACCAAATCCACACATGCCCTCAGTCTTCGTCATTCAAAAGATCACCCAAAAGGCTGATTGAAAAGAACGCCCTTATTTCAGTTCGAAACTGATCAAAATTTCAGATCTCAATTCGCTTACCTTTCGAACTTCATGTGACCACTGATTGTTGCGTTTCTTCAGAAGGGCTTCGGCTTTCTTTTTATCGGCTGTAATCATTTTAATCGCCTCGCTCGCGTCACACTCACTCATCACCGGACTCTGAAGCCTTGAATTTTATCAACAAACAAAAGACAAAAAAAGCACTTTCGACGGACAAATTTATTTTCATTCAAGTCCCTGGGCTAAAAATTTTGAAAAAATCACAAGAAATTTTGACATTTTTCGGTTATCTGAGATTTGACAGATTAACGGGTACATTTGGGTGACAACTCTCGTGTTTACTGGTTTGTAAAGGGTGACACTTTTGTTGGTGAAGTAGCTTATATTTGAGGCGTAGGACTAGGGGATTGTGTTGAAGCATTTTTTGGAGATTGAAAGTCAACTTCTTTCAGCCGATCTAGCTAGATTCGAGGGAAGTGGACCATAAACTTTCTAGAAATTCGGGAGCAATTCTGTTTTTTTCTTCTTGCCGTCATCATAAAGTGGACCCTAGGTTAGGTAGGAGGCTTCTAGTGAATTCACCAACAAACTTAGCCCATCTTGATCCATTTGACGTCACCCTCTTGTCTTTGATGCTTCGTCTTTCGACAACGCAACAGAGGTCGTCCTCGTCTAAGGTGTCGAACCCAAGTGCCTCGATCCACCTTGGACTGTAACGCCGAAGGTTTGGTTAGGCTAAGGGGTTGCTACTGAATTCACCAGCCAACTTAGACCATGTTGGTCCATTGTAATACCCACAGTGAGACTACTGCCACTGGTCGACCGCTCCAGTGTTAGTGGCGTTAATTTGATCTCAACGGCAAATAGTGACTGGACCAGATTTGAAAAACCGGATAAAAGCGTATTAACTTTGTTTTCACTGGGATTCGAACCTGGGAACCCTCCAACTTAGGTCAGGCACTTAACCAACTGCGCCATCCAGTCGTATTGAAGTGGACCCTAAGGGTCACCAGGGAATTCGGGCGATGATGTCTAATTGACCGCGTCAAAAACCGATGTGTTCTCTTCGGCATACCACCAACTGACATAACCACGTTCCTCTCGACCAAATCCCTGTTCCGACGCACAAAATCACATCGCTCACAACCGTCCATTTAGGCAGTTCATCCAAAGACCAGTGATGAACTGGATCAATCTCCTTCTCCCTTCAAAGGCTATCATTTTCCAGCTTCTCATTCTCAAAGATGGACTGCACGCGGCTCCTCCTCCTTCCAAAGGCCAGTGACGTACTGGATCAATCTCCGTCTTCCTCTAAAGGTTATGGACAATCATTATCCACCTTCTCCTTCCCAAAGACCAGTGGGTCCAACTCCTCCTTCCTCCAAAGACCTGTGACGAACTGGATCCATCTCCTTCTTCCTCCAACGATCATTGACGATCTTCATCCAGCTCCCCCTTCCCAAAGACCAGTGACAGACTTCACCCATCTCCTCCTCGCCGTATCTTCTGATGAATCACTCATCGCCCATAAATAGATCTTAAGTAGCTGTCCCGGGTCAACCACCAGATCACAGCTGCTGTCATCCTCTGCACACGGACTTAACTTAAATCAATTAAATCTCTTCATTTGCCATTTTGTGGGGATGCCTGTTTCGAGGGCGACTACATGCGCTGACTTAGGCAAGATTCACCAGCGTCCAATGCCCAAATGTTCATTTCGCTGCCAGCCTAAGCTTCGGCTCCACTAATTGCGATAATTAAGCCGAACACCCTTGCCTGGTGCTTGTTCCCTTGCCCGGATTCCGGTGTCGGTTCGGAGCCGATGCAGTGCTTCGTTTTGTAGATCAGCCAGTAGCTGGAGGAGTTTATATGCAAATTTTCGCATTTATTAGGCGGCAAGGGCAATTAAGACGCTGCAAGGTCTTGTCGGCTCATTATGGATTGCATGTAGCGGTAGCTTAATGGGATCGTTGTGCGGATTTCCTTACATCGAATCGAACAAGCTCGACATTGGGGTTGGATGTTAGCGGGAAGACCGGTGGCAACAAGGAACAGAACTGTGAATGGGTTCTGCTGGAACAATTTGATGGGCATTTCAATCGTTGTTGTGGTCTGCCTGATTGTTCCGACTTTGGGGCATGATTTCTTGTCGTTTAGAGAAACTAGTCGATTTCGGCCCACAAATTGTGTCCAACTGGAGTTCCTATGAACCACTGATTCATGGCCTTTTGTCTAAAAAATTGTGTCCACGAGTTGTGTCCAATTTGAGTTATTTTTACCCAATGATTCATGACTTTCAGTCCAAAATCTGACAAATCTTTAAAATTCTGAACCAAATCAAAAATTCCAAAATTAAAGCTAAAAAAATGACAGCCTGGCAGCACTGCCCCCATCTGTCACTTATGTCACACCACTAGCCAGCAAACTAGGTCAACACTTGCTGACAGATAATTACCACACCAGAACAGGGTGCCCCCAATGAGACCCTTGAGACAATTACCGGCAATTAAACTTGTGCAGCTGTCGCAAGTGCAGAAACGTCACATTTGTTGACACTTGACAGGAGCTATCAAATTTGCAAAAAAGGGGCGAAGCACACCAGACAAAATCAATCATTAACGTCAACGGCGCTGGTGTTTCCTAAGGCGAACGCATTCAGAAGCCATTAGTAATTAATTTGCATTCACTTTGGATTCCACAAGCCGGTAAGCTTCGTCGCGTGATTTTTTTTTTCACATGTGAACACTTTTAATGACAGTCCATAAAGTCGCATGGATTTTTCTTTTCGTTTTAGGATAAGACGGGCTTAACATTTGATTGTGCGCTTTGAAGTTAATCTGTGAGTTGAAATGGCTCAATTAAAGCTTAGCTTAGGCTCGGGACTTGCCTTTCCTTCGAATGGAATGCAGAGTGGTGGTGATTAGGAATTAATTGGAGGCTTAAAGTTGGCAAGACGTTGAAGTGGAGGCTGTTGATGATAGAATAGGGCGTGTCTTGTTGGACACAGTCGGAGTTGTGTTTAAGCTTGGTTTAGAGAGGAAGAATGCGGCTTCGGAGATGGATATGGTCCTCTGTGGGAAATTGTCTTCAGACATTTAGACTCTCTTCCGACATGATGGACGAAAACTGAACAAAAAGTGAGGTCACAAACCTGCAGTCCTGCGGAAGCACAACCTCTCACCTACTCCTCAAATTCCTCTTCATACCAAAAAAACAGTGTTTCCAAAGCACTCATCACCATCATCATCATCATCGTTGCACATCCGTGTATCCAAGTAGGTAGTTCCTTGCCGGACCATTAACCAGAACTCATAAACGACTCTCAGCGTGGCATCGTTTACGCGGTCGTTCCCAATGAATAACGACGACCCGATCGTCGTCTCCACTCCCCACATCCCCACGCACTCTGCAGTCATTCGAATCCATTTGCCTCCATGCCACAACATCGAGACATGTTTGCGAATCCCCGATACAACGGCGGATACGGCCCACCACCACTGGACGAGCGTGTACAGCTGCTACCAACAGAACTGGTGCACGTTTTATTAATATTAATAATTACTTCATCTCAACAATTGATCCCAGCCGAGTGGTACTCTCGCCGATGATTGTAAGCGATTGGAACAGGTCCGGCCTGTCTCATTACTCCGGATGATATCAAATAAATCATAAATTTAGGAGACTCCTCGTCGGTGTAGCGGTCCTCCGGCGAGACACACGGGACACGTTCCGACGTCGAGATGTTGCTGTCGAAGCCGTGCTCGGCGGCGAGATTGGGTTCTATTTATGCACTCAACTGCCGTTGCGGCTGGGTGCCTGTCCTGTCCTACAGGTGGTCGGTGTGGCGGTTTTATGTGCTGAACTGGAGCTGGAATAAAAATCTGGAATGGTCGCTCGGTGCGCTGGTTGTCACACAAAATTTATATAGATCCCATGTGGACGGGCCAGGAAATGTGCCACAAGCACTCGAGAGAGATCCCAATTAAAAGCCAAAAGGAAATCGACGCTGCAGTTGATTTGCCACGGTGGCAAAAGTGCAAAGCGAATCCTTTCGGACATGTCCGGGGGAGACAGAAATATTATTATTCATCGATTTATTGGGGGCAAGCGCCACATTTGTGCGGTGATCTTCCGCCGAGGCGGCGGCGGCGACGGGGACAATGGGGATCGATGGAATCTCTGCGGTTGGTCGACGAAGTGGTGGTCTGCCGATGATGCAATGCAGCGGTCTTTGTTCGCTGTCAATGGGTGGCACGATCTTATGCAACACAGTCGAGGGGTGAGTCATGGGCTTGAGGATGGAATTTGCGAGATGACCTCAATTCGATTGTCCGGGAATTGATCGAGCATTTTTTTGTGGCGCCGCCAATCCGTTGACATTTTAGGTCACCTTCTGGTGTTGAATGTGGATGGAGGTGGAAATGAGTTCCGGTGTGGTAGTATGGATGAAGCTGTGTCCATCAGTCAACTGAATCCGTTTTCTTCAGCTGAACACTGCGACTGCCTCCGAGACGTAGTTCTATAGTCATAAAAACAACTCCAAACAATTTTAATTAGTTTCATAAGTTGTTGTTTCACTGACAGAGCTTCAATTAACTACTCCGAATTTACTCCGAAAATACTCCGAAAACAATCCGAAAGAAAAAAAAAACTCCAAACGATTTTAAAGAGTTTCAGAATCCGTTGTTTTACTCCCACAGCTCCAATTAACTACTCCGAATTTACTCCGAAAATACTCCGAAAACAATCCGAAAGAGAAAAAAAACTCCAAACGATTTTAATTAGTTTCAGAAGTTGTTGTTTTACTCCCAGAGCTCCAATTGACTACTCCGAATTTACTCCGAAAATACTCCGAAAGCGCAAAAATCATCACTCGACATTCCCTTTATAAATTAGGAGCATATGAACTGACATTCAGTCAGCGACATGGGAAAAACATCAGTCGTTCAAAATAATTCTGGCCCAAGATTCAGATGTCAAGGTTCTAGTCTCTAAATTTTGCCCTGAAATAAACTCAGAATCTAGCCTTAGACTGAAAGTGGCAACTTGAATGAAGTTGTGTCCATCATTCAACTGAATCCGTTTCCTCCAGCTGAACACTCCGACTGCCTCCGAGACACAGTCCGTGTCTAAGACGAGCACTGCACCATGCAGCAAGAGACCACAACATTGTATCGAAATCAAAACCATTTCATGTCCGATTTTCTTGATTCGTGACAAAGTGACCAAACTCGAAGTGTCACGCTCCGTCAACTCACGTCACGCCCTGTTTGTGTCAACCCCTCAACCAATCGAACGATAATCCGCAAGTCCATAAGTAGTTAATTATCTCCAGTCCGCCTCATGCTAATTTCGACCATATGACAGACACTCAAGACAAGGCTTAAATGCCAAATTATTTCATTGGCCACCACCAACAACACCCCACCTGACAGGCAATTCATTTGCGCAGCACCCAGGCCACACCGCCATCACACATCCATTCATGACAGATGCAGATAATGCTTCAAGGCGTAGATACTTTTTCCAGTCTTTTTTGCGATTTTTATGCACTTTTTTTGAGTAAATTTTCAGAAAAATTCGTGCGAAATTTCTGCACTTTAGTATCGACCACTTGTCACCGGGGAATTTATGCAATCCTTAGAATCAACATTTACCTGTTCGCGTTCGCGTATCTCATGGAGATCTGCGGTTCGAACAACCGACGGGTGGCTGGGAGATTTTTGAGAAGAAAATTTTTGATTGCGCTGGGTGCAGTTGAGCCGCTGGAACAGTTGAGCAGTTGATTATTATCGGGAATCGTTGGCGAGGAAAACTGAATAAATCAACACACACCAGCGACGACGACAACGACGACGACGTGGAGGACGACGGATCAACTTTGGCGGTGAATTTGTGTTTCTTTTTTTCAGTTTTTGATACACAAACCCGTCAGGTGGGTATACTCGTATCTGGGCAAAATGAAACAAATGAAAATTGTAATTACCGCCATTAGGTACTCCGTCTGTTTGGGTGCCTAAAGCTGAGTTGTAAGCTGTTTCTTCACTTGTATCTGCTACTTAAGGGGGCATACGAAAAAACAGAAGAGAAAAAAATGCAAACCAAGGAGAAGGAGGAGGAGAATATGATACAACTTTAAGCTGATTGCATTCCCAATAAATCAAAAATTGGATTTATATTGGATTGGGAAAGCGTGGAGAAACTAAAATCACGCGGGCTAACTGCTGTATCTTTGTCACACCCATGGCGTTTGGCAGACACAACACACGGTCCATCTGGTTGGACGGGTTTCGTTGTGTGTGGTGCGGTTTGGACACAGAGAGAGAAAATGGGAATGAGCACGACGATGGTGGTGATGGTGGTATGGACGCACTGCAAAAAATGATAGATTCCAAAAAATGAAATTATTGTTTGGTGGTTCGTGTAATTGCGTTTAAACGAATCTTTATCACGTTAGTGGCTGGTAGTTTGTCAGAAATTGCGGGTATAGCCTTCACTAATGACAGGAGGTGGACGTGATATTTCAGGTAAGTCTGTATTCACTCACATGTATTTGCTTATGTATTAATAGCCTCGAAGGAGGTTCACTTTTTTGTGGCCCCAGAAGCACGCTAGGGAGATTTGATCATACATTTCGTGTTCATTTTGATGTTAACATGCTCAGAATTCCGTAGAAAACATTTCTACGGTGTTTAAATTGATTTCAGAGGCAAGGGGAATACCCCTAACTGATTTTTAGGAACTCCGAATTTACTCCGAAAATATTCCGAAATACTCCGAAAGTACTCCGAAACCGTAAAATCATTTTTTTGTGATGATAATCAAACATTCGTAACAAGAAAAGCAAGTAAACGAATCCGAAAATACTCCGAAAATACTCCGAAAGCGTAAAACCATTTTTTGCGACGTTAATCAAACTTTCGCAACAAGAAAAGCAAGAAAACAGAATGATTTGCTATCAAAGATAAAAGAAAACTTAATTTTTTCACAGAATTTCTCGAGAGCCAATTCACATCGGTTGGGTACACATGATTTTAACACCATCCTGTTGGTGAGGAGTTAAATTTGGGCAGACAATCGTCGCCCTGGCTTCGGAATGGTTTTAGTGTGACCCGTCTGACTGGCGTTGTGCTGCCAGTTTGTTGCCAGAAGGTGACGTTCTAGCCACTCAACCCCACCTGCTTTCTCTCAAACAACTCTCAACACGATAGCAATTAGCTGCCATTGTTGAACCGCCATTTATCGTTTGTTATGAAATTACGCCACCAACAGCGATAGGCGGACCCTCATACCATCCATCCACCCAGTGACTGTTCATAAGACACGCACCAGACTTGTTTGAAAGGTGACCGCCCCTTGCGAACTTATTTTTCTAACAGCCGTGATTGTCTAAGCATCTCGAAATTATCTCGTCACGTTCACACACCATTCCTAAGACAGTCTGTACCCAGAAAGACCAACCAACCGCATGCAACTCACCTTCCGGAACACAAGACCTGTAATAAACTCAAAGTGTTATGTGTTCGAACACGCCTATGTAAATTTCCTAATCACATTACCAACTGCTTATTAAAATAAATAAATCCAATCACCATCCAACTCAGACCAGGACCATGGATCGACCAGGAATTGCTTCATCGTCAGATTCTAATGAAAAAGATACGGATAAGCTAACCGCTATCACAACCAGGTCAATTATGCGGCCACAACGAAGTAATCTACATTAACATTGATTCATCCATGCCCACATTATGTGCCAGGGACTGCGATACCGATACGATCCATGATCACGTTGCTGGGCTGGTCAGGCATCGGCACGTCCTCTCTGTCGATCCCTCTGTCAGGTGGGTTCGCGGAAAACGATTTCACGCAAACAATCAATTTATTAAATTTCCGTTCAGTGAATTAATGAAATTGAAACCCTGTTGGATGGTGTACCACCTGCAATTCAGTTCGATTGGCTATTAGGGAGTCATCCAATAGGCGATCACCCTCTCCCTCTCTCTCTCTCTCTCTCTCGTGCAATCGATTGGACTGAAAGTGCGGCGCTGAAATTTCGTGTGAAGTAACTCACTTGTAATGGATATCATTTGAGTGTAAGCCCCATCCTGTGAAAAATACTGCTGCGTGAACGTGTATGAAATGAGATACAATTTCGATTCTAATAATTTCAATAATCGATAAATCCACTCAACAGCACAGTCAGCGACATGGGCAAGTGCTCAACCGCACACATTTCATTTTCGAAGCCTCTTGCTGTGAAGACGTAATGGAGTTACTCCGAAAATGTTCTGTAGCACTGAAAACAGCTCCAAATGATTTTAATTTGTTTCAGAAGTTGTTGAACTCCGAATTTACTCCGAAAACACTCCGAAAGAAACAAACAATTCCAAACTATTTTAATTAGTTTCAGAAGTTGTTGTTTCACTCCCAGAGCTGGAATTAACTACTCCGAATTTACTCCGAAAGCGCAAAAATCATCACTCGACATTCCACTTATAAAATAGGAGCATATGAACAGACTTTGGTACCTACCATTAGGTAGGCGACCACTTAGCAGACCCAGGACGAGATGGTTGGACCAAGTCCAAAAACTCGCCTGGTTGCGCTTGAGCATAGATCCTTATGAGGTAGAGTCGATGGCGGAGGATCGAGTGGCCTGGAAATCTCTCGTGCATGCGTTGCCCCCGCGACCTCTTTAGTGGAACATGCGGGTCACTGAAAATGAGATGAGATGAGACATGAACAGACTTTCAGTCAGCGACATGGGAAAAGCATCCGTCGTTCAGAACAAAATTCGGGCCCAAGATTCGGATCTCAAGGTTCTAGTTTTAAATTTCGCCCTGGGATAACCTCAACATTTTGCCCTAAAAACTGGAATCTGCTTTTCATTGAAATGGATTTTAGAGTTAAACCATTCATTTTCAACGGCTTTTATTGAGAAAACGTAATGGAATCACTCCGAAAATGTTCTTTAGCCATAAAAGCAACTCAAAATGATTTTAAATAGTTCCAGAAGATGTTCTTTTACTCCCAGAGTAACAATGATCTACTCCGAATTTACTCCGAAAATAATCCGAAAGAAAAAAACAGCTCCAAACGATTTTAAATAGTTTCAAAAGTTGTTGTTTACTCCCAGAGCTCCAGTTAACTGCTTCGAATTCAGTCCGAAAATACTCCGAAAGAAAAAAACTACTCCAAACGATTTGAATTTGTTTCAAAAGTTGTTGTTCACTCCCAGAGCTCCAATTAACTACTCCGAAAATATTCCGAAAATACTCCGAAACACTCCGAAAACATTTAAACTATCACATGACATTCCACTTGTAATGAACGAGGATATAAACTTATTTTCACCTTCATATGCACAAGTACCACTCGGTTGTCCATTCAAAGAAACAGTGCACGCATAATTTCCCGTGTCCCCATGTGCACGTCGTCGACTGTACAGCACGCATATGAAATCCATACCGACTTCAGAACCAATCTAAAGCCATATAGTATTACCCTGTCTGATTGACTGAACGACCAAATCCCTGTGCGGTGTAGTAACACCATCGACAACGACCGAGCCGACGAGTACCACACGAGTAAGTTTACACGTTGCCTGTCAGTATATTTGGCACTTTACCGAATTTATGTTCTATTTAGCGTTACTTTATTGTTATGGCCTGCTCTCCATGGCTGCACAGTCGCTGTGGAAGATCCTCGAGCCGGGCTGGGCCACAAGAATGGCACACGGCGTGCGATGCTTTGGTGTCTCTCTGGACAGCTGCTATACTTAATATTTACGGGGCGTCCCGATTCGACTGCATCCAACGATAGAGTTGTGCGCCTTGTGCCATAACGATGGCTACGCGAGCACCGCGAGAGGACTACCGCGATTAAGATTGAAAGTCATGACGACGGCGACAATGTCATCATTGTGGTGCTACCCCAGCCGAACAATAGATAATTGAGAGGAAATTTTTGAAGAACAATGGCGGCACAACCGCGTCCGGGCGTTATTTATTGCTTGTTGTCGGGAATGTTATTATGACGCTGTTAATGGGCCCGCGCGCGCATGCCTGGGATGCGCTTGAGAGGCTGCGAATAATTGGGCAGCCTTCTTGTGTTTTGGTGAATGGCGTGTGCTGAATGGTGCCGAACGCAGCTGATTGGAGTTGAACAGCGCTGAGCAGTTCGATGACACTGCTCCCAATGCACAGCGTCGATATTCGCCCGTAAATCATGCCATCGGCAGGCGAGGGAAAAGGGAACAACAACAGAAGCAAAAAAGTCAGCCGACAGACTAAATCATTCGCCGTGGAATGGAATGGTCAGAATGCAATTAAACGCAGCCCAGCATTCCATGTTAGTGCCGTTAAAATGCTGACTCAGATACCAACATGCCACGAGATGAATGCAGTCCTGCCTCAATAAATCTATTTATGGTCGTAATTAGCGACTTAAACTCTTGCACTGGATCCGAGTGGTTAATTAATGCCCAGTATCTGGTCGCGATGTGTACTCCGGTAAGTAGGTATTAATTGCGGCGATGATTAACCGTGTTTGGATCAGATGTAGCAGCTATTGTTTCTTCCCAAATAGGCAGGTAAACGTGACAATCGCCAGTCGGTACGATTCTGGACTTTATTAGGGGAGCTGTTCGTACCTTCGGTCCATGCCTGTCGTCTGTCTTCTTCCGTTCTGCTGCTGCGGCTGCTGCTGCTGCTGTAGCGACTGTAGCTGCGGCTGTTGGGTATAAATGATTTTAACACCATCCCGACTGGTGATGTTGGTGAGGAGTTCAATTTGGGCAGACAATCGTGGCTCTGGCCTCGGAGTGGTTTTGGTGTGGCTCGTCTGACTGGCGTTGTGCTGCCGGTTTGTTGCCAGAAGCAGCACCAGCAGCAGCAGCAGCTACAACAGCAGCAGCAGCTACAACAGCAGCACCTCTCTGCTGTGGAGCTAGCTGACAACATTTCCAATTGCGATGTTTCGTTAGGCCGCCGCCGAGTATGGCGAAAACGGCTGTCGTGTTTAATTCCGATGTTATGTCGGATAGAGACATGGTTTTTTGTTCGCAATCTGAGCCACGGGGAGTGGAGTGGGAGACACGGGAACATGGATTAACAGCGCGTCAATTGAAGCTGAATTTTAATTGTTTTATTTATTTGCTGTGTTGATTTATTTTCTTGTTTACTCTGCGAGATGTTGTACGGGAGAGTTTTGGAATTTCCGGGGTAAGACGAGGATGACAAGGATACTTTCACTGAGTGGTTGTTGATGGGATGTGTTCATGGAGTACTGACATATTGTGTGGATGGAAAGTGCAGTGCCTTCGGAAGGTGCTCTCATCGGAGGACGGAGTACGGAGTAGATCCGGCAACAAATTTGTCAACATTCAGAGAATCGCCTGATTGTAGGTAAAGTTGGGTTAGGGGGCTACTAGTGAATTCACTACCAGACTTAGACCATGTTGGTCCATTGTGATGCCCACAGTCAGACTGTTACCACTGATCGACCGCTCCAGTGATAGTGCCGTTAATTTGATCCCAAATGGTGACTGGAGCAGATTTGGAAAATCGGATAAAAGCGTATTAACTTTGCTTTCACTGGGATTCGAACCTGAGACCCCTGTTAAGGCAGACACTGAACCAAACTGCGTTATCCAGTCGTCTCCGCATGATTGTAACTAGAGTCACATTATATTTCACACGCAAATTTGTATGCGGTTGTCGTTGTCAACATTCGGAGGATGGCATGATTGTAACTAGAATCAGGTTTTATTTTTTTCCTTTTTTTTAATTTTGACGAGAGTAAATTCAAATCTGATGACTCCGAGAATGTTTCGGAGTGCCAGGAAGTGCGTGAAATTTATCCCAATCGATTTCAAAACTACGGAATTACTCCGAAATGATTTTTGATCAACTCCGAATTTACTCCGAAAAAACTCCGAAAACTCAAAAAATATTCAAATGAGTTACTTCCCGATTATAAAGGTAAAATCGCACAGCCTCTATCCTAAATCTGTTCTATCCTTAAAAACCCGTTACTCGAATCGTCTTGTCAGTTAAAAAAAGAACGAATTGAATCATTCATCGTTCAAAGAAGATCCTCTGCAAGCATTTTTGCAGTCAAACCCTTCAAAGGACGTCACAGTGATTTCCAATTCAATGTTCAATTCAATTTCGATGGACAGCACCGCAACCGCCTTGTCAGAACACGAGTCTCTCCAGATTGATGCAATGTTTCGCAAAAAGCATGCATTCTCCTCATCCAACACTCCACCATCGGCCCCCTTGACCAGTCCATGCAGTCCATTGCCATCGCCATCCCCTGGACCCGTCAGTTCGACGGCTTGATGTATTTATGTATCTCATTTAATTATTTAATTAATCGTCAAAAATATGTCAAATTAATTCTCCGATTTGTCTATCTGTTACGTGTCTTATGTATCGCTTGGATACGTTCGTCTGTGATTTTGTGGTTTCTTTTTTTTTCTCGTTTTTGTTGTTGTTTTGTTTCGTCGATGTTAGCCATGCCCGGAGCACTTGACTTTGATTTTGCAAAATCAAAGGCATTGCCGCAGAGTGTCCATAACTATGTGCCAGCGCCTAAAGGATTGAAGGCATCGCAGAGTGCTGCTGACATGTAAGAAGATGAATTAATGATCTTGTCGGTTTTGTTTGATTTCTAGGTTTGGCCGTTCGGCCTGCGAATTCACCGAAGAAAAACGGATACGGACTGTGCAGGCGCCAGAAGTGGTTCCTTGTGTGTGCGAGCGAGGAGCACGTCGCTCTCTGTGCTGTGTTATGCTATGCTGCTGCTGCTGGTGGAAGGACATTGCAGTGAGTGGCCATAAATTTTAATCAGTTCCACCGTTGCTGTGGACACAACCGAACCAGAGATCACTTTGCGTCATGGTATGTGCGCGCGTATGCCCGTGGCGGCGTATGATGTTTGTCATAACGATTCCCAATTAAATGTGAATTGAAATGAATTTTATTGTTCGGTAACATACATTCGTGCTGTTGCACCATTTGTTGGTGTGATTATTTGAAAATTTTCCGCCAAATACCCTGGATGTGGTGTGTAGGCTGATCTGAAAGCTGACACGCCTTGTGTTGCGCGCGGCGTGCTGGTAAACAAGGTGTTAGCCGTCACACGGTTGACTTAAGATCTTTTATGAGTTTCTCATGTTTCAAATGCGTGTATCTATTAATGTCAATCAATTACAAGATAGAAAAGGCTTAATGATTTTATGTCGAAAATCTTTATCTTTAACGGCATTTAAGAGGCTGTAAGTTTTGAATTATGAATCGGCTTATGTCGATGGACCTCATTATGAAGTTGTAATTTGGGAGATAACCATTTGGCTAAACCCACAGACAGTGCATCGAGTTGAGGACACCTTAAGCAGGAAATATTTTGTATCTTTTCAGATTTTACAAGCAGCTCAGAGGCATTCACATAAGAATGAGAGGGCGTTTACTCCGAGGACGTGCATGCATCGCCCATAACTGCTCCAAATTGTCTGGGAAAATGGATTTGTTCAACGAGAAGCGGAAAATCATCAAACAGTATACGACGAGAGGTTGAAAAACTGTGTTTAGTCACATTTCGAATCACTCCGAAATTACTCCGAAAATGTATTTTTCCGTTTTAAAGCACAGGGTAATAAAATAATGTGTAAAACAAGTCCAGGTGTTGTTTTTAATTACTTTTGAAATTACTCCGAATTTATTCCGAAAACTTATTTATCCAAAATAAGCACAGAACAGTGAGGAGAATACTCAGGAGTTACCAAAAAGTACATTTATTCAACGAGAAGCTGAAAGTTATGCAAAAATATATGAGGGGGGATTGATTGACATTTCAAATCACTCCGAAATTACTCCGAAAATGTATTTTTCCATTTTAAAGCGCAAAGTAATAAAGCAATGTTTGAAATGAGTTAATGTGTTGTTTTTAATTACTTTTGAAATTACTCCGAATTTACTCCGAAACTACTCCGAAAACTTATTTATCCAACATAAGCATTAGAAAAATGAGGAGAATACTCAGGAGTAACAAAAAATGCGAACTCCTTTTGAAATGTAAGTATCATAAGAACATTAAACAATTTTCTAGGCCACTTATGATTTGATGTGCAGGGAAATGCAAGTTTTTTATGAGATTGATCATCAAAAAGGCAAAATAATTGCCTTCGACTGGCAAAGTGAGCTCCAATCTTTGTTTTCACCTACAAACAGCCTCTAACCATGACTCTCCATGACCTTATTAATGAACTTTCTCTCTCTAGTCTTTCATCTCCCGTGTGGTCCTTCGGGCTATTTACACAGAAAAACAAACGTAATAAATGAAAGATATCTTTGCGAAAAATCAACACACCTCCCTCGGCCCTACCTCCAATCACCTCCTTCAATCTTTGCCCATTCGTCAGGTTGAACTTTCAGCCGAGCCGTTGTTCAAGTGACAGCGATGAAGGTGGGCCTGAATATTTCCCCACGCTGCCACAAGCGCAACACGACCATAACTGAAATCACCATAAAACCGTTAATTGCTACATAAAAACAATAATTTTCTTGACCAATGCCACCCAGTGTAATTCATAATTTCACAAAAAATAAACCCCATCGCTGCTAGCTGCCGTAAAAATTGATTTGATGACGGACATAAAAGAACTACACGTTCAGTCATTACCGACTAAACTCCAGGAGATTTGGGGCTAATCCGTTTACGGCGGCATTTGATGATTTTATCGCTGACCGTCGATGAGCAATAGTTGACAAGCCGTCGCGTCGTGGCGTGCGATCGTTTAATTGGCAACACTCTGGCTCGGAATAATTGAAGCGTTACACGATCACCGATGGCGAACGGTGAAGTGAACAGCTGTGAACTATTAGTGAAACGGTTAGATTCGAATGAGTGAATCGTAAAAAACCACGAAAAAAAGAAGAGAATTGCTCTGATGGGCGCAAAGACAAGACCGCGGTGTGAATAAAATCCTCGGGGTGGCTTAATGAGGCTGCATGATTGCACTTTATGGTGGCCACACACGCGTGAAATTTTGTTACCAGTTACGGAGAACAATTGACACTTGCAGTGAGTGTGGGCCGTAAACGAGATCTTCAGTGAACTGGGGGAATTCGGTGTATTTTTGTGGTCGTGGATGGCGTAGGAGAGCTCAAGAAGTTCATTGCTAAGCCCTGCTTAAGCTAGGCTGGGTTATTTCTTGTCCAAGCAACAGTTTGCCGAGGTTGCTGGGATGAATCTCCTCGAAGGCCCATGAATCAGAGCTGTCTTCCACGTCCGACCGACGCCTTTCTCCTCCAATGCGTGCCATTTTATTGCATTGAATAACATTTCTCAGCTTAAGAACCTGAAGCTTCACATCAAAAGAACCCCATAACAAGTTGCTCGCGCACAGAAGAAGCACCCAGACTGCATTCCCCATTTCCGCGTTGCCATATCAATTATCCCGAGGAGCAATTTCAAAATTCCCGAACACACCCAAACCAGTCACGGCCGAGGGAGAATACAAAAAAAGAGAACAGGCACAATTATGTATCTCGATTGAATGTTAAGACACACTTTTAATTGCGCACCACGTCGCAGCACCAGGATCTGAGCTGTGAAGCGTGTTGCGTCTCGAGAACCAGATCATCCGGTGGATGGATGGAGGATGGCCGGCATTCCCCGCATAACAGTGTCAATCCGTGGCCCGTCCACAGTCAGTCATGTCATCAGCTCATGTAAACGCACATCATTGCAAACGACTTTTTGCACCTAACGCGCTGATTGCCAGACACCACACTCTCCCGCAGCAGAGTATAAATCACTCCGCCAAAGGCAATTATAATCTCACGCCGGCCGCCTTCACCAGTCCTCCTCGGCGGCGGACAGTTGCCGTGGACTGGTGGCAATAGAACAATGCCGGTAATAACTTCATTAGCCTCCCGACTGCCGCCCGTTGTCCACTCTGCCAGGAGAATTCGCGAAGATCTAATGCCGCACTCGGCAACGAACGCAAGAATAGACGACAGCACGCACGGATGCTCTGTCGTATGACTTTAATTACACACACTCGTCGAACGCGCTGACTGCGAACGTCAGGGGCAACAGCAGGCACATGCGTGCGTCCGCATCGGGCAACAGGCCACAAAATAGACAGACAGACCAATCACCCGGAGGAGTCTAAACAGCTTCATTGGCCACAAAGTCTGGCAATTAGCCGTCCCAACAAGGCCGCCAGCGACTGGCGTGGAAACTCTTGTGACAGTGCCTACTTGCTGCTCGAGCACCATCAACTGTCCATCACGTCCAGCACAACTGACAGCAGCCCACTGACGATCCCTAATGACGGACAATCATAACCCACGGACGTGTTAAAGTCCAAGCGGATGATTGAAATGACGTTAAGGACTAATTCAGATGTGGCGAGACCGCGCGACAAACAGTGGGATCTTACAGGTGGACGATCGTTTTGAAGGATAATTGACGATCGCTTCCACTGCGCCCGTGTGCCACTGGTCCGTGGTCTGCGGTCTCGGAGTCTGTCGGTTTGAGGAGCATTATTATTGATGGAACCGCGATTACAAGTGTCAAGTCCATTACGTATGCATGCCGCGAGTGTGTGTTGATGGACGATTGCATTGCGAATGCAGGACCTGTTCCCTGGCAACGGGAAATCTCCTCTAAACATCGCCTTTGCCATCGCCATCGGCATCTCCCATCGCCCATCTCCATCGCCGTCGACAACGCAATCGCCGTCGTAGTCGTCGTCTCTAGCGAAACTGTCAATTAAATCGCGCATATACCCGGCCAATATCAGAGCGGGAACCTCCCTCCAACTTTGAGCGACAGTCTCGATCCGCTGTGTGACTCCGTGATGAGTAACTGGACACATGGTGATCAAACACGTAAAAATCGGGAAAATAGGAATTAAGTCCACCTCGCGAAAAGTGGACTTGGTTCCCACCTCGCATGGGAATTAAGTCCACCCCGCAGAATGTGGAGTTGTTTGGAAACTGTAGCTTGTGAAAGTTGACGCTCGAGAGCTCTCAATCTCTGAGCTCTAAGTTCGTTGCCCCACTACGCGAGTACCTGAGCCAGGTGGGTTGGGGATATTTTTGCTCACATTTGCAGGTTGCTTTAGAAACGTTCGAGGACTGCGTTCAGTGCAGTCTTATCTTGTGTCTTATTGCGTCATTGTTTAGGCCCGACTTTTTCCGGCGAAGCAACAAAATGGAAAAGGATTTGGCTGCAGTAACCTAAAACTTATGACCGAACTTGGGTTTTAGAGTATGGCCTCTCAACTGACTGCAAATCGAAAAAAATCCGACAAGGATTCTCAGAGATCCTGTTTTGTCTGAGCCACTGTCCCGAACACACCAAAATGTATGCAACCATTTTTTGGAATGTGTTGCATATGCGCCGGATAATTTGTAGGATACGTACTCATATTTGGGACTTTCTGATAGCCTGCTACTTTGATTTTCAGTGAAAAATTAGAACTACATTTGAAAGGATTCCGACGACCTTCGATTATTTCCCCCAAAAAAATCCAAGGCTAACCACTGCAATTTCAAAGCCCTGACCCCCCAACTTTGACAAGCCACAGTTTCCAAACCAGGCGTCGCCCGGACATAAAACCGCCATTTCTGGTGTGCTGTTGACCTGAATTTTCGATCCATGTGCATTTCATAGAATCGATTTTTTGCTCAAAAAAAAATCCAAGGCTAACCACTGTAATTTCGATGCGATTTGAAAGCCCTGACCCCCCAACTTTGACAAGCCACAGTTTCCAAACCAGGCGTCGCCCGGACATAAAACCGCCAATTCTGGTGTGCTGTTGACCTGAATTTTCGATCCATGTGCACTTCATAGAACCGAATTTTCCCTCAAAAAAAAATCCAAGGCTAACCACTGTAATTTCGATGCGATTTGAAAGCCCTGACCCCCCAACTTTGACAAGCCACAGTTTCCAAACCAGGCGTCGCCCGGACATAAAACCGCCATTTCTGGTGTGCTGTTGACCTGAATTTTCGATCCATGTGCATTTCATAGAATCGAATTTTCCCTCAAAAAAAATCCAAGGCTAACCACTGTAATTTCGATGCGATTTCAAAGCCCTGACCCCCCAACTTTGACAAGCCACAGTTTCCAAACCAGGCGTCGCCCGGACATAAAACCGCCATTTCTGGTGTGCTGTTGACCTGAATTTTCGATCCATGTGCATTTCATAGAATCGAATTTTCCCTCAAAAAAAATCCAAGGCTAACCACTGTAATTTCGATGCGATTTGAAAGCCCTGACCCCCCAACTTTGACAAGCCACAGTTTCCAAACCAGGCGTCGCCCGGACATAAAACCGCCAATTCTGGTGTGCTGTTGACCTGAATTTTCGATCCATGTGCATTTCATAGAACCGAATTTTCCCTCAAAAAAAAATCCAAGGCTAACCACTGTAATTTCGATGCGATTTGAAAGCCCTGACCCCCCAACTTTGACAAGCCACAGTTTCCAAACCAGGCGTCGCCCGGACATAAAACCGCCATTTCTGGTGTGCTGTTGACCTGAATTTTCGATCCATGTGCATTTCATAGAATCGAATTTTCCCTCAAAAAAAATCCAAGGCTAACCACTGTAATTTCGATGCGATTTGAAAGCCCTGACCCCCCAACTTTGACAAGCCACAGTTTCCAACCCAGGCGTCGCCCGGACATAAAACCGCCATTTCTGGTGTGCTGTTGACCTGAATTTTCGATCCATGTGCATTTCATAGAATCGATTTTTTGCTCAAAAAAAAATCCAAGGCTAACCACTGTAATTTCGATGCGATTTCAAAGCCCTGACCCCCCAACTTTGACAAGCCACAGTTTCCAAACCAGGCGTCGCCCGGACATAAAACAGCCATTTCTGGTGTGCTGTTGACCTGAATTTTCGATCCATGTGCATTTCATAGAATCGAATTTTCCCTCAAAAAAAATCCAAGGCTAACCACTGTAATTTCGATGCGATTTGAAAGCCCTGACCCCCCAACTTTGACAAGCCACAGTTTCCAAACCAGGCGTCGCCCGGACATAAAACCGCCATTTCTGGTGTGCTGTTGACCTGAATTTTCGATCCATGTGCATTTCATAGAATCGAATTTTCCCTCAAAAAAAATCCAAGGCTAACCACTGTAATTTCGATGCGATTTGAAAGCCCTGACCCCCCAACTTTGACAAGCCACAGTTTCCAAACCAGGCGTCGCCCGGACATAAAACCGCCAATTCTGGTGTGCTGTTGACCTGAATTTTCGATCCATGTGCACTTCATAGAACCGAATTTTCCCTCAAAAAAAAATCCAAGGCTAACCACTGTAATTTCGATGCGATTTGAAAGCCCTGACCCCCCAACTTTGACAAGCCACAGTTTCCAAACCAGGCGTCGCCCGGACATAAAACCGCCATTTCTGGTGTGCTGTTGACCTGAATTTTCGATCCATGTGCATTTCATAGAATCGAATTTTCCCTCAAAAAAAATCCAAGGCTAACCACTGTAATTTCGATGCGATTTCAAAGCCCTGACCCCCCAACTTTGACAAGCCACAGTTTCCAAACCAGGCGTCGCCCGGACATAAAACCGCCATTTCTGGTGTGCTGTTGACCTGAATTTTCGATCCATGTGCATTTCATAGAATCGAATTTTCCCTCAAAAAAAATCCAAGGCTAACCACTGTAATTTCGATGCGATTTGAAAGCCCTGACCCCCCAACTTTGACAAGCCACAGTTTCCAAACCAGGCGTCGCCCGGACATAAAACCGCCAATTCTGGTGTGCTGTTGACCTGAATTTTCGATCCATGTGCACTTCATAGAACCGAATTTTCCCTCAAAAAAAAATCCAAGGCTAACCACTGTAATTTCGATGCGATTTGAAAGCCCTGACCCCCCAACTTTGACAAGCCACAGTTTCCAAACCAGGCGTCGCCCGGACATAAAACCGCCATTTCTGGTGTGCTGTTGACCTGAATTTTCGATCCATGTGCATTTCATAGAATCGAATTTTCCCTCAAAAAAAATCCAAGGCTAACCACTGTAATTTCGATGCGATTTGAAAGCCCTGACCCCCCAACTTTGACAAGCCACAGTTTCCAAACCAGGCGTCGCCCGGACATAAAACCGCCATTTCTGGTGTGCTGTTGACCTGAATTTTCGATCCATGTGCATTTCATAGAATCGATTTTTTGCTCAAAAAAAAATCCAAGGCTAACCACTGTAATTTCGATGCGATTTCAAAGCCCTGACCCCCCAACTTTGACAAGCCACAGTTTCCAAACCAGGCGTCGCCCGGACATAAAACAGCCATTTCTGGTGTGCTGTTGACCTGAATTTTCGATCCATGTGCATTTCATAGAATCGAATTTTCCCTCAAAAAAAATCCAAGGCTAACCACTGTAATTTCGATGCGATTTGAAAGCCCTGACCCCCCAACTTTGACAAGCCACAGTTTCCAAACCAGGCGTCGCCCGGACATAAAACCGCCATTTCTGGTGTGCTGTTGACCTGAATTTTCGATCCATGTGCATTTCATAGAATCGAATTTTCCCTCAAAAAAAATCCAAGGCTAACCACTGTAATTTCGATGCGATTTGAAAGCCCTGACCCCCCAACTTTGACAAGCCACAGTTTCCAAACCAGGCGTCGCCCGGACATAAAACCGCCAATTCTGGTGTGCTGTTGACCTGAATTTTCGATCCATGTGCACTTCATAGAACCGAATTTTCCCTCAAAAAAAAATCCAAGGCTAACCACTGTAATTTCGATGCGATTTGAAAGCCCTGACCCCCCAACTTTGACAAGCCACAGTTTCCAAACCAGGCGTCGCCCGGACATAAAACCGCCATTTCTGGTGTGCTGTTGACCTGAATTTTCGATCCATGTGCATTTCATAGAATCGATTTTTTGCTCAAAAAAAAATCCAAGGCTAACCACTGTAATTTCGATGCGATTTCAAAGCCCTGACCCCCCAACTTTGACAAGCCACAGTTTCCAAACCAGGCGTCGCCCGGACATAAAACCGCCATTTCTGGTGTGCTGTTGACCTGAATTTTCGATCCATGTGCATTTCATAGAATCGAATTTTCCCTCAAAAAAAATCCAAGGCTAACCACTGTAATTTCGATGCGATTTGAAAGCCCTGACCCCCCAACTTTGACAAGCCACAGTTTCCAAACCAGGCGTCGCCCGGACATAAAACCGCCATTTCTGGTGTGCTGTTGACCTGAATTTTCGATCCATGTGCATTTCATAGAATCGATTTTTTGCTCAAAAAAAAATCCAAGGCTAACCACTGTAATTTCGATGCGATTTGAAAGCCCTGACCCCCCAACTTTGACAAGCCACAGTTTCCAAACCAGGCGTCGCCCGGACATAAAACCGCCATTTCTGGTGTGCTGTTGACCTGAATTTTCGATCCATGTGCATTTCATAGAATCGAATTTTCCCTCAAAAAAAATCCAAGGCTAACCACTGTAATTTCGATGCGATTTGAAAGCCCTGACCCCCCAACTTTGACAAGCCACAGTTTCCAAACCAGGCGTCGCCCGGACATAAAACCGCCAATTCTGGTGTGCTGTTGACCTGAATTTTCGATCCATGTGCACTTCATAGAACCGAATTTTCCCTCAAAAAAAAATCCAAGGCTAACCACTGTAATTTCGATGCGATTTGAAAGCCCTGACCCCCCAACTTTGACAAGCCACAGTTTCCAAACCAGGCGTCGCCCGGACATAAAACCGCCATTTCTGGTGTGCTGTTGACCTGAATTTTCGATCCATGTGCATTTCATAGAATCGATTTTTTGCTCAAAAAAAAATCCAAGGCTAACCACTGTAATTTCGATGCGATTTCAAAGCCCTGACCCCCCAACTTTGACAAGCCACAGTTTCCAAACCAGGCGTCGCCCGGACATAAAACAGCCATTTCTGGTGTGCTGTTGACCTGAATTTTCGATCCATGTGCATTTCATAGAATCGATTTTTTGCTCAAAAAAAAATCCAAGGCTAACCACTGCAATTTCAAAGCCCTGACCCCCCAACTTTGACAAGCCACAGTTTCCAAACCAGGCGTCGCCCGGACATAAAACCGCCATTTCTGGTGTGCTGTTGACCTGAATTTTCGATCCATGTGCATTTCATAGAATCGATTTTTTGCTCAAAAAAAAATCCAAGGCTAACCACTGTAATTTCGATGCGATTTGAAAGCCCTGACCCCCCAACTTTGACAAGCCACAGTTTCCAAACCAGGCGTCGCCCGGACATAAAACCGCCAATTCTGGTGTGCTGTTGACCTGAATTTTCGATCCATGTGCACTTCATAGAACCGAATTTTCCCTCAAAAAAAAATCCAAGGCTAACCACTGTAATTTCGATGCGATTTGAAAGCCCTGACCCCCCAACTTTGACAAGCCACAGTTTCCAAACCAGGCGTCGCCCGGACATAAAACCGCCATTTCTGGTGTGCTGTTGACCTGAATTTTCGATCCATGTGCATTTCATAGAATCGAATTTTCCCTCAAAAAAAATCCAAGGCTAACCACTGTAATTTCGATGCGATTTCAAAGCCCTGACCCCCCAACTTTGACAAGCCACAGTTTCCAAACCAGGCGTCGCCCGGACATAAAACCGCCATTTCTGGTGTGCTGTTGACCTGAATTTTCGATCCATGTGCATTTCATAGAATCGAATTTTCCCTCAAAAAAAATCCAAGGCTAACCACTGTAATTTCGATGCGATTTGAAAGCCCTGACCCCCCAACTTTGACAAGCCACAGTTTCCAAACCAGGCGTCGCCCGGACATAAAACAGCCATTTCTGGTGTGCTGTTGACCTGAATTTTCGATCCATGTGCACTTCATAGAACCGAATTTTCCCTCAAAAAAAAATCCAAGGCTAACCACTGTAATTTCGATGCGATTTGAAAGCCCTGACCCCCCAACTTTGACAAGCCACAGTTTCCAAACCAGGCGTCGCCCGGACATAAAACCGCCATTTCTGGTGTGCTGTTGACCTGAATTTTCGATCCATGTGCATTTCATAGAATCGAATTTTCCCTCAAAAAAAATCCAAGGCTAACCACTGTAATTTCGATGCGATTTGAAAGCCCTGACCCCCCAACTTTGACAAGCCACAGTTTCCAAACCAGGCGTCGCCCGGACATAAAACCGCCATTTCTGGTGTGCTGTTGACCTGAATTTTCGATCCATGTGCATTTCATAGAATCGAATTTTCCCTCAAAAAAAATCCAAGGCTAACCACTGTAATTTCGATGCGATTTGAAAGCCCTGACCCCCCAACTTTGACAAGCCACAGTTTCCAAACCAGGCGTCGCCCGGACATAAAACAGCCATTTCTGGTGTGCTGTTGACCTGAATTTTCGATCCATGTGCATTTCATAGAATCGATTTTTTGCTCAAAAAAAAATCCAAGGCTAACCACTGTAATTTCGATGCGATTTCAAAGCCCTGACCCCCCAACTTTGACAAGCCACAGTTTCCAAACCAGGCGTCGCCCGGACATAAAACAGCCATTTCTGGTGTGCTGTTGACCTGAATTTTCGATCCATGTGCATTTCATAGAATCGAATTTTCCCTCAAAAAAAATCCAAGGCTAACCACTGTAATTTCGATGCGATTTGAAAGCCCTGACCCCCCAACTTTGACAAGCCACAGTTTCCAAACCAGGCGTCGTCCGGACATATGCTTTTTTGCTTGTTTTTCGATTGAGATGAAGCGCTTGTGACAGTGCCGAGCACCATCAACTGTCCATCACGTCCAGCACAACTGACAGCAGCCCACTGACGATCCCTAATGACGGACAATCATAACCCACGGACGTGTTAATGTCCAAGCGGATGATTGAAATGACGTTAAGGACTAATTCAGATGTGGCGAGACCGCGCGACAAACAGTGGGATCTTACAGGTGGACGATCGTTTTGAAGGATAATTGACGATCGCTTCCACTGCGCCCGTGTGCCACTGGTCCGTGCTCTGCGGTCTCGGAGTCTGTCGGTTTGAGGAGCATTATTATTGATGGAACCGCGATTACAAGTGTCAAGTCCATTACGTATGCATGCCGCGAGTGTGTGTTGATGGACGATTGCATTGCGAATGCAGGACCTGTTCCCTGGCAACGGGAAATTTCCTCTAAACATCGCCATCGCCATCGCCATCGGCATCTCCCATCGCCCATCTCCATCTCCAGCGTTGTCGACATCGCAGTCGTCGTCGTCGTCGTCGTCTCTGGCGAAACTGTCAATTAAATCGCGCATATAACCGGGTAAGATCCGAGCGGGAGCCTCCCTCCAACTCTGAGCGACCATCGCGATCCGCGAGTGATTCCGTGATGAGTGGCCAGGCCATATGACTGCGAGAACGGAAGAAAATTGCTTAATCACAGGGGAAATGATGGTCAATTGATGTCTGAATTAAAGGCACCGCCGCGCTCGGGATCCGCTCGAAAATCGCGCACGGACTCGCAGTCGCGGCTGGGAATTGATGGGATCGTACGCGATGTGACGGTATGTGGCGATGCAGCGGCAGCAGCGGGCGGGCGGGCGAATGGATGCTATGGCGTGCACGGTGTATATGGTCATCCCTTGGCATTTGCTGTGACATATTAATAAATTAGAGTTCGTAAATTAGTGGCGTATTAGCGGATGCCTTGAGTGCGGAGCGATGGAGGACTGTGCGGAGCGACGCAGGATGGTGTGGAGCGACGCAGGACGGTGTGGAGCGACGCAGGATGGTGCGGAATGACAGAGGATGATGCGGTTATGGCACACTTGAGATTCAGGATACTTTTATGACGGCTGGATGGCATTTAACGATCTTGTGGTGCAGTATTCCTCGTGGCATCTGAGTTAATTGGCCATTTCTTGGATGCGATTGCCTTTTTAACTGCAATCTGCTGAGGCAACTGGTTGCTTGAGAAGGGGAGCGAACGGCGACTCGGAAAACGGACTGTAGGCATGAGAGTTGACACAGGAGCAAGTAAGGGACAGCTTGCCAAGTGGCAGAAGCACAGGTTGGGGCAACAATGAGGCAGCGTCTGAATTCTGGGCTTTGGTCGTTGAAAAGGCTCGTCCCACACCCACGTTACCGATTCAAAGAGCATTCAAGTTCCTCAGCAAGAAAAGTTGCTCCACATTCCTTCTCCAGAGACGCACGCAAATTCCATCCAACAACTCACGCCGCCTGCCATCTGGCATCGCATTTGTCTCGAATGCTTGCAACTCCAGCTCCAGCTTCAGTTCCAATTCCCATCGCACCCTCCCCCCACTGAGACGCACTGGAAATTGATCAGCCCACCACACAGCATCGCCACGGGAACACGACAAAAAGCCACACGAGCGTACACCGTCAATCGCCGCACCGATAATGGGAATTGGCCGACATGACACGCGGGTCAATTTCCATATTTTAAATTCACAAATTGTAGCCAGGACAACACAAATCGCTTAACAATGTTGCAGCGCAACATCTCGAGTGCGGCTCCTACGCCAGACGACACGGTGTCGCAGCCGGTGCGGGGTCCCCTTTCCCGGGCGGCGGTGCCAGTCGATTCCCACAGACCAATAACTCAATAGTCCGGCTGATTGTTAACACCGCCTGAATGTGGATGTGTCGCGACTTGTGGCTGGCCAAACGAGGATCGGAGTGTGTGGGATGCCGAGACGGCGGCGCGGCGTCGGCGGCGAAGACTGGATGCTTGTGGCGGGTATGGTGCGCATATTTCTCTCAATTCCCGCTTCAATGACATCTTCATTGGAGACAGTGTTTGAGTCAAAGGAATGTCTACAGCTGGGAGGAGGTGACTGGGGAGTTTGGGGGAGTCTCTGCCTCGCTTGTGTTACTTCTGAAAGTGCTCCTCGAGTCCGAGGGAGTCTCTGTGTCGCTTGTTGTCCTCCTGAGACTGCCCTTCGAGTCCGAGGGAGTCTCTGTGTCGCTTGTTATCGTCCTGAGACTGCCCTTCGAGTCCGAAGGAGTCTCTGTGTCGCTTGTTGTCGTCCTGAGGCTGTTCTTCGAGTCCGAGGGAGTCTCTGTGTTGCTTGTTGTCCTCCTGAGGCTGTTCTTCGAGTCAGAGGGAGTCTCTGTGTCGCTTGTTGTCCTCCTGAGGCTGTTCTTCGAGTCCGAGGGAGTCTCTGTGCCGCTTGTTGTCCTTCTGAGACTGTTCTTCGAGTCCGAGGGAGTCTCTGTGTCGCTTGTTGTCCTCCTGAGACTGCCCTTCGAATCCGAGGGAGTCTCTGTGTCGCTTGTTGTCCTTCTGGGACTGCTCTTCGAGTCCGAGGGAGTCTCTGTGTCGCTTGTTGTCCTTCTGAGACTGTTCTTCGAGTCCGAGGAAGACTCTGCGTCGCTCCGTGTCCTCCGAGTCCGAGGGAGTCTCTGTGCCGCTTGTTGTCCTTCTGAGCCTGTTCTCCGAGTCCGAGGGAGTCTCTGTGCCGCTTGTTGTCCTTCTGAGACTGTTCTTCGAGTCCGAGGGAGTCTCTGTGTCGCTTGTTGTCGTCCTGAGACTGCCCTTCGAGTGCCAGGGAGTCTCTGTGTCGCTTGTTGTCGTCCTGAGACTGCCCTTCGAGTGCCAGGGAGTCTCTGTGTCGCTTGTTGTCGTCCTGAGACTGCCCTTCGAGTCCGAGGGAGTCTCTGTGTCGCTTGTTGTCCTTCTGGGACTGGTCTTCGAGTCCGAGGGAGTCTCTGTGTCGCTTGTTGCCCTTTTGAGGCTGTTCTTCGAGTCCGAGGGAGTCTCTGTGTCGCTTGTTGTCCACTTGAGACTGTTCTTCGAGTCCGAGGAAGACTCTGCGTCGCTCCGTGTCCTCCGAGTCCGAGGGAGTCTCTGTGCCGCTTGTTGTCCTTCTGAGCCTGTTCTCCGAGTCCGAGGGAGTCTCTGTGCCGCTTGTTGCCCTTTTGAGGCTGTTCTTCGAGTCCGAGGGAGTCTCTGTGTCGCTTGTTGTCCTCCTGAGACTGCCCTTCGAATCCGAGGGAGTCTCTGTGTCGCTTGTTGTCCTTCTGGGACTGCTCTTCGAGTCCGAGGGAGTCTCTGTGTCGCTTGTTGTCCTCCGGACACTGTCCTTCGAGTCCGAGGGAGCCTCTTGGCCGCTTGTTGTCTGAGACTGGTCTCCGCTGCAGCATTAAAATGCCAATCGGAATTAAATCCCATCGATTCTTCTGCATTCCAGCTTGGAGCCATTTCGGCGACATTCCACGAGCAGCACATGCGTAAGATCATGTCCCCTCGCTGTCCAGTGCCTTTGGGATGCCCACAAACACCCTTTCAAGCGTCCACTTACCTGCCACGGTGCGTTCCTCCTCGGCCAGTCTCCTCGCTGAAATGAAAGTCACTCCACGCAGCCCACTTTCAGTGCCGAAAAGGCTCAAAAGAGAGCAGTGCATTCCTCGGTATCGTCAGCATCGTTAGCCCCCCTCCACGGAGCACACAAAACCGTTCTGGTTTATCAAATTATCTAAGGAATTCAGTTGGCAACTTGATCAAATATGGTGTTGTTCTGCCCGCCTCAGCGTTCATTACTAAACGCGCTTCCACACATTCGATTGCAATTAACCCCGATGAGAGATACTCACTCCCGTTACGCCACAGAACACAACCCGGCGCGAACGAATGCACAATTCGTCCGCCCAACTTCGGCTCTGGATCTGAAGGCGCAAGCGAGTCCTCCGAACCGAACGAAAGCACCACGTTCCATGAGATACAAATCGGAATTTGAGTTATGTAAATTTGCATTAAGTACTCCCTGTCTCGGGCGCAGTTGAAGATGCAATCTGCGAGAGGAAATATAATTACGGACGGTTTCCTTCGTGCGTCCCATTCACCAGCCGAAGTGGAGATGAACATTTCTTCGCAGTCATCCGCGATAGTTAAGGTATTTCGCCTCGAAGGTACGTTTGCTTGCTTGTGACAACAGAATGGCGGGGTGTCGAGGAGGGGGGGCGAGACACTCGTGCGAGGATCTGATTCCAAAACCAGTAGACACAGAGAGCCACTTAACTAAATTAGATGCGAAAACTTATGTTTGTTGTCATGCCAGAGCCGAGATATTAATTTATGAAGCCACACGACTGCTGGGTGGAATGGATCTGCTGTTGGGAGATTCTAGATAACGGCGATTAAGTGTTTGTCCTCGAAGTGAGATTAATTTTCTGTGAAACGAGATTGGTGCTAACTGCTGAACCAGTTTTTGAAGCACGCCACAGATTCTAACACACAGTCGCTTTCAAAATTAGGGAAAAGGGCTTCAGGAACTAGTGTTCTTCACAAACTAAGGGTTCACCTTCCCTTCATTTTAATGAAATTTGGGCGCTCGGCTAAGTAAATGGTCTATGAGTCTATGGTCTATGGTCTTAGGGCCTCGGCACACACGCCAAATACCCGTGCACCTGGTGTTTGTGCCGAGCCCTTAAAATGCGTTTTTTTTTCTCTCACAGAGCACTTACTTATCAGGCCTGCGACACATCTAGGGTCTGAGTCTGAGCTTTTGCCGCTTTCCATAGCTGACGGTGCCGGGCATGCTGCTTCTTCTTTTTGTAGAGCTACCAGGTCCGGGATGGACCATCGCGGATGACTGCGAAGAAATGTTTGTAGCGCTACCTGGGCATCAACCAACGAACCTCTCCAACTACCACAGTGTCTCGCTAGCTCTTTCCAATGCACACAAAATTGGTTGAGGTCCTTCTCCACTTGTGTGCGCCATAAAAAGGACGTCCTCTGTTGCGTTGTCCCAATGGCTTGCATTCGAAGACTACCTCAAAGTTTCTGCTGCCAAGTGTAAGGAGATGAGATTTCTTCGTGCTGTTGTGGGAATTGCTCGCCGGGATAGGGTGAAAAACACGACAGTGTGCGAGGAACTCAACGTTGGGCAGCTGCTTCTTCGTACGGAAAGGGCTGCAAACTTCGATGGTTTGGTCACGTGGCACGAATGTCCCCATCCCCGAGGCGTGCCTTGAATGAGATTCCATCAGGGAGGCGATCGCTTGGCAGGCCCAGGACGAGATGGTTGGACAAAGTCCAAAAACTCGCCTGGTTGCGCTTAGGCATAGCTCCTGTTGAGTTAAAGTCGATGGCGAAGGATCGAGAGGCCTGAAGATCTCTCGTGCATGCATTGCCCCTGCGACCCCTTTAGCGGAACATGCGGGTCACTGAAAATGAGATGAGATGAGATGAGTGTAACGTTCTGCCCAAGTCGTCGATGTTGTGCGTCCATTCTCGATGACAGCATATACTTCCTCATTTACCGCCAGACCCATTCTGGCCGCCTCCGCTTCCATAGTTATGTCGGGACCTTGAAATAGAGATGGCGGCGAATGAGCCCTTTCCCTAGGGCCAACGGCAGCGCTCACAGCCTCCAAGAGGCTACCGACACCGGATCCTTCTGGATCCGGTTTTTAAACACTGCGCTAGAGCACTCAGACTCAGAACTGGTCCATTGTACTGCCAGGTAGCAGCCTACTCCAGTGCCGTTTGATTTGATTCCAACGGCAAATAGTGACTGGACCAGGTTCGATTTCACTGGGATTCGAGCCTGGGACCCCTTAAAATTGGGCCAGGCACTTAACCAACTGCGCCATCCGCATTTCTGGACCCCTTTGCCCCGGGGCTAAGCAAATGGATCTGTCCTCCCAGTTGGAGATTTTTCGTGGGTTTAACTTCCTCTTCATCTTCTTCTTCTTAAGGCGCTACAGTGCGAGGTGGACCTGGGCCTCTCCAGCCAGCACGATCCCTCGCCAGCCTCCAGCATACCAAACGACTTTACAGCCCATACAGTTCGTGGTTGAATCATCTCCTCCAGATGCCATCAACGTAAACAGAGCAGCGAGAGTTCTTCATCGTCTGACGAGTTTGGCAGGAATGTCAAAACTAGACATGGCGTTGTACAGCTGTCATATGCCGCCTTGAAATCGACGAATAGGTGGTGTGTGTAGATCTGCATTTCTTGTGTCTTTTCCAGGATCTGCCGCAGTGTGCAGATTTGATCGATGGAGGACTTCCCTGGCAACACTGATGCGGACTTGTCAGAATGGTGACGAAAGGTTTCAGCCGTTGTTAGGCGATTTTAAGGAGACTTATCCCTCGATAGTTGACGCAGTCAAAGGGGTCTCCTTTCTTCTAGATCGAGCAAGCGATACTGAGATTCCACTCACCGAGCATGCTTTCCTCCGACCATATCTTACAGATGAGCTGGTGCATGCGCCCTACCAGATCATCTCCAGCTGCTTCAACATATCAGCAGGCAGACAATCTGCACCAGCAGCTTTCTTAGACTTCAGTCTCGATAGCGCTACCTTGACTTCGTCTCGTTCGGGGGGACGGTATTCTCTTCTGTCATCGTCCGTTGTGTTGAGTGGAATATTCTGCCTGACAGCATTTGTGACAGGTACATTTGTGTAGCCCCCGGACAAAGGGATCCGGAAGAATCCGGTATCGGTAGCCTCTTGCAGACTGTGAGCGCCGCCGTTGGCCCTAAGAGAAGGTCTAATCCGCCGCCATCTCTATTCCAGGGTCCCGACCTTATCATGGAAACCAGGTAGCTCCTGCTGACTTGAGTTGTGGATGCCACCGTTGGCTAATCAGTTGATCAGCTCCCGCCGCCATCCTTGAAAGAGTGATGAGCCCTGGTAGACTCACACTCACCCTTCTCTCGTTTGCAGTCGGCCAGACGTTTACTGTCGAAGGTACTCGGTTCCCGGACTTCACCACGGGGAGGTGAGAGTAGGAGTTAAGAGAGGCTAGGTGCAGACGGTTGTGTCTGCATGGTTCGCCTGTTAAAGCTTCGAAATCCGATAGATCCTTTTATCATAAAAAAAAAACTGATTTATTTATTTAAAATTATCATCGTGCGTTTTCGTTGGACAAACCTTTATCATCGTCCGTTGTGTTGAGTGGAACATACTGCCTGACAGCGCTATTTGTGATGTTTTACTCGCACGCCCTCAAACCGGGCGTTTTCCTTCCGCAGAAACTGGGTTAACTCAATCCAAACCCCAAAAGGGACGGACGGTCAGTCCACGACGAAACATCTCGAGCAGCAGCTGGGGGAAAGGAATAACTGATCCCATTCGGGGTTACCGATGTCTATTATTATTTTATTGCGGAATGTTATCGCCAAGACCTTTGAGGTTGAATGATATTCCAGCAAAAAAGGGGCAACCGCGCGCGCACACAGTTCCTACCGAAATGTCCAAGACCACAGGCGGACAAGAGGAAAACAAAAGACCGCGCCGAAGATGAAGACCAAAGATGATTGCAACCAGGGAGTGCACCGAGCAACGAGCAACGCGGAACGAGATGGTGATGGGGAGAAGGGGAAGTTGAAAATGTAAAACAGAAACAATTACAAAGTTAAAAAGGAGGAGAAGAAATGAGGCCGATGTAATGCCGCCGATTGAATGAATGAACCTCACGACTGGCCTTTTGTATGCAAACGGTGGACGATGGGGAGAGCGACTGCCGGAGCGTTGCTCGAGCGCTGCCCGAGAGCTGCTGGCCTGAGTCGCTTCCACTTGTGGGTAATATCAGTGAATTAATCGGCGCGTGCTTAAAATCGTGACCGAAGAGAATTTTTATTTTCATTTGCAAAGAACCCAAATGGGTGGCGGCCGGCGTTGGTGGCTGCGGTGCCTGCGACTGGGTGTCTAAGGGGAGGGGTGGACTTCATAATCGATCTCCCCGTACATAATGAGAAAGAATTTAGTAGCAATGAAGCAAAAAGGATCGCTGCTGCTGCTCCACAACTGGAAGAGCACACGAACGGAAAACGGAGCCGAAGTCGGAGTCGAAAACGAAATGAAACGTACCCGCGATTGGTGCACGTCCATTTGGATGTTGCCACAGTTGGCAGTTAGTGGGTTTGGGTTGTTAATTGGCTGATGTATAGATTTCAGTTTGACCACTGGGGTCAGCCGGTGACTAATAGTTGAAATTTTAAAATTAATTAGAATTTATTTATGGCAATCAGTTAAACGGTCGGAGGGAGGGATAACGACGGTCGAAGCTGTGTCTCTGCCGGACGAAATGAATGCACAGTCCGGCGTTTATGGCCAAAGAGGCATAATGGCCCAATTAAGTTCGGAAAGAAAAGGCCAAAAGTCGTGCTTGGAGAGCGAGCCTGGTTATGATTGCTCGTGGGCAGTAGTTGTAAAATGTTCGACTTTGCTTGCGCAGTGAGATGTTAATTCGAAGTTGCTCGTAATTAGGGGATTATGGGTTCGTCGATAAGTGCATTTGACTGGAGTTGCGATACAAGACAACTCGATGGCGTTGGATTTGTACTCAAGGATGGTGCTTGTTGATTGATACGCGCGCTGCTTAGACTTGTTTGGGTTCGCCTCCTCGCAAAACCTTGTGGTTTTCAAATTAACAAATAGGCTGCGCTTATTCATTTGTGCCTGATTGGACTGATTGGACTGATTGTGGTCTGGTCTAATTGTAGTGCTGAGTGCGTCCTTTCAAATGAGGCTGCGTGCAAATTTGATTGAAATGAGGGGAAGTATAACACATTTTCTGCAACAAGCACGGTCCGTTATCGTTGAATTGACAAGGACATTGAGTGATATTGTAGCGGTAAGTGTGTCCTTTCGAATGACGTCCTAATTATCAAAATCCGATAGGGATTTTCGGAGATAATTATGGTTTGCGGCTTAAAAGCTTCTCTTCACTCTTTAGGATTTTTTTTTTCGGAGGTTTTTAAACACTACACTGGGGCACTCAGACTCAGAACTGGTCCAATGTACTGCCAGGCAGCATTCTACTCCAGTGCCGTTAATTTGATCCCAACGGCAAATGGTGACTGGACCAGATTCGATTTCACTGGGATTCGAACCTGGGACCCCTCTAACATGGGGCAGGCACTTAACCAACTGCGCCATTCAGTCGAATACTCTTTAAGACATTTCTGGTGGCCAAGAGTTCTGTGAGAGGTGACCAAGGCTTGGGCGCACAGGACAAAGTTGTTGACTGTTCCCACAATGGCGGCGAGGCATTGGGTCTTCTGTCAAATCTGCAACAAATTTGTGGCTTCCAGGGACAATGCAGCTCTGTCAACAGAGCTAACCCTTGAATTCTCTCTTCGTTTGGACAGTCCGCAGCAATTCTGTTTGAGTTTTGCTTTAAAAATCATCTTGACATTCTGTTGCAACAATCCTAAAAGGTTAGGACCATCTCTTGACTCGAAAAAGGACCTCACTCCGATGCCGGGAAACCTGACGATTAATGTCGCGAAGATAAGTGGATGAATTCAATCCCCAAAGGCCTATTGATTGACGCAAATGTGGTCCGCATCAATTTAAGCATCCTCGATCCTTAACAGGATCGACCCTAAAAATCTCTATAAATGCTCAGGTCAAGTTGACAAAGATTCGCCACGCAGCGTCTCCTGGGTAGCCTCTACAGCCAATGCATACAGCGAGCGTCCTAAGCAAAGGAACGTAACTGTATCCGAATCAGATCGGCGGTTGTGCGCAGGGCTAACAACCCGTCCACGTAAAGAACAATGTCGTTATGAAAGAGCAAATTGCCTCGGATCTACGGACGGACAGCCAACAATGATTTGATGCGAAAAAGAAACATGATTTTCGAGTCTGCTCCTGGAATGTAAGAACATTGAACACGCGAGGAGCAGGTCGGAAAACAACCTCAGTCTAAGGCTGCGGCCACGCAATGAGCGACGAGCGATTGAGCGACGCAACAAAATTAAAACACATGAAATCGTATGGAGGTGGTCACGTAAGCACAGAGCGACTTGCGATTTTTTTAAGCGACAGAGCGATGTCTCGGCAGTCAATTTTCGTACCTAATCGCTCAGCGACGAAGCTCAGTAAATGGGCACTCATCGTTCCGATTCGTCGCTCAATCGCTCGTCGCTCAATCGCTTGTTGCTCAATTGCTCCTCGCTCATTGCGTGGCCGCAGCCTAAGGCCGACATTACTGCGACCCTGGAAGTGCGCATGACAGGAACGGGTATGATTAGAAAAAAAAAAATTGTGATTCAATCAATTGCCTTCATTTGGGACTTCTCCAGCCGCTGGAGAGGCATGTTGGGTGAGGCCCAGGTCCACCTCTGACTGTAGCGCCTTAAGAAGAAGAAGAAAAATAAAAGATCAAAGGGATTTTTGATAAATAAGAGACATTTTTATTTCATCTTACACGGGAACAAACAGAAACAAACAGAAATTTGCTTAAAACAAGACAATAAAAATAAAAAAACGAATTGATTTCAGGTAAAAGGGGGGTTTCCCCTTCTCTGCGCGCTAGAACGAGAAGTTGAACGCATTCGGCTCGACGAACTTTCCGTTGAATACGATGTGAACTGTCATTTGCTCGTTGAAGTTGAGGTTAGGGAGAAGCTGAAAGTACACAAAAATGCATAAATTAATGAACAATCTTGAGAAGTGGTTGAAGAGAGTTTGTTTTCGAATCTGGTTTAATTGGATGATATGGCAGGGGACGACGAAGGGGACACCCTAAAGGCGCAGACAAGAGAAAAAGGTCAACTCATCGCAAGACTCTGATGGGAGCTGCTGACAGATGGAACTCATCCTCATCCATTTCCGTTTTCACCGAACAACAGCGTTTTCCTTGTGAAAGATGCACTGTCTGGTGGGCACAGATTTTGCACATAATCGGACAAGTCCCAAAAGTCGCCTGGTTGCGCTTGGACATACATAGCTCCTGATGAGTTAGAGTCGATGGCGAGGGATCGAGTGACCTCGTGATCTCTCGTACATGCATTGCTCTCGCGACTGCTTTAGTGCAACATGTGGATCATTGAAAAGGAGTTGAGGTGAGCTTTCTGAAGCTTGCTTCCACAAACAACAAGGTTCCGTGGATTGATTGCGTCTCAGCTTTCTGCAGCACTCCTAGACTAGGGATTTCGGTCTAGACAAGGGATTTAGGTCTAGACGACTCTGAGGGTGATACAAAACGAAGCGAATGAATGGAATTCAAAGACGCCTGCTGGCGAGGAAGCGAGTTACCAACAAAATAAAGCATAATTCAATCACGGAACGACAAGAACCGAAATCTTCTACAGCACGACTGATTAGTGGACAAGAACTCGTTTTATGTCTGGCGAATTCAAGGACCAGAGAGAGTGATCAAGACTCCAGCACAATTCCTGTTAAATCTTCCATTCGTTCATCTACGACGCGTCCTTAAACCTTCAAGCTGCTATCTAGAAAGGTTTCTGCAGAAGCTGCCTAGACGAGGAAGAAGTGGAGAGCGTTTTACATCTCCTCTGCTTCTGTCTGGTCCTGGCGTCCCTTCAACGCCGACCTCTGGGGGCCTACTTCTTTGAAAGGTTATGTGAACTTAGTGAGGTTCCTACGCTACAGGCACCTAGGCTGCAAATGGTTTCCCGCATATGTTCAATTGGACTGATCTCAGTAAATCCGCGTGGCAGCACAATGGATCAGCACTCGTCTAAGTGCATACTCCAGCCACCTCAACCTAACCTAACCTAACCCTTTTTCTCCGCCACAAGCAGACTGTCAAAAAAGTGTCTCCTGTCACCCTATGTCACCTCCTTACCTTTGGTGTGACAAAAAAATACTGAGAGCTTCCAATTTTCGTTGTCTCATCAACGAGCATGTCGAAGATCTTCCTCTCGTTCCTCGGATCCATTCCCTGGTTGATTTCGTCCACGCAACTGCAAGAAACCCCCAACATTAACCTCAAACGCTTGACAGCTCCCTCGCATCAACTCACCGAAACGGCACATGTGTCAACTGCTGCAGGGACAATGTGTAGATGGCAATGGCCACAGCACGCTCCCCGCCCGACTGCACGTACCTGTCGAGAGCCTGCAGCTTTGCCCCGTTGCGGTACTGAACCAAGATCTGAATGCCATACGATTCGAAATCCAACTGGAAAACAACCATTGGGATGAGACAGTCGTTCAGACAGAAATCAGACAAGACCCTACCTCTTCCTTCATGGCCAACTGGATCTCTCCCACGTAGTCCATGGACTTCATGAAGTTCCCAAAACTCTGGTTGAGGATGTCTATGATTCGATTCAGCTCTGGAATCCACGCGTTGTACTCCTCCTCGATCCGCTGCTTGATGGTTGAGTCGCCTTTCCGCGACTCCTCGATGGCTGCGGACAGAGATTCGATCTGAGCGTTGCGCTGTTCGAACTCCTCGGTCACCTTGAGGGAAAGGGAAGAAACGCATGTAAATTTGCATCGACTTCAGAGGCGCATTTTACGTTTTTGTCCGTCTCGCCGAGGCACTCCAGGCGAGCACACGTGTCGTTTATGATCTCCTTGAGCGCCTCCACGTCGTCAGGGAGTTCGGCAAACTGCTCGGCAAAGGGAAAGTTCTCGTCTGATGGTTTTTTGCCGTTCGTCAGGTTCTTTGCCTCCACCAACTTGACGCGGTATTTCTTAGCCGCGCTCTCCATCGACGCCCTGATCGTCTCCACAAGTTTCTGCAGGAGAAGCGAATGATTGGACATGGAAGTTGAGTTTGAAGTTTGAGTTACCTTTGCCTCGACAAGAGACTCAGTTGCGGTCGTGATGGCTCGGCTGAGGTCTTCGTTCTCCAGCTTAAAGATGTTCACCCGGGACGTGGCGCAGTCCTTCTCCCGCAACGCGTCCTGATACTCACTTATGCACTTCACTTTGCTCAGCTGGAACTGAATGATTTCCTTCAGGTAGAGCTTCGTTCGCTCCTTGAAAAGCTCTTGTTGGTGCGGAATGTCTGGGGAAGAGAGAGATCTCATCAGAATCTGAGGAGGAACTCAACGCGATTGAAATTACCAACACACGCAGCTTTTAGCTCCTTCACTCGACGAGCTTGCTTGGCCAGTCTCTCCTTCAGTTCGCGCAGCTTGCTGACTGACATCTCGAATGCGCGCTGCTCCTTCATGACGTCGGCGCGCTGATGCTCCAGCTCATTGGTTCTGGCCTCGATTTGGACGCGTTCGTTGCGAAGGATGTCTGCTGCACGTGCTTTCTCTGCGTGTCTCCTCTTGAGATCGTTCAGCTCGTTCTTGTCCACCCCCGAGAGTATGTTCCGGTCCGCGATTCTGTTCTGCGATCGAATGGGCTCCCGGGAGTACTTTGAGATTGACACGTTGTACCTCGTGTTGCCTGCGAATGTGAGAGAGAATCTGTGAGAGGCATGCCTGAGCACCTTTCTGGGGGGACTCACCGCCGAAGAAGTTCCGAATGTTGCTGGGAATGGCGTCGACACAATCGTTCACCTTGTCGGTCCCAACGAGGATCTTCTCCAACTGATAGTTGCGGCAGAGGTAGTTGAGGATGGCCGGTGGACCGTCGATCAACTCCACGAGGTACGCGAAGAACCCAAAATCTCTGGAAAACGATCGAACATAACCTCACTTCGGCGGGCAGACCAAAGACTTACCCAAACGAGCTGGCAGGGTGGTTTGGAACGTATTGACAGGCCTCTGCGGGCTGGGAGTACACAATACTGATTGACAGCTGCTGCTCAATCCGCAGGTGGTCAATCAGTTTGGACATGTCGGCTTTGCTTTCGCACGTGAACGCCAGGAGATCCCTCAGGGCGATGGAATTCTCGAAGTACTTGGCGTGGCTGGGATCTTTCACATTCAACTGGACGAGGATGTCAGACGTTGGAAGTGCACAAAGGTGTGAATTCAGGGACTCACCTCGAGAATCATTGGTTCATAGATGCGTCCTTGGAACTTGTCCAGATTCGCTCGCAGCCACATCACAGCTTTGTACTGGTCGGGGAACTTGCCCTCCATCATCTGCAAGAGAGAGTGTGGTTAAGTCATTTCCCCCGTGGATGAAGGGCCTACCTTTAGTCGCAAATCCTTGTAGTTCTCCAAGCTCTGAATGCGTTGCCTCAGGATCTGCAGCTCGGCAACGTAATCCTCATCCAGCCTCTTATTGATCTCTGAGCGCTTCGCCATTTGCGCGGATATCTCAACCTTCAGTCGACTGAGATTCTCTCGGATCACTTGCAACTTCGCAGCGCGTTCAGAGTCGCTCCCGCTGCTGACAGCAGCTCGCTTCAGCTCCTCCGTGACGTCGCTAAGCGCCTTGCTTTCTGTGTAGATCTCCTTCTCCCGTTCAGCTTGCTCCTTCTTAGTCGTCTGGAATGTGGAAAGGGAATGATGTGCCTGATGTTTTGGAGGAGCTCCAGACTTACCTCGAAATTCTGCTTCGCTCTGCGAATTTTCGACTCCAGATCGTCTATGCCCGCGACGATAGTCTCGATTTTTTCCCCAATTTCTGATACTTTCCTACCCTGAGGGAAATAAAATGATTCTGAGGTGGACAGAGTCACAATTGAATTGCCCTCCGTGTGGCAGAAGAATGGAACACTGGTTTAAGTGCACACTTCAACCTAACCTAACAGAAGTGGGCACATAGACCAGTGTTGCACAGCCACAGCCAGCCAGAGTCACCTCTAGAGGCCACAACTTACCTGACTCTGGAGAGCTGCATCGAGGTCTTTGGTTTTCTTAACAATCGCTCCCTGATCAGTGATCAGTTCCGTGTACTTCGCCTTCCGCGTGTGAAGGATTTTCTCGGCATCGTCGAGGTTTCCTCTCACCACCTCGGCCTTCGCTTTCAGCTCCTTCACCTCGATCCAGAGCTTCTTTGCGTTGCAAATGTTGATTTTCTCTGCGAACTTCTGCTTCGTTCCGATTCGCTCGAGAATCTGCTTTAATCTGCAGAGAAATGGATTTAGAGGGAAGTTCGGGGGATTTTTTGGTTCGAAGCGTACCCTTCGTTTCGCTGTTTGAGGTCATTCAGTCGGCGAATGTCATCCTCAAGCCCTTTCACGCTGTTCTGCCGTCGTTTTTGCAACTCCTTCAAGTGCGCGAACTTGTCCATGACGTCCGGCTGGCAGACAGACGATATCGTGTTGTTCAGCAGCTCTTGTGGATTCATTTTTGCAAAGTCCTAAAAGGAGAAGGAAGTCTCATGGTTGAGGAAATTGAAACTATGCGCGAAGCACCCACCTGAACACGATCTTGTGGCAGGAATTGACACAAATTGTCCACTTGAATGTTGAACTCTGAAACGGACCGCAGGTAGTTCTTCAATGACATTGAAACTCCGTTCACCTGCAAGACAGACGAATGAATTCAAATTCAAAGGCATGACAGTCTCACTGTCACACAAGTCACACAAGTGGAAAGGGACCTCAACCAACTGTGCGTGCCAAACTAGAGGCAGTTAGCGAAAGATCGAGCTGGCTTGAGACGCTTGTTGGTTGAGGCCCAGGTCCACCCCGGACAGTCTCCCAGGGATCCCACCAAAAATTCAGATTTCCCTTCGGTATTGAATCGCCTCTCATATGTTTTCGTCGCTCTGTCGTTATTCACAAAGATCTCAAGGCAAACCATCGCCTCAGTTGCGCCGTTCTTCACGTAATCCTCGATCGCTGAAGACCGTGACAGGAGCTTTGCATTTCCCCCCATTCCCAGCACAATGGCAGCAACAAGTGTGGACTTCCCAGTTCCATTGGGGCCGATGATGACATTCAAATACTCCGTCGGATACATGACGCATTCTGTGTAGGTTCTGCAAAGGAAATGCGAGTGATAGAGGATAATTCAAATGACCGGAAGATGACGGACATACACGAAATTCTTGCAGGAAATCATTTTAATCTTTCCGCATAAATTAATGTCAAGCTTATTTTTGTCATCTACTTCCATTCTGAGGCGTGTGAAACTACGTTTTGTTGAATTTTTGAGGAAAAATTGAGTGAAGACAGTTTCAAAAATTAACGCAACAAACAGTTTGTTGAATTCTTTGGTTTTGTTATGTCAAACTGTCACTTTTGGCGCTGTAAACAAAGTGTTCAGCGGGTACAATGAGGGATGTGTTCTTAAGGTGAGTTTTTTTTATTGGGGTGAAATTTTTTTTTATGGCATTTAATAAGGAGTGGAAATGACGTTTGTGGTGGGAGATGGAAGAGAATATTTCTGTCAAATCAATAGAAAGGTGGAAATGTTGTAATTTTCGTGGTAGTGTTGTGATTTTTATGGAAATTTTGTGATTTTCATGGAAATGTAGATTTCATGGAAATCTTTAGGAGAATGAATGAATTCACCCACAGAAAGATAGACTTCTCTGTGGTGTGATGACAGAGGAGATTTCTGGTGGTTGTGTTATTTGCTAGCTGTGTTTGGCGACGATGGGAATATCACGTTGGCGCTGCAATCGTTTGGAAGATAATTTTTGTTATACAGATTTATACCAATTGCACTCTGGAAATGATTCTTTTTTTCAATTTGTCGAGTTTGAGGAGAATTTCAGTGAACTCTGAAGGTGCAGGCGATTCAAGGGCATTTGCTCTGGTGTCAGATGTCTTGGGGAAGGGTTTTTTTTTATGGAAATTCTTCGTGGGATTCAAAGAATCTATGAATTCGTGGTGAACATGCCCCATGTCTGCAAAGCATTTTGAGCGCGGGGCTCTGACATGTCTTGATCGAGGTGTAGATCTGTTCGGCTTGTGCGTTGGGATAATTTCAACAATTTTCTTCTTTTAACACGATCGTGAACATGCTGTGTCGTGCTGTCTCTGGGGTCGTCTGTGATAAAGGCCGGCTAGAGGGCAGAGCCCGAAGGTATGAAGTCGGAGGATCGTTGGCGATTGAAAGCAATAAGGGATGTGACATGATCGTCAGGGCATCAGAAGGTGATCACTTCATTCATTGGGACACCAGACAGCAGCGACAGGCTCATCGACAAGCAATCTTCCCCTAAAACTACAACCAATTGAATTCCTGGACAAATTCATGGAGCAGCACGTTAGCGCCTGGTCCCAGCTGAGGCCTCGTTCATCCTTTTTGAGAGTGGGACCATGAGATAGTCGGAGAATCGTTGGAAGTGGAGAGCAATAAGTGATGTGACATGATCCTTAGAGGCCGCCGAGAGGGCAGTGCCCGACTGGTAGATGATGGGAGAGACCTCCTGGAACCACTGAACTCACGATCAGGACGTTGATTCAGGCCGCGCTGTCGAACTGCCCGAACAGAGTCACTCTCGATTGCAGAAGTGCAAGAGTTTTCGGCGGATAATTCGCCTTCATGTCAGCAGAGCCTCTTGTTTGGAATGAGAAGTTGGGCAGCTGCTTCTTCGAACAGAAATGGCTGTACTTCGATGGTTTGGTCACGTGGTACGAATGTCCCCATCTATACGACTCCCGAGACGTGGCTTGAATGCGAATCCATCAGGTGGGCGACCGCTTGCCAGACCCAGGACGAGATGGTTGGACAAAGTCCAAAAACTGGGCATAGCTCCTTATGAGTTAGAGTCGATGGCGAAGGATCGAGTGGCCTGGGGATCTCTCGTGCATGCATTCCCCCACGACTTCTGTAGTGAAACATGCGGTTCACTGAAAATGAAATGAGATGAGATGAGTGTAACGTTCTACCCAAGTCGTCGATGTTGTGCGTCCTTTCTCGATGACCGTATATATGTACTTCCTCATTTGCTGCCAGACCCATTCTGGCCGCCTTCGCTTCCATGGTTAGGTCGGGACCTTGGAATAGAGTTGGCGGCGGATGAGTCCTGTCCTCAGGGCCAACGGCAGCGTTCACAGCTTGCAAGAGGCTACCGACACCGGATCCTTTTCGACCCCTTTTTTTTCCTGAGGGTTTTTAAACACTGCGCTGGATCACTCAGACTCGAAACTGGTCCATTCTACTGCCAGTAAGCAACCTACTCCAGCGCCGTTAATTTGATCCCAACGTCAAATGGTAACTGGACCAGATTCGATTTCACTGGGATTCGAACCTGGGACCTCTCTTACTTGGGGCAGGCACCTAACCAACTGCGCCATCCTGTCGTTGCGGGACGTGCTTTGTCCCTGCAAAAATCACAAAATTCAGCGGCATATGCCGCTCTGTCCGCGGACGTGTTAACGTCTTTCAGCGTCCTCCCACGTATGTTCAGCAAGTTTTGAACGTTCTCCCTCGTCTATTCTTGGTTTCAGTGACCAGAGACTTGGCTGAACACATTTCAACAGCGAATTGTAACAAATTTCTGACAGATTTGACGCAATTCATTCCCCTTTCCCCAAATGACGCCTTCTCCAGTATCCTCGTTCCCATCCTCTGACTAAAGTGTTCCCTCCTCTACCAGCATCAACCAGACAGATGGACATTAAGCTTGAATAGCTTCCATTTGCCTTGCATCCCATCACTGAATCACTCAACTGAAATATGCTAATCACGCCGCCGCATCCTCCTCAAGCCGCAGAGGCGACTCGCATAAATATTAATTCGTCACTATTTCGATGTCAAAAGTTACAACGAAGCAAAACACACACACACACACGCACACTCGGTAAATTTCGAAAATAAGGCCAAAGGATCTCCCGAGGGCAGGTAGACAAAAATAAACACAATTCGAGTCCAATGGGAGAACGAGAAAGAGATTTGCTGAGTGCTGAAGTGCTGAATGCCAATAAACTATAAAGCAGACCATTCACACACATAATTGTCCACCACCACCGCATCGCATCGCATCGTCTCCCCCCACCAGCAGCACACTTGACTCCATCCTGTTTTAGAATTCCTGTGCTTTGTGAATATCAAATTCACTTGTGATTTAATATTTTTCCCATTTTTTTCCGTTGCTTTTGTTTGGTGTCCTTTCCTTTCTCTCCGTCATTGGCTGAGATGTGCGATGGAATCTCCTTTTGAATGCGAACACAAGCGAATCGAAAATTTTTCTATTTGATATCCTTGCGAGAGCGGCAAAAGAGAATTTTAATTAAAATTTACACACTCTATGACAGGCAGTCACACAGCACAGCACAGCACCCAGCACAGGACACAGCACACTGGCCAGGACGTTTTGTGTCCGCCCGGTCTTGGGTTTTGTGCTTTTCTCTGGTCCTTGAGATAATGGCGGTGTCGAGCATATATTTTTCTTTAAATTCTTTGAGTTGCATAATATTTTATTTATTCGCCACTATCGTGCAACAAAATGGACGCTAGCCTACAGACACTGCAGCGCTCTGCTGGGACTTTGATGAATAAGTCATGAGGGAAAATAATAAGGATTTCTTGTAAAAATAAATCAAGAAGTCCCGCTTGGTGCTGGACTTTGACAAGCGGATTCGTAAACATCCTTAAAAAAGGACTTCTGTTGGGAAATGCTAATGAATGGGTCTGAACAAGCAAACCTGAGGATTTCAATTTATTCCGTGTCCCTAAAGGAGACTGAGAGAGAGTCTTGTCTCGATCAAATACTTTGAATGCGTCTGCAACTGTGAATGGGGCATTTTCGTGTGACACTTTTATCAATAACGTATGACATGACCAGGGGGTCGGATGTTGATAGCCACACGGAGTTTTTTCTTGGTTTTTGACGTGTCCAGAGCGCTGTTTTCATTTCGAACCGAATTGAGTTTTACTAAAAGTCAAGGACTTTGGGAGCCTTTTTACAATACGAGGATGACACAGCACCAAATTTGAGATCTGGTCAAGATTCAAAGGTTGCTCGGATTTGAGTGGTGCTGTGCTGCAAGCTCCTTGAGTGGTGCTGTGCTGCAAGCCCCTTAAGTGGTTCTGTGCTGCAAGCTGCAAGCTCCTTGAATGGTGATGTGCTGCAAGCTCCTAGAGTAGTACTGTGCTGCAAGCTCCTTGAGTGGTGCTGTGCCGCAAGCTGCAAGTTACAAGCTCCTTGAGTGGTGCTGTGCTGCAAACTCCTTGAGTGGAGCTGTGCTGCATGCTGCAGGCTCCTTGAAAGGTGCTGTGCTGCAAGCTGCAAGCTCCTTGAGTGGTACTGTGCTGCAAGCTCCTTAAGTGGTGCTGTGCTGCAAACTACTTGCGTGGAGCTGTGCTGCATGCTGCAGGCTCCTTGAGTTGTTCTGTGCCACAAGCTGCAAGCTGCAAGCTCCTCAAGTCATGCTGTGCTGCAAGCTGCAAGATTCATGAAGAGTGCTGTGCAATGTGTTCTGCTGAATTTCTTGAAAAATGGCCACGAAAATGTGAGATTCCTTGGTTAAGAGTGACACGACTGCCTAACATCGCTATTAAGTGGTTTCCATTGCAACCATTTCGTTCAAAATTCACTGCTTTGTCTGACTTTCGGAATATCCACTATCCAGAATCAAAAATCGTCTCTTAATAAGCTGCTCGCTCTATGAATTCACGCGTAGAACTGTCTCCAGTCGAAGACAGATCCTCGTCGTCGCGTTCTGTCAGCTGTCAACTGTCAGAGTTACAATTTTTTTTTTGTCGGATGTTTTTGTAACGCTACACTGGAGCACACAGGCTCAAAAACTGGTCCATTGTACTGCCAGGCAGCAACCTACTTTTAATGCAATTTCATGGTCTTTCGAAGTCAAAGTTACATACTTCAATCCAGAGTGTTTCATAGGAAGTCATCAAATATTTTTGACAGATTCTCAACATCGCTGCAAACTCCTTGAGTGGTGCTGTGCTGCAAACTGCAAGCTCCTTGAGCAGACTGGCATGCGTTTTGCTGAATTTCCTGAAAAATGAACACGAAAATGTGAGATTCACTGGTTCTGTCAGCTGTCAACTGTCAAACTTACCTCAATCTACTGAGTTTTTCATGGAAAGTCCAGAACTTTCTCGTTAAAAGAAGTGAACAGCGTCAAGACAAAGCTCATTTACCAACGAAATGCCAACTTTCAATTCTTAAACGCCCCCTAACCTAAAAACTCTCAATCCACCACAGCCAAACAAAAAAACTCACCTCTCCACTCCATTCTCCTGACATTCCTCCACCAAATGTCAAAAAAGTGAAACAAAAAAAAAACCATTCAAATTGACAAGCAGTTGACATGGGAAATGCTTTAAAATGTTTTTCCATTTTTGGTCCCGCTTATCCCGCTTATGTTTGCTTAGGGCTTTAAGTTAAGTCCTTGCAACCCTAATTTCCATCCCCGATGACTGATCCCACACGTTTCAGTGTTTTTTTTGTGCTCGAGTGGAAATTGTTTGATGAGTTTTCAATTTGAAATGTTTAATGCCACGACATCGTTGATCCACGAGGGTGGTTGTGGTGGAAGGAGTGTGCTTTATCTTGAAGTCTGATAGACTGTACAGATGGGTTAATCATTTCGTAATTTGCATATGTACTTGGACTGGAGAGGTTGGCATTTGTGACGTGGAATGGGGAACTGAGAGAAATTGAGTCATTGTCATGTCAGCGGTTGTTGTTGGGAATCGTTGTCACCTTTTTCTTCTTAGGGCGCTACAGGTCAAGGTGGACCTTGGCGTTATGTCCGACGCCAAGCGGCATAAGGCCAAATTTTTTCTTTGGCCGTATGTCGCTTGGCGTTATATCGCTACTTTCACAAAGCGAGGTAAGACCAAATGCTAAAATTTGACGTTAAAGGCCAAAGCAAAAATTTGGCCTTATGTGACTTGGCGTTATGTCATGGCACCGACCTGGGCCTCACCTAACATGCTTCTCCAGTCGACACGATCTCTCGTTGTCTCCAGTTAAGCACACCGGGCCGGCCGAGGGCTCCCTCGACTTGTGTGCGTCACCTTGTACATGGACGTCCTCTGTTGCGTTGTCCCACAGGCTCAGAGGCGAAGACTAGTTGTCATCGCTATGGAGAAATCTCAGCTTAAATCTGAAATATTCTCTTGATAGTTAAAAATATTACTTTTGAAGCCTGTGAGCCTTGCAAGGTATATGGGCAGCACTCACTTTCTGTTAAGACCTTATTCGTCAAAATGTCGAGTTGGCAACGATGGATTGCTTCTAGTTGAAGACTCCTTCAGTTTAACTTATAAAGTGACCAGAATTCTTCAAGACGATGGATTTATTGAACATACCCCTCAGTTTCAAGAGCAGGGAATGCACAATTGGAGGCACCCTAAGAACATTGATTATGTGACCTAAAGTGATCGCCAAGAAGATGATTTTAAGACTTTTTGTGATCGTAGGGACTGCAGTGATCACGAGTTTGAAGAGATCAGCGGAGACTTAGGAGAACTGTATTCAGCTCAGGAAATGATCGCTAGAACACCGGTGATCGCGACTTTACAGAGATCACGAAGACTACTGTGAGTTCAATCTTGCGCCTTTAGCCATCACAGTTGTCAGCAATACTTGTCGTCGCGATCACTGTAATCTTAACGATTTATTCTTTGTCCCCGAGATCACTTCTGTCTTGAGTGATCACGAGGATAACAGAGATCTTGAGGACTAAGGTGGTAGTTAAGACTACAGTGATCACGACGACTAGTTATGGTGGCAACTGTGATCGCAAACACTTAAGCGGGTGCAGAACTACAGCGATCACCACTTTTCAGTGGTCCCAAATCAAACGAAATCAAGAGAACTTTATCCATTTCAGCAATGAGGACTACGGTGATCGCGATTTTACAGAGATCGCGAAGACTGTCGTAATCCCAACGTCACAGTGAGCTCAATGAGTACAGGAGGCAGCAGTGATTCCCACGTCTAGTCATAGTAACAACAGTTTCGAGACTAAAGTGATCGCGACGTTTCAACGATCCCAAGGCTACTGTAATCGCAAGGACAACAGAAATGTCAAGAAATGATCACGAGGACTACAGTGCTCACGGAGACTACGGTCGTCCTTAAGAGTGATCATATTGACAACTGTGATCATGAAGGCTAAAGATGGTGCAAGACATAGTGATCGCGACGTTTCAAGGCTGCAGTAATCAAAAGGGTCTAGGTACAATTTCAGGAAATAATCATCTGGACTACGGTGATCAAGGAGACTACGGTGATCGAAAACTTCATTGGTCTTAGGATCGAAAGTGATCGCGGGGAAAACAGTGATCGCGGAACTACATCATCGCAAGATGTCGCAAGAACTACAGTGATTTCAAGACAAGATAATGAGGCCTACGATAACTACGGAGACTAAGGTGATCGCGAACGCCTTAGTAATCTAAGGATCAACAACGATCGCGAAGAAAACAGTGATCATGGAACTACAGTACCGCTAGTAGTCTAATCGCAATGATTATAGCGATTTCAAGAAGGTACTCATGGTGTCCACGATCGAGTGGACTACGACGACCACTCATCAGTGATCTTAGGATCCAAATCGGTCGCAAAGAAAACAGTGTTCGCGGATATACACTATTGCAAGGAGTCTACGGCGATTTCAAGAAAAGATCACGAGTACTACTGAGCTCACGAAGACTTTAGTGAGGCTACAGTGGTCTTAGAATCAAAAGCGATCGCGACAAGAACAGTGATCACACAACTCTATATAGTATCGCAAGAACTGCAGCGACTGCTGGGTTTACAGCGATTGCGGCAACAAGAAGGATCACAAGACAAGAAATGGATCAAATCTCTTTTCTAGAAATCTAGGAGTCTCCTATTACTTCGACGAGGCACAAATTTATCTCCTATTTTGTATCCGATCACACGGTTGACATGACTTTTCTCTAGACTTCCCAGACTGTAAAGTCCCTTGAGGAATTTAACATCTTTGACACCTTTTTGGCGATCACTTCAGGTCACATAATAAATGTTCTTGGGGTGCCCCCGATTGTGCATTTCTTGCTCTTAAAACCGAGGGGTACGTTCAATAAATTCATGGTCTTCAAGAATGTCTGCGTCGCCTCACGTAAGAAAATTGCATAAATGTTCACCAAATGACTTAAAGGACACCCCGCTCGTTCAAGCACAACAAATCTACTGGTTCTCAATTTCTAAGATCAACTACCACAACGCACCCCCATTCGAACGCGAAAACCCACCCAAGTGCAATCAATCGAATTTAAAATCGATTTCCCCGTCTCCCCCTCGAAAACCAATTCCGCCCATCTCCTCATCATCTCTCCTAGATCAAAGATTCAAAAAAAAACACACACAAAGTGAACAGATTGTTTTTTTCTGCGGCAGAGTCTTCATCGACCCCATCGACACACGCGCTCTCACCACAATGAGACCACCCTCTTCAGAGAGCGCGTTGGTCTTTGGATAATTTAAATAATCCTCGAAAATGCTCTAAAATGTCATATGTCTGTGAGTGGGATTGGCAGGACTTACAGCGAACCCCTTGTAGTCTTTAAAAGAGAACAGAAAAAAGTACGGGCCACATATCAAAACCTTCATTTAGCTAATTTATTCCTAATTGGGGGTGTAATAGCGCTATTTAATGGTCGGTTAAGTTCCGGTTTAAAGTCTGTCAATTCGCAACACCCTCCTGTGCGCTCTATGGCAGATCTAAAGAGCGGGGCGTGTTCAACAAAAGGGGTGCCAGAATGAAAACCTGTAACTATCGCATGAGATTGTCGGCGCGGAGATAACGTCAAACAAATCGATGTCTACCCCTTTTTTGAAGAAATTTGAAATGTTTAATTCTTGATCTATGAAAACTTGACAGATGGTACCGTTACAATGACGTTGTTTTGATCTTTCCGTGGAATGGAGTGATGTAACCAAGTGATTACTTTGTTGCCATCCGTTCGGAAAGTGCGGATGGAAAGTGTAACGAGATGCAAGTGAAATTGAGGATTTTGAATGGGTTGAGTGAGAGGGGGTGAGGGTTATCAAAATATTTTGACGGGTTAATAAAACGGTTCTCTTAAGTATTGCATCATTAATCCGCTTTCAAAGTGCTGGATGTAATGACAGACGAAGGGGATTAGGGAAAAACAAATGCATTTTTGATGGAGAAAGAGTTTTTAAGGTTTTTGATTACGGAAATAGTTCGGGACTAACGCTGCCATTGTCGTCGCTTCCATTGTCAAGGGGCTTTGACAAGAGAAGCGAAGGCACGTTTCGTGGCAAGAGAAAAGCGAGGGATCACAGTACGTATCAGGGCGCGTGAAGAACCGTGGAGAACTTCTAAGTCTCTTCGAGAGGAAATATTTTGCGTGCGATCTTTGGGCCTGTTTCCGTTGATGGCAGTTGTAGAAGAAGATTCAACCACGAATTTTGTGGGCTGTTCAGCGACTCGAGTCTAGCCAGGTGTCTATGGATTCAAAACCTTAGATGGCTAGGCAATGTAGAGCGTGTGGCCAGCTTGGCTTCTGCCGGTTGAGGCCCAAGTCCAGCCCGGAGTGTAGAGCCACAAGAAGAAGAAGAAAAAGATGAAGAAGAAGATGAAGAAGAAGAAGAAGACTGCAATTAGTTGGGGTTCATCCCATCATCAGTGATTGCTAAGTCCTTAAAATAGGCGCACGATCTTTCCCTTCCTCGTGAGGAAGTCAATGGAAGACGGATTACAGTCGGAATCAGGGCACGTTCACATTTTAGTGGAACTGAGGGCGTTGAGTGCAATAAGTTGGAGCCCATTCTAGCACCAGTGATTCTTCTTCTTCTTAACAGTCCTACGACCCATGGAGTGTCCGAGTCTGAGATATCCTTGCCTTCCATCGTTGACAGTACTGGGCACGCTGCTTCCAGTCATCAAGACCAAGTTGTCTTGGGTCCGCGATGACTTGGTCTTTGTACCGGAGGTTCGGTCGCCTTCTCCTTCTCGAACCAGAAGGCTCGGATTCGAAGACCCTCTTGCCTTGGTCTTGACTTGGTCTTTTAAGCCGGTGGGTCGGATTCGAAAACCCTCTTGGCTGCAGCGGTGATGTCCATGTGGCTCGATGTGACCGAGCCAATGCAGTCGACGGATTTTTGCCTTCCGGACTACATCCACATCTTGGTACAGCTCATAGAGTTCGCGGTTGTTTCTTCTCCTCCATTCACCTTCCTCGCAGACTGGACCATATATCCGATGTAGAATTTTCTTTCGAAGGCACAAGGAATCAACTCTGCAGCTTTGCTTAGTGTCCAGCTTTCGGCTCCACATAGCAGGACTGAGCAGAATAAGAGTTTTTTAGAGCATGAACCCAGTTGTTTGACAAACCGAATTGGCATCGGTTGCCATGGACGATTCTCCGTCGGATCTCCACTGTGATGTCGTTCGTGGAGTTCACGTTTGTCCCGAGGTAGACAAACCCCTTCCCTGCCTCAGAATTGTAGCTGTCGATTGTGATATTCTGCCGTGTGAATCGGATCGTTTCTTGCTTAACAGCATATACTTCGTCTTATCCTCATTGACCTCAAGACCAGCTTGTTTCGCTGTTCTTTAATCGTCGTGAAAGCTTCTACTACGGCTCGCTGGGAACGCGCAACGATGTCGATGTCATCTCGGTACCCAAACAGCTGTGCAAAACTGCCTCAGACGTTCACACAGTTTGCTGGACAGGATCTTGTAGGCGACGTTGAGTAGGGATATACCTCTAGAGTTGTTGCAAGAGGTAGGATCGCCATTTTTGTCGATTTGCAGTGATTGGTCAGTCCTTAAAATAAACGCACGATTTTTCTCTTCTGCCTAGGTAGAGAAAGACGATTTCCAGCTTTCATCAAGAAGATGACTTCCTTTTCAGTTCGTCGCCTAGTGCCTGCCTTTTCTCCAACTTTCGCTTCCTCATCTGATCTCTTTGGAGAATCTACAAAGAATCCCTTGCAACAGACCACCTCTGTCATGCTTTCATCTCTCGAAATGTTGAATCAATCAGGAGGAGGAGGACCAAGTGGTTGCAAGCTGGTGCACCATCTTCTCACCATTTCCCACTCCGACCGCACAAAAACCCACTCGATTTAAAATGCAAATCCTTGTCAAATCCCCCAAAATCACAAAGACTACACTCTGTTCTTCCACAGAATCCCAAAAAAAACTCCATCGCACAAAACGACGCCCCCCCCTCCGTCACACTGAATTACACAACTACTGTGTGCCGACAATGTACTCAAATGCGATGGTGAACTACTTCCACTGGCACATGTACATCCCCTGGGTGTTCGTATGTATCCAACGCACATCCACACCGACACGCGAGCAACCGAAATACATATTTAACTCACAGCCATCGTGCAGATAGGATTTAGTAATTTCATTATAACTGGTAGAAGCTAAAATATTGCAATCCATTTGCGTATCCTGGCGAACTCGAAACCAGAATCCATAACATAATAAATGGTATGCGTTTGACTTGCCACAATAAGATCTGCAGTCGCGCCCGGGGCGGCAATATCTCGTTGATACAATCATACGCAGAGCACACGCAGGATGTACACGGGATTAGGGATGGCCTGGCCATGTGCTTCCTTCCCCGTTTTGCAGGCAGGCACTCCAGCGTGGTGGAGTGGTGTTGCCGTCCGTCGGACGCGATTCGGGGAAATAAACTTATTTACAGATAACCTTTTGGCCGGTCTTAGCATCCGGCAGTTGGAGCTTTAACGGTCGGCAATGGCCGGTGGATTTATTGCATCCCGTGCAGGCTCCATGCACCACCTGTCGGTGATTGAATGGAAACGCTCCATCCGACAGAGCGCATTCCTCGCATCGGCTGTGTTCCATATTCCGTGTGCCGCACCGGAAACCTTGTGGGTAACCAGAACTAAATTGAAAATTACACGCCCGCTTAGGCACCCCTCGCCGCTGTTTCTCTCCTTCCTTCCTTCTCTTCGTCTCCTTCTCTGGAACGTACCTAATTAATTCCTTTGTCCGTGGCCAGGGTGTTTGGCGGAACGAACATGAGCAGCTATTTAGACATCATTGACACTGGGCAACAAGGAGTCGGGCGAAAACAAACAGAACGAGCAGTGTCACTGTCATGCGTGACAATATGAGCAAGCGATTGTGTGCCGGGCGCCACCCTTATGCGGATGAACGGACGAACATGTGGTAACGTCTCATTTTGCGTTCACTACTTTCGAATGCAGGAATTGTCGCCCGCAGTTGTGGGTAATTGCATCTCGTTGTTCGCGTTAAAAAACCGATCGAGGTGTGAACCGGAGTGAGAGACAGAGAATGTCCCCGGGGAACTGAGTTTGAAAGTGAGAACGGAGAAAAAAATCACGAAGGAGGTGACAAACAACCAAAATTGTGGGTTCGATGTGGACGGTGCGAGGTTGTTTTTTTTGGAAGGACCTCTCCCGATGGCTGCAACACGCATATGGTAGTGTGGCATTAAATGTTAATTTGCATCTCATCACGGGACGCAAATGCCAGGAAATGGATGTTTTTTCACAGATTCTGTGTGTGGGTTGAGGGGAGAAAGGAAATCGAACGGAATCCATGGATTTATTCACGTTTTTGGGCAGAGAGGTGGTTGAACTGACGGAGAGGGACTAATTTTTGATTCGAATCGGTTTTTATTCGGTTCGACTTTCCTCTTAAATTTCCGAGTTGACTTCAAGATTCCCTAACAACAAGAAAAAAGTCTGAAAATGAAGAACAGTCCACCAAAGTCCTCTGATTTTAAAGGACGAATTGACAACGACGTCCTCGCCCAGGTGACAGTTGACACAATTGATAACGATTCCTAAGCCAAGGGGAATAGAATGGAATCGAAACATTTCTTTTTCGATCATTCGTCCATCATTCGTCCACCATTCATCCATCATTCGTCAACCCTTAGTCCGCCATTCGTCCCTCATTCGTCCCTCTTTCTTCCATCATTCGTCCACCAATCTTCCACCAATCGTCCAGCCAGCCAGCCAGCCCTAGAATTCTAGCCCTAGAATTCTAGCCCTAGATTTATAGCCCTACAATTCTAGCCCTAGAATTCTAGCCCTAGCCTAGCTAGGCTGGCTGGGCTGGCTAGGCTGTCTAGGCTGTCATTGCGTCAGTTAAAGTCATTGCGGATCAGACAGAGAAGACGGTCGGAGATTGAAGGTGAATCGTTAAGGAAGACATGACATAACGCGGCGTGGCAAAATTTTGTCCGTAATCTTGACTCGGGACTTGGTCCAGTCTGGCCTTGACAACGTGACGGCTGAACCCTGTCGCCAAAGGACAAGATTTGTGTTCCCTGTCCTGTGGTCAGAAGAGCAGCTTTTCCCGGACAAGACTCTGTATTTCGTGTCCAATTTATGCGTCAAATTTGACAGTTGAGCAAACAATCTCCATTCCGAAGATCAAAAATGCATGACGCTTCAAGAAAACTCGCCTTAAAAACGCTCCTTGTTGAATTAATTGCCTTCTGGGTCTCATCACTTCCAAGAGGAACTCACAGCACTCCCTGCCTTCAAGAAATCATCCTCACGACCGTCCGCACACAGAGTTTCTTTCTGATTGACGCACCTAAAGGCCCAAAGGACCAAAGCACCACCCCAACCATCCCCTAATCGCCTTTTGAAAAGGTGTTACACTCCGAAACAATGCCGCCAGAATATCTCCAGATGTTAACAACAAGCGATACTCTCAGACAACAAAATCAAAAACGAATATTTGCTCATATTGACGAGAAGCCAATTCCATCTAATCACCATCAGTCCTGCTCGTCCGCCTCCAGTGGCTGTGTTCGCGAACACCGACCATTGTGCGTTCCATAAATCCCTGTTTACACATCAGCTTCCGATGGGCGCTCTTGTTAAAATTATAAGTGCAATGAGTTACAATTAATTTGAAGTACCCTTTCACTCACACACGCTCGCATGGCTCGCATCCCCTTCAAACGTCAGGCGGTGTGTGTGTGCGGGCTCGTTGGCAACTCTTCCTCGGCGCGATGTTTTCATTGCAACGTATTATCCCTGCACAAAGTAAACATCCTCGTGTGTATCATCACAAGAATGGAATTTTATTTAACTGTCAGCCTTCCACAACCACCCAGACGGCCGGGCAGAGAAAAGGGTCATTAGGGGTTGCTGGCGCTCTACTAGCTCATCCGACAAACGTTTTAAATTGAAAATTTCACTTCTCCGACGACACGGTCTAATCCTCTGACAATCTTGCCGCGCATCTCCCCGGTTATGATCGCTTTTCATAAATTGCCCAGGAATTGAGCAATCGATGAGAGAGAAAGAGCGAGCGACTGGAGGACACCCCTCAGCGAGCATCGAAAAGAGCACTTGCTCAATGAATTTGTTAACCAGATTAAGGACTATAATCCTGTTTGGGCAATGAATGGTCGATTTTCGGTTTTGCCTCCTTCAGATGCTCGGATGTGTTCCCATGGCGAAAGGTCCAGTCGGGCGTGTGATCCTTTCGCACAATACACGGGTGTACACACACGCAATTGATTGGGTCGCCCGGACAGGTCCTCAATAGACCTGTCAATTTGCAATGCCGGCTTATTGCGGGCGGTTTGTGTGTGTTTCGTATTATTCGAGCGACGCTAACATCTGTTGCGTTCAATTTGCGCGCAACGTTTTGCAGAAAGAAACTAAACGAGCGGAATGAAATGATGATGTGGCTGGTCAAATCAGAGGACAAAAAGACATCCACCGGAGCATCAAAGACAGGCGCCCTTTTTAGGAGACGATATCGAATGAATTTCCGTCGCAAAATTCAGTTGAAATTAAGGACTAACCACCATGTCCTTGGGCGAACGAACACGAAGTGTGGTTAACGATGGCACAGCGAGGGGATTAAGAGCAACTCAAGAAAATACGGTTCAATCGTTCAGAAAGGTCAAGGTTGTGTTCAGGCATGAGGCTTAAACTTATTTCCTGGAAATCAACACCCCTGGAGGTGTCTGTGGAAATTCAGGATTTCTGATTTCTTTCTGGGAGCTTCCTCGAGGAGACCACCTCTTGCTTCTGGTGGAGGTAATCTCGAGGAGAACTTCGTCTTTCAAAAGTCCTTCTGGGATGGAAACCTCCAGTTCATAAACCGGCTCAAACCGAGTTACGTCGAAAACGAGTTTCAATCGACTCATATTCTCATCATTTCGGTTCGATTTCGGTTTTGTTGCTTATACGACGTCCCGTCGCGGCGAACAAATTTTCGGCGGAGATTGGAACTTCGTCTTTCAAAAGTCCTTTTAGCATGGAAACTATTGATCTCGAGTTCATAATCCGAGTTGAATCGAATCACGGTTTGTCAATCCGAGTCGGCGAAACAAACTGCTTTTCCATTCATTCTATGCCAAGCCTGCGAATTGTTCGACTTGGTCTGAAAACAAAATTCGTTTCCGTTTTGCTCAAAATGTATATTTTATGCGAACCGGATTATCCGATTCAATATCTATAAAGATAGAGTTCGATTTCGTTTCTCTTTCTCATACGACGTGCCATCGCGGCGAGGAGATTTGCGGTTGAGATTGCTACTTCGTCTTTTGAAAGTCCTTCTGGGATGGAAACTAATAAACTCGAGTCCGTAGACCGTCTCAAACCGATTTACGTCGAAAACGAGTTTCAACCGAGTCACATTTTTATCATTTCGGTTCGATTTCGGTTCAGTTGCTTATACGACGTGCTGTCGCGGCGCCGTGATCTGCGACATATGTGTTTTGCGTTAGTCGGACTTATGTACGCCCAGTTTTTTGTATTTTTTTGGTAGAAACCGAGTCAGCTGATTCGAATTGCAACTCATTTTCCACTCGGAATAACTCGGTTTGAAAAATGTACGGTTTGGAGCATCACTAATGGAAGCATTTAAGGACAAGTAAAGCAGCTAAGGGATGGAACAAAATTGTGATCAATGTTAAGCCCTTTCGCTTGCGATTGATCTAGACGAAGGGTTTAGTCTCTCTCAAGTCTTTTCCAAGGCTAGTCTGTCCTTAGTTTAGTCTTTCTCAGGCCTTCTCTAGTCTAGTCTGTCTCTGGTCTAGTCTGTCTCTGGTCTAGTCTGTCTCTAGTCTAGTCTCTGGTGTCTCTCTCTCTCGCGTCTATTTTGCCTGTTGTCTTGTCTATCTCAAGTCCAGGCTTTCTGTCTAGTGCCTCTCTAGTCTAGCCTCTCTCTAGTCTAGCCTCCCTTTGTTTAGTCTAGTCTCTACATAGTTTTGTTTGTCTTGCGTCCTGTCTGTCTCTAGACTAGTCTCTCACGCATTCAGTCAATCTCTGGACTAGTCTTTCTCGCGTCTAGTCTGTCTCTATACTAGTCTCTCTCACGTCTAGCCTCTCTCTAGTCTAGTCTTTCTCTAGTCTAGTCTGTCTCTAGGCTAGTTTGTGTCTAGACTTGTCTCTCTCGCATCTAGTCTTTCTCTTGTTTTGTCTCTCTCGGGTCTAGTCTTCCTCTTCTCTTGTCCCTCTCGAGTCTTGCCTCTCTGTAGTCTAATCTGTCTCTAACCTCCAACTGGAACTCAAATCAGCCCCTCCCTCTGGGAACGCCTCCTCAAGCTGTTTCCTATCTAGACACCATTCCCTCTCAGCCTACCCTCCCCCCCCCCCTTCGCCTCATGCACTAAACTCGTTAGACATCTTGGAACCACAGGAAAGACCACCTCAAGGCTACACACATCACCCAGTCGCATCCCTGAACCCCAGCGACAGCCTCCACTCCCATCCACCACAGTCGGCATCTTAATAGAATTCAGTGTCCAGTGTCAAGTGTCCATTCGCCCATTAGTCTCCATCTTTTCTCTCGCGTTCGTTGTTGTTGTGATTGTAGAACATCCACACCACATCTAAATTAATATATTCCCGCAATGAATCACAAGAGCACAGCACACAATACCGCGCCGCGACATACCACGCACCTTCCAGCTGAGAGATGTGTTCATCTGCATCTACTGTCGAATGCCGAAGATCATACATGATTGCCCCCGAGCAGATAAGGAAGGAGGCATCAGCCAGTGCACGCTTCATCATACCTCCGCGAGATGCACGGACGCCCGCCGACCGCATACACACACGACGGATTACCATCGCGAGCATATTTCGAATTTTTCAGCGGCTCTGACGATCGCCTTAATGCATTCCGCTTTGCTCGCTGCTTCCTTCGAGCCCCATCGCAGGGAGACGTGGCGAAAGGGCGCTCACAGACACAGACACAGACGCACAGCGTCGCTCTGCCACAACAAGAGCAACCCAAAAAAAACCTATAATTAAACAATTATAGCAACTCCCACTTTTTGACTCGGAGCAGGACTGGGCGATGCCCTGCACTCATCCATGCGCTCGCTCGGTCTGTGCTACTCCGCCTCTTTTGGATCCTAACATGCCAGATATTATAAATGTGCCAAAGGATCTGCGGGCACTCGGCTATTCGTCGATGGCCTGCACGGCCACTGGTTCGTCGTGGCGGACTCTGTGCCGACTGTCGGGGAGCTTCTAAAAGGACTCGCAGTCAAAGTCGCAGTCGCAGTCGCAGCCGAGACTTATCTGCTCTCGGTTTTGGTGGCACTGCTGCGCGTCTCGCCGAAGCGAACAACTTTCGAGAACGCCTAATTATACACCTGATTACATATTCCTTAACGCAAACAGTAATTAAGGGGAAATGCTAACGTGATGCCGAGTTCCATTAACAACTCGCACTAAGGAGCACTGAGCATTGGGATGAATTAATGAGCTTCGGCCGAACCTCCCATAAAGTCTGCTCGGTGCCCGTTGCTGCGACGCTGAACCGAAACAAAGCGGGCGCAGCTCCTCTTGACGTGGCTTAGACGTTACAAGTCGGAGAGTGTGAGCCTCGTATTTGGTTTGGCGCTGATCAATGATTAAAAATGAATTAGGGACGCGTTGCTCATCGGTGCACAATCGGGCGCAGTCGCTCCGTGCAGATGAGTCGCTGGTGTGGCTGGGATAATGCATGGTGCTACCGCGACGCTCGATGTAATGTTATGTGGTCTCCATACAAAATTAATGGAAAACTAATTGTTGTAGGCGGCCATGGATGGGGAGCTGGCCGGTGTTCGATGCTCATAGGGGATCTAGGTTTTAATTGCTGCTGGGGATGGGATCGATTTCAACTGAACTGTCTTCTGTAAGGTCATTGATCCGGTGGGCAGCTCACTGCAGCTCAGTCTCTGATGTGCTCTATTTTGATGATGCAAAGAGTGGCCAGTTGGCGCCGTGGCGTAGTGGGTTAGTGCGTCGACTTCTACGCTCGAAGTCTGGGTTCGATTCCCGAAAAAACAAGGTAACACTTTCATCGATGGCCCACCCAAAGACTGGCTCATCATCGCTCCGACTGTCAGAGCTTCTAAAAGGGCTCGCCGTAAAAGTCGCTGTTCAATCTCTTATCTCTTCTTCTTCTTTGTCTGGCGCTACAGTTCCGGGTGGACCTGGGGCTCAGCCAACCTGCCTCTTCATCCAGCACGGTCCTGTGCTAGTTGCTTCCAGCGACGCACGTTCAGTTAATTGAGGCCCATTTACAGTCGAAGCCGAGGTCTTCCTTTGCCGCGTTGTCCTCCGGTGTTGAGCTATAGCAGCGGACCTTAGCCTCAGGCAACATTCTTCTCTATTCAACACGGTCTTGTCCTACTTCCTAGCAGCGACGCATCTGCAGCTGATTGAGGTCGCTTTCCAGCTCCGCACGCCACCGGGGGTATGGTCTTCCTTTAACGCCTCGCGACGCACCATCAGCTAATTGAGGTCCTCAGTCAAGTCAAGGAAGTTGAAGACTTCCCGGGCCGGAGCTTTGGTGTCCATTCGCTCTACATGACCTGACCATCTGAGGGGAGTGACTCGAACTCGTTTGACTAGATCGATGTCGCTGTGCAGTCCGTACAGTTCGTCGTTCAGTCTTCTCCTCCAAACACCATCAGTACATACGGGATAAGATAATATGAAGGACGAAGGACCTCTAGAAGTGACCAAAAATCTCCTCGTCCGCTTTGGTGAGTATCCATTCTTCTGCGCCATACATCGGGACTGGGACTATCAAGGTCTTATAAAGAAGTATCTTGTTCCTTCGCGAGAGAGCTTCACTACTCAATTGCCTTCCAAGCCCAAAGACACAGCGATTGGCAAGGGTGATACTTCGTTTTATCTCATACCTCTGACACAGTAAAAAAAAGGATAATTGAGGTAAGCTCTGGTTAGGTTCGATAAGGTTAGGGGGCTGCTAGTATATTCACTAGCATTGTGATACCCACAGTCAGACTACTACCACTGATAGACCGCTCCAGTGATAGTGCCATTTATTTGATCCCAACGGCAAATGGTTACTGGACCAGATTTAAAAAACCGGATAAAAGCGTATTAACTTTGCTTTCACTAGGATTCGAACCTGGGACCCTTTAGGGCAGACACTTAACCAACTGCGCCATCAAGTCATTCCTCTAGTTACTGAGAGATCCCCTGCAATCCTCATCCTCATCACGGATGTTCGAGGGTCAGGGAGCGTTCATGTCGAATGTGCAAATAATGATTACAAAACGAAATTGACTAAAAAGACTTAAGTGCAGTCATTACAATTCAGCATCAAGTACAAGAAAAAGCATAGCATCCAGTCGACTACCCTGAGGCACTTTAAAATTCGTAGAAGTTAGGTTTCTGGTGCATTTCTTCTTGCTTTTTGAGAACTCATATGACTATGGACACTAGAAACTGGTAAAGTATTTGATACATTTACGTACGTAATGCTATTTGTGACAACTCAACAAAGAACGACTACTTTTGAGGTGGAATCACACAAGTGCGCGTAGAAAAAGACCTTAGTCAAGATAGTTCTAAAGTTCACTCGTAGTTCCACAAGACTGTAATCTTACCCACCTATGCAAAATTAACTCAATTTAGTTCTAAAATGTTCATCGAGCTCAGTTCAGTTGAGTCTTTAGAATATACTTTGTCCCTTCAATAAACGCTTGACTTACTCTTGCTTACTAAGGTCTTAATATTAAACCTTTGCTTTTAAATGCTTACCCGCTTTTTGGAAAACTGAGGACCACAAATTTGATGTGACAGCTAAAGGGAATGATCATAAATTGCTCCTTGCGACATCTGAGTTGAAGTTTCGTCAAAGTCCTTCAGGCATTCTTTGAAAAAACAATCGCCATTTATCAGCTGTCTTCATTTCTCAAATATCGAAACACAAGCCCAAGAACAAACAACTCTCAATTTGTATAGGAATTGTCAAAACGTTTGTTTGTTTGCTAGCACTATGTAGTATATCAGGCTGTGTCATTCTATTGCTTGTGCTGAAAGTTAAACGTCACTCGACGGTAGGACCGACGCAGTATTGTGCTTCAACCATTCACCGGGTTTTCACCCCGCGCTGAGTTGTGAAATACGTACAGTCCAAGTGGCCAAACCATCGAAGTACAGCCCTTTCCGTTCGAAGAAGAAGCTGCCCAACATTGAGTTCCTCGCGCACTGCCGTGTTTCTCACTCTATCCTGGCGTGTAATTCCCACAATATCACGAAGAAATCTCATCTCGGCAGTGATCTTAGTTTTCGTAACATTAAAAGTTAAAATATTACGCATAATCTAATAATAATAAAAATTCTACAGTGCGTCTAATAATATGGCCAGGGACTGTAGTCACTTTCACTCCCATCTCATTGCATCCGGTTTGTCCTTATTCTCATTTGATTCTTTGCAAAGAATAAAACCACAATCCATTTAACTACTCACAAATTGAAAACTTTATTTTCAGTTCAAATTTCAAACAAATTTTACAAGACTTGGCAGCATTTCTTACGTCAGCTCGATCAGTCATGCATCGTTTTAAATCGTCCACTTCGCTGATGATGGCAGTGACCATAAAGTGGGAAAAATCTTCGCTAGAAATCTGTAGAAAAATAAAAGTCAAAAAATTAAAAGTGCAGACCAAACATTATGGATTATTAACAAAACACTGACTGAAAAAGACTTGAACAAGAAAGAAATAAAAAGAAAAAATAAAGGTTCAAGTTGACAGCCCTGAGGCAGTTAAAAAAAACTTTTATTTCCGTAAAGTCATCCTTGAATAAATAGGAGGAAATTTGGTCATTTCGGTTAAAAGAATGTCATTGTGTGTCATGTCTTGTAGTGAATTTTGAGGTTAATACCAAGAATGTTCTTAAGAGGCGATGCATTGGAAGACACTTGGCCCCGGGTGTGTGTGCATTACTCAATATAGGTTTTAATACTCTAGCACGCAAAAGCGTTGTCGCAGCGTCAAAAAAGCGTCCATTATAGCGGCTCTTAAGGACATTCTGGTTTTCTACCTCAAAATTCACTTAATGGTTCGAGAGTTGATACGAATTTTTGTCATCGAAGTCGGAAATCAAACAAATTTCATAAAGAAATGGAAATACTCGTGACCGATTACAGTCAAAATCGGTCATAACGACCTTCAAGGGACTGACGAATTTGGTCGTTGTAAACGATTTATTATGCCACTAGATTTCATATAATAGAGCTCTGGCGGGACCTAAGAATTTTGTCGTTATAACCGATGTCGTTGTAAGCGATTTTGACTGTATTTCATTAATTTTTTTCAATTTTTTCAATCAAAGACGTGAGTCCTCTTATTCCTCTTTTCCAGTCCAACAAGACTTTCCTCCAAAAACACCCTTCCAACACTCAATCTCTCCCGCACTTCTTTGACATAATGCACCATTTCGCATCCTTCTCCCTTTCCGGATTCCATGTTTTGCTTCTTTTCTCTGTCCTCCTCCTGAGGCTTCAATGAAATTCATCATCAACCATGTGGAATGAGGCCCATCATTAGGACAAGTCAGGTGAGTGATAATTTATTGAATAAAAATCATTCGCCGACTGCGGCCTATTCCGAGATGATGAATTGCATTCGAGTGGCTTCTTGCGCTTCCATGTCGACTGCATGAATATCATGAACCGTGAAATTCGGTTAAATATGCGAACGTGACACGGAACACATGTTCTGGACATAATCTATTGGAAGTCGTTCATTTTTATGTGTTTCGCTGCAGGTTTCGCTGTAGGTTTCAGCTTTCTGATCTCCACCCACGTTCTTGATTTTATTTTATGCTTCGAAGGGTTTTTTTGTGGCTTTGTGGGCAATTCTGTGAAGAACTTTATTTCCTTATGGAGGATGGACGATGGTTCAGATGATGGCAACTGACGAGCTATTGGTTAGACTTCTTTTCATTCTAATTGAATTGTCACAAGAGTACACGTTTTGGCATCAGGTCAAGTGAACTGAATCAGGCCTAATTTGAATGCTTCGAATGAAAATATTGCTTTTAAGACGACCATTCAACGAGATCTATAGTGCAAACTCTAGTGACACTCTGTTGAGTACCGGGACACATAGAAGTCCAAGGAAACGAGGAGGCGGACGTGCTGGCAAAGGAAGGATCAGAACTGGACAAATCTCCGACATACCTTAAAGGGTGGACCATCTAGTGGTTCTTTTTTACATCTGACACTGGCAGCTGTTTCTCGCACGAAATCTTGACAGAAAGTCACTATCATACCTCCGCGGAACGAAACAAGTGACTTTACGCTTGAATAACGTTGGGAAGTGTTGAAAACTTATTTCCAAAGTGAGTGGTGTGTAGCCTAAGCAGTGCGTTTTTTGAAAAGAAATTTTGGCCGAAATGAAGCACACACCGCGACTGCTGTGTGCGACGCAAGTTTGTGCAAAAGGTTCGTTAGACTGGTGTGCTAGTGGACAACACTCAACACACTCGTGCGCACAGATGAGACTGTAGCTACTGTGGCCGAAGGTGTGACACTCAATTCACGAACTCGCCATCGGTCTCAACAGCTCAACATTTCAACATTTCACGCATTAGCCTGAGGAGAATTCTAAACAAAGATCTCGGATTCTTTCCTTACAAGGTCCAATTGACTCAGCAATTGAAGGCGCGTGACCATCCGCTTCGCAGTTAGAGCACCTCAGCTTGAATTGGACAACGATTTTGGCCGAAAAATTTCATCTTTTCTGACGAAGCGCATTTTCATCTCGGAGGCTACGTTAACAAAAAAAATTGCCGCATCTTCTTCTTTTTAGGGCGCTACAGTCCGAGGTAGGCCAGGGCCTCACCCAATATGCCGCTCCAGCCAGCTGTCTTCAGTTTCGCACACCTAGCCTGCCGAGGTCCCCCTCGACTTGTGTGCGGCACCTTCTACGTGGGCGTTCTCTGTTGCGGTGTCCCACCGGCTTAGAGCCGCATCTGGGGCTTGGAAAACCCGCACTTTATTGTCGAAAAGCCAACGCATCCACAGAGATTGACAGTTTGGTGCGGATTGTGGAGTGGTGGCATCATTGGACCATTTTTCTTCGAAAATGAGGCTGGGAACAACGTTTCGGTCAACGGTGGGCGTTGCAGAACCATGTTAACCGACTTTTTTTTTTCAATGAAATTGATGCCATGATTGATGGATGACCTCTGGTTCAGTATGGCGCGCCATGCCACACAGTCCATGCCACAAACGATCTTTTGCGCACCAAATTCCCAAATCGTGTTATCAGCCGTCTTGGCGATGTCAATTGGCCGCCTCGGAGCTGTGATTTGACCGCTTTGGAGTTTTTTTTGTGGGGAACCGCGAAGGAGCGATGTTATGCCAACAATCTGGAAATGATTGAAGCACTTAAGGCTGATATTGGTCAAGCAATCCGTGAGCTAGAGCCTGAAACCATCAACAAGGTCTTGGAAAATCGGTGTGACAGAATGCGCTACTGCGACGTTGTATTTTATAATTAATGGGAATGTTCGTTCTTACTAATGAAGCCATAATACGTGGAAAAAAATTAAATTTTGTTAATTTTATTGCATTTTTAAAAAGACACTTATATTTGGCCCACACGGTATATCCTATTCCCAAGGCACAATGGATCCAAACTGTTGGTCTAAGCCGCAATACTAGTCACAAGGGCACCTTTTAATCTACATACTTACGATCACCATTGGATACCTAGCTATCGTCTTACTTCATCTTTCCGAACTGATCATCTTATGCACAGAACCGTCCCTGTTTTCGAGGTTCCCCTGTATCTCTGTCGAAGTAAGGATTCGTCAAAATTTGATGCGCTAAAGGGAAAGTAACTAAACAGCAACGATCGAGGTATTGTCGAGTCAAAGGAGTCTCTCTGACAAGGATTTTCGTATATCCTTGAATCTTTAGACTCTAGTTAAGTCATTTACTTACTTATTTTTTTATGCACCAAAGGCAACTGTCCGGAATCGCAGATGCCACTGTAAATGGCCTGACAGATCACTTGAACGGACAAATTCTTTCAATTTACGTTTCAGTCTCCTCAAAACCTCTCGCCCTTGAATCCGAGCCACAAGTGGAGAAGGACCTCAGCCAACTTGGTGTGCGGAATTGGAGGCAGCTATCGAGAGACGGTGCTAGCTGGCTAGGTTTGTTGGTTGTTTCAGGACTGTAACGCCACATAAAACAGAAGAAGGTGAAGGATGAACATCTCCCTCAGGAGGACAAAATCTTTGGCGCCGCCTCTGTCCAATTTGGGGAGGTCTCACTATAGTTCCTCTGTGGACTGCGTGGCGTTCACTGAGAAAGGAAATCAACGCACTTCTTGGCCTCTTATTTCATAACAAAAAAGAGGCGAGTACTCGTAGAGATTCAAAATGAAATCCAGTTCTTCTTTCGCAGTCCACAGGACCTCAACATCCTCCCACGAAATTCCGCTGGCAACACATCACGCATCGAGGCAAAGTTTAAAAATTCCAAACATGCCGCAAAAACTATCAATCAAAGCAAACAAATGGATGAAGACGAATGACTCTTTAGTCTGTCACGCACCCGTGAAGGATACAAATTCCATTCAGATACCATCACCCCATCCTCGCCACACCACGCCTACCACCGCCACCTTCTGCGGCCTCATCAAAATGGAAACAACGAAAATTAATGCAATAAAAACAAATCTCAACAATTTGTGTTATAGAAAAACAAACTCTCTCCTGTGCCTTGACATTTCGAAAAAAAAACCCCGACTGTAAGCAGATGCCGTTTCAAAACACGCAAAACCTGAAGTCCAAGAGGGAGATAGGAGGCAACAAAGCAAAACAAAGCAAAAACCGAACCAGAAAAAAAGGGAAAACAATCCAAACGATGATATTAAAACAAACCTTTGCGTTCCATTTACAAATCAAAAGTATAAAATTCGGAATAGAATTAAATCTGGTCGGGCCCGGGGCCATGTACAGCATTTTCTACTCGACAAGTAAATATAGTGGCAGCGGCGGCGGCGGCAGGCTCATAGAGATACACACTCAAACAATTATTTATACAATCCTCCTTCCATCTCATCGGTGAATCCCATTTTCACAAATCAAAATTCTTCGGCAACATTTATGCAACGGTTTTCCGTGTGGTCCCTCTGTGACTATGTGTGTGCGTGTTGTTCCAGCAGCTGGGCTTATTTCCACACAATTTTCTTGAAAACACAGCAACAACAGCACAGAACGGAAAAAACAACCGTCGAGAGAGATACAATTTAAATACATCAAATCGGAGAACAGATTTCTCGTCCTTTTGCGATTTCTTTTGAAAGGGATGCGAGCGTGAGGAGGATGGCTGCTGAGTGATTCAGTCGAGAAAATGCTTTTCAGTGAAAGTTCTTGTCCCTATGTCCCTCGTGTGCCACCGCCGTGCCTGTGTGTGTGTGTACTCTACGTCCTTGCTCGAGGATGTCATTAGATCTCGGTTCTTTTTTCACAGGATTTTTTAATTATTTTTCGCATATCCTTGAATGTATGGAGCCAATCAAAAGAAATCCTCCGCCCGGGGGCTTGTGCAATCGCCTCCTCGTACGAGCACCCTGTTCCGTGTTACTATGTCAAACATATTCAACCACCACCACCCCATGCACAATCCACCCCTTGGCTCAGCCTATTGATTGCGTTTCTGTGTTCGTCACGTTCATCCGAAATCCTCATCTGAGCGAATGCTGGGAAAGTGCAGGGATGATAGGGATATGCAGAGAATGTGCCGGCAGAGAGGGAACGAAATGCACACATCGCACACGGTTGTGTGCGTTGCTACGTCAGACGATTGGCATTTTCATCCTTTTGGGTGAATTGATCCCGCCTTCGGGCTGTTTACTTTCATAAGATTTCCAACCCCCTGGTCGCTGGCGAAGAGGCGAATTCGAATGCGTACGGAGTATCCTTGCTGTGGAGGGTGTTCCAAAATGTACATGCACACACAGCAGCAGAAGCAGGCATGTGCCGGAGTCTGAGATTGTGTGTGTATGCATGTGGGGTGGTTGGGTGTGTGCATGAGGCTCTTGCTCTTCTTCTTTTCCCATCTAGATACTTTGAGTATATTAAGGGAATTTTTTGTTGTATCTTTTCTTGTTTGTTCGACTTGGCCTCGGGCAGTCGAAAAATAGAATTGTATCCCTCAATGGATTTCATTTTGAATTCGAAGCAAAATCTCTCTCTAAGAACCTGACTCATCAGGGAATAGATTTCAAGGCCTGTCAGTGGGCCCAGAAAATGTATTCGATCTGGCCTGTGGACGCACAGTTCGGCAAAGATCTTGAAAACAACCTCAATTTGCAGCGACCTGTTGTAGGGGAATGTCAAAAAATGAAATTAAAGACTTCACTTAGCCCACGACGGATTGACTCCTGGCTGCTGTTGTCGATGACAGCTGAGGGAAGTTGGGTAGGTTTAAGAGGAACACATTCAGAGGCGAAGGGTCCTTTAGGAGATATCTCAATTTGTAATTCAACTCAGAAAAAGAACAGAAAAGAACAGCGGAATAGAACAGAACAGAACCAAAACAGAACACAGTGGAACAGAACAGAATGGGAATAGAACAGAAAACAACAGAAAGGAATAAAACAGAAAGGAGCAGAACAAAAAGGAACAGAAAGAAACAGAAAAGAACAGAGGGAAAGAGAAAGGTATAAAACAGAAAAGAACAGAGGGAAACAAAAAGGAACAGAACAGAAAAGAACAGAGGGAAACAAAAAGGAAACAGAACAGAAAAGAACAGAGGGATACAAAAAGGAATAGAACAGAATAGAACAGAGAGAAACAGAAAGGAACAGTACAGAAAAGAACAGAGGGAAACAGGAAAGAATAGAACGGAAGAAACAGAACGGAAAGGAACAGAACAGAAAAGAAAGTTCAGAAAGGAACTGAACAGAAAGGACGGAAAGGATCAGAACAGGAGAGAACAGAACCGAAAGGAGAAAAACAGAAAAGAACAGAACAGAAAGGAACTGAACAGAAAGGAACAGAAAGGAACTGAAAAGGAACAGAACAGAAAGAACGAAAAGGAACCGAACAGGACAGAAAAGAAAGTTCAGAAAGGAACTGAACAGAAAGGACGGAAAGGATCAGAACAGGAGAGAACAGAACCGAAAGGAGAAAAACAGAAAAGAACAGAACAGAAAGGAACTGAACAGAAAGGAACAGAAAGGAACTGAAAAGGAACAGAACAGAAAGAACGAAAAGGAACCAAACAGGAGAGAACAGAACAGAAAAAAAACAGAAAAGAATAGAACAGAATGGAAGAGAACAGAATAGAACAGAAGGTTTCTGAACAAACCCCAATTTGTAAATGCAACCGTGCTGCGTCAACTCTGGGATGGCTTGAGCGTCTCTCCCAAGTTCTTTTGCCACACCGTCGACACGACAAGCTCCCCTAACGCCTGACGCCACCACAAACATTGACAAAATGCCACCATCTGTCACCACACGAGTGCCTTCAGCAATATGACACAACTTCCTGAACCGTCTGAAATCGCGCGTCACAGACACAAGTGCGCCCAACTGCCACTCACCTCCTGCCACACAACACCTCGTCGCTGCATGTGAGCTCAGCAGTAATTTATCTCTCCAAGGATATCTAACGCGATTTACGAAATGCAAAGCCAATTGGCTATCCATCATTAGCGTGCAATCTACGAACAGACCCACGCTCACTGGTCCAGATAAACGGATTATCCGTTCCGTTCATAATTTGCATATAATTTGCTTGCGATACCTCACCAGAACGAGCACAAGGACCATTCGCGCTGTGGTTCAGTGCAGAGAGCTGCTCCGTCCCACCGACGGAGGGAAAAGGTCAAGTTTCCCATGATGAAAAGGATAATTGGCTTAGGCCATGCACAATCGTGTGCGTTTTTCCTTCAATTCATTGCGTGTCTACTTTGGCTCTGAGCTGCCTGGCATCCTTGACTGAATGTCTTACCGATGGTGGCGGCGATGGCGGTGGTGGTGGTGTAGATTTTGGCGAAGGGACAAAAAAGCGAAGGCATCCTCGGTGGGAACGGATTCTGTGTGTGAATTTGTTTTTGAATTAAGAAATTGTTAGTGATGAAACCATAAACAAATTGGAGTCAACAAAAACCTGGCTTTTGTTTGGTTTTTGTTTGACTCTGCTCGACAGTGAGTCGGTACGCGCCTCTGAACGAATCATAAGTGTTATGGCGGGTAGCGGCAGCCTTCAGCGGGACTGGGGGAAAAAGTTAATTGATTGGCCGAGAAACGGCGCAGCAAACAGTAGCAGCAGTCAATCAAATGCAGTTAGTTGCGCTTCGGGAGCTAAACGTTAGAAACTCCACAATTGGCCGCCGCTGGCTGCGGGAAAATTATAAGCTTGTGCGGGCGAATTCACTGCATGTTTAGTACAACACCTACGAGGGGAATTGGTCGGGCTAAGAGAATAAACAAAAAACAGTGAAACAAATTACAAATTATTGCTAAGAGATTTATTTTTTGGTGGATTATTGCCTGCGAGAGATGCTGGTGGGATTTGCGAACAGATTTCGATAAAAAGTGAGGTTCGAGTGGGGACTTTGGGGGAAGGGGAGCTGGAGAGAGTTGGAGGTAGTTCTTAGAGAGGTGCATGTTGGTTCTGACAGAAGCGCGTAGAAGTCCCGACGGGTCTTTGAGTGAGATGCTGGTTTGAGGAATTTACTGGGATTTGGGCGACCTACAGCAGCGATTGAGGTCAGCAGGAGCGGAGAGATGTTCTTAAGGATATTCCTTGGTTAAACCCCTTTCTTTGGCATGGAGGAAAGCAGGAGAGTTCCCAGACCAAGCTTCGATTGATTTTTCTGTACACAAAATTATCTGACTGATAAGTGATGTGGTAGCCATGTTCAACAATTTGCTTACAGAAGTATGACAAATCATTTCTGACCACAATTATGCAAGCCCCAGAACTTACGGAAAGAAACGACAAGAGCTAAGAACTAAGACCTAAGAGCTAAGAGTTAAGAGCTAACCCTTCCTCAAGCATTCAACATGAAAAATACGAAGAATTGTCCATTGCGAATGTATGCGGTGGGCCATCTAGTGGTTTTCTTAAAATCATAGGCTATTTTGACACTGACAGCTGTTTCCCGCTCGAAATCTTAACAGAAAGTCAGTCATACCTCCGCGAAGCGAAATAAGTCGCTTTACGCTTGAACAGCGTCGGGAAATATTGAAAAATTATTCCCAAAGTGAGTGTTGTGTAGCCCAAACAGAGAGTTTTTTGAAAATAAGTTTTGGCCGAAATGAAGCAACCAACCGCGATTGCTGTACGCAAGTTTGTGCAAAAAGTTCGTGAGATTGGTATGCTAGTTAGAGGACGAAGCCTTAGAAAAAGCAAATGAGCAATAGCTGAATCTGGGTATTGGGTCAACGACGAGAGCCCTACGGCCGGTGTTGAACAGGAAGAAGTCATTATCAGTGATTAACCTAAGTCGGAAGGATATACGGACGGTGGTGGGAGTTCTCGCTGGACATTGTCCGAAATGCACCCAAGCCAGAAGGTTAGGTATCCCCCATAGCGACTATTGTAGAAGTTGCAGGGACCTGCAATGCTATTGTCCAGCTCTACGGGGGAGGAGACTGCTAACACTAAGCAGTAACTTCTTCGACGAGCTAGGGGATCTGAAAAAAATAGAGCTGATGCATCTCCTGAGATATATACAACAATCTCTCTCTCTCACGGGGTAGACCCCAAACACTAAGGGCACAATGGACCCAAGTGTTGATCTCAGTGAGCCGCGATCCAGTCGCAAGGGCACCCCACCTACCTACCTACAACACTCATGATCCCCGTCGTCGTACCGTGCACACAGATGAGAATGTGGCTGCTGCGGCCGAGAGTATGAGACTCAATTCACGAACATCAAATCGCCATCGAAGTCAACAGCTTATCATTTCACGCACTAGCCCTAGCCTGAGGAGAATTCTGCACAAAGGTCTCGGATTATTCGCTTACAAGGTCCAATTGACTCAGCATTTAAAGGCGCGTGACCCTCCGCTTCGCAGTTTGGGCCTTGGAGCTTCAAGGTGAATTGGTCAACGAATTTGGACATCATCATCATCTTTTCTGCCGAAGCGCATTTTCATCTCGGCGGCTACGTTAACAAAAAAAATTGCCACATCTTCTTCTTCTTCTTTTTAGGGCGCTACAGTCCGAGGTAGACCAGGGTCTCACCCAATATGCCGCTCCAGTCAGCTGTCTCCAGTTTCGCACACCAAACTGGCCGAGGTCCCCCTCGACTTGTGTGCGCCACCTTGTACGTGGACGTTCTATATTGCGTTGTCCCACAGACTTAGAGCCACATCTGGGCCTCAAAAAACCTGCACGTTATTGTCGAGAAGCCAACGCATCCACAGAGATTGACAGTTTGGTGCGGATTGTGGAGTGGTGGCATCATTGGACCATTTTTCTTCGAAAATGAGGCTGGGAACAACGTTTCGATCAACGGTGGGCGTTACAGAGCCATGTTAACCGCCTTTTTTTTTTACTGAAATTGAAGGCATGGATTTGGACGACTTCTGGTTCATGCAAGGATGGCGCACCATGCCACACATTTCCAAATAAACGACTGAATGGCGCAGTGAATGCCTGCCCCCAGTTAGAGAAGTTCCAGGTTCGAATTCCAGTGAAATCGAATCTGCCCCAGCCACCATTTGCCGTTGGGATCACTGGAGTAGGTTGCTACCTGGCAGTACAATAGAACAGTTTTGAGTTTGAGCGCTCCAGTGAAAAGTTTTAAAAAAAATCCCAAATCGTGTTATCAGCCGTCTTGGCGATGTTAATTGGCCGCCACGGAGCTGCGATTTGACCCCTTTGGGGTTTTTTTTGTGGGGAACCGTGAAGGATCGATGTTATGCCAACAATCTAGAAATGATTCAAGCAACTAAGGCCAATATCAACCAAGCAATCCGTAAGCTACAGCCCGAAACTATCAACAAGGTCTTGGAAAGTTGGGGTGACAGAATGCGAAGCCAGCCGAGGCAGCTAATTGAACGACGTTTATCTCATGATTAATGGGAATGTCTGTTCTTACTAATAAAATACATGGAAAAAAATGTAGTTTTGTTCATTTTATTGCATTAAAGAAACTTGTACTTGGCTTACCCTTTACTTTGTATTCTTGTAGTATGCACTGCAAAAATAGAAGTTCTACTGTGCATGTGTCCTGATTCTCTGCAAGTTCTTCCAAAATTAAGACTCGAGCCAACTATAATGGTCGTACGGAAACCTAAGAGAACTGAAGCTATCGAGCGAGTACACAAAAATCATACACTGTGACCATAGTAAGTGCTTCGCTCAGTTTCGTTAAGTTCGTTCACTTTTATCTACTTGCGCTGGAGCGAAATGAATCGCTTTACACGTATGCAAATGACAGTTGACAGCAGAATTCTGCTTAAGTTTCTATAAGCAATTATGGACTCTTGGAAATTTAATGATGTAAGGAAAACGAGGTGTGCTTGACAGCTCGGCCGAGGCGATGCGCGATTGAAAGTGGAAACAAACTGGTTATTTTTCGTTTGCTGTTGACATAAACTTAAGATTAAGAAGGCTGTTAAAGTTGAGCCTTAGAAATTCAATCTTTTCGAAGAGAGAAACAGGAGAAGTACCATAAGATCCGAGAATGTAATAAAACGAATCACAGAGGCTGCTCTTGATAGTGTACTGGATGTTGGATAAGTTGTTTAGGTGGTCCCCATGGAGCCATCGTAGTGTGACTGAGCATTGTGTAAATTTGACATGAGCAAAAGAAGACAGGATTGAGGGAGATACAATATACGACTTTCGGAAGCGTGAGGGAGATGGGTTAGATGCGCCGAAAATCTTGCAAAACGGATTCTCGGGTGAAGCAGGCATATTTTTATTCCTTTTCGTTCCGTTTTCCTTATTCTGGTGATCGCTGATAGAGTAACATCTCACGCATGCTGCGTGGCATTTTAGAAAAATTGATTACAGGGACGATATAAATGCAATTTGAAAGTTTTTTTCAATGCATACATATAGTACTGCATGCAAACGTTGCTGCTGCACCTAAACAAAAATTGTTTTTATCCGTCATTCATGAAGAATACGAATTTAAAAGAGAGCATTACTTAATTCGCGGCTGAAAACATGATGCAATTGAACCGATTCGCGTGTTCCAAACGCAGAAAATCTTGCCTGCCCAGTCGGACTTCCCAGTCGTATGTAAACAGCCACTAAGAATTAAACATTTAACTTTATAGAAAATGAACAGCATTTAAAAAGCATGTGCGATAGAAGTTGAATGTGTACCATGGACATTGCATTGACACAACTGTGAACTCTTTAAGGGCAAGGACAGAATCTCCAGCCATCCTTGGAGCAATCAAAACTCGGTCTAATTTCATCAAAAACTCGAAGTTCAATTCGTCCTCTGTAATTTAAAGAAATCCATTACATTTTTGTGCAGATTATTGACTTGCATTCCAGGGAGACATTTAAACGGACTTCGGGCAACTCTGGAACTCATTTCTTTGAAAATTCGAAATTCATTCGGGTTGGATTCAATGGATTCTGCTCAGGCTTAGACCTTCGAGGCGTCCTGGGTCTGATAAGTCAGTAAATAAGTAAAGGTTCTAGGACACGCGTCATATTTTAAAGAAATTTCAGATTCTTCTTAGCAAAGCTCACTTCAAACAAATACTTACTCAACGAAGTCAAAATGGATCATCTCAAAGAGTTCGTCCTTGACGTAGAAAACTCAGGCACCAGCCGCTTTTTCGAACGCACTTCAAAACACAAAAACACGAGAACACATTAAGAAACATCCATCTTTCACCACAAACTACACACTCTTCCATAGAAGTCCTCCTAAAAAAATCCTTCAACTTCTCTCATTCAATTGTTATTACCCCCGCCGCACTTTCAGATAAGAAATGCCACCAAAAAACCCTTCATTCCCCGTGAACTTTTGATATACTCGCACTTTTTATGACTCCAAAAATAATAATCGTCGTCACACACAAAACTCGAGTACGTACAATCTCCAGGCGGAGCGTTTTACGGACCACACTCGTTACTTAGGCGCACACATTTCGGTGCTACATTTCGGTAGCACACACAAAAAAAATTTCAAAAAAAAGCAAAAAAAAAAACTTTTCTGACATTTTTGATTGTTTCTTCGAAGTTTTTTTTCCGTCTTTTTTGCGTTCGTTATTTGTTTGTCTTATGGTCTTTTGTTACTTTCGTAGAGCAGCCCCGTAAACCGATTAACGATTCCCCAGATGGTAATTTTATGGTAATGAAAATGAAAATGTGAGCCAAGCACAAAAATATCATCACCATAAATTTTACCGTTTTGGAAAAAGTCCTAAAAGTATCCTGGAAGAGTGTGTACACTCCGTGTAGTTGTGTATTCTTCTTCATCATCATCATCATCATCATCATCCTCATCAGCGTCGTCGTCGTCGTCGTCGTTGTCGTTGTTGGTGTCGTCATCATCATCATCGGCATCAGGCATCGGCATCGTCGTCGTCCTCGTTGGCATCTCTTTCGTTTTCGTGTTGGTAACAACTATGATTTTTGAGAGTGTGTATGCGGCTCTCTCATTTTTGTTTCGCTCTTGCTCTTTGGATGCTCTCTTTTAGTGTGGTTTTTGAAAATTTGAAAAAAGTATCCTGAAGGAAATTCCTAAACTTCTTCTTCGAGAGAGAGAGCGCTTTCTTGGTCTTCACTTGAGATCCTTTTGGGTTTCTCAGGTGCATGGGTGTGAGTGTTGATTCATAGCGTCCTCGGCAAAAGAAAAGCGCAATAAAATGCATCAAAAACCCGTAGGAGTTTTCATCTCTTGCCAGTCCAAGCAAAGAGAGCACTCCATTTCGGGGGTTGACGGTGTGTTGGTGAGTGGAAACAAAAAAAGGAGCACATGCCCCACGCATCCTCAGTGTCAAGCAAACGATTCAGAGTGGCGGCGTGCGTACCCAAACAACAAAAAAAAACAGCAGAAGCGAAGAAAAAAGGAGCAGCAATTCGCTGCTGTGTGGTGAATGTCTTGTGTTTGTGTTTCGTCCTTGCTTGGGGCGGATACAACCGCCATCGAGCAGTCGTCGTCATCATCATCATCATCATCGTCGTCGTCATCATGAGCATCATCAGCGGGAGCTGAATCATTTCACTGCGGCCCCCACCCGCGCGCTGCTGCTGCCGCGCCATGTCGCTGCCGTCGCCCAAAATGGAGTTGACGGCGATATTCCCAAACAACCCATAAGGGATATAACGTACACAGTATGGCGCTGCTGCCTGTCAGTGTGTTGCGTAAATGCCTCTAAATCAGAAGACAACCTACCCTCATCCACACCCCCACCCTCACCACCACCATCACCCCCGCCCCCACCTCCACCCACACCGACATAGACAAACGGTAGTGCGTTCGTTCGGGGTATTGTTCCCTTCGCCTCGAAATGGGTTTAAGTTCCGCTTTCGGTAGGATTTTGGGTTTTTTTTTTCGTTTCATTCGTTCGTTGGAATGTGTGCGAGTTTTTGGGAAATATATCGCCTCCCCCCTAGGTCTGGTGAGAGTGTGCTTCGTTACAGCCCCATGAGCGTATACCGACGAACTTGATGTGTTGGTGAATCGGGGGTGGTTTTGGTGTGCGAAGGCAAAGCACCGGAAGACAACATGCTATCCCCCATTTTGTGGTTCTCTCTGTCTTACAGGGAGGAGAGTTTGTCCCACACACACACACACACACACACACACACACAGAGAGACACAGACCGATGATGCTGCATTGCTCCCGCACCACCAGGAGGCAGTAGGACTTTATTAATGTAATTCCTTTCCTTCATATATGGGTCTTATTTCGCCCCGTAGCCATGTACCTACTGTGATGCTACTGCCACCTCCTTCTCCCGCGTCTCTGTGTGCGACATGAGAAGCATTACTACATCCTAGCCGTAGCCCAACTGCTCCCCACGTCTAGGCACAGCTACGACGAAGATCCGAAAGAGAACCACACTCGGCGGCAGAGAGAGACAGAGCGGGAGAGATGAACCTTCTCGCAGTAGTTCTCCCGGCTCCCCCGGTCGGCACCGAGCCGAAATTAGGGAACAACACGTAGCGTCCTGTTCACACGGCACACACAATCGCTGAGGGATACACACAGAGAGAGGGAGTCGAACCCCACATGCTTCTGCCACTGCTGCCGTTCTACTAAGATCTAGATGATGATGATGCTGCCGTTGCCCACGATGCCGGGCGACTCAGAATGTGTGGTGGCGGTGGCGGGCTGGGCTGGGATGTGGGGGTTGCTGCGGACGGATGTCGGTCCCCCGAAAATGCTCAAGATACACACATTCAGCTATTCGCTCGTCTATGTGTGCACAGGAGCTGCTCCTCTGGCTTGACTTGGCTCGCTCGAACGTCTCTCCAGCCCGAAAAACAAGAGTTCTTCTCGTCGTCCTCGTCGTCCTCATCGTCCTCATCGTCCTCATCGTCGTCCTCATCGCCATCGCCGTCGTCGCTGTCGCTGCTGTCGTTGTCGTGGTCGCTGTCGTTCTACCAAAAACCATCGTTGTATTATGTACGCATGAAGATAGTAACTGGGCGCCGCTGTGTGGAGCGGAGAGTAGTAGTATACAACACCCCCGCCGGGTATCCGATAGCCGAGGGCTGAAAAATCGTTGCAGTCGCATTGAAACGCTTAGCGCGTAAGTTTGACGAAAAATTCTTGTACTTACCACACGCCGTTTTGTGGCTACAATTGGCTTTTGTTTTTTGGCCGCTTTTCGATACACTGGCCGCGAAAGCCGCCGCCACACCAGCGCCGCTCCACCGCCAACAACAACAACAACAACAATTACAATCGAGAAAGGACAGTTTATTACTTTAATCCGTTATTTCCTTGTTTCCGTGGGGAGTGCTGTGCCGTTGCTTTTCTGCATTTTTCTTCTTTTTTTTGTTGTATTTCTGTTGACTTTTTTTTTCGTTGTTTTGTGTTTTTGTTGTATCGCCGTGTTCCGGACTCATCGTGTGTACGTCGTCTCTCGTGCAACCCTCGTCGACGTCGTCCCCGTCGTCGTCGTCCCCGTCGTTGTCGTTGTCGTCTAGTGTGACGTTTTGCCCTGCGGGAGATATCTGGGTGCCCATCATCAGCGTTGTGGTGGTGGTGTATTGCAGTGGTTTCTTCTCGGGATTTGTGAGGGAAAAAAACGCGCCGTTTTGCCGTCGGTAGTTGGAGGCTTGTGAAAAATATCTGTGAAATTAAGTGAAAGAGACCATGAGTGCTGGTGGCTGGTGAGGTTTTGAGACTTTGACTTGGGCTGGTGTTTGGGTGATCTTTGTGATTTTTTGGCAGCTTTTTTGAGAGCAGCACTTACTGCACGCACACACACACACACACACACACGCACGGGCATAGAAAAACGGAAACAGAATTGAGGAATTCGTAAGACAACTGGAGAAACAAGCTGTCACTCTGGACTTCGTTGCAAATTTTCGAAATCGGAAGGTAAGTGAATTGAGGATGTCTTGAAGTCGGAGTGCACTGCATTGCCGACGGTGGTTGAATGGCGACAGAAGTCATCGTTTTGTGGGTGAAATTTTCATTTGAAAGGCTTTAAGCTGAACTGTCTTTAAATTGCCGTGGAAATAATGTCGTTCTGAGCCAATAGCTGGGGTCGGAGGGGGCTAACCAACGTCCCAACTCTGCTTCTTCGAGAAAATGGCGTGAATTTGGCGATTTTCGTATGAAATTTTAAACTTTTCTCAGGTCTTGGCTAACCTGGCTTTCAATGATCTCGTAGTGAAGATCATCGGTGCAGTGAAATAACTCCGAGTTTTGAAATTCGGGAGTTATTCGAATTCCAAAACTCGGACAACACAACAATAGAATTCGAATAACGCCCGAATTCCAAAACTCGGCGTTAATTCGCTCGGCGTTATTTCACGGCAACAAGACCATCGTAGCACTTATTTTTATCTGATAATTTCGAATCGCTAGTGACAGAACAATAGCACGCACAACACGAGTGGTTGCTGAGAAACTAGGCACAGGTCCACCTCGGACTATAGCGCCGCCATTATTATTATATAATATTATTAAAATTTCGAACCCTTTGTCCGCTTTTGTCCTCGAAAAGTTGTTGAGTCGAGAATGTTGGTGGCATTGTGGTTTGAAAGTGCAACACAAAAACATCTGTTCCCAGTTCCCAGTCAACAACTTCTTGAAAGTATAAGATTCCCCATTAATTCCAGAAAGATAACATTTTGGAGACCCCTTATCGTCCGGTAGCTATTCGATGTCAGAAAGACAAAGTTCCTGATACCCCTTGGAAAATTCACTTAATTTCAGCTCAAAAACTACTCAGAGCCACGACAGAACAACCCACGACCATATTCAATATGTTCCGAGCAGGTTCACAAGATTTGAGACTCGAAGTCACTCTGAGGCTTCAATTTCTTGAGATATGTATATAGATGCGCTTGCATTCAAGTCTGCTCGAATCTTTCAGTAGCAAGGGGTCTCTGAACTACCACAGACTACGAAAGACCCGAGTATGACAAGACCTTTGACAAGAACTTCACGATCTTTATCCCAGACAAGCAAGATTGGGAAAACCCTGACTTCATCAAAGGCACACCCATTATCACTGATGGATCGAAAACTGAAGACCGCGTAGCATCGCCTCAGACTTAAGGGCAAACTATAACTGCCATACGAAAACTTAAGCTTATGTACAGAGTGGGCCAAGTACAAGTCTCTTTTTAAAAATCCACTAAAATTAACAAAATTACATTTTTTTTCCATGTATTATGGCTTCATTAGTATGAACAAACATTCCGATTAATCATGAAATACAACGCCATTCAAGTGGCTGCCTCAGCTGGATTCGCAGTAGCTCACTCTGTCACCCCAACTTTCCAAGACCTTGTTTGTTTGATTTCGGGCTGTAGCTCACCGATTGCTTGGATGATTTTGGTCTTAAGTGCTTGAATCATTTCCAGATTGTTGACTTAGCATCGATCCTTAACGGTTCCCCACAAAAAAACGTCCAAAGGGGTCAAATCACAGCTCCGAGACGGCCATTTGAATTCGCCAAGACCGCTGATAACACAATTTGGGAATTTGGTGCACAAAAGATCGATTGTGGCATGGGCTGTGTGACATGGAGCGCCATCCTGCACGACTTCTTTTTTACTGAAATTGAAGACATGAATTTGGGTGACCTTTGCCAAATCCACGCCTTCAATTTCAGTAGATCAACATGGCTCTGTAACGTCCACCGTTGACCGAATCGTTGTTCCCAGCCTCATTTTCGAAGAAAAATGGTCCAATGCTGCCGCCACTCCACAATCCGCACCAAACTGTCACTCTCTGTGGATGCATTGGCTTCTCGACAACGACGTGCGAGCCCCAGATGCGGCTCTGAGCCTGTGGGACAACGCAACAGGGGACGTCCACGTACAAAGTGGCGCACACAAGTCGAGGGGGACCTCGGCCGGCTTGGTGTGCGAAACTGAAGACAGCTGGCTGGAGCGGCATATTGGGTGAGGCCCTGGCCTACCTCGGACTGTAGCGCCCTAAAAAGAAGAAGATGCGGCAATTTTTTTTATTAACGTAGCCGCCGAGATGAAAATGCGCCTCGTCAGAAAAGATGACTTTCCCCCGAAATCGTTGTCCAATCGTTGTCCAAGCTGCTCTAAGGCCCAAACCACGAAGTGGATGGTCGCGGGCCTTCAAGTGCTGAGTCAATTGGACCTTGTAAGCGAATAATCCGAGATCTTTGTGTAGAATTCTTCTCAGGCTAGTGCGTGACATGGTGAGCTGTTGAGATCGAGATCGGTGGCGAGTTGATGTTCGTGAATTGAGTCCCACACTGTCGGCCACAGCAGCCACATTCTCATCTATGCACACCGTATGACGACGGGGACCATTAATGTTATCCACACAATATATTGTAGATGTAGATTGACATGCTACAATCTCACGTACTTTGTGCACAAACTTGCGTAGAGCAGACGCGATGTGTGCTTCATTTCGGCCAAAACTTCTTTTCAAAAAACGCACTGTTTGGGCTACACAGCACTCACTTCGGAAATAAATTTTCAATATTTCCCAACGTTGTTCAAGCGTAAAGCGACTCATTTCGTTCCGCGGAGGTATGAGTCCGGCATTCTGTCAATATTTCGAGCGGGAAACAGCTGTCAGTGTAAAAATAACCTATGATTTAAAACAAAACCACTAGATGGCGCAACCTTTACTATGAGACTAGCTGCAGACACTCCTTCTTCAACTCAAATGATCGTAGTGGTGTCTCATCATTCATATGTACGTCCTATCCACAGTCCATTCAAATGACCACAGAGCTAAAATTTAACTTTCATGTGTTGTAAATTGTGCACCGTTATAGTTCAACTTATGTACAGTCAAACTCGGTTATAACGACCTTCAAGGGACTGACGAATTTGGTCGTTGTAAACGATTTATTATGTGGGGCCGTGGCGTAGTGGGTAGGTGCGTCGACTCCTACGCTCGAGGTCGTCAGTTCGAATCTCGAAAAAAAACATCAAACATTTTTTCACGGCTCCACCTCTTTCGAGTCACTGAAAATGCTCAAAGAGTATAACTGTCTAGAAAAAAGCTTCTCAATCTCGCCGTTCGGAGTCGGCATTAAACTGTAGGTCCCCTCCGCTCGTGAGAGAACAATAGCACGCACAACACGAGTGGTTGCTGAGAAGCTAGGCCCAGGTCCACCTCGGACTGTAGCGCCGCCATTATTATTATTATAAACGATTTATTATGCTATTGGATAAATTTACCCTTGTTGCGTGGCTTGCTGTCTTTCAAAACAAGGACCTACTAGCATATTTTTTGAACACAAAAGTTCTCTAAAAAAATCCCGCAAGCGATCCAAAAAACGAAATCATCAAAAACCCTCATTGAACCACCGCAAGTGACTCACTACTCTCCCTCACTTTTTTTTCGGAGATTTTTTCAAACGTTGCACTGGAGCACTCAGACTCAAAACTGTTCCATTGTCCTGCCAGGTAGCAACCAACCCCAGTGGCGTTAATTTGATCCCAACGGCAAATGCTGACTGGGCCAAATTCGAAATGGTGACTGGGATTCGAACCTGGGACACCTCCAACTTGGGACAGGCACTCAACCAACTGCGCCATCCAGCCTTTTACTCCCTCATCAATGTATTGTCTTTCTCAAAACCACGCCTCGGGCGCCATTTTCTTACATTTCCCCAATTCCGCCGAACCATTTCCCACACATCCCCGCCAGCATCCACTAAAACCGAAAACAACCACAAACACAACTTCCCCCACATCCGCAGCAAAATGCAATATCCTACGAATTTAAGCTTGTTACATCCCTTCCTGGCGAATTTACACAAGTCCATCAAAAGATTAATCCTTTTCCGGTTTTTGTTGCAGGAATTGGACATGTCATTCCTGGCCACATTGGATGCGAATGCTTGGCAGGTAAGTGAGCCCTCATTTCATTATTGTTCCTGCCAAATGCATGTCCTTTCTCATTATCCACCGCCGCACACATTTATGCATAATTCACTGATTAATCCATGCAACGTCGATCACCGGTAGCCGAGAGAGAGAGAGAAGGACCTCTTACCGCTTTGAGGTCCTGCCCGGTCCTGCCTGGTCCATCTGCATAATGCATTATCGTCGCACCGTCCCTTCGTATCCTTGGCGAATGTTAAACAGTTTCCACATCGAAATTGAATTTCCCGTCATATAAACATAATTACCCATCAGGTGTGGGCGCGGAGTGGGCGGCCAGGTAGCCAATGAAATCTGATATCCTGGATGGGAAAATCAGGAAGTGCACTTGATTGCTTCTTCTTCGCACAAATGGCACACGCGGCAACGGCAGCGGCATAAGGAGGCGCCTCACACATCGATGGACATCAACAAGTTCACATGTGTGTTCGTGTGCGTTTTGGGGCATAAATTATCCCACCCCCCCAGCCCATGCTCCCACACCCGTGGGCAATTTAATTGAAAATGGAAATTCAGCCTCACTCCCGTTCGCTTGCCGAGGAACCCGGAGTTTCCCTCTGCGAGTGGACGGCTAGTTGAAGTGAACCTCATTACGGGTGCGGGGGGTGGAAATGCACAAAATAAGGACACGCATCCGTGAACCCTCTTGAAGGCTATTTAATCTGCATGGTGACTGGCAAAATAACTTCCGTCCGTTACGGGTGAGAGTTCGCTTCGGCATCGGTTTGGGGTCGGAACACCGAACAGGGGGAGAGTGGGGGTGCAGGGGGTGTGGGATAACTCATTTTGAAATTTTCGGTGGAAAATGGAAAAACTTTTGCTTCGTTGGACACCCGGTCCGGATCGTTGGTCCAATAGAAACCAGAAGCTCGCATAAAATTCAATTTCCTCCGAGCGGAGAGAGAGAGAGAGACTCGCTCTAGCTGGCAGGACAACCAGGAGCTGGGAGTTTGGACTGCCGGTTGCGAGTAAAAGCGAAAGTGCCAGTGGACAAACCGAACAGGAAGTTCCTCCTCATTCTCTGTCTCCCTCTGAGTTGTGTGCTGTTGGGCGGTGGAAAACTTGAACTCTCTCACAGTCTCACAGCCTCCTTCGATCGGGGGGGAGGAGTGGAAGCGAGGACTTCGAGTTCATTTTCAAATTAGGTTACAACTCTGAAGTTGTTTTCCTTTGATCTTGACTTACGCTTGTTGAATCCTGCTCTTGAGTGGATCAGAGGACAACCGACGAACATCGATGACACGTGACAACCACTGATGTCCTTAGCGCTGTTGTTGTTGTCTGTGGTGATGTGTGAGCCTGTGCAAACACATCCACACGCCGTGTCATCGTCAGGCGGCAGTTTTTTAGGTCTCATCCTGGCCTTGTTTTCTCAAGGAAAACATTGCTCACTTCAGCAGGACTCCCATCATCGATTGTCGCAACCGCAGCGCGATAAATGCAAACCACCAGCCAGCAACAGGATTGAGTAAACTTCAACGTGTCCTTTGTTCTCATTATTCATCGGGTCTTTGTTTCATCCCCATACGCGCGTCGTCGTCCGTCCAGCAGCGCAAGCCAGTCCAGACGGGGGTTTTGTTGTGTTTGTTTTACTACGAGCACATCTCCGGCCGACCGACATTCGTTTAGTTCCTGCTGCACTCGAACGTCCTTTATTTATCTAGACCTGTCGACCAAATGAACCGAATAATACATCAAACACCCCTAAATGGGGGTGACAAATCCACAACAGTTGATTACTGAAAAGAATCCTTCGTCCTCTCTCTTTCCCCTCCCCTCCGCCGTCATCCGGTCGATGAAGGATTCTCTCCTGGTCGTGGTGCTGCTGCTGGTGGTGGGTGGGTGATGGTTTGTTTCACGGTGTCCTTTGGTTTTGATTTTATTCTTTTCCCTCTCTCTCGATGGAGAGGGGATGTGATAAACTCGTACAACCGCAGAGAATCACAATATCCTCCCCCCGCCCGACACCCACCCGCACGATGGCGGGGTGAACAACCCAAAAAAGAAACCCTTGAGCTGTATGGCGATAATTGCTACCGCGGGTGGTGAGGCCCTCGCATGTGTGGCACGAGTTCTTCCGCTGATAGATTTATAATTTGCGACGACGACGAGTGATTTGCCTTTCAAACCGACCGACCGACGACGCGCAAGAACATGTCGGTCTCCGAGAGCTGAGCGTTCGGTTTTTTGTGGACGTGACTATGGCCTAATGAATTCCAGCGGTTTTCCTACGTGTTAATTTTCGAATGCGGATTTATGACGTTAATTGAGATACTCTGCTTTTCGGGATGTTTCTTGTTCTTTGGTGAGTGGATAAATGCATGGATTTTTGAAGTGAAGGCCAAGGGATGGTGGGAGATGGTGACAGGAGACCAACTTCAGGCCTTCCTGACTCTGAAGTTGGCCGCCATCTTCTACTTTGATGTCGTCTGTAAGAGAAGTGGCTTCAGGAGGACGGAGACGAAGATGGTTCGACTCATCGAACGGCGCATAGAAGCTGAACTGGGGCTCAAGTAGGGCCTAAATGGGACCTCCTGCTGTCGCTGCTTGGAAGGGGTCGGCACTTGGTGAGGGAAATGGTGGAGATGATCAGACTCGCGGAATACCTAAGAAAAGCTGAGTTGAGGCTCAAATAGGGCCTAAGTCTGAGTTGGGGCTCGAATAGGGCCTAAGTCTCGACTCCACATAACGATGGATGAGTTCACTTGGACGGGGACGACACTGTTTGGGATTGGAACTTGGTGAGGGAGACGATGGAGATGATCCGACTCAGAGAACTCTTACAGAAGCTGAGTTGGGGCTCAAATAGGGCCTAAGTGTGGACTCCACCTAACGCTGGATGAGTTCACTTGGACGGGGACGACACTGTTTGGGATTGAAACTTGGTGACAGAGACGATGGAGATGATCCGACTCAGGGAACTCTTACAGAAGCTGAGTTGGGGCTCAAATAGGGCCTAAGTCGGGACTCCACCTAACGCTGGATGGTTCCCCTGCACTGGGGCGACATTGTTTGGAACTGGAACTTAGTGACGGAGATGATGGAGATGATCCGACTTGCGGAACGCCCTCCAGAAGCTGAGTTGGGACTCAAATAGGGCCTAAGTCTGGACTCCACCTAACGCTGGATGAGTTCACTTGGACGGGGACGACATTGTTTGGAACTGGAACTTAGTGACGGAGATGATGGAGATGATCCGACTTGCGGAACGCCCTCCAGAAGCTGAGTTGGGACTCAAATAGGGCCTAAGTCTGGACTCCACCTAACGCTGGATGAGTTCACTTGGACGGGGACGACACTGTTTGGGATTGAAACTTGGTGACAGAGACGATGGAGATGATCCGACTCAGGGAACTCTTACAGAAGCTGAGTTGGGGCTCAAATAGGGCCTAAGTCTGCACTCCACCTAACGCTGAATGAGTTCCCTTGGACGGGGCGGCATTGTGTGCATTGGAACTTGGTGACGGAGATGATCCGACATGCGGAACACCTTACGCAAGCTGAGTTGGTGCTCAAATAGGGCCTAAGTCTGAGCTCCTGCTGTTGCCGTTTGAAAATGATTTGAAGTTCCGACTTTTGAAACGCCTGAAGGAAGCTGAATTGGATCTCAACCTAACGCTGGATGTCTCCCCGTGGACGGGGTCGCCACTTGCTGCATCGTTTGGAATTGAAAATTGGTCTTGTGGTTACACTTCACACCTTTCAGTGAATTTCAACTAGAATTTCAGTCAATGGGTGTTAAAACCCCGACCCAAGGCGCCAAGGGCCAAAAAGAAGACATAAAGGCTCTCCACATCAAGAAATGGACCCCAACCAAAGGAGTTAAGCTGCCTTGTGGCAAGACCAAAGACGTCTTTCTTCGTCTTTCATCCATCGCGACCAAACTTTCACCAGAAAACCCTTTCCCGAAACTGGATAAGACGCATCAACTCTTCCACATGTGAAGAGTCTGGTAACTTGGCAGCAAAACCCATCTTCATCCGGCCTCCAGTGACTAAGGCGAACAGGAGGGCGCTTCCAAAACTTTCTGAAACTGGAGCAAAACAATGCCCACGATGCTTAGCTAATTAATGATTTTTTGCCAGAGTGAAACTCACCCCGAAACACCAACCAACGCTCACAATTTCCACACACAATAAATTAGCTCGGGGAACGCACTTTATTTCTTCCCGGGAAGCTGGCTGGCATATGCACTCTCTAGGAACCACGGTAACGCCCCCAAAAAAACACAAAACCTCATCTCGGAGTGTGTAGTGAACCTCTCTGCTAATTATCCCCGGCGGGGTCGTAGGCGAAAACATTGACAAACTGCCAGAACTCATTACAAAGAGAAATGCATAGATACACACGGCAGATCCGTGGATACTGTTGTGCACAATCAACTTGCGGTACGCCTACGCACCTCGTCTCTTGTCGTCGTCCTCTTGATCGTGGTTGTTGCTGTTGTTGTCGTCGTTGCACATGTCAAAAGCGCTGTTTCGCTTCTTGGATCCATTTGTCCAGCGGCACTGCTTGCATAACCCATCACCAGACCAACCGACCGAGCGGCTGACTGCGTCTTTACGCAATTCCGCAAGAGTAAGTGCGCGCGCGTTAACCTAGGCTTCCACCACCACCACTCGTTGTGGTGCGCAATCCAAAGCAAGCCACTTACCGTTGGTCGCCGTCACTGCGTCTTCGCATTCGGGGCCCCATCCACTTCCACATGTCATCTCTTGGGGCACATCGTGAGGATAAACATTTGTGCGGATTCCTTCCCGTGCGATTCCCGGGTCTGGGCCGCTTGTGGATTTAACATCCACCCGAGGCGCTCAGGAAATCGACCTAAACTGCGTGTAGCAGCAAGCTGAAGCAACTCCCCCTATTCTCCGCCGGAGCTAGGGGTACCGAGCGGCGAGCGTAGAAACTCCTGAATTCGTTTGGTTTCGTTTCTGCGTTGGTTTTTGGGGTGTCGGCGGTAGTCGACCTGTTGTTTTGCCCGCAAAGCGTTCGCATTCGCGTCGCGCGCATTCGGTGTGGTGCGGCCGAACAGTGCAGACAGGGCTTAAAGTACCAGCCTATCAAATTTGTCATGATAATTATAGTAATCACCGGCGCGTATGTAAGGCCCTCCTCGTGCGTCGTTATGATGTTCGTCGTCATCCTGGATTCCTGAGCACACACACACACACACGCGCAGAGCTCACAATGCTCATGCACTTTAGCCTAACTTTGAGTAATCGCCGCACTGGCCGCCCAAGATAATAACCCATCGAGCCAGTGTCTCAGCCCGAGCCCGAGCCCGGCCACTCGCCATCGTTCATCTCCGTGGTCATCCTGGTTGTCTTGGTCATCGTCTGCCGGGTGATATATTAAAGATACGGGAATACGTTTGCATTAAGAGATCCAACTCATTTGGGGCCGGCCGAGCGGACACATTTTAGAATGTAAGGCACGTAGTGCGGTTTTGCATATTAAGTATAGGAACGGAGCGTCCACTGTCGGATGACCGTCGATCATCTTGATGTGCACCAATTTCTCAAGATGCATCACTCATGGACGTCTTCTGGCAGGGCGCGCTGGCTGGCGGGTTGCGCAGGATGAACGAAATTGCAGGGTGGCTGCGGACGGCGGACTTGTGCATTTATGAGCTGCTGGATGCTGGATGGTGGATGCTGGATCGGCGACGGTGATTTGCCTTGTTTGTCCTATTTTTTGCATTTTTCGGCAATCCATCATCGTATGGATCGGTCAGGTTTCAATGGGAGAGATTGTATTGCTCAGGGAGGAGGTATTCAGGGAGAGAGCTAGACGCGATGACGGTGAACGGTTCGAGGAGAGTAGGGGACATCAGAAAGTGTGAGATTTTAGATGGAATTTGTGTGATTTGTGGTCATAAGATGAGGCTGATGGTGACGCTGATCTTCAGTGTGGGCCATCTAGTGGTTGTTTTTTAAATCATAGGTTATTTTGACACTGACAGCTGTTTTCCGCTCGAAATCTTGACAGAATGTCAGTATCGAAACGAGAGGCTTTACTCTTGAACAACGTTGGGAAATATTGAAAACTTATTTCCAAACTGAAAGCTGAGTAGCCCAAACCATGCGTTTTTTTAAAAAAGTTTGGACCGAAATGTAGCACCCACCGCTACTGATGTACGCAAGTTTGTGCAAAAAGTTCGTGAGACTGGTGTACTGGTGGACAACACTTATAGTCCCCGTCGTCGTACGGTGCGCACAGATGAGAATGTGGCTGCTGTGGCCGAGAGTGTGAGACTCAACTGACGAACATCAACTCGCCATCGATCTCAACAGCGCAACATTTCAACATTTCACGCACTAGCTGAGGAGAATTCTGCACAAAGATCTCGGATTATTCCCTTACAAGGTCCACTCGCAATTGAAGGCGCGCGACCATCCGCTTCGTTATTGCCTCGCAGTTTGGGCCTTAGAGCTTCAAGCTCAATTGGACATTATCATCATATTTTCTGACGAAGCGCTTTTTCATCTCGGCGGCTACGTTAACAAATATAATTGCCGCATCTTCTTCTTCTTCTTTTTAGGGTGCTACAGGCCGAGGTAGACCAGGGCCTCACACAATATGCCGCTCCAGCCAGCTGTCTCCAGTTTCGCACACCAAACCGGCCGAGATCCCCCTCGACTTGTGTGCGCCACCTTGTACGTGGACGTTCTCTGTTGCGTTGTCCCACAGGCTTAGAGCCGCATCTGGGGCTCGGAAAATCCGCACGCTATTGTCGAGAAGTCCATGCATCCGGAGAGAGTGAGAGTTTGGTGCGGATTGTGGAGTGGTGGCATCATTGGATCATTTTTCTTCGAAAATGGGGCTGGGAACAAATGGGGCTGGGAACGAAAATGGGGCTGGGAACAATCCGTGAGCTACAGCCCGAAACCATCAACAAGGTCTTGGAAAATCGGTGTGACGGAGTGCGCTACTGCGAAGCTAGCCGAGGCAGCCATTCGAATGACGTTGTACTCGTATTTCATAATTAATGGGAATGTTTGTTCTTCTTAATGAAGCCATAATACATGGAAAAGAATGAAATGTTGTTCATTTTGTTGCATTTTGAAAAATAAACTTGTACTTGGCCCACCCTGTACAGTCATGTAGGTCCTAATAATCCTATATTGAAGGATGAATACAGACGGTGCATCACCGAATACTCTCTTCTGGGACACATGGAAGAGGTTGTTACAAATCAGAATGATGTACTTACAACAACATACTATTTTTGTTTTTGCAAACCCTGCTGTGTTTAAGGAATGCAGTTCCACAACGAAACTCCGGGTAGTCTTTGATGCGGCAGCCAAGACGGTTGATGGAACATCGCTGGACATCATCTAATGACGTGTCCGAAGAAGCAAACTGACATCATAGACGTGAAAATGAAATGGATAACATATAAGTTCACATTTACCGGGGACATCCAGAAGATGTATAGACAAATCCAAATAAGCATCAAATCTCCTACCTTTGGCTGAAGTTCTTCGCGAATCCATTTTAGACGTTGTTGTAGCCTGCTCAAATACTGCCACTTTTTTCAGAACGACTGTTGTGCTTTTTGAATCCCCTGCCATCGTTGAAGTGGTCCTACTTGTCTTTCGGTAAGATTAGCTTGGGTACTGCATCCAGAGCTCTGCCAATGGGGAATGCCCGGGGGTAAGTGCTATGAAGTCCAATGGATTGTCTGTTAGTGGGCATAGTGGTCTAGAGATCAGGCATGCCTCGACTTGGTGTAGCAGTGTCATGAGTTCCTTAAAGGTGTATGCCTCGAATCCGGTTATCCTTTTGAGGTGGTACTTTACAGACTTAACTCCCGCTTCCCAAAGTTCGCCGAAATGTGGCGCTGCCGAAGGGATGAAATGCCAATGAATACCGTCCATGGCCGTTGTTTCGAGTACTTGAGTCCAATCGAACTTGGCGGCATCCAAGAAGTTCTTTAGTTCGCGGTTGGCCCCAACGAACGAAAGTCTAAGGATGATAAAAGCTGGAGAGGCTTGCTGGTTGAAGCGCAGGACTACTCAAGACTGAAGCGCCATCAAAATAAGAAGAAGAAGACTTGATACTGAAGGGAAGCCAAGCACAGATTTCTATGAAGCGGAGTAGATCCCTAATGGATACCTCCTCAAGTTCACCAAAATTCTAGAAAAAGTAGGGTCCTAAGCACGCATATTTTTTCGGAGGGTTTTTGAAACTTTACTGGAGCACTCAGACTCAAAACTGGTCCATTGTACTGCCAGCAACCTACCCCAGTGTCGTTAATTTGACCCCAACGTCAAATGGTGACTGGACCGGATTTGATTCGACTGGGATTCGAACCTGGGACCCCTCTTACTTGGGGCAGGCACTTAACCAACTGTGCCATCCAGTCGTATGCAAGCATCTTAATTCTTCTTCTTCTTCTTCTTCTTCTTCTGCCTCTTCTTCTTCTTCTTCTTCTTCTTCGTCTTCTTCTTCTCCTTCTCCTTCTTCTTCTTCTTCGTCTTCTTCTTCTTTTTTGTCCTCTTCTTCAGCTGGCGCTAAAGTCCGTGGTGGACCTAGGCCTCACCCGACATCCCTCTCCAGCCAGCACGATCTCTCGACAGTTGGCAAGGATTTTAACGAACTGGAGGAGAACATATAGGAGGATGTTCTCTACCTTCTCCTCGTCTAAACGCTCATTAAAGACGATTCCAAGCCTTTCGGCAGCTTACCCATGAGCCAGTGTCTGGCGACTATAGGGACAAGGGAGCATTCAAGTCGAACACCTCCATGGGATGTGGATCCAGGGCACAACCGGGATGTTAGAGTGGACATCTTTGTTACAGCTCTATCCATGGAAGCCTGATTTGTGAATTTGTGTCAACGTCCTTCGGTCTACAGCCACAAATCTCAACTCGATCAGGTCTCTTTCACAAGAGATCCGTCAAAGACAACGATCGAGGAAGTTTTGAAGGAGACTTGGAGACTCTGTGATCTAAATGATCCTTCGGTCCTTTGCAACTCTGGTGGGACTCCTATTTTTAGCCACTTTCTAGCACTGATTCTGTTGTTTCTCAATGAGTCCCCGTCTCCATTTGGGTACACATTCCATCGACAGAAGCAATCCCTGTAAGAGTGTGCGTCAGAGTACATCCTACGTCGCAGCACTCGTTTTTCCCAGCATTCAACCGCTTTCCATCGCACGCTTTGCTGTGCCTTAAACTGTCCAATTACCTAACACCAACTGTAGGCAGATGTTTCTCCTTTATCTCCTCTCCAAGACGGCATGTTGTCACTTGGAGCTGTTTTCATCTCCCCGGCAAGACAACAAGAAACACCCTGTCATCCCCACGCCACTGCCACATCCCCATAGAGCCACCTCTCGAGGGAGCAGCCTCCTCCTCACCTCCTCCTCTCGCATCTTCATTGAAACAAAAACACTCATTAATTCAATTTGAAATCGATTAACATCCTGAAACAACCTGCAAACAAAGGAGTCCGCCTCGCCACGGCTGTTGCCGGTTGTGTTGTGCTCGGTCCCTCTAAATCAAATCCATTGACCCGTATCGAGGGAAGGTAATCAATCAGAAGACTTAAACATCGACTCAATATATCACATCGCCCCGATGCACCCTGTAATTACATTGGAACCACATAATAGATGCCAGCAGACACACAATGGTGTACATCATCCGTTTTGGCTGCTTCCATCTAACACACATGCCACCACTTCGAAATGTCGATGATGATGCCTCAGCCGAAGCATCAGCTACAGCCTCAGCTTCAGCCGGGGCTCAGTTCGGTTTGGTTTAGGTTTTGGCTTTGGTTCGATATCCTCCACGAAATTACCATCGGACCGGCGCTGCTGCTGCTGCCGTGGTGAGTGATAGGCGACGCTGTGGAGCATGTTAGACGCTCCGAGACTCACTTTGATAGATGCACGGCCGGGCGCATGACAGAATAATGAGACCTTAATTGGATTTCGCCGCGATGTGCGATGAATTAAAGGATTTGACTCAACTTTATACTTCCAGGAAGGATCAAGCAATATTTTCTCCACTCGGGGGTAGCCCGGCACTTGTGCGGCGCGGGGGGGAGGAGATACACATCTCCTCGGGGCATCCTCCCCCCGCCGTGGTGGTATGCAAATATGCGGGCATTTTCTCATGATATCCTGGGTCCCATTAAATCGAAGTCGGTATCGCTCCCCGGCACACAATTGGGGGTGACGACGCAGCAGTACTGCGAGGCCTGCACACCTCGTCGCGTCTCGTCCCGACTCCTGGCTGGTCCTTTGTCTCCCATCGAGTGCTGCGACGAGAGAGACACGAGAGCAGAGGGCGGACAGTCAGTTGCTTCCTCTAATTGTAGATGCATGCCATACCATTAAGCCATTACCGTCGCAGACAACGAAGACACACTCTCTCCTCCGTCGGCTGCCTGCCGCAGCATCCCCCACCGCTAGTAACCAGCTCTTTTAATGTCAGTTGATCACTGCGATCGAGGAGATGGTGCTGCAGCATGCCTCGAATATCGTTTTGCGCACGCAAGCTCGTGCTGGTTTCAGGCGAGAAAACAATTCCGCTTCACTTCGAAACGCATACACCCAAGAGAGACAGAGACAGAGAGAGGGAGGGAGAGAGAGGGAGAAGGAGAGAGAGAGAGAGAGAGAGAGGGAGGAAGGAAGAGAGTGAGTGCCTGTCTGACTGCGCGGCTAGCCGACGGACGACGACGACGGTGTAGGACGGGCGATCGATCGGGCGGTTGGCAGTCAAAGTCGAAGTCGAAGAAGATTTGTGGAACTGTGGGGAGCTCTGTCGCTCTTGGTTTGACGGCGTTTCCACTGCGAATTGAATTCATCTCAAGCGAATTTTTATCACTTCAGCTAAAGACTGCAATTATTTTGTGCGCGGAATGCAAAAGACGCATGACGGCGAGGGAATATGATGGAAATATGACTGGTAGCTGGAATGTGTCTCTTGAAGCGGTCTAATCAACGGCAGAGGCCTGCGGGGGGATGGCCTAGAGTGCCGCGCAGTTGGACACCAGCGGTGATCATGCTAAATGACACGATCGTCAAGGAGGTGATCATGCGAATCACGCCGATCATGGCGGCGAAGTGTCTTAAATGTTGAAAAGTTGTATGAAAAGGTGATCATTGACACCACGCGTGTCTTAGCGATCAGTAGCACCGATCTTGAGAGGGAGTTCAACTCGATCAGTCTTTTTTGACTAAGAAACGGGAAGGTGATCAGTCAAAGACGACGATCGAGGGAGTATTGAAGGAGACTTGGAGACTCTGTGATGTAAATGATCTTCTGCGAGAGCAGTACCGCCTATCTTGAGAGGGATTTCAACTCGGTCAGTCTTTTTGACTAAGAGACGAGAGAATGATCCGTCAAAGGACGACGATCGAGGGAGTATTGAAGGAGACTTGGAGACTCTGTGATCTATATGATCTTCTAGGCGATCAGTAGCGCGGGTCTTGACAGGGATCTGAACTCGGTCAGGTCTCTTCCACAAGAGATCCGTCAAAGGACGACGATCGAGGGCATATTGAAGGAGACTTGAAGACTCTGTGATCTAAATGATCCTCTTGGCAGGGATTTAAACTCGATCAGGTGTCTTCGCAATAGAATGAGACGGTGAACCGTTAAAGGTCTACGATCGAGGGCAGACTTGAAGACTGTGATCCAAGTGATCTTCAAGAGATCTTCAACCATCAGCCATTTGAAGGCGATCTTTAAGATCTCTGAGATCATGAAGCGTGGCAGAACATGGCAGAAGTTGGCATGATGGCTTATGAACCAGACGACGAAATTGGGCTCAAAAGGCTTGAACTCTTCGAAGAACGGCCCACGATCATTTCTCGATCGCAGAAGGACGACATGAGAGAGGATTTCTCGGCAAAATCCCACGATCAGTTGTTTTTTTAGAGCCTATACCAAACTTTTAGTCTGACAGTCGCTTTAGGACCGCTTCTTACGATACGACACACTGTACTTTAAGGACTGTGGAGTTCGACGTTCCGCCTGACTACCAATTCAGTTGCTCTACTAGATCCTATGCCACACTTTCAGTCTGACACTCGCATCAGAAGTCTTGCTTACGACACGATACACGGGTAGATGAATGCAAGGTTCAACGTTCCCCTTAACTACCCACTCAGTAGCCCTTCTTGAGCCTATGTCACACTTTCAGTCTGATAGTCGCTTCAGAACCGTATGATACTCGGGTGGCTGTTGACAGTGGAGTTCGATTCGCTCATTCAGTTGCTCTCCTAGAGCCTACGTCACACTATCACTCTGATAGTCGCTTCAGAAACCTACGATACCCATGTAGCTGAGGACAATGGAGTTCAACGTTCCCCCAAACCACTCACTCCCAATCCACAAATCTCTCCTTATCACACCGACAGCTTTCATTTAAGCGGAAAGTTTTGATTACCCACCACGCGGGATTCTCTCATTTCACCCTCCCCAGCTCAGACTGAACCCCCACCCAACACGGACACATAATCCGTTGCGTAAATAATTGAACAAATTAGCCTAGATACCATTATCCGCGCCAACGCCCGCTTATTAGTAAAAAACTGACATCCTGCGCCGATATGAATATGTGCTCATCCTCGAAAGGTCATGAATATCATATTTATCTCGTCATAACCCGTGAATGTTATGGGAGTCGAATACTCGAATACTCGGAGGAGGAGAATGATGATGAACTTCCTGCCATCTCAAGGGCGCTTCGTGTCAATAATTCTCGAGAGCAGGGCCGAGGGATTGAGAGGCAACACACCAAAGAATCCACCCCCGCCACGTGACCATGTTTATCCCATTCGAAGTGTAGTCAAGAGCGCGCTCAAGACCTCTCTCTCTCTCTAGACGAGAAAGACTTTTGGAGGATTTCACTTCGTTATGCAGAACACTGTTCACCTGAAAGTGGTGTATGGCGACCAGAACCGGATTCGATTCCTTCCCACACCCCCGCCTCATGCAGACTCGGCGTGTACCAGTTATTGGTTTAAAGCCGAACGCTGGCCACAATGCACAAAACGGATACATTACGCCGGCCACGTGTCCCGTGTTTGGACGGGCGTACTTTATTAATTTCATAAAAAAGTCTCAAGTACCTTTTGACATGTCGACGCGGATGGAGCGGGAGACGGTGGTGGTGGATGTTTACGCTTCGCCTTTAAGACCTGACGTCGCCGTCGCCGTCGCCGTCGCCAGTCATTCAGTCTTCAGTTGTGCCCTTAATTACGTTTGTGTTGGGCGCCACGTCCACCGGGAGAGGCAGAGAGAGAGAGAGATGATTTACACTCTCGCACTGCGAGGTTATGTGCATCCGTGGCCATTAATCCTCGCGGATAACTTTATTTGATGCGCGCGAGCAAGATACAAATTTGTCAATGGGGGTTGGCACGCGCATGCTCCAGCGGCATGGCGTCCAGCTGTTAGAGGCGATGCCGCCGCCGCCAATAATCCACTCCGTACGGTGCAGCACCGCAGAGAGATATTGAACCTGACGATATTGGGACAAGAGGCGACTCTGGTTTATTGGCTAAGTGAAAAGGATGATTGCTGTGGGGGGCCAATGCGATGCGCATTGGACGAGTGGCGTCCCGCCGTTAAACGGGCGCCCCTTGGGGTTTTTATACACGCGGCCTTTTGCTAGGTGTTTCGACAGGCATAATATCCACCGATGACTAGGGTTAACATGGTGTACCTTAACACGATTAGCGAATTTCATTGCGTTTCGTAATAATTTAATTCACGCGTTGTGTAGCTTGACGTTGCCGGTATGGTGCTTCGTTGGAATCTCTGGGCTCTGTCTCCTTCTGCCTTATTCTCTGTCTCCTGTCCTCCTCGGGATCGGGATGCTTCTACGTCTTGTTCGTTGTGCGTGAATGAGTGGTGGTTGTAGGTGCAACGGGGCACAACTGGATGTCTTCATCTTCAATCGGCTTGTGGCCTTGGTGGTGGATCTGGAGAAAGTCTCTGGATGGTTTTCAGGAATTCCTTGAGCTTTGAGGACGTCGTTGACGGATGTGAAGGGAATGGAGGACACGGTGAGGATGTCAATGGGGTGTAAGCGAAGGAGGAAGGCTGCTTTTCGGGGACAGCGATTCAGATCCTTGTCTTGTTACTCACATATTCAAGGCTTTCTGCTTTGACGCGGATAGTAGACAGTCTACAGGGAATTTGGCTAACCATCGATCTAGTCGCCGACAAAGTCGGGAACTCGAGAACAGACATTCTCGTCGGGTACCCGAGAACAGACTTTCTCGTCGGGTACCCGAGAACAGACATTCTCGTCGGGTACCCGAGAACAGACACTGTCGTCGGTTACCCGAGAACAGACATTGGCGTCGGGTACCCGAGAACAGACATTGGCGTCGGGTACCCGAGAACAGACATTGGCGCCGGGTACCCGAGAACAGATTTTCTCGTCAGGTACCCGAGAACAGACACTGTCGTCGAGTACCCGAGAACAGACATTGTCGTCGGGTACCCGAGAACAGACATTGGCGTAGGGTACCCGAGAACAGACATTGGCGTCGGGTACCCGAGAACAGACATTGTCGTCGGGTACCCGAGAACAGACATTGTCGTCGGGTACCCGGGAACAGACATTGTCGTCGGGTACCCGGGAACAGACATTGTCGTCGGGTGAGCGAGAGCAGATATTGGCGTCGGATACTCGAGAACAGACTTTGTTGGGTACCCGTCCACTTGGTCACTACCCGCATGACCCGGGTACCCGGATCCCCGAGATATTTATGAGATGGATGCTGCATAGCAATTTTCCACTCTCACCCCCTCTCTCACATTAAATTCCAAACCAATGACAAACGACACCTTAAACGACAAGTGGATGGCCTTAGAATGAAGTCATTTGTGTCCTCCAGCCTCAACCCGGACATTGCCCCTTCGACAGAACAGAAAAATAAATAAATTTCAAAACACGCCCACCCCTTAACTGATGACCGCCAATGAGGAACCAAAAGACTCCCACTTGCCACAGGCGAAGCCCGTCAAAAACCCGCCACTTAGCCGCTGTAGAAATACTCTCTCCCTTTCAAGCCATCTGTCTACCCTCTCGCGAAAGGAAAACAACCTCAAAACTTCACAAAAAAAGCCAACCAACTTCAAACAGAACCCCGCCAATTAGTCGCAAACTAATAGTAGTCAATCACTTGATTGCCATTCGTCGTTAGTTCTAGAATTAATGACTTTTTGATAGCTTTCGCTACCAAATTCAATCACGCGCTAGCCCCTCCGCCGAATTTTTGGCTTCGGCCATCTGCGGCATACCCTCGAGCCTCGCCGATCACGTGTGCCTGTGTGTGTGTGTGTGTACACAGCAATTTCAAAACCGAGAAACAAAAATATCCCCAGCCCAAAATCGCCTAGAGACACATGCGAGAGAGGGAAGCAAAAAAAAAACAAAAAAATTTCGAAAAAATCTAGGCCTGAGTGGAGCCAGAGCCAGAGCCAGAGCCATACCATCGCCACCTGTCTTTCAAGACACGGCCAAACGAAAAGTTTTTCAGTTTTTCGGCTTTTCGCTGGCGGCTCTTGTCTTTCGACGTTGTTTCGTTTTTCCAGTTGTATCTGTGATTTATAACGTCCCGACAAAAGATACGGAATTAATTTGTTTCGGTTTGTGGGGCCCCCATACGACGAAGTGTGCCCGCGATAGCCAGTAGCTAGGCTTCTGATGCTGTTACCTGGTGTGTGCGCTGTGCGCTCGGTTTGTGCCTGTCTATTTCGGAATTCCCCCAAAAACAAAAATGTGAATACATGGCCGCGGGGCGCGTTTGTGGGCCAAACACACGCGTCAGCGGAGAGTTCATTTGCTGGCCATCGCGCCGCCGTTCGCTGGGTTCGCCTAATTTTCGGTTGGTAAGTGGCTGGCGTAGGGCCATGCGGTGGCACTAGGCACGACATTACAGTTCGAACGCAATGCGATTGGGAACACGAGTGGAAAAAATTGAGAAAAAGGAGAAAATCAAATCTACTGCCTTTCGCCCCACGAAAGAACTTCAAGATTCGTAGATACACTTGCCTCCGAGTGGTTTGCAGTTACGGTTACGGTTCGGTTTGGCGATAGCTCCCGAAACACCTCAACGGATGGCAATTCAAAAGTGGATTCTGCACATCTATGGGGGGCGCTGTGTGTGCGGAGGGGCGACCGCCTGTGTAGCTCAAGGTGTTGAATTGATGGATCCAAGTGGTTCACGTTGCGGCTGTGCGGAGCGGCAGCTCCTTCCGCAGTCGGTATCGCCTCGCATTAGCATATTAAGTTGATAGATGAAAATTTATCTTACGAGACGACGCCCCAAACGATTAGGATATCTGCATGCACAAATGGAATGGATGTTTGGATGTTAGGACGCCCTGGGGGGGGTTGAATTTATGGATAATTAATTTGCTGGTGTGTACGCACACCGGCCCCGCTGATTGTGGAATTAAGTGGATTGTGCCTGTTTGGCTGTTTGCCTGCCTGCCCGGCTGACGATGAGGTCGTGTGGAAATATGAGACGAGGGGTGTAATTTTTGTTCGTGCGAATTATCTGTACGACGGCGGTGGCGGTGGCGGTGGCGGTGCTGGTTTCTGGCTTTCGAATGAGACTGAGGCGAGTTGCCCATCGGTACTGGCGTGTGGAGGATAAATGATGTACTTCGTGAGTGAAACCGATCTTGCAATGGGCCGGCGGAGTCGCAATCGTGGAATGTGGTGGGCGGGTTATCTAGCTTTCACTGCTATCCAAGCATCAGCTCAGTGATTAAGTGCCATCTTGCCAAACGCAATGGTTCAAGAGTCAAGACACCTTTTTCGACGTTTGAGAGAGATCTTCATCATCTATCGATTGGTCGGAAACGTGGGCCACGTCAAAGTCCATGGAAGAGGGCCTTTCTGTCCCTGGCGACAAGAGGAGAAGGTTTAACGATCAGCTAATGACAAAGTCCTGGGAAGACGTCTATGAATTCACCGCCTAAGATGACAGCACAGCTTCGATTCGTGTCTGATGAGCAACGTAGCAAAGAAGGGCGATGTCTGTAATGGCGTTAACAAGGAGAAGGATACTGGAACGAAGAGGACGTGTGAGATTGGAGGCGTTTGCTGGTTACATTTACTCGCAGAGTCACTCTTGCCAATCAAAGTTCCCTCAGGTTCAGGAAGCAGTCTATCCTGGACTCGCTGCTTTCAGTTATCCAGACAATGCCCTCCGTCATGACATCGGTTCCGGTTCAGTACCGGTTCTGTACTTGAACCTGCATTCGCCGTCTTGACTGCGGCTCTATTGCGTATCCGGCGTCGTCCTTGACTTTGGCTCTACACCGAAGGCTACCTCTTTCGTCGTAACTTCGGCTCTATACCGGAGCCTCCGTCTTCCGTCTTGCCTTCGAAACTACACCGGAGCCTCCGTCTTCCGTCTTGACCTCGGCTCTAGCCTTCGCCTAGCGTCTTGACTTCGGCTCTACACCGAAGCCTTCCTTGACCTCGGCTTTACACCGGAGCCTAGTCTCCATCTTCCGTCTTGACTTCAGCTCTTCACCGGAGCCTCCATCTTCCGTCTTGACCTCGGCTCTAGCCTTCGCCTAGCCTTTGACTTCGGCTCTACACCGAAGCCTTCCTTGACCTCGGCTCTACACCGGAGCCTAGTCTCCATCTTCCGTCTTGACTTCAGCTCTTCACCGGAGCCTCCATCTTCCCTCTTGACTTCGGCTCTACACAGGAGCCTTCATCTTCCGTCTTGACTTAGGCTCTACACCGGAGCCTCCATCTTCCGTCTTGACTTCGGCTCTACACCGGAGCCACCATCTTTCGTTTCGACCTCAGCTCAAGCCTCAAGACTTCGGCTCTACACCGGAGCCTCCATCTTCCGTCTTGACTTCGGCTCTACACGGAGCCTCCATCTTCCGTCTTGACTTCGGCTCTGCACCGGAGCCTCCATCCTCCGTCTTGACTTCGGCTCTACACCGCAGCCTCCATCTTCCGTCTTGACTTCGGCTCTACACCGCAGCCTCCATCTCCCGTCTTGACTTCGGCTCTACATCGAAGCTTGGATCTTCGTCATCTTCTCGAGCTCGAAGGCAGGAACTAGAGGACGCTCTTGACTGAAGAAATATTGTTCAAGCGTTTGACGCAGCGAAGCCAATGTAGTCGACGAATTTTCGCCTCCGATCGTTGCACCTTTAACGCATCTTTCAAGGAGTCAGAGTCAGGAGCACCTTGGAACAGTTTTTCCGACTTGAACGCCGATTGCACACGCATCTGCGTCTCAAGTTCCATCAACTTGGCCTAATCGACCAGAAATTTGTTGGTTTCAGAAGCCCCTTCCATCGATCGCCGCCGACTTTCTCTTCACGTCTGTAGCCACTGATCGACACTGAATGACCCCATTCCTCCGAATCGACTACATCTATCCACCGATCTGTCTGCGATTTTCTGTTCCAACTTTAAGAATTCCAGGTCAAGTTTTAAGCCTCCTCAATCGCCCTCGAGTGCTTCCCCGTGACTGCGCGCCACCCCCAAACAGTCTCCGGTGCTAGTTCATAATCAAACATCAATCTACTCGCATCCAACCTTTCCAGCGTAACTCATTTACTTACAGTACGTTGCAACCTTTTAATTTTCCCAAAAAACCAATTTCACTCGCCGGTCATGCGTTTAAATTCGCAACAAAATTGCGCGCTACGAATCGCATCCAACCCCCACCGCGCCACCTCGCCATCTCGCCACCAGCGAGCGCACCCTTGAATGAAGATTAAAGCATGAAAGCGATTTCAAGGGGGAGGAGAGGAGGAAAAAAAAAGCAAACACCCCCGCGCACACAGAGTGTTGTCGCGCAAAATAGAACACAGCACCAACCCCAGTCCTCGAGGGCTGTTCCATATCTCCGGGAATCGCAAAAACAAGAGCTGTTAAGGGGTTGAAGCGCAAAAAATCAATACCAACCCATGCCCGGCTGCTGCTGGTGTGGTGCTTTCCCTTCATTAATCCCAAACGAGTCTTGATGGGTTCCTTTAGAATCTGGCACTCTCGCCTCTCAATGCACGACTTCGGTACACAAAATTCATCCTTCAGACCGACAACGACGACGTGAGTGTGTGTTCTTGTTGTCCAAACAGAAACCCTTAACGATTTCTGACGTGGTGCGCGTGGAAATACAGTGGCCCCAGCCACGACATCTCGCAGGAAACTCACTCGACGATACACGTGAAGAGGCTTAGAGACGATGCCGCCTTTAATTTGGACCCATAGTCTCACTCTCAAGTCCTCCCCGGCTGCCGCCCTCTCGGGATATAATGATTTGATTGTCCAATTTATTTCCCTGCTAACGATCACATGAACCACTTTTTGGGCTGCCACGGTGAGCCACGGTATCGCGCGGGCGATTCTCATCAAATGACGTTCCTGTGGCTGGAATTTGCGCAGAAAAAAGGGCGCCTCACGCAATGCGCTGCATTTTATTGCCCCCTGCACACACACAGACCGCTTGCGAGCGCGCGAGAGAGAGAGAGAGGATCTAATCATAGGTCTGCTGGATGGCCGGCCGGATCGCCGCGGAAGGATGCGCGCGGCGTGCACAGATATCGACTGAGTAAACGACTTATCGTGCCCGCACTCGTGCGGTATTAGTTTGCTGATAATTAGCCATTATGACGGTATAAAGGATAATTTTGAACAATAAAAGGATAATCGTTGGCGGTGGCGTCAGTGGCGGCTTCAGTTTCTTGCTTTCGGCTCATAATTGTGCGACGGGGGCAACTCTCGTGTGCGCACTGACTCTGCGAGAGACATTTGGCCGAGCGGAGGAGGCCAGAGGAGCAGAGGAGGCCGAAGGACCAGAGATGTACATTTCCGGACGGACTGAGAGGACAGAGCAGATACATTGTTTATTATCGCGCAAGTATGGGGCACAAATTGAAGGTGATTCGAGCTAATGTGCGGCGCGGTAAGTGGACCGAGATGTATGCGATTTCTGGAATAACTCAATTTCGACGGACCACGATGATTTTGAGGTCTTAATCTGCGCTGCAGCTGCGGCCCGTGATGATCTAGCAAAAGTGAGCCTGAAATGACGACGGGACGAGTGCTCTGGGGGAAGGTTAAGTGAATCGCGCGAATCATCAGGGGATTAGGTGATAAATGATCCTGGGGCGGGTCCCATGAATGGCGATTAGACTGAAACGAGTGCTTGGGGGAAAAAAGGTCAATCGATGGAAATGGACGATGCGTGGCAGGCGATCGTGGCGGCGATCGTTGGGACGATCGTGGGAGATGCTCGTTCGGTAGAGAGTTTGATGAGGGCAACGTGAGCGTCTTGTGAATGCGACCGATTGCCGACGGAGGTGGATGTCGCAGGAAAAACTTGTCGTTAAAGTGTCCTTCATCCACGATAAGCGTAAATGACTCGAGGATCCGTCCCATCGATCCTCTGTCTTCTCGTAGTCGCTTAGATCGATAAACTGGCTGCGTGAGGAAGGTGTTCCATCGGACGTCACTTCTCTCGTTGTCCTAAACATGACAGGAGAAGCTTCCCCTTGAAGTGTCCTTCATCTACGATCATCTTAAAAGATTCGAGGATTGATCCTGGATAAACTGGCAGCCAAAAGGACGCCTCCGGCGGACGTCTGTCCTCTCATTGTTCCAAAGATGACAGGAGCAGCTCGAGCAACTTGCCCTTGACGGGTTCTTCATCTACGATCACCTAAAATGAGTCAAGGATCGGTCCTATCGATCCTCTGTCTTCTCCTAGAGGCCTAGGGACGCGTTCCGTCGTACGTCTGTCCTCTCATTGTCCCAAAGATGACAGGAGCAGCCCTTGACGCGCTTTTCATTTACGATCGCCTAAAACGAGCCGAGGATCGGTCCTATCGATCATCTGTCTTCTTCTAGGCGCCTAGGTCCGTGTACTGGCAGCCAGAGGAACGCGTTCCATCAGACGTCTGTCCTCTCGTTGAATTAAAGGAGCTGCTTGAGAAACTTGCCCTTGACGCGTTCTTCATCTACGATCGCCTAAAGTGAGCCGAGGATCGGTCCTATCGATCCTCTGTCTTCTGCTAGGCGCCTAGGTCCGCATACTGACATTCTGAGGGACGCCTTCCGTCGGAAGTCTGTCCTCTCATTGTCCCAAAGATGACAGGAGCAGCTCGAGCAACTTGCCCTTGACGCGTTCTTTATCTACGATCTCCTTAAATGAGTCGAGGATCGGTCCTATCGGTCCTCTGTCTTCTCCTAGGTTGATAAGCTGACAGCCTGAGGGACGCATTCCGTTGGACGTCTGTCCTCCCGCTGTCCTAAAGATGGCAGGAGCAGCCTGAGCAACTTTCCGTTTACGCGCTTCTCATCTACGATCACCTAAATTGAGTCGAGGATCGGTCCTATCGATCCTCTGCCTAAGGGACGCTTTCCGTCTGACGTCTGTCTTCTCATCGTTCCAAAGATGACAGGAGCAGCTTCAGCAACTTGCCCTGGAAGTCTCCTTCATCAACGATCACCAAAACTGATTCGAGGATCGATCCCATTGTGCCTCTGTCTCCCATTGTCGGCTTAGTTGCTTTTCTGACAGCCTGAGGGACACATTCTGTTGGTCCTAGAGCTGACTGTTGACAGTTGGCCCCGTGAAAGGATTCTGGGAAGACTCCCTCTTTGGGGCCTTTGTGACTCTTGAGCTCGTCCTCGCCCCGCGATCACTGAAAATGTCTCTAAAATCAACCCTTGCTCCACGATCACTGAAAATGTCTCGAAAATCATCCTCAAGCTCCAAACGAGGTGATAAATGGTTTTAGTCTCGAGAACCCGTCACCATTGGGTCCTTAGACAAGCTCTCATATTTCTCTCGCCGCCGCCGGGTGGTGAGACTTCCTCATTGCGTCCTGAGAACGATCATATTTCGGCGAAATCATCAACTTTTCACACCCCTCAGGTGCAAGTTCGATCCTGACTGCCCACTTAGGCCGCTTTCAGCTGGATTCCCCTCTCAGAGATCACCAATTTAAGCCCCACAAAAGACTGCAAACGGCTAAATGGCAATTTGTCACGCTTAAATAAAACGTCAAGACTCCAATTTCCCGCCATAGATCATATTGCAAAAGCTGATCGGTCAGATGAGCATTCGCGGCCGAATGACTCCGCCGGGGATTGCCAAGCAAATTGTCCCCACTGATGGCGTAATTAATCAAACATTTGATAGAGACTCGAGTCGGCCCTTCATCCGGCTAAAGAAGTTATAAGCAGCGACGCGTAGCTGAAAAGTCTGCCTGGAAAAGCCTTCCTCCCCGGCCACAAGATTAATCCCCGCGATAATGGCTGGCAACCTATAAATTGGATCATCTGCCGGGTATACACATGCACTGGGCAGGTTTACCTTCGTTCCCCATCCCCGCTGGGAGCCACAATCACCCCGATCACCCATCAGCGTCCGCGTTGTTGTCGTCGTCGTTTTCGGTTTGAGGCGAAGTGAAAAATGCGAATATCGTTTAAACGAATCCAAGCACCAACTGAAGATCCACCGATCGGGGAGCGAGATAAACCCGCACATACGAGATCCAAGGGCCATTATGCAGATCGCTATGCGGCGTACCACGCATCATAATATTCATACACGACGACGGCGACGCGAGTGTGCTGCTCGTCCATAAGTTCGCGAAACGAAACCCACCCCGGGGCTAGATGTGGTGTGTGGTGTATACCGTGTATCTTGCTCTTGGATTCCTTTTTTTCGGTTTTTTGGTTCTCCTGGCAAATTAGGAGGAGGGCAGGGATGACCCTGCCGCTCGTATGCAAAGTGCCTGCTCTTGAGTTGTGTTCGGAGAGAGAGAGAGCGAGCGAGGGGGTGTGGCGCACTACCATTTCTGTCCCGGAATGCAGAGCGCAACACTTGACAGCGCCTGGTCCGCTGGCTGGCTGGTCTGCTTTTAATTTCACCTCGCATTAGAGGGTAGTAATTAAAATTTACTTTGGAGCCCCGTTGGTCATAAATTATCAAACAAGATACATCTTCCGCGAGATGTTTTCGTGATATATTGGGGTAATTTTTTTTTTCTTTCAAGCGATCCGATTGAGATAAGGACAACGGGCAACTTGAACAAGGGAGTTTTGCATGATTAGAGCCATTTCGTTAGACTGGGCGAGGGGCAGCTGGGAAGGATGGATTCAAAGCGGGTGGAGATGGGAACGATGCGTGCGGAGGAACTAGTCAGATGGACGGACTAAAATGAAGGCTGGACATATGAGACTGTGGACAGGTTGGCGCTGACGGAGTTAGAACGAAGCACGGCGATTTTGAGACGAGAGCAGGTGGCATATTTTCTACAGATCGAGGGAAAAGGGGATGTACTCAGGTCGGGACATCTAACACCATTTAACAGAACCTTTCTTGTATCACGAGGGGCCTTACGTCCCAAATCTAAGCGTGCAACCCTTTCTTTAAAAAGAAATCAAAACGCAAACAAAGTTGGTTTTCCTGGAACGCGTGGCTATGTTTAGTCTCGCTACTTCTTCTTCTTCTTCTTCTTCTTAGGACGCTACAGTCCGAGGCGGACCTAGGCGATGCTCAGGCAAAGCATCTTCAAAAAGCTTCTGACTGTCTTCAACTTCTTCTTCTTCTTCTGAAGGCGCTACAATCCGAGGTGGACTAAATTTTTACTTTGGCCTGGGCCTCACATCACATGCCCTCTTGCCAGCTGTCTCCAGTTTCGCACACCAAACCGGCCAAGGTCCCCTTCGACTTGTGTGCGCCACCTTGTACGTGGACGTCCTCTGTTGCGTTGTCCCACAATCTCAGAGTCGAAGAGAGTCAACCTGGCTTATTTTAAAGTTGGATTTGGCCACACATCCCTGTGAAAAGAACTGAAGCCAGACGACCATAGACAGCACCGTGAGTTCGCTAATTCGGCGATGGAAAGCTAGAAATGTTGTCCGGATTTTGGGAAAAAATAATTTTCTCAGACAAGTCACATTTTTGGCTCAACGGCTATGTCAACAAGCAAATTGCCGTTACTAGAGCGAGCACAATCCACAAGTCTTCAACCAAGCCTCAATGCATTCACAAATACTGTTTGTTGTGTTTTACGGCGAGGTGGCGTCATCGGACCTTATTTCTTCCGAAATGAGGAAGAAGAGACTGTTGTCGTCGGTGATCTCAGGTATAGAGCGGTGTTAACCGACTTTCAGATGACATCATAGGCTGCCTTTTCCTGAGAAGAGCTCAAAAAAGCTCCATTTTCAGGCCCTTTAGTGAATGGGGATTTTTTGTTGAAGATTGCACCTCTGCAGTCCCCAATCCGGAATCCAGTGGATCCAAATGGAACTCCTGCCACTCGCTCAACATGCCCCTGTAACCACATGTCATTCGCAGCAAAGTCACCATCTCCGCAAATAGACAACCATCGCAACTGCATTGAATTCCTCGCCACCAACAAATCATCCGCCATTCCCCTTCCTCTTCCCCCTCCTCCTCCCCATGGACATCCATGGATACACTCTTCATCACTGAATCCAACCGCGCCGTAGCCAGCAATTAAAAGCAAAGCGAACTGTTATTAGGCGAGCACCGATGACAAAAGAGTTCACAAGACGAATTCTAAGAACACACGAACGGACCTCTATATTTAGGGCTATGTGGGTGTGATTTGAAGAGCTTCGTTCGTTTGGCTGCCCTGCGACGCGGCTACGCGCTCAGCAGTGCAGCGCGAGAGGTCAAATCAAAACCATAAATACACGTATAATTGCCATTTAGGACCTGATAGCGAGCAGATAGCGCCCCGGTCCGATGCACGTCCGACCGAGTGTGGGCATTCCACTTGTTCCCCATTCGCGATCCCCAGCCGTGGTCTCTCGACCTTTTTGGCAGATCACTCATTTAATTAGAGGCTTCGGTCAAAGTTTCTGCAGTCGTCTTCGACTGCTCGGTGATTATAAGGCTCCGCGAGTAGACCGCGAACTTTTGCAGTCTCTCCCTCGCTGAAAGGTGATCCCCGTGTGTGTGGATGTGCGTGTGTGTGTGTGTGAGTCCTTACCATCGCAACACTAATTAAATGTGCTGACTGAAGAGCGCGTCAGTGGAAGACGCTGTGTGCATCACGAATTGTGTTAAGGACCGTCAAGGTCTCTGTGCAGAGTGCCTGCTTGACAAATTCATCCGCAATCAGCCGTCACCCGTTTGCGGGGGATTCCCCCGCGGGGTTGGGGGTATCCTCAGAGTGAAGCTGGATTTAATAAGACCACATTTCATAATTTTAATTAGTAGCCGCACGAACATTGTCAAGTGGATAAGTGCTGGATAAACACTATCATCTGGTGACGGGCCTTCGGGTGGGGACTCACTTTAGCACACAAACACGAATCTTAAGCACGAAGCCGAAGCCAGCGCTGGATGAGTTCGTGGCGAGTGATGATTGCGAGCTCCTCTAATTATGCCAGCAGTTGGCATGGATATTAGTCGGTTTTGAGTTTCACCGTGCCTCTGTGGTGCGGACGCCTTGCGGAGGATCTTAGAGCGCTAATTGATGTTTCTGGGAAGACGCTGTGTGTGGGTGGGTGGCATATGGGGGAAGATTCAATCGGAGTGGGTCTTGCGATTGCAGGGCAATGGTGCGCCTGCTTGGGGCTGTTGCGAGACCAAGTCTTGCGATTCCGGGTTTACCGCGACGATGCACGCATGGACCGTGGAGAGGAGAAGCGCTCCTCTGGCGCATGGTGGACGTTCGAAGAACCAACTCAACGCTAATAGAAAGCAACTTTGACGCAGTTCATGGACGTCGAGACGTCGAGACGTCGAGACTGTGGACGTCGAGACTGTGGACGTCGAGACTGTGGACGTCGAGACTGTGGACGTCGAGACTGTGGACGTCGAGACTGTGGACGTCGAGACTGTGGACGTCGAGACTGTGGACGTCGAGACTGTGGACGTCGAGACTGTGGACGTCGAGACTGTGGACGTCGAGACTGTGGACGTCGAGACTGTGGACGTCGAGACTGTGGACGTCGAGACTGTGGACGTCGAGACTGTGGACGTCAAGACTATGGACGTCGAGACTGTCTACGTCGAGACTGTGGACGTCGAGAATGTGGACGTCGAGACTATGGACGTCGAGACTGTCTACGTCGAGACTGTGGACGTCGAGACTGTGGGCGTCGAGACTATGGACGTCGAGACTGTGGGCGTCGAGACTATGGACGTCGAGACTGTGGACGTCGAGACTGTGGACGTCGAGACTGTGGACGTCGAGACTATGGACGTCGAGACTGTCTACGTCGAGACTGTGGACGTCGAGACTGTGGGCGTCGAGAATGTGGACGTCGAGAATGTGGACGTCGAGAATGTGGACGTCGAGACTATGGACGTCGAGACTGTCTACGTCGAGACTGTCTACGTCGAGACTGTGGGCGTCGAGACTATGGACGTCGAGACTGTGGACGTCGAGACTGTGGGCGTCGAGACTTTGGACGTCGAGACTGTGGGCGTCGAGACTTTGGACGTCGAGACTGTGGGCGTCGAGACTGTGGACTGTGGACTGTGGACTGTGGACTGTGGACTGTGGACTGTGGACTGTGGACTGTGGACTGTGGACTGTGGACTGTGGACTGTGGACTGTGGACTGTGGACTGTGGACTGTGGACTGTGGACTGTGGACTGTGGACTGTGGACTGTGGACTGTGGACTGTGGACTGTGGACTGTGGACTGTGGACTGTGGACTGTGGACTGTGGACTGTGGACTGTGGACTGTGGACTGTGGACTGTGGACTGTGGACTGTGGACTGTGGACTGTGGACTGTGGACTGTGGACTGTGGACTGAGGACTGAAGACTGAGGACTGTGGACTGTGCACTGTGGACTGTGGACTGTGGACTGTGGACTGTGGACTGTGGACTGTGGACTGTGGACTGTGGACTGTGGACTGTGGACTGTGGAGAGGAGAAGCGCTTCTCTGGGGCATGGTGGACGTTCGTTGAACCATCTTGACGATTCTGGAAACGATGAACCAACTTTGACGCAGTTCTTTCGAGACATGGACGCCGAGACTGTGGACTGTGGACTGTGGGGAGGAGAAGCTCTCCTCTAGCGCATGGTGAACGACTGTGAAGAATCAACTTGACGCTCCTGTAAACAAAGAATCAACTTTGACGAGAACGCTCCTAGAATCCACGAATCATCTCTGACGATGGCTGTTCAGTTCTCCCGAGACTTGGACGTCATCCGTCCAGTTAGTCCCTCAGACTTGTGACTCAACTCTCCGTCGTCCGTCGGTACAGCGGTAAGCCACTGGCTCTCCGACTGTCCATCGGTCGACATCACGGAACCCAAGCTTGCTCCATCCAAAACGAGGTCGTTAGCCAGACTTTCGTGAACCGATTGAGTTATTATCTCGCAAAGTACACGTCCAGCCGGTCGTAGGACCCATGACTCATCAGACCGGCGGTGATCATTCCAAATTGACAGCTTTATTGGCCTAAATGTCGGCCGAAACGGCCTGCAGTCAGTTGTCGTCGTTGTCGCCGACATCGGCTTACACAAGTCTCCTGGCGACAATCGGGCCAAGCTGCGATCGATATGATTCCACGATCAGGTTTCCAAACAGAGTGTCGCATAAGCTTAGGCTAAGTACCAGCAATTATGCGATCACCAAGCCCGCTGTCGTCAGCAGGGGCGCAGACCATAAGCATCGCCGCGCAATCGAACCGACACTGGACAGCAACCAGCGTTCACGGCAGAGAATCCCCCGGAGGCGGTCACTTTTAATGTCCTCCACGTTTACTGCAGCACAGAATGCTTCAGCTCCGCATCCAGTCCGCTGCGAGTCTATGGCCATCGTGTGTTCGCTGGATTTCCAGAGGGCCTATGTACTCGCTCGCGTCTATGTACCAACATCATATCGCGCAGCCGACCAGCAGAGCATGCCATTGCAGCACGCGTCCACTCTGGACATGGCGGCGGTGGTTGGCAGTCTCCTGCCTCCTCCATCTTTTAATTTGAATTCAATTCCTGCGCTCCATCGAGTGAGACGCTTAATCCAAATCTAAGACCTATCCAGGAGGAGCACCGCCACCACCACCAGCCACATCCACCGCCATCACCAGCAACTGCACGGGCAACCGCAACAGAAACAGCAACGACATGGAAAAAGAAAGAAGCGCTTACTGGCCAAAGTAATGTCTTCGATGCGCCCGGGGCACTCGGTGTGCGCAAGGATCCGCTCTGGAATTCCTCTGCGCCCTTCCCGCGGCCGAAACCAGTTGCGCCGGCACCTATCCGTCGATGCTGGAGCGAGATAGCTGCCGCCTGGGCCCCCAAACGTGTGCACACTAAACCTTGCAGTGCACATAGTTGCGCAGCGAACGGATGCGGCTGCAATTGAAATTGAACGATACCACGGGCGGCAGCAGACGGCAGTCAGCAGTCGGGTTGGTTAACTCCTGAATCTTGGACGGTGGGTCTTCGTCAAACCCCTACCATTGGCTGGGCGGGAGGCATCTCTTTCGCCTCGCATGGGGATGGGACAAAGCGATGCGATGCAGTGCAACGTTTCTTCGCGGCAAGGATTTGGGCATTGCACTTGTACTTTGTTGGTTGACTGGCTGACTGGCTGAGTGGTCGACTTGGAGTGTTGTCAGCCTCGAGGTGGCATCATCGTTGATTGTTGCGGTTGCGTGCTGTCAGAGTGAAGGGCAACATTGCACCGCCGCGCGATGCTTCGGATGATGTATTGCGGAAGAGTTTTTTTTTTTTTTAGTACACCCGCCATCACCGAGATGTCGTTCGGACTAATTGGATGATGGCCCTTGGCCGGGGCAACCCGGGCGCCTTGGGAACCAATTAAAGTGCCTGCGCGCCTTGGCGCTGCGTGCCTTCATAAACACTTCATTAACAAACAATTTGCCATCTAAGATGGCGGAGGGGAGATTGGCGAAAGCCCAAAATAACACTTGCGATGCAATTTTGTAGTCATTTGTCCGGGAATCTAATTGAGTTCAAATTGCTCTCTGGTTCATAGCGAACTGAGAGAGGTGGTTGTGGGAGAGGGATGTTGGCAACATAAGTGGAGGCTATTACTCAATCGTGGGCATGGGGTGCAAATGGGTGAGATTTTTCCAAGTCGCGCTTGGATATTGACCCTCTCTGGGAAAGTGTAGGGTTCGAATCAGAGAATTCAGAAAAGTGGTTGTGGCCTTTGGGTTTTAATTTGAAGACATTATTCAATTACAGACATAGAAATCAAATAGGTGACATTTTCACACTTGGATACTGACCCTCTTTGAAAAAGGTTCAGGGTTCGAATCTCAGAACTTAAAGTGGTTGTAGTGGGAGAGGGTTTTGCGATTTAATTGGAAGATAGTATTCAATCGTGTGCATGAAAGGCAAATAGGAGAGCGTTTTCGAAGTCACTTTGTCGGTGCAAGGGACTTTCCTTGACAAAGGTTTTGGGTTCGAATTCCAGAACTCAGAGAGGTTGTGGTGGGAGAGGGTTTTTTTTCATTTTGCATTTATTATCCAATCGTGTGCATGAAAGGCAGATAGGAGAACTGTTGCCTGTGCATTGGACTTTAGTTGACGGTTTAGGGTTCGAATCTCAGAATTCAGAGAAGTGGTGGTGGGAGAGAGTTGGCATTTAACTGGAGGCTATTATTCAATCGTGTCCTTTAAATGGAAATGGAAATGGAGGATAGCTTTTCCTAATAATTTTTGCCGGAACAAGGGACTTTCCTTGACAAAGGTTAAGGGTTCGAATCTCAGAACTCAGAGAGGTTGTGGTGAGAGGGTTTTGCAACTTAATTGCAAGATAGTATTCAATCATGTGCATGAAAGGCAGATAGGAGAACATTTTCAAAATCACTTTTAGCGGAGTAAGGGACTTTCGTTGACAAAGGTTTAGGGTTCGAATCCCAGTCGTCAAAATCTCCATAAATTTAATCGTGAAGCGGTTGACTGAACGCATTGGGGTGATGACGCTCCAATTATTAGGATCTTGAAGTAAGTCTGGAGGCCTTTTGAGACAGATTTTGCAGAGAGGTAGTGTCAGGTTCGAACCACAACTGGTGCAAAAATGTTGACATATGAATTCAAACTTATAAAACTTTCGAAACTATTCTAACTGACGTTGTAAGTTCTCAGTTCGACTAGCGGTGGTTAACAAAAAGCACTTTGAGACTACAACGTCTCGGATGGATCCTTTTCTCCAGCGGCCTTTCTCCTTTTCTCCAGTGGACTGTTTCCATTCACTTGGGCTCTCTTCAAAGACCAATCAGGCTACACATCTGACAAGGCTCAGAAGTCTACCAAAACTCAAAAACGCCTCTAAACAGCAAGCATATTTCACAACTGACTGATTTCAAGCATCATCTGCTGGACTCATACCACAAACACCGCTTTCCACTCAACTGAAGCGACCATTCCTTGGACCACCGATCATCGGCCACAGTCGTCGAAAATTCATGTAGCCCCCATTTGCATACCTCGTTAAATCGATTCCCTTCGAGCTTCTGCTCACCTAATTCCGTGTGTCAAATCCAGTTGCATCCAACCTCCGCCAACTGCATGGGTCCAACCTGACCCCTTGAGCTCTCATCACCAGGTTTTCAATCAGTTCTTAATTAGCATCGATAATCACGAGACTCAGTGGGCTCTATGGGCACAACTCGATTAATGAGACGTTGCGTTGGGTGACGTGTGCTGGCGACGAGCATCAATTAATTTCAGTATATGTCATTAAAACTGGGGAACGTGTTAAAACCGAGAATGAATGGAAAGTGGAAGCGAGAGGGAGAGGGCTAATGTCCATCGCGGTGGGCCAGAAGAGACTCATATCGATCTCACCTTCAAAGGGGGCTCATCGGACCAATGACTTGGGTAATGTGGTCCAGCAATTTTCTGGTGAAATGATGGTTAAAACTGAATTCCCCTGGAGACGTTAATTTCTTGCTAAATGACTGGTGGTGGCAAATAACCCCACAGACATGCACTCAGGGGGTTGGAGTGGGTCGCTGCATCGTTGCCTGGTGATGTAATGTGTTCCCTATGGTTGACAGAGGTCTGGTGTCCAGTGGGCTTAGGTTAAGTTAGGGGACTGCTAGTGAGTTCAGTAGCACACTTAGACCGTGTTGGTCCATTGTGATACCCACAGTCAGACTACTACCACTGATCGACCGCTCCAGTGATGGGGCCGTTAATTTGATCCCAACAGCAAATGGTGACTGGACCAGACTGGACCAGATTCGACAAACCGGATAAAAGTGTATTAACTTTGCTTTCACTGGGATTCGAACCTTGGACCCCTCTAATTTAGGGCAGGCACTTAACCAACTGCGCCATCCAGTCCTCGTCCAGTGGGCTTGCTTAGGCTCAGACCCTCCAGGGGTCACAGGCCTGATAAGTAAGGAGGATTTGTCAAGAGAACTTATTAGTCTCTCCAGCGACATGCATACATCTCCTGATGCTTCCTTTGTTGTGGGAGCAGCTGAAGGTTGAAGCCTCCGATTCCAACCCCGAGGGATATCGCGGAAAAGGAAGACCACGACTCCGGTAGCGTCTCAGCTGAAAAGGGACCTCAATCACCTGAACGTCCGTCGGTGGGAGCAGTTAACACAAGACCGTACTGGATAATGAGGCATGTGGCCCATGAGTCTGAGGCACAGGTTCACGTCGGACTGTAGCGCCAGCTGAAGAAGAAGAAAAAGAAGAAGAAGCTGAAGAAGAAGAAGAAAAAGAAGAAGAAGAAAACTAAGACGAAGCAGGTGAAGAAGAAAAAGAAGAAGAAGAAGAAGAAGAAGGAGACGAAGAAGAGACGAAGAGGAAGAAGATGAAAGAGAAGATGACGAAGTAGGCGAAGGAGAGGCGAAGAAGAGAAGATGAGGCTAAGGCCCATGTCTTTCCTGGACTGTAGCGCCAGCTAAAGAAGCAGAAGAAGCAGGAGAAGCACAAGAAGAAGAAGAAGAAGAAGAAGAAGAAGACGAAGCAGATGAAGCAAAAAAAAAGAAAAGGAAGAGAGACGAATAAGAAGAAGAAGAAGAAGGAGAAGAAGAAGAGGAAGAAGAGAAGAGACGAAAAAGAAGCAGAAGAAGAAAGAGAGGCTGAGGCCCAGGTCCTTCCCGGACTGAAGCGCCAGCTAAAGAAGCAGAAGAAGAAGAAAAAGAAGAAGAAGAAGAAGAAACTGAATGTTTAACTCCAGCTGGTCGCATGGATAACGACTATGAACCATCGGGGCAACGATTGAAGTCGTGCCCATAAGTGGAGAAGGACTCCAACGAACTGGATTTCCGACACTGGACACAGCTTGCGAAGAATCGTGCGACCTAAAGAGGCTTGTTGATAGAGACCCAGGTCGCCCCCAGCGCCATATGAAGAGGAATAGCTTGCAGCTGCTGTGACACCAGTTCCAGAGGGTCATTCCTGACCGTCGTTCCTTCCTTCAGTGTTCCTTTAAGTGAGCCACCTCGTCGAAGAAATCGCGCCTGTCGCCTGAAACTCAAGTCTCTCTTTGCCCTCTTGGAACACGACTGGATAACCTGAAATTCGATCGTTTCGAAGGACGACGTTCAGATCCCAACCAGGTCCTGGCAACGAAAGAGAATCCTTTGCTATTAACGAGCTGCTCATTTCCAGAAAAGCAGCAAGGCACACAATCACCAACCAACAAGCCACGCAATCACCATCGAGTGCAAACAACTTCCTCCGACGTCCTCCTTCATCCAACGACCGAAGCAAGGATACAATATGGACAGCCTCGCAAGGACATCAGTTCCATCCATTATCTCCCGCACTATTGAATGCGTTGAATCGCCACCTGCGTCAATGTTCCCACATCCCTCCATCCATCCATCATCGCCATCATCAAGGTTCCATCAGCGGAAAACAAACAGACTCATCGCCTCTCAAAGGAGCACAGGACGCAGCGAGCAGCTCCTGCATGGATGAATCTAATTGATTGTAAAGTACCGGAAAACGTAATCCAATTTCCCGAAGATTTACGTAATTCTGAGCTCATCCAGCGACGGGGGATGAGCTGCCAATTGAGTTCCCTTTCCCAGGTAGGACTCGCCAGAGCACTTGACTGGAGGGTGCGGAAGCACCAGGACTCAGACAAGGATTAGCAGCGATTGTTCGGTGTTTTCCCACCGCGCACCAGCTGACCGAGGGAAAAGCGCGCCCACGAAGAAAGTTTCCTCGGCGGAGCCGCTCTTATTCATTCGTTATCAATTAACTTCCACCTTGGCGTCCATTTTGATGAGCATTATGCATTCACCGTAATTCTAGTTCACAATGGCCAATTCCAATTCGGCTGTCAGTCAATTCGGTCAACAGTTCCGTCGTTTCATCGCGATTTTTTCGTTTTGTTTGTGCTCGCAAATGAAATGCATGGCAGCCTCTAGCCGAGGCAATTTGGACGTTTGCCGCCGTCGCTGCCGTCAGTTCCTTTGTGCAGCCCATCGACGAGTGGGAGGGGACCGGGTGAGTATCGTATCGAGAGGCAATAATCTCTATCTTCGAGCCGCAGCAGCATATCGATTGATTTGGACGCCGAAATGAGTGCGCCGAGGCTGGCTCTTCATGTTCGGGCCTGGCCCTGGCCGGGATCTCACTCGCTGGCGGTGGGCATTGTTGTTACTGAATGCACTACCGCCGTGCGCGTTTTTAACGAGAGAGAGAGAAAACAGAGGAGAAAATGAGATGAGTCAATGGGGGGAGCAGCAGATGGAGCACAAAGGACGCGGAGATGGAGAACAATATCCATCCATTGGTCTTCTCCTTGCTCTTGCTTGCGCCACACGAAACAGGGAGTTGTTGAAATGTTTACGAAAAGTCCTGATAACCGGAGGGTGCGTTCACAATCACGAATCGCCCGCCAGTTGCAGTTCCAATTGCTGGGCTGGGTAATTTAGTTGGGCCGCATTTATTTTTCGCTCAACTCCCCCTCGGGGCGGGCGAATTTTTCCCCGGCTTCTCCTGCGGTCTCTCTGGTGTAACGTAACGTTCATCTTCATCGGTTTTTTTTTTCGTTTCGTTTCTGGGTTCTGTTGTCGTTATTGTCGTAGTCATCGTAGCCATCGTTGTGTCCTGGTATGGATCCCCTCTGCTCAACCGGCTTTTTTAAGTGGCTGATGGCTGGTGGCTGGTGGCTTGTTGTTGTTCATTTCGATGCGGCTTCTCTCTCAGTTGCAGCAGCTTCAGCAGCAGCGGCTGCCTCATCATCAGCAGCCACGACGATGACGATGACGACGACGACGATGGCAACGAATGTTGCATATTGCGCGCATCATCAGCAGCAGCAGCTCGTCGGTGGTTTGCCCGCGATTTTCTTTTTTTTTTGGGTGAGTGGCGCGTCTGTTTTAGCTCGAAGGCGTTCAATGAGGTCCTGGATTCTGTTTGTTTTTTTTGAGACTGCCATTGATCCATGGAAATGTTTGGAATTCGCGTTGCAATGCGGTCTATGGACGAGGGAGTTGATGGCATTTACTTTTCATCCACGCATGGGGCTTGTGGGGGCGACTTTTTGGCAGATTGTCCTGCTATTGTGAATAGGCCATTGATACTCAAATGGAATTTTGGCGTAGGGCCTAATGATTAATTCCAGGAGATACTTGCCTTCATCTTCTCCGATTTTACAGCCGCGCCGGAGTATTTTTGAAGCTCCTCGGACTATTCACAATCAGTTAAGTGCCCATTCACAATCACAATTCGAAGTGGAGACAGCAGCTTCTTCCTCACACGCCCTCTTCATAATTAAGGGCTTGAGTAGATCTGCCAAGAGTCAGATTGTCGCACTATTGTGAATAAGTCATTGATACTTGAATGGAATTTTGGCGCAGGTCTTAGTGATTAATTCCAGGAGACACTTTCCTTCATCTTATCCGATTTGTCAGACGCGCCAGAATGTCTTTGAGACTCCGCAGATTATTCACAATCCCAACTCGAAGTGGAGACAGCAGATTCTCCCTCACACGCCCCCTTCATGATTTGGGGCTTGAGTAGATCTGCCAAAAGTCAGATTGTTGGGCTACTGTGAATAGGTCATTGATACTCGAATGGAATTTTGGCGCAGATCTTAATGAGTATTTCCAGGAGACGCTTTCCTTCATCTTCTCCGGTTTGACAGAAGCGTTAAAATGTCTTTGAGGCTCCGAAGCCTATTCACAATCCCTTATGGCTCAGTCACAATCCCAACTCGAAGTGGATACCAAGTGGAGATTGATTGATTCATCTTCTCCGGTTTGACAGACGCGCCAGAATGTCTTTAAAGCTCCTCGGACTCAACAATCAATTATGTGGCAATTCACAATCACAACACAAAGCGGATATAGCTGCTTCTCTATCTGACACGCCCCTTCATCATTTAGGGCTTGAGTAGATCTGCCAAAAGTCAGATTGTCATCCTATTGTGAATAGGTCATTGATGCCCAACTGGAGATTGTGCGGGTTTTCGGCGCAAGCCTGGATGATCAACCCCATCCTTCATCTTCCTCGGCTTGCCAGCCGCGCTAGAATGCCTTTGAAGTTCTTCGGACTATTCACAATCCACTACGTGCTCATTCCCAATCACAAATCAAGGCGGATGCAGCTTCTTCTCTCTCACATGAATAGGGGCTTCATCATTTATTGTTTCAATAGATCTGCCAAAGTTCAGATTGTCGTGCTATTGTGAATAGATCATTGATACCCAAAAGGAGATTGAGCGGAATTTTTGGCGCAGACCTGAATGGTCACACTTCCTTCATCTTATCCCATTTGACAGCCTAGCTAGAATGTCTTTGAAACTTCTTGGACTATTCACAATCCACGACGTACTCATTCACAATCACAACTCAAAGCGGATGCAGCTGCTTCTCTATCATACGCCCCCCTTCATCATTAAGGGCTTGAATAGACCTACCAAAATTCAGATTTAAGTGCTATTGTGAATAGGTCATTGATACCCAAATGGAGATTTAGCGGAATTTTTTTCGCAGGCCAGAATGATCACATTTCCTTTATCTTCCCCGATTTGATAGTCGCGCTAGAATGTCTTTGAAAGTCGCTTATGGCCCATTCACAATAACAACTCAAGGCGAATGCAGCTGCTTCTCTCACTGATACGCCCCCTTCATCATTTAGCACCACCACGACGACCACAAAATCCCTATAAGAACGACCACACTAATGAACTTTCGCTCTAAGTCTCATTCACCTAATTAATATCCTTCCGCAGAAAACGTGATTCCAATACGAAATGACCCACTATCAAGGTACGGAACCAAAAATTTACTTGATTGCTGCGCGATACATTTAAGATGTTCCCCCGTCTAGAGAGCCGATGATGTCCTTAGGGACATCACGAGTTCGTCTCTAGGGCATCTCGCGTTGAAAACTTTTATCACACAGTCCACTGTGCGCTGCCTCTTTCCTGCTCTCTCTCTCTCTCTCTGATGATGATCTCTTGACTACGACGCAATGGTTTCACCACCATCGATACATGTCGTGACGCGCCGTCCGCCCCAGCAAGACTCCTGTGCGTCAGGGAGTAGTTCACAAAAATTATCCCAAGCAGCAGAGACTGCGCGCCACGTCAGTGGCATCGGTTTCCAGCGAATTCTCCTCTTTTTTCATTGCACCCCATTTCGGTAATAACACACCGCACGGACTGGACGCTCCAAACGACGAGTTCGTTTCGAAGTCGTGTCCAGAAGACAATCACCGATTGCACCTGGACATCGCTCGTTTTGTGCCAATTGCCATTCGATCCGTTTGGCTATGCTCCACAGAGTGTGCGTGGGGGAGGGGGGAGGTGGGGGCAGCAGAACAATCATCATTGTCGGGATAGAAACAATAAACAACCCTTGAGCGAGCCGAGTAGTCCTCTGGTAATTAAAATATCTAATTCGTCCTTTTCCCCATTGAGTGCGACGACGACGGTTGGCGCGCTGGCAGAAGTAATCGTGGCCCCCACCGGGGCGGTCGGGGAGCGTCCTTGTAAGGATAAGGAATCAAAGAAAATAAAACAATTTGCCTAACTCTAATTAGATTTTTCCTTTGTTTAATCCTAGTCCTTCTCTCTCCCCCTCGCTCTCCGTGAGGCGTGCTGTGGACGGCGACGCCATTGCTCGGCCAAGGAGAAGCCGGCGAAGGACTTACGCGTTTTAATTCGCTGGTCATCCTGCCGCGCACGAGGCGGGCGGTGGTAATTTCAACCTTTGTCTTGGTCTCCCCCCTCGTGGGGGGCGGGGGTGTTTGATCCTTCATCAAGGAATTATTCTTCCTCTTCTCTGCTTTTCTGTTTTTGTTGCTGTTGTTGTTTTTTGATGATGATTTCGTTTGTTAAGGTTCGTGGGGTTTGGGGGAAGAACTTGGAAATGGGCTTAGTTAAGAGATGGCTGTTGCTTGATGGGGGATGGGTGGGGGGAGGTATTCGGAGGATGTCTCTGTTTATCTAATGGGATTTGGAAGCATTTCGTATTGTTTTGGAGTTCTCTTGTGTTTTCCTCCCGTTTGGTGTCCTGGACTGGTGTTGATGGTTTTTAAAGGGGAAAGGTCTTGGGAATTTGGTGGAACCTCGACATCTGAACTTGATCGGACGCTGGAGGCTGTAAGTTTTAAGGAGAATTTAAGAAATTCTTGAGAATTTTTCAATCAGAGGATGAGTTCCGTTTGGGCTGTTAATGGGAAGAATTCCGCTGGAGGTGGGCAGACTGTGTTAATTTAGTGACTCTTAGCTGAATTTGTTAAGAGATTCTGTGGTCTTTTGGGTAGAACATGGCATAGATTGTCCTGAAATTGAAGGGCTTCTGTCCTGAAATGATCCTGACATGATCCCGACAATGAAGGGCTTCTGGTAGTCAGAGAGAAATCTGTCTCGACTATTGGCTGATTTTTAGATTGATTTTTAGAAGATTGACTGTGTGATTGCTGACTATTCACGATCGTGGATCATATTCCTTCAAACGTCTGAGGTAAACCGTCGAGTGATCCTCAGAAGAGTTAAAAATAAACCAGATGACTCCAGAAGAGTCTTTGTTTCTGAAGCCTGCCCATGTTCAGCTTATTGCAGATTCGTACGGTGTGAAAGTGGCATCACTGAAGATCACTAGAGATCACTGAAGATCATCACCACCAAAGATCCGTCATCAGATCTGAGTCAAAGCAAGGTTAGGTTGGGTAAGGCGGCCGTTAGTGAATTCACCAGCACACTTAGACCATGTTGGTCCATTGTGATACCCACAGTCAGACTACAACCACTGATCGACCGCTCCAGTGATAGTGCCGTGAATTTGATCTCAACGGCGAATGGTGACTGGACCAGATTTTGAAAAACCGAATAAAAGCGTATTAACTTTGTTTTCACTGGGATTCGAACTTGAGACCTAACCTGTCTGGCTCTAACCATGATCCAGACATGTACTCATAGAGGACTGAGTGGTGTATCTTGCGAATTTCGGCCTCCATTTAACCCTGACTTTCGTGAGAGTCGTTTCAGGCTAAAAACACTCAGACCCTTCCTTAAGCAAGCCGCAAGAACTTCTGAAATAACTTGTATTCAAGTCTTTGCAAACGACATTAGATATCTAGGTTCACGGTTCCACCTCTGTCGAATCACTAATAATGCGCAAAGAGTATAACTGTATAGAAAAGCTTCTCAAAATCGTCGTTCCGAGTCGGCATTAAACTGTAGGTCCCCTCCACTCGTGAGAGAACAATAGCACGCACAACACGAGTGGTTGCTGAGAAGCTAGGCCTAGGTCCACCTCGGACTGTTGCACTGCCGTTTATATTACTATAAAAAGTCTCCGCGGTTTTTTTTGTCACTGGATGGTGTTGATGTCTATGTATCTGGAAACACCTTGCTTGTGTTAAAAGTTAAACTGATTTGAATATTGTGATGTGATAAAGTGATGCCTATTTCCTATGAAAAGGGGAAAAACGCTACAAAAACCTACCGAAAAATGTATGCAGTTTACGGTGAGATTACTGTGAGTGAAGAATAGGATCTCTTTCTTGATAATTTTGATTTGATTCTTTCTAGAGGTGTGACGGATATCCGGCCTATCCGGCTTCTTTTCTAATATCCGGCCGGAGCCGAATAGTCTCTTGATATCAGGCCGGATACCGGATAGTCGTTTTTTCAGTAAGAAACAACAAAATAAAAAAACATTTACTGACTACCAAGCCCAAGGGTCACATTCCGTTCAAAATAAACTGTTTTGAGATATAAGTTAAGCTCGTTGGCGGTATTTTTTGGTAAAACACTCAATCTGACTTGCCTTCCGCAACCTCTTCAAAAATGTCCCAAAAGCTTTGCTGTATAGAAAGTAAGAATATCTTGTGGAGGAGAAGGAACAAAGCATGTTTAAGTTGGTTTTCCTTGTACCGGTCTGATTTGAGTAACTATTATACTTTTAATTTGGGTAGATATCCGGCCGCCGAATATTCGGCTATTCGGCCCAGCTGCAGGCCGAATATTCGGTATCCGGTATCCGGCCAAATCACTATTCGGTACAACTCTAATTCTTTCATCGAAACACCACGCTTGGCAACTGTAGTTTCATACAGAAACATCCGTCGGTAAATTTCAACGAAAACCGCAGTTTTTCTACAGGAAACTACACCAAGTGCATGTGAAAACACTCCCTACACTCATCGACCACCCCTTTCTTCTAATTCTTTTCGTCAGATGATGACAAACATTTCCTTAAACAATTCCCTTAACTGTCACCCAAATCAAGCATTGCCAGACAATCAATTATTCTCCCCTTCCATTGAATTCTCCTCTGACGTCATGAAAAATGAAAAACGCACTTTTCTTTCCTTAAATTTAGAATGAAATTTTTGACTGAATTCACTTCAGTTATCCTTTCTACACTCACCTCCACACAATTGAGGTGAAAATTCAGTCAAAACACGCAGAAAATCGAGTTTTGAAAAAATGACACGTTTCACACGAAAAAATGCAGTCAACTCATAACACAACTGGGTCGCATTTTTTTGCTGAAAATAAACGAATTTTCGTCGAAGTGGATTTGATGATTGCAGAATTTTGTGAAATGAATTTCTCGGGATCTAGGATGAATTGAAGGATGTATGGTATCAGAATGGAAAGGAAATTAAGTGTAGAAGTGGATTGAGGTATGATTTTGTAACGGGAGTGACCTGGTTTATTGTAGGGCGGTGAAGTTTGTAGGAGACTCTTTTAAGCTGCGATCTTGGAAGACATCACATCTTCTGAAACGAATTTCTCGACAATTCGGACGAACTGAAGGACGTGGGATATCGGAATGGAAAGGTAATTAAATTTGGAAGCTGATTAAGGCAAGATTTTGTAAGGGGAATGACTTGCTTGCTAGTGTAGAAGTAAAGTTCTTAAGGATTTCTTTTAAGCAATGCTCTTGGATGGCAGGATGTTTGAAACGATTTTCGCGATAACTAGGACGAGTTAAAGGATGCGAGATATCAAAATGGAAAGGAAATTGATTGGAGAAGCGGAATAAGTTATGATCTTGTAACGGAAGTGCTTTAGTTGGTCGTTTGGAGGCAAAATTCGCGAAGTTCTACTTTGTCACATTGAAATGGAGGAACTGGAGAGGATGTAGTACCCATTTCATCACAAAATGCCTTGAAATAATGGCTGAAATATCTGTCATTGTTGATGAAGAAAGAATCGCACCAACGTACGTTTAAATTCGTTTTTTTCATCATTTCGTTCGGTCCATGGATGGGTCTCGGGAGACATGATGTTTTGTGAAACGATTTTCTCTGGAATTTTGACGAATTTCGGGTTGAGGGATATTAATATGGACAGGCTATTGATTGGAGAAGCGTAATAAGTTGAGATTTTGTAAGGGTAGTGCATTGGTTCGTAATGTGGAGGGGATATCCTCTTTTAGGCACATAAGCAGTGAAAACTATTTGAGTTTCCATGTAATTCACACGATAATCTTGGAAGTCGAGTTAAAGTTACTTGCTTGGCAAACACCCATGAATTAATGTCTCAGTAGTACTCTCCTCATCCAGCACGATCTAATGAACTGCTGGCACTAAATGAGGTTTGAAGACGTCCGAACGTCTCAAAACCCTTGACGATCACTTGATAAGATCAGCGAATGTTGACTTCCTGGCGGTTTCAAGAGTCAAGAGAGTTTTGGAAACGTCTGAAGACCTCAATAACCTCGATCAGCTTAAGACCGTCGAAACTGCCAAAAAGTCACCATTCCCTGACGTAATCAAGTGATCGTCTCCAACTAAACTTTATATGCAGACAATAAAAAATGTTGTCTGACCTTTGCTTGTAAGACAACGCTTCCTCTTAATCTGTTTGAGAATTTGCCTGAGAATTTGCGAAAGCATTTATTTTGCCTTCTTCTTCATCTTCTTCTTCTCCTTCTGCTTCTTCTTCTTTTTCTTCTTCTTCAGCTGGCGCTACAGTTTAGGGTGAACCTGGGTCTCAGCCAAAACGCCTCTCCATCCAGCACGGTCTTGCTCTAACTGCTCCAACCAACGGAGGTTCAGCTGATTGAGGTCCTTTTCCAGCTGCGTACGCCACCGGAGTCGTGGTCTTCCTTTACTGGGTTGTCCCTTGGGGTTGGAATCGGAAGCTTTCAACCTTCAGCTGCTCTCACAACAAAGGAAGCACTAGGAGATGTATGCAGAGAGATCAACAAGTTCTCTTGACAAGTCCTCCTTACTTATCAGGCCTGCGACCACTGGATGGCACAGTTGGTTGAATGCCTGCCCTAAGTTAGAGGGGTCCCAGGTTCGAATCCCTGTGAAAGCAAAGTTAATACGCTTTTATCCGGTTTTTCAAATCGGGTCAAATCTGGTCCAGTCACCATGGTCCATGGATCAGTGGTAGTAGTCTGACTGTGGGTATCACAATTGACCAACATGGGATAAGTGTGCTGGTGAATTTATCACCAGGTACCTCTCCACTTGGGTGCGCCACCTTAGACGTGGACGGCCTCTGTTGGCTTGTCCCACGGATTCAGAGTCGAAGAGTAGCCATATCCCCCTATATGAACGGAGGAGTGTGTCGTTACTGCCCAACATCAACATTTCTTTCAGAATAAATTTTTACTTACAACGTTGGCAGGTTCCAAACACGAGAGTCTACGTCTCTGTTGACAGAGGAGGTTTTGAACAGACCAGCTTCTGACATCATTTTTCACTGGCAGTGATTTTGCTTAAAATTTCAACCACATGCCCACTCCCACATCAAAGTCGCATGCATCAAGATAGAGCGAAGCTGCTCCAGTCTGAAGTCGCTACCAGTTGAACCTTGAGTTGGTGCTGGTCAGGCACGATGCCATGACATAACGCCAAGCGACATAAGGCCAGTTGATAAAATTTGGGTTTTTTGTCACTTGGCGTTATTTCCGGGCACCTTCAAGTGCAGCGGGTTTTTCGGAGCCTAAATATGCAAAGTCTTCGACTCTGAGCCTGTGGGACAACGCAACAGAGGACGTCCACATACAAGGTGGCGCACACAAGTCGAGGGGGACCTCGGTCGGCTTGGTGTGCGAAACTGGAGACAGCTGGCGAAAGATCGTGCTGGCTGTTGAGTGAGGCCCAGGTCCACCTCGGACTGTAGCGCCCTAAGAAGAAGAAGAATAAATATGCAAAGTGATGCACCAACGGTAAAGTCATTGAAGACCAATGCCCGTTTCTATTGAATTTGAAACTCCAGTCAACACGTCATCTTTATCAAAACACGGACAAGAGGTCACTTGTCTCCACGGCAGTGTCCCCATCCGCCCATTGCTTCTTGCAATTCCCATTAAGGACGTCAGTTCCCTCCAACCACCATCCATCAGTCTTCATTTTCAGGTGCACTCCTAGCCAACAACGCAAAACAAACCCATTCTCCCGAGCGCCTCTGCACCAGTCGTCAAGAGATGTCGAAGACAAACTCATAACCAATCCATCTGCGCCACATCAAAGTGGATTACAGCCAATTACGGCAACAAAAAGAACATTGTGCCACTTCTGTCCCGGGGATAATCTAACCCCTTGACGGGTTGTGACAACAACAAAAAGGAACCGAGGCAAAAAAAAGCAGCGAACGCGGAAGTATGGATGAAAAATCGATGGCAAATGGATTCCACACGACAACCGGAGCAGATCAGTTAAAATCAGGGCGCGCAACCGTGGGCAATTTGCCGTTCAATGACTGTACGAATGTCGAATGGGATTGCGAAACTCCGAAAACGCATTAAAAAAGGCTCTCAGGAGTGACACGCACACATACACACGCGCGCCTGGCATATGTGTCAGATTGTGCGCTATGTTTCACAACAGAGTCCTTCGGGCCAATTCAAGATGTAGACAGATTTCTAGGGACCCAGAGGTGAAGATGATGAAGATGGCGAAGAGGGCGAAGAGGACGAAGGAGAAGAAGTTCACGTTCATGTGTGCCCCGGAACGCTCATCACACCTCAACATCGAACCGTCAGCCAGCTGTCCGAGTGAGTAATTTGTCTATCCGTCCATTCTACCGCCCGCAGGAGGATTCCCTCTCTCTCTCTGTCTCTCTGACTCTTGCTCATTTGCAAAAAGATGATTATTTGTTGAACTGTCAAGGATTTCTTCTTCTTCTAGTCGTCAGCGACGTCCTCATGCCGAAGCGCAGCAACAAGCAAAAGGCAATTCATTTCGTTTCTTTTGTCAATCACACACCCATCCGTCGTCCACTGGGCGGCAGGAGCAAGAGCAAGAAACGAAAAACAAAAAAGAAGCGGACGCTCAGGTGCACATCCAGTAAGTCACCACCCTTTGGCCTCTTAGTGAGGTAATCCTCGGCCTCGGACAGAGAACGAACGAAAATTACCATTTAATTTGCCCACTGCACCCACCACTGCCCCACACACACACACACGCGCGCGCTTTTGTGGTGGGAGTGTGAGGGAGAAGGAGACAGAGAGCGATTCCTTTTATCCCCACGCACACACACACACGCGCGCAGAGACTCCCATATGCGGGTGCCGCACTCACACACGGCGGGGGTAGTAAATCAACGCCAAAGTCCTGGCCGGTAGCCACATCCCTCCGGCGAATACCCGTTTCTATGTACTTTTCTCAGCTCACCCTACAGACCCACACACAGAGGCAGAGTTGGAAAAAACAGGAGCACACACACAGGCACTCACCGGGAGGAACTCAATTCGCATCCGCTGGATGTCCTCAAGCGGTATTGTGCGTCTGGGTATCTTCTGATAGGCAGATGCATATGGCTAGCCCTGCGAGGGGCGGGCTTTTGGGCATATTCGCTGTACATGTGGTGGGGCGTGGCCTCTGGAACTTTGTAAATGGCTGCGGAAAACCAGATCTCACTCACTCACACACACACTCGCGCACTCGCGCCAGAGATGAAGAGAAAAATTTGTATCTTTCACTGCTGCACCACCGAGCGAGCAGATGTTGCGTTCGTTCTCGCTGTGAGACGAAAACACATATTTCGCTGATGGGCTCATCATTTTTCGCTCTCTGTGTACGACGAGTCTACGAGTCGCCTCATACACAAGCCACCACACAGGCCATCGAATTCGGGTGCCAGTGTGCGCGGTGTGTACCCACCCGTCCGTTCGTCGGACCGATCCGGCAGGCAGCAGTGATGGGCTCGGGCTATGAGTATTGAGATGGCGGTGTGGTGGTGTTAAAAGACACCCATCTACAGAGCCAGCCATTAACCAACCTCCTCTTGATTCAACTGTCAGCGGTGGTGGTGGTGGTGGACGTGGTGGTGGTGGTGGTGGTGGTGGGACATTCTGCCCACTTATCCAATGGTAGCTGGTTTTCTTCCACCTCCGCGAGAGTTTGGCAGTCGATCTCTTGTCTTGTTTTTCTGTTTTCCTCTCATTTTTTTGTTGATTTCGTTTTTGCGTTCCTCCTCGCAGTGGTGGTGGATATACGGCGTTAAGGCGTCGAATACCCTGAAGGTTTTCTGGTGGTCGAACACATTCAGTTAGTTGAAAACCGTCTAGTGCGCAAGAGTGGTCGTGTGCGCGTCGTCGTCGTGTCCAAGCATAGCTTCTCTCCATTTCCGTGTGTTGTTTTGTTTGTTTTTTTTTTTGGGGATTTTGTGTTTTGTGTGTTTTCTCGGTTTTCCGTTCCGATTTTTGTGCATCTCGTGAGTGTGTCCCCCCCTTTGCCATCGAACATAAACGATTTTTGTGGTGACATATGTCAATCGATGACATTTCAGTTTATCTGTCAACTCATGCCGCGCCATCACAACAGCAGACTTTCATCGCTCGCCACCGCCTCCTTCTCCTCCTCCTCCTCCTCCACTGTAGCCAGTGTGTCATGATTTGGTTTTTAGGCGGCACACATTCTCACATGCAACACACAAGGTGCCCACCTAAGCCCATTGATCTACAGTTGAGCCTGCTGCCGAGTGTTGTTGTCGCTCTGTTGCATATGTAGGCGCGCACCAAACCCATTGGGAGACACCTGTTTCTACACACCAGCAGAAAAAAGAAAACAGAGAAAATCACCTTTTTTCCTGCCGTAGAACAACTTCACGAGTCCGTCGTCATCCTCACAGTAGCTGAAGCGGCAGAGGCGGAATAGAAAAACAACAAGACGTCTTCGTTTTTTTTTGCTTTTGTTTTGTGCATTTTTGCGGTGAAGCAACAACAACAAAAACACAAAATCATTGAGTAACAAGATACAGTTTATCTAAAAGATACATTCGTGAGATTTTCAGTCACCTCGTATCACTGTTGGCGGCAAAGTTGTCCAACGTCGCCCGGAATTAAAACAAAAAAAAAGAGATAATGTATCTAAGGGGGTGGCGGTTACACTAGATACACGTGTGATATGGATTAGTTTTGTTCTGTGACCCTTTGGCGCAACTATCTATCAACAATTGGATTGTTTTTGTTTTCATTTTGTGTCACATTTTTGCCTTAAAACTCAGTGTCCTTCGAGTACAAAACGAAAAAAAGAGAAAAATTTTAATTAAATTTAACGGTTCACACTAAACAATCTGTGCCTCAAATTAACGAATATTTTGTGAATGTATCTCCAGATTTTCTTTTTAAAAATAAGCAGAGAATCTATCGTGTGTGCGGGAGTGGGAATTTGTTTATTTTTGAATTCATCTAGAATGAGGACTGTTGTGTAGATACATTCGAAGTTTTTCGTTTTTTTTTTTTTGAATTTTTGTTGCGATTTGAGTGAAATTTTTTGTGAAGAATTTTGTCATCATTGTGAAAATTAAACATACCGCACAAATGCATATCCTACACAGGACCAATGATCATCAGTTCGAGGATCAGAAATTTATGATGGTAAGTGGATGATGGAGACGCCATTTGATGATTGGAAATACCGTCAAAATCGCTTACAACTTAAGTCCCTCCCAAGCTCTATTATATGCAATCCAATAGCTGATGATAAATCGTTTACAACGACCAAATTCGTCAGTCCCTTAAAGGTCGTTATAACCGATTTTGACTGTAGAAATAACTTAAGGAACACCCTCAACTGATGTTCTTTGACAGCGACTGTTTGGGATTCAGCCACTCATTGTACATTTTTTCCGGTGTTTCTTCTGTTCTTTTCTATCCGTTCTGTCTGTTTTGTTCTACTCTTGTTCCAGTCTTTTTTTTGTCAAGTCGAAGACATTCTGTCCGATCTGAGAACACCCTGGTCACTAATTTTGTTTCAAAACATCCTGAAAAATTCATCAAACTGGACAAATGAATACATTTGAATACAATTGACGTCATCGAGAATTAGAGTCAAAGTTCCCCATCAGATTCCGATATTTTCCCATCAAAAAGAAGGCTCTCAAGAGCCCATGTGAAAAGAAGACTTGAATCAGCCACCATTCTGCTGAAATTCTGGTCAAAAAGGGAATTAGTGCACAGGCCAAATACAAGTTTCTTTCTAAAAATGCAATAAAATGAATAAAATTCCCATTAAAATAACATTCCCATTAATTCAACATTCCCACTGTTAACCATTAAGCAACGTTGTTCAAGTGGCTGCCCCGGCTGGCTTCGCAGTAGCGTATTCTGTCACTCCAATTTTCCAAGACCTTGTTGATGGTTTCGGGCTGTAGCTCACTTGGATGGACTTGCTTGGATGATATTGGCTTGAATCGTTTCCGGATTGTTGGCATAACATCGGTCCTTCACGGTTCCCCACAAAAAAAACTCCAAAGGGGTCAATTCGCAGCTTCGAGGCGGCCAGTTGACATCGCCAAGACGGCTGATAACATGATTTGGTAATTTCGTGCGCAAAAGATTGATTCTGGCATGGGCTATGTGGCATGGGCTGTGTGGCATGACGCGCCATCCTTGCATGAACCAGAGGTCGTCCAAATCCATTCCCGTTAATTTCAGTAAAAAAAAAAGTCGGTTAACATGGCTCTGTAACACCCACCGTTGACTGAATCGTTGTTCCCAGCTTCATTTTTGAAGAAAAATGGTCCAATGATGCCACCACTCCACAATCCGCGCCAAACTGTCTCTCTCTGTGGTTGCATTGGCTTCTCGACAATGACGTGCGAGTTTTCCGTTTTCCGAGCCCCAGATGCGGCTCTAAGCCTGTGGGACAACGTCCAAGTACAAGGTGGCGCACACAAGTCGAGGGGAACCTCGACCGGCTTGGTGTGCGAAACTGGAGACAGCTGGTTGGAGCGGCATATTAGTTGAGGCGCTGGTCTACCTCGGGCTGTAGAGCCCTAAAAAGAGGAAGAAGAAGATGCGGACATTTTTTTTTGTTAACGTAGCCGCTGAGATGAAAATGCGCCTCGTCAGAAAAGATGATGATGATGCCCAGAATCGTTGTCCAATTCAAGCTGCTCTGCTCTGGCCCAAACTGCGAAGCGATAACGAAGCGGATGGTCGAGCGCCTTCAATTGCTTCAATTGCTCCTCAGGCTAGTGCGTGACATGATGAGCTGTTGAGATCGATGGTGAGTTGATGCCCGTGAATTGAGTCTCACACTCTCGGCCACAGCAGCCACATTCCCATCTGTGCGAGTACCGTACGACGACGGGGACCATGAGTGTTGTCCACTAGCACATCAGTCTCACGAACTTTTTGCATAAACTTGCGAACAGCAGTCGCGGTGGGTGCTTTATTTCGGCCAAAATTTCTTTTCAAAAAAACGCACTGTTTATGCACTGTCAGTATCATACCTCCGCGAAACGAAATGAGTCGCTTTACGGAAATACGTTTTCAATATTTCCTAACGTTGTTCAAGAGTAAAGCCATTCGTTTCGTTTCGCGTAAGTACGATACCGACTCTCTGTCAAGATTTCGAGCGGGAAACAGCTGTCAGTGTAAAAATATGGCACTCCCGTTTCAAAATCGTATCTTAATACGCTTCTACGTTGAATTTCCTTAACATTTTGATACCGCACTTACTTTAATTCGTCCTAGTTAGCAAGAAAACCGTTTCAGAAAACAATGTGTCTTCCAAGATCGCTGCTTAAAAGAGCGTCCCCCGGACTTCTCTTCTAAATTACCAACTAGGTCACTCCCGTTACAAAATCATACCTCATTCCGCTTCTACATTTAATTTTCTTTCCATCCTGATACCACACATCCTCCAACTCTTCCTAGATCCCGTGAAATTTGTTTCACAATCCGCTGCAATCATCAAATCACTTCGACGAAAATGCACTCATTTTCAGCAAAAAAATGCGACTCAGTTGTGTTATGAGTTGACTGCATTTTTTCCTGTGAAACGTGTCGTTTTTTCAAAACTCGATTTTCTGCCTGTTTTGACTGAATTTTCACCTCAAATGTGAGGAGGTGAGTGTAAAAAGGATAACTGAAGTGAATTCAGTCAAAAATTTCACTCGAAATCTTTGAAAATTTGAGAAAAGTGCTTTTTTCATTTTTCATGACGTCAGAGATGAACTCAGTGGAAAGGGAGAATTATTGATTGTCTGCGGTTTTCGTTGAAATTGACCGACGGTTGTTTCTCTATGAAACTACGGCGTTACCAAGCATGGTATTTCGATGGGGGAAATTGGGTTAAGTGATCTTAAAACAATCTGAGCAAATCAAAATCAAGAGGACAGGGATGTATCATTCACTCACAGCATTCTTACCGTAAACTGCACACATTTTTCGGCATGTTTTTGCAGCGTTTTTCCCCTTCTTCATAGGAAATAAGCATCACGTTGCGTATTTCTTCAGATATTCCACTCATATTCAAATCAGTTTAACTTTTAACACGAGCACCGTGTTTCCAGAGACATAGACACCAATACTATCTAGTGACAAACAACCGCGGAGATTTTTTATATGACCCAGTATTTGAATCGATTTATATCGTCTGACGTGTGTGCGGTAAAAAGAAGATTTTACACGCTGCCTTAGATAGCTCATGTTGTCTGCAAAGATTTGAATACACGTTACTTCAGAAGTTTGTGCGGCTTGCTAAAGGAAGGGTCTGAACGTTTTCAGCTTGAAGAGACTTGAAGTCTATTTTAAATGGGGTCCAAAATTTGCAAGGTACACCACTCAGTCCTCTATGAGCGTATGTCGGGATCAAAGTTAGAGCCACAGTTGGCAGTCAGAGTTAGAATTAGAGTCAAAATCAGAGTCAGTGTTGCCAGAAATGACCAAAAAATCACAAAGTGCGTTACTACGTCACTGACGGGTGAAATTTCTAGTGGAAAAGTCGAAGTCATTCCATCTAAAGGAAGAGTTGAGGATTAACCATGTCTTCTTCTTCTCCTTGTAGTGCTACAATCCGGGGTGGACCTCAACCAACAAACTTCTTCAGCAAGTTGTCGCAAATTAGACGACTGAATGGCGCAGTTAGTTAAGCGCCTGTCCCAAGTTAGAGGGGTCCCAGGTTCGAAGCCCAATGAAAGCTAACTTTATACGCTTTTATCCACTTTTTCAAATCTGGTCCGGTCACCATTTGCCGTTGGGATCAAATTAGCGACTCTATCACTGGAGCGGGGGATCAGTGGTAGTAGTCTGACTGTGGGTAGCACAATGGACCAACATGAGCAAAGTGTGCTGGGGAATTCACTACCAGGCCCCTAACCTAGCTGTTGCCAATTGCGCACGCCAAGTTGGTTGAAGCCCCTCTCCACTTGGGTGCGCCACTTTAGACGTGGACGTCCTCTGTTGGCTTGTCCCACGGATTCAGAGCCGAAGAGTAGCCATATCCCCTTACAAAAACATTGAAGTGTGTCGTTATTGCCCAACATCAACATTTCTTTCAGAATAAATTTAAGCTTACAACGGTGGCAGTTACCAACCGCGAGAGTTTACGTCTCTGTTGACAGAGTAGGTCTTGAAGAGACCAGCTTCTGACATCATCCTTCACTGGCCGTGATTTTGTCTAAAAATGTCAACCAAGTTTCCATTCCCACTGTAACAACAAAAACTCAGACATCAAGTTAGAGCGAAACTACACTTGTCTGAAGTTGTTTACTGATTGAACCTTGACTAGGTTCTCGTCAGTCGCAGCTAATCGTTTGGGCATGATTCTTTTTCCGAATGTGTGTAGATGGCTCAATTTGAAATGAGCTATTCGTGGAGTAGGGTACACTTTTGAAGTTCACGATCCGTCAGCAAATGTCACCACTCTCAGAACTCTCTTAAGTTGGAAGATGAGCACTGATTGGGTAGGTCATGCATTTGCCGACGGGCTTTATTGGATGTTTCGTTGTTCGAGGAAAGGATTCGAAGGGGACTTCAGTTGAAAAAATCCCCTTTATTCAAGAACAAGTGAGAGGTATTCGTTGGTACGTTAGTTTTGGTTCTTAAAAATCCATCTTTTGGATAGATTTTCCAATAGGCCCTAGGCTTTGAAGGAGGTCTTCTGTTTTGTTATAATTTGCGCGTGCAAAAGGGATTGTGAATACCCTTAAGTGTCCGGGCTCAAGACACAGCACGGGCCGAGAAAAGAACAAAAGCCCGCAAGACACACTGAAGCACATGTTCAGAAATCGAACGAGATGGCGCGCAGTAGAGCTCCTATGCGCCACAAGGGGATACAGGATATAACGAAAAAAAGGAAAAGACAACACGAGTGATTCCTGTAGAATCTAGGTCCAAGACGAACTCAAGCTGTAGTGCGACTCAAAAAAGAGAGACTTCTTTTAGCAAGAAAGTCTTATTACTAAGCAGCCTTCAGGTCATCCCCTGGGTTTGTATAAGATTTAAGTCTATTTTCCTTCTTAAACAAGGCTCCAGCTCGTCAACCTTAAGCACTGCTCCTTAGTCAATTTTGCTGAGAAAAGAAACCTCCACCTTTCAGTCCTTTTGGCAATCTTTTGAGATTACCGTCGAACGCACCCATAGATCGACTCCATCTCGCCTCCATCCTTCTGGCAACCATCTCAACTCATTTCCTCCCAAAATCAAGAGGAAATCAGTCAGCTCCAGCTCGCAGTCCTACACTCGCCCACAAATAAACTCATCTCCTCACCTAACGAGGCCCGCACTCTCGCCAGGCACGTCACCCAGCTTCCCGGCAATCTACGACTGAATTCGTCCGCTGCGAGTGAGTAAAACAATGATCATAACTCACGGAGCAGTGTGTCCCGAGACTCTCTTGGACTCATAATGACGCCTCTGCCTCTCGAATCCGTCGAACTATTGAACCATCAAGGAGCTGCACTCCTAGTCCCGAAGTCCATCCGTTCGCTATCCAGCGTCTGAATGTCGAACATTATTCATCGCGCTGACGGCAACTGCATCAGCAGCATCGGCAGCAGCAGCAACAACGGCGACGGCGACGGCGGTGGCGTATGATTGAGTGCGCGTTCCATAACGTTTTGCCATTTGGGCTTGTGCACCTCGATACCCAGCTCGCTGAGCGGCCATTTAATTGACTGCAGTCCGAGCGCGCTGCAGCGCTGGCTGGCCCACTTCAGCTGGCTGGCCGGCCAGCAGCCCGCTCAGCAGCTTATTGAAATAAAGCACTCGTGGCTGTGTTTCGTTTTAATTTATTCAAGCATAATTGACATAATCCGGTATATTACCGGCGAGACCTTGTCGATGAGATATGCCACGCAAAATTAAATGCAAATTATCCTGTCCCCGCTCTGCTCGTCACTCTCTGCCCGAATGACTGACGTCCCCGTCGAATCAGGTTTCACATGCACACCGGACCCGATGGACGGCCTTAACAAGCCCAAAAGACCTGCGAGTGCATCGCACATGGAAAATGATAACCATTAAAGTAATGAGCACTTTTTATGTTGCTCCGGAGTGCACCGAGAGCGAGCAGACTGTTGGGTGAGATCTGTGCTGGGAGCCGTGCGTTTGCGCAGTGGGACTGGAATCGGGATCGTTTGATTGACATGTTATCGAATCGAGAGCGGAGATGTGCTGTGTCCTTGCACGCAAGCCGCACCGTCAACGCAGACAGACTCTGAGAACAAGGACATCTCCGCACCTTCTTGGTCCCAGTTAGGCCCACAGTTCACAGTCGAAGTTGGAGTCAGAGTCAGAGTCGGAGTCACTGCGCAGTATATCATTAAAATGTGATGTGTTAAATGTCCATAAATCATAAGATCGTTTAGGAGTCGAGCCTCAGCGATTTTATTTGAAATTCCGTGATCCTCCAGCGACCAGGGATCACCCGTTTGACCATTGTCCGTTGGAATTACCTCGGAAATCATTAAGAGCCTCACGTGTAGATGCATTTTAATATTCGCCTTGCAACACGAGACCGAACACAGAGCTCGACTCAAGCTCGACGGTGAGCTGGTTAACCGGTGAGGCTCAGTGTGGTGAGCTGAGTGCTGGTACCTTGGGTTTTATGGGCCATGTTAAGGGACATCAATAAAATTCGCATTCATATTCTCATTTGGGGATTGACTGGAGTTGGGACGAGAAGGAGACTCAAAACAGAGAGAGGGAGAGAAAGAGAGAGAGGCTGAAGAGGGCCACAGAGAGTGATGGATGCTGGGTCATTGAAGCCTGTTTCTTTTGTCTTGACAATTGCTGGTTGAATTTTATCAAGAAGATAATTACCAACGAAGAGTATGGAGAAACACACTCGCTAGGGGAATATTTAATTAACTTTAGAGTTCACGTTTGAGAGTGGCTCCGCGGTGAGAGGCTGCGATTGGTCATGCAGTGACTCATTAAAAAGATCGACTTCGGTAGTCGCTGATGAGGAGTCTCGTGGATGAAACGATCACAGTAAGGACAGGGTGCATGACTGATGGGGACACATTGAAGGAGTGGGTCTTGTTTTCCAACTCAAGACAGGGACGAGAGGGAGTCTGACGAATTCAAAGAAAAATGCCATCGATTGCCCAGAGTTTTCATTCAATTCGATTGGTCTCTTCCTGGATCCTGTGGTTTCAGAGGAATGTCTAATTTGAGGGTTGATCACTAAGTTGCTGTGTAGATTTCATCTCATCTCATCTTCAGTGATCCGCGTGTTAGGTTAGGTTAGGTAGATGGGTGCCCTTGCTGGCATAAAAACATGTCAACGGCTCACTTAGACCACTATGAGTGTTCCCCTAAAAGGGTCGCGGGAGCAACGCACGCACGAGAGATCTCCAGGCCACTCGATCCTCCACCATCGACTCTAACTCATCAGGTGCCCAAGATGTACAGGCCACTCGATCCTCCGCCATCGACTCTAAATCATCAGGAGCTATGCCCAAGCGTAACCAGGCGAGTGTTTGAACTTTATCCAACCATCTCGTCCTGGGTCTGCCAAGCGGTCGCCTACCTGATGGAATCGCATTCAAGGCACTGCTGTGTAGGATTTTCATTCATAAATATCTGAGGCCTAGAAGTCCATAGGTTCGATGCTCTTAACAAACTTTGAATGCTTGCAACGCTTTGAAGCTCCAGCTGAGCCCAGCTTACACTTGCCTGGACATGGACACCATCAGTCACCATCAAGACTAAGACTGGCGGTTATCAAACGTCTTTGCTGAGTCAAATTTTTCAAATTTTCTCTACTCAAAAGACGACCATCAAGTTGGACCCATTAGGTCCCTTACTTGTCGTTCCACAAGCTGCTTCCAAGCTCAGAGTCAGACTCAGATTCTGAACGCATCCAGACTCTAAGTATATCGTCTAAGCCGAGTGGACATCATTGCACTTCATTGCAGGAGTCTAACAAAAAAGAGAACTAACTTAGGTCGCTTTGATCAACCTTCACTCCATCTGATCAATGGAAAATTTTTGAAGCATCGGTAAGTATTCGAGCTTAAATCTTGAACAAACCATTAAACCACGGTCTTACCAGAAAATTTTGGTATTTTTAGACCGTCGGCTGACATCGAAATTTTGACTGAGGATTTGTAAATTTTGATCGACGGCTGATTTCAAAATTTTGACTGGGGTTTCTTTCTGATTAACAGTGGCTTGTTCATCCTTCAACACTGACTGCATCAGCCAATTGACCGCGGATTTCACTTTTGATGACTGTCAAAATTTGGACCTTGTTCAAAATTTCGATTAGTTTCTTAAGCAAAACAGGAATCCACGCTCTGACCAGAAAATGTTGGCCTACGACACTTTTTGATGGTCGATTGAATTCGAAATTTTGAAAGAGGATTTGTAAAGTTTGGCCGACGACTGAGTTCAAAATTTTGACTGGGGTTTCGTCTTTTTTGATCGTCGGCTGAGTTCAAAATTTTAACCGAATTTTCGCCTTTTTTAACCGCGGCTGTGTTCTAAGTCATTTTTCTCGAAAACGTTCTTCTAATACACTGACAGTCTCAATCATTTGACCACGGGTCCCTTTTGATGACTGTGCCAAAATTTGGACCTTGTTCAAAATTTAGATTAGTTTCTTGCCCAAAACAGGAATCCACGCTCTGAACAGAAAATTTGGGCCTATGACACTTTTTTGACCGTCGGCTGACATCGAAATTTTGACCGCTGTTTCGTCTTCGACTTTCGACCGTCGTTTAAGATCTAAATTTTGACTGGAAGTTCGCATATTTTGACCATCGGCTGGGATCAACATTTTTACCGAAATATCTGCTTTCTGACCATCACAAGTTCGTTGAGCTTTCAAAGTCCTTCTTTTTGACAGTCTTTTTCTGAGCAAATGACTGACTCTAGCATTTGATCAAAAATTGCCACGTCATAATTGTCCCAAAATTTGAACACAGTTCAAAATTGCGAATAGTTTCTTGGCCAAAAAAGGAAGCCACGCTTTTACTAGAAAGTTTAGGCCTACGCAATTTTTTTGACAGTCGACTGAGTTCAAAATTTTGATTGGGGTTTCGTCTTTTTCACCGTTGTTCGAGTTCTAAATTTTGACTGAGGTTTCGCTTTTTTGACTGTCTCCTGAGTTCGAAATTTTGACCAAAGTTTCTTCTTTCTGACCATCACAAGTTCATTAAGCCTTCAAAGTCGTTGACAATCTTCTTCTTCGCAACTGACTGATTCCAGCATTTGACAAAAAATTTGACGGCTCATAACCGTCCCAAAATTTGGACACAGTTCAACAGTTTGATAAGTTTCTTGGGCTAAGTAGGAAGCCACATTTTTTTGACTGTTGACTGAGGTAAATTTTGACCGTCGCCTGAGTTCAAAATTTCGACCGAAGTTTCTTCTTTCTGACTCTCTGTTAAGCCTTCAAAGTCAGTACTAAGACATTGACTACGTGAAGCATTTGACCATAGACTTCACTCTTGTTGATTCTCCTAAAATGTTGACACAGTTCAAAATTTTGCCGTAGTCAAACCATAACCTTCAAAAATCGGATCTAACGTCTTCTGGTCTCTTCTTCTTGGCTTCCTCTTTAATTCAAATTTTGAGGACCACCTTCGAATCAAAATTTGACGATCTAAAGGTTAAGTCAAATTCTGACCACCACCGGCTGTTCTCCATCAGACAGCCAACAACTGCTCCCGACTGAGAACAGATTAGTTCCCAATGACCTCAATCCAAAGCTCGATTTGGTTGATGATCTAACACCCAATCTGCGACTCGAAGGGCTACGTGATCATCTCCAGCTTCTGTGGCCACAAATTCTCACGCTACCTCGATTTTATTTCTCTGTAGACACTTTGATTTAATCAATTCCCATTCAAAGATTGATTAGACTGCAGAACTTGGGCTCAATCTGCGCCTCGACGGGCTAATTAATCACCTCAGCCTTCTGCTTTGTTCTCGAAGCAAATTAGTCTCACATGATGAACAAACGTTGATTTGCTTAGCGAATTCTTGAGAAGATTGAACGCCATCCATCCCTTCGGTTGGCAGCAGCTTCATCTTCAAGTCCGAAGACAGCCGCCAGAAAGAGCAGGTGAGCCCGTCTTCAACACCGTCAGCTCCCGGAATTGAGTTCACCGAGTCACATTCGAAAGTTCAACCACAAGCGGCGATGCTTTGACAGACGCGCACGGCACGGCAAAAACGCCACCGCCAAGTCACCGCGTTGTCTATCATCCGAGGATTGACAGCTTGATGCCGCTTCAAAACAAACACCAGACACGCGAATTAACTAGTTTTTGGATTGCATTTGATCTTTCGAAATCCCGCTGGTCCCCCTCCGCCTCAGCGGGGTCATTGGTTGTGTCTTAAAGATCAGCGGTTGTGCTTTTTTTTTTTGGGGCCATCGCACACCGACAAGACCTCTGACCCAACGTTTGTTCGTCGGCGAGGACCGTCTCTCCACCTGTCAAAGCGGGCATCTCCCAGAATCAGATACAATTGATGATGTTGTCTGTTTCATTAAATAGTCATTAGCCCAATCACTCCGGAACCCACTCCGCGATGCGTGGTGTAAATGGATTCAAATCAAGCCCCGGCCGGCCAGCAACGGCTCGCACACGAGCGTGCGGAGAGGAGACGGGCAGGCGGGCAGACGGGAAAGCCGACACTAACGTGCCAAAAACAATGAAAATAAATTTCGCCATCCTTCATGCATGCCGCCGCCGCCGCTGCCGCCGCTGTCGCCGTCGCTGGACACAGTCCACATAGGACCCCCAAGGACCCCGCGCACCCCGTCGTGGTGCTGGTGGTTGTGTTGTGCGCGCCCAAACCCTATGATTACCCTTTATTGCGCATAAGACGTCTTTAATCCGGCACGGATGATCTCTTATCCCGTTGATTTCGCAGTCGTTTCGTGCGGTTTTTTCGCCGATTCGGCCGGGACCCATTGGATTCGTGGCTTCTTTCGTGTGTCTGCCGGCCCGTTGCCCGTTGAGTGGTGTTCATCTGAAGGATTCCATCCGCACAAAGGATGGCTGGCTGGCTGGCATTCCTCAATCGCGCGCTGCTTATGGAACGATAAGCGGTCGCGCACGCTGAACTAATTTCCGATCGAGAGCAGCGTAAACATTTCATAAATCAATAGTTTTGCAACAAATTACCGTCAGTGTAAGTACCTGCAGCACACGTGAGGGTATTCGAGGAATCCCGAATATGCCCTAACAAACTGAGAGTCTGAGAGAGAGGGAGGGACGAGGGAAGTCTGTGGTGAAAGTGCACGTAATGAAGTTAGCAAATCCTGCAGAAGACGCGTTCAGGCACCAGTGTGGGAAGATTCTTCGGTTTTTTTTTCAGAAACAATCGGTTGGTTGCACGCGAACTCCTGGCGGGCGTATAATTGCGAATTATTCGGCAACGCATCACGCGAATGTTTTATTCTAATGAGAGGATGCCTGGGACAAGGACCTCTGGGTTTTTGGTGAGAAGCCGAATGCGATGAGTTTTTCGGGGCAAGGCGAGCTTAGACTTGAGCGAGGGGGGAACGATCTTTTTTTTCCGCAGAAATTGGATCGTATGGGAATTTTTGGGGAGAAATCGTCTTGTTCTCGGAAGGTTGTGGGAAAGAGTCTATAATTTTATGAGCGAAGGTGAAGGTTTGTTGTTAAATGGAATGGGACTAGGTTGAGAGGCGTGGAAAAGGTGCACGATCGTAGGATTCTTAAGGAATCTTAGTCAAAATTTACGAAATAAACATCTTAAGGAATTTAGTCGTAGACCAGCGTGTCCTTTGCTTTTTTTTTGGGGGGGGGGGGGGGGGGGGGGGGTAGTACTACAAGTTTCTCTATTCTTGGTCTTGTGGAATTTGGCGAGAAGCACAAGTTCAGCCAGAATGACCCTGTCAAGAGGCTTAGGCGAAAGAATTTGGCTCATGAACGAGGAGCAGAACCTTCTCAGAGACTTTCGAGCGCATAGAATCCTTGAATTCCATTTAAAAGAGTTGGGACTGTTGGTGCAGCTATCAACTACCTCTGGACGTTGCCGATTGTAGACGTCTGTTGAGGCGATTCGAGGACTCATGGAAGATGATTTGTTGGTGGCGAGGAATTCAGTGTAGTTGCGATTAGGCGTAAGTTGTCTGTTTGTGGAGATGGTGGCCTTGCTCCGATTGACATATGGTCACAAGGGATTGCTGGGCTAGTGGCAGGAGTTCCAGTAGAATTTGTCAAAGTCCGAGTCGACGACGGCATAGGACTGATCATCAAACAAAAAATCTCCATTCATTGAAGGGACTACCTGAAAATTGAGTTTACTGAGCTCTTCGCGGGTTGTAGAGCAGATCTAGGGAGCCTATGGCGGTGTAGGTAGACCAACAGAGACCAGGGTTTAGTCGATGTGAAGACTGGATGGCGTAGTTGGTTAAGTGCCTGCCCCAAGTCAGAGGGGTCGCAGGTTCGAATCCCAGTGAAAGTAAAGTTAATACGCTTTTATCCGGTTTCTCAAATCTGCCAGATTTGACCCCAACGGCAAATGGTATCTGGACCAGATTCGATGTCTCTGATATTCGAACCTGGAACCCCTTTTATTTGGGGCAGGCACTTAACCAACTGCGCCATCCAGTCTATTTTTGGTCCTATTTGCGAGGAAAATGAATGGAGAAGAAGGCATAACCGCGAATTCTAAAGGCTGTACCAAGATGTGGACGTAGTCTGGAAGGGAAAAATCAGTCGACAACATTGGCTCGGCTGCATCGAGCGTATGGACAACAATGCTCCAGCCAAGAGGGTCTTCGAACCCGAGCCTACTGGTTCGAGAAGGAGAGGGAGAACGAACCTCCGGTTGAAAGACCAAGACGCAAGGACGCAAGACCTGGACAACTGGAAGCAGCGTACCCGGGACCGTCAAGAATGGACAGTCCCTCCATGGGACGCAGGCCTGATAAGTGGGTAAGAAGGCACTCCCGCTACAAAGTCTTGTCTTATTACCCTTCTATGTTTCATTCTCTATTCACTCTGGTACCTCCCACCCCGAGATTCGTCCTGATTCTAGAGAAAATCGTTTCACATGACATCATGTCTCCCGAGAGCATGAATAGACCCCACGAAATGATGCAAAGAAACAAATTTAAACGTACGTTGGTGCGATTCTGTCTTCATTTCTGTGTTTGGAAGACAATGGCAGGTAATTCTGCCATCATTTCAAGGCATTTTGTGATTAAATTGGTAATAAATCCTCCCCAGTTCGTCTATTTCAATGCGACGAAGTGGAATGTCACGAATTTCGCTTCCAAACTACCAACTAAGGTACTCCCGTTTCAAAGCCGTATCTTACAACGCTTCTACGTAAATTTCCTTTCCATTTCGATATCCCACATCCTAAATCTCGTCCTAGTTATCGAGAAAATCGTTTCAGAAAACATCATGCCTTCCAAGATCGCTGCTTTAAAGAGGTTCCCCTGAATTCGCTTCCAAATGACCAAAAAAGTCACTCCAGTCTTGCCTCATTCTACTTCTAAATTTAATTTTCTTCCCATTCCGGTGACCCACGTTATTCAATTCGTCATAATTATCGAGAAAATCGTTTCAGAAGATATCATGTCCGCCAAGATCACTGCTTAAAAGTAGTTCCCCCGATCTTCCCTTCTACACCAGCAACCAAGTCCCTCCCGTTATAAAATCATGCCTTAATCCGCGTCTACATTCAATTTCCTTTCCATTCTGATACCTCCCATCCTTCAATTCGTCCTAGATCTCGAGAAATTCGTTTCACAAAACGTTGCAATCATCAAATCCACTTCGACGAAAATTCGTTAATTTTCAGCAAAAAAAATGCGACCCAGTTGTGTTATGAGTTCACTGCATTTTTTCGTGTGAAACGTGTCATTTTTTCAAAACTCGATTTTCAGCGTGTTTTCACTGAATTTTCACCTCAAATGTGTCGTAGTGAGTGTGGAGAAGATAACTGAAGTGAATTCAGTCAAAAATTTGACTCGAACACCTTGGAAATTTGAGAAAAGTGCGTTTTTCATTTTTCATGACGTCAGAGATGGACTCATTGGAAGGGGAGAATAATTGAATGTCTGGCAATGCTTGCTTTGGGTGACTGTAGAGGGAACTGTTTGAAGAAATTTTTGTGATCATTTGGGGGGATAAATGAAAGGAAATGGTGGTGGATTAGTGTTGGAGAAGCTTTCACATGTTTTCGGTGCGTTTTTCTATGGAAAAATTGGGGTTTTTATTGAATTTGACCGACGGTTGTTTCTCTGTGAATCGCAGACGTTGCCAAGTGTGGTGTTTCGATGGGGGAAATTATGTTTGCTTTAAAGAATTCCCCAGCAAATAAAATGTACCTAAAATGAGGTGTAATTGTGTTGAATATTCGGAGACGAGTGCGCGCCGTGCCGTAGTGGGTACGTGCGTCGACTCCTACGCTCGAGGTCGTCGGTTCGAATCTCGAAAAAACACCTAACATTTTTTCACGGCTCCACCTCTTTCGAGTCACTGGCAATGCTCAAAGAGTCTGTCTAGAAATAGCTTCTCAATATCGCCGTTCGGAGTCGGCATTAAAGTGTAGGTTCCCTCCGTTCGTGACAGAACAGTAGCACGCACAACACGAGTGGTTGCTGAGAAGCAGGCCCAGGTAGAGCTGTAGCGCCGCCATTGTTATAATTTTTCGAAGACGTACTGAACTTGAAGGTACAGTCCGAGGTGGACCTGGGCGGTGCCATGACGCAACGCCAAGCGACATAAGGCCAAATTTTTGCCTTGGCCTGGGCCTCACCCAACCCTGGGCCTCTCCAGCCAGCACAATCTCTCGCCAGCTGTCTACAGTTTCACATACCGTGCCGGCCGTGGTCTCCCTCGACTTGTATGCGCCACCTTGTACGTGGACGTCCTCTGTTGCCTTGTCCCACAGGCCCTTTGAGGTCATCATCTTATAATCTCATCTACTCATTTTTGACCAATCTAGAGACTGCCTTGAGAATCGCCTCCACGAACATCCTTGAAAGGATCAAAACCCCTTCATTCAAATTCCGAGCAACACACAGAAAAGCAAATGAACGACGCAATGAACATAAAATCAATAGACTCTTGACAAACGTGTGTTCAGCTCGTGCCCATCATCACATCCGCCTCTCAGCAGAGTCTCGCATCACACCAGCAACCACCTCTCTGCGCGATGACGCAGCACGAACGGACGCACCACACACAAAGCCCCGCCGCACTAAACCCCCCATCCATCCCACAGCTGCACACTTTTATGAATGACTTTTTACTACTTCATTAAAAAAGTATCCGTATGCGTCTCCTTGCGGATGCGATGCGATGCACCACGGCACCGCTCGCTCGCGAGTAATAAGCAGAAATCGATTATCATACAGCTCCGTCCAGCTTTGGCTTCAGTCAGTTGTGCTCTGAGATGCGCTCCGTTTCGCCGTTGCGTATGATTTATGACCTCAAATTCGTTTTTCCGATTGTGACGGTGGATGCAGATATCCCATTTAGGCATAGGGCCCTTGATCTGCATATTTAAATCATAAAACTGAGGCCCAAGACCCGAGAGAGAGAGAGACAGAGTGGGAGAGAGAGTGAGTGTCAGGAGAATCCGGTTGCACACCGTCGTCGCACCGCGGACAGGCGGCTGGGGCTGCTGTTCATTGCGCGCAGCCGCCTGAATGACGTACGGGCGGATGGTGACTCCTCGCGAAGAGTGGGTGCTGAAATTAATTCCATCGGAAGTGATTCCTTGGTTTTTTGTCCGTTTCTTTTTTTTTATTTCATTCCCGAAATGTGATTAGTTTCGTTCGTTGGCCTGGCCTGGCCTGGCCTCCTCCGTCACCTCCGCCACACACGGTCGACGTCGACGTACCGTACCGCCGTGTGCAGATGCTCCTCTGTCCTCCCTCTGGCCGCAGGGTGTGCGAATCCTTGTTGTTTTGTGTTTTGAATTTCAGTCAGCGACGGAGACACACACGCGGCAGCGAAGGCGGCGGCGGAGCCTTGCAGTACATGCGTGCAAATAATAAAGCCCTTCAGGATGACCAGATGACGATTGCGATGAGTGGAGAGAGAGAGAGAGAGAGAGCTCCAGAGCCGGAGATGCCATTCCATCCGTACAATTCCAGCAATTTGCGTTGGCTGGCAGGCGGAATGAATTTCGCAATCTTTTTTAATGGGCTAAGTTTTGACAAGGACAATCAGAGGAAATTGGCTTTTAGTTCTCGCGGAGGGCTTCCGTCGACCCTGTTGACGGCGTTGGGCAGCGGAGGGAGACGGGGGAGAGAGAGGGAGCCATCCGGGGAGGACGATGAGAAGTGGAATAAATTATGAAAGCAGATTAATTTGAATCTCTGGGCTGGCTGTTGCCTTTTGTGCGGTGCAATCAACTTCATATGCCGTACTGTCTTTCGATTAATGAAAGGATTCCTCGGGACGGGAGAGAGAGCGGCGGCGGCAAGTGATGCAGCACGTGCATGCCTTTGGTCCACTCGGGGGCCGAGTTGAGGAAGCAAATCAATTTAATTGAAATGATACCACAATCTACGAACTGTTAGCAAATACTGCCTGCCTGCCTGCCTGCCTGCCTGCCTGCTTGCCTGCCATCCTCAGCCTCATCCTCAGTGGCTGCCATCCGGTTGGTATCTATCCCAATCCCAACCGGTAATCTCGTATCTGACACCCCAATAATTATATCCTCCCTTCGTACTCGTCGTCGTCGTCGTCGACTACCGAGACCGACACACAGTCGCAGAGTAGCCACCGCACAACACCGGGGCCACTGCAGCGCACGGGTATCCTTTCTGATCGTCACGTATGGAGGCGCAGAAACAAATCGCGATTCAAGAATGCGTAACTGGTATTTTCTTGACGATTAATTGCGATTGCGAGGATCGCTGCTGCAGAGAGTGTGCAGTTTGGCTGGAGTCGCAGACATGCGGCCGCGTCGCCGTGTTCCGCTCCAGGTTTTGGGTGCAAACTCAGCGTTAGATGAGTCCCCAGAGACGACGTACAACAGGTAGCACATCCTTTAACGCAAAAAATTATGGGCTACTGTATAATTACCCGAGAGATGTTGGATTGAAGAGGAATTCGAATGCCGCCGCCGCCGCTGTCGCGCTGAAGGAATCTTGTCGAATTTGGTGAGTGGAGCGATGGTTGGTGAGTGGAATTCGTGTTGGACACTACTCCTGTGTTTGGTGTTGTGCGGTATTTTGAGAGGAATTCGATGACTAATGAGTTCGGGGAATTTCGAGCGTGAAAAATGTGATTTTCGAAACTGTCTAATAAGATGACGACGATGGGAGGGGGAAATGTCATATTGGGGGGGCTGAGACTGTGAGGTTTTGAAGGGAGATTCCCCAGAGAGAAAAGGAGGGTCTTAAGCGACTTCACAGTCAGACGGAAGATCCTGAGGAAGTCCTCTGAGGATTGGAGGATTCAAGGCTTCAAAGAGAGATCTGGTTAAGACTCAATAGAACAACAGAAGGGTCTGAAGAATTTTAATCTTCGACTCTGAGGCTGTGGGACAAAGCAACAGAGAACGTCCCCGACTAAGGTGGCGCACACAAGTGGAAAAGGACTTCAACGAGCTAGGAGACAATTGGCAAGATCAATGCCAGAGGACGTCAACGATTGAGGTAGATCACAGAAGTGGAGATGAACCTCACCAACTTGGTAAGAGGCAACTTTCAAAAGGTCGCGTTAGTCTGAGAGGCTTGATGGGCAAGGCACAGAAACAAGAAAACAAGTTTCTACCGAAGGACAGAACCACATTCGTCCTTGGAAGTGCTTGGCGCCTCGAGTGGGCTTCAGACTTGATGGTCAACCACAATGGCCATACGGAAATTGAAGCTTAAGTCAGAACCGAACGAAAAGTAAAAACAAACATCGTCAGAATTTAAAAATGTCCATGCTTCTGTGAGAAAAATTGTGTACACCAACTGTCGTTTACGCACGTAGAGAGCGATTATATTCGCCACCACTGAAGTAAGCTAAAGATAAGGAACTTAACGAAACTTAAAGAACTTAACGAAACTTATCGAATCTGTTATTATGGTTACAGTGTATCACTTCTTTTATTCGCTTAGTTGACTTAAGTTTCCGAAGGGCCTTGGGATTGATTTAGCTCTCACTGAAGCGAAAGTTAACGAACTTAACGAAACTAATCGAAGCATTTCTTTGTATTCCCTCGGTTGCTTGAGTTGACTTAAGTTTCCGTAGGGCCGATAAATTGATTGCGCTCCCACTAAAGTAAGCAAAGTTAACGAACTTAACGAAACTAATCGAAGCATTTCTTTGTATTCCCTCGGTTGCTTGAGTTGACTTCACCGTGGGATTGATTACGCTCCCACTGAAGTAAGCTGAAGTTAACGAACTTAACGAAACTTGACGAACTTAACGAAACTTAACAAAACTGTTACTATGGTTACAGTGTATCACTTCTTTGTATTCGCTCGAATGATTTAGTTGACGTAGTCTTTCGTACGGCCATTATGTTTGCTCCTTTTTTGCCGCAGAATAAGAAACTAAAGCAGAGTCTTCCAGAAGAATGAAAGAGTCCCTCTCTAAGAAATTGCTTAAAAAGGAGTTGTCATCTACACATCTTGTAAAACCTCAAATTGTCTCACGAAGGAAAACAGGCTGAACAACTGTTGGTCTCCACCTCCAAGGAGTTGTCTGGCAGCCTTTGGGTTAACAAACAAGAATCTCACAAGTCGCCATCAAGATCTGAAAAGTCCGTCAGTGTCTTCGATGCGGCTTTGTCTCCATAATCGTCTCCAGACTTGGAATGTCCCTCTTTTCCTGGACTAAGAACAATAGAGCCTCTTCTTAGGAGTTTTTTCTACGGTTTATCCAGAGTTAACTATTTAGTAGAGGTTTTTATCGAGACTTCGTGACGATGTTTCTTGAGTCTTGTTGGGAGTTTTTTCGATCATTCATCCTGAGGTAACTGTTCGGCCAAGATCTCTATCGACTTCGAGAAGATGTTCTTTGAGTCTTCTTGGGAGTTTCTTCGATAGGTTATCCAGACTTCACTTCTCGGCCGAGATCTTTAGGCCCTACGGTGCTCCTTAGTCTCCTCAGTCGTCTCCAGACTTGGAATGTCTCTCTTTTCCTTGGCTAAGGAGAACAAACCTGTCTTCAGCGTCTTCTTTGGCGTATTTTCGTGTGTCCAGAGTTAACTGTTCGGGACATATCTTTATCGAGACTTCGAGACGATGTTCGTTGAGTATTGTTAGGAGTTTTTTCCATCACTAATCCAGACTTAACTGTTTGGCCGAGATCTCTATCGAGGATTTGAGACGATGTTCCCTAAGTCTTCTTAGGAGTTTCTTTTGTCATTCATCCAGAGTTAAATGTTCGCCTGAGATTTCTATCGAGAAATCGAGACGTTCTTCATCAAGAGTTAACTGCTCGGCCGAGATTTGTATCGAAAATTCGAGACGATGTTCCTTGACATTTCCTAGTCCCTCTGGCATCACATCATTCTCTAAGACAACTTGTTCGCCGTGGACCACCAACTGGACGTCCAACTTCTAAACTTCGACAGCCGAAGGATTTTCACAACAATTTTCCAAAGGCCACTCCATAGAATAGGTCACCAAACATCGGTCCATTGCCAAGAAGTCAATTTGTCCAATCGGTCTCTGGACCCACGTGACTTGAGGCGATTTGGTGTGTTGTCGCTGGCGCCGTTGCTCTGTGACCAAGGCGCGGCAGTGGCTGCCTTCGTTTCGTCTAGACACTGGCATTCAACTTGGTTGCAATCAGCTCCCTTGGGCTCAACAAGTTCAGTGGAGCGTGTGGACTCCGTCTTAAATCCCTCTGCAGAGACTTGAAGGAAGTCAGGATGGAGGTTGGTGGAGGATCAAATCCATGGTGGTTTGCACTTCTAATTGTCACTCCCATTCCCCTTCACTCCACACACACACTCGCTGTTCAAGGCACCCATCATCCCTCTCTCACACACGCACACTTTCTCCCACATTCCCTTTTCCACTATTTCACAGGTAAGTCACTTCTTCGACAGAAACCGCCCGCGGCACAAGGAAGCACACATTCCCCCGCCACACATCCACTCCATCGGCAGCGATTCCAAGCCAGCGAATTCCCTTCAATCGTTTGCAGCGCCAATTTATTACACCATCACCCACGGTGTATAATTTTGGTATCACGACACTGGTTTGTGCTTTTGATAAGTTATCGATTAACGCCCTCTACACGGAGTGAGAATGAGCACTTCCTCTTCGCTGCACCTCCTGGGGACGGACACTGAGCGTCCTAATCAACGGTGTCCACCGGACGTCGTCTCCACACGGCCAACTGCATGACTGAATGTCTCGCGTGGCTGTGACGGAGGCCAATTCAATTGCGCGACGAATGAATCTGAGAACGAAGTGCCACTCGAGTGTTTCTCTGCGCACGCTCTCCCGGGAAGGGACCGAGGTGGGGGGAACTACGCGACTGAATGATGAACTTGTCTTGTGAGCTCGTGGATGGCATGTGAATTCCATACTGCACCGGGCCACATGGAGGAGCTTTGCTCTTGCTCTCGGCGAATCCCCGGGAAACGAGGAGGAATGTGACGAAGAATGTGCGCAAAAAAAAAGAGGAAAAGACACACAAAAGCGGTGGTCGGCGAGTGGGGGCAGGTTACTTGCTGTTGCGGGTCGTAGAATCGAACTGACAAGACCTTGTAACGGTTGAAGTCAATAAATGTTGCCTATTGACGACGACGACGACGACGGCGAGTGGTACTTGGTGACGCGACTACTTCTCTCGACGCTGTGACAGCTCGAATCGGTTGGGAATGATTGATTGGTGATCCAGTTGGAGCGAGCCCGTAGAGGGATTTCAGCGAGATCGACAAAGTGAGTGCGGGAGCTGGACATGAGGTGTTGGGCGGGTTGGCGGAGGGGTCGATGTAGTGGATGTCAAGTGACTTATTTGTGCACGATGTGGTCATGGAGTGGGGAATGATGGTGAGGGGGGAATGGGGGAGGGGAGGTGGTTGAGACTGAATTCACATGGATGAGGAGGGAGGAGTTGGTGAAGACAGTCATGGTTCGTGGAGGAGGGAGATGTTGTCAGAGTCAGGCTTGAGGAAGAGGAGATAGGTGCAGCGACCAGCAAAGACGTTAAGCGGGTCACTTCTGATGACTTCGAGAACGCTCCTTAGGCCACGGAGGGTCAAAGAATCTCATGAATTCGTCCAGAAGGCTCTCGGTTGCAGTTTGAGTTGAAAGGGGACTCTAAATCGCTTTTGAGTGATGGGCGACGCTCAGGCATAAGCCTCCGACTGTCTTCAACTTCTTCTTCTTCTTTTGACGGCGCTACAATCGAGCGTGGACCTAGGCGATGCTCAGGCAAAGCATCTTCAAAAAGCCTCTGACTGTCTCCAACTTCTCCCTCTTCTCCTGATGGCGCTACAGTCGGGCGTGGACCTAGGCGATGCTCAAAAGCCTCTGACTGTCTTCAACTTCTCCCTCTTCTCATGATGGCGCTACAGTCGGGCGTGGACCTAGGCGATGCTCAAAAGCCTCTGACTGTCTCCAACTTCCTCTTCTTCTTCTGACGGCGCTACAGTCGTGGCGTGGACCTATCCCTGCCTTCAACCATCTCATCAAAAAGTCAAAGTTTCCAGGGTTCATGAACTCCCTTCTAGCTCTCGACTGACAACGCGTCACGTCACCGTTTCCAATCAGAGTCTCACCCAACTCACATCACTCGCGTCTCCCCTTGTCCATCGACTGCCACAGCTCTCTCCTCTCTCTCTCTCTCTCTTCACTCATCCATCCATCTTCCCAACGAGATCCACCCGAGACCACAGTGGCTGTGTGGCATCCCGCAGAGTTAATTACGAAATACCTTCTCCACCGCGATAGCTTTCGATTAAGCGATCCCAAGTTTCTATTTCCAGAATCGAATTTGGCAACCAACCGACCGCTCCCTCCGCTCCTTTTTACAGCAGCCGACTGGTCGCTCTCTGACTGCCTGACGGATCGACCAAATGACCGATCGCCACACGGTTGTGATCGGTAATGAGTAACGGCCGCGTGATTACAAGCTCCATCTCAGAAACTGGTTGCCGCCATCGTCGCCCTCCACCCGCGGCGGCAGGTGAAGCTGGCCCAGACGATTTCGGGGGCTTTGGGTGAACAAATAAACGAGGAGACGGTGTGCGTCTTCAATTAGTTTGGCGTACCGGCGAGTCATTTGTTCTGGTTTCTTGTCTTTGCCTCTCCGACTAGTCCGTCGCGTCCAGCTGTGGTGGTTGCTGTGGGGGAGGAGTAGCTGTTTTGAGGTTTCTATTTGGAGGTCAACTGATGGATATCCACGACAACGCACAGCGGGTTGGGTTTCTTAATGGAATGTCCGCTCTCTCTCTCGAGTCTCCGTGGGGGGAGGGAGGAGCTCAAGCTCTGTGCAGTGTCAACTGCAACAAACTGTGCACCCAATTCGCATGAAACTCAAACACATTCCACCGCCGCAGGGAGGCCGAGCACTCGATAGATAACTTCCCAGCCTAGACGCCCATCGGGTGACACTTAATAAATCGATTCTGTCACACGGAGTGAAAGTATCCGAAGGAGAACATAATGAGCGCGCTTATGTCACTGATTTTCGTTGTGTCCCTATGGCGTAACGCGCAATTACGTTCGCATTAATCTTATGCACGCACCTGCCCAATAATTCAGTGCGGCCGCCGCCGCCTCGGTCGAGTGCGTACGCGCTCCCGGAACGTTTGAGGAACGCCCATATTTCATATTCATACCTACGCCAGCTCCTATCTAACACCAAGTCCGCCTCAATTTGCATCCAATGAATTCGCTGCCAATTTTAATCGCTTGTCTCCCAGCTGTCAGCGGACCCACAAAATATGCACACACAAGCGCACGCGGTCATCTAGGCCCCGCGTGGTCTCCGAGCCGAGGCAGGCAGGTTGTGGACAATTTAATGACGATAAACTGTAGGCCCCCATTCGCCGGCCGCAACAAATTCGCACCAACATTGATCCATGGATGGCTGATGTTGGAGAATATCCAAGAGACAATTATCGGCGGGACTGAGGCTGGGGCCGGCTCCTTGTGAGATATTTTTTATGCAAATGCACACCCGGGTGTGCAGAAAGTTGGTCACCGTCACCAAGTGTGGCTGAGCGCAACCGCGACGCCCGAAAGATACACGAGAGAAACGAAATATGAATGGATAGCTCGCGCTCGCGCACGCCTTTCTATTTCTGGGAGTAGTATGGGCCTTGCTGTGACCATAGAACCACTTTGGCTGTGGCACACGGAGCTCGCATTCCATAGACGGTCGTCGTCAGGAAGGGAGCCAGGCCAGACTCCCAGCTGCTCTGGTGGGAATGTTTGATTTCGCGAACGCGAACTGGATGGGACACGGAAAGTAAGAGGGACCTACTTACTGGTATCTCATCTCGTTGGATCGTCCGTTGTTCTTGGCATGGGCGCGGGTTAACTGATCGGGAACTTTGGTGCACGGGTGAAAAGATGAGGAGGAGAGATGATCTCCAGAATTGGAGTAACTGGCCGAGGAGTCAACAGGAATTACCTTTCGGAGGCTGAAACTGGTAGTTTTTCTTGTTTTTTTTGGGAGCGAAGGAGATTCACAAGTTTGGCAGGTGGTTGTCGTGTTGGCTTTGTCAACTAACTTCGGAGTTGCTTGAAACACTGAAAAGAGACGTCGTATTGTCTTTAGAGCGGCATTTTACTCCTGTTTGGAGACACTGGGAGCTCTAAGCCAGGCTTAGATCAATCAGTTCTAAAGATACAACCTTCTGTGAGCCAAATAAAACGCTGCTAGCGTGTCCTGAAACACAGCTTGTGCCAAATTCAGTCTTGCAGTCATTTAAGTCTGGCTTAGAAAAGTGTGTTTCAAATCTTTTCGATCCAAAATGAGTTTTGAGCAGTATGAAGTGGGAAATCTATGGCACTTTGGTCTTTAAGTTTCTGAGTCTAGTTTCATGAAGTATTTAAGCCTGGATTAATCATCAAATAGCGTCGGAGCTGCTCGAAACACTGAAAGGAGGCATCGTATTGTCTTTAGCATGGCGTTCAACTGTTGTACAGATACACTAGAAATTCTAAGCCAGGCTTAAATCAATTAACTCTAAAAATACAATCTCTGTCAGCCAAATAAAATGCTCATAGACCGTCCAGAAACACAGTTTCTAAGTCAGTCTCTTAGTCATTCAAGCCCGGCTTAGAAAGTTGTTTTCAAATCTTTTTAAACTTAAAAAAATTCTTGAGCACTAGGAAGTGGGAGCTATGTGACACTTTGGTCCTCTGCATTCTGTGTCTATTTTCCTGAAGTCTCTAAGCCAGGCTTTGACAAATAAGAAATCATCCAAAATTTGATGGGAAATTAAAAGAAAATTCCACGAGATTTGGTAGAGTTGGACCACATTTTGAACCTATGAGGTCTGAGGTCCCAACCTCCCTACTCGTGAGAGAACAATAGAACACACAACACGAGTGGTTGCTGAGAAGCTTGGCCCAGGTCAACCTTGGACTGTAACGTCGTCATTACATTATTATTAAGCCAGGCTTACAACAACTTTTCTAGTCAGAATGTGTAAACCGCATGCATTCAAGTCATTGGAGAACAGATTTCTTCTAAAGGCCAAAATTTGAACTTTTGCGTAAAAATATTTTCTAAGCCTGGGTTGAAAAACTTCTGTAAAATTAATTTTGGTCAGAATTCAGTCTGCTGCTCTTTGATAGAAGAGATTTATTCTATCAAAGAGCAGCACAAACTAAGATTAAGTTCAGACAGGAGATGTTAAAAACTCCAGTCTTTTTTTTCTAAGCCAGGCTTAGAGTTTCAATAAATTCAAGCTTTTGATCCCAAGATCTTTTGCGAAGGCCCCTCTTGATTCAATTCAATCTGCAAAGTAATTTACATTTTCTAAGACAGGCTTAAAGTCGTAAAAAGTGACCATCCCATCCTGAGCTACGAAATCCATGTCACAGATCAATCCCTAAGCCTGACTATTAACCTCGATTCTCATGATGCAATCAAAAACAAATCCGTAAACCCAACACTCGCATCCGCTCTCATATAGCACAACCTTTAAAAATGACCCACTGATCCCATTACAACATATTAGATCACAATCGCTGTCTCTCCCTCACAGGAAACATAAATATCCCCTCCGAACACCTTTATCAATCACACTCAACAATTATGACACACTCAGCGCGGTCGCAGCAAACAGCACATACACTTGCATCGCACCGCATAGCCAGTTAGAGCCCACTCGCTCTCGAGTTCGACTGCGAATTTACAACCAAAAATCGATTATCGGTGTCGTGTTAAGGAGCCTAATCGCCGTGTGTAGATCTCCACGAACGCTTGCGTATCACTCGAACAAATTATATCCTAAATGCTTGTCTGGCAAGCGATTCAACAGTCGATAATGCGCCCACTCAGCCCAACTGTGCAGCAGTCGCAACACCACCAGAGAATACGAAGTTCGCTAACCAACTCTTTTGTTTCATTTTTCCTCTCTCTCTCGCGTGCTCTCGTTCGACTGGGACTCATAACCATTCATTCGTATGACCATCACTTGTGTGAGCAGAAATCAATTGCCGATGTCAAAGTCTGCTTGTCGAAATACTGTCTGTCGAATGCATTCTCTCAGCACAGTCCCCTCACTCAAGCGAAATCGCCATCAGGTGTATTCCAACGCAAACGACGACGACGACGACGACAATCAACGCACACACTTCTAGATCTACGCCCCAAAACAAATAAACAAAAGCAAAGGAAAAAAACCGCCGTCCTCCCAATACCAGTTTGAGCCCGAGCAGCATGTGCATGTGCGACTGCCCTGCCACATGAATGAACGTTTGTGTTGGACTGGTGTATGCCAAAGCCAAAGCCAAATCCAGCTTCTCTCTGGCAAAACACAAAACATGGCTTGGGGCCATTTGAATCTCTTCGGGACTCTCCAGTTAACATGTGATACTCGAGATGTTATGAACGTACACTGTTTGCTGTTGTGCCGTGCCTGTAAGCTACGTTCGACTGCGTCGTTTGTCGTCATCGTTTATGTCTGTAAACTCGTCGTCGCCGTCATCATCGTCTTCGATGTCGTTCTCGTTCTCGTTGTCGTCGTCATAGAGAGCCGCTCAATGCGAATGTGTTTTGTTTTTGTTGTGATAGTTTTCCCCCCCCGTTTGACAGTTGAACATGCCCGCGCTCTGATCGATGACGATCGATCGCAAGACAATTAACAGTCACTTACCGTGTTAATCTGCATGCCAGCAAGTGTCACCCAGGCACCAGCGCGCACCTACAACCAGTGAAACATAGAAAAACATACCCAAGCCAACGGCCTGTGATAATGTCAAGAACAATCGTGCTTTATTAACAACAATAATTGCCCCGGTACTGGTTCGCCATAACTGATCGATATTTACAGCAGGCAAGCGGGAGGACCGGTGCAACCAGCGCAACAGCACCACCGCCTCCGCCGCCAACACTATGCCGGCGTACAGCCATAACAATTCGACTAATAACAGCTTAGGTGGTGATTCTGGTGACTTAGATCCATACCATTTAAAACGAGTTCTCCTGAAGAACAATTTAGACTTTCTGCGACAATCCGCTGCCACTGCCACTGCGACTGCATCCATAGCCACTGCAAGTGCGACCACAAGTGCTGCTGCCTGCGACGGTGGTATGCCCAATGGTGGCTGCTGTACCGCATTGAATGTGATGCTCAAGAATACCATCGAGATCATAAAATCCGCGAAGAGTGCGGAGACGCCAGCGCTGACCGCCTGCAACGATATGGAACGCATCGATGACATCGCGAACGATGCCAGTGACATAATGATCGCGAATAAGACGTTTGCTGGTGGCTCAGCGGAGACGAATGCCGTCTCGGAGATAATGGCACGGGATGATAACGATTGTGCCGGGGATAGTGGTAATGGTATCAATAAATCACGGTGCATGAGTGATCGTAACAACAACGATAATGGTATGCCCGAGATGGTGGTCGAGATGCGGATGGACGGGCCCAGCAGTCCGGCTAATGGTGGCGCCGATCTTATGGAGAACGGTCACTCGCAGGACACCGATGAGGATGACACACGCTTGCAATTGTCGCAGTTACTGGGTAATGACCACAATAACTCGGTGGATGTCCAGCATTCCGGGGATATCAATGTGAGTGTTTGTTTTGTTTATGTTTTTGTAATCATTCGTAGATCGTAAGGCTGTATGATCGGAGGATCGTAGGATCGTGGATCGATCGGTGATAGGATCGTGGATTGATCGGAGGATCGTGGATCGATCGGAGGATCGGAGATCAACCGGAGGATCGGAGAGCGATCGATGGATCGTGGATCGATCGTAGGATCGTGGATCGATCGTAGGATCGTGGATCGATCGTAGGATCGTGGATCGATCGTAGGATCGTGGATCGATCGTAGGATCGTGGATCGATCGTAGGATCGTGGATCGATCGTAGGATCGTGGATCGATCTCAGGATCGTGGATCGATCGTAGGATCGTGGATCGATCTCAGGATCGTGGATCGATCGACGTCTCTTTCGAGTGGAAACAAATGGTTAGGTTGTAGTTGATTTGTTCTGTTGATCATCCATGGAGACGGGCCTAAATTGTTGCTAAGATCATTGAAGACCAGTTTGCCAAGAGGCACATTTTCTGTGGTGGAGCCTTGAATGCGATAGCATCAGGTAGGCGACCGCTTGGCAGACCTGGTTGCGCTTGGGCATAGCTCCTGAAGAGTTAGAGTCGATGGCGGAGGATCGAGTGGCCTGGAGATCCCTCGTGCATGCGTTTGAAGATGAGATGAAATAAGATGGGGCCCTGGTTAGCGACATGGAGCTTAGAGTCATCAAGTCTTCTCTTTTGGTTAGTTCTAGACTCTTGTCCTCCAAGGTGCGCGGGTCTATTTTGGGTGCTAAATTTGGGAACCTGTGTCTGGCTTTACGACAGAGCTTCGGTTGTCAACAGAAGCACTCTTAGCTGCTGATTTTCAAAACTTTCCTTAGCCTGTTCTGTCGCCGGACTTGTTGTCTTCCGTTTCGGCGGTTTTTTTCTTTGAGAAGTTCAGTCTGTCTTGAGTCAGTCGAACAAGGTTGAGCCACTTTTTTGACTAACCCGCCTGAAGTCCTTCTCGTTTCAATGGAGGACAAGTCTCGTTGAATTCTCCCTTCCTAACGCTTCTGTCCATCAGACCTCATTTCCCAGTACACCTCTAGGTCCCTATTCGTCGAACCCACCCGCGGGTGGTGATGCTGGGAAATGAGATCTGTTGGACAGAAGCGCCAGGAAGCGAGAATTCAACGAGATTTGTCCTCCAATCGATGGAGTTTGACAAAATTTCACCCAATTCCCTGCCTTCCCGTCTCCCAACATCCTCATAACTCAAACAGAGAAAGGCTTGTGCCAGCCACTCATACACACACTCCTCCACCATTCCGTATCTAATTAAGGCCATCCTTCTTGTAGCTCATAAATTCACTGCCTTCACCCACCACAGCACCCCACTGCCATGTGACAACTCCAACATACCACCACATCTCGTCGAACTGGATTCATCAATGAGTCGTGGCTCCGCACAAGTGCGTGTTAGACAATATTCCGCCTTATTTGTGGCAACAGCAAAGCTCACCTGGGCAATTAAAATCCGTGTGATTTGGTGGCCGCAAAAAAACGCCAAAACATCTCGTTCGGCCTTTCAATTAAATCCATTTCCAATTAAGCGGAGGAATTACTAGATGGAACGTTAATACAAATTACCGCAATAAATTAGGAGACTCACTTACAAGGCGGCTACATCTCGGGGACATGCCTGACGAGAGCGGTGTTTGGATGGATTTTCTTTTCCCCTAGCGACTGGCAGGATCGATGGCGGCGGACGTTATGATGCTGGCGCATGTGTTGGTCCTGTCGCCGTGGGGCGGCTGTGTGGGAAGGCAATTAAATTGCATGTACCTGCGTTGACGACGGGGTCTATAGGTTAGCTTCATTCAGTTTTTTTCCTCTGTTGTTGTCATAGCTTGCGTGTGAAGGCGGAAAATTGCTTAAGAATCATGAAATTGGTGACGGGGAAGGCGGCGATTTTTCTTTTCCACTCGCGGGCAAGCTACTCGGCCTTCTGTCAAGAATGTTGCTGGAGGTGTTGTTCCTTTTTTTTTCTGAGAATATGATACAGTTCAGTCGTTAGATCCAATGACGCATCGCGGACGCGCTTGTTTCTGAAGCCTCCTTACCACAATGCTGCGGGAGACATCCTTCGGCATCACGGGGGCCCTATTTGGCCGTCTGTCGTGTTTTTAAAGCGTCCTTTTGGGAATCCTGCATCATTCTTCGGCATCAGGGGCACACTTTCTGGTCTCCTGTCAGGTTTTTGAAGCCTCCTTTTGAGAATGGTGCAGGAGTGATCCTTCGATATCACTGAGGCACTATTTGGCCGTCTGTCGTGTTTTTAAAGCGTCCTTTTGGGAATCCTTCATCATTCTTCTTCGTCACACACACTTCCTGGTCTCCTGTCAGGTTTTTGGGTCCTTCTGAAGAGAAAGCTGCGGGAGTCATCCTTCGGCATCACAGGCGCGTTTTTCGGGCTGCTTTCGTGGTTTTGAAGCATTCTTTTGAGAAAGGTGCCGGTGTCATCCTTCGGCATCACGGATGTACTTTTTGGTCTCCTATCAGGTTTTTGTGGCCTCGTTTCAAGAATGTTGCTGGAGGTCTTGTTCCTTTTTCCTGAGAAATAATACAACTCGCTCGTTAGAAGCAATGACGCATCGCGAACGCGCTAGTTCGTCGTCTATCCGATTTTTTGCGGGAGCAATTCCTTAACATCACGGTCTTCTTGGTCTCCAGTCTGATTTTTGAGGCCTCCTTTCAAGAATGCATCTCGGGCACACTTCCTGGTCTCCTGTCAGGCTTTTGAGGCATCCTTTCGAGAATGGTGCCGGAGGTATTGCTCATTTTGAGAATATGACTCAAGTGATGCGGCTCGAAGGACCAATTTTCATCAAATCAGGCGAAGAAAGCGTCAGACAGAAGCGTTATTTAAGGAGAAGGAAGACGTTCCTTTGGGAAAACGTAGCATCTCCCGAGACAAAGCCTGCTCTCTTGACTTTCACTTGATAATCCACCTCATGGATGTCATGTGCCACCACAAGACACTCCCTTCCTTCGCGTGATCTTCCCTCGCGTGCGTCTACGCTCCCAAAAGTTGTCCCCCTGCCACAGATCAGTCTCCTTTCCTTCGCGCAAAATTTTAATTGATGAGTCAAAAATTCCGCCAAAGTGCAGTAATTTCACTTAATTCCCGACCACCTCAAGTGATCGGCATGCCACCTAGGCCACCACCGCATCCCTCCTCAATTCACTTACAAGAAATCACCAACCAGCCATCATCTTCACCACGAGGCGACCACTTCAAGAAGAATAACAAACGTCCACAAAAAAAAAAAGAAGAAAATTACAAAACTACACGCATGCCATGGTGGTTGCTCTGGGCCGCACCTTACGGCCGTGCGCAATAATTCATCTTCACCCGAGGCGGGGGGAGGGTGTTGTGCGCGGGTGTGGGCACCGAAAAATGCCCAAGAGATGCTGGACGAGTCAAGGCACTATTAATGGCAATTGATTATGGCAAAGTGGACGCGAAATTTCATAGAGTATCCCTCAAGACGGTGGCACTTGAGAGATTCGAAATTCGGACGGACCCCGCTTCAATGACAACGACAACAATCGGCGGCGACGCACGAAGACGACGCACAAGGCGAAGGGTAGAGATGTTTCGAAATCAAGACGAGGAGGAATCGATTCGAGTTCTATTATTATTTTTGGCACACAACCAACCACCCGTCCAGTCATCGACGTCGTCGTTGTCCAGCTAGTGGCTAGTGGTCGCTGAAGAGGAGGAACTAAGAGTAAGAGTGAGAAATGGAGAAATACTTTTGGTGGCCTTAAGTAAACACAGCCGCTGACCGCTGATTCTTCTTGAATGATGGATGGATGGATGGAACAAATGGTTTTCGAGATGGTGGCCAAGTGTCTCGTGTGGGGGACGGTAAAGCACACAAATTGAGGGAGAACTTGTCATCGAAACCGGTGAGAGATTGGTTTTGGAAGAGGGTATTTTTTTAGGGTTTTTTGAAAAGATCTTTTTTTGGTCCGAACTTTTTGGCTGGCAGCAGAGGAGGGTTTTCCATTGTGGAACGGGTGAGTCTTCTTCGAACTGGCTCTCGGAGAAAGAACTGTCCAAAGAAGAGACAGTCCCAGAAGAGGCTGCTCCAGAAGAAGCTGTTCTTGATCCTCTGCTTTTCGCTTCAGACTTCAAGCTGCAACAGGAAGAGCCTTCTTTAAAAAGCCACTCGGTCAAGCAGGTGCCTTGTCCTTCTTCCACGGCCGATGCTGAAGCTGTTGACTTCAAGCTCCAACGGGGAGAATCTTCTTCGTCCAAATGCCAGTTCCCGAAGACTCGTCTTGTTCTTGTTCCGAGGCTGATGGTGGTTTTGTTCGTCTTGGTCAATGTTGCCATGGTCTACAGGATAAGCCTTCTGACCGTCTTCATGGACATCTCAAAGAAACTTCTGCTGGGGATGGGGTTTTTTGTTGATTTCAAAGAATTTTGATGACCTTCGGAAATCTGATGTGAGCTCGAGAGTCCATCCATCGAACCAAGAGCTCTCTGCTCCTTAAGCTTTCTTCAGACAGATTGTACCTGAAGTCGTTCAACTAAGTTCAAGACTAAGTTTATTCAGCTGGCACTCGATTTCTACCACTCACAGCAGGGTTTTCTCTGAGCTCTCTCAGTCCACAGCGTTGTTCCCTCTCTTTAGAGTCTTCCTCGAGCATTCAGACTGATTCTGGGTGCGCCAGCAGTGACCAAAGCATTGATTCAAGCCTCATTTTGGAAGGAAGGGTCACAAATGAGCCACAAATGCGCCCAATCGCGGCTCATGATCGCGCCTCGCAGTCGCGGCTCATAATCGTGGCTCACAACCACGGTGTCCAACTACGGCTCACGTTGATCCACAGTTTGTATCCATTATGCAGTCGAGGCTCACAAAATCGGGTCACAATCGAGGCTCAAAATAACGACTCACAATCGCGGCTTACAACCCCTGTTCGCAATCGCGGTTCACAGTCGCGGCTCACAGTCGCGGCTCACAATCACGGTGTTCTACCACAGCTCACGTAGATCCGCAGTTTGCATCGAGCATGCAGTCGCGGCTCACAGTCGCTGCTCACAGTCGTGGCTCACAGTCGCGGCTCTCAATCGCGGCTGCCAATCCCGGCTCACAGTCGCGGCTCAGAGTCGCTGCTCACAGTCGCGGCTCACAGTCGCTGCTCACAGTCGCGGCTCACAGTCGCTGCTCACAGTCGCGGCTCACAGTCGCTGCTCACAGTCGCGGCTCACAGTCGCTGCTCACAGTCGCGGCTCACAATCGCGGCTCCCAATCGCGGCTGCCAATCGCGGCTCACAGTCGCTGCTCACAGTCGCGGTTCACAATCGCGGCTGCCAATCGCGGCTCACAGTCGCTACTCACAGTCGCGGTTCACAATCGCGGCTCCCAATCGCGGCTGCCAATCCCGGCTCACAGTCGCGGCTCACAATCGCGGCTCCCAATCGCGGCTGCCAATCCCGGCTCACAGTCGCGGCTCACAGTCGCGGCTCAGAGTCGCTGCTCACAGTCGCGGCTCACAGTCGCTGCTCACAGTCGCGGCTCACAGTCGCTGCTCACAGTCGCGGCTCACAGTCGCTGCTCACAGTCGCGGCTCACAGTCGCTGCTCACAGTCGCGCCTCACAATCGCGGCTCCCAATCGCGGCTGCCAATCCCGGCTCACAGTCGCTGCTCACAGTCGCGGCTCACAGTCGCTGCTCACAGTCGCGGTTCACAATCGCGGCTCCCAATCGCGGCTGCCAATCCCGGCTCACAGTCGCGGCTCACAATCGCGGCTCCCAATCGCGGCTGCCAATCCCGGCTCACAGTCGCGGCTCACAGTCGCGGCTCACAATCGCGGCTCCCAATCGCGGCTGCCAATCCCGGCTCACAGTCCCGGCTCACAGTCGCGGTTCTCGTAGATCCACATTTTGGATTCATTATGCCTTCAGTCTCATTTTGGCAGCACTGTCCACGAAGTTTCTTACGTTGCTGGACATTATATTCACTTTGAGACCATTGAGCCCTTTGGTCGACGACTAGATGCCCTGTCTTTTCCTTTTTGCCCAGATGTCACAGACAGTGGCTCCTGAAGTCATGTCCAGAATCTGCTTGGTGCACCCTTACGTCAGAAGCGATCATACTCTTCCACTGCAACTGCACTCGTATTTCCTTCCAATTTCGATTGCATGCGACCAGTTCCCTGACGTTCACCCGACTGAACTGGTGGAATGTTCGTTGGGGCTGTCACGCTGCCATTCGTTTGCCCCGAAGCTCACCCAAACCCCTGACCGTTGCATGAAAACGTCTCCTCCCCCTTCAGGTGAAAATTAAATTTCAAGAAAACGCGAAGAGCATAAACAACCGCGACTTCCTTTACGAATGCGAAGCATAACCGTCTATAAAGTGAGTCGTAAACCCCGCTCCAAAGCAAGGGAACTATTCAAACAGAGTGAACTCCAAGTCGGGCAGTCATTAAGGGCACAAAACCGTGGTGCCGAATGAGCGAATGAGCGCCGCGAGATGAGCGTGGTGCCATTTGGCTTCGCAGCATCCGCCGAATGAGTGTGGACTTTACGACAACTGCCCCCCGGGCTGGTGTGTGGTGCGTTGTAAGGAATTCCCAGCCCTCGCGGCATATTTGTCAGGAAACCGTAAAGCCTCCCGGAACAACCCTCTCTCTGGACGCATTGGAAAACTATGAAAATATGAAGTTATTACGGATAAGGAGATCGGGGGCCTCGATTCGGGGAGATTCGTGGGTCGGGGCTTCATCGACGAGTGGTGGTGATGATCCCCACGGAGTTTATGGGGCAATTCATCCATGGAACAGCGAGTAATCTCGGGATGGAATGCGGGACACGAATTAACAACTGTCGCTAGTGGCGACATGCACGCCGAAGGGAAGGATCTAGGAGATGCAGATCTGGACGTTGTCAGAACCCGGCCCGAGGAGAGTTTCGTTAGTCAGAAATCAAAGGTGGGTAGGCCACGGGACAGTTCGGATGTTTTCCTTAAGAACTCATCAGGCTACGGCATCTCAATGGCACGAGCTATGTGTTCTCGAATGAGTTCCACCATCGTGCAGGCGGGAAATGTGCATTTCGTGAGATTTGAGCAAATATCCATCGGCCAGTTAATGGATTTCTGAAGTTCTTGATGAGCTCCAGGACAGTTGTCAGCTGGTGGCTTAAGTGAGTGACTTTTAAGTCAGAGAGGATGGAGGCGTTTTTGAAGAGAAATGTTGGCACAAATTAACTCGTCAATAGCTCACAGGGCTATCGAGGCCTCTTGACTATTTGTGGGCTTGATTTTTTGTGCACCAGGTTCGGAGAAACTCTGTCTCAGACCTCGAACGTTTGACAGTAACCAAGGTTTTCCAGAACATTAATCTGGCTTCACGCAATCGGTTGTGTCCTGGATCTGCTTCAAATGACTCCAGGAGACAAGTAATCATCGAGGAGCAGACCTTGGTCTCTCTCTGCTTGCTATGAGAACTACAAAGCCTCGTTAAGAAACGGATGGTCAGGAAGTAGGCAACGATCGGGTACATTTTCAGCTTTCCTCCACGAAGGAGAAGCCAATCAATGAAGCACTGATTCTCCTTTCCGCGGCTCTCGTTCCTTCCAGATCCTCAGTCTCTGCTTCCTAAGGTGGTGTCCTTAGCAGAGGATCTTCTCGAATTCATGAATCTAACTCTGCCGCCTCCAGCGACTGTTTCTTCAGCGATCACGGTCGCCATCAAGTGTCAGAATAAACTCAAGGTGGCGCACTTTTGCAAACCCTCGAGAGGGCCACTGGAGCAGCTTCGATGTCGATGGCCATGATGGCTCCAAGCTCGGCTTGTAACTCTTCAGATGAGACGCTTCCCTCACTCGTCCACCAGTGCTCCTGTTCAGCATTTGCAACAGTTCATCTTGAAGAAGGACAAAAGAGGCCCTCATTCTGGAGAAGGGGCACGGTCTCAGGGTCTCAGGGTCTCAGGGTCGCAGAGTCTCGGTCTCAGGGTCCCATGGTCCCAGGTTTCCAGGATTCCAGGGCCTCAGGGTCTTATGGTCTCAGAGTTTCAGGGTCTCGGTCTCAGAATGTCTCAGGGTCTCAGGGTCTCGGTCTCAGGGTCTCAAATCTCTGATTCTTAGGGTCTTAGGGTCTCAGGACCTCAGGGCCTCAGGGTCTCAGGGTCTCGGCCTTTAGATCTCGGCCTTAGCCCAGGATTTCGGCCTTAAGATCTCGGTCTTAGGGTCTCAGGATCTCAGGGTCTCGGGATGTCAGGGTCTCAGGGTTTCAGGGCCTCTGGGTCTCAGGATCTTAGGGTCTCAGGATCTCAGAGTCTCAGGGTCTCAGGGTCTCAGGACCTCAGGGCCTCAGGGTCTCTGGGTCTCGGCCTTAAGATCTCGGCCTTAGCTCAGGGTCTTGGCCTTAAGATCTCGGTCTTAGGGTCTCAGGATGTCAGGGTCTCAGGGTTTCAGGGTCTCAGGGTTTCAGGGCCTCTGGGTCTTAGGGTCTCAAGGCCTCGGTCTCAGGGTCTCGGGACTTGGGGTCTCAGGGTCTCAGGGTTTCAGGGTCTTAGGGTCTCAAGGCCTCGGTCTCAGGGTACCAGGGTCTCCCAAACCAAGTTCGATTGGGGAAGATTCGATGTCGGTAGGCATGATAGCTGCAAGCTTGTGGTTGCACAGCTCGCCCTGTGGCTCGTCGCTTCTTGTCTCCTCACGTGTACACCAGAAAGCGTCTGGAGCAAGTCATCTTGAAGAAGGACAAAAGAAACCCTCATTCAGTAGAAGGGAATTCCCAAACAGTCTTCCCCACCGTCTCGCACTTGGTCACCATGTGAACACCTGTTCGATTCCAGTCGAAGTCCATTTTTCTCCCTCGAACTTTCAAAGAACCCCAAAACAGTGGCTTAAACGACACCGACGTTAGATCTTAATTTGTTTGATAACATGTCAGTTTAGGCACTCCCGTAACTCTCAGCCCCAACCACAATCGTTATTTACGATCTCACACTGAACCAAAACCCGAATTGGATTTGCATCGGCCGTCGAAGAATCCGCGCCACCAAGTTCGCACGAACTCACGATCGTTTGCAAACGAATTTTTCACGACAACAAAAGACAAAAAAGCGCTCGGTCCAGCGGTGGTGCGGCTGCTGCCATCGCCACCAGTCGCCCATATCATACCCCGAATGGAAACGTATTTAAACTCCGAAAAATGTGTAAATTAACAGGAGACCGATAGAGAGAGAGACACCGGCTTACTGCGATGGTTTATTGGCACCGCGGCGTTTGGCACATTTTGAATTCCTGAGCGTGGAACCCCATAGACACCGGGCGATCATATTACTCATAAATCCGCTTCGGAACGTCAACGTCTTTGAATTGCAAATTCGACTCAGGCCGAGGATCAATCAGCGGGAGCTGGAGAACAAGACAAGAGAAAAAAAAACCCAAATCATCTGAGTTATGATTAAATTATTCCGGCGTCCTGTGGCCGCGCCAGTCCCGGAGTACAGCAAACAACCGTGTTCCGGGGGCCTTATCTGTGGCGCGCTCTTTAATTGAGTCGTTCGGAGGCAACAATTGCACGGCGAGCGGAACAACAAAATATTTATTTAATTAACCTAATTAAGAGATCACAGCGAGGAGATGGGCAACGGCAGCGAGTCGGTGGTGCTGTGGCTGGTGCTGCTGCATCTGGCAACGGTGCACTGGCGGTGGTACCTAGTATTGATTCGGATCTAACATTTGGCAGTGGAATGGTGGAGAGAGGAATTCGCCATGACTGCTGGCTGCTGGTCGGTGCAACAGATTCATCGGTTCTTTTGCTTTTAATTAGCTTCTAGTGGTAATTAGATTAGATGTCCGTGAGGCTGAATTCGAAAGGGAATTCGGTTGTGATGACTTAATCCATGCAACAGGTTGATTGAAGTCTTGACGCCTCGAAAGGGAGTTGCAAATGTCAGTGATGAGAGGATGGAATGGATTTCAAACAAGTTTTAGTCTGCAATTGTTGTCACAGGGCACTTAGCGATTGATTCCTTCTGGAAAAATATGTGTCCATGTAAGATTTGTTGATAGAATCGTATTAAGCGTGGTTTTAGAAAACATATTTCATTATCATTTGAAGAAAATTAAGTAAAGTGGCCACACAGGAGTCATTCAAATTAGCTGAATTATGCTGAATAGAGCAGAATTGCATCAAATTGTGTAGAATATGATTGCTTATCATCTGGAGATGATAAATAGGCATCCAAAGTTCGGCTGAATTATAGCTGAATAGGAAATATTAACTCACTGAAACTTAATGCGACTCAAAGGAAATAAAGAAAGTCGATCTGACTAACAAGCGAGAAGCTTTTTGATCCCCCCGAATGCTAAGTTGAACAAAAGTGCTCCAGAAAACTTCCAATCGTTTAAAAACTGCTGCTGAATCAGCTTGGAGTGAGCTGAATATATCCAAATCAATCAATCTTCGGCAAACTGCAGCTGAATCAGTTGAAAATGAGCTGAATGTATCCAAAATGATCAGATTAGCGTGCATTTAGCTGCTGAATATGACCTAAACAGTGAAAAACTTTAACGAAAAGGCGCTGAATAAGTGAAATGAGACGAATAATCATAAGTAACCTATGGCAAACTGCTGCTGAATCAGCTCAAAATGAGCTGAATATATCCAAATCAATCAATCTTTATCAAACTGCAGCTGAATTTGCTGAAAATGAACTGAACGTATTCAAAAGGATCAGGATTTATGTAGATCGGTGTGCATTTAGCTGCTGAATATGACCCTTTCCGCTAAACAGTGAAAAACTTTAACGGATAAGAGCTGAATAAGTGAAATGAGATGAATAATCATAAGTAACCTTTGACAAACTGCAGCTGAATTGGCTCAAGATGAGCTGAACGTACCCAAATAAATCAATCTTTGTCAGACTGCAGCTGAATTAGCTGAAAATGAGCTGAAAACATTCAAAATCCTCAGATTTGATGTAGATCGGTATGCATTTAGCTGCTGAATACAATCTTTTTTCACTATCCAGTGAAAAACGTTAACGAAAGGAGCTGAATAAATGAAATGAGATGAATACTCATAAGTTACCTTGTCAGCACCGCTGTTGAGTGTACCAAAAGTGTGAAACTAAGGAAATCAGTGCAAATAAACACAATTTTCAAGCTGAATATGAGCTGAATTGATGGTATCCACTGCGGAATCAAGTGAATGTTCAAGATTCTCTAAGAGATCACTGAAATCTTCTAAAGAATCCATCGAATAGCCAGTTGAGTTGGAAGATTCAAGAACATGTTCTGTTCCAAAAACCTCTTTCCTGCTTTCCTTCAGTTTCAGCAGCAGCAGCACCACCGGCAGAAGTATCACCTTCTGTTTACCACTAGTCAGTGCTTGAAACGAAGCGAAATGCAAACAAATTGCTGTGACCCCAGTCACGCACCCTGCGGTCTTCTGCCCCAATTTATCAGTTTGAAGTTTCAAAACTCTGAAGGGGTACTTGCAAATTTGCCAAGGGCTGACACTGGACCAAAGCACGCTCCGCTCGGCCACATCATCTCACCGATCAACCGATCACAGCCAAAGAAAGTGAATATCCCCTGTGGGAGTGTTGAGCCCATTCAAGTCTAGACAGACTTGAGTAGCATTTAAGACCACCGAGGCGTCATTCATTAAACACATCTCAAGTGTTAATAACAGATCTTGTGGATTCGTGCAAACGCGCGGAAAAAACCCAACCGACCTGTGATATGCGCAATTCTCAATGACATTCTCAGCCCCAGAGCAACACACGGACCAGCTAAACGGAGTGTCTCTCCAAAAGAAAGCACATTTAGATAGCATTCCATGGAGAGGCCCATTGTGAAATTGAAACCCCCTTCAACTGTGCCCATAGAGAGCCATTGTCCGAGCACCTTTCACGTCCAAATTCATTTCGTGGTTTTTGATCATTTTTTTTTTCTTTCTTTTTTTTTTTTGTTCATAAACCACACTCGATCCGCCGCGGACGGGCTTTCACATCGCGCCCGATCGGCCGCCCTCTGCAAGACAATGGCCGCTACATCGCCATCAAACACAAATCGAAAGCACACATCCGATCCTGAGATGACATACGATATCACCCCGAAAACTATCTGTGAATGGGTTTCGAGAATGTCACTCGATTTCCTAAACGAATTACCTCGGATTAAGATTGAGATTGAGAGATAGCATTCTACTTTGTATCTGACATGACATGACATCTCACCGGGGGCGTTTGTGACTCGGCGGATGGGGGGGGGGTGGGCTGATCGGTCTTCGGATGATACGATCAATATTTGTCAAGTACTTGCGGACTTTCCTTTTGTAACGCGCGCTCGCGCTAACCCATTGTCACTCTCGGCGAGTGAACGAACTATCGATTTACATACAACTCCCGGCCAGTCAGCCAGCCAGCTAGCGAGCTGGCGCGATGATTGATCTCTGTCCAGTGATAACGCTCACTCATGCTATTTGTCTTCTCACTTTCGTCGTTTGCCTTTTTTTCCGTCGAGGGGGCTGCCTTTCCACGATTGTCCCCCCCGCCCCCCCGTCTCGGGGCTTTGCCCGGGGAGGCATATCAATGGCCACTCGAGAGAGAGATAAGTGGGGGCCGCCATACATAGACCGCGTCGTCGACCGGAGAGCGTTTGCGAAACACGAGCGATCAACTGAAGAGCCATGGAATGGAAATTCGTTCGGCCCCGATTGCCAGTATCTATTACAATTGTCTGGTGGACAATTATGATGGCCAACCTGATCGCGTGTTCTTCAGTGGTACACCAGAGCGGAGTGAATACTTAATTTTTCGGTTGGATTCGATGGGGACGATGAGGACGACTACGATGACGGCGGGTGGGACATGTGGGGGCGCGCAGAGGAGAGGGGCATGTGAAGTGCCTCCTACGCCGGTGTTGAAGACCGCATAGGTGGCTTGTTGTTCACAATTGCTGCGTCGTCGTCGCGCGGTATCCATCGACGGTGCGTACTTGAAACCGGCACCATCAACGCCGTCATCATCTGTCGATTAGTTGACTGCGTCGTCGTCGCCGCGCTCGCTCGCTCGCCATTATGCGGCAGTGCTCCTCGAGTGCGACTTCTGATTAGATTGTGATGACAATGTGCGCCTGTGTGCGTGCATGAAGTACCACACCTTGGCCTGTGTTACCTGTTTTCAGATCGCGGGCTTAATCTCAGAGTGATATCTAATGAATTGTCTCTCCCCCTCACTATTTTTCGGTGGAGTCTAGCGTTTAAGGTGTAAAATGAGTGCGATTTGAGGCGCAAAAAACGAAACAGTTGGGACTGGTTGCGGGGTTAATTTGCATTAAATGTGAACTGCATGGTCTTTGGGAAGTGGAATGCTGGTCTAATGGCCTGTGGTTTGTGGTTTGGGGTGTGAAAATGGCGAGCGATAAATGCAAATGTCGAATGGAAACAGTTGGGCGGCGGGGCCGTCTTGAGGTGGAGTGGAAGTCATAAGTTTTGAAGCTAATCGATCGGGCAGTAGGTTGCGAAGTGAACTTATGAGATGTGATGTGAGGGGTCGGCTTGTCTGAGGTACATCAACGAGAGCCTTGAGATAGTCGGAGGATCGTTTGCAGTTGAGAGCAATAAGTGATGTGACACGATCGTCAGAGGATCAGAAGGTGATCACTTCATTCATTCGGACACCAGACAGCAGCGTTGGGCTCATCGTCTAGCAATCTTCCCTCAGAACTGCAACCATTCGAGTTCCTGGACAAATTCATGGACCGTTGTGTCAGCGCCTGGTCACAGTTGAGGCCTCGTTCAACCTCTTCATGCTGATGGAGCGTTCTTCGAGCGTGTCATTTAGTTTTCGAACCCTTCCTCTTCCCTTGCCAAGCACTTGCCATGAAGGAGTGACGAAGCTTCCAAATACCCCCGGTCCACAGAGAAGATTGGCTCATCTTCCTCTGCCTCAAGGCTCATGTGTCGATTTGGACTCGAATTGAGTCTCGAATTTTGAGCGTTTTTCGAGCGAGTCATTTAGTTTTAGAGCCCTTCCGCTTCCTTTGCCGTGAACGAGTGATGAATCTTCCAATTTACCCCGGTTCACAGAGAAGATTGGCTCATGTTCCTGAGCCTCAAGGTTCATGTGTCGATTTGGACTCGAATTGAGACTCGAATTTTGAATTCCCAGCCCTTCTAACGTCAGTTTCAAAGACGATTTGCAGGAAGAATGTTGTGCGGACAAAGTTAAAACATAAAGCAAAGCGCTCAACCCAGTCGCTCGCTAAATCGACCGTCTGTCGTCTGCCACTTAAAATCTTCGGATTTCCTCTGAAGAGAGCCTCATCTGCTGTGGAAAACTGATTGATTATGCAGCCTTCTTCTTCTTCTTGTGGCGGTACAGTCAGGGATGGACTTAGGCCTCAACAAACAAGCCTCTCCAGCTTTCACGATCTTCTGCTAGCTGTCGCCAATTGCTCAGACAAAGTGGGTTGAGGAAGTAGACTGAGGTCCCCATCCATTTGGGTGTATAGCCAGAGCAGCCAAAAAATAAGTCTGCTGGAAATGAGCAGCACTACTGCAGATCATTTTGATTGCTAGCTAGTTTTCCTGAACATTTCAGGTCTGCTTAAGTACTCACTGTTGGTCTAAATGAGCTGCGACATCAGTCGCAGGGGCACCTTCTTACCTACTTACCTGCAGTACTGCAGGCTTTGCGCTGCCAACTGAGTTCGAGTTGAAACCGAGTTGCACTCTATGATTCAAGACCTAGATGGAGTCCGTTTTTGGTTCTGTTTCGACGATGCTGCGATCGATTTTGTTCGAAACCGACTCGGATTTCACTCGGTTTGGAACTCGATTTGCCTAGATTCCAATTCGAGTTAAGTCGGATTTGAAAACATTCGGTTTTGCAACATCACTAGTTGAGGACCATCGCAGGCGTTAGAAACCGACTCGAATTGCACTCGACTTGCAACTCTTCTTCTTCTTCTTAGGGCGCTACAGTCCGAGGTGGACCTGGGCCTCGCTTACCATGCCTCTCCAGCCAGCCCGATCTTTCGCCAGCTGTCTCCAGTTTCGCACACCAAGCCGGCCGAGGTCCCCCTCGACTTGTGTGCGCCACCTTGTACGTGGACGTCCTCTGTTGCGTTGTCCCACAGGCTCAGAGTTGAAGGTTTTCAAATCGATTTGCCTAAATTCTAATTTTGTTAGAAACGGACTCGGATTGCACTCGGTTTGCAACTTGATTTGCTTAAATTCCATTTCGATTTAAGCCGATTTTAAAAAAAGTTCGGTTTTGCTGCATCACTAGTAGAAGATCATCACAGGCGTTAGACACCGACTCGGATTACACTCAGTTTGCAACTCGATTTGTCTAGATTCCAACTGGGTTTTGCCACATCTCTATTTGAAGACCACCACAGGCGTTGTCCTCTTTTGTCTCTTTGGCACCCACTTCAAGAATCTAAGAGCTCCCTCCATATACTTCTGCAGAGGAGGGAGAATGACGCTTGGCAACTTCTAGGTGCACCATCTTCAGCACCCATTCAACGAGGTATTTAAATGCTTAGTCCGTCTCCTAGATTATCGACTAGATCTGTTTGCTTTCTAAACCATCAACTACCTCCGCTTCCCTTCTAGGCCACCGACTTGCTCTGCTTGACTCCAGCAACAAGCATGACGCACCCAATGGCCCACCTTCAGCCGCCACCAGGATCTGACATAATTCAAGCCGCTGAGCCAAGATATGTTTCTCTTAATCAAAAACTTGAAACACAAACAAAAAAACCAATCTCTCCAATCGACAGCATTCATCTCCGATTCCATTGTCGACCACTTATCATGTTAATTCCTCCCAATGTGTCCAGCATTCCGCACCAAAGCCCTATCGCGAAACCCTTTTACGAACTCTCAACTCCCATCACCGTGACTCTGTCAAACCACCAGAAAAAAAACCGACGCCGCGCACAAAAAGACCCGAAAAAAATGATGGAAAAAAAAAATTATTGAAAATATCTTGAAGTATCGCCATCTGTAAATAAATTTCAAGCTAAATATCTATGAGCTGTTCTATGGAATCAAAATCATTTGCAGGTTGTTGATCTCGTGGATTCTTTCTCTCCTCAACCTCACAAGCGTTGCCCTGCCCGCATCGGCCCGCTGCCCGATGCCCGTTGCCCGTTCCGCAGACGGAACAAGTTGCCGCATTGTTGTTGTACTCTGTCAAAGGTTATATTCAAATTGCGAAAAAAAAAGAACAACACACACCAGATATGAGTTCTATCTGAGGGTTACAATATTTCATTAGACGGTGGCCGTGTCGTTCACTTACACATCGAACGGGTGAGCGGCAAAAGTGCCGAACCGCCGAATCGTCGAGTCTAGGCGACGGTGTGCGTCTGCGCAGATCGGTGGTGTATCCAGAACTCGAGTCTTCTTGGCGGGGCGCGGGCTGGGCGCCGAGGAACAAGAAAAACTCGGAATGATTGATGACTTTTAATAAAATTATTTTTTCTTTCGATGTTTTGGTGGTAAGCCGTTGCTCGAGACCGTGGGGTTATGCGAGAGCGATCGAGGAGATTTTTTGGATATGGAACGATAATCACGGGTTGTCAGAATTTACGCGCATAGGACAAGTGCGTGCTTCGTCGAAATAGCTCGAGTTTGAGGTTGAGTTTGATTTTGGATTTCGGTCGGATTTTTGGTCTCGAATGCTGGGCTTGGTCCTTCTGCTGGCTGTTGGTCAGGTTCACTATTAAAAACCGATTAAAAAGCCAGTTATTAGTAGAGACGGAGGTTTATGTGATTTAAAAACAATTAATGGCCGATCGGACGATTAGGGAAATGTTATGTGACCGCGACTGCGACTGCGACTGGGAAAGTTGATAAATGAAGTGGCATGCACCTGAAGGCATGCCCCTCTTGCGCTGGCCATAATTAACTTAATTTTCGGCTCGGGCTTCTGTTTATACAAAAAAAGCAGAAATTATATGATCTGTATAATGATAGGGAGTCAAGTTTTCGGTTTCGGTGGACTATCAATTCGGTGATTAGGAGTGATTGTGTGTTTGGCATGGAGCCGTGGCAAATGATCAGACGTATCGGGCTTGACACGGACATGGGAAAGTAGATGATGAGGTCATTTCGTGTGTGGAAGGGGGTCAGATCGGTTCGGGTCGATGTTTGCCGAAGAAACAGTCACATTCTTTCACATGATTCGGTGGGGGGAAACTCAATTTGATGTTGATTTCGTGTTATTAAGTGTTTCTTGATTGTTTTTGGGTAATAATCGCTGGACGTCGTAGAAATGCAGCAACCGATCATAGGAATGCTCGATCGAAGCTCCATCTCCGTTTCAGGCGTCTGGTTCGTCGTTGAGCTCAGATTTAGTCGCAGACTCAGCATTTGCCTCAGCAGCTTCAGTTTCATTATCGGTCTTATAGGCATCAACCGATCTTGCGCGCAACAGAAGAACTCAGTCTCGGCGAACTTCCTCTAGGCGGACGATGGGTCAGCTCCACTGGTCTGGGCGATGATGTGGTTTAGGTAGCTCATGCCATCGAAGACGTCGGTCTCGTTGAAGTTGTCCCCGACGATGTCTGTCCTGCCCTAGGACTGCCTGCGTTCTTGGTTTGGGCTTCCATTGATTGGACCTTCCATTGGTTGGACCTCTTGAGAGCGCAACCGCAGGTAGCATCATCCCTCTCCAGGATGTAGACAGACCAAGCGCATGCTCCCCAACTTAATGTGGCGCTACAGTTCGGGGTGGACCTGGGCCTCAACCAACAACCGTCTCCAGCCAGCTCGATCTTTAGCTAGCTGCCTCCAGTTTCGCACGCACAGTTGGTTGAGGTAAATTTCCACTTGTGTTTTCCCCAACCTGAGTCGCGGTCTTCCTCTATTGCGCCGTCCCTCGAGGTGGATTCGAAATGCGAATTCTCCCCAACATCTGCATGAAGTCCGCGGTATTCTTCTTATCTCTTGACGGAAAATTATAAAAAAATTTACCTCATCTCCTCCTTTCTCCCTCTATACCTTCGGCCCCTGCTGTGTCTTAATTCTGAACACTTAAGGGTATTCGTAGCCCCTTTTGCGCGCACATTTTATAAAAAAAAGTCTACAAACAACCTAGCAGCGTTCTAACGAGCCACTGCACCTTCGCCAAACACCTAAATGTGGTTGGCCTAAGCGACGGAATTCTCTGCGACGCCTGTGGAGAAGACGATGATACTGTAGAGCACTTCCTCTGCCGCTGTCCCGCCTTTGCTCGTATCAGGTGGCAGTTATTCGGTGCTGATGGGGTGAGAGTTGATGATGTAGGCTCTTCATCACAGAAGCGCCTGCTGGTCTTCCTTCAGAAGCGCCTGCTGGTCTTCCTTCAGAAGCGCCTGCTGGTCTTCCTTCAGAAGCGGCTGCTGGTCTTCCTTTGGAAGACCATGAAATTTCAGTAAAAATAGGTTAGGATGCGACTGGATGGTGCCTGCTCCAAGTTAGAGGGGTCCCAGGTTTGAATCCCAGTGAAATCGAATCTGGTCCAGTTACCATTTGCCGTTGAGATCAAATTAACGACACTGGAGTAGGTTGCTGCCTGGCAGTAGATTAGATCAATTTTTGAGTGTGAGTGCTCCAGTGTAGTGCTTCAAAAACCTGAAACGAGGATCACAGTTCAAAAGGAGTCACAACTAAGAAGCAGACCAACTTACCCTTCAAAATGAATGTTCCACCGTTCTTCACACTTCCTCCCTTCGTGGAACAGGAGTGGACAGTCTCCAACACCATCAGCTTCCCAGCGTTCTGCGGCAGAATGCCACTAGGTCCACCGACGGTGAACTGAACGCCTCCGTAGCTGCCAACTCCTTGATTTTCATTCACGTTTCCGTGCACGCTGAAGGCCTCCAGCAAACTGCTCGCGTTCACGCTCTTCTAGCAGTTGTTGAGCGCCTCGACGTTGTGAAGATCTCTGCATCCGGCGTACTTGGCGATGTCCCTTGTGGCGTCTATGGTGTCGTCTGTGATAAAGGCCAGTGTTGAGCGCCTCCACGTTCTGAAGACCCTGGCATCCTGCGAACTTGGTGATATCCCTTGTGGCGTCTACGAGGTCATCTGTGATGAAGGCCGGCGAAAGGGCAGAGCCCGACTGGTATGAGGTCGGAGGATCATTGGCGATTGAGACCAATAAGTGATGTGACATGATCATCAGAGGATCAGAAGGTGATCACTTCATTCATTGAGACACCAGACAGCAGCGTCAGGCTCATTGACTAGCAATCTTCCCTCAAAACATTTGAGTTCCTGGACAAATTCATGGATCGGCGTGTGAGTGCCTGGTCACAGCTGAGGCCTTGTTCATCCTTTTTGAGAGTGGGACCACGAGATAGTCAGAGGATTGTTGGCAGCAATAAGTGATGTGACATGATCGTCAGAGACAGGCGAGAGAGCAGTGCCCGACTGGTAGATGACGCGGTGGAAGAGACCTTCTTGAACCGCTGGACTCATGGTCAGGACGTTGTTTAAGGCCGCGCCGCTGAACTGCCCGAACAGAGTCACTGGGGAAGGATCATCAACGAATGCAGAAGTGCAAGTGCAATTCGCCTTCATGAAAGCAGAGCCTCTTGTTTGGAATGAGAAGTTGAGCAGCTGCTTCTTCGTACGGAAAGGGCTGCAGTTCGATGGTCCTAGGAAGATGGCCAGAGGAAGATATTGGGAAAGCGAATGCCTGTCTGCCTTTTTGTGACTTGTTCTTGAAAGAGATCAATGAAAAAATTCACTTTCAAAGGCGAAATCAGACATCGTACGGGCAACATGTTTGGAATGATCCCATTTTGTTGTTTGACCAGAGCAACATTTTTGTTGTGCGAATGCCTGTCCGCCTCTCTTTAGACTTTTTCTTGAAGCAAATCAATGAAATGGAAGAATTTTCAAAGGCAAAATAAGACTCCGTGGGAGCTAAAAGGTGAATTAAGTGGATTAAGGGCAGATTCTCAAAAAACAAAGCTCGAGAAGGGAACCAATTGGGTCACAAAAAGACTCCTCTTCAGATCTTACTCGAAAGCAGAGGGATTCCAGCCTTATTTCGAAGGTTATTCCTAGTTTTGGTGACTGTTACATGTTCAGCATAATCTAGCCTACGTGACAAGATCCCAAAGCTGACAATTTCCCAAAGAAACATGCAAAATTTGCAACCAATTTCCCGGAGCTACTAAAATTCTTTGGTGTCAGTTTCTGTCACAGATCTCCACCTCCTTTCCATCGCCCCCGTCTCAGCCTCCATCAGACAAGATCGATTAATAGAAAAATGTATTTTTAAACTCTCCACCTCAACAAGTTCCTATCAATCTCCATAAAAAATTACAGAAAAATAATGTTTTTCAAAATCGCTTCCAGCCATTCCATGACTGCATAGTCGACAAAAGAGTTGGTGTGAGAACTTGTTGCAGTTCGTCATAGTTTTTTGATGAAAATTTGCATTCACCGATCATAAATCTATGTATCGCAACATTTTAACAACTACACATCCCCTTACCCCCCTCCTCACATAAATGAGGTCAAATTTCTATGCTCACTCTGAAGCAGCAGCCAACAAACACGAACCAAACAAAAAAGTGAATCGGTTACCGATTCCAGTTTGTCTGGCAACTTTTGCAGCTTCTCGTTCTGATACACAACCTACGCTTAGAGCGCTCTCATCGAGCCTTTAATTTTCATCGTTAATGTTTGGGTGATGACGATGCTGATGATTATGATACCAAACAGTGCCAATCTAGTCGGCAATTAACAAGCCATTTACTTTGAGTCGAGCGAAATTCCGATCGATAGCAGAACTCACATGCATGCGCACGAAGAACGAGTATAGACAAAAGACTGTGCATGGGGAAACCTTTTCGCACCTACTACAAGCTCAATTTGATGGCGCGATCTTCTTCAGCATCTTCACTGACATGTGTTCGGACGAGGTTGGCGAAAAAATAAAAGAAAAAAATCGTTTATACTCTCTAACGGAACCTTAATTCCTTTGGTGGTGATAAAAATCAGTTGGTCGCCCTGGCATGCGCATGCTGTCTGACCCAGAATCATCCGTTCGAGAAAGAGGGCCGGGCCGGGCCAGGCTGGCTGGCTGGCCAGGTTGGGATATCATGCGACCGGCTGTGCAGCGACATAACAAGTCTCTGGGAGAAGACAAGAAAAATTGCATGTGAGTGTGTGTGCAGCCTTATGGTTCATGTACTGGTTTGTTGTTCCTTCTTCGAGACTGAATGGATGCTGGGAGTTAGATTGACCGTTGTGATGCAGGAGGTGGTGGGTTTTTGGTTTTATTTTGCTCACAGTCATCTCTTGATTGGAGGCGAAAAGTTTATCGGAATGAGTGATGGTTTGGGGTGAGGGGGGCACGTGAGGGAACAGCTTATTTGTCTAGTTTGTGTTCCTTGAGCTTCGGGACTATCCGAGGGCCTAGAAGACGACTGGATGGCGCAGTTGGTTAAGTGCTTGTCCTAAGTTAGAGGGGTCCCAGGTTCGAGTCCCAGTGAAAGCAAAGGCAGTTTTCAAATCTGGTCCAGTCACCATTTGCCGTTGGGATCAAGTTAACGGCTCTATCACTGGAGCAGTAGATCAGTGACAGTCAGACGACTGCGGGTATCACAATGGGGACCAACATGGTCGAAGTGTGCTGGGGAATTCACTAGCAGCCCCTTAACGTAACCTAACCTAACCTTCCATGAGTCCTTGAATCCTTTCAGCAGGCGCCTACAATTGCCAACATCCAGAGGCAGTCGATGGCTGTACCAATAGAGTCAACTTCAAGGCTTCTGTACTCTCGAGTGGAGAAGACCCCGTTTCTCTTTCATGAGCCATATTTATTCGTGTGATCGTGATCGTAGAACTGAAGCGATTGGACCTAAGCTCAGTCAAGAACAGGGCCTCAAGATCGACCTTCTGCTTGCTCCAACTGAGTCTAGCTCAAGAGTGTAATTGAGCCAGACTCAGTTGCTCTAAATTCCAAGCTGCCTTTTGTAGATCTCAACGCTTCGCCGATTTCACCAGCGCAACCAAAGACAGCGTTTCATGTCGCATCTTGATCGCTGATCTATTCAAATTCATTCAATCTCAGCTCATGACATGACCTGCCAGTCACCATGGCCACTGTTCCATAAACCACTTTCCAATTAATCACCGACGAACTCTCACCAACTCCGCTGATGTTCGAGAACATCATGTTTTCGTGTTAGCCGCCCTTAATTGCCTGCAAAACCGCGCAGCAATCTGTCTCCCCTTTTGGCAATCTCCCTCGTCGATCTCTGACCACTGTTCAACTGCTGAGTAATTGAAACAGGTTCACATGCCAAAATCAAACACAAAATTCCATAGATCCCAAACCGCCTCATCCACACACGAGCTAAATATGAATTTACATCTCAAACTCGCCGATTAATTGCTGGATAAGACCGCATCGCACACTTCTTCTCACTCGCCCATTTGATTCTTCTTCAGATACGAACGACCTGTGAGTGACTGTTGAACCAATTGGGACCCATCGCAGATTGCCAGAGAATTCAAATGAAAAGAAAGCGTTAAGCTAATCTTGAGATACAGCAATCAATCTGATCATTAGTCTGATCGGCTTCTTCGTCTCCTTGCCTGTGGGATTCATGGTGCGTCGACTCTGTCGCCAAGGGGGAAGCCAGGCACGAAGCGAAGGGAAGCATATTAATCTGAGATTATGACTGGAGACGGTGGAGAATGGGAAAGTCAGCAGTTTGGCAGAAGCTGATGACGGAGTTTTGTACCGCGAAAATGAAGGAGTCGTTCTCTTTCTCTCTCTCTCACTCTCTCTTTCTCTCCTCTTTCTCTCTCTCTCTCTTCCTTGGTCTCGTGGCACTCGTAATTTATGGAAGCACACTCAATTGTTATGCTGATAGCTGGTGAATGATTCGTTGTAACTCTCTGCGGGATGTACATATGGGCTCAGGGGCTTTGGGTTTACGGCTCCGCTTGTAAATAGAGTCATGCGGTCTGGGGCATTATTCTGGGGAGTATCCCAGAAGAGTCTCATGGCAACGGGGAAGGAAACGCGAAGTATCTCTCAAAATCCACTGAAAAACTGCCAAAACAACTCCAATTGGAGACGGGCTCAGCGGTTTCGAGTTCACGGAGTTGCTCGTAAATAGCGTCATGCGGTCTGGAGGATGTATGGGGAGAGTATTCCAGAATAGATTCATGGCAACGGAGAGACGCGAATGATTTTCAGGCCAAACCAACTCCAAAGATGACGTCAGACTTGAATATGACGCAACAGGCTAACAACACCCACCCACCAAAAAAAAAATTCCTTGAAATTGTTATCCAAACGAAACAACTAATTACCGCTGTTCTCGTTAAATTCGAATTGCGATCAATTCCGTCTAATCCATCATCCAAAACATCCACACAGTCGCTCGGGCAACAATTATTGACAACGACACAGTCGAGTCGGCCACCCCCCAGCAGCAGCAGCAGCAGCAGCAGCAGTGACAGCGTTCAAATCCCAAGCGACATTCAAATTGTAATCAATTAAACTAATCCCTTTTAATCGCATTATCTCGACGCGCGCACACACCACGGCCGAACCGCGAGACACACCGCTGCTTGCGTAATGACACACGCGGATAAATGGACAATTGTCGCAGGCACCAGCCCCAATTCGAGATGACAACACAATGGAATGTAAATTTCACTCTCCGCATGATTTGAATAGAACGCAGTCGATGGGGGGGAACGATGTATCGATCGCGACGACCGCAAATGGTGAGCGGCGAGTTTTCCACTTGACTCTGGCTCTGAAGATGTCCAATTAACGAGCGAGTACCTTACTGTTCACCATCGCCTGTCAATGGTCGGTAATCTCTTAATCCTTGTGCTAAATGTTTATCAGTTGCCGGTACTTATCAAATCTATCTCGGCTTTGCGGCGACGATAATCCATCCCGGGGGGGAAGGTTGGGCGCACAGTTGTCAACAGTTGCCGCACGGAGAAGTGAGATTAAAAAGGACACCGTGGTGCGTGCAGGGGGAATTATTTTCCGATCAATTTCCGCCTGTGCCTAGATGCGTGCGGAGACGTATCTATGGGCACACATCTCTCCTCTGATTGGGAGCAAGGCATACGGACCATATTAGGTTCACAATGCCGGCGAGCCAGGCTGCTGAATGAAGTTGTAGCGACGGCCACAACGACGACGGCAGTGGCGAAATATGACATTGAATGCATTTGAGAATGTTCTGTCAAATTAATGTCAGGCGGGCTGTCAGCCTGTACATGGCCCGTTAATGAGGTGGGTTTCATAATTGAGCGCAGCGACATTCCCAAAAATGGTGGCAGCTGCGGTGGACGGGTTAGTCAGGGCGGGAGTGATTTGATTTAAATGGAACTCTGGATGTGGCCGAGGATGGGTTTGGTGACTTTTTGATCGAATGAGAAAGGAGTTTGTCGCTGGAGCGGGTTGGTGACATTGATTTTGCTACGCAACGTCTTGGGACAGACCGAGGGGAGCGATGGACGTGGAGCATTGCGGAAGGCACAGTTCTGTTGACAGAAAGTGGCGCCCAACGAGGGACTTGCAGAGTATTCTCCTTTTTGTGGTCAGCTATCAGACATTTAGTTGAGACATTCTGACTTCGAAGAGGAATGTGAGATGTGGAACCTCATTCATGAAGAAAGGACAGGAACAACTTGGTCCCCATGGGGATGCAATCCTCTGACTTTGTTGCCTCGACACGGATCTTGCTTGTCACTGCGGCGTAGATTAGACTGAAGCAAGTGCCTTGGGCTGAGACTTCAAATCTCCACTCCATCAGATTTCAGCTCCATCATCAAGCCTGATTCAGGTCCTTTTCGCACTCCGTTAGACGGAGAAAAACACACATTTTGACTGTGAGAACTCCAGTGTAGGCTTCCAATAAATCTGGACGCTCTCGTGGAGTGGAAGTAGTCGAAGGAACCCGTAAACTTGGCCATTTGACTGTAGGAACGGAACGGAATGGAATGGAATAGGATAGAATGTATTGGAATAGAATGGAATAGGATAGAATTAAATGGAGTGGAATGGAATAGAATGGAATGGAATAGAATGGAATAGAATGGAATGGAATAGAATGGAATGGAATAGAATGGAATGGAATAGAATGGAATGGAACAGAATGGAATGGAATAGCATGGAATGGAATAGAATGGAATGGAATGGAATAGAATGGAATGGAATAGAATGGAATGGAATAGAATGGAATGGAATAAAATGGAATGGAATAAAATGCCTTTGCCTTTGCCTTTGCCTTTGCCTTTGCCTTTGCCTTTGCCTTTGCCTTTGCCTTTGCCTTTGCCTTTGCCTTTACACTCCAAAAGTCGCCCCAGGGTTCACACACCTTCTAGGACATTGCCGTGACGATGAAAGATGTCCCTCTTAGAGTAGCTGTCACCTCCTTAGATTACTCGCTCCCAAACCAAATCAAACACCCGCAGCAAAAACCATCGCAAAACATGACGCCCAACCGAGTGGCCAACACTCCCACTTACTCCCCCCCACCCCCCTCCCTCCACGACAAAATCCGCCGCATGTAAACCACATTCTTCTCTTTCGACAGAACCCTTGACCAAACCATTTCAGGTTCACATGACGTATCTAATCGGCCGTAGAAAAAGTGCAAAAAGGCAACAACTTCAAATGATGTCATGTGTCCGCGGAGCACCCATAAACCCCAATCCGGGCAAAGTGCGCACTTAAGCCGACTCCGATGGAATCAATTAAACCCCCAGCACATCCTTGTGTACATCTTCCGCCCGCCCGGCATCGCAACAAGCGGTAAGCAAATTCCGACTAGATGTCCTTTCCCGTGTGCGGACATTCGCCAGCCAGCCAGCATTCGAACGAAATTAGCTGGCAAACCGTGTAAATTTTCATCGCGCGCTATCGACAATTTACAGCTAATGGCCTCTTAGACGCGCTCGTGCGCGCCCACCATTTAGCCGTGCTCCTCTCGACGCTCGCACCCCATGCGGTGCGGTGCTACCTCATTTCCACCGGCAAGTAACGCACAGCATTTGCGCGGCTTAATCACTCGCCAAGTACTTACCGGCGAATGTCTTGCTTTTCATTTTTGCCTCCGATAAGGCTCCGGCCAGGGAGTCAAACGCTCTCTCTTCGGCCGCCCTCCTCTCGTGAGTTAGACGAAGGATGCGATGCAGGCGGAATGGAAAAAAAAATAAACGATCGAGCAATGGATCAAGGCGTACGATATGGAAGCGGCTTCCCCTGCTGGACAGATGCGCACGGCGGCAGCGGCGGTTCCTCATCGTCATTAAGGTCCGAAGATGGCTCAAGTATCTCTTACTTACTCCGCGAAGGAGCCGTGCGCTTGGCTGTGTTTGTTTTGTCGGATCTGGCATGGCATGGAATTATCGCGCCAAGGCACTTATTGGAACTTGGAGGACGCGTGTTGCGCGCTTGTCGGCTGAACTGCGGTAGCTAATTTGTTCCTCTCCGGTAGCTGGTTACAAGGGCGCACACATGAATCATTAATCCACCCGAGATCGTTTTGCTGCGGCTGCGGGTACGAACGTGAGCATGACCATAGGTTGCAACTGCCATGATGATGCACGCCAGTGGTGGTGGCCTACAAAGTTTGCAAGTACGTGCAAGCAGGCGAAGAGGCGTTAAATCGATTTAATTGGTTTGCAACAAAAAAGCCGGGAGGGGAGATGAATGTGGCTCCAGCTGTGCAGAGGAGATTACTGGGATTTGTTTGGAAATGTACTGAGTTGGGGAAATGAGAGGGACATGAGTGATTGAGTCTAGTTCGAGAGGAGAAGTTGTAGGAAGCTTCAGATGGCGTCATAGACTAAATACTTTGCAGTTAAAGCCAAAAACATGGCAAAATCCTTCGAATTTTAAGCGCTTTTTCAGACCCGGCCCTCAACTCGACTTAGACTTGACCGAGTTCCTTTTTCAGACAGAGAAAAACACACATTTTGACTGTAAGACCTCCAGTGTAGGCTCCTAAAAAATAAGGACGCTCTCGTGGAGTGGAAGTAGTCGAAGGAACTTGTAAACTTGGCCATAGGAGCGTTCCTACAGTCAAAACGAAATGGAATAGAATGGAATGGAGTGGAGTGCAGTGGAATAGAATGGAATGAAATAGAATGGAATGAAATAGAATAGAATGGAATGAAATTAAATAGAATGCAATGGAATAGAACGGAATGGGATAACATGCGATGGAATAAAATGGAATGAAATATGATGGAATGGAATAGAATGGAATGGAATGGAATAGAATATAATGGAATGGAATAGAATGGTCTCCTTGGTCTGCCTGCTAGGTCCTAAGACTGGACTAGAAGGAGTAATCAGATGACACGGAATTCACTGCAAAAACAAAGTCGATGGTGACTGTGCAAAGGAATCAAAAAGGCGCCATTTTACAAAAGATTTTGCAGAGAAAACTCAGCCCACAGTCAACTCTAGGTTCTGCAGGAGGATCTACAAGAGATTAGAACAAATTATCTCCTTCCTGTGGCTATTTTTAAGGCGATTTGGTTGACAGTCATTTGGTTTTTCTGTAGGAAAAGATTGAGACCTAGTCGTTCCCCTGCTCGATTTCTATTTGAAAGGCGATTTTCTGTGCATTCATTTGATTGCTCTGTAGGAAAACATTGAGGTCCATACTCTCAACCTTGAGGTACCCCAATTAAAAAAAAAGTATAATTCAAAAGTGTCTAAAAGCTAGATCCACTTGGATCCCTTCCCTGCTTCTATTTGGTTTGCATTCACTTGGTTTTTTATTAGGAAAACATAGAGGCCCACACATTCAACCTTGAGGTACCCCAAACTCAAAAATTTAAATTAAAAGTGTCCAAAGACTGGATCCACTTGGAGCACTCGACACATTCAGGATGATGTCAAATTCTCCTTCGTCGTGACTCTTTCCCTTTTCCTATTCCTCCAGCAAGAAAGTTGGAACGTTCCGTAACCTCACTTTAAAATCTACGGACACTCTTTTGGGGTCGATTCCATCGGGACTCAATCGTGAAATTTGAAGTGGAGCTGACGCTGCATATTTTCCGTTGGTCCAAGTCTATCTCCGCCTTCTTTTGCACGAGAATTCGTCTCTTTTTGAATGGCAATTCGCCTTAAACTTCCCGCAAAGTTGTATTCACTTATTGCCTGACAATTTAAGCCGCAAATCGAGGCAAGTCTGCGATGGAAGGCAAGCGTTAGTCTAAACGGACAATACCTCGATAGTCTGCGATGGACGGCAAGTGTTCCACTAAACGGACGATACCTCGAAAGTCTGCGATTGAAAGCAACTGCTCATCTAAACGGCAGATCCGTCGTAAATTAGTCCGCAACTATTCTTCTTCTTCTAATGACACCACAGTCCGGGGTGGACCTGGGCAACTCAACCTCAACCAACAGTCCGCAACTAACTTCCATACTCCATACTCTCCCTTCGAACCACTTTAAGCCAAAAAAGAGCGCATCCTTACGTCGAATTCAATATTTTCCGCAAAAAATTCGATTGCACAGAACAGAAAAGCCGTCGGCAAGTTGATCATCAACACTTTCGCCACCGCGTCCGTCACTTAACCACCATTCAGACGCCATTTTTCTTTTCCCACCCAGAGACTGGCTACACTTACGTTCATCCTTCGACCAAGACCCTAGTTCTGCTTGCATTTCCGATTCAGTGGCCATTAGGGCGCCCCGTCGAGCCCCTCAAAGTCACTCACCACTCAATCGACGGCAATGATCAACCCCTGGGAGGCGCACAAAAAAAGGGACTCTAGCCAGAGGCAAGGACATTTTGATTATTTAACCATTTACACACACACATGCAGCAGCACAAAAAAAGCAACTTCAAGGACAACTGTTATCCTCGGCGTGAACAAGGGTGCGCGGACCACGGACAAACGGAACCGTCTTCTCGGTCTCTGCCAGGAGAACGGGGTGCAACACTTCATCTGTGGCCAAAATGAAATATGGACCAGGAAGAGTAGCTCTCTGCGTGTGTGAGCGAGAGGCACATCTTATCTGTAACACTTCGACATCCTGTCAGTGTCCTGTGCACAGTCACGGCATGTCTCTAAGCATTCCACTGTGCGCTCTCAGGTATTACACAATGCATTGTTATCCCATCACCCAGCCACCCATCCTTTCATCTTCAACCAGGATAACGCCGCCACAGAAGCAGAAAAAAAGGGTGAAAGGGCAGACCACATTAAGCCAAAGAGTTGAGCGCCCACCACCTCCACCGTGCGGGAGGAGGGATGTGGGAAATTTATTTTGCCCTGCGACAACGACACACGATGTGCTCCTGAATGGGTTGCCGCATCCTGTCACGAATAAACTTAACTGGCAATTTTAATGCGCTGAAAAATGACTCGAGAGCTCGGTTAGCGTTTCCTTGGATTGCAAACGGACGCTGTTTATGGGGCGATCCTTTGTGCGGTCCCGCTCGATTTCGATAGATTGTTGAAGATTGATTCGTTGAGGATATGACAGTTTCCTTGAGATAGAGTGGTGGCGTCGAAAGTGGGTGACATCATTACGCGGAGATGGTGCCGCGATGACAAGTGATTACAGAGGCAGTTAGCTTTGAATTGCAATCAGAAGAGGCGCGGGAGTACCTCAAGAAAAGCAGTTGGGAGGAGGAATGTGCAGCTTGTGCTGAGCCGTGGGCTGCACAGAAGCCATTTAAGGGTTTTGTCGCGTGCCCCGAGGAACTTTGTGGAAGCAATTCAAACCTGAAATGGAAAAAATAACGAGTTAAGCGATTGCGTTTGTTCTCTTCAAGGCTCTTACATTAATATACACATTCTCTGGTGAGGAGTATGGGAGAGCGGAAGTCATGGGCGACTCTAAAAACAAGCAGACACTCGCGTAACTCTGACTTCAACTTTGTCTCTGAGTCTAACCCGGGCTCTGTCTACGATTCAGACTTTGACTCTAACCTCGGCTCTGTCTCTGGCTCTGGATCTGACTCTGGCTCTGGCTCTGGCTCTGGCTCTGGCTCTGGCTCTGGCTCTGGCTCTGGCTCTGGCTCTGGCTCTGGCTCTGGCTCTGGCTCTGGCTCTGGCTCTGGTTCTGGCTCTGGCTCTGGCTCTGGCTCTGGCTCTGGCTCTGGCTCTGGCTCTGGCTTTGGCTCTGGCTCTGGCTCTGGCTCTGGCTCTGGCTCTGGCTCCAGCTCTGGCCTCTGTCTCTGGCTCTGGCTCTGGCTCTGGCTCGGGCTCTGGCTCTGGCTCTGGCTCTGGCTCTGCCTACGATCCCTTACTTTAACCCCGGCTTTGGCAGCGACTGTGATTTAAGCTCTGGCTCTGGCTCTGGGTCTGGCTCTGACTCTGGCTCTGGCTCTGGGTCTGGCTCTGACTCTGGCTCTGGCTCTGGCTCTGGCTCCAGCTCTGGCCTCTGTCTCTGGCTCTGGCTCTGGCTCTGGCTCTGGCTCTGGCTCTGGCTCTGGCTCTGGCTCTGGCTCTGGCTCTGGCTCTGGCTCTGGCTCTGGCTCTGGCTCTGGCTCTGGCTCTGGCTCTGGCTCTGGCTCTGGCTCTGGCTCTGGCTCTGGCTCTGGCTCTGGCTCTGGCTCGGGCTCTGGCTCTGGCTCGGGCTCTGGCTCTGCCTACGATCCCTTACTTTAACCCCGGCTTTGGCAGCGACTGTGATTTAAGCTCTGGCTCCCGCTCTGGCTCCAGCTCTGGCCTCTGCCTCTGGCTCTGGCTCTGGCTCTGGCTCTGGCTCTGGCTCTGGCTCTGGCTCTGGCTCTGGCTCTGGCTCTGGTTCTGGCTCTGGCTCTGGCTCTGGCTCTGGCTCTGGCTCTGGCTCTGGCTCTGGCTTTGGCTCTGGCTCTGGCTCTGGCTCTGGCTCTGGCTCCAGCTCTGGCCTCTGTCTCTGGCTCTGGCTCTGGCTCTGGCTCTGGCTCTGGCTCTGGCTCTGGCTCTGGCTCTGGCTCTGGCTCTGGCTCTGGCTCTGGCTCGGGCTCTGGCTCTGGCTCTGGCTCTGGCTCTGGCTCTGGCTCTGGCTCTGGCTTTGGCTCTGGCTCTGGCTCTGGCTCTGGCTCTGGCTCCAGCTCTGGCCTCTGTCTCTGGCTCTGGCTCTGGCTCTGGCTCTGGCTCTGGCTCTGGCTCTGGCTCTGGCTCTGGCTCTGGCTCTGGCTCTGGCTCTGGCTCTGGCTCTGGCTCTGGCTCGGGCTCTGGCTCTGGCTCTGGCTCTGGCTCTGGCTCTGGCTCGGTCTCGGTCTCTGGCTCTGGCTCTGGCTCTGACTTTGACTGTAGTTCAGATTCTGTCCAGCTGTTCACTTACGCCCAGCATCTTGAAGAATAAAAAGCCCATTTCTGTGCACTCCTCTTGACAGTGACTTAACTATCAGCAGCTGTCAGATTTCCAAACAACTGGGTACAAGTTCCGTGCTGCCTCGACTGCGCTCAGTTTCTCTTCTGACAGTCCCTCCTCCTCTGTAGCGCCACTGCCACTTACAGCATTCCTTGACACCCCACTGCAGTCCAACCATACCGCAATTAAGTCCCCAAACAGCCTCCAAACAACAGATGAGACATGACCCGGACCCGATGCTCGTGTCCGATAGACGACTCTCCAACGACGTGTCAAATTAAAATTTCGACAAAACCACTCCACTCCACTCCACACAACAGCAGCACCAGCATCGGCACCAACGAAATTCTTTAATTCCCTGACATATGTTGGGCTACCTGTCTCCAATTAGGTTCCGCACAAGCTCCTCGTCACTCCGGCTTCCAGCCCGAAAAACAACACGAAACCGCTTCACTCGCGACGCACCGGAGACCTCTGCATTCCTCCATGTGCTCGCTCTAGAATCATTAGGCCCTGCTCCCAACTAGGTAATTATCGGGCCGGTATTTTGCTTAAATTACACCACCAGCCAGCTACTGGTCGTACACACACGTCCAGTCCACCCAGCGTCCAGTGGCCCAGCGCGGTCTGTGTGACGTCGCTAGAATGGAATTTCTCGGGCCGGCCAGAGTGAGAGATGCATTTCACAATTCCCTTAGACGACACGACGGGTTTCGCTCTCGTGTGTTGGGTACCATGTGGTTCCCTTCCGCCAAAACAGATAGACGAAGGCAACGAGAGAGAGCGGAAGAGTGAGAGAGGGAGACTCGAAATCAAGGCCAATTATGAGGGAATCGGGGTTTACGAAATTTGTTTCTGACCCACGATCCAATTGAAACTTAAAATTAACGATATTTCAATCATGCGGAGGGGAGTGAGAGAGAGAGAGAGGGCGACATCTCTAAGTGGAGGCTGTCACTTGGCAGGAAGGGATGCTGTGACGTATCGGGGGTTAAACGAGACGGCAGTTGGTGCGTTGTACCTTGGAAATCATTTCCTGATTCCATTTCCAATTTCAAATGGAAGCCGTGTTATCCTTTTTCGTCCTTTTTCTTTGAGCACATTTGTCCGCTTATTTTTTCAGGGGCACAGTGTGTGTGTGTGTACATAGCCTCGGGCTATGCGGTGTCTTACTGTGACACGAGATTGTACAGGAAATCACCGCTGCCGTGGAACAGAGTTGCAGTTGTTGCGTGAGTCAAAGGACTGCTGAGGCGGTGATGATGAGAAGGGAAAATTTGGTCGAAGTTGGTGTGACCTAGAAAAGGCGGTTCATTTGCAGGGTTTCTTAGAGTTTTTGAAGGAACCTTCAAGTGACTGGAGGTGAAGAAGGTTCTCAGACTCTCAGCGAGCTGAGAGAGACTGATTGGGAGATGAAGCGTTTACTCAGCGACTGTGATTTAAATTCTGTCTCTGACTCTAGCTCTGGTTTTAACTTAACTCCGGCCTTAGCAGCGACTGTGATTTAAATTCTGTCTCTCGCTTTGACTCTGGCTCTGGCTCTGTCTCTGGCTCTGGCTCTGTCTCTGGCTCTGGCTCTGGCCTCTGTCTCTGGCTCTGGCTCTGGCTCTGGCTCTGGCTCTGGCTCTGGCTCTGCCTCTAACTCTGGATCTGGCTGGAACCAGGACATAAGTCGACACACTAAACCATTAAGCGACGACATTTTTGTCTCCAATGGCCTCTTAAATCACCTTCAAAAAGCAGCAGGCCCAAAAATGTGTCATCCCCCAGGCTGCTCAAGACATTTTTCTTCATTTCAAAGTTCAGGAAGCTTCAGGAACCTGCCCGCTTGCTCCCAGTTCTTCGAATCCATCGCTCACTTCCTCATTCAACATCCCGCTCAACTCTCCTGACCTTCATTTAAGTGCACGCCTTCCAGGCGCATCCCCCCATCGTCTTCTGTCACACATTCCACTCGCGTCCATCGCATGTGACCTTCATTTTCACATTTCATCACCGCCTCCTGTCCCATCCGCCGACGATGACAGTTTTTCCTCATCAACTCAACAAAACTCGTCGTGAATTAATTCCCGCATCTCCAGAGCATCACCCCGTTTCTGGGTTGATTGGAAAAATTCAAATTTCCTAACAGTAACCCAGCCACCGCCACCGCCGCTGCGTCGTGAAAGTAGTGCATCATCCTACTTGACACCCAACAGACCCCCACCACCTCTTACGAGGGGAGGTGGGCCATAAAGGATCCCATCCAGAAGTAGAAGCCGGCGCTGGCGCACAGACTTCGACTGAAATTATCGCAAACAATTATTCGCCGAAGAAGAGTGGTAGTCCTCCACCACCACCACCATCACCACCACGGGGGTACTCTCCACCGCCAGCCCGTCGTCGTCGTCAAGCAGTCGACCCGCGTCGAGATGTTGCTCTCGCTGGGCCGCCGCTGCTGCTGTTGCTACCATTTCTTGTATCTGGCGCGCGTCGAACCAACACACCACCATCCGCACTCACACGAGCTGTCAGTGTGTTCGTGCGGCAGTCTCTCTCTCTCGCCGGCTGCGAGTGGGTATTCCTAGAGTATTTAGTTTCGTTTCGGCTCGTTCTTGCGTTTCGTTTTTTTTTCTTTGCTTCTTTTTGTTGTTGTCTTCGGGGGGGAATATCTGGCGGTGTAAGATGGCAACCGTTTAGGTTTGATGGTTAGTTATCGCGCGACTACCGAGGCAGTCTCATTGACAATTTTTTTGGACGAACCAAAAGCGGTAAAGGATATCAGCGACTGCTCCTCGATGAGACCGAAGTGAATTGAGTGACACGCACGAGAATACGCTTAGATACATTTGTGATTGCCCACGGCAAGTGTTTGTGTTTATTTTTGTCTTGTTTTGCGGATTATCAGGCTCGTGTGTCCGTGAGTGTGAATGTCCTGTCTGTTGATCCATCAATTGACCGATTGTAGTTTTATCGGCGGGATTTGCATCTAAATTTCGAAAGCGTAACACAGTAAACGGTTTTATTTTAATTTTGAATTAATTACCCCCGCTCATCGCAAAGTGTATATCTGGCGCGCTGTGGTGTCGCTCTTTCTCTAATCGCCGTCGATAAGTGGTTTTTGGAACGATCGCCTTGAGCGGTATTGATTTGAATTTTTGATTTTATTGAAATTTTGATTTTTTTTTCGTCGTAAATTTTCTATTTCACCATAAATTTGTGAGTTATTTTTAGAGACTAATTAAGCGACGAGTCTGCTGGTATTCAAATGAGATCGGATTTGTAATCCTTAAGGGGTTTTTACTGCAAATTTTTGGCGTTTGAGGGAATCCTAAACAGTTTTTTTTCCGAAATTCCGACGGTCAGTGAGTCATTTTGTCTAGACTGAGGAGGTTTTTGTATTTTTGTGTCATTTTTTGTGGGCAAAGATCGGTTGGTGTTCAGTCTGAATTCCGCCGTCGGTAAAGCAGTTTTCATGTAAATGGTTTGACATGGTTTCCTTGGGGCTATTGTGACTGTTGATTGGCAGGCCGTGTACGATCATTTAAGTTCATTAACGACATTTATTCTTTTTCCGTCTTTTGATCCTTTTCTCTAGCATTTAGTCGGTTTTTTGCAAGCGTCCTTGCGTCGACTAGAAGCCTTCAACTGCAGCTTTCTTCTCCTTCACCTAAAATCTCGTTCATTCTTTGTGACCAGACGTTATTGAAACCCACGGAGCACAATAGGGTCCAGAGATATTCAACAGTCTCTGTCAATCCTGTTCTAAAAAATGTTCGTTTAGCTCTAAATGAGCAAACCTCCTTAATGCACTTTCCCTTGATGATCCGAGTGCCGGCTTAGTTCTTGCCATGAAGGGTAATGTGACTTCGTACCTGCCATCCGAAAGTCTCCTTGTCGTGGTCGCATAAAACTTTTCGCAGGCTTCTTCCTCCTCAGTCCAATGCATTTTAAACGGGCCCTCTTCTTCCTCCTCAGTACGATGCATTTTTGTTCCCGAGTGACAACTTTTGCATTTCTAGTGACTGACATTCCCTGATGTTTCAATGACTTATTCGTTGTAGTCTCTTGTCAAATCTTTGGCTATCATCTTGTAAGCATCCATTGAGCACGAATGGAGGAGACAACTCCCTCTTAAGTCAAGCAGCAAAAGGCTTAAACATTTCTCATAGAATTTGACGGACGAATAGATAGAAAATTCGCACTAGAGTCAAATTGCAAATGGCTCAACAGTTCTCATAAAAATCCAAAGGAAGTAAGGCTTAAGACAGTACCCATTGAATTCCAAGGACATTCAGGGCGTAGAATCCAAGACTAATAATAATAATAATAATAATGGCGGCGCTACAGTCCGAGGTGGACCTGGGTCTAGGTTCTCAGCAACCACTCGTGTTGTGGGTGCTATTGTTCTCTATCTAAGACTGTTTCGTAATATTGACTTCGAATTGCTGCTCAAGATTGATGAACGCTAAGAGGATCACAGGTGAGGGATTCGATGATATGAAGTGAAGAGAAGTTCTTCTTAAGGAAATTAAGATGTTGGCCTCTCCGACGGCAAACAACTTCTTAGATTAAGTTCCAATTAAAGTTGAAGCGAAGAAAGTCTCCAAAATTTACGCATTTCGTTGCTCTCCATTCGATTTGATGTCCGGCTTGCTTTTGACTTTTTTGTGCAGCTTTGAAGGAGATGAATGGTGACTTCTTCGATTTCTGAAGAAATGTCAAGATCTTCTTTTTCGCCTAGCGCTGCCTCAACCAACAAAACTTCTCAAACTGGCATGATCCTTCGCTGTCTCCAGTTTCCTCCACCAAGTTACTTGAGGTCCTTCTGCACTTCTTATGCTTCACCTCAATCATGGACATCCTCTGTTACGTTATCCCTGAGTCAATGGTCAATAAGTGTAAAATTCAAAGTCCTGCTTATTGGTCTTTGTCTTGTGGTGGGAATTGAACTTAAACTTGCAGCGCTAGACTCGACCCATTTACGCACTACCCCACGGCGGCCTTTTGAATTTTTGAATTTTCCTTTCGCACCATATTTTCTTACGTCTTACACAGTAGTCCTATGTCGGTGCGCATCATGTTTTTGAATCGATGAGTATTTTCAGAGAGTCACGTGGTCAATTTTATCCTGATAACGTCAACCAAAAGGTGCAGTGAAGTATTTCCGCTCTAACTTCGAACTGAATGGGTACGTGAGGGAACAGTTTATTTGCCTATTTTGTGTTGCTTGAGCTTCTAGAAGACGACTGGATGACGCAGTTGGTTAAGTGCCTGCCCTAAGTTAGAGGCGTTCCAGGTTCGAGTCCCAGTGAAAGCAAAGTTAATACGCTTTTATCAGGCTTTCCAAATCTGATCCAGTCACCATTTGCCGTTGTAATCAAATAAACGGCTCTATCACTGGAGCAGTCGTTCAGTGGTAGTCACAATGCGGGTATCACAATGGGGACCAACATGGTCTAAGTGTGCTGGTGAATTCACTAGCAGCCCCCTAACCTAACCTTGATTGACAAGACGTCAAGCAAATGTCTTTAAATGCTATAGATTAAGAAAGAGCTATTCATTTCGCTCTCGCGTAAGTAGGTAAAAGTGAACGAACTTAGCGAAACTGAGCGAAGCGGTTATTACATTCACAATGTACTGTTTTTTGTGTAATCGCTCGGTTACTTTAGTTCTCCTTAGCTTCCGTACGGCCATTTGGTTTGGACCTTAAATTTTTGTACGTCTATTATAGTTGGCCCTTAAGGCTATCAAGGACAATCAAAGGAAGGATTTCTTGCTTGTCACTATCGGATTTTCGGCGTTTAACGATAAAACGACTGGATGGCGCAGTTGGTTAGGTGCCTGCCCCAAGTTAGAGGGGTCCAAGGTTCGAATTCCAGTGAAATCGAATCTGGTCCAGTCACCATTTGCCGTTGGGATCAAATTAACGGCACTGGAGTAAGTTGCTTCCTGGCAGTACAATGGATCAGTTTTTGAGTCTGAGTGCTCCAGTAGTGTTTAAAAAAAAAACAGGAACCTTGTGATAGATTGATTCAAGCCTGATCCTTGCACTTCTTAGCCGATCTGTGACTTGGCAGCACTTTTACTTAAGTTGCACAACCCACCGTCCCTTCAACAAAAAAACAAAATTCGATTGAGATGACAAAAAACTCCTGCGAAGGGGAAGGTTTGGTTACTGTTGCGCGCCACTCCCTGAAAGGCAATGAATGGGAGAGTCTCCTTATGCTGGCAGCATTGACACTCCTCATGCCAAATTATCGCATGAAATTCACAGTCGATTGGGTTTCGCCACTCGTCTGAAGTCCTTTGTTAAATCGCTGCATGAAATTGAAACTCCTGTTCAAGGATCGCGGTGGGTAGCCGATGGAAAGGGTGTAGTGCAAAAAAAAACGCAGGCACAAAACACAGTCTTTTAACCAATGAGAGAGAGGATTCGATCGCTGCACCTGGGGACGGTGATGATAGGGAATGGGGAGGAATAGGATGTGAGAAGAGGAACTGGAAATGTTAACGAAGCAAAAAAGAAGCCATTTTTGAAGCATTGGAATCCACAGGGATTCTCGGAGAAGAAATGTTGCGTATGAAGCAATCGGAGGAATGAGAATTCAGTGAGTAGATTTTGGAAAATGGTGCTCATGTGTTGCATTTGTGTTCTAAGATGTGGCTCTGGATGAATTTCCAATCGTTTTTCAAATGATCCGTGGTGTATTGTTCAGACAGAAGAAATGCTTAGTTATTCTAGTTTAAAAATGGTACCTATACTATTTAACTTGGAACGACTGGTCTGTTTTTTAGACCAGCTTAATCCACACGAATTGCATCATAATCTATCGTAACCGTCCAACTGGTCAGCGACTCATTGGCGCCTTAGAGTTATTGTCTGCTCTTGAATTAATTTGCAAATAAGTTTTTGTTTGACCCACAAACCGAATGAATCTCATCTCACGACGGTCAGATTTCCAATCCTGTTCAGAATTTGTCTTCTTTTTGGACCCCATTTGAATGCAAACATAAATTCCAAACACAAATCACATCACACGCAGGTGCTATGGAATTTATTCCAACATTTTTGGATTTTTTCTTTTTCTGGACAGGATTTGAACTCGCTACCTGTCTGCAGTCGCGTGTGCCAAAAGCTTATGAATGAATGTCTTTCGCAAATTTTTATCACACCGTTAAGGTTTTTTGCAACCGCTAATTTGAAAAAGATTCAAATTTCTTTCCTCACTATTTTGTAGTACGAGTGGTGGGTGACAGGTATTGGGGAATTATTCAAACGGGTCTGGAGAAATTTATGAGGATACAAGGTTTTTAGACAGTCGATATTTAATCGCAAAAATGCTTAATTGGCGTTTGTCGGGGGAATGACAAGTGGGAGTGGCAGAAGTGATCTCCTTTGGAAGGTGGTTGCAATCATTTAAAGTGTTCGAAGGCGAAGTGGTGTTCGGTTAGAAGAAACAGACTGAAATGAGAAACGTTTAAAGGAGATTGTTTGTAGATTAGTTGCAACATTTCTCATAGATATCTTGGCGAACCAAATAGAACTGTGGAAATGATCCTCTATAAGCAGTTGTTAAAACGACTTCCTTTACTTTTTATGGCTGAAACACAATACTGCGTTGGTGCTAGCGTCAAGTCATGTTTAACTTCCAACATAAGCAACACAGCCCGAAATGCAGTGTTGTCCGGTTTGTCATATCCTGTCCAAGTGGAGATTTTTTTGTGTTTTTAGCTGATGTCAAACGACTGGATGGCGCAGTTGGTTAAGTGCCCGCCCTAAGTTAGAGGAGTCCCAGGTTCGAATTCCAGTGAAAGCAAAGTTAATACGCTTTTATCCGGTTTTTCAAATCTGGTCTAGGCACCATTTGCCGTTGGGATCAAATGAACGGGACTATCACTGAAGCGGTTGATCAGTGGTGTTAGTCTGACTGTGGACCAACATGGTCTAAAAGTGCTGTTGAATTCACTAGCAGCCCCCTAACCTAATCTAACCTAGCTTATGTCAAAACCAAACGAAAAGTATGCGGAAGCATCGTCAAATTTCAAAGTGCCCATAATTGCTTATGGAAACTTAAGGAGAATTCAACTCCCGATTGACATTTGTATACGCTGGAAGTGATTCATTTCGCTCCCGCGTAAGCAGGCAAAAGTTAACGAACTTAACGAAACTGAGCGAAGCGGTCAGTAGGCAAAGGTAAACGATCTTAACGAAACTGAACGAAGCGGACAGTAGGCAAAAGCAAACGAACTTAACGAAACTGAGCGAAGCGGTCAGTAGATAAAGTAAACGATCTTAACGAAACTGAACGAAGCGGACAGTAGGCAAAAGTGAACGAACTTAAGGAAACTGAGCGAAGCGGTTAGTCGGCAAAAGTGAACGAACTTAACGAAACTGAGTGAAGCGGACAGTAGGCAAAGGTGAACGAACTTAGCGGAACTGTGCAAAGCGGTTGCTCGGTTGCTTCAGTTCTCTTAAGTTTTCGTGCGGCCATTTTAGTTGGCCCTATGCCTAGTTAACTTCACTTAGACTCGCTTGCGCTTTGCTTTGAACTCTCGGACTCTCGGAAGAACCCTTGTTCACGACGCTTTGGTTGAGGTTCTGTAGAATTAGTGTTCCCTATGAAATGGGGTTACTGAGAAGTTTGGCCCAGGTCCACGAACTTGGCATTCATTCCCTCACTGACCCCAGCAGATGTCCACAACTTCTGACATCTGTCTCAAATTCAAATCGCCTCTCAAAAAAACCCCCAACTCAGTCGGGGGACCGTCAATATTTTGACTTCTGATCTCCTCGTGACCCGTATCGCAATCACGATCAGTGTCAATGACCAGATGATTGCCACTGGAAAACACTTTCCATACAATATTTCATTATAATTCCAACGCGCCGACTTTGCAATGGGCCTTTCTGATGCGCCAATCTGTCCCCGATCGTGTCGTCCCGGTCTCTAGTCTCAGCTTAGCCGTGAATTAATAGTTTGCCACATTCGCTGTCCCCGATATTAATGAGCTCAGCTCTAGACCGAGCACTGAATACCAGCACAGCACTCCTCGTCTTGTTCGAAAAATTTAAATAACTCAAACCCCCTCCTCCAGCCAGCAGCAAACCTCAAAACAATGTGATCAATTAGCTGAAATTAAAATCCAAAAATCTCGCTAGTGTCAAAAATAATCATCGCTCACCCTCCGATAGAACATTCGCGTCGGCCTCTCTCGACAGATACGCGACTCGACCAAGAACCCGTGGCCCCCGACACTCGAAACTAGAGTTTAAATATTGACCCAAAGTGACTTTGAATAAATTCGAAAAAAAAAGAATGAACCTACGCCAACGATAGTCGGCGCACAGATTCAGCACAGCGTCGCAGGCGGAAGGCAGAGCACGGGAGGAGAGCTCAGCGAAGCCGGGGGAAACTAGAGGGCTCTTAGTCACCTCATTATTATGAGATTATGACTTTAGCATATGTGGATATGCCGACTGTCATAGATGTTCAGGTAACGAATGGGAGCCGCGGCTGACGCTCGCTTCATTAGGCCACCGAAGGGCGGCTCGCCGGTTGCTTGTGCCTTATTTACTCTTACTCTTCGATAATTAGCTGGAAATTTGTGTTTTATGTAAATCTTTTTTTCTTCTCTTTTTTTGGTGATTTCAGGAACGCTTGACTAGTCACGGAAGTATAGGACTGTCAAGTGGCAGTCCAGCCTATACGACGCACACTGGTGGGCACACGGGACGTGGCGGGCCGACTGGTGCCCATGGAGGGCATGGCGGGTCGCACGGGTCGGCCGCATCGATGCATCATCAATCATTACAATCGGACTTTCAGCCACCGTACTTTCCGCCGCCGTTTCATCACGCCACACAGAGTCCGCCTCAGCAACAGGTAAAGATTTTTGATTTATTTTCCTGTTCTTAGACTTTGTCATTAGAAGGGAGAGGGACTGTCTCTCTCTGTCTCCCTCTCGGTCTCGAGGGTTGACATTCCTGTTTCAGTGCTTCGGTGGAATGGTGCATAAGTTGCCGCGGCGTCTAGTTATACGCGACTTAGAATTGTTGTCACACAACGCGCGGCTGAAGTTGTTCTTCTGGATTTGGATTTGGTGTGATGGCAAAGGGCCCTTGCGTTTCGGTTTGACACTTTCACTTGCGACCGGAGCTTGGAGTGGATATGGAGTGGGCTACTGATTCGACGAGGCAACATTCCGGTTGTGCACCACTTTGAGAATGACTAAGTTTTAGTGCAAAAACTTGACCATTTGTCTTTCTGACTGCGACTGGGAGATCAGATTTTATCGAGGTCTCCATTTCGTCTTGAGAACAAGCTTCTGTTTGGTGCGGTTGCATGCTTGTCATAGAAAGACAACAAGCTTCTGATTGGAACACGCAACATTTGTTGCTCTTTTATTGCTTCGGCTATCATTTTTGAGCTCCTGGGCAACCCAATTCTTTCAAATTATTCGTCGAGAGAAGCTTGAAGTAACGTCGTTCCACTTCTCCTTGGAAAGTCGCAATTTAAAAGGCAATTTTGTCGTGAAGCTTCCTAATCTCATCGCTTAAGTGATTACAGCACGGTCTCAGTAAGTCATCCTTGAATCCGCTCTTTCGTTGGCAGGACTTTCCGTCTACGAAGCCCGAAACCTATGAAATGTTCATGAAACTGAAACGTCTTGAAAGGCATCTCTAAATGCTTCACCAATAACCACCAAAGTGAGTCATGATCTTCTTGACTTCAACGTCCCTAAACCTTTCTTGAGCATAGAAGGGAACCTTTACCTCCTGATGGCGTAACTTTTCAGAATACATCACTGAATGCCTTGTGCGCTTGAGTATCGTAAGCCATTCTTCATGTGCCACCAGCTCTTGTGTCAAATTCCCTCTGCCGAATCAAATGGTAAAGGGCTAACTATACGTTGTCCTCAGTCATCATCTTACTATATGTTGTTTATCGGTTAAATGGGCGTCTTTAGGAAATAGCTCCACTTCCAATTTGGGGCTTGAGTAGCTCTGGTTTCTGTATTGACTACATAACATTTTTCGGAGTTAGGGCCTCAACCAACACTTGTCTCCATCCAGCTCGATCTTTAGCTTGCTGCCTCCAGTTTCGCACGCATAGTTGGTTGAGGTCCCTTTTCAGAGAAAGACCTGAGTCGCGGTCTTTCTCTACTGTGCCGTCGCTCGGGGATGGATTCAAAGGCTTTCCATTTGCTCTACATGAACTAACCGTCTTATTCGTTGGAGCTTTACCTTTTCGGCTAAGTCGATGTCGCTGAACAGTTCCTACAGTTTGTTGTTATATATTCCCCTCCACTCACCCTCTATGCAGATGGAACCGAAAATCACCCGAAGAATTTTCCTCTCGAAGCAGCAGCAGAGCAACCTCATCCGCTTTTGACAAAATCCATGCTTTTCATGCTTTCAGCGCTTTTCGGGCTGAGTATTTTTGATTAAAATTGTCTCCTTGCCAGAAGCTCACAGCACCTTCCACTGTCTTCATGTAGAGCATTTCGCCTAGATTCTTCGGCAATCATTCGTGAAGTGCATTGTTCTATTCTCTCCAGATTGGCAAGGACCCACAGATCTAAGATTCATCTCATAACACTCTTACTGCTGCAGTATTCTCAGTGAAAGATGGTAACCACAATATTTCAACAGAGAGCAGAAAGCGACACCCTTAATTCGCAGAACCTATTTAAGCCAATCTTTAACAAGATCCAGTTTAAACTTCTAAGCTCTTGTTCTCAAGACTGAATCCATCATAAAGCGAACTTTTCTAAAGCGGCGTAAGCAACAGAAAACGCCAATCAATTTTGGTGAATAGGTAGTTAGTAGGAGTTGATGCTAGCTGAAGACATTTTTTAGCTGAAGCTGAAGAGACTTCCTAGTTGAGCCCTAGTTGATTTTTGATTAGCGGCACAGAGGATTAACTCTGGTCTAAGTGCAACTCTGAGCCACTGTAACCTTCCTACCTGAGCCCTAGATCCGTCTTGAAACGAAAACCTCGGCGATACAGTCTGCCACTGAAGCGAAGAAGTTTTAATCAGCTTTCCGTGGAAAAGAGAAGCCTTGGGAGATGTTCAAGATCTGAGCTAATGTTGGACTTGATCTTTTACTGGGGGGAATCATCTTACCTCTGCGTCCACTTAGCTCCTCGTATGATTAAAAGAAACGCCTTCAATTTCAATCTGTCGCTTCTGGCAGATGTCAGGCTGGTCTGTAAAGGTAGCCCTAAACGATGAACATGTTCGCCGAACTGAACAGATCTGGAATAAGGCCTTCTTGGGAAATCTTTTCCGGCCCAGATGAAGCTGAATTCGGAACTCGAAGAGGCTTAGTAATTTTTCTCGTTATGTTTGGCATAACAGCCCCTAGCATTCTTCAAACGACACTTGAAATACGTTTGATGACTCCTCAGTCGTCCCTGATTGTGTGCTCCTTAATTCAGCAGATTTTGTGTTTTTTTTCTTATCTACCCAAAGGCGTAGACCCAGTCCTTGACATCTAAATGAAACTTCTGTTGTAGCCAATTCTTCCGCTTATAGATTTTTGGTTTGACAAAAAGTCCTATCTTCGACTCTGCCCCTGTGGGACAACGCAACAGAGGACGTCCACGAACAAGGTGGCGCACATAAGTCGAGGGGGACCTCGGCCGGCTTGGTGTGCGAAACTGGAGACAGCTGGCGAAAAATCGTGCTGGCTGAAGAGGCATGTTGAGTGCGGCCCATGTCCACCTCGGACTGTAGCTAAGAAGAACAGGCAGAAAAAGTCCTGTTTGCGAATAAAAGAAACCGTGAGTTTCATGGGCTGTACAAAGTGTCGGCATCGGTAGCCATTTGCAGGCTGTGAGCGCCGCCGTTGGCCCTAAAAGAAGGGCTCATCCGCCGCCATCTCTATTCCAATGTCTCGACCTTACCATGGAAACCAGGTAGCTCCTGCTGACTGGAGTTTTGGATGCCGCCGTTGGCCAACTAGTTGATCAGCTCCTCCGCCACCATCCTAAAAAGAGTGATGAGCTCTGGTAGACTCACACTCCCCCTTCTCTCGTTTGTAGCCAACCAGACGTCCCATCTTCTGTTGAGGGTAGTCGGCTCCCGGATTTCAACACGGAGAGGTGAGAGTAGGAGTTCGTTAATAGAGGCTTGTGTCTGCATGGTTCGCTTGTTAACGCTTCGAAATCCAGCCAAGTCAGTTACGTAGTCTTTGAATTCTATTCCAGCTCGAGTAGAAGGGAAAAGAAACCAACTCATGGTTGATACAAAATGTCTTAGTCTGAACAACTGGAGCAACCTGGCCCTTAAACCAAAGCTCAGGCACGAACCATGAATCGAAAGAAGGGAAGACTTTGGTATGATTTTTTCAGCTCGAGGTTGTTCAATTTCTTTCGTTCTTAAGACGCCGTATAGAACCCCATCTTATACGACCCAGTTCTTCTGAATGACCACTCCACATTTCTTCAGCCGCGTTCTCACTTGGATGTTGTTCATTGCTCATGCTTTTATTCGATAAATTGGACTAATTCTGCAGCCGTTGCCTTGTTGCTCGCTACAATTAGCAGGCCCTTTTCTTGTTGATTTTTGTAGAGTAGACTTTTTGTAGCAACCAGGCAGTTTTCCGTCCATCGCTGCATAGCCTTCTGTTTTGAAAGTCCATTCTCAGAATTCGATTCATAGATAGTGAATGCACTCGAATCTCATCCCCTCACTGGCCCAAGCTGATATCCACGATTTCAGGCATCCCTAGGAATTGATTCAGAGTTACGTTGCAGGCTACACTTTCCACTAGCCTGCTAGGCGGCTAATTTCCGCCCAGGACGCAGCCCTCCCTCAACCCCTCACAATATTCAATCCACAGCATTCAGATATCATCTAACATTAATTAGTTACCCGCCTATTTACAGAATCACGGTGCTCTAGAATACTTAGGAACGGACCCCTATGGCCAGCCACTGTCGTCCCTTCATCACGCTCCTCTCCATCACTACAATCAACTGGCCGGTCTACGCTCCACACAGGACCAGCTCGGCATCCACAGATCGCACCGAGAGGCTGAACTCCAAGGACATGTGGTAAGTGAAACGGTTGTTTTTTGAAAGGTCATTCCCGTCCACCTCTCCACAATCAAGATAATTACCGTCGATAGCGAATGAATCGAAGAGGCCATGTCTGTGGCGGTGGTCCGCCGCACCGAAGCTCGATTCTATCAATCGAAATCTGTGTACCGGTTGAGTCAGAGAAGAATAACAAAAAATGGGGAAAAAAAATTGCTACGCAATTAGATTTTTGGGAGCTCTTGCCCGGCGGCCATGCCGACGCCGCCGCCGCTGGTGCTGGGTGAAGATCGTGCGTAGCTGCGGTCAGGTTACGGGCCGGACGGGGTCATGGTATCGTTAAACTGCGGGAAAAAATCTGACAATTGATTGACAAATATTCAATGGGGCCCAAACCTATCTCCCACACCGCATCTTAATAGATTCAATTTAATTACCGAAACTAAAATAAATCCGAACGCCACGGAGAGCGAGAGATTGAGATTGAGTCGCCGCCGCCGCCGCAATGGCTTGCCATTTGGTGAATCTCACGCGCGTTGGATCTGAGAGGAGATAATTGATTTGGCGATATCTTGAGGTTCAGTCCACACATGGGCTAACCTTAAATTGAGATTATTTGACAACAATGGAGTTTCGGGGGGAGAAAGTGCTGCCAAATTGACGAGGTTACGCGAGTTAGTTGATAAATCGATGATAACGAGAAGCTGAACTTTGGAAATGACTTGTGAATTTGATTGCTTGGTTATGTAACGGTGCTGGTGTTTGATTTAATGAGAAATGATCAGAGCAGATTTTTGGAGACCTTTTTTTCGGGTTTTGATCAAAAATTTTTACCGCGTTTTTGGTAAAAAAAAAATTGAAGAATCAGTGAAAACGTATCAAAATTGGACGAGAGTTTATGTAAGAGGGTGTAGCCATAGCAGCAGAGAAAATTTGGCACAAAAAGTCAAAGCAGCAGAGGAAATTTAGTATACAAATTCAACAACTTAGCTTGAGTTCTAGTCACTCGATCTGCCCTAGACTGAAATCTCACCTACCTTTGGTACGAATGGTCACAAGTTTGGACCAAAAAGACAACTTAACGTGAGTCCTAGTCAATTGATCTGTCCTAGACTAAATTCTCAGGGAGACTTTATTGACTTTTGAGTGTTTTTGAAATTCTTTTTTCTGACTTCTTTTGAAGAAGTTTTTTGATCAGAAAATTTTGAACAAAAGTTGCCAATTTCGACTGTGTTCTGAATTTAAAGTCAGTTCCTTTATGAAAATTGGACGCATTGGAAAAAATTTGGTACAGAAAACTAAAGCAGCAGGCAAAATTTAGTACAAAAATTAAAAATGGAGAGAAAATTTGGTACAAAAGGTCAAACATTTTGACCAAAAAGACAACCGAGCTTGAGCCCTAGTCAATTGATTTGCCCTAGACTGAGTTCTCAAGCAGATTTTATTCAGTTTTGAGTATTTCCAAAATCTTTTTTTTTTGCCTTTTTCAGAAGAAGTTTTTTGGTCAGAAAATTCCGAGCAGAACTTGAAAATTTTGACAGTGTTCAGAATTCAAAGTCAGTTCACCAAAACTCGTTTTGCTGTGTCACTAGGACACGATCCTTCTTCATCATCGAATAAAGGATGTAAGGCAAAGCATCTGAGAAAATTTGGTACTAAAATATCAAAGCAGCAGAGCAAATTTTGTACAAAAGTTTTCAACAAAACATGTTGATCAAAAAGACCACTTTGCGTCAGTTCTAGTCAACTGATCTGCCCGAAACTGAATTATAACGCAGATTTTATTCACTTTTCAGCGTTTTTGAAATTCTATTTTCTGACTTTTTTTTAACAATATTTTTGATCAATTTTCTGATCAGAGATAAGGTGATTTTCGAACAAAATGCTGCCAATTTTGACTGTGTTCTGAATTTAATGCCAAAGCCCCATCAGCAGAAAACTAAACCAAAGCATCAGAGACAATTTGGTACAAAACATCAAAGCAGCACAGAGAATTTGGAACAAAAGCTAAACAATTTAGACCAAAAAGCCAACTTCAGTTCTAGTCAACTGATCTGCCCTGGACTAAATTCTGATCCAGATTTTATTCACTTTTGAGTATTTCTGTATTTTTTTTTTCCCTATTTTTGACTTTTTTAAAAAAAAAGTTTTTTGATCAGAAAATTTCGAACAAGAGTCGCCAGTTTTGGCTGTGTCCTGAATTCAATGCCAGTTCCCTTATGAAAATTAGACGCATCAGAAAGAATTTCGTACAAAATATCAAAGCAGCGAGGAAATTTTGTACAAGAGGTCAACAATTTAGGCCAAAAAGTTAACTTGGCTTTACCTCGAGTCCCCTGAGTCATTCGATCTGGCCTAAAAAGCCAGTTTTGGCGGTTTAGAGTAAGCGTCTTTAGCATAATGACATAACCGAATAAATCCTCAGTAAAATTAACAGTCTCTTCTCTTCATCAATCAAACTCCCCCCGCTCCTCACAAAATCGAACGCGAACGGGATAAAATAACGAAAATAAATTCCAGAAATATTCAGCTAATAATTTTTGTAATAAACCAATCCTCATAAATGTACCCCGCCCGTTGTTGGCCTGGCCACTCCACTCCACACTCCACACTCACCATCTCTCCGAATGGAATGCCATCCCGAAATGCCTTGTCATGGGATAAGCACTCGCTCAACGCACACGCCAACCAAAAACCGACTCCAACCAGAAGATTATAATCACAGCCCAGAAAAACAGCAAAAAAAAAGAAAAGGAAAAATCACAAAGACGACCAAAACCCCAAGGACGAACGACCAACAAATCCATCCATCCACCCACCAGGGCCGCACAAGAAGCGAGCAGCATCTTCAGAGGGAATCCAAAGAAAATATCCTCAGCATTCTGTCCTCTATACGACCCCAAGAGAATCCGGTTGCTGGAAGTATGCTATGAATTTGTGTATTTCTTTAAAGCGCACGTACACCACCAACGCAAAAAGGGATGATATCCCAAGGAGCAGATAGGCAAGAACTACGAGAGCAAGGGAGAGACCGAAGAACACATGCACAGACCCTTGTAATCTTATCAATGGTATCATTCCCACATCCCTTCCGTCCGCTGCTGCTTCACTTCACTTCAACTATCGGCGAAGTTATTTAGAATTTCGAAGAAGAATTTCCAACTCCACAACAAACACAAGAAATCCCGCTCGCTCTCTCTCTCTCTGTCCCTGCCCTCGCTGCGAAGGCACATCCTTCGAGGAATGCATCCCACGAAGGAGCAAGGGAAGTTCATCCCCTTTCATCGTTCGGCGGTGATGATGATGGACTGCATTAGTCAAACGCAATGCAGGAGAGTTACACAGAAGCAATGGAATTTCTCCACCTGCTCCCCGGGAGTCCCTGAGCCTGCCATCGCGGAGTTAAGGATAACTTTGGCATATTTTCCCAAATCAGGAATCCCTCGCTCATCCATTCCCTCCCACTCTCCCACTCTCTCGCTGGCTTTTTTCCGCGCAAAACTGAGCGAAAACAATTTACAGGAGTCAAACGGGATTCTTTTTCTAACTCTCGTAATTTTTTTCCTTTTTTTGAACAGACACAACTTTCACATGGATTCCCCTACACAGACAGACGAGGCGACTACGGGAGTGCAATAAGCGGTGCCGGCGGTCACGGTGGGCGGCTGGGGCACGAACACGATCCGCTGGCATTACATCAGGCGCTCCAGAATGCCGTCGACGATGGACAGAATCCGACAATGGATGACAATGTGGCATTCATGTCGGACTTGCCCTTAATAAAAAGTAAGTCACTCAAAGAATTCCTTGCATTCCTTCCACTCAGCAGCAGCAGCAGCAGCGGAAGTATGTTGTGTCATCTTTCATGATCCGAGCGAGAGATGCATCCAATTAGTTCGGTTCACATTCACGGCGGGACAATGGGACTCTCGAATTCCAGCAGGAGTCTGAGGAGTTCATCTCATCTCATTAAATGCGACGAGAGGTGTAGAATTCACCGTCTAAGAGGTGGGCATGCAGTCCCTCTTTCCGTGCACACAGGCGATCGATCGCCCTTTCTCATCCCCTGCCTGAGATTTGAGGCGTTCATCCTCACACCTGGTTTGTTTATGCACCACCTATTGTTGGCACCGTCTCAGTCGTCGTCGTCGAGTTACCTAATTGGCAGGATTAGTGTAAATCGACCCCTCAACGGACTGCTGCTGAGATCACCTCCCATTGCCTCCCTCCAAACCGTCTCATTCACTCTCTCCCTCTCTCTCTCTTTATCCAATTCAGGTATTAAGAGCGGCAAGGATGTCGGAAACATTGGATCGGGTTCACCCAGCGAGGTATTCTGCGCCGTGCCCGGCCGCCTGAGTCTTCTGTCAAGCACATCGAAGTATAAAGTCACAATAGCCGAAGTACAAAGGCGGCTATCGCCACCGGAGTGTTTGAATGCATCACTACTAGGGGGTGTCCTTCGGAGGTACGTACTGTTCACCAAATCACCATCTCATTGCCATTGACTGCCAAAGGGTCACGTATTTCATCCGAAAAATCATTTAAATTCTCATTTTCAGAGCTAAAAGTAAAAACGGTGGACGCCTCTTGAGGGAGAAGTTGGAGAAAATCGGTTTAAATCTACCGGCTGGTCGGCGAAAGGCCGCAAACGTGACTCTGTTAACTTCACTGGTGGAGGGTGAAGCAACGCATTTGGCTAAAGATTTTCATTTCGTTTGTGAAACAGAATTTCCCGCCCGACAATTAGCTGAATACATTGTAAGACATCAAGCCGAGCCGCAGGATTCGTATCGACGTAAGGAGCTTCTATTGCATTCACAGCAGGTAAGTGAAAATGAGGGACTTTTTTTTTCGAGTTTTGAGTAAGAAAATGTGGCCAGTTCGGGCTTTTTTCCTAGTCCCTGTTCTTGGTTCTTAAAGGATATCCTTACACATATGAGACCCAATGAATCCTGGGTCAGATTTTCAATGAAATTGGTCAAGGTTATGGCAATCCTCAGAGCCTTGTCAAAATTGTAAGCGTCCAGCTTGAAATGAGTCGACAAATCAAAACTTAAGTCGAGACTTAGCCCAAATGGCGATCAATTCGAGAGGGAGACGTCCAGTCTCTTCATTTTCGAAACATATCCTTACTCACTCAGCGCTCTTAAAGCACTTCCTTGACGTATCCCTCAACCATCATGACAATGAGCTCCAGTTTGTTAAGATTTGCGCATCCCTTGTTGGGCGCCAGTTCATGTTCGGCGATGTTCTTCGTAAACGGTCCATCGAGTAAGGATGCGTTTTGACGTCTATTCCAATGTCAGACGCGTATTCTGTGCACTTGGTCAGATATTCTATCATATCTATTCCACTAGGTTCGTTAGAACCACAAGTGCGTGTGTCCAGAAGAGGAAGCAGGCAGCTCTATATTCTGTCGAGTAAAAATCGATCCCTCGTCTAACGTGTAGGATTAAATGTCGTAATCAGCAGCCGAAATTTTGGGGTAGTTAAGGAGTTTGACTTCCCCTGTGGCAAACGTAAACTTCACAAACGACGTCTTGGTGGAGATTTGACGTAGAACCGCTCTTGGCAACCGCTGCTGCTTCGGTTTGTCGAAACTCCTGACTCGAGGGACCAAAATTCGACGTAGAATCGCCCTTGTCAACTGCTGCATCTTCGGTCAATCAAAATTCTTGACTCGAGGGACCAAAATCCACCGTAGAATTGCCTTTGGCAGCCGCTGCTACTCAAGGGACCAAAATCCGACATAGAATCGCCCATCCGTTCAAAATTTTCTTTGTAAAGCGGGTAAAAATTTGATACACTGCGTTCATAACTCCCGTGGCTAGATGTGGGCAAAACCCCAAGGTCTAGGGTAGTTTTTCTTCGAAAATGATGGTGCATTGACGGATTTGCACTGCACTTCCTTACCGACATTCAGCTCTTTGAGTGATTGTGTGTCTCTGAGTCGATTTTTTCGCCAGAAATGTCTATCAAACTTTGTTCCCCATCCTTCTTGCTAACTCCTTTCAATTTTTGCATTCATTTCCAGATCACAAAAGAACTAATGCAAGTACTTAGTCAAGATAGAACAACACAATACGGCACAAGGTCACAGCATTTACTTGAACCCTCAATGCAACGTCATCTAACGCACTTCTCATTAATCACACACGGATTCGGATCTCCAGCAATCATGGCCGTACTCCATGCATTTCAGGTAAGCCTCCTCCTTCTCTGTCCCCACCCAACTGTACTAATAACTGTCTCACTTTTTTTCGCAGAGCTTCCTCAATGAATCGCTTAATTATTTAGACAAATTATATCCACCGAATGGTGGTGGAATGGTGTCATCGTCGTTGGACAAAAGCAAGATGGACAGCGATAAGAAATGATAAAACGCTACACGTCCTACTTCCTGTTCTTATAGAAATTTTAGATCTGATGTAAATTATACACACACACATAGACATTTATGTATCTCCTCTAGACTAGGCATAGTGCATCGATATATATATATTTTTGTTTTCTTATTTTTTTTTATAGATATTGTTGTAATTACTTGCTACACATAGTATATATATATTAAATACGTAATTTATATTTAAAGTGAATCACACATTCCAACGAGACTAGCTTAGACGAAAAAAACAAAAAAAAAGGAAAAGGAGAAGACGCGAGAACGCAAAACGATCCGGAACCTGATTTTATCTTTCGTTGATTTTATGATAGGCTCTTGAATTTGTTTCTTTTGCTAAAGCAGAAGCGGGTGTGTACAAGTAATGCGTCAGGGCTTAAGGGTCAACTATAATGGTCGCACGGGAACTTAAGTGACCTGAAGCAACGGAGGAAACGGGCCCAATAGATCTTAAAGGTCGCGGTGCAGAATGCCCTCAACAATAATAACGGAGCGAATACACAAGAAGGAATACACTGTGACCATAATAACCATTTCGTTCAGTTTCGTTAAGTTCGTTCAGTTTTTGCCCACTTACTCGGGAGCGAAATGAGTCGCCTCCTTCCTTACTTACTTAGCGGGCTCCCGACCCGTGAAGGGTCTCAGCCTTAGAAACGACAGCCTTCCATGCCCTGCAGTCCCGGGCTCTCTGCTTTCAGTTATCCAGACCAAGCGCTCAGGCATTCGCGAGAGCTTGGTCCTTGAAACGGAGGTTCGGTCTTTCTTCTTTTCTCGAACCCGTGGCCTGTGATTCGAAGATCCTCTTTGCTGGAGCGTTATTGTCCATGCGCTCGATGTGGCCGAGCCAGTGTCGTCGTTTTTTGGCTTTTTGGACTACGTCCACATCTTGGTACAGCTCGTCGAGTTCACGGTTGTATCTTCTCCTCCATTCACACTCCTCGCATGCGGGACCGAAAATTCGACGGAGAATTTTTCTCTCAAAAGCACCCAAAATGTGCTCTGCTTGTCTGCTTATCGAGTCGCCCTCTACGTATCCAAGGTCAGTTGGCAGTTGAATTCTCCTTAAGTTTCTAAAAGCAATTCGGGGAATTTGAAAATTTGACGATGATTTCGTTCATTTTCGACATAAGCTTGAGTTTTCGAGTTGCTATTACAGTTGGCCTCTTAGGCTTCTAACCCAAGCCTTTATTCTCAACGGTGGTCAACAAACAGCATCGCCTGTGGGCCCCTATTAGACCTCTAAGATCATTGACAGTCTGTTCGAGACTTGAGAGAAATTTTGCCTGAGATTCGAGTTGAAACCATTTAAAATGCTGGACTGTCAAGGACCTTGATGGCTTCCTTTTTCAGTTAATTCTTAAGACAGCTGTGGCTGTGGTACCTTGCGGATCGGGTATCTTCTGCCCATTAAACCATCTGGTGCCTGCGTTTAAGTTGACTGATGCGGACGTTGTCCAACGATCATCCGACTATCTCAGGGTCCCACTCTCAAAAAGGATGAAGAGGATGAACGAGGCCTCAGCTGTGACCAGGCGCTAACACGCCGGTCCATGAATTTGTCCAGGAATTCAATTGGTTGTAGTTTTGGGGGAAGATTGCTAGTTGATGAGCCTGACGCTGCTGTCTGGTGTCCCAATGAATGAAGTGATCACCTTGTGATCCCCTGACGGTCATGTCACATTACATATTGCTCTCAATCGCCAACGATCCTCCGACCTCATACCAGTCGGGCTCTGCCCTCTGGCCAGCCTTCATCACAGACGACTCCATGGACGTCACAAGGGACATCGCCATTTCGCCGTATGCCGGGCTCTTCAGAACTTGGAGGCGCTCGATACCGGCCTTCATCACAGAAGATCCCATTGACGCCATATGGGACATCGCCATCGAATTACAGTCCTTTCCGTTCGAAGAAGTAGCTGCCCAACATTGAGTTCCTCGCACACTCACCCTATCCCGGCGAGTAATTCCCACAACAGCACGAAGAAATCCCATTTCGGCAGCTTGTATTCGCGTACTTATTCCTTCGGTCGTTACCCAAATTTCTCAGAAATTCCAAGTAAATACGTCTTATGACAATATGATGCTTAAGCCCATCGCCTGAATAATGCTCCGGAAATGGAATGCGGAATCCAGGGATCTCTGCTGAAGCTGCGGAGATGAGGAAGAGACCGAGACGATCCAATATCTGCTTTGCCACTGTCCAGCTCTCCAGAAAACCTAAGTTCATCTCCTTGTTAGCTCGATTAAATGGCTCTTGGTTACATTGTTGATTAACTTTCGGTATTTTCATTTGATTTGATTACCCCACTCTAGAGAATCTCTCATAACTCCACAATTCAGGGATGTGAAGGACCCACACCGCGTGAGATGTCTAACCGCCGGTATTTAATGACTACTTTGAACTTCTGACAAAGCGGCCCTAATTTTACAGCTTCCCAAAGCGTCTTCCAACTCAAAATGTTTTCTCGCAGCTTCTTACAACCAACCACCTGTTGTTCAGTACTACCAGCCTATTCAGTCCATTCCTCTGTCCCAAAAAGACCTTAAAAGCGCATATAACTTGTACAAACCACTCCTTGAATCACTCTCGGTTCTTACACATAAAAAGAAAAAAAAACATTCCCCCTTGGGATATTTTAGCCAATATCTCCTCACCCAGCAGGATAAAACAAACAAAAAGAAAATAATAACAGATTTAAATTTTAATCCCTTTTGATAGTAAAAACAAAAAAAAAACAAAAAATCAAACTAATGTACTCTAAAAATAAAACACTAAAAAAAATAATAATAAATCATTAAAAATGTTTTGTGATATAAATAGTATTTTAATCTAAATGTAAATTAGTAGTGTAAAATATTTAACAGCAACAAACACAAAAAAAAAACAAGAAAAACTGAAACCGAAATGAAAATATTGTAATAACAACCGAAACCGAAAATCAATTAATTTATTTGTTTGCCTTCATTTTCGCACAATGCACACACACGCACACAACACAATAGTTAATTTTTAAGTATGAGCACAAGTGGAAAAGAAAAAATAAAATACCGTTGCATTTATTTAATTTTTAAGAGTATCCACCGCGCAGAAGAATATCCTCCCACTCACACACGCACTCAAACATGTTTTGTTTTTGATTCGCACGATAATTCATTTTTTGTACTTTTTTTTGTTAGATGTTTAAAAAGAATACATGCAAAAAAACGAAAATGGTTGTAATGTGCCAAAAGGGTTGCCATTAAATTAGCTTGCCATACTCCTTATTCTAAGAACAACACACCAACACACACATGAGATCGAAGAAAAAACACAATACTCACCAGAATCACAAAAAAATGAACTTTTTTCTCCAAAAAGAGGCTTATTTTTCTCATATCCCACGTGGACTTGTTCTAGGAAATAACTAGAAGAATACGTACACAAGCAAAAGTGTGTGACGCACACACTTCTAATTGCCATTTATTGTGCATCGCTTATTCCTTTCTCATAAAGAAAACAAAAAATAAAAATAAAAAAACACTATATAATAAAAACGAAAAAAAACTCTCCAATTCTTGCCATTTTGTAAAAGAATGTATCTAACGTTAGCCATAGACTTAAGATAAAAGAAATCAAATGTTTTCTAAAACAACACACAAAACAAAAAAAAATAAAACTCTTAGCTAAAGGATTTAAAAAAAAGATCGAATTAAATTTAATAAATGTGAATACTTTGTTTTATTTGTTTAATTAAATGTGTAAAGCATTTCTGTATAAACAAAAAAAGAGAAATTAAAATTATACAAAATGGAAAAACTGTAAATTATAAATCTAAGTGAAAGCTGAAGCATTTAAAAAAATTCTATCTAATAAGGAAATATATTAAATTAAATTAAAAAGAAAGAAAAACAAACAAAAAAAATTAGTATTTAAATATAAATGAAAAAAAAAACAAAATATGAAATTTTAAGGGAGACCGTTAAGTAAAGGTGTTGAAGCAAAACAAATGAAACGAATATCTTGTAAAGTATTATTTAAAAATATACATATATTGAAATAAAATATTTGAATCCAATTTTTTCTTTTATCTCTGTTTTGGTTAATAAATTTCATGGAGGGAGGGAGGTGCTGGGGTGTTCTTCTTGTCGAACAGTTTTCGTCTCTAGGTGGTAGCAGCCTTTAAGGTTTTATCTAATCAGCAAAATCCTGTCCTGGAGACGACTGGATGGAACTGTACGATCTGTTCAGCGACATCGACTTAGCCAGAAGAATGCAGGTCCGACGATTAAGATGGTTAGGCGAATGGAAACTAATGCTCCGGCGGAAACGACTGGATGGCGCAGTTGATTAAGAGCCTGCCCCAAGTCAAAGGGGTCCCAGGTTCGAATCTCTGCGAAATCGAATCTGTTCCAGTCACCATTTGCCGTTGGGATCAAATGAACGGCACTGGAGTAGGTTGCTACCTGGCAGTACAATGGACAAGTTTTGAGCCGAGTGCATCAGTGGTATTTCAAAAATCCTCCGAAAAATAAAATGCTGCTTTAAAATCGATGAAAAGATGGTGTGCATCGATTTGAAGCTCGCTGGCCTTCTCCAGGATTTGCCTTAGTTCGAAAAATCTTCAATCTCTCCATCGATTCCAACTGGAGGCAGGCGTCATCTACTCGTAGATCGTCTTTCAAGGTTTTTCCAGCTCAACTTATTCTAGGCCAATTCGGCCAGCATTCTGACACTTTTTGAAAGGATTTCCTGATGGGTATTGTTAATGAATGCCTAAACCCAACCAAATTCTCAAAACTGAGTCAAAAAACCGAATCTCTCCACATCATCTGAACGTCAAACAAATTCTCCAAAAAAAAGTTAGAACAACTGAAACATATTCAACCGAGAAATTCTGATTTTTCTTCTTCTGAGGCGAAGAACTGAAACTCTCCACAAACTGTCACAATTCAATTCAATTCAATTCAATTCAACGTCAAAAAAAATCTCAAAAAAAGACAGAACAACTGAAGCATATTCAACCAAGAAATTCCAATCTTTCCTTTTTTTCTGTGTCTTCTCAAAAAAAACTGAGGCAAGGAACCGAAACTCTCCACATCAGACAAACAATTCTCCAAGAAAAGTCAAAATAACTGAACAAATCTAATTTTTCTTCTTCTTCTGTGTCTTCCCAAGAAAAACTGAGGCAAAGAACTGAAACTCTCCACAAACTCACACACAAATGTCAAAAAATTCTCCAAAAAACGTCAAAACAACTGAACGAATTCTAATTTTTCCTCTTCTTCTGTGTCTTCTCAAGCACCTCCTGCTTAGCCTTCAAAATCTTCGCACGATTCCGAGCCGCCTTGTTGACCCTCTTGTAATACTTCACGAACTTCTCCCATTCCTGCAAGAAAAACCTGTCAAAACCTAGTCTCCAACACATCCTTCCGTACCTTCTCTTCCGGTGGAAACTCCGGTGGATCCTTGTTTAGAAAATATTCAAGAAATTCCGACGCTTTCAGCGGCCTCTGTGTGAGGGCCATGCGCCTCTGCAAACTGAGAGTCTCTTCGATACTCTCCACAAGTCTCCCCGTGGGATATTCTTTGGTGAGCAACGCCAAAGCGGAGAAATTGTTGAAGTTCCTCGGAATACTTCTCATGCCCAAGGTGACATTCCGGCGTAAAATGAAGCTCGTTGCGTAGTCCGTCTTCGGAACGAGCAGAATCTTCGAGAAGATTGACTTCATTTTGGCACTGGCTGTCCACGGAGCATCAGAGGTGGCGAGCAAAAAGATCTTGTCCTCCTTCCTCACCTGCTTGAGGATTTGCTTCTTCAGGTACTTGGAGAGCATCCTGGGGTCTTGGTCGGCGAATTCGGGAGGGACTCGCTTCCAGAACAAGCGATGGACGTCCCTGATGAAGAGTATCGTTGGCTGAAGGATCTTCGCCATTTTCAAAACGATATGGATGTAATACTTCATGTCGGCGAGGAACTTGGCGGTGTTCTCGGGACCGATGTCAAGGACAACAGCATCTAAACAAGGGTTGGAAGAGGACATTCACTGGTGGGAACGAATGAGATTGACGTACCGATTTCTGTGGCTAATATGTCACAGAGGAGCTGCTTTCCGCTGTGCGCCGGTCCGACTAAGAGAATTGCTTTTTCCTTGGGAACTGTCAGGGGTCCCATGCCCAAGACGTACTCCATCAAAACGTCCTTTATGTCGCCCTTGTATGGCGGAGGGTCTCTGAAGGGAAACAAATTAATCTTTTGAAATGGAATCGAGACTCGAGAGGTACCTCATGAAAATGTTGAGCATATCGTAGGCTGTATGGTTTCGATCTCCGATGAAGTGGTCGAAAGTTTTCTTGGGATACATCTTCAAGATCCCAGTCTCCTTCAGTTCGTGGAAGAGGGACTCTACGCTTCGATCTCCTGTCAAATCCTTGGGCAGTTTCTTCTTCTTTTCCTTCTTCACTTTTGTCTTCTTCTTTCTGGGAGGTTTGTACTTTTTCTTTTGATCTTGGGCCAAAGCGTTTCGAAGGAGTTCGTATTCAATCCTGAAATTGGGGAATATCATAGGGGGATGTGAAGGGGATCCTGGGAGTCACCTCATCATCTCGTCGACAATCAGTCGGAGCTCCTGGTGGATCTCAGCGAAGTAGTCGGATGTGATCCATTCTTTGATGGGTTCCTGCTTCTTGTTCAGCTTCTCATCAATTTCCTCCCACTCCTGTTTGTACCTGGCCAGGATGTTTTCAATTGCGGCTGAAAGGATGACAAGGGTTTCTTTAAGTTTCAGTTCGTCCTTCGATCGAGATAGGGATACAATTGGTGAAGCCTCAATCTGAGGCCTCCTATTCAACTGCCTTACCGACACTCTTGCTCTGTTCCATTTCGTCGTTGAAATCAATGAATCCAAGCAACTTCAATCTCGCCCTGTCCTTGTCCCTTGCCTTCTTCGCCTTCTTGAGCTTCTCCTTCTCTTTCTGCAGCCGTTCCTTTTCCTTTTGCTTCTGCTTCTTCAACTCTTCCTTGGAGGTCTTCCCACTTTTCAGCTTCCTCCAGTACTCCTCAAGGGTGTCCGTCTCTCCTCGGAGCAGCAGCAGAGTGCCACCCTTAACCTCCTCCGGATATGGATGGAAATTCTCCATCTTATCGTAGCTGCAATTGTCACAAAGTTATCCCGCAGGGGAAGCTACAGATCATACATACAATTCCCTGAACCACGCACTAATGCCGTCAGAGATGTCCTCCATAATCCAAGGACCCCTTATCCGCAGAATCCTTGCCCTCTCGTCCTCGCAGAACTGCACGAACTCCTCGTCATACTTCTCCTTTTTCAGTCTGCTCCTGACAGACTCCTCCATCCGCTCCTTGTACCTCTTCACCTTGAGGGAATTCGGCCTGAACTGCTGGGCCATGCCGTAGATAATGCTCTCTTTCTCCAGCAGCTTCTGATACCTCTTCCGCTCTCTGTACCCCCTCCAGAGGCGTTGAATCTTCACCGCTGCTAGGTTCCCAGCTTTCCTCACCAGATCCTCTGCCGCAGATGACGTCATGCTTTCTGCGAACATTCCAAACCCCACAAGTTTTGTCAGACACCAAGGACTCAGTAAACCCTTACCCTCGTATTCTGACATCTCACTCCCTTCGGACGACTCATTCTCCTCCCCACAGCTCTCCTCCTCGGCCGATGAGAGCACCACTTCTTCCTCATCCAAATCGGACACATCATCTTGCAACAGGGTGTTCTCCACGCCAACGACTTCCGGCTTGACGTAGTAGTTGAACTGCCTCCAGTCCTTCCTGGACACATAGTAGTTCGCTTCGAACTTTGTCCGTTTGACTGGCAGGAGCATCACTTGATTGGGCTTGTGGGTGAATGTGTACTTAACCAGTTGCCCGTCCTCGTGCATTTTGGGCCTATACACCTCCGGCTGATAACGAATGTTAACCAAAAGCCTCCTCGCAACACGAGCACGTTCGTGACTCTGAATCATGGTCACAACTGCCGTCAACTGCTCCTTGTATGGATCCACAACCGGTCTGTCCTGCTCCTGAGCCTGGCTTCGTAGAATCTCCTTGAGGTCCGTCTGTATCATTGGCTCACTCTTCCTCAAAGCGAACGCTTCGCTCGAACGGAATGTCTTTGATCTCCTCTCCGAGTCGTCTTCCTTAACACGACCAATCTTCGGATCATAAACACGTTTCCCATCAATCAAGTCTTGGACATGAACCGGTCGCCAGAAGGGAAAGTATTTGGGAGTCCATACCGTCACATCGGCAGGCGTTAGCCTCTTCTCAACGAGGTACTTGTCGATGTAAACGAATTCGGACAACTCGAGTTTCTTCAATTCATTCTTGAGCTCCAAAAGCCTGCATGTGGCCGCCTCCAACAGACCCCTGATTACGTCCCGCTTTTGCACTTGAAACGTGAAGTAATACACGTCGCCCAGTTTGTTCACAAGATTGACGTAACGAGCGTAAAGTTCGGCGAACAAAAAATGCTGAAGTTCTGGTTTCTCGACTGGTTTCAAGCGCCTAAGGACCTCCTGACGTTTCACAACATCGTCCAGATCCTTCGCCGTTCCAACCCAGAATTTGTAGTTAAAATTGAAAGACATTTTGACTGTAGTTCCAGTTCTGCGATGATTACTACTCCCAGGCGCACTGAAGTCATTTCAAAATTTGAGCGCTAAGTTTGGAATTTGCTGCATATCTAGTGGTTGATTGGCAAACACCTAGAAGTATGCAAATACCATTGTTGATATTGTATGGGATACTTACTCATAGTCATGGAATTGATTTTGAAACTGATTTTGAAAACCGAGAACCTTCGATTTTTTCTCCAAAAAAATCCAAGGCTAACCACTGCAATTTCGATTTCTGGTGTGCTGTTGACCTGAATTTTCGATCCATGTGCATTTCAAAGAATCGATTTTTTCCGCAAAAAAAAATCCAAGGCTAACCACTGCAATTTCGATGCGATTTGAAATCCCTGACCCCCCAACTTTGACAAGCCACAGTTTCTAAACCAGGTGTCGCCCGGACATAAAACCGCCACTTCTGGTGCGCACTTTCTGCGAGTTGGACTTACTGCTCATGCGAGGTGGGAATAACTCCACTTTTAGCGAAGTGGACTTACTGCTCATGCGAGGTGGGAAATAACTCCACTTTCTGCGAGGTGGACTTACTGCTCATGCGAGGTGGGAAATAACTCCACTTTCTGCGAGGTGGACTTGATTCCCATGCGAGGTGGGAAATAACTCCACTTTCTGCGAGGTTGACTTACTGCTCATGCGAGGTGGGAAATAACTCCACTTTTAGCGAAGTGGACTTGATTCCCATGCGAGGTGGGAAATAACTCCACTTTCTGCGAGGTGGACTTGATTCCCATGCGAGGTGGGAAATAACTCCACTTTCTGCGAGGTGGACTTACTGCTCATGCGAGGTGGGAAATAACTCCACTTTTAGCGAAGTGGACTTGATTCCCATGCGAGGTGGGAAATAACTCCACTTTCTGCGAGGTGGGAAATAACTCCACTTTCTGCGAGGTGGACTTGATTCCCATGCGAGGTGGGAAATAACTCCACTTTCTGCGAGGTGGACTTGATTCCCATGCGAGGTGGGAAATAACTCCACTTTTAGCGAAGTGGACTTGATTCCCATGCGAGGTGGGAAATAACTTCACTTTCTGCGAGGTGGACTTACTGCTCATGCGAGGTGGGAAATAACTCCACTTTCTGCGAGGTTGACTTACTGCTCATGCGAGGTGGGAAATAACTCCACTTTCTGCGAGGTGGACTTGATTCCCATGCGAGGTGGGAAATAACTCCACTTTCTGCGAGGTGGACTTGATTCCCATGCGAGGTGGGAAATAACTCCACTTTTAGCGAAGTGGACTTGATTCCCATGCGAAGTGGGAAATAACTCCACTTTCTGCGAGGTGGACTTGATTCCCATGCGAGGTGGGAAATAACTCCACTTTCTGCGAGGTGGACTTGATTCCCATGCGAGGTGGGAAATAACTCCACTTTTAGCGAAGTGGACTTGATTCCCATGCGAGGTGGGAAATAACTCCACTTTTAGCGAAGTGTACTTGATTCCCATGCGAGGTGGGAAATAACTCCACTTTCTGCGAGGTGGACTTACTGCTCATGCGAGGTGGGAAATAACTCCACTTTCTGCGAGGTGGACTTGATTCCCATGCGAGGTGGGAAATAACTCCACTTTCTGCGAGGTGGACTTACTGCTCATGCGAGGTGGGAAATAACTCCACTTTTAGCGAAGTGGACTTGATTCCCATGCGAGGTGGGAAATAACTCCACTTTTAGCGAAGTGGACTTGATTCCCATGCGAGGTGGGAAATAACTCCACTTTTAGCGAAGTGGACTTGATTCCCATGCGAGGTGGGAAATAACTCCACTTTCTGCGAGGTGGACTTACTGCTCATGCGAGGTGGGAAATAACTCCACTTTCTGCGAGGTGGACTTGATTCCCATGCGAGGTGGGAAATAACTCCACTTTCTGCGAGGTGGACTTACTGCTCATGCGAGGTGGGAAATAACTCCACTTTTAGCGAAGTGGACTTGATTCCCATGCGAGGTGGGAAATAACTCCACTTTTAGCGAAGTGGACTTGATTCCCATGCGAGGTGGGAAATAACTCCACTTTTAGCGTAGTGGACTTGATTCCCATGCGAGGTGGGAAATAACTCCACTTTCTGCGCGGTGGACTTACTGCTCATGCGAGGTGGGAAATAACTCCACTTTTAGCGAAGTGGACTTGATTCCCATGCGAGGTGGGAAATAACTCCACTTTTAGCGAAGTGGACTTGATTCCCATGCGAGGTGGGAAATAACTCCACTTTTAGCGAAGTGGACTTGATTCCCATGCGAGGTGGGAAATAACTCCACTTTCTGCGAGGTGGACTTACTGCTCATGCGAGGTGGACTTACTGCTCATGCGAGGTGGGAAATAACTCCACTTTCTGCGAGGTGGACTTACTGCTCATGCGAGGTGGGAAATAGCTCCACTTTTAGCGAAGTGGACTTGATTCCCATGCGAGGTGGGAAATAACTCCACTTTTAGCGAAGTGGACTTGATTCCCATGCGAGGTGGGAAATAACTCCACTTTCTGCGAGGTGGACTTACTGCTCATGCGAGGTAGGAAATAACTCCACTTTCTGCGAGGTGGACTTGATTCCCATGCGAGGTGGGAAATAACTCCACTTTTAGCGAAGTGGACTTGATTCCCATGCGAGGTGGGAAATAACTCCACTTTTAGCGAAGTGGACTTGATTCCCATGCGAGGTGGGAAATAACTCCACTTTCTGCGAGGTGGACTTACTGCTCATGCGAGGTGGGAAATAACTCCACCTTTAGCGAAGTGGACTTGATTCCCATGCGAGGTGGGAAATAACTCCACTTTTAGCGAAGTGGACTTGATTCCCATGCGAGGTGGGAAATAACTCCACTTTCTGCGAGGTGGACTTACTGCTCATGCGAGGTGGGAAATAACTCCACTTTTAGCGAAGTGGACTTGATTCCCATGCGAGGTGGGAAATAACTCCACTTTCTGCGAGGTGGACTTACTGCTCATGCGAGGTGGGAAATAACTCCACTTTTAGCGAAGTGGACTTGATTCCCATGCGAGGTGGGAAATAACTCCACTTTTAGCGAAGTGGACTTGATTCCCATGCGAGGTGGGAAATAACTCCACTTTTAGCGTAGTGGACTTGATTCCCATGCGAGGTGGGAAATAACTCCACTTTCTGCGAGGTGGACTTACTGCTCATGCGAGGTGGGAAATAACTCCACTTTTAGCGAAGTGGACTTGATTCCCATGCGAGGTGGGAAATAACTCCACTTTTAGCGAAGTGGACTTGATTCCCATGCGAGGTGGGAAATAACTCCACTTTTAGCGTAGTGGACTTGATTCCCATGCGAGGTGGGAAATAACTCCACTTTCTGCGCGGTGGACTTACTGCTCATGCGAGGTGGGAAATAACTCCACTTTCTGCGAGGTGGACTTACTGCTCATGCGAGGTGGACTTACTGCTCATGCGAGGTGGGAAATAACTCCACTTTTAGCGAAGTGGACTTGATTCCCATGCGAGGTGGGAAATAACTCCACTTTTAGCGAAGTGGACTTGATTCCCATGCGAGGTGGGAAATAACTCCACTTTTAGCGAAGTGGACTTGATTCCCATGCGAGGTGGGAAATAACTCCACTTTCTGCGAGGTGGACTTACTGCTCATGCGAGGTGGACTTACTGCTCATGCGAGGTGGGAAATAACTCCACTTTTAGCGAAGTGGACTTGATTCCCATGCGAGGTGGGAAATAACTCCACTTTTAGCGAAGTGGACTTGATTCCCATGCGAGGTGGGAAATAACTCCACTTTTAGCGTAGTGGACTTGATTCCCATGCGAGGTGGGAAATAACTCCACTTTCTGCGAGGTGGACTTACTGCTCATGCGAGGTGGGAAATAACTCCACTTTTAGCGAAGTGGACTTGATTCCCATGCGAGGTGGGAAATAACTCCACTTTTAGCGAAGTGGACTTGATTCCCATGCGAGGTGGGAAATAACTCCACTTTCTGCGAGGTGGACTTACTGCTCATGCGAGGTGGGAAATAACTCCACTTTTAGCGAAGTGGACTTGATTCCCATGCGAGGTGGGAAATAACTCCACTTTTAGCGAAGTGGACTTGATTCCCATGCGAGGTGGGAAATAACTCCACTTTCTGCGAGGTGGACTTACTGCTCATGCGAGGTGGACTTACTGCTCATGCGAGGTGGGAAATAACTCCACTTTCTGCGAGGTGGACTTACTGCTCATGCGAGGTGGGAAATAGCTCCACTTTCCGCGAGGTGGACTTGATTCCCATGCGAGGTGGGAAATAACTCCACTTTTAGCGAAGTGGACTTGATTCCCATGCGAGGTGGGAAATAACTCCACTTTCTGCGAGGTGGACTTACTGCTCATGCGAGGTAGGAAATAACTCCACTTTCTGCGAGGTGGACTTGATTCCCATGCGAGGTGGGAAATAACTCCACTTTTAGCGAAGTGGACTTGATTCCCATGCGAGGTGGGAAATAACTCCACTTTTAGCGAAGTGGACTTGATTCCCATGCGAGGTGGGAAATAACTCCACTTTTAGCGAAGCGGACTTGATTCCCATGCGAGGTGGGAAATAACTCCACTTTTAGCGAAGTGGACTTGATTCCCATGCGAGGTGGGAAATAACTCCACTTTTAGCGTAGTGGACTTGATTCCCATGCGAGGTGTTAAATAACTCCACTTTCTGCGAGGTGGACTTACTGCTCATGCGAGGTGGGAAATAACTCCACTTTTAGCGAAGTGGACTTGATTCCCATGCGAGGTGGGAAATAACTCCACTTTTAGCGAAGTGGACTTGATTCCCATGCGAGGTGGGAAATAACTCCACTTTCTGCGAGGTGGACTTACTGCTCATGCGAGGTGGGAAATAGCTCCACTTTCCGCGAGGTGGACTTGATTCCCATGCGAGGTGGGAAATAACTCCACTTTCTGCGAGGTGGACTTGATTCCCATGCGAGGTGGGAAATAACTCCACTTTCTGCGAAGTGGACTTGATTCCCATGCGAGGTGGGAAATAACTCCACTTTCTGCGAGGTGGACTTACTGCTCATGCGAGGTGGGAAATAACTCCACTTTTAGCGAAGTGGACTTGATTCCCATGCGAGGTGGGAAATAACTCCACTTTCTGCGAGGTGGACTTGATTCCCATGCGAGGTGGGAAATAACTCCACTTTCTGCGAGGTGGACTTACTGCTCATGCGAGGTGGGAAATAACTCCACTTTCTGCGAGGTGGACTTACTGCTCATGCGAGGTGGGAAATAACTCCACTTTTAGCGAAGTGGACTTGATTCCCATGCGAGGTGGGAAATAACTCCACTTTCTGCGAGGTGGACTTACTGCTCATGCGAGGTGGGAAATAACTCCACTTTCTGCGAGGTGGACTTACTGCTCATGCGAGGTGGGAAATAACTCCACTTTTAGCGAAGTGGACTTGATTCCCATGCGAGGTGGGAAATAACTCCACTTTTAGCGAAGTGGACTTGATTCCCATGCGAGGTGGGAAATAACTCCACTTTTAGCGTAGTGGACTTGATTCCCATGCGAGGTGGGAAATAACTCCACTTTCTGCGAGGTGGACTTACTGCTCATGCGAGGTGGGAAATAACTCCACTTTTAGCGAAGTGGACTTGATTCCCATGCGAGGTGGGAAATAACTCCACTTTTAGCGAAGTGGACTTGATTCCCATGCGAGGTGGGAAATAACTCCACTTTCTGCGAGGTGGACTTACTGCTCATGCGAGGTGGGAAATAACTCCACTTTTAGCGAAGTGGACTTGATTCCCATGCGAGGTGGGAAATAACTCCACTTTTAGCGAAGTGGACTTGATTCCCATGCGAGGTGGGAAATAACTCCACTTTTAGCGAAGTGGACTTGATTCCCATGCGAGGTGGGAAATAACTCCACTTTTAGCGTAGTGGACTTGATTCCCATGCGAGGTGGGAAATAACTCCACTTTCTGCGAGGTGGACTTACTGCTCATGCGAGGTGGGAAATAACTCCACTTTTAGCGAAGTGGACTTGATTCCCATGCGAGGTGGGAAATAACTCCACTTTCTGCGAGGTGGACTTACTGCTCATGCGAGGTGGGAAATAGCTCCACTTTCCGCGAGGTGGACTTGATTCCCATGCGAGGTGGGAAATAACTCCACTTTTAGCGAAGTGGACTTGATTCCCATGCGAGGTGGGAAATAACTCCACTTTCTGCGAGGTGGACTTACTGCTCATGCGAGGTGGGAAATAACTCCACTTTTAGCGAAGTGGACTTGATTCCCATGCGAGGTGGGAAATAACTCCACTTTTAGCGAAGTGGACTTGATTCCCATGCGAGGTGGGAAATAACTCCACTTTTAGCGAAGTGGACTTGATTCCCATGCGAGGTGGGAAATAACTCCACTTTCTGCGAGGTGGACTTACTGCTCATGCGAGGTGGACTTACTGCTCATGCGAGGTGGGAAATAACTCCACTTTCTGCGAGGTGGACTTACTGCTCATGCGAGGTGGGAAATAGCTCCACTTTCCGCGAGGTGGACTTGATTCCCATGCGAGGTGGGAAATAACTCCACTTTTAGCGAAGTGGACTTGATTCCCATGCGAGGTGGGAAATAACTCCACTTTCTGCGAGGTGGACTTACTGCTCATGCGAGGTAGGAAATAACTCCACTTTCTGCGAGGTGGACTTGATTCCCATGCGAGGTGGGAAATAACTCCACTTTTAGCGAAGTGGACTTGATTCCCATGCGAGGTGGGAAATAACTCCACTTTTAGCGAAGTGGACTTGATTCCCATGCGAGGTGGGAAATAACTCCACTTTCTGCGAGGTGGACTTACTGCTCATGCGAGGTGGGAAATAACTCCACCTTTAGCGAAGTGGACTTGATTCCCATGCGAGGTGGGAAATAACTCCACTTTTAGCGAAGTGGACTTGATTCCCATGCGAGGTGGGAAATAACTCCACTTTCTGCGAGGTGGACTTACTGCTCATGCGAGGTGGGAAATAACTCCACTTTTAGCGAAGTGGACTTGATTCCCATGCGAGGTGGGAAATAACTCCACTTTCTGCGAGGTGGACTTACTGCTCATGCGAGGTGGGAAATAACTCCACCTTTAGCGAAGTGGACTTGATTCCCATGCGAGGTGGGAAATAACTCCACTTTCTGCGAGGTGGACTTGATTCCCATGCGAGGTGGGAAATAACTCCACTTTCTGCGAGGTGGACTTACTGCTCATGCGAGGTGGGAAATAACTCCACTTTCTGCGAGGTGGACTTACTGCTCATGCGAGGTGGGAAATAACTCCACTTTTAGCGAAGTGGACTTGATTCCCATGCGAGGTGGGAAATAACTCCACATTCTGCGAGGTGGACTTACTGCTCATGCGAGGTGGGAAATAACTCCACTTTTAGCGAAGTGGACTTACTGCTCATGCGAGGTGGGAAATAACTCCACTTTCTGCGAGGTGGACTTACTGCTCATGCGAGGTGGGAAATAACTCCACTTTCTGCGAAGTGGACTTGATTCCCATGCGAGGTGGGAAATAACTCCACTTTCTGCGAGGTGGACTTGATTCCCATGCGAGGTGGGAAATACCTCCACTTTTAGCGAAGTGGACTTGACTCCCATGCGAGGTGGGAAATAACTCCACTTTCTGCGAGGTGGACTTGATTCCCATGCGAGGTGGGAAATAACTCCACTTTTAGCGAAGTGGACTTGATTCCCATGCGAGGTGGGAAATAACTCCACTTTCTGCGAAGTGGACTTACTGCTCATGCGAGGTGGGAAATAACTCCACTTTTAGCGAAGTGGACTTGATTCCCATGCGAGGTGGGAAATAACTCCACTTTCTGCGAGGTGGACTTACTGCTCATGCGAGGTGGGAAATAACTCCACTTTTAGCGAAGTGGACTTGATTCCCATGCGAGGTTTGAAATAACTCCACTTTCTGCGAGGTGGACTTACTGCTCATGCGAGGTGGGAAATAACTCCACCTTTAGCGAAGTGGACTTGATTCCCATGCGAGGTGGGAAATAACTCCACTTTCTGCGAGGTGGACTTGATTCCCATGCGAGGTGGGAAATAACTCCACTTTCTGCGAGGTGGACTTACTGCTCATGCGAGGTGGGAAATAACTCCACTTTCTGCGAGGTGGACTTACTGCTCATGCGAGGTGGGAAATAACTCCACTTTTAGCGAAGTGGACTTGATTCCCATGCGAGGTGGGAAATAACTCCACATTCTGCGAGGTGGACTTACTGCTCATGCGAGGTGGGAAATAACTCCACTTTTAGCGAAGTGGACTTACTGCTCATGCGAGGTGGGAAATAACTCCACTTTCTGCGAGGTGGACTTACTGCTCATGCGAGGTGGGAAATAACTCCACTTTCTGCGAAGTGGACTTGATTCCCATGCGAGGTGGGAAATAACTCCACTTTCTGCGAGGTGGACTTGATTCCCATGCGAGGTGGGAAATACCTCCACTTTTAGCGAAGTGGACTTGACTCCCATGCGAGGTGGGAAATAACTCCACTTTCTGCGAGGTGGACTTGATTCCCATGCGAGGTGGGAAATAACTCCACTTTTAGCGAAGTGGACTTGATTCCCATGCGAGGTGGGAAATAACTCCACTTTCTGCGAAGTGGACTTACTGCTCATGCGAGGTGGGAAATAACTCCACTTTTAGCGAAGTGGACTTGATTCCCATGCGAGGTGGGAAATAACTCCACTTTCTGCGAGGTGGACTTACTGCTCATGCGAGGTGGGAAATAACTCCACTTTTAGCGAAGTGGACTTGATTCCCATGCGAGGTGGGAAATAACTCCACTTTTAGCGAAGTGGACTTGATTCCCATGCGAGGTGGGAAATAACTCCACTTTTAGCGAAGTGGACTTGATTCCCATGCGAGGTGGGAAATAACTCCACTTTCTGCGAGGTGGACTTACTGCTCATGCGAGGTGGACTTACTGCTCATGCGAGGTGGGAAATAACTCCACTTTCTGCGAGGTGGACTTGATTCCCATGCGAGGTGGGAAATAACTCCACTTTTAGCGAAGTGGACTTGATTCCCATGCGAGGTGGGAAATAACTCCACTTTCTGCGAGGTGGACTTACTGCTCATGCGAGGTGGGAAATAACTCCACTTTCTGCGAGGTTGACTTACTGCTCATGCGAGGTGGGAAATAACTCCACTTTTAGCGAAGTGGACTTGATTCCCATGCGAGGTGGGAAATAACTCCACTTTTAGCGAAGTGGACTTGATTCCCATGCGAGGTGGGAAATAACTCCACTTTCTGCGAGGTGGACTTACTGCTCATGCGAGGTGGGAAATAACTCCACTTTTAGCGAAGTGGACTTGATTCCCATGCGAGGTGGGAAATAACTCCACTTTTAGCGAAGTGGACTTGATTCCCATGCGAGGTGGGAAATAACTCCACTTTCTGCTAGGTGGACTTGATTCCCATGCGAGGTGGGAAATAACTCCACTTTTAGCGAAGTGGGCTTGATTCCCATGCGAGGTGGGAAATAACTCAACTTTCTGCGAGGTGGACTTGATTCCCAAGCGAGGTGGGAAATAACTCCACTTTCTGCGAGGTGGACTTGATTCCCATGCGAGGTGGGAAATAACTCCACTTTTAGCGAAGTGGACTTGATTCCCATGCGAGGTGGGAAATAACTCCACTTTCTGCTAGGTGGACTTGATTCCCATGCGAGGTGGGAAATAACTCCACTTTTAGCGAAGTGGGCTTGATTCCCATGCGAGGTGGGAAATAACTCCACTTTCTGCGAGGTGGACTTGATTCCCATGCGAGGTGGGAAATAACTCCACTTTTAGCGAAGTGGACTTACTGCTCATGCGAGGTGGGAAATAACTCCACTTTCTGCGAGGTGGACTTACTGCTCATGCGAGGTGGGAAATAACTCCACTTTCTGCGAGTTGGACTTGATTCCCATGCGAGGTGGGAAATAACTCCACTTTCTGCGAGGTGGACTTGATTCCCATGCGAGGTGGGAAATAACTCCACTTTCTGCGAGGTGGACTTGATTCCCATGCGAGGTGGGAAATAACTCCACTTTCTGCGAGGTGGACTTGATTCCCATGCGAGGTGGGAAATAACTCCACTTTCTGCGAGGTGGACTTACTGCTCATGCGAGATGGGAAATAACTCCACCTTTAGCGAAGTGGACTTGATTCCCATGCGAGGTGGGAAATAACTCCACTTTCTGCGAGGTGGACTTACTGCTCATGCGAGGTGGGAAATAACTCCGCTTTTAGCGAAGTGGACTTGATTCCCATGCGAGGTGGGAAATAACTCAACTTTCTGCGAGGTGGACTTGATTCCCATGCGAGGTGGGAAATAACTCCACTTTCTGCGAGGTGGACTTGATTCCCATGCGAGGTGGGAAATAACTCCACTTTTAGCGAAGTGGACTTGATTCCCATGCGAGGTGGGAAATAACTCCACTTTCTGCGAGGTGGACTTGATTCCCATGCGAGGTGGGAAATAACTCCACTTTTAGCGAAGTGGACTTACTGCTCATGCGAGGTGGGAAATAACTCCACTTTCTGCGAGGTGGACTTGATTCCCATGCGAGGTGGGAAATAACTCCACTTTCTGCGAGGTGGACTTACTGCTCATGCGAGATGGGAAATAACTCCACCTTTAGCGAAGTGGACTTGATTCCCATGCGAGGTGGGAAATAACTCCACTTTCTGCGAGGTGGACTTACTGCTCATGCGAGGTGGGAAATAACTCCACTTTTAGCGAAGTGGACTTGATTCCCATGCGAGGTGGGAAATAACTCAACTTTCTGCGAGGTGGACTTGATTCCCATGCGAGGTGGGAAATAACTCCACTTTCTGCGAGGTGGACTTGATTCCCATGCGAGGTGGGAAATAACTCCACTTTTAGCGAAGTGGACTTGATTCCCATGCGAGGTGGGAAATAACTCCACTTTCTGCGAGGTGGACTTACTGCTCATGCGAGGTGGGAAATAACTCCGCTTTTAGCGAAGTGGACTTGATTCCCATGCGAGGTGGGAAATAACTCAACTTTCTGCGAGGTGGACTTGATTCCCATGCGAGGTGGGAAATAACTCCACTTTCTGCGAGGTGGACTTACTGCTCATGCGAGGTGGGAAATAACTCCACTTTTAGCGTAGTGGACTTGATTCCCATGCGAGGTGGGAAATAACTCCACTTTCTGCGAGGTGGACTTGATTCCCATGCGAGGTGGGAAATAACTCCACTTTCTGCGAGGTGGACTTGATTCCCATGCGAGGTGGGAAATAACTCCACTTTTAGCGAAGTGGACTTGATTCCCATGCGAGGTGGGAAATAACTCCACTTTCTGCGAGGTGGACTTGATTCCCATGCGAGGTGGGAAATAACTCCACTTTTAGCGAAGTGGACTTGATTCCCATGCGAGGTGGGAAATAACTCCACTTTTAGCGAAGTGTACTTGATTCCCATGCGAGGTGGGAAATAACTCCACTTTCTGCGAAGTGGACTTGATTCCCATGCGAGGTGGGAAATAACTCCACTTTCTGCGAGGTGGACTTACTGCTCATGCGAGGTGGGAAATAACTCCACTTTTAGCGAAGTGGACTTGATTCCCATGCGAGGTGGGAAATAACTCCACTTTCTGCGAGGTGGACTTACTGCTCATGCGAGGTGGGAAATAACTCCACTTTTAGCGAAGTGGACTTGATTCCCATGCGAGGTGGGAAATAACTCCACTTTTAGCGAAGTGGACTTGTTTCCCATGCGAGGTGGGAAATAACTCCACTTTTAGCGAAGTGGACTTGATTCCCATGCGAGGTGAGAAATAACTCCACTTTCTGCGAAGTGGACTTACTGCTCATGCGAGGTGGGAAATAACTCCACTTTCTGCGAGGTGGACTTACTGCTCATGCGAGGTGGGAAATAACTCCACTTTTAGCGAAGTGGACTTGATTCCCATGCGAGGTGGGAAATAACTCCACTTTCTGCGAGGTGGACTTACTGCTCATGCGAGGTGGGAAATAACTCCACTTTTAGCGAAGTGGACTTGATTCCCATGCGAGGTGGGAAATAACTCCACTTTTAGCGAAGTGGACTTGATTCCCATGCGAGGTGGGAAATAACTCAACTTTCTGCGAGGTGGACTTGATTCCCAAGCGAGGTGGGAAATAACTCCACTTTCTGCGAGGTGGACTTGATTCCCATGCGAGGTGGGAAATAACTCCACTTTTAGCGAAGTGGACTTGATTCCCATGCGAGGTGGGAAATAACTCCACTTTCTGCGAGGTTGACTTACTGCTCATGCGAGGTGGGAAATAACTCCACTTTTAGCGAAGTGGACTTACTGCTCATGCGAGGTGGGAAATAACTCCACTTTCTGCGAGGTGGACTTGATTCCCATGCGAGGTGGGAAATAACTCAACTTTCTGCGAGGTGGACTTGATTCCCATGCGAGGTGGGAAATAACTCCACTTTCTGCGAGGTGGACTTGATTCCCATGCGAGGTGGGAAATAACTCCACTTTTAGCGAAGTGGACTTGATTCCCATGCGAGGTGGGAAATAACTCCACTTTCTGCGAGGTGGACTTGATTCCCATGCGAGGTGGGAAATAACTCCACTTTTAGCGAAGTGGACTTGATTCCCATGCGAGGTGGGAAATAACTCCACTTTTAGCGAAGTGTACTTGATTCCCATGCGAGGTGGGAAATAACTCCACTTTCTGCTAAGTGGACTTACTGCTCATGCGAGGTGGGAAATAACTCCACTTTCTGCGAGGTGGACTTACTGCTCATGCGAGGTGGGAAATAACTCCACTTTCTGCAAGGTGGACTTGATTCCCATGCGAGGTGGGAAATAACTCCACTTTCTGCGAGGTGGACTTACTGCTCATGCGAGGTGGGAAATAACTCCACTTTCTGCGAGGTTGACTTACTGCTCATGCGAGGTGGGAAATAACTCCACTTTTAGCGAAGTGGACTTGATTCCCATGCGAGGTGGGAAATAACTCCACTTTTAGCGAAGTGGACTTGATTCCCATGCGAGGTGGGAAATAACTCCACTTTCTGCGAGGTGGACTTACTGCTCATGCGAGGTGGGAAATAACTCCACTTTTAGCGAAGTGGACTTGATTCCCATGCGAGGTGGGAAATAACTCCACTTTTAGCGAAGTGGACTTGATTCCCATGCGAGGTGGGAAATAACTCCACTTTCTGCTAGGTGGACTTGATTCCCATGCGAGGTGGGAAATAACTCCACTTTTAGCGAAGTGGACTTGATTCCCATGCGAGGTGGGAAATAACTCCACTTTCTGCGAGGTGGACTTGATTCCCATGCGAGGTGGGAAATAACTCCACTTTTAGCGAAGTGGACTTGATTCCCATGCGAGGTGGGAAATAACTCAACTTTCTGCGAGGTGGACTTACTGCTCATGCGAGGTGGGAAATAACTCCACTTTCTGCGAGGTGGACTTGATTCCCATGCGAGGTGGGAAATAACTCCACTTTCTGCGAGGTGGACTTGATTCCCATGCGAGGTGGGAAATAACTCCACTTTCTGCGAGGTGGACTTGATTCCCATGCGAGGTGGGAAATAACTCCACTTTCTGCGAGGTGGACTTGATTCCCATGCGAGGTGGGAAATAACTCCACTTTCTGCGAGGTGGACTTACTGCTCATGCGAGGTGGGAAATAACTCCACCTTTAGCGAAGTGGACTTGATTCCCATGCGAGGTGGGAAATAACTCCACTTTCTGCGAGGTGGACTTACTGCTCATGCGAGGTGGGAAATAACTCCACTTTTAGAGAAGTGGACTTGATTCCCATGCGAGGTGGGAAATAACTCCACTTTCTGCGAGGTGGACTTACTGCTTATGCGAGGTGGGAAATAACTCCACTTTCTGCGAGGTGGACTTGATTCCCATGCGAGGTGGGAAATAACTCCACTTTCTGCGAGGTGGACTTGATTCCCATGCGAGGTGGGAAATAACTCCACTTTTAGCGAAGTGGACTTGATTCCCATGCGAGGTGGGAAATAACTCCACTTTCTGCGAGGTGGACTTGATTCCCATGCGAGGTGGGAAATAACTCCACTTTTAGCGAAGTGGACTTGATTCCCATGCGAGGTGGGAAATAACTCCACTTTCTGCGAGGTGGACTTGATTCCCATGCGAGGTGGGAAATAACTCCACTTTTAGCGAAGTGGACTTACTGCTCATGCGAGGTGGGAAATAACTCCACTTTCTGCGAGGTGGACTTGATTCCCATGCGAGGTGGGAAATAACTCCACTTTTAGCGAAGTGGACTTGATTCCCATGCGAGGTGGGAAATAACTCCACTTTCTGCGAGGTGGACTTGATTCCCATGCGAGGTTTGAAATAACTCCACTTTTAGCGAAGTGGACTTGATTCCCATGCGAGGTGGGAAATAACTCCACTTTCTGCGAGGTGGACTTGATTCCCATGCGAGGTGGGAAATAACTCCACTTTTAGCGAAGTGGACTTGATTCCCATGCGAGGTGGGAAATAACTCCACTTTTAGCGAAGTGTACTTGATTCCCATGCGAGGTGGGAAATAACTCCACTTTCTGCGAAGTGGACTTGATTCCCATGCGAGGTGGGAAATAACTCCACTTTCTGCGAGGTGGACTTACTGCTCATGCGAGGTGGGAAATAACTCCACTTTTAGCGAAGTGGACTTGATTCCCATGCGAGGTGGGAAATAACTCCACTTTCTGCGAGGTGGACTTACTGCTCATGCGAGGTGGGAAATAACTCCACTTTTAGCGAAGTGGACTTGATTCCCATGCGAGGTGGGAAATAACTCCACTTTTAGCGAAGTGGACTTGTTTCCCATGCGAGGTGGGAAATAACTCCACTTTTAGCGAAGTGGACTTGATTCCCATGCGAGGTGAGAAATAACTCCACTTTCTGCGAAGTGGACTTACTGCTCATGCGAGGTGGGAAATAACTCCACTTTCTGCGAGGAGGACTTACTGCTCATGCGAGGTGGGAAATAACTCCACTTTTAGCGAAGTGGACTTGATTCCCATGCGAGGTGGGAAATAACTCCACTTTCTGCGAGGTGGACTTACTGCTCATGCGAGGTGGGAAATAACTCCACTTTTAGCGAAGTGGACTTGATTCCCATGCGAGGTGGGAAATAACTCCACTTTTAGCGAAGTGGACTTGATTCCCAAGCGAGGTGGGAAATAACTCCACTTTCTGCGAGGTGGACTTGATTCCCATGCGAGGTGGGAAATAACTCCACTTTTAGCGAAGTGGACTTGATTCCCATGCGAGGTGGGAAATAACTCCACTTTCTGCGAGGTGGACTTGATTCCCATGCGAGGTGGGAAATAACTCCACTTTTAGCGAAGTGGACTTGATTCCCATGCGAGGTGGGAAATAACTCCACTTTCTGCGAGGTGGACTTGATTCCCATGCGAGGTGGGAAATAACTCCACTTTTAGCGAAGTGGACTTACTGCTCATGCGAGGTGGGAAATAACTCCACTTTCTGCGAGGTGGACTTGATTCCCATGCGAGGTGGGAAATAACTCAACTTTCTGCGAGGTGGACTTGATTCCCATGCGAGGTGGGAAATAACTCCACTTTCTGCGAGGTGGACTTGATTCCCATGCGAGGTGGGAAATAACTCCACTTTTAGCGAAGTGGACTTGATTCCCATGCGAGGTGGGAAATAACTCCACTTTTAGCGAAGTGTACTTGATTCCCATGCGAGGTGGGAAATAACTCCACTTTCTGCTAAGTGGACTTACTGCTCATGCGAGGTGGGAAATAACTCCACTTTTAGCGAAGTGGACTTGATTCCCATGCGAGGTGGGAAATAACTCCACTTTTAGCGAAGTGGACTTGTTTCCCATGCGAGGTGGGAAATAACTCCACTTTTAGCGAAGTGGACTTGATTCCCATGCGAGGTGAGAAATAACTCCACTTTCTGCGAAGTGGACTTACTGCTCATGCGAGGTGGGAAATAACTCCACTTTCTGCGAGGAGGACTTACTGCTCATGCGAGGTGGGAAATAACTCCACTTTTAGCGAAGTGGACTTGATTCCCATGCGAGGTGGGAAATAACTCCACTTTCTGCGAGGTGGACTTACTGCTCATGCGAGGTGGGAAATAACTCCACTTTTAGCGAAGTGGACTTGATTCCCATGCGAGGTGGGAAATAACTCCACTTTTAGCGAAGTGGACTTGATTCCCAAGCGAGGTGGGAAATAACTCCACTTTCTGCGAGGTGGACTTGATTCCCATGCGAGGTGGGAAATAACTCCACTTTTAGCGAAGTGGACTTGATTCCCATGCGAGGTGGGAAATAACTCCACTTTCTGCGAGGTGGACTTGATTCCCATGCGAGGTGGGAAATAACTCCACTTTTAGCGAAGTGGACTTGATTCCCATGCGAGGTGGGAAATAACTCCACTTTCTGCGAGGTGGACTTGATTCCCATGCGAGGTGGGAAATAACTCCACTTTTAGCGAAGTGGACTTACTGCTCATGCGAGGTGGGAAATAACTCCACTTTCTGCGAGGTGGACTTGATTCCCATGCGAGGTGGGAAATAACTCAACTTTCTGCGAGGTGGACTTGATTCCCATGCGAGGTGGGAAATAACTCCACTTTCTGCGAGGTGGACTTGATTCCCATGCGAGGTGGGAAATAACTCCACTTTTAGCGAAGTGGACTTGATTCCCATGCGAGGTGGGAAATAACTCCACTTTTAGCGAAGTGTACTTGATTCCCATGCGAGGTGGGAAATAACTCCACTTTCTGCTAAGTGGACTTACTGCTCATGCGAGGTGGGAAATAACTCCACTTTCTGCGAGGTGGACTTACTGCTCATGCGAGGTGGGAAATGACTCCACTTTTAGCGTAGTGGACTTGATTCCCATGCGAGGTGGGAAATAACTCCACTTTTAGCGAAGTGGACTTGATTCCCATGCGAGGTGGGAAATAACTCAACTTTCTGCGAGGTGGACTTGATTCCCAAGCGAGGTGGGAAATAACTCCACTTTCTGCGAGGTGGACTTGATTCCCATGCGAGGTGGGAAATAACTCCACTTTTAGCGAAGTGGACTTGATTCCCATGCGAGGTGGGAAATAACTCCACTTTCTGCGAGGTGGACTTGATTCCCATGCGAGGTGGGAAATAACTCCACTTTTTGCGAAGTGGACTTGATTCCCATGCGAGGTGGGAAATAACTCCACTTTTAGCGAAGTGTACTTGATTCCCATGCGAGGTGGGAAATAACTCCACTTTCTGCTAAGTGGACTTACTGCTCATGCGAGGTGGGAAATAACTCCACTTTCTGCGAGGTGGACTTACTGCTCATGCGAGGTGGGAAATGACTCCACTTTTAGCGTAGTGGACTTGATTCCCATGCGAGGTGGGAAATAACTCCACTTTTAGCGAAGTGGACTTGATTCCCATGCGAGGTGGGAAATAACTCAACTTTCTGCGAGGTGGACTTGATTCCCAAGCGAGGTGGGAAATAACTCCACTTTCTGCGAGGTGGACTTGATTCCCATGCGAGGTGGGAAATAACTCCACTTTTAGCGAAGTGGACTTGATTCCCATGCGAGGTGGGAAATAACTCCACTTTCTGCGAGGTGGACTTGATTCCCATGCGAGGTGGGAAATAACTCCACTTTTAGCGAAGTGGACTTGATTCCCATGCGAGGTGGGAAATAACTCCACTTTCTGCGAGGTGGACTTGATTCCCATGCGAGGTGGGAAATAACTCCACTTTTAGCGAAGTGGACTTACTGCTCATGCGAGGTGGGAAATAACTCCACTTTCTGCGAGGTGGACTTGATTCCCATGCGAGGTGGGAAATAACTCCACTTTCTGCGAGGTGGACTTACTGCTCATGCGAGGTGGGAAATAACTCCTTTTTTAGCGAAGTGGACTTGATTCCCATGCGAGGTGGGAAATAACTCCACTTTTAGCGAAGTGGACTTGATTCCCATGCGAGGTGGGAAATAACTCCACTTTCTGCGAGGTGGACTTACTGCTCATGCGAGGTGGGAAATAACTCCACTTTCTGCGAGGTGGACTTGATTCCCATGCGAGGTGGGAAATAACTCCACTTTCTGCGAGGTGGACTTACTGCTCATGCGAGGTGGGAAATAACTCCACTTTTAGCGAAGTGGACTTGATTCCCATGCGAGGTGGGAAATAACTCCACTTTTAGCGAAGTGGACTTGATTCCCATGCGAGGTGGGAAATAACTCCACTTTTAGCGAAGTGGACTTGATTCCCATGCGAGGTGGGAAATAACTCCACTTTCTGCGAGGTGGACTTGATTCCCATGCGAGGTGGGAAATAACTCCACTTTTAGCGAAGTGGACTTGATTCCCATGCGAGGTGGGAAATAACTCCACTTTTAGCGAAGTGGACATGATTCCCATGCGAGGTGGGAAATAACTCCACTTTCTGCGAGGTGGACTTACTGCTCATGCGAGGTGGGAAATAACTCCACTTTCTGCAAGGTGGACTTGATTCCCATGCGAGGTGGGAAATAACTCCACTTTCTGCGAGGTGGACTTACTGCTCATGCGAGGTGGGAAATAACTCCACTTTTAGCGAAGTGGACTTGATTCCCATGCGAGGTGGGAAATAACTCCACTTTTAGCGAAGTGGACTTGATTCCCATGCGAGGTGGGAAATAACTCCACTTTTAGCGAAGTGGACTTGATTCCCATGCGAGGTGGGAAATAACTCCACTTTCTGCGAGGTGGACTTACTGCTCATGCGAGGTGGGAAATAACTCCACTTTCTGCGAGGTGGACTTGATTCCCATGCGAGGTGGGAAATAACTCCACTTTCTGCGAGGTGGACTTACTGCTCATGCGAGGTGGACTTACTGCTCATGCGAGGTGGGAAATAACTCCACTTTCTGCGAGGTGGACTTACTGCTCATGCGAGGTCCTAAATAACTCCACTTTCTGCGAGGTGGACTTGATTCCCATGCGAGGTGGGAAATAACTCCACTTTCTGCGAGGTGGACTTACTGCTCATGCGAGGTGGGAAATAACTCCACTTTCTGCGAGGTGGACTTACTGCTCATGCGAGGTGGGAAATAACTCCACTTTCTGCGAGGTGGACTTACTGCTCATGCGAGGTGGGAAATAACTCCACTTTTAGCGAAGTGGACTTGATTCCCATGCGAGGTGGGAAATAACTCCACTTTCTGCGAGGTGGACTTGATTCCCATGCGAGGTGGGAAATAACTCCACTTTCTGCGAGGTGGACTTACTGCTCATGCGAGGTGGGAAATAACTCCACTTTCTGCGAGGTGGACTTGATTCCCATGCGAGGTGGGAAATAACTCCACTTTTAGCGAAGTGGACTTGATTCCCATGCGAGGTGGGAAATAACTCCACTTTCTGCGAGGTGGACTTACTGCTCATGCGAGGTGGGAAATAACTCCACTTTCTGCGAGGTGGGAAATAACTCCACTTTTAGCGAAGTGGACTTGATTCCCATGCGAGGTGGGAAATAACTCCACTTTCTGCGAGGTGGACTTACTGCTCATGCGAGGTGGGAAATAACTCCACTTTTAGCGAAGTGGACTTGATTCCCATGCGAGGTGGGAAATAACTCCACTTTTAGCGAAGTGGACTTGATTCCCATGCGAGGTGGGAAATAACTCCACTTTCTGCGAGGTGGACTTACTGCTCATGCGAGGTGGGAAATAACTCCACTTTTAGCGTAGTGGACTTGATTCCCATGCGAGGTGGGAAATAACTCCACTTTCTGCGAGGTGGACTTGATTCCCATGCGAGGTGGGAAATAACTCCACTTTCTGCGAAGTGGACTTGATTCCCATGCGAGGTGGGAAATAACTCCACTTTCTGCGAGGTGGACTTACTGCTCATGCGAGGTGGGAAATAACTCCACTTTTAGCGAAGTGGACTTGATTCCCATGCGAGGTGGGAAATAACTCCACTTTCTGCGAGGTGGACTTGATTCCCATGCGAGGTGGGAAATAACTCCACTTTCTGCGAGGTGGACTTACTGCTCATGCGAGGTGGGAAATAACTCCACTTTCTGCGAGGTGGACTTACTGCTCATGCGAGGTGGGAAATAACTCCACTTTTAGCGAAGTGGACTTGATTCCCATGCGAGGTGGGAAATAACTCCACTTTCTGCGAGGTGGACTTACTGCTCATGCGAGGTGGGAAATAACTCCACTTTTAGCGAAGTGGACTTGATTCCCATGCGAGGTGGGAAATAACTCCACTTTTAGCGAAGTGGACTTGATTCCCATGCGAGGTGGGAAATAACTCCACTTTTAGCGAAGTGGACTTGATTCCCATGCGAGGTGGGAAATAACTCCACTTTTAGCGTAGTGGACTTGATTCCCATGCGAGGTGGGAAATAACTCCACTTTCTGCGAGGTGGACTTGATTCCCATGCGAGGTGGGAAATAACTCCACTTTTAGCGAAGTGGACTTGATTCCCATGCGAGGTGGGAAATAACTCCACTTTTAGCGAAGTGGACTTGATTCCCATGCGAGGTGGGAAATAACTCCACTTTCTGCGAGGTGGACTTACTGCTCATGCGAGGTGGGAAATAACTCCACTTTCTGCGAGGTGGACTTGATTCCCATGCGAGGTGGGAAATATCTCCACTTTTAGCGAAGTGGACTTGATTCCCATGCGAGGTGGGAAATAACTCCACTTTCTGCGAGGTGGACTTGATTCCCATGCGAGGTGGGAAATAACTCCACTTTTAGCGAAGTGGACTTGATTCCCATGCGAGGTGGGAAATAACTCCACTTTTAGCGAAGTGGACTTGATTCCCATGCGAGGTGGGAAATAACTCCACTTTCTGCGAGGTGGACTTACTGCTCATGCGAGGTTTGAAATAACTCCACTTTTAGCGAAGTGGACTTGATTCCCATTCGAGGTGGGAAATAACTCCACTTTTGCGAGGTGGACTTGATTCCCATGCGAGGTGGGAAATAACTCCACTTTTAGCGAAGTGGACTTGATTCCCATGCGAGGTGGGAAATAACTCCACTTTTAGCGTAGTGGACTTGATTCCCATGCGAGGTGGGAAATAACTCCACTTTCTGCGAGGTGGACTTACTGCTCATGCGAGGTGGGAAATAACTCCACTTTTAGCGAAGTGGACTTGATTCCCATGCGAGGTGGGAAATAACTCCACTTTCTGCGAGGTGGACTTACTGCTCATGCGAGGTGGGAAATAACTCCACTTTTAGCGAAGTGGACTTGATTCCCATGCGAGGTGGGAAATAACTCCACTTTTAGCGAAGTGGACTTGATTCCCATGCGAGGTGGGAAATAACTCCACTTTCTGCGAGGTGGACTTACTGCTCATGCGAGGTGGGAAATAACTCCACTTTTAGCGAAGTGGACTTGATTCCCATGCGAGGTGGGAAATAACTCCACTTTTAGCGAAGTGGACTTGATTCCCATGCGAGGTGGGAAATAACTCCACTTTCTGCGAGGTGGACTTGATTCCCATGCGAGGTGGGAAATAACTCCACTTTCTGCGAGGTGGACTTGATTCCCATTCGAGGTGGGAAATAACTCCACTTTTAGCGAAGTGGACTTGATTCCCATGCGAGGTGGGAAATAACTCCACTTTTAGCGAAGTAGACTTGATTCCCATGCGAGGTGGGAAATAACTCCACTTTTAGCGAAGTGGACTTGATTCCCATGCGAGGTGGGAAATAACTCCACTTTTAGCGTAGTGGACTTGATTCCCATGCGAGGTGGGAAATAACTCCACTTTCTGCGAGGTGGACTTACTGCTCATGCGAGGTGGGAAATAACTCCACTTTTAGCGAAGTGGACTTGATTCCCATGCGAGGTGGGAAATAACTCCACTTTCTGCGAGGTGGACTTACTGCTCATGCGAGGTGGGAAATAACTCCACTTTTAGCGAAGTGGACTTGATTCCCATGCGAGGTGGGAAATAACTCCACTTTTAGCGAAGTGGACTTGATTCCCATGCGAGGTGGGAAATAACTCCACTTTCTGCGAGGTGGACTTACTGCTCATGCGAGGTGGGAAATAACTCCACTTTCTGCGAGGTGGACTTGATTCCCATGCGAGGTGGGAAATAACTCCACTTTCTGCGAGGTGGACTTGATTTCCATGCGAGGTGGGAAATAGCTCCACTTTTAGCGAAGTGGACTTGATTCCCATGCAAGGTGGGAAATAACTCCACTTTCTGCGAGGTGGACTTGATTCCCATGCGAGGTGGGAAATAACTCCACTTTCTGCTAGGTGGACTTACTGCTCATGCGAGGTGGGAAATAACTCCACTTTTAGCGAAGTGGACTTGATTCCCATGCGAGGTGGGAAATAACTCCACTTTCTGCGAGGTGGACTTACTGCTCATGCGAGGTGGGAAATAACTCCACTTTTAGCGAAGTGGACTTGATTCCCATGCGAGGTGGGAAATAACTCCACTTTTAGCGAAGTGGACTTGATTCCCATGCGAGGTGGGAAATAACTCCACTTTCTGCGAGGTGGACTTACTGCTCATGCGAGGTGGGAAATAACTCCACTTTTAGCGAAGTGGACTTGATTCCCATGCGAGGTGGGAAATAACTCCACTTTCTGCGAGGTGGACTTACTGCTCATGCGAGGTGGGAAATAACTCCACTTTTAGCGAAGTGGACTTGATTCCCATGCGAGGTGGGAAATAACTCCACATTCTGCGAGGTGGACTTACTGCTCATGCGAGGTGGGAAATAACTCCACTTTTAGCGAAGTGGACTTGATTCCCATGCGAGGTGGGAAATAACTCCACTTTTAGCGAAGTGGACTTGATTCCCATGCGAGGTGGGAAATAACTCCACTTTTAGCGAAGTGGACTTGATTCCCATGCGAGGTGGGAAATAACTCCACTTTCTGCGAGGTGGACTTACTACTCATGCGAGGTGGACTTACTGCTCATGCGAGGTGGGAAATAACTCCACTTTTAGCGAAGTGGACTTGATTCCCATGCGAGGTGGGAAATAACTCCACTTTTAGCGAAGTGGACTTGATTCCCATGCGAGGTGGGAAATAACTCCACTTTTAGCGAAGTGGACTTGATTCCCATGCTAGGTGGGAAATAACTCCACTTTCTGCGAGGTGGACTTACTACTCATGCGAGGTGGACTTACTGCTCATGCGAGGTGGGAAATAACTCCACTTTTAGCGAAGTGGACTTGATTCCCATGCGAGGTGGGAAATAACTCCACTTTCTGCGAGGTGGACTTACTGCTCATGCGAGGTGGGAAATAACTCCACTTTCTGCGAGGTGGACTTGATTCCCATGCGAGGTGGGAAATAACTCCACTTTTAGCGAAGTGGACTTGATTCCCATGCGAGGTGGGAAATAACTCCACTTTCTGCGAGGTGGACTTACTGCTCATGCGAGGTGGGAAATAACTCCACTTTCTGCGAGGTGGACTTACTGCTCATGCGAGGTGGGAAATAACTCCACTTTTAGCGAAGTGGATTTGATTCCCATGCGAGGTGGGAAATAACTCCACTTTCTGCGAGGTGGACTTACTGCTCATGCGAGGTGGGAAATAACTCCACTTTTAGCGAAGTGGACTTGATTCCCATGCGAGGTGGGAAATAACTCCACTTTCTGCGAGGTGGACTTACTGCTCATGCGAGGTGGGAAATAGCTCCACTTTCTGCGAGGTGGACTTGATTCCCATGCAAGGTGGGAAATAACTCCACTTTCTGCGAGGTGGACTTACTGCTCATGCGAGGTGGGAAATAACTCCACTTTTAGCGAAGTGGACTTGATTCCCATGCGAGGTGGGAAATAACTCCACTTTCTGCGAGGTGGACTTACTGCTCATGCGAGGTAGGAAATAACTCCACTTTCTGCGAGGTGGACTTGATTCCCATGCGAGGTGGGAAATAACTCCACTTTCTGCGAGGTGGACTTACTGCTCATGCGAGGTAGGAAATAACTCCACTTTCTGCGAGGTGGACTTGATTCCCATGCGAGGTGGGAAATAACTCCACTTTCTGCGAGGTGGACTTACTGCTCATGCGAGGTGGGAAATAACTCCACTTTTAGCGAAGTGGACTTGATTCCCATGCGAGGTGGGAAATAACTCCACTTTCTGCGAGGTGGACTTACTGCTCATGCGAGGTGGGAAATAACTCCACTTTTAGCGAAGTGGACTTGATTCCCATGCGAGGTGGGAAATAACTCCACTTTCTGCGAGGTGGACTTACTGCTCATGCGAGGTGGACTTACTGCTCATGCGAGGTGGGAAATAACTCCACTTTCTGCGAGGTGGACTTACTGCTCATGCGAGGTGCTAAATAACTCCACTTTCTGCGAGGTGGACTTGATTCCCATGCGAGGTGGGAAATAACTCCACTTTCTGCGAGGTGGACTTACTGCTCATGCGAGGTGGGAAATAACTCCACTTTCTGCGAGGTGGACTTACTGCTCATGCGAGGTGGGAAATAACTCCACTTTCTGCGAGGTGGACTTACTGCTCATGCGAGGTGGGAAATAACTCCACTTTTAGCGAAGTGGACTTGATTCCCATGCGAGGTGGGAAATAACTCCACTTTTAGCGAAGTGGACTTGATTCCCATGCGAGGTGGGAAATAACTCCACTTTCTGCGAGGTGGACTTACTGCTCATGCGAGGTGGGAAATAACTCCACTTTTAGCGAAGTGGACTTGATTCCCATGCGAGGTGGGAAATAACTCCACTTTTAGCGAAGTGGACTTGATTCCCATGCGAGGTGGGAAATAACTCCACTTTTAGCGAAGTGGACTTGATTCCCATGCGAGGTGGGAAATAACTCCACTTTCTGCGATGTGGACTTACTGCTCATGCGAGGTGGGAAATAACTCCACTTTCTGCGAGGTGGACTTACTGCTCATGCGAGGTGGGAAATAACTCCACTTTTAGCGAAGTGGATTTGATTCCCATGCGAGGTGGGAAATAACTCCACTTTCTGCGAGGTGGACTTACTGCTCATGCGAGGTGGGAAATAACTCCACTTTTAGCGAAGTGGACTTGATTCCCATGCGAGGTGGGAAATAACTCCACTTTCTGCGAGGTGGACTTACTGCTCATGCGAGGTGGGAAATAACTCCACTTTTAGCGAGGTGGACTTGATTCCCATGCGAGGTGGGAAATAACTCCACTTTTAGCGAAGTGGACTTGATTCCCATGCGAGGTGGGAAATAACTCCACTTTCTGCGAGGTGGACTTACTGCTCATGCGAGGTAGGAAATAAATCCACTTTCTGCGAGGTGGACTTGATTCCCATGCGAGGTGGGAAATAACTCCACTTTCTGCGAAGTGGACTTGATTCCCATGCGAGGTGGGAAATAACTCCACTTTTAGCGAAGTGGACTTGATTCCCATGCGAGGTGGGAAATAACTCCACTTTTAGCGAAGTGGACTTGATTCCCATGCGAGGTGGGAAATAACTCCACTTTCTGCGAGGTGGGCTTACTGCTCATGCGAGGTGGACTTGATTCCCATGCGAGGTGGGAAATAACTCCACTTTTAGCGAAGTGGACTTGATTCCCATGCGAGGTGGGAAATAACTCCACTTTTTGCGAGGTGGACTTACTGCTCATGCGAGGTGGGAAATAACTCCACTTTTAGCGAAGTGGACTTGATTCCCATGCGAGGTGGGAAATAACTCCACTTTTAGCGAAGTGGACTTGATTCCCATGCGAGGTGGACTTACTGCTCATGCGAGGTGGGAAATAACTCCACTTTTAGCGAAGTGGACTTGATTCCCATGCGAGGTGGGAAATAACTCCACTTTCTGCGAGGTGGACTTACTGCTCATGCGAGGTGGGAAATAACTCCACTTTTAGCGAAGTGGACTTGATTCCCATGCGAGGTGGGAAATAACTCCACTTTCTGCGAGGTGGACTTGATTCCCATGCGAGGTGGGAAATAACTCCACTTTCTGCGAGGTGGACTTACTGCTCATGCGAGGTGGGAAATAACTCCACTTTTAGCGAAGTGGACTTGATTCCCATGCGAGGTGGGAAATAACTCCACTTTCTGCGAGGTGGACTTACTGCTCATGCGAGGTGGGAAATAACTCCACTTTTAGCGAAGTGGACTTGATTCCCATGCGAGGTGGGAAATAACTCCACTTTTAGCGAAGTGGACTTGATTCCCATGCGAGGTGGGAAATAACTCCACTTTTAGCGAAGTGGACTTGATTCCCATGCGAGGTGGGAAATAACTCCACTTTCTGCGAGGTGGACTTGATTCCCATGCGAGGTGGGAAATAACTCCACTTTTAGCGAAGTGGACTTGATTCCCATGCGAGGTGGGAAATAACTCCACTTTCTGCGAGGTGGACTTACTGCTCATGCGAGGTGGGAAATAGCTCCACTTTCTGCGAGGTTTACTTGATTCCCATGCGAGGTGGGAAATAACTCCACTTTCTGCGAGGTGGACTTGATTCCCATGCGAGGTGGGAAATAACTCCACTTTCTGCGAGGTGGACTTACTGCTCATGCGAGGTGGGAAATAACTCCACTTTTAGCGAAGTGGACTTGATTCCCATGCGAGGTGGGAAATAACTCCACTTTCTGCGAGGTGGACTTACTGCTCATGCGAGGTGGGAAATAACTCCACTTTTAGCGAAGTGGACTTGATTCCCATGCGATGTGGGAAATAACTCCACTTTTAGCTAAGTGGACTTGATTCCCATGCGAGGTGGGAAATAACTCCACTTTCTGCGAGGTGGACTTACTGCTCATGTGAGGTGGGAAATAACTCCACTTTTAGCGAAGTGGACTTGATTCCCATGCGAGGTGGGAAATAACTCCACTTTCTGCGAGGTGGACTTACTGCTCATGCGAGGTGGGAAATAACTCCACTTTTAGCGAAGTGGACTTGATTCCCATGCGAGGTGGGAAATAACTCCACTTTTAGCGAAGTGGACTTGATTCCCATGCGAGGTGGGAAATAACTCCACTTTCTGCGAGGTGGACTTACTGCTCATGTGAGGTGGGAAATAACTCCACTTTTAGCGAAGTGGACTTGATTCCCATGCGAGGTGGGAAATAACTCCACTTTCTGCGAGGTGGACTTACTGCTCATGCGAGGTGGGAAATAACTCCACTTTTAGCGAAGTGGACTTGATTCCCATGCGAGGTGGGAAATAACTCCACTTTTAGCGAAGTGGACTTGATTCCCATGCGAGGTGGGAAATAACTCCACTTTCTGCGAGGTGGACTTACTGCTCATGCGAGGTGGGAAATAACTCCACTTTTAGCGAAGTGGACTTGATTCCCATGCGAGGTGGGAAATAACTCCACTTTCTGCGAGGTGGACTTACTGCTCATGCGAGGTGGGAAATAACTCCGCTTTTAGCGAAGTGGACTTGATTCCCATGCGAGGTGGGAAATAACTCCACTTTTAGCGAAGTGGACTTGATTCCCATGCGAGGTGGGAAATAACTCCACTTTTTGCGAGGTGGACTTACTGCTCATGCGAGGTGGGAAATAACTCCACTTTCTGCGAGGTGGACTTGATTCCCATGCGAGGTGGGAAATAACTCCACTTTCTGCGAGGTGGACTTACTGCTCATGCGAGGTGGGAAATAACTCCACTTTTAGCGAAGTGGACTTGATTCCCATGCGAGGTGGGAAATAACTCCACTTTCTGCGAGGTGGACTTACTGCTCATGCGAGGTGGGAAATAACTCCACTTTTAGCGAAGTGGACTTGATTCCCATGCGAGGTGGGAAATAACTCCACTTTCTGCGAGGTGGACTTGATTCCCATGCGAGGTGGGAAATAACTCCACTTTCTGCGAGGTGGACTTACTGCTCATGCGAGGTGGGAAATAACTCCACTTTCTGCGAGGTGGACTTACTGCTCACGCGAGGTGGGAAATAACTCCACTTTTAGCGAAGTGGACTTGATTCCCATGCGAGGTGGGAAATAACTCCACTTTTAGCGAAGTGGACTTGATTCCCATGCGAGGTGGGAAATAACTCCACTTTCTGCGAGGTGGACTTACTGCTCATGCGAGGTGGGAAATAACTCCACTTTTAGCGAAGTGGACTTGATTCCCATGCGAGGTGGGAAATAACTCCACTTTCTGCGAGGTGGACTTACTGCTCATGCGAGGTGGGAAATAACTCCACTTTCTGCGAGGTGGACTTACTGCTCATGCGAGGTGGGAAATAACTCCACTTTTAGCGAAGTGGACTTGATTCCCATGCGAGGTGGGAAATAACTCCACTTTCTGCGAGGTGGACTTACTGCCCATGCGAGGTGGGAAATAACTCCACTTTTAGCGAAGTGGACTTGATTCCCATGCGAGGTGGGAAATAACTCCACTTTCTGCGAGGTGGACTTGATTCCCATGCGAGGTGGGAAATAACTCCACTTTCTGCGAGGTGGACTTACTGCTCATGCGAGGTGGGAAATAACTCCACTTTTAGCGAAGTGGACTTGATTCCCATGCGAGGTGGGAAATAACTCCACTTTTAGCGAAGTGGACTTGATTCCCATGCGAGGTGGGAAATAACTCCACTTTCTGCGAGGTGGACTTACTGCTCATGCGAGGTGGGAAATAACTCCACTTTCTGCGAGGTGGACTTACTGCTCACGCGAGGTGGGAAATAACTCCACTTTTAGCGAAGTGGACTTGATTCCCATGCGAGGTGGGAAATAACTCCACTTTTAGCGAAGTGGACTTGATTCCCATGCGAGGTGGGAAATAACTCCACTTTCTGCGAGGTGGACTTACTGCTCATGCGAGGTGGGAAATAACTCCACTTTTAGCGAAGTGGACTTGATTCCCATGCGAGGTGGGAAATAACTCCACTTTCTGCGAGGTGGACTTACTGCTCATGCGAGGTGGGAAATAACTCCACTTTTAGCGAAGTGGACTTGATTCCCATGCGAGGTGGGAAATAACTCCACTTTTAGCGAAGTGGACTTGATTCCCATGCGAGGTGGGAAATAACTCCACTTTCTGCGAGGTGGACTTACTGCTCATGCGAGGTGGGAAATAACTCCACTTTTAGCGAAGTGGACTTGATTCCCATGCGAGGTGGGAAATAACTCCACTTTCTGCGAGGTGGACTTACTGCTCATGCGAGGTGGGAAATAACTCCACTTTTAGCGAAGTGGACTTGATTCCCATGCGAGGTGGGAAATAACTCCACTTTTAGCGAAGTGGACTTGATTCCCATGCGAGGTGGGAAATAACTCCACTTTTAGCGAAGTGGACTTGATTCCCATGCGAGGTGGGAAATAACTCCACTTTCTGCGAGGTGGACTTACTGCTCATGCGAGGTGGGAAATAACTCCACTTTCTGCGAGGTGGACTTGCTGCTCATGCGAGGTGGGAAATAACTCCACTTTCTGCGAGGTGGACTTACTGCTCATGCGAGGTGGGAAATAACTCCACTTTCTGCGAGGTGGACTTACTGCTCATGCGAGGTGGGAAATAACTTCACTTTTAGCGAAGTGGACTTGATTCCCATGCGAGGTGGGAAATAACTCCACTTTTAGCGAAGTGGACTTGATTCCCATGCGAGGTGAGAAATAACTCCACTTTCTGCGAGGTGGACTTACTGCTCATGCGAGGTGGGAAATAACTCCACTTTCTGCGAAGTGGACTTGATTCCCATGCGAGGTGGGAAATAACTCCACTTTCTGCGAGGTGGACTTACTGCTCATGCGAGGTGGGAAATAACTCCACGTTTAGCGAAGTGGACTTGATTCCCATGCGAGGTGGGAAATAACTCCACTTTTAGCGAAGTGGACTTGATTCCCATGCGAGGTGGGAAATAACTCCACTTTCTGCGAGGTGGACTTACTGCTCATGCGAGGTGGGAAATAACTCCACTTTTAGCGAAGTGGACTTGATTCCCATGCGAGGTGGGAAATAACTCCACTTTCTGCGAGGTGGACTTACTGCTCATGCGAGGTGGGAAATAACTCCACTTTTAGCGAAGTGGACTTGATTCCCATGCGAGGTGGGAAATAACTCCACTTTTAGCGAAGTGGACTTGATTCCCATGCGAGGTGGGAAATAACTCCACTTTTAGCGAAGTGGACTTGATTCCCATGCGAGGTGGGAAATAACTCCACTTTTAGCGAAGTGGACTTGATTCCCATGCGAGGTGGGAAATAACTCCACTTTCTGCGAGGTGGACTTACTGCTCATGCGAGGTGGGAAATAACTCCACTTTCTGCGAGGTGGACTTACTGCTCATGCGAGGTGGGAAATAACTCCACTTTTAGCGAAGTGGACTTGATTCCCATGCGAGGTGGGAAATAACTCCACTTTTAGCGAAGTGGACTTGATTCCCATGCGAGGTGGGAAATAACTCCACTTTCTGCGAGGTGGACTTACTGCTCATGCGAGGTGGGAAATAACTCCACTTTTAGCGAAGTGGACTTGATTCCCATGCGAGGTGGGAAATAACTCCACTTTCTGCGAGGTGGACTTACTGCTCATGCGAGGTGGGAAATAACTCCACTTTTAGCGAAGTGGACTTGATTCCCATGCGAGGTGGGAAATAACTCCACTTTCTGCGAGGTGGACTTACTGCTCATGCGAGGTGGGAAATAACTCCACTTTTAGCGAAGTGGACTTGATTCCCATGCGAGGTGGGAAATAACTCCACTTTTAGCGAAGTGGACTTGATTCCCATGCGAGGTGGGAAATAACTCCACTTTTAGCGAAGTGGACTTGATTCCCATGCGAGGTGGGAAATAACTCCACTTTCTGCGAGGTGGACTTACTGCTCATGCGAGGTGGGAAATAACTCCACTTTCTGCGAGGTGGACTTGCTGCTCATGCGAGGTGGGAAATAACTCCACTTTCTGCGAGGTGGACTTACTGCTCATGCGAGGTGGGAAATAACTCCACTTTCTGCGAGGTGGACTTACTGCTCATACGAGGTGGGAAATAACTCCACTTTTAGCGAAGTGGACTTGATTCCCATGCGAGGTGGGAAATAACTCCACTTTCTGCGAGGTGGACTTACTGCTCATGCGAGGTGGGAAATAACTCCACTTTCTGCGAGGTGGACTTACTGCTCATGCGAGGTGGGAAATAACTTCACTTTTAGCGAAGTGGACTTGATTCCCATGCGAGGTGGGAAATAACTCCACTTTTAGCGAAGTGGACTTGATTCCCATGCGAGGTGAGAAATAACTCCACTTTCTGCGAGGTGGACTTACTGCTCATGCGAGGTGGGAAATAACTCCACTTTCTGCGAAGTGGACTTGATTCCCATGCGAGGTGGGAAATAACTCCACTTTCTGCGAGGTGGACTTACTGCTCATGCGAGGTGGGAAATAACTCCACGTTTAGCGAAGTGGACTTGATTCCCATGCGAGGTGGGAAATAACTCCACTTTTAGCGAAGTGGACTTGATTCCCATGCGAGGTGGGAAATAACTCCACTTTCTGCGAGGTGGACTTACTGCTCATGCGAGGTGGGAAATAACTCCACTTTTAGCGAAGTGGACTTGATTCCCATGCGAGGTGGGAAATAACTCCACTTTCTGCGAGGTGGACTTACTGCTCATGCGAGGTGGGAAATAACTCCACTTTTAGCGAAGTGGACTTGATTCCCATGCGAGGTGGGAAATAACTCCACTTTTAGCGAAGTGGACTTGATTCCCATGCGAGGTGGGAAATAACTCCACTTTTAGCGAAGTGGACTTGATTCCCATGCGAGGTGGGAAATAACTCCACTTTTAGCGAAGTGGACTTGATTCCCATGCGAGGTGGGAAATAACTCCACTTTCTGCGAGGTGGACTTACTGCTCATGCGAGGTGGGAAATAACTCCACTTTCTGCGAGGTGGACTTACTGCTCATGCGAGGTGGGAAATAACTCCACTTTTAGCGAAGTGGACTTGATTCCCATGCGAGGTGGGAAATAACTCCACTTTTAGCGAAGTGGACTTGATTCCCATGCGAGGTGGGAAATAACTCCACTTTCTGCGAGGTGGACTTACTGCTCATGCGAGGTGGGAAATAACTCCACTTTTAGCGAAGTGGACTTGATTCCCATGCGAGGTGGGAAATAACTCCACTTTCTGCGAGGTGGACTTACTGCTCATGCGAGGTGGGAAATAACTCCACTTTTAGCGAAGTGGACTTGATTCCCATGCGAGGTGGGAAATAACTCCACTTTCTGCGAGGTGGACTTACTGCTCATGCGAGGTGGGAAATAACTCCACTTTTAGCGAAGTGGACTTGATTCCCATGCGAGGTGGGAAATAACTCCACTTTTAGCGAAGTGGACTTGATTCCCATGCGAGGTGGGAAATAACTCCACTTTTAGCGAAGTGGACTTGATTCCCATGCGAGGTGGGAAATAACTCCACTTTCTGCGAGGTGGGCTTACTGCTCATGCGAGGTGGACTTGATTCCCATGCGAGGTGGGAAATAACTCCACTTTTAGCGAAGTGGACTTGATTCCCATGCGAGGTGGGAAATAACTCCACTTTTTGCGAGGTGGACTTACTGCTCATGCGAGGTGGGAAATAACTCCACTTTTAGCGAAGTGGACTTGATTCCCATGCGAGGTGGGAAATAACTCCACTTTTAGCGAAGTGGACTTGATTCCCATGCGAGGTGGACTTACTGCTCATGCGAGGTGGGAAATAACTCCACTTTTAGCGAAGTGGACTTGATTCCCATGCGAGGTGGGAAATAACTCCACTTTCTGCGAGGTGGACTTACTGCTCATGCGAGGTGGGAAATAACTCCACTTTTAGCGAAGTGGACTTGATTCCCATGCGAGGTGGGAAATAACTCCACTTTCTGCGAGGTGGACTTGATTCCCATGCGAGGTGGGAAATAACTCCACTTTCTGCGAGGTGGACTTACTGCTCATGCGAGGTGGGAAATAACTCCACTTTTAGCGAAGTGGACTTGATTCCCATGCGAGGTGGGAAATAACTCCACTTTCTGCGAGGTGGACTTACTGCTCATGCGAGGTGGGAAATAACTCCACTTTTAGCGAAGTGGACTTGATTCCCATGCGAGGTGGGAAATAACTCCACTTTTAGCGAAGTGGACTTGATTCCCATGCGAGGTGGGAAATAACTCCACTTTTAGCGAAGTGGACTTGATTCCCATGCGAGGTGGGAAATAACTCCACTTTCTGCGAGGTGGACTTGATTCCCATGCGAGGTGGGAAATAACTCCACTTTTAGCGAAGTGGACTTGATTCCCATGCGAGGTGGGAAATAACTCCACTTTCTGCGAGGTGGACTTACTGCTCATGCGAGGTGGGAAATAGCTCCACTTTCTGCGAGGTTTACTTGATTCCCATGCGAGGTGGGAAATAACTCCACTTTCTGCGAGGTGGACTTGATTCCCATGCGAGGTGGGAAATAACTCCACTTTCTGCGAGGTGGACTTACTGCTCATGCGAGGTGGGAAATAACTCCACTTTTAGCGAAGTGGACTTGATTCCCATGCGAGGTGGGAAATAACTCCACTTTCTGCGAGGTGGACTTACTGCTCATGCGAGGTGGGAAATAACTCCACTTTTAGCGAAGTGGACTTGATTCCCATGCGATGTGGGAAATAACTCCACTTTTAGCTAAGTGGACTTGATTCCCATGCGAGGTGGGAAATAACTCCACTTTCTGCGAGGTGGACTTACTGCTCATGTGAGGTGGGAAATAACTCCACTTTTAGCGAAGTGGACTTGATTCCCATGCGAGGTGGGAAATAACTCCACTTTCTGCGAGGTGGACTTACTGCTCATGCGAGGTGGGAAATAACTCCACTTTTAGCGAAGTGGACTTGATTCCCATGCGAGGTGGGAAATAACTCCACTTTTAGCGAAGTGGACTTGATTCCCATGCGAGGTGGGAAATAACTCCACTTTCTGCGAGGTGGACTTACTGCTCATGCGAGGTGGGAAATAACTCCACTTTTAGCGAAGTGGACTTGATTCCCATGCGAGGTGGGAAATAACTCCACTTTCTGCGAGGTGGACTTACTGCTCATGCGAGGTGGGAAATAACTCCGCTTTTAGCGAAGTGGACTTGATTCCCATGCGAGGTGGGAAATAACTCCACTTTTAGCGAAGTGGACTTGATTCCCATGCGAGGTGGGAAATAACTCCACTTTTTGCGAGGTGGACTTACTGCTCATGCGAGGTGGGAAATAACTCCACTTTCTGCGAGGTGGACTTGATTCCCATGCGAGGTGGGAAATAACTCCACTTTCTGCGAGGTGGACTTACTGCTCATGCGAGGTGGGAAATAACTCCACTTTTAGCGAAGTGGACTTGATTCCCATGCGAGGTGGGAAATAACTCCACTTTCTGCGAGGTGGACCTTACTGCTCATGCGAGGTGGGAAATAACTCCACTTTTAGCGAAGTGGACTTGATTCCCATGCGAGGTGGGAAATAACTCACTTTCTGCGAGGTGGACTTGATTCCCATGCGAGGTGGGAAATAACTCCACTTTCTGCGAGGTGGACTTACTGCTTCATGCGAGGTGGGAAATAACTCCACTTTCTGCGAGGTGGACTTACTGCTCACGCGAGGTGGGAAATAACTCCACTTTTAGCGAAGTGGACTTGATTCCCATGCGAGGTGGGAAATAACTCCACTTTTAGCGAAGTGGACTTGATTCCCATGCGAGGTGGGAAATAACTCCACTTTCTGCGAGGTGGACTTACTGCTCATGCGAGGTGGGAAATAACTCCACTTTTAGCGAAGTGGACTTGATTCCATGCGAGGTGGGAAATAACTCCACTTTCTGCGAGGTGGACTTACTGCTCATGCGAGGTGGGAAATAACTCCACTTTCTGCGAGGTGGACTTACTGCTCATGCGAGGTGGGAAATAACTCCACTTTTAGCGAAGTGGACTTGATTCCCATGCGAGGTGGGAAATAACTCCACTTTCTGCGAGGTGGACTTACTGCTCATGCGAGGTGGGAAATAACTCCACTTTTAGCGAAGTGGACTTGATTCCATGCGAGGTGGGAAATAACTCCACTTTCTGCGAGGTGGACTTGATTCCCATGCGAGGTGGGAAATAACTCCACTTTCTGCGAGGTGGACTTACTGCTCATGCGAGGTGGGAAATAACTCCACTTTTAGCGAAGTGGACTTGATTCCCATGCGAAGTGGGAAATAACTCCACTTTTAGCGAAGTGGACTTGATTCCCATGCGAGGTGGGAAATAACTCCACTTTCTGCGAGGTGGACTTACTGCTCATGCGAGGTGGGAAATAACTCCACTTTCTGCGAGGTGGACTTACTGCTCACGCGAGGTGGGAAATAACTCCACTTTTAGCGAAGTGGACTTGATTCCCATGCGAGGTGGGGAAATAACCTCCACTTTTAGCGAAGTGGACTTGATTCCCATGCGAGGTGGGAAATAACTCCACTTTCTGCGAGGTGGACTTACTGCTCATGCGAGGTGGGAAATAACTCCACTTTTAGCGAAGTGGACTTGATTCCCATGCGAGGTGGGAAATAACTCCACTTTCTGCGAGGTGGACTTACTGCTCATGCGAGGTGGGAAATAACTCCACTTTTAGCGAAGTGGACTTGATTCCCATGCGAGGTGGGAAATAACTCCACTTTTAGCGAAGTGGACTTGATTCCATGCGAGGTGGGAAATAACTCCACTTTCTGCGAGGTGGACTTACTGCTCATGCGAGGTGGGAAATAACTCCACTTTTAGCGAAGTGGACTTGATTCCCATGCGAGGTGGGAAATAACTCCACTTTCTGCGAGGTGGACTTACTGCTCATGCGAGGTGGGAAATAACTCCACTTTTAGCGAAGTGGACTTGATTCCCATGCGAGGTGGGAAATAACTCCACTTTTAGCGAAGTGGACTTGATTCCCATGCGAGGTGGGAAATAACTCCACTTTTAGCGAAGTGGACTTGATTCCCATGCGAGGTGGGAAATAACTCCACTTTCTGCGAGGTGGACTTACTGCTCATGCGAGGTGGGAAATAACTCCACTTTCTGCGAGGTGGACTTGCTGCTCATGCGAGGTGGGAAATAACTCCACTTTCTGCGAGGTGGACTTACTGCTCATGCGAGGTGGGAAATAACTCCACTTTCTGCGAGGTGGACTTACTGCTCATGCGAGGTGGGAAATAACTTCACTTTTAGCGAAGTGGACTTGATTCCCATGCGAGGTGGGAAATAACTCCACTTTTAGCGAAGTGGACTTGATTCCCATGCGAGGTGAGAAATAACTCCACTTTCTGCGAGGTGGACTTACTGCTCATGCGAGGTGGGAAATAACTCCACTTTCTGCGAAGTGGACTTGATTCCCATGCGAGGTGGGAAATAACTCCACTTTCTGCGAGGTGGACTTACTGCTCATGCGAGGTGGGAAATAACTCCACGTTTAGCGAAGTGGACTTGATTCCCATGCGAGGTGGGAAATAACTCCACTTTTAGCGAAGTGGACTTGATTCCCATGCGAGGTGGGAAATAACTCCACTTTCTGCGAGGTGGACTTACTGCTCATGCGAGGTGGGAAATAACTCCACTTTTAGCGAAGTGGACTTGATTCCCATGCGAGGTGGGAAATAACTCCACTTTCTGCGAGGTGGACTTACTGCTCATGCGAGGTGGGAAATAACTCCACTTTTAGCGAAGTGGACTTGATTCCCATGCGAGGTGGGAAATAACTCCACTTTTAGCGAAGTGGACTTGATTCCCATGCGAGGTGGGAAATAACTCCACTTTTAGCGAAGTGGACTTGATTCCCATGCGAGGTGGGAAATAACTCCACTTTTAGCGAAGTGGACTTGATTCCCATGCGAGGTGGGAAATAACTCCACTTTCTGCGAGGTGGACTTACTGCTCATGCGAGGTGGGCAATAACTCCACTTTCTGCGAGGTGGACTTACTGCTCATGCGAGGTGGGAAATAACTCCACTTTTAGCGAAGTGGACTTGATTCCCATGCGAGGTGGGAAATAACTCCACTTTTAGCGAAGTGGACTTGATTCCCATGCGAGGTGGGAAATAACTCCACTTTCTGCGAGGTGGACTTACTGCTCATGCGAGGTGGGAAATAACTCCACTTTTAGCGAAGTGGACTTGATTCCCATGCGAGGTGGGAAATAACTCCACTTTCTGCGAGGTGGACTTACTGCTCATGCGAGGTGGGAAATAACTCCACTTTTAGCGAAGTGGACTTGATTCCCATGCGAGGTGGGAAATAACTCCACTTTCTGCGAGGTGGACTTACTGCTCATGCGAGGTGGGAAATAACTCCACTTTTAGCGAAGTGGACTTGATTCCCATGCGAGGTGGGAAATAACTCCACTTTTAGCGAAGTGGACTTGATTCCCATGCGAGGTGGGAAATAACTCCACTTTTAGCGAAGTGGACTTGATTCCCATGCGAGGTGGGAAATAACTCCACTTTCTGCGAGGTGGACTTACTGCTCATGCGAGGTGGGAAATAACTCCACTTTCTGCGAGGTGGACTTGCTGCTCATGCGAGGTGGGAAATAACTCCACTTTCTGCGAGGTGGACTTACTGCTCATGCGAGGTGGGAAATAACTCCACTTTCTGCGAGGTGGACTTACTGCTCATACGAGGTGGGAAATAACTCCACTTTTAGCGAAGTGGACTTGATTCCCATGCGAGGTGGGAAATAACTCCACTTTCTGCGAGGTGGACTTACTGCTCATGCGAGGTGGGAAATAACTCCACTTTCTGCGAGGTGGACTTACTGCTCATGCGAGGTGGGAAATAACTTCACTTTTAGCGAAGTGGACTTGATTCCCATGCGAGGTGGGAAATAACTCCACTTTTAGCGAAGTGGACTTGATTCCCATGCGAGGTGGGAAATAACTCCACTTTCTGCGAGGTGGACTTACTGCTCATGCGAGGTGGGAAATAACTCCACTTTTAGCGAAGTGGACTTGATTCCCATGCGAGGTGGGAAATAACTCCACTTTCTGCGAGGTGGACTTACTGCTCATGCGAGGTGGGAAATAACTCCACTTTCAGCGAAGTGGACTTGATTCCCATGCGAGGTGGGAAATAACTCCACTTTTAGCGAAGTGGACTTGATTCCCATGCGAGGTGGGAAATAACTCCACTTTTAGCGAAGTGGACTTGATTCCCATGCGAGGTGGGAAATAACTCCACTTTTAGCGAAGTGGACTTGATTCCCATGCGAGGTGGGAAATAACTCCACTTTCTGCGAGGTGGACTTACTGCTCATGCGAGGTGGGAAATAACTCCACTTTCTGCGAGGTGGACTTACTGCTCATGCGAGGTGGGAAATAACTCCACTTTTAGCGAAGTGGACTTGATTCCCATGCGAGGTGGGAAATAACTCCACTTTTAGCGAAGTGGACTTGATTCCCATGCGAGGTGGGAAATAACTCCACTTTCTGCGAGGTGGACTTACTGCTCATGCGAGGTGGGAAATAACTCCACTTTCTGCGAGGTGGACTTACTGCTCATGCGAGGTGGGAAATAACTCCACTTTTAGCGAAGTGGACTTGATTCCCATGCGAGGTGGGAAATAACTCCACTTTCTGCGAGGTGGACTTGTTTCCCATGCGTGGTGGGAAATAGCTCCACTTTCTGCGAGGTGGACTTGATTCCCATGCGAGGTGGGAAATAACTCCACTTTTAGCGAAGTGGACTTGATTCCCATGCGAGGTGGGAAATAACTCCACTTTCTGCGAGGTGGACTTACTGCTCATGCGAGGTAGGAAATAACTCCACTTTCTGCGAGGTGGACTTGATTCCCATGCGAGGTGGGAAATAACACCACTTTCTTCGAGGTGGACTTACTGCTCATGCGAGGTGGGAAATAACTCCACTTTTAGCGAAGTGGACTTGATTCCCATGCGAGGTGGGAAATAACTCCACTTTCTGCGAGGTGGACTTACTGCTCATGCGAGGTGGGAAATAACTCCACTTTCTGCGAGGTGGACTTGATTCCCATGCGAGGTGGGAAATAACTCCACTTTTAGCGAAGTGGACTTGATTCCCATGCGAGGTGGGAAATAACTCCACTTTTTGCGAGGTGGACTTACTGCTCATGCGAGGTGGGAAATAACTCCACTTTTAGCGAAGTGGACTTGATTCCCATGCGAGGTGGGAAATAACTCCACTTTTAGCGAAGTGGACTTGATTCCCATGCGAGGTGGGAAATAACTCCACTTTCTGCGAGGTGGACTTACTGCTCATGCGAGGTGGGAAATAACTCCACTTTCTGCGAGGTGGACTTACTGCTCACGCGAGGTGGGAAATAACTCCACTTTTAGCGAAGTGGACTTGATTCCCATGCGAGGTGGGAAATAACTCCACTTTTAGCGAAGTGGACTTGATTCCCATGCGAGGTGGGAAATAACTCCACTTTCTGCGAGGTGGACTTACTGCTCATGCGAGGTGGGAAATAACTCCACTTTTAGCGAAGTGGACTTGATTCCCATGCGAGGTGGGAAATAACTCCACTTTCTGCGAGGTGGACTTACTGCTCATGCGAGGTGGGAAATAACTCCACTTTCTGCGAGGTGGACTTGATTCCCATGCGAGGTGGGAAATAACTCCACTTTCTGCGAGGTGGACTTACTGCTCATGCGAGGTGGGAAATAACTCCACTTTTAGCGAAGTGGACTTGATTCCCATGCGAGGTGGGAAATAACTCCACTTTCTGCGAGGTGGACTTACTGCTCATGCGAGGTGGGAAATAACTCCACTTTTAGCGAAGTGGACTTGATTCCCATGCGAGGTGGGAAATAACTCCACTTTTAGCGAAGTGGACTTGATTCCCATGCGAGGTGGGAAATAACTCCACTTTTAGCGAAGTGGACTTGATTCCCATGCGAGGTGGGAAATAACTCCACTTTCTGCGAGGTGGACTTACTGCTCATGCGAGGTGGGAAATAACTCCACTTTTAGCGAGGTGGACTTACTGCTCATGCGAGGTGGGAAATAACTCCACTTTTAGCGAAGTGGACTTGATTCCCATGCGAGGTGGGAAATAACTCCACTTTTAGCGAAGTGGACTTGATTCCCATGCGAGGTGGGAAATAACTCCACTTTCTGCGAGGTGGACTTACTGCTCATGCGAGGTGGGAAATAACTCCACTTTTAGCGTAGTGGACTTGATTCCCATGCGAGGTGGGAAATAACTCCACTTTCTGCGAGGTGGACTTACTGCTCATGCGAGGTGGGAAATAACTCCACTTTTAGCGAAGTGGACTTGATTCCCATGCGAGGTGGGAAATAACTCCACTTTTAGCGAAGTGGACTTGATTCCCATGCGAGGTGGGAAATAACTCCACTTTTAGCGAAGTGGACTTGATTCCCATGCGAGGTGGGAAATAACTCCACTTTCTGCGAGGTGGACTTACTGCTCATGCGAGGTGGGAAATAACTCCACTTTTAGCGAAGTGGACTTCATTCCCATGCGAGGTGGGAAATAACTCCACTTTCTGCGAGGTGGACTTGCTGCTCATGCGAGGTGGGAAATAACTCCACTTTCTGCGAGGTGGACTTACTGCTCATGCGAGGTGGGAAATAACTCCACTTTCTGCGAGGTGGACTTACTGCTCATGCGAGGTGGGAAATAACTCCACTTTTAGCGAAGTGGACTTGATTCCCATGCGAGGTGGGAAATAACTCCACTTTCTGCGAGGTGAACTTACTGCTCATGCGAGGTGGGAAATAACTCCACTTTCTGCGAGGTGGACTTACTGCTCATGCGAGGTGGGAAATAACTTCACTTTTAGCGAAGTGGACTTGATTCCCATGCGAGGTGGGAAATAACTCCACTTTTAGCGAAGTGGACTTGATTCCCATGCGAGGTGAGAAATAACTCCACTTTCTGCGAGGTGGACTTACTGCTCATGCGAGGTGGGAAATAACTCCACTTTCTGCGAAGTGGACTTGATTCCCATGCGAGGTGGGAAATAACTCCACTTTCTGCGAGGTGGACTTACTGCTCATGCGAGGTGGGAAATAACTCCACGTTTAGCGAAGTGGACTTGATTCCCATGCGAGGTGGGAAATAACTCCACTTTCTGCGAGGTGGACTTGATTCCCATGCGAGGTGGGAAATAACTCCACTTTTAGCGAAGTGGACTTGATTCCCATGCGAGGTGGGAAATAACTCCACTTTTAGCGAAGTGGACTTGATTCCCATGCGAGGTGGGAAATAACTCCACTTTTAGCGAAGTGGACTTACTGCTCATGCGAGGTGGGAAATAACTCCACTTTCTGCGAGGTGGACTTACTGCTCATGCGAGGTGGGAAATAACTCCACTTTCTGCGAAGTGGACTTGATTCCCATGCGAGGTGGGAAATAACTCCACTTTCTGCGAGGTGGACTTACTGCTCATGCGAGGTGGGAAATAACTCCACTTTTAGCGAAGTGGACTTGATTCCCATGCGAGGTGGGAAATAACTCCACTTTTAGAGAAGTGGACTTGATTCCCATGCGAGGTGGGAAATAACTCCACTTTCTGCGAGGTGGACTTACTGCTTATGCGAGGTGGGAAATAACTCCACTTTCTGCGAGGTGGACTTGATTCCCATGCGAGGTGGGAAATAACTCCACTTTCTGCGAGGTGGACTTACTGCTCATGCGAGGTGGGAAATGACTCCACTTTTAGCGAAGTGGACTTGATTCCCATGCGAGGTGGGAAATAACTCCACTTTTAGCGAAGTGGACTTGATTCCCATGCGAGGTGGGTAATAACTCCACTTTTAGCGAAGTGGACTTGATTCCCATGCGAGGTGGGAAATAACTCCACTTTCTGCGAGGTGGACTTGCTGCTCATGCGAGGTGGGAAATAACTCCACTTTCTGCGAGGTGGACTTACTGCTCATGCGAGGTGGGAAATAACTCCACTTTTAGCGAAGTGGACTTGATTCCCATGCGAGGTGGGAAATAACTCCACTTTTAGCGAAGTGGACTTGATTCCCATGCGAGGTGGGAAATAACTCCACTTTTAGCGAAGTGGACTTGATTCCCATGCGAGGTGGGAAATAACTCCACTTTTAGCGAAGTGGACTTGATTCCCATGCGAGGTGGGAAATAACTCCACTTTCTGCGAGGTGGACTTACTGCTCATGCGAGGTGGGAAATAACTCCACTTTTAGCGAAGTGGACTTGATTCCCATGCGAGGTGGGAAATAACTCCACTTTTAGCGAAGTGGACTTGATTCCCATGCGAGGTGGGAAATAACTCCACTTTTGCGAGGTGGACTTACTGCTCATGCGAGGTGGGAAATAACTCCACTTTTAGCGAAGTGGACTTGATTCCCATGCGAGGTGGGAAATAACTCCACTTTCTGCGAGGTGGACTTACTGCTCATGCGAGGTGGGAAATAACTCCACTTTTAGCGAAGTGGACTTGATTCCCATGCGAGGTGGGAAATAACTCCACTTTTAGCGAAGTGGACTTGATTCCCATGCGAGGTGGGAAATAACTCCACTTTTAGCGAAGTGGACTTGATTCCCATGCGAGGTGGGAAATAACTCCACTTTTAGCGAAGTGGACTTGATTCCCATGCGAGGTGGGAAATAACTCCACTTTCTGCGAGGTGGACTTGCTGCTCATGCGAGGTGGGAAATAACTCCACTTTTAGCGAAGTGGACTTGATTCCCATGCGAGGTGGGAAATAACTCCACTTTTAGCGAAGTGGACTTGATTCCCATGCGAGGTGGGAAATAACTCCACTTTCTGCGAGGTGGACTTACTGCTCATGCGAGGTGGACTTACTGCTCATGCGAGGTGGGAAATAACTCCACTTTTAGCGAAGTGGACTTGATTCCCATGCGAGGTGAGAAATAACTCCACTTTCTGCGAAGTGGACTTACTGCTCATGCGAGGTGGGAAATAACTCCACTTTCTGCGAGGTGGACTTACTGCTCATGCGAGGTGGGAAATAACTCCACTTTTAGCGAAGTGGACTTGATTCCCATGCGAGGTGGGAAATAACTCCACTTTCTGCGAGGTGGACTTGATTCCCATGCGAGGTGGGAAATAACTCCACTTTTAGCGAAGTGGACTTGATTCCCATGCGAGGTGGGAAATAACTCCACTTTCTGCGAGGTGGACTTGATTCCCATGCGAGGTGGGAAATAACTCCACTTTTAGCGAAGTGGACTTGATTCCCATGCGAGGTGGGAAATAACTCCACTTTCTGCGAGGTGGACTTGATTCCCATGCGAGGTGGGAAATAACTCCACTTTTAGCGAAGTGGACTTGATTCCCATGCGAGGTGGGAAATAACTCCACTTTTAGCGAAGTGGACTTGATTCCCATGCGAGGTGGGAAATAACTCCACTTTTGCGAGGTGGACTTACTGCTCATGCGAGGTGGGAAATAACTCCACTTTTAGCGAAGTGGACTTGATTCCCATGCGAGGTGGGAAATAACTCCACTTTTAGCGAAGTGGACTTAATTCCCATGCGAGGTGGGAAATAACTCCACTTTCTGCGAGGTGGACTTACTGCTCATGCGAGGTGGACTTACTGCTCATGCGAGGTGGGAAATAACTCCACTTTCTGCGAGGTGGACTTACTGCTCATGCGAGGTGGGAAATAACTCCACTTTCTGCGAGGTGGACTTACTGCTCATGCGAGGTGGGAAATAACTCCACTTTTAGCGAAGTGGACTTGATTCCCATGCGAGGTGGGAAATAACTCCACTTTTAGCGAAGTGGACTTGATTCCCATGCGAGGTGGGAAATAACTCCACTTTCTGCGAGGTGGACTTACTGCTCATGCGAGGTGGGAAATAACTCCACTTTCTGCGAGGTGGACTTGATTCCCATGCGAGGTGGGAAATAACTCCACTTTTAGCGAAGTGGACTTGATTCCCATGCGAGGTGGGAAATAACTCCACTTTTAGCGAAGTGGACTTGATTCCCATGCGAGGTGGGAAATAACTCCACTTTTGCGAGGTGGACTTACTGCTCATGCGAGGTGGGAAATAACTCCACTTTTAGCGAAGTGGACTTGATTCCCATGCGAGGTGGGAAATAACTCCACTTTCTGCGAGGTGGACTTACTGCTCATGCGAGGTGGGAAATAACTCCACTTTCTGCGAGGTGGACTTGATTCCCATGCGAGGTGGGAAATAACTCCACTTTCTGCGAGGTGGACTTACTGCTCATGCGAGGTGGGAAATAACTCCACTTTCTGCGAGGTGGACTTGATTCCCATGCGAGGTGGGAAATAACTCCACTTTTAGCGAAGTGGACTTGATTCCCATGCGAGGTGGGAAATAACTCCACTTTCTGCGAGGTGGACTTACTGCTCATGCGAGGTGGGAAATAACTCCACTTTTAGCGAGGTGGACTTGATTCCCATGCGAGGTGGGAAATAACTCCACTTTCTGCGAGGTGGACTTACTGCTCATGCGAGGTGGGAAATAACTCCACTTTTAGCGAAGTGGACTTGATTCCCATGCGAGGTGGGAAATAACTCCACTTTTAGCGAAGTGGACTTGATTCCCATGCGAGGTGGGAAATAACTCCACTTTCTGCGAGGTGGACTTGATTCCCATGCGAGGTGGGAAATAACTCCACTTTCTGCGAGGTGGACTTACTGCTCATGCGAGGTGGGAAATAACTCCACTTTTAGCGAAGTGGACTTGATTCCCATGCGAGGTGGGAAATAACTCCACTTTTAGCGAGGTGGACTTGATTCCCATGCGAGGTGGGAAATAACTCCACCTTTAGCGAAGTGGACTTGATTCCCATGCGAAGTGGGAAATAACTCCACTTTCTGCGAGGTGGACTTACTGCTCATGCGAGGTGGGAAATAACTCCACTTTTAGCGAAGTGGACTTGATTCCCATGCGAGTTGGGAAATAACTCCACTTTCTGCGAGGTGGACTTGATTCCCATGCGAGGTGGGAAATAACTCCACTTTTAGCGAAGTGGACTTGATTCCCATGCGAGGTGGGAAATAACTCCACTTTCTGCGAGGTGGACTTGATTCCCATGCGAGGTGGGAAATAACTCCACTCTTAGCGAAGTGGACTTGATTCCCATGCGAGGTGGGAAATAACTCCACTTTCTGCGAGGTGTGGAAATAACTCCACTTTTTGCGAGGTGGACTTAGTTCCCATGCGAGGTGGGAAATAACTCCACTTTTAGCGAAGTGGACTTGATTCCCATGCGAGGTGGGAAATAACTCCACTTTCTGCGAGGTGGACTTGATTCCCATGCGAGGTGGGAAATAACTCCACCTTTAGCGAAGTGGACTTGATTCCCATGCGAAGTGGGAAATAACTCCACTTTCTGCGAGGTGGACTTACTGCTCATGCGAGGTGGGAAATAACTCCACTTTTAGCGAAGTGGACTTGATTCCCATGCGAGTTGGGAAATAACTCCACTTTCTGCGAGGTGGACTTGATTCCCATGCGAGGTGGGAAATAACTCCACTTTTAGCGAAGTGGACTTGATTCCCATGCGAGGTGGGAAATAACTCCACTTTCTGCGAGGTGGACTTGATTCCCATGCGAGGTGGGAAATAACTCCACTCTTAGCGAAGTGGACTTGATTCCCATGCGAGGTGGGAAATAACTCCACTTTCTGCGAGGTGGACTTACTGCTCATGCGAGGTGGGAAATAACTCCACTTTCTGCGAGGTGGACTTACTGCTCATGCGAGGTGGGAAATAACTCCACTTTTGCGAGGTGGACTTTATTCCCATGCGAGGTGGGAAATAACTCCACTTTCTGCGAGGTGGACTTACTGCTCATGCGAGGTGGGAAATAACTCCACTTTCTGCGAGGTGGACTTGATTCCCATGCGAGGTGGGAAATAACTCCACTTTTAGCGAAGTGGACTTGATTCCCATGCGAGGTGGGAAATAACTCCACTTTTAGCGAAGTGGACTTGATTCCCATGCGAGGTGGGAAATAACTCCACTTTCTGCGAGGTGGACTTACTGCTCATGCGAGGTGGGAAATAACTCCACTTTTAGCGAAGTGGACTTGATTCCCATGCGAGGTGGGAAATAACTCCACTTTTAGCGAAGTGGACTTGATTCCCATGCGAGGTGGGAAATAACTTCACTTTTAGCGAAGTGGACTTGATTCCCATGCGAGGTGGGAAATAACTCCACTTTTAGCGAAGTGGACTTGATTCCCATGCGAGGTGGGAAATAACTCCACTTTCTGCGAGGTGGACTTACTGCTCATGCGAGGTGGGAAATAACTCCACTTTTAGCGAAGTGGACTTGATTCCCATGCGAGGTGGGAAATAACTCCACTTTCTGCGAGGTGGACTTGATTCCCATGCGAGGTGGGAAATAACTCCACTTTTAGCGAAGTGGACTTGATTCCCATGCGAGGTGGGAAATAACTCCACTTTTAGCGAAGTGGACTTGATTCCCATGCGAGGTGGGAAATAACTCCACTTTTGCGAGGTGGACTTACTGCTCATGCGAGGTGGGAAATAACTCCACTTTCTGCGAGGTGGACTTACTGCTCATGCGAGGTGGGAAATAACTCCACTTTCTGCGAGGTGGACTTACTGCTCATGCGAGGTGGGAAATAACTCCACTTTTAGCGAAGTGGACTTGATTCCCATGCGAGGTGAGAAATAACTCCACTTTCTGCGAAGTGGACTTACTGCTCATGCGAGGTGGGAAATAACTCCACTTTCTGCGAGGTGGACTTACTGCTCATGCGAGGTGGGAAATAACTCCACTTTTAGCGAAGTGGACTTGATTCCCATGCGAGGTGGGAAATAACTCCACTTTTGCGAGGTGGACTTACTGCTCATGCGAGGTGGGAAATAACTCCACTTTCTGCGAGGTGGACTTACTGCTCATGCGAGGTGGGAAATAACTCCACTTTCTGCGAGGTGGACTTACTGCTCATGCGAGGTGGGAAATAACTCCACTTTTAGCGAAGTGGACTTGATTCCCATGCGAGGTGAGAAATAACTCCACCTTCTGCGAAGTGGACTTACTGCTCATGCGAGGTGGGAAATAACTCCACTTTCTGCGAGGTGGACTTACTGCTCATGCGAGGTGGGAAATAACTCCACTTTTAGCGAAGTGGACTTGATTCCCATGCGAGGTGGGAAATAACTCCACTTTTGCGAGGTGGACTTACTGCTCATGCGAGGTGGGAAATAACTCCACTTTTAGCGAAGTGGACTTGATTCCCATGCGAGGTGGGAAATAACTCCACTTTTAGCGAAGTGGACTTGATTCCCATGCGAGGTGGGAAATAACTCCACTTTCTGCGAGGTGGACTTACTGCTCATGCGAGGTGGACTTACTGCTCATGCGAGGTGGGAAATAACTCCACTTTCTGCGAGGTGGACTTACTGCTCATGCGAGGTGGGAAATAACTCCACTTTCTGCGAGGTGGACTTACTGCTCATGCGAGGTGGGAAATAACTCCACTTTTAGCGAAGTGGACTTGATTCCCATGCGAGGTGGGAAATAACTCCACTTTTAGCGAAGTGGACTTGATTCCCATGCGAGGTGGGAAATAACTCCACTTTCTGCGAGGTGGACTTACTGCTCATGCGAGGTGGGAAATAACTCCACTTTCTGCGAGGTGGACTTGATTCCCATGCGAGGTGGGAAATAACTCCACTTTTAGCGAAGTGGACTTGATTCCCATGCGAGGTGGGAAATAACTCCACTTTTAGCGAAGTGGACTTGATTCCCATGCGAGGTGGGAAATAACTCCACTTTTGCGAGGTGGACTTACTGCTCATGCGAGGTGGGAAATAACTCCACTTTTAGCGAAGTGGACTTGATTCCCATGCGAGGTGGGAAATAACTCCACTTTCTGCGAGGTGGACTTACTGCTCATGCGAGGTGGGAAATAACTCCACTTTCTGCGAGGTGGACTTGATTCCCATGCGAGGTGGGAAATAACTCCACTTTCTGCGAGGTGGACTTACTGCTCATGCGAGGTGGGAAATAACTCCACTTTCTGCGAGGTGGACTTGATTCCCATGCGAGGTGGGAAATAACTCCACTTTTAGCGAAGTGGACTTGATTCCCATGCGAGGTGGGAAATAACTCCACTTTCTGCGAGGTGGACTTACTGCTCATGCGAGGTGGGAAATAACTCCACTTTTAGCGAGGTGGACTTGATTCCCATGCGAGGTGGGAAATAAGTCCACTTTCTGCGAGGTGGACTTACTGCTCATGCGAGGTGGGAAATAACTCCACTTTTAGCGAAGTGGACTTGATTCCCATGCGAGGTGGGAAATAACTCCACTTTTAGCGAAGTGGACTTGATTCCCATGCGAGGTGGGAAATAACTCCACTTTCTGCGAGGTGGACTTGATTCCCATGCGAGGTGGGAAATAACTCCACTTTCTGCGAGGTGGACTTACTGCTCATGCGAGGTGGGAAATAACTCCACTTTTAGCGAAGTGGACTTGATTCCCATGCGAGGTGGGAAATAACTCCACTTTTAGCGAGGTGGACTTGATTCCCATGCGAGGTGGGAAATAACTCCACCTTTAGCGAAGTGGACTTGATTCCCATGCGAGGTGGGAAATAACTCCACTTTCTGCGAGGTGGACTTACTGCTCATGCGAGGTGGGAAATAACTCCACTTTTAGCGAAGTGGACTTGATTCCCATGCGAGTTGGGAAATAACTCCACTTTCTGCGAGGTGGACTTGATTCCCATGCGAGGTGGGAAATAACTCCACTTTTAGCGAAGTGGACTTGATTCCCATGCGAGGTGGGAAATAACTCCACTTTCTGCGAGGTGGACTTGATTCCCATGCGAGGTGGGAAATAACTCCACTCTTAGCGAAGTGGACTTGATTCCCATGCGAGGTGGGAAATAACTCCACTTTCTGCGAGGTGTGGAAATAACTCCACTTTTTGCGAGGTGGACTTAGTTCCCATGCGAGGTGGGAAATAACTCCACTTTTAGCGAAGTGGACTTGATTCCCATGCGAGGTGGGAAATAACTCCACTTTCTGCGAGGTGGACTTGATTCCCATGCGAGGTGGGAAATAACTTCACCTTTAGCGAAGTGGACTTGATTCCCATGCGAAGTGGGAAATAACTCCACTTTCTGCGAGGTGGACTTACTGCTCATGCGAGGTGGGAAATAACTCCACTTTTAGCGAAGTGGACTTGATTCCCATGCGAGTTGGGAAATAACTCCACTTTCTGCGAGGTGGACTTGATTCCCATGCGAGGTGGGAAATAACTCCACTTTTAGCGAAGTGGACTTGATTCCCATGCGAGGTGGGAAATAACTCCACTTTCTGCGAGGTGGACTTGATTCCCATGCGAGGTGGGAAATAACTCCACTCTTAGCGAAGTGGACTTGATTCCCATGCGAGGTGGGAAATAACTCCACTTTCCGCGAGGTGGACTTACTGCTCATGCGAGGTGGGAAATAACTCCACTTTCTGCGAGGTGGACTTACTGCTCATGCGAGGTGGGAAATAACTCCACTTTTAGCGAAGTGGACTTGATTCCCATGCGAGGTGGGAAATAACTCCACTTTCTGCGAGGTGGACTTACTGCTCATGCGAGGTGGGAAATAACTCCACTTTTAGCGAAGTGGACTTGATTTCCATGCGAGGTGGGAAATAGCTCCACTTTCTGCGAGGTGGACTTGATTCCCATGCGAGGTGGGAAATAACTCCACTTTTAGCGAAGTGGACTTGATTCCCATGCGAGGTGGGAAATAACTCCACTTTCTGCGAGTTGGACTTGATTCCCATGCGAGGTGGGAAATAACTCCACTTTTAGCGAAGTGGACTTGATTCCCATGCGAGGTGGGAAATAACTCCACTTTCTGCGAGGTAGACTTACTGCTCATGCGAGGTGGGAAATAACTCCACTTTCTGCGAGGTGGACTTGATTCCCATGCGAGGTGGGAAATAACTCCACTTTCTGCGAGGTGGACTTACTGCTCATGCGAGGTGGGAAATAACTCCACTTTCTGCGAGGTGGACTTACTGCTCATGCGAGGTGGGAAATAACTCCACTTTCTGCGAGGTGGACTTAATTCCCATGCGAGGTGGGAAATAACTCCACTTTTAGCGAAGTGGACTTGATTCCCATGCGAGATGGGAAATAACTCCACTTTCTGCGAGGTGGACTTACTGCTCATGCGAGGTGGGAAATAACTCCACTTTTAGCGAAGTGGACTTGATTCCCATGCGAGGTGGGAAATAACTCCACTTTTAGCGAAGTGGACTTGATTCCCATGCGAGGTGGGAAATAACTCCACTTTTTGCGAGGTGGGAAATAACTCCACTTTTAGCGAAGTGGACTTGATTCCCATGCGAAGTGGGAAATAACTCCACTTTTAGCGAAGTGGACTTGATTCCCATGCGAGGTGGGAAATAACTCCACTTTCTGCGAGGTGGACTTGCTGCTCATGCGAGGTGGGAAATAACTCCACTTTTAGCGAAGTGGACTTGATTCCCATGCGAGGTGGGAAATAACTCCACTTTCTGCGAGGTGGACTTACTGCTCATGCGAGTTGGGAAATAACTCCACTTTCTGCGAGGTGGACTTGATTCCCATGCGAGGTGGGAAATAACTCCACTTTTAGCGAAGTGGACTTGATTCCCATGCGAGGTGGGAAATAACTCCACTTTCTGCGAGGTGGACTTACTGCTCATGCGAGGTGGGAAATAACTCCACTTTTAGCGAAGTGGACTTGATTCCCATGCGAGGTGGGAAATAACTCCACTTTTAGCGAAGTGGACTTGATTCCCATGCGAGGTGGGAAATAACTCCACTTTCTGCGAGGTGGACTTGCTGCTCATGCGAGGTGGGAAATAACTCCACTTTTAGCGAGGTGGACTTACTGCTCATGCGAGGTGGGAAATAACTCCACTTTCTGCGAGGTGGACTTACTGCTCATGCGAGGTGGGAAATAACTCCACTTTCTGCGAAGTGGACTTGATTCCCATGCGAGGTGGGAAATAGCTCCACTTTCTGCGAGGTGGACTTACTGCTCATGCGAGGTGGGAAATAACTCCACTTTCTGCGAGGTGGACTTGATTCCCATGCGAGGTGGGAAATAACTCCACTTTCTGCGAGGTGGACTTACTGCTCATGCGATTTGGGAAATAACTCCACTTTTAGCGTAGTGGACTTGATTCCCATGCGAGGTGGGAAATAGCTCCACTTTCTGCGAGGTGGACTTACTGCTCATGCGAGGTGGGAAATAACTCCACTTTTAGCGAAGTGGACTTGATTCCCATGCGAGGTGGGAAATAACTCCACTTTCTGCGAGGTGGACTTACTGCTCATGCGAGGTGGGAAATAACTCCACTTTCTGCGAGGTGGACTTGATTCCCATGCGAGGTGGGAAATAACTCAACTTTCTGCGAGGTGGACTTACTTCTCATGCGAGGTGGGAAATAACTCTACTTTCTGCGAGGTGGACTTGATTCCCATGCGAGGTGGGAAATAACTTCACTTTTAGCGAAGTGGACTTGATTCCCATGCGAGGTGGGAAATAACTCCACTTTTGCGAGGTGGACTTGATTCCCATGCGAGGTGGGAAATAACTCCACTTTTAACGAAGTGGACTTGATTCCCATGCGAGGTGGGAAATAACTCCACTTTTAGCGAAGTGGACTTGATTCCCATGCGAGGTGGGAAATAACTCCACTTTCTGCGAGGTGGACTTACTGCTCATGCGAGGTGGGAAATAACTCCACTTTCTGCGAAGTGGACTTGATTCCCATGCGAGGTGGGAAATAACTCCACTTTCTGCGAGGTGGACTTACTGCTCATGCGAGGTGGGAAATAACTCCACTTTTAGCGAAGTGGACTTGATTCCCATGCGAGGTGGGAAATAACTCCACTTTATGCGAAGTGGACTTGATTCCCATGCGAGGTGGGAAATAACTCCACTTTCTGCGAGGTGGACTTACTGCTCATGCGAGGTGGGAAATAACTCCACTTTCTGCGAGGTGGACTTGATTCCCATGCGAGGTGGGAAATAACTCCACTTTTAACGAAGTGGACTTGATTCCCATGCGAGGTGGGAAATAACTCCACTTTTAGCGAAGTGGACTTGATTCCCATGCGAGGTGGGAAATAACTCCACTTTCTGCGAGGTGGACTTACTGCTCATGCGAGGTGGGAAATAACTCCACTTTCTGCGAGGTGGACTTGATTCCCATGCGAGGTGGGAAATAACTCCACTTTCTGCGAGGTGGACTTACTGCTCATGCGAGGTGGGAAATAACTCCACTTTTAGCGAAGTGGACTTGATTCCCATGCGAGGTGGGAAATAACTCCACTTTTAGCGAAGTGGACTTGATTCCCATGCGAGGTGGGTAATAACTCCACTTTTAGCGAAGTGGACTTGATTCCCATGCGAGGTGGGAAATAACTCCACTTTCTGCGAGGTGGACTTGCTGCTCATGCGAGGTGGGAAATAACTCCACTTTCTGCGAGGTGGACTTACTGCTCATGCGAGGTGGGAAATAACTCCACTTTCTGCGAGGTGGACTTACTGCTCATGCGAGGTGGGAAATAACTCCACTTTTAGCGAAGTGGACTTGATTCCCATGCGAGGTGGGAAATAACTCCACTTTCTGCGAGGTGGACTTGATTCCCATGCGAGGTGGGAAATAACTCCACTTTCTGCGAGGTGGACTTACTGCTCATGCGAGGTGGGAAATAACTTCACTTTTAGCGAAGTGGACTTGATTCCCATGCGAGGTGGGAAATAACTCCACTTTTAGCGAAGTGGACTTGATTCCCATGCGAGGTGGGAAATAACTCCACTTTCTGCGAGGTGGACTTACTGCTCATGCGAGGTGGGAAATAACTCCACTTTTAGCGAAGTGGACTTGATTCCCATGCGAGGTGGGAAATAACTCCACTTTTAGCGAAGTGGACTTGATTCCCATGCGAGGTGGGAAATAACTCCACTTTTAGCGAAGTGGACTTGATTCCCATGCGAGGTGAGAAATAACTCCACTTTCTGCGAAGTGGACTTACTGCTCATGAGAGGTGGGAAATAACTCCACTTTTAGCGAAGTGGACTTGATTCCCATGCGAGGTGGGAAATAACTCCACTTTCTGCGAGGTGGACTTACTGCTCATGCGAGGTGGGAAATAACTTCACTTTTAGCGAAGTGGACTTGATTCCCATGCGAGGTGGGAAATAACTCCACTTTTAGCGAAGTGGACTTGATTCCCATGCGAGGTGGGAAATAACTCCACTTTCTGCGAGGTGGACTTACTGCTCATGCGAGGTGGGAAATAACTCCACTTTCTGCGAGGTGGACTTGATTCCCATGCGAGGTGGGAAATAACTCCACTTTCTGCGAGGTGGACTTGATTCCCATGCGAGGTGGGAAATAACTCCACTTTCTGCGAGGTGGACTTGATTCCCATGCGAGGTGGGAAATAACTCCACTTTTAGCGAAGTGGACTTGATTCCCATGCGAGGTGGGAAATAACTCCACTTTTGCGAGGTGGACTTACTGCTCATGCGAGGTGGGAAATAACTCCACTTTTAGCGAAGTGGACTTGATTCCCATGCGAGGTGGGAAATAACTCCACTTTCTGCGAGGTGGACTTGATTCCCATGCGAGGTGGGAAATAACTCCACTTTTAGCGAAGTGGACTTGATTCCCATGCGAGGTGGGAAATAACTCCACTTTTAGCGAAGTGGACTTGATTCCCATGCGAGGTGGGAAATAACTCCACTTTCTGCGAGGTGGACTTGCTGCTCATGCGAGGTGGGAAATAACTCCACTTTTAGCGAAGTGGACTTGATTCCCATGCGAGGTGGGAAATAACTCCACTTTCTGCGAGGTGGACTTGATTCCCATGCGAGGTGGGAAATAACTCCACTTTTAGCGAAGTGGACTTGATTCCCATGCGAGGTGGGAAATAACTCCACTTTCTGCGAGGTGGACTTGATTCCCATGCGAGGTGGGAAATAACTCCACTTTTAGCGAAGTGGACTTGATTCCCATGCGAGGTGGGAAATAACTCCACTTTTAGCGAAGTGGACTTGATTCCCATGCGAGGTGGGAAATAACTCCACTTTTAGCGAAGTGGACTTGATTCCCATGCGAGGTGGGAAATAACTCCACTTTTAGCGAAGTGGACTTGATTCCCATGCGAGGTGGGAAATAACTCCACTTTCTGCGAGGTGGACTTACTGCTCATGCGAGGTGGGAAATAACTCCACTTTTAGCGAAGTGGACTTGATTCCCATGCGAGGTGGGAAATAACTCCACTTTTAGCGAAGTGGACTTGATTCCCATGCGAGGTGAGAAATAACTCCACTTTCTGCGAAGTGGACTTACTGCTCGTGCGAGGTGGACTTACTGCTCATGCGAGGTGGGAAATAACTCCACTTTTAGCGAAGTGGACTTGATTCCCATGCGAGGTGGGAAATAACTCCACTTTTAGCGAAGTGGACTTGATTCCCATGCGAGGTGGGAAATAACTCCACTTTTAGCGAAGTGGACTTGATTCCCATGCGAGGTGGGAAATAACTCCACTTTCTGCGAGGTGGACTTGCTGCTCATGCGAGGTGGGAAATAACTCCACTTTCTGCGAGGTGGACTTGATTCCCATGCGAGGTGGGAAATAACTCCACTTTCTGCGAGGTGGACTTACTGCTCATGCGAGGTGGGAAATAACTCCACTTTTGCGAGGTGGACTTGATTCCCATGCGAGGTGGGAAATAACTCCACTTTCTGCGAGGTGGACTTACTGCTCATGCGAGGTGGGAAATAACTCCACTTTCTGCGAGGTGGACTTACTGCTCATGCGAGGTGGGAAATAACTTCACTTTTAGCGAAGTGGACTTGATTCCCATGCGAGGTGGGAAATAACTCCACTTTTGCGAGGTGGACTTGATTCCCATGCGAGGTGGGAAATAACTCCACTTTCTGCGAGGTGGACTTACTGCTCATGCGAGGTGGGAAATAACTCCACTTTCTGCGAGGTGGAATTACTGCTCATGCGAGGTGGGAAATAACTCCACTTTTGCGAGGTGGACTTGATTCCCATGCGAGGTGGGAAATAACTCCACTTTCTGCGAGGTGGACTTACTGCTCATGCGAGGTGGGAAATAACTCCACTTTCTGCGAGGTGGACTTACTGCTCATGCGAGGTGGGAAATAACTTCACTTTTAGCGAAGTGGACTTGATTCCCATGCGAGGTGGGAAATAACTCCACTTTTAGCGAAGTGGACTTGATTCCCATGCGAGGTGGGAAATAACTCCACTTTTAGCGAAGTGGACTTGATTCCCATGCGAGGTGGGAAATAACTCCACTTTCTGCGAGGTGGACTTACTGCTCATGCGAGGTGGGAAATAACTCCACTTTTAGCGAAGTGGACTTGATTCCCATGCGAGGTGGGAAATAACTCCACTTTTAGCGAAGTGGACTTGATTCCCATGCGAGGTGGGAAATAACTCCACTTTTAGCGAAGTGGACTTGATTCCCATGCGAGGTGGGAAATAACTCCACTTTTAGCGAAGTGGACTTGATTCCCATGCGAGGTGGGAAATAACTCCACTTTCTGCGAGGTGGACTTGCTGCTCATGCGAGGTGGGAAATAACTCCACTTTTAGCGAAGTGGACTTGATTCCCATGCGAGGTGGGAAATAACTCCACTTTTAGCGAAGTGGACTTGATTCCCATGCGAGGTGGGAAAAAACTCCACTTTCTGCGAGGTGGACTTACTGCTCATGCGAGGTGGGAAATAACTCCACTTTTAGCGAAGTGGACTTGATTCCCATGCGAGGTGGGAAATAACTCCACTTTTAGCGAAGTGGACTTGATTCCCATGCGAGGTGGGAAATAACTCCACTTTTAGCGAAGTGGACTTGATTCCCATGCGAGTTGGGAAATAACTCCACTTTTAGCGAAGTGGACTTGATTCCCATGCGAGTTGGGAAATAACTCCACTTTTAGCGAAGTGGACTTGATTCCCATGCGAGGTGGGAAATAACTCCACTTTTAGCGAAGTGGACTTGATTCCCATGCGAGGTGGGAAATAACTCCACTTTTAGCGAAGTGGACTTGATTCCCATGCGAGGTGGGAAATAACTCCACTTTCTGCGAGGTGGACTTACTGCTCATGCGAGGTGGACTTACTGCTCATGCGAGGTGGGAAATAACTCCACTTTTAGCGAAGTGGACTTGATTCCCATGCGAGGTGGGAAATAACTCCACTTTTAGCGAAGTGGACTTGATTCCCATGCGAGGTGGGAAATAACTCCACTTTTAGCGAAGTGGACTTGATTCCCATGCGAGGTGGGAAATAACTCCACTTTCTGCGAGGTGGACTTACTGCTCATGCGAGGTGGGAAATAACTCCACTTTTGCGAGGTGGACTTGATTCCCATGCGAGGTGGGAAATAACTCCACTTTCTGCGAGGTGGACTTACTGCTCATGCGAGGTGGGAAATAACTCCACTTTCTGCGAGGTGGACTTACTGCTCATGCGAGGTGGGAAATAACTTCACTTTTAGCGAAGTGGACTTGATTCCCATGCGAGGTGGGAAATAACTCCACTTTTGCGAGGTGGACTTGATTCCCATGCGAGGTGGGAAATAACTCCACTTTCTGCGAGGTGGACTTACTGCTCATGCGAGGTGGGAAATAACTCCACTTTCTGCGAGGTGGACTTACTGCTCATGCGAGGTGGGAAATAACTCCACTTTTGCGAGGTGGACTTGATTCCCATGCGAGGTGGGAAATAACTCCACTTTCTGCGAGGTGGACTTACTGCTCATGCGAGGTGGGAAATAACTCCACTTTCTGCGAGGTGGACTTACTGCTCATGCGAGGTGGGAAATAACTTCACTTTTAGCGAAGTGGACTTGATTCCCATGCGAGGTGGGAAATAACTCCACTTTTAGCGAAGTGGACTTGATTCCCATGCGAGGTGGGAAATAACTCCACTTTCTGCGAGGTGGACTTACTGCTCATGCGAGGTGGGAAATAACTCCACTTTTAGCGAAGTGGACTTGATTCCCATGCGAGGTGGGAAATAACTCCACTTTATGCGAAGTGGACTTGATTCCCATGCGAGGTGGGAAATAACTCCACTTTTAGCGAAGTGGACTTGATTCCCATGCGAGGTGAGAAATAACTCCACTTTTAGCGAAGTGGACTTACTGCTCATGCGAGGTGGGAAATAACTCCACTTTCTGCGAGGTGGACTTACTGCTCATGCGAGGTGGGAAATAACTCCACTTTTAGCGAAGTGGACTTGATTCCCATGCGAGGTGGGAAATAACTCCACTTTCTGCGAGGTGGACTTACTGCTCATGCGAGGTGGGAAATAACTCCACTTTTAGCGAAGTGGACTTGATTCCCATGCGAGGTGGGAAATAACTCCACTTTTAGCGAAGTGGACTTGATTCCCATGCGAGGTGGGAAATAACTCCACTTTTAGCGAAGTGGACTTGATTCCCATGCGAGGTGGGAAATAACTCCACTTTTGCGAGGTGGACTTACTGCTCATGCGAGGTGGGAAATAACTCCACTTTCTGCGAGGTGGACTTACTGCTCATGCGAGGTGGGAAATAACTCCACTTTCTGCGAGGTGGACTTACTGCTCATGCGAGGTGGGAAATAACTCCACTTTTAGCGAAGTGGACTTGATTCTCATGCGAGGTGGGAAATAACTCCACTTTTAGCGAAGTGGACTTGATTCCCATGCGAGGTGGGAAATAACTCCACTTTTAGCGAAGTGGACTTGATTCCCATGCGAGGTGGGAAATAACTCCACTTTCTGCGAGGTGGACTTGCTGCTCATGCGAGGTGGGAAATAACTCCACTTTCTGCGAGGTGGACTTGATTCCCATGCGAGGTGGGAAATAACTCCACTTTCTGCGAGGTGGACTTACTGCTCATGCGAGGTGGGAAATAACTCCACTTTTGCGAGGTGGACTTGATTCCCATGCGAGGTGGGAAATAACTCCACTTTCTGCGAGGTGGACTTACTGCTCATGCGAGGTGGGAAATAACTCCACTTTCTGCGAGGTGGACTTACTGCTCATGCGAGGTGGGAAATAACTTCACTTTTAGCGAAGTGGACTTGATTCCCATGCGAGGTGGGAAATAACTCCACTTTTGCGAGGTGGACTTGATTCCCATGCGAGGTAGGAAATAACTCCACTTTCTGCGAGGTGGACTTACTGCTCATGCGAGGTGGGAAATAACTCCACTTTCTGCGAGGTGGACTTACTGCTCATACGAGGTGGGAAATAACTCCACTTTTGCGAGGTGGACTTGATTCCCATGCGAGGTGGGAAATAACTCCACTTTCTGCGAGGTGGACTTACTGCTCATGCGAGGTGGGAAATAACTCCACTTTCTGCGAGGTGGACTTACTGCTCATGCGAGGTGGGAAATAACTTCATTTTTAGCGAAGTGGACTTGATTCCCATGCGAGGTGGGAAATAACTCCACTTTTAGCGAAGTGGACTTGATTCCCATGCGAGGTGGGAAATAACTCCACTTTCTGCGAGGTGGACTTACTGCTCATGCGAGGTGGGAAATAACTCCACTTTTAGCGAAGTGGACTTGATTCCCATGCGAGGTGGGAAATAACTCCACTTTTAGCGAAGTGGACTTGATTCCCATGCGAGGTGGGAAATAACTCCACTTTTAGCGAAGTGGACTTGATTCCCATGCGAGGTGAGAAATAACTCCACTTTCTGCGAAGTGGACTTACTGCTCATGCGAGGTGGGAAATAACTCCACTTTCTGCGAGGTGGACTTACTGCTCATGCGAGGTGGGAAATAACTCCACTTTTAGCGAAGTGGACTTGATTCCCATGCGAGGTGGGAAATAACTCCACTTTCTGCGAGGTGGACTTACTGCTCATGCGAGGTGGGAAATAACTCCACTTTTAGCGAAGTGGACTTGATTCCCATGCGAGGTGGGAAATAACTCCACTTTTAGCGAAGTGGACTTGATTCCCATGCGAGGTGGGAAATAACTCCACTTTTAGCGAAGTGGACTTGATTCCCATGCGAGGTGGGAAATAACTCCACTTTTGCGAGGTGGACTTACTGCTCATGCGAGGTGGGAAATAACTCCACTTTCTGCGAGGTGGACTTACTGCTCATGCGAGGTGGGAAATAACTCCACTTTCTGCTAGGTGGACTTACTGCTCATGCGAGGTGGGAAATAACTCCACTTTTAGCGAAGTGGACTTGATTCCCATGCGAGGTGAGAAATAACTCCACTTTCTGCGAAGTGGACTTACTGCTCATGCGAGGTGGGAAATAACTCCACTTTCTGCGAGGTGGACTTACTGCTCATGCGAGGTGGGAAATAACTCCACTTTTAGCGAAGTGGACTTGATTCCCATGCGAGGTGGGAAATAACTCCACTTTCTGCGAGGTGGACTTACTGCTCATGCGAGGTGGGAAATAACTCCACTTTTAGCGAAGTGGACTTACTGCTCATGCGAGGTGGGAAATAACTTCACTTTTAGCGAAGTGGACTTGATTCCCATGCGAGGTGGGAAATAACTCCACTTTCTGCGAGGTGGACTTGATTCCCATGCGAGGTGGGAAATAACTCCACTTTTAGCGAAGTGGACTTGATTCCCATGCGAGGTGGGAAATAACTCCACTTTTAGCGAAGTGGACTTGATTCCCATGCGAGGTGGGAAATAACTCCACTTTTGCGAGGTGGACTTACTGCTCATGCGAGGTGGGAAATAACTCCACTTTTAGCGAAGTGGACTTGATTCCCATGCGAGGTGGGAAATAACTCCACTTTCTGCGAGGTGGACTTACTGCTCATGCGAGGTGGGAAATAACTCCACTTTTAGCGAAGTGGACTTGATTCCCATGCGAGGTGGGAAATAACTCCACTTTTAGCGAAGTGGACTTGATTCCCATGCGAGGTGGGAAATAACTCCACTTTCTGCGAGGTGGACTTGCTGCTCATGCGAGGTGGGAAATAACTCCACTTTTAGCGAAGTGGACTTGATTCCCATGCGAGGTGGGAAATAACTCCACTTTTAGCGAAGTGGACTTGATTCCCATGCGAGGTGGGAAATAACTCCACTTTCTGCGAGGTGGACTTGCTGCTCATGCGAGGTGGGAAATAACTCCACTTTTAGCGAAGTGGACTTGATTCCCATGCGAGGTGGGAAATAACTCCACTTTTAGCGAAGTGGACTTGATTCCCATGCGAGGTGGGAAATAACTCCACTTTTAGCGAAGTGGACTTGATTCCCATGCGAGGTGGGAAATAACTCCACTTTTAGCGAAGTGGACTTGATTCCCATGCGAGGTGGGAAATAACTCCACTTTCTGCGAGGTGGACTTGCTGCTCATGCGAGGTGGGAAATAACTCCACTTTTAGCGAAGTGGACTTGATTCCCATGCGAGGTGGGAAATAACTCCACTTTTAGCGAAGTGGACTTGATTCCCATGCGAGGTGGGAAATAACTCCACTTTCTGCGAGGTGGACTTACTGCTCATGCGAGGTGGACTTACTGCTCATGCGAGGTGGGAAATAACTCCACTTTTAGCGAAGTGGACTTGATTCCCATGCGAGGTGGGAAATAACTCCACTTTTAGCGAAGTGGACTTGATTCCCATGCGAGGTGGGAAATAACTCCACTTTTAGCGAAGTGGACTTGATTCCCATGCGAGGTGGGAAATAACTCCACTTTCTGCGAGGTGGACTTGCTGCTCATGCGAGGTGGGAAATAACTCCACTTTCTGCGAGGTGGACTTGATTCCCATGCGAGGTGGGAAATAACTCCACTTTCTGCGAGGTGGACTTACTGCTCATGCGAGGTGGGAAATAACTCCACTTTTGCGAGGTGGACTTGATTCCCATGCGAGGTGGGAAATAACTCCACTTTCTGCGAGGTGGACTTACTGCTCATGCGAGGTGGGAAATAACTCCACTTTCTGCGAGGTGGACTTACTGCTCATGCGAGGTGGGAAATAACTTCACTTTTAGCGAAGTGGACTTGATTCCCATGCGAGGTGGGAAATAACTCCACTTTTGCGAGGTGGACTTGATTCCCATGCGAGGTGGGAAATAACTCCACTTTCTGCGAGGTGGACTTACTGCTCATGCGAGGTGGGAAATAACTCCACTTTCTGCGAGGTGGACTTACTGCTCATGCGAGGTGGGAAATAACTCCACTTTTGCGAGGTGGACTTGATTCCCATGCGAGGTGGGAAATAACTCCACTTTCTGCGAGGTGGACTTACTGCTCATGCGAGGTGGGAAATAACTCCACTTTCTGCGAGGTGGACTTACTGCTCATGCGAGGTGGGAAATAACTTCACTTTTAGCGAAGTGGACTTGATTCCCATGCGAGGTGGGAAATAACTCCACTTTTAGCGAAGTGGACTTGATTCCCATGCGAGGTGGGAAATAACTCCACTTTCTGCGAGGTGGACTTACTGCTCATGCGAGGTGGGAAATAACTCCACTTTTAGCGAAGTGGACTTGATTCCCATGCGAGGTGGGAAATAACTCCACTTTTAGCGAAGTGGACTTACTGCTCATGCGAGGTGGGAAATAACTCCACTTTTAGCGAAGTGGACTTGATTCCCATGCGAGGTGAGAAATAACTCCACTTTCTGCGAAGTGGACTTACTGCTCATGCGAGGTGGGAAATAACTCCACTTTCTGCGAGGTGGACTTACTGCTCATGCGAGGTGGGAAATAACTCCACTTTTAGCGAAGTGGACTTGATTCCCATGCGAGGTGGGAAATAACTCCACTTTCTGCGAGGTGGACTTACTGCTCATGCGAGGTGGGAAATAACTCCACTTTTAGCGAAGTGGACTTGATTCCCATGCGAGGTGGGAAATAACTCCACTTTTAGCGAAGTGGACTTGATTCCCATGCGAGGTGGGAAATAACTCCACTTTTAGCGAAGTGGACTTGATTCCCATGCGAGGTGGGAAATAACTCCACTTTTGCGAGGTGGACTTACTGCTCATGCGAGGTGGGAAATAACTCCACTTTCTGCGAGGTGGACTTACTGCTCATGCGAGGTGGGAAATAACTCCACTTTCTGCGAGGTGGACTTACTGCTCATGCGAGGTGGGAAATAACTCCACTTTTAGCGAAGTGGACTTGATTCCCATGCGAGGTGAGAAATAACTCCACCTTCTGCGAAGTGGACTTACTGCTCATGCGAGGTGGGAAATAACTCCACTTTCTGCGAGGTGGACTTACTGCTCATGCGAGGTGGGAAATAACTCCACTTTTAGCGAAGTGGACTTGATTCCCATGCGAGGTGGGAAATAACTCCACTTTCTGCGAGGTGGACTTACTGCTCATGCGAGGTGGGAAATAACTCCACTTTTAGCGAAGTGGACTTGATTCCCATGCGAGGTGGGAAATAACTTCACTTTTAGCGAAGTGGACTTGATTCCCATGCGAGGTGGGAAATAACTCCACTTTCTGCGAGGTGGACTTGATTCCCATGCGAGGTGGGAAATAACTCCACTTTTAGCGAAGTGGACTTGATTCCCATGCGAGGTGGGAAATAACTCCACTTTCTGCGAGGTGGACTTGATTCCCATGCGAGGTGGGAAATAACTCCACTTTTAGCGAAGTGGACTTGATTCCCATGCGAGGTGGGAAATAACTCCACTTTCTGCGAGGTGGACTTGATTCCCATGCGAGGTGGGAAATAACTCCACTTTTAGCGAAGTGGACTTGATTCCCATGCGAGGTGGGAAATAACTCCACTTTTAGCGAAGTGGACTTGATTCCCATGCGAGGTGGGAAATAACTCCACTTTTGCGAGGTGGACTTACTGCTCATGCGAGGTGGGAAATAACTCCACTTTTAGCGAAGTGGACTTGATTCCCATGCGAGGTGGGAAATAACTCCACTTTTAGCGAAGTGGACTTGATTCCCATGCGAGGTGGGAAATAACTCCACTTTCTGCGAGGTGGACTTACTGCTCATGCGAGGTGGACTTACTGCTCATGCGAGGTGGGAAATAACTCCACTTTCTGCGAGGTGGACTTACTGCTCATGCGAGGTGGGAAATAACTCCACTTTCTGCGAGGTGGACTTACTGCTCATGCGAGGTGGGAAATAACTCCACTTTTAGCGAAGTGGACTTGATTCCCATGCGAGGTGGGAAATAACTCCACTTTTAGCGAAGTGGACTTGATTCCCATGCGAGGTGGGAAATAACTCCACTTTCTGCGAGGTGGACTTACTGCTCATGCGAGGTGGGAAATAACTCCACTTTCTGCGAGGTGGACTTGATTCCCATGCGAGGTGGGAAATAACTCCACTTTTAGCGAAGTGGACTTGATTCCCATGCGAGGTGGGAAATAACTCCACTTTTAGCGAAGTGGACTTGATTCCCATGCGAGGTGGGAAATAACTCCACTTTTGCGAGGTGGACTTACTGCTCATGCGAGGTGGGAAATAACTCCACTTTTAGCGAAGTGGACTTGATTCCCATGCGAGGTGGGAAATAACTCCACTTTCTGCGAGGTGGACTTACTGCTCATGCGAGGTGGGAAATAACTCCACTTTCTGCGAGGTGGACTTGATTCCCATGCGAGGTGGGAAATAACTCCACTTTCTGCGAGGTGGACTTACTGCTCATGCGAGGTGGGAAATAACTCCACTTTCTGCGAGGTGGACTTGATTCCCATGCGAGGTGGGAAATAACTCCACTTTTAGCGAAGTGGACTTGATTCCCATGCGAGGTGGGAAATAACTCCACTTTCTGCGAGGTGGACTTACTGCTCATGCGAGGTGGGAAATAACTCCACTTTTAGCGAAGTGGACTTGATTCCCATGCGAGGTGGGAAATAACTCCACTTTCTGCGAGGTGGACTTACTGCTCATGCGAGGTGGGAAATAACTCCACTTTTAGCGAAGTGGACTTACTGCTCATGCGAGGTGGGAAATAACTTCACTTTTAGCGAAGTGGACTTGATTCCCATGCGAGGTGGGAAATAACTCCACTTTCTGCGAGGTGGACTTGATTCCCATGCGAGGTGGGAAATAACTCCACTTTCTGCGAGGTGGACTTACTGCTCATGCGAGGTGGGAAATAACTCCACTTTTAGCGAGGTGGACTTGATTCCCATGCGAGGTGGGAAATAACTCCACCTTTAGCGAAGTGGACTTGATTCCCATGCGAAGTGGGAAATAACTCCACTTTCTGCGAGGTGGACTTACTGCTCATGCGAGGTGGGAAATAACTCCACTTTTAGCGAAGTGGACTTGATTCCCATGCGAGTTGGGAAATAACTCCACTTTCTGCGAGGTGGACTTGATTCAAATGCGAGGTGGGAAATAACTCCACTTTTAGCGAAGTGGACTTGATTCCCATGCGAGGTGGGAAATAACTCCACTTTCTGCGAGGTGGACTTGATTCCCATGCGAGGTGGGAAATAACTCCACTCTTAGCGAAGTGGACTTGATTCCCATGCGAGGTGGGAAATAACTCCACTTTCTGCGAGGTGTGGAAATAACTCCACTTTTTGCGAGGTGGACTTAGTTCCCATGCGAGGTGGGAAATAACTCCACTTTTAGCGAAGTGGACTTGATTCCCATGCGAGGTGGGAAATAACTCCACTTTCTGCGAGGTGGACTTGATTCCCATGCGAGGTGGGAAATAACTCCACCTTTAGCGAAGTGGACTTGATTCCCATGCGAAGTGGGAAATAACTCCACTTTCTGCGAGGTGGACTTACTGCTCATGCGAGGTGGGAAATAACTCCACTTTTAGCGAAGTGGACTTGATTCCCATGCGAGTTGGGAAATAACTCCACTTTCTGCGAGGTGGACTTGATTCCCATGCGAGGTGGGAAATAACTCCACTTTTAGCGAAGTGGACTTGATTCCCATGCGAGGTGGGAAATAACTCCACTTTCTGCGAGGTGGACTTGATTCCCATGCGAGGTGGGAAATAACTCCACTCTTAGCGAAGTGGACTTGATTCCCATGCGAGGTGGGAAATAACTCCACTTTCTGCGAGGTGGACTTACTGCTCATGCGAGGTGGGAAATAACTCCACTTTCTGCGAGGTGGACTTACTGCTCATGCGAGGTGGGAAATAACTCCACTTTTAGCGAAGTGGACTTGATTCCCATGCGAGGTGGGAAATAACTCCACTTTCTGCGAGGTGGACTTACTGCTCATGCGAGGTGGGAAATAACTCCACTTTTAGCGAAGTGGACTTGATTTCCATGCGAGGTGGGAAATAGCTCCACTTTCTGCGAGGTGGACTTGATTCCCATGCGAGGTGGGAAATAACTCCACTTTTAGCGAAGTGGACTTGATTCCCATGCGAGGTGGGAAATAACTCCACTTTCTGCGAGTTGGACTTGATTCCCATGCGAGGTGGGAAATAACTCCACTTTTAGCGAAGTGGACTTGATTCCCATGCGAGGTGGGAAATAACTCCACTTTCTGCGAGGTAGACTTACTGCTCATGCGAGGTGGGAAATAACTCCACTTTCTGCGAGGTGGACTTGATTCCCATGCGAGGTGGGAAATAACTCCACTTTCTGCGAGGTGGACTTACTGCTCATGCGAGGTGGGAAATAACTCCACTTTCTGCGAGGTGGACTTACTGCTCATGCGAGGTGGGAAATAACTCCACTTTCTGCGAGGTGGACTTGATTCCCATGCGAGGTGGGAAATAACTCCACTTTTAGCGAAGTGGACTTGATTCCCATGCGAGGTGGGAAATAACTCCACTCTCTGCGAGGTGGACTTACTGCTCATGCGAGGTGGGAAATAACTCCACTTTTAGCGAAGTGGACTTGATTCCCATGCGAGGTGGGAAATAACTCCACTTTTAGCGAAGTGGACTTGATTCCCATGCGAGGTGGGAAATAACTCCACTTTTTGCGAGGTGGGAAATAACTCCACTTTTAGCGAAGTGGACTTGATTCCCATGCGAGGTGGGAAATAACTCCACTTTTAGCGAAGTGGACTTGATTCCCATGCGAGGTGGGAAATAACTCCACTTTCTGCGAGGTGGACTTGCTGCTCATGCGAGGTGGGAAATAACTCCACTTTTAGCGAAGTGGACTTGATTCCCATGCGAGGTGGGAAATAACTCCACTTTCTGCGAGGTGGACTTACTGCTCATGCGAGTTGGGAAATAACTCCACTTTCTGCGAGGTGGACTTGATTCCCATGCGAGGTGGGAAATAACTCCACTTTTAGCGAAGTGGACTTGATTCCCATGCGAGGTGGGAAATAACTCCACTTTCTGCGAGGTGGACTTACTGCTCATGCGAGGTGGGAAATAACTCCACTTTTAGCGAAGTGGACTTGATTCCCATGCGAGGTGGGAAATAACTCCACTTTTAGCGAAGTGGACTTGATTCCCATGCGAGGTGGGAAATAACTCCACTTTCTGCGAGGTGGACTTGCTGCTCATGCGAGGTGGGAAATAACTCCACTTTTAGCGAGGTGGACTTACTGCTCATGCGAGGTGGGAAATAACTCCACTTTCTGCGAGGTGGACTTACTGCTCATGCGAGGTGGGAAATAACTCCACTTTTAGCGAAGTGGACTTGATTCCCATGCGAGGTGGGAAATAACTCCACTTTTAACGAAGTGGACTTGATTCCCATGCGAGGTGGGAAATAACTCCACTTTTAGCGAAGTGGACTTGATTCCCATGCGAGGTGGGAAATAACTCCACTTTCTGCGAGGTGGACTTACTGCTCATGCGAGGTGGGCAATAAGTACACTTTCTGCGAAGTGGACTTGATTCCCATGCGAGGTGGGAAATAACTCCACTTTTAGCGAAGTGGACTTGATTCCCATGCGAGGTGGGAAATAACTCCACTTTTTGCGAGGTGGACTTACTGCTCATGCGAGGTGGGAAATAACTCCACTTTTAGCGAAGTGGACTTGATTCCCATGCGAGGTGGGAAATAACTCCACTTTCTGCGAGGTGGACTTACTGCTCATGCGAGGTGGGAAATAACTCCACTTTTAGCGAAGTGGACTTGATTTCCATGCGAGGTGGGAAATAGCTCCACTTTTAGCGAAGTGGACTTGATTCCCATGCGAGGTGGGAAATAACTCCACTTTTAGCGAAGTGGACTTGATTCCCATGCGAGGTGGGAAATAACTCCACTTTCTGCGAGGTGGACTTACTGCTCATGCGAGGTGGGAAATAACTCCACTTTTAGCGAAGTGGACTTGATTCCCATGCGAGGTGGGAAATAACTCCACTTTCTGCGAGGTGGACTTGATTCCCACGCGAGGTGGGAAATAACTCCACTTTCTGCGAGGTGGACTTGATTCCCATGCGAGGTGGGAAATAACTCCACTTTTAGCGAAGTGGACTTGATTCCCATGCAAGGTGGGAAATAACTCCACTTTCTGCGAGGTGGACTTGATTCCCATGCGAGGTGGGAAATAACTCCACTTTTAGCGAAGTGGACTTGATTCCCATGCGAGGTGGGAAAAAACTCCACTTTCTGCGAGGTGGACTTACTGCTCATGCGAGGTGGGAAATAACTCCACTTTTAGCGAAGTGGACTTGATTCCCATGCGAGGTGGGAAATAACTCCACTTTTAGCGAAGTGGACTTGATTCCCATGCGAGGTGGGAAATAACTCCACTTTTAGCGAAGTGGACTTGATTCCCATGCGAGTTGGGAAATAACTCCACTTTTAGCGAAGTGGACTTGATTCCCATGCGAGTTGGGAAATAACTCCACTTTTAGCGAAGTGGACTTGATTCCCATGCGAGGTGGGAAATAACTCCACTTTTAGCGAAGTGGACTTGATTCCCATGCGAGGTGGGAAATAACTCCACTTTTAGCGAAGTGGACTTAATTCCCATGCGAGGTGGGAAATAACTCCACTTTCTGCGAGGTGGACTTGATTCCCATGCGAGGTGGGAAATAACTCCACTTTTAGCGAAGTGGACTTGATTCCCATGCGAGGTGGGAAATAACTCCACTTTCTGCGAGGTGGACTTACTGCTCATGCGAGGTGGGAAATAACTCCACTTTTAGCGAAGTGGACTTGATTCCCATGCGAGGTGGGAAATAACTCCACTTTTAGCGAAGTGGACTTGATTCCCACGCGAGGTGGGAAATAACTCCACTTTCTGCGAGGTGGACTTGATTCCCATGCGAGGTGGGAAATAACTCCACTTTTAGCGAAGTGGACTTGATTCCCATGCAAGGTGGGAAATAACTCCACTTTCTGCGAGGTGGACTTGATTCCCATGCGAGGTGGGAAATAACTCCACTTTTAGCGAAGTGGACTTGATTCCCATGCGAGGTGGGAAAAAACTCCACTTTCTGCGAGGTGGACTTACTGCTCATGCGAGGTGGGAAATAACTCCACTTTTAGCGAAGTGGACTTGATTCCCATGCGAGGTGGGAAATAACTCCACTTTTGCGAGGTGGACTTAGTTCCCATGCGAGGTGGGAAATAACTCCACTTTCTACGAGGTGGACTTACTGCTCATGCGAGGTGGGAAATAACTCCACTTTTAGCGAAGTGGACTTGATTCCCATGCGAGGTGGGAAATAACTCCACTTTCTGCGAGGTGGACTTACTGCTCATGCGAGGTGGGAAATAACTCCACTTTTGCGAGGTGGACTTGATTCCCATGCGAGGTGGGAAATAACTCCACTTTTAGCGAAGTGGACTTGATTCCCATGCGAGGTGGGAAATACCCCTGACCCCCTGACCCCCCAACTTTGACAAGCCACAGTTTCTAAACCAGGCGTCGCCCGGACATAAAACCGCCATTTCTGGTGTGCTGTTGACCTGAACTTCCGAGTGAGAAGGAAGGGAAATAAAGAACAGGCTCAGACTCAAACAAATTTGCCAAACAAACGAAACTACGGTTTTTATTTGTCTAGGTTAAGTGTTTCATTTTTCTGTTTCTTAATACAAAAGTGTGCCAATATAATAGGGGTTTAAATAACGGCTTTGCGATGCTATAGTTTCAACTGGAAAACAATGGTTAATCGGTTTTGGTGAAGAGCGTACTGACCGCCCGGAGGAAGTTGACCTCGAACTCCTTCTCGGAGAATCGTTCCACCGAAGACCTGAAAAGGAAGAGTGAATTAGCAACTGGGTGGGTGGCAAAGGTGCTGGTCGTTCGAACCTTGCTGCACTTCGAATGGTTTCGTTTCTCTCTTTGGTGTTGTTCAGGATGTTCACGATGCAAGTGGCGTACTCGTACGCGTCAACAGCCAGGTATCCATTCTGACTGCCCTCAGACGTTTCGATGATGTCCAGGAGTGGTCCTCCGGACTTATTCGCAATCATAATCAGACCAGCGGCCATGCACTCGACTATACCAATGCCGAAATGCTCGTTCCACATGGTGTGCAGGCCAATCCTTGCGGACTGGTACAGCTGCAGCAGCTCCTTGTAAGACACGTTCACCTTAAACTCTACGTTGTTCTCTAGGGATAAATGCTTGGAGAGATCTTGCATGTTCTTGAGACGCACATAGTCTTCCTCGTTGCGGCAGGAGCCAACTATTACGAGCTTTACTTTGTTCCAGAGTTCCTCGTCTTTGACCAGGAGTGTGCGAAGCTCATACAAAGCCTGTAGCTGCAGGGGATGGTCTTTCTCCGGTCGGAACTGGCCGACTGAGAGCAAGACGATCTTGTCCTCGTTGTTCCCACTGAATGTGAGCGCTTTCAGTTGGGACACCTCACACGGCGGATACACTCGGTGAGTCTTGAACGGGGCGTTCCACAAGTCCAGAATGTGATTCTCAGTCCACGATGAGTTCACCATGACTGACAGAGAACACCGCCCAACCAAGGAGTACAGCTGCGAAAGATAATTGAGACCAAAAGAAGGTCGAAAGCCGATCAATTTTCAATGAGTTCCACGAAAAACGCGCCTTATCAACGCTTATCAAATAAACGTATCCAGTGCTTTATCTTACCTTGGCAAATATTTTGTAATACGTGAGTTTGGCCCATGTGAAGAATGGGTTTCGTGCCACGTACGCCTGATTGTTGTGGGTGTACTCCCGCGCTCTGACCCGCCGTAACATGTCGGTGCTGATTGTTGGGTAATGCACGTAGCAGCCAACCTTGCACTGGCCAATGAACCGGAATAGGGGCAGAGTAAATGCGTAGCCCATTGTGTCAATGAACACGTCCGGGGGAAACTTGAATAGGGCCTCCAGGCCAAGGACCAACGAGCCCATACTCTGGCCGAGGAGTGTGAAGTAAGGATACATCTTCGCCTCGACCCAGTGACGTTTCTTCAAGTAGATGAAACTAACGTTATCCTGGTCCACAGAAACATTGAATATCGTCTCGGCTCTGTTCAGAATTGTGTTCGCCGAAGCATCAACATCTCCGGTATAAATAATTATCTTAACATTATCGTACTTCGCCTGCGAGGGGAAACACAAACAATTTCATTAGAGGCAAATTAGTGGATGACTCAAGTGGAGAATGTTCTACCTGCAGCGCTCTCACAGCACACCACAGCACACGCTCACCACCTCCCCCGGCATTGCAATAGGGATGAAAGATACCAACGTTAACATCATTATTACCCTTATGAATCTTTGCCTTCCTCAACAAGATCCAGCGGCGTAAAGCAAATATTGCAACGAACAAAAGTGTTACGGCCAACAAGGCAAGTACAAGCAGTAAGTACAACCTACCGGGATAAGGCGAAAATCAATGTTTATACGGTTCGTTGCGGTTTATTCGATTCGTTTTCGTTTTGAAATATTCTACTCACACTATAACGATGGCTCTCATATTGAATTTGATTTGGAGAGATTTGAATTTCTCGATTAGTGCAGATTTCTTTTTGGTGAATCTACTTGTTTACATCGTTTTTAGATTTCTGTTTTGGAGGCACGAAGAACAGGAAAAAAAAAAGACGAATCGAAACAGAAACTGTGGTCATCCACCGAATTTGGGGTGACGTGCGACGATACGTTGACAGAACCGGCTCTTGAATGGAGTTGCCAAGTGAGGGGTATTTTTTTTTTCGAAAATTTTTTTTTGAAACACTACTGGAGCAGTCAGACTCAAGACTGTTCCATTGTACTGACAGGTAGCAACCTACTCCAGTGCAGTTAATTTGATCCCAACGGCAAATGGTGACTGGACCAGATTCGATTTCACTGGGATTCGAACCTGGGACCTCTCTAACTTGGGGCAGGCACCTAATCAACTGCGTCATCCAGTCGTTTGAGGGGTATTTTTGTTAATTCTCATAATAATAATGACAGCGCTACAGTCCGAGGTGGACTTGGAGCTAGCTTCTCAGTAAACACTCGTGTTGTGCGTGCTATTCTTCTCTCGCGAATGGAAGAGACCTACAGTTTAATGCCGACTCCGGACGGCGATTTTAAGAAGCACTTTCTAGAGAGTTATACTCTTTGAGCACTGTCAGCGACTCAAAGGAAGTGGAGCCATGAAAAACTGTCAAGTGTGTTTTTCGAGATTCGAACCTTAGGCATAGTCACCATGAGGTTGCGTTACAATTGAAAGAAGAATTATCAAATTCAATTCACGTCCAGTTGGCAACTCAAAACCGATGACACACACCTCCACCAGACAAGGCAGCTGATTGTGACAGCTCTTGACAGTCATCGCCGACAGTATTGTTGAAAATCAAAATAAAAGAAAAATTATTCCTTTTTTTTTGATAATTTATTGGTTCTAGTGTCACCGTGTCTGCTTTTGTTATTTTTTTCTTTCAATTTTTCTCCCAGTGAATCTGTAATGCGACACAATTAAAATGGATTTCGTACGACCAATCTTGAATTGTCTATCAAAGTTTTGCAGTTGTATCAATTGCACAGAAGATCTGGGCACTCAGGTGTGGAATATATACTTTTCATTGTCTATGAACTTGTCGTTTATACATATACATGCATGAGATCTGATTGGAATTGCTTTTTGTTTTGATTTTGTGTGTCTATTTTAGGGTTTAGAGCCAAATGAACGCACACATCTGCTTGTGGCTCCAGTCAATAATAGTCCGGCATTGCGACGAACAAATTCGGATAATCTGAGCAATGAGTATTCGCAATCTTTGCCAAAGAAAGATGAACAGAACGCCCTTAGTCGTTTGGTTCAAAATACAGAAGTGTAATCCTGATTGAGATTGACTTTGTGAGGGGGGAATTACATTTTGTTCTTCTTACAGAAACATGATTGATGTTGGCGCAATGGATTCGCATAACATCGAACACCAGGAGTACATCGACAGAATAAAGCTGTACAAGCAACGTCTTTCCCAGCAGTGGAGTACCATCCAGCATCCTGGAGTGCCAATGGGTACAACAGACACGATTTCTCTCATTTCCCCATGACAAACTGACCTCTTGTCTTGCAGGTTTTCTCAAGGATATACCAGATCCGGTATACTACTTGACATCAGTTCCGATATCAGCTGCAGACCTTGCTCAAGTATGAATTCATCAATTTCTCAGCCGTCTCACACTTATCTCCCGCCTTTGTGTTCGTTTCAGATAAAGTCTGCTGTAAGCAAAGCAAAAGCCGCTGTGAACGATATTAAAGTTGAACATAATGAAGACATTGTGGTGCCTTTTCGAATTCCCTAGACGTTAAGTGCGCAAAGAGCTTTTCTGTTGAACATCTTCCTGGCGACCTCATTTGAATTGGCATAATTGTTTCATGGTTTACCTCAACACACAGCAAACTACACTACACACTCAACTATTTTATTGTTTCTAGCAAGTGCATGGGATGGGCGCGATGGTTTAGTTCACACAGATGCCATTCGTTGGGCAGTCGCCGCTTGCTTATTATTACTCACATATACGTTCTATCATTATCTTTACTGTTATCCATTAATTTCCGATCAAAACTTTACTCGTAACGACATAAAAACAAGAAACAAATGAAATGTGGAAAGTAGTAAAACCTTTTCTTAATAAAATACATTTACTACGAGTTGCGTTTTGCATTTTGTTGTCCTTCTTTGGATTGTCGAAGCGAACGGGTTGACCTCTCCGAGAGATAGCGTGCATTTGTGTCAGCTAACTGCGTCTCAAGTGAAAGACGAGTGCAAGTTGAAAATCAATAAAAATAATCATGCACTGAGGAGATTACGAACGCAGTGGAACGTTGGACGAGAAAAGAACTATATGCTTCTGTGCAGAATTCAGTCAAGTTAGTTGATTTCTGCTTCTGTGTGTCTACACAACCACCGACGCAGCACGTGACGACGGGGTGTTGAACACACTCACTTTTGTTGATAAAGGAACTCCATCTCATCTCATCTTCAATGACCCGCATGTTCCACTAAAGGTGTCGCGGGGGCAATGCATGCACGAGAGATCTCCAGGCCACTCTATCCTCCGCCATCGATTCTAAGTCGTCAGGAGCTAATCCGAAGTGCAACCAACCGAGTGTTTGGATTTGGTCAAACCATCTCGTCCTGAGCCTGCCAAGCGGTCGCCTATCTGATGGAATCGCACTCAACGCACGCCTCGGGGATCGCGGTGAAGTCCCCTCAACTTTTTTCATAAAATTACAGAATCTTCTTTATTTTAACCAAAAGTCATAAGAAAACAAAAACAAAACGTAACTAGGGCTCCTCCAATCGTCCACCAAGTCGTCCGACAAACTCGTCCACCAAACTCAGAATCAAGTCAGTCTCCAGCTACGTCTCCACCAATTTCTCCTCCGTCATCAGGAAACTCAAAATCGAGTCAGTCTCCCACTACGTCTCCACCAAATACTCCTCCGTCTTCAGGAAACTCAGAATCAAGCCAGTCTCCAACTACGTCTCCACCAATTCCTCCTCCGTCATCAGGAAACTCAAAATCGAGTCAGTCTCCAACTACGTCTCCACCAAATCCTCTTCCGTCTTCAGGCAACTCAGAATCGAGTCAGTCTCCTCTTGAAGGTTATCCAACTTCTTCATCAGAAGCATCTGCAAAACAAAGAAACCTTCAGCAAAATCCCCTTCACACACTCAACCCATTAACCAACCTTTGCTGCCGAAACAATTTCCTTGGCAGCTTTGTAATTCAAATGCTCCACAGACTTGGCCAACCGCATCGGCTTGCACCTGGCCACATCCTCGATCGTGTGAAATCCCGCTGCATACAGCTGCTTCGCTCGATTCTGAAAAATGCGACACACATCAACCTGACAAGCTCCTCCCCCATCTCTAACTTACAATTTTCACCGAAGGAAGATCCAACAGTTGTTCCAACTCCAAAGTCCCACACCGATCCATCCTCCCACTGATCTTCTCGAACAGTGGCTTGTAGCACCAAAAATCCTCCACCTGCTCGCAAAGCCTCACCAGCGCACTGGCTGCCATTATTGACTGATTGACCAGCGTCTGCAACGTGCCACGTTCAACGGAGTACTTTGTGGCAATCTGTGGCATGGGGACCACGTTCAGAACTTCCAACAGAATCAAGACTTTGTACAGTCGACCCAGTTGCACCTCAACGGGGCCCTTGATCGACATAGTTTTAGCCATTTTCGCGGCATGTGCTTCCGTCACACCCAGGATCCTAAACAGACACTGAGTGTCCTCGTCCAGGTTGGTGTACTCACGGAAGAGAATCGATGGATCGGCGGTAAACAAGTCGTCAGCACTCTCCGTGGAGTTGAAGCTCACCACCAAGTACAGGAGGTGTGAGAAGTTCGACAGCACAAGAGACTTCTGAGCGGTCTTCAGCTCCTTGAAGATCACGTTTGTCTTCTTGTAGTCGATGCCGGCTTTGTAGGCAGCTTTCCCCAGCGTGGTGAGCTCGAAACGAGTGGATTTGCTCAGAATTATCTGTCGAGAGTTGGCGTGCAGGTTTGCACCAGTGATCTCCCGCATTTCCTGCGTGGTGAGGATCTCAGAGCAGTTCACCAGCGGGCTCTGCTTTGGATCACTCAGTTTCAGTACCTTATGCTTGAACATCTGCCGGAGAATCGATGTGATCAGCGCCTTCACAGAGACGCCAGTCATCTCGCTCTGCACCGACATCAGTGTGTTCTTGTTGAGATTCATCAGCTCCTGAAGGGAGTTGGCCAGCCCCAATCCAATGGCACTCAGCACTAAACTCTGCAGACCTAAGGCGTTGTTGTAATCCAACGAGCTGATCACTTTGTCCATTGGAGAGAATAGCATCTCCCCCACGCGGATGTTGTCCTTGCTGGAGCAGATCAGAATACTCTCCCCGGCGTCTCCCATTCCCGCTCGTCCTGCACGACCCACCATCTGCTTGTACTTGCAGAGTGACATGAACTCCTGACCCACGTATGGAGCTCGAATTATGACGCGTTTTGCTGGCAGATTGACTCCAGCTGCCAGCGTGGAAGTGCAACAGATCACCGTGATGGCTCCCATGCGATAGGCTGACTCCAGCATTTTTCTTTCATCTATCGTGAGGCCGGAATGATGGTAGGCAACTCCGTACGGTATTGTTTTCTCAAGGATGGGTGACAGGATTCCGCAGACCTTGTCCAGAGCATCCATCAGCGCAGCTTTCTCATTCTTTCTGTGCTCCAAGAACTTTGTCCTTAAAGAAGCAGTTATTTCGGATGAATTATGACTCGGGAGGTTGGACTTACTTCGGCAGGACTCTGCTCAGCAGGACTGCGACATTCTCACAGTTTTTCCTCGTCGAACAGAAGATGAGGCAGGATTCCTTCGGCGCAACTTCCGACACCAGGCCAGCCAGGTGATCGGGATCCGATTTTGCGACTTGTGCGCTGTACTGAAACCAAAAAAATACATGTTCACCGTAGACACGATGTGACTTGTCCTCCTACCTTGTAATTCACAGTTCGTCGGTAGACAAAGACCTCTTCCAGACTGGCGCCAGCTGAATTGATCTCCAAAATGTCACTGCCGCACTTGATGAACTCCTTCAGCTCAACGGGACGGAAACCCCTTGTGTAGATGTCAGCATCCAGAAAATCTGACAGTTCTGGAAGGTTACCAATCGTCGCACTCATCCCAACGATCTGGATGCTGGCTGTGAAAGAACCGCTTTCCAGATAACCTCAAAAACCGTGTGTTTGGATCGCTTACCATTGATGTGCATGACTTTAGTGAGAAAAGCCTCCAGCGTTGCCCCTCTGCCCTTTTCACCGATCAAGTGCAGCTCATCAACCACGACGAGACCGATTTCATTCGCTCTCCCCGCTTCGATGAGGCTGTCAAATAGCACCGCTCCCTTCTCGATTGAAGCCACAAAGACGCACCTTCTTCGCTTTCTGTGCGGCGGTGGACATCGACCTTTTCCCGCCGTGTATTCTTCCACAATGAAGTTCAGGCCTAAGGCGAATGGAGACATTGCACTGACCTGCAAAATGGCTCGTTTGACTTCTCTTTCCTGGATCAAGGAGAATAGCTCACCTTTTCCTGGACAATGGACACATAAGGCAGGATGAACAGAACGTGCTTTTCTCGGCAGATAACCTCCCGCAGCATGAGGATCTCAGCAACCAGAGTCTTTCCCCCGCTTGTTGGTAACGCGTACAAGAGATTTTTCCTCTTCCGAATAGCCGGCAGGTTCAAGCACTCATCTTGCCACTCTAGATCAGTCAGGAAAGCGTTAGCTTTCTGGGAATCACATCAACAACTCACCATATAACTTGTTAATTCCCTTATGCTCGAATATCATCTTCTGAACATTATCTGGGAGCCCATAGAACTTCCCCCGAATGGGAAAAGCATCCGCAGTGTCTTCAGGAAACACTTGTGTGTCCCAGTTGATTGCCGACAAATGCTGGACCTCCTGCCGAAATGATGTTCCCCGCCCTCCAACCGTTCGATTCTTGATCTCCTCTCGGGTCTCGTATTGCGTGCCTTGCATGAAATTGGTCATCTCAAAGTACTGGGCAAGAGTACTCGAGAGCTGATTGGGTCTGGGTGTCTTCGGCTGTATAGGGACCTTAAATGCAACATCGCCAAGGAACTTTTGTGTGTTTTGTATTTTAAAATCATCAATAGCTTCATTCTCAAAATATTTCATGAGATCCTCCGATTCTCTGCTGTCATTGTGCGGTTCCAGATCCTTGAAGAGGCAGTCATCAGTTTGCACAGGTTCTGGTTCGATTTTTATTTCCGAGAACAAACTATCATCCACATCGTTGGTTAAAAGATTACTTTGAGTGTTCTCAGTCGTTCCTTCATTTGAGAGCTTGATATCAGAGAGAAAACTGTCCTCCACATCAGGCCAGGAGAATGGTTCACTTAGAGCTGACTCTGCTGTCGCTGCGTCCGTGGAGGTTTGCACCAAGCATATTCGTTTGGAAGCATTCACATTGTCACTAAGTTTGTTTTCAGATCTTTTATTTCTTTTATGAACCATCGTTTAGGGAAATATGTTCATTGGAACCGAGCAGACACCTGCCAAGGACGGAGATACAATTCAAAACAAAACATTATGAAATTGATAGTCCACCAATGATACCAAGTCATTTTGGGGAATTTTGTATGCAGTCTAACGTCATGTGAAACTCGATGAAATGCAAACTTTCTTCTACTGTCATAATTTTTCAATTAAAATTCTACACCTCGTACATAAAACCATTCGTGCACAAAATAATCCGCAAAAATGGGTCTCACTCAGCTATTTATTGGATTGGTCACATTATCATTGTTCCTCAATGCATCGGTAACAATAATTGATTAAGTTTTCGGTTTGAGGTAACTCTAAAGTCCATAATTTCAGTGTTATCTCGAGCACGATGGATGGATATACATCAATCTACTGCACGCATTGGACAAATCAAATCCGGAGAAATTCACTGTTCGTGGCAACATTACCATTCCCAGCATGTTCGGATTGGCTAACACCAATCAAGAGGTTCTATCGGACACAGAGCAAGAAGTTCTGAGGGTAAATATGCAATGAAACGAGCATCAGTCCCCTCCGTGACTCACTTTGATTGACTTTTCAGAATCTGGCACAAAATAATGAGTTCTACAGGCTCAAAGCGAACGTTGTATACCCCGATGGTTCAGAGTATACATTCCTAACAGCCACCAAGGCATGTGCACTCGTCCAGTCCCAGCTCACAGATGTTCTTTGGGTTTCGATTGATGGTTCCGGGTTTGTGACATCCCTCACCCAAACCATCGTTGGATCGCCAACGACCGATTGCCAGAGCGCCCAACTGTCGACAGTGCCTTTAGACGAATTCAACACTGACGTCCTCATCAAGCACATGGAACTTGCACCAATCCCCGACACTGCAAGTTTCATTCAGAAGGTCGAACGAGAGAGAGAGGCCCGCGAGAAGGGAGAGGTTCGAGACAATCGTGGATTCTTTGCCAAATACGTAAGAATTGATCGGAAGCCAAACCATAACCTATCTTAACCCTATTTCTTGTTCCAGTGGATGTACATTGTTCCCGTGGTCCTGCTGGTCTTTATCTCCGGGGCAACCAACCAGGAGGGTGCCAAGTAAAGCGCAGCATCTAGTCGTAGCCAATGTCTCCTATTAAATAAATTTTCTTAAGAGAAACACCAATTCGAGGCTATCGTGTTTTATTTCGTTCGATTTCAAGACTAAACTTCTGTTGGGGTTTCAGCTGCTTTCACTTCCGGCTTCGCAACGAGTTTCGCGATCATTTTCTCCTCCTTCGCCTTGCGCTTGGCTTCCTTCTGCTTTTTGCGATCTTCTTTCTCCTTCTTCTCGAGCATCTCCTTGAATCGATCGTCACGAGGATCCACCTTGAAGCCAAAGTGTCTGCGAACTTCCTCAACCAAACGCTCCTTTCTCTCCTTGGCCGCCAAGGCGTCAGCCTCTTTTTTCGCTATTTTTGCCTTTAATTCTGCTTTCCACTGCACCAGCTTCTCCAACTTCTTGGCAATCTCTTCCTCGCGCTTTTGAACTTGAAGTCTCTTTTCATTTTCCGCCTCCTTTGCGCGCTGGATCATTGTCTGAAGGGTGTCTGGGAAGGCGACCTTCTCGAAGCGCTTCTGTTTTTCAATTTCTGCCTTTGTGGGGAAACAGATTCTTGGATCCACACCACTTGCCAGGCCATAACGTCCCAGCTGCTTTCTTTGATATTTCTCTGTGAGATGAATCCATGACTGTGGTTCACTGTAGGGGGGCTGATTTTTTAGAAAATTTCTGTGTTGCTTCAGAAGACCGGACTTGTTGAAGAAACTCTCGGGTTTTGGTTCTTCAAAATCTTCATCCACGAACGATGGTGGTGGGTCGGCTGGCTCTAGGGATTTGTCATCGCTCTTGGCAGTCGAATAACGGAAAGTTCCACTGCGACTCACAATTGAGTTTACAAAATATTTATTTTGTGTAATTTTATTCAGGGATTGTAGCCCATTCATTTTTGAGGAATTTTGGTGCCGATTTCAACTTAGCCAAAAAATACTTGTGGGGAGAAAAATATTCATGAACAGTGTCACTGTCACTTTGTGACATAAGTGGTTTGTAAAGTTTTCTTGTGCAGTATGTGAGGGAAGTGTTGCGAGGTTAAATGTTTGTTTTTGGTTTGAAATTTGAACTGGAGCTTGTAACTAAAGACAAGATATAAATCAAATAAATGCTTAATTATCATAGCCCACTGGTTCGAGAAGAAAAGGAAGACCAAACCTCCGTTTCAAGGATCAAGCTATCGCGGATGCCAGAGCGCTTGGTCAGGATAACTTGAAGCAGTGTGCCCGGGACCGCAGGGGATGAAAGGCTGCCTGTTGTCTCAGGCAGAGACCCTCACGGGTCGCTAACGAACGAACAACGACTTAGTTATGTATTGCTTAAATCTCCAATTCTGTGAGTATGTAACAAGTGTAAATCTACGTGTGTTTTTAATCTGAGTCATGCGTTTTTGCAGAGCTCTACCCCACAGTGTTAAGATTGCTTCTTGGGTGTTATCCTTTCACAACGATTCTAATTTTTCTTGTTGTTTACTTCCAAAATACAATAAAAATGACACATTTACTTACAATTCTCTTGACACGATTCCCTTGAGTTTAAAGTCAATAAATTCCCACTTTTCCGTTGCCAAGAATGTGAATAGATTTCGCTACAATGTGTTGCATTCTAGAAGCATTTTGCACGTAAGTTGAACAATCAAATGGAGATTTTTCCTAAGCACAATCCTTGCAGAACCCTTTCCTACCCAGTTCGGCTGACAATCACAATCGCGCTTTTGTTGTCCTTGTTCTTTTTGTTTGTGCTCCTTGCTTATTCCTTGATGAAGCGGTCAGCAGTGCAGACCAAGTCTGACTTTGGAGCTTAATGAAATGAATTTGTCTAAAATCAAATAAAGATACATACATCGTTTCGTTCTGTTCATAATTTCGAATTGGTTTGTGCTGTTGTTGGGACATTGGGCTGTCGGCTTTCGGTGGAGGATTAAAAGGTTGATGCGACGAATTTTATCAATTTACCTCATGTCCACGCATTCATGGCAACGGGAAATGGATTGTAACACGTCATAACTCCAAGATTATCCACAAAATCCTCTGTTTGATTGACGAATGCCTGAGCAACACACTCTCAGTTTTCCCTCGTGCACACAATCGAACTGCAAGCCTAAGCCACAGAGAGAGAGCAACACTCACAGACGAGATAATAAATCAAAACCAGAACAAAGTAAATAGATTTAGATTACTGCACAAAATGAACTACGTGCATTTTGTTATCATTTGTAAGCTCTTATTGTTTTCCCCCGCATCATTTGAGGGATTGGCTAGGGTGAACGTCAACATGACTGAGGGATTTCTGTGCATTCAAACGCGATTCACACGACAACTGAACTGATTGAGTGCCAGACAAAGTGGATTATAAGCCGAGAGCACGGCGGTAATAGAATAATTGCAACAAAGACCCCATCGGGTCGGTCGTTATTTATTGCTCTCACATTTGCGTCCCATTTGAGTTTGAAAATTTGTTCATTTGAATAGTTGTTTCGGCAATTTCGGGTGGAAGAGATCAGTGAATTTCGGTACAGATGGGAATTGATGGTTTTGTGGCAGAAGCTGAGGTTAGTAAACGTGTTTTTGTGTTTAATTTTGTGCTTGTGTTTGATCTACTTTTTTAACCGTTTAACTTGTTTTCGAGTCTAATCGGAGTCAATTAGATCGAATCGAGAACCGAAATCTGGTGTCCCATCAAAAGAAATTAATGGAGCATGACAGTAATTAACGTTGCTTAACGTTGGGCCATAAACTCACGGGTATTTGTCCAGTCTATTGTGTGAGATCTCTGGGATTATCGGGCTATTGCGGTTCAGATTGCAATTATTTTAGTCTAGAACGATAATCCGAGTCGATTACTCTAGCGATTTATCCTCTGCACCCTTCTGTCTAGCACTCGCATAACTCCAGTGACTTGCAGCATTGTTTTTGCTGTTTTATTGTTTACGTAGGTCATGGATATCCCTTCAACTCCTTCATGTCCAACTTCACCGTTTCATCATCCATATGACGTGGTTGACATCCTAGCTCTACCCCCCAACAAAAAAAGCCCACAAACTCCCCAATAATACCCATTCCCAACCAAAAAATGATTCAGTTTTCGCATAATTTTGACGCCATAAACTCCCTTCTAGTTCACAAACACTAACGCTGGCTAAATTGAGGAAAGAACTCATAAAAGCCTATGACAGTCTTTTTTTGGCAATTCGCTCTCCCCCAAGTTCACTTAGGGGCGGTGGTTCATCGCACATGTCACATTCTCTCCGTTGACCTAATTTGATTTTTTTTTCACGGTTTTTGAGTGGCGAGTGACGAATTACTGCAAATTTCATCCATTCAATTAGTTTGCGAAACGAGTTCAGAAATAAAATTCATTCCGTGATGTGCTGATTCATTCATGACGTTGTCCATGTGTTCATTGTGTTGTTCTGTTGATACTCAAAGTTGATGAATTGTTAAAGAGTGTTGCTCTGCTGTACCTGGCGTGGGATAAACAAATTGGTGAGTTGTGCTGTACGCTTAGTCTAGTTAGCTCTTAAGCCTCCTGCTCCTAGGAATGAATCGGTTCATTCCTCTGGTCTCTGACTGTAATTCCTTAGGATGGCGTTTACATGCGTGTAAGAAGGCAGAAATGTCGGAGGGTGAACGTATGATTCTGCAAAAGGTTGGAAAGGACTGGGATGGATCCCCGAAAATACATCCCTTCCCGACTGTTTGAATCATTATACGCTCTCTTTCCGACATTTTTGCCTTCTTCCACTCATGTAAACGTCGTCCTAAGGAATTCCAGTCAGAAGCAGAGTTGTTTCAAGAATGAACCGATTTATTCCATTCATGCAAACGCCGTCTAGATCCCTTTTATTTGTGGCAATTTTGAAGCGGCAACTCGTAATGTGTTGGCAAGCGGGACGAAGAGTGCGGTCTTTCAAATGAGTCGTTCAAATGAGATCTTCTGGCAATTTTGAAGCAACAACTCGCAATATATAGGCAAGTGGGACGAAGAGTTCGGAACCCCCCGTCCATGATGCTCGTCCAAATGAGTTGCTAGCGGTTTTGCCCCTTCTCTCATCTAATCGTGTCAAAAAGTGAGAGGGAAATTGCCATGAATGAAAGCAAAAAGCAACAGCAAACTAGAATTTCAGAGAACTGTCACAATTAAGACGGTGATTACATGAACGGGAGAAGGCAGAAATGTCGAAGAGTTCGTATAATTTCCCAATCAGTTGGATTCTCGGCGATCCATTTCTTTCCATTTCTCTCCGACAACTCTATGACCCACTCATGTAAAAGCTGCTTAAGGGTGCAGTTCAGTAGATATCGACACGAGTTCGTGATTCATTTATTTTTTTCGGAGGATTTTTGGAAATCTACTGAAGCACTCAGACTAAAAAAATTCCAACAGCAAATTGTGACTGGACCAGATTCGATTTCATTCGAACCTGAGACCCCTCTAACTTGGGGCAGGCACTTAACCAACTGCGCCATCCAGTCGTCTCGCGATTCACTTAAGCGGGATTTACACGAGGATGTCAGTTTCCGGTTCCTTCTGTCAAAAATGCTTGGCCATTGTTTAACACGTTCGCGGGCAGTTGAAATGCCTTGCCCCAGCAAAAACCACAAAATTCAGCCGCTCTGTCCGCAAACGTGTTAAGTTACGGAAGGTATTTGTTGGTTAAGGCCCAGATCCACCTCGGACTGTAGAGCCATCAAAAGAGGAAGAAGATTTGTGGAAAAGATGGACATGGTCGATAAAGAAGAACTCGTTGGACACTCTCCGCGACATTGTGTGATAAAGCAACGGCAGTGCAAGAAAGGAACACCTTAGAGCGACTAAATGACGCAGTTGGTTAAGTGCCTGCCCAAATTAGAGGGGTCCCAGGTTTGAATCGCAGTGAAATCGAATCTGGCCCAGTAACCATTTGCCGTTGGGATCAAATTAACGGCACTGGACTTAATTTGGCACTTGGACCAGTTTTGAGTCTTAGTGTTCCAAAACTTCGAAAAAAAAAAAAACACCTTGGAGCCTACTTCTTTAACGACTTAAGTGAACTGCAAAACGTCGGCATCAATCAACTCAGAAGCTTCGTGGCAAGCACCAATTGATTTCTTGGACAGGAGACAACCGATCCACGTGGTACCACAACGGGCAACGGGCTCATCAGTTCCGATGAGCGAGAAACTCTTCACCTCGGGTGGGATTGATTGGATCTCGATTACGTTCTCCGCAGTCCCATTCACTTGTAAGCCGGTTTCCTTGTTCAACTCCTTTGACGTTGTAACTAATAATAATAATAATAATGGCGGCGGTACAGTCCGAGGTGGACCTGGGCCTAGCTTCTCAGCTGTAACTGGTGCCAGTTTTAGGGACGTGCCATAGCGTCCTTCGTTGGCCAGTTGATAGGTCTTCACAATGCCACCTAAACCTAGCCTTGGAGGGATTCACATTGGGCCCCATGGCCTCCGAGTGGAAGTGATGCCTTAACCATCACACTAATATTCCAAAACCTAAACCTAACCTAACGTCAGTGCAACAAGTATTCATTCCCAACGAATCTGCAGGTATCCAAAGAGCCTTGGTCCTTGCCCTTGTCGTCTTCTTTAAAGATGACATCATCACGTCTAGGCTGCGACTATGTCCTGTGCACTTCACAATGTGTCCTATGGCCTCCGAGTGGAAATTATGTTTTTATTTTTCAACGTCACACTCCCCTTCCTGCGTCCTGTGCACAACATCTACATAATTTCCCCTACTTCGAGAGCACGTGCTTCTTGAAGACAAAGTCATTAACGAATTCTGTGAAAATGATGTAATCACAAATCCGTGTTACATTTTTCACCCGCAGACGTATCGACTCCAGACGCCACCGTTCTCTCCCTTTTGACATCATTCCTAGACCTTTATGCAACCTTTATGTTTTCGTTGAATCTTCAAGTGCCTTCGGAGATATGGAAATGATTCCCCTTGTTGTCAAGTGTATTCATTTGAAGTTGATTAAGAATTACGCAACATCTTGAGGGTCATTTCCTGCTGAGAATCTTGAAACAAAACAACACCCCACTCATAAACAAAGGAAAAATCATTTCATCAACAAACTCTAAATCTCCTACCGCACACTAGATGTAGCTAAAACCATGAAAAACCAATCCACCGAGCATACGCCAGCACTTCTTTGAACTCTGAGTCATAACAATCCATCCTTGTTCGTCTAACCCAGCCAACATACACCCATTCTTGCTCTATCGTGACCTTGGATGGCCACGTAAACAGAGAGAGAGAGAGCAGAGCAACGCACCAGGGCCGTGTGCTACGGCTACGGCTACGGCTACCTTCGTCGTCACTGTTGACAACAACACAGCCCAACACACCACCAACACACAGCACACAGCCCAAGCATACCCCATCAAATTGTTGTTGCCCCACAGACAATGCATACATTTCTCGTGTCAGCTGTGGTGATCAAAGTTCACCCTCCACACGAGAGAACACGAGCGAATTGGCGCTTGTGTGGGGCTGGGTGATGGTGGTGGTGGTAACTTAGCACAGCACAGTGGTGAGCCCCCTTTTTCTCACATAATATCTCTTTGATTTTGTTTTCTTATAGCACAGCGCTCCCAGCCGACCCACATTTGCCGTTCGTTTGTTGACGCGAGCTATCACTTTGGTAGCAAAAGTATCCGAGCATTTCGTGGTTAGTTTCACCCGTGTGACTGTACAAAAACATTTCTTTATTCTCTCACATTAATTAAGTTACCCCGGGGCATATTGAACACGCAAAATGAACAACAATTCGCCATCTAAGACAAAGAAGTCCAAAACGAAAATTTATAAACAATTGTATCGATTCAAAAGTGTTTTATAATTGACTTCCAACCGTCGCCAGGAGACAAGCCACCAGCGCCCGTGTGCTTTCAGTCTCGCGAAACCGAAGTCATATGTATATAGTATAGCTCATAATTTTTGTAAATAGTTCGTTCGGTTTACGTTTTGAATTCTAGTCAATTTATTTTCGGTTTTCCCTTTTCTAATTTCGATGTGCAATCTGTGATAATGATTCTTTATTGATTTTTCTGTACAAAGGACGGTTTTGCAAATACAACAGAATAACACACTTCCTCAGAGTTTTGCAAAAAGCAAAATCGTTGAGAGAACACAGCAAAAAAAAACCCTAGTATCGTTTGAGAGTTTTTTTTTGGTTCGTTTTGTTTTTGCGTTCGAACTATTTCCTGTTCGTTTCTTGGAGTTGTTTTTGGATGAAGAGTTTTTTCGAAAAGTCATCAGCAAAATGTCGGTTCCAATGGTGTTGAGTGTTTTGGATTCGAAATCCGCTACTGTACCTGTGATGGATGAGCACACTGAAAATGTAATTAATTTAAGCTTACGTAGGATTTTTTTGAATTTTTAAATTATTTTAAGATTTTGTTTTTGTTTTGTTTTGCGTGGTGGTTGCAAGTGCAACCTTGAAAGAGTGAGACCTTCCCCTTAACTTGTGTGTGCATTGATTATTTTCGCTCATATTCTTGTGCTGTCAACGTGCGACTGATGACAGGTGCATTTTTTTTTGCTGAACAGTGTTGCCAGAGTGGAAGTTTAGTTTGGAATGTAACTTTCACTTTTCACTCAGTGGGTTGCGGGAATTGTTTATATGTTTTGTTCGTTCTTTTTAGAAAAAATCCCCCTCCTGGTTGTTGATCGGTCCAAAGTTCGTTTGCCAGCGTTTGTCTGCCAGCTATTGCGATGTCATTTCCAAAGTTGTTTGTGTATCCGATTGGAAATTCAATGAGATTTCCTAAGATGATGTGTTTTTGACGCATTTCTCTGCTAATTCTGTCGAATTGTTTTTCACAGGTTTTCAGTGCACGTTGCACGGAACCATTTCAAGCTCGAGACGTCCCATTAAAGAATCATCTCCTTAATTTGGCCACAAATACACTGAAAATTGTTGTATTCACTTCATCTCCGCATAGCCTCACCTCTAATTTGGCCAAAAATACACTGAAGACGCGGAAAATTCTTGTATTCATGTTCTTCCTCATCTGAAGCAACTAAAAATGTAGTGCCATCTCCGTAATTTGGCCAAAAACACCCTGAAGACGCAGAAAATGGTTAGTCATCTCTCATTTGGCCAGGAATACACTGAAGCAACTCAAAATGTAGTGCCATCTCCGTATTTTGTCCAAAAACATACTCAAGACGCAGAAAATTGTTGTATTCACTTCATCTCCGCATAGTCTCACTTTTAATTTGGCCAAAAATGCACTGAAGACGCAGAAAATTGTTGTATTCACTTCATCTCCGCATAGCCTCATCTATTATTTGGTCAGAAGTACAATGAAGACCCAGAGAATGACTGCATCCATTTCTGTTTGATGCTTACATCTCCAAAAGCAACCTCTGGTCTTCCTAGAGATTAGTTGTTCAAGAGTGGATTATCCAATTTCCGGGACAGCTTCAGATTTCGGTGTTTATTAGTCAACACTGTAATTGAGTTCCGGTTGCTTCAGATAGATTCAGTTTTCATCAGCCAGCAACTAGCTTCTGGTGCCTTAACAAATTTCTCTCTACACTGATCTCAATCGCGAACCGATGTCATTCAGAAGGGGCTCATAGCGTCTTGGTCTATAACATCATTCTGATGCCAAAAAACGTCATCTTATTGGTCACCACTAAGGCCATCCTTCCAGCGCAAACCAGATCTCCTTCGCCATCAAATCTGTCGCAAAATGCTCTCCCAGGTGGCTCTTCTTTGCCTTTTCGATATCCTCCACTCACATCTGCCTGCAATTTCGATATCCCCCGTTCACATCTGCCTGCCTGCAACCATCTGGAATACACCTAGAGGTCATCATAAGAACTCTCTCATTAATCATTAATCAGTCATTAAACGACGACAACACTTCACTTTTGTTAAGCAACTTGATGATTCGCTTTTAATTATCTCGCCTTTGTTCGCATCTCCGTGTCTGTTGGCGGCTGCTTTGTGTTAATGTGCTATTTCGCGGTGGACTTTGAATCGCTGAAAGTCAAGGAACGGCACTATTGTGTTGTTTCTTTCTCCGAAGAAGTTAAGCTCCGTGACTGTTTAGAAAGGAGATCGGCAGCATTTCTTGATTCCATGCGAGGAACGTTGTCCAATTCGCTATCATTTCAAGACAAGACCTTGTTTTTATAGCCTCCCATTAAAAATCCGCTGTAGACAATCTCTGCTTGGAAGTCTTTGTATCTCCCGAAGTACACTGCGCTTTCGTTCCATAGATTCTCTTTCCTCCAGCAATCAAATTTTCCTCTGAAATGGCAATCATTGAGAGTCCAATTAAAAAGTGGTCAGCACGTTGCTTGGTAAAGTGCTTGACCGGACTTTGTTGACATCGAATGACCTATGATTCATTTATTTTTTCCAAAAAAACCCCAAAATAATAAAAAAATGTACAAACCCCTGGTCTATCCAAGTTGCAACTCCACAAAGAATTGCTTCTCGGAAACGTGCCGAATGCGATAAAAAAAACGCTTGACGCCCAGTCTCTGTCAACCAAATGGAAATGCTTAGCTACACAGATAAGCAATTTGGAAATGATAGCGCGTGTGCTTCTTTTAGCTTCGATCGTACATCGGCGTGTGTTGGGAAACAAAAGTACAGTTGGTTGTAAAGGGTGAGGCGGTGGTTTGGATATAATTTCGTCTGGCGTGAGATGCCAATTATCACGATTTGGGCGTAATAATTTATGTTAACTCGTGGGGAACATGACAGTTCTCTGTTGGGGATTATGTCGCAATTGATTCATTTCCGGAAAGAAAAATGAATGAATTGTTGAATTCGTGATTGATGAGCAGGGAGGTTGTTTTATCGGAGGGTGATTGAAGTGATCTCTGTCAGTTCTCCTGTTTTATAGTCCGGGGTGGACTTGGACCTCAACCAACAAGCCTCTTCTCATAGCTGTCTCCAGCTATGCTGTGTGGGGCACAGCAAGTTAGTTGCGGTCCTTCTCCACTTGTTTGTGCCACCTCAGACGTAGACGTCCTCTTTCGCCTTGCCCCAGAGGAGTAGAGTCATCTTTTGCCGAGCTAAGTAGTTCGCTTGCCAATTGAAGTGTTGAATCCTCTTGGCAAATGACCAATCGATCGATGATCAGCGGAGTATATTGGTTGGAGCATAATGCACAATTCTTGCAAACTGTCGGTAACACATGGTGCAAAATTCTTTGGGTGTTTTTCTAGAAAACGATGCATTTTTTCGAAATTTTTGAGAAAACGATGCATTTCTTCGGATGTGTCCAGAAAACGATGCATTTCTTTGGATGTGTCCAAGAGAACGATGCATTTCTTTGGATGTGTCCAGAAAAACATGCATTTCTTTGGCTGTGTCCAGAAAACGATGCCTTCTTTCGGATGTGTCCAGAAAACGATGCATTTCATCGGACGTTTGGAGAAAACGATGTATTTCTTTGGACGTTTAAAAAAACGGTGCATTTCTTTGGATGTGTCCAGAAACGGTGCATTTCCTTCTCTCTGATGGGAAGTTTACGCCAGAGCTCAGACATCCTCCACAGTCTCTGTGTGGATTCAAAGATTCTGTGCCCAATGTTGCGCTCCCAAATCTAAGCCAAACAAACTTTTACGTGAGACAAAAAGCACTTCGAACTGGATAATACCAGTCGTCACCGAATCATCTCAAGTTGCTCTGCCTCTTGAAGTCATCTTTTAAAGTTTTGTTGTTACTCCTCGAACTGTCAAAGAATCCAATTCGTCCTCACTGGCAACATTGCCAAAAAAAATCGTCCCCACCCTTTCCCACGCCCTTTCTCCGATGTGTCATCCTATGCGCAGCACAATCGCTCAGAGGTCGAACAGAACCGCTGTCGATAGAAACAAAAGTCTCAAGTGTTTACGTTTAATTGAATTTCACACAATAATAGTTTCACAAAACACCACCCCTTCTCCTGGTTGTTTTCGCAACTGCGGCCACCGCCTTCGCATGTCTCCCTTGTTGACGTGTGCTGTCTCTATTTGCCTCCCCCTTTGTTTTGCGACATAGTTTCTTGTTTTGCTGTTTACTATTTGTTTGTCAATCAAATACCCTTACCCGTGTGTGTGTTTTATTGTTTTTGATTAGTTTATGCGCGGCGATTAAACATTCAACTTTTGTCGTGAACTGTACCAAACACCGAGTGTCTGCTTGTGATTTGAAAAATCGATGAAGTCATTGGCCAAAAAACTGTCTCCGACAAATGGAAGCTTGTTCTTCTGGTCTGGCTGTTGACACATGACGTGGGGGGTACGTCAGAACATCTGTTCGATAAGGCTCGAGAGTTGCGAACTCATCTTTGGGATAACCTTTGAACAGCCGATCGTTTGGTTGACGGCTTTTAAGTGAATGCTTCTTAAATGACGGCAATTAGTGGCGGAATGGAGAGATGATTGATTCCATGCCGCTTTCAGTTCTCCGCAGTTCGATTCTCCGCCAGGCAACGATAATCACTGAGCAAACATGATATTCGGTTGGAATTGCTTTGGCCTTGTCAACGAGTTAGCTTAATTGTTGGGGTTTGTGCTTAGCTAGATTGCGCGATGTTTGCGAAATGGCTTGCGAAACGGTTGATTATCTGCAGTCTTGGTCATGCGAGAGGTGAGTGACCCTTAAGTGCGATAAGATGTGTACTGATGATTCTAATTTGCTTTCAGTTGTTTGCTAGAACGATGATGTGCAGCTTTTGTGTGGTTAGACTCGAATGCAACTCGTGTATGGACACTTGGAGCTGTCAAAAGATTGCATTCTGACCTCACTGGCAACATTGGATGTGTTCAGGAATCGAGGGCTTATGGATAGATGTGCTTTTATACGAAATATTGCTCAATTTCTTAGTCGTTTGGTTCGACTTATGGATGAATGTGCTTTTAGAAGCAATTTTGCAGTCATTTCGTCCGATTTATGGACGAATGTGCTATTGGACGCAATTTCGTTCAACTTTTCAGTCGTTTGGGGTTCGACTTCAAGTTTGCAACGATGTCTGTGATAGACAATGTGATTCCGACCGTTTCTTGCGACTCACTTTCGACTGCAAAATCATCTTTACAGAGTTGCTTTATCCAGAAGAGATCTATTTCCGACTTTCCTGTCTTGAGTAGACCACTGAACATATCCCCTGTCACAGCAACGGACTAGTGAACAAACGCTTACTCCATATTGGACTTTCTGAATTTCTTGTGCTCATGAGTAGACTGTTAAACATAGTCTCTGTCACTACACTCACTTTCGACCGCAAAAACATCTTCACCGAGTTGGCTTATCGAGAAGAGACCCCTTCTGAATTTCATGTCTTGAGCAGACTGTTGAACATTTCCCCTGTCACTGCAACGGTCTAGGGAAAGAACTTTTCCATTTTGGACTTTCTAAATTTCTTGTGAATATAAACAGACTTTCGAACACATCCTCCGTCACTGGAATGGATTAGCTAACAAACAATTACTCCATTTTGGAATTTCCGACTTTCTTGAGCTCAGGAGGGACCTCTTGAACATATCCTACGTAAAGCAGACTAGTAAAGAAAAGATTACTCCATTTTGGACCTTCTAAATTTCTTGTGAACATAAGCCGCCTGCTGAACATATCCCCTTTCATTTTGCACTTTCTAAATTTCTTGTGACCGTAAATAGACTTCCGAACACATCCTCCGTTACTTGAATGAATTGGTAAATGAAAAAATACTCCATTTTGAACTTTCTGAGTTTCCTGAGCTCATGAATGGCCTGTTGAACATATCCTCTGTCACTCCAATGGACTCACGTTTGACCAAAGAAACATCTCCGCCGAGTTGGTTTATCCAGAAGAGACCGCTTGCTGAATTTCTTCTCTTGAGCTGACTTGCGAACACATCCTCCGTCACTAGCGACTAGCGAAAAAAAAATTACTCCATTTTGGATTTTCTGAGTTTCTTGATCTCATGAGCGACCTGTCGAACATATCCTCCGTCACTTGAAAGAACTAGAGAACAAGAAATTACTCCATTTTGGACTTTCTGAGTTTCTTGAGCTCACGAGCGACTTCTTGAACATATTCCCCGTCACTGCAGCGGACTAGCGAACAGACGATTACTCCATTTTACAATGCCGTGTCCCAAAAAACATCTAATATCGCAGCCAATTCTGCTAAAGTTCTCAAATTCCTTGAAAAGCTGATGAATTCACATCAGGGAAGGAAGAGCTGGTGCAGGCCTCTCGGGATCTAAGTGGAATCCTTAGTAAAGCCGAAATCTGAATCCAGCTAAGGGGATCTTTGGCTACAAGCATCAGAAACCATTTTTGTAGCACAATTTTCAAAAAAGAAAAATCGAGACTCTTCTCGACTTATGCCTCGTAAACTTCTTGACCACGAAGTCGGTGTAAGACCACATGCCTCGATTGTCGATCAACTTGCTTGCAAAAGTCACACGCTGGCTGCATACATGATCTCCCCACTTCTCAATCCCCTCAAAATGACCTTCGGACAGCCTTGAGGTGTGCCATTACCACCAGAACCACTCTCTCGCAGATTTAAATCCGCCGAAAAGTTGTCCGGCCTTGCTCAACTCGCACTCGCAACTACTTCCACCAATTCGCATTCAAATTGTCAATCCTTTCCCGCTCCAAAGGTCATCTCTCCCATTTCGAACAGTCACCGAGTTCTACGTCACCCCACTTCAACAAACAGTGCCAGTTGGCCTGCATAAATAAGTGTCACATCATTCACTCGGTAAATGCGATGTTTTTGCATTGAGCTTATCCGTTCGCGGAAGTCACGCCACTCAGACTATGAAATTCGCCAAAATCACATTTCAAACAACAAAGACGATCCCCTCGCACAGAAACTTTGAGAACTTCCTCCCCCCTCCCGCCGAGTACAGCCCCATTAACTTGGCCCAGTTTCATCAGTCACAAACCGGTTCGCATCCAAAAAAAAAAAACAAAATTCACCACCCGAAGTGTGAGACTATGTGTGCCTCTTGCACAAAGGTTATTCGCAATAATTTTCAACTCGTGATCGAGCAATCAAAACGTCTGTCGCACACGTTGACGCGATCGCCACGTGCGCCCATAAAATCCACTCAAAGTCGAGGCCTAAGGGGGTGATCAGTGACGAAAGCTTCTCGCCGAAATCTCGTCCCCAGCCAAACGTGACTTCATGGTTAAATATTCGTTTCTAATTTTGGCTGCCGCATGCGCACCTTTCGTATCTAGATAAATTTGGATTTCCACGTCAGTCTGTAGGCGGAAGACGAATTAATTTCTGCACTTTTTCCATAGACAATCACGGTATTTCGTTCAGTCGATAACCCCTTTTCGGTTTTCATTCTTTTGGTTTTTTTTTGCTCTGCACTCTGCCTCGGCGGTGGCCACTGAAAATCGAAACTAAAATATAGTCAGCCGTTGGCCTTCTAAATGCGAATAATTTTTTCGCGTTTAAATGTGATTCAAATATGCGGCAAGGTTCAGAAGGTACTGAACAAATGTCAGCCGGTGAGAAAGCTCACGAAAGTGTTAGACGTCAGAGCGAGCCAAGTGAGTAATTGATGGATTGTTTAGCTAAAATCGTGTGATATGGCGTGTTTTTTTAATTTTATTAACTGAGTGGAGGGCACTTGGATTGTGTTCAGTTTTGGAGGACGTTCGATGTTTGACGTGTAGTTTGACAGAAAGTCATGTCCTGACAGTTCAAAGGTTTTCCCTCATTCTACGACCATGCTTGCCATCTGTCCCTCATTCTGCCATTATTCTTGCACTTCCTATCCTTATTTCATCTGTCCGCTGTCAGTTCTCCTTCCGTACAATCGAATCCCATCCAATTTCCTCTGTCTCCTGTCAGTTTTCCTTCCAAACAATCGAATCCCATCCAAAGAACAACGCCTTCAATTCGCCTCCTCTCAGTCTGTACGTCAAACAAGCACCTACTTGCCTCCATGACTCATTTCCAATTAGCTATGCATCTAGACCGCAGCAGCAAGCTTCATTTTCAATTCAAGACCAACCTGTCCCCGCTTGACTGCACTCCATCAACCCACAGTTTGACAGTCCCTCTCCGCCAATGTCTGTTCACTTCCATCCTAAAAGTATGCAACAAATTTTTACCCAATTGCTCCAGTTCTGCTGACCGTGACGGTTTCATGTGCAATTTCTGCGTCTCAACGCTTCCCTTCCCCAAGCTTTGTTCAGCTGTCGAAACAAAGCGACACATTTGTCGTCGTTTGTTTTCGATTCCGTTTCTGCCTGTCATTTGTGATTCACACAGAATAACAAATTCAATTGAGACTGCTTAGAGTATCTCGCTCTGTCCGGCCATTGGACGGGATAAGCCGCGTCTTATCTCGAAAATAAAGTGCCCCCCGTAATTAAAGTGTCAATGCCTCCCCTCCCCATGCCAACGTTACTAAATTACCTGCCCACAGGGGGACTTACAGACGCGCAATCTTGACAAATGTTGCTTCGGTTCAGTTGTGCGGAGGTCTCTTTAGCGCGAGGTCTTTGCGTTTCTTGCGCGTGTTTTCTTTCACATTTTTGTAATGTCTTCCGGCAAATTCACTTACCTGTGCATCTTCTTTCTCTCCCTACAGTGCAACGCGATCGCCAACAATGTGATTCAGCGGGCTGGAGAACCTTCGGTTGTGACCTCATCGACCGAGGAGTGCTTTCCCTCGCCGCGGAGATTCACGGTGCTGTTGAAGAAACCGCTGGAGTCGAATGAGCATATGGGACTCACTGGTGATTCGTTCGAGTTGGGTGCATGGGATCCGGTGCGCAGTGTCCAGCTGACGGCGACGGCGCCAAACGCCTGGTCGGGTGTGGTGGGCCTGTGCAGCCCGGGAAAGGTGCAGTACCGCTACTTCGTGTACACCCTGGACTACTTGGGGCGAATTCAGATCAAGCGATGGGAGTCGTTCGTCGAGCCGAGGAACATGAGGACGTGCAACCACGGCTGCATGCGGCTGGACAAGTTTGGCGAATTCGATGGACAGAAGCAGATTTCCAGGGGATGGCTGACCAACGAGACCGTCGTCCAGCTGAAGATCATCAACGAGGCCTTCGCGTTTGACGACATGTCGCTGGAGAAGTTCTACATCAAGCTGGTCCCACTGGAGAACGACACGGATTTGCCGAACTACGGCGACAGCGCGGACAACGTGGATGTGGTCAACATGAAGTACAGCAAGAGCATCCTAGAGCGACAGTCAGGACTGGGAGTCTTCTATAAACTCGGTGACGTGGTGGTGTTCCAATTGACGATCCCACTCGGGTCGGAGAACACCGCGTACGCCCTGGTTTTGCACGCAGAAAACCGTGAACCCCTAGGCCACGGAGTGATCTCGTTGGCGTCCATAGTGGAGAACGATGAGAAGCTGGAGCTGAACATCACCACCCCCGATGCTGGCAGGAGCATCGCCAGCGCGAAGTTAGCGCCCCTGGTCATCAGGCCCTTGCCCGGAATCAGGCAGACCTTCCGCACCAGCTACGCGTACTCCTGGAAGCCGCAGTGGAACAAGCTCCTCGTGGGCCACAGAGGAGACGGCGTCAGCTTCAATGTCAACGGAGCTCCTGTCATCGAGAACACCATAGCCTCGTACAAGACAGCCTACGAGTCAAACGCGGACATGATCGAACTCGACGTCCACATAACTCAGGACCTCGTGCCTGTGATCTACCACGACTACAAGATATTCACGGCCCGCAGTGGGATCGAACCAAGGAGCAGGTCCGATCTGGTGCAGGTCTTCCTCAAGGACATCCGCTACAGTCAGCTGCAGGAGATGCGGGTGTTCCGTGTGATTGGCGATGAGGTTCGCGAATTTCCCTCCCACAACGCTGAGAATCGCTCCGACCACCGAGTGTTCCCGACTCTGGAGGACGTCTTCCAGGCGCTGCCCCTCGGCCTGGGCATCAACGTGGAAATCAAGTGGCCCCAGGCCCTCATCGATGGCTCGCTCGAAGCCGAGCAGGTGCAGGACAAGAACCTCTTCATCGACATGATCCTGATGACCACGCTGCGACACGGTTGCGGCCGAATGCTGATCTTCTCGTCGTTCGACGCCGACATCTGCTCCATGGTGCGGGCCAAGCAGAACATGCTGCCCGTGATGTTCCTCACCCAAGGCGCCACCACCAAGTGGACGTCCTATGAAGACCCCCGCTGCAACAGCATCGAAGCGGCCGTCAATCACGCCCAGGCCTTCGAGCTGACCGGCATCGCTCCCCATGCCGAGGACATCCTCAAGGAACCGCAACTGGCGCGCCTGGCCACCGACCTTGGCCAAAAAGTCTTCCTCTGGGGCGACGACATCAACTCCCTGGAGCGGGTGCGATTCTTCGAGGACGCCGGCGTCACCGCGAACATCTTCGACCGAGTGGACCTCATCATTCCCAAGGACAAGCCCGGCAGTGTGTATGACAATAATGAAACGATTGAGTATTTTAGGGGCCAATGTCCCCTGTAAGACCGTTTTGTGTACACCAAACCCCCCTCTACCACTTTCCACTTCCTTAGCTGTAAGAAATTTAACATAATTTATCTCAAGCCCGCACAGGCGGTGGGAGGGGTTTAATTTGTTATCCTGACGGTAGCTGTTAAGAGTAGTTTTTTTGATCACTGAATTGTTGACTTTTTCCAACCCAACAACTACCCGTCAGTTGTGTGTGATATCCCCCCCGAGCTTTATGCCAAAACTTCAGCGAGTCTACATGCCAAAGCGCAGCCAACGTGAACTCACCCTCCCACCCGCCCGGCCTGCACGCAATACAACGCAAATTTCTAAACAAAAAAAATAACGAAACAGAAAAAATTTATTTTCCTAAATCTCTAGCGGTAATCAAGCAATTTGTGGTTTGTGAATTAGCTTGTTTTTCTTCGGTAACGGTTTTTGCGTCCGTAAGAGGGACTAAACTCTTCTTGAATAAGCTTCACTTTGACACTTTTACTGTAACGATATTAATTTATGTTTTCTTGAGACGATTCAATAAAAGAGAAAGATGCTATAGACTAAGGCCGTGAGATGTGTTTTCATTTTGTGCCGTTTAACGTGGTCATTAGGAGGTCGTGACTGGATGTGTTTTCATTTTGTGCCGTTTAATGTGGTCATTAGGAGGTCGTGACTGGACTGGATGGAGACACGTTTCTGCTGTTTAGCAACGAAGGAGGACCAGCGAGTTTTCAGCTGAAAATTAATGGAGTTAAGATTATGAACTGAACGGAAGTCGTTCGATTAGACGCAATCGATAATCAGCCAGCAGTCAGAATCTGTGCTGACAATCTAATCTCCGCTGAAACGGCGGCGATAGGGAGATGACATTTATGGCCACCGTTAAAATGTCAACGGAGCAGCGCTGGGGATAGCTTTAAAGTAATATATCAACTGGTTTCATAATCGTGTGATCAAAACACGCTGCGTCGAGCTGTAAGCAATAAATTAAAGTCCACAAATGGTTAGCGTACTAATTCGCGAATTGTTTAGAGATTCCAGTCTGAGCCGGAATCTGAGGTTTCTGCTCCCATCGGCGTTCTTGTTCTTACACCAAGCCATCATCTCTTTGGATCACCAATTGGGAAAAGAACCAGTCTCGAGTTGGAATCGGCAATGTCTACAAAGTCGAGGAAGGTAGGTAAGAGGATGCCCTTGCGACTAGTGTCGCGGATCACTTAGACCACCACTTGGGCCCATTGTGCCCTGGGTATGGGGTGTACCCCGTAAGACCTACATCTCCACCGATGATTAGAACCACCCAGATAGTTGCATGTATCTCAGGAGGCGCTTCTGCTATATTTTGTTCAGATCCTTCAGCTCGTCGAAGAAGTTACTGCCTAGAGTTAGGAGTCTCCTTCCCCATAGAACTGGACAATCGCATAGCAGGTGGCGGGCGGACTCTATTTCCTCCTCGTCCCTACAACTTTTTCATCTTCTTCTTTTACTTCTTCTTCTTCTTCTTCTCCCTCTTCATCTTCTTCTTCTGCTTCCCCTTCTTCTTCTTCTTCTTCTTCTTTTTCTTAGGGCGCTACAGTCTGAGGTGGACCTGGACCTGGACTCCCGCCATCATTCGAATATCCTCGCGACTGATGCCAACCGTTGATAAAGATTTGTCCCTGTTCAGCACTGTCCATAGGCCTCTGGTCGTTGATCCAATGTCCAGATCAAGCCATCACTCATTTGCTTACTTTAAGGCTTCGTCTTCTATTTTCTCCTTAGGAAGTCTACATAATTTGCTCTCTAGAACTTTTAAGGTGCTGTCTTAACTGCCATGAAGATGATGTAGTACTTAAGGGTCAATTATAATGACCCGTGTGCAGCACTGATGGTGTTTGGAGGAGGAGACTGAACGACGAACTTTATGAGCTCTAAAGCGACACTCATCTGTATCTCCCGTCTCAGATGTCTAGGTCATGTAGAGCCAATGGACACCAACGCTTCAGCCCGGAAAGTCTTTAGCTCCAACCCCGAGGGATAACACGGTAAAGGAAGACCACACCTCACGGCGTACACAGCTGAAAAGCGATATCAATCAGCTGAACGTACGTTGCTGGAAGCAGCTAGCAGAAGACCGTGCTGGATGGAGAGCATGTTGGCTGAGGCTCAGGTTCACTCTTGACTGTAGTGTCAGCTGATGAAGAAGAAGATAATTGTTAGAAAACGTAAGCTTATGTAAAAACCAAACGAAAAGAAACCAGATTCATCGTCAAATTTCCAAGTTTGCATAAATGCTTATAGAAACTTATGGAAAAGTCTGCTGTCAACTAACATTTCCATAAGTAGAGAGCGATTCATTTCGCTCCAGCGTAAGTAGGCAAAGAAGCAGTAGGCAAAAAAAAGCTCAGACTCGTCGCTCTATCGCTCATTGCGTGGCCCCAGTCTAAGTGCGTAAAAGTGAACGAACTTACCGAAACTGATCGAAGGAATTACAATGGTCACAGTGTATTGTTTGTCTGTATCCGCTTGGTTGCTTCAGTTTTTTTTTTTAATTTTCTGTACGCCCGTTATAGTTGACAATTTATCGTGGTCGCAGTTACTCTTGGTGCCGTGAACAAAGGCCATTTGAACTAACGTCATTACGGCGTTAGTTCATATGGCACCGTTACTCTTTGGAAGATCTTCCGACTTGCCAAATTGCTACAGCGCGGACAACGTGGATGGGGTAAACATGAAGTACAGCCAGAACAGTCTTGAGCGACAGTCAGGACCAGGAGTGTTCTATAAGATCGGCAAGGTTGTAGTGCTCCCGAGGTAGACAAACTCTGGAAATACTTAGGAAGCGTGCGTGTGTTCGTCTTTACAGTCCATTTGAGGAAAGAATGATGTGAATAAGCACGTAAAATATGACTTTGAACAATGTTTCCTTCTGTTTCTTTAAGTCAAGAGACACTTGAGTAATAGAACCATCTCTCGGAGGAAGCAGTTGATTTTGCATTAGACACTGATCATCCCAATTCTGCTATAAGAGGAAATAAATATGTGGGCGACACGGAGTCAGATGAAGAAGTCATTGATCGATCAGAGAGAAAGTTTTGCTTCCGATCAGCAGATGGCAAGAGATCGTGTTGTAGAGGTTCAAATTCACCCAGGACTGTAGCGCCACTCAGAGAAGAAAGAACCTTATACAGTCACTGTCTAAGGTTAGATTAGGCTGAAGAAGGAGAGTGTGATGATGGAGATATCACTTCCACTTGGAGGCCCTATCACGTGATAAATGAAACCACCCAGTACTTTTTATAAATCTTAGATGATCCAGTATGTCCTCGTTCGCTAAGTTCGCAGTCTCTGTGAAGAATTTTTGTCCCAGCGAAGCTAGGCGGCGGTTTTGAAGAGCCGGTCTCTTCCTCATCACCGCAGATCATGCAGAGATCGCTGGACTCCGCATTCAATTTTCGAAGCATGGGGCAATGTCCTGTGATTATTCCGACAAGCACACCGATCGAGTTTCGTTCCAACGCCAGGAGATTGTTTGTTTTACCAATGTTAAGCTCTGGCCACGTTGATCTTGTCGTGTGACAATCATTTCTTACAAGCCAAGACGTGATGGGTTCTTTATATGTACCTTATGTCATAAATGATCCGGTACAATGCACTAATTGTTGACCGTAAAGATGTATCCGCCGCCGTACTCGCCTAGCCAATTCGTAAGGTCTTTCGTTCCTTGTGATTAAGCTGAGACCCAGCAGAGTTTGACTTTGTGATGATTGGTGGACCTCAGTGAGTCGCAGCAATTCATAAGTCTTTGATTTCATTGTACTGGATCCTATTGAATTCACTGCCACTGTCTTTCTCCCAAGGTCGTTCCCAATCGCATTGATTTACCAGTGGTCTTCGTTCTTTAACCTTCTAGTGGTCGCGCGGTCTACGATCGTAGATCAGCCCTTTTAAAATGATCTCATTATCTAGACACCAGGACCGTTCATTTCAATAGCTTCCTAAAATGAACTGCTCTAACTGACTAGTGTGTTGCAGTTGGTGAAGGTAGACATTGGTGTCATAAGATCACAAATTCGGCTGATGAACGATCATTGATCGCGTGTCTATTATTAGTATTACAAAACACCGTGCGCCCACTTGGGGGTTAAAGCACATTCTGCCCACTCTTCAGCCCGACAGTTTTTCCTGTTCCCCCTCTTCAAACAGGGCAGCATTCCACTCATCCGTAATTGATTTCGTGAACAATTCAATAAAAACTTGTCACACCAGTAATTGACGAAAATTGTTGCTATTAATTTAATGGTTGGGGGTGTTGTTCACAAACGAGTGTCAAATCAGTTGTTAATTAAACTATCATTAAGTGACAAAATGGTCAGAAGATTAGCGACAAATCGTCGTGACTCAGAAAACAATAGGTTTTAGTCGTATGAGATGAACCGCGGTCATGTAAATGTCGCCAGCTGAATGGCTGGGAAAATAGTGCCTTCCGCATTAATTGCTTCTCTATTCATTCCAGTACTCAATTGATGAAGTCGCAAACAGGACCAAAAGTTTTACATAGACCAAGGGCTTCCTTGTCCGTTCCTGGTCAGTGTGCAGATATTTGAGGATCTCTAGTTCATCAATCTTCCACGTCCATAATTCACGATTCCTAAGCATAAATTGTGAGTATTCCTGTTTATCAAAATGGCAACTAACATACAGAGTCGACTTTCCCTGTACTCAGGACTGGCTCTGGCCAGAATTTGAGCCAGGAAAGGAATGTAGTCGAATTTTCACGAACGGCTCCAAGACCAATGAAGGATCTGGTGCTAGTGCCTTCGTGGAGAGCGACAACTTTAGACTACACACCTCGTTAGGTAAATTTGCGTCGGTTTTCCAACCGGAAACCTATGCGATTTTAATGGCTACGAGCTATATTGTGAAGAAAAGGTGGAAGGGGCGAAGTATTTGTGTCTGTAGCGACAGCCAAGCTATGCTTAAGGCCCTGTTGAACCCTTTAACCACTTCCAGGATAGTTCGGGAATGCAAGTCTTCTCTGAATTTGATCGGCAGCTTAAATTCGGTCCCGGGGCACCACGGGATCACGAGAAATGAGATCGCTGTTGAACTTGCTAGGCGAGGATCAGATGAGGCATTCTCATGACCTGAACCTACGCTGGGACTGCCCGCGCCCTTGGTTAGGGCTTCCATCGATGGTTGAACTTTTGGAGAGCACAACCGCAGGTGGCATGACTCTCCAGGATGTAGACAGACCAAGCGCGTGCTCCCCAACGTCTGTAAGAAATCCGCGGCTTTCTTGTTATCTCTTAACAGAAAAGACTGCAGACAACTTGTTGGCGCACTAACGGGGCACTACACCTTCGCCAAACACCTAAGTGTGCTTGGCCTAAGTGATGAAACCCTCTGCGACGACTTCCGCTGCCACTGTCCCGCCTTTGCTCGGATCAGGTGGCAGTTATTCGGTGCTGATGAGGTGAGATCTGATGATGTAGGCTCCTCAACACAGAAACGCCTGCTGGTCTTCCATCGGAAGACCATGAAATTTCAGTAAAAGTAGGTTGCTGCCTGGTAGTACAATGGACCAGTTTTTGAGTCTGAGTGCTCCAGTGTAGTGTGACAAAAACCTACGACAAAAAAAAAAAAAAAGTAGACAATTTTTCCCGCGAACATCTGCTGATTACACACGCTAAAATGTTAGAGTGTTGCAAAACAGCGCCATTGTGGAACAGAAAGAACAATCGTGAGTTAATTGGAAGGCAAACAGAACGACTGTCTGAACTGAACTGAAGCAACTGTCCAAGCAAACAAAAGTCTTACGGAACAAGTTGGATAATCCTAGACTTCAACAACAGACGGAACTAGCGTTAGCTTCCACGGAATAAGCTCGAGATGTGCCCTAGAGGCGATTAGATCATTTCTGATTGAATGACATTGTTGACAGAGATGGCGATCGATTAGCTTGACACATTCCGTCGATTGAAGGTTTACCCAGAATGACGACGAATTGGATGAAAATTTACTCCGCTCAGCGCTCATAATTTCTTTAAAATTTTGTGGCTTCGGATGTGCGTCTTGTTACTTTTAAAGGTTAAGAAGAAGTTAAGAAATCAACGCCGCACCCACTTCTGTTCAATCTCCAAGAACACTTTCACCCAAGCGACTGGATGTCGCAGTTGGTTGAATGCCTGCCCAGGTTCGAATCCCAGTGAAATCGAATGTGGTCCAGTCACCATTTGCCGTTGGGATCAAATTAATTTGTTGTTACATGCCAATGTACAATGGACTCAGTTTGGAGTCTGAGTGCTCCAGTAGAAAGAAAAACACTTTTACCCGGCAATTAAACCTTTCAAAGATCTCTCTCAAGAGTCAATCATCAACTCAAGTCAATTCGTTGAAGTCCACTCTTCCACTTGACAACGTCAATCTGATCAAACACTTGACGCGACAGTCGATGTACAAAACAATTCGTTGACATCTGTCAGTCAGCAAGTGTGCCGTTATTGCAACCCCCTCCACCGCCAAGCACTCAGAATATGTGTCAAATAACATCACTCCGCAGCTTGACAGAGAATCAATCGCACACTTCGTTGAAATACAAATTCTTTGGTTCACTGAACTCTGCCAGATTCGCAGGAAGTCTAGAGTTCGGGCCAACACACCGATTGGTGGGGCAAACAAACAAAAGCACCCATTTCGTCGTCGACTCTCCCGTGCAACGTGCAGTGAAGCGATGGAGGCACAAAAATTAATGTCATCGCATAACGTATTCATTCGGCGAGAAACACCAAGGACGCTAAAGGAACAAGGAACGCAGAAGTAAACGCCTCTTTGGCTTTGGTACACATCAGTTAGGAGACCACCCATAGCAGCAGCGGCAGCAGGAGCAGCAGAGTCTGCAGTCGTTGTGTGCTAAATGCCGGCGTACTTGTGTGCGACTGAACGTGTTTTGTTCCAATGAGGATGTTAATACCCAACTGCGCTGGAGGAAAACGGAACTCACACGTGTGCCTCTTACAGTTCCCTGCATAAATCAACTTTCAGAACAATAGCAAGTGGTGGCTAGGACAGTCTGTGTTGCAGGCAAGGATTGTGATCGCTTGTAAGAGCGTGGAATGTGCAAAACTTGTGGTCAGCGGTATGGGCTGTGCAGTGACATGAGTTTAGTCTGGTGTCTACGGATTTTAGGCCTGAGGGCATGTAGAGAGCGTGGACGACCTGCTGCAGCCCGCAGAGTCTGCGACTCGTGGTTCAACCCAATAGAGGGCGCCCACGAAACTGATGGCGCACACAAGTGGAGAAGGACCTCAGGGTATTTGGCGTGCGTAATTGGAGACAGCTGGTTAAAGATCGTGCCAGCAGAAGAAGCTTGCTGGACCAGGATCTGAGAACAGGTCCACCCAGACTGTAGCGCCATCAGAAGAAGTTGTCAACGCGTGTTGAGAAGGACCTCAGGAAACTTGGCGTGCGTAGTAAGAGGGAGCTGGCTAAAGATCGTGCCTGTTGGAGAGGCTTGTTGGCTGAGGATCAGGGCCTGAGACCAGGTCCAGCCCAGATTGTAGCTCCATCAAAAGAAGTAGTCAACGCGTGTTGAGAAGGACCTCAGGAAGCTTGGCGTGCGTAGTAAGAGGCAGCTGGCTAAAGATCGTGCCAACTCAAGAGGCTTGTTGGCTGAGGACCAGGGCCTGAGACCAGGTCCACCCCAGACTGTAGCGCCATCCGAAGAAGTAGTCAACGCCTTCCCAAAAACCCTGTTTTCGACACGGAAGGACTCGGTATTTTCGTGATAACAGTTGGATTGCCATTGCAACACAATCCCCTCGACAACATCTCCAAAATCGAGTGAAAAAATCCCACGTTAACCTACCTGTTCACCAGACTGTTTGAAAAAGATTGCTTCCGTGCCCCCGGGAGAGGGCGTTTACCAAACCATAGATCAACTCGAGTGTAAAATTGCAAACATTCTAGAAAATTATTATGCGGTATCACATACATGTTTGTTTGCACAGCCCCACCCCCCTTCAGCACACCGTCTCATTGTTCGTTCTCCATTTCGAGGCGCACTATCTCTCTCTGTCTGTCTGTAGAAGAATTTGAATCCTTTGCCACCGAGAGGCAGCAGTACTGGCAATGACATATGTTCGACATGCAAAAAGGGTTCTCCGTTCGCCAGCAAAAGGCAACAAAAACCCTGAGCACAAAAACGGGGGAACCTCGTGTTTTATTCATTCCCGAGCTCCTGCAGTCTGACTCCGGCCGCCTACTCCCGGGTGTGACTTACGTGTCGGAAAAATATTTTACTTGGAATCCGATTAAAATTCGTGTTACACAGGAGCGCAGGAGAGGAGGAAACAAACAAACAGACGCGAGGCGAATGGCAATGGAGAGCGCACGGGTATCCTTGCGATGATTTGTCCTTTCTGACGGGCGGCGCGGCGGGATCATGGAATCGGTTTAATTCAATTTTTTGTTTCTCTGTTGCGGATATTCGCGTGGCGGCGCAAACGAAATGAGTTCCGCGTGTCCTTTAATTGAATTACATGACGAAGGATAAATATATCACACACGGGACGGGTCTGGGAGTTTGTTCGCTTTTCTCGGAACCGTCGAATTGGGGAGACTGATTTGCATTTTTTTGCGCTCTTCGGTTGACAAGCGGATTTGCAGCGTGTTCCAGGAGCTTACCTGGGGCATCGGGATTTGATGTCAAATGAGGGGATTACGCTGGGAGCGGAATTTTGCATTTGGTTAGAGGGGGGCTTTGGTTGAGCGGAATTGAAATACACAGTTAGGGGGGGATTACTCTGATTCTTTGGCAACTGTGGACATATGGGAGCTTACTGTAAGTTTGGAAAAGGTTTCCAATGACAGCAGTTGAGGGAGGGAGAGAGGGCGATGTCGGGGGTTTTTAAATACTACACTGTAGCACTCAGACAAAAACTCAAAAACTGCTTTACAAACTTTACTTGTGGGCGATGTCAGTCGGGGACTTAAGTAATCGTCGGGCGTTCAGTGGATTTGGTGGAGATGGATAAGAGGAGAGGAGTCTTTTCTTTGAAATCGACTCTGTCTGGGTTGGCAATCTCGTGAAATTTGGTAGAATGATGGGAGAAATGGACTCCTTACAAGTTTCAGTGACAGTCAACTGCAGACAATGAACTTCGGGCTTGCTTCTGTGTCGAAGATCTTGTGTCCACCAGAGTCGGGACTTTGAGTGTTCACTTCCGTGTGAGTCTATGAATTTATTTAAACCGAAATCACACGGTGGATATGGCGACGGGGCACTTCTTCTTCTTAAGTCACAGAATCTTGGGTCTAAGCCTGAGTTTCGAGCTGTTTCCCAACCTTGACGGTTCTGGAAACGATGCATCAGTTTATCTGTACTAAATCTTAGTCTTTATGGTCCTCCTCTCCTTCTCGAACCATGAGTCAGGGGGCCAAAGAATTGCTTGGTCGGAGTTTTATTGTTCGTGTACTTCACGTGGCCTGCCAAGGGTAGTCGAAAATTGTATGCCTTTTTGACTGAATCCTCGTCATCTCACAAAGCTCGCCTGTCCGGTATCAAAATCAGACGGAGGATGCCTTCTTCTTCTTGACTTTGACCAACCAGCCATGTTCGACATGTTTTTTGGTCGCAGGATGGGCTGCCGGGACATTGACCAACCAGTCCGTTCGGCATTTCTTTTGATCGCAGGATGGACTGCGGGGGAATCCGCGTTGAAGTCAATGTCGTCAGCTGAATGGCTGAGATAATAGTGCTTTCCGCGTGAATTGCTCATCCCAGCACTCAATTGAAGAAATTGGACGACAGCTCATCTCTTGTCTTCCCAGAGTTTTTGGAAGTCCCTGTTATAGCCTAAAGGGAGCTTTGGCTAAGACAATTCGGCACGATCTTAGAGGCGACACTCTGGGAGTGGTCCAGCGGGGGAAAACATCTTTCTAGTGCCACTGGAAGCCGTTGCTTCTTCAGACTGTCCAACTACATAAAAAGCTTAACCTCAAGCTCAAGTTCAAGCTCAAACTCAAGTTCAAGGTCAAGCTGAAGTTCAAGGTCAAGCTGAAGCTCAAGGTCAAGATCAAGATTAAGGCCAAGGTCAAGGTCAAGGTCAAGCTCAATCTTAAGGTAAAGCTCAAGATCAAGCTTAAGATAACGGTCAAGCTCAAGATCGAACTCAAGATCAAGGTCGAGCTGAAGTTCAAGGTCAAGCTGGAGCTGAAGCTCAAGGTGAAGCTCAAGATTAAGTCCAAGGTCAAGCTCAATCTTAAGGTCAAGCTCAAGCTCAAGGTCGAACTCAAGATCAAGGTCAAGCTGAAGTTCAAGGTAAATTTGAAGCTGTAGCTGAATCTTAAGCTCAAGCTCAATGTCAAGGTTAGGGTGAATGTCAGGCTCAAGGTCAAGCTTAAGATCAAGCTGAAGATGAAGGTCAAGCTTTTTTTTCGGAGGATTTTTGATACACTACTGGAGCAGTCAGACTCAAAACTGGTCCATTTGTACTGCCAGGTAGCAACCTACTCCAGTGCCGTTAATTTGATCCCATCGGCAAATGGTGACTGGACCTCTCCAACTTGGGGCAGGCACCTAACCAACTGCGCCGTCCAGTCGTCAAGTCAAGCTTAGTCTAGAAGTCAAGCTTAATCTCTAGGTCAAGCTCAAGCTCTATCTCCAGACTGTCCAACTAAAGTCAAAGCTCCTCATTTGAGGAACCCGAACCCTACAAAACCCTTGTCTTGCCAGATCTTGTAGATGGAGCCAAAAGATGGACGGCAAACGTCAGAACAGAACCGTCACAGGGTTCCTTTGAAGGAAAGTGGAACACTTAGTTCAGCCCCCGAGGAAGATTGAGGGTGTAGACAACAAAGCCGCGAATTCTAAGAGGCGTCCAAAGATGGAAATTAAGTCTAGACGGAAAATTATAACCTCCTCGGGCATTCCTTGTTTAAGACTGAATTCGAATTCAAATCTCTGGTCATCGCGGATGCGGTTTACTTAAAGTGACGTGCACGGGGGATTGAGTCCTTGTTCCAGCTCAGATTCTCTATCTGTCGTTGGCCAGGCTCCAGCAGACTACAGATGGACGAAGCACAAGAGACTTTCGATGGTTCCGCTTCTAGGACCACTGTCTGAATAGGTTCCAAATAGCGAGTGATAGGCTTCAGAGACTTCTGAGGATGTTGGTTTTATCGGCTGGACAAGGTTTGGTCCTTCCTTTCCTCCAAATTTTGATACCTTCTGACTTCCGGCTTTCTCTCCTCGACGCTGAAGCAATGGAACAACGCAACAGAGGAAGACGACGTCGTCGCACAGAAGTGGAAAAAGAGCTCAGAAGCAGCGTGCGCAATTGACGATAGGTAGCAAAAGATCGTGTTGGTTAAAGCTCAGGTCCACGACTGGATGGCGCACTTGGTTAAGTGCCTGCCCTAAGTTTCATGCATTTCACTGAATCCCAGTGAAATCGAATCTGGTTCAGTCACCATTTGCCGTCGGGATCAAATTAACGGCGCTATCGCTGGAGCGGTTGATCGGTGGTAGTTGTCTGACTGTGGGTTTCACAATGGACCAACCTGGTCTAAGTGTGCTGGTGAATTCACTAGCAGCCCCCCAACTTAACCTAACCTTACCTTTCTCCAAATCCTAATATTTTGTGATTTTTAGCTTTCTCTCCTCGATCCTCAACCAGGGTGACAATGAAAAAAAGGATGTTCACGTCTAAAGCGGCCCACAGAACTGGAAAGGGACCTCAACCAACTCGGCGTCCACAATTGGCGACAGCTGGCAAAAGATCATGTTGGTTAAGACTCATGTCCACCCCGGACTGTGCCATTTTTCCATAATTTCAGTGAAATTAAAACGAATTTTGAAATTCGGCGTTATTTCCCTCGGCATTATTTCACTGCACCGACTGTAGAGCGTATGGACAACACAGTTTCGACCCGAAGAGTCTTCAAATCCGGGCTTATTGAGACAACGGAACAGAAGACGTCCGCGTTATAGATGGCGCACACAAGTGGAGAAGGGCCTCAACCAACTTGGTGTGCGGAATTGGAGGCAGCTAGTTGGAGAGGCGTCGATGGAAGCAGTTAGCACAAGATCGTCCTGGATGGAGAGGCATGTGGCCCTTGAGGCTGAGCCCCATTTCAACCCCAGGCTGTAGCGCCACAGAAAGAAGGAAACGAATAAGAAGAAGAAGAAGAAGAAGAAGAAGAAGAAGAAGAAGAAGAAGAAGAAGAAGAAGAAGAAGAAGAAGAAGACTATAGCGCCAGAAGAAGAAGCCTTCCATCTTTATTCTTGCCTCTGTCTTTCTTTGAAGAAGGACAACATCCTTCTCCAGTCCCTAAAATGCCCTAAGTTTTTCTAAAACGAAATTCACTTCATCTCAAGACACCTCCCATACAAGGGTACACGTCTATAACAAGGAAAAAGAGAAAAATGTCCTTTCGAATGCCTAACAGCCTCATGAATTCAAAATTTTCTATTCTCTTCAAAAATCCATTTCAGAATAAATCCTTCGAGGAGGGGGACAACTGAAAGGAAAAAAACAAGAAGAACAGAAAAAAGTTTCTTTTTTTATAAACAGATAAGCGTACGCCTTCAGTCCACGACACAAGTCGAAGTGGAAGCGCTCCTAGATTGAAAGATACGACCGAAGGAGAAAGTGTCAGGCGACGGAGAGATGCTCTCTCATTGTCCTTATGAATAAATGATAAAGGTTTCATGGGGAATTATCATTTTGGAATGGAGTTTAGGTCTAGTTCTCTCTCTCGCTCAGCTCATGTCGTCGTTGTCTTGTGGGTCTTTAGGAAATTATTTTTTCTTCTTCATTTTTTGGTGCTTTCTAAGGACGTGCGATTGAATTCAGTTTTGAAATGAAATTAAATGAACTTTTAAAGAGGGTTTTGCTAATGGGCCTTTAAAGGTGACAAAATGGTGGAGATTAATTTGAGGTTGAGGTGAAGGACGAGATTTTCCGTGATGGGAGGATGGTTGGTTGAGATCCAGGTCCACTACGGACTGTGGCGACATAAGAAGAAGTACGTCAGTTGGTTAGGAGAAATGCGCCTAAGAGCATGCAACGACTACAATTTGAACAGAGGAAGAACGCATCTAGTCGTTGTTTGAAACCCAGGTCCTAATTCGGCTCTTGTACGTAAATGAAATAAAATATGGTTTTTGGTTGAGTCCCGGGTCCCACCCCGGACTGTAGCAGTATAAGAAGAAGAAGAAAAAGTATCTATAAGTTTGCCTGTTAGGAGAAAAGCGCCTAAAAGCATACACTGATCACAAAACGACCAGAGGAAGATCGCACCTGATTCTGCTCATTTCTTCTTCTTCTTCTTCTTCTTCTTCTTCTTCTTCTTCTTCTTCTTCTTCTTCTTCTTCTTCTTCTTCTTCTTCTTCTTCTTCTTCTTCTTCTTCTTCTTCTTTTTCTCCTTCTTCTTCTTAGAGCGCTACAGTCCGAGGTGGACCTAGGTCCCACTCAACATCCCTCTCCAGCCAGCACGATCTTTCGCCAGTTGTCTCCAGTTTCGCACACCAAGCCGGCCGAGGTCATTTATGTAAATGAAACTAAATAGGGTTTTTGGTTGAGGCACAAGTGCACCGCGGACTTAAGAGATTTGTGAGCCTGAGGAGTAGCTTGTTGCTGGTCCAGACGCTGGGGCACCGTACGAGGAGGCAGAACTGGTTCAGACGTTGGAGCGCCATAGCTAGAGGGTGGTACGCCGCACGACGTGGCTGGTTGTGAGGGAGTAGCTGAGGCTCCGTAACTCGCGGATGGACCAGTGGGTGCACCGTAACTTGAAGGCGGAGGAGATGGAGCACCACGATTTGGGGATGGAGCCGCTGGTGCACCATATGAGGACGATGGGGCTGATGACGCTCCGTAACTTGGTGATGGATCTGCGGGCCGTCCGTAACTTAGAGATGGAGCTGGGGGTGCTCCGTAACTTGCAAGTGGACCTGCGGGTGCTCCGTAACTTGCAGATGGAGCTGCAGGCGCTCAATAACTGGACGAAGGAACTGGTCCTGATGGGGCACCATAGCTTGATGATGGAGTAGGTGCCGATGGATCTACGTAGCTGAAAAATGGTGCCGATGGAGCACCATAGCTTGAGGATGGGGCAGCCGGTGCGCCACAGCTAGACGATGGTCTGTATGGAACGGCTGGAGCACCATAGCTGGAAGAAGGAGTCGGAGCCGAAGCGTTAGGCGAAAGGCGACTAGCGGCATGCTGAGGCTGAAGAAACCGTTGCAACGATCACAAATTGAACAGAGGAAGAATGCGCCCAATTGTCAACTTCGTCAACTACTTCATTATCCGCGTGGCCCGGGTACCCGGATACCCGCGCGATGGCTGTTACCCGAGAAAAATCAAAATCCTTAAAAAGGACCATTTGTCCTTCAAGCCGAGTTTGGCACCCCCTCGGTCAAGCACCCCTTCGTCTCAAAAACCACAACCCTCTGCCACGGAGAGTCAATGACTCCGTGTTTCTGTTACAACCAACGACCACTCAATCCAATCACATATCCCCTTCCAAAAGCAGCACTTCCATTTAAATGACGCATCCCTCCCTTGCCTCAGTTAGATCCTTGAAATCCAATTCAATTTATTTTTCCCTCCGCCACACCATCGCACCACACAAAGATTTTCACTTAAGCACTTCGCCATCAGAGTTAATGGCGCTCGGGTTCCCCTATCAATTTGCAAACTGTGCCAGATAAACAAGGACGCACAACAGCAACAAAAAAAGAGATGAAAACAGAAAAGAAAAGGACAACGCACACACACACAGAGGCAGTCATTATCACTTCAACGCTTCACTTCATCTTAAACCGGCTGCCGTCCCATGAAGCAAATTTTGACTCATCTCCCGGGACGAGTACGCTCCTCGAGCGTTATGTGATGATATTTCTCGATAAGGCCACTATCATCACTGCTGACGCTTCACGGCCGTATCCTTCGTCGGCCGTTGGCTGTCGCCTCAGACTTAACAAATCGTGTGAAAACCCCCTCCCTCCCCGACATACTCGTAATAAGGCAGGGATGAACTACAATTCACAGCGAAGGCGTTCGGCCAGGAATTGAAAAGGAAGAGGAGAAAAAAATCGACGAACACATCCAGATTTGATCGAAATTACAGACGCGCGGGGGGGACTGGAGAGCATGAGTGCATGTTGACAAGGGTCTGCGATGCTGCTCCTTTAGTTTACGACCAAGTTACTGCTATCGTTGGCAATTGCCTTTGTTAGGTTATGGCGCACGTTGCGTTACGTTGCGTATTCTTCTTCGTTTTCGGAGCAATCATCCTGAAGGTATCCACTCGTACCCCTTCCAGTCAGGTGGAGTGTGTGTGGCGGGTGAAGAGGGGGTGAGGGGAAAAGAAAAGATTTTACGAGGAGGAAAATGTCGTGATTTACTGCGGGTCTAGGACGAATGAGATTGTGCTGCGAAGCGTATCGGAGTGTCGCCCATCGGAATCTTGATGCTCACCGAAATGGATCGGATTGATAGGCCAAATTATTGAGGATAGCAGTGGTATCCTGTTGGAAGTGGTAAAAGTTTAAGTGGAACGTAAACGAGACGAAGTTTCAACAAAGAGACGCAATCACCCGAGTTGTCCGAACAAATGATTTTGTCCAGGGAAGTGTGGACGGATGAGACATGATTGGGAAGTTTGAAGCATTGTCTGACCATTAGGTGACTTCTTCAAAGGCCTAGATGGACGATGTTAAGAGGAGGGTGTTGATAAAAGGAATTACTAACGAGATACTGAAGTTTGCCGAGAAAGGAATTAGTTCTCCTGAGTGATTCTTGGTGATTTGACAAACTCGGGTGGACTTGGAGACTGGGGAGTCTGCGCTCCTTCATTCCGTGACATGAATATAGGCCTGAGCTCAGACCGGGATGAATCTGAGTCCCACCCAGCGATTAGGCGCGTCCTTCGTCTGGTCGACTTGTGGTCGGTGCAACGGCCTCTTCAGCCTCAGCATGCTTCTAGTCCCTTTTCCCTTAACGCTTCGGCTCTGGCTCCTTCTTCCAGCTACGGTGCTCAAGCCGCTCCATACAGACCATCGTCTAGCTATGGCGCACCTGCTGTCCCATCTTTGAGCTATGGTCCTCCATCGGCACCATCTTCCACCTACGGAGCTCCATCGGCACTTCCTCCATTATTAAGCTATGGCGCTCCAGTCGCTCCCTCTTCAAACTATGGTGCCTAATCAGGACCAGCTCCTTCGTCCAGTTATGGAGCGCCTGCAGCTCCATCTGCAAGTTACAGAGCGTCCCCAGCTCCATCTCCAAGTTACGGAGCACCCCCAGCTCCATCTCTAAGTTACGGACGGCCCGCAGATCCATCACCAAGCTTCGGAGCGTCATCAGCCCCATCGTCCTCATATGGTGCACCAGCGGCTCCATACCCAAATCGTGGTGCTCCATCTCCTCCGCCTTCAAGTTACGGTGCACCCACTGGTCCATCCGCGAGTTACGGAGCCTCAGCTACTCCCTCACAACCAGCCACGTCGTGCGGCGTACCACCCTCTAGCTATGGCGCTCCAACGTCTGAACCAGTTCTGCCTCCTCGTACGGTGCCCCAGCGTCTGGACCAGCAACAAGCTACTCCTCAGGCTCACAAATCTCTTAAGTCCGCGGTGCACTTGTGCCTCAACCAAAAACCATATTTAGTTTCATTTACATAAATGACCTCTGCCGGCTTGGTGTGCGAAACTGGAGACAACTGGCGAAAGATCGTGCTGGCTGGAGAGGGATGTTGAGTGGGGCCTAGGTCCACCTCGGACTGTAGCGCCCTAAGAAGAAGAAGAAGAAGAAATGAGCCGAATCATGTGCGCTCTTCCTCTGGTCGTATTGTGGTCAGTGCCACGGTCTCTTTCGCCTCAGCATCCTTTTAGGCGCATTTCCCCTGACGCTTAAGGACGAGGTGGACCTGGATCTCAACCAAAAACCCTATTTAGCTTCAGTTTCATACGAGAGTCGAATTGGGTGCGTTTTTCCTCCTATCAAATTGTGGTCGGTGCATGCTTTTAGGCGCATTTTTACAGGGAGGGCAAAATACGAGTTTCTTTTTAAAAATGAAATAAACTGAACGAAATTAAATTTTTTCCATGTATTATGGCTTCATTAGTAAGAACGAACATTCCCATTGGCTGCCTTGGCTGGCTTCGCAGTAGCGCATTCAATCACCCCAATTTTCCAAGACCTTGTTGATGGTTACGGGCAGTAGCTTCTTTTTTTTCGGAGGATTTTTGATACACTACTGGAGCACTCAGACTCAAAATTGGTCCATTGTACTGCCAAGTAGCAACCTAGTCCAGTGCCGTTATTTTGATCCCAACGACAAATGGTGACTGGACCAGATTCGATTTCACTGCACTAACTTGGGGCAGGCACTTAACCAACTGCGCCATTCAGTCATATGGGCTGTAGCTCACTGATTGCTTGGATGATATTGGCCTTAAGTGCTTGAATCGTTTTTGGTTGGTTGGGATAACATCGGTCCTTCACCATTCCTCACAAAAACGGGGTCAAATCGCAGTTCCGAGGCGGCCAATTGACATCGCCAAGACGGCTGATAACACGTTTTGGGAATTTCGTGCTCATTTGTGTCGTTCCGACGCACGGCTCTATGACCCCTCAGAGTCCTCTGAGGGACCCTCTTAAAGTTAAGCCGCAAAAAGAATACCTTTGTCTTGTCGTGAGGATTTTGAAAGGCTGTTCCTTCCACTTCCTTCATTTCCCCTAGGGATGCAATACGTTACCAAAAAACTACTCCGATGATCAAAACAAAAGATCCTTCGCCCCGCTGTTTTCTAAACCTTCCAGGTCTTCTTAGGTTCCATCCGCTATGATTCCCATAGATGAACGTCATTAAATCTCCTCCTTTCTCAAATTTCAAACGAAACCACTCAGGAAAACAAAACCGAAAGTGAAGAAAATCAAAACGAACATCATCTAGCTTCATCGTGAAGTAAATCTGCTTAAAGTGCTTCAGCAAGGACTCCCCTCGACGCTCGGTGCAATCCACTTCCACTTCGTTACATTAAACTGGATTTTTGTGTTTCACTCCCTCTCCGCCTTGGCACCATCTTCCGTGCCAGGATTCATTTAAATACGCAATCAGAGATGAGTAACCTGATGTAAAAGGATGCCCACAGGGTTCCACTTTCAGTCCCTTTCATTTCCCGTCCCCTCCATTGGCACCATTCCGAGATGGACTCAAGGACGACCAAGTGGAATGTTGTTAAAATCATGTTTCCATCTCCATTACATCCCCTTTCACAGTTTCCTGCATTCTTTCAAGACCTCGACGCCCTTCGCCATTCCGAAGCACCGCATACCACCAACCAGACGCCCGCCGCCGCCACAACTGCTTCTAAGAGCGAGGACGTGTGTCTGTTGTTCGGTTGTCTGTCTGACCCACAAAACGAACCGCTAATCACCTTTCAATACCATCCCACCATCGCGCCGATGAAAATATTCCAATTATGACCGAGAGAGTGCGCAAAAACCTCATGAATAATTCAATCTAGATACGAGTATCTTATGCCGCCGTCAGCGCAGACATCCTGCCATCGGCAGGGCGACGGGGTTGCCACAGATACGCAGCGACTCTTGTGGGGGATGGATTGGATTGGATTGGATTGGAAATATGTGTGCTCGATGATTCGTATCTATTCGCCTCCGACATATCCTTTATGAATAGAAGTTAATTTTGCGCCGAACTGTGCGGAGTGTGCTGGGATCGCTGCTGCTGCTGTTGCTGGGGCGGCTGAAGAACAATTCGCCGCTGATTCATGGCGAACGGCGAACACACTTAATTTAATTTTATTGAAGTGCTCCCTAGGAGGCGGCGGCTCTCGATTGCATCCATTCAATGGCTGGTGGGGGAGGCGGTGGTGGTGGTGTGTCAGTGCGCGCCATTGGCAGCGGATGAGGCTGAAGTTTATCGAGTTGAGAAGATGCGGGAATTATTGAGTTATGCCGTTTCAAGGGAGAGCGATCCCTTCGCTGGGACTGTGAAATTTAGTGCAAAATTTATTGCTGTCATCTCTCTCTCCCCCCCTCCCTCCCTCACTTTCTCTATTTCTCTGTGGCGGGAATGCTTTGGCGGGAATCGAAAATTAGTTTCGACGCCTCTTTCGGGAGGGGTTTTGTGTTTCGATTGCAATTCAAGTTGAATTCTCTGCTGAATTAAGCGCTAAATGGGATGTCAATTGGGAATGCTGACGAGTGACAGAGGAGCTTGTGTTTGATTTAATTAAATTATGATTCGGTTGCTGGTTGATGGAGAGACGCAAACCGCGAGGTCGTCGTGGGAGTGGAAGTGGATGTAGCAAGGGAGAGGATTAGGTCCTTATTTAGGAGGTTCCCAGTGGGAACCACCAGAGCCTAGGTCAGAGATCGTCAAGTGACTCTAATTTCGCAGAAAATGAACAAACAAAATTTAGGGCGTTGCCAGAAACGAAAAAAAAACTGAACCTGAACAAAAAATTGCAGACAATGTCAGCCTCAAAGCCATCATTGGCATCTGCAATGGATTCTTCCACAGTCTGTCCAGTAGAGGAAATTAACAAAACAACAATTTAAAGCGTTGCCAGATTCAAAGAAAAAAAACTGAATCCGAAAAAAATTGCACACTATTCCTCTTCAGTTCTCCATCTTTGGCAACTGCTGCAAGGCTACCTTCACAGTCCATCAAGTACAGATAATGAACAAACAAAAATTTGGGGCGTTGCCAGATTCATAAAAAACTGAATCCAACAAATGTTGCATACAATTCTCTCCTGAAAGCCCTCCCTGGCATCTGCTGAAAAGGAACCCCCCCCGTCCGTCGAGTACAGAAAATGTACAAACAAAACTTTGCGGCGTTGCCAGATTCAAAGAAACAAATTGACAACTTGAAAAAAATTGCACACAATGACCTCCTCAAAGCCATCCCTGGCATCTGCTGAAAAGCATCTTTCGATAGTCTGTCGAGTACACAGAATGAACAGACGAAAATTTGCGGCGTTGCCAGATTCAAAGAAAAAAAAACTGAATCCTAAAAAAACTGCACACAATTCCCCCCTCACAACCACCCCTGCCATCTGCTAAAAAAAATACCCCCACAGTCCCTTCACTAAGTCCTCCAGTCCTGCACCCTCATTTCGCATTGCATTCATTCAGAGTCCCGACCCCAACCACAACCCCTAAGCATCAGGCACACCCTTTGGAGTGGAGGGCAAATATAAATTGTGACACCATCTGCACACGTCAGTCACCAGCCACCAGAAACGAGTCCACAAGCCCTCACACGAGCATGCATTCCGACCAATCAATAAATCACAGAAATTGCACACTTACCGTTAATCATCGGTTGACACAAAACACCAATCAACCAATCAACTGCACCCTGTGCACACTTCCTTTGGTGAATTTGAATAAATAAAAATGCCACCGCCGGTCTGTGCATCCCACAGGTGCGCTGGATTTTGATGGTGCAGGAAATTGCGTGCAATTTTCGAGCAATTTGGTCGTGTCCTTGAGATGGGCGACGTCTGGGCGATTCAATTTTGGCACCCTGCCGAATCGCTATAAAAGCGATTGCCGCGGTCGCTGGTCACAGTTCGCGCGATGCGAGTCGTTCTTGTGGCTGCTCTTGCCGTGGCAGCTCTGGCTGTTGGAATCCGTCCAGATGTGGACAGCGATGAGCAACAGTTATCGCCGTGGAACCGAGCCAACTTGGCACTGTACGAGGAGTACTTTCGCCACCACGGAGTGGGGACTGTGTGCATGGTGGTCTGCTCTTCGTCTGCGGATGGAGGAGGGTTGAGTGAAGTCGTACGGGGCTTGATGAGCTCGGGGTTTTACGTGAGTGTGCTTCGAGATGGAGTCGGTGTTGAGTTTGCCTTGCGACCACTTCGCTACAAATCTGGGATAATTGTGGACTTGGATGGAGACTGTGCTGCCGGGACTCTGAAGGCGGCTGAGAGGGCATATCTTTTCACCACCAACCGCTTCTGGTTGCTCCTCGGAGGCGATGGGACCGTCCCTGATGTCTTTGTTCCCCCTGACGGGGAGGTGAGGCTCCTGACAGGCGGGAGGATCAAGAGGCTGATGGATGTCTTCAAGGTCAGCCAGAGGAGGCCAATGAAGGTGAGGGAGGTTGGGAGTAATCTCTCTTCCGCCCGAGAGCTGGTTGAGAGTTTGCAGAGGTTTGGGTCGGCCATTTCCTACAGAGAGAACCTGGAGGGTGTCGAATTCAGGACGGGCCTCGTGATTGCCTTCCCCGACACGTTCACCCACATCGAGGACCAGACGATGCGGCACATCGACACCATCACAAAAGTGAACTATCCCCTGGTCACGTCGCTGGGCCATAAGCTGAACATGAGGTAAGCACCATCGCGCCTGAATCTGAACCCCTCCTAACTCACATCTTGCAGCTTCAACACGCTCCAAACGGACAACTGGGGCTGGAGGAAGCCCAACGGCTCCTTCGACGGCCTGGTGGGGCGGTTCCAGCGCCAGGAGCTGGACTTTGCCCAGAACGCGATCTTCATGCGGCTGGACCGGGTGGCGGTGGTTGATTTCGTGGTGGAAACCTATCGGATCCGAGCTGGCATCATGTTCCGCCAGCCGCCGCTGTCGGCGGTGGCCAACATTTTTGCGTTGCCTTTTCACAACGACGTCTGGTTCACGATCTTGATCTTCATGATCTTCACGACGAGCGTGATGTTGATCGAGTTCATGTTCTCCCACCACCTGGTGGGCATGGACGCCCTGGACTGCCTGGTGTTCGTCTGGGGTGCCATGTGCCAGCAGGGATCCCACTTGACCATCCCCAACCGGTCCGCAAGGATCCTCGTCTTCACAACGTTCACAACGACCCTGTTCCTGTTCACTTCCTTCTCGGCGAACATCGTTGCGCTGCTCCAGAGCCCCAGCAAGGCCATCAGCAGTCTGGCCGATCTCGGGCAGTCTCCTCTGGAGATCGGGGTGCAGGACACCGTCTACAACAAGGTTTTCTTTAACGTGAGTCCATTCACTCATTGATCCTGTGCCGGCACTGATGACTGCTTGTTTCAGGAATCCACTGATCCCGTCACCAAGATGCTGTTCCACAAGAAGATCCAGCCGAAGGGCGAGCGGGTGTACATGCGTCCGCACAAGGGCATGGAGAAGGTCCGGACTGGACTGTTCGCGTACCAGGTGGAGTTGCAGGCTGGCTACCAGGTGATCAGCGACACCTTCGACGAGGTGGAGAAGTGCGGCCTCAAGGAGCTCGAGCCGTTCCAGCTGCCAATGCTGGCGATTCCTGTGAGAAAGAACTTCCCCTACAAGGAGCTCTTCCGGAGGCAGTGAGTACGAGGCGGCTTGAGAGGGATGGTTGGCTTCAGGGGGTATTTTTTGCAGAGTCCGTTGGCAACGCGAGGTGGGGCTGATGAACCGCGAGGAGCTCAAGTGGTTCCCGCAGAAGCCGATGTGCGAGAGCAGCGTGGGCGGCTTCGTCTCGATTGGGATCACCGAGTGCCGGTATGCGTTCGTCATGTTTGGCTATGGACTCCTGGCAGCTGTCGTCGCTTTGCTGGTGGAGACTTTTGTGAAGAGGAGTGTGGGGTTTCTTAGAGCGAGAGGACTGAGTAGGAGGTTTGTTGTAAGAGAATAAGGGATGGTAAATAAAATGGTGTTTTCAGTAGACTCCAGTTCTTAAATTTGCCCGATAATAGACGATGTCGGGTACCCGATAACAGACGATGTCGGGTACACGATAACAGACGATGTCGGGTACACGATAACAGACGATGGCGGGTACCCGATAACAGTCGATGTCGGGTACCCGATAACAGTCGATATCGGGTACCCGATAACAGTCGATGTCGGGTACCCGATAACAGTCGATGTCGGGAACCCGATAACAGACGATGTCGGGTACCCGATAACAGACGATGTCGGGTACCCGATAACAGACGATGTCGGGTACCCGATAACAGACGATGTCGGGTACCCGATAACAGACGATGTCGGGTACCCGATAACAGACGATGTCGGGTACCCGATAACAGACGATGTCGGGTACCCGATAACAGTCGATGTCGGGTACCCGATAACAGTTGATGTCGGGTACCCGATAACAGTCGATGTCGGGTACCCGATAAAAGTCGATGTCGGGTACCCGATAACAGTCGATGTCGGGAACCCGATAACAGTCGATGTCGGGAACCCGATAACAGTCGATGTCGGGAACCCGATAACAGTCGATGTCGGGAACCCGATAACAGTCGATGTCGGGTACCCGATAACAGTCGATGTCGGGTACCCGATAACAGACGATGTCTTGTACCCGATAACAGACGATGTCGGGTACCCGATAACAGTCGATGTCGGGAACCCGATAACAGTCGATGTCGGGTACCCGATAACAGTCGATGTCGGGTACCCGATAACAGTCGATGTCGGGTACCCGATAACAGTCGATGTCGGGTACCCGATAACAGTCGATGTCGGGAACCCGATAACAGTCGATGTCGGGAACCCGATAACAGTCGATGTAGGGTACCCGATAACAGTCGATGTAGGGTACCCGATAACAGTCGATGTCGGGTACCCGATAACAGTCGATGTCGGGTACCCGATAACAGTCGATGTCGGGTACCCGATAACAGTCGATGTCGGATACCCGATAACAGTCGATGTCGGGAACCCGATAACAGTCGATGTCGGGTACCCGATAACAGTCGATGTCGGGAACCCGATAACAGTCGATGTCGGGTACCCGATAACAGACGATGTCTTGTACCCGATAACAGACGATGTCGGGTACCCGATAACAGTCGATGTCGGGAACCCGATAACAGTCGATGTCGGGAACCCGATAACAGTCGATGTAGGGTACCCGATAACAGTCGATGTCGGGTACCCGATAACAGTCGATGTCGGGTACCCGATAACAGTCGATGTCGGGTACCCGATAACAGTCGATGTCGGGTACCCGATAAAAGTCGATGTCGGGTACCCGATAACAGTCGATGTCGGGTACCCGATAACAGTCGATACTTGATGAGATGGGTGTTACCCGTCGAAATACTTACTGTCCTGGCAAATCTTTCAAGAGACCACTGATTAGAGCTGCTTCATAATTCCTTCGAAACAAAGTGTCGGTGGATGGAGGAGACGGCGAAGCCCCTGCCAAAGAACGTGGCAAAACACCATCGACCTGGTCACGTTTAGTGCACAATTGGCCAAGTACACGTTCGCTTTTGCAGCGCAGTTCCCTCACAGAAGTGAACATGTTCCTCAGAGATCGTCGTAATCCTCTGACAGTGCTTCAAATTCATTATTTCCTCTCCCACATGCAAGCTACGGTGGAGCACATATCTTGACTTACACCACGCAAGCGTTTAATTGCTGCTGCTGGGGCAAAAAAATGGACAGTGCTCTTAAATTCATCCTAATTGCTTGCCTGCATGTCGAGCGATAGGTGCACGTATGTATCTCATTCGATGAACGACCCCCACGAGTATTCCACCACCACCACCAGCAGAAGCACCCGTTGTCCTCCAACACAATGCTCGTCTCCCCGGCAACCCCCTACGAAAACTCCATCGCCATTAGCCCACAATTGTTTTTTGTTTGCGCTCACGTCCCGTGCATTCGCCAGCATGGCCTTGACCAGCGTTCCACATCCGCATCGCTGACAAAACTTCTCACCGCCACCGCCACCGCCACCGCCACCGCCGCCACCCACAATGGGGCTACATTCAGGAGGATATACATTTTTGTCATCATTTCGGAACAATGGCGCGAATGTGAAGGAACAAATTTTTAAACAAGCTTCACGACAGGATAACGATTGCTCTCTCCTTACGAACGGGTGGGTGGCTATGGAATCCGCCGAGCTGCCGTGCGGAATAAACATTTTCGTGAGCAGTCAAGTGTGCAAAGGAAGCGAAGCACCAACAACAACAAAATGGGGAAAGAAAACAAACGTTTGTTCTGCTTACTTGGCTCCTTTCGAACGACGACGCTGGCACATAAACTTTAATAAACTCCAACGGTTCGGGTGATCAAGGAACAGCGGCGGAGCCACCTTCGTTCACGGTTGCTTAAGTAGTTTCTTTTCTTTTTCGCTCTTCCCCCACCCATCTCTCGGCGTCGCGTCATGAAGGGTTTCCTTCGGGGCTGGCTTATCTCCGGCGAGGTGAAGGAATTTATACATCCTCGAGGAGATAGCATGCGATTAACGTTCGAGAAGCAAATAATTAAGTTGTGCTGTGTGCTCCTTCGAATAATGGGTAGGGAAATGAAGGAATTTCCCCGACAATGATGGGTGGGGGGAGGAGAAGCTTCTCAACCGTGGCTGGAGGGGGTAGACCGAGTTTCAGTTGAACGCGACCCGGAAGGAAGGAAAAAAGCGCTTTGCTTTGACCGATGGGCGGCCATTCTTGCGGGGGAAAAGTTGTAATTAACTCCTGAACACCCGTTCTTGGGATTCAGTCAATAATTAGTCGGGAACTCTTTTTGCGCAATCAACTGCAGGTGGAGAGTCGACCGTGCACCGGCTGGTGCAATGCCCTGCGGCAGTGTCTGGACGGGGAGCAATGACTCCTTGGATGGGGAACAGGAGTTCAGTGGAACTCAGGGCTTCTCTCTCTTCTTTTTAGATCAACGTCACGGTAGGAGATTCGTCAGAAACTCATGACACGGGGACACGAAGTGAAAACCTATCACATTTTTGCTCCTAATGATTCTAGGAACTCCACTCCCCCACAGGGCCTATGCTCAGTTTCGCACACGTGTCCTTGATGTGCCCCCTTGTCATCCACCCTCCACTTCAACTGGTGGCTTGTGTTCTAAGTGCTTCCGAGCTCCTTGCCCGATCTCAAGCGCAATCACCCTCTGACCTTATCGCCATCGGCTTGACAACGTGATCCCGTCCGTCGGCAGCTGCTCCCATCGGCAAGTGGCAATCGAAATGTTAATTAGCCACCGTGCAACATCTCATCCAAACAAATCCAATTTGCCGTCCATGAATACGGGTAATTACCGATAAGTTCGGCACAAGTCACTCACAGGGCTGTGGGTGACAGATGTCAAGCAAAAGCCCACCCCCCACGGCATCTTCGAGAAATATGACACGACAAAAGACGACGCCCATCCCCGCGCCCGTGATGGAATTATAATTTCAGCCGGGATTCTAGGATTCCGCCATCATCGCCGTCATCATCGACATCGTTCGAGGATAACAATCAAATTCCCATTAACCGCAGCAGTCACGTACCGCCATCCATCGATGATTATTCCAATTTCGGTGCGTTTCCCCCGTTCAGCAGTAATAATAATAAAATCGATCACGATATATTTCCATTTATCATCTCACCCCCCCTGGGGGAGCGTCCTCGTCCTCGTCCTTTGCACTGCGCCGCTGCTTGTTAAACTGCTCCCCGGGACTGGAGCGGCACTTTACTTGTGTGCACACCCGCTCACTCGCATGCTGGCTGACGAGCGACGGCTCCGAAGTGTCCTTTCACGAGAAACCGGAGAAAGTTGTCTCCCCCCTCGGAGTGGAGTGTCCTGTGACATGGATGCGAACACAAATGAATGCGGACAATCGTTGTCCCAAAATGAAAACATACAAGGCCGAGTGAAGGACTGGGAGACGAGAACATCCTGCATCAGTCGCAACAGATGGATATGCTAACTTTATTGGATTCCCGTTTCCTGTTGTTCCTCTTTTTAACTGCCTTGTGCGTACTGCTGATTGATTTCCTCTCCGTCCCAGGACTGGGATGTGGCTATGTGTGTGCGGGGGAGTGGCGGTGTGGCAGCATATTGCTGATAAAAAGATTTTTTGTTCGAGCTCTAGCATCTCTAGGGCGCCAAACTCACACGTCTGGCGATGGGCGGGGATGTTTGAATTCGGGCTTCTATTAGATTTCGTCGACAGTTAGGGGATGGCGTCGTCGTCCCCTTTATGGACTCTGTTGTTTTTGCGGAGAGTCGGATGCGTTATTGGATTTTGAAATTGCAATTTCGAACTTCAATTCGATGGCGATCGAGCAGATGTTTTGCGAGAGACATGAACACACCGCACGAGGATGCACAGAGCTGGGGGGAGGGTGTGAGGAATCCATTTATTTCGCTCAACCTAGTGAGTCTCTGGGAGTTATTCAGGCGAACTACTGTCTGGTCGCGTGATTCGACGGGGATTTTCAATTAAATTCGTTTCATTTTGTTGACAGAGGGTGATTTGGGCTCCTAAAAGTATGCTCTGGTTTAATGCTGGAATGGGATTTGATGGAATCTTGACCAGAGCCAGAGCCACAGCCAGAGCCAGAGCCAGAGCCAGAGCCAGAGCCAGAGCCAGAGCCAGAGCCAGAGCCAGAGCCAGAGCCAGAGCCAGAGCCAGAGCCAGAGTCAGAGCCAGAGCCAGAGCCAGAGCCAGAGCCAGAGCCAGAGCCAGAGCCAGAGCCAGAGCCAGAGCCAGAGCCAGAGCCAGAGCCAGAGCCAGAGCCAGAGCCAGAGACTGGATACTGAGCCAGAGCCAGAGCCAGAGCCAGAGCCAGAGACTGGATACTGAGCCAGAGCCAGAGCCAGAGCCAGAGCCAGAGCCAGAGCCAGAGCCAGAGCCAGAGCCAGAGCCAGAGCCAGAGCCAGAGCCAGAGCCAGAGCCAGAGCCAGAGCCAGAGCCAGAGCCAGAGCCAGAGCCAGAGCCAGAGCCAGAGCCAGAGCCAGAGCCAGAGCCAAAGCCAGGGCCAGAGCCAGAGGCCAGAGCCAGAGCCAGAGGCCAGAGCCAGAGCCAGAGCCAGAGCCAGAGCCAAAGCCAGGGCCGGAGCCAGAGGCCAGAGGCCAGAGGCCAGAGGCCAGAGGCCAGAGCCAGAGGCCAGAGCCAGAGCCAGAGCCAAAGCCAAAGCCAGAGGCAGAGGCAGAGGCAGAGCCAGACCGCTTGCTTCCGTTCATCTTCGTTCATCATTACGAACGTTGTCATGCCACTCCGTCCGTCAGTGTCCCACCCCCAGGCATGTCCTCGCCGTCATCCCCTGACGAGCCGAAGCAAGTAGCTCGCTTTAATCGGAATCATTTATAGCATCACCCCCTGCCAAGGGGTTCCAACAAACTGCACCAATGTCAGCCCAACTCGTTCATGCTCATCAGCTGCATCCAATTATGCCGCACACATGCTGCACACAGCACACCCCATTGTTGTCGTCCTTGTCGTCCGGTTCACCTCCCGAGCCATGAAAATGGAAAATTATTGATAATCGAATTAAATTTATACCTCCCCCGGTGAGTGGCTCCTGCTCTGGTGGCTCTGGCTCTGGCTCTGGCTCTGGCTCCTGCTCCAGCTTTGAATTCGAGGTGAAGGTGCCGTGCCGAGCAGTGCATCCTGCATGAGTCACTCCATCTAAGGTCACCTGCAGATTAAAATAAATCGATCGTCCCAGGCGGGGGCATGGGTATCCAGTTACGCTCCCCGATTACCATCGATGCACAACAAAACAAGAGACAAGAGGGAGAACGAGCGAGAGAGAGAGAGGGAGAGGCTTGCCTTTGAGGAGCAGGAGCCTGAAGATTATTGATTGAAGATTATGGAAGAGGAATAATTGGAATCACCTGTCGTTATGCAAAAGGGGACGGGGTGACAAAGGGCCGGAGTCCTGTGATCACAGGCGAACACACGCGTGAAATCACAAGCATCACAAGCATCGCAGCCATCGCAGGCATCGCATCCTCGTAAAAGTATCTCATTCTGTGTATCATCGTTGTTTCCTTTCAAGTTTAAGTATCCGAACGTAACGAGCCTTATCCTGGTTTCGTCGGTTCGATTTCTCCCCGCCTTCAATTGCCGCTGCTGTTGTCTGTCCTTTGTGTCTATCCGTCGTCGCCGCCGGCAGCCCTGCCGAGGGAGATCAGGAAATAGGCTCTCGCTCTCGAGTGGAGCTTAATACAAAAAAAAGACAAAAATTCACTTCTCATCGTGTGTGCTCCTTTGTCTAATTCAGGACCTCCGGGGGGACAGGTTCCTCCACAAGGAGATTTCCGTTCGTTTGATGTCTTAACGGGGATGGGGGGATGGGATATGTGTGTGTGTGTGTGGTGATGTAATTTTTATCTAGTCCTTGGAAGGTAACGGTCGTTGGCTTACGAAGAAGGGATTCCTTGTGTAGGCAGGGAAGGAATTTGATTTTATTGTTCCTCCCTCTCCCGGCACCCCACCGTCTCAAAGGTGGATCATTGGTAAAAATCATTCGGGATGAAAGTTGCTAAAAGTTAATGAAGGCACTGAGGCGCACAATGACTCGGGGATGGTTCTGGGTTCTGGAGAATTTGCAAGATTGGATACTTTGTGTGAGGTGACCTTTGGGGAGGCAGAAATAAACGAGCCTGGCGGGTGGTCATAGCCGGGAGGGAGGGAGTGGGTGAAGGTCATCTATTGTGGAGGAAATGTCAGGGGCTGATGATGACGCATACCTTGTAGGGGATTACATCCAATCACATCGTTTCAAGTGGTATCAGGAACGGAACGACGGTCAGGGTTGCCTCAGCTTCTAATGCAAAGCCTGTTAGGGGGGCTTACAGTGAATGGGTCCACTGTGGGGTGGTTGCCTGATTGCTGACGTATGGTCATCAGTGAATTTGAATTTTACAAAAACCCATATGAGCACACAAGGGGCCCCAGTGAGCTTAAGGGCTTAAGATCCTTTTGAGAGGATTCTGGCATCTCAACAAGGGATGTTTCTTTAGCAAGGATAGAGTGCAGGACAGATGTCTATGACCAGGACATCGCTTTTGGCTGCAAATTTCATCTTTTCATGACAAATTCTCGTCCGAAGGACCAAAAAAACACAAAAAATCACACCATCGCCCAACAAAAGAGACAAAAACCCCGTTAAACGTTTGATTTTAAGCGTTCGATAAGCTGTGGTCAATCTGTCGTCAAGCTGTCGTCAAGCTGTCGTCAAGCTGTCGTCAGGCTGTCGTCAAGCTGTCGTCAAGCTGTCGTCAGGCTGTCGTCAAGCTGTCGTCAAGCTGCCGTCAGGCTGTCGTAAGGCTGTCAAGCTGCCGTCAGGCCGTCGTCAGGCTATCGTCAAGCTGTCGTCAAGCTGCCGTCAGGCTGTCGTCAAACTGTCGTCAAGCTGTCGTTAAGCTGTTGTCAAGCTGCCGTCAGGATATCGTCAAGCTGTCGTCAGGCTGTCGTCAAGCTGTCGTCAAGCTGCCGTCAGGCTGTCGTAAGGCTGTCAAGCTGCCGTCAGGCTGTCGTCAAGCTATCGTGAAGCTGTCGTCAATCTATCGTCAGGGTGTCGTCAAGCAGTCGTCAGGCCGCCGCCGTCAAAAACTGAACACATTTTGCTATGTTTTGCAGGGAAACGTTCAATTATTTGGGAGGGTGTTTAAATCAATCTTTGCAGTCTTCAGGAGGAATGAACGTAAGCTGTGGTTGTCAGGCTGGTCTTGAACCAAGAATCCCCAACCTGGACTTCCTCCATTTGTCTTAAGAAAACATAGAAGACGTGACTATGGCTTGACTGAATCTGCGCGACAGTTCCCTTCCCAGACCCTCCCCCCCCCACCCTCTTCACTCATCTCTTACTCCCTCACTTTATTCATGCCTCTCTTAATTTCGATCGGTTGCACAAAACTAAATGGCGCCCAACGCTAGACTTTTTGATGGCACAGGTCTTGACGACATGAAGGACTTTTCAAGATCTTGTCCAGCTCCCAGACTCCACAAGACTGTCTGCGCCGCTGGAAGAATTGAGATTAAGTATGACGTCAACACGGTTGGACAAAACTTCGTGGCGCCCGACTCTAGACTTTCCGATGAGGCTGATCCCTGATTCCGATCTGATGGAGCACAGGACAGTTGTCTATGGCCAGGACATCGCCCTCGGCTGCAATACTCATCTTTCTCCGACACAACTTTCGTCTGAAGGTCAAAAAACACCCAAAAACTCGCACCATCATCCAGCAAAAGAGACAAAAGCCCCGTTAAACGTTTGATTTCTGATATAAAATTTTTATTTTTTTCATTAAATTGTTGGCTTCTTACAAAATATAATCCTAAAGCATAACAATAAAACCAGGATACACGCACGCCTCGTCCTCCTCCTCCTGACCACCAACCGCGCCACGGACACGTCCCAAATACCGACTACACCCCCCTCCAACTGCACGCCATCACGTACAATTGATGCCAGAAACGATTTGCGATAAAAACGACAAAAAAGGAGAACAAAAAAAACGGAAAGTAAACGAAAACAACGACACGACTAACCCGATGAATAAATGCCGCAGACTAGGGCACGACTCGATAAAAATAAGCCCGCACACACACACACACCCCTCCCCCTCCTCCTCATCGTCCGTCGAGCACGGAAGGAGCAAACTGACTACACCAAGCCGGGTGCTAAATTCTGAAGCGTTTTATCGCACCGCATCGCAGGAAGCGAGCGAAACAGCCAGCTCCCGAAAAGATAAGTAGATACACGCAAGCCTAACACGAACGAACACACACACACACACACGCAGACGAGGATTAGATGCGGCCCCTGGGGGCCGAGGGCCGATGATTTGCTAGCTTTGGAGGAGATGGGGCGGAATGCGCAGGGCGCCACCCGCTCTCTACATCATGCAATCCTTGTTCATCAGGTCGATGTAGTCACCGGCCATGCAGGCGACACCGGCACGTCCGAGGTACTTGCACTTGCCAGGGATCCGCATTTCCACCTCGACGCTACAGTGATGCGATTTCCGGCCGCCGTCCAGCTCCATGTGACCCTTGCCCATGGTGGCGTCCGCTTCCACTTCGAGGATATTTGATGAGGGATCGTGCAGGAATTCCGGGGGCAGGTCGAGAATGTGTCCAACGGCTGCGTTCGGCTGATGGCTGACCAGGACAATGGTCACGTAGATGGCCACGGATGCGATGGTGAGCTTCATGCTTGGCTGTGATTCTCTGTGGGCTCTGTGGGAGATGAAATGGTACTCGTAGTTCAGCGACAACGACTCGACTTGCAATGGCACTGATTCACTGACACTCGGATCCTTTTATATCGCGGAGAGGCGAGCGACTGGGTAATAAAACGGGGCCGATGGACGCTGGGAAGTCCTTTAAGTGCAAGCAATTTTACTTTATTTTCAGCAGCAGCAGCGACGACGGGGTGAGATGACTTGGAAGGGGTTTAATTGATTTGAGCGTCCTTTTTGATGACGCAAATTCCATTTCGGTGATGTGTGAAGGAATGTGGTTGCTTTCACCAGTTTATGGTGCCATCGTCCCGCGGTGCGATGTCACACAGGGCTGGAGGCTTCTTTGGATCGGAGGCAGTGTCGTCGTCATCAGCAGTCGTGGCCGAGCGGTTAAGGCGTCTGACTAGAAATCAGATTCCCTCTGGGAGCGTAGGTTCGAATCCTACCGACTGCGACGAGGCGTTTCTATTTTTTTTTAGCTTAGCGTTGGTTTTTTAAGTTTGCCTTTGGTTGTGGCTCTGGATCTGACTCTGCCTTTTGTGGCTCTGTGGCTTTGTGGCTCTGTGGCTCTGTGGTTCTGTGGCTTTCTGGCTTTGTGGCCCTGTGGCGCTGTGGCTCTGTGGCTCTGGCTCTGCCTACGGCTCTGTGGCTCTGTGGAGCACTCTGAAGAGGCTTGTTGACGACAGCTTAACGACAGCTTGAGGGCAGCTTGATGACAGCCTGACGACAGCCTGGCGACAGCTTGACGACCGCTTGACGACACTTGCTACCAGAAGCAATTGTCACTTAACCCCATGTCCATTGGGCAAACTAAAAGAGTCCGGGAGCTGGACAATATCCTAGAAAGTTCTTCATACCGTCAAAACCAGCGTTGGGCGCCACGAAGTTTTGTCTAACAGTGTTGTCCGACGCTATATCTAACCTCATGTCCATCGGCCTTTTTTCAAAGATAATTCTTTCAGCAGCGCAGGCAAACTTATGGAGCTGGAGAAGATGCTGAAAGGTCCTTGACTTGTGCCATCAAAAAGTCAAGCATCGGGCGCCATGAAGTTTTGTCAATCTTCATGAGGTTTCTTCAAGCAAAATGTTTCCGGCAGCGCAGATGGATTTAAGGAGTCCGGCAGCCGGACAAGATCCTGGGAAGTCTTTCAGGTCGTCAAGACCTTATAGATCCGTACCAGAGAGTTAGAAGGGACAAGAAGTCTTGAAGGACCAGTGTTTCATTGTCAAGCTTTGCCTTTGCCATTAAGCTCCCATCTCCTCTCGAGATTATGGCTCTGTTGATGTGCTTGAGGGTCACCACATCACCTCAACCTTCTCAAGGACATCAAAGTCCCAGATGACACCGTCTAGTCCCACCTCATTGCAAATGGACAGAGCCCAGCAAACCCAACGAACCCTCGTGCATCATTGATTCGATCAGGTTCAAGGCCCTCTGTCCGTCGCCTCGACATAAGTGGACAGCGAAGAGGTCACCATTTGATCCGCAAATAGAATCATTCCTCTCTCAAAATCCCCGGGACATGTCAAACGGCATCGAAAATTGCTAATGACACGTACCCATCTCAAGGATGTCATCCCAGGACACATAGGAGCGCACAAAAGAATTCCCGTTTTGGTGGCCCGTTCCCCAGCGATGTCCTCCGTCAAAGTCCGGCGATTAATTAGTTTTCACGATAAATCACTTCCTTCCCGATCGGCGGTCCCTTCCCGCCCCCATTCTCCCATTCCCCTTCGCAAGCAAACTGTCAGCGACTGTAATTCTGTCGTGTTGAAAGTTTTCTCCATTAAAATTCCATCGATCACGACTCCATTAAGGGGATTCCCACAGGAAGGACACTCGCAGGCGCACCGAGCGTCCGTCGGGCACGGGATGGAGACGAAGCAGCTCCCAGGCTGTTGCAACAAGTTTTATTGATTGGAAAAGTTGCCTTTGCTTCCCGGACGATGACGACGACGACGGATGGAGGATACAGCCGGTGTCCTTGTGACGTCTTTCATTCACTGGGAGAGTCCTTAGAAGTGTTCTGGGAAACTCAATCATCGTTTGAATGGCTTCTTCGTTCGACAAATTGCAATTTGGCGCCTAATGAGGTCATCAGCGGCCGAGCAATCAGTCCTCAGCCGAAGTCCTTCCAGTACAATGCGCCTCGGTTGAGATTCGATTGCCTGGCCGATGGAGCAAGATGTGTGTGTGCCCAACCTGGCTGGCTAAGCCGTGTGCAATCAGGCGGTTCGGTGGTCCGGTTCAAGGACGAAAAGAAAACAAAAGGATAGACATCCTGAGAGGTGTACCTTGAGAGGTGGAGTGGAAGCCCCCAACAAACACAGGCGGGCGGGCGGTGCTGGTGCGGGCGGGCGATACTGTGGGCGGATGTAGTTGTTATCCTTTTTCTCGATCCGGTGGTTTTTGAAGCAATTCCGTTACTGTCAGAGACATAGCAGCGGCAGCTCTCAAAGCGATGCGGTCAGTTGGGGATGAACCCTTTAACGACGTTGTTACGATGAAAGGACCTCGTGTATAGTTGCAGCAGCAGTCCCCCGCCCACTCGATCCCTTCTGTTTGTTCTGTGCTTAGTGTCAGACAGTTAACGTTGAGGGCGGCAGCGGCGGGAGGGGTTTGTTTTCCCAACTGTGCGGTCCTTTGAGGCTGGAGGATGAGGTCAAGTGTGAAGTCGACGTTGTGGCGGTGGCTGGGGGCTGAGGGCTGAGTGGGTGGGTGAGTTGTTCTCCTGTTTACAGCTTGAGGACAAATCCAATTTAGCAACGTCTGCATGTTTGTGTGTGTCACTCGCTTTAAATTTGTTCAAGTGAAATGAGCCCTCGTTGGGGCTGAGAGGAGAGAGAGAGAGAGAGAGAGCGGGAGGCAGGCGTGGCGATGGCAAATAGTTTTATGCTGATGGCTTGACCACATGAGATCCTTGGGGGGGAGGGGCGAGGGTGTTTGCGCCCTAATGTCGAACACGTGTTGGTGATTTGAATCAATATCGAGATCCGAGCATTCCTCGGGTTTGATTAAATCCGAAGGATGCTTGGGCACTCGTCTGGAAATTGTGGTCAAATGGGAATCGATGGTGATTCTAGCTTCGACTTGGCTGAATTTGTGACTCATGGTTGAGGAAACTTGGGAGAACAGTTCAGTCTTCGACTCTGAGCCTGTGGGACAACGGGACAGAGGACGTCCACGTACAAGGTGGGGCACACAAGTCGAGGGGGACCTCGGCCGGCTTGGTGAGCGAAACTGGAGACAGCTGGCGAAAGATCGTGCTGGCTGGAGAGGCATGTTGAGTGAGGCCCAGGTCCACCTCGGCCTGTAGCGCCCTAAGAAGAAGAAGAAGAAGTCGAACGACGATCTGCGGTTCAACGGCCTGTCATTCAGTCACGGACTGGGAGGTCTACCATCACAATTCCTTCCTCTGCCACTTGAGTTTCGCCCCAAATTCACCAAAAATTTGAACACAGTTCGACAGTTTATCGCCTATCCTTTCGAGAGAACCTAGTCTTTCCGCAGAAATGAGTGACTTCGTCCGAAATCGAATCGAATTCCGTCCTCCCGCCAGTCTAACTCCGCCACACTCGGTGATGCCGAGTAACGTAGCAAGCCTGGCTCTGGCTCTGGCTCTGGCTCTGGCTTTGGCTCTGGCTCTGGCTCTGGCTCTGGCTCTGGCTCTGGCTCTGGCTTTGGCTCTGGCTCTGGCTCTGGCTCTGGTTTTGGCTCTGGCTCTGGCTCTGGCTCTGACTCTGGCTCTGGCTCTGGCTCTGGCTCTGGCTCTGGCTCTGGCTCTGGCTCTGGCTCTTGCTCTGGCTCTGGCTCTGGCTCTGGCTCTGGCTCTGGCTCTGGCTCTGGCCCTGGCCCTGGCTCTGGCTCTGGCTCTGGCTCTGGCTCTGGCTCTGGCTCTGGCTCTGGCTCTGGCTCTGGCTCTGGCTCTGGCTCTGGCTCTGGCTCTGGCTCTGGCTCTGGCTCTGGCTCTGGCTCTGGCTCTGGCTCTGGCTCTGGCTCTGGCTCTGGCTCTGGCTTTGGCTCTGGCTCTGGCTTTGGCTCTGGCTCTGGCTCTGGCTCTGGCTCTGGCTCTGGCTCTGGCTCTGGCTCTGGCTCTGGCTCTGGCTCTGGCTCTGGCTCTGGCTCTGGCTCTGGCTCTGGCTCTGGCTCTGGCTCTGGCTCTGGCTCTGGCTCTGGCTCTGGCTCTGGCTCTGGCTCTGGCTCTGGCTCTGGCTCTGGCTCTGGCTCTGGCTCTGGCTCTGGCTCTGGCTCTGGCTCTGGCTCTGGCTCTGGCTCTGGCTCTGGCTCTGGCTCTGGCTCTGGCTCTGGCTCTGGCTCTGGCTTTGGCTCTGGCTCTGGCTTTGGCTCTGGCTCTGGCTCTGGCTCTGGCTCTGGCTCTGGCTCTGGCTCTGGCTCTGGCTCTGGCTCTGGCTCTGGCTCTGGCTCTGGCTCTGGCTCTGGCTCTGGCTCTGGCTCTGGCTCTGGCTCTGGCTCTGGCTCTGGCTCTGGCTCTGGCTCTGGCTCTGGCTCTGGCTCTGGCTCTGGCTCTGGCTCTGGCTCTGGCTCTGGCTCTGGCTCTGGCTCTGGCTCTGGCTCTGGCTCTGGCTCTGGCTCTGGCTCTGGCTCTGGCTCTGGCTCTGGCTCTGGCTCTGGCTCTGGCTCTGGCTCTGGCTCTGGCTCTGGCTCTGGCTCTGGCTCTGGCTCTGGCTCTGGCTCTGGCTCTGGCTCTGGCTCTGGCTGTGGCTCTGGCTCTGGCTCTGGCTCTGGGTCTGGGTCTGGCTCTGGTTTTGGCTCTGGCTCTGGCTCTGTCTCTGGCTCCACCGCTAAGCTGAACGCTGTTCGACAGATTATCTTTTCGATAGAACCTAGTCTTTCCACAGAAATTAGTGACTTCGTCCGAAATCGAATCGAATTTTGACCTCCCGCTAGTCTAACTCCGCCACACTCGCTGATGCCGACCACGTAGCAAGCATGCAGCAGTGACTCTCTCTCTCTCTGCTCCTCCTCCTCCACGGAATAAATTAATGATGACCAAATGCGATCTGAATTTAAAATCTCACCCAGAGTGGTCGTGCGTGCCATCGGGACGTTATCATAACTCGAACCGTTCCTCCGGCCAGCATCCAGCAGCCAGACAGTCAGAGCTGCCAATTCGAATTAATAATCCATAACTGATGCGAGCTACACATGGCAGACCGCCCCATATCCTTCCCCCCCCCCCCCTCCTCCGGCTGGCGTGATGAAAATTTAATTAAACTCACGCACTCTCCCCTGACACGGTGCACGGTCCACGGTGCTCCACGATCCAGGCACGACGCCCAGACCGAGGCGACACAGAGTGAGCGAGAGAGAGAGAGTGCAATTCCGGAGACGGTCTACCGCCAGCTTCATTTCTCCTGAATTATAATTACATCATTAAATTTGGCAATTACTTCATGATGAGCAGAGACGAGTCCGTTTTTCCACTCCCACTCCCCCTCGGTGGCCCCAGTCAACGGCAGGATCCTTCAGTTTTATTACGATATCCCCCCCGTAATGGATGAAGATAGATGACAGCCAACCCCAGTCGGGTGTGTGGAGGGGGGATGGGGAGGATAATGGCAGGGATGCCTTGTCAAATGGCGGTTGTAAGCGAAAGGATAATTTGCGGTGGGCGTTGTAAACTGCTCGGTGATGTTGCAGCATTTCGATGATTCCTCCGTCATAAAGTACGGTTGCTCGAGTGCTTTGGATGTAAATTAGGAACGAAGGACATTTTTTGAGGAACGATAAGGACACTGACTCGGGGGGTGGCCAGTGCCAGGGCCAGGGCCATGGCCAGTGACTTAATTCTTATTTTCAAGGTCGACAGGAGACTGAAAGCATCGCTGATGAAATGCTTTGTTGAAATGATGGGAGGATAATTTGATGAAGGTGGGCTTACGGTGAGGAAGGATAATGGAGTGGACCTTTTTACGAGTCGGTTTCGTTTAAGAGCTAAGTGAAGTCGGCGCGGCGCTGGGATGTCACTGTTTCCATTTTTGATGATTGTGTCACAGCGGGTGGCGGTGCAGACAAGGCGGTCATCTGGCACTCGGAGACTGGATGGAAGTGGGGGGGATTCCAACTCCCCCTGGGAAGAATGGAGTGGTGAGAGAGTAATGGCATCAGGCGATGGACAAATTGACTCATTCGCTGCATCGGATCGAGCGACAGGGATAAGTGAATGATTTTCTGTGCTGGTTGCCGTCGGAGGTTAGACAAAAATCGGAAAAGGCAGGAGAGGGAGAGAGAGAAGGAAGAACAGGATGTGGTGGACAGGAGCAGCACAGGAGCAGAAGGAAGAACGGGAGAAGAAGGCAGCACAGGAGGAGGAGGAAGCACAGGAGCAAAGGGAAGTACAGGAGGAGAAGAAAGCACAGGAGGAGAAGTTCAAGAAGAAGGGAGGAGAAGGAAGCACGAGAGGAGAAAACATCACAGCATGAGAAGGAATCACAATGAGAAACCGAAAAAAATAGCTCTCATGTCCAGGGTTTAGTGGAAAATTATTGAAAAATTTCCAAACTTCCTTACTCACAGATTTGTGAACAGAAGGAGGAGACGATGTCACGGTCATGTACACAGTTGCACGAAAAATTAGCCAAAGACATCCGCCTCTTTCCAATCATATGACAAATTGGGCTACCACAGCGACTGCAACGCCTCTTCTAACCTCTGGGCTAAAACAAAACAAGGACAAGTGTAAGGAATAATGATGTCCTTGCCAGGGTTACGGAGAACTACTCCAAGTGCTTCCCTAGATTACGTCTATTTCTGCCCTAGACAAGGGCAAGTGCTGCCAAAGCCTGCGTCCAGATTAATCCTAATCGCCTGCCCCTTTTCATGAACATGCAGAATTGAAGCTTAACAACTAACAGGGACATGGTTGTGTCAGCGATATGGAGACGGAGATGAGAACTATGTCGAGTGGTGACTTAAAAGTCATGCCAAATCTTCTTCATGAACGTCAAGAGAGAAGATGTCGCTAAGTTATGTCAGCTTGTTCTTCAAAAAGCCATAAGGAGGAAGCCGAACTGATTCATAGGAACCCAACTAAAGGACTTCTGTTTCCCACACAAGTTCAGGCTGATAATCCCAGACCGCAGAGGAACGAGGAACAAAATTGAACGAAGATCCAGCCAGATGCACTAATAAACGACGGTTTTGACGCAGGGACTTATCGCTACGTCCCATGTGGAGAAATGTGATACTGTCCTTCTTCGTCTTCTTCTTCTTCGCCTGCTTCGTCTTCTTCTTCTTAGTCTGCTTCGTCTTCTTCTTCTTCGCCTACTTCGTCTTCTTCTTATGGCACTACAGTGTCGGCCTCAACCAACAATCTTGCCCGATCTTTCGCTAACTGCCTGCCACTGGGCGCACCAAATTGGTCGAGGTCCCTCTGCACTTGTGTGCGTCCAAGTCGGACGTCCACTGCTGCGTACTGGGCGATGTTAGCAAACCGAATAGGCGTCGCCCAAGACAGGCTGCTGGTATTTGGTCCCTGCCAGTAGTCGAACCATGGACTCTGCGCCTTGGTCACCGGATAATTTGTCCCCCAAACGACACTCACACTCAAATTCTCTCTTTAATCGGCTCCTATGCCTGAACTCTTAAACATTCCGAGAAGGTCAACGTCATGTGGGGAAAGAAGAGTCTGCCTTAAGACAAATGAGCTTTGATTGAAACACCCCACATCCTTCTGACGAACTGAACATAGTCTCGCACTGAAATCCCCGGTCGTAAGACACTTTGGCGACATGCAGCCACGCTGGAATGAATGTCGTCGTTATGGCATTTCTCCCATAATCATCTTAAGCTGCCCTCCCCCCCTGGGCTTCCCGTCAACCGTGTTTCATGGCGTCCTAATTCCTGCGGAACATAAAATTTAACTACCCGAACATAGCCGTGATGTTCCACCTAATCCCACAGAGCATATATTGCCTTCCTGACTGAGGCGTACGTTCGTGCACCCACCCCCCACCCAGGCCACCCTCCACGCATCCATCTCGTCCCTAATTCGTTAATTAATCGCAACAGAACGCAAAAAGGAGAAAAAGAGTACAAGAAATCCATAAAATTAGTTATCGACTAATTTATTGGGATTACGGCGTCCCATTTGGTTTCTCCGGGAACGACCTAAGCCTTGCGTCGGCCAATTGATTCATTTGTCTTCGTCAATGTGAAGCCGAATGGGTTCGTTGTGTGTTGTTTGTCCTTGGTCCCTTGGTTTTGTCAAATAAAACACCTCGTCCGACAGACAGTTGCAACCAACGAAGGAAAACAAACGAACACCGATTGGACCAACAATCAATTTCGACTTGCTCCAGGCTCCGACCGGGTGGCCACTATTGATTTCCAGCCACCAACCAAAGGATAACGCCCGGCATCGCCTCGCCTTCCACATGCAAAGGAGCAAACGATTACTTATTCCGGTCTTCCGTTCCGATCGGAACTCTAAACAAACGTCAAGCGATAAATTGCTTCTCAGTCCGGCAGATGTACGGGTAGATCCCCCCCACACACACACACACAGACACACAATCACACAGTGGGGCACTCCTCGTCCTGGCGGGGGGAAGCTACGAATTTAATATCGTTAAAGGCCATTAGTTTGGGCACTCGCCTGATTAATATTCCAGTTCCAGCCGGACGGGGTCAGGGCGGGCGCTGCAATTCACTGCGCCATTCATATGCAAATTTTAATTTGAGCGGTTGGTGTCCTTTTGTATCCTTTTACTCGGCGGCTTTTAGCGGAGAAGTTTTCGTATTAATTTCACCGCTACTTGCGTCGCTTGGATGTGAGCTGGGGGGAGTTGGTGGGGTAGAGAGTTGGCCCAGAGTTGGTGGGGCGGTAGGGTGATGGCCATGAGTTGTGAGGGCGGTAGGGAGTTGGCCGTGAGTTGAGGGAGGCGATAGGGAGTTGGCCGAAAGCTGGATGTCCTGCCACTTGCACTTGGCCACATAATTTCGAAGGAAAAAACCGCCCTTTTCCCCCGAGAACCTGAAGGGAATTCGTTTGTATTCATGTCCTGGAGTTGATTTACCGCGTGTTGCAAAAAAGAAGCGATCTTGAAACTTCTGATGGGCGGGGCGCTGTGAAGTGAATTTATTCCGAGGGATGGCGTGGTGTGGGCGAAGGTGACGGAGCTGCAAGGAAATTTATGAGTTGCACTTGTGACGGAGCACCGCGGCGAGGAATTTGAATTGCAAATGGGCGCAGTTTCGGGCTTACCACGGGAGTGTCGGAGTGTCTTCGTGATGGAGTGTCGCAGGGCTGAGTTATGCGAGGGCATCATCTGTTGAGCAAGAAGTTAATTTTGAACAGAAGTTCATTTTGTGACTGTTTTGATGGGAGTCTTAGAGTGGGAGTCTTAGAGTGGGAGTCTTAGAGTGGGAAAGGGTCAATTGACTGGGGAATTCTTGGATTGCTTGTCCAATGAAGTACGTAAAAGGAGTGAGAGGGAAATTGAACGAAATCAGCTCTGGTGTCCAAAATTTCTGTTCAAAGATGGAGCAGAGCTTGCTGATCATCTAAGAGGGCCATCAGAGCTAAGGCCGTATCGTGAACTCTTGTCCAAAGGACTCGGGAGCTGGGCAGATACAGAAAAGACGGACAGTAACAAGGTCGAATACAGGGTGGGCCATCTAGTGGTTTCTTTATGCAACGGTCTCTTTCACCTCAGCATGCTCTTAGACACCTTTCTCTTGACGCTTAAGTACGAGGTGGACCTAGGACTCAACCAAAAACCTTGTTTAATTTCATTTACAAGTAGGGCCATCTAGTGGTTGTTTTTTAAATCATCGATTATTTTGACACTGACATTTGATTCCCGCTCGAAATCTTAACCGAAAGTTCAGAGTGGAAGATCATATCGCAAAAATCACAAAAAGAACACTAGATGGCCGCCCTTAAGAAGAAGAAGAAGAAGAAGAAGAAGAAGAAGGGGAAGGTGCGGTATGATGTTCGATTCTCAACCAGCGGCAACAGAGGACCTCCACGGCTAAGGTGGACCTGGGCCTCAACCAACAAACCTCTCAAACCATCACCAAGTTGGTGGAGATCCTAGTGCCACCTTAGCCATGGACGTCCTCTGTTGCCGCTGGTTGAGAATCGAACATCATACCGCACCTTCCCCTTCTTCTTCTTCTTCTTCTTAAGGGCGGCCATCTAGTGGTTATTTTTCTAAACCAGGGTTTTTTGACACTGACAGCTGTTTCCCGCTCAAAATCTTGACAGAAAGTTAGTAGCATACCTCCGCGGAACGAAATGAGTCGCTTTATGCTTGAACAACGTTGGGAAATATTGAAAATTTATTTTCAAAGTGAGTGCCGTGTAGCCCAAACAGTGCGTTTTTTGAAAAGAAGTTTTAGCCGAAATGAAACGCTTGGGCAAAGCTCCTGATGAGTTGGAGTCGATGGCGGACGATCAAGTGGCCTGGGGATCTCTCGAGCATGCATTGCTCCCGTGACCCCTTTCACTGAAAATGAGATGAGATGAGATGAGATGAAGCACCCATCGCCATCGCGCCTGCTGAACGCAAGTTTGTGCAAAAAGTTCGTGAGACTGGTGTGCTAGTGGACAACACTCATGGTCCCCGTCGTTGTACGGTGCGCACAGATGAGAATGTGGCCGAGGGTCGGAGACTCAATTCACGAACATCAACTCGCCACCGATCTCAACAGCTCCAGCTCAACATTTCACGCACTAGTCTGAGGAGAATTCTGCACAAAGGTCTCGGATTATTCCCTTACAAGGTCCAATTGACTCAGCAATTGAATGCGAGCGACCATCCGCTTCATTATCGCTTCCCAATTTGAGGCTTAGAGCTTGAATTGGACAACGATTTTGGGCGAAAAATCATCTTTTCTGACGAAGGCGAGGCGCATTTTCATCCCGGCGGCTACGTTAACAAACAAAATTTGCGCATCTTCTTCTTCTTCTTCGAACGCTACTGTCCGAGGTGGATCTGAAGCCGGCCGAGGTCCCACTCGACTTGTGTGCGCCACCTTGTACGTGGATGTCCTCTGTTGCGTTGTCCCACAGGCTTAGAGCCGCATCTGAGGCTCGCAAATAATAATAATACTGGCGGCGCAACAGTCCGATGTGGACCTGGGCCTAGCTTCTCAGCAAGACTCGGGAAACCCGCACGTTATTGTCAAGAAGCCAATGCATCCACAGAGAGTGACAGTTTGGTGCGGATTGTGGAGTGGTGGCACTATTGGACCATTTCTCTTCGAAAATGAGGCTGGGAACAACGTTTCGGTCAACGGTGGGCGTTACAGAGCCACGTTAACCCACTTTTTTTGCTGAAGTTGCAGACATGGACTTGGACGACCTCTAGTTTATGCAGGATGGCGCGCCACGCCATACAGCCCATGCCACAATCGATCTTTTGCGCACCAAATTGGGAACAATGTTTCGGTCATCAGTTTCCGTCTAGTTGCTCTGTTTCCTCACTCTGCACCTTCCGGTGGAGAAGTAATAAGTTTCCAGCCTACAGGGGAATGGTGTCCAGATATAAGACTGCCTCATCCGATGTTTCCATCACCTTTCAAGCGCGACATTCGACTAATTAACTTATCGCACGATGCATTCATTTGACGGCCACTTCAGCTGTCCCTTTGATTTCACGGCGCTTTAGTCCATCAATCAGAAAAGTCAATTTTGCAGTGATTTCCTTTGAAATGCCGTCGAGTGTTAAATTGTGTCTCCTGCGACTAATTGGAGCCACACAAGCGAACAAGATAATTAGGTATTGATTGGTTGGTGTTTTGTCAAAACTAATTGAAGGCTAGTGAACTTTTGATTTGATAGAGCTAGAGTTCTCTCTGCTTGGGCTTTTTGAGTATTAGAGTCTTCTCTCCTTGACCTTGATCATCCTAGGCCTGCTTAACGGCGAGGCGCAGAGGCAGGGACAGCATCCAAAGTGGATGAAGTCGCTCTTGGCCTTTCGAGAGAAAAGTTCTGCGGGCTGTCTTTGGAACTGTATTGTGTTGGCATCGATTGAAGGAGAAGATTCAACCACAGGCTGTACACGAGACATGAGGCTAGCTAGACGTCTAAGCATTCACCGCCTAGGATAACTAGACCATGTAGAGCGCACAGACAATGAAGCTCTGGCTTGAAGAATCTTGGGCCTCTTAGGCGTTGGATCTGAAGACGCCTGACTAGACCCATGTCGCTGGCTGTGGGATCACAGGGGAACTTCCTGATTGACAAGTGAAGCTGTGGAATCGAAGTGGAGTCGAAGTGAAATCAAAGTGAAGTCGAAGTGAAGTCGAAGTGAAATCAAAGTGAAGTCGAAGTGAAGTCGAAGTGGAATCAAAGTGAAGTCGAAGTGGAGTCGAAGTGGAATCGAAGTCGAAGTGAATTTAAAGTGGAGCCGAAGTGGAGTCGAAGTGAAGCGATTGAAGGAGAAAATTCAATCTGAACAGTGACATGAGGCTGCCTAGACGTCTAATTATTCAAGGCCTAGATTGGCTAGACCATGTAGAGCGCATGGACAACGAAGCCCTGGCTTGAAGAATCTTGGGCATCTTAGGCGTTGGATCCGTAGACGTTTGGCTACACTCACGTCGCTGTTTGTAGAACAACATAACAGATGATTTCCCCGAATGGGAATGCGCACACAAGCGGAGAAGTGAAGTCGAACTGAAGTCGAAGTGGAGTCGAAGTGGGGTAGACATGGAGTCAAAGTGAAGGAAGCATGAAGTGCGAAATTGGAAACAGTTAGAAAATATGGTGCTAGATTAGGTTAGGTTAGGGGGCTGCTGGTGAATTCACCGGCATACTTAGACCATGTAGGTCCATTGTGATACCCACAGTCAGACTACTACCACTGATCGACCGATCCAGTGATAGAGCCTTTAATTTGATCCCAAAATTTACCATGAAATGTCATCGCGTCTCTTGCTTCTAACATTTAACCGAGAATCCAGATCGAGGCTTTACAACTCACAAGCAGATGGCATTTCGCTGAGAATACAGCAGGACAATCTCCCTATCTCGTGCCTCCAATGACATGAGCCTCATAGCACGAAATAGAAGTCCGTACATGGAAAGCGAGCCGAGGCCTGAAGTGTTCAGGCATTCATTTGACTCTGTAGCTAGTCTTCAAACTGCAATAAACAACATTCCCAGTCAAACAATACATCCCTCAATGTAACTACGCGTACATATCCACAAAATTGCATCCCCATCCAAAATCCCATCAAACCCCATCAAACCCCCCACTGAATGCTGCCTTTCCGCGTTTCCATTTCCTCGCTCACTCCGTCTCCATCAATCCAAAAGCAATTAACGTCCACGATACACAAGGAAACACGATAAACGCTTAGCAACTGGTGGATGATTCCGTTGACTAGTTAATACTGCATTCGACTGGAACTAAGCCCGCGTTCACAGCGAAATCTGCAACACAAACACCCGTGACCCTAATTAGTTCTAAATCCCCACGGGATGCGGAATTCAATTAAACCTTGAGCACGGGCCACTCGCAGGCCATCACCGCGAACAGCTCATAAACCAATTCACCACGAAAGCTGATTAACTTTTTGCGTAAACACTTGCAAATGAGATACGCGGCTGGCGAATAGAAGTGCACTCCTCTCAATTAGCAGCATCGGTGACCAAATCCGCCGGCTCTCGTCGGGGTTTTTGGCTGAAAGTTCACAAGTGGTTAACCCGGCGGGAGGATCCTGGGTGCTCACCGCACAGCAATTGAAAGCCAAAACTGAGGTGGTAATTTGAATTTTGCGTGATGCACGAGCGCATCTGCTGCGCACCTAATTGCAATGGCAACAGTGCGGTGGGGATTTTTCTGCGGCTTGACATTGCTTCCGCTCGACAAATGCCGCTCGGCGAACGGAACTTGATGAATGGATTTTAATTTTGGTGAAAATTGCCAAAGGATGCTGCAGGGTTTGTGTGAGGGAAGGACGAGGATGTTCTGTGAAGGAAGGGGATTGATGATGAGTTGGATGCCAGACAGAAGTCAATTCATTTCGTAGAAGGATCCTCAATGTTTCGTCAAAAATCGAGTAAGTCCATCGCTCGTTTTCAGGATTTCATTCATAGACGGGGTCAGGGTGAGAGTAGATTGCCTTCATCCGGTCACACATTGCAGCACAAGATGCCCAAAGGAATGGCTCCGGTTTATGTGTCGTCCCCTTAGCAAGAGAACGCCCTAAGGTTACAAGTGGCGAAAGTGTGCACTTAAGCCAGAATTGATCCATAGTCCCGCCCTAAACGGCTTCTTCTTCTCGTGGGGCTACAGGCCGGGGTGGACCTGGGTCTCAATAAAAAAAAAACCTCTCCAGCTAGCTGTCTCCAATTGACCCCGCCCAATTGATTGGGGTCCTTTTCCACCTTTTGGTGGAACCTTTTGTCGGAACTTTAAGCCGCCCTCGACAGTACGTCCTTCAAACAAGAAGGACAGTTAACAGTTTGTACACGTTTGAAGACAGAACAGACCAGAGGAACTCGTAGTTCAGACACGTTCGGTGGAACATTAGAGGCGTCCTCTATAGTAAATCTCTTGGAGCAACGCCTTATCACAGTTCCTGGAAAGGATGGTTGATGATTAGTTGGGTTTGGTCCAATAACTAGACGCAAGGAACAGACAAGTCATACTCCTCGAATCGTGGCTGCCAGCAGTAAAGATCCCTCATTTTTTCGGGAGCACTTTTAGCAAAGACGAGGTAGGTTTTTCAATTTTTTCTCGAAAAATGTGAGTCTGGCTTAGTTTTGAAGTCTTGTGCAGGCATTCGATCCGAACATTTTGAGCCCTCATTTGTGGCCCTAGGTCTACTAGTTTCCGAGTTATAGCCAATAAATAGGATTAGCAATAGAACCCCGTTTTTAGCCAAGAATAGGTAGGCCCATAGCATAGCGTTCAATTTCTTGTGCTTCTCTTCAGACATTTTGTCGCATTAAATTGCTAAGCCGTTGTACAACATTTCAACGTCAAAAATTGATTGTTCCTAGTCCAAGGATGTTTTTTTTTTTTTTTTTTCCTCTTGTACAACCCTGCCGTAAAGGCAGCGACACTGCGACCTAAAAAGGTCTATTGTATCGACGGGTTGGAGTTAGATAGATAGATAGATAGATAGTTTATTTCGTATAAAAGTACATTTGATTAAGTATATCGCACAATATATATTATAGAGATGTGATACATTGTGTATCTTTCTTCTGAAAAACATTATCTTTTTTTTTAAGCAAATTACGTGGGATGGAAACTGTTAAATTTGAAGGAAAATACGTAAAAAACCTTCAATATAATGGAAAAAAAAAAAAAAATAATAATAATAATAATAAATAAATAAATTATAATAATATATAGTAAATAAATAAATAAAATATATATATAATAAATTATAAAAATATATAGTAAATAAATAAATAAATAAATAATAAACAAATAAATAAATAAATGAATAGAACGCACATTAAAATAAGTATATAAATAAGTTAACAATTATAAATAAATAAATAAATAGTTTAATAAATAATAAATATATATATGAAAGTAAATAAATAATTAGAAAAACAAATTGATAAATAAACAAACAAAAAACCAACTGAATAAGCAGACATATAAGTAAATAAATAAATGTTAATGCAAATGCACATGTTAAATAAATAAATAAATGAATAAACAAAGCACATATGTAAAGTATTTTTTTTTTCAATTGTTGTTATATAAATCATTAACTAAGGGATTATCGGCCAAAACGCATGAATTTATAAACTTGTTTGTTAATTTTATTATTCTTGTAGCTATTTGGTCAACACCCGCTCTTTCATGCAGTCTTGAAGTAGGAAAATCATAAGGTAGATTTAACATCATTTTAAGGACTTTATTTTGAGCTACTTGTAACTTTCTAATGTGACACTTTGCTGAGTTTCCCCACACCGGACATCCATACAAAAGTATAGCTTGGAATATAACCTTAAAAATTATGCTTTTGTTAGATCTTGAAAGTAAAGATTTTCTATTGATGAACGGGTAGAGAACTGTCGTTGCGATTTTAACTTTACTAACAGTTTTCGCGATGTGTTCGTGAAATCTTAATTTGGTGTCTAGATGTACACCTAAATACTTTACGGAGTTTCGCCACTCTATCCCAATTCCATTTACCTGTAAACTAGAGGAAGGCAAAAAACAGGATTTTCTTTTTCGGCTGAAAAAGATGGCTTGTAATTTGTCTTCGTTTAGCTTAATTTTCCACTTATTGCAGTAACTAAGTACAAATTCCATCGCATTTTTAAGATTGCTCTCAATGATAAGAGCAAACTCATGCGAAGAAAAAATGGCTGTGTCATCAGCATAAATTGCTGTTTCACATTCAGGTATTCTTGGGAAGTCTGATGTATATAATATATACAGTATAGGCCCCAGGACAGAACCTTGTGGCACTCCTGCCTTGTAAAACACAATGTTAGAGACACCATTATTTACATTCACTTGAAAACATCGATCGGAAAGAAAACTTAAGACTATATTGCACAGGTAAAGAGGAAAATTTAAGTCAATCATTTTATAGATCAGTCCATAATGCCACACACTATCAAATGCCTTTTCAAAGTCAAGTAAAACCATGCCGCAAGATCTTCCACTTGTACGATTTCTTCTCACGTAATTGCAAATTCTATGTACTTGATGAGAAGTACTATGATTAGGTCTAAACCCAAACTGTTCATTGGGAAGAATGTGTTTTTCATCAACAAATTTCATAATCTTCTCCTTAAGAATTCTTTCATAGATTTTGCTCAAGTTACTCAGTAAACTGATGGGGCGGTAGCTATCTAAATTATCTGGGCACTTACCAGTCTTAGGTATGGGTATGATCTTGGCTAGTTTCCATTTAACTGGAAAATACTGCATCTTAAGACACGCATTTATAAGATGTCTCATTATCTTGATCCCAAGCTTTGGTAACTCTTTGAGGTAAATATTTTTAACTAAATCTAAGCCGTCCGACTTTCTAATCCTTAGATTTTTAATGATAAACTTAACATCATCATCGTCAACGTACACATCCGAGGGTGTATCCAGCTGCAATGATTTAAAAGCCTGAATGGTATTGTTTACCAAAGAATTTGTGTGAATATCACCTAAATTTAGCGATACGCAATGATTTTTTTCAAAAGCCAAGGCGAGTGCATTTGCTTTTTCTGTATCAGTGAAGAAAGTATCTGATGAGTTCTTCAGGCATGGTAGAGTTCTGTTCCTATTTCTAACTATTTTGACCATGTTCCAGAAGGGCTTCGAATTTTTATCTAAATTTCCGAGCTTTTTGTTCCAGGATTCATTACGTAGTCGAGCAATATTATCGTGTATAAGCTTGTTTATATATTTTACTTCATATTTGAAGATGTCTTGTCTGTATCTTTGCCAATTTCTTCTACATATATTTCTTCTCTTTATAAGAGCTAATATATGAGAAGGAAGCTTAAAGGGAAAGTCCTTTTTAACTCTTTTAGGTATACTTTCATGAGCTGTGTCTATAATTTGGTTTGTAAAAGTATACAAAAGGGAATCAACATCCTGTTCACAGGTTATGTTATCCAAATTAGTATCAACTTGACAAAGTTTTTGGTTTAATTTGGCTCTGTAGCTTGCCCAATTAGCATTTTTTAAATCTTGAACATATTGAACACGTTTTTCTCGAGAAACTGACAGTTTACACAAAACAGGGTTGTGATCAGAACTAAGTTCATTAAATACGATGGGTTGAGAAACAATATCAGGACAGTTTGTTACAAAAAGATCAAGTACAGATGGACGACCACGAGAACCAGCAGGAACATAAGTTGGAGTACAAGGATACATGACAGAAATTGGTAGCGCAAGAGAAAGATTAGAAAGTACATTTCCCCAGGAATTAGCTCGTATACAACCCCAGTCCCGATGTCTACAATTTAGATCGCCTCCTAATATGAAATCGTCGTTCGCAGAAAAGAGCTTACGCATATCATTCCTTAATAGGTTTTTTTTCACATTTGTAACAACACCACCAGGAAAATACACACAATATATTTTAATTGCCTTATGATTACCTAACCTTACTTCAATACCAACATTTTCTATAAGATGCGTTTTAACAATAGGTAAGAGCGAGTGTTGTACCGATCGTTTAACAAAAATTGCAACTCCACCACCACTGCCAACTGTTCTATCAACTCGATAACATTTATAATTTGGTGTGGATAAACGATAAGTTTGATTTAGCAAAGTTTCACTTACCAAAGCTACATGAACGTTTTTTGTACTTAAAAAGTTTATAAATTCAAAGCTTTTGTTACGAATCCCTCTAGCATTCCATGTTACAATATTTAAATTTCTATCTATCACGATATTATTATTTATCATCATTGGAGTACAAAAATTTAGTAGCTAATTGTGCGACTACTTTAAATTGATCTGATTTAGATTTACAAGAGGATAATTTTGTAATCATTTCCATAACTAATTCATTTAATTCTTCCATAGAAAACAGATTATCATTGCTGCCGATTAGACCTCTTGAACGACGAGTGCCACTCTCCAATGCATTTGAAGGCTGTGAACAGCTGATGACATCCACTTGTTGGTTCCTTCGCAAGGTTTGTCTTGGGTGAGAAAGAGACGGAAAATCTGTCATCGACGACAGGTTGATTTGTTTCTGCACTGGAGCAGAGATCGGAGCTTGTGTTGCGTGAAAAGCTCTTTGTTGGTGAGAAAGGCTCTTACGGTTGGCCATGTTACTTTTAAGCTCTAAGTATTTTGTTCTACTTAGACAAGTGACATCGCTGGCTTTATGCTCACCACTGCAATTTGCACATTTGATTGACATTTGGTTGTTACAATCAACAGTCTTGTGTGAACCAGCACAAATTCCACAGTAGGTTTTTATGTGACAGTTGCGTTCACCATGCCCGAACATCTGACAATTTTTGCATTGTGTTGGTTTGCCTTTAATTTTTCTATGAAAGCTCCAACGGACTTGAGTATGCCAGACCGATCTGTGACGCTTTTTTAAATCGTTTAATTTAATTGATCCAGTTTCTAGTGAAACTAAATAAAATGTGTCACTGTATTTTTCGTATGTCTTTGTAATTTTTTTTAACTTCCAGACACTTTAGACCGATTCGAATAAGTTCACATTTTAGAATATCAACATCGATGTTGTCTAATCCAAATAGAACCACTTTGAACACATTCAAACTCTTTGAATCGTGTGTGAAAAATTGACAGTTGTCCTCAGTGAGTGCATGGGCAACTAATTTGTGTGTTTCAGCAGTTTCACATAATATTTTAATACCAATTGAGATTTTTTTTATGGAATAGTTTCCAATATTTAGTGTTTTCATTAGCTTGTGAACATAGTCGCTTGTTTTATGCAGCAATTTAATTGGTGGCACATACACTTTTTTTTGTATATTTTCACTTGGCGAAATAATTTCGCCCATTTTTGTCGCATTAAATTGCTAAGCCGTTGTACAACATTTCAACGTCAAAAATTGATTGTTCCTAGTCCAAGGATGTTTTTTTTTTTTTTTTTTCCTCTTGTACAACCCTGCCGTAAAGGCAGCGACACTGCGACCTAAAAAGGTCTATTGTATCGACGGGTTGGAGTTAATCCAAAAGATTAACCACTTTCCTTATGAAAGATAGTATATCTTTTGTAGTGGAGTTTTTCAATTCCACTGAAGTCAGTATTTCCCTGTGGAGAATACGTTTCCTTAACCAATGTAGTGCCGGACATTCACATAAGATGTGCTGAGATGTTTCGTCTTCTTCAAGACAGAACCTACATTCCGTGTTTTGACACAAGTTCATTTTGTTAAGGTGGTAATACAAGCCGCAGTGGCCAGTAAGAAAGCCCGTTAGCTTTCTTATGCTCTCCTTATCTAAGCTAAGGATTTCCTTGTAGGAATAGGGTCTGATTAATCGCTTGGATTGCCTGAGACCTGACCCATTGGTCCAATGATCTAGGCGAAGTTTGTTTTCCCATTCGTTAATCAGCGCTGCGGCCGTCGCCCAATTGACACTGCAGTACGGTTCAGGACCTATGAACGCAGTATTTGAACCCGCTCTAGCGAGTTCATCTGCGGATTCGTTACCTGCAATCCCTTTGTGTCCAGGGACCCAGCTAAGTTTCACTTTGTTGTGTTTGGCTAGGGATTGCAGAGCATCGTGGCAACATTTGACGGCTTTGGAGTCTATTTGACTGGACGATAAGGCCTTAAGTGCTGCCTGGCTATCTGAAAAGATTTGTATAATTGCGCCCATGATGCCTTTACCAAGATTATGTCTAGCGCAGATCTCAATGGCATGGATTTCGGCTTGAAACAAAGTGGGACTAGACCCCATCGGTACAGAGATCCCAGTGTTGGGTCCACAGACACCAGCTCCGACTCCAGAATCCATTTTTAATCCATCTGTGTACCAAACTAGACTCCTGGGGTCTAGTGTTGGAACACCATTGGACCAGTCTTCCCGGTCCAATATTTCAACTTCAAATAACCTGCCGAAACAGTTCTGCCTGACCATAGTGTCCGGCATTGTACAAAACATGTCTCTATTAGGGATTGAGTTGAGTATCCTAAGGTGACCCACTAGGTCACCTGGTTTGAATTGATATTCTAGCTGCAGTTTAATGGCATAAGTGGCAGCTATCTTCCTAACGAAGATGGGTAAAGGTGTCGGCCCGATAATAGCTTCGAGAGCTGTTGTGGGGCAGGTGCGCATGGCACCTGCTATGCCAAGACAGGCAACCCTTTGCAGTTTTTGCAGTTTGTTTGCCGATGACTGTTGAAGGGTTTTTGGCCACCATACGATGGCCGCATATGTGATAATGGGTCTCGCCATCATTGTGTACAACCAATGTATAATTTTGGGAAAGAGACGTAAAGACGTCTACTGGCCCACAGTGCTCTGGTAGCTCGCTCTATGGCGGACTTAATACTCGTATATGAATTCCAGTTAAGTCGTCTGTCCAGGATTACTCCAAGATATTTTACCTCGCTGGAATAAACTAGTGTGGTGTTGCCGATTATTATGGGTTCAAGATTGACACGAGTCCTCCTTGAGAAGGGCACTAGAACGGTCTTGCAGGGATTGATCGATAAACACTCTGCGTTGCACCATTCAACGACTTGCAGTAGCGCACTTTGCATCATATTGCAAATAGTCGTGTCGTGCTTACCCCTTATAACAATCGCCAGGTCATCAGCATAACCAATTGTGGTGTAGCCTGATCCTTGAAGATCTACTAACAGTTTGTCGATAACTAGTGACCATAATAAGGGGGAAAAAACCCCCCCTTGTGGGCAACCCTTTGCCGCGGTTACAGAAACCGACACTCCTCCGGAGGAAGAAGTAATCGAACGACTTTCCAACATGGCTCTGATCCATTTGTTAGTCGATTCTTCGATACCTCTGCTACTGATCGCTCTTGCGATCGAGTCGTAGCCAGTGTTATCGAAAGCGCCCTCGATGTCGAGGAATGCACATAGGGCTATTTCTTAAAGGATGTTAAAAATGTGGAATATCCTTGGCTCCAAAGAAATAGTTTCCACTTAGCCGTGCAAACACCTCGTTCTCCATCAATCTCGTCGTTGAAAGATTTTTTCCTCATCCGTGGTTAACGAAGAAACACAACGACGTCGACGTTGGTGATGCGGGTTGGCAGCTTGCATCCCCAAGTGGTCAGTCCACGACTTAACCTTTCCAAAAGGACGCACCATCCACACACCGACCCACACTCTTAATGAATGAGTCCAGCAATAATTTGAACCCGCTGAACCGTTGAAAAAGGTTAAAACCCAAAATCATCCATCTCCATCTGCCCGCCAGTTATTGATGGACTACCTACCCTCTTCCACCTGCACCTGTCGTCGGAAAAACTATCCCCAATTTTGCTGTAAACGCTTTTCCGAGAGCCTATCATTTCTCAAAAACCTGAGTGAAGGCAAACAGATTCCTTTGATTAATTATTCCGACGTGCTCTCCGTTCTCCCACCCCCCCACGTCCCTCCGCCGTGTGTCCTCCTGCGGGGAACACATGTCGGCCTACACCAACCTGTCTTCGGTCCTAATTGATGATCAAATAGACTCCGCCGACTGCAAAGTGTCACAATCCGGGACAGAGTCTAATTTGCCAAATTGATGATTCGCTTTTGAGCCCATCGCCACCCCCTCCCCCGATCGAAGTGGAAATGAGGGCATGAATTGCCGACACTCAAGCGTCAAGTGCCCCCTCGTTGGGGGCCGTCGAGCCAGGCAGACGTCCTTTATTAATTCCCCGGCACAGGGATAATATCAATTCATATCCCAATTAACAACGGCGGTCTGCAGACAATTGTAATCGGCTTAAGGATTCATCTTTTCCAATTAGATAGACACGACGAGCGTCTGATATCACAGCACCACCCGAAGGGGGGATGGGGAGTTCTGCTGCAATTTACAATCCTTGTCAAATTGAAAAAGTAATTAAGTAAATTGAAGAAAGCAGTCAGCAGCCAGAATGAGACCAAGATCAGGAAGACGATGTTTCTTGTCCTGCCGGGGGTGGAGAAGGGGCAAGGGGGAGTGATAAATAGAACATACGACGATGAGGACGGTGGCAGGCAGCCCCGAGCGGGACTGGTTTCAAGGATTTCGCTCATTGTTTTATCATTTCGAGAATCCCTCGAACAATTAGTGAATGGATTTTCTGTTTTCGTCCTTCTGCGAGGATTCGTTGCGAATCCCCACTCGGGGGAGGGGTCCGCTGTTGTGTGATCCCTTGTCATCTCCTCAGAAAGTGGGGGGGGGGTGTGGGATTTTAAAATATTTATCTAATGTCAGAGTGAAAGTTTTCCCATCACAGAGTCAACTATGCTTCGAACGAATGGGCGTTGTGGCGGATGGAAAGGATGCGGAGGACCTCTCATGTATTTAACTGTTGCGGTGCGGGGTTTTTAGATTGATTTGTAAATTTGGAAAGTAATCCCGGGTGGAATGAGGCGGGGTTTTGTGGCTTTGCTGATCTGAGTGGAGTGGAGTGGGGGGACGTGGAGGGTATTTGCTGCGATTGTGGGGCAATTAACTCGATGGGCTTTTAAATTAGAGACTAAACAAATGGGAAATGGGGGATTTTATACCACGGAAACTTGACATTAAAGTCGGAGTGAGGTCCATGGAAACAAATGGTTGCGTGGTGAAAGGTTTGCTTAAAGAGATTTTTGGAACAGAAATCAATATACTTTCAAGAAGATTGGAAGAGGCTTCTCTCGAAGAATGTATCATCTCAGGACTAGTGTTCATATGGCTCTCCAGCTAGCGCAGCCTTGCTTAGGCATTATTTCGTCGGTGGAGAAGCCAGGCAGCCAGAAGATACAGCTCAATCAACGAACCAAGTCTTGTCAGTGTGTAGGGTAGTCTGAGTTATGTTCAGATTAAGTCTCCCCATGGATAAGAACACCCTCGTCCTGTTTACCATCAATTTACCATCAATTTAGATTGATTTCAGTTTCACTCCAGTAAGCGCCTTTTAAACGACTTTGTCTGTGTATCCCCTTACGGCGAGTTCTTCTAAGTTTGCCATGATTTTTGGCGACTTTTGGTGACGTTGTCCTAACTTACTTGTCAGGCTTAAATGACTGGATGGCCCAATTGATTAATGCCTGTCCTAAGTTGGAGGAGTCCCAGATTCGAATCCCAGTGAAAGCAAAGTTAATACGCTTTTATCGGGTTTTTCAAATCTGGTCCAGTCACCACTTGCCGTTGGGATCAAATTAACGGCACTATCACTGGAGCGGTTGATCAGTGGTGGTAGTCTGACTGCGGGTATCACAACGGACCAACATGGTGCTGTGTACTGGTGAATAGGCTAACCTAACCTGGTTTAAGTGCACTCTTCAGTCACTTCAATCTACCTGCCTACCTTCTCCCTCAAGGCATTATTCAACATGCCGCATGTTTTGAGGAAGCCCCAAATCCTTCCACCTGAAGTTGAGGACGAAATGTGTCCATACACCTTTCAAAGGATCTCGAATAAGACCACTGTATTGGGTCCCTGTTCGTCCCTCTTCCTTATTTCCTTCTTACTTAAAAGACCTTCGACCTATGGAGGGTCCGAGCCTGCTTTGGCGATCCTGGGCACGCTTCTCCCAGTCATCAAGACCAAGCTGTGTTGCGTCTGCGATGACTTGGTCGTTATACCGGAGGTTCTGTCGTTCCTCTCCTTCTCGAACCAGGAGGCTCGAATTCGAAGACCCTCTTAGCTGGATCGTTGTTGTCCACTCGCTCGATGTGGCCGAGCCAGTGCAGTCGGCAGATTTTTGCCTTCCGGAATACGACCACATCTTGGTACAGCGTATAGAGTTCGCGGTTGTGTCTTCTCTTCCATTCGCCTTCCTCGCAGACGGGACCATATATCCGATGCAGAATTTTTCTTTCGAAGGCACCAAGAATCAACTCTGCAGTTTTGCTTAGTGTCCAGCGTCCATCTTCCTAGATTCCTCTTAGCCAGGAAGACTCTCTGGAATTCTCTACAGTTCTTCTCTGATCTCGATCCTTCGTGTTACCGCCAGCGTCTACGGTATTTGCGCCTGAATTAGATAGGAGCCATTTGGATCGGAGTAGCCCCACAGTTTGGCTCGGAAGGCGACAGCACGCAGGGCTTTTTTCCAGGTTTTTGGAAACGCTACTGGAGCACTCAGACAGCACTATTGTACTGCCAGGTAGCAACCTACTCCAGTACCGTTAATTTGATCCCAACGACTAATGGTGACTGGACCAGATTCGAGTTCACTGGGATTCGAACCTGGGACCCCTCGAACTTGGGGCAGTCACTCAACCAACTGCGCCATCCACACGTAGGGCTTAGTTTGAATTCGAGAGCCAGTTGAGGCCTTACGTGATTGCTGATGGAAATTGCTGTACATTCATCATCTGAGCCTGGGCTCTACAGAGCGACATAGGACAGGGACAAAAGTTGCTAATTCGGCTTCAATTCTCTACAAGATTTCACTCATAAAAGAGCAAATTCAATGCCCCGTCCCCATTACAACCTCAACCAACCTCTCTGTCACAAGATATTTCCCCAAAAACTCCTCCTCCAAGTCACATTCAAACTCAAGGAGTGAATCCCCCCCTACACAACAACAGCAATTCCCAGAACTCTGTCCTTAAACATTTAAGTTCCAATCACATGAACACCCATGCATTGGATATTCCCAGGCTTAATTAGGTCCGCATTCGTCGACCACAAAAGGACACATTTGCCACAGATTCTATTGCAGAGAGCGTCACACAGCCCAGGACACCACAGGACTAATCAAAACACGCACACACCTCCACGCAAACAGGCAGCATATAATTTACTATTAGGGCTCTAATAACGTGTCCTTAGAAGTCCATTCGGGGAGCAGACGTTCGCCAATCGGACTCCTTTCGAATCACCGTCCAAGTGCGGGTTTCAGGAAACTGCTCCCAGGAATCACATTGCCACAGCAGTTATCCGGCTCCGTCGGTGTACCGTCTCTAATCCCGCTCCTCCGGCACACACGGCACCACGTTCCGGGCATCCCGCACCTCGCACGTCTGCACAATGTGTTCACAACCCCTGTTGCCGACAATCTGCATGCGAAGGGTCCCCCCGTCCACTTCGCCTGGAATCCTTGTGAATAAGGAGAGAATTTGCTGAATGTACTATTTTCAAGAAATTTAAAGTGAACCTCGCTCCTTAACCCGTCCGAGGACGGGCGTGTGTGTGTGTGTGTGGGTGGGCACACTCCCTGGAGACGATGAGATGATGATGTGGCCCAGCGGTGAGTGGAATTGTGAAAAGCATTCACGTGGGAGAGGCAACCCGTAATGAAACGATTTGTATTCGAAGTGAAATCCTTTTTCTTTTTCGGGGTCCTGTTGCCGGTCGGTCGTCCTGGGGAATTGTTCTATTTGCTCAGTGGATCTTTGTGTTTCGTGAGGAATTGGACACGTCCCGTGGGACAATTGTATCCTCTGACCAGTGACGGTGGAACGGTGGAACGGTGTTTCTGTTGATTTATGTTATTTGATCCTTAAAAAGGAGGACTCGACTCGACTGGTTGATGATGTGGACTAGGGTGTGCGATGGGAGTTGTGTAACTGAGGGCGGGGGGGGGCGGTTGAGAATTGGATGGAGTTGTTGATGTTTTCAGAATTGTTCTGTTTTGAAAGTGAAATCGTTGTGGGTTTTATGAGCACTTTCGCTGGTGAACAGCAACGTTTATGGGGAGTAGCTGAATAGAGACGGAAGTGGGGTGTCTGTCTTGTGGGTTGATGGATGTCTGTGTTTGGAAGGTGCTTCGAAATCAGGTGGCGTGAGAATTCTGGTGAAACCGTATCAATGGCTGTCATGGCGAACGTCGCATCCAACACCGAAGGTCTATGGTTCAAATTCCGATCAACACAACAACCACCTCTCTTGAGTCACTGATAATGCTCAGAGAGTATAAGTGTCATGTCTCAAATTCGACGTTCGGTGTCGCCAAGTAACTGTGCGTCCCCTCAATAACCATAGCACGCATCCTCACGAGTGGTTGCTGTAGAAGCTAGATGCCCATATACACATCGGGCTGCAGCGTCACGCAAAGAAAGAGGAGGAATTGGAGTGACGTTGCTTGTGAGCCCGTGGGATAACCCAAAAGAGGACGAGGACGATTGAGGCGGCGCACACAAGTGGGTAATGGCCTCAAGCAACAGCGCGGAAAACTGGAGATAGCTGGTGCTGGATAGGCTTATCAATTGAGGCGCGATCCTTCAGAAGCACAGAGTCGAAGACCAAGTCGAAGACAGAGTCGAAGACAAAGTCGAAGACCGAGTCAGAGTCGGAGTCAAAGACAGAGTCGAAGTCAGAGTCGAAGACAAAGTCGAAGACAGAGTCGGAGTCGGAGTTAAAGACAGAGTCGAAGACAGAGTCGGAGTCGGAGTCAAAGACAGAGTCGAAGACAGAGTCGAAGACAAAGTCGAAGACAGAGTCGAAGACAAAATCGAAGACCGAGTCAGAGTCGGAGTCAAAGACAGAGTCGAAGTCAGAGTCGAAGACAAAGTCGAAGACAAAGTCGAAGACAAAGTCGAAGACAAAGTCGAAGACAAAGTCGAAGACAAAGTCGAAGACAAAGTCGAAGACAGAGTCGGAGTCGGAGTTAAAGACAGAGTCGAAGACAGAGTCGGAGTCGGAGTCAAAGACAGAGTCGAAGACAGAGTCGAAGACAAAGTCGAAGACAGAGTCGAAGACCAAGTCGAAGACAGAGTCGAAGACAAAATCGAAGACCGAGTCAGAGTCGGAGTCAAAGACAGAGTCGAAGTCAGAGTCGAAGACAAAGTCGAAGACAAAGTCGAAGAAAAAGTCGAAGACTGAGTCGGACTCGGAGTCAAAGACAGAGTCGAAGACAAAGTCGAAGACTGAGTCGAAGAAAGAGTCGAAGACAGAGTCGAAAACAAAGTCGATGACAGAGGCCAAGAGAGAGTCAAAGACAGAGTCGAAGGCGTAGTCGTAGTCGCATCAGAAATGAAGCAATAAGTCAAAGACTGGGTTCTAGTGTCCGAGTTCAAGTCTGAGTTCGATTCGGAGTTGACGTCGGAGTCGAAGTCAGAGTCGAAGTTGGAGTCGAAGACAGAGGCGAAGAAAAAGTTGAAGCCAGAGTCGAAGATAGAGTCGAAGTCGGAGTCAAAGTCGGAGTCGTCTCAGAAATGAAGCAATCCGCTGGAGGATGAAGATCATTGAATGGAGAAGGACTTCAAACAACTAGGATCGTCGTGGCTGAAGAGGCTTGTTTGTTGAGGCAAACTACGGAAGAGGAAGAACTACGGCGACGTCGCTTCTGAGACTGTGGGAAAAACCCAAAGGATGAGGACGATCGAGGTGTCGCACAAGAGTGGATAAAGACTTCTTTCAACTTGGTGTGCGAAACTGGAGAAAACTAGTGCTGGAAGGAGCGGCTTGTCGATTGAAACCAAGGTCCATCCCGAACTGGAGCTGAAGTGAAGCTCGCTTCTGAGCTTCTAGGGCAATCCAGTGGGGGACGAGGGCGATTCAGAGAGCACACTCAAGGGGATAAGATTTAAGACCGTGGGATGAGTGTCTGCTCCTTCTCATGATGTCAACGGTTCGTGGAAAAATTGGGTTTGGTCTAGAGCTGCCTTCAAGATCCTTTGCTTCCATCCACTGCTCTGCATCTTGCATCCATCCGACTAATGAGTCCCCATACAAAAGACCCTCCTATACAGAGTTCCCTGTACGGCATACCCACTTCACTGATCTCCACACCCAGGCCACCATCTTCTTCTTATTCTTCAAGTCCTCATTTGCTGTTAGGCGTCGGGGTACCTGGACACCATCCCTCCCTTCATTAAAACAGCAACACACTCAATCTACTTTTAAATACGAACATGCCTTTATTTTATAGATATTGTATCCGTCAGTTTATCTTAATTTATTTTAAATAACTTTACTTGCCAGCTGCACATTACTTGTCAGCCGCACTTACGAGTACTTATCCGGTCAGACGAACGCGCGTCTGCTCACAAAAACAAAAAAAAGGTTCAACTCCATTGCATTATGTTTCTCTGTGAATGCTTCAATGTACAACTTAAGCTTAAGCCTTACGGGTGTCTAACTGTGGAACATTTACTTCTAAATTTTACATATTTTACAGATAAGTCAAGTGTAAGCACATAGAGAGGGTGAGAGGGGGTTCAAAAGGTTCCTCTGGGTAGGACTCTGTTTATTTACAGTCCACATCGGGCGACACGCACGCACAGACGAGGGGGCTTATGTACACAGGGTCTTATTTACACGAGAGGTCTGGAGTGCGTCCGCGAACCGATGCGGTGGCAACTAATACTCAAATTTCTTGTGATCCTGGACTGGGAACTGGGCGCCTGGAAGACACTGCTTAAAGGAACACCACAATCTGTGCGTAGATCTCAACGGCCACAAGCAGTCCCATCACCAATCCATTCAGCATGCACCGATAGCGTTCCAAATGTCAGACAGACGCCATCGAGTTACTGTCGTACGCCACCAAGAGCGAATCGTTCTCCTCGCTGCCGCTGCCGACGCTCTTCTCCAGCTCGTCGATCACCTCCAGACGCGTCTGCTGACGCGCGATTTTGTACTTGTTTCGCTTGATGAATAGCGTACGAATGTTGTTGTTGTTGTTATTGTTGTTGTTCGTGTTCTTGTTACCGTTGGAGCGCTGTCTGCGACATCGTCTTCGTCGGCGTCGTTTCGCAGCGGCGATTTCATCACGCGCTGTGCTGGCATCATGATGATCCAGCATGCTGCTGTCACTGTCATCATCATCGTCGTCATCGTCATCATTATCAACATCGTTGTCGTCGTCATCATCGTCGTCGTCGTCTTCGCCGTCAGCGCCGTAGATATCTTCCTCGTCGTCGATGTCGAAGAGGAAGCAACCGGTGGCCAATGAGGTTGTGGTCTTCGCCTGGGAGGAGGAGGAGGATGGATATGTGGTGTGAGTGCGCTCAGAATCACTGGCTTTATATCATAGTTCTATTACCTCAGGGCCCTTCCATGTAATGCCGGCCCGTACAAAATTGTAGAACCGCATAACGCCCCACATCGCGAGCACCTAAAATTGAGAAGAAAGAAAGAAAAGAGAAGAAATGAGAATGAGTTAGGAAATGTGTGTGTTTTTGAGCAAAAAGGACATTTATTTGTGGTTGGGTGAGCTTGAAGGGTGAGCAGTTAGACGCGATGAGCTGGTGATTGTCTGGCGAGGGAGATGTTTAGAAGATTCAGACGACTGGATGGCGCAGTTGTCCATAACAATGGACCAACATGGCTAAGTGTGCTGCTGAATTCACTAACAGCTCCCTAACCTGACCTAGAGGATTTGGAGGCGTAGGGGCTTGAGAATCCTTTGGGCACTCTAGAGAAATAAGTCCGGCGCTAAGAATTGCAGGGCAGTAGAGCATGACCATATGGGCGAGCCATCGTCAGCACCACCACGGTACCACGGGCCGCCAGACGATCAGGACAGAAGAGGCGTCAAGGTAGCCCTAAATGACGAACATGCTCTACACGGCGAACATTCATTTCTTATTGTTTCTTCAAGTCGTCAACATGTGTGATAGGGAAGCGCAAGTGGTGAATTCCTCTATAAAATCGTGGCTGACTGTTGCTTGCTTACTTAGCAGGCCTACGACCCATGTAGGGTCTGAGCCTAAGCCATCGCTGCCTCCCATCGTTGACGGTCCTGGGCACGCTGCTTCCAGTAATCAAGACCAAGGTATCTTACGTTCGCGATGACTTGGTTTTTGGACTGGAGGTTCGGTCTTCCCCTCCTTTTCGAACCAGGAGGCTCGAATTCGAAGACCCTCTTAGCTGGAACGTTGTTGTCCATGCGCTTGATGTGGCTGAGCCAGTGAAGTCCACGAACCTCCCGGACTACATCCACATCCTGGTACAGCTCGCAGACGGGACCATATATCCGACGTAGAATTTGTCTTTCGAAGGCACCAAGAATCAGCTCCGCAGTTCTGCTTAGTGTGCAGCTTTCGGCTCCATACAACAGGACTGGCAGAATAAGAGTTTTGCAGAGCATGATTTTGGTCCTTCGAGTCAGGTGTTTTGAGCACAGCTGTCTTGACAAACCAAAGTAGCATCGGTTGTCAAGGGCTATTCTACGTCGGATCTCCACTGTGATGTCGTTCGTGGAGTTGAATGTCCGTCCGTTGATCCAAGGCAGGATTGTCTTCCATAACAATTTCTTTTCTTCCGTGGGCGGGCTGTTAGCCCTCCGCACAACCGCCGGTCTGGTCGGGGTGGATATGCACCCCCTTGCCTAGGGTGTTCGCTGCATACATTGGTTTACCTCACAACGGTTGTTGTGATGGCTATCCAGGGGGCGCTGCTTGGAGGCTGTATGTCAATTTGACCTGCGAAATAACAGGGATCATTCCTGGCATCCCGCCAAGTTAGGTGTGGTCAACAACTTTGCCCTGTATGTGCAGGCCTTGCCATCCTGACTGTGCTTGTGCTTAATCCGCGATATGCACCCGGCGACGTTCACAGCAAAAATTGAGTTTGCTTGCGAACATGGCCCTACACGGCGAACATCAAAGCCAACGAACACGACAAAATCGAATTTTTTCGCCAATAGCGAGCGGCTCGCGGATAAGCCCGTATACGACGAAAATGCGGCGAGCACGAGCAAGTTCGGCGAACATGTTCGTCGTTTAGGGCTACCTTAAGACAGACCGATTATGCACAACAACCACACGGCGAGAACCTTCGGAAAGGATAGCGGTGGTTGCGACCGAGAAATGACCGTGAGGGCCAAGTATTTGTGTCTGTAGCGACAGCCAATCTGTGCTTAAGGTCTTGCTGAACCCATTAACCACTTCCAGGATAGTTCAGGAATGCAAGTCTTCTCTCAATTTGATCGGTAGCTTAAATTCCCTAAGACTTGTCTGGGTCCCGGGGCACCACGGGAAATGAGATCGCTGATGAACTTGCTAGACGAGGATCAGATGAGACATTCTCAGGACCTGAACCTACGCTGGGACTGCCAGCGTCCTTGGTTAGGGCTTCCATCGATGGTTGGACTTTTCGAGAGCACAACCGCAGGTGACATGACTCTCCAGGATGTAGACAGACAAAGCGCGTGATCCCCAACGTCTGTAAGAAATCCGTGGCTTTCTTGTTATCTCTTAACAGAAAAGACTGCAGACAACTTACTGGCGTACTAACGGGGCACTACACCTTCGCCAAACACCTAAGTGTGCTTGGCCTAAGTGATGAAACCCTCTGCGACGCCTGTGAAGAAGACGATGACACTGCAGAGCACTTCCTCTGCCATTGTCCCGCCTTTGCTCGGATCACTTGGTAGTTATTCGGTGCTGATGAGGTGAGAGCTGATGATGTAGGCTCCTCATCACAGAAACGCCTGCTGGTCTTCCTTCGGAAGACCATGAAATTTCAGTAAAAGTAGGTTGCTGCCTGGTAGTACAATCGACCAGTTTTTGAGTCTGAGTGCTCCAGTGTAGTGTGACAAAAACCTACGACAAAAAAAAAATGATCGTCAGGGCGCACCTGCGCAAACCACACTCCATTTCATGGTGCGCTGGATAGCGGTGGTTGCGACCGAAAAATGGGAGCAGAATCGTCAGGGCACACGTGCGCAAACCACACCCAATTCCATAGTGCTCTGGATAACGGTAGTTGCGACCGAGAAGTCGTCTCGACGGGCATTACAAGACAAGAGAGCTGATGCGCTGACGGCGGGCAGAGATCACTTCAGTTCTTGTCAGAGCATTAGAAGGAGCAGTCGTGCAATTATCCAGTCAACTCTACCATTCAAACAAATAAACGATTATTATCCGTGCGTTTCAAGTGTTCGTCTTTTATTTCTTCCTGAGCTACTGAGCATCCACTGTTGACTTCTGGGAAAGGAACTTAAGTTCCCCATGTTCTCGTGTGAATCCAAAGTCGGCTCATAAGGGAGAAGACCACCACTATCACGAGAAAGCTGCAAACGTTTGTCAGTAGGAAATTACTTGTTCTAGGCGCGTATAGACCAAGTGCTCCAAGATGTCCCTGATGGCGTCCTTTCTGACAACTGACATGTTTGCTTCAATTTTTGTCATAGCGTGTCAACATTATATCCCCCTTTTCAGTATGCTGAGCTGAGAGGTAACTTCTGATGAAGCCTCAATTTTTAGACTTCTAATTAAGTCGCGTACGTTCACCTACATTCAGTCTTGGACAGACAGACAACATTCGGCTCTTAGAATGATCAAGTGGCAAGCAGAGGTCTAGTAATCTCTTCCAAATTCAATGCGTACATCTTAGTTAGGACTCATCCGTCTTCGACATAAGCAGGCGACGTACCTAAGGCTCTTCCGTTGCTCTGTTGATGTTCGAACGCTACCCACGGTCACAGCGAGACAACGACCAGTAGGCTCAAAGAATGAGTCGATTTTCAAAAAAATGAAAGGATATCTGACATTGATCCCAGTGTGATGGGAGACAGGTCCCTCGGTGGAGACTTGTGTCCCTAAGTGAAGGTCTAAACGACTGGATGGCGCAGTTGGTTAAATGCCTGCCCCAAGTTCGAGAGGTCCCAGGTTCGAATCCCAGTGAAATCGAATCTGGTCCAGTCACCATTGGGACTGTTGGGATCAAATTAACGGCACTGGAGTAGGTTTCTACCGGGCAGTGCAATGGATCAGTTTTGAGTCTGAGTGCTCCAGTAGGGTTTCAAAAATCCTCCGAAAAACAGTCTCTAACGAACAGATTTATCAGAGAACGGACCATGAACCTATAGGCACAACCATATGACGTCGAAATTGGCAGTGGATTGGTCACGCTCTCCGAAAGGCTGACAGGTCCATAGCTAACCAAGCGATGCAATGAAACCCGCTTACTTAGGATGGCAGGAGGTCCTAGGAGTACGTGGCGCAGAACTGTTGAGAAAGAAGCACGGCAGCTGGGAAAAAGTTGGGGAGAGCTGAGGCGCATTTCTAGAAACCACACTCGATGGCGCGTAGGCAGTGGAGAGGCCCCAGGACCCACAAGGGGATGCAGGACATAAGTAAGTAAGTCATAAGGGTTTTTTGTTTTTATGTCTTTCTACGATAAGCATGCGACCGCACCAAAGTCATAAGGGTCTATATCCATGCATGCTTCTAAGGAGACTCCATGGAAGCCTGCTTCTAAGGAGACTCACAGTGGATCTAAGATGCACTCAGACAAAGACTCACTACAGAAGTCTACCAATTTACCCGCAGTCACTGAAAAATCCGTCGTCTCTTAGGTAAAACATCCCATTCCACTGCATCTATTTAACCATTTCCCAGATCGTTAGCCGAACGAAGCTGCCACAGGCCTCATCTACGCCGATAAACCTCCTGCCTTCTCATTTCCCAACCCCATCACGTTCCATCGGCCTATGGGTCCTCTCCCCGACCCAAATTCACTCATTTTCATCGAACCCAAAAACCAGTCAATGGGCGTAATAAATTTTTGGAAAATATTTATCAGATTCGCTTGTCAGACAGCCGTGTGTACCCCGACTCGTATATCCTTATTAGGGTTCCATTAATACCTGCCATCCGGAGGCTAAATGCATTTGCATGGCTCACGTCTCACGTCTGGTGCCTCGCCCGCGGATACTGTGCCATCAGTTTAAGTCGTATCTTTTCGCCAGATAATCTAGAGTATTTTCGCATAATCACCCAGCACCCAGCAGCCAGCAGCCAGCACCGAACAACCATAACCCATCCCCGAGCCCCGTGCGTCGTCCTGTCGAACTGAATCAAATAATAATAAATTTGCACCGTCCCGTGGAAGGTTGTGCCGACGAAAGGAGGCTGAGGGAGGTCTCCTAACTCTCGATAGCTCTAGTGCCAGTAGCTAATCGAAATTTATTGCCGTGCAAATTGGGAATGGAAATTTATCGAAGTCCTTCGCTTCGGCACAACGGATCCTTGTTGTCGGCGCACGATGAACGAGGTGAGCTCCCACGGAAGCCTGCTGCATAATTAATTGATTTGTTGAGCTGGAGTTTTTGGCGTGGAATTCGTGCAGGACATCGCCAATGGACTAGGGCCTGTGCGAGAAATTTTAAATTAATTCGCAAGCGAGATGGGGCGTGTCACTGCGGTTGGGTTTTGTGTGTAAGCCTGGCTAACGAAAGGGATAAACAAGCGGATTATGCGTGAGCTTTTAAGTGCATTGTTTAAACATTCATTTGACAGGGGTATGGGGTATGGCAGCGGAGATCAATTGACTGATACTGACCGGATTGACTGCAGAGAGGTCTGGCGTGGACTTGATGTGGTTGGGGTTTTAATAACAATAATAGTAATGGCTGTACGGCGCAGAGGCATGGAGAATATCCCAAGCGGATGAACAGTGTCTTGGTCTTTTCGAGAGAAAAGTTCTGCGCGCGATCTTTGGTCCTGTTTGCGTTGATGGCATTTGGAGGACAAGATTCAACCACGAACTGTATGGGTTGTACAGCGGCATGAGTCTGGCCAGGCGTCTACGGATCCAAGGCTTAAGATGGCTAGGCCATGCAGAGCGTATGGACAACTTAGCTCCAGCTCGAAGAGTCTTCGATTCTGAGCCTGTGGGACAATGCAACAGAGGACGCCCACGTACAAGGTGGCGCACACAAGTCGAGGGGACCTCGGCCGGCTTGGTGTGCGAAACTGGAGACAGCTGGCGAAAGATCGTGCTGGCTGGAGAGGCATGTTGAGTGAGGCCCAGGTCCACCTCGGACTGTAGCGCCCTAAGAAGAGGAATAGTAATGGCGGCGCTACAATCCGAGGTGGACCTGGGGCTAGCTTCTCAGCAACCACTCGTGTTGTGCGTGCTTTTGGTCTCTCACGAGTGGTGGGGACCTACAGGTTAATGCCGACCCCGAACGGCGAGATTGAGAAGCTTTTTCTAGACAGTTATGCTCTTTGAGCATTGTCAGTGACTCGAAAAAGGTGGAGACGTGAAAAAATGTTTGATGTTTTTTCGAGATTCGAACCTTAGACATCGAGCCTAGGAGTCGATGCACAACGAAAAACCGTTTATTTTCTAAAGAAAAACACACCAAATGATTATGAAAACATTTCCTACACTCATCCACCACCATTTCCCTTAATTTTCCTCGTAAAATGTTGGAAAACATTATCTCAATTTCCACACAAAGCAAGCATTGCCAGATGAGCAATTATTCTTCTATTTCAATGAATTCAACTCTGACCACACGAAAAATTAAAAATTCATTTTTCTCGTTTTTTGAAGGATTTCCAATGAAAATTTTAATTGAATTCTCTTCTGTTATCCTTTTCAGATTCAGACCCATCCATTTGTGGTGAAAACTCTCTTTTAAAACAAAGAAAATCGACTTTTTCAAAAATTACACATTTCACACGAAAAAATGCAGTCAACTGATAACACAACTGGGTCGCATTTTTTTCCGAAAATGAACGAACTTTCGTCGAAGTGAATTTGATGGTTACAAAAACGTTGTAAAACGAATTTCTCGGGATCTAGGACGAGTTGAAGGACGTGGGATATCAGAATGGAAAGGAAATTAAATGTAGAAGCGGATTAAGGCAAGATTTTGTAACAGGAGTGAATTGGTTGGGGAATTGGAAGCAAAGTTCGGAGAGTCCCACTTTTTCGCATGAAATTTATGATCTTCGAAGACATGATGTTTTGTGAGACGATTTTCTCGAAAATTAGGACGAGTTGAGGGATGTGGGATAGCAAAAAGGATGGGAAATGGATTGGAGAAGAGGAACAAGGTAAGATTGGGTGATTATTTGGAAGCGAAATTCGCGACAGATTGCTTTGTCGCATGAAATTGATGAATTGGAGAGGATTCAGCAAGCATTTCATCGTAAAATGTCTTGAAATTGTGGCAGAAATATCTGTCATATCTGTCATCGATAGAAATAATAATACTGGATAAATAAATATGAAATAAATATGAAATAAATATGAAAAACACGAACATATAGAGAAAATTACGGAAAGACATGTTCAAATGTATTTTTTTTATCATTAAGAGCAGTCCATTTATGATCTTGGAAGACATGATGTTTCTTGAAGCGATTTTCTCAGTAATTAGAACGAAGTTTAGGTATTTTAGTATCGGTGTTTAAACAGAAAACGACAAATTTAACGACAATCATAACACCGACATCATAGAGTCGTTTTGTGAGTTTCGTGATTGGGGTGAATCTTAGCCTTGTCGACTCCGTCGAGGCGTCTACTGATCCCATGTCAAAGGCAGCAAGGCCATGTAATGCACATGGACAACGTAGCTCCAGTCCCAATAATCTTGACTCTGAGCCCTTTCTCTAATCCCCTTCTCCAATCACTCTGAGCCTGTGAGACAATGCAGCACAGGACATCCACTTCTGAGGTGCGGCACGCAAGTGAAGAGAAATCTTAACCAACTTGGTGTGCAGTTGATCTGGAGAGGCTTGCTGGTTAAGCCCTTGGTCCACCCCGAAATGCAGCGTCATAAAAAGAAAAAGAAGGAGAAGAGGGCAGTGCGCGAGGAACTCAACGTTGGGCAGCTGCTTCTTCGTACGGAAAGGGCTGTACTTCCATGGTTTCGTCACGTGGCATGAATGTCCCTATCATCACGACTTCCGAGGCGCTCCTTGAATGCGATTTCATCAGGTAGGCGACCGCTTGGCAGACCCAGGACGAGATGGTTGGACCAGCTCCAAAAACTCACCTGGTTGCGCTTAGGCATAATTCCTGATGAGTTAGAGTCGATGCATGCATTGCCCCCGCGACCCCTTTAAAGGAACATGCGGGAATGAAGATGAAGAAGAAGGAAGAACAAGAAGAAGAAGAAGGAAGAAGAAGAAGTAGAAGACGAAGAACAATAAGAAGAAACAGAAGAAGAGGAGGAAACTACTTGTTCTAAGCGCGTATAGACCAAGTGCTCCAAGATGTCCCTGAAGGCTTCCTTCCTGACAACTGACATGTTTGCTTCAATTTTTGTCACAGCGTTTCAACATTTTATCTCCCTTTTCAGTATGCTGGGCTGAGAGGCAACTTCTGATGAATTTTTAGACTTCTAATTAAGTCGCGTACGTTCGCCTACATTCAGTCTTGGATACCTAGACAGACAACATCCAGCTCTTGGAACGATCAAGTGGCTAGTGTAGATTCAGTAATCTTTTCCAAGTTCAATGCAGACATCTACGTTAGGACTCATCCGTCTTCGATATAAGCAGGCGACGCACCTAAGACTCTTCCGTTGGTCACATCAGTACAACGATCAGAGTCAAAGACAGCTCCAAAAAAGTGTCTGGCTTCAAATCGCTGAGAGGATATCTGGCATTAATCTCAGTGCGATGAGAGCTAGGTCCTATGTGGAGACTTATGTTCCTAAGGGAAGGTCTAGAATTCTGCGCGTCCCTAGGTAGAGACTCAGGTCCCTACATTGAGGTCAAGCTTTCTGTGTTTAAGTCTGAGTCTCTAGTAAGAGGTTTCTGAACGACTGGATGGCGCAGTTAGTTAAGTGCCTGCCCCAAGTTCGAGGGGTCCCATGTTCGAATCCTAGTGAAATTGAATCTGATCCAGTCACCATTTGCCGTTGGGATCAAATTAACGGCACTGGAGTAGGTTGCTACCTGGCAGTACAATGGACCAGTTCAAAGTCTGAGTGCTCCAGCTCCAACCCTCCCAAAAAAAAGTGAAGGTCTAACTTTCTGTGTGTCGATAGGTAGAGACTTAGTCCCAAAGTTGAGGTCTAGCTTTCTGTGTGGAAGTCTGGGTCTCTAGTAAGGCATTTGTGAGCCAGGCTTGGGAAATGTTGTCGTAAAGACTGAGTCATTTGGTGTCAACATATTGACGCCATTTTAAACGAGAAACCCGGCTTTAAGCCTAGGCTAAGAAAGGTCCTTTCCAAACACCGAAAATGTACATTTCTTTCCCAAGTGGTGACGCGTTAACAATTTCTCCTTATTGCCCAGGCCACAGCTGCCTCTGAAGACCGCATTTCTTGCCACAAAACACAGATGAAGTTGGCTCTGTAGTTTGAAAATCACTTCGTCTTCGAAATTTAATTTTATGTGGAAGTCTGGATCGAAGTTTATGTAGAAAAAGTGCCCACCAGGACCACCAGATGGCAGATAAGGGAGGAAAAAGCACTCCTCTCACAGCCGTAGGAACATCTTGCCAAAATCTCCTTCGCATGACCTTAAAATGTGTACAGTGCTAGTGGAAGTTGTCTCATCAGCTAGGCACCCGTCTTTTCATTTCGAAAGAAAAAGTTTCCCTGGTCCTACTTTCACCAAAAACACGCCCTGCTAATGAGGTATGCAATATGGAAGCTCTTCAGACCACTCCAGTGCACGCACCACTACCTCCACTCATTAGCTTTCCCTGAGAGCAGCCAACAACAACATCTGTTCCAAATTGCAACGCCAACAATGGACAGCAATCACGTTAGACCGGCAATTACCACTCTAATCACATCACACTCTCAAGTACAAGTACATTCCTCGCAAGACCCCAGCGGAAGATCTACAAGCCCAAATCCTTTTCGACGCAAACTTCTGCCATTTCGCTCTTTGATAGCCATCCCCAAAACCCCTCCCCCTGCACACACACACCGGTCCACTGTGCAATTTCCTCTAAAACGGAACCATGGCGCCCGGGCCATTCTTGTTTATAGCCGGCCGATGGCGGGGACGGCGAAAAAGAACTCTCTGCAGTTGAAAAGTTTTCTAATTAAAAGTAACTGCTCCTTGAGGCGGTTTACACGAAAGAACTTCATAACTCGCAGCAGCGGCAGATGGATCCAATAATCAAGGGAAACAATGAAATTTCCGACAACGATCAACATGACCATTGCCGTCGCCGCCGCCGGTTGGGAGATTTCATTCCTCGAGGCGTAGCCGGCGAAGGACTGCAATTATCTCGTTTGACATTCATCCCCACCGGCGAGTTGTCAGCCGCGAGCAATTAATCTTGTCAAGGTGACACGGCTTCAAGGTCGCTGACATCTGCCACCGTGAGCACGCACACTACCCTTGACAGCGGCGTCGTCGTGCCATTAGACGACAGTCACGCCTCACTTCGTCACGAGCTCGGGGTGACTGCCCGTCTAATGGAAATCACTGTACAGTCAGATGGTGAATTTTTTCAGCGGAAACCCTTGGCGCTTAGTGTCCTCTCAAAATTCCGTCAAAATGTACAAAATTCAGTATTTCGATAGGAAACTCTTCGGCGGCAATTCGCAGTGCTTCGGGAGTGACGACGGGTATTCTATTTGGCCCTGGCGCCACTGGGAGATGCTGAGGGAGTTCCTGGCAACACCGCCCTGCCGCCCCGAGTGGTTTCCGCTGATGTATTGGCTTGCCCTGGCCATGAGCGTGTGGGGATTTGTGAGTACAGTCATGTGGTGATGGCTTAATGGTGACGAAGTTGGGCCTGTAGTTTTTCAGCTGCTCGGAGTTCTTGTCGATATACTATGGGTCCTGGACGTTGTCAACATTTCGGGAGCGAAAGTTCCGCGTGATACCGCTCGTGTTCCGGAGAAATGTCCGGCTGATGACTGCGGCGCTAATGACAAAAATTTGGGCGGGCCTCTGCTTTGGAATTGTGACGGTAAGACGGTTGAATTTTGATTCAGTTTTCATGTGATTGGGGGGGGAGAGAGATTTTGGGTGAATTTCGAGCAGGAAAATTCGCTTTGAGAGGAAGTCTGGACAAGAGGTCTTGATATCCGGGTACCCGGGTGCCCAAGTGCCTCCATTTTTGGGTATTATCCGGGTACCCGGTACCCGAGAGTTATTAGGTCCTGCTTATCGGCGCACTTTCAACTCCATGTAGCAAGAGTGGAAGGATAAGGGCTTTGGAGAGTAAGTTTTTGGTCCTTCGAGCACAATTTTGACACCAATTCAGTTTCTACGCTACAGCCACTAACGCTACAGATTCTACGCTACAGCTTCTACGCTACAGCCTCTAACGCTACAACTTCTACGCTACAGCTTCTACGCTACAGCTTCTAACGCTACAGATTATACGCTGCAGCTTCTACGCTACAGCCTCTAACGCTACAGATCCTACGCTACAGCTTCTAACTCTACTTCAACCGAAGTAGCAGAGGCGATTCTACCTCGGACCTCCACCAAGGTGTCGTTTCAAGAGTTCCCGTTTGCCCCGACGTAGACAATCCCCTTAACTACCTCAAAATTGTAGCAAAATTCTGGTAAATATGCAACCAAACCCAATCTCTGCAAGCTTGTCGAATATCCTTGGCTTTTCCCTTGTCCCCGTCCACTTCATTGCAGCCCCTGTCGCTGCAGAGACTACACAGCTAATCCCGACCGAGTTTAATTTCCCCCCAAAAAAAAGGACTTTTTTTGACTGAAGCAGAACCTTTGTTTACCGTCCACATGTTTCAATTCACGCTCAAATCTGTGTTTTTTTTAATTTGCAGGTAACCCCCTCGCTGATCACATCCTGGCTGACAATATATTTTGCAGTTTTTTGTCTCGAACTAATCCTTTGGATCGGGGAAATCCTATGCGGCGTAATTAAATTGGACACGCGCGCCGTGTGGTCGCATTGTGCGTCCTTCGGCACATACTTGGTGATGCGGTGTGTTCGGGACGTATTCCGTCGGGTGATTGAGCGTCAGGGAAACATCCACGAGCTGGAGCTGCTCCCATCCCTCGCTCGCTGATGGAAATAAAGTAAAAAATAAAAAAAAAATTGTCCAGTTTCAAGGACACGAGTCTACTTTGTGTTCTTTTATTTCATCACGTTGTCTCAGTGGAGCGTAATCACTCTGGTTACTCGGATACAATGACGCTGTCAGGTCTTTGAATTGCAGTGCTGTCCGGCGTGGGATTTTCCTGTCCACCCAGAGGATTACCCACACAGTGCAGGATTGAGTCGTCAGTTTGAATATTCACTCAGGATGAGCTCGGTGAGCTTTGAGATCTTTTAATCTACATTCTGGACGTCACCTGCGGACAAGACATCCCCTCCCCGAAGTATCATCGGTGGCAAAGGATTGAGAAAAGGTAATAGTCCGCGGTGGATGTGGGAGGGGAGTCCATTCTCCACTGACATCATGAAGGGAGATCATGGAAATTTTTGAGTGAATACCAGCTGCAAGGATGACGACGATGATGAGGATGAAATGGAAATTTAAGTTTGGGACTCCTTTGGCGATTGTTTTTGTGCAGAATTTGCATTCTGCTTGCTCAGCGAATGGAGAAGGTGTGGAGTGCAGTTTAACTTTTCAAATGGGGGCATGGTTGTGGGGGAGTTTGGAGAAATTACTTTCAGCTTCCGTTTTTATTACATTTTTTGACTGGAGGGAGGATGGAGAAAGGAGTGATGTAAATTTTTTTGGGATGTGTTCAGTTAACAAGCGACTTGAAGGCGTGACGCTCGCTGCAGTAGCTCCCAATTGGATCTTGCCAGCTTCTAAGACCACCACTTCTTACGCTACAGCCTCCAACGCTACAGATTCTACGCTACAGCCTCTAACGCTACAGCTTCTACGCTACAGCCTCTAACGCTACAGCTTTTTCGCTACAGCTTCTAACGCTACAGCTTCTACGCCACAGCTTCTACGCTACAGCCTCTAACGCTACAGCTTTTTCGCTACAGCCTCTAATGCTACAGCCTCTACACTACAGCCTCTAACGCTACAGATTCTACGCTACAACTTCTAACGCTACAGCTTCTACGCTACAGCCTCTAACGCTACAGCCTCTAACGCTACAGCTTTTTCGCTACAGCTTCTAACGCTACAGCCCCTAACGCTACAGCTTCTACGCTACAGCCTCTAACGCTACAGCTTTTTCGCTACAGCCTCTAACGCTACAGCCTCTACACTACAGCCTCTAACGCTACAGATTCTACGCTACAACTTCTAACGCTACAGCTTCTACGCTACAGCCTCTAACGCTACAGCTTCTACGCTACAGCCTCTAACGCTACAGATTCTACGCTACAGCCTCTAACGCTACAGCTTCTACGCTACAGCCTCTAACGTTAGAGATTCTACGCTACAGCTTCCAAGCTACAGCCTCTCACGCTACAGATTCTACCCCACAGCCTCTAACGCTACAGCTTCTACGCCACAGCCTCTAACGCTACAGATTATACGCTACAGCTTCTTCGCTACAGCCTCTACGCTACAGCCTCTAACGCTACAGCTTCTACGCTACAGCTTCTAACGCTACAGCTTCTACGCTACAGCCTCTAACGCTACAGCTTCTACGCTACAGCCTCTAATGCTGCAGCTTCTACGCTGCAGCCTCTAACGCTACAGCTTTTGAGGCTACAGCTTCAAATCTTATCCACCTTCTGCAGCAAGTCCTGTTGAATGCGATGGTTTCTAGACATCGACGGAGGCAACCCCCCTCTGATGTCAAACAATTCAAGGTTCAACGTCGCTCAGAAAAAAGACTGCACCCCAACGTATGTCGCGTTTCACCGTCAAAACCCGTCTAAGACCATCTCACACTCAATCACCTCCAGACAATGCTCAAGATTCCCTTTCAAGCTCCCAAAAAGATGCCCATTCACCACCAGAATGAACAGACACTTACGACAGGACATTAAGGACATCGCAAAACAACTTAATTTCTATCACTTACATTGATGAATGCCCGCGCTATGAAAAAGGTCACTTCTGCTTTGCACATGGTGTCGAATTGCTGAAAGATACAAGAAGAACAGAGAAAAACTCAATTTATCCCCGCGTTCGTTTGAAAGGAGAACAGCCGCAAAGTCCCGCATCATCAAGCGAACCGAACAAAAAAAAATCCTTAATCACCGTGAAACCAAAATTTCACATCTCAAGTGAGCCCGGCGCACCTCTTAATGACGCCGCCCCCACCCAGCGCGTGTCCTTGAGCTCGTTCCCTTTCATCAGCCCGATACCTGGATTCCTGCAGACTCATGCCGAGGTAGAGCTTGACGAGAGATAAAGGCTGGAAAGGATGCGGGAGCGGCGGAGGCTGACATTTGAAAAGTCGAGCCCGATTAAGCAAATTTACATGCATAAGGACATGATCCACCCGGACTGGGATGAGCGGGGCCGACGGCCGGAGTCTAGGGAGGTGACAATGTGCAGAGGCTAGATTGTGTCAAAAATTGCTTCGAAAACAAATTTCGAAACCACTGACATCATAATTTGACCTCCCCGAGGCAGTTTTGACAATCTGCCCCCACAGCCCCCACCGGAAAGTCACTCTCTGTGTCGCACAAAGTGCCATCCACCCTCCCCTCGGGCGCGTGTAACACAGGAAAACAATGACTCCTCAGTAGTTCATGAATTATTTACGAAGGCTCCTTCCATTTGCCCTCTGCCGTGGTCTACTTAGCATAAAATTTGAATATCCTTTCATTACTGCGCGAGAGGGGCACGGAAAAAACAGCACAGAAATGAAAGCAAAAGCATTGAATGGTGCTTGCGAGGACGGAGAGCGCAGACCGACCGCAGATGGGAAGGACACACGTCTGTGTGGCGAGCAAATCACATTTTTGTGACAAACTGGGTGGGGGGGCGGCGAGTGAAACTAACATCCACCAGGGAGGACAGAGCGGGGCCCGCTGATGATGACTCGTTTGCGGCAACGACAGAATATCGATTCGCGTCTACATTTACATTCGAGTTCGTGGGGCATACTCACCTTATTTACATGATCCCGGAGGACGTTCGAGTACACCATCGCTACAGCTTCTAACGCCATAAACGTTATAAAGCCAATTATCCAAGGCACTATAAGTCCGGAGTTTTCCTGAAACGAAAAATCAAATTAAATTCGAATTCGTTGCGAATTTCGATGCGGGAATGGTGGGGCGAGACGGGGAAGGGGGCGTGTGGATGGGGTGGACATCATTTGAATGGAGATTTTTGGATGTACTCATTTTTTTGGATTATTTATTAGCTGCGAGGGAGTGGGGGGTGTCATTCACAAATTTTTGACTGACTGGTGGGATCCAATCCCACCCACTCTCGTCAGCTATTCAAAAATTTGTGAATGACCGGGTAACCAGAGAAGAGTGATAGGGAAAGGAATTTCGAAAAAATATTTCAACAGAAGGAGATAACAAAATGATTCTGACTTCATTTTGAAGCCACATTCACGCCATTTTATATGAACAAGCACATCATTCAAATGGCCGCCTTGGCTTTGCTGGCGGCGTGCTTCAACCGGTCGGTCCAATTTTTGACAACTCTGTCTAGTACTCATATGTGCGACGTTATTCCCGCAGTAGCGTCTCAAATGTTAGCCTTGAGCTCATCCAAAGTGGTTGACTTGTTAGCAACTTAACGTAGCCCCAGAGAAAACAATCGAGTGGTGTCCATTCGCACGATCGCGGCGGGCAATTGATGAACGCCCGCCGTGAGATGACCCATTCGCCACATTTCTCCTTCACAACTTCGAGTGTTGCGTCGCTTCTACGGCAATTCGCGGCGTCTTGTTGAAACCACAGATCGGATATATCGATTCTGTCAAGCGCTGGCCACAGAAACTCAGTTATCACCGCTCTATATCTGAGACCACCGACGGCAACGGTGTCTTCTTCCTAATTTCGAAATAAATAAGGTCCTATGATGCTGCCTTGCCATACACCGCACCAAACAGTCAATCTTTGTGGATGCATTGACGCTTAATTGAAGACTTGTGGATTGTGCTCGCTCAAGTAAAGGCAATTTTGCCTGTTAACATAGGCGTTGTGCCAAAAATGGGCCTTGTCAAGATGTTTTCCTAAAATCCGGACAACTTTTCCAGCTTTCCGTTGCCGAATTGTGGATTGTGCTTGCTCTAGTAACGCCAATTTTGCTTGTTCATATAGCAACTGAGCCATTAAGGTCCTGTCCGAGAAAAAAGATTTTTTCACAAAATCCGGATAACATTTATAGCTTTCCATCGTCGAATTGTGGATTGCATTCGCTCTAGCGGTAGCAATTTTGCCTGTTAACATAGTCGCTGACCCAAAAATAGGCCTTGTCAGAGAAAATATTTTTTTTCCCAAAATCCGGACAACATTTCCAGCTGTCCATCGCCGAATTGTGGATTGTGCTCACTCTAGTCACGGCAGTTTTGCTTGTTGACATAGCTGCTGAGTCAAAAAAGGGCCTTGTCCAAGAAAATGCATTTTTCCCAAAATCCGGACAACATTTCCAGCTTTCCTTTGCCGAGTTAGCGAACTCACAGGGTTATCCATGGTCGTCTGGCTTCAATTCTTTTTACAGGGATGTTGGGCCAAATCCAACCACAAAATAAACCGGATTGACTCTCGGGCTCTCTTTGACTCGAGCCTGTGGGACAACGCAACAGAGGACGTTCACAAGTCAGGTCCCGTGAGCCGGCTTGCTTTGCGAAACTGGGGACAAGTGGCGAAAGATCGCGTCGGCTGGAGAGGCATGTTGGATGAGGCTCAGGTCCACCTCGGACTGTAGTGCCATGAGAAGAAGAAGAAGAGGATTAGACTTCACGAGCGTATGACAAATCGAAGGCCATTCTATAAAGGGTCTTTGCAGCGAAATTATGACGAGAGTCTTTGAAAAGATTGAATGCTAGGGAAATTGGCTAGGGAAGACCGAAGCCTAGAGACGGGGGGCTAGATGCTGGAGCGTGTAGGCTCGAGGCTGGAGGCTGAAGGCTAGAGGGTAGAGCTAGAGACTTGAGGCTAGAGAATCGGGGCTAGAGACTGGAGGCTAGAGGCTGAAGGCTAGAGGCTAGAGAATGGGGCTAGAGGCTGGGGGCTAGAGGCTAGAGACTGGAGGCTAGAGGCTAGAGGCTAGAGGCTAGAGGCTAGAGGCTAGAGGCTAGAGGCTAGAGGCTGGAGGCTAGAGGCTAGAGGGTTGGGCTAGAGGCTGGAGGCTAGAGGCTAGAGACTGGAGACTAGAGGCTGGAGGCTATAGGCTAGAGGATGGGGCTAGAGGCTGGGGGCTAGAGGCTAGAGGCTCCTGTTTGCGTTGATGGCATTTGGAGGAGAAGGTTCAACCACGAAATATATGGGCTATACAGCGACATGTGTTTAGCCAGGCGATTACGGATCCAACGCCTAGGATGGTATGCCATGTAGAACGTATGGACAACTTAAATCCGGCCCGAAGAGGACGTCCACATACAAGGTAGCGCACACAAGTCAAGTTGGATGAGGACCAAGTCCACCTCGGACTGTAGCGCCCAAAGAAGACGAAGAAGGAGAAGACTCTCTGGCGATGCTCAATTGTGCTGATCGGTGCTGAGCCAACATTTCTGGGTCTAGCCTAAACCTGGCCTAGTGGCGCCTATGTTTTCTTCATTTCGCACCAACTTCTGTTCAGTTGGTGGCTTAAGGTTCAAAAGAGTGCGACTGGAGTACAGAAATCCATTCACGGAGGCTAAGACCGAATGCAAAAATTATTGTTCCTTCAAGGCTTTGGTTGTTGTGTTGCAGCGTGAATATCGTCGTGAGGTCGGTCGTCATCATGGCTTCAGTGTGCAGGGAATTCGTCGCTCCGTGGAAAAGTTTGAGCGGGAGTCAAGGTTAGGTTAGGAGGCTGCTAGTGAATTCGCCAGCACACAGCACCATGTTGGTCCATTGTGTGATACCCACAGTGGGACTACTACCACTGATCGACAGCTCCAGTGATAGTGCCGTTAATTTGATCCCAACAGAAAATGGTGGCTGGACCAGATTTGAAAAACCAGATAAAAGCGTGATAACTTTGCTTTCACTGGGATTTGAACCTGGGACCCCTCTAACTTAAGGCAGACACTTAACCAACTGCGCCATCCAGTCTGATCCTAAGTCAAACTGAAGCCACGATGACGACCAACCTCACGGCGAAATTGACGCTGCGTACTACCAAAGCCTTGAAGAACATTTCTGCATTCTCCGTCAATGGATTTCTGTTCCGATTCTGGTTACAAATCGATATCCACTCCAGTTCTCTGCAGTGATGTCCATGGTCTGCCGGCTGACTTCAAAATGAAGTCTCCCCCAAGGATTTTTGCATTCAAGCATAAACGGCGTCCAGATTATAGCCTTCGGCTTCGATTCTAGTGACGAGTCGATGTCAGAAAGTTGGTCTATTCACAGCTCCGGGCGCCCTGGTCTACGCCATCTCTGCAGCGCAACAAAGGTCTACCCTGCGGACTCCAACAATAAAGTCCCCTTCAAAGGGTTTTCTAATCCGGATGTCCACAGCGTCTGACCTGTTCCGGATCTTGTGGTAAAGGACTGTCACTTTTCGAGGAACTGAGTCTCCTCCAGCTACTAGCCTTTCGAAGCATAGATGATTCTCTCTTCTTCACATCCTCCTTCCTTACTTGTGATGACCTGACAAAGACATGGGTCCTAAACAGAGGTCTTTGCTTAGTACCTCGCGGTCTGCAGTAGGTCAGAGTTCCCTAGTCTCGAGAAGGACCCGCTTCGCCTCCTAGTCATTCTGACAGAGAAGACCTCTGCTTAGGACCGCAGCAGTAAATTGAGTTCCTTTGCCTCGAGAAGGACCAACTCCTAGTCATTCTCCCCAACCATCAATGGGGTCTAAAAGCACATATGGCAACCAATCTAACGTCTGTCCTCAGCTGGCTGGTAACCCGGTGGAAATATCGTGCCACGAATCCTTTCTACAGATTTTCAATTAAACCCCGTCGGTCGTAATTACTCCCAGAGGCGACGCCACCAGGCACATGTGTCCTTTTATTGCCTCCATAAACCTGCTCCGGCGTATTGTGTGTGTGCTCCCTTGCCCCCACCACTGCGCAGAGTTATTTTAATTTCACCCAAGCAGGTACAGGGACAACCTCAAATTACTCGCCCTCACCTTCGGCATCAGAACTTTGAGGGTAATCAGAGCCCCAACTTCGGGGCGAGCAATTCAATCTCCACAAAATCGTCGTATTTACGAGACCGAAAAAACTGCGAAATTCGTCGACAAAAATCTAATTACCGCCTCCATTCACGCAGCGCGTGCACAACGGCCGCCGAAGACGCAGACTATTTCGCCTTTATTCATCCCCTCAGAGCTGTAAAATATTTATGCCATTCCGAGGGATACCTTCCGCCGCGATAGGCGCGCAATGAAAAATTACAAGCGAACCCAGCGCGCACCGCAGCATGGAAAAAACCGCGTGCGGTCTCGTCTGTCACATAAAACTCCCCACGCCCCCATGTGCAAGGGCCGCACCTTAGGAGACACAGTTTCTTTCAGGAAAAGAAAGGATGCCAACAGCACGACCCTCGATGGCACTTCCTTGGTGCGGTGCAAATGAAATTCCATTTGACAGGCATTATGTGTCATAACTTCGTCCTGTGCTCCGTGGCGGCCCCTAACGATGAACCCTTAAGCGATTGTTGTTTGTCTTGTCTTATCGTGTGAGTTTGAGATTTTTAACAACTTCCTAGCGCGAGTTATTTCGCATACCAAACGGCTGCCATTGTCTAAGGATAACGCCCGATGTGCCTTTGTTCACTCGGGCGTGTATCCTTTTTGCCTGCTCCTTGTACTTGTTGTTTATGACCCGTGCGCATGGTGAGCAATTATGAAAATTATCGCAACGGCAACGGCGTGAGGGATGGGTCCCGACTTTTTTAAGAGGCAACATAAAAAAACGAAAAAAAGCAAAAAGTTCGTCATGTGGAGCCTCATAATTGGGCGGAGGCTGATCGCTCTTTTGTTGCCGAAGACACGAGGAATTAGGACCATTTTCGGGGGGAGAACTGTTTATGTTGGTTTTTATTATTTTGATACTAATCACTGGGGCGTATACGTAACCTTCTGTTTGCAGGCGATTGGAGGAGTGGGGGTGGCACTTTTGAGCAATGTGTTATGGGGATTTTTGTGAAAACTCCTTCTTTGGACTGGGAGAAGGGCGAGTGCCACTTGCAGGCTCTGAATTTGGGAGGAACGAGCACAGGAGATGGCACATTTGATGGGAACAAGTTGGCGGAGGTGGCCCCGTGGGGCAAATGTGCTCAGATTAAGCGCCTTGAAGAGGTAATTAAGAGATTTATAGGTCTTTGAGGCACTTATGACAACAGGGTGTTCGCGATTTCTGGAATGGTGAGGGTTTTGAGTGAGGGCTTTGTCTGCGGAGGCTGATCATGATGTGGTGGAAAAATCGCAACAGTAGACTGAAAGGACTTAGACAAGGCGACGCGTTGTCATGCGACTTTTTCAACGTCGTCCTTGAGAAGGTCGTGCAGGACTCACTGGTCAACACAAGAGCCACGATCTTCCAAAAGCCCATGCAACCATTGGCATGACCCGACTGGATGGCGCAGTTGGTTAAGTGTCTGCTCTAAGTTAGAGGGGTCCCAGGTTCGAATCCCAGTGAAGTCGAATCTAGTCTAGTCACCATTTGTCGTTGGGATCAAATTAAGGGCACAATCACTGGAGCGGTCGATCAGTGGTAGTAGTCTGACTGTGGGTATCACAATGGACCTACATGGTCTAAGTGTGCCGATGAATTCACTAGTAGCCCCCTAACCTAAACTAACCTAACCTAACAGTTGGCATACGCGGACGACATTGACGTGATTTGTTGGACACAGCGAGCTATCAATGAAGCGTTTTGTCAGAGGTTGTGGTGGCCAAAATTGGTTTAGCAAAATTGGGTGAATGGAGGATAAGACAGAGCTGCGAAGTCTATGAGCTGTACGAGGATGTGGACATAGTCCGGAAATCGAAAATCCCTAGACTGGCTCGGGCATATCAAGCGAATGAACACCTTTGCTTCAGCCCAGAGGCTCTTTGAATCAGAGCCTTCTCGCTCGAGAAGGAGAGGAGGATCGGAACTCCGGTATAAGGACCAAGTGATCACGGACGTAAGACAACTTGGTCTTGATGACTGGACCGGGACCGTCAGCGATGGAAGGTGGCAATTGCTCAGGCTCAAATCCTCCAGGGTCGCAGGCCTGATAAGGAATTAAGAGCAAAACGAAGTATATGCTGTCTTTGAGGAAGGACAGACAACATCGAAAACTTGGCCACAACGTCACTATAGGCGGAAATTAACGGTTGACCATCTAGTGGAGAATTGGCAGAGAGAAATCCTTGAAGGAAATCGCGTTTGTCGAGGGTGATGGGATGGGGAAGTAGGTGAAGCTTCGTTGCTAAAGAAGGACCTGCAGCAAATCAAGCTAAACCGAGTGTTCTAAGACGAATTTTCATTTATACGGGCTCTTCTTCTGGATTTCAAAGCCTTCACAGGCAAACCATGCAGACACATAGTCTCTGTTAACGAACTCCTACTCACACCTCCTCGTGGTGAAATCCGGGAGCCTTGACAGAAGATGGAATCACCAATCAACGTCTGGGCAGCTGCAAATGAGAGAGGGGGGAATTCGAGCCTGCCAGGGCGCCGTGACGTAGTGGGTAGGTGCGCCGACTCCTACACTCAATGTTCTCGGTTCGATTCCAGAAAAAACACATAACATTTTTTCACGGCTCCTAAAAGAGTATAACTGTCTAGAAAAAGCTTCTCAATCTCGCCGTTCGGAGTCGGCATTAAACTCTAGGTCCCATCCACTCGTGTGGGAACAATAGCACGCACAACACGATTGGTTGACTGAGAAGCTAGGCCCAGGTCCACCTCGGACTGTAGCGCCGCCATTATTATTATTATAGGGCCCACCGGCGGAGGAGCTTATCAATTGATTGGCCAACAGGGACATCCACAACTCCAGTTAATTGGAACTGCCTGGTTTCCATTGTTAGGTCGGGAACTTGGAATTTTGACGGCGGCGCATGAGCCCTTCTCTTAGGGCCAAGGGCAGCGTTCACAGCCTGCAAGAGGCTACCGACACCGGATGCTTCCGGACACCTTTGTCCTGGGGCTAAACAAATAGATTTGTCCTCTCAATTGGAAGTTGTGCGCGCCGCCATTGTGAGCTACAGCCCGAAACCATCAACAAGGTCTTAGAGAATTGGGGTGACAGAATGCGCAGGGTGCGAAGCCAGCCGAGGCAGCCACTTGAACGACGTTCTATTTCATGGTTAATGGGAATATTTGCTCTTACTAATAAAGCTACAATACATGGAAAAAACTTAAATTTTGTTCATTTTATTGCATTTTTAAAAAGAAACTTGTACTTGGCGCACTCTCTTTTCACACATGAGCTGAGTTTCCTTGTGTTATCGCACGATGTTCTTGGAAATCAAGCTTGAATAAGTTTATTGGTATCAACAACAGCTCATCAGCTTATTTTTGAAGAACTTAGTCGAGAAATAGCCGCCCATGAAATGCAGACATCTCCACTCTCATCCCCTACAACCGGCATACAAGACATCACAGCCACGTTGGATAGGTAAAGCGCCTCTCCCCCCTCAACAGACTCTCATCTCAAAAGAAGAAGAGAAGTCTTCCTCTTGTCCTTACACACTGTCACTCTCAGTGGCGCAATCCAAAATGGATCGAATTGGCCAAAGGACCCCTCAATCACGTGGCTTTTCCAATAACCATAAACCAAAGTCTAGAGCTCGCCCACTGCCACACCATCTAACCGCGCGCCACCCAGCCACTCGAACACTGTTTGCATTCGAACGAAATAACAGGGCTACACTATTACGTATCAATCGGACTGCCAATCCCCGGCCCATACACACGTTTTGGGCTCATTACGTCCTCTCAAAACTCGAAGCCTCTCCCGTGCTCGGCCTCCCGAACACCGAGCCGAGCAGCGGCTGCCAGATACATTCAATGAAATCCAACCCCTCCCCCCCACCACCACCGACTGCCGGCATTCCAATTTCAATTCCGAGTGGTATCCTTGCCATCAAAGGGACGACCGAAGAAAGGCAACCGAACAACAAAACAACAGAACAACAAATAAAATCAAGAGAGGGGAGGGGAGGAGGAAAAAAGAATCGGAATTGGAATTCCAAAGCCAAATATTGTGGCTCGGGCGAAATGTTTCCATCAAAAAGGTCAACATTAGGATGTCATGTCGAGTCGAGTGTCTCTCTCCTCATTGCCATGCAGGCTTGCAGAATTCCTCGGTAAACACATTGGCAAATGCCGAGATTGCTATTTGCGACCGAGGATGTGTGGGGGTGGGCCGAAATCCGTTTCGGTTGTGGTCGGGGTTTCGGGTTTCAATCTCACGGGGTATGGGAGGGAGGGAGCGAGGAGGAGTGTTTGTAAAGGATTTTCAATTTTACCTTGTAAATCCCGAACATCAGCATAACGCTTAGTAATATCATTGACATCTGAGTCCCGATGATGGCGAAGTAGGCTATTTGCACACCTGTAATGAAAGTGCGGATTGGAAACTGAGTTTTTGTGGAGGATGAATGGGGGGAGGGGTTGGACTTACCATAGTAGACGTCTTCCAGTTCTCCAGAGCGCCTGACGTTGACGCTAATTCGCCAGGCGTATATGAGGACGATAAGGATTGAAATGTTCTGAAATCGAAAACAAAATTGTGGTTAACTGTGGAAATGTCATCGACAGGGTGTGCTGGTGGACAACAAAAAGGTGGATTATGTGGACACAGGATGTGGTTGAGTGGGGAATGTGTGACGCCTTCTTTGTTTTTGGAAGACTCGTGGGTGGAGAATCGTGTCCTGTGAGGTGGGGAAAAGGAGGGGCTTACAAGAGAAGGCCACTGCTTGTGGGTCACTTGTCTGCAAGTGGTTCGAGTCATTGGATGTGTGTGTTCCAGGTTAACTAACGGTCATTTGTGTGAACCTGCTGTGTGAACGGCTCCTGTGAAGCTGATTCAGGGATTAAACGAGGAAGGAACATCAGAATTGCTAGAGGATCCAGCGCATTTGAGTTCCAGAGCATCGTACGATTTTATGGAGAACTGTCTGAAGCAAGACCTTCCGCTTTAAGTCACAATTGTGCGTCTGCTCACGCGTGGAAGACTGAAAGCTTGATGACTTGGGCTCACTTGTCACTTGTCTTGCTTGACAGAGGACAAACCAAGTCCTCGAAGGATACTATTCAATCATTTGGTTCACAAATTTTTGATTCGTTAAATTCGTTAAGTTTGACGAAACAAGCTCGACGACGTGGGTTCAAATTTTACATGTCTTGCTCGACAGAGGACAGAGCCAAGTCCTTGGAAGACACTAATCGACCAAATGGCCACTTGATTTACAAATTTTTGACTCGTTAAGTTCGTTAAGTTTGACGAAACTCATCTGCTCCATCCCGGGGCTTCAAGTTTTAACTGCTTGCTCGACAGAGGACAGAGCAAAGTTCTGGAAGGACACTGACCAACCAAATGGCTACTTGATTCATAAATTTCTAACTCGTTAAGTTCGTTAAGTTTGACTAAACTCATCTGCTCCATCCCGTGGCTTCAAATTTTAATTGTCTTGCTCAACAGAGGACAGAGCCAAGTCCTCGGAAGACACTAACCGACCAAATCACAAATTTTTGACTCGTTAAGTTCGCTAAGTTTGACGAAACTCATCTGCTCCATCCCGTGGCTTAAAATTTTAAAGGTCTTGCTCAACAGAAGACAGAACCAAGTCCTCGAAAGACACTAACCGACCAAAAGGACACTTGATTCACAATTTTTTGACTCGTTAAGTTCGCTAAGTTTGACGAAAGTCATCTGCTCCATCCCGTGGCTTAAAATTTTAAAGGTCTTGCTCAACAGAAGACAGAACCAAGTCCTCGAAAGACACTAACCGACCAAAAGGACACTTGATTCACAAATTTTTGTTTCGTTAAGTTCGTTAAGTGTGACAAAATTCAACCCACACTTTCAATTTAACCGAATCCAAACAATTCGACTCAAATTCACTTAAATCGCGCACAGACGTCTTCCCACTTCGCCACTTAAAGCGTTCGCAGAACTCCTCCACTTAACGAAAACCAACTGAAATGCAGTTATAATCGCCCCGCAGCCATTATCACCCGACCACGGTGGCGTTTCAACAAATTTTCAAGGCAATTACGTTCGAGAATAATTATGCTTGTGGCAGCAGTAGCGCACCGCAGATGCGTGAATTTTATGCACTCAGCCGTTTTTGGCTGCTGAATGCACTCATTTGCCTCGAAAAAGTTTTTCCCTTTTGGGGGAGAATTCTTCGCTTTCTTTTGTTGTGTTCCCACACACATGGTGCCTGCAGGCAGCACCCGGGTGCGGTGACACACACACACAGAGGCCCTGGCAGGACCGGAACACGAGTTGAAAAAGAAAAAAGCCTTTTTCTCCTTTTCCCTTGTTCCCAGCGAACTTTGTCATGTGAAGTTGACTGTGGGTGCGGAAGTAAATGTGAGACGCAGCTGGATCGGCGGGGGCTGACTGAAAACTTTTACTTCTTGGCGTGACATGTCCTCCAAGGGAGCACAATTTGATGGGAATGTTAAAAGTGTGACTGGGTGTGGGAGGGGGGAGAGACTTACCAAAGTGTAGATCGCACTGGTCACTGCCAAGTGCTTGGCATGTAGCATCCGACAGCATCCTGTCCCCGTTAGTGGACCGTATGGATAGAGTATGGCCGATTTCATTTTCTCGCTGGCTGCTATCGCACAGGGCTTCGTTTTCATTTTGTCATTGCCGCGATGGTGCTTAGAATTGGCTCTTGTCTATCGGGGAGTTTCTGACATCGGCTGGATGTACAGTGTGGCCTCTGCGCTGCTGTGGTTGTGGTCTGGAAAATGAAAAGAGAAAGGGGAACAGTGAGTATGGGCGAAATGAAAATTTTGTTTTGTTTTGATGAGGATGCTATGGGGCTTAAGCTCAGATAGTGACTGTGGCGTTTTTGTGGAAGCAACGATGACAAGTTGCCGTCGTCGGGAGCCAATTTGTTTTTGAAGAGGTTGCAGGTTTCCATTCACCGAAAAATGCTTCATTTTCTGTAGAAGAAGGCGAAAAAGGTCAAGACCGTCTAAAGAAATATCTGTCTAAATTCATTCCCAGCCCTCCGCCGCAGTCAGGACCTTTTCACGAACTTGCTCTCTCCAAAGAGGCCACTTTGCCACCTCGAAGGCAACAGCACTTAACCCACACGTAATTCTTTCTAAGCGAACAATTTCCATTCAGTTGTTGCTGTTGCCATCAATTAGTGGCTCCGCACAGCGTCGAGGGCGTCCTTTTGTCGCATTTTCAAAACAACCACTTGCTCCAGCCGGAGAATGGTTTCCCAACAATGGATCCCTTCCCTCGATTCCGCTCCCACTCACTCTCATAATGCTCGTGGAATATAATCCGATTTTAACAAGCTCTCCGAGAGGTGTGTGGGAATTCGTACCCCACGGCGTATGTGGAACATTTTTTTACATTTTTTCTTCTGTCATTCTGTTCGTGTTTCTCACACACCTGTCGTGGTGTCCTATTCATCGGCGGCTCTCTCACGCACCATTGAACTTGAATACCCTTTTGTCTGCTCATTTGCAGACGTATCCTGCTCAAGGAGGAAGCGAACGGCAGTCGGAAGAGGCGACGACACCTAGTGACAGCACCGAATCCGTTGTCCTGACTCCGATTCCGGGAGGAGGGGGGAGGGAAAAGGTCATAAGATCATCTCAAGGACGGGAAACTTTTTTCATTTCATCCGTCAAACAAATTTGAGAAAAAGCCTGTTTCATTAAAATCCTCAACATGTCAGCGGAGGCTTGAGGGAAACAAACAAGGAGTCCAAATGGAAATGGATGGCGGATCAGGGACATCATATCCAGAAAGGGAAATGTAATATATTTAAATTAGGCACGCATTGCGGGACATATGTAGGAAGCACGCACCTCGGGGGGACTCCTGTCTAAGTTTGGATGCTGCGAAGACGACGGTGGTTCGCTGTTTACACCGACGGGCTATAAATAATACGCGACTGGTGACAGTTGACATCAAGGGGACGAGCGACTTTAGGGAATCCATCGTGGACGCGGAACAGATTTATTACAAATTTGTTTGAAACGCCAGAGAGGGCCCAGGGTGTTCGGGAAGGAGTCGGGGAATGCGCACGGTCTTCGGGAAGGAGCCAGAGAAGAAGCCGGAGAAGGCCTACCGTGTTCAGGAAGGAGTCGGAGAAAGCCCACCGTGGTCAGGAAAGAGCCGGAAAAGGGGCACGGTGTTCGGAAAGGAGAAGAAGAGGGTCCACGATCTTCGGGAAGGAGCTGGAGAAGGAGCCGAAGAAGGAGCCGGAGAAGGAGTCGGAGAAGAAGCACGTCATTCAGGGAAGAGGCAAATGACATGAGCGAAAGCAACAAAATCCGGACTATGACGAATTTGTTGAATGAACGTTGCTCCTGAAAGGAATTTCAGTTCAGATTTGATGTATGTGACTGTCAGAGGGACATATCAAATGTCTCTCCCCCGTTCACTTTGCCTCATTCACACGTGCGCCACGCGTTCAATTTTCCAATCATTGCTCCTGAAAGTGGCACATCCTTCAAACCTAGTTCCGTGAATCCGTGGTCGTTTGTGAAATCGAATCGAGTCACGTTTCTGGCACACACACGCGTGCGTGTGCGAAAGTGGGCAGACAACGGTGTGTTCAAGTTCAATAGCATGTGAATAAGCCGATGAAAGGAAATGAAAAATTGTGGGAAACACGGAAAACGGATGTCATGTCACGCAGATACCTTCAAACAAAAAAATTCCTTTCACACACGGGTGTCATTTGTCAGGTGAAAAGGACTGACTGCCCTCGTGTGCCGCTAATTGGGACCAACGAACGAATGAGAAGCGTGACAAAAGAAAACCGTCAGGAGAACAAAAGCGACTTCAAAAAGGGAAACGGACATGAACTGCAGAGAAATATGTTCGTAATTAAAGTTTCATTTCGCCACAAAAAGAGGAAAAGAAAGGGAAACTGGAGTGGGAACATATTGAAAGACTTTTCAAAGCAAAGTCACTCAGAACTTGGTCTTCCTTACGGCCACGGGAGGACCAGTGCTGCGCCCTCTCTTTCTCTTTTCTTTCGTTTTTTGTTTCCAGTTTTCCTTGTTTTTCTGCAGACGTTTGGTGTGTCTGAAGGGCTTACTCTACGGTCGGTAGAACTTGCTATTGAATGCGAAATTTAATTTCGCTTTAACTGAACCACAGACCATCCATGTTGACTTGGGACGATGATTTCTTTGAGAAAGCTCTTTGAAACTGCTTTTCGAAGTCAGCACACAATTGTAGGCTCCTCCTGACTGTCGGGAAGGTCGAGCTGCATTGATCTACTTGGCAGACGAATGCTTGGCGTTTTTCCATCGTCACATCTCTGAACCACATCCTAGGTCAAGACTTGCCAGCTGAACTCGATATCTCTTGACCGATAGAGCACTGGCAACGAGGCATCAAGCCAAAAAGGTGAAAAGCCAACAAAGCAACAAGGCAACAAGGCAACAAGGCAACAAGGCAACAAGGCAACAAGGCAACAAGGCAACGAGGTATCGAGGCAACGAGGCCACGAGGTATCGAGGCAACGAGGCAACAAGGCAACAAGGCAACGAGGCAACGAGGCAACTGGGCAACAAGGCAACAAGGTGACAAGGCAACAAGGTATCAAGGGAACAAGGCAACGAGGCAACGAGGCAACGAGGCACGAAGCATCGAGGCAACGAGGAAACAAGGCTGAATCACAAACGATCCAGACTGACTTGGGACGATGATTGTCAGGCGGAAGTTCTTTGAAACTGCTTTCCGAAGTTAGCACAAGATTGTAGGCCCCCCTCTGACTGTCGGGAAGGTTGAGCAATGGCCTGAAATGGGTTGCAGCAATGTACCTCAATTTTTTTGTTTCTAATTTAAGAGGAGTCTTCGACTCAGAACAAGTGGTGCAACACAACAGAGGATGTCCATGTCTAAGGTGACACACCCAAAAGGAGAAGGACCTCAACGCGAACTTGGCGACAAAAGACATCAAATTTAATGTCAAAATCCGAAGCACAATCTTTGGAAAATGTATAGAGTGGGCCATCTAGTGGTTTCTTTTTAAATCATAGGTTATTTTGACACTGACAGCTGTTTCCCGCTCGAAATCTTAACAGAAAGTCAGTATCATACCTCCGCGGAACGAAATTAGTCGCTTTACGCTTGAGCAACGTTGGGAAATATTGAAACGTTATTTCCAAAGTGAGTGCTGTGTTGCCCAAACAGTGAGTTTTTTGAAAATAAGTTTTGGCCGAAATGAAGCATCCCACCGCGACTGCCGTACACAAGTTTGTGCAAAAAGTTCGTGAGACTGGTGTGCTAGTGGACAATACTCATGGTCCCCGTCATCGTACGGTGCAAGCAGATGAGAATGTGGCCGAGAGTGTGAGACATCGATCTCAACAGCTCCAGCTCATCATTTCACACACTAGCCTGAGGAAAATTGTGCACAAAAATCTTGGATTATTCGCTGGCATGGTCCAAAAGAATCAGCAGTTAAAGGCGCGCGACCATCCACTTCGCAGTTTGGGTCTTAGAGCAGCTTGAATTGGGGAACAATTTTGGGCGAAAAATCATCTTTTCTGACCAGGCGAGGCGCATTTTCATGTCGGCGGCTACGTTAATAAGCAAAATTGCCGCATCTTCTTCTTCTTCTGTTTAGGGCGCTACAGTCCGAGGTAGACCTGCGTCTCACCCAATATCCTTCTCCAGCCAGCTGTCTCCAGTTTCGCACACCAAGCCGGCCGAGGTCCCCTTCGACTTGTGTGCGCTACCTTGTACGTCCTCTGTTGCGTTGTACCATAGGCTTAGAGCCGCATCTGGGGCTCGGAAACAGTAATAATAATGGCGGCGCAACAGTCCGAGGTGGACCTGGGCCTATCTTCTCAGCAAGACTCGGAAAACCCGCACGTTATTGTCGAGAAGCCAGTGCATCCACAGAGAGTGACAGTTTGGTGCGTATTGTTGAGTGGTGGCATCATTGGACCATTTTTCTTCGAAAATGATGCTGAGGACAACGTTCCGATCATCGGTGGGCGTTACAGAGCCATGTTAACCGACTTTTTTTTACTGAAATTGAAGACCTGGATTTGGACGACCTGTGGTTCATGCAGGATGGCGCGCCATGCTACACAGCCCATACCACAATCGATCAGTTGCGCACCAAATTCCCAAATCGTGTTATCAGTCGTTTTGGCGATGTCAACTAGCCGCCTCGGAGCTGCGATTTGACCCCTGTGGACTTTTCGGAATTCGGAAACGATTCAAGCACTTGAGGCCAATATCATCCAAGCAATCCGTGAGCTGCTGAGAAGCTAGGCCCAGGTCCAACTCGGACTGTAGCGCCGTCATTGTGAGCTACAGCCTGAAACCATCAACAAGGCCTTGGAAAATTGGGGTGACAGAATGCGAAGCTAGCCAGGGCAGCCACTTGAACGGCGATGTATTGCATAATTAATGGGAATATTTGTTCTTTTTTTTTTTTTTCCTCTTGTACAACCCTGTTGTAAAGGCAACGACACTGCGACCTAAAAAGTTAATAAAAAGTTAATCCAAAAGATTTACCACTTTCCTTATGAAAGATAGTATATCTTTTGTAGTGGAGTTTTTTAATTCCACTGAAGTCCGTATTTCCCTAGTCATAATACGTGGAGAACATTTAATTTTGTTCATATTATTGAATTTAAAAAAAAAAAAAACTTGTATTTGGCCCACCCTGCACAACCAATAATTCAATTCCGCCCAAAACCCGACAAATCCCATCCAATCCCCATGTCCAACGTCGGGCGCCATTTCTGAACATCACTCAAAACCGCACCATCCAGACTCCCCCGCCGTTCTAAAGACCAGACCAACATTTCCTGCCTTCTTCCATCCCCCCTCATAATCCATCCCCACGGTTTCTATGACGCAAAAAAAACTCCCATCAGTGTAATGGCCATTTCACCACTTCACCTTTTGCCATTTTCCTCATAAAAAAACCCCTTAATTGCTTAAAGCTCTCATTAATCATGTCCACCCCTCTCCACAACCACTCCTCGCTTAAATAAAATCATTTCATCTAATTCAATAGTCAAAGACCCTCAGTGTTACCGTTAATTACGCAAACATGCCAGCCACCAAAAATACATTTCCATCAACAAAATGCAAATTAAATTAAATTCCAGCCTCAAATTGATGTCCTTCGCTCGTGCTTCGGTTCGTGGAAATAGAAAAACGAACAAAAAACACCGTCGGCCAGCAATTGAACGGCGGTGACAAGAATTAACCATGAAAAGGGTGCGAATGGGTTGAAACGGTTTTAATTCGGGAAAAAAATCAAACGAAAAATTATGAAAACCTCCTCTCAAAGCCTCCATCAAATTCAATTTAGACCGCACAGAATGGCAGGACGGCGTCTCATTGAATTTAATATTCCCTCCGTGGGTCTAATGAAACTGAGACAGAGAGCCGGGCCCGGGTGGGATGTGCTTATTAACTTTTAATGGCAACACGGTCGAGGGCCCTAAATGCGCGAATAGAAACGTTTTTCAGGTGAAAAGAGTAATTGCGGCACTTTGCGGATAGACGATGCCGGCGAAAGTGGCCCATAACCGGGCGATTATACGCGTCGTTCTGTGGTGGGTGTTCGACGCGCAGAATTCGACGGGGTAATGAGATGGGTTTTGAAGTTTATTGCCAATGAACGAGCGGCTTGAGTCGGCGATGAAACAAAATACGTCGGGGATGCAAATGAATTGCGAGAGCTCGCAGATCAAAGACCTTGGAAGAGGGTAAGATGTGAGGCAATCAGGCACTCCTTCAGGATCCTATCCAAATTTACACTAAAATCCTCAGAATTTGCTTTGCCATCCGCCTGTGAGCATAAAGTAACAATTTATGACACTTGTGACCTCCCCACACATTTCCTGATGACCTCTTGAACTCACTTCACTTTAAACCCATTTCGACTCTCGTGTGATATTCGAATCAAGTCAAAAGCCATCCATGGGTCCATTAGAAATGTTCTCCAGTCTCGGTAGGAGCACTTCGGTGAACCTCTTGTTCACTTTCCTTTCAGAGCACACACACACACGCACACGGAGACGCCTGCAGGTGCCTCGAGAGTGTTTCAATGGATGATGAGAGTGGCTGGAGGATGTAGAGTGCGTATGGTGCCTGAAAGTCAAACGAAGCTGACCATTTGACCAGCGAACGTATGCACTGGGCTGGTGGACTTTGAAAGGTGATGTGCACTCGCAGCAAAGTGCAGCGATGAGTGTTAGTTTGGGAGTGTCATGGATTAAGGGGGCAGTGGAGAGGCTTTAGGTGTCCTAGAGTCTGTCTAATAATGGATGCAATTCACTGCCTGGCAAGAGAGGTGGCTGGGGATGCCTCACACGATAGCAATACACTTCTTCTTGTGCCTTGGTCAATGGGATGACGCTCATTCATCTCAGACCAAAACTTGGCCTTTTTCCATCGACACATCTCTGAACCACATCCTAGACTTGCCCGCTGGACACGACATCTCTAGACCGCTCGAGCACCGGCAACAAGACAACAAGGCAACAAGGCAACAAGGCAACAAGGCAACAAGGCAACGAGGCAACAAGGCAACGAGGCAACAACTCAACGAAGCAACGAAACAACGAGGCAACGAGGCAACGAGGCAACGAGGCAACGAAGCAACGAGGCAACAAGGCAACAAGGCAACGAGGCCACGAGGCAACGAGGCAACAAGGCAACGAAGCAACGAAACAACGAGGCAACGAGGCCACGACGCAACAAGCCAACAAGCCAACGAGACGACAAGGCAACGAGGCCACGAGGCAACGAGGCAACAAGGCAACGAAGCAACGAAACAACGAGGCAACGAGGCAACGAGGCAACGAGGCAACGAGGCAACGAGGCAACGAGGCAACGAGGCAACGAGGCAACGAGGCAACGAGGCAACGAGGCAACGAAGCAACGAGGCAACAAGGCAACAAGGCAACGAGGCCACGAGGCAACGAGGCAACAAGGCAACGAAGCAACGAAACAACGAGGCAACGAGGCCACGACGCAACAAGCCAACAAGCCAACGAGGCGACAAGGCAACGAGGCCACGAGGTAACGAGGCAACAAGGCAACGAAGCAACGAAACAACGAGGCAACGAGGCAACGAGGCAACGAGGCAACGAGGCAACGAGGCAACGAGGCAACGAGGCAACGAGGCAACGAGGCAACGGGGCAACGAGGCAACGAGGCAACGAGGCAACGAGGCAACGAGGCAACGGGGCAACGAGGCAACGAGGCAACGAAGCAACGAGGCAACAAGGCAACAAGGCAACGAGGCCACGAGGCAACGAGGCAACAAGGCAACGAAGCAACGAAACAACGAGGCAACGAGGCCACGACGCAACGAGGCAACGAGGCAATGAGGCAACGAGGCAACGAGGCAACGAGGCAACGAGGCAACGAGGCAACGAGGCAACGGGGCAACGAGGCAACAAGGTGACAAGGCAACAAGGTATCAAGGGAACAAGGTGACAAGGCAACGAGGCAACAAGGCAACGAGGCAACAAGGCAACAATTGCTGTCTTGGAGAACATAAATGAGGCCACCATTCGTGTCCAAGCACCCTGTGTGGTAGCAAATTGAAGCCACAAATCTGATGCCAATTCGTTTGGGGCCCCCAACGAGTCTGCTAATTCGATTCGTTCTTCCAATTTATCAAAATTAAGGCAATTACGAGATGGCCGATCTCAGGCGCAATGAATCTCGTTAAAATTTAGATCACCCCCTTCGGTCCCGAGACCATTGGCTCCCGAACCCCTCCCAGCAGGCAGTGCATCGCAAAATGAATATTCATGTCCTGTCCTGACATCATCAATCGGATCATAACTCCCCAACGAGTTGCTCTATTTCCCAACAAGAGTCGCACAATAAATCAATTCATTGCTTTGCAAGTCACATCGCCTGCAAGGAGTCGTCCTCCTTCTCGAGTGCAGTCTTCAGATGGCGAGGAGTTCTCCCCCCGTCAGGACACAAATTTTCCCCCAAGACGTGGATCATTAAAAAGTCCTTTCAACTCATCGATTTATCACCCCTGACGAGGTCCAATTAATTCAAAATGAGGGATGCCATCCGCCGGCTCCTTAACTTCTCCTCTTTAGCCACAAAAACATCTTCGGAAGTGGTCTCCTTTTGTGGCAGAGAGTCCTTCTCCCTCCACTGACTGACTACACTGTGTCCCGGGATGGAGTTGATTACTTCGAAGAATGCGTGTCCCAGTGGGTGGCCAACTGCGAGGAGCAATGATTGCACAAGAAAAATGCTGATTTATACGAACGGCTGTATAAATATGTATAAATCGACGGCTGGGGTGGGGGAGCAGATGCCGACGATAGCGGGTATCATGAGTGAGTTGGGTTTTAATTAAGAAGAGTGGATGAAATGACTCGACAGCGGAATGCTAACGATGCAACGAATACATTCGGACATGGCACACAGTCGACGGAAGATGAGCATTCGGAGGGAAGCAGCAGGGCAGCAGGCGAGAGATTGTGATTCGAATCCTTAGCAACGTGCCGCCTAATGAAGAAAGTTTACTTAATCAAATGAGATCTGCTTAATTCCTTATGAAGTGCGAATGCTTTCTGGCGAAAAGGAGTTGATTCTGAAGGCCAGCTGGGCTGAATGTCATGACTGATTGGTGCACTGAACGTGACTCGGGGAACGTGAGCGAGGAGCGATCAATGGCGGGGGAAATGGTGGACGACTTCGTCAAGCCAGGCTTGAGCTTGGAAAAAGATTTGCTTGATTCTGAAGGCCATCTGGGCCAAATGTCTTGACTGATTGGTGCGATGAACGTGACTCGGGCAACGTGAGCTAGGAGCGATGAGAAAAGATGACTTCGGCAAGCCCGGTTTGAGCCTGGAACCTGATTTGCTTCGTTCTGAAGGCCATCTGGGCCAGATTGAATGGTGTGCTGAACGTGACTTGGGGAACGTGAGCGAGGAGCGAAATGGTGGTCGACTTCGGCAAGCCAGTCTTGAGCATGGAAACAGATTTGCTTGATTCTGAAGGCCATCTGGGCATCTGGACCGATTGGTGCGCTGACCGTGACTCGGGGAACGTGAGCGAGGAGCGAAATGGTGGACGACTTCGGCAAGCCAGGCTTGAGCTTGGAAGCAGATTTGATTGGTTCTGAAGGCCATCTGGGCCCGACTGAATGGTGCGCTGAACGTGACTCGGGCAACGTGAGCTAGGAGCGATGAGAAAAGATAACTTCGGCAAGCCCGGCTTGAGCCTGGAACCTGATTTGTTTCTTTCTGAAGGCCATCTGGGCCAAATGTCGTGACTGATTGGTGCGCTGAACGTGACTTGGGAACGCCAGCAAGAAGCGATGAGGAAGGGTGGCTTCGGCAAGTCGGGCTTGAGCTTGGCAGCACATTTGCTTGAGGAAGGGCTTGATCGATTAGATAAACGGCGCATCCTGGTGATGGACGAAAATGTTGCAAAGGAAGCCAGGGATTTGATTAAGAGGGACGACACAAAGCCCCCATGCCTTCAGACAGACAATCAGGATCACGGACGCCATCTACGTTAGCGTTTGAGACTAAAACTCCGGCAAAAGGACACGGTTGGACGGTTCAGAAAATGACAAAACGCCAACGTTGACGTGAGGAGTCTGGACTTAGCTTCGGTTTTGCAGACTTCCTTGTCGGTCCCTTACTTTTTTTTAACATGATCGACGGGGAACTCATTTCTTTCTAACACGGGACACAGCCTTAAGTCACGCCCAACGACTTTAGCAGAGTTGAAGGACGAGGCGCCGAACACATCAGCGTATCTGTCTGACCAAGGACACAGCCTTTAGTCGTTTCCAACGAGTTTTGCTGAGTTGAAGGACGAGGCAGCCAACACTTTAGCGTCTCTGTCTGACCAAGGATGAGACGCTCTTTAAAACCAGTCCATTCATTCTGTGGAAACGAGTGCGGCAGTTTTATCTACATATTACAGTATTATCTACATTTCCTTCCGCACATTCCATCACTAGCCCATCCCCTCATCTGATTGGCGTCCTCCTCTCAAAAGCCTCTCATCCACTTTCTTAATCCAAAGTACAAACATAACGAAGCGCAAATATTTTTCCCGTGATCCATCATCATCCAAGAACAACGCTTAACTCCCTTGTAGACAACGTCGTCGCCGATTATCGATTGACATTATTCGCTTCAGCTCCCGTTCAGATTAACGGCAATCAGTGTCATCACTCCCATTCGTTCGGCTCAGGCGAACAAGACAAAGCCATTTGGTGCGTCTTAAAGCCCCCGTCGCGGTGTAATTGAAAACAGAGTCATCCTACACTTCATCACGCAGCCACACACACCTCCCCACCCATCTTCAGTGCCTCTCGACCGACATGTCCTCGACCGGCATGTCCCCGACCAGCATGTCCCCCCAGACCCGATTGTGGGAAGTTTTCCCGAAACGACGACACTGTGTACCGGAAATTCTTCAGATTTCCGTCGACGGTTTTCGGATACTTTTTGTTTTTCTTCAAACTTTTATCCACGCCACCATCGCGCCGTGTCATGTGTCACTTGGAGGTTTCCAAACCATCGCGCTGCCACGGCGTGTTATCCGCGCCCCTTATCAGGTGACGACTACTACCCTCGCGGGGGTGGTGGCGATGGAAGTTCCTTCCGAAAGACTTTTCTCACAGTCACCGCGAGGAGTCTGTTTCGTGTGTGCTTATGTCCTCGAAAGTACATTTGCGACACCCCGAGATCGCGGTGTCAACGGATGTGCCCGGGACGGGGCGAGCTCGTAGTTCGACAAAGTCTTTGTTCGGGACTTGCGACAATTGATTGGATCATTATGAGGAACGGAAGGATTACTCCGGTCGGCGATAAGGACACTGAATAAGTCATTTGCAGGCGTGTACATCGAGGCAGTGCTTCAAGCGCAGAAGGACCGCCTGATGTCGTCGTAAACTTTCATATCTCCTAGCAGTCGGGCGATAAAAGTTCGGGGCGTCATAAATCTGTCATGCGACGTTGTTCGGGGAGAGCGGTCCGAGTGGGAGCAACTCCGGTCAGAGATAGTTTCGCAGGGCACAGCCGATTGTGCTCAAAGGACTCATGTGTCTGCTTGACTCTGCCCCCATCCCGGTGGGGAGGGCAGTATCCAAGTTCCAAGTTCCCCGGCAAGACATTTACGAGTCTGACGGTTGAGGACTTTTTACGACGCTGCAAATAGTGTTCGGTGCTCGTTCGTCGCTCATTCGTTGCTCGTTCATTGCTCGTTCGGTCGATTGTCAGCCAGTCATCAGGAGCGGGAGCATTGGGTGCGGTGAATTGCACTATCGGCCTTCGAATTGAATAGGTTTTACGTCCCACCACCGCCGTGGCGGCGGGGGGGAGTGGTAATTGCGTGGCAATTAAAATTGAGTGAAACCAATAAAAGTTTACATCCAGTGCTTACGGAAAAGGGCGTTAAGTCGGCACAGCCAACACGAACATGTGCTCTACGAACCGATTACACAGAGTATACATTTAATAGTTCCCCACGCTGCCGGCGGGCGACCGTTTAATTGAGTTCCAATTCCTGTCGGGGGAAGGGCGCCAGGGGTGGTCTTGAACAATTGTAATTGATTGTTCCGACGGTGGAGGGGGCTGACAGTGGAACTAGAGCCGCAATGATGACCATGACCGCAGGGTTAATGTTTGAGTTCATCCAGGGGAGGGCAGGGATCGAATTTATGGTTCAAGAGGAACACGTTTTATGGGGTGTCATAGAGTGTCACCTTAACAGTTCAAGGAGCAGGGGCCCATCGAACATTCCCGGAATCCTTTCAAATTCGCATCATCGAAAATTCAGGTCAACAGCACACCAGAAATGGCCGTTTTATGTCCGGGCGACGCCTGGTATAGAAACCGTGGCTTGTCAAAGTTGGGAGGGAGGTCGGGGTTAAAATCTCAATCAAAATTGCAGTTAACCTTGGATTTTTTTGGGGGAAAAAATCGAAGGTTCTCGGATTTTTTCAAAAACAGTTTTTCAACTAAAATCACAATACCAGGCCATCAGAAAGACAGAAATGGGAGTAGGTGGCCTGCGAAAAAGCGTTGCATACATCTAGGCATTGGGAAGTCAATTAGTGGGTATGCAACAAAATCTGCTCTCGCGTAATGAGAAAAAAAGTGAGTTGCAATCATCAGCCAAAAACCATACAAAACGAGGGGAGAATTCCATTCCAAAGCCAACCGTTTCAAAAACGAGTGAGTCGAGGTCGAGCCACGTGCCCGATGCCGACACAGCGTTTGATGGCCCATCTGCCGCAGACAGTATAACTGGAAATCATTCTCTAATGAACCCACAAATGGACACTGCCCGAGGCCGTAAATTGTCTAATCGCCCACTCCCCCCCGGTTGATTGACTGCCATTAGTCTGACCGTTTGATTGGGCCAACTCGGTGAATATTTGTTGATACCGTCCATGTGGCTCATTAAATTCAGCCTGCAGCCGGCGGGAAAGAGGATATCCCCAGCACAATGCGATCCTGATTAATTAGCCCCCTCGGTCGCATAATAAATTGCTTCGCCTCAAATCCCTGCCATCCAGCTCATTATTCATTTCGAGAGAAGAAAGCAGAATTTAAGCGCCCATAAACGATATCCATCACAAAGGGGGGACCGAAAAAGGTATCCGTCCGCAGATAGGGCACATATTCCCCGAGTCTGTGGCAGATCCTTGGCTCACATACGACGCACACAAAGGAGCCCCCGAATGTCAATTTCTGATGACAAAATGCCACATCCTCGAACAGACGTCGAGCATAATCTCATCCGCCAAAACCCGACACGTTTGTCTTTCGCCGTTGTCCTTAAGACGAAGGACTCCCCACCCGCCACCGCCACTGCCACAGGATGAGATGGGAAAGGCGAAGACAAAACATGTGCCGCAGCCGAGATAACAGCCTCAAAGCCATAAATGTAATTACCTCGTATATCAATTTTATTGCCACATTAAAGGAGGACAACAAATCTGAAATTATTATGAGCGAGGAGGACGACAGTAGCAGCGCCGGCACCAGTGTCGTTGGTGTGGTCGTGGCAAGGTCGCCGTCTCCGCCGCAAAGATATGCTGATGGTATTTGCGTACTTGCATCTGAAAAGGCAACGGGGTCTGGTCGGCAAGATGTGGCCCGAGTTAATTAATAGTGCCGGGATAAGCGGGCCCTGGGGAACGTGCATCCTTCGCCGACGGAATTCAGTTGCTTTGGGGAAAATCTTTGGACTGATCTTTTTTTGGCAGAGACGAGGGTTTTTCGTGGCCTTGAGTGGAATTTGGATTTAAAAACGGAGATTGGGACTTTCCTTACGTCACACTTGGAATCGATAAAAAGTATGGACCGAATGGAGGACCTTTAGAAGGCGCAGGAGAGCTTTCTTTGCATCCCACGTGAAATCGATAAAAAGTATGGACCGAATGGAGGACCTTTAAAAGCCGCAGGAGAGAGTTGGAGAAAAAGCGTCGATCTTAAGCTCTGAGAGGGGACCCTTGCTCACGTTTCACGGTCAGGAAATGAATCAATTCCGCAGCGAAATGAGGTTCATGAGTGCAGGGAGATGAAGAAGCAAAGGAGTTTGAAGGACCTTCGGCTCTTCTGCGAAACAAGCAGAAACTGCCGGGAGGAAAGTGTGATTTTTGCCAAAACGTTGGTGAAGGCAACAACCTCCTTGGTGGCAGACGACAAAGGAGATAGCCTTCTCCGTGGTCCATAATCAGTCCATACAATTTCAGAAGCCTCTCGCTTGTATCCTTAAGCACGTCGTCCTTGACTTAGTCAAACAATTTTGCGCCTCTTTGCCTTCAAAGGCTCTTCACGTTCCTTTCTTCCATCGGACATGTATCACCTTTTCCCCGAATCTATTCATCTCTCCACTCAAGTTCAAGGTCCTTCCAAAAACCGCTCTCAAAGGCTCCTCTGTCCTTCGAATCCCCCTCCCCCTCCACCACATTCTCCACCATCTTCCTCATTTTTTCCCACCAAAACGGATCCCATACGAAGGCCCCCACCCCTGAAGGCAAACAGCTCACCTCTTCGAGTGTGCAAATATTTCGATGCTGAATAAGAACACAGCCGCAGGACTCACACACACACTCGTCGAAAGTGAGAAAATCCCCACTCAACACCTGCCAGACCTTTGTGGAGATTCCATTAAATTTTCAGCCGCCTGTGTGGGGCTTCTCTGTGTCCACGCTCATTGACTGTCATTTGCCTGATTTAACAAGCATTTCAGGACCCCTCGTCCTAATTGGAGACAGCCTCTGTCTCAAACGAAACGCTGCGCTCTGTACACACGCTGTTTACATTAAAAAAAAAAAAAAAACGAAAAAGAGGAAGAAAAAACTCATTAAAGCTGCGTCTCCTCTGGCAGATGGCATGCGCTTCACTTCGACAGCGACGAGTCCTTGCTTTCGGTTACTTACCCCGTGATTTATTGCGAGTCAGTGCTGTGATTTGTGCTGCATGTTACGACTGCTCGCCTGCTCGCCCGTTCGTCCTTCAGTTGTTTTCTTGCCTTGTAATTGCCGGAAGACAAATTAATTTGGCCTTTCAACGTCGTGTCGTCGTCGTCGTCGTCTGCTGTGTGTAGTCAGTTGTTTTGCCATTTGTGAGGCACTAATTTGTTGGATAACGAATGAGCAACTGTCATCGGTTCTTATGATCAAAATTGCTTCTCCCGGGGGGAGGGTGTTTTTATTAATTACAATTTCTGGTGACTAATGGAAGCTCGGTTGGCGGTTGCCTAATTGAGCCATAATCTCCTTTTATTGGTGGGGGAGGGGAGATCATTTCGTCTAAGAGACTTCTGAGGACTCTTGCGCTCCATGGAGCGTGTCAGAAATGAATGATTTTCATTAATCATGGGTGCCCACTCGTGGTTATGCTCAAACGGGTCCGCAGTGAATTCGGGCTCTGAATTAAGACCCGAGGGATTAAGGGGCTATGAGTACATTTCCTCGCTCATCAAGGATGTCCTGACAATTGGCCATTGACTCGAAAATGTGTAGACAAAGCTGAACGATTTGCAAAGGGAGCAGGCGATTAGTCTTCAAATTTGAAGAGAAGGACGTTAGAGTTCGTGATGAACCAGGTCTACAAGCAACGGGCTTCATCAGCCAGCATGTAGGTTGAAGTGTGCCCTTGTGTCTCGTGTCGCGGCTTACTTAGACCAACAGTTTTGGTCCCATTGTGCTCTGCTAGCATGAAGACGTACCCGTGATCTGTTTTGAAAGCCCAAAATCTGCCTACTTCAGGTCAACGATTCATGGAGGGTCTGAACCTGAGCTAATGATGTCTTCCATTCTTGACGCTGCTTCTAGACAATAGGACAAAAGCTATCTGACTCAACAGATCCTAGTAGCTCCCGACATTCAAAGGCATTCGCGATCACTTGATCTTTGCCATAGCTTTCGTCTCGACTATGGTGTCATGTCAGGCGAGCAATGAACTCATTTTGATTTAAGGGAGCGGGAAAAGAGTGCTCATGTACGTCCATACATGCACATCAGAACTTAAATAAAATCGTCCTTTTAAGGACTACAAAAAAAATCCTTAAGAGTATTAGACTGTTTCAATTATTTTCCTGAAAAGAGAAGTATGACAGTTGTAGTCCTGAAAAGGACTTTTTGAATGTGGTTTATATTTGATTTTGAATGTTGGAGGATTTGCCGGGACCTCTTGAGTCAATCAGATTTAGCTGCTTCTTAAGCAAATCAACCTCCGCTTACTGTGGCCTGTAAGCATTGGGAATGTAAAGCAAGTTATTCAAGAGAAATTAAAATTAATTTTTAAAAAATTTCGAATATCTCTCAAACGGGGGGTGTTTAAATGCGGCTTCCATTTTGTTAACTTATGCTTCGATGCTGGCGAACATTTTTAGCCCTCGTTTGTGACCCTAGGTCTGGTTACCCTGGATGCCAAAGCCATGAACTGTGATCAGAAACGTCGAAAAAAAAATTTATTTAAGAAAATGCATTATATCTCGAAAACACTGTGTATAGCTTTGGCTTCTTTTGGGTTTTTACGTGTCGATGCAGGCATTCTATACAAGCGTTTTAAGACATAATTTGTGACCCTAGTTCTCAAGGATTGGAAGCCGTGGCCATGAATCAGAATCAAAAAGGTTAAGAAAGCAGTTAATTTTGAAAAAAGCATCATATTTCATCTGGCGTCGATTTTCATTTCGCTTTCATTCACACCCTGATGCTGGCGTTCCAAACGATACCTTTGGACCAAAATTTGCTGCCCTACAACTGAAGGTGCGATTTCAATTTTGTTGAGCTTTACGAAGGCGTGCCTTCAAGACGAAAGTTCTGAGCCAATATTTGTGGCCTTAGGTGCAATGGCTTGTACGCTATAGCCATGAGTTGAGCCCAGAAAAGTCTAATTTTGTTTTTAAAAAACTCGCCATATCTCGAAAACTGTGAGTATTACTTTAGTTTCTTTAGTTAGCTTTTTACGCCTCGAATCAAGCGTTCGATTTCGAACTTTTTAAACCATAATTTGTGGCCTTAGTTCTCAAGTTTTTAAAACTCACTCAACTCAACTCAGTTTGAAAATTCATCATATTTCGAAAACGATGTGTCTGGCATCGATTTGATTTCCGCTTACCTTTACGCCGCGATGCTGGAGTTCCTTAAAATACCTTTGAGCCAACATTTGTAGCTCTACGTCTAAAGGTTTGGCCTCTGTGGTCATAAACTGGGAAGGAAAAGCAATTTATTTTGAAAAAAATACCATATCTCGAAAACGGTGCGCACAGTATTGATTTCTGTTGGGTTTTTATGCTTCTGACCAGATGCTCAATGTCGAACGTTTTAAGACATAATTTGCGGCCGTAGCTCTCAAGGTTTGGACGCTATGGCCACGAATCCGATTCAAAGAGGTCGAAAAAGCTACTCATCCTATTCGATTTCCTATTTGTAAACTTCTCCTCCTCGATGTACACGTTCAAGACTAAGAAGAAGAAGCCTTGCACGCTCTAGGCATGCGACCATGAATTGACAGCAGGAATTTAGTGAAATCGTTCCTTAGGGGTGCCTAAGTGAGCCTCACATAGACCGCACAGGTCCATAGTGAAATCGTCCCTTTAAGGACGACAAAGAATCCTGTGGTTACCCGTCGAACTGTCTAGGCTATCCCCAGAGCAGATTTTTCCTCAGCTTAACTAAAGCCGTGCGTTGAAAATCACTAAATGCGATTAAAGTCACCGATGACCTCTTAAAAGCATTACCGCCGCTCTCCCCTTCGAATCGGACAACCTGACCAGGAAGCTCCTCCTGTTTCTATAACCTCCATGTTCCTCACACCCAGTTCTCCTCAACCAAAATCGATTTCACGATGAGAGTAGAGCTGCGTTGCAGTAAAATGAAACGACCTGGAGAGGAGACACAATCGTACGTCCCAGACAAAACCGGGGGGGGGGCTCAAGCGAACCACACAGATGCCAATGCAGCCTACGTACAGACGCCAACAATCCTTGTTGAGAACATTCCAGGTGAGTGCGTCCTTCCCGCACCTAACACTGCATCCTGCTTGTGATCATCACCACCTAGCCCTGTCCTGGCGTGCGATGATATACACATCGGCATCAATGCCAAGTGACAGATACACGTTCCGGAGCAGACATCCACACACCGACAGGACTACAGCGCCACCAGACATCATCGAGTGAATTTAATTCGAAAGTGTGTAGGAAGTCGATGAGACAACTGCTGAAAAGGACACACCACGAGGCCGTGGCGAGGGTGTGGGGCGGAGAAAAAGATTGAAAAAGATTTTTTTGTCCTGAAGTCCTTTTTTTGTCGCAAATCAGTGTCAGCAGAAACGATTTCGCGAAATAGGACGAAACGAGTTTAGTTTTGTCATCCGACGAATGAGTTGGGTATTTCGATGGACGTTCGGTTTTTTTTTGCCTCAGCGTCCTTTCGTTTTTCTGCAGGACGACCTTCGTCGCCGTGTGTCGGTGGGAAGTGTATTTTCCTTCGGTTTGAAATTTATTAAATTCCGTTGAATGCTGAAAATTTAATTTGAAACCCTCGAGGATCTAATGACAGCTGGCTGAAAGGAACGAGCTGTGCTGTGTTGCCTTGTGTTCGCCGGAGTTAGCGCGTGAGGACTGACACAACGCTGGGAATTGTTTCGGTGCTGGCGAGGGAAAAGGTCCACAACGAGTGGATCGTGTGAGTGAGTGAAAGCGGGGGGAAAGGATACTCGCTCGTGGAAGTGACGCAGGAACGTGGACGGTTTCATTGATGAGGTTCTGCGAAAGGTCCTGTCATTAAAGTTTAAGTAAGTGGAATGGGCGCTAAGTGATAGTTGAGTTAGGTTCAGATGGACGGGAATTAGGAGTGGATCTGTGAGGATGCTGGGCTGACGCGATATGACATTCTGGGCGCAATCTTCCCTTCCGCTGATGCGAGGCAGATGCGGGAGAGATGAGATTCTTCCAGAGCGTGCATTCGGATGGTGGAGAGGGAGACAAGGACTAGATAGACTCCAGGGATTAGAGTTGAGTCCCAGTCTTTGCTCAAATGACTTCGAAGAACTCAGTTCGGGGAATGACGATGAAGTCAGGAGAGCAAAGGCGCTTCAGCTTCTCCCACACGACTGCTGACACTGATTGACGGCAACTGGAGATGAGTTGCTTCGAAGCAGGGACCAATTGTTGACTCGGAAATTGCTCAAATGTGCTGACAGTCATTCAGACTGCAATTTTTTTAAACTCCCCGGATGAAACGTGTCCAATTCCTGGTCACACCCTGTTTCGACTGAGCGATTGAAGTGATCATTGATGGTCGGCGGGACGAGTTTGAAAAGATGATTGACAACGCAGCAGAGATCAAGGACACTCTCGAGTTGAAAAGGACCGCAACTAACTAAATGTGCGGCCCTGGGGATAGCTGGCGTGGGGCCTAGATCCGGCGCTGACTGGAGGGACATGCCGCGTGGGGCCTATATCCGGAGCTGACTGGAGGGACATGCCGCGTGGGGCCTAAATGCGGCACTGACTGGAGGGACATGCCGCGTGGGGCCTAAATGCGGCGCTAACTGAAAGGGATATGCCGCGTGGGGCCCTGAATGCGGCACTGACTAGAGAGACATGCCGCGTGGGGCCCTGAATGCGGCACTGACTGGAGAGACATGCCGCGTGGGCCTAGATCCGGCGCTGACTGGAGGCGGAGGGACATGCCGCTTGGGGCCTAGGTCCACACCGAACTGTAGCCCCTCTTGAAGAAGACATGGCCTCAGATGTTTGCAAGAAAAACTTGAGGACTTCGATAACCAACACCCGTTCAGCTTGAATCCCCCGTCTCCCTGAAGCAAAAGACGAAAGTTCCCCACATTAAATCAGTTTGTCTTACCCTCGAAACTTAAAGACCATATTTTCCTAACCCCGTTCGCATGATTGATTGGCACATCATTCCCTCCCATGACTTGCCACCTCAGCTCAGCTCAGAGTCTCGAACAAGACCACACCGTGCTCCGACATCAAATTCCAATCTCAGCACGTCTGCTTCACCGTCGATTGAATGCAATTCATCAACTATTAAGGATCCCCTTCGTTGCAGCCAGGCTGCAAGACATCCGGCAGAGGATGGATGTATATTTGCCCAGCATCTCGTGGCGGTGGTGGCGAGCAACTTGTCGCACCGCTGTTTGTATTGACATTTTCGGAGCTGCATAGTGACGAGGATAAACTTTCAAATGTCATCCCATCAAGCCCGCAGCTTGAGTGTGCACTCGCACACATGCCTGCACACAACGAGAGTGCCACTCACCGGAGCGGAGTTACAGTGTTGCCTCGCAAGGATGACAGGCTGGCATTGTTGGTTGCGGCATAATTGGATTGCTAGCGCCAGAGGTGTTGTTTGGAAGGCGACGACGACGGAAGGGGTGATGAGTTGATGCAGATGATTTAGTTGTTTCAGTGGATGGGGCTAATTAGGCTTTCAATGCGGTGCATGTGTCACGGGGAACCAACGGAATTTAGCCCGAAATTGGATCAAGGTTCAGGAGAGGAGCCAGGGAATGGGACGCCATTTTGTTGGTGTTCTTTAGCAATTTCTCTCAAGCAAGCTAAGCTCGTTTGAAGCGGCCTGAGTCTAGTCTAGCTACAGTCTGAGCAGGGTTTTGGCCCAGTGACTCGAAAGATGCGGAGGGGTGAACAATTTTTTTGAAAAATTGTTGCCTGTGCTGGGAACCGAATCTAGACTCAAAGTCTCGAGCGTAGGAGTCGACGCACATATCCACGACGCCGCGGCGCCAACTTCTTAGGCAATGGAGACAGTGAAGGTTGCAACTTGGTCATGTTCATCTTGACCCAATAGATGACGGCCTTGACTGTCGATCTGTGACATCAGAAAGGTATTCAGGAAAGCTGTCAAAAGAACCTACCTCAAGTGCGAAGTGGGCAAAAATGTATTTCCAGACAACCAGCAGGGTATCAAGGCGCAGCATGACACCCTCAAAATTGATGTCCTGTAGACGATTGAAAAAGTGCCTACCTATCAGACTTAGAGATGCCATCAACATCGTAACCAGTAGGGGGTTTGTTGCCAGAACAGGGACATGGCTTCATTTTTCTATCATTTTCAGCGGGTGCTAGAAAGAATTGGCGAAAGTCAGTTGAAAACACGGGCAGTTGAACAACACGGGCAGTCACTAATGATTGGGGATCTGTTAGAGTCAGTTTCTGTGTTTTAACATGAACACGTTGCCTTTGTTCTCGCAAAGAAGCTCTTCTATATCAGCGGGGTCGATGGGTATCTGCCACATGGTCCACAAGAGTCCAAAGTGGGTTTATGGACTTTCCCAGCTACCTAAACGTGGCGACAAGGTAAGGGCTTGAGATCATCTTTCCAGAACATCAAAGTCACAGCAGAAAAAATTCCTGTTGCAACAAGTTTCTTTACCAAACAGGCTGACCTTGATGAAAGGGAACAATTTCCTAAGTCTGCTGAAGATGATTCAGGGCAGGAACTTTTTGCCATCGTGGACAGCTACCCAAATCTTCGAAACCCCATTGTAGGTTCATCAGATCGCTGGATACGAGTTCAAACAGTGGAGCACCTTATTCACATTTTAGACGACTTCACAGCGACCACAAAACGTTGCTCTAAAATTCTAATGGGATCAGTTTCTGTTTTTCAACATGAACTCGTTGCCTTTGTTCCCGCAAAGAGCTCTTCTATATCAGCGGGGTCGATGGGAGTCTGCCACATGGCCCACGGATGTCAAAAGATGGTCTATGGATTTTCCCAAGTACTTAAACGTGGCGACACGGTAAGAGCTTAAAGTCATCTTTTCAGAACATCAAAGTCACAACAGAAAAACGAAAAACGGCTGACCTTGATGAAAGTGAATATTTCCTGAGCCTGGTGAACACGAATCGGGGCCAGAACTTCAGTCAAAAACCCAGCCTTCGTGGAGAGTAACTCAAATCCTTGTTAGCTTCATCAGATCGCTTGATACAAGATCGAGCAGTGGAGCACCTTATGTACATTTTAGACGACTTTACAGCGACCACAAGACGTTGGTCTAAAATTTCAAAACATGTCTGAAAAGACCGCTGATTGTGCCGGTCTCATTGTGACGACTCTGATTTATGTTGTCCTCTGTTCGCATCCCCTCTGGGAAACAAAACATCTCCCCCACACTAAGGATGTCCGGAGATACCATCGCATTATCAAAAAACATCATATCCCCCTCAAGTCAGTTAATAACCAAGCCTTTCGTCCACCCTTCGGCAGTTTGAATAACTTCTGCCATAGCAAACCGTCGATACTTTTGTTAATCCCTTAGGACACTCACTCACCCCCTCCAAAAAGCCCACACAAATGAATGGGTGCTTCTCTCAGTGCAGATTATGAACTGAAAGAATCACCAGCATTAACGCCCATTTCATCATCACATTTCCGCTGATTAAGTATCAAAAGAATCGTAAAAACTGATGATCGGGACAATCTCATCCCGTAATTGTACACAGATTACTTCCAGCCAATTTGACTGTAATATCCTTGTTATATTCATAATCATTATCCTTTTTACGGCCCCAGTGCCGACGGGGGGCCACGCAACCAGGGGCGAGGCAAATAACATTTTCCAACTCATCAGTCGATAAAAAGGATTCTATCCTGTTGACGGTTCGTTTCTTTCTCTTGTGCCTGTCGGTGGCCATCAGCAAAACCAACCAAAAAAATACTCGTAACCAGCAGCAAAGTGGTTAAAGAAACTTTTGTATTGACAAGCAATTAACGTGGAAGCAATTAAAACGGGGTTTGGGAGTGAAGTTGGCCTCGGCCCGTGCTTTGATTGCACGAGGACAGGATTGACGGGGAGGCCATTTGACATTTGACATTTTGGGGAGGAACGTTTTCGATGGTGAATGTTTTCAAAAAGGCACGTGCGGGAAGGTCACAAATCTCAGCTCGTTGTCGAAAGGAATAGAGGAATGGACTGTCCGGGGTTTGGGAGTAAATCATGTGGCGTATGTTTAAAAATGTGGTCGATCTCAAGGAACGCCTGGAGGGTGACTGCGGATTTTTTCGTTGATCTTCTTGAAAAGTCTCAAAGTAACGACATGTCTGGAAGGTAATCTGTTAACGATGTCAGGGGAATTTGAAAAGGTTGCTGGAGATTGCAAAGAGATTTGTATGGAATTTAGGAAAGGAAGCAACTGTTTTCGTCTCTAATTCTCTCGACTGCCTTGAAAGTACTTGTGTACAGAGGTCATCTGTGAAAAGTCAGTGGATACTTGCTGCTTTGCATAGGGCATCCAAAAGCCTTGTTAGAGACAGGAATTTAGGGGACATCTTGACATCTCTTTAAGCAGTCTTTGATTTCCCAAAGGTCTTACAGAGTATCGATATTGAACGAGACTCTAAATATTTCTGGATTTCATTGTCATCGAGACTTGAAAAGTTTCTTCCAGGCGAAGGTGACGTGCTGTCTAAAAGGCCTACTGAAACATTCTGCAGGTTCCACCGTCATTCCACATTTATCGAAAGCCTCGTCGGTAGTAAGGACTGCCTCAAAACTCTGCTTCAATGATTTCTAAGTAAAGGGTATTTCATTAAGCGCTTCCTATCTTTAAATTTAAATAAAATAAAGTGTGTGTGAAATGTCATCGATATTTTTCATTCATTTGAAGGGGCTATTGATGCCATTGTGTATAGAATATAATATTGTTTAAATGTCAGCCACTGCTTTTCTGGGTGGTGCACATCCGAAATGTCCAATTTGGCTGGCGCATAAATCGGGCTGAATTTGACCGACGGGTTATGTTGGGTTAGAGGGCTGCTGAGGTTTCTGGCTTACCCCACAAGAAAAAGTCGAAGGCACAGATGGATGGCGTAGTTGGTTAAGTGCCTGCCCCAAGTTAGAGGGGTCCCAGGTTCGAATCCCACTGAAATCGAATCTGGTCCAGTCACCATTTGCCGTTGGGATCAAATTAATGACACTGGAGTAGGTTGCTACCTGGCAGTACAATGGACCAGTTTTGAGTCTGCGTGCTCCAGCAGTGTTTCAAAAATCCTCCGAAAAAAAAAACGTTTTGTGGTCGCTGTGAAGTCGTCTAAAATGTGGATAAGGTGCTCCACTTTTCGATCTTTCTCAAGCGATCTAATGAAACTAACATGGGGTATCAAGGATTTGAGTTGCTCTCCACGAAGGCTGAGTTTTTAACTGAAGATAGACCATCTTTGGACACTTGTAGACCATGTGGCAGATTCCCATCGACCCCGCTGATATAGAACAGCTTGTTCGCGAGAACAAAGGCAACGAGTTCATGTTGAAAAACAGAAACTGGTCCCATTAGAATTTTAGAGTAACGTTTTGTGATCGCTTTGAAGTCGTCTGAAATATGCAGAAATGGCTCCACTGTTCGATTTTTTCTCAAGCGATCTGATGAAACAAACATGGGGTATCGAAGATTTTTGTAGCTCTCCACGATGGCTAGATTTTTGACCGAAAGTTCATGTAGTTTGGTCCCGAATCATCTTCACCATGCTCAGGAAACTATTGACTTTCATCAAGGTCAGCCTGTTGTATAAAGAATCATGTTGCAACAGTAATTTCTTCTGCTGTGACTTCGATGTTATGAAAATATGACCGCAAGCTCTTACCTTGTCGCCACGTTTAGGCACTTGGGAAAGACCCTAGACCGACTTTGGACATCCGTGGACCGTGTGGCAGATTCTCATCGAACCCACTTATATAGAACAGCTTCTTTGCGAGAACAAAGGCAACGTGTTCATGTTAAAATACAGAAACTGATTCTAACAGATCCCCAAGCATTGGCGACTGCCCGTGTTGTCCAACTGGCTGCGTTTTCAACAGACTTTCGCCAATTCTTTCTAGCACCTGCTGAAGATGATGGAAAAATGAAGCCATGTCCCTGCTCTGGCAAGAAACCCCTTACTGGTTACGATACTGATGGCATCTCCAAGTCTGACTGGTTGGCACTTTTTTTCAATCGTCTACAGGACGACAGTTTCGACGTGGCGTGAGTGGTTTAATGCTCCGCTGTGAAACCCTGATGGTTATCTGGAAATATATTCGTGTCCCCATCACACTTGAGACACACTCAACTGATATTTCATGGGGACTTGGAAAATGAATGATATCTCCGACGTAGTTGAAGCAGTCGTCATCATGAGTGTCAAGAAAAACTGTTCTTAAACTATGCTACAACAGAAGTCCCTACAAAACATGTTATGGACTCAAAAAAATGTCAGTCCCTTTCATGCCATCTCCTGAAAATTAAAGTGAAAGCCTCCCTTGTCAAACTCCATCTCGGACCAACAAAATTCCCTCAGAAGTCAAGTGAAGAACATGACCCACTCCTGCTCGGCCTTGAAGCCTTCACTCAGATACGATCCCCCCAACAGATTGTGTGTGGTAACGTCTGTGAATGGCTGAATCACATATCTCCTTTCATCACTCATCACATTCAGATGTGATTTGTTAACATCCCGAGCACAAAGACCGGCGACGGCGGTCGAAGGACTACCAGCAGTCTGTTGTGTCAAAATCAATCTCCTTAAGTGATGTGCCCCCATGCTCCCTTTTCATGGCACAAACCACAAATATGCTCCTTAAATCCTTTAAGTGTTCATTTCTGGCCGCATTTTCATTCGGATTCCTCGGTCAGGTTGGCAAGGAATGCCAGCCACACAGAGCAAACCCTATAAATGTCTGCCCATCGAATGGAGGTAGTTCGATGGAGGAATTTATGGAATTAAGTTTCCCCCCGAGGAATGCCATCGCAAGCAAAATATTTGGAAATTCCTGAGAGGAGAGGACTGGAACCACCTGTTCCCTGGGAAATGCAGTCGAGGCTGGAGATGTATACCGCCCCGGAAATTGAAATGATCAACGGAACATAATTCGGGGATAATTCATTCCAGAGGACTCCAGCCTTCCGCAGGCACTCGGAGAGAATGAAAAACCGTCTGCCTTGCGGATGTGAAGTCTCATAAATATTCAATCGCCCGTCAGGATCAACGGCACAAGTCCTTCCTGCTGCAGTCGATGGGGGGGATCGGCGGATAAAGAGGAACAAAGAAATCGAGAGTCGATATCGTTTGTTTGGCGGAAATTGCCGTCGACAAGCGAGAGAGGGGCTGAGCCACAATCCTTTTCTGGCGGAACGTGCCGGTGGGGCACAGGTCTTTAATTAGAAACGAAAACTTCTCAGCAAGCCCTCGGCTTCCACACGAGAGCAGATCGGCCTGATTAGGATTAGGGGCGACTCACCGTTGCTCTGGTTCCTCCTCACAACTTCTGTATCGTCTGCTGCTGCTGCTGATGTGCGCCTAGGATGGTATCCGCCTCCAGAGGCCTGAGTTATGTAAAGACGGGTAAATACACTTTCACTTCAACTGCCAAGGATACACCTCCGCCGGCGGTACTTTGAGATTCGACTCGATTCCTTGCACAGCGGACTCACTGGGAATTTTTTCTTCAAAAATTTTCAATTTTTTTCTGAGATTTTCTCACTCTATTCACTCTGTTGCCCTGAAGGACTTGCACACTCACGAGATGGAATATTTTTTTTTTGTGTTCCGAGGGGGAATTCACCGGTACGGTCTGGCGTATACGTGATATTCGTCGGGAAGCGTATCAGTGACTGATTACTTTGTGGCTCGGTGTGAAGTTAAAAAGGACCGAAAGCTCTCCCCCACGAACTGGTCTAAATTCAGACGGCGTCCTCTGCGCAGGATTTGAAAGAGGGGAAGACGATTCTGTTCGAAAACAAACACGGATCCGTCTCATACCGCGTCACGTGTTTCGCATGAAAGTCAGAGCGGGTATTGGAAAAAGGATTCGTTCGGTTCCCAAGGGATTTGCCAGTTGTCCTTGAAATGGGACACACTCTAGGCAGTATGGGAGACTTGGTTTCGGGCGGGTGTTTGCTCGTCCTTTTGATTAATTAAAATATTTTACATTCCAAGGGCATGTTTTTTTCTGGGTGTCCCTCTGTCTCGTTCGTCCTTGAAGCCGGCTAATTACATGGTAATGAGCTGTTTTGAATGGTAACCCATATTGTGTCGGCCGACCGAACGTCTCATTGCCATGGATTGCCTATTGATTGTCCCCTCTGTTTGGTGGGCTTGGTGTTTCTGTTTGAGTTGGTTGTGTTCTCTTCTCCGGCGGAGGAGCAAAGTCCTGATTACACAGCGCAAAGAAATGGGAAATTGTTGGATTTGTGTTTCGAAGAGGATGCCGGAAGTTGAATTTTGCCGAGAAATCGCTTTTTTTTTGTTTTGTTTTTCCCGCTCGGGAGTTTTGTGCTGCTGGTGGATTCTGCCATTTATTGGGGCTGTCGGAAGGATGTGGCGGGAGGCTCTTGAAAAGTGCTTATAAACAAGACGCCTTGTTAAGGGTTATTCTCCAAGGACGACGATGAGTTTGTAGATGGGTTTCGGAATCCGGTTATGTGTTGTGCGAGATTAGCTTTGATCCACCGTCAACAAGCTTATGGTTGCGAAAATGGGGAAATGCTTATAAAGTACTTATTTGTTGTTTCAAGTACTTTTAGGCGCCGTGTTTTTGGGAATTAGGCGCGGTATGATTGAGAGGAATTGGCGAACCCAAGGGGAGAGGGACATCAACCAACATGGTGCCAGCTTGAAAATCTTTGTTGGTTGAAGCCCAGAACCCTATGACCCAAAGGAAATGGGCAAACAAATTGTGAGGCATACTTTAAGGCGCTTAAAAAATTTACACTACCAAAACCGTCCACGGTTAAGGTGGAGAGGGACCTCAACTACCCTGGACTGTAGCGCCATAAGAGGAAGAAGAAGAAGAAGAAGAAGAAGAGATGAAGAGGGGGGCGCGATATGCTCTTCAACTCTGAACCAGTGGCAACAGGGGACGTCCGCGTCTTAGGTGCCGCATCCAAGCAGCGATGGACCTCAATAAACTTGGTGCCAGCTCGAGAATCTTTGTTGGTTAAGGCCCAGGACCCTCTGAGCCAAAGGGAATGGACAAACAAATTATGTGGCATAGTTTTAGGCGCTTAAAAACATCCGCGTTTAATGTGGTGCACCTAAGCAGCAAGGGACCTCGGCCAACTTAGAACTGGCTTAAGAAGATTGTTGGTTAAGATCCAGGTCCGCCGAACTAAAGAAATGGGGGGAATTGAATTTGTGCGGCATACTTTTAGGCGCTTAAAAACAATTACGCAACCAAAAACGTCCACGGTTAAGGTGGAGAGAGATCTCAACCACCCTGGACTTTAGCGCCACAAAAAGAAGAAGAAGAAATAGAAGAAGAAGTAAAGATAGAAGAAGAAGATTCCCTCTTTTCGATATGATCTTCAACGCTGAACCAGTGGCAACAGAGAACGTCCGCATTTAAAGTGGCGCACCCAAGCAGCGAGGGACATCAACTAACTTGGTCCTGGTTAGAGAAGTTTGCTAGTTCAGCCCCAGATCCACCAAACCCAAGTAAATGGACAAAAATAAAATTTACGTAGTATACTTTTAGGCGCTTAAAACACACAATTTACCAAAAAAGTCCACGTTTAACATGAAAGAGGACCTCAACCAACTTGCTGCTAGCTTGAGAGGTTTGTTGGTTGAGGCCCAGGTTCGTCCTGGACTGAGGGAGGCGCGATATGATCTTCAACTATGAATCAGTGGCAGCAGAGGACGTCCGCCTATAAGGTGGCGATCTCACGCAGTAAGCGACCTCAACCAACTTGGCCCTAGCTTGAGTCGTTTGTTGGTTGAGTCCCAAGTCCACCAAACCAAAGGAAATCGACAAAAAATTATATCTGTGTAGTATACCTTCAGGCTCTCAAAAAAAATTGCACAATTAACCCAAATCGTCCACGTCTATAATGGAGAGGGACCTCGACCAACTTGGTGCTGGTTCGAGCGATTTGTTGGTTCAGGTCCAGGTTCACCCTGAACTGTGGGACCATAAGAAGAAGAAGACGATCCTTGACTCTGAACCAGTAGCAACAGAGGACGTCCACATCTAAGGTGGCGCACCCAAATGGCGAAAGACTTCTACCAATTTGGCTCTAGCTTGAGAGGTTTGTTGATTGAGCCCCAGGTCCATCAAATCCAAAGAAATAACGTAAATTGAAATCTACGTAGTATACTTTCAGGCGCTCAAAACACAATTAACCAAAAAAGTCCATGTTTAACGTGGAAATGGGCCTCAACCAGCTTGGTGCTAGTTTGAGGGGTTTGTTGGATGAGGCCCAGGTCCACCCAGGACTCATGTAGCGCCACAAGAAGGTCCGATATGATCATCCACTCTGAACCAGTGGGACAACGCAACGGAAGACGTCCACGTCTTAGGTGGCGAACTCAAGTGGCGAGAGACCTCCACCAACTTGGCCCCAGCTCGTGGGGTTTGTTGATTGAGGCCCAGGTCCACCAAAACCCAAGAAAATTGTCAAAAATGAAATTCGTGTAGTATACTTTCAGGCGCTTAAAAAAAAATTATACAATTTACCTTAAAAAACCCTTAAGTCCCAAAGCAGCTGCCCCTTAACAATATTACCCAGATCTAAATGGAAACAAAATATTGGCAAAGGATTCCATGCAAAAGTCAACAACAAGTGAGAACGGATTTAACAAGACAAATCGCCACCCGACAGGTTCTGCTATCAACACCGCTCCTGTCCTCTATCTCGTGTCCACACTCTGTCGCGGTGAACCAAGTCAAATCCCCCGGCTGGGCCATCTCCCATCTCCCCTTGTTTGCTCATTTAAAATTCAAAGCCCTTTCCACCCCCCCGCGGCGAATGGACATGGACAATCCTTTTGTTAACCGGGAAAAGGAAGACAAATGATGGGGCTCTCCATCACACCTGAGCTGCATTTTTTTTTGCCCGTCTCCCATCTCACTCCTTGCCGGGGAATAATTAAGTGCGAAGCGGCCCATAATGCCTGGGTGAACACCACAAAAGTGTCTAATTAATGACAGCAGCTTAGGATGGACGAGTTTTTGGGGAACAGTCAGGTAGACCACAGTCAGGCGGTGATGGATGTTATCCTTTCCGGCCGCACAAAAAAAAACTACGTCCGTCACTCCGTTGCTTCTTCCGATGAACGACGAAGTTGACGACGGATACTAAAACCGCGTCATAATTCTGAAGGAAAACATTTTTGTTCAGTGTCCTTCGACAGGAGAAGGACTCATGCTCTCAACTCTCCACTGCTGATGAGGCATCCAATTATGGGCGGGGAAAGAATCAACAAGGACTCGATGCCTCTCCACTGATGAGGCATCCAGCAAGGACCCCACTGCTGATGATACAACGCTCAATCCGGGGCATCTCCTCACATTTATCGGATTTAAATATTAAATTGAAGTGAATTCAATTTTGAAAAACGGCCAACTTTTGCAATTAGCCGGGATTCAGGAATCCAATGAACCGCAGACCACAATCAGGATGTAAAATTCATAACATCATCCGAGTGGAATACGAATTTCCTTTTTTTTCGCCTCATTTTTGTGTGTCTGCGTGTGTGGGCGGGTGGCCTCGAAAAGCCAGTCAGTCAGTCAGTGGTCGGGTGAATATTTCACGAATTACAGACTTTAATTAGAGGGATTTTGTGTGTTTGTCGAAAGTTTCGTGGTAAACAATTGAAAAAGTTTGATTTGTTGACTCATGGAATTTCGACTAGAAATCCATGGTCAGGGTGCGATGTTTTGATTCGTTATCCTTTTTGGCGAGTGGGGGGAGGGAGAGGGCTTCGGTGTGCTCGCATGACTAACTAACAAACGCTTTGATGTCGCTTAGCAAATAGTGCCTGATTAGAGGGATGTGTGCTGTGGCTTTTTTGGAAAAGTGGCAACATCAACAAACCGCATGATGTCATGCCTAAAGACTTAAAGCCCTCGGCACTGTCACGCAGAGTTAACAAAAAACTGCAAATCCCTCCAATCAATATCCCATCAGTAGCTGTCATTGCAGAGGATGCATGGAGGCCGCTTTTCAAACGACCCCATCCCCCCATCCCCTGGTGACAAAAACATTAATCAACCGCCGTCATGCCGTTGTACCTGTTATCTTGATTGACGAGCCCCGCAGGCACTCAGTAACCACTGCGCTGTTATCCTGAAATCCGATGTCACTGCGACTAATTAATTCAATTGACTGCATGCCTTAGGAGCTTATGGAAATCATTTATCACGGATTTAATCGCCTGTCATGGGATGATGTACGAGGCTTGACGTTAATTAGGTGGTTTCGCCACTCGGACATGCTCTCGTCCGGATTGATTGTCTGACGCCGATAGCCGAACAACCCCATCGCCTTGTCACCACGCACACAGCCACCACCCTTGACCCACAAGGACTCCCCCCCTCCCCCATTCGTTGACTCCTTGAATCGCATTCAAAGCAGGTCGCCTAAAAGAAATTGTCGACACAAAAACGAAAACGAAGGACGATAATTTGATTTATGGAATTTCGATGTAATCGCAAGAAAAGAAAGTCGACTCTCGTCATAAATCGGGCTCGTAAAGAGACGACCGAAATAAATTCAACCTCCTGGGCTGTAAAAACGAACCGAAATTGTCCTCTCAAAAGGAAACATAACCACATATTCAGGCAAAGGTGCGTGGACGATGACATCGAGAGCAGTCCTCGGGTTCAGCTCCCCGGGGAGTGGTTGCTCTCTCCACGTTCGACATTGTGAGGACATACGTGTGTTCAAAAGCAACGTTTGCCCTCCTCCTTCGGTCTCAATGGCTACGGCAGAAAATTAAGTTCGAAGTTAGGATGCTTTTATTGGTGCGCACCACTTGTTGCATGTTGCCACCGCCCGCCCGGCCTGTGTCGGTTGAAAAGTCAACGGTCACAAGGAGTGATTGACGGCATCATACGGGACGGCCTCCAAGGAGAAGGGAGAGCAAAAAAAAACCTTTCGTAGCCCTCACGTGGGATTATGTCCGCAATAAAAATTCATGAAGCACCATCTGGGATTTTATCCAATTCAATGGAGTTTATCCGCCGGTTTGGTTCGCTCTCCTTTTCCCAGTTTTTTTTTCCTCTCAGTTGTTCTGCTTATGCTTACGCATGGGATTTGGAAAAGTGAATTATCTTTCGGTGGATAAATTAGTCAGGACGGGGAGGGGGGGGAATTCTTTACAGAAATTCAAGGATCACATGAATTTTACATGGCCACTCTGGAGCTGGCAGAAGGATTCGGCTCGTAACTCTTTCTAGGTCACCCCTTCATGCGAGGCGCGCTTAAATTTTGTATCATCTCCCGCCGCATGTGTTGTCTTTCCTGCATGCATTAGGCATCTGTTCCGTCGGCACTTCGGGCAATTCCATCAAAGGCGGGATTTGAATACTTATCGATGTTGATGTCGATGTTTTCTTTTTTTTGTTGAAGGACATTTTGAAGGAATTCTTGAATTGATTCAAGGGATTTGCCTTGAATTTTTGTCCTACATTCTGTTTGAGGTCGGTGTTGGGTTGAAAATGGTGGATGGTTTTTGAATTTTTTTGCTGAAGTTCTGGGGAGTTTTTGACTTCTTGGTCGAAAACTATGAGACATCGAACAGCGTTTTTCAAAATGTCACGAAATTGTCCATTTTTGATACGCTTTTAAGACTTAGACAAGTTTGATGAAACTGGCAACGGGTGGTGATGAAGTGAATTGCTAAGGCTGGATCCCAAATTTCTCTAAAAAACTTGTTCAAGAATACTGTCTTCGATATAGTTGCAACATCTGTCCGCGAAGAAACTACGTATTTACGTCCAAGCAAAAAGTTAATCTTTCAGGCAAACACCCTGTAAGGGACAAAAAATCAGACTCTCCAACATACATGCGGGCTCAATTCACTCTAACAAACTGTCGTGGATAAATTTGCCCGCAAAGAAACTGTCAAACATCGTATTTTCGACCAAACAAAAAACTAATCTTTCAGGCAACACCCTGTGAATGACGAAATATCAATCTCCAACACATATGGAGGTTCGCCTCCAGCGATAAACTTGGAATGCCTCTCCAAAAGAAAGAAAGAAACAGCAAAGAAGCAAAGAACAGTCAAACTCCGTGTTTACATTTCAAGTAAACACCCTGTAAACGAAGAAAAATTAATTTCTCCGACCAAGCAAACTGTCTTTGATTAATTTGGAACTTTTGTCCGAAGAAAACTTCGAATTTCCGACCATACACAAAGTTCACCTTTCAAGAAAACACCCTGTAAAAGAAAAGAAATTAATTTCTCCAACACGGTTTGAACAAACTGTCTTCGATAAACTTGAAACGCCTGACCACAAAGAAACAGTCAAACTCCACAGTTACGAACAAAACAAAAAGTTAATCTTACAGGCAAACACCCTGTAAACGAACGAATATCAGTTTCGCTTACGCATATGCGGGTTCAAAAAATTGTCTTCAGCAAATTTTTAACGTCTATCCGCAAAGTAACAGTCAAACTCGACTAAGCAAAAAGTTCACCTTCCTAGCAAACACCCTGTAAATGACGAAAAATCAAAATGTCCAACACATGCGGGCTTAATCTGCTTTAACAAACTGTCCTCTATAAATTCCCAGCAACTGTCGCATAGTCAAACAGTCAAACTTCGTATTTACCACCAAAAAAGGTATACCTTCCAAGCAACCACCCTGTAAATGACGAAAAATCAAATTCTCTAACAGATACGCAAGTTCAATCTGCTCCAGTAATAAATTTGCAGCGTATGTTCACAAAGAAATAGTCAAGCTTCGTATTTTCGACCAAACAAAAAGTTAATCTTTGAACCGAACACCCTGTAAACAAGCGAAAATCAAATTCTGTAACACATGTGTGGGTTCAATAAACTATCTGCAGTAAATGTCCAACGTCTGTCCGCAAAGAAACAGTCGAAGTTCATATTTCCGGCCAAAAAATATCTTCACCTTCCAGGGAAACACCCTGTAAACGACGAAAATTCAAATTTCCCGACACATAGGCGGGTTTATCAAACCGTCTTCGATAAATTTGCAAAGTCTCTCCGAAAGAAACTTCAAATTTACGTTCAAACAAAAAGTTAATCTTCCAGGCAAACACCCTGTACGCGACCAACAATCAAGTTCTCCAACAGATATGCGGGTTCAATCCACTCCAAGAAGCCGTCTTCGATAAATTAGCAAAAAAACAGTCCAACTATATATATTTACGACCAAAACACAAAAGTTCACCTTCCAAGCAAACACCCTGTAAACGACCGAAAATCAATTTATCCAACACTCCGTATGCATATGCGGGCTGGTTCAACCCGGACTAACAAACCTCTAGACCATTGCACCCCCCATCTCGCACGTAACTTCTGTCGCACATTATTCACCGAAAAAAAAGCGAAAAGATACTGGAAAACATGGTGAAAGGATCTCCGAAATGAAAATAATGGGTACTGCGTCCTGAATATGGAATATCCCTGCCACCGCAGCCGAGAAGAATAATTGTTTTTCCATCGTGATAACATATGTCTGGTCCTTTGGCAGACAATGAATGAACAGTTTGGGAATTTCAATAAGAAGGGTCCTGCCCCAAAGGATCTACGAGTATCTGCATGCAAAGCACTCTCCATTGATGGGAGTATCTGAGTAGGTGTGAAGTTGTTGGTGTTTTTTTTCATAAATTTTAGATGGAAAAATTGTAGTGCCTGCAGTCTGAGACGCCGGAGATGTGGTGTGGGCGCTGTATCCCGCAGTCAGAGACATCTATCGGGTGTTCAGAGATGTAACCAATTTCTTCTTTAAATTTCTGTCAATCTCCTGTCAGATTTAAAGTCTCTTCCGAGGTCAAGGATTTCTTGTGAAGTGCTCTGACACCCACGCGGGGGTACATATAATCCTCCGTCACCACATTTAGGAGCTCCCTGGAACAGGATCAACTTGAAGGTCTATGCCCCGGGGGGAATAAAAGTTAACAACGCCAGGAAGTGAACCATTTAAAATCTCCGATCTTCAGTCATCTCCGGACGACGCTCTCATTAGGGCCCAAGGACATGCCGACGTGCGGTGATGTACCATTCCATCGCGAGTTCAATTAATTCATCACTTTGCATGGCAGGGAATGTTGTGCCTCCACCACTAAGTGGGGGGATGGCATATCAAAGAAGCGGAGGAACAACAAGGATATCCGATATCTGCTCTCCGGGTGGCAGCACGTATCGCATCTGTTTGGAATGAAATAAGAGTTAATTGAGGATGCTTCCGTGCGGGAATCGTATTCCATGCCATTAATTTTATCGATGAAAATTGATTCCTTCAAGGATGGCCGTGGGGGTGGTGGAGACGAGGGAGGCGGTGGAGGAATTGGTGGCGGTGGAGGAGTTGGAGGCGGTGGAAGCGGTGGAGGCGGTGGGGGTGGTGTAGGTGGTGGAGACCATGGAGTCGGTGGCGACGGTGGAGGCGGTAGAGGCGGTGGAAGCGATGGAGACGGTGGAGGCGGTGGAACCGGTGGCGACAGTGGAGACGGTAGAAGCGGTGAAGGCGGTGGAGGCGGTGGAGGCGGTGGAGGCGGTGGAGGCGGTGGAGGCGGTGGAGGCGGTGGGGGCGGTGGAGGCGGTGGAGGCGGTGGAGGCGGTGGAGGCGGTAGAGGCGGTAGAGGCGGTAGAGGCGGTGGAGGCAGTGGAGGCGGTGGAAGCGATGGAGGTGGTGGAGGCTGTGGTGGTTATGGAAGCGGTGGAGGTGATGGAGGTCGCGGTGGACACGGGGGAGGTAGTGGAGGTGGAGGAGGAGGCGATAGAGGCGGTGGAGGTGATTGAGGTGGTGAGCAGGCGACAACGACGGTGTCAGCTAGAAATTATTCACGTTGCCTTCGTGAAAATGGAAATTGCATTGAAGGAATCAGGTAAGACACCTTCCGGAGGAGACCCCGGTCTCGATTGTCAATGAGCGCTGTTCGCTGCTAGGAATTTACGTTTACAGCACGTTTTTGGTGGAAAAAGTTTGTGGGAGCACGTCAACAATGCGGCAAGGATCTACATAGTCACGGGATGACGACACTGTTTGTTGTCTGGATGCCTTCAATGATGTACGGAGGAGGTGGATGTGGGGCTTCTGAGTGTCTTGGGAGCATATTCGTCGACGAAAGGCTTTAACCGAGGTTCTTTAATAAAAAACGAGGTGTGAGTGATCCCCATTTTTACATGAAAATACCCAAAAGACAGTACCGATGTAAAATGTGATTTCTGGATTAGCTCCGAATCGGCCACTATGGCAGTTGGAAAATGAGGGAATAAAGCTTCAGAATTTCAAAAGTATGCCATCAAAGGTAAGTATGGGCATCAAAGGTGACCTCAGCGAGGCACCCACTTCAGATTCGAACAGAAATTGATTCTGGCGCCCGGTGAAGAACCACGATCAAAGAGTTTTTGCTTTCAAAAAGTGGCCGCAACTTCAGAAATCCATAGGTACACCCAGGTTCATGAAAGATGGCATCGGCGGGACATAAGAAGTCAAACAGTGTTTTTTTAAATGTCGCAAAATTGTCTATTTTTGATACGCATTTAGGACTCAGACAAGTTTGTTGAAACTGGCAACAAGTGGTGATGAAATGCATTGTCAAGACTGTATCCCAACTTTCTCTAAAAAAAATATTCAATAATACTGGCTTCGAAAAATGTCCAACGTCTGTCCGACAAAAAACTTCTTATTTACCACACAAAAAGTTAATCTTTCAGGCAAACACCCTGTAAGCGACCGAAAATCAAACTCCCCAACATACTTCCGACTCTATCCACTCTAACAAACTGTTTTCCATAAATTTGCCCGCAAAGAAACTATCAAACAACGTATTCCCGACCAAAAAAAGTTAATCTTCCATGCAGGGTGTTCTGTAAACGACGAAAAATCAATTTCTCCAACACGGGTTCAACAAACTCTCTTCGATAAATTTGGTACACCAAGGCTCATCCAAGATGACATCCGCGAGACATCCTTTGAAAAAATGTGAACAGAAACAAAAATGGCGCCCGGTAAGAAACCAGGATTAACAAATTTTTGATTCCAAAGGCTTCCGGTTTCAACTGAAAGACGGCCTATGTCACGAAACAATCGAGTTGTTGAAGCAAGTGTCTTGTTTGCAAACATGAATTTGCGTGATGCTCCAAAGACGTGTCTCTATAGGCTCCTTGACCTGCTAGACAATTTGCCGGCAGGATGCTCAAGGCTGTCATCGACTCTGGACCAGTGGGACAAGGCCAAAGGGGACGCCTTTTTCAAAGGCGACGCACCCAAGTGGAAAGGGGTCTCGACTAACTTGGCCTGCGCTCCCAAGTGGAGAGGGACCGCAACCAACTTGGTGCTAGTTTGAGAGGTTTGTTGGTTAAGGCCTAGGTCCACCCTGGACTGAAGCGCCACAAGAAGGAGATGGAGAAGAAGAAGAAGGGGAAGAGAAAAAGAAGAGGAAGAGAGGGTGATGAAGAAGAAGGGGAAGAGGAAGAAGAAGAAAAAGAAGAAGAGGAGGAAGAAGAAGAAAAAGAAGAAGATGAAGAGGAAGAAGGAGAAGACGAAAAAGAAGAAGAGGAGAAAGAAGAAGAAGAAGAAGAAGAGGAAGGAGAGGAAGAAGAAGAAAAAGAAAAAGGAGAAGAAGGAGAAGAAGAGGAAGAGAAGCTCCTGGATTGTAGCGCCACAAGAAAAAGGAAAAGAAGGCGCGATATGATCTTCAACTCTGAATCAGAGGGCCAACGCAACAGAGGACGTCCACATCTATGGTGGGACATCCAAGTGGAGAGGGACCTTACCTAACTTGTCGTACGCGATTGGGTACATCTAGCAAAAGATCGTTCTAACCGGAGAGACTTGTTGGTTGAGGTCCAGATCCGTCCTCAACTGTATAGCGTTACAAGAAGAAGAAGAACCTGCAGTCAGCCTGTTGAATCAGGAAACGTCCTCTGTTGAGGATTTCTTCAAACAGACAGTTTGAGGAAGAAAGTCACGAACAAGTGCTATGAGAATTGCAAAAAAGTGTATGGAGTCCCACACGAGTCGATGTTAGGACCTCTTCTTTTAAAACTTGCCTAAAGTCTCCAAACAAAGCATAGTCTACAGAGACGCAGGTCGAAATGAGGATAGGGTTACGGCAGACAGATGCAGAGACAATCAATGCAGAGCTTTCTCATTGCAGCAGCAACATGGTGTCCGGAAATACGAGTTCAACTTCCGTTTGAACATCCTTCTGTTTACCATCAAAACGAAGCTGCAATCACCATCTTCTAAAATCTCAGCAAACCTAGCAACCACTACGCATCAAAAGTGGAGAGGGACCTCGACTATCTTGGCGTGCTCAATTGGCGACAGCCAGCGAAAGATCGTGCTAGCTGGCGAGACTTTTTTGTTGAGGCCCAGGTCCAGAAGAAGAAGATCTCTGTGGACAAGCCAAGACTGATTTCAGTCTCGGATGCCAACATTGACCGTGCCATTCTTGAGGCACGCCCTTCAAATTTCAAGAAATTGTTAAGAATTACAGCTCCAGGATGCAGTTCCCCCGAAGAGTGGACGGATCGATTCACTTGTTCACCCTTAAATCAACTCAATTGTCAAAGCAACGCAACAGGGCAGTCCACAATCGTTCGCCAATCAATATCAAACCACTCATCACATTTGAAGAGATTTTCCTTCACTCAACACAATCCTTTCCCCCCCCCTCCACCCCCCCCCCCTCCACCCCCCCCCCACACACACATGATAAAACCCCCATCAAATACCCTTTGACGGATCCAAACACTTACCACAAGGCCCCACAATATCCCCTGAATAAAAAAGTCGCTTCACTCTTTTTTAAAAAAAGGATGAAATGAAAGTCAAACTGTTTGCCCATTTCGTCGTAATAGCCCGTAAAGGACATGAACAAACATTTTAGTGACAAACACCGAATGCGTTCGGTCTTCAGCTTACCGATTTGAGGATAATAGAGCCGAAGCCAGAGTCCTACGACAAACATAAACAAAAATCCCCCAGTCTGCCGTCGATGTGAGTGCTTGCGAAATGGTTTTCGTCCTTAAATTGAAAGGAGAAGCAGAAAAAAAAACCTCCCCCAACCTATCGCATCCCACGCACATGGGCGGCCATACAGTCGGCGATTGGGCTCCGTTGTCATTGTCCTCCAGTGGTTCATTGTCCTTTGTTTGATGAATTCTCCCCCTCGCCCCCCTCCCCTTAGCACGGAGTGTATATGGTGTTTGTATGGGCATTTAGATTTAATGTTGGAATCTCTTAAGCATTCAAAATCAACATACACAGGGACACGTATCCAGGCGTTGATGGTGCGGTGGATTGCTCATCATTCCTCTGGACATCCTTCAATTCCATCGACGTTTGCTGTTTCAGATGTCGTTTGCTTAAGCTTTCGACGGATTTCCAAGAGACTCCAAGAATGTCGGTCTGGTGGTAGGTGAGTGCGTGTGCGAAGGGATGTGGGGAGAGAAGGCGATGAGGATGTCATTAAAGATTCAGTCTAGTAGCCGTGCTGAGGAGGGAAAAGAGAAACGTGATTGGAAATTCTCTTCAAGGGATTCACTTGAGAACTTCAACTTTTTTTGGACTTGTCTCAGTTAAGTGCTCTGGATACGGGGGTGGGAAGGGGAGGGGGTTGATAGTTGGGTTTTCAAAGTGGAGACTGTGATGCGGACTTTGTTGTGATTCTCGGTGAACATTTGATGTTTGTACTTATACAGGGTGGGCCAAATACAAGTTTCTTTTTGAAAATGCAATAAAGTGAACAAAACTAAATTGTTTTCCATGTATTATGGCTTCATTTGTAAGAACAAACGTTCCCATTAATTATGAAATAGAACGTAGTTCAAGTGACTGCCGCGGCTGGCTTCGCATCCCACGCACTCTGTCACCCCACTTTTCCAAGACCTCTTTGATGGTTTCGGGCTGTAACTCACGCATTGCTTGGATGATATTGGCCTCAAGCGCTTGAGTCTCTTCCAGATTATTGTCATAACATCGCTCCATCACAATTACCCACAAAAAAAGTCCAAAGGTGGTCAAATCGCAGCTCTCAGGCGGCCAATTGGCGTCGCCAAGACGGCGGATACCACGATTTGAGAATTTAGTGCGCAAAAGATCGATTGTGGCATGGGCTGTGTGGCATGACGCACCATCCTGCATGAACCAGAGGTCATCCAGATCAATGTCTTCAATTTCAGTAAAAAAAAAGGCGGTTAACGTGGCTCCGTAACGCTCACCGTTGACCGAAACGTTGTTGCCAGCCTCAATTTCGAAGATAAATGGTCGAATGATACCACCACTCCACAATCCACACCAAACTGTCACTTTCTGTGCATGCCTTGGCTTCTCGACAACATCGTGCGCGTTTTCCGAGCCTCAGATGCGGCTCTGAGCCTGAGGGACAACGCAACATAGGACGTCCACGTACAAGGTGGTGCACACTAGTTGTAGGGGATTAAAAGAAGAACAACCGTAGAGTCAAACGATTGAAGCGTTACTTTTTATTCTCTGTGAAATGTACAGGTATATATATGTGTGAGCAAAGGAAGGGAAATGAAGAACCGCAAGTAGTGGCAGCAATTATCCTGACAGGGTTATTAATTGCGGCAGGGAGGTTATTAATCTCCGACATCCTGCCCGGTCGAACCCCTGGGTTTGAAATCCTCCGCATCTAAGAGCACGCACAGCTTCTGAATAGGGCGAGTACACGTTCCACTAGCAGTCTTGATAGTCACGTTGCGAACCAGTCCATCGCTGCCCGGGTGAACCTCTGACACTCTGCCCAAGCGCCAGTGAGTTGGTGGGAGATTCTCTTGCCGAACGATCACGATGTCACCCACCTGGATGTTATGCTGTTGTCGCTACCACTTACTTCTCGACTGCAATGTTGCCAAATATTCTGCACTCCAACGCTGCCAGTGAAGCTGATGTATTTGCCGCAACCATTGCCACCGTTTGACGTGACTGATCGGGATGTTGTCGACTCTCTGCTCCGGTATGGCAATCAGCGGGGCGCCGATAAGGAAGTCTCCAGGTGTCAAAGCCAGCTTGTCGTCCGGGTCATCGTAGAGCGGGGTGATCGGACGGGAATTCAGGCAAGCTTCAATGCGTGCAGCCAAGGTCTGTAGTTGACTGTACCAGAGGGACTGGGCACCCACCAAACGCACGAGATGATGTTTAGCCGATTTAACAGCGGCCTCCCAGAGCCCGCCTTGGTGCGGGGCGCGGGGGGTGATGAAGTGCCACTTAGTCCCGCGATTGGCAAGATCTTGTTGGTTGTATGCGCTGTGCCAAGCACTCAAGTCCTCTTGGAGTAGACGGTTGGCTCCTACAAACGCCGTACCGTTGTCACTGTATAAGTCCAGGCATGGACCCCTGCGGCTGGTGAAACTGGTGAATGCGTCCAGAAAAGCCTGCGCTGTCAAATCATCGACCACTTCGATGTGCACGGCTTTCGTCGCCATACAAACGAAGATAGCCATGTAAGTCTTCGTTGTTGCACGTGACCTCTTCGTCCACACACGTACGATGAATGGTCTACAGTAGTCCACCCCAGATGCCACGAAGGGCCGAGCCGCTGTTACTCGCTGCCTCGGTAGAGCTGCCATTTGCTGACTCAAAGTCTGCCGCCGTTGCCGTCTGCATGTAACGCACCAATGGATATAGCTCCGAACGGCCTGTCGTCCATTCAGCACCCAGTAGCGCTGACGAAGAGTTTGTAGCATGAGCTGGGTTCCACCATGAAGGGTGCTGCTGTGTGCCTGATTGATGAGCAGCCATACCAATGCTCCGGTCTTCGGGAGAATCGCTGGGAAACGTTGATCGTCTGTAGTTGATGCCCTGGTCAGCCGTCCGCCAACCCGTAGAATGTCATCCTCGTCTAGGAAAGGGTTCAAGGGAAGTAGTCTGCTTGTGCTAGGTAGATTGGAACCGCTGCGAATAGCATGGAGTTCGCTGTTGAATGCACTGCCTTGTTCCAGTCGAATAAGCACCGACAAAGCATCATCCATCTCCTCAGGGCTGACAATGGATCCCAAAAGATGTTTCCGTTTGGGACAACACCGCAATACATACGCCACAGTAAGTTGAAGTCGCTGCGTTTCAGCAGGGAGCTGAAACGCTCAGTAAGGGCTATTGGATGCCCGTCTCTTCTTCGCGTCGTGATTGTCTCTCGAACTACTGCTGTCATCGTCACCAGAGATGTTTTCTGTTCCTTCTGCACTGTAACAAGTTCATCCGAGTTGAGTTCCGCCCTTGTACTCAAATGAAGTGCGCCCGTCAGTAACCACTCCGGGCCTTGCCACCAGAGCCGATGTCGGAGAAGTTCCGGTGCTCCCAAACCACGGCTTGACCAGACAGCTGGATTCTGCGCGGACCGAATGTAGTACCATCTATCCGGAGCTGTGAATCCTTGTATTTCTCGGACACGATTGGAAACATACGGTTTCAAAGTGGTGGGATGTTTGCGTATCCATCTCAGAACAACCGCCGAATCGGACCATAGGTAGTACCGGTTATCTTCCAATGCTAATGCAACGCGGACACTATCTAATAGTTGTGCTAGGAGGTGTGCTGCGCACAGTTCCAGTCTGGGGATGGTGGAGCCTTTCAAGGGAGCTACTTTAGTGCGCGCTGTCAGAAGCCGCACAGTAACCCGTCCACTGATGACACTCGTCCTCATGTAGAGCGCTGCTGCATAAGCGCGCGAGCTGGCGTCACAAAACCCATGTGGTTTGCTAAGATGGCTTTACATGGTAGATGCTCCCATTGTGCACAACGCGGAAAGCTTACACAGTCCAAATTCTTTAGTCAGTAAGTAACAGATGCTTTCTTTCGACAAGCCCACAACCTCTTCTTTCTGTCTAACCTTGAATAAGCCACCGTCCAGTACAAAGTTGGGTCCCACTTTGACCGGGCTAGAGCTCCCACTGTGCATTGGCCAGCACTTCCACTGCTCCAGCCCGAAGGGTCTTGGCCTCCGCGGCAATCACAATTGAGCACGCTCACGCACCGATGGCGCACACTAATGGAGAAGGACCTCACCCAACACCTAGGATGCTTAGACCATAAAAACCAAATGGGCACCACAGATCTGCTACCGGGAGTCTTCGAACATAACCCGGAGGAAAAACGCAACAGCGGATGATGACAGATATGATAAACTGCATGATTTGAAAGTAACCCCAACCAGCTTGGGATGCGACTCTGAAGACAGATGTCAGATCACGCTCTTTGGAGTGACACGTGGATTGAGGACTGTTATGCCACGTTATATTAAAATATAACCTCGAACGTGTAATAATCGGGCTGACTGCAGAGACTTGTTGGTTGAAGCCCAGGTCCACCCCGGATTGTAGCACTATCAGACGAAGACGAAGCACTTGCCAACTTCTGATAAAAAATCCCAGGAAAATCCTCCATCAACAACTCGATGGAACTTCCCACCGTTGACATCTGCATCCATTCAATTAGTTCACTTAGAGTACGTATGACCATTATCTGCCACCACAAAAAACTCCCCTCCATCTCAACCAACCGCCCTCTCAGTGTCCTATTTCACAAAAACGAGACAAACTCCTCATCATCCCTCAACAAAATCAAGACAAACTTCATTTCAAATTTTACACCTCCGTTCAGCATGTCACTCATAAATGTCTGGTCTCAGATTTGTCCGTAAAATTTACTACACCATCTGCATCTAGGCATGAAAAAAGAGAGGGAACAGCATTCGAAGCGAATGGCTTGTCATGAAAATGCGAACCAGCGGCTTGGTTATAGTCGCCACGTCAGGGGAGAGGAAAGGATGGGAACATTGTGCAGCAAGTTGATAACTCTATTTGCTGGTGGAAATAAAAAAGGATGTCTCGTCTGTTAGGGGGAACAGGCACGGCACTGGGGTACTGGGGTTCTCGTGTGCAGCGAGGACGAGGACGTAAACGACTGCGACTGAAGGAGATGCACTGATTGAGTCATCATCTGCGACGGGTTTATGTTTAGGGTGCAGCTTTAAAAAATGTAAGCGAATTTGGCGTGTTTATAGGACAGTTGGGCTTTGAATGGGTGTTTTTGTTTTTTTGTTGCCAGGGTTTTGCTGATACATTGCTGCCAGTGATTTAGGTCATTTATGTGACATGTGATGGATTGATCGTTAAATTAAGGTCTTTTGTTAGCTGGGATTCAAGGCAGGGACGCAGTCCCTCTACACATCAACCACACATAGTCCGAGTTTCTCCTTTAATGCTTGTAAGCAGGAGAAGTCATTTGGGTAGGATTTGTGTTTAGAAGGCTTCTAGGAGCTGCAAGATCAAACGATGAGAAGATCGAGACGAGTTGAAAACTGAAGAGATGTGATCGATCATGGTGTCGATCAGGGTCTCGATCACGGTCTCGATCATGGTCTCGATCATGGTCTCGATAACGATCTCGATCATGGTCTCGATCATGGTCTCGATCTTTGTCTCGATCTCCGCATCACTTGATCTTGCAACTCGTCTGCAAGTGTCATTTTGACGTATGTCGGCTTGTGGCCGGGGTATCCTTTTGTTGATTTGGGAATGTATACTCACTCTTAGCAACTCTGTCGCAGTGAGGCCTTTTAGCACCGATTCAAAGCGATCTTGTCGAGTGGTCCTTGCCCGACTGGGCCAATCTATTTGTGAGTTCGATCCTTGAGTCCTCCGCCTCTTAGGTACGGCTCTGGCGTCGTTAAAATGACTACACATGGGACCCTACTTTTTTTGATTAACCTTAGAGAAATCCATATCTCCAACTTACTTTGCTTCATAGAAAGCCCCTGTTGACTGCCCTAACTCAACAGTAGCTCTGTTTCATATTTAGGACCCAGTCGGGTGCACCTAAGCTGGTCTAAGTGTACTCCCCTGATTTGGGAAGTCTGTCGTCAACCTAACCAACGTATCCTTGCTTTAGAAAGTATAAACTGCCTCTCTTTTCAAAGAGAGCAAACAAAGCCCTTTTTAGGTCAAACGGAGGCTTAGTTACACCAAGTTTGTTGAGGTCCTTCTTCACTTGTGTCCGCCAACTCAAACGTGGACGTCTCCTTTTGAGCGATTGGCTTAAGCCTTTCAGGTTCTCCCGTCAGTAAGAGCCAAACGCACTCTTTCGACAAGCAGACAGCCTTTGCTTTCGATTTGCACGCTTATTTAAGAGGAATTAGAACATTTTTTAAGGCTATTACCTTCAGGAATTTCATTCTTCTGAAGCAGCATCTCCAGGTGCTCCTAGAAATCGTTGCAGTTGACCATAAAGTCCAAACTTTTTTCATTGGAACCGCCGCAATTGTGATCGTTTTCGAGATACGTCATTACTTTGAATTGGAAAATCAGTTCTCCCATGGCCTGAGCACTTGAAACATCCCCTTTAAGTGTTCAAGCCCTCTCTTCCTTCAAGTCTCTCTTCAGCCACCCAATTCGCCTCCATCCTTCGATACTTCCCCTTAATCCTCAGTCATAATCAATCGATCGCCTGTCCAGTCTTGAGGCAATGTATCTCGCATGTGTCCACTCCTGTGCATTATGACACATTCGTCTTGACCACAGTTTATCTCAAGCTCAAGCATTATCCCTTCCAAATCAGTGAAAGTCTTTGAATCGCCCCCAAGGACTCTCTTCCTGCAGGCAGCAGCTAAAACCATCTTTGTTCACTCATAATCCGATTAACTGCCACAAGGTCAACCCTCTTTGATGCCTACACATCCGAACGCCCGAAGTTTTCCTCTGAGTCCTTTGACACGATTACAACCACTTAAAAGTGACCACAGAGTTTCCATGACTTTTGTTTGAAACGAAATGAGAAAAGAAACAACAAAGCAAACCGTTACAATCGCCCCTCCCTCCCACCAGCTTGTGTTTATTCTTTCCAACAATGGCTTTGAGGCTTCGGCAGGATTTCCTTTCAAAGAACAATAAAAATTAAATCAAAAGGACTTAACTAAACTTCCCTCGTTCCACGGCATGCTTTTACGTTCCTTTGAACTTGAGTTTCATTCCGTCCTCCCCGCCCCCTCACTTCAGATTTTAATTACAGCGACTTGGTGAAAAGGATCCCATTGAGTCCTTTTGCAGTGAAATGGGTTTCGTCTTTGACCAATTGAGTGTTAAAATTTAATTCATGTCCTGCGCGTAGGAGATAAGCTCACGGAAATAGAATCTAACCCATTCCCTGGTCGGTGGAGGTTTTATTTCCATTTCGGCATTCGGGGGAGCCTATAAATCACATCCCGTTGTTGTCAGAGGAGAGATATCCTTTGGGGGCTTACCAATATCCTTAAGTGAAATAGGATCAGAGTCTGCGGTGACGGAGTGACAATCAATTGGGTGGGCTGAGGAGGACTTGAGCTTCCCAAGGTGTTCCTCTATCATTTTTGCGGGGGGAGAGGGCTGTCGGTTTTTCCTTTCAATTTAAGATGGTTTCCGGATGTGTTTATGGGGCGATACAATGATGCACGGGGAACACGTGCCACGGTAACGTGACTCGAATCGTTGATAGGCAACTTCAAGGACACACACACACACACTTCATTGAGATTTAAGGATTCAAAAGCAGGAAGCGGCTGGGGAACGAAGTGACAACAATCAGTCTAAATTGTTATTGTTTATGGATATCCTTGTGGCGGGGGAGAAGTGATTGGATGGAAGGATGTGAAGGAAGAGGCAGGAAGTTGCTCGTTCTTTGTGTGGGACTATGGAATCTGAATTCAATTTTCTTGACTTTCCTAATGTGGGACAACGCCAACTGAGGACGTCCACGATTAAGGACCTCTACTTTGTGTGCAGTTGGAGGCAGCCAGCGAAAGATCGTGCGCAGCTGGAGAGGCGTTTTCGCTGAGGTTCGCAAGGTTCAGCCGAAGAAAAAGAAGAAGACGAAGGACTCTTCATCGTCCTCTTCTTTCAGAAAAGGGACGCAAGGCGCTCTGATATATGTATTTCTCACCCATCAGACCTAAATTTTAAGCCTCAGCTCAAGTGCAGTCCTGAAAGTATGCAACGGATCCTCTGAACCAGAAGGAACCGACAAGAAACGTTGGCCGTTGGGGTCCACAACTCTCAGCTCAGGCGTAGACCTGGAGGTATGCAACAGATCCTCTGAAGCTGAAGGGAAGGACAAGAAACGTCGGCCGTTGGGGTCCGTAACTCTCAACTCTGGCGTGGACCTGAAAGTATGCAACGGATTCTCTGAAGCAGAATGAAGGGCCAAGAAACGTCGGCCTTGGCGTCCGCAACTCTCAGATCTGGTGTAGACCTGAAGATATGCAACGGATCCCCTGAAGCAGAAAGAAGAGACCTGAAACGTCGGCCGCTGAGGTCCGTAACTCTCAGCTCTGGCGTAGACCTGAAAGTATGCAACGAATCTTTTGAAGCGGAATGAAGGGAAAAATAACGTTGGCCGCTAAAGTTCGTGGTCCACGCTGAGGCAGTTTAACGCCGACCAAAGAAGCTGTAAGAAATTGTCAAAAAATTCGGGAGTCGCTTAGGAAATCAGTGACAGATGGATGTGTTCGTTAAGAGTCCATTTTTGCCATGAGTTTATTAGGAGCGCTTTGTTCAGCTACGTAAGCCTCTGGAGGGGTGAAGTCAAAAATGTAATTGAAACGCCTGACGCTTCCAAGTGATTGCGTGAATAACGAACTGATTTGGTCCCTCTTCCATTCGCGGACATTTGTCAGGACCCCGAATTCAGGATTGGCATGTTTTGAATTAAAGATAAGCTGTCACAAAAGAAAACGATTGCATAACTTGACATTCTCTCCCCCTCGAATCGAATTAAGGAAATATACATAATAAACCCGCATTTCTACCCCCTCTCCCAACAATCACAGCCAATTGATCCGCAAACTTTCGCCTCTGCTGACGGGCGCCCTCGACATTTGCCCAATTCAAGCAAATTACCAGCCACACCCACACACCCCTCGGGCAAACAGAAAAAACTTGTATACGTCCGTATTTAGCCAACATTAAAATTCATTGTATTATTGAATCGTAAATATTTTGACGAATGAGAACCAGGAGAGGAAAATAAAAATAAAAATAAAAATAACCTCTTCCCCCGACGGTGTCCCGTGTCGTTGTTAATGAAGCGACATGACTTGCAAAGTTCTCCCTCATCTCCGGCAGAATTGTGGTGGCTTCTTGCGCGTTCGAATTGGGCGAACGCACTTCTGCGACTTCCATATCGTTGGGTCCGCCAATTTACGTGGCCTCCACTTCCATTGAGCACGTGTACACAACTTTCATAACAAGGACACAATTTATTGCTTGGTCTTGGCCAGAGCCGGAGCCACAGCCACAGCCAGGGCCAGAAGTTCTCTTCATAATTTTGTTTATTTAAATTTTGTTTTGAGTGAGGCGGCGGATGGCCTTTTTTTCTTTCCTCCAGCACGACAATAATTCCAATTTTCACAGGACGGAGGGATTTTGAGGGAAACCCCATTTAATGAGAACGAATGATGATTGCCTTCAGGTGGTGCGGTGTTGTCAATGGTGAGCGTTGTTGAGGTTGTTTGATGAGTGGGGGAAAATAAAAAAGTTTGTCGTAGTTTTTCTCTGTGGACTCGAAGTGACCTTGAAACTGGAAATTTGGTGCTTGCACCATTTTATAGTGTGTTCGTTTGGCTTTTCCCCTAAGAACTAGGGTAACACCCAACTCAACAATTCCCCGGATATTCGAGAGTCACACCATGGCGGTAATGACCAATTTGATGGCAACCAGAAGATGTCTGTTATCGGGAACCCGACATCGACTGTTATCGTCTGTTCTTGGGTACCCGACATCGTCTGTTCTTGGGTACCCGACATCGTCTGTTCTCGGGTACCCGACATCGTCTGTTCTCGGGTACCCGACATCGACTGTTCTCGGGTACCCGACATCGACTGTTCTCGGGTACCCGACATCGACTGTTACCGTCTGTTATCGGGTACCCGACATCGTCTGTTATCGGGTACCCGACAATCTCCGTCATCGAGCGCCCAACAATGTCTGTTATCGGGTACCCGAAAGATTGCCAGGCATCCAATAGATTACGGGGACCCGGGTAGTAGCCGAAAATGAGGAAACTCGGGAAATAACCCGGGTATCAAGAGGTCTAATAAAATCACCAAAGTCCAGCACAACCAACGTTCCCCCATCGAGGTCATCTCTCCCTTACAAGTGGACGCAACTGATTGCAAACCAACCCCAACGCATCATGGATCCTCCTGCGCTTAAAGCTGTCACCGACCACTCCAGGGACTGGTCAGAGTATTCTCTTCCATGACTGACAATATTTTTTTAATTAACTCACACGTCGTTGGTTTCATGGAGTTGCAGAGAATTAATTATAAATGACATCCAGTGTCGGGTGATGTGACGTAGAATTGACAACTTGCAAGGATATTCGACAAAAGCAAGGGCTATTCATCAATCACGACTATCCCGTGAGGGGGCAGAGTGCAGGGCCAAGAGTGAGATTCATCAAATCACTAATTTATTAATGCCTTCAGTGGTGGAGGGGGGGAATCGAAATTAATTGCTGGTGCAAAGTTGATTAGTTTCAGGGAGAGGCTGGTGCTTGGATGGGGTCTCTGGATGATAGCCTTCCACATTGGTGACAATTTGATTACGTAAACATTTGTGAATTGTCATAAGTCGATATGTCAGTGGGTGGTCGGCGGTTGGGCGCCATGAATGGGAAGAACTGAATAATGGACGAGGGTCATGCATATGGACATGAGTTTGTTGCACTTTCTGAGAGGACTTCAGGAACGAAAGAAGACTAGTAGGAGATTGATTTATTGACTCCTTCGTCGTCCAGATTAACAGAGGTTCAACCACTTCTTCTTTAGTGTACTCCTTAAAGCAAAGGGACTCTTCAAGAATAGAAGTGGTTGATGGCGCTGCAGTCTAGGATGGACCTGGACCTCGACAAACAAGTCTCTCCAGCCGGTACGATCCTCAGCCAGCTGCCTCCAACTACAAGGAGCAGTAGCTGAGCTGCCCTAAGGTCCAAACTGCGAGGCGATAACGAAGCAGATGGTCGCGCGCCTTCATTTGCTGAGTCAATTGGACCTTGTAAGCGAATAATCCGAGGTCTTTGTGCAGAATTTTCCTCAGACTAGTGCGTGAAATGCTGAGCTGTCCAGATCTATGGCGAGTTGATGTTCGTGAATTGAGTCTCACACTCTCGGCCACAACAGCCACAAAATAACCAACGATTTAAAAAAATCCACTAGATAGCCCAACCTGTATACACGCCAAGTGGGCTGAGGTTCTTATCCGTGCGCCATCGGTCTTGTGGGCGTCCTCTATTGCGTTGTCCAACTATCGCGGAGTTGAATAATCTTCAGGCTACAGATGCTGTCAGCAGTGCGGACTTTTGGAAGACTGTGCCTCTAGTGTTGGCGAGTGAGTTCTGCACGATCTCCTCGGGGACAAAAGTCACATGAAAGCGCGTCGTCTTGCTTAAAGCCCTTTTTTACATTTAAGGTCTCGATGAGTTCGTTACCGACCTTGATGAAGCAGCGAAGGTTGTTCTTTGCCATTTTTTTTCTGGAGGTTTTTTGAAACTCCAGTAGAGAAGTTCTGAACGAGCCATTCGGGAGCATTGTCATCTCACTTGGAGATGATGTGAACTGGCCACCGAAATCGTGCGGCTTATGCGCCTTTTTTTTCGAAGGATTTTGGAAGCTCTACTGGAGCACTCAGACTCAAAACTGGTCCATTGTACTGCCAGGTAGCAACCTACTCCAGTGCCGTCAATTTAATCCCAACGGCAAATGGTGACTGGACCAGATTCGATTTCACTGGGATTCGAACCTGGGACCCCTCTAACTTGGGGCAGGCACCTAACCAACTGCGCCATCCAGTCGTTCTCCTTTGTAATACTGCTCAATTTGACGAGTTTGGCAGGAATGCCAAGTCGCTGTGTAGCTCGTCACTATGCACGCTGTCACGTGCGACCTTGAAATCGTTTAAATTTGACTATCTGCCGCTGTTACCTCCAATGTCACGTAGTCTCTTCAAATAGAGCACCGTACCGATCACCAAGGCCAACCAAAAACCACAAATAAACCATCCCCCTTTGCTTGCGAACCTAATTACCTTCCCAAAGAATCCAATTCACTCGTCAGACACAAGCACCCTCTGCCAAATGTGACCTTTTGTTGCTCAAAACAACGCTCTTCAAGCGTCCAAATTCGACGGAGCTAAGAAAGTTCAAAACCATCTCTCATCCACACCCGTGTGTACCGAAGCATGTCTGCTTTAATGAACGAATTTCATAGAGCCTTTGAAAGCACTTGACTGCGGTAACGCTTGAGGAGTGAACTACACGCTGCTCTGTTCTATGATTTCCTCCTCAACCGCTGAACATAAAATTCCGCTCCACGAAACAGAAGACGTATCCCAAAAACCAGGACTCCATCTGAGATACCTACGCGAACTGCCACTTCAATCTGAATCCGAATTACATTTCCATTCAGTGGCGGCGGAGCAGTCGTCACCCTCCAGATCACCGTCGAAAATCCTAATCCCTAAGCGGCCATTAAACGGTCTCCTCTTGGCGCGCCAGTCAGGATCGGCGGGCGGAACTCTGCTTAACGCAAACTGTTTTATTAATGACGCACGCAGGAATATTTCACAATCGGTGAAAATGTGCGGAAAAATGGGCTCTTCTGTGAAGTTATGAATTCCAGTCTCCCACCCCTGCCGGGGTTACCATTGAGACTCAATAAATTTTTGCTCGACGAAAATAGAAAAACAACCTCATCCGGGGGTGAAGTGATTCGCGCCGTAATCAACGGCCTTCGAGATCCGATAAGGGGACGGCGAGGCGTATGCTTCCGAGCGCCACAATGGCAACAATGAGCGTTGCTAAGGCTTATCGATTTACGAAAATTGATGGCATCGTGAGGGAAAAAATCTCAATTAAAACCCAGTGCTCGTTAAAAATGCGAGGGGTTTCGAGTAATCGAGTGTAGTGAGCTGAAGGAGTTCGAGGGCTCTTGAGATGTATGATGGGAATGAAGAATATTGAAAAACTGTGAACTAGGTCGATCCACTTCAGGGAAGAGGTTATGGGGAGCAACGATGTTACTCGAACACTTGCCACCTGAAGTTGAGGTTCTGAAGACTCAAGTGCTTCGGATTCAATTCGAGAGATGCAAGCTAACGTGCGTCACGACGATTTCAGGGCCGCGAGTGACAGTGGGAGAGCGTTGAATGTGATTTTTCTTCCTCTCATAAGTTCTGGAACCAGTTTGATGGGCCCCGCGTGTAACAGTGAGAGCGTTGCAAATGAGTTTCCTTCCTCTCGTGAGATTTGACACCAGTTTTATCGGCGCTTCCTAAAGGGGGTTTTCTTTTGATTCGTGCGATGGGGCCAGAAAAAAGATGGTAGACCGAAGATGCCTTCCGTGTAATCATTAAGAAGCAGAGGTCTTGTCGATTCCTGCTGCGACTCCGTTTTCACACCCCGTCACTAAGTCGTCATATCATATTTGGGGGTTGCCGAGGGGATTGGCTCGGCCACATCGACCGAATGGACAACAATGCTCCAGGCAAGAGGGTCTTCGAATCCGAGCCTCCTGGTTCGACTGACCAGACCGAACCTACGGTTTCGAGACCAAGTCATTCCGGACGCAAGACAGCTTGGTCTAGACAACTGGAAGCAGCGTGCCCGGGACAGCCATGGAAGGCAGCTATAGCTCAGTCCCAGTCTCTCCATGGGACGCAGGCCTGATAAGTAGGCGGTCTTCACCAGAGGGGGCCTATGTTGGCCTAAGTGCGGCTGTTAACCTGCAGTCTTCGACTCTGAATCTGTGAGCTTGCGTTGGCTCAGAGGCCGTCCACGTCTAAAGTGGCGCATTCAAGTGGAGAGGAGCTCAACCAACTTGGTGCTAGTTTAAGAGGTTTGTTGGTTAAGGTCCTGGTCCACCCTGGACTGTAGCGTCTCAAGAAGAAGAAGAAGGCGCGATACGATCTTCAACTCTGAATCAGAGGGCTAACGCAACAGTTGTCCATGTCTAAGATGGCACATCCAAGTGGAGAGGGACTCAAATACCAACAAGGCAACAGAGGACGTCCACATATTCGTGGCGCACCTAAGTGGAGAAGGATCTCAAGCAATTTGGCGTGCGCAAGTGGCGACAGCTAGCAAAAGGTCGTCCTAGCTGGAGAGGCTTGTTGGTCAACCCTGAACTGTAGCGCTAGATGAAGGAGAAGAAGAACCTGCAGTCAGCCTATTGGATTAGGAAACTTCCTCTGATGAGGACTTCTTCAAACAGACAGTTCGAGGAAGAAAGTCACGAACAAGTGCAGTGAGAATTGCAAAAAAAATGTATGGAGTCCCACACGGGACGATGTTAGGACCTCTTCTTTTAAAATTTGCTTAAAGTCCCCAGACAAAGCATAGTCTATCAGTACGCAGATGGAAGTGGGGATGGGATGGACATGGATGGATGCAGAGACAATGAATGAAGCAGCAACATGGTTCCAGGAAGTATCATCATTTTTGTTGGTGTCTGGTGAAGGCGTTGTTTTCTATGAGCATCTAAATAAAATTCAAATTTTCCACACGGGATTTGGTGATGGCACTCCTTCGAGTACACTCTAAGCCAAGGTTTTATAACTCCCGCTTGGGATTTCATTGAATGGGACGTTGTTGCGAGTGCCCTTTCACTCATCCTTGTTCTAGACTGTAGACCCCCTCCTGCTCTATACTCTATAAATACACCCAGTGGGCACTACATTTCTTCGCAATTTGGTCTTCCGCGACTGACTTAAGACCGTCCTCAACCTGTGGTCAAGATCTCCTTGAAATCTCCTGAGACATTAAGCCTCTAACAATTCACAGCGTGTCCCACGTTTCGCTCTCTCACATCTCATCTGGAAAATGTAAGCCCACCACTAATTCCTGACTTCAAATCTCCAACGCAACTCGAAACCCCACATCTTCGCATCCCCCTCCCCTCCTTCAAAATATCCTCATGCCACTAAGTGTATTTTCATCCCAAAATGTCAAGTGCTTACGTCTATTTATGTTAAAACCAACCTCTTGACTTCTATTTAACTTCTTAACTCGTCACCGCTCAGGCAAAGATACATTTTCAAACTAACACCATTTTCTGGATCCCATTCCAATTTAATTAAGTTAAAACTAAACCGAGAGAAGTTTTGTATCTCTCTCCCGACTCCGGCGTATGGTGGGGATTCAAATGAATCTGCAGCACGACTGCCATGCGGCGGCGGTGGCGGATGGTTTACTTTTCGGTTTATTCCTGGGAGCTCGCAAAATTGAATTACAAACTCTGTCGCACACTCGCTAGGTGCGAGAGATACTCTTCGTTTTTCTTCCTTTCTTTCGGTTATTTGCGAAGTAAACAAAGTTCGTTGGGGTTGTTGCGTGAAATTGTGTCTCCAACTCGTTGCTTGCTACCGCAGGGTAAATATTGTTTTAACACCGTTCAGGGAATTGTCGCATGAATTCATGAATTTAGGGGTCGCTCTTACTCTTTCTCTCTCTCTCGCTCTCCCTCCCTTTCTCTTAAGTTCGAGAAGGTTTTTGAACCTAAGGGCTGTTGCGGAGAACGAATGTCAACAAGGGAGGGAGTCCTTGTGTTTTTTAAGGTAAGCAAGGTCTTGTTTCAATTTCAAACGATGATGGGTAAAGAGCTGCCTCTAGAGCTAATTTCCAACGGTCTTCAGTAACGATCCAAACGACAGAAGTCAGCTTTGAGAAATTGTGAAGGTCTCTTTGATCGAAAGCACCGTATATACAGAGGACTTCAAATGAGGAACCAAATCAGGGGTAGTTCCATCAGCCGAGAATGTGTTTCTTTGACATAAAAAGTATGGAACCATACAATGCATTATTTCTTAATGAAATGAGCTTTCCAGAAAAATGCGGCCCAATTTGAGGCTTTTCCCTCAAGACAATACAGGCGTAGTTCCACCAGCAGGGAATGTATTTTTTTTACTTAAAAAGTATGGGACCATACAGTACATCATTACTTAATGAAATGGGCGTTCAAATTCCAGAAAAAACTACCGTATTTGAGGCTGTTCCCTCAAGACAACACATTTTCTTCCACTTGAACGGTTGTCACGGCCTCTAGGCAACATCACGAAGCTTGACTTCCTCAACATCGTCACCCACTGACCAAGCATACATCGCCTCAATTCAAGGAAAACCATTTATATCTCAGGTCCTGCCACCCCCAACTCCCATCTCCAATCTCAGAGTGCCTCAAATAAAAGTCCAATCTCTTCGTCAGCCTCCTCAAATGGAGGTGATTTCCGGGAATCATTACGCACCCATCTTGAGGTACGATTTATCTTTAATTGAATTTGAACAATCCCTCGAAAGAATTCCCCTGCAAGTCACGTGTGTCGCTTCACTCCACCGCCACTCGCCGATGTGATGCACTCCTCCTGAACTGCCCACAGATTTCTTTCACTCCCCTGTCCTGGTCACCATCCGGGTTGACATAAAATCCAATTAAGATGGCCTCCCTCTCTCACTCTCTGTCTCTCTGTTTCCGATTTATTTGTCCATTTCATGGCATTTTATCCGCTCTATAAGTCAGCGGCGACAGATTAAGGGATCATCTCTGCAGCAGAGGTTGTGTGCGATACAGTCTACAACAGCCGGTCTAAGTGTGAGATATGAACGACTTTAAATCGCCTTAGACTCGGATGGCACCCACACACGCACACCCACTCACCCACAGACGGTTGCAAACTGCCCAGGCGGATGATCCTTTGGAAATCCTTTAAAATGTGCTGTCAGGCAAATGGGTGGGGGCTAATTTTTTGGGGCTATTCACTTCGATATTCGAATGCGATGGGCACCTGATGATAAGAGCCAGGGATTCCGCATGATGTCCTCGTTCATTTCGATGGAAATTGGTTTTTGCGAATGATTTCTCTGCCGGAGGCACATCCTGCAGAGGATGAGGTTGATTTGAGCGTATGAGAGGATTAATGATGCGATTGGAAGCCTTTTGGCGTGCATATTCCATCCTTCGGTGGATCGAGAGATCGAAGGGAGTTTAGTCGGCTGCATGCAAGAGTCAGTGGAACAGGAACGACGTTCAAGGATCCGATTGGAGTGCTTTGGGTTGCAATACGATTTGTTGGAGGGATTTGTGCTGATACAATGGCAGCGGCTATGGAATTGATTTGTTTGATGATGTGATGATGTCCGGATTAGCTGTGATAAATGGCAAGACAGCAAATGTGTTGTGCAGTGAAATGTCGGCATCAACGAATGGCATTCGAAAGGGGGTTCTCCAGAGCCTGTTGAGGAACTGTATGAGACTGGAACAATGCAACAAAGGACATCCGCGAATGAAAAGAGGATGCTCCTCACTCTTGTCACTGACCGAGTTCGGGTTAATTGATCAGATCACATGAGGGGGAGAGCACTTCTTCTAAGATCTTCAGGAATTCACAAAGAAACCTTTGAGATATCCTTTCAGCTTCATAAGAACAACAGGATGCCTGAGGAAAGATTTAGGACAAGGAGTGAGGTGCGGATAAGAGACAACACCTCAATTGGCCATCTTAGTGTGTCCTCGAGGAGCTAAGTGAGACGTCTACCACATTCCAACTCCACTACCGTCACCGTCTCCATCGCCTCCACTGCCTCCACCGCCTCCACCGCCTCCACCGCCTCCACCGCCTCCACCGCCTCCACCGCCTCCACCGCCTCCACCGCCTTCACCGTCTTCATCGTCTCCATCGCATCCAATGTCTCCATCGTCCGTCTTCACCGTCTTCTTCGTCTTCACCGTCTTCACCGTCCCCACCGTCTTCGCCGTCTTCGCCGTCTTCACCGGTCTTCACTGCCGTCTCCCGTCTCCCGTCTCCCGTCTCCCGTCTACCGTCTACCGTCTACCGTCTACCGTCTCTCGACCTTCTCGACCGAATCGACCGCATCGACCCTCTCGACCGCCTCGACCGCATCGACCCTCTCGACCGCCTCGACCGCCTCGACCGCCTCGACCGCCTCGACCGCCTCGACCGCCTCGACCGCCTCGACCGCCTCGACCGCCTCGACCGCCTCGACCGCCTAGACCGCCTCGACCGCTTCGACCGCCTCGACCGCCTCGACCGCCTCGACCGCCTCGACCGCTATGACCGCATCGACCGTCTTTATATTCTCTGCCGCCAACTCTGCCGTCTGCCATCAACTAGCTTGGAGTACGACTCTGGAGACGGATGCCAAGAAACTGCGCTCGCTGGTAAGTTAGGGACTGCGGCACCGCTTGGTCCTAACATTTAACCTCGATCTCAATCACGGGTTAATCCTCCCCACACCGATCGTCCTTCCCTCATGACCATCAATTCCCCGAGTCCCCGTTGACCTATTTAACCTCCATTCCCCGCACAAACTCAACACTCGGCGGGGACCCAGAAAAACGTCCCTTATCACGGCCTAAAGCCCCTAATCACGATTTCTGTGCCATTTGATTTGAAATCCCATTAAAACCCCCATTAAGCCGACGCCCAAACGCACCCCCATCCCTCCCGGCGCAGTCCTTGTTCATTATAATTCCGCACGAGTCTATAATGAGATACACTGGAGCTGGGTCTGTGACTCTTCGATACTCCTATCGGAAGATAAACACGAGCCCATTAGCCAGCCACGATGATTACGATATTTCACATGGAAGCACCGTAACTCTTCCTGCTCCACACATCCTCTGGAGCCCCATTCCCTGTGTCGTCGTCGCCTCCTTAGGCCCCCGCACACTATGGTGGGCTCAGCGATTAAAGGAGATTCAGGAGGACTGGGTGGGGGATGATGGGAGAAAAAAGTCGTTAGTACGTGTCATTAATTGGAAGCGCAAGGTGTACGCCGAGGAATGTGTGACATGGATTCCCACTTAGAGACAATTCGCACCATAGGATAATGACCGGAAAGTGGGTGGACCGAGCGAAAGGAATTTCAAAAGGAGTCCTTAATTAAGAACGAGTGAGAGAGAGTGGGGTCAGAAGGAGCTGACGCACAAAACAAACTCCAGGCAGGTTTCTTCATTAAGGACGATGTGTAACGAGGTGGCAGTGATGGAGAAGGAAGGAGGCTCGACCAGTGATTGATTTCTCCTCTCTCCACACAAGCCCAAAGTGGGTCCTTCGCAACGAAGCAAATCTCTTCGATGTCACTTCGATTCTGTCATTCCCAAGGGGAGATCGGTGACAGGTTGAAGGAGCACTTCAGAAACGAATTGAAATTTGGACAACTCTTCTTCCGCCCACTTGACCAGCTCCAGCTCCAGCTCCAGCTCGTCCTCGGGGGAGGGGTGCCTCTTAAAACTCATCACAACCACAAGTTCACTTCAAAACTCTGCTCCGAACATGCATGGCAACACAATGAAGATACGAACCGCTCAACCGTGGTGATTTAGTGAGACTGGAACTCCTCAGAACTCATGCGATGCGACCTGAAGAGGTGCAGAGAGTGCGGTTCAAAAATGTTGTTGATTTGAACATTTTCCTGAAGATAGTTAGTTGTTGAGTGGGGGATGAGAGAGAAGAATCAGTTTCTTTATGGATTTTATTGAGTGGCTACCCCAGGGGCTCAGGGAGGGAATTAGTCCGCATCGTTGAAGTGCCCATTGAGGGGATTTGCTGACCAATAAATTGGATTTTGGGACGTATTTGCTTCGACGTATGTAGTTCGCTTTGAATAACTTCGATTACATGTCATCCTCGTGTGTCTGTGGTGAGTGGGTGGGGAGGAGGGGGGGGACTTCTTCCTGGTTCGTGCTTCGTTGTTGTTTGAAAAGGGCCAAAAGTTCTCCAAAAATTCAGAAATGTTGGAAAATGGGCTTAATTATTAGGAGCTCTCATACGAGAGGAGGTTGCATAAGCCGCCCATAGATTTGTAGACGCCATAGGACTTCTTCCTGGTTCAAGCTTCGTCGTTGTATGAAAAGGGGATCCGGAGTGTTCGGAAGTTCTTCAAAAACTCAGAAATATTGGAAAATAGGCTTAATTTCTAGGGGCTTTCGTAGAAGAGGAGGTTGCATTAGCCCCCCACAGACTTGTGGATGCCATAGAGAGCTTGTGACACGACGCCATACCGATGAAGGGATCGTCTTCTGAACTGGACACCGATTTTGGGCGAAAAATCCTGTTTTCTGACGAGGCGTATTTTGATCTCGGCGGCTACGTTAACAAACAGCTGCATCTTCTTCTTTTTTTTCTTTTCTCCTTCTTCTCCCACTTATTCTTTTTCTCTTCTTCTTTTCTCCTTTTTCTTCTTCTTCTTCTTAAGGCGCTACAATTCGAGATAGACCTGGGCCTCACCAAACATGCCTCTTCAGCCAGCTGTCTCCAGTTTCGCACACCAAGCCGGCCTAGGTCCCCCTCGACTTGTGTGCGCCTCCTTGCACGTGGACGTCCCCTGTTGCGTTGTCCCACAGGCTCAGAGACGCAGACTCGATGAATAGATGGTTAGGTTAGGCTAGGATAGGGACTCCCAGCACACTTAGACCATGTCGGTCCATTGTGATACCCACATTCAGACTACTACCACTGATCGGCCGCTATAAAGATAGTGCCGTTAATTCAATCCCAACGGCAAAATGGTGACTGGACCAGATTTGAAAAACCGGATAAAAGCGTATTAACTTTGCTTTCACTGGGATTCGAACCTGGAACCCCTCTAATTTGGGGCAGACACTTAACCAAGCACTCAGACTCAAAACTGGTTCATTGTACTGCCAGGTAGCAACCTACTCCAGTGCGGTTAATTCGATCCCAACGGCAAATTGTGACTGGATCAGATTCGATTTCACTGGGATTCGAACCTGGGAATAAGGAAGTCTGTCGCTCTCCACCAAGTCTGTCGTTCTCAAGGAAGTCTGTCGTTCTTAAGCAAGCCTAGCATTGTTGTCCACGTCTGTTCTTCTCGAGCAAGTCTGGCATCTCGAGCAAGTCTGTCGTTCTTAAGCAAGTCTGCGTTACGAAATCATCTCTGGACTCCAGTTTTGCGCAACAAAATGGGTCCCCCTCGACTTGTGTGCGCCACATTATACGTGGACGTCCTTTGTTGCGTTGTCTCACAGGCTTAGAGCCGCATCTTGGGCTCGGAAAACGGAAAACCCGCACGTTATTGTCGAGAAGCCAGTGCATCCACAGAGAGTGACAGTCGTCCCACGGGGGTTGATTACACCATCCTCAAGGATTTCACCACTGGAAGGTGAGAGTGTAGGAGTTCGTTAACAGAGGCTAGGTGCAGACTCTTATGTCTGCATGGTTCGCCTGTCAACGGTTCGAAATCCTTCAAAAATCTGTTGACTACTGATGGTTTTTAAGTCTTTGCTGGAAGCTTGTCTCTGTCGTGTTAACAGAGGCTGTGTATCTGCATGGTTCGTCTGTGAACGCTTTGAAAACCGGAAGAAGAACCCGTATAAATGAAAATTCGTCTCAGAACACTCGGTTCAGCTTGATCTACTGGAGGTCCTTCTTTAGCCACGTAGCTTCACCTATTTCCTCATCCCACCACCCTCGACAAACGCGATTTCCGTCAAGGATTTCCCTCCACCAACTCTTCACTTTGTAGCTCATTTGCTCACCACCCACGCGTTCCCATCCGTCAAACAGTGATTCATAGTTTGTATCTTCAATCTCCTGCCGGTGATTCAATCTCCGAAGCATAAAGGTACAAAGTCTTGTCGTAATATTTTTGAAACGACTTTCACTTGCTTCCCCACCCGAGGGTGTCTCAGCTTTCACGCCATTTTCATAGTTTCCCACCCCCCCAGGGGCACAGTCTTCCCCATCACCCTGGTCACCCTCCCAACGACGCAGTCTTCCTCTGGTCCCCGATCCGATTTCGACACGTTGACAGCCTTAAGTAAATTTTTACGCACTCGTGGATGAGTATTTTTACGAGCTCGACAAATAGTTTTCTCTTGCGGATTGTCAAGCACCCCCCGGGCGGCAACACACACGCACCCTCGCAGTCAGCCAAAGGTGCTGACGACTCTCCTTGGAGGGGATTATTGCCTAGCACACTTGGGTGACAATTGACACAGCAGCGGCGGCTCCGCATGGAACCATAATCCCGTTTTATTGTCATGTACTCAGTTATGCACGTGTGTCATTCGGGCGGACGCGAAATGAATTTCAATGTCACGTGCCCACCCTCAACGACGACAACGACGACGATAGCGGCGACGACGACGACGACGACTACGACGACTATGCCCGCGAGTGATGGCGGCTGATAGACTTCACGTGGGCCACATGTGTAGTCAGAGCGTCAGTGGAGTGGCTTTTTTCCAATATCCTCGGCGTGGTATGAGTTTCCGTGAATAAACTTTCAATCAGGACGTTCCTGCGTAAACATGGCGCAGGAAGTGACATTTATTATTGCCTGCTAATTATAGTCGAGGACTCACTAGCTCTACGCTCTGTCGGGTGTGTCCTGGACGCAGCTTTGGGAAGTGGTGGGATTGGCATAGTTTTGAGCAGCAAAAGTTTTTGATTTTGTTATCCATTCGACGTTGGCACAATGGACCCAACTGTTGGTCTAAGTGAGCCGCGACACAGTCGCAAGGGGACCCCATCACCTACCTACCCTTGGAATCTTGTTGTCTAAGGAGTTCCTCTGTCTTTTGACGCGGGTTATCCCTTCATCGAGGTAGACGACTGGATGGCCCAGTTGGTTAAGTGCCTGCCCTAAGTTTGAGGGGTCCCAGGTTCCAGGAGACCCTTTGACTCTGAAACAAGCAACAAAGGGCCGTCAGAATAAAGTTTTCGTCCCGAAGTTGAAGGGGACGTCACCCATTTTGTGGCGCAAAACTGGAGTTCAGAGATGATTTTTTAACGCAGAATTGCTTAAGAACGACAGACTTGCTCGAGAACGACAGACTTGCTAGAGAGCGATAAACTTGCTTATTAGAGGGGTCCCAGGTTCGAATCCCAGTGAAAGCAAAATTAATACGCTTTTATCCGGTTTTTCAAATCTGGTCCAGTCACCATTTTGCCGTTGGGATTGAATTAATGTCATCTTTGGAGCGGCCGATCAGTGGTAGTAGTCTGAATGTGGGTATCACAATGGACCAACATGGTCTAAGTGTGCTGGGAGTCCCTATCCTAGCCTAACCTAACCATCTATTCATCGAGTCTGCGTCTCTGAGCCTGTGGGACAACGCAACAGAGGACGTCCACGTGAAAGAAGGCGCACACAAGTCGAGGGGGACCTAGACCGGCTTGGTGTGTGAATCTGGAGACAGCTCGTTGGAGAGGCATATTGGGTGAGACCCAGGTCTACCTCGGACGGTAGTGCTCTAAAAAGGAGAAGAAGAAGATGCGGCAATTTTGTTTGTTAACGTAGCTGCCGAGATGAAAATACGCCTCGTGAGAAAACAGGATTTTTCTCCCAAAATCGTGGTCCAAATCATAGCTGCTCCAAGGCCCTAACTGCGAAGCGAGCGGTCCCTCGCCTTCAATTGCTGAGTCAATTGGACCTTGTAAGCGAAGAATCCGAGATCTTTGGGGAGAATTCTCCTCAGGCTAGTGCGCGAAATGCTGAGCTGTTGAGATCGATGGCGAGTTGATGTTCGTGAACTGAGTCTTACACTCTCGGCCACAGCAGCCACAGTCTCATCTGTGCGCACTGCACGATGACGGGGACCATGAGTGTTGTCTTCTAGCACACCAATCTTACGAACTTTTTGCACCAACTTGCGTACAGCAGTCGCGGTGGCGGTTGGTGCTTCACTTCGGCCAAAACGCTCTGTTTGGGCTACACAGCACTCACTTTGGAAATAAGTTTTCAATATATCCGAACGTTGTTCAAGTGTAAAGCGACTTATTTCGTTCCGCGGAGGTATGACACTGACTTTCTGTCAGGATTTCGAGCGGGAAACAGCTGTCAGTGTCAAAATAGCCTATGATTTAAAAAAGAACCACTAGATGGCCCCCTCTGTACATATGGCGGCGGGTAAGCCCTTCTCTTAAGGCCAACGGTGGCGCTCAGAGCCTGCAATTGGCTACCGAAACCGGATCCTTCCGGACTCCCTTTGTCCTGGGGCTAAACAAATGGACATGTCCTCCCAGTTGGAGGTTGTGCGTGCGGTTAAGTGCCTCACCACCTAAAAAAAATTCGAGTATTTCGGCTCATCTTCTTCGTCTTCACCTGGCGCTACAGTCCATGGTGAACCTGGGCCTCATCCAACATGCCCCTCCATCTAGAACGGTCTTGTGCTAACTGCTTCCAGCGACGCAGCTAATTGAGTTCCCTCTCCAGATGTGCCCGCCACCGGAAGGGGCTTGGTATTTCTTTACCGCATTGTCCCTCGCGGCTGCAATGGGAGACTTTTCGGGCCGGAGCCTTGGTGTCCATTCGCTCTTCATGACCTGCATGACCTTCATGGGCTCGGCCGAGGATAATTGTCAACTTTGTCCACAACAATTGGAAGAATGAGGGCATGTTCGACGAAAATGCCTGTCCTCAGCTTTCGGCGTGACTCACTCCACTGCACAGTCTCAGGCGGACTTGGGCCTACATTCTACGGCAACCTCTCGTGTTGTGGGCGCTATTGTTCTCTCACGAGAGGAGGGTATCTACCCCTTTTTTTTTACTGTCGGAGGTTTTTGTAACACTACACTGGAGCACTCACACTCTAAAACTGGTCCATTGTACTAGGCTCTACTCCTTAATGCCGACTCCCAAAGGTTGATCCAGTTACACCCTTTGAGCGTTGTAAGTGGCTCAAAAGAGGTGGAGCATCGATTTTCGAAAATTATTTTAGTCTGTGCTGGGATTTGAACCGAGACTAGAAGTTCAGTGATTAGGAATTGATCCACATGACCACTTCGTCACAACCCCCACTGCACACGTTATTTTTCCACTGCAGTGCGGCGCAAAAACTGGCCCGACTTTGAATAAGAAGAAAAACCCCAACCATTTCACACCACTTCTTGGATAGGGGCTTCCAGGAAAGTACCAGACTTTCCCCATCACCTCCTTGAAATCGAAGAACTACTCGTAGTTTCAGGTTACCAATGAGAACCCCGAAGTAACAGTCTGCAGTATCTATCAACTTTTTGTCCAGGAAACTTTGAGTTTCCCAACTTAAATGCTTCTCCATTTCTCGGCTGAGGTTCTTGTTGAAGTTTTTCATCCATTTTCGAATGGCTACCTTCATCCTCACTCAGACCAGAGCCAAGATGTCTATTTGCATACAACCCCCTCCCTCCATGACGCACACACACCTCGACAAAGTGTGCAGTGCAGTGCAGCAACGCAGTGCAGTGGGGACGAAGTGCGCTGCAGCGATAATTGTATCTGCAATTGCTTCCATTAAGGCGCCCCACATTAAACAGCAATTACTTGGGAGGAACATTAACTCCGTTGTTACACTACGAATGAAGAAATCCATTAGATGCACATTAAATTACATCTGAGAGAGCGCGCACAAGAACTTCGACGTGGTAATTGCACGACACTCTCGACTGAAGTCCCCAGGCGGTGCTCCCGTGCATGCTTCGTTTCTAAATTAAGTAAACTGTGCAACTTGAAGGGTGAATTCCACTTCCCAGCGCGTGCTCTCTCGTCCCTATTGATTCGGGAAATAATTGACGAAAATCTGAAAACCCGCCCAGCACTCGGGCGGTGCGCTTGCTTTTCGTCTCGGGAAGGTGTTGGGAAACCTCTCGAAAGAGTCGGAAGTCGGACAAGCGCGTGAAGTTTTTTGGAAACAGTTCATGAACTTTCCGAGTCAGGCGTGCTGTAGTTTGACTTAACATGACGTGACCTTTTTGTGCGAGGAAGAGGAAGTTTTGAGATGGAGAATGGTGGACTGGGTTTTGAGTTTTGAAGTTTGAAGTGTGCACTGGAGAGTGGGCACAGGTGCCGATGGAAGTGTGAACGTCTAAGCGGACCATCTGGCGTGGGGTGAGGTGCAATTTGACGTGGCAGATGGTGGATTGAGGACCAACTTGTTCAGCGATGAGACTGAACGTTGAGATGTCAGAGTGTTCCTTTGAAAGGTGTTCAAATTACCTTTCAAAGGAACACACTTTCTGTTTGAGTTGTTGGATGGGTTGGAAGGAGTTTTCGACTTACGTTTGTTGTGCCAGATTAAGTCCTTCAAAGAGCGCGAAGTGGAGGGAGAACTGTTGCGAGTTAAAATCGGGTACTTAGTCTTCGTTGAGTGCTTGAAACTGCTTGGGTTTGAGCGATTTTCAGCCATCACCCTCTGACTTAAAGAAAAAGGTGGACCACAAGATCTTAGAGACAGCAACTAAAAGGCGATACTCTTTACCCTCCTGTGAAATAAGTGCCGTTAATTTGATCCCAACGACAAATGGTGATTGGGCCAGTTTCGATTTCACTGGGATTCGAACCTGGGACTCCTCTAACTTGGGGCAGGCACTTAAACAACTGCGCCATCTGTCTGAAATACAACGCCATGAAAATGGGGCTCACCGATGACGATGTATGCGGGGCTGTGGAGACGATGAGGACCAAGAGGACATTACCTCCTCAGCCTCTGTCATCTGAGGCACAGAATACCGGAAGATCACTTCTTCCATGACCTTCATCGAATGACAAATAAACCTCCCATCAATCCTTGGAGGTTTGCTAAGGATAACCAGATGGTTGCACACCACAGAGTAACTTGGCACACGACGTGGATGGAAGAGGCCGGAGAGAGGAAACGTAGGAATTAGACGATCAACTCAAAGAAGTCGTTTAAAGACTCGGAATCATGCTTGACTTCGCTTCAAAACGGTTGCGAAGTGTGTCAGAAAAGCGGAATCATCGTTGATGCAAGCAACACTCGTCTGCGTCTGAACATCAGTGAGACTGAAAATGCCCGCCAGATCCTCCTTTCACTCGTAATCAGCTCATATCTTCCACCACAGAGAAGTTGTTCATGCACCACAAGCACCATCGCTATCCCATTAAGCCCAACGCTGGCATTCTCCATTTCTTGCCTCAAGCCTTCTGCTCCATTGGCTGCACTCTCCTCATCTCTAAGCCAAGAAAAAAAACCCTACCCATCATCCGTCAAGCAGAACAAACTCTTTCAAAACAAACAAGAAGAAGACGCATAAGCGTCTGAGTCATTTCCTCTTAGGAATCATTTAACATCATTTGCAGCAACCGCTTAAGCGCAAGGACTCTTGATGCGATTCCGCGCTTTCGAGAGCAGAAACACGATGTTCAAGGCGAAATCCCCCCATCTCGTGGCGTGTAGCAAACGAACCCAACAGCAAATCGTCTGTAAAGGCAACAAAATGAATGAAAAAGCATTCGATGCAGTTGCAGCGCGGCGCTGGCTTAGAAGTCGTTTGCTTTTGCGGAACCACCACCAGCCACGCTCGAATGCAATAAAATCCAATAAAGCGAGCAAAAAATTGCATAAAAGCGCAGCGAAATGTATGTTCTCCGGTTCGGTCTCGGGATCTGCTTGGACCGTCTGGTCCGGGGGTGGCTGGTTCCAGGTGAATAAATTCCATTTCACCTCTTGCCGCGCAACATTCTGATTCGATTTAACCTCAACCTTCGGCAACCGGGTGAATGGAGAGAATATAAAAATTGTATGTGACTAAGGCCATCCCCCTGCCCTCTCTTGTGGCAGAAGGTTTGTGCAATTTCAACGCACCATTGCAAGACAGACACATGCCACGGCAGGTGGATGGTGGGCGTTGGGTGGCCGGAAGACTGAGAGGGTCCTTTGAATGAGTTTCAAGGAATGGCAGCAGGAAGTGACGGGGCGACGGAAGGGAATATTTCTGCGACGGAAGAGATATGTATCTTTATTTGAATTCCTTTCATATCAAATGTCGCAGAGGAATAATGACTTTTTGATAACAAAGGACCTTTTGTTGATATCGCACTCCTGGATGGTGGCGGCGACGGCGGCGGGCGGGACGGGACTGCGTACGATGAAATTCTGTTGCTGATTTCGCAAGACGCGTGACGCACAATGGAATGGAATATCGGAGAGGAAATATTGGCAAAAATGTTTGCCTCTTGAGCTAATGGCGCGATGGAATGAGGCGGGAGTGATTATTGTGAGTGCCTCTCAAAGTGATTGTCGTACCGCTTGAAAGAGGGCTGCTTTCGGAGGGTGGCACAAGTACGGGGGATTTTGAAAACGACAAGTGGCTGTGTAGTGGATTCCTTGACGGAGCAGTCGATTGGGTAGTTGTCGAGCAGTGGATTTGACTCCGGTTTATGCGAAAGACAGGCACTCGTTATTTTCTGATGACTTCGGTTGATATCCAGACAAAGCGGGCTTTGAAAGGAAATGATTACTTTCACCAGTCAATCAGAGGTTCTGTGGGGGAAGACTTTAGAGGGGCAAGGCGTTAGAATTAAGGAGCTACATTGAAGGGACTAGAGGGCAGGCTCTCGAAGACAGGCACTAGAGTGAAGGCGCTGAAAGAAAAGCGCTGGAGGTAAGGGGCTGGATGTAAGGCGCTTGAGGGTCGGAACTAGGGAGAAGGCGCTGGGGAGGAAGGTACTGGAGGGAAGGCGCTAGAAGGCAGGCACTAGAGGGCAGGTGCCAGAGCGAAGGCGCTGGAGGTAAAGCGCGGGGGGAAGGCGCTGCGGGAAAGGCGCTACAGGCAAGGCAATGGAGAGAAGGTACTGAGGAGAAGGCTCTAGAAGGCAGGCGCTAGAGGGAAGGCGCTGGATGTAAGGCGATTGAGGGTCGAAGCTGGGAAAAGGCGCTTTGGGGGAAGGTGCTGGAGGGAAGGCTTCTAGCGCTGGAGGTAAAGCGCCTGTAAGTGTCAAGGGAAACACAGGACACAGGGCCTTTGGAACACACCCCTCAAGACTGGGAATCCCTCACAGTGACTTCTGTAGAAGTCCACTGTACATCCAGCGCTCTCTCCACCCGTAAGAAAACTCACCTAGGAGCCAACTTCTTTGATAACCTGAATGAGCTGACTGACGACGTCCTCATCAGTCAACTCAAACGCTTCAAAGGAAGCACCCATTGGTTCATTGGACAGGAGACCTCCGACCCGCGTGCCACCACAATGGACCTATATCCTCCTAAGGGAGACTGCTTGCCTGTAGTCGGCCACTGAAACCTAATCTAGCCTAAGCGCCTAACAATAATAACAATAATAATAATAATGGTGGGGCTATAGTCCGAGGTGGACCTGGGCCTAGCTTCTCAGCAACCATTTCGGGTAAAAATGCCCGTGACGCTTCGAAAGGAGAATGAAAACGGGGACTGCAGGGTAGGTCAACTACAAGTGTCTTTTTAAAAATGCAATAAAATGAACAAAATTGGATCGTTTTCCATATATTATGGCTTCATTTGGAAGAACAAACGTTCCCATTAATTATGAAATAGAATGGCGTCCAAGTGACTGCCTCAGCTGGCTTCGCAGTAGCACATTCTGTCACCAATATGTCATGTCATTTTCCAAGACCTTGTTGATGGTTTCGAGCTGTAACTCACGAATTGCTTGGATGACATTGGCCTCAAGTCCTTGAATCTCTTCCAAATTGTTGCCATAACATCTGTTCTTTACGGCTCCCCACAAAAAAAAGTTCAAAGGGGGTCAAATCGCAGCTCCGAGGCGGCCAATTGACATCGCCAAGACGGCTGATAACACGATTTGGGAATTTGGTGCGCCAAAGATAGATTGTGGCATGAGCTGTGTGGCATGACGCGCCATTCTGCATGAACTAGAGGTCGTCCGAATCCATGTCTTCAATTTCAGTCAAAAAAAAAGTCGGTTAACATGGCTCTGCGGCGCCCAACGTTGACCGAAACGTTGTTCCCAGCCTCATTTTCGAAGGAAAATGGTCCAATGATGCCACCAGTCCACAATCCGCCCCAAACTGTCACTCTCTGTGGATGCATTGGCTTCTCTACAATAACGTGCGGATTTTCCGAGCCCCAGATGCGGCTCTGAGCCTGTGGGACAACGCGACAGAGGACGTCCACGGAGAAGGTGGCGCACACAAGTCGAGAGGGACCTCGACCGGCTTGGGGTGCGAAACTGGAGACAGCTGGCTGGAGAGGGATGTTGGGTGAGGCCCAGGTCTACCTCGGACTGTAGCGTCCTAAGAAGAAGAAGAAGATGCGACAATTTTGTTTGTTAACGTAGCCGCCGAGATGAAAATGCGCCTGACCTCGTCAGAAAAATGATTTTTCGCCCAAAATCGTTGTCTAATTCAAGCTGAGCTGCTCTAAGGCCCAAATTGCGAAGCGGATGGTCGCGCGCCTCCTATTGCTGAGTTAATTGGACCTAGTTATCGAATAATCCGAGATCTTTGTGCAGAATTCTCCTCAGGCTAGTGCGTAAAGTGTTGAGCTGTTGAGATCGATGCCGAGTTGATGTTCGAGAGTTGAGTCTCACACTCTCGGCCACATTCTCATCTGTACGTATCGTACAACGACGGAGACCATGAGTGTTTTCCACTAGCACACCAGCCTCACGAAATTTTTGCACAAACCTGCGTACAGCAGTCGCGGGTGCGGTGGTTGCTTCATTTCGCCGAAAACTTCTTTTCAAAAAATGCACTGCTTGGGCTACACAGCACTCACTTTGGAAATAAGTTTTCAATATTTCCCAAAGTTGTTCAAGCACAGTGCGACTCATTTCGTTCTGCGGCGGTATGATACTCAGTTTCTGTTAAGATTTCGAGCGAGAAACAGCTGTCGGTGTCGAAATAACCTATGATTTAAAAAATAACCACTAGATGGTCCACCTTTTAAACACCCCAAACGGTAACAAAAAGTTACGTATACGCCCCACTCTACATTGGAAACCAATTCACTTGTGGTCACCTAATGAGGCGATAGCAAAAAGGGTTCAAAATCCCACTAAAAGCCCACGTCAAACGATCCACGCCTAACAGCCTGTCCTCTCCCAGCTCAAGTACCTGATAGGCATCTCTCCCCTCACCCACTCAACAGAGGAGATTATCCCACACGACATGTGAAGGAATTTATTTAAACATCAATCTTCTCCTGAAACGAAATTAAGACACACACTCGCCCATAAACCGTGTGAAATTTATTAACCATTCGCTGCGTGCGCCAAATAATAGGCACCCTCATCCATAATACGCCAGCAAATGAACCCATTACCAAGACAAATTGTATCGCAGATTACCATGATAATGCTGTTATGAAATTTTCAGTGCCTCCGCACTCCGGGCTGACTGATTCGGTGGAAAATTTTGGTTTCAGAGCGGGTCATTAGGCCGGGCCCCGGCCCCGTTCGCCGCCCGCTTGAGTTATGAATTGGGGACTGGAATTTATGAGTATGAGCTGTGTACTGGATCGGCCATCAACAAGTAGTCGGTTAAGACTCGGGATTAGTCGACCCGATCTCCGCAAGGGTTGATGGATTACGCCCACGTAGGGAGTACATAAAATTCCCCTGCGTGCATCAGTAAATCTCATTATTCATCGAGTGGAAGTATTAAGTGACCATAAAGGATGTCCTCCGGGGGCGGGGGGTGAGTCCTGCCATGCTCCTGCGGCAATTGACAGTCCCCTTGTGGTCCAAAGATGAATGGGCACGAGTGGGCTGGGGGGAGTAATGATGTCATTTATCAACGCTATGAAGTCAATAACTGGGTTTCTGTGTGTCTAATCAGGAAACTCATGCCTCACAGTGTGTGTGTGTGTGCGTTGTCCTGACATGTGGATGAACTCGTTTATGAACGAAGCTTGGAGGGTACATGGGAAAGAAGACGAAAAAATGAAGGCAACACGACACGAAGTGGAGCAGTGGCGCCGTGAGCGAAACAGGTTTCGTTACCTGACCCATGTGCGAAGGGGAGCATGCAGACAGGAGGGTGTTGGGTGTAACTAGTCCAAAAGCGTGGGTTGCAAGGATTTCTTTGTTATTCTCACGAACCACCGGGAGGCAGAAGGGATGGAACAAGAGACTGCACTGCTCTGTCCTCGGGTGAGACAAAGAAATTAATCCTTCCACGAGGACGAGTACAGGTGGCGAAATATGAACGTCGTCAGCTTCGGGCGCGAGAGCAAGTGAAGGGGTGTAGGGAATTTATTTTGATTCGATATCGTGGCAAGTGGGTGGAGATGGTTAACTTATTCACTGTCTTCCTCTTGTCACACAATGGGTCCCAACTGGTGGACTGTGCAAGCCGCTAGGGCGCTCACAGGCCAACCTACCAACCGTTCCTACGTCAAGGACAACTTTTTTTCGGAGGATTTTTGAAACACTCCTGGAGCACAGGTGACTGAACCAGATTCGGTTTCACTGGGATTCGAACCTTGGACCCCTCCAACTTGGAGCAGGCACTCAACCAACTGCGCCATCCAGTCGTCAAGGACATCGAATGAGTTGAGGAAGGGGTCCAAAGGCTGTTTGGCTGAGGAGTAGCTGTCTTGTTGCCTCCAGCGTTGTCCCACAGATCTCGACCTCCGGCCGGAGCTGCATTGTCCACGCAGTCTACATGACCAAGGCTAACTTGGGGTTGGATCCGTAGGCACCTAGCCAGACTCATGTCGGTGAACAGTCCGTACAGTTCTTGGTTGAGTCTTCTTCTCCAATCGGCATTTTCAAGGTGGCGCACACAAGTCGAGAGGGACCTCGGCCGGCTTGGTGTGCAAAACTGGAAACAGCTGGCTGGAGAGGGATGTTGGGTGAGGCCCAGGTCTACCTCGGACTGTAGCGCCACATGAAGAAGAAGAAGAAGAGGAAGAAGAAGAGGAAGAGGAAGAGGAAGAGGAAGAGGAAGAGGAAGAGGAAGAGGAAGAGGAAGAGGAAGAGGAAGAGGAAGAGGAAGAGGAAGAGGAAGAGGAAGAGGAAGAGGAAGAGGAAGAGGAAGAGGAAGAGGAAGAGGAAGAGGAAGAGGAAGAGGAAGAGGAAGAGGAAGAGGAAGAGGAAGAGGAAGAGGAAGAGGAAGAGGAAGAGGAAGAGGAAGAGGAAGAGGAAGAGGAAGAGGAAGAGGAAGAGGAAGAGGAAGAGGAAGAGGAAGAGGAAGAGGAAGAGGAAGAGGAAGAGGAAGAGGAAGAGGAAGAGGAAGAGGAAGAGGAAGAGGAAGAGGAAGAGGAAGAGGAAGAGGAAGAGGAAGAGGAAGAGGAAGAGGAAGAGGAAGAGGAAGAGGAAGAGGAAGAGGAAGAGGAAGAGGAAGAGGAAGAGGAAGAGGAAGAGGAAGAGGAAGAGGAAGAGGAAGAGGAAGAGGAAGAGGAAGAGGAAGAGGAAGAGGAAGAGGAAGAGGAAGAGGAAGAGGAAGAGGAAGAGGAAGAGGAAGAGGAAGAGGAAGAGGAAGAGGAAGAGGAAGAGGAAGAGGAAGAGGAAGAAGAAGAAGAAGAAGAAGAAGAAGAAGAAGAATCACAAATTAAGCTAACATGACCACAAATTTTCAATCATTGCCCGGGTTTACCCTATCTGATGCAAGGAAAGCGTTGCGTTGGCTTATTCAAAGGCAATACCAGAAATCCTTCCGTGGATTCTAATTTCCTCACAAAAGCGAGGAAGCCTAAAGTCTCTCCGAATCCACATTTCTCCCTCTAGATGAATGGAGCTTCTCCCACTGCATTTCTTGGGTTGGTTCCCCTAACTTTCCTTTCCACCATCCACCTCTTTGCCAAGACTGACCACAATTTTGACCGTAATAAAGCACGATTTAACGCCACCACATCCATCAAAGGATCAGCCATTCAATAACACCCCCATAAGCTTGATTCTTTTCAATCCTGTCCTTTTGTTGTCACTCCTTAATCGGGTTAAGCCGCCGTTAAAAATCGAGCCGTCGGATGAGCTCATGCGAGTATCCCTTTCGGCTTTAAAGTCCCCACCCGAGATCCTGTTATAAAATAAACATCACCTCGTCCAGTTCGCATGGCAATTCCATTCGCACTTTAATGACACCCTTACGTGTGTGCGTTTCATTGCATTTTTACGATTTTTTCCGTTTTCCCTTTTTTATTGTCGCTGCCCGCTCAGTTGGACTCAATAAATAACGACATTTTGCTGGCCTGCATCGCATCGGCAATAAATTCGAATTATTGTGTTTTTTGATTTTCTCCGCGCTGCGGAAACAGGATTGAGGCATATTCATAAAAAGGATTACGCCAATGAGTTGTTAAGCCTTCAAAAAGCAACTTAAATGAGATGTCCGAGGCCGGGTTAATTTATTTTCATTTATTTCCCTCTTATCGATTCCGATGCAGGGGCTGCCGTAAAAATAACAATAACAGGCGTATCGTAAAGAGCAGCCTTCGGGTTTTTTTTTGGTTGAGGAGTGATGTTGGAATGGGCGTGTGCAGTGTCTGTCGCAGATTGCCTCCATAAGAGGCATGTAATTATGAGATAAAATTGTTGATAGGCAGGAGTTTGTGTACTTTCCTCCCCTCGATATAACAGATATAACTCCATTTTTTTCTCTTTAGTTAAAGCCACGACAAGCTTAAGATCTTAAGTGTAGCTTCCCAAGAGTTATTTGGGATTTTCTTTACCTTGTGTCCTTCGCGTTAGTCGTGATCGTCCCGGGCTTGTTCTCGACTGTCTCGAAGTCATATTCCCGTATTTCCTTATGAGACATAGGGCCTCTGCTATGTCCATGCGATATCACACACCACGCCTGGCGGCCCAAGAAAACATGACACAGAATAGTGGAGAATGAAGTGTTGCAGTGCAGGGAACTAGTTAGGGACAAGTTGGAGAAACCTGAGGCACATCTCCAGAAACCGAAGTCGGTGGTTACAAAGTGAATGTGAAACGATTTTCTCAGGATCTAGGACGAATTGAAAGACGTAGGATATCACGATGGAAGGGAAATTAAATGTAGAAGCGGATTGACGCAAATTTTGTATCGGGAGTGCCTCGGTTTCGAAATTCGTCGTGAAAGCGTATTTTTTGGCACATCAGCTGGTATCTCCGATGATGACACGACATTTTCTGAAACAATTTTCTCGACAATTTCGACAAAGTTCGGGTTGAGGGTTACCAGAATGGATTGGGTTTCGATTGGAGAAGCGAAATAAGGTATGAATTTGGGAAGGGAGTGCCTCTTTTCAAAACACCTCCTAGAAACCCTTTAACTTCTTCGAACACTCCACTATATTTCCCTCAATCGTCCTTGGAATTAAATCACTTCCTCCCATCTCCTGATCATGGTCCCCACTGCTCATTGAAATCAAAGTCTATTGGCCAATAACTGCCAACCAACTTGTTGACACATCTGTTCTTAACCGCATTAAATAAATTCGAAGAGACGCATGAATACGAAACAGGAAAGCAAAAGGAAGAGCAGAAAAACCTCGTCCAAAATTAAAATATAAATTCACCACAGGACCGACATTCTCACATCCTCTTCCGGTGGCCCCGGTCGCCACTTAGTTGCGAAATAGAAACACAAATTGTTTTGTCACATTTTTTCGCAAGCATGCTGCTGAATAAAGGAAAATCGAAAATATGCCAGAAAATTTAATTTTTCCTCCTCCAGCGCACCCACACCCTCTCGCACACACAGGACGAGAGGGCACAAGGGAAAAAGTTTTCAATTTAATATTCTGTCTGGCACTCTGGCATCAAATTGGGCTCTTTGTCGTTTTGTCGGCGTGATTGACTGACGGCGCACAGATGTCCTGCCGATGTGGGTTCGGTTTGATTCAATATTGACTGGATGAGATGGTGATTGTGTTCCTTTGGCAGGACATTATCAACGAATCAAAACGAATTGGATGCGATGGTGTGTATTGTGACTAGGCTGTGTGAATGGCTTGGGGGTCCTTTGAGTGGGTCCGTCAGTGTTTGGTCAGAGGAATCTTGCGACTAATGGAATTTCTGTGGTCTCAGGTGTTCATAAAAGATTGTGTTTCCATGGGGTTTTAGCAAGCTACACGGATCTTCAAGTTAAGAGGGACATGAAGCTTGGCCGGCTTGGTGTGCGAAACTGGAGACAGCTGGCGAAAGATCGTGCTGGCTGGAGAGGCATGTTGAGTGAGGCCCTAGTCCACCTCGGACTGTAGAGCCCTAAGAAGAAGAAGAAGAAGCTTATTTTTGCTCTGGACAGAAACAACTTTGCCCATGCGCCTCAATGCTTCTCCTCCTCCTTACTCCCTACAGAATCCAAGTCACTCCCGTGTTGACAAATCGACCTTTTCTGTCCTATTCGAAGTCCCCTATCTTCGTCTCTGCCTTTGTGTTTCTAAATCAACGTGTTTGCGCAAACAGTCTGCTCCCAAAACACGCTCAAAGTTCATCTTGTGGCCCTCATCCAACCTCCGAACGGTCAAAATACGTCCACAGTCCAGTCTGGTTCTTGTGAACACAATCCTTGGGATCATTTGATTCTGAAATACAACGCAAATATTTGTCTGTCAACACCGGCAGATGCGTGTGTACGCAGAATTCATGAAAATTCCGTGTAATATCCGTTTCATGTTTACCACGATATCCTCATACCGCCGCCGCTGTCGCCGAAAAAACAAAATCCACATCCAAAAATGAATGCCTTTGTGTGTACATTCGACGGGAAAAAGTACGAAAATTACACATCCTCTCATGGCATCCGCGTGCAAGCAGAGGAACTTCAAGAGAACCCCCGCTTCTGGAGGATCATCGTCAACAAACAAGCACACATCCTGTGCTGCTCCCGCTCGCTGTGAAGAGTTCATTTGCCAGAGAGACTGCTCTGCAAATAACGAAACTGAAATAATTGCAATTTATTGTCTGCAAGGATGCACGATAACAAGTCCTGTAATTTATTGAATGCACATCCTTTTGAGGATAAGTGAGGAAGAGAAGGAGTTCGCTGAGGAAGAAGTGGTTGTTCGAGGCACACACAGGATCGTTGTTGCTTCTTGTTGGAGGAGCCTTCGAGGAGCACTTGGGAATCGACAGAACCGTGAAATAGTTTGTGACGGAACATCATTTCTGTTGGTGGAGGATTGGGAGAGTAGATAGACCAAAAACGTGAGGAAAAAGACGTGAAACATGGAGTCCCACAGGGGAGAACTCTAGGACCAGTTGTCTTTGGAACATCTTTCAACGAAGCATCTGATGCGAAAATGCAAATGAGAGAGCTGCTTTCGTAGACCGGAAGAACAAAAAGCAAACAGTAAGAACCTAATGCGGTTGAACCCATGCACATATGTCTCTCCTTTCGTCCTTGATCGAGAGTGTCCTTACAGAACCTAGTGGCATCAATTGGGACTTTCCCGCCAATGACTTCTATTCCATTGGTCCATGGTTCCATGGCTCACCACCTCTCTGGAGTCACTGTCTACGGTTAGAGAGTATATCTGATGGCCGATGGTTTGATCTCGGACACACCAACTCTCATTTTCTGAGCACCACCTCTCTGGAGTCACTGTCTACGTTCAGAGAGTATATCTGATGGCCGATGGTTTAATCCCGGACACACCAACTCTCATTTTCTGGGCACCACCTCTCTTGAGTCACTCGCTACTCTCAGAGAGTATATTTGATGGTCCATGGTTCGACTCTGGAAAGTCCAACTCTCATTTCCTGGGCACTACCACTCGTCAGTCACTGGCTTCGCTCATATTTGATGGTGCATGGTTGGATCCCCTTATTTTCTCTGCACCAACTCTCTTGGGTCGCTGGCTATGCTCAGAGAGTATGTCTTTCAACACAATCTTGCCAAAACTTGGCTCAGGACAGAACAATAGGACGCATAACAAGAATGGTTGCTGCAGAAGCTATCTTAGTCCACAAAGTCTAATTCCAATAGTTCCTCGAGTCAAAAAAAAGGACTTGAAACTCAAATCCTGCACCAGCTCATAAAACTATCCCCGCAAACAAGATATCCCTCCCTTGATTTACCAGCAAAAGTTTGGTGAACTTTCACATTCTCGACTGACCCAATCTGTGCCCCAACAGTTATCCTTTCAGCACGAACTACAGCGTCATTGTCATCGCCCACTATTCCATTTGCTAATTTACCCCTCCCCGTGGTCATCATCATCATTCTCCTCCTCGAAAATCCACCCACAAAATGTAAGGACAAATGAGGCAGATTCTCTCAGGGAACAGGCAGTTAAATAGACGAAGCAGCCACATCCACCGCTGCTACATGTGGCAGGACCTCCTCTGGAATTTCCACCCATGCACCACTCTCATAATCCACCACCGGAAAATGTAGTTTTTCTGCCAGCATTTGGGTGGATGGAAAAATGTCTATGGAATTTCATGCATGCATGGCGTTATCTGCAGTTTTTTCTGGTTTTCATGGCTTCGCTCGTGCATCCGCCCTGGGCGGGCGACCACATCCTCCGACATATTGTTGGAGAGAAATATCTTCTGCTCCGTCTCCGTGCAGTGTTTGAGGTTCGAAGAGTTTTTATTCAGTTCTCCCTTGTGCTTCGATGACTTCTCTTATGATTAATGAAGTTTGCATACCTTGGGGACGTAAACGACTTTATTACAAAGGACTGATGGAAAATTGGCTCTTTTGAGTGGAGTGCTGTGGAGTGGAGTGTTGCATTAAGGAATGAAAGCGATGTTATTTTTTCTTCTTTTTTTTCTGTAATCAGCATAAGAGATGTATTTAATCTTCAGGATGGATGCGCACCCTCTTGCTTCATGTATCCTCTTTCTACATGCATCCTCTTACTGCATCCTTGCTACACGCAGCCTCTTACTGCTTGCAGCCACTTACTGCACACAGCCCCTTACTGAGTGCAGCCTCTTACTGCATGCAGCCTCTTACTGCATGCAGCCTCTTACCGAGTGTAGCCTCTTACTGAGTGCAGTCTCTTACTGCATGCAGCCTCTTACTGAGTGCAGCCTCTTACTGAGCGCAGCCTCTTACTGAGTGCAGCCTCTTATTGCAGACAGCCTCTTACTGCATGCAGCCTCTTATTGCAGACAGCCTCTTACTGCATGCAGCCTCTTACCGAGTGCAGCCTCTTACTGAGTGCAGTCCCTTACTGCATGCAGCCTCTTACTGAGTGCAGCCTCTTACTGAGCGCAGCCTCTTACTGAGTGCAGCCTCTTATTGCAGACAGCCTCTTACTGAGTGCAGCCTCTTACTGCATGCAGCCTCTTACTGCATGCAGCCTCTTACTGCATGCAGCCTCTTACCGAGTGTAGCCTCTTACTGAGTGCAGCCTTTTACTGAGTGCAGCTTCTCACTGCAGCCACTTACTGCATGCATTTTGATGCAGTTTTTGACAACAACCAGTTGACGGAAAGGATCAGTCGCCTATGAATGGTGTATCACCTTCCACTGACAACTTGTGCCATTTCCATTTCCCCAAGACTCCTCTTGCACAGTCGACTCCAGTGGCTGCGTGGCACTTAAATCTTAAAAAAATTACAATTTCGATTAAAAAAAAAGTCAAATCGTCCCAATTTATCTCAAATCACCAGCAAACTTCATGCCCCAGCAGTTCTCTTGTCTCTCACCGCCATTCCCTAAGCTCTTCATCACTTGTGGCTGTCGACAGTCGTTTGGCAGCTCTCTTCAGTGAACGACTTCCTTTAAAATGCCTGCGCAATTCTAATAAGTCACCCCCTCGACCTCATCAGCCTCAAGTTCACCGATTCCTTCCACAGATTAACACCGAAATTGCTTTACAGGGCGAGGGCACCCTTAAGCCAGCAGGCTGACAAGTCCTAAGCAAATAAGTAGTTTCCCCCTCCCCCCCTAATGGCGGCGTTGTGTATCTTTGTTTCGACTTAATAAGATTAAGGACGTGCTTGCGTCTGCACCTGTGTGCCCATCTCCACTTGAGAGCAGAAAAAACAGCCAGACCGTTCGTGCCTAATCGACTTGAGCAAGATGCCTTGTGTTATCCTCGCACGCATTTCAAAAGCCACCCACAATTTCACCGACTGTCTTCGCAGGAGCGGGGCGGCGGCGGCGGCGGCGGCGGCGGTATCATTTTAAGCAGCCAGACCACGAATTCCGGGGAAGCTTAATTGAAAATTCTGCGTCCTCAGACGATGCCGGGAAATTTTTATCCGTTTACTCACTGGGCACGAGGTACACGTGGCGTATGTGGGACATAATTTTCAAATTTTTCGCAACATGTGTCACCAAATTGTCGAGAACTTGTTGTTGCTGGCGCTGTGTGAGGGGGTACAAGTTATTTGCTGCGCCATTGGATTTGAAGTGCTTCTATGCTTTGTTTGCCGCGTGCTGTTCGGCGGTAAATTGTTTGAGAGATGGAATGGTGTGGGTGGAGCGGGTGGAGCAGATGTGATTCTGCGTTGAAAGCGGAGAGGTGTACAGAAAGGCGGAGATGGAAGCCATGTTCTAATGCCTCTGCCTCTTCATTTCTGGATTTTTGAACATGACCACGGATGCAGTGCCCAGTTGGCTACAAGGCGAAGGAGAGTCTGTGCGTACCATCCTCAGAAGGCAATCGTCTTTCACGTTCACAAGACTAGAGGACAGTCAGTCAGCCTTTCACTCCCACCGATCGTCGAGGGAGGGTTCTAAAATTTTGTTGCGATTGACACGAGCGACGCAGATGCTGTTTGCTGCGCGGACGAGGTAGACGAAGTTCTTAGCAAATTTGATTGGATTTCTTATTAAAAAATTAGTGGGGCAAGGAAATTCTTGTTTCTTACTGTCTCTTACTGCATGCAGCCTCTTACTGCATCCAGCCTCTTACTGCAGCAGCCTCTTACCGCATGCAGCCTCTTACTGCATCCAGCCTCTTACTGCAGCAGCCTCTTACCGCATGCAGCCTCTTACTGCACCCAGCCTCTTACTGCAGCATCCTCTTGCAGTATGCAGCCTCTTACTGCATGCAGGCTCATACGTAATGCGACTTCGTACTGCATCCAGCCTCTTTCTGCATGCGGCCTCTTACTGCATGCAGCCTCTTACTGCAGCAGCCTTTTACTGCATGCTGCCTCTTACCGCATGCTGCCTCTTACTGCCTGCACCCTCTTACTGCATACAGCCTCTTACTGCCTGCTGCCTCTTACTGCATGCAGGCTCATACGTAGTGCAGCTTCGTACTGCAGGCAGCTTCTTACTGCATGCAGCAAGAGGTACATCAAATCCTGAGAAGGAATCTGGGCCGAGGCGGGTGTCAAGTCTACTTACAGAATGTAGGCCAGTTCGGACGTCAAGCCTCTCACTGCTCGTCTCCAACTCCTGTGGCTCCTAAACGATCCAATCATCCAACAGACAGACGAGCATGCCGAGCCATTTGTACGTGAATACACGAGAAATGATTGAAACAAAGTGCACAGTCATAAATTCGAGTCCTTCAGACGTCTCTCCTCTTCGGATATTACATTTTGGAAAAATTGCAAGTCAAAGCCAATGACAGCGTAGATAAATTCATATCACCGCTCTCGGCCCCCCGAGGAGCTCGCCTCGGCTCCCGACGGGCCTGAGATGGAATTGCTTTGATGAAATTCTTAAAGTAATCCACTCTGAGTTTGCAATTATTAAATAGTTTCTTCGCTCGCCTCCATCCTCCACGGGGCGATGTCCATGTCCATCCATCTTTGGATACTCGTCCACCATCGCTCTCCGTCGCTTTGCGAGATTCCCTTCTCGCTCATCCACTTTTCTTAATTAAAAGCACGCCCGAGTCTTGATATCCTCGCTGCTTCGGGGGGAAGATTTATACATATTTACACATCCTTTTTCCATAAATCAACAAACAGGCCAACGCAAACCGCCCACAAGAGCCGTCTCGTGGGCATATAATCATCATCGTGTCCCTTCCCTTATCATCGGCGGTCGACTCCTATGGCGCCTTCCTTTCACATCCTCGCCGCAGAGAAAGGATTTCACTTGACGGATGCGTGTAGTTAGATGGGAAATAAAAGAGCGCATAACTCATTCGATTATATACCGTCGAGAATGTCCTCAATGCCGCCCGAATCAGGAATCCAAGTGAGCGGCAAGGAGTCATCGACGGTTGAGGGTTATTGATGAGCACGGAGTATCTCAGACAAACGAGGATGTCATCGTTTTGTATTAATTGCCGTGACAAATCGACAAATTCCTCTTCAGCTCAGTAGTTTGTCCTTTGTTTTGACTTCGCTCCGAAGTCTGGCCGACTTTTGGTGGTCCCTTAGCTGGTTTCGGTCTCTCATTTGTGGGTAATCCTTTTCGGGAGAACGTGCCGCCTCGGGGTGTGTGCAGAGTGCGGACCAACTTTTTAATGGGGGAGACTTGAGGCTTTGCTATGGGAAAAAGTTGCTGCAACCAAAGTGGCCACGAGACAATTTGTTTGTAAACACGGACGGACGACTGTCTATGTGTGTGTTTGGCGCTGAGTTTGAGATAACTTTTCGAAATCAAATCGAAGATTAACGAGATTTGCAGTGATCCTTGAGACATGACAAAAGTCGTTCATACGTGAGGGTTATTCTGGGGAGTTCACTCGTTGAAAGTTGACCGCATTCTTTGCATGAAACTTATTTTTAGGGTGAGCCAAATACAGGTTTCTTTTTAAAAATGCAATGAAATGAACAAAATTTCATATTTTTCCGAATGTTATAGTTTTATTAGTAAGAACAAACATTCCCATTAACTATAAAATAGAACGGCGTTCAAGTGGCTGCCTCGGCTGGCTTCGCACCCCGCGCACTCTGCCACCCCAATTTTCCAAGACCCTTTTAATGGTTTCGGGTTGTAGCTCACCGATTGCTTGGATAATATTGGCCTTAAGTGTTTGAATCTTTTCCGGATTGTTGGCATGACATCGTTCCTTCACGGTTCGAAACAAAAATCGGTAAAATCGCAGCTCCGAGGCGCCCAATTGACATCGAAAAGACGGCTGTTAACACGATTTGTGAATTTGGTGCGCAAAAGATCAATTCTGGCGTGGACTGGATGGCATGGTGCGCCATTCTGCATGATCCAGAGTTCGTCCAAATCCATGTCTTCAATTTCAGTCAAAAAAAAGTCGGTTAACATGGCTCTGTGGCGCCCAACGTTGACCGAAACTTTGTTCCCAGCCTCATTTTCGAAGGAAAATGGTCCAATGATGCCACCACTCCACAATCCGCACCAAACTGTCAATCTCTGTGGATGCGTTGGCTTCTTGACAATAACGTGCAGGTTTTTTGAGCCCCAGATGCGGCTCTGAGCCTGTGGGACAACGCGACAGAGGAAGTCCACGGTGAAGGTGGCGCACACTAGTCGAGGGGGACCTCGGCCGGCTTGAGTTGCGAAACTGGAGACAGCTGGCTGGAGAGGCATATTGAGTGAGGCCCAGGTCTACCGCGGACTGTAGCGCGCTCAGAAGAAGAAGAAGAAGATGCGGCAATTTTGTTTGTTAACGTAGCCGCCGAGATGAAAATGCGTCTCATCAGAAAAGATGATTTTTTGACCAAAATCGTTGTCAAATTCAAGCTGAGCTGCTCTAAGGCCCAAACTGCGAAGCGGATGTTCGCACCCCTTCAATTGCTGAATCAAATTGGACCTTGTTATCGAATAATCCGAGATCTTTGTGCAGAATTCTTCTCAGGCTAGTGCGTGAAATGCTGAGCTGTTGAGATCGATGGTAAGTTGATGTTCGTGAATTGAGTCTCACACTCTCGGCCACAGCAGCCACATTCTCATCTGTGCGCACCGTACGACGACGGGGACCATGAGTGTTGTCCACCAGAACACCAGTCTCATGAGCTTTTTGCACAAACTTGCGTACAACAGTCGCGGGTGCAGTGATTGCTTCATTTCGGCCAAAACTTCTTTTCAAAAAACGCACTGTTTGTTTGGGCTACACAGCACTCACTTTGGAATCAAGTTTTCAATATTTCCGAACGTTGTTCAGGCGTAAAGCGATAATTTCGCTCCGCTGAGATACGATACTGACTTTCTGTCAAAATTTCGAGCGAGAAACAGCTGTCGGTGTCAAAATAACCTATGATTTAAAAAATCACCACTAGATGGCTCACCCTGTATTAAAATCTCCTGTCGTGAACAGATGTTTCTTTGATCTTGAAGATTAGACTTGAGTGGAGATTTGGGGCGCTTCTGAGGGTCATCTTGTGCACACCTGCACACAATGGTTTCGTTAAAGTAGGTGGGGCTTAGTACGTAGGATTCTCAGATTCATAGTTCATCTCGAGTAGGGCTAGATACCTTATCTTTTTTCGTGAGATTCTCAGATTCATCACGAGTGACGAGCAAGTTTCTATGTCATATTTCGATACTCACGGTTGTGATCGATTATTTCTTCGTTCCCTAGACCGCCTCCTAAACCCCTTTTTCATCTCAAAATGCTGGTTGCTTGTATCTCAATAGAGTCCTTTGTACAGTCATCATCTCGCAAAGTGAAAAAGAGAGTCCACCTCCACTTGGCTTCCTCCAAAAACCAAAAAAAGGTCCACAAATATTCCCACGCCCCCGCCTCGATTTGTTTATCTTCTAGAATTTAAAGGGTATTTCAAAAAACTTTTGCGAACCATTGAAACTTCACCCGCTACTCATCCACACAATTCACATACCGTGTCGATAGTTCGTGAAACGCTTTGCGAGGAAAAGGTTTAAGCCTCCTGCACACAGGATGGCCACCGCAAAGTGAGAGAAGGAAATCCCTCAGAAAAGTGCTTCAATTGTTTGAGTTCTGTTTCGAGTTTGACTTTGAGCTCTTCGAGTGCGCAATTTATGTTCGATTTTAAACATTTTCCCTCAGCTTAAGAGTCTCTATGCATCGCATCCCGTTGCCGCCATTTGGGAACGAAAAAACTGAGAGATACGCCATCACTCGCCACTCCAACACGAACGTCTTTCTCAGTCAAGGACGGACTGAAAGTTTTATGATTCTGCAGAGGAAGTTTGTCCTCTAGGACTGGTTGATACTGCGAATCGAACTGAGAGATATCCATGATGGCATGGGCACTTTGTCGGTTTTGATGACAGGCGGAGTCCTCATGCCTGCACTCGATTGTCTCTATCGAATGTCTCACAAAGGACGAGCATGACGCAAGGTCGTTCACACGCTGTAAGAGGTTTTGAGAAAATTTTAAAGCACGAAACACATTGCGTGCTCCATTGAAAGACTGTCCTCCTCTCCTTCCTCTCCTTCCTCTCCTCCTCGCATCCTCCCCTGCTCCCCTCATCCTCTGCTCCCCACCCTCCCCTTCCTCCCCACCCTCCCCTAGCACAAGCACTTCCTGAATCTTAAAAGCATCCCTCCACTGTGTGTGTGTCAACCTCTCAGGATTTTTCTTTCCGCGGAAAAAAAAAGGCCTCTGCCTTGACTCGTTAGAGGGGCTGTTTAGAGTAAATGAGGTTTTGATTACCTCCGGAGACACCCAGAGGGTTGTGTTTTAATTTTCCAAGGACCAGCGCCGCTTTAATTATGAATAATTTCTTCAAATCATCGCAGGCCGGGATGCTGGGAGTTGGCTGGCAGCCAGCCAGCCAGCCGAGGGCGGGCGATATCATTTTACAATCAATTTGCATAATTATCGATTTTCCACGGAGGATAAATTATTTATCTTTCAATTTAAGACGAATCGGGACGCGGGAGAGAATTAAATAAATTCAATTTCCTAGGCAAATAAATCTTGGAGCAGAATCAGTGCAGGAAATTGAACGCTTTCCATCGTCAGATGAGAACGAGAAATTCGATTTGTAGTTCGGTTATGTGGAGGCGGGGGTGGAAGATTTCTTTGAGTTCTATGGCAGTTTCATGCCGAGCTATAGGAAAACTCTTTCAGTGAAGTACAGCATAAAAGAGCATCCTCTGAGGAGGAAATAGCCGAACGATGTCATCTCATAAACAACAATGACCACAATAGTTGACACTGGCGTTGGTAAGGAAACCAGTTTTCAGACTTCTCATGTTAAATATCCTCTGAGAGGACGTGACTATTTTATCTTCTTGGGGGTTTCATGTTTCAGTTAAAGTGTTCCCAGAGGAAAGGTGCTCAAAGAAATAAAATTCGAATATAGGCTAAAGGCAAGGAAGAACAGGCTCCGGGACTTGCAGAGCAACTTGGGGGGCATCTCCGCATACTAACCTTCTTATTCGAGGAGGACACAAAGATTGAAACTCCGGTACAAAGATTAAGTGATCGCGGCTTCAAGAAAAAGTTGATCTTGATGACTGCAAGCAGTGCCCGTGGAACTGCCTAAGAACAGTCAACAGGGCAATGCGGAAAAGGAATACCCCACCTACATGGTGGCGTACACAGCTGAAAAGGGACATCAATCAGATGAACGTGCGTAGCTAGAATCACCTAGCGCAAGACCGTTGATCGAGGCCCAGGTCAACCCCTGACTGCAGCGCCACCTGAAGAAGAAGAAGAAGTGAATCAATGAAATTTTTGGCGAAAGGTTTAAAATTGCGAAAATATCACGAAGCCCTTCCTCTCGAATGCAAAGGTGCAGTCAAAGTGGGATCCGGTAAAAGCTAGTTCGACTGAGTGTTCTTCTTTTCCTATTTCCCCAGCTACAGCAGATATTTCTCTCGCCTTACTACGCTTCCCCAATTAATTCTCCATCGATCCTGATAGCCCTTTATCAAAACTTCGTCGAAATTGTGTAGAAAATCGTTTCGCAAAACATCTTGTCTTCCGAGACCACGAATGGACCGCACAAAATGATCAAAAGAAATAAACTTAAACAGGTTCTGGCGCAATTTGTTCTTCATACAATGGTTTGTCTGACAATGACAGATATTTTCGCCACCATTTCGAGACGTTTCATGATAAAATAGTTCCTTAATCCTCTCCAATTTTTCCAGTTTCATGCGACAAAATAGGACCCCGGAACTTCACTTCTAAATAACCAACCTACGGACTCCCGTTTCAGAATCTCAACTTATTACGCATCGCCAATCAATTTCCTTTCCATCGTGATACCCCACGTCCTTGATTTCGTCCTGATTATCGAGATAATCGTGTCAGAAGACATAATGTCCTTCAAGATCACTGCCAAACGAGGATCCCTCGAACTTCCCCTCCAAACAACGAACCAACTAACTCCCGTAGCAAAATCTCTCCTTCATAAGCTTTTTTTAATCAATTTACCTTCCATTCTGATAACTCAACTCAACAACTCGTCCTAATTTTCGAGAAAATGGTTTCAGAAAACATCATGTCTTCCAAAATCATTAATTTCATGCGAAAAAGTAGAATCCTTCGAATTTTGCTTCCAATTCCTCAACCAAGTCACTCCCGTTACAAAAGCTCACCTTATTCCACTTCTACATTTTATTTCCTTTCCATTCTGGTATCTCACGTTCTTCAATTCGTCCTAGATCCCGAGAAATTCGTTTCACAAAATTTTGCAATCATCAAATTCACTTCGACGAAAGTTCGTTCACTTTCGGCAAAAAAATGCGACCCGATTGTGTTGTGAGTTGACTGCATTTTTTCGTATGAAACGTGTCATTTTGTCAAAAGTCGATTTTCTTTGTCTTCAAGGAGAGTTTCACTTGAAATTAATGGCGCTGAATGTGAAAAGGATATCTGAAGAGGATTCAATCAAAAATTTCATGGAAAATCCCTGAAAATAGGAGAAAAGTGATTTTTTGATATTTGATGACGTCGGAGTAGAACTCGCTGAAAAAGAGGAATAATTGCTTATCTGGCAATGCTTGCTTTGCATAACTGTTGGGTGAATTGTTGGGGAGAATGTTTTCCGTCATTTTTAGAGGAGGAATCAAAGAAAATGGTGGTGAGCAAGTGTGTGATGTGTTTTGATATGCATTTGGTGTGTTTTCCTTCGGGAAAACTGCGGGTTTCATTGAAATTCATGAGCGGTTCTTTCTCTGTCAAACTATGGTGTTGCCAAACACTGTGTTTTGAAGATGAAAATTATGCTTGTAATGAGGTTTGTTTTAAGACATTTCGAGTGAATAGAAATGATCAAAAAGAAGGTGTCTTTGGACCGATTTGTGATTTTTATGGTGGTGCTTAAATGAGTACCTCACGCGGGTATTCGAGTGCAACGTTAGCAATCAGCAAGCAGCCAAGAAATATTCGGGATTAGAGATTTGAGTAAATGAACATTCATATAGATTCCGCAGATTGTCAAGTCAGTATGAGACGCAATCATACGCACACCACACAGTCCCGTCCTTGGTCTTCTCACTGGAGGTTAAAAATCTCCTTTTTTCTTAAGCCTCTCGTGCATTCATCCGTACATCACACAGATCCCGTCTCAGATCTTATCTCTTTCCCACTTCCCACTTCCGTTCACAGAAGCTCATCGCGAACCATAACTCGACAAGAGACACCGCCCTACGGCACAATGTGCGACACATCATCATATCAACGATATCCCACAGACAAACTTGCTAACAACTATAATAATAATGGCGGCGCTATAGTCCGATGTGGAACTGGGCCTAACTTCTCAGCAACCACTCGTGTTGTGCGTGCTATTGTTCTATCACGAGTGGAGGGGACCTACAGTTTAATGCCGACTCCGAACGGCGAGATTGAGAAGCTTTTTCTAGACAGTTATACTCTTTGAACATTGTCAGTGACTCGAAAGAGGTGGAGCCGTGAAAAAAAAGCGTGGGAGTCAACGCAACTACCCACTACGCCACGGCGCGCACGGCGTCAACAGTCAGCTACGATTTTATCGAGGAATTCACCACTTGCGCTTCCCTATCACACATGTTGACGGTTTGAAGAAACAAAACGAAATGAATGTTCGCCAAATGTGTTCGCAAGAGAGCAAGTTCGGCGAGCACGTTCGTCGTTTAGGGCTATCTTTAAGATCCTCTTTTTCTTCTTTGGCTCTAGCTACAGTCCCGGGTGGAACTGGGCCTCCGCCAACATGCCTCTCGATCCAGGACGGTCTTGTCCTAGTTGCTTCTAGCTACGCACGTTCAGCTGATTGAGGTCCCTTTCCAGCTGCATACGCCAACGGAACCGTGGTCTTCCTTTACCGTGTTGTCCCTCGGGGTTGGAATCGAAGTCTTTCCGGGCCGGAGCATTGGTGTCCATTCGCTCCAAATGACCATCTGAGACGAGAGACTCGAATTTGTTTGACCAGTTCGATGTCGCTGTACAGTTCGTCGTTCAATTCCCTCCTTGAAACACCATCAGTGCATACGGAAACAAAGGAGGACTTTCCTCTCGAAGCGACCATGAATCTCCTCGTCATAGCTTGAGGTCACTTTAAACTTTAAGGCTACAGACTACTGCAGCAGGCTAAAACATCTTGCGGTAATTTATGCCAGCGGGACGGAGTCTTCCACTACAATACTCCAGATTGAGTGAAGACTTCTGACTGATAGAGGGGTTTAGTCCTTTTTGTCGCAGTCTGGGGGCTTGCAGAAGTGATTTGAATGATTCCACTGGGATTGAACTACAAGTCTTCGAGTGCTTCTCATGGACTTTCTTCTCCTTCTTGAGCACCCATATTTTCTGGTAGTTGATCCTGCAACAACTCTTGTCCTTGGTTGCTGCATTTTTATTGAGCATCCTGTGTCGCTATACGAATAAGTGCCTGCCTGCTTCCACCCATAAGCCAAGGCTGTTCCCTGGTTTGTCTCGTAAAAACGTCAAAAAAAAACCTTCTCAAACTTAGCCGCTTGAAGTTGGCATACCGCTTTCGGGCGCATGAGCTCGAAAAAAGGACAATAACGCAAACAACACTAAAGCTGGCTGTAGAAGCCAGATCCAAGTGGAATCCTTGTAATGCCGCGCGAAGAAGAAAAAGTCTCGTAAATCCCAGCTTCATCCGTAGCGACTTCTACTACCACTTTTCAGCAAAGTTCCAGTTCGAGACAGTCTTCGAAACTTGTCCACTCCCTCTGCCTGTCGCCTTGTGACCTATCCCAAGCTAACTTCCCGCTCTCAATGCATCTTGAACTTGACCCAGCCTGATCCTCTTATATCCCTCCTCGTATTGGTTCCGCTATAAGTCCAAGTCTCAGTGGATTCATACCCCAGTTGACAATATTCTAATGAGATCAATTCTTCCGAGAACGCTTAAGCGATTCCCAGAAACAACGCCTAAGACCCTCATTCACCGCCTCCACCCCCACTGTCGAGCATTCCTAGAATCACTTGACCTGACTCCCTCATCAAAAACCATTATTCATCCGCCAAACAGAGAGTCATGCACAAATCCGTCGTCACAATCCCTATTTGACCCCGCATAATGGACACCACATACCCCCACATACACCGTGTTGTCATAACACTCTGAACACATGACATGTCCTTTTCATTTCCGTGAAACACTAGTCGTCGTGGCCGACTTAAGCTCATTTCCACATCCCAGCTCGTGTGGCTTTCAATTAGAGAGGGAAGCAACAATGAAACGAACGCACGCAAGAGGAAATTACTTCTCGTTTCGACAAAAAGGATGTGTGCTGTATGCACAGGCGAGACGCGGCAAGCAGAAAGCACTTGTGCTGCGCTAGGATATGCGGAGAACAATAATTACCTCTCCGCTCGCTGCCGAGTCACTCATAATGGTTATTAAAATCTGCACACAGAGACACACGCACATCCTGCCGAGGAGGCCTCCAGGGACTTTCGCTTTTTTTTTTTTTTGCCTTTTCAATCGCAAACAGTCGTGGTAACCTTTGTAGCGGGTCTTTCATGTGGAAAACAGACTTTCTTCTCTCTGTAGTCCTTTGACGGGGGAGGCCACTGAAAGGCACTCCATTTGTGCTTCTCCTTGTGACGAGTCCTTTGATGTCACTGCATGTTCTCCATCGGAATCCAGACAGCAACTGAGTTCTCCGTTCGTGTGGTGAGCTTTCACTCTGGCGACTGGTATAAAGTCTCCTCTTCGCAAGGACATGCGCGTTCGCAGGCGGGGAGTGCCTGAAGTGGTAAACAATCGAGAATATGTCCCTTCAAGTGTTTCCTCACGTGCTTATCACCCTTTAAATCGTTTCGATTGTGATCTCCCACGAGCGTGTGGAAAGTGCGCCCCCACGAAAGGGACCCAATCCTCAAAAAAGGGTACGCTTCGTCCTTGAAAACATTCGTCAAACATGCCAAGTCAATCCTTTTTTTGTTTCACATTTGTTCAGTGAGGTTGGGACTAGCCCACTGCCTAGGGGACATGGGATCTAGTCATCGGGAGGCATTGGAAACCACCACGAGTCTTGTCAAGACGTGGGTGTGGGCGGAAGGAAAGGGATACAACGTGAAGGTCATTTTGCCGGTCGGAATTTCAAGTATTTGGGATGTGTTTTCACTTGTGGCAACTGCAGGACCTTTTTTTGAAGGAAACATGACTGATGGATGCTGGTCCTTGATGACTTTGTTTGAGCAACGTGAAAGGTGACTAGTTAGGAAGTGCGGGCTTGAGGTGTGCTGATGCGTGAGGATCCGTGATGACCCGTGATAGCCCGTGATGATGTGTGGTGACTCGTGCTAACGCGTGGCGATGCTTGCCGAAGCGTCCCGACGCATGCCGATGCGTGTCGACTAGTGCCAACGATTGCTGACACGTGCTGATGCCTGCTGACTCTTGGCAACTCAAATTTACTTCCATTGGCGACCTAAAGGGACTGACTATCAGTCAAGTTGTTAAAAAGTGAAGCACCGTCGTGGTCGCCTTGTGTATTTCCAAGCAATCGCACACAACGATCGATAGCCCAGAACATTGCCACTCTATCGCTGTATTCCTTCTTAAGTGACACATCTCTTTCAAGGCTTCCATCACTTCCAAGCATTCCATCGTTTCTATGCCTTCCATCGTTTCCATGCCTTTCAAGCCTTCCATCAATTCCAAGCCGTCCATCACTTCCAAGCCTTCCATTACTTCCAGGCCTTCCATCATTTCCATCACTTCCAAGCCTTTCATTACTTTCATCCCTTCCATGTCTTCCATCACTTCCAAGCCTTCTTTTGTTTCTATCCCTTCTAAGCCCTCCATCCCTTCCATCCCTTCCAGGCCTTCCATAACTTGAAAGCCTACCATCACTTCCAAGAGATCCATCACTTCCAAGCCACTTCCATCCCATCAAAGTCTTCAATTGTTGCCATCCCTTCCAGACCTTACATAACTTCCGTCACTTCCAAGCCTTCAATCATTTCCATCACTTCCAAGCTTACATCCCTTGCAAACCTCCACTTCCATCCCTTCCAAGCTTTCTATCCCTTCCAAGCCTTCCACAACTATCAAGTCTCCCAGCACTTCTAAGTCTTCCATCCCTTCCAATCCTTCCAACACTTCCATTATTTCCAAGCCGCCCATCCCTTCAAAGTCTTCCATCGTTTCCATCACTTCTAAGCTTCCATCCCTTGCAAACCTTCTTTCACTTCTCTCCCTTCCAGGCCTTAAAACATTTCCATCACTGCCAAGCTTTTCATTACTTCCATCCCTTCCAACCCTTCTATCGTTTCCATCCCATCTAAGCCCTCCATCCCTTCCATGTCTTTCATCTCTTCCATGCCTTCCATCCCTTCCATGCCTTCCATCCCTTCCAAGCCTCCCATCTCTTCCAAGCTTTCCATTACTTCCATCCCTTCCAGACCTTCAATCATTTCCATTCCTTCCAAGCCTTCCAACGCTTTCATTATTTCCAAGCCTCCCATCCCTTCAAAGTCTTCCATCGTTTCCATCCCTTCCAAGCCTTCCATCACTTCCAAGCCTTCCATCTCTTCCAAGTCTTTCATCGTTTCCATCCCTTCCATCCCATCCATCCCTTCCATCCCTGCCATCCCTTCCCAGCCTTCCATTGCTTCCAAATTCCAAAACAAAAAACTCCTCAAAACTCTACTTTGCCTCAGATATCCGCAGACAAAGGGCGGAAATTTAATACATCCAACGAGAGAGTTAAAAATATGACATCACCCATCCCGCCGGTTGCCATGCCTTTACCCCGAGCGAAGCTGAAAATCCCCACACAAACTTTCACTGATTTTCACTCCGCCATTATGGCAGAACCATCTCACATTATCCAGAGCGAGGACATGTCAATGGAACACACCCTCCCTCCAGCGTTAAGTGATATCTTTCACTGTGAACCGGAATTCGCTTTCTATTACAACCCCATCCCCCCACCCCCAACATTCACCGGCAGGCAATTCTGAACGTAATGAGTTGTCTTGACAACTAATTACGGGATTACGCCACATAACCGTATTTTCTGTAAGAAAATGGGCGGCGGGGTACGTCGAACAAGTCAAGTCACACAGACGGAGCTTAGAACCCAAAAGGGAACGCTCGCATTACACGAGACGTTAGGGCCGCAGGAGAATCCATGAATCAGAGGGAGCCCGCTCCTGGGGCGTCATACATTTAAGGGCTTTCAGCTCTCGAATATTGAATCTGTCTATCCCTTGTTACAGTCACTGGGTGCAGGGGGGTGTGTTCTGCGACCACGAAAAAGATTGCGACGTTGATGATTGGAGGATGTGTGGTGGGAGGGATGGGGGGAGAGGGAGAGGGAGAGGGGAGAGAGGGAAGGGGAGAGGGAGGGGGAGAGGAAGCGTCGTGTCATTCTGTCGAAATGCAACTAAATCTAAGGCGAAAGGGTCATGCAGACAGACGAGGATACGCTGAGGTACATGATTAGCTTTTCGCTTCAATTTACTCGAACTCTGTCAACAGGATTCATTAGATTTGGATGAGAGGATGGGAATGTGTGTCTGTGTGCAGTGGGGGCATGTGAGATTGTAACGAGAATGAGATCCTTGATGAGAGTTGCAATGACTATGTGGAAAATGAGTGCATTGTCAGATGAAGGACTCAGAACTCATCTGCGGTGATGGAGAATGACATTTGCTGAGGAAAAATGAGCTGGATGTTGTCATCAGAGCTACGTTGGCCTTCCTGTGGCATTGCACTCTCTGGATCCTGATGACATTTTGAAGGAATTTTTGAAGGAAGGAATGAATTTCAACAGCAAATGGATTCCCAATAAAATCGCGATCAGTGTCACCGTTGATCTTGTTTGATCGACAGACACATCCGCACAGTTTCACAACAGATCAGTGGTCCCTGGACAAGGTACATCCTCTTAAACAACCAAATTGATGTCTCTTTCGAATATTCATCGATTTTGCCCAAAAATTGGTGCCTCTATTACAACGCCTTTGACTCCACTTTTGGGCAGGACTCGCCTTTAACTCCACTTTCGAACTTTGAGACAAGGCCGACATGCTAAACTCGCAGCTTCAGAGTAGAGCGCAGCGGTAACCGTCTCCTCAAACGTCCCTTTTAGAGATACCAACGTTGCTCGTGTGGGCCCCGTGGCGTAGTGGGTAGGTGCGTCGACTCCTACGCTCGAGGTATCAGGTTCGAAACCGGGAAAATCACCAAACATTTTCTCACGGGTCCACCTCTTTCGAGTCACTGACAATGCTCAAAGAGTATAACTGTCTAGAAAAAGCTTCTCAAAATCACCGTTCGGAGTCGGCATTAAACCGTAAGTTCCCTCCACTCGTGAGAGAAAAATTGCACGCACAACACGAGTGGTTGCTGAGAAGCTAGGCCGAGGTCCACCTCGGACTGTAGCGCCGCCATTATTATTAACGTTGCTCGTCTTGTCTCCAGATCCCTTATTTCTCTATTCGTCAATCGTTGTTTTTTTGATGAGCTCCAATGTTGAGCCGGCGTACGCCAGATCGCTCAACTTCTGCTGCGAATTCTTGAAGCGAAGAGCATTGTTTTCGGCTCTTCAACTCCATCTTGAAGACTTGGTTGCGGTGTTCGCTTCCATACTTGCGCCGTAGAGAGCTCATGATTGCTTCGTAGCCCGTCTGAAGATCTTCTGGAATCGTCTGGAGCACATCTGCGGCACCACCTTTAGCGATACACCGAGTGCCGCCGCCTTGTCTTCTTCGCTTAGATGTGCCCTGGCGACTGAGGTTATGAACTGCAGCCTGAAGATGTTGAAGGCTATAGTTTCGTCGTACCTCGGCGGCTTGAACTTCGTCAACACGCTGCTGATCTTGGCGAACAGACACCGTCTAACAACACTGTTCCTCGTTTGGTGTCGAATTTTGTTGAGCACGGGACAGTGGGAGATCGTTGACATGCCGTTCATCAACGCCCAAGACGTTCCAATGAACTGGTTGAAGCCGTAAGAGAGAGTGTTGCCGAGAACTCATGTCGTATCGTCGCATTTTGCCGTCTGTGGAACCACCTTTCGGCGCATTTTGATGAACGATTTGCCTTTGTTTCCGTATAAAGTGCAACTGATACGCCGATAAGTGGTTCCAAAATGCTGAGCGCGGTGAGTTTCGCACACAGACCGTCCACGTCACTTCCAAGCAGTCGGTTACCAACTTAAAAGATGGCACACCCTGTTCAAGAGAACCAAAAGATCTCAAGTGATCGCTTTCTTAAATTCCCATCCTTCCTCGACATTCCATCCTCCAACTAACTCACAAACTTTCAAAAATTTCAAATCTTCCGCAAACCCCCTTAAACCATTTGATTCCCATCAAATTTCCACTTCCACGCATTTACTCCATTTCCCTCTCACTCACTCCACAAGCAAAATGTCAAAATGTACTAGAATATCCCCCAACTCTCTCTCCACACTCTCCACAGTCAGTCAGTGCGAAGTCAGTGAGAGTGAGAAAACCAAAAATATTCTTCCGGTCGCGGTGAAAAAGTTTAAAATTCGATAAAATTGTGAAAAACTTGAGTTTCAGCCTCAAAATGATGGGCAAAGTGAAGTTAAAGTGTTAGATTCACACGATCGCATGAAATTTCGCTGAAATTTGATGGATTTTAGTGCGTGTTTTTGTGAAGTGAACTTTTTGAATCCAAGATGGATGCCAATGTATGGCTGATCGGAGAGGAAATTCCGTCGAATTGTGGGTTTTATTTTTTTCGTGTGCAAATCGAGGGGAAGAAGAAGCAAATGGCGTACATTGTGCGCGAGTGGATTTTGTGGGATTTCTGCAGCGATTTGGATTGTGGTTGAGTGTGGAAATGAAAAATTTAGTGTTTAAGTGTTTTTTTTTTGATGGAAAGTGAAGGCGGGTGGTGGGGATGGGAGTGAACATCCATTTGTTTTGTGTTTCAAGTCGTCTGCGCAGATGAGACGATGGAATTCCTTCGGTTGTGTGCGCGAGTGGTTAATAGATCAGATCGTCGGTTATGCGGAAATCGAAATCTTATGAATTTGTCCCTTTATTCGTCTCTCAATCTGTATTTCTTCTCATTCCTTTGCGTTCGATACGCCGGTAGTGTCGGTTCGGTATCGGATTTCTGTGCATTCATCGAAAGCCTAGGGAGTCCCCGCGGTCACGGTAGCTTTCCCTTGTCTGTCCGTCGCGAGTGCAACAGTTTTTCGTCCTTTTACCCGTCTCTACCCCTTGCGTTCGTTACGACACGATTGCCGGTGGGGCCGGGAATGTCGGTTCTGTATCGCGTTTACGTGCCTCCATCGATCTTCAATGAAGTCTTTCGCGGTCGCTGTAGCTTTCTCTTATGTGTCCATCGCGAGTGCCTCAGTGATTCGGTCTTTTGACCGTCTCTCGTCCTTAGGTTCTCTACGAAACAATTGACTGTGGGCCAAGAATGTCGGTTCGGTATCGCATTTCATGTTCCTCCAGCGATCACCTTGGAAGCCAATCGTGGTTGCGTTAGCTTCCTTTGTCTGTCCATCGCGAGTGTATCAGAATTTCGTCTTTTTTCCGTCTCTCCGTCTTGCGTTCCTTACGAAACGAGTGATTTCTGCTGGTTGGGCCAAGAATGTCGGTTCGGTGTCGGGTTTGTGTGCCACCATCAATCGTCTTGAAAGTCCCTCGCGGTCCTGTAAACTTTTCCTTGTCTGTCCCTCATGTCTGTCCATCGAAAGCCAATCAGTATTTCGTCCTTTTAGACGTCTTTTCCTCCACCTCGTCTCATCCCTATAGTGCGCCGAGTTTATGTACCTCCATCGGTCTTCTAGAAATCCTTCGCCGCGTTAGTTTCCCTTGTCTGCCCAACGCAAGTGCAACAGTCTTGAAAGTCCCTCGCGGTCACGTTACCTTTCCCCTGTCTGTCCATCGCCAGTTTATCAGTGTTTCGTCTTTTTACCCGTGTCTCCGTCTTGCGTTCATTACGAAACGAGTGCTTTCTGAGGGTTCGAGGCGAGAGTATCGGTTCGGTATCCCATTTTGTGTGCCTCCATCCAAAAATCTTCCAAAAATCCTTCGCCGCGTTAGCTTCCCTGGTCTGTCCATCGCGAGTACAGTCCTGTTCGTTTCGACCTTTTACTCATCTGTCCCTCCATCTCATCTCATCCCTTGCGTTCGTCACACCGGTAGAGTGCTGAGTTTGTCAGTCTTCTAGAAATCCTTTGCCTTTTACCCGTCTCTCCCCCTTGCCGGGAGCGTCGGTTCTGTATCGGGTTTATGTGCCTCAGTCGATCGTCTAAGAAGTCCCTCGCGGTCGCTGTAGCTTTCCCTTGTCTGTCCGCAATGTCTGCCCATCGCGATTGCATCCGTGTTTCCTCCTTTTACCCGTGTCTCCCTTCATCTCATTTCATCCTTTGCGTTCGTTGCGTCGGAAGTGCGCGCCGGGTTTGTGTGCTTCCATCGGTGTTCTATGTCGTTCGCTACGTTAGCTTGCATCATCTGTCCATCGCGAGTGCGTCAGTGTTTCGTCCGTTTTCCCATCTCTCGCTTTTGCGTTCGTTACGACACGATTGACTATAGTGCCGGGTGTGTCGGTTCGGTATCGGGTTTTGAGTGCCTCCATCGATCGTCTAGGATGTCCCTTACGGTCGCGTCTGTCCCCAATGCCTGCCCATCGGGAGTGCATCAGTGTTTTGCCCTTTTACTTGTCTCTTCCCCTTGCGTCCGGCGGAAGTGTCAGTTCAGTCTGATTGACGTCCAGTCAGCCAGCGTTGGAGCAGCTCTACTCCTCCTCTTCAGTGTTCAACTGAGTGAGTAGCCCCTTCGATTATCGTTCGAAACTGTCTTCGGGAAGCTGTCGACTAGTGGACTCCAGGTGTCATCGGGAAGCGACGGTATGGGGGTCCGTTCGGGTCATAGTCGGGGTGACGTCTATTTCGTAGGTAGACACTGTACATGTAACTCTCTTTTTCAGGTCGCAGCCGACCTCTTAACTGGTTCTCTACCTTTACGTTGTGAGTTGGAGGTTGGTTGGCGCTTTAGGGCGCTTCTAGGGTTTCCTTTTTTTGCATTTTTATTCAGAAATTCATCGTTTTTACATCCTAGACAAAAGTACTTAAAACTAGCTGAACTAATTGAACTATTGTTCTTAAATCGAACTTACTGACCCAACACAGGTACTCTAAGCTAATCTATCTTCTGGGGGTCCTCTTGTGCAAGTGATGGGACTGTTGAAGGGCGTAGGGCTAGATTATTCATCTTTTTTCTAAGGTTTTCCAAGGTTTTCAGGTCCACCAGCCCAACTGCTCAATTGACGAGCAAGGTTCTTGGCGCTGTTTCACTGCTCTCGGGTAGGATCGATTGTTTCTCTGTTCCTTAGGCTCTCTCTTGAAACACTTTCTCATCTCAAAATGCTCAAAAATGAATGCCCATGTCTTACAGTTTGTCTGTGTTCAATCAGACATCGAATTGTTCTCATCCTTCCCTTCCCAAAATCAATCCCTCACAGAGTACCCTTCTGCCCATTCACTTATCCGTCGAAACAAACATAAATTATTTCCAGAAATCTTTGTTAAACTCAAAATGGAAAAGTTTCTAATTAAAATCGAACTCCTTCCGAACAAAGGTGGAGGCCTAAGCGACGACGATGGCGGCGTCGTTTTCCATGGAAAAAGGCAAAAAGTGTGTCTGAATAATTCATGCGCCCGCATTCCACACACCTGAGGTCAGCGATGAAATGAATTTATATCTCTCCCCACCCCCAGACAGCAGACCTTATTTTAGCAATGAATAACAAATAATTAAAAGTTTCCCCTTGACTCGAGAGGGGCTACATTAAGGCCGTCCCCCACACGCCCGCTTAGGCTCTTGTACTTCATTCAATATGCACTCGCAGGACGAGTCGTTGTGGCTTTATACAGCCGGGGAGGCAATCAATAATATTTTCGCAGTTCCACCGGGAGGTGGAGGGTATCACGGTGATGCCTTGATTAAGGGTCCTTCCTTCCGAGGGAGACGTTAATTACAAAAGTTTTTTGGGGATTGGTTGTTTTTTTTTTTTTTTTGCTGCACCCCCGACTGAAGAGACTTTGCAGCTGGGAACTGACAGAGGGAAAAAATGTTGAAGAGGGGCGCATAATTTGCGTGAGATTGAGATGAGATTGAACATCTTTTTTTTGGGCGGTGGGAAATTATATGCTTTTGAGGAACACCTGAGGGCATACATTTGGGAAATTTGGGGTTTTCGGGGTATTTTTGGGAGTGATTTAAGGATGTTCTGATGATGTCAGGGTTCCGCTTTCTTCTTTTTTCAAATTTAGACGACGAGACTGTTTAGTAAGCATCTTGAAACCCGGATAACCGGGCTATTTCTCGAGTACCCGAGTACCCGCATTTTTGGGTATTACCCTGGTCCCATAACCTTAGGTACCCGTAAGCTATTGGGTTGCTGTTCCTTCAGGTACCCGAGTACCCGCATTTTCAGGCATTATACGGTTGCTATGAAGTTAGGTACCCTCTACTCCCCATACATCACCAGAAATTCACGTGTTCTCCCTACAAAACCACTGACATCAAGAGCTCTCCAAGCAAAACACTCCCAATTCAAAGTTAAAACCCTATAAAATCTGTAGCCTATGGCAAACCCATCTCAACTAAAACAACAACTTTTTCACTCTCAAACTTTTTGTAAAGCAAAAGGAGCGAATACAAAAGAGCACGCCCAACTTCCACCACAAAGACAGAAAAACATTTTTTTCCAACTCAAAAGCCTCTCAAGGCTCTCAAACGCGAAACCTTTTCTAAGCCGTCACTCCTCTGCAGCCCGCTCAAAGGATGTGCCACTTTGGCTTTGCAAAAATACCGCCAAGCGATGGAATCAAAGGACCAATTCCATATTCCCCGTGAATTTTTCGATTCAATAATGGAAATTCCTCGGTTGAGTGCTCCCACAGAGCGAATGCAGATAATCGCTGATTATTAGTTCAATCGGTTAATTAGACTAACGAACCACTCATTAGTCATCACGCAACGGAGGATGGGATATCCTGTGATTTTTGAGAGCTGTCCGTGCCAGTCCGGGCGATCAGGTCAGTGGATGGAGGTAATTGATACCTTTATGGGTACATTCGTTGCGGGTTAATGATATGGTTCATGTTGAAATGATGTTTTCGAGCTGAACAGGTGGCTGGTCGATATGTGGGGATGGTGAGTGGTTTTGAAGAATGGGACGGAGTGGATTAAGTTGTCAAAAGTGAGGGGCTTTAAGCACAACAGACACTGCCCTTTGTTACGAAGCTAAATTTGCGTCCTGCTAGGAACACTAGGAACAGAAAGCCTCAAGAAAATTGAGATCTCATGTTTTTGGAAGGAAAGCAGTCTGTCTCCCGTACTGGTCTCGCGAACACTTCAGCAACACTTCAGGAGCACTTTAGGAACGAACGCAAAGAGAAGAGACGGGCAAAAGGAGGAAACACGGATGCAGTCGCGATGGGCAGACATTGCGGACAGACAAGGGAAAGCGAAGTACTTCCGAGACGATCGATGGAGGCACATAAACCCGATACCGAACGGACACTCCCGGCAAGGGGAAGAGACGCGTAAAAGGCAAAGGATTTCTAGAAGCCCGACAAACTCGGCGTGCTACCGGTGTGACGAACTCAAGGGATGAAACGAGATGGAGAGAAAGACGAGTAAAAGGACTGTACTCGCGATGGACAGACCAGGGAAGCTAACGCGGCGAAGGATTTTTGTAAGATTTTTGGGTGAAGGCACACAAACCGCGATACCGAACCGACACTCAAGGCCCAAACCCTCAGAAATCACTCGTTTCGTAAAGAACCCAAGAGGAAGAGACGGGAAAAAGGATGAAACACTGACGCACTCGCGATAGACAGACAAGGGAAACTAACGCGACCGCGAGAGACTTCCTAGACGATCGATGGAGGCACAGAAAAAAATCTGAACGCACTAGTCTCGAGAACACTTCAAGAACACTTCAGGAACACTTCAGCAAAACTCAGACCTTATATCGGTCGACAGCTTAAGACATTCCCCAGCTGTGAAAGGGTTCCCAATAACAAACATTCTCGGGAACCCGATAACAGTCGATGTCGGGTACCCGAAAACAGACGATGTCGGGTACCCGATAACAGACGATGTCGGGTACCCGATAACAGACGATGTCGGGTACCCGATAACAGACGATGTCGGGTACCCGATAACAGACGATGTCGGGTACCCGATAACAGACGATGTCGGGTACCCGATAACAGACGATGTCGGGTACCCGATAACAGACGATGTCGGGTACCCGATAACAGACGATGTCGGGTACCCGATAACAGACGATGTCGGGTACCCGAGAACAGACGATGTCGGGTATCCGAGAACAGACGATGTCGGGTATCCGAGAACAGACGATGTCGAGTGTCCGATAACAGACGATGTCGAGTACCCGATAACAGTCGATGTCGGGTACCCGATAACAGTCGATGTCGGGTACCCGATAACAGTCGATGTCGGGTACCAGATAACAGACGATGTCGGGTACCCGATAACAGTCGATGTCGGGTACCCGATAACAGTCGATGTCGGGTACCCGATAACAGACGATGTCGGGTACCCGATAACAGTCGATGTCGGGTACCCGATAACAGTCGATGTCGGGTATCCGATAACAGACGATGTCGGGTACCCGTCAACTTGGTCATTACCCACATAGCGCGGGTAATCGGATTCTCGGAGAATTGATGAGACAGGTGTTGACCGGGTTATCAAGAGCTGCGATTTCCTTAAGTCTAATCATTGATGAAAGTCCTGAAACTCTATTCAATTTTAAGAAGTTCAGGCATTCCCCTTGAGACCAAATAGTCAAGAGTTCACAATTCAGTGACCATTTAGCGGAGCAAGTGAAGCTGTCTTCACATAAACTCACTCCAGGAGGCACAGACGACAGGTCAGAGAATGGGATCAAAATGACTATTTGGCATTCGCTCTGGAGGGCGATTTCCTTCCAGAGGACAGGAGTGCATTGCATTGTATTTGAAAAAGGCAACCATTTAGATGTACTAAGAAAACAAAGAGCGTAGCTATAACCATTTTTTTGGTGGTGTTCCACACGGAGGTGGACTTGGGCCTAGTTTCTTCAGCAACCACTCGTGTTGTGCGTGGAGTTCCACACGGAGGTGGACTTGGGCCTAGTTTCTTTAGCAACAACTCAAGTTGTGCGTGGTATTCTTCTCTCACGACTGGAGCGTAGCTGTTGCCTCTTAGTTAATGCGATCGACGGCAAATTATGTCGATTGCCTGGAATTGTTAGCCCGCAACGACTTTAAACATCACGCCAGTCGACTTGAGAGTCCAGGACTGACCCATTTCCAGAGACAATCTTGTCGTTGAAAGCTTCCTTCAGCAACTCGATGCGCTTGCTGATAGTGGGACATTTTGCAGGCAGAAAACCGTGGATCATGGCTCTGTATCAAGCTCAATCGACGACAACGGAGGAATTGTAAACCAAGACCTTTGTTTTTTTGAAACTCAGACTCAAAACTGGTTCATTGTACTGCCAGGCAGCAACCTACTCCAGCGCCATTAATTTGATCCCAACGGCAAATGGTGACTGGACCAGATTCGATTTCACTGAGATTCGAACCTGGGACACCTCGAACTTGGGGCAGGCACTTAACCAACTGCGCCATCCACTCGTTGGCATCCGCTTGCTTGCCGCTTGCTGTTGAATTAACAATGACAACGCGTGGTCCTTTCGTGTAGAGCACAATTTGATAGACTATGGTAGGGACCGAAATTTGGTGTATCATGTCGCGATAGCGAGCACCAATCCAGTCGCCAACCAAGTCCTTTGCGCAAGACCTTATCACTAAACAAACGAATGACCTCAAAACCCACCAGTTTACCTCATAACCTCGAGAATCTTTTCAACCATTTGCTCTGCCATTCGATGTGTTCTCTTGAGGGCACTCAACTACCAAGAAATCAGGCTTTCGAATGTGGATTCAGTTAAGCACGTCCCGTTCAGACGCTGCATTCATACACGCAACAGACGCATTTCTCCTGGGGTCTATTTACATCAAAGATCATTGCCTTTACCCTGAAGAGAATTCCTTCAAAAATGCAGCCAAAAATTCCTATCTCCCACCAGGTCTACCTGGCCTCCACACTCATCCCAGGATCCCCACAACCTATTCCCATTGTTATCACGAAATAAGCCAAAGCACCAGTCGAACAGATGTCAAAATGGTCCCTACCCCCGTTTGCTCAAATTACGTGCGCTCGAAAGACAAACTGACAAGAGACGACTTCCATCGTAGCTGAGGTAAATTAAAATCCATTCTCCCGTCAATGGAGTGCGTCCTTCGACAGGAGCTCCTCAATTCACATCACGTTCGAAACGCACGTGTTACCCTGTCCATAAACACAGCCAAGAAGTACGTACGTTTGCACGAAACACAGCAAAAACAGCAAAAATAACCAAAACGAAGCCAGCTCCTCGTTATCCTTTCCCCGACAGACTGACATATCCTTTAGTTTGTCGCAAATAAAAACGAGGACCGTATTCCACTTAAATGATGATAACACCTTGTAAACAGTTTTCTCTCTTGCCCATCCCCCACCGCCGCCCCGGATCCTTGTTTCAATTTGTTGGCGGTTGAGGACTCTCCGCTATCCTTTGGCAATTTTTTCCCCCTGTCTTTCGCCATCCGAGCGGTGATTTATAGCCCGAAATGAAGGCGCAGAAAAAAGGGGTAATCTGTTCCGTGTTAGTTGTTCACCTTGCGTGGGCGCATTCGCTCGCAAACGTGCTCGGAAAGATTTAAAGTTTAAGGACTCGGGATAAGGACACGGTAATTTATCTTGACTTGTATAATTAAAGTGTAAAGACTGCCAAAATAACGAAAGTCACGTTGCCGCCTGCTGGCTGAGGAGGATGGTGGATGACCGGAAAAACATCCAGATGATGGTCGCTGGTGGAGGTGGCGGATGGTGGTGGCTGCAGGAAACTCTTTCAAGTGGAAAACTTTGGTTTTCACTCCAGAGGTCGCCGATGATGAGAGACGGGAGCTGGACGGGACGGGAGTCCCAGGAAAACGAGGCGAAACTTAATTTCTTTTGATTTAATCTTCATTTTTCACTGAAAGGATATACACTACACAACAACACGAGAGAAAGGATAAAGGAACTTTGAATGAGTTCAAATTAAGTTTTCCTCCCTCCCTCTCTCTCTCTCTCTCTCTGTCGGAGATTTCCCAAAGAGAAGCCAAGTTCATGGACGAAGGCCTGATTGGTGAGGCGATGATTTAAAAGCGAATTCATTGAAGCGACTCAGGTCTCAGGAGGAACTGCTTCGAAGTTCGATTAAGACCGAAATTGGTCACGTGGACGGGATGCGCTCGGTCTGGGGATGGATGGCGTTGTTTGATCGGTCGTTTTTCTCTCAAATTGGATGAGGGAATTGAGGAAATTTTTGGTGAACTCCGAGAGAGGATGACTTTAAGGCACTGTTCCTCAACTTTAATCAGTCCCCCGGATGGGGGGGAATCCAAGGAGCCTCCCCCCAAATCGCATTACACCGCATAATTAATTCATCCTTCAGAACAGTCGTAGTTGACGTTGAATTTGTAATGAACCCCTCTGGGGTAAGGCACTCCTTCCCCAACCAATCTCCTAACCCGTCGTCGTCAAAACGCCCCCACAGCCCTTCGGCGGTTGTAATGCCAAACACCTTGTTGCCATTCGGTTGAAATTTGGTTGCCAGAATTGTTTGCCTATAAAATTTACAAAAGCCACCACCACCATCAGCACCGCCCACCGTGTGGCAGTTTCACGACTCCGTGCAGGTGACTGAATGTCATTGCCGGCGTGGATGTTAATTAATTTATAAGTCTTAACTTGGTTCAGCCCACATGCAAGCGGGAGTTAAGGAAGCATGACTTTCAAGTTGGTTGAGTCGGGCACGCCTCGTTAATTTCAATAATTTCAGGCAACCCTCAGGGCGGTGGGTTTTATTTTATTCCACCCGTTCTGTGGCAACCATCTTGCAGATAATTGAACTAAATGGCTGTTCTTTGCTGAGATAGACGAGCATCCTTGCAGGGACTCATCCCTGGACAACAAGGGCATCCAGAGGTGTGAACAGAGTGCATCTGAGAAGGGCTTAAGTGCTCTATCGAACAAACTTCAACAAAAAAAACCTCAACAGCCGCCACTCACCGCTCGGCATCGGTAAAAATCAATTTTAATTAACAGGAGCAACCAGGGCCGGAGAGTCCTCCAGCACTATCTCCCCGTCCACTCGCAGACTATCGAAATAAAACGAAAATGTACCCTCGCTTCATCCCACCTCCCGCCCACTGTGTCAGGTGGCGCGATGGAAAATTGTGTACATCTCAATCGAAATCCAATTATTTGTAGGTGAAGCCATTTAAAGGTGTTCCGCGCTGGAATGCCTGGCAAATTGTTTGCCACTCGGTGTGTTTGTGTAGGGCTTCCTCCACCACCATCACGTCGTTGCGATCTGGCACGACGCAGGGCTTCGAGGCACTCATCCTGCTGTTGCTCCTGCCATCTAGGGATTAATGATGGAGTAATACTTTATCTCTTCATCGTTTCGCTGTGTGTACGCGCCCGTCGACGGGTGGTGGAGGGGGACGGATGGTTGTGAAGTTAATGGAATTTTGCTGTACACTTCGGTGGTGGCAGGCGGTCGAGGGAGAGTGTGTGCGTGGCACAGCTCTCATTACTCTGGGAGAGGTCTTCACATCAATTCAGCAGGTGTACACCTGGAAAGGATGCTCTGCTGGAGTGTGAATTTTTGAATAAATTTTAATTACTGCGACTTTCATAGTGCGCGGTGCAACGACAGAGCTCAGTGGGGTGGAGGGTGGATGGACGGCAGTTAAGGGACTTGTTGAAATTGATTGAATGCGTCGGGAAAATACGCGTTAGTAAGTCTCCGAAGTAATGGTGACCATTTAGCGGAGCAGTTGATGGCGTCTTCACATAAACTCGCTCCAGGAGGCACAGACGACAGGATAGAGAATGGGCTCAAAGTGACCATTTGGCATTGGCTCTGGAGGGCGATTTCCTTCCAGAGGACAGGAGTGCATTGCCTTGTAAGGCTACCATTTGGATGTATCAGGAGGACAATGAGCGCAGCTATAAATATTTTTTTGGTGGCGTTCCACATGGAGGTGAAATTGGACCTAGTTTCTTCTGAAACCACTCGCGTTGTGCGTGGACTTGGGCCTTATTTCTTCAGCAACCACTCGTGTTGTGCGTGGAGTTCCACACGGAGGTGGACTTGGGCCTAGTTTCTTTAGCAACAACTCAAGTTGTGCGTGGTATTCTTCTCTCACGACTGGAGTGTAGCTGGTGCCTCTTGGTCAATGCGGTCGATGGCAAATTGTGTCGATTGCCTGGAATTGTTAGTCAGCGACGACTTTAAACATAACGCCAGTCGACTTGAGAGTCCAGGACAGATCCATTTCCAGAGACAATCTTGTCGTCGGAAGCTTCCTTCAGCAACTCGATGGGCTTGCCGAAAGTGAGACATTTTGGAGAGAGAAAACCGTGGAGCATGACTCTGTATCAAGCTCAATCGACGACATCGGAGGAATTGTAAACCAAGACCCTTGCGAAAGGCCTGAATCATTGAACAGTCTAGATGACAGTTGCTCCTCTTCTTCTCTGTGAGTGCCTCGTACACTTTGTGGCTCTTCCTCTCTGGGACTGGTTAAAGACCCTGGTTAAGTTTCCAGTTCAAAGTCACACTAAAAAAATCAAACCCTGCTTGGTTATTGAAAGGGTCTAAAGAGACCCCCATCTCTCCTCCAATAAGCAACCTGTCACCTCCAAGAAACCTCATCAATCCGTCCTCTTGTTCCATCTGCCTCCAGTCCACCCTCACTGGCAATTGTGTCGCAAGTACCGACGGTAATCGTCTTGCCGGGATTACAAAACACAAGCTTTCGATTTTCGATTAAATTTGAAAAGTCCTCCCCTGCGTGATGAAAAGAAAATCTGACACCTCCAGGCGCACAGCGGTAATATCTTGGACTGGCATTGTCAGGAGCTGGTCTCACTTCGTCCACGGCACCAAACAATCACCGTGTGTTTGCCGTGAACACCTTGAGGCTGCACAATAGTCTCACACGTGTTCTGCTGCCCGAATATAGATTCAATCGAGCACAGTGGCCATGAACGGGCATCAGTGGACTAAATCGGCTTTGACTCTGTGTCTCCGAGTCTGTGTGAAATATCACTCTCCTCGTGGACTGCTGCCAATCAAAACAAAGGACGGGCGGGCATCCTGTTTATGTTCTGTGAATTCCAAGTGGGCACACTCTGCTCGTTCAGGGGGAAAAAATTCGGTGCAGGTTCACACAAGATTGCTGCCTCCACTGGTGGTCTAAGGAGGTGAGAGCATTGTTTTCGGTTGGAGGAGCTCCGTAACTGGTTTCCACTTTGAACAGCAGAAGCATGTGTACACGGCATGTACTTTCGGTCATAAATTTGGCCAATTCTCTCCTCCAAGAGGTGGCTGTGTGCTTTGGTCTTGGTTCGTTGTTCTGCTGAAGGAACGCAGCAAACGGGGGGGATCTGCATTCGGGTGCGGTGAGTGGTTCGGGTGTTTGTTGTTTGCTGTGTTTATTTAGAAAACTGCCAGAACACTTCATGGGACTGGATGAATGAGTGAAAATGTTCGGTCTTCTGTTAGCCCGAATTGTTGTGGCACTTGACGGCATGATTTTCTACTCCACTGCGTCGACTAGGTTCTTTTTGTTGACTTCCAAGAGGAGACGAGGAGCTCATTTGCTTTGAATTCACCCATCCTTGACGGGGGACTCGTTAAGGAAGCTCTTAATTTTCGCATAGTTCGACGCGGAAGTTAAAATTGAAGTCTCCCTCCTGAGGAGTCTGGCTCAGGAGACTGACTGAGGAGTCTGGCTCAGGAGACTGACTGTGGAGTCTGGCTCAGGAGACTGACTGTGGAGTCTGGCTCAGGAGACTGACTGTGGAGTCTGGCTCAGGAGACTGACTGTGGAGTCTGGCTCAGGAGACTGACTGTGGAGTCTGGCTCAGGAGACTGACTGTGGAGTCTGGCTCAGGAGACTGACTGTGGAGTCTGGCTCAGGAGACTGACTGTGGAGTCTGGCTCAGGAGACTGACTGTGGAGTCTGGCTCAGGAGACTGACTGTGGAGTCTGGCTCAGGAGACTGACTGTGGAGTCTGGCCCAGGAGGCTGACTGTGGAGTCTGGCTCAGGAGACTGACTGAGGAGTCTGGCTCAGGAGACTGACTGAGGAGTCTGGCTCAGGAGACTGACTGAGGAGTCTGGCTCAGGAGACTGACTGAGGAGTCTGGCTCAGGAGACTGACTGTGGAGTCTGGCTCAGGAGACTGACTGTGGAGTCTGGCTCAGGAGACTGACTGTGGAGTCTGGCTCAGGAGACTGACTGTGGAGTCTGGCTCAGGAGACTGACTGTGGAGTCTGGCTCAGGAGACTGACTGTGGAGTCTGGCTCAGGAGACTGACTGTGGAGTCTGGCTCAGGAGACTGACTGTGGAGTCTGGCTCAGGAGACTGACTGTGGAGTCTGGCTCAGGAGACTGACTGTGGAGTCTGGCTCAGGAGACTGACTGTGGAGTCTGGCTCAGGAGACTGACTGTGGAGTCTGGCTCAGGAGACTGACTGTGGAGTCTGGCTCAGGAGACTGACTGTGGAGTCTGGCTCAGGAGACTGACTGTGGAGTCTGGCTCAGGAGACTGACTGTGGAGTCTGGCTCAGGAGACTGACTGTGGAGTCTGGCTCAGGAGACTGACTGTGGAGTCTGGCTCAGGAGACTGACTGTGGAGTCTGGCTCAGGAGACTGACTGTGGAGTCTGGCTCAGGAGACTGACTGTGGAGTCTGGCTCAGGAGACTGACTGTGGAGTCTGGCTCAGGAGACTGACTGTGGAGTCTGGCTCAGGAGACTGACTGTGGAGTCTGGCTCAGGAGACTGACGTCGGAGTCTGGCTCAGGAGACTGACTGTGGAGTCTGGCTCAGGAGACTGACGTCGGAGTCTGGCTCAGGAGACTGAGAGTAGGAGGAGGAGAGAATTCTGTCCTGCTGTGGTGTCGCTCAATGCGTGACGTTTTCTTTCAGTTCCCTCGGAGTTGGAGATTATGAAAGGAACCCTCTACACATCAAGTTTCAGCCCAACTTTCTGTGCTGTGAGTTCCGTGTCGCTTTTGCCTGCCCTTGACGCACTGGAATTTTGTGATAGGTCAGTTGAACGAAGCTCCATCACATTCCCATCCAGCCCACCCAACACGTGTCATAATTCGATGTGCGGAAGGATTCACATCATCAGTCCATCAGATCATCAATTGCAACACTTCCCCAAAATGACCAGACACATACCAAATCATGTTCGGATATTGCTGATATCGAATGCAATTCTGATGGAATGCACATCAATTACCAGGGTAACTCGGTAGTCCCCTCTGTCGACTCTCTGGTGCCTTGATGACATCCCCATCAATTGCCGAACCCCGAACGGAAGACGAGAGATGGGAGCAAATTGGTAGCCACCAATCAGCCAGCACTCGATGGTAATCATGGCGTTCGCATCGAATCTGCTTTATGTGCCAATTGAGAGAGGGGAGGGACCGAATGAAGACTGCGACAAAGACAAAGGAGGCAACGCTGACAGGACGGGGATAGTGGAAGAAATTTGCATTCAAATTGAAAACAGATGAAGTGGATGATTCCTTGAGAACGTTAATCGGCTGTGAATAGCTGCTATTGTTGGCGGTTGGTGAATGGGACTCGGAATTGGGGGATGGTTGGAATGGAATTGAGAAGAGCTTAACAGCGTGGTGATGAGATGGAAAAAGTTTAGCAGAAAAACTGTCGAAAGTTGGAAGCATTTAGAAAATTAAGGACGAATGGAAGGGGGACTGTTTTGGTTTAAGATCTTTAGGGAATCTGTTAGGTGCTTTAGCGGGAAATACTTTGTGGCCGATGGGAGGCGGCAGTAGCTCAGGCTCAGACCCTCCAGGGGTTGCACGAGAGTTTTTGTGGCTCATCCTGCCGTGCGACGGATGAGGGGATGAGAGAATCGCGGTGCATTCCTTGCACCTTAGCCCTTGCAGCCAGTGACATCCCATAAAACACTCAAATTGTCCCGCATCCCACAATCAAAAGCCATTTATCAGCTCTGTCATTCCGCCCACAAGGCACTTCATCAGCATCCACCAGCAACCGAATGCTTCATTGTGTCCACGACCATCAGCCGGAGGACGGCTTGTGATGGAAGACCTCCCCGTTTAGCAGTCATTTTCAAACAGAAATGCCGCAAAATCGATACGCACAAAACCCGCAGTGACCGCATGCAAAACAGCCCTTACCCTTCCACACCACGACGGGCGAGGAAACCGTCAGATCGCATTGCTTCAGTCAATTTCATGGTGATGCGACTAATTAATTCGATTACTCTGGGGGTGCGAGTGACTAATTGTGTGTCTGGCTTTGGGTTTGCAGCCATCAGTCAGTGATTCGGGCGGAGGTGGTTATCAATCGATATGATGTCGCTTAAGTGACTGTGGCTGAGTGGGAAACTAGTTGGTTGACTGATGTTAAGCGTTTAATGACGTGACGAGTTCATGTTGGGAATGGACAGCTATTGAGAGGGTGATTGGTCGACAAGGGAGATTCCATTTAATTTAGTGTGAGTTCCGATGGAGTGCTGAGGGCAAAGGGAATGAGGAATCGATGGAACTGCCAGTTTAGTGATTTCCAGAACGACTTGCGAGCTTCGGACTGGTGCTTTGCGGGTAGCTCCTGTGACAAAATGCTTCTCTAGCACGATTTCGAAGACAGGTTGTTGTGACGAAGGAGAAGTTTGTGTAAGGCTCGGCTTTTTAGAACTTCTTTCCGTTGATTTATACCGAAGCCACTGCCCTTAAGCAGACCAGATCTCTGCTTCTCTGTCAGATCTCTACCTCTCTGTCAAACTTCAGCCTCTCTGTCAGACCTCCGCCTCTCTGTCAAACTTCAGCCTCTCTGTCAGATCTCTGCCTCTCTGTCAGATCTCTGCCTCTCTGTCAAACTTCAGCCTCTCTGTCAGGTCTCCGCCTCTCTGTCAAATCTCTGCCTCTCTGTCAGATCTCTGCCTCTCTGTCAAATTTCAGCCTCTCTGTCAGATCTCTGCCTCTCTGTCAAACTTCAGCCTCTCTGTCAGATCACTGCCTCTCTGTCAAACTTCAGCCTCTCTGTCAGATCTCGCCTCTCTGTCAAACTTCAGCCTCTCTGTCAGATCTCTGCCTCTCTGTCAAACTTCAGCCCTTCTGTCAGATCTCCGCCTCTCTGTCAAACTTCAGCCTCTCTGTCAGATCTCTGCCTGTCTGTCAAATTTCAGCCTCTCTGTCAGATCTCTGCCTCTCTGTCAGATCACTGCCTCTCTGTCAAACTTCAACCTCTCTGTCAGATCTCGCCTCTCTGTCAAACTTCAGCCTCTCTGTCAGATCTCTGCCTCTCTGTCAAACTTCAGCCCTTCTGTCAGATCTCTGCCTCTCTGTCAAACTTCAGCCCTTCTGTCAGATCTCTGCCTCTCTGTCAAACTTCAGCCTCTCTGTCAGATCTCTGCCTCTCTGTCAAACTTCAGCCCTTCTGTCAGGTCTCCACCTCTCTGTCAAATCTCTGCCTCTCTGTCAGATCTCTGCCCCTCTGTCAGATCTCCGCCTCTCTGTCAGATCTTTACCACCTCATAGACGGTTCGTTGTATTTGGCCCAAACAAGGGATTGGCGAGACCAGACAAATGACGAGACATACGACACTCAACCCCTTTTCAAGCTTAGGTCAACAGATTAAAGCTCAATTTGTTGCCTTTTCCCTAATCCCCTCGGACATATGTAAGCGCTTCGCAAATCAGGACACAGTACAGAAGTGATTCTTCGGCCGAGACAAACAATTCCCGTCACCAAATCCGACCCCAATTGAAAATCCCCTCAAAGGAGATGAAAGCAAAAAAAGCCCCCAAACTCTACCTTAAATTAAGGGCTTACACTCCGGCACTCCGACGAGTACACGTCCAAAAACAGGATTAACCGCACTCTCCCGTATGCATGTCATTCCTGGAAGCCCGACACAACACGCCACATGTACATCAACAAAATTCGGCCGAGGCATTTGTTATCCTCAATCCGATTAGGGCAGCTTTTCAATTTGATGGGAAAACTCAACACAGGCGGGAGCACAAATCCCCTTCGCATTAAAGCCAACCAACGCCACAACTTCTAAAGAGGACAGCTTACAAAGGCACGAACCAGGAAAGTGAAAAATTTACACATCGAAACGAGGAGATTTATTTGCCCACAGGTGGATGGTGCATAAAGGATTCTTCCGCTTATTTACAAGATACTTTGAAGCCAACAGCAGACGCCGAGGTGGGTGGGAATCTATGCGTCCCCCTTTGATTCTCCTGTATCCTCGTGTTCACACAATCGAATCGAATTATCACGGAGTCTATGAGAGTGTGTGAGGTGCCGATGACGTCACCTGTGTGTAATGTTCAAAGAAAAATCCTTGGTTCGCGCAACTAAGCAGGCTGTCGTCTTCCCTTCCCTCACCCGGCTGAGGGAGAAGAGTTTGCTATTAAGGCGGTTTCTTGCGTCCCATTTTGGCGGGCGAACGGTGCAAAATGGTGTTTTCGATTTCACGGTGCATTGGAGACGTATAATCGAATTTGTTATTCGCATCCCTTCCAGCCGGAGGAGTGAGCCGAGTGGATCGAGCGTGAATTGTACACAAAAGCCAGTCAGTGTCTGCATCCTTGTTAAGGACACGGCATATGCATGTCGTACGTGCAGGTGCCGAGGCGGGAAATCTTCGAGAGCGGAATCAAGCAGCAGCTGTGATGATTTCCCGCGATGTTTTCGAATTGAATTTAGATCCCGAACACAGATACACGCTGTGTCCTTGAAGGTATTCAATGGAAATTCAATTATACTTAATTTTGACGCGGATTGCGTCTCCTGTGCGTCGTCGTCGGCGCAGACTGAATGGTGTTGGTGGAGATGAAGAACTTCCATTATCGTTCGGTATTGGGACACAAAAGGAAATTAGTTTTGAATTGATGATGCGCAGAGAGGGGGAGGAGGGAGGGGGGAAGGAGGGCGAGATGGAGAGAGATATGGTGACAGGATTACATGCGGGTGCTAGTCGGTTGGTTGATTAAGGAGATGGATTTGCATTCAATCGGGGACTCCGCTTTGTGTCTCTTGAAATTTATCGAGATTTAGCACAGATTCTGGGATAAGATAGGATTTAGGATGGGATCTAGGGGTGAAATTGAAGGCAAGCGTCATTGGACAACACAACAGAGAGTTGTTATCCTTCAGGGGCAAGTTGAAAATGCCAGTATTTTGAATCAAAGACGAAGGATTCTTTAAGATGAAGTTGATTTGGCATTTTTTCTGGATCATTTCTTTACGAACCAACGAACCAAAGTAGCAGTGGTTACCAAAAACGATTCTACACCAGATCTCCGCCTAGATGTCTGTTGTGGCGCCCAGGTTTTAAGCTGCGACGGACAGTGAGTCATCAGTCGATGATGAATGTCCTTTGGAGATTCCCCAACCCAAATGTGGCAATTTTGGCTCTGAAATCAACACAATTTCTCAGTATTATTATTATTATTATTCTTTATTATTCATAAAATAAGTTTACAATAAAGGTTTAAAACAAAAGAAAAAAGAATGAACATGGCATATTGCCGTCTGTTTGAGTTAGATTGACATAACATCAAAAATACATAAATATATAGAAAAAGTGTATAATTCATAATCTTATAGTTTGCACCAAGTGTGAGAGATCCTTTAAAGAAATAAAGGAAACGTATTTTTGACAAAATGGGACAAACTGCGATAAAATGATATATATCTTCAACTTCGTTGCGATTGCAAAGGGTGCATACAGAGTGGAGATCATTTCTGTGCGGGATGTAATTAAGTCGTAAGAGTTCTGTTCTCGCTCTAAATATTAAGCCTATTTTACTGGTTGTATGCTTATTATTAAAATAGCTATTGGTCCCAGGGAAATGATTTAGGGCTTTATAAACATGTCTCGATGTGGAGAGCTGTGCCCTGCTAAAAGATTGTTCGTACATATAATCGTCGTGTTTTCTTATGCACTCATAGATCTTGTCTTCCCATTCACAGGCATTAGACTCTGTGAGACCTAGCACTATGTTATGTGAAGAGGCAAGTTCATTCCATACTTTGATAGGCGTAAGGTTAAGTTGCAAAGCGATCTTGAGTAACCTCTTCTGAAGCTTATTGTTTGGCCTGTTCATTATCTTTCCTAAGTAATCTGCATTTGCTTTTAAGTTCCGTAAATATATTTGAGGTAGACCTGATTCGAGGTGTATTGCGTAAGTGGGAGTTGATGCAAGGAGTTTGAAGATGCGCTTAAAGAAGTACCGCTGAACCATTTCACATTCCTCAAAGTATTTGCATCCAAAAACTTGGTTCGCATAGATATAGATAGATAGCAAAGGCAAGAGGTAATAGAGGCATTGAAGACCTGGAACTTTGATACGCTATCGACTCGTTGATTGCCAAAAAATTGTTTCCATAAACGGTTTGCAGCAACTGCTTTCTCATGAACATGTGATTTGATGTCTAGATTTGACGTAATAAGAAAACCTAGGTAATTAAATTTTTTAACAACTTCGAGTGTCTCGCCTTCAAAAGTCCAACTTTCACGTAATGTTCTGTCACTTCGGGCAGAGCCGAAAACCATAATTTTTGATTTAGAAGTGTTAACCTTGAGGTTCCAAAGGTCGCAGTAGCATTTTAGTTTGACTATTTGCAACTGGAGAGTATTCGGGTTAACAGCCAAAATAACTAGATCATCCGCATACATAAGAACCTTGACCTCCAGAGCTCCCATTCTAACTCTATCTGGTAAAAAGGTTGCTATGTCGTCGATATAAAGAGAAAACAAGAGCGGACTAAGTACACAACCTTGCGGAACTCCTGTGCTCGTATCAAAAAAATCTGATAAGACACTTCCATTCCATACTGTGGCAAATGTTTGTGTAATGAGTTCCCTATAAATCCTTCAGAACTTGCTTGAAAGACCAATAGTCGATAATTTATACAGTAGTGAGTTCCTGTTTACTGTGTCGAACGCAGACCTAAAATCTACGAAAAAGGCATACAGCCTTTTTCCTCTTTCCTTAAATCTATTCACAATGAATGTTAGAGCGAAAATTTGATCCACAGTAGAGAACCCGGATCGGAAACTTGCTTGGAAAATACTGTGTTTATTATTCGTCTCCACCCAAATCGTCAACCTACATTTTCAGTTCCTCCATTGTAATGGGCTCAGCAAGTTCCGAGATTCTGATACTTGGCAAAGCAAACTGAAAGTCTATTTGATCTGGATTTGCAGTCAATAGATTTTTGTACACAATAGCACACGAACTAATTGGGTTAGAACCAGCTAACATTCTGAATATTTTCCAAAATGATTTCGTATCTTTGCAGGACTCGATACTTGCACCAAGATTTTTATAATATTCTTTCTGTTTGATCTCACATGCCTTATTCGCTTCTGCGTACAACCGTCGAAATACATCCAGATTAGTTTTTCGAAAAATGTTGAGAAATCTAAATGACTTTTCCCTAAGTTTTTTACAAGCACCATCAAACCATAGTGAAGTACTGGCGACAAAAGAGGAAGAAGTAGAAATTGGCCCCGCAGCACTTTTGACACACTGATAGAAATACCAAAATTTGTTCAGGGGAAGAATTATTTATATCATTGACAGCATTTGCATGGCAATTAAGTCTTGCCATATAAAGCGCTGCACGATTTGGTTACCACTTTATTCTCTTTAGGACAGCCTTAGGCGGAGCAGGTTCATTGTATGTAAAGTTTAGGGTCGTTACTATTTGCTGATGGGTCGAATAATTGGCTGTTAGTACCTCAAAATCCCTCATTATACTATCCCAGTAGCCTTTAACCAGACAATAATCAATCACCGAACATCCTTGACCCGCCACAAATGTAAGATTCCCCTTGCAATTTCTCAGTAAATCAATCGCGGGGCAAACAAAACTCTGACATCCTTCCGATTAGAGCCACTGGACCTTAATGCTTGCATACTTTTAGGCTAAATTTACATCAAAATTGACCCAATTCTGAATGCCACTTGAGAACCCAGCGAATTAAGTCAAAAATAAGTGCTTGGGCTCCATGGATTTGATTTGAAAAACTTCACAAATTCGATCCCATACCTAAACCCTCGTCACGCAAACTAATTTACTGTCGAACTCCCATGGCAACAAGCACAACATCCAGAGGCACAAGAGGAACACAACAAAAATCCATCGTTGTCGTCGTAACAGCCGCCAGTCAATCCCGCTTGACCTAACAGACGTCAAGTCAAAAAACACCCTGCGCTTGACAGCAGTTCGTACAACGCGTCAAAATCGCATCCACCCTCCGTCCTCCGCCTAAAAGTAGACCCACATTTCTGTCAAAATCAATTTCTGTCACTTCTGCTCCCAAAGACCCATTTGTTTGTCATCCAATTGCAGTAAACTTTCATCAAATCTCCCCTAGCTATCCCCTCAACCACCGCCAACAAACGTCCGTAGATTCTGTTGTTCCGCAGAACTTGCGAAGCACAGCACGTGCTAAACGGTAATAAGCGTGTAAACTGAGCACAATTCTTGTAAGTCCCATGTCCCTAATAATATTCCCCACAAAATTTAAATAAAAAAATACTCCAATAAAACTGAGAGAGGAAAAAAATATCCCGCTGTGCGGCAAAATATCCCCACACTCCTTCGCACCGCCAGGATCCGAGAGTCTCCTCACCCAACCACCACGCTAATCACAGACCGAATAACTCGAGCGAAACGCGTCGTAAAACCGCCGCACAAAAAAATGAACACCCGACCAACAAAAGGACATTTTTCTACCCGATGCACGCCGACATCCTTTAAATTATTTATGATTCAATAAGACAATGAATATTAATGACGGGGGGCGCAAGGAACTCGAATAAAACCAAAGGACGCAGGCGAGGAAAAAAACGCTGCGTGAAAATACCCCATTTATGGGTGTGTCTCCTTAGTATGCGGTGCGATAAGAATGACGCCTTTCCCAGAAAGGACGATGATTTATATCCCGTTTTGCTTTTCTTTTGTTTTTTTTTCTGGGAAATTCGGGCTCTGCCTCGGACGGGATAGAGGATATCATTGAATTCGGGGAATTTTTATTGCGAAATACTTTCGCTGCTCCATCATCTTTGTCCTCCGGTTCTTTTCCTTTGCCGTTGTCCTCGCAGGGACACCGGGTGCGGGGGTTTTTGTGAGTCTTTTTAAAATTTCATATGTATTACTCTTGACGCTGAATGAGACAGGCAGTGATGGTGGCGAAGCAATGAAAGAATAATGAGTCCAATGAAAGGATATTAAAGCCTTGGAAGTGCTCTTTCGATTGTCGTGGACTAGACGAATCACTTGCGATGGATGGACAGATGGGAACGGTTCGATGGGGGCAGTGATGAAGTTAAATGAATTCTCTGCTTTGTTGAAGAGGGACTGTTAGATCAATAGAACGTGATGCAAATGTTGTTGGATGCTGGTTTTCGTATTCGTTCAGGATCTCCTCAAGTTTTTTACGACAGGCTCAGAGTTGAGAAGGCTTCCTAACCTTGTCGCATTACGCACGGGGTCGGAAGACTTATTTTAATTCAAGTCTAAAGGTGGCGAGAGATGCTCTTGAAGAACTGAACCAGAGCCAGAGCCAGAACCAGAGCCAGAGCCAGGGCCAGGGCCAGAGCCAGAGCCAGAGCCAGAGCCAGAGCCAGAGCCAGAGCCAGAGCCAGAGCCAGAGCCAGAGCCAGAGACAGAGCCAGGGCCAGAGCCAGAGCCAGAGCCAGAGCCAGAGCCAGAGCCAGAGCCAGAGCCAGAGCCAGAGCCAGAGACAGAGCCAGGGCCAGAGCCAGAACCAGAGCCAGAGCCAGAGCCAGAGCCAGAGCCACAGCCAGACTTAGGGCAGACCTTAACCAACTGTGCCACCCAGTCGTCTTTAGTTTCACTCAAAGGGAATCCTTAATTCGAACACAGGTTCCTCTCTGATCTTACTCCACTCTCCGAACACATCCTCTGTCAGTGGTCTTAATTTAGCGTGACACTAGTTGCAGCCTCTTGTCTGTTTAAAGGAGCATTTCCCGCCTGTTTAAAGCAGTTTCAGCAGTTCAATGAAGGAGTCAAGTGTTCAATAAATTAAATTTTATTCAAACAGGATCCAGTTTAGAACTTATATCTAAGACCAGCGTGAGCACTGTTGTCGTTGTACTTGAAGTTCCGTGAGCCTTGTGCGTACGCCTCCAAGTTCTTGTTGATGGGGTGAGTGTAGCCAAGACTGGCGCTGGATCCATCATGGCGACTGTGTCCGAATGAACCCTCGAATCTGCGTTGAGGTGATCGCGCCTTCCTCACCAGCAGCACATCCTCAGCGATGGGAATTACTTCTGGATTTGCCTGAAATGAATACCCTTCGATGAGCAAGGAGTCCCTCTGCCACACACTTTCTATTCACTTACCCATTCTGCATCGGCGTACAGACTGTCCACCTGCTCCTCAGGAAGAGTGAATCCAAGGGCGACGGCCAGAAGTCCGAAGAAGATGATAGTCTTGAGTGACATTTTTGCTTGTTTCTTGAGTTGTCTCACTGGAGATGGCGAATTCGATTTGAATGCTGGGTAAGACGTCGCCTGTGCTTTTATAGCGAGACGCGCTGATAAGAGATGTTCTTCATCGTCTTTGCCGTTATCTTCCGGGAGTTTTCGCGGGTAATCTATTTTTTGGACGGAATTGTGGTTCCCCAACAAACGCACCAACTGATTACGAGTCAGTCGTCGTCACTTCATGGATTGTTTTTAAAGGTCACGCAAATCTTGTGAGGCGTTGCTTTCTGGTGACTTACTGTTCCACCGTCCAGAAGAATGATTACACAATTTTAGACAGAAAGTCGACGAGCATGCGATGATTTTTGAGCCATGATCACAAAAGTCAGCATCGACAACTCAGAGTATGAGTGAAGTTACTTTCGAACCAAGCCTCATTCATTATCCATCGCCACTGACAACACTGTCGCCACACCGCTACAATGTTTCGATCACCCCACTCAGAGCATCGTTGATGACCTACTGCTGGTTATCATTAATCAAAGATCGCAACAAAAATTGAGTTACGACGTCGTCAGAGATTTCCCAGTCTGACTAATTGGCTGTAATTCACAGAATTTACAGTCGGAAGTTCAATTACCCGTGTCGTACCTCAAATTTTTGTGATTATTTGTCAAACGAACAAAAATTATGAGAGAATCTGTGGACTAACCCAAGTGGAGGAAGATGTAAGTCACCGCATTTCGACGAGGACACACATTAACCGCTTCTAGGAAACCAGATCGAATTCCGTGGGGAATCACCACCGCATGTGCTTTGCTTCGCTGCTACAACGCGAGTGTAAACAAAGAAAATGTTCAAAACCTTATCAGCCGGCTTCGCTCGCGTATAAAACCAACTGAACACACCGAACATCATTCAATCGTGAGATCACAGTCCCAACAGAAACCTCAAGCAGATAGACAAACGAAAAAAAAATGGCAATCAAAACTCTGATCTTCCTCGGTCTTGTGGTGGCGGCTTTCGGTTACACTCTGCCTGAGCCCGAGCCAGTGCAAGAACCGGAGCCAGTGCAGGAGCAAGTGGAGGAAAATAGACCGTACTACGTGAACCCCGGATGGGTAAATAGTCAAAAATACACAACCAGTTGCATTTTTTTAAAATCTTTTTTGTTGTTTTTTGCAGATTGACTTGGAACAGAATGGCCTGTACTATGATATGCTGCTACAGGAACCAGTCACAGACGATGCGGTGTTGGTGAGGAGGGCTCGATCACCTCAACGCAGATTCGAGGGTTCATTCGGGCACAGTCGCCGTGATGGATCCAGCGCCAGTCTTGGCTACACTCACCCCATCAACAAGAACTTGGAGGCGTACGCACAAGGCTCACGGAACTTCAAGTACAACGACAACAGTGCTCACGCTGGTCTTAGATATAAGTTCTAAACTGGATGCTGATTGAATAAAATTTAATTTATTGAACACTTGACTTTTTCATTGAACTGCTGGAACTGCTTTAAACAGGCGGGAAATGCTCCTTTAAACAGACAAGAGGCTGCAACTAGTGTCACGCTAAATTAAGACCACTGACAGAGGATGTGTTCGGAGAGTGGAGTAAGATCAGAGAGGAACCTGTGTTCGAATTAAGGATTCCCTTTGAGAGAAACTAAAGACGACTGGATGGAGCAGTTGGTTAGGTGCCAGGTGTCCCAGGTTCGAGGAGACCCTTTGACTCTGAAACAAGCAACAAAGGGCCGTCAGAATAAAGTTTTCGTCCCGAAGTTGAAGGAGACGTCACCCATTTCGTGGCGCAAAACTGGAGTCCAGAGATGATTTCGTAACGCAGACTTGCTTAAGAACGACAGACTTGCTCCAGAAGAACAGACATAGACGACAACGCTAGACTTGCTCGAGAATGGCAGACTTCCTTGAGAACGACAGACTTGCTTGAGAGTGACAGACTCGCTTGTTAGAGGGCTCCCAGACTCGAATCCGAGTGAAAGCAAAGTTAATATGCTTTTATCCGGTTTTTCAAATCTGGTCCAGTCACAATTTGCTGCTGGGATCATCTGACTCCTGAACCTACTGAAATACGCTCTCGTGAGTCGTATATGACTCTTGGGACAGGCAAGCTCTTAGGACAATTATTCTGCGTTCACGTCCTCTGCACCTCATAGAAGCTATTGCCCAGCCCCAACCCGGAATCACTTTTGTTGTGCCTGCTATTCTTCTCTCACGATGAAAAGAAGCTACAACAATGCCAACTCCAAGCGACGAAGTTTGTAAAGCCTTCAGTAGCGGGGTTCACTCCGGAGTCGAACCACGGACTTTAGCCTAAAACTCGACCCTCTTCCGCTTTAAGTCTCGAAGAGTATGGTTATGAAACAGAAACCAATTAGTTTCGCCATCTCTTGTAATTTACAACCATTTTCGATGTTCGCACTAATTGCTCGCCCGCAGCGAAACCAATTCAATTATCACCGAATTCCCCAGAGAGCTCGATGCAGAAATCACCCATCCGCGCATGGAGCACCCTAAATAGCCATTGTCTAGTCGGTCCAATAAAGTGTTCGAATGTGCATGAATTTCCGAGCTTCAAATTAAATGAAAACCCGATCGATCACAGGCCCCCTCGTCACCTTGTCAATCCAATTCGTTCCCCGAAAAAAGCAGGAAACCCATAGTTACATCCCCCAGAGCGAAATCATGTCCAGGTTCTACTGCTGCCACCTGCCACCTCCCACCAGCTACAGATCCATCACATTGTCTAGTGAAAAACACGAACCAAAACTTTAGAAACTCTAAAAAACGTTCGCTCCCCAACAATTTGAATCCGTGTACACGAAAAAGCACTCGGGCTCTTTTCCCCATTCCCCCATCACCGCCCCCCTCATTTCGCTGCACAGCAACCAGGAGGCTGAGTTCGAAGTGCATCTGTGAGGTGAATGGAAAAACATAGTTTGTCGTCGTCGGAAAACGGAAGCGTCTACGAACGGGCATCCGAGCACGAGGACAATTATTCAGTAAGCAAGCTACCCCTCACCCTAAATCCGGGCGAAATAAATGCTGCCGTGTCCCGTAAATAGACAGACATTGCAGGCAGTTCCAAGGGGAAACAGGCGAGAACCTCATTAAATTCAGACACAAAATGCTTCAGTCGAACACGCGCAGATGTCACGGCGACAAATCATTCGATACGTTAATTAAGGATTCTTTCCTTTTCTTTCCCTTCCTTTCCCCATCGTCAAGGACGTTGCCTCTTTTTGGTGCAGAATTTACCCTGACCGCATGGCATGGCCTTCATGTGGGACAATGGGTTTCGTGGGGCCTAATGTCACGAACTAATGAGTGTCATTTCTATTGTGAATGGACCTGCTCCTCGGATGCGGCTCTTGTGGGCTGGAGAGGGCTCATAGTTGGCCAATTATGGGCTTGGAAGGTGAAAAGTTCAAACAACCATATCACCTAATGGCTTCTGCGATACTCGTAGTTATCGAAAGGATTAGAAGTTTGGCGCACGTGGCGTAGAGCAATGGGATTATGAGGCGACCAGCTTTGTCAAGGAGCATCGTTCGATGCGGGAGCATGGGGTGTCTTGACACCAATTGGATTAGACGAGGGAGAAGGTTTGAAAAGGGGCCCAATTTAAGTGTCGCGTCGTGAGGGAACAATAATAAGAAATCTGTTAGGGACATCATCTAGTCTTTAAGAGGATTTTGGAGCAGTTTTGAATGGAATCCAGCAACGGAAAGTGAAGCAAGATCCAGGAAGAAACTGTGTTCGAATAGAGTTGTCATTTGTCACTGACGGAGGATGTGTTCAGCAAACGCCTTCTTCAATGAAATTCAGCAACGGAGAGTGAATCACGATCCAAGAGGAAACTGTGCTCGAATGGAGTCGCCGTTTTTTCCCCAGGCCAGATTACTGACAGGGGATGTGTTCAGCAGTCTCATTCTTCAATGAAATCCAGCGACAGAGAGTGAAGCACGATCCAGGAGAGAACTGTGTTCGAATGGAGTCGTCATTTGTTCACTAGGACATAAAACTGACAGGGGATATGTTCGGCAATCTCCTTCTTTGGCAAAGGATGTGTTCAGCAGTCTCATCCTTCAATGAAATTTAGCAACGGAGAGTGAAGCACGATCCAAGAGGAATTTGTGTTCGAGTGAAGTCGCCGTTTTTTCTTAGGCCAGACCACGGACAGAGGATGCGTTCAGAGAGTGGAGCAAGATCCAAGAGGAAACTGTGTTCGAATGGAGTCGTCATTTGTTCACTAGGCCATACAACTGACAGGGGATGTGTTCGGCAATCTCCTTCTTTGACAGAGGATGTGTTCAGCAATCTCCTCCTTCAATGAAATTCAACAACGGAGAGTGGAGCAAGATCAAAAAGGAAACTGAGTTCGAATGGAGTCGCCTTTGACAGAGGATGTGTTCAGAAATCTCCTTTTTCCACTGACAGAGGATGTGTTCAGAGAGTGGAGCAAGATCCAAGACGAAACTGTGTTCGAATGGAAATGCTGTTGACAGAGGATGCGTTCAGTAATCTGGTTCTTCAATGAAATCGAGCAACGGAGAGGGAAACAGGATCTAAGAGGAAACTGTGTTCGAATGGGGTCGCCGTTTTTTCCCTAGGCCAGAACACTGACAGGGGATGTGTTCAGAGAGTGAAGCAATATCCAAGAGGAAAGCGCCTGATTCTGCCTCTCCTTCTTGTGGCGCTACAGCCCGGGATGTGGATCTGGGTCTCAACCAACAAGCCACCCCAGCTAGGACGATCTTTTGCTAACTGTCTCTAATTGCGCACCTGTTTGAGTGTCTCTCCTCTTATGTGCGCCGCTTTACGCGTCCTGCGGTCTGCTTCTAGACCCCACATCCTCTGCAAGTGATTTTTCCCGACAAATCTGATGATATTTCCATGTCCTGTCAAAACCAACAACACTCTTATCTAAGCTCGAAAGTGATTGTTGTCCTAATTTCCCTCCCCATTGCTTGAGTGCCCTTAATTACTGACATTCCCTACCCCATGCATATGCAAATGAGTTCAATATCCTTATTAAACATCCCCTCCCCCCCTCCCCCCCTCCCTCTCATGGTTCAATTTAATCAAAACAATCTTCTCGCAAGGATATCCATGCCCCCCCACCACCCGAAAAAATTGCCTGAATCACGAGAAAAACAAAAACCTAAACGAAAATAAACAGGATAACAATATCCATTAGGCACGCACGGTCAATTTTACTCTTATTACACCAACTGAAGCAGAAATCATTACGACGTCCTGTCACGATATCCTTGGGCGATAATTAATTCCGTAACGTCAACCACCTGTATGCCAACGGGCTCGATATCCCTCGGATTTCGTGTCCAGTCTGGTTTACGTTTTGACCACTCGACGATGAAATTCGATGCTTAGTTAATGTTTGCCCCCACTCCCGATGGCACATTCGCAAGGCGACGACGACGACGACGGTTGTCAGGACATCCATAAGTAATACACACCGCTGGGTGATATTTATTGTTGTTTACTGCAAATTTTTCGGGGGGCACCGAGTGGCCGATGAATTGATTCCCATTGTCTCCTGGTCAGGGGAATCCTTGATTCCTCAGAGGGAGTATTTGTATCCTCTTAACGAGCATTTGATCTCTACGGTTACAGTGTTGTTCTTGAGTTCGACAAACCATCTTTTGTTCTCGGCGACAACATGTGTGCAGTCCAACACACGTCCCGCTCCGATGAGCATCAATTGACGATGAAACGTTGCAGTTCATGCGGACGTGACCTCGTTGGCGAGCATATTCCATTAAACGAAAGTGCATCACGATTTGTCCATTTGAACGGGTCGGTGGGCGGGACGGGACACCCTAAATGACTTGCATCGAAGGTGTTTCATGTGGATAAACACAAACAGAATACGATGAGCAAGCATATCCTGTGTTTGCTCATGTCTTAGCCATGCACTGAAGCGCTTTCAGTGCAGGGACGGGAGCAGGAGTTGCAGCAGCAGCAGCACCCTTAGGGGAGATGGTATTCAATTAGAGATAAAACACTTTCGAGGATACAAACTCAATAAGTGCCATGACGACGCATTAGTTCAGCTCAGTTCTGAAGGACTGTGAGTATCTGAGGGAGGGATGTCCTTTGATTGAATTTTCTGAGGACTCTAAAAATTTGGAAAAGGATGTGGTGATGGCATTTTTGTATTTACGAGGGAACTTTTCGATTAAATTTAAGAGTCAAAATTTGATTGACGTCAATCACCGTGTATGTGATGATTGAGGCTGCCATTTACTCGATTGACGTCAAATTTTTGGCTTTTTGGGAGCTTTCGCAGTGCCGCGACACAAAACAATGAAATAATTTCGTCAATCTAACCTTTGCACCCATCAATCAGCATGGCATGCATCATGCAAAATCAAACTTAGTTTGATTTTCGTCAATCAGACCTCACCAAGTAGTCTATGTGACATTTTCACAAAAAAAATCCAATTGATTGATGTCAATCAACTGTTTGATTGATTACAAAAACATGCAATTGATTGATGTCAATCGACTGACCACGTAAGACGGCCATCATGTGCATTTTCACAAGAACATGAAGGTGATTGATGTCAATCACCGTGTATGTGTATGATTGACGCATCCCTTTACTCGATTGACGTACAGTTTTCGAGTTTTTCTGAGGTTTCGTGGTAAATGGATAAAGAAACAATGAAATAATTTTGTCAATTCAGCCTTTGCACCCATCAATCAGCATGACATCATGCAAAATCAAATCTACTTTGATTTTCGTCAAGCAGACTTCACAAAGTAGTGTATGTGATGCATACTGGAACGTGACGCATACTGGAACATTTTCACAAAGAACATGCAAGTGATTGATGTCAATCAATTGACTGATTAATTCCAAACACATACAATTGATTGATATCAATCGACTGACCGTGTAAGGGCCGCATCCTAGTGAAATTTTACAAGTACATGAAGGTGATTGATGTCGATAGATTGATTTTATTGAGAAACACATGAAAATGATTGACGTCGAACGATTATACTGGTAGATTTTCACAAGAAGGTGATTTATGTCAGTCGACTGAGCGTGGAAGTCATTGATGTCAATCGATTGACGGTGTAAGGGCCCCATACTGCTACATCTTAACAAACACAAGCAGGTAACAAAGGATGTCAATCGACTGACCGTGTTGACGTGACGTGACTGACGTGACCGGCCACACCCCGGTGTATTTTCACAAGCTCATGCATTGTGATTGATGTCAATCGGTTGCCCATTCCCTTCGCCCTTGTCTTCTGGAGATTTCATCATACTTCACAACCAATGGAGATCGTAACAATGATCCCAATGAGCCTCACATCCCTCTCCTAATCTCATCCATCGCCCTACTGGAGCTGTCGCTCCAGAAAGCATGATCAAGCATCAATTACCCCCATCAAAATGTCTCCCCAGTTACTTTGTCTTGTCTCCTTCAAGAGATGCAATCTCATCTAAATGCCATTTCAAATTTCAAAACTGTCTCATATTTCCCACCATAGAGGCATCCCTTCAGACAAAGACAATGTTTCCAGAATTTCAGGCGTCCAATTGTGTACACTGACTACACACCCCACCAAATTGCCCCCATTTCCGTGAACTGAAATAATTTTCTTCACAAAATTGCCTCAATTGAAATGCAATCAGAAGACATTGCCTCCATGGAGAGTCGAGCCATCTCCGCCACGACGACGGGGAGGACGATGAAATGGAATTCCCTTAAGTGAATATCCTTGTTGATGCCGAAAGCTCAGCTCCAAACAGATACATTATCCTTGTTTGGAAATAATTTCATATTTCAACCTCCAACACATGTCTCGGATACAAGCACATAAAGGCCCTTCCATTTCGGTTATCCTCTCAAAGGAGTCACAAATCCAAATTTAATCTCTTCTCTCTCTCTCTCGCACACACGCTCACAGGCGCTCTCCTCGTGTGAGTGTGGACTGATGGCAGGAGCAATCTGAATTTAATTTATTTTGAAAATTGTTAAGTCGACGTCTAGTGGTTTCGTTAGGTTCTCACCCCAGCCGACTGGCATGAAATAGGCCGCAATCATCGGCCAGGACGATGCAAGGAAGATGGGATCCTTAGCTCAGGGAAAATCCAATATGTTTGGTTTTGCTTTGTTTCTGAAAAGGGCCGGGGGGGGAGGGGATGATGGATCTTATCGCAAAAGTTAATGCGTTGCTTTTGTGAACTCCGACTCGTTTTGTACTCGTTTTGTACCTACTTCGACTGGGACTTTAAGGATTTTCATCCGAGTTTGTCTATAAATCTCCTTCGGCAGCCTTAACCTCGGCTGAAGGCACGTTCGAGAGAACACCAGAAGGGGTGAACGAAAAATACGGGATAGCATACGTGACTAGACTCGTTTGCAGTGTTCGTTTGCCGCTTAGAAATAGACGTCAGTAGGGAATGTGAAAAATTGAAACGAATCGCCTATCGCTTGTCTTCAAGGGGAGAAGGCAAAGAAAAACTGTCTGCTAAGATATTTGGACAGAAATTTAGTTCATTACACGAGTCACTAATTGATGTATGGACCGGGGGTCGGTAATCGACTTGTAATCGAGTGGTAATCGAGTGAACGACGAATGGGTCGTTGAGAACTTGAGCAGACGGAGTCATGTGCATTCTCTGTCTGGACCGTAAGTTGTGAAGCGAAGTCAATATGTGCCACTAACTTTGTATCTGTTATCCTAATTAGATCCTGAGAAGTTGCTGGTAGCCTTAGGTGGCAAGCTCACCGAGACATGGGATCGGATTTGAGAGCGAGAGAGAGAGAGAGGATGAGGATGAGGATGAGGATGAGGATGAGGATGAGGATGAGGATGAGGATGAGGATGAGGATGAGGATGAGGATGAGGATGAGGATGAGGATGAGGATGAGGATGAGGATGAGGATGAGGATGAGGATGAGGATGAGGATGAGGATGAGGATGAGGATGAGGATGAGGATGAGGATGAGGATGAGGATGAGGATGAGGATGAGGATGAGGATGAGGATGAGGATGAGGATGAGGATGAGGATGAGGATGAGGATGAGGATGAGGATGAGGATGAGGATGAGGATGAGGATGAGGATGAGGATGAGGATGAGGATGAGGATGAGGATGAGGATGAGGATGAGGATGAGGATGAGGATGAGGATGAGGATGAGGATGAGGATGAGGATGAGGATGAGGATGAGGATGAGGATGAGGATGAGGATGAGGATGAGGATGAGGATGAGGATGAGGATGAGGATGAGGATGAGGATGAGGATGAGGATGAGGATGAGGATGAGGATGAGGATGAGGATGAGGATGAGGATGAGGATGAGGATGAGGATGAGGATGAGGATGAGGATGAGGATGAGGATGAGGATGAGGATGAGGATGAGGATGAGGATGAGGATGAGGATGAGGATGAGGATGAGGATGAGGATGAGGATGAGGATGAGGATGAGGATGAGGATGAGGATGAGGATGAGGATGAGGATGAGGATGAGGATGAGGATGAGGATGAGGATGAGGATGAGGATGAGGATGAGGATGAGGATGAGGATGAGGATGAGGATGAGGATGAGGATGAGGATGAGGATGAGGATGAGGATGAGGATGAGGATGAGGATGAGGATGAGGATGAGGATGAGGATGAGGATGAGGATGAGGATGAGGATGAGGATGAGGATGAGGATGAGGATGAGGATGAGGATGAGGATGAGGATGAGGATGAGGATGAGGATGAGGATGAGGATGAGGATGAGGATGAGGATGAGGATGAGGATGAGGATGAGGATGAGGATGAGGATGAGGATGAGGATGAGGATGAGGATGAGGATGAGGATGAGGATGAGGATGAGGATGAGGATGAGGATGAGGATGAGGATGAGGATGAGGATGAGGATGAGGATGAGGATGAGGATGAGGATGAGGATGAGGATGAGGATGAGGATGAGGATGAGGATGAGGATGAGGATGAGGATGAGGATGAGGATGAGGATGAGGTAGTGGAGGTGGAAAATGAAGAAGAATCTTTCTTTAAGACTTACGTCTAACGTCTCCACTGTCAAGTGGAATGCTCGAGACTGTCCTGACTTGAGAAGGAGGAGGGTGAGGAGTAAGCGGACTTACTCAGGACTACCCTTCAAAACTTATTCAAATCAATACAGTCCCGGGCATTCCATTTGACAGTAGAGACATTTGTCAAAGGCTGCTACCATCTAATTGTTTACGACTGCATAACTAATTTGGTTGTCGCTTGGATGAGTGTCTCCATTCTGTCACACATCTCATGTCTCTGCATTTAATTTTCACACCGCAGTGCTGCAGCTCGACTCAAGCAAGTCATTTACACGAACGTGACAAGAATTCAACCGAAAAGTGTACACACCTCCTCTTGTTCCTCTTTTTTGAACAAAATTCATCATACCCGTCAACTGGACACATATGCATGCATCATCCATGTCCCCACACACACACAGAGTGGAACTTTTAATTAAATGACCAAATGTTAATCATCGCCCTTGCGGAGTACACCACTCGCCAGCTTATGCAGCTGGACATGTGTACGCGGCAGCAGAGAAATCTGCACCGAAAACTTTATCCTTGCGTCGAAGAAGACCTGAAGTAAGGGATCCTTATAACTTTGGGACGAACCTCAAGTTATGACTGAGCGCGGAGGCGGGGGGTCTCCTCTTTTGGTTTAAAAGTTTCCTGATTTTAATTGTAGCAAGGATGAGCGAAAAGTTTGAAGTGCAAAAGTTATCCCATGGCGTGTGCAGGAGCGATCAGAGAAATTTGTTTGTTGCGGAGGTTTTTACGGGGCAGAAGAAAAGTATAAATTAAGTACTCAATTAAATGCTGTGACCATTATGAAGTGGTTAAGTGGGGCTAATCAGGGAGACGATGGCTCTTCGTGCGGGAAATGTGTCAATTGGAAGGGACAGGTCAGAAGAGGAGAATGGTGGGTGGGATGATGGGCAGTCTCTGGATGAGGGACGTTTATAGTTGCTGTAGGCACTTCGATAGGAATCTTCCCTAACAGTTGCTCAAGGATATCAACTGCTTCCTCTGCCTCTAATCGCACTTTTTGTTTCACTTTATTGCTTTTCTATTCAAATGAGTCCCTCCGTCCATGTCTTTAACGACCCGCCATCCCCCTCACTGGTTCCATTCAATTCCCCCGGGGAAACATCAAAGTCCAGCTCATTGCCCCCGCACAAACGACAGCAACCGACAAAAAGAGAGAGTTCGATAAGGTTTAATGGGAAAATCGATAAGCCTTGTCTCGGAACGATCTGTTCGCACCGTAATCGTTAATCCATTGAATACGGTTCGCATTCCACCGCAGTATCCCCTGCACTGCTTTACAATTCCCTTCGCTATCGCGCAGCCGGTAATTACTTCCACTTCACCACATTATGTTTTAATGCTATTACTCTGGCTGCAATAAAATGTCCTGGCAAAGGACGCCCAGCACCAGCCCACGACCGCCTGCTCAGTCGGCAGCGCGCAACAGAATCGAAATAAAAATGTCGCAGCGCCCATTTACATCACGCCGAAAATATTAAGTCAATCGGAACCCGATGCCTGGCTGCTGATGAAAAGCAATCAAGCCAAATGGACTACGATTGTCATCAATTCTGGACCACTCAGAGCGGGAGTCAATAAATGCCCCGATAAATATGCAACACAGCCGAGCGGAATGGAGCGTTGAAAGTGGCAGTGCGGTGCCACGGGTGTAGGCTGTGTGACGGTGTGACGGCGTGCCGGTGTGGGCGGTTCTAAGTGATGTCCCATAAAGGCGGACATAATGCCATTAAGGCGAGTCACGTGCCCTCTTTAGTTTAATCAATATCCACTAGATTCATGGGTGGGGGGGAGGAGGCGGGCTTGGAGCTCTTCAGTCGATTGTCAGGTAATCCAGTTCGAAGTGGGTGATGATGATGGTTGGGAATGAATGATGGAATATCCAAGGATGTGGCAGGGGTATCTGTCTAGTTTTGGAGCCAATCTGGTCCAGAGGGTTTTAGGGAATTAGTCGAAGAGGTGTGTGGATGTAAATTTATTGATTCGAAATGCAGCCTGAGAAGGTTTGAGCCTGAAGCGTGAACAAATTTTACATTTGGGGGACGAAATTGAAACCGATTTGGACGCGTTTTGCAGGAATGCTGCGCTATTACTTGGCACTATCATGACAGATGCTCTGCTCTTGATACAGAGCCAAAGGCCAGAGCCAGAGCCAGAGCCAGAGCCAGAGCCAGAGCCAGAGCCAGAGCCAGAGCCAGAGCCAGAGCCAGAGCCAGAGCCAGAGCCAGAGCCAGAGCCAGAGCCAGAGCCAGAGCCAGAGCCAGAGCCAGAACCAGAGCCTGAGCCTGAGCCTGAGCCAGAGCCAGAGCCAGAGCCAGAGCCAGAGCCAGAGCCAGAGTTTGAGTTTGAGTTTGAGTTTGAGTTTATTGTCTTCATAAAGAGATTTACAATTTATAAAACACAATTCAATATCTTATATGCCTCCCAACGTCTCCATGGAGTTATCTCTTCTATGCTGGACGGAACCTTGAAGCGGTAGAGGAGAGTCCATGTAAGATATCGGTTAGCCGTATAAGATTATTATTTAAAACTTTTAAACTAAAATTACATAATATGACAATATGAAATCTGCGAAGCCTAGAGGCTTTTCTGCAGAAGATTATTCAAAAGGAATTCACATCTAGTTCTGAGTAATTCTTGTTAGTTTTAGAACACAAATTAATTCATTGTATATTTTTACAGATTTACATTATTTAATAAGACATAATTTTTTATTTGTCGTTTTCGTGTGTGTATCGGCTGGATATTCCATAGAGAGCGTGGAAGTTGATTAAATATAGTTGGAACCACAAAGGAAAGTTGTCGTCTTCCATATGAGTTGTGGATCCTCGGGATCTTCAAGAGTCCATTTGCCCTTTGTCTGGTGTTGACACAATGGTCGATCGGATGTTTGAATCGTGTGTCGTTGTACGTCTCGTTGATTACATTAAAAAGAAAAAGTTTTTTTACATTTAATATATTTAAGTTTTCGCTTAGATTACAAATATTTTCGACATAACAAGTACGATTCTTTGCTCGCCAGAGAATCTTGAATATTCTATTTTGAATCCTTTGAAGTTCCATTATTCTATATTGCGCTGCATTACCCCACGCCGTTATTCCGTACTGAAGTATCGACTCCACCAGAGAGTAGTATACTTGCTTCAGTACTTCAAACGACGTGTGGTTGCTCAGGTGGTAAAGAGCATATGTCGACTGCCGAAGTCTCCTGCATAAGTACTTTATGTGGTAGTCCCACTTAAAGTTGCAGTCTACTCCCAATCCGAGATATCGATACACGCTAACTGCATCAATATATTCTGCGCAGTCATCTATCTCAGGTGTTTGACGAGACCTGTGCAGGCATTCGAAACTGTGGAACTTTATTTCTATTGGTGTTCTTATTACGTGATATGGACGAATATGCATGACCTTGGTTTTCTTCGAGTTTATAACAAGACCATTATCGTGACACCATCGCAGAATATTATCGAACTCTGATTGCATTGTTTGAGTGGCAATGTTAATATCTTTGTGGCTCACAATTATGGCCGTATCATCAGCATATTGAAAACCGACGCTCTTTTTCAACACAGACAGCATATCGTTTACATATATGATGAATAGGAGAGGTCCTAGAATCGACCCTTGAGGTACACCAAATTCAACATTTCGCAAATTGCTATAGCTGTTCGATATTTTAACTTTGAAATCTCTATCCCGAAGATAACTCGCAAACCAATCCAATGTTCGACCACGAATACCTATCTTCTCCAGCATTTTAATGATGTTCGCGTGGCAAAGTGTATCAAAAGCTTTCTTGAAGTCTAGAAAGATCACCAGCGAGTGGAAGTTCTTATTGAGATTGCTGTTTATATTATTAGCAAATTCACTCAGTAATTGATTTACATTTCGGTTTCTCAGGAAACCATACTGGTTCTTATTTACAATTTGGTATTTGGCAATATAATCTTGCAATCTTCTCGCCATTACTTCTTCCAACACTTTGTCAATCGCTGGTAGTATTGAGATAGGACGGTAGTTCGAGACATCGGATTTTTTCCCGGACTTATAGATAGGTCGTACAATGGCTGTTTTAAGTTTCTTTGGAAATTGACTTTCCTCCAAAGACTTAGTCACCAATTGCGTGACTGTGGGTGCTAAGACACTCGAGTAGTGTTTCAAGTCCTTAGCCCTGATATTATCTACGCCGGGAGCCTTATTTGCGTTCATCTTGTCTAGCCAGAGCCAGAGCCAGAGCCAGAGCCAGAGCTAAAGCCAGAGCCAGAGCCAGAGGCTGGATACAGAGCCAGAGCCAGAGCCAGAGCCAGAGCCAGAGCCAGAGCCAGAGCCAGAGCCAGAGCCAGAGCCAGAGCCAGAGCCAGAGCCAGAGCCAGAGTCAGAGTCAGAGTCAGAGTCAGAGCCAGAGCCAGAGCCAGAGCCAGAGCCAGAGCAAGAGCCAGAGCCAGAGCCAGAGCCAGAGCCAGAGCCAGAGCCAGAACCAGAGCCTGAGCCTGAGCCTGAGCCAGAGCCAGAGCCAGAGCCAGAGTCAGAGTCAGAGTCAGAGTCAGAGCCGGAGCCAGAGCCAGAGAGCCAGAGGCCAAAGCCAGAGCCAGAGGCCAAAGCCAGAGCCAGAGCCAGCCTCTTGTCTGTTTAAAGAAGCAAATCCCGCCTGTTTAAAGCAGTTCCAGCAGTTCAATGAAAAAGTCAAGTGTTCAATAAATTAAATTTTATTCAAACAGGATCCAGTTTAGAACTTATATCTAAGACCAGCGTGAGCACTGTTGTCGTTGTACTTGAAGTTCCGTGAGCCTTGTGCGTACGCCTCCAAGTTCTTGTTGATGGGGTGAGTGTAGCCAAGACTGGCGCTGGATCCATCACGGCGACTGTGTCCGAATGAACCCTCGAATCTGCGTTGAGGTGATCGCGCCTTCCTCACCAGCAGCACATCCTCAGCGATGGGAACTACTTCTGGATTTGCCTGAAATGAATACCCTTCGATGAGCAAGGAGTCCCTCTGCCACACACTTTCTGTTCACTTACCCATTCTGCGTCGGCGTACAGACTGTCCACCTGCTCCTCAGGAAGAGTGAATCCAAGGGCGACGGCCAGAAGTCCGAAGAAGATGATAGTCTTGAGTGACATTTTTGCTTGTTTCTTGAGTTGTCTCACTGGAGATGGCGAATTCGATTTGAATGCTGGGTAACACGTTGCCTGTGCTTTTATAGCGAGACGCGCAGATAAGAGATGTTCTTCATCGTCTTTGCCGTTATCTCCCGGGAGTTTTCGCGGGTAATCTATTTTTTGGACGGAATTGTGGTTCCCCAACAAACGCACCAACTGATTACGAGTCAGTCGTCGTCACTTCATGGATTGTTTTTAAAGGTCACGCAAATCTTGTGAGGCGTTGCTTTCTGGTGACTTACTGTTCCACTTACAGAAGCGTACAGGGCGATAATTGAAAAACAATTGATTAGGTGATTCATGTGAAATTGGTCTTGGGATTCACTTTTTGAAGTAATTAATGAAATATGAAGCATTCGTCATGAAGGCATCGATTTAGGGAAGGGAATAAATGATTCAAACGAAATTCAAGGCTTGGAAAGGTTTGGGATGAAGACGGGTTTCGGGACATTGGAGGGAGTTACTAAAATATGCAAATATCAAGCAATACGTTTGATCCTGGACCATATTTTTTTAAATAGTCGCAATCAATCGAGATAGTGTCTTTTCCGACTGACTGCAACTGTAACGAGCGTGAAAGTGGGTATTGGGTGAAGTAAAGGGTGGGCCAAATACCAGTTTCTTTGCAATAAAATTAACAAAATTAAATTTTGTCCATGTAATAATAATAATGGCGCCGCTACAGTCCGAGGTGGACCTGGGCCTAGCTTCTCAGCAACCACTCTGTTGTGCGTGCTATTGTTCTCTCAGAAGTGCAGGGGACCTGCAGTTTAATGCCGACTCCAAACGGCGGTGTTTTTTTTTCGGGAATCGAACCGAGAACATTGAGCGTAGGAGTCTACGCACCTACCCACTACGCCACGGCGCCCACCTGTTGTCGATGTATTATGGCTTTATTACTAAGAACAAACATTCCCATTAAGTATGAAATACAACGTCATTCAAGTGGCTGCCTCGGCTGGCTTCGCGCAGTAGCGCATTGTGTCACCCCAATTTTCCAAGACCCTGTTGATGATTTCAGGCTGTAGCTCATGGCTTGGATGATATATGTCTTAAGTGCTTGAACCTCTTTCAGATTGTTGGCATAACATCGGTCTTTCTCGGTTCGCCACAAAAACCACGTCCAAAGGGGTCAAATCGCAGCTCCGAGGCATCCAATTGACATCGCCAAGACAGATAACAACACGATTTGGGAATTTGGAACGCAAAAGATCGGTTGTGGCATGAGCCGTATGGCATGGCGCGCCATCCTGCATGAACCAGAGGTCGTCCAAATCCATGCCTTCAATTTCAGTAAAAGAAAAGTCGGTTATCATGGCTCTGTAACGCCCACCGTTGACCGAAACGTTGTTCCCATTCTCATTTTCGAAGAAAAATGGTAAAATGATGCCACCACTCCACAATCCGCACCAAACTGTCACAAACTGGCTTCTCGACAATAACGCGCGGGTTTTCCGTTTTCCGAGCCCAAGATGCGGCTCTAAGCCTGTGGGACAACGCGACAGAGGACGTCCACGTACAAGGTAGCGCACACAAATCGAGGGGGATCTCGGCCGTCTTGGTGTGCGAAACTGGAGACAGTTGGCTGGAGAGGCATGTTGGATGAGGCCCTGGTCTACCTCGGACTGTAGTTCCCTAAGAAGAAGAAGAAGAAGATGCGAAAATTTTGTTTGTTAACGTAGCCGCCAAGATGAAAATGCGTCTCGCCTCGACAGAAAAGATGGTTTTTCGCCCAAAATCGTGGTCCAATTCAAGCTGAGCTGCTCTAAAGCCCAAACTGCGTACCGGATGGTCGCGCGCCTCCAATTGGACTTTGTAAGCGAATAATCCGAGATCTTTGTACTGAATTCTCCTCAGGCTAGTGCGTGAAATGCTGAGCTGCTGAGATCGAAGGCGAGTTGATGTTCGTGAATTGAGTCTCACACTCTCGGCCACAGCAGCCACATTCTCATCTGTGCGCACCGTACGACGACGGAGACCATGAGTGTTGTCCACTAGCGAACCAGTCTCATGAAATTTGTGCACAAACTTGCGTACAGCAGTCGCGGTCGGTCCTTCATTTCGGCCAAAGTTTCTTTTCAAAAAACGCACTATTTGGGCGTTTTCTCACTCACTTTGGGAGTGAGTTTTCAATATTTCCCAACGTTGTTCAAGCGTAAAGCGACTCTTTTCGTTCCGCGGAGGTATGATAGTGACTTTCTGTCAAGATTTCGAGCGGGAAACAGCTGTCAGTGTCAAAATAACAAATGATTTAAAAAAATACCACTAGATGGCCCACTCCGTACGTTGCGGTATCCAACAGAGTGTCACTATATTTGCACTGGAGATTCCGAACAAACCAAATCTCATTTTCACTGCAGCACCTGTCTCGAGTTACTGAGGCTGCTCAGGGAGTGTACCTGCCAAGAAAAACTCCTACAAACCTTCGCCGTTCGGGGTCAGCATAGTGCCTGAGACACAATACTGCGTTGGTCCTACCGTTTTTCCGTTACGTAAGCAGTCCTTCAGCCATACTTAGAAGTGACAATGCGTATTTATCAAAACAGAAGACCCTAAAAAAAACCCTAAATTTGTATGGGAAGTGTCAAAACGGAGGCAAATGTTTTAACATGAAAGAGCGTCCGTTGTTAAGAGACGTTACGTTGCTTTCACTGCTCTCATGTTTAACAAAGGTAAGACCGGTGGGCCCAGGTCCATCCCGGACCGTAGCGCCCTAAAAAAAAGAAGACCGGTGGGCTTCAACTCTGTGCCTGTGGGACAACGCAACAGAGGACGTCCACGTACAAGGTAGCGCACACAAGTCGAGGGGGACCTCGGCCGACTTGGTGTGCGGAACAGGAGACAGCTGGCGAAGGATCGTGTTGGCTAGAGAGGCATGTTGGGTGAGGCCCAGGTCCACCTTGGGCTGTAGCGCCACAAGAAGAAGGAGATGAAGAAGAAGAAGACAAAGAGAAGAAGAGGAGGAAGAAGAGAAGAAGAAGAAGAGTAAGAAGAAGAAGAAGAGAGGCAGAAGAAGAGAGAAGAAGAAGAAGAAGAGAAGAAGGAGAAAGAGAAAGAAGAAGAAGAAGAAGAGGAAGAAAAAGAAGAAGAAGAGGAAAGAAGAAGAAGAGGAGGAAGAAGAGGAGAAGAAGAAGAGAGAGAAGAAGAAGAGGAAGAAGAAGAAGAGGAAGAAGAAGAAGAAGAAGAGGAAGAAGAAGAAGAAGAGAAGAATAATAGAAGAAGAAGAAGAAGAAGAGAAGAAGAAGAAGAAGAAGAAGAGGAAGAAGAGGAAGAAGAGAGAAGAAGAGAGAAAAGAAGAATGAGAAGTGGTAGTGGGACATCTTTTCTAGTTGCAGCATGAAAAGACATGGTCTTGTATGAGGTATGAAAAGCCATTTATTCCAATTCTGACACCATTCTGCTTTCCCTAAGCAGAACATGACTACGGGTTAAGGATGAGTGCACAAGCTCCCCTGAGTGGTTGAGTCACTCAGAGGAGATTCAAAACAGAGTGTGGGGCACACAAAAACCCTTGAAGCATCATCTAACGCATTGTAACATGAGAATAATGCCTCATCCGCCCCCCAGCCCACACTCGAAGACGATTACGCACGCCTCTCCCCTTTTTCAAATTCACATCATTATTCAAATAGAATTGCCTTCCAGGCAGCATAAGCCCCCCACCCCCCACTCAAAGCGATACCGGCATTAGGTCCATTGACAGTAGATATACAAACTCAATTTGTCAAAAATGAAATTCGATAACCAGTTTAACGTTCCCAGCGCCGGCAACCCACGGCAATCCGTTTATCCGCCATAAATCCCATTTTTTTTGTCAGAAATTCAATACTCCCCCGAATGGATAACGTTACCTTTTCGGATTAACAGCCCACCGATGAAGACGCTCGACTTGTTCCCCACATGATTCTCATTCAATTTGCGGAATTAAATTCTCCAAAAGCCGAGTGTAACCCGTTTAAGGAGCAGACTCCCCCACACCTGACAGGTGGGGCACATCCTCCAGGCGGGACGGGAACAAGCACTCATCGCGTCCTGATCATGATGTATCTCTTTAATCGAAGTCAATTTCATGTGAGAGAGAGGCAGACTGGGTCGAGGGCAAAAAATCAATCAACGTCAACGCGATCCCAAAAGTTCAATCTCTTGATAGTTCTGCAGGTTCGAGAACACCCCCCCCCCCTGGAACGTCAGCGTGATTGATTGTCTTGCATACATGTGCTGAACTGCAATTTTCTCCTTAAGTGGAGTCCCCTTCACCCGCCGCCGCGTGATGATGAGAAGTGCAAGAGAAATGATTCGCGAGCTGCTTGAAAACGAGAATTGATGGGACTTCACTCGCGGCGCACGCGAGTGTGTGTGTGGGGGGGGGGGGAGGCTGTGTCACACTGGATTATGATGAATTTTCTGAATTTATGAAGACAAATGTTGGGCTGCAGCCTCCAGGAGCCAGGTATTCGCGATAAATCTTCCCCCAGACTAACCACTTGAATTACCGCAAAATTTCGCAAATTACTTTCGAAAATGAATCCCGCAGCCTAATTGCGGTTTCGAAGACAAATTTTCGGGGCATATGCGTCCCGGGGGTGGGGTAGTTTGGTGCAGGATAATGGAAATCTCCTCGTCCAGCTCCGTCCGCTCATGAATATTCAACGAAGGGGATGTTTGTCGCACGACCGGAGGGAGGAGATGGGCAGAATTACTGAAATTCATTGCAGTCTCGGTTACAGTGCCTGGATACGGTCATGAATTAATGCAAACGAAGGCCATGCCGAAGGTGCCACCGGCGGAGATACCGGGGACGATTTGTGGGAGGAGCTCGGCAAATTGATTGCGTTAAGGGACGCATCTGTAACACTTGTGTGAGAATGCCCAGGGCGATCGATGGGAGTTTCATTAAGGAATTGACTGGATGTCCTCCTTTCTCTCTGTCCTCCTCCTTCCCTCCGTCCTCCACATCCATCCTTCCTCCTCCTTTCCTCCTTCCATTCCCCAAGGGAACTGCCTCTGCTGGATGGCTGCATCGAGATGTCATTGTTTTCGATTGTCTGTGTGCGAGTAAATGGGGAGGCAATTAAATGCGTTTAAAGGGAAAACTTTTCACTTTTCTTTCGCAAAATCGATTGAGTTCTTGATGGAAATTGGTATCCAGTCTTCAATTGGGACTTCTGTAATTCAGCGGGGGATGTCGAAGGAGTTCTGAGAAGAACTGAACGCAATGAAGTCAGACTTCCGGACGATGAATTGGAGTTACGCTTCAGTAGTCAAGGGAATGACAATTGAGCGGAGCGTCTTTTAGCAGCGCATTCATGCTTCTGTACAAAGTCGTGTCCAGTCAGGGGTGATTGGCAAGAAAATTGACAGAGAACTCGACTTGATTCGAAAATAACAGCGGGAAACTTTCAAGGAGTAGTTTTCTCCCTCTCCCTCTCCCTCTCCCTCTCCCTCTCCCTCTCCCTCTCCCTCTCACTCTCCCTCTCCCTCTCCCTCTCCCTCTCCCTCTCCCTCTCCCTCTCCCTCTCCCTCTCCTCTCCCTCTCCCTCTCCCTCTCCCTCTCCCTCTCCCTCTCCCTCTCCCTCTCCCTCTCCCTCTCCCTCTCCCTCTCCCTCTCCCTCTCCCTCTCCCTCTCCCTCTCCCTCTCCCTCTCCCTCTCCCTCTCCCTCTCCCTCTCCCTCTCCCTCTCCCTCACCCTCATCCTCACCCTCTCCCTTTTCCTCTCCCTCCCTCTCATCTTTTAGAGAGAATGGGATTCCCTTTCCTTGGGAGAACATTAGTGCCCACAATGAACCAGGCAGAGTGCCTGTAGCGACTTAGGTTTACGCTCTGATGGGACACAGTCTTCACTGGCGTCCTCTAGATATTCACCACACCATCCGCTGAGAGGTGAACCAACGTATTCCAACGGCGAAAGGGTCCGGGTTGTGCATTGAGCTGGAGACCCCCGCTTCAAGAAACTCCACCAAATTCTTGTCCAAACAGACTCCACGGGCTTCCTCTAGAAAGTCACCACAGTTCCCATTGAGAGGTGAAGCAGTGTAAGCCCACGCCAAGAGGGTCCAGGATTCCGGTTGTGCACTGAGCTAGCGGCTCCCGCTTCAAGAAACTCCGCCAATTCCTGATCCAATCGGATGCAATAAGTTTCCATACAGACCCCACGGCCATCCTCTAGATAGTCACCTCGGCACCCGTTGAGAGGTGAACCAATGTATGTCCAGGCCAAGCATTACCTAGGATTCCGGTTGTGCACTAAACTAACAACACCCTCTCCACGAAATTCCATCAATTGCTTGTCCAATCAGAGGCAATGTCTCAAAAATCCGCTTTGCCCGACATCTCCACGGCAACTCGCCTGTGCACAATTTGGTTTGTGTCTAAAATACCCCTTGACACGGTACCTGGCAATGGCTGCCCAAGTTTGCTGGGAAATGGTTTGTGTACAGAGTCCAGTAACCAGCAAACGTCAAACTGCCAAAAACAGAGATTGCCAAACCCCAAAAATTTGACATTTGTGAGCAGTTGAGTGTTGCTTTTCAAGTTTCCAAGCAAAACTCAGCTTTTTTCCATCACTCATCTGTCGTCAAACTTGCACGGAAGTGGTTGCATCCTCCACCCATCCCTGTCCAGATGACAAACTGACATTTCCTTCCTCAACGCCGCCTCTCAAAACAAAACCGTTGTTCAAACCAAAAACCATCAGAACTTAAACCTCTCAAGACAAGACCGTCATTTCAAAAAGCCAGCTGTCTGCCAGAAACCCCCTCGACCATGTCACTTCCTTCAACCGAACTCCATCAGGCAATCCTCGACTACATCACCGAACGCAGTCGCATCATGTTCGCCCACAGGCTGAGTGTGTGGAGTGACTTCGCCGCCCAATACGACACCCATGCGGACTACAGTCGAGAAGATCTTCGCGACGAATTCTTCAAAGCCGTCCTCCCCAAGGTGTACACGTTCGAACTGACCGAAGTGCAGAAGCGAAAGATCGAAATCTTCGCCAATCACCACCACTTCACGCGGACAACTCACGGCTTCCGGGAGCGGGAGATCATTCGCAGACGACCCATCGAAGGGGTGCACTACGTGAGAGAGGGAAACGAAGCACAGGCAAGTGGAGCAAGTCCTTCGAACAGCACAGTCGCAATCATCTCTCTCTCTGTCTTTCTGCAGTTTCCCGACGTCTCGTGTGTAATCAGAGACCCAGAGACCAATCACAGCACGCCCCGGCCGGACCTGAAAATCGCCGCGTGGACATCAGCAGTCAATTCAACGGACATCGAGTTGGCGCAGTTTACCTTCCACCGAGGCCCGCTGCTTCACAGACGAGTGGAGCAGAACGCGAAGCGCTTCCGAGAGACCGGCGAATGCCCGGAGAACATGAACCCCGGCGTGGTCAGGAAGATCATCGGCTTCAGGCAAAAAGCCGACGAGTTGTCCTCGATGACCTGCGAGGAGGTGCTAAGGGAAGAAGAATAAAGCGGGCGTGTGTGTGAAATGAAATTTATTGTCTTTTTCTGTTTATGTGGGTATGCTGAGCTCCTTGACGACGCCCGCGAGGACCTCCGGGGTCTTGAAGCACCAGTTCTTGATGTGTTTGCTGACGCCGCACCAGGCCTCGCCGTGCTTCGGCTCGGCGGCCACGCAGCGGTCCAGCACCTCCTTCTGCTGCTCTTCGGTGCCGTGGATGAACTCGAACTTGTAGAAGTACGCCCATGCGTCTCCAAAGTCTGGATCAATTTTGACCTGCGGAAAAAGAACCATGAGCCACTCATGCGCCGAGCTCCTCAGACCATACTCACCGTTCTATTGAACCAATCCCTGCACTTGGAGAACTTGTGCTCCGACCAGAACAGCTTCGACACGGCCAGCAGGACGTGGGGATCGTGCTCGCACTTCTTGAGGGCGTCCACTGACTTCGTCTTCCGCTGCGGCTTGGATTCCATGAAAATCGCCTCCGCCCAGAGCTCTCCAGCCGTCGGGCACTCTTGCAGAGCTCTGGCCATCATGGTGGAGGCTATCTCCTTGAGACCCGCACGCAATTCCACGCGAATCGCCTCCAGCCAGAGTTGAGACGTCTTCGGGTTCTTGAGTCGCCCCCGTTCCAAGATCGAACGGGCTTTGGTGAGGGTTCCCTTGCGCTCCTCCAGTGACGACGACAGAACCCAGAGCGGGATGGAGTTGGGGCACTTCTTCAGTCCCTGTGTGTACGTGTTGGCGGCGTCCTCCAGCCGCTTCTCCTGCTCCTCGATCTGACCCTTCATCATCCACAGTTTGGGGAAGTCCGGGAAGACTTTCACCGCCTCGTCGAGCAGCCGCAGGGCCTCGTCCATGCGGTCCAGCGCCCACTCCAGCCGGGCCGACTTCATCATGACTCGGGGTGTTGGCGCTGAAGCTCTAGCCTTGGCCAGGAGGCGCCGAGCCCGTTCGTACTCCGAGTTCTCGCTCTCGAGCTTCACAGCCGCCAACCAGATGTCCTCCGAGTTGGGATTGGCCTGGAAAGCCAACGAAAGGATGCCACGGGCGGCAGGGACGTCGCCAGCCAACCACTTGGACTTGGCGCCCATCAGCCAAAGCACCTCGGATTTGGGACAATGTGCAACAGCGCGTTGAAGGAGCGCCTCCAGGCTCTCGCGAGTGCCGTGGTTCTTCTCGAAGTAGGCGGCACGCAGCCAGATGCTCTTTTTCGACGGGAACACCTGGAGCGCGTAGGCGTACACCGCACGGGCGCATTCGAAGGCGTTCTCCTTCGCACACTGGAAAGAGAAATGAGGTTAGGGTACTCCCGGGGGGCGATGTGGAGCTACTTACGAATTCAGCGTCGTCGATCCAAGTCTGCTTCCTGTCCTCCTCCTCAACTCCGATCCCGATGACCGCCTTCACGATGGCCTGACAGCAGTGGACCGCACCCGACTTTTCCGCCTCGATGGCCTCCTGGAACCACTGCTCCCGATTGATTTCGACCCCGTTCGCGCTTAGCGAGGTGAGCGAGCGGTCGATGATCTTCTCGACCATGTGTATGTTGCCGTTGGCTTCCTCGAGCTTGGCGGCTGTCGTCCAGATCTGCCGATCGGTGGGGATGTTCTCACGGGCTTTGTTCAGCACCTTCCGGGCGTTCTCGTATGTCTCCAAGCGGGCCAGAGCCAACCAGAGCTCCACGCTTGTGTTGCAGCACTCCACGGCACGGGAGAGGAGAATCCGAGCATCGTCCGGATTCTCCAGCTCCACGGCCGCCTTCCACAGACGTACCGAGTTCGGAATGTGCTCCAGAGCCTTTCGGAAGACTCGTCGCTTGGCCTTTGTCTCGGTTTCCAGGTCAGCGGCCTTGATCCAGATGCGCACGGAAGTCGGTATGTGGCGTGCCGCTTGCGCGATGACCGCCTTCGCGGTGTCCGGCGGCTGGAGACGCGCCGCCTCCAACCAGAGGTCCTCGCTCTGTGGGTTGATCTCGCAGCCGCGCATGATGAGGTTGCGGGCCATCTGCACCTTGCCGGTGACTTCTTCGAGGCGAGCGGAAGCAATCCAGGCCGGGGGATGGTTGGGATTTGTCTCCCGCACGCTCTTCAGCAGGAGGCGCGCCTTCTTGATGTCGTTGATGTCACCCCCGTACGTCGGGATCATGCTCTGCAAGTCCGTCAAGTATCCCTTTGGGTCCACCACCGTCTGTCCCTCCACTGAGTCCGACACCTGCGAGAGCTTCACGTTCATGAGGGTGTTCCTGGCCTGACCGATCTTCCTCAGATCCAAGTCGCCAGTCGGCGTCAGCATGCCAGGTGTGGCCACTCCAGGGACCATGGAGGACAGGCCAGATCGTGGATCAATGGTTGACTGCGCCTCCCCTCCGAGGTTCCTCGAGAGGACACTGTCAGGCAGTGGCGTGAACTTCTCCGCCCGAGGGTTCCTCTGCTTGCGATTTCGACTGTCGCCCACTTCAGGGATCGTTGACCACTCTTCCGCCGTCACCGTGGCCAGACTTCTCTTCAAATCTGAAAACTGCTGTTGGATCTTTGGACGCTCTTGACGATACTTCTCCAAGTCCTCCTTCATTCGCCTGTCTCTGTACTCCTTTCGCTTCTCGTCCATTCGCTTGTCAATCGATTCGTAGATGGCGTCCGCCTCCTCGTCGTCTTTGTCATACGGATCCTTGGAGAACAGCGACCCACTGTACCCACTGAACTCATCGTAGTTTGAGTCGTTCAAATCCTCGTCGTCCTCCTCCTCCTCCTCTTTCTTCTTCCGCTTCGCCGCTGGTGGCGCGTGTCTGTCGTCAGAGACGTCGTTAGCGTCTCTCGCCGGACCAATATCTGACCGGGTGGTAAAACCTGTAGCGCTGTGGGAGAAAAGAGAGAATCCATGAGACCTGTCCATGCCTTCGAGATGGCACCGCACTCACCCTCTGCCCACACCGGCCACATAGCCCAGTGGCGCGGGCACGCCAAGGAAATGCTTCTTGTTTCGATTGGCAATCACTGCTGCCGTTATGTTGGACATTTTTGTCTGTGATCTGTTTTTGGCTGGATCTTTAAAGTGCTTTCGAGAGATTAGTTTGGGAAAATTGAAAAGCGGAAAATATGTTTATAAACGTCTGCATTCAGAGCTGTCAAAGTGGGAAATGTCAGCGGAGGTTAGGGTGCGTTCACGATGGAGGAAGAAAGTGATTCGGGTGACATCTGTGTTTGAAAGTTGGCGGCGAGTGATTGTGAATGGGTCTTGAGTGAAGGAGGAGACTTCAGTTTAAGCTGGAGAACAGATGGATCATCATCTCGGTCGAGATTAGTGAATTTTAGCAGGAATTGCGAAGAAATTGCGATATTTACTGTGCAGTGGGATGGAGCGGATTATTTTCCCTTCCCTTGGACAAGAGACGGTGAAGCTGTTCATACGCCGAGATCTCGCTTTCAGGCTTCACAGCAGCCGCCAACAAGCTGTGTTGTCCGAACCGGTGTAGTATTGTTCATTTGGAAAGCCATCCGCACATCATTTGACGGCGAGTTCAACTCCCGACGTAACTAAATCATCTCAATCACACCCTGACACATTCCAGCGCCTCTTTGATGAATAATTTAATCAACAACGCCTGGGAACGTTGCCTGTAATTGACTGTGTAGTCGAAGACAATAAAAAATGCACGCCACCCTCAATGCATCGCACCCCAGGGACGGTGTGAGTTTGTTTCTCTCAAAGGGAATCCTTAATTTGGCGTGAAACTAGTTGCAGCCAGTTTAAAGGAGCAGTTCCCGCCTGTTTAAAGCAGTTTCAGCAGTTTAATAAAAGAGCCAAATGTTCAATAAATTAAATTTTATTTAATCAGCATCCAGTTTAGAACTTATATCTAAGACCAGCGTGAGCACTGTTGTCGTTGTACTTGAAGTTCCGTGAGCCTTGTGTGTACGCCTCCAAGTTCTTGTTGATGGGGTGAGTGTAGCCAAGACTGGCGCTGGATCCATCACGGCGACTGTGTCCGAATGAACCCTCGAATCGGCGTTGAGGTGATCGAGCCTTCCTCACCAGCAGCACATCCTCAGCGATGGGAATTACTTCTGGATTTGCCTGAAATGAACACCTTTCGATGAGCAAGGAGTCCCTCTGCCACACACTTTCTGTTCACTTACCCATTCTGCGTCGGCGTACAGACTGTCCACCTGCTCCTCAGGAAGAGTGAATCCAAGGGCGACGGCCAGAAGTCCGAAGAAGATGATAGTCTTGAGTGACATTTTTGCTTGTTTCTTGAGTTGTCTCACTGAAGATGGCGAATTCGATTTGAATGCTGGGTAAGACGTTGCCTGTGCTTTTATAGCGAGACGCGCTGATAAGAGATGTTCCTCATCGTCTTTGCCGTTATCTCTCGGGAGTTTTCGCGGGTAATCTATTTTTTGGATGGAAATGTGGTTCCCCAACAAACGCACGAACTGATTACGAGTCAGCCGTCGTCACTTCCTAGACTTTTTTTTCGAAGGTCACGCAAATCTTGTGAGGCGTTGCTCTCTTGTGACTTACAGTTCCACTTACAGAAGCGTACAGGGCGCTAATTGAAAAACAATTGATTGGGTGATTCATTTCAATTTGGGATTCACTTTTTGAAGTAATTAATGAAATATGAAGCATTCGTCATCAAGGCATGGGGTTAGGGAAGGGCAAAATCTGGTATCTTCAGGACTCGATGAAGACGGTTTTTTGGAACATGTGAAGAGAGTCCCAAAGATTTGCCACGTTTTGGTCTTAGACGGCGTTTAGATAAGTGGAAAAGGGCAGAAATGTCGGAGAGGGATCATATGATTTTCCAAAAGATGGGTTGGAACGCCGACAATACATCCCATTCCAACTGTTTGGAAAATCATACGCACTCTCTCCGATATTTCTACCTCCTTCCGCTCATGTAATCACCTTCTTAGACCATATTTTCTGAGCGCTCATGGTGGTAACGACTACCGCTCCAGAAACTGCAATTTCCAGTTTACTGCAACCGTGGTGAGCTATAGTCTTATGAATAAAGCTGACGTTTGACATCAGTCAGGATTATTGAAGAACTGCGTGCGTATCACATCTTTTTGCGGCTTCAGTCCGGGAATCGCTGGAACCTTTAAATCCGAAGATTCCTGCCACTATGACACGTTCGATAAACTGAGTTGGAGAATGTAGAGAAGAGGCTCTGCCTGATACGCTTAATCTCCAACCACATAATCAGGTGGTTGATGAGAGTGTTACTTCTGATGGAACGACCCGGAGTGCCGAAAAGGTTGAACGGGCTCCAAACGAGGCAGCCTCTGTGGGGTCCCTGACTAAGAGTAAAAAGAAAGGATAAAAAGGCTAGCGACAATCGCACGGCGCAAAGAAACTCCAAAGGAGGTTGAAGGCGCAAGTGCTGAGAGTCGCGCCCCTTTGGTGTCGACGACAAAAAGAAACAGGTCGGCAGAGGTCACTCCAACCGAAACCGATCAGTTTATTGGAACCAAAGCTACCTCCTCTTCTGCTGACTCGAACAGGATCAAGAGGAAGAAGGTCTCTAACGTTTTTGATCCTTTTGCTGATGGCTGTCCCCGCGCTCAACTTCCACATGACACTAGAGCTGCAACACTCAAAGGAAGCAGTGCTGGTGGACGGAGGTTGAATGACGCAGGAAGATCCACCAACAGAAGTTTCTCTACCGGATTTCATGCAGACGTTAGAAGCATGCGCTTGGTCTGTCTGGGTCCCAGGTTCGAATCCCAGTGGAAACAAAGTTAATACGCTTTTATCCGGTTTTGCAATTCAGGTCCATTCACCATTTGCCGTTGAAATCAAAGTAAACGCCACTATCACTGGAGCGGGCGATCAGTGGTAGTAGTCTGACGGTGGGTATCACACTGGACCAACATGATGTGAGTGTGCTGGTGAATTCAGTAGCAGCCCCCTAAGCCAAACCTAAGCACAGCTTGGCTGTCGCTAAAGACACAAATACAGCGCCCCTTTCACCTGTTCTTCACAATATAGTTCGTGGCCATTAGGATCGCATAGGTTTCCTCTTGGAACACCGACGCAAATTTCCCTAACGAGGTGTGCAGTCTAAAGTTGTCGCTCTCCACGAAGGCGCCAGCACAAGATCCTAATTTTTAACTAAATAAATCTCCCTCTCTCTCTCTCTCTCTCTCTCTCTCTCACACACTGTCTCCTTCTCTCTCTCTATCTCTCTCTCTCACTGTCTCACTGTCTCCTTCTCTCTCTCTCTCTCTCTATCTCTCTCTCTCTCTTTCTTTTCCCCTCTCTCTCTCTCTCCCTCTCTCTCTCCCCCTCTCTTTCTCCTTCTCACCCTCTCTCTCTCTCTCTCTCTCTCTCTCTCGCTGTCTCCTTCTCTCTCTCTCTCTCCCTCTCTCTCTCTCCCCCCTCTCCAAAATCCGCTGATTCCTACTGATAGCTTAGATAGCTCAGTGCCTACGTGGCTACCGCCATACGATTTCATGTGTTTTAATTCTTTTGCGTCGCTCATTGCGTGACCGTAGCCTAAGGTGTTACCTTTGCGAAACGCAATTCGAGGTGTTACTGGATCAACGAAAATCAACTAGAAAATGGGGAGATTATGTCGAAAACGGAACGATAAGGGATGAAAACATGCCTGCTTCACCCGAGAATCCACGTTGAAGGTGACTTTTCCGCTTTTCGGCGCATCCAGCCCATCTCCTCCTCGCTTGTGAAAATCATATATTGTGTCTCTGTCATAGAAGGACAAAGCATTCACTTGAAAAGGAACACGAAGGAACAGTGGAATGGAATGGTGTCAAAATGAACTTCAAAAGGACCCTAAAGGTTCGCAGTTTATCACACATTCGACTAGAAAATAAGCTTGATTTTCTTCAAGAATATTTTTTAGATTTTCCACTTCGAAATTCCAGCTTCTGTGAGTGATCTCAAAACTCTTTTGAAACACCCTGTCAAAAGCATTTTATTCAGCACACAACTCATGAAGCGGTGCGGTCGCCTGCTTATCGTAGAAAGACAACACAACTCACGGTGTATTACAGGATTGCCTTAGACGGCGTTTACATGAGTGTAAGAAGGCAGAAATGGGGGAGGGAGAGCGTATGGGTTTCCAAACAGTTGGAAAGGGATGTACTTTCGGCTATCCAACTCACCTCTTTCCCATCTTCTGAAAAATCACACGATCTTTCTCCGACATTTCTGCCGTCTTCCACTCATGTAAACGCCGTTTTAAAGTCCCACCTTTGGAGATTCGTCCCAAGAGGACGAGAGAAATCAAAACATCGTTTTCTTGCGTTTTCGAAAAGCAAAACGATGACCCAGTTACATTTCAGACTTCTCGATCCACGAAGAAACCCTTAAATCCCCAGAAACCATTTCAAAACTCAATGAAAAACCGTCTTCTCGATTTCAATAAATAACAAAAATTAAGTTTATTCAGTCAAGATCCAGTTTAGAACTTAAATCTAAGCCCAGCATGAGCGCTGTTGTCGTTGTACTTGAAGTTCCGTGAGCCTTGTGCGTACGCCTCCCAGTTCTTGTTGATGGGGTGAGTGTAGCCAAGACTGGCGCTGGATCCATCACGGCGACTGTGCCCGAATGTACCCTCGAATCTGCGCTGAGGTGATCGAGCCCTCCTCACCAACACCGCATCGTCTGTGACTGGTTCCTGTAGCAGCATATCATAGTACAGGCCATTCTGTTCCAAGTCAATCTGCAAAAAACAACAAAAAAGATAAAAAAAAATGCCACTGATGGTGTTTATTTTGATTATTTACCCATCCGGGGTTCACGTAGTACGGTCTATTTTCCTCCACTTGCTCCTGCACTGGCTCCGGTTCTTGCACTGGCTCGGGCTCAGGCAGAGTGTACCCGAAAGCCGCCACCACAAGACCGAGGAAGATCAGAGTTTTGATTGCCATTTTTTTCGTTTGTTTATCTGCTTCTGGTTTCTGCTGAGACTGTGAACTCACGATTGAATGATGTTCGGTGTGTTCAGTTGGTTTTATACGCGAGCGAAGCCGGCTGATAAGGTTTTGAACATTTTCTTTGTTTACACTCGCGTTGTTGCAGCGAAGCAAAGCACATGCGGTGGTGATTCCCCACGGAATTCGATCTGGTTTCCTAGAAACGGTTAATGTGTGTCCTCGTCGAAATGCGGTGACTTACATCTTCCTCCACTTGTATAGTCCACAGATTCCCTCATCATTTTTGTTCGTTTGACAAATAATCACAAAAATGTGAGGTACGACACGGGTAACTGAACTTCCGACTGTATATTCTGTGAATCACAGGCAATCAGTCAGACTGGGGGAATCTCTGACGACGAGGTAAACAGCGCATTTCGATTTTTGATTAATGATAACGAGCAGTAGGTCATCAACGATGCTCTGAGTGGGGTGATCGAGACATTTAAGCAACGTGGTGATGGAGTAGGCTTGCGTTTCGATGCTTTTGCTGATGTTAGCTGATCCAGTCATCATCGATTCTCTGTTTAAGACTATTTATTCAACCTGACGATCGCCTACAAGGCTTTTGAGGGTGAATTTGACAAACTGATAGAGGGGCGACGTTCAATTTGTGCTGTTCAACCGTTTGTTTTCACAAGTCATTAAACGTACACTCATGTCATTCGCTGATGCTTGCTTTGAAAGTCAATTAATTTTATGATCCCAAGACTTAATTTTACTATCTGCGCAATCAATCAAATGAGCTTCCTACTCAATCTGATGCGAATCAACTTCGGTTCAATTGCACTTTACTTGCCACAAAGGAACCGGCATGTCAATGAAATGTGGGAAAAGAAGAAACTGTTCTGAAAGGGAAATTTGGACAGAGAAACACAATACTGCCCTGGTGCAAGCGTCTTTGCGTTACGTAGGCAGTCCTTCAGGCATTCCTTGGCAATCTATGTTTTTCAAGTGTTTTCACTTCTCAAATTACTGAATTCAATTTCACAACAAAACTCTAAATTTTTTTTTCGGAGGATTTTTGAAACTCTTTTGGAGCAGTCAGACTCAAAACTGGTCAATTGTACTGCCAGGTAGCAGCCTACTGCAGTGCCATTAATTTGATCCCAACGGCAAATGGTGACTGGACCAGATTCGATTTCACTGGGATTCGAACTTGGGACCCTTCTAACTTGGGGCAGGCACTTAACTGCGCTACGCAGTCGTAACTTGACTTAGGGACTTATGGTAACACAGAATGACCTGTTCTTTGGGTAAATGAGGACAAGACCTAGTTTTATGGAGCAAAAATCACTTTGACGCTCATCACTCCGAACACGCTTTAATAGACAGCTACAACCTTAAGGTTGTGAGGAGGTTAACATCATACCTCGTGGAAAAAAAGCGTAAAAGAACTACTCTTCTTGGGTGGGACTACAGATGGAAGTGAAGCTGGTCCTCAATAAAGAAGCCTCTGCAATTTGCTGGAGCTCGTGTATCTCTCAGCTCGTGTATGTCACCTTAATCGTGGTCGACCTCTGTTGGGTTGTCCGCTGATCTCGAAGACAAAGATTGTCGCCAAGCTCATGTCGCTGTAAAGTTTGTGAAATGATGAATAAGAGTGGACCTATGCAATTGCCTTGAGGGACGCTGCAGAGATTAACAAAAGAAAGGGATTTAGTTGAGGAGCCTTGCCAAAGTCGGCATTATCAACTTCTCTGGCATTTTATGCTTCAAATTGTCAAGTAGACGCGGTATAATCGAGACCAAATGCAACTGTATTTCAATTGACGCCAAACAGAGAGTTCTGGACTTATGCCTGATGCCACAATGCTGCGTTGGTGCTACCGTCGAGTGACGTTTAACTTCCACCAGAAGCAATACAATGGTGCAACGTGAAATAGTGCGTGGTACTACCAAGCATACGTTTGTTTTATAATGAGACCAGTGGAAGAAACCTAATCTACGTAAGCAATGCAGTTCCTAACAGAATCATCTGTAAACAGGTGAACATAGGACCCCTTTAATTTAACCAACTGCGCCATCCAGTCGTTCGCTTAAGAAGAAGGCTTGAGTGGGCGAGAGTCTATCATCAGAGAACATGATACATGAACATGATGCAAGCATTCTAACGGTTATAAGATCACCCGTGGATAATAATAATAATGGCGGCGCTACAGTCTGAGGTGGACCAGGGCCAAAACTTCTCAGTAACCGCTCGTGTTGTGTGTGCTATTGTTCTCTCACGAGTGGAGGGGACCTACAGCTTAATGCCGACTTCGAACGGCGGTGTTTTTTTTTTTCAGGAATCGAACCGAGAACATCAAGCGTGGGAGTCGACGCACCTACCCACTACACAGCGCCCACATCTTCCGTTGATGCTTGTTGATTTTTTGACACTTTTGCCTCGTCGTCAACTTTTGCTCGTCCGTTGATTGCTCGTCGCTTCTCAGGAAACCATAGTGCTACTCTGCACATTTTCAAGAGCAAGTGATAGCACTACTTTCCTGGACCAGATTCGGGGCCAATCGACGGCAGCAACCAACCGTAAACGCTCCATTTCATTTTCTCATTGCATGTCGATGGAATTCGTCATCATCTTCGTGTGGAGCTATAGTCTAGGGTGGACCCGGACCTGAAGCAGCAAATCGCTTCGGCTAGTACGATCTTTTGCTATCTGTCGTCAACTGCACACGCTAAGTTTTGTTTTCTCCTCTTTTACAACCCTGCCGTAAAGGGGCAGCGACACTGCGACCTAACAAGATCTATTGTATCGACGGGTTGGAGTTAATCCAAAAGACTTACCAATTCCCCTATGAAAGATAGTATATCTTTTGTAGTGAAGTTTTTCAATTCCCCTGAAGTGAGTATTTCCCTATGGAGAATACGTTTCCTTAACCAGATTAGTGCCGTACATTCACATAAAATGCGCTCGGATGTTAAGTTCTTCTTCAAGACAAAACCTACATTTCTTGTTCTGACACAGATTAAGGTGGTAATTCAAGCCGCAGTGGCCAGTAAGAAAGCTCGTTAGCTTTCTTATGGTCTCCTTATCTAAGCTTAGGATTTCCTTATATGAATAGGGTCTGATTAATCGCTTGGATTGCCTGAGACCTGACCCACTGGTCCTATGATCTAGGCAAAGTTTGTATTCCCATTCGTTAATCAGCGCTGCAGCCGTTGTCCAATTGAAACTGCATTACGGTTCAGGACCTATGAACGCAGTACCTGAACCCGCTTTAGCGAGTTCATCTGCGGATTCGTTACCTGCAATCCCCTTGTGTCCAGAGTGTCCAGCCAAGTTTCATTTTGTTGTGGTTGGCAATTGATTGCAGATCATCGTGGCAGCATTTGACGGCTTGGGAGTCTATTTGGATGGACGATGAAACCTTATGTGCTGCCTGGCTATATGAAAAGATTTGTATAATTACGCCCTTGAAGCCTTTATCAAGATTATGTCTAGCGCATATCACAATGGCATGGATTTCGGCTTGAAACACAGTGGAACTAGACCCTGTAGGTACATAGGGCACAGTCTTGGGTCCATAGGCACCAGCTCCGACTCCAAAATCCATTTTTGATCCATCTGTGTACCATGCTAGACTCCTGGGGTCTAGTGTTGGAACAACAAGGTTGGTGAGCAAGGCGGTCGAGTGATGTGTCGGTCTGCAATGTTTCGTTTCCTTTCAGGGAGGGCGACAAAGTGAATCATCGATCGTTGAACAAGGACGCCACGCTGAAGATTCAAATGTCGTCCGTGCGGTATGTCCACACCAAGAGGTTTGTCATGGAGATCCAGGTGTTCATCAAAGAGTTCCTTCAGCTGCAAACGGTATGTTGTCCAACCAGTCACATTCCTGACTTCCGTTTCTTGCTTCCAGCCCGTGATGAAAAAGATGAAGCTCACCGACCGCGGCCAAAATCAACATCGCCCCACACAGCTCGGTCTAGAGATCAGTGTTGGCTCCCCGATAGTCCTGTTGGACAACATCAAATAACCTACCGAAACTATGCTGCCTGACTACAGTGTCTGGTGTACAAAACATGTCTCTATTAGGGATGACCCTCTAGGTCTCCTGGTTTAAATTGATATTCTAGCTGCAGTTTAATGGCATAAGTGGCAGCACGCTAAGTTAGTGGCGATCCCTCTCCACTTGGGTGCTCCACATTCCACGTAGACATCCTTGCGTTGACTAGTGCAGATTCAAAGATTCACCGGATCGGAGCCAAGATCTTGAATCCGTAGATCCCTGACACTTGTCTCTGTACAGCTCGTGGCTTAATCTTCTTCTCCGAATGCCATCAACGCAATCAGGACCAGAGACCACACACAAATCTTTTCTCTCGAATAGACCAAGAGCTTTCAATTCGATCCATGCCTCTGCCGATGGTATTAGCCTCTTCAAACACTGGTCCAGAACACAAATTTCTCCCTCAAAAAGACCACAGTTTCTTTTGCTTTTGGTGACTTGATGTTTGACTAGAACTGTCTCCCCGCGTGGCACTCCATCAGTCTTTCTCCAAATTTCCTACAGAAACACAAGAGATATGGGAAACATCCCTTTTATTCGTCGTCTCCCGTCTGGCGTGCCATTGCTTCAGTCAATTCTTCCCTCAAATTATCTCTATTCAACCCTCAAAATCACTCTGTTTCCTACAAAACACTGTCGAGGCTAACTGTTCCTTAGCTATCCCATTCAAGCCAAAACGCATTTCTTGCTCAAAAGAAATCGAATCATTTATTGACCCACAAATTCATTTAAAACCTATAGTTAAGGCCGACATGTCCGCTGTTGTCGTTGCGGCTGAAGTCCCTCCTAGCACTAGACATCCAAGTCCTTGCTGATGGGATGCACATAGTCTACGTTAGCCCTTTTTCCATGTTCATCAGCTTCGAAGCGACCTTCAACTCTGCCCTGAAGTGATCGGCCCTTCCTCGCCAGTCCAATTACGCGAATTGGCTCCACATTTGCCTAAAATGACAAAGACCCAAATGGATGAGCAGAGAGTCCATCTGCAACACTGTTTCTATTCACACTTACCCACTGTGGCTCAGCATAAGCAGCCTCCTCTTGCTCCTCGGAAAGACTGAAGCCCAGCGCGACTGCCAAGAGGCAGAAGAAGATGATAGTCTTGAGTGACATATTCTCACAGATAGTCTTGGTGCTTCACTTGAGATTGCGAATTCACGATTGAATGCTGTTCGAGGTGCACTCTGCGCTTTTTATAGTCAAAGCGATGCACAGTCTCGCTGATAAAAGATGCGGTTTTGACGGTATCATCTGTCCAGTAGTTTACCCGCTGCGAAAATCCCCTGCAACAGTTGCATTTGCGATCCTCTGTCGATGCTAATGTGTTTATAATGGGCGTTCCTATTTTTAGAACTTTCTAGCCATTATGAGGGGTATGAGAGGTGACTGAAGGGGCGTGGAAATTGTGGGTAATAAACCAGGTTGTTTATTGCTGTGAGAGGAGTCACCTTCTCTTGGCAAGTTTGTGACTCTGTGACATAGGCTTTGTTCTGTTCTGAAAAAAGCAAAATGTGGTTTGGTTGTGGGGCATTGAGTGTGCACGAGTTGAAGTTTCCACTTCAGAGCAACGTGGTAAATGATTTTGAGCTTTCAAACCTTGCGACTGAGTCTGAGTTTGAATCGGAGCCTGAATCTATGCCTCAATCTTGGTCTGAGTCTAAGACTGAGATTGAGCTTGAGTCTGCATCATAACCTATGTAAGTCTGCTCCAAATCCTGAGCCTGGGTTTAAGACTAAGACTGAGTCTGAGTTCGAAACGCAGGTCCAATCAATGCCTCAATCTAAGTCTGTCTGAGTCTGAGTCTGATCCCGAATCGGAGTCTGAATCGAAAACTTAGTCTGAGCTTGAGAATAAGTCTGGGATTGAGTATGAAACAGAGGCTAATTCTGAGTCAAAACGTGAGACTAGCTGTGAGACTGAAATTGAGTCTGATTCTAAATCGGAGCCTCAGCCTAATCCTCAGTCTGAATCTCACTCTAAGCCGGAGTCTTAATCGGCCTTAATCGAAATCTGAGTATGAGTCTGAACCTACTTCTGCTTTAAATCCTGAGTCTGAGCTTGAGTGGGGCCTTAGCCTGAGCCTGTGGCTAAATCTGAGTTTGATTCTGAAACAGAGTCTAAATCTGAGTCTTAGATCGAGTCTGAGTCTGAATCGGAGCCTGAGCCTAATTCTCAGTCTGAATCTGTGTCTGAAGCGGAGTCTGGGTCTTAGTCGAAACTTGAGCCAGAGTGTGAGCCTGCTCCTGCTTTAAAACCGCTGTCTGAGCTTAAGTGGGCCCTAAGCCTGCGCCTGAGCCTGTGAGTAAGTCTGAGACTGAATCTGGGTCTGAATCAGAGCCTAAGCTTTAATTGGCGCCTGAGTCTGAGACTGAACCTGAGTCAAAGGCAAGGACTCGCAAGCTGTCTTCTCTTCTGAACTTGCAACGACGTCAATGACGATAATTAACCCCAACAGCAGGATTGTTTTATGAAATACAGTGTTTTCGAAGGCGGTTTTTTTTGCCATCTCCAACGACTGCGACTTAGAAGCCTCCCTCAATAACTGACTCCAGCTTTCGATTATTTCAAAAACGAACTCACTTTTTTATCTTCAAAAAAATCTTTTATTTAAACCAATTTAACTCTAGAACCTCCAGTTAACACCGACATGTCCGCTGTTGTCGTTGCGGCTGAAGTCCCTCCGCGCACTGGCCCAGACATCCAAGTCCTTGTTGATGGAGTGCACATAGTCAACGTTAGCCCGTTTTCCTTGATCATCACCTTCGAAGCGACCTTCAACTCTGCCTTGCGGGGATCGTGGCCGCCTAATGAAGACTTCCCTCTCCGTGATGGTCCTCTTCACTTGCGGGCCCTTTTCAAACTTGCCTCGTTCAATTTGTGCCTACAGGTGAGAATGACTGTGAATTTGAATGGCCTCGAGTGGTCTACAACAACTTACCCAACCAGGATTCACTTGGTAGCTGGAAGGATGATCGGCGAGGGAGTATTCCAGGGCCAGCGCCAGGAATACGACGAAGATTAAGCTCTTGCAAACCATTTCAACTTGCTCTTGGTTCAGTTCTGTCTGCCACTCGACTGTGCGCTGCGCTTTTATACGCTCGTTCGCAGCCCAGAGTGAATGCTTGCGACTGATAAGGAGTGTCTGTGGTCTGTGTCAGCGGTGATCTTTCCCGGTGATTTTCAGAATCGATTTCATTGTGTTCGGTGGGACTTTACCCGACGTACTTTGTTGCTTTTATATGCTGCAGGTGAATCCCCAAGCGCTAGCTTGAGAGGCCTAAGTCCACCAAGGACTGCGGCGCCACAAAAAAGGAAGACATTGAAAAAATGGTTTTTGCGGAAATGCGAGACTAGAATTTGCTGCATATTTAGTGTATCCTCCCATATCCCAACTCCTAGATGTCAGCAACGATTTTGTCTTAGGAATCTGTTGCATATGCTTTCAGAGATACCCGCTGCCATTAATCTCTGTCTGATGGCCTGTTACTTTGATTTTCGGTGAAAAATGTTTTTGAAAAGATTCCGAGAACCTTCGATTTTTTCCGCAAAAAAAATCCAAGGCAATTTCGATGCGATTTCAAAGCGCTGACCCCTCAACTTTGACAAGCCACAGTTTCCAAACCAGGCGTCGCCCGGACATAAAACCGCCATTTCTGGTGTGCTGTTGACCTGAATTTTCGATCTATGTGCATTTCAGAGAATCGATTTTTTCCGCAAAAAAAAATCCAAGGCAATTTTGATGCGATTTCAAAGCGCTGACCCCTCAACTTTGACAAGCCACAGTTTCCAAACCAGGCGTCGCCCGGACATAAAACAGCCATTTCTGGTGTGCTGTTGACCTGAATTTTCGATCTATGTATGTGCATTTCAGAGAATCGATTTTTTCCGCAAAAAAAAATCCAAGGCAATTTCGATGCGATTTCAAAGCGCTGACCCCTCAACTTTGACAAGCCACAGTTTCCAAAGCAGGCGTCGCCCGGACATAAAACCGCCATTTCTGGTGTGCTGTTGACCTAAATTTTCGATCCATGTGCATTTTATTGGATTCCGACTACCTTCGATTTTTTCCCTCAAAAAAATCCAAGGCTAACCACTGCAATTTTGATGAGATTCTGAAGCACTGACCCCTCAACTTTGACAAGCCACAGTTTCCAAACCAGGCGTCGCCCGGACATAAAACCGCCATTTCTGGTGTGCTGTTGACCTGAATTTTCGATGCTGTGTGTTTGAACGGAATCCGACGACCTTCGATTTTTTCCCCAAAAAAATCATGAAATGTTTGTAATTGAAATTGAGATTTTTTTTTAATTTTTTTAATTTTTTTAATTTTGGTTAATTAAACAATTTTTTTAATTCTATTGGATTCTTAAAAAAATTTTCTGAGAAAGACAGACTGTTGCTCTTAAAATCACATTCATCTCCATCGTGGAACTCCTAACTCCGAGAGGCAGTGAGACCCAAGCCTGAATTTGAGCCTTGCCCCTGATTGACTGGGCCCTGTGGCGAGCGAGATATTTGTCGGTAAATGACTTCACCTCCAGGCAATGTATCGGGTACCTGAAATTGAACGCAAACAAGTTAACTTCGGAAATGTAAAGGGAATTAATTTAGTCTTACCCATTTAGACTCAACGAAGTTCTTGTCGGGCTTTCCTCCCGGGGGTGGTAATGCCAAGGCCAGCGCGATGAATCCGAAGAGGAAGACTGTCTTGAGCATCATCTCGAGATTGATTTGTTTCGCTAAAGAAAGAAAATGGTCAAGTGATTGAATTTTGAGGCACTGGCCAGCGTTTTATAGCAACGACCACTGATAAGAGGCGACCACTGATGTGTGGATCCCCCAATCACGGTCTAGTGACGCTTTCTGTGAATTCCGCGGGGAACTCCTAATCAGCGGAAGTCAATTAATCGCGAAATGAATTCGGCTGCTGAAGCTATTAACCTGATTCAGTGCCAGTGGGAGTCCCACAGCGGTTGCCGAATATGATTTGTGTCTCTCTGTGTTTTGTGCGCACGATGAAAAGACTAGGTGTGCTCAAGGGCACTTCGAACGTGCCAAGAGACACGCCTTTTTGTGGGGTATACACTTATTTGTCGTCATCAGTTAAGTGGATAGGCTTTTGATGGTTTCAACTCAAAAGACTCTCCCGCTAGCTCTACCTTTCGTTCCCCCACTTTTGTGTGGCATCTTGAATAGACTGATACTCTGTTGTGTTGTCCGAGGGTTACGCTTGGCCATACAGGGATAGAAGGCAATGAAATGGACGACTCCCTGCCAAGGAAAGGAGCATCAGAAACCTTCATAGGCCTTGAACCATTTTGCGTTATAGGAGACACTACGCAACGACAGTCCCTCGAATACTACACCTAAAATTCTCAAGCTGAACTCTCTCCATGAAAAGTCGTAAATTCTTCTTTTATTGAAGTCTACACATCACACACTAGTATAAAAAAAAATGGCACACATCACCAATCATCTCTGCTCCCCTGCCCACCACGCAGTCTTAATCCATTTCCAAGTCACGTCTCAAGGCTTCGGTTTTCCTCTGCAGCAGATCCTGCATATCCGGCTCGTATTTCAAGATCTCAATGGCCTCCTTCAGCATGTCCATAGCCTCCTTCAACTTTGCCTTGAGATAAAAAAAATCCATGAAAAAACTCAAGTCTGTCTCAAGTGGTGGCCTTACCTGCGTGGCTGAGATAGTTAAGGCGTTCTTAAGGTACTCCCTCTTCGCTCGCACCACCATGACCTCCTGAAGGTCAAGCAAGAGATTTCCGCGGAAGATACTCCAGCCGGGATCGAAGATGTCAGCGATCTCCAAAAGCTCCTCGCAGAGTTCCAGTTTCCGTTTGACTGCAGCATCGGTCAGCTCTAAGAAATGGGAACCACATTAGACAACACGACCAAAGATCTTGACAGAAAACCCTCGTACGGTGCATGAAGAATCCCTCGACGTTCCCATAGAGCTGCGTCAGGGCGTATTTGACCTGCAGGACGTGCGTGTTCTTCTCGTGCAGGGTGTCGCGATAGCGGTGAAGGAACTCCTCAAACTGACGGGGGGACGACTTGTCCAGCGATTCAATCTCCTTCATCATGGCGTTGTTCCCCCAAATGATCTGCTTCGCCGGGATCTCGTGGGGACACAGCAGACACCGCCAGTCTGCCTCGTTGTTCAGGGGATCAGTGGAGACAATCTGCAAGATCGCCAAAATCCTGGGCATGTTTCAGAACTCTCCGCAGTCAGTACTCACCTTTCCGACTTTGCACCTTGAGCACAAGATCGCTCCGGCGAAGGTGTCCATCTCCCAGGGATCCGCGCACCGACGGCAGCAGCACTCGAAGCACTTGGCCTGACTCAGGTGCAGCCGCCTGAGGAGGGTGCTCTTCAGAGGCTGGGTGTAGGAGGTGGCAATGATGTCTCCCTTTTGGATGTCGGTCTTTGCCAGGAACAGGATCTGCATGTTCTCGTCGAAGGCGTGTCGCGCGTTGGATATACAGTCGTGGGATATCATCGCCGCCTTGGGATAGAGGCCCCGCACCTTGATCTGCCGCGATGGCTGACGAATCTCGAATGAGTTTGTGTCCAGTGTGGCTGCAATCCGGAGTATCTCGGTCTCCTCCAGCTCCTTGAAGCCGAGAATCGTCTTCACGAACGTGAGGAGGTTCGCCTTCAGCACGTTGTAGTAAGGGGTCTCAATGCGCTCGGTGAGATGATCCTCCAAGTCCAGGAGCTTCTTGTAGGCCTCGGGTTTCTTCAGCTTGAGGAGAATACACCGCAGTGGCAGGATGACGCAGTAAGCCGACTCCTTCTTCTGGTCGTTGGTGTAGTCGATCTTGCAACCGAATTTCCTCTCGGCCATGAGTTGGCATTCCTCGACGTGATGCGGGGACTTCTCGCACTGCGGTCCGCAGAGAGGCCACGTGCAGTGGCTGCACTTGTAGAAGTTCCTCTTGCCCGGTGGGGGTGCCTCCAGCCGCCGATGGCACCCGAGGCACAGGGGGTGACTGGCGACCTTGGGGCCGTATATGAAGGGCTGCTCGCGGAGGATGATCTCGCCTTTTTTGATGTCACGCGTTGCGCGCAAGTGACGACCCAGTTGATCGTTGGTTGCTATCTGAAAGGAGAGGAAGCGTGTGAGAGAGGAAAAAGAGATTTTTAAGGAAGACGTGGAGTTCCCATGGAGGCGTAGATGCTTGAGTGAAACTTTGGGTCGAATGCCTGTGGCGTGGCGGTGACCGGACATAACGCCAAGCGACAAAAGGCCAAATGCTAGAATTTTGGTCGAACATTTGGCCTTATGGCACTTTGGCAAAGCGATATAACGCCAAATTTTAGAATTTAGCATTATGGCATTTTAGCAAAGCGATATTAAGCCTCATTTTTAAATTTGGCCTTATGGCACTTTGACAAAGCGATATAACGCCAAATTTTCAAATTTGGCCTTATGTCGCTTTGCGTTATGTCACGGCATCTGGCGTGGCGTGGTGATCGTGATTGAATATACTCGCTGGACGATCTAGCAAAAATTTAAGACAAATTCGACCACGATCGCCTTTCTAAGGCTTCCAGCCCATTTTTGGCTCAAACTGCTGGTTTTGGACACACAACCATTCACGAGACATTCTTGAAATGAAATTAAACGCTCCAGCATCCACAAAAATCGCCCAGTTTTTGCGATCATTACAAGCGATCCCTCAAGATCAGATTTATTTTCGTCCGTTTCTCTTTATAAATCCCCACGTCAGCGTCTGCCTGTGAACATATCAAATCGTCTATAAATAGCAACTTTTGATTTGTATACTCTTGCTGCACATGCTGCCTTTAATCGAAAACCACTTGTTTCACCTCATCATCCGCCACTGGTCACCCCACGATCACCTCGGTCAACTGCAGCACGTGCTGTTGGCCAAATACTTCTCTAAAAATAGTTCAGTTGCTCTTTAAATGCAGACACACATGCAGCGACTCGTAGCAAACCAAACAAAGAGGCAAAAGCGTGACTAGCACCATCTAGTTGGCAATACGGTTGACAAAGATCTTGACTGAGAGAGGGAAGTTCATTGATCTCGAAAAAAAAAATCACCTCATAGCACTTGCACTCGGCCTTGTGACCTTTTTTCCAATGAATCTTCTGATGATCCTTTCCGCAGTACACCACCGACTTGCAACCGCCGCACTTCAGTGCCGCCGACACTCCACAAATCGGGCAATGTGTTGGATTTGTCATAATTTCCACGATAAACCGACTTTTCTGACGAAAAAAAAACCAACTTTTGCGTAATCGAGTGCACTCGGACAAGGGGCTGAGGAAAATTCGATATTTCAACGATGAAGACAGAAGAGGAACTGAGCGATTTATCGACGGGATACATTACGTGCCGAGATAAGTCTAATTTTAGAACAATTCAGAGAAAGGTCTTCCGAATTACTGCTGCAGTCTGTGGGTGATTTGAAGAAGATTTTCAAGAGAACATGAGCTTTTCGGGTGCTCTCTGAGATGTGTGATCGGAAAGTGCTTGGATTCCACAAATCAAGAGACTCTTGTTATGAAACTAAGAGATTTTCGAGAGAATTACACGATGGCGCCGATTTCTTGATGCGGGCATTCAAAACGTCTGCTTTGAGGCGACATTTGTGGTCCCAGCTCTAAAGCCTTTCACGCTGTGGACATAAATTTGGAATAGAAGAGCCGAAAAAGGCAATTCGTTTTGAAAAATGCATATCTCGAAAACCGGGTGCCTGGTAGTGATTTGATTTGTTAACTTTTACACCACCTTTGAGGCAACATTTGTGGTCCTAGCTTGCACGCTGTGATCATAAATTTGAGTTGAAAAAGGTATTCATATTGAAAATTTCGCCATATCTCGAAAACGGAGTTCTCTTTCTCTCTCTCTCTCTCTCTCTTTTACGCCTCCATGATGATGTTCAAGACGAAAACTTTGTGGCAACATTTGTAGTCCCAGCTTGACGCTAAAGCCAAGAATTGAGAGCAGAAGGGTCGAAAAAGCACTTCGTTCCTTCATGGACTTCTTGCGAGATAAAGAATTGATTCCTGCCTTTATTTTGAAGCTACGTTCATGTCATGTGTCGTATAGAAAAGATGATCGTTAAAATGGCCTCCTCGGCTTCGCTGGCAGTGCTTCAAGGCTCCTCGGCTTCGCTGGCAGTGCTTCAAGCCTCCTCGGCTTCGCTGGCAGTCCTTCAAGCCTCCTCGATTTCGCTGGCAGTGCTTCAAGTGGTTGTTCCAACTTTTGATGACTTGGTCCAATATGTGCGAAGTTATTCCGGCAATAGCCTCTCGAATGTCAAATGTTGGCCTTGAGAACGTTCAAAGTAATTGGCTTAACGTAGCTGCAGAGAAAATAATCGAGTGGTGTTATGTCGGTGTTAGGCCCAGGTCCACCTCGGACTGTAGCGCCCTAAGAAGAAGAAGAAGTCGCGGCGGCCAATTGATGAACGCTCGCCGTGTGATGATCCAGTCGCATCACAACTTCGCGCGTTGCGTTATTTGTATGGCATGTACAGCCTTGGCCAAATGTATTAGGCAACCGGCTATCAGAAGAAGTCCTTAACAAAAAGACCAAACTCACAAGGCTCCTAAAGAAGAAGTTATTAACCGAAAGTCTAGACTAACAGTCCTCCAGATATAAACCAAAGCAGCAGCAGTCTTAGAAGAAGCGTCTTACATTTCAAGGCATCTTCTACGCAAAAAATTCATAAAAATTGTAGGGGGCGCCACAGTTCGGGCTGAACCTTAAGCTCAACCAACAAGCCTCGAGCAGTATGGCGTCATCAAAAGAAGAAGTCCTTCACAGAAAATCTAGACAAGAAGCTCTCCAGATATAAGCAAACGTGTAGCAGCCTCAAAAGAAGCGCCTCACACTTCTACGCAAAAAATTCGTAAAAAAAAAAATGGCGGCGCTACAATTCGAGGCGGACCAGGCCCTACCTTCTCAGCAAAAAATTCGTGGTCCAACAAAATTCTGTCCAAAAAACCGTCTCGAAAGTGGAAATTCCTTAAACATAAGCGCCCTAGATTGGTTCGAACGCAAAACTTTTCCACGGTGAGTACGAATTAGCTGCCTGTACTCTGAAGTTCTGATGACGACCGACTTCATGACGAAATTCACGTTGCGTATAATAATAAGAATAATGGTGGTATTCCGCGTTGAACTTGGGCCTCACTTCTCAATTTTGATTACATTTTTTAATAATTTCTCCTCGTTCGGTAAGCCTCAAACTACACATGATAAAATGGCAAACCTTACTGAATATTCCGACAGCTGGAAGTAATTTAGCTTTGACAGCTGCTGAAACGTAAGAATTGAAAAAAACTATCATTGCTATCTGGTCACCGTTCACGGCCAATAAATAAAAACACATTTCTTCTTCATATTGTTTAATTGGAAATCAGTCTTTTATTTAAACACAAAATTATTTAATTAACTATTTCAGATTTGTAGCAAAGTGTAGTCAAAGTTTTACAATTTCATACAAAAAACTTTCGAAAAAAAAACTCAAAACTTGGTTCAAAAACGAAGAAATACCCAAAAAAAGGAAGAGTTTTGAAACATATCGAGTCGGGGATTGTCTTAAAATGAACGAAAAAAAAATCAAAAAATTCCAAGGAGTACCTACTTTAGTTTGTATCTCGTAGTGAAATAAAATTTTCTACATATAATTTACATTAAATATCTATATATATATATAAACTTCGTATTCACAACATTTCATCATATTTTGATTTTTTTTTGTTTTTCAAAAGGTTTTTGTTTATTTTTAAATTTATCTTTAACATCTTATAGTTATTTTCTAAATTTTGTCTGATGCACAAAGTACGCTAGTTTTATACCAATTAATTAGGAAGATGTACTGTATTTTTGTGTATCTGTTTAATTTACTTTTCAGCGCACTGTCTGCTCTGGCGTGCGCCACGGACAAGGTGTGAGTTGTTTATGTTGACGCAACGTGACAATGACGTCTGAAACCATTCAAATCGTGAAGGATGATGTCCTTGTCCGCTGCGCACCGAACAGGCGGCCTGTCATTCGGATATGCATTTAAACATTGAGCGATAGAGAGTTAATAATTTGAACGATAGAAAATCTTATACAATACTTAATAGCGTTCTCCTCACTTAACACTTTACACGCGTGGCGTTATATTTTGTGATTGGTATAAAAAGCACGTTCATACAAAAAGGTTCTTCTTTCTTTTGTTGCTTAAGTTTAATTGAAAAAATAAATCCCAAAAGAGTATTATGTGTTAAAAGTAAACGAAAAGTATTCAAAATTCAAAAGTAAAGTCGAGGGTTAACAACTAAAAAGAGGTACAAAAAACGCTTGTCATTACACGTATGTTCATTTAAAAAAAGGGGAATTAAATATATAAATAAATTATTTAATTAGTTTGTTCCATTGAAGTCAATACATATACTATAACTGTCATCTAAGCATTTGCGTGTCTGCGTGGTGAAGTTCTCTGCGTTGCTGAACATGTGACGGCGGTGGACTTTGAGACAAAAATGGCAGCCAGTGATGGCTTTTTCGACCGAATTAAGGTATTTTTTCGACGCATTTTCTGTTTTGAACAAGGCTTAGGATCTTGTTCGTCCAAAGGAAGATTGGGTTAACTTAGTTTTTTTGTGTTTTCGACCATCAACAGGGTGCGCCAGAATTTAACTTGATTTAAGGTCCTTTTTCGACGCCTTTCCTGTTTTCAACGAGGTTTTGAATTAATACGGAGCTTGTTCCTTCAAAGGAAAACAGGGTTAATTTCGTTTTCTGCATTTTCGAACATCTACAGGGTGCACCAAAATATATGTCGACTTATGCAACGCTTCACACCGAATCAACGCACTGAAATAGTGGCGCTGTACATAGTCGTTCAGTTGTTTTTGAAACGTCAATTCAGGACTTCACAATCCGTTTTACATCAAAACAACGCGTCGAAGAAGTAACGGTCCACATTGAAAATAGTTGCTCTGTTTTCACCAAAAATATCGTGGCATACAAGCACCGTCTGACAGCAGTGTTCGTCGTTTGGTCTCGAATTTTGTTGAGCACGGGACGGTCGGAGATCGTTGACATGTCGTTCACCAACGCCAAAGACGTTCTAATAAATTGGTTGAATCGGTAAGGAAGAGTGTTGCCTTGAACCCACATATGCCCTATCGTCACCACGTTCGATATTTTGCGCTTTGTGGCCCATTTTAAAGGAAGATTTGCATTTGTTTCCGTGTAAAGTGGAATTGACTCAAGGAATATGGTCCACAGACCATCGGCGTCGTTAGCTTGCGGCGCATTTTGAAGGATGACCTGCATTTCTTCCCATATGAAGAGCGATGGACTCAAAGAATAATGTCGACAGATCGTCCATGTCGCTTGAAATACGCCCAAACAGTCGTATATCGACTTAAAAGATGGCGCACCATTTAGATGAGGTTGCTAGTTGGCTGACAGCAGCATTGAGACTGTTCCTTCTCTGGATCGTTTCACAAAGGTTGAGGCTGCATCTGTGCATAGATCGTCCACGTCGCTTTGAATACAACCAAACAGACGCATACCGACATAAAAGATGGCGCACCCTGCATTTGTGTTGTGAGAGAAGTGGACAGATGCGAGTTTCTACTGGGACTGCTGTGAAAGTGACAATTGGCCATAAACGAGACTGTCTTCTACTATAATCATAATAATAAGTCCCTTGGGGTCTTCGGAAGGCTTGGGCCTGTGCATCCAGGGTAAAGTTGTTGATTGTCCTCAACTTGGCGACATGCCAGCAACGGTCCCTGTAAATGCATGGCCAATTTGACACACAGTCTGCTCGTGGCGCTCTCTGGATAGCCTTTAGAGCAACCGCTTGGAGATGGAACATGGACGCTGCTACAGTCCGGGGTGGACCTGAGTCTTAACCAACAAGCCTCAAGGACTGTGGGACCATCAGAAGAAGTCCTTAACAGAAAGACTCGGAGAAGAAGTTCTTAACCGAAAGTCTAGACTAACAGCCCTCCAGATATAAGCCAAATTAGCAGCAGTCTTAGAAGAAGCGTCTTACACTTCAAGGCATCTTCTACGCAAAAAATTCATAAAAATTATGGGGGCGCCACAGTCCGGACTGGACCTGAGGCTCAACTGAAAACCCTCGAGGAGTATGGCGCCATCAAAAGAAGAAGTCCTTCACAGAAAGTCTAGAGAAGCAACTCTCCAGATATAAGCAAACTTGCAGCAGCCTAGAAGCCTCTCACACTTCTACGCAAAAAATTCGTAAAAAAATAGCGGCGCTACAATTCGAGGTGGACCTGGCCCTACCTTCTCATCAAAAAATTCCGCCCAAAAAACCGTCTCAAAAGTGGAAATTCCTTAAACATAAGCGCCCTCGATTGGTTCGAGAGCAAAACTTGTCACAAATCCGCTCCAAAAATGACACATGTTCAGCAAATACGTTAAAATCCCTCAGACCACTTCACAAAAAGCACATTCATACACCGTTACAAAAAGCATACACATAATAACTAACCCGTTTTATTTCCATTAGTCCCCTAGTTCCCATTCATCCGCACCGCCACAACTGTCAAAACTTAACTTAAAAACTGTCAAAATAAATAGTTTTCTCATTCCTAAGTCGCCGCTACCGCCGCCGCGTTCACGCCTTCCGCACCAGCGAGCTGTCTATTCGTCTTTATTCTCGAAGTGATGATAATGATGGTGAATGTGCTCGTGCACGTATCTGTGGATTAGGGATGAGGAGCTGCTGGTGCTGCGCCCCTCTTCGGTGCCAACGCCACCAGCGCCACCCACTGTTGCGACATTTGGTGGCGACGGCGTACGTGGCACGGTGGTTGACTCCTCGTCCGACGTCTGATGCAGGAGGTTCTCACACTCTAGTGGATCTCCGTTTATCGGAATCAACGTCACATACTTGCTGGTGGTGCTGCTTAGCAGCTTCTCCGAGCTGCTGCCGCTGCTTCCGCTGCTGGGTGTCTGTGCCTGGGCAGCGGCAGCGGGCGCCACTATCGCCGACTGCTGCTGCTGTTGACTGCGACGATGGTGGTGCATCTTTAGATTGTGATTCTGTGAGTTGTGCATCCGGCGGATGTTCTCTTTGTTTCCACCGCTACGTCCTGACTCGTGATGGTGCTGCTGCAGCTTCTCCGTCAACTTTGCGAACAGCAGATTGTCATAGTTCTTGACGTCCTTTTTGCATTTCTCGTCGACACCAGCAGCTGCACTCTTCAGCAGTTTGCGATCACGCTCGGTCAGCCACTTCTCGACGTGCTCGATGGTCTGATGGAACTTCTCTTGACTCGACAGATTCGGACTGAGCGCGTTCAGCAGGGACATGTTCAGCTTGGCAGCGCTGTGACTGCCGCCTGACGGCAGCCGATGGTAGCCGTGGAACTGTGGGGAGTTCTGTGTGCTGTGATGGCCCGCGTTGCGGAGTATCTTGCTCGTTTTGATCTGATTGCTGACGTAGATTTTTGGTGAGCTGGTCATGATTGGCTGGACCGTGGCCACTGGCTGCGAATGACTGTGTCCGGGCGGTGGCGGCGGTGGTGGTGAGTGGCTGGTGCCACCGCTGCAGATGGTGGCGTGTAAAAAAGAGTCATATCCACAGAGGTTCATTTTACTGTGAACGATGCCATTTTGGGCGGCAAGGACAGCCGGGTTAATGGCCATTTGCTGGTGGTAGATAGGAATGTGCGGCTGAAGATGGTGGTGATTGTGGCTGCTTGCTTCGTGCGACTGCTGCTGCTGCGGCTGCTGCTGATGATGATGATGGGTGACGGCTGTAGGCTCGATATTGTTGTTGATGTTGGTAGATGTGGTGATGTTGTTGTTGGTGTTGTTGTTGTTGTTGTTCACGCTGGAGGGAATTTTCGAGACCGTATTTGAACGTTGCCGATGGCGGATGGGGCTCACATTTGCTTGGGGTTTTCTACAAAAAAAGAAAATGAGAGTGAGTGAGAGCAATTCAGGGCAAGTTTTGGGTACGAAAGGGGTCTACAAATGAAGGAGAAGCGAAATTTGATAGGAAAGCTACTCAGGAGGGGGTGAACATGAACAGAGGATAGACGGCAGGAGGCAAACGAAAAGAGAAAGGGAAGGGTTTAGAATCTTGAAGTTTCTTCTGGTGTGCAGTTCAACAGAACACAGGTTTTTTGAAGGCAATTTTGTAGCCGGAAACGAGTTTTTTGAAGACAATTTTGAAGCACGAAGCGTATGGCGCCCAACGACGAACGCCCTCGTACCGTGGGAGGGAGGTGGGTAGAGCCGGTTACAAGAGAGTCATTGTAACTGAATGAGAGTGCCTTCTACAAGTGACTTTAAGTCAGTGGAAGCGGAAGAAAGGAAGCGGGAACCGAATGGCGCCCAACCACGGGCGCTCTTGTACAGTGGGAGAGAGGTAAGTAGAGCCAGCTACAAAAGAGTCGCTTGTAACTTAATGAGAGAGGTACCGAGAGTGACTACAATTGACTTTAAGTCAGTGGAAGCGGAAGGAAGGAAGCGGGAACTGAATGGCGCTCAACGACAGACGCTCTCGTGCCGTGGGAGAGAGGTGGGTAGAGTCGGCTACAAGACAGTCATTGTAACTGACTGAGAGCGGCACCGAGGGCGACTACAGGAGACTGTAAGTCAGTGAGAAAGGAGGAAGCGGGCGAATGGCGTCCAACGACAGACGCTGTCGTACCGTGGGAGAGAGGGGGGTAGAGCCGGCTACAAGAGAGTCTTTGTTACTGAATGAGAGCGGGCGACTTCAAGTGGCCTTAGGCCAGTAAGAAGGAAGGAAGCACGAGATGTTGAGACGTCGCCAGTGCCCACTGTAGTCGGGCAAAGGAAAAAGCGACAGAACGGAGAGGTATGCTTAGAATATCCACATCCACGTCCTTGATGGAAGGGCATTTCCAAAACTGAAAGGATAACCCCTCCACTTCCATCTCAAGTGCACACAATCCAAAATGTCAGTTAAAATTTCATAGGTCATCGACCGAATGCAACACGCTCTCGTGGAGATTTATCGATAAAATTCCCATTAATTCATCGATAAATCTGCACAAATCCATGTCAATGTCCCTGCCAATTGCAGGGAGACCATGTACTTCAAGGAAACTACAATCCCATGGAAAAAAAATAAAACCAAACAACAAACACAGACAAGTACGAGAAACGAACAGAAAACGAAAGAAAAAAGAACAGAACACAGAAAAGAAACAGAAATAAATCAGAAAAAAAAGAAAAACAGAAAGAAACAGAACATGTCAGGGTTATCGTCTCCATCCACAGAGCATCATATCCTTACCCGTTTGATTGAAAACACAGTCGATTCTTCTCCATGCTCTCTCGGATGATATCAATCAAATCATTCCGATTCAGTGCGTTATTCCAGCATTCAGCTGCTGCCGCGTTTGATGTATTATTAACCTGCGCTTGAGTATTATGACCACCGCTGACCACCCCAATGCTGCCGCCGCCGATGCCGCCGCCGTCAACGACATCCTGATCGGGACTGGTCTGTGTGTTGTTGTCTGTTTGATGTTGATGTTGATGTTGGTGTGAGTTACCATGGTGTTGCTGTTGTTGGGGGTGTGACTGTGTTTTAATGGAATTATTCGCTCGGATTTTCCAGCAGGATTCATTTCCGACAGACAGGCTTCGCTGACGCGGCTCATGACAGTGCTCCTGGTACTGGCCGATCCATTCCAAAGAAAGAACACAAAAAAAAGAGAAACGAAACGGAAACAAACGTAAATAAAACAAAATTCAACTCAAGAGGCAAACAAATTACAAAACCGAAAGCAAACGAATGGCAACACCAAGCGGAGAACGGAAAACGACAAGAGTTCGAATGCTTACCTTCTGTTTCCGGGCCTTCCGCAGCATCTTCACCCGCGTCGAGGCCTGCTTCAAGTACAGCTCCGACTTCTGCTGCTGTGTCAGGCAGCCCTTGCACTCGTCCTTGAGATTCGTCGTGTTTTCATAGATGTTCTCTCGGCCGCAGTTCACCTCCAGACCGTTCTCCACCTCCACCAGTTGCGGCTGCTGTGGCGCTGGCTGTGGCTGTTGCTGCTGCTGACAGCACTTGGCTTTGCTGAAGGACTTCTTGACCGCCTCCTTCTCGCTTGTACTATCATCGTCCTCGTCGTCGGTCTTGACCAACTTCCTCGGCCTGTACCGATGCTGGCGACGCGAATGACCGCCGTGCGTTGTGTGCTGGCCACCGTCCCTGTGTCCGACTGTCTTCTTGAACTTCGACCCGGCCGAGGCGGCTGCGGCGGCGGCGGCAGCAGCGGCGGCTGCCTTTGATTTACCCTCCGGTGAGACGGTCAGACGGACATTTATCGTTTTACTGCCGCAATGTGGCACCACAACCGACTTGCCAATGGACTCGTATATCGTGTAGACAATGCCAACGATGTCGTCCTTGGTGATTTTCCCGTGATGCCCGTCCAGGTCGTAGAAGGTGAAGGAAAACTGAAGCGGCTGCGATGATTTGCCACCCTCAACGGAGACGTCACAAGTGAATTCCTGAAAACGAGAGTAAACAAGACGAAAAATGAGTGGATTGCTGGAGGAACGCTTTTATGGAGGTGTAAAGTGGAAGATTGTTTGATGCTGTAATTAACTTGGGAAAGGACACGTAGACTCCCCGGTGGGGGTCAGAGGGTTTATAGCAGTCGACGGCGGGGATGGGGGAGGGGGAGCAGTATAATTTATGCATTCGGTTAAATTTAATTCCCCTCCTCATGATTGCTGGATTGAGTGGTCCTTAAGACGGGTTTTAAGGGGCATTCTCGCTGTAATTGGCTTGTAAACGAGGAGTTACTGTTTACAACGTTGGAGGGGAGTCTCTTTTCAATTGATTCTCCTTTAAATGTGGTCCTGCGATGGTCGGGGATGATTATAAATCCATAAATAAATTAGTTGCTTTCAGTGGAAGTTGAAGGGAACCATTTGGTGCTTAAATTCAGCCAAAAGAATGGGTGATGACTGTTTGCTGCTTTAAGCAGCAATCATTGCCAATGATGGACACAGATCAGAGAAATATATGTCTCTAAGTGCCTGGGGTAAACGTGAACTCCACAAACGACATCTTGGACGAAACCCAACCCAGAGTCGCCCTTGGCAACCGCTGCTTCTTCGGTTTGTCCAAAAAACTTCGGTCAAAACTCCCGGCTCGAAGGACCAAAAATACGTTCTTCAAAATCCTAATTCTGACAGTCTTCCTGTACGAGACACGCAAGACAAACGCTGTATGCAGCCGAAATCTGGACGAAGAGGAAGGCTATAGAGCTGATCCTTGGTGCCTTTGAAAGGGAGATTCTACGTCGGATATTTGGTCCTGTCTACGAAGAGGGCGAATGAAGGAGAAGACACAACCGCGAACTCTATGAGCTGTACCAGGATGACGATATAGTCCGGAAGGCAAGAATCCGTCGACTAAATTGACTCGGTCACTTCGACCCAACAGACACCAATGCCTCAGCCAAGTGCAGCATGAAATGCAAGCGGATATATAAACCCGCGACACAGATCACTCGAGAACACTGTCATGGTCATCGCCCGCGCGATCACGCAGAAATCCAATAAAGGTCATTGAACCAAACCCCTGTTTCATTCGTGTTTTGCTTCTTCCGTTTCATAAGAGAGTCTTCGAATCCGAGCCTCCTGGATCGAGAAGTAGAGGAGGACCGAACCTCCAGTATCGAATGGTTGATAACTTGGATGCAAAACAACTTAGTCTTGATGACTGAAAGGAGCGTCGGACGTCTGATGGTCCCGGGCAGTGATGGAAGGCGCAAATCGCTCAGACTCCGACAATCCATGGATTGCAGATCTGATAAGTAACTACTCGTAAGTGCCTGGGACACTGTTTACGGCTCCAGAACTTCTTCTGAGAAGACGTGGCCCGTGTATCGACTGACTAGTGTTTACTTGACAGACAGAGCAGTGTTCCACTCAACGAAGGTCCTCATATCACAATGAGCCTAAGACAGACTAGCCTGCAGTCGGCCGCCTGCATTTGTACCTATAATCCTCCTACTAGTATAGGCCTTAGTTTAGCCTAAGTGAGACTGCTAGTACATAAGAGGCTCAAGGTTCCATTAAGCGGCACTTCTAGACAATATGGAAGTTTTTACTCGATTCTTCTTCGACGCATTTCTTGTGCACAACGCTGACCCGTGTTATTTTGAGAACCTGTCGCCTTGTTTCTTGTGGGACTCGTAAGCAGTTAAATATTCTCCTATACAGGGTGGGTCAGCTAGTGGTTTATTTTTAAATCATAGATTATTTTGACACTGACAGCTGTTTCCCGCTCGAAATCTTGACAGAAAGTCAGTATCGTACATCCGCGGAATGAAATGGGTAGCTTTATTGAAATATTGAAAAATTATTTCCAAAATGAGTGCTGTGTGGCCCAAACAGTGCGTTGCGTTTTTTTGAAAAGAAGTTTTGATCGAAATGAGGCACCCACCGTTACTGCTGTACGCAAGTTTGTGCAAAAAGTTCGTGAGACTGGTGTGCGACTCATGGTCCCCGTCGTCGTACGGTGCGCACAGATGAGAATGTGGCTGCTGTGGCCGAGAGTGTGAGACTCAATTCACGAACATCAACTCGCCATCGATCTCAACAGCTTTTGATCTTTCACGCACTAGCCTGCGGAGAATTCTGCACAAAGATCTCGGACTCTTCGCTTACAAGGTCCAAATGACTAAGCAATTGAGGGCGCGCGACAATCCGTTTCGTTATCACTTCGCAGGTCGGGCCTTAGAGCAGCTTGAATTGGACAACGATTTTGGGCGCGTTTTTATCTCGGCGGCTACGTTAACAACCAAAATTACCTGTCGCATCTGGGCTCGGCTCAGAACCCGCACGTTTTTGTCGAGAAGCCAATGCGTCCACAGAGAGTGACAATTTGGTGCGGATTGTGGAGAAATGGCATCATTGGACCATTTTTCTTCGAAAATGAGGCTGGGAACAACGTTTCGGTCAAGGGAAGGCGCTACAGAGCTATGTGAACCGACTTTTTTTTACTGAAATTGAAGACATGAATTTGAACGACCTCTGGTTCATCCAGGGTGGGGCCAAAGCCGATCATTTGTGCACTAAATTCCCAAATCGTGTTGTCAGCCATCTTGGCCGCCTCGGAGCTGCGATTTGACCCCTTTGGACTCTTTTTTGTGCGGAACCGTGAAGGAACGATGTTATGCCAACAATCTGTAAGAGATTCAAGCACTTAAGGCCAATATCATCCAAGTCATCCGTTAGTTACAGCCCGAAACCATCAACAAGGTCTTGGAAAATTTGTGTGACAGAATGCGCTACTGCGAAGCCAGCCGAGGCATGCCCTTGAACGATGTTAATGGGAATGTTTGTTCTTACAAATGAAGCCATAATGCATGGATAGAATTAAATTTTGTTCATTTTATCGAATTGTTAAAAAGAAACTTGTATTTGGCCCGCCCTGTAGAGCGTCCAAGACACGGCACCTGGCAATCGCTTCCGACTTTACGACATTCCCAGATGGTCGAAGCGCCAACCAAATCGGTTTTGTGTTCATGGATGCAAGACACGCGTGCGGACATTCAGAAGGGCAAACGGCGACTCTGACCATGATTGCAGCACGATTCAGAGCTCGACTGTCCAATGTCGGAAAGCCTCACCAGCCAACAAAAAGGAGTCTCGACATCGGACGCCTGAGCTCACCAAAGAAAAGCCTATGAAGAGAAACTTAGCGAGAGAGTCCGTGGTATGCCAACGTCAAACTTAAACCCCAACAATATGTGGTTCCATAGCCACTCAGCCATCCGCGGAGGGTCTGAGCCTAAACAATTACCGAACTCCATCCTTGTCTAGAGACGCTTCCTGTCATCAAGAGGAGCGCCCTTCGCGGAGCATCCGAACCTAAGCAATTACCACCTTCCAAACTTGCATGGCGATGCTTCCAATCATCAAGAGGAGGAGCCTTCGCGGAAGGTCTGAAGCAGAACAATTGCCGCTCTCCATCCTTGTCTAGAGACGCTTCCTGTCATCAAGAGGACCGCCCTTCGCGGAGCATCTGAACCTGAGAAATTGCCGCTATCCTTGAATATCCCAAAGACGCTGGTTCCTAACATCAAGAGGAAGACTCTTCGCTGAGCATCCAAACCTAAGCAATTACCGCCTTCCATCCTTGCCTGGCGCTGCTTCCTATGTTCAAAAGGAGGCGCCTTCGTGGAAAGTCTTAACCTGAGCATTTCGTCCTCGCCTGTCTAAGACGCGTTACTTCCGATCATCAAAACCAAGGAAAAACGACGTCAATTTGGACAATTTTAGGGTCTGCAACGGTCCCCCTGAGTCACCCACGTCTTTCCAACTGCAAGCTCAACTCAATTCCGTGACGACAATTTGAAGAAAAACCCCAATTTTATGTCCAGTAATTTAAAAGATCAAGTGTCACCGACTGTCAATAAACGAAAGACGTCATAAAACTGAGACATTTAATCATCATAAGCAGCTTCTTCAACTTTTCCAATCAAAAAAGAACGAAACACTCTCATGTGTCTCTTGGACCGAAGAGCATGTTCCCCAGCACATCTGTCAGATTTTGACACACATTTTCCGAAGCAATTAAGACAAAACTCTCAACTGTCATCTCACTCTCATTGTCGTCCCAAAAACTCACTGAACCGCACGGGGGCATAAAGTGAAGACTGAATAAAGGAAAGCAATAAAATCCCAAACTGCTCTCCCTCCATAAAATTTGCTTTTACTGTCAAAAAGTTTGTGCCAATTTAACATTTTTTTGCTTCTCTTTCTGGCGCTCTTTTGCTAATTTTTACGCCGATTTAAGTGAACGATTTAAGTCGCATGAAATCTTGAAATCTCGACAAATCATCACGCGCAATCCAAAATTGAAAACTTTTTCATACGCCCAAGCATCTGTCACATCATTGGTGGGATGGGCGAAAGGGAAACGGGCGTCAAAACTGGCATCGTCATCGCACCAATTAACACTTTCCCCCTTCTCAGCTGACGGCTGTCGACTGTCGACGCTTATCCCGTTTTGATATCTCGATTTGCAGTCGCTGGGGTGGGATGAGGGTGGGGGGGGGTTAAATGAAATGCGAAATTATCTCCCATCGCCCTAAAGACCGAATCTGTCATAAAGCCGTAACAGGCCATCCCAGCCACCCCCCGCACGGGAGACACAAATCCAATTTACAGAAATTCGCTTGGCTCATTGTTCATTGCTACTATTATGAGTTTCATTATTATTATTCTGTCAAACAAATCCGCGCGCAAATCCTAATCTCTTCGAACGGCAGCCCACCCCCCGACTATCACGCTCGAAATTGAGATGAAAATCTACCGAATTAGCACCCCCTCATGGAACGAACAGCCTAAAAGTATGCCATGAAAATGACACAAACAAATTACACCGACTCAACGCAATTTTATTTGACACTCTCCGAGGTGACGGAGACTCAGGAGGACTCAGGCGCCGTGCAGTGCGGTGCGGGAGCTTCCGCAGGAAGTGGCAAAGAAGACATATTTAACTCGAGGATATACGAGTGCGAGTCGAGGGGATATTAGGAGACGTTTGCTGCTTCGTCTTCTCCTGTGTGGAACCACTCAAGGATGCGGATCCACGCGGGGGTGGTGTTGGATTGAGTGGGTGGAGGGGGAGAGACACAAGGCGCTCCCTAAAAAAATGTGTGTGTCTATGGGTACGTGTATCACCCCTAGGGGCTTTTCAATACTTAATGGGGCGTTTAATTTTCCGGAGTGCGCAGCCATAAATTTCGCCTTTCAAACGCACGCCGTGCTCGTGTGCACACAGGAGCAGGCCAGGCCGCCATCTCCTCTCACCAGTCTCAAGGTGAATACAATTTATTTTTGTTTTTTAAGCGCCTATTACTTTGTTTCTTTTTCGGCTTACCTTGCGCCATTTTTTTCCTTCGTTCGTTCGTTGGTGTCTTATTTTGATTTCTAAGCCCACCCAGACCGACATTCGCCCAGATTGAGAGATTGATACCACTCCAGGGCGCGCAGCACATCCTGCTGCCGGCGGGGGATGTGTTTAAACAGCTCACGGAATCACGAGAAATCAGTTGAATCAACAAATCGATGGGAAGTCAGTCACTCCCGCCGCGGAGTGGGACACAGGAAGGCGCTTTCTGGGGACTGAGTGTTTCCTTGCGCCGACACTTGTCGTTTCGTTTCGTTTTCTCCTCTTTTTCCCGTCTATGCGGCTAATGTGCGGTTTTCTGTGCGGTGCGCATCTCTCGTTCGCCTTGTGAAACAATGCTACAGTCGAGTCGTGTTTATTTAACCTTGTTCTCGTGTTGTTCTTGGCCCGGGTGCTGTGCCGCCTCCCATCTGTGGGCCGGGAATCGTCTGTGCGCCATCCTGCGGTTTTATTTTGTTTACTCGGTGTTTTAAAACTAAAAGTTGCGGTCTGGGAAATCTATTTTTCTGTTGTTGGACTTTCGCTTGTTTACTTTTGTGCGCCTTCGACTGTGGTTTCGGGGTCAGTCGGGGGTCGGTGCTTCTGAGAGAATTTCATTTTTCCTTTTGCCCGATAATTTATTTAACCGTTTGGCAATGAACGAGAATTTGAAAAATGTATCTACATCCAGTGTGATTGAGATATAATTCAATACACAAACATCAATTAGAGAGAGACGCCGAGAGGTGTGTGGGGGCTGTGGGGTTGAATGAGGCTTAATGGGATTCTTTTGCTCGGTGGAATGGCCGTTTGCCTGCTTTGTGCAGACAGCTATTGGCAATTTATCAGATTTTCGACGCTCTGCCTTGAAGATGGATCCTTTGTTTGTGCCGCCCCCCGTTGCGAGTGTGTACCAGTGTGACGTACGAACGTAGCCACGTCGTAAGTGAAGAAGAATTCACATCAGAATTTATTGGACAAGTTGTTTTGACATTTTGCTCGTTTGAATCTGATGGAAAGTGCCTTTGTTGCGGATAATGGAGTGCCTAATGGGTTGTAGATTCTGATGGATAAGACAATGATACAGTCTTGAGTGTTTCCCTGCTGATGTGTGCCAGTCAATCTAATAGATTGTGAAACACTCTTTTGGGGGGTAAGTGTGTGATTGAGTTGATCGTTGAGATGGGATGGGAAACAACACTAGTTGAGGAGCAAAAATGGGTTAGCACTTGTGATGGGAGGAATGACAGGCATTTCCTCAATGAAAGGACTTCGTATGAATGAAGCTCGGGAGCGAGTGCAGGGATGCACAAAGCGGAGATTCCTTGACTGCTACGAATTCATTGGATGGGCCTTCAAGAAGTCACTTCTATCGAGGGAGAGTTCTCTTGGGTGCATGGGATGCAGGTATTCTTTTGAGAAAGGATATAGATGTGTGGACGTTCTGTTCACAAGCAAAACAGTCGGTTTTTGAAACCATCCTCTGAGTCACAGAAGAGGAAGCTAATTCCTCTGGCTGCAAGTGTGACGGAAGATGTAGTCGATTTCTGTGAAACGACCTTGGCGACTGCACGACGAGAGATGGGCGATGAGTGAACAAATGCTGCTTGGGACAATGTCTAGCACCACTTTACGTAGGACTTTGACATTTTTTCTCAGTTAATCGAGTTTTTTCGATTTTCAGACACTCGCTGAGGAGTTCCCGGGAGCTACAGGCTCTTACTAGCCTGAGCCTGAGCCATAGTGTCCAGGTTTTGGAAAAATAGTCTGGTAAGCTAAAATGTGCAGCAAGAATTGTGTCTGTAGTCCACCCCGCAAAAAGTGGAGTTATTTCCCACCTCGCATGGGAACTAAGTCCACCTCGCAAAAAGTGGAGTTAGTGCCCAGCTCGCATGGGAACTAAGTCCACCTCACAAAAAGTGGAGTTAGTGCCCACCTCGCATGGGAACTAAGTCCACCTCGCAAAAAGTGGAGTTAGTGCCCACCTCGCATGGGAACTAAGTCCACCTCGCAAAAAGTGGAGTTATTTCCCACCTCGCATGGGAACTAAGTCCACCCCGCAAAAAGTGGAGTTAGTGCCCACCTCGCGTGGGAACTAAGTCCACCCCGCAAAAAGTGGATTTAGTGCCCACCTCGCGTGGGAACTAAGTCCACCTCGCAAAAAATGGAGTTCTTTCCCACCTCGCATGGGAACTAAGTCCACCCCGCAAAAAATGGAGTTAATTCCCACCTCGCATGGGAACTAAGTCCACCTCGGAAAAAGTGGTGGCCCATGCGGTAGTCCATACGGTAGCCCAGATGATAGTCCAAGCGATAGCTCAGGCTCAGACCCTCCATTAGTTGTTGGCCCGATAAGTGAGTGCTTACGACAGCCTACCAAAACTGTTGAGTATCAAAATTTGGTGCAATATCCTGACGCCATCTTACCCTTCAGTGACACTGCAAAAAATCCCTCAGATTATGGACTTCCGTTTGACGTAGGCTGTCAGCAGGGGCTGTCTCAAGAGCTGTCACATGAACTGTCATATGAACTATCACATGAACTGTCACATGAGCTGTCACATGAACTGTCACATGAACTGTCATATGAACTGTCACATGAGATGTCACATGAGCTGTCACATGAACTGTCACATGAGCTGTCACATGAACTGCCATATGAACTGTCACATAATCTGTTACATGACACCCAAAGAAAAATATGCAAAATTTTGAAGAAAAAAAAATGCACTCACCTCCAAATGTATCCGTTCATCCTTTCCCTGCTCGACGGTCGCATCCCCACTGCCGCCGGTTTGTGTTGTTGGTGAACCGTTAATATGCATCGACTTCCCATTACACTGCTGCTGCTGCTGCTGATGCACCTTACCACTACTCGTGCCGTTTTTTGAATTCTTACTAAGAACATCTTTTGGTGTACTATGCGCAGGATTCTGTTGCTGTTGCTGGTGATGATGGTGCTGCTGCTGCTGCTGATGATGATGCATATGAGGATGATTCTGTTGTGATGTCTTGTGCTGTGACGCTGAGCCGGCGGGCGATGTGGCCGATATGATATTCACAACCGGCGACTTCAATGGAATATTATTTTCTCTATCGCTAACTAAAAGTAGATCCGGTGGCGCACTGCACGACGATGGCGCACGTACTTGATGGTACATCAATTCCTCGGAATCCGTTGTGCATTCTTGTACTGAAACGGAAAGAGAAGAGGCGGCGGCAATTAGAAATCGGTCGCGGCAAAACGGCAAAACACACAAGAGAAACAAGAAACAATCAAAACGATTATCTTAACGATTTATCAAGGCATTCTTTCTTTTCTTCACTTGTTCTTGGTAAAAGTGAACAAATCGATTTATCCGAGTGACAAAAACAGAGCGGATGGGAGGAGGGAGGGGGAGAACAACAACCGAGCAGAGATGAAGTGCGATGATAAATGATGAAGCGTTAGACCTTTCGAAATGGTCTTCATCTCGGTTTTTGTGTTGCCATCCAGAGTTAGACCCTCCGAAACGGTCTTCATCTCGTTTGTTGTGTTGCCCTCCACTAGACGCCGATTAAGTGCTTTCACGGAAGTGTACTAGCGAACTCTTAAGGGTTTTCCCGGTCCTCAAGTTCCCCCGAAGGAGGGAGTCTTAATGATCCGAAGTTCTTCCTTCTCCCGCGTCCGTTGTTGTCAATTAAACTGCAGTCGGTCGGCAGTTGTGGCGGCATCAACTATTCAAATTCGCCACAAAACCGCGCCGTGTAACAACCCCCCTTCAAAGGACAGACAACACTCGAGTGGAAAATCGCGTTTTTTTTTCCCGCAGTTTTCCACACCTCTAATTGAATACATAATTCAATTATTTTCGTCGATGATGATTTAATCAATTGGCGGGCTTAATTGAATTGTAATTTGTAATGTACGAGTATTTCTGGCGCTGGCAAGATTCTCCTATCGTGCATCTGTGCCCCTCATTCGGCGCGTTTATCTATTCATCGCATCCATCGGCGGCGTTCAGTTCGCAGTCATGCTCCGCGCGTCCGACATCAGGTGAATGTTGTTAAATCGAACACACCCCGAATACGAAATGTCATTACGCCATGTGGCACACAAAGTGTCAATTTAGTTATTTATTTGCGGATTGTGACAGCTCTGGAGATCGGAGATTAGAGTTTGATTGATTCGTCGACACTTGAGTTGTGGGCTATTTGGGGCCACAAAAAAACAAAGGGTATCAACCAAGTTCAAGATTGTACGGGAGTTTTTCTTGTTTTCGTGTGTTTTTCTCAAGTGCCACCACTCGCCGCAAAGGGGACACTTTTATTGCTGCAAACAGAAGCAATTTCTTTACAATAGATTTACGCCTGATTATCGAAGATTATAGACGGCTTTACGTTAAGCTAACGCTTGTGGACTTTCCGCGATGATAAGATACGACGCCACGGCTGACTGCGTGGACAGTTGTAAAATGTCGCTGTTTAAGGTAATCAAGGGTGTAATCAAAGTGCCCTTCAGGAGGAGGAAGACGTGAGGGGTATGTTCACAAATTGGACAACAACGAGCTCAAAATTCTCTTCTGGAGAAGGAAAACTTGTTGGGTGTGTTCCTAAATTGAGCAACGAGATCAAAGTGCTCTTCTGGTGGAGGAAGACATGTGGGGTATGTTCATAAAGTGGGCAACAACGAGCTTAAAGTGATCTTCTGGAGAAGGAAGACTTGTGGGGTATGTTCACAAAGTGGACAACAACGAGCTGAAAGTGGCCTTCAGGAGGAGGACGACTTTTTGGGCAAGTTCACAAAGTGCACAAATTTGAATCATCTCCAAACATCGTCACGAACACACCCCGAATATGAAGTCCAATCATCTAGGAGAAGTACAGATCTGAGCATTTACTGTTCAAATTAAGACCACGATCGTTGGTGGAATGGCTCAAGAATTCCAAGACTCTTCCTGCCTTTCACCCACACGAGGAAGGGTCTACGATAAATTGGTGGCCTTGTCTACTCACTCGCTGTCAATTTTGACTTAACAGTGCTGGGGCGACGACGTGACAGAAGAAGTACCAATTCCTGTGAGGATGAGCGAACAAATGCTGCTTGGAACAACGTCCGGCAACACTTTTCATGGGACATTGACATATTTTCTGGTTGATTTCAGACACTCGCTGTGCGGTTTCATTGCGTTATGTTGTCCTTTAGTGGCATTTTAAAAAATCTTTCAGATCATGAAGTTTCGTTCGAAATAAGCTGTCATATAAACTGTCCAATGAGCTGTCACATGAACTGTCATATGAACAGTTACATGAGCTGTCATATGAACTGTCATATGCACCGTCACATAAGCTGTCACTTGAGCTGTGACAAGAACTGTCACATGAGCTGTTACATAAACTGTCACCTGAGTTGTCATTTGAGCCATCACCTGAGCTGTCGCATAAACTGTCATATGAGCTGCCACATGACCTGTCACATAAACTGTCACGTGAGCTAGCACATGAACTATCATAAGAACTGTCACATGAACTGTCACTTGAGCTGTCAGTTCAGCCGTCGCATGAGCAGTTACATAAACTGTCACATGAGGTGCCACATGAACTGTCACATGAACTGTCACAGGAGCTATAGACTCTAGGTTTTTGGAAAGAAAATGAAGGCAGTCAGTTGATGGTCAGTTGATTGCTTCGTCTACTCAATCGGTGTCAATTTTGACCTAACTGTGCTGCGACGACGTTAGTGACTACAAACGTGACAGAAAAGGCCGCCAATTTCTGTGAAAATGAGGGATGAGAGATAAGTAAGTGAACAAATGCTGCTTAGAATAACGGCTGGCACTACTTTACCCCCAGGAGCTATAGCTCCTGCTCTAGGATTTGGTAAGAAAAAGAAGGCTCTGCGATAGTCTACTCAATCGCTGTCAAATTCGACTTGACAGTCAGCCTGAAAGTATGCAATTCCTACACGCAGATACAAGGAAGTGTTCCTTTGTTGAAAGCCGTGACAAATGTTTCTCTTTAAGACCGAGCTCAGACGACTGGATGGCGCAGTTGGTTAAGTGCCTGCCCTAATTTAGAGGGGTCCCACGTTCGAATCCCAGTGAAAGCAAAGTTAATAATAATAATTATGGCGGCGCTACAGTCCGAGGTGAACCTGGGCCTAGCTTCTCAGCAACCACTCGTGTTGTGCGTGCTATTGTTCTCTCACGAGCGGAGGGGACCTCCAGTTTAATGCCGACTCCGAACGGCGAGATCGAGAGGCTTTTTCTAGACAGTTATACTCTTTGAGCATTGTCAGTGACTCGAAAGAGGTGGAGCCGTGAAAAAAGGTTTGATGTTTTTTTCGAGCTTCGAACCGACGACCTTGAGCGTAGGAGTCGACGCACACCTACTCACTACGCCACGGCACCCACGAAAGCAAAGTTAATACGCTTTTATCCTTCTTCTTCTTCTTTTTAGAGCGCTACAGTCCGATGTGGACCTGGGCCACCCGCAAAATACGCTTTTATCCGGTTTTTAAAGTCTGGTCTAGTCACCATTTGCCGTTGGGATAAAATTTACGAAACTGTCAGTGGAGCGTGGAGCCGATCAGTGGTAGTAGTCTGACTGTGGTCCATCACAATGGACCAACATGGTCTAAGTGCTGGTGAATTCACTAGCAGCCCCCTAACCTAACCTAACCTAATCTGCGACCGGGCTGATGAGTCACAGACAACAAGTAAATCTGGTGGCGCACTACACGACGATGGCACACGACCCGATGAGCTACACAGACAACAAGGTCCACCTCCGAACTCTGCCCAAATCTGGGGGCGGCCACAAGTTCTTGATTCTTGACTTCCTAGCACCAACACGGAATTCGCTAGAACAGCTGTCAAATGCCATCTCTGAAGAGTCCCCTGGTCTTGACTGGCTTGTCACGGGAAGACTTCTTCGTGTGGCGCTATAGTCCGAGGTGAGACAGGTCCTCAACCACCAAACCTCCCGCACGATCCTCAGCAAGCTGGTTCCAATTTCCCACGCCAAGTTGGTTAAGGTCCTTCTCGACTTTTCTGCGTCACGCGGGCGTTCTCTGTTACAGTGGCCCATACGCTCGGAGTCTAAGATTCAACCAGATGGAGCTAAGTCGTCCAAGAACAATTGTCAAGTACTTTCTTTGAAGAGTTTCCTGGTCTTAAATGGCTTGAAACGTAAAGACGTCTTCTTCTTCGTGTGGCGCCAGATGGGCTGGTCCTCAACCAACAAACCTCGCATGGCCCTTTGCACACCAAGTTGAGTGAGGTCCTTCTCAGCTTTCGTTGCAGTGTCCCACAGCAATGGAGTTCAAGATTCTTGAAGCCGGAGCGAAGTCGTCCATGCGATCTACACTACATACAAGAACAACTGTCAAGTGATTTCTTTGAAGAGTTTCCTGGCCTTGAATGGGTTGAAACGGGAAGGCTTCTACTTCTTCGTGTGACGGGGCTTCAACCAACAAACCTCCACAGCCAGCGCGATCCTTAGCTAGCGCGTTTCAAATTCCCAGGTCGAGCTGATTAAGATCCTTCTTAACATTTGCGTCTCACGCGGATGTCCTCCTACAGCAACGGAGTTCAAGATTTTTCGTTCCTAAACGAGGAAGTCTTCAGTTGCGGTGTCCCACTGACTCCAATATTCTTCGAGTCTGTCCTCCATGAACTCTACATGGCCTGACCATCCTAGACGTTGGACAAGTGAACACCTGCCTAGCCTCATGTCGCTGTGCAGTCTCTATAGCTCGTACCTGAAATATCCCCTCCAGCCGCACTCAACGCAAAGACGAGAGAAAGTCTCCATTCTCTACCCACACCCACCACCCACCAGACTAAGCTTCAAGACCACTTTCAGTACGCCACAACCGCTTCAATCACCAGAGAGCTCTCCTCTCCACTCCAGTCCCCATCTCAAGTCCTCTAGTCCAAATCTTCAAGTCCCTCCTTAACATTTACGGTCCACCTGATGGATATCTCGAACGAGTCTATTTCTCAGAATCTCCTTCGCCATTCTTCTTCCCTCATCCTATCGTCACACATTCCCAAGCGCCTACATGACATCGCAGCGCCATGGAATCATTCATGTGACCACCCTCGACCCCCCTCCGCCTCCTGCAACGCACCACCACCCACTCAACCAGGCGCAGGGCAGTAAATCAAGAAAGAAATTCCCCACGCAATCGATTTACCTCAACGAAGCTGACGTCATTTCACTCATCGCCGCCCAGCAATGTCCAATCGCGTCAACAATTTATTAGATCACCCACACAGTCCACGGCCACCGCCGCCGCTGCTGCTGCCGCCGTGTTGCCCGGTGAAAGAAATCGCTTAGCATTCATCGTGTCGCCCCCACCAGAGGCGTCATTGCCGCCAACAACTACTTAGTAATTGTATCGCACATTTGTATCTACGATCTACAGAAGAAAAAAAACACAACAGATCACCATCGCAACACACATCCGCGCCAAAACATACGCTAATCGATTAATTTACAATCGCCTTGTGCGAATATCGCCGCGCAGATGATCGCAAATCGGATCAAGTGGCGCGGCGATGACGGCGTCAAACCGATTAGAGAGCGGAATGCTGTCGCAGTCACCACCAAGACCGCGCCGTTTAATAATAGCAACAATAGGAGATAAATGAATAAATGTAGGCTAGTGGTGTTGCGTCGCCTGGTTTGACGATCGCACACCGATCGCCGCCAGCGCTGGGATGCATTATGCATGCCAACAGCTGGTGACAGTGCAGGCCGTCTCGTGCGCGGTACCTCTTTTGGAAAGCAAAAAACGCAAAACCAGAGCTCGGACAAGGCACCTATGAGTGGGCTCTCGCTTATGGCTCGGGTGACACATTCCCTGGGCTCAGGCGTTGCCGTCGTCGTCGTCGTCGTCGTCGGCGGTGGTGGTGGTGGTGATGGCGGTAGCACGCCAGCAAAGTGCGGCGGTAAGTGATCTTTCAAGTGGTGGCGGCGCACGGTGCGCGAGCGGTTTTTTAGCCTTTTTCCATATTTTTTTCCTCTTTTTATTTTTTTTCGATTTTTTTTATTGTGTTCTCGTGAAGCGGCGAATTCGCTTTTATGTAGCGCGCGGGGGAACTGGTTTAAGACGGAAATTAATTACGCTTGGCGTTAATTCGAAATACCAGTTCGAAAATAGGAATGGTTTCGTATAAGTGCGACTGTGGTTAGATGGCGATCGTCGGCTCTGCCGCGGCTGTGGCGGCTTCGGCTTTTTATTTAACATCCCATTTTAGGGGGGGCTCTGCTGGGGGTTTTCCCGCGTGTGTGTTGGAGCTGCTTTCCATACGTTGTTGGCCGCCAAACATGGAGCTCTGTGTGCTTCGCTTGGGCGGTAAATTTGAATACCTTTTGTTGGCTTTGATCGTTTTTCGTCGTTTTTTTTCTTTTGGTGATCGGTTGGCGACTACGTGGTTTACTGTCATCACGATCGGCGCGGCGCGTTGAGTCAACTCTGAAATTCGGTTTTCCTTTTTGTTTTGCCGTGTAAATTGGTTGTGCATTTGCCCAGAGAGAGGGAGAGATTACAGGCACCAGACATCGGTGCTATCTCGAATTGAGAGGTTTTTGATGACCGAAAGGCTTTTAGTCGGCTAGTGGTTTGCGGGCACTCTCTCTGTGTTGACCATAGAGTCACTTAGAGATATCGGCATTAAACGATAAGTAACCTGAATCATTTCCGACTGGACGGCATCATCAAAACTTTATGACCGCATCAGCTTTTGCCGTGAATAACTGTCGCTCATTTGGTGTCGTTTTCTTTTTGGAATGTGTACAAGGTCTGATCGATGATTGCTGGCGTTGAATTAAAGCGGTTGGCTGACGTATTTAACGGGCTTGGAGATGAAATGCGAAACGGATCATGGCGCCGGTGATGATTGGAATGTTTGTTCCTTCTCTTTTGTTGTTGGGACTGTTTTTGGGTCAGAAATGGGATACCAGAGGGAGGTATTCTTCCTCCAATTATATTAAGTCCATTTAGGTACTCTGAAAATCAGCCTACTTTCAATTATTTTCTACTAGAGAACCCAGTGTTTTGCTGTTCTGTTCGAGGACTCTGGAAAACGAGCTATTTCCCACCATCTTTTTTACTACAATTCGTTAAACCGCGTTCGCGTACCCAAATATTTCGCGGTTTCTCAAAGAAGAAAACAAGCTACACAGTTCTCAAGCGAGAAAGCACTAGGTCTGATGGAGTACTCTGAAAAATTAGCCACTACTTTTTGCTACAATTCGCTAAACCCCGTTCGCGTACATAAAAGCCTAGCGTTTCTTACAGAAGAGACAATTCTTAATAGAGTAGGCACCTGGTCTATTGGAGTTCTCTGAAAAACTAGCCACTAATTCCACTATTTTTGACTACAATTTGCTAAGCACCGTTCGCGTACAAAAAAATCTCGCGGTTTTTCGCAGTAGTAGCAGTTTTCAAGAAAGTAGTCACTAGATTTGTTTGAGAACTCTGAAAAACTACATCTTAAATACCATTTCTTACTGCAATTAGCTAAACTCCGTTCGCGTACGTATATGTATGTATCCTAGTTTCACACAGGAGAGACATCTCTCAAGAGAGTAGGCATCAAGTCTTTTAGAGTTCCCTGAAAAACTAGCCACTAATTCCACTATTTTTTACTACAATTTGTTAAGCCCCGTTCGTGTAGATAAAAATTAAGCGGAAGATACCGTTCTCAAGAGATTAGTTTATAAGTCTGTTGGAATACTCTAAAAAGACTAGCCACAATTTCTGCTATTTTTACTACAATTCCCCAAATTTCGTTCGCGTACAAAAAAATCTCGCGGAAGATATCGTTATCAAGAGAATAGGTGTTAAGTCTGTTGGAACAGTCTGAAGAAGTAGCCACTATATCCGATATTTTTTACTACAGTTCGCTAAACGCCATTCGGGTACGCAAAAATTGCGCGGTTTTTCATATAAGGGACAGTCATCAAGAGAGTAGGCACTATGTTTGTTTCAGAACTCTCAAAATTTAGATACGTACATAAAAACCTCGTAGCTTCTCACAGAAGAGGAAATTCTGGATGGAATAATGTCCTACTCTCTCGAGAGTTCCCTCTTCTGTGAGAAACTGTGAGAATTCAACATACGCGAACAGGATTTAGCCAAATGTAGTAAAAAATAGTGGGAAATACAGTCAAAATCGCTTATAACGACATCGGTTACAACGGCGTATCGGTTATAACGACAAAGTTCTTAGGTTCTGTCTGAGCTTCATGATATGTAATCCAATAGCATAAAAAATCGTTTTCAACGACATATCGCTTACAACGACCAAATTCGTCAGTACCTTGAAGATCGTTATAATCGGTTTTGACTGTTAGTTCGTTTTTCAGAGCACTCCAACAGGCCACATCCCCGCAGGATGTCACTCATGGAGATAACAATGGAAAGACTGACTTTGTTAAGACAACGGTGATCCTTTTTCTTGAAGTTTCTACCCGGGGATGTGTTCAGAAAGTTCCGGATTTAGTCCGTGGGAAATGGAATGAATGAGGCCAAGGTTTTGTGTTTCTAATGAATCACTGATGTTGCTACGATGAGGAAACTGGCAAAAAATGCTTTTTCTAATCGAAAGGGAGTCGATAATTGGTCTTTTAGAGGCGAGCTTCAAGTGTCAAGTTGATGTTTTCTATAAAACTGCTCACAGAATACAAGAGGGCCTTTTTTCGCCAGCATCCAGTTGCCTTCAGAGAAGCACACAGTGATACATCAGTCAACTCTGAAATACAGTCAGATGCACAAGTTAAGAAGCAACCAACTTCCTTTCACTTATCGGGATGCGTTCGTTGAGTGCATTCAAGTCTTTCGATCGATCTGTAGAAACTCTCATTAGCCATCTGTTACCTCTGTCCTTAAGTAGATACTTGCCCCTCTTAGAGGCACTCGCCGCCGCCGCCACACCTAATTCCAAGACAATCCCATCAAAATACAACGAATGTTCAGTAGATGCACTCCCAGGCGGCATCTCTTAGGAGTGCTGGTGGTGCTTTCGTTTTCATTTCTGGCGCCAAATGTCAAATAGACAAAAAAAAAGAAATCAAAATAAACTCCATTCGGGTGTGTTTCCTTTCTCTGATAAGAGCCCCCCATCCCCCTCTCCCCCCCCCCCCCCCCCCTGCGCTGCGCTCTATGCCGCCACAATTGAATTGTATTCTCCAATCTTAAGTGGGTACACATCTTGCCCGCACTTGACAGATAGCATGTCATATGTACACACACGTAATGGAATGCCAACATGAATTTTTTTTTGTCTGTCTACCCGTACCCGTACGCCCGCAGGCACGTCGCGCCGCGCCGATGAAGCCATTGCCGGTGTATCAATGGATTTTTAACTCCATTCTCCAACGGCCACCCTGCCCCTGCCGTGGTGCGGGGGTTTGTGTGTTATTTAGATAACGAGGTATTCGAAGCTCTCGTGGATCTCGTTGGCCCCTTGGCCGACTCCTACCTCAAGTGCAATCGACCTTCAAAAGCAGTTCTTCTTTCTCTTCTTTCGATTGTACATCCTCGGAGGGGGAGGGGGAGCTGTTTTTTTCGTTGATTTTGCAAAAAGCGGAGGGACGGAGAGACGGCAACAATCGATGGGGTAATCGGTAATATTTTCACCTGTCAAATTAATGTCAATAAATTGTTTTTTCGTGTTTGTCAATGACACTGACGATGACATGACTATGTGCCGTGTGCGTCCCCGTGTGTCTGCTGGCGTAGTCGCGCTGCTGTCCGCCAAACATGGAGGGGATTGTTGTGTTTGGCAGGTGATTTATTTACAAGAGAAAAAAACACAACAAATCTTCTCCTTTTTTTTCTCGTTCAGTCAAAGCCGTTGGAACGAAACAAATTAAATTGTTGCCGGATGCGAATTAGATTTAAATGAATTTCTCCCCCTCCCTCCTCCCGTGTGTGTGGGGGGGGCACGCAGATAGACAGATAAATTTGGTACAACCTCAAAGAGAACCGTTGGTTGGTATTTCTTTCTTCTTTTTTGTTGCTTTACTTTCATCTTTTGTTGTTTGCTCGGGAGTGTACGCTCGTATATTAGGACCGTGTGCGTGCGGGGATGTGTTCGCATGTTCGTGTGTATCTTTAGAATCTAATAAAGTTTTCCTCTGTTTCGTTCGCTTTTGATTATTTAGTGAAAAGTTTTGGTGATTTTCTTCTTTCTTCTGTTTTCCTCTTTAAACGCTCCGTTGTTCTGTTTTTATTTTTGTTTGATGAGGGGGACCTTCTATTCATCACTTTGACAGAAAAGTGAACGAACATTTTTGTTGCTCATGATCAAAGAGTTGCTCGTTTGATGTGTCCTATTCGTCTTTCGTTCTGTTGTTCTCTGCTCAAGTTTACCTTCTGTCAACTATTTTCTTGTGCCGAAGTGAAGTTGGTTTTATTGCGGAGCACATGTGGGACTGGAGTTGAAGCTGGAATGGGTGACAAACTGACGTGTGTGTGTGTATCGTTGGGATTGTTTATATCAATCTTCTTTGGGGCACGTTCGCTTAATGGGAATTGAAGTGAAACGAAAAGTGCAAACGCAAAGCACTGGGGCGTGATTCTCCGAACTTGAACGGAATTGGTAGGTGTACTTAAGGATTTATTGAGTATAACAACGAGTGGTGTTTGGATTCTGTTTGCTGCGGGTCATGCGGAGTCTACTGGGAGACTTTGATGATCTCTTGGCTTTCGAAAGTCGCAAAAAGTTACTCCGGGTTTTATTACACTTCGATGGAAATAAATTTGCCGCCTCTTTTTAGCGACGAATACAAGTCGCATTTAACTACACTCGAATGGAATCGTTTCTTGAGTTGCAATAAACATTTCCGGGGCTCGGTGGGGCATACAAAGTTCGAGGCGCTTCGATTCGTGTTCGGCTTTCGTTCCGATTAAGTCCTCAGGTGTTACAAGTGTGCAGGGTGGACCAAATTAAGGTTTCTCTTTAAAAATAGGATTCGTCCCCTATGTCTTTCTTTGGGCAACTTAACGGTGTGCTGACATAAGGTACTGCTAGAGATTTATCCAGTCCTTTGCCAGCACGTCCGCCCACTCGTTTCCTTGGACTCCTGAACAGGGTGGGCCAAATACAAGTTTCTTTTTAAAAATTCAATAAAATCAAGGCATTTGGCATCTTCTTTGAGGAACTGGTGGAAAATGCCTCAGTTTATTGAGCCGAAATGCTTGCCTTGTTGGATGCGAAAGATCACTGATCACTGCACTGGACAATCATTCACTTCAGTTTGTGTACCAAAATTGGCTTAGTTTACGTTGAATGTGGCTGCCTCTGTCAGAGAAAAGAACTTAATCCAACGTAGATCCATTATGCAGTCGCGAGAGTCTGAAATATGGACGAGGGCTACTGTTCAAGTGGCTACCTCGGCTGGCTTGGCAGTAGCGCATTCTGTCACCCCAATTTTCTAAGAACTTGTTGATGGTTTCGGGCTGTAGCTCACGGATTGCTTGGCCAATATCACCCTTAAGTGCTTGAATCGTTTGCGTATTGTTGGCATAACATCCCTCCGTCATTTTTCCCAACAAAAGAAAAGTCCAAACTGGTCAAATCGCAGCTCCAAGGCGGCCGATTGACATCGCCAAGACGGCTGATAACTCGATTTGGGAATTTGGTGCGCAAAAGATCGTTTGTGGCATGGACTGTGTGGCATGGCGCGCCATCCTGCATGAACCAAAGGTCGTCCAAATCCATGTCTTCAATTTCAGTAAAAAAACATGGCTCTGTGGCGCCCAACGTTGACCGAAACGTTGTTCTCAGTCTCATTTTCGAAGAAAAATGGTCCAATGATGCCACCACTCCACAATTCGCACCAAACCGTCACTCTCTGTGGATGCATTGGCTTATCGACAATAACATGCGGGTTTTCCGTTTTCCGAGCCCCAGATGCGGCTCTGAGCATGTGGGACAATGCAACAGGGGACGTCCACGCAGGAGGTAGCGCACACAAGTCGAGGGGGACCTCGGCCGGTTTAGGGTGCGAAACTGGAGACAGCTGGCGAGAGATCGTGCTGGCTGGGGAGGCATGTTGGGTAAGGCCCAGGTCCACCTCGAACTGTAGCGGCCTAAGAAGAAAATGCGGCAATTTTGTTTGTTAACGTAGCCGTCGAGACAAAAATGCTGAAAAGATGATTTTTCGCCTGAAATCGTTGTCCAACTCAAGCTGCTCTAAGGCCCAAACTGCGAAGCGGATGGCCGCGCGCCTTCAATTGCTGAGTCAATTGGACCTTGTAAGCGAACAATCCGAGATCTTTGTACAGAATTCTCCTCAGGCTAGTGCGTGAGCGTGAGTGTTGAGCTGTTGAGATCGATGGCGAGTTGATGTTCGTGAATTGAGTCTCACACTCTCGGCCACGGCAGCCACATTCTCATCTATGCACCGCACGACGACGGGGACCATGAGTGTTGTTCACTAGCACACCAGTCTCACGAACGTTTTGCACAAACTTGCGTGCAACAGTCGTGTCGCGGTGGGTGCTTCATTTCGGCCAAAACCTATTTTCAAAAAACGCACTGTTTGGGTTCAGCTCAGCCCTCACTTTGGAAATAAGTTTTCAATATTTCCCAACGTTGTTCAAGCGTAGAGCGACTCATTCCGTTCCGCGGAGGTATGACACTGACTTTCTGTCGAAATTTCGAGCAGGAAACAGCTGTCATTGTCGAAATAACCTATGAATTAAAAACAAACCACAAGATGGCGCACCCTGTAGTCTGACAGCTAAAACTGACGCTTCGAATGACAAGTGGCATTCAAAACTTGTCCCCATGACTTATCCCCTATTTCTTATCAATGCACCTTCAAACGTGGTCGTCGTCGTCATCGTCGTCATCGTCATCGTCATCGTCATCGTCATCGTCATCGTCATCGTCGTCGTCGTCGTCATTTTCGACATAGTCGTCATTGTCATCTGTCCCCAAAAAAAAAATTGATTGTGTGTCCATTTATGGCCCCTTAATACATCATCATCATCGTCGTCGTCTAACCTCTTTGTTATTTACAACCGGAAGACGATTATTTTCTTATTTATTGATTCATTCAACTATCCATCCACATCCATCCATTCGTTCAGTGTTAACAAGTTTTTCATCATAAAAATGATTATTTATAGTCAAGCGCTTTTCGATTAGACGCCACTCGCAGTCAGGTCTCATATGTCTCTTAAAAGTTCCAACGAATCGATTTATGACCATCGATAATAAACCGTAAACCATTGAAGACTAATAGCGCAGACATTTGAATTTTATTGATTCCATCGGATAGGCAGCTGATTCCACTAGGTTAAGTCATAATTCGATTAAATATTCGGGGAATCGCGTCTCAACGGTTGTGTTCTTTGTATCTGTCTGGTCATTGGCAGGACGTCGTCGAGTGCCGGGTTCATTCGCCGGGCGCCACGTCTTTGCTGGCTGTTGTGTCATTAAAATTAGTTTTGACGTGAATTTATGGTTTATAATTTTTATGGTGTTTTTCGAAAGTCAGAAATGATGCATACTTTAGGGGGCCTATGACGACAGCTGCTGTTTAAAAGGATGGAGCATGACAGGAATAGGTTAGGAGACTGCTAGTGAATTCACCAGCACACTTAGACCATGTTAGTCTATTGTGATGCCCACAGCAAATGGCGACTAGGCCAGGACTAGGTTTTGTGTTTTCAAAAACACCCGATATATACTGAAAAAATAGTTCTGGACTCAGAACTCTTCCGTTTCCCCAAATACTGCGTGCTGTGACAAATTTTTAGGACAACTCGAAACGGAACTGCAAACGAAGACCATCTCAAAAACTGAATGAAAGCCCATTCAATTTAACCTAAAAACGACCACTTTCCACCTGACCATTGACAGTTCATTCCGATAAATCATCAAAAACTTATCCGAACCCCATCTCCAACCAGCCGCGAAAACAAGAAACGATTTAATTAAGTGAAACTACCCAGACGCTGGTGTGAAAAGACCACTTCCAGCTACTGGTTTCCACCACCACCACCAATTGAATATGATCACAGTCCCCCCAGCCTCGTTTTTTGCATTTTTAAAAATATCACCTGCACAAAATGTAATTAACCCACAAAAAACCCTAACAACTCATCCCGTGAAAAATATAAATTGCACCGATGATCAGTGAAGATCAGCGAAGAATCAAAATAAATGATCATCATCTCCGCGATCTTTCGCACTTCATTTTGCAAAAGACCAGTTGCTGTTGCCTCGAAGAAAGAAAAAAAAGAAGGAAGACAGACGAACGATCAGACAGAAACACACGTGAGTTAATACCAGAAGCCGAGCTGGTCAGTCCACAAGGAGTCCAAACACAACAAAGTCACTGATCACCATCGGCTACTGGAATCCGTGTTTCATTTCGAAGATATGCATACCATTCCCGGTTGTTATGAATTTTTTATCTCGTCTCTGCTTCCCCTGCTTCGACGGAGGTGCGCCTCTTCTCATCGCCCTCGTCGGCGTATCTAGATAATGGACAACACCGTTAAAGATGATGGTCATTTTTTGCCCTCTCTCTCATAATTCCCCCTGATCGTCGCGATCTGATTTATCGCCGTTCTGTTCGTTTTTTGGTTCCCAAAGATTTGACCGGATTAAGTGAGACAAAAGAAAACACGATCTTCAACTGCGGCGGGTTGGAGATATTTTAAATATTTCCCCCGTTGTTGTTGCTGCTCCTCGTGCGGTTGCTCTCAAAAGCCCCCGTAAATTATTCACCAGATCACAATGAATTCGAGTTTATTTTTTTATGATAATTTGGCCGGGCAAAAAATGAGGCCGGCACACACACGGGGGATCAGTCCAGTCCCCAGTGGAGCAACAAATCTGAATAAATATCTTGAAAAATGATCGGAGATCTTTCAATCCGATCAGCATCTTTGAGATCTCTTTTCCTTTGTCACACGGGCGGACTGAATTTAAGCGGTTCAAAGTCACAAAATCACAAAATCCCCCGTCTAGACACTAAAGACGAGCTGAACTTTACATTGGATCGGGTGTTTTTTTCCCGTCCGACCAGAGCATCCCACAGATGTGCTCTTCATTAATTAGAATTTATATTTTTTGGTGGTCGAAAGACAAACAGAAACGTATTTGATTATGTTGCGGTGGGTTATCGAAAACATCGATTATTAAAGAGGACTCCGCATGAATTTTTGTTTTTCTCGCTGATTTTCTAATTAATTCGAATATATTAGCGATTACGTTGTGATTTTATGTGGATTTAAGGTTGATTTGCGAATTCATTAGCCCGGGGCGACATTTATTTTTGAGCCAAAAATAAAACGACAAAATGGTCGTTCCCCCGACCCGTGTGCGGAGTATTTTTTTTTTTTTTTTTTGGATTTTTGTTGGTTCATTAGATATGAAAATGATGATACGGGCTGTGGAGCAGTTAAACTTAATTGACTGGTTTCGAGCGCAGGGGGGACTATTTTTCCCCCGCTCGGGTTGAATGGGAATGCTACCGAACAGTTTTTGAACATGTGTTTTGGGTTTTATGACTGATAAGATGTGAAGGGATATTTAGATGGAAATTTACTCGTTGGGGGGATTAGGTGTGGTTTCTGGGCGATTATTGTGGATTAGAGGAGATCAAGTTGATCGTCAGATGTTCTTGGAGCGGGATTTGCATAAGTCCTACTTTGAACGGGAAATTCTTTTGGTTTTACGACAGTTTCTCGGTTGAGATTTGTCTGGGGATTTGTTGAGATTTGTCATGCTTCCCACGGGATTATCGAATTTTCAGAGGGCATGGGTTGGGAATCAATTTTTCTTCTCTCTGCCACACCTTAGATCAATGGGAATGAGCATGTTTTGAGGAGGAGACTGAATGAGAGCGGGAAAGAGTGTAACTCTCTCATGAGCTCGTGATCACTGATCACTGATCACACAATAATTTAGAACAATCTGGTCAAACCGATATGCGATTCGTCTGATCACTGATCACAGAATAATTCAGGAAAATCTAGTCAAACAGAAGAATCACATGTCTTGATGCGATTTGTCTGTTTGACTAGATTTTCCTAAATTATTCTGAGATCATAGCACTCACTCTATGCGTCTAGGCATCTAGGGAAGAACCCGTTCACCATTTACTTTCCGATTGTTCGCACCCTTCTTTACCTTACAAGCTCCAATGAGAAAGAAATTCCTGTTGTTGGGCAAACACTTTGACGAGCTGGAAGGTGTGAATGAGATTGAGTTGAAACACTTTAAGTAGCACATCCTACCCCTGTTGCACAGTGGTAGCACATTCCATTCCTGGAGCACATTCGGCTCGAACAGTTGGTCTACGTGAGCCCCGACTTAGTCACTAAGGCACTTAAAACGAATGCCTATGCAACCTACCTACTAACTCACTTCTCACGCAAGGGATCCATGGAATGGCGGAGGCTTGAGCCAGTATCGCCTTCCATTCTTTATGGCCCCATGCATGATGCTTCCAGAATCGGTGATTCGGTCTCATAATCCTTTCTGTCCCAGGGACTCAGATTCGAAAACTACCTTTACCGGGACATTAATGTTCCTGCGCTTGATCTGGTCAAGCCAGTTTAGTCGACGGATCTTTGCCTTCCAGACTATACCGACATCTTTGTTCTTCTTATTCTTCTTACAGTCGCAGGTGGACCTGATCCTCACCCAACATGCCCCTCCAGCTGTCTCCAGTTTCGCACATCAAGCTGGCCGAGGTTCCCCTTGACTTGCGGGCGCCATCTTGTACGCAGACGTCCTCTGTTGCACATCTTTGTTCAGCTCGTAGAATGCTCGGTTATGTCTTCGCCAATTTTTGCCCTTCTCACAGACAGGACCGATGAAGAATTTGTCTTTCGATGGAAACAAAGAATCAGGTCAACCATCTTGCTTAAGGCAGCCTTAGAATGACGCGATTGGCAAAAGCAGACTGGCGCTTGATCTCTGTGTTGACGTCGTTTCTTGTCGTTACTAGGGAGACGAGGTGAACTAACTTTTTTTTTATTTGAATGGCAGCCAACGCCTGACATAGACCAGACTCTCTGTCAAATACAAGTGATTGATCACTAAGTCCTTAACCGCCTCGAAATACTAGCCAACTTTGGCGAATTTCTGGCCTAGTCGTCGACAGTACACGCCCTTTCTTGGTGACACCACTTACTCCCTTTCGTCCTAATTTACCGTTAGAATCACATTTCGGCTGCCTTGATATAAACTACCTTATGTTCTGTTGTCTTCAACTCTTAGGCCATGAAAAATAAAAATTCAGACAGCAATTGGAGACGCGTAGGGTTGTAACCGAAGGGACTTGCTCGTTGACACTTGGGCTGAAACGCCAATTCAAGAGTAAGAAGAAGTGGCTGAAGAACCCTTCACCAAAAGTCGTTAGAATTTAGAGCATAATTGACATTGACGTGGTCAAAGATTTAGTTCGTTAGTTCAATTTCTTCTCGACTAATGGACCTTCGAGACTGATGGCAGTCTTGACAACCGGTTGATTTCCAAGGACTGTCATAATATGAGACTTGATGCAAAATCCGCCCCTGATCGAGAGTCAAAGGGAAGCAAACTACCATCAGACCGCTCGTCGGGCGCCAGTCACTTCGTTTCACCGTCCACCTGTCATCCATACCCCCAACAGACCACTTGTCCGAAGAGGGTGGGGCACTCATCGCAGACACCCGACAACCGACAAGACAATTAAATATTCCCACATCGCAGTTCAATGACACATTATAGGGAATTTATAACTCTGATTCCTCTCCGATCGGCTGACAACAATGATTCAGCGAATCATGTATCGGACGCGTGCTTCTCATAAAATCCATCGCCAACTTATTATACATTCCTCACACTCGCCCGTCGTCTCATATGTCATCTTCTACACATTTCATCGCGCGCACAAATCCCAACGAAATACTTCAAATGGCTTGAATTAATCAACACTTATGCGGCGACAGCGACCGACTCCGCCGCTGACAGTCGTTCTGACAGTTCTCCAGACCAGAGCCGTAATCAAATCGCAATATTCATAACATAAACAAATTTATGATGTCGCCCGAAATTTTATCGAGAACAAAACAAACACGACCACTTCGGAACGCGTATAACGCATATTTTTGTGCCTTTTTTAACGGCATTTTGACAGCTGTCATAAAAGCCAGCAGACAGCGTTGCATAAACCAGTCTCAACACAGGCCCGGAGTCATTTCAAAACTAATTCCATCCGCTTTTCAAAATAAATTGGAATACACAGTATCTCTCCCGCACATCAAACACATTCTTGTGCCAAAACAAATGGCCAGCCATCAGACGGGATGACGCAAAAATCGCCCAGAAACTGACAAGCATATGTGTGGAGCCCTCCCTCCCCCCCCACACATACACGCCCGGCCATGGAGTGGATAATTAAAGCCGAACTATTTTGACAGTTTAATTTATGTCATGCGGTCGCATACTAAAATATTCAATTTCCTCCTCCCCCGCGCTCGGCTTTCTCTTCTTTTTTCTTAATTATGTGTCGGCCCATCGTCGGCGAGGTGGAAATGATAGAAAATACCTGTTTCCAAATATAGAATGGAATCCACCGCCCAAGTGCCAGGGGAAACTGTGTCATCGTCCACACCCGTCGGTTTGTGGGAGCCATATGGCCGACAATGGGGGGGCGGCACGGAGGCGCGCACGGAGAGTAAGTCACAATTTCCTTCACTTCACCTTGAATCACAATTAAAAGCATCCACATGCCATGCAAATAGGCCTATTTGCACAGCCACCCCATGCGGAGGAGGCCATCTTCGGGCCCTAGCTGGTCCACTGGCACGGCACGGCACGGTGTGCTGCTGCACTACACGCCAACACTCTCCAGAATCCAGAAGCACCGGCACAAAACACTTCACCGTGACTGACTCTTGTTCGTCGTCGTCGTCGTCGTCATGGTGCGTCCCAATCTTCATCAGAACGACAGAGAATGAAGGAAAGAACTCGAGTGAGTGAGAGGGTGGGAGGGTGGGAGGGAGAGAGGGATAGGCACTTTAGGTGGGTAGGTGGGTTGGTGGGTCTTCGTCCGTGGTGGCACATAAGCCGAGGCAGATGAATGACTTACATTTGCCTTGTTGAGTGCGCTAGTGGCCACGAAACGACGACAGCTTCCAGAACGGTGCCGATACGATGCTCGTTCGAGGAAAATTAGACAAAATGAAACTCGAGGAATTAAGGAAAAACAAATATTTTTCCAGACTCTTAGGAGCGAAGCAGAAATATAATAAAATTATGAACTAGAGAGAGACTGGCTTGCACCTTGACCGCCGCCCCCGCATCGTCCTCGCTGCACAGAGATGGTCCCCGGGTCTGTACGATGAAACTTTTGCCGCATTCCCAGCGTTTAATTGAGTTTTTCGAGTGAAATGAAAAATGAATATATTCGAGATGTGCTGCTGCTGCTGCTGCGCTGGTGTTCCCTGATGATTTAACAACATTTTTAATTGAAATTAAAGGGACGGCAAGCGGTGAGAATGTTTGACTACAGCTCAGGACCTGCAGTCGTGTGACGATCGCATCTTGACGGTGGTTTTTTCATGGTTTTAATTGAATTTTACTAGTCAATGTTGGGAGAAGGCTTTAAAACGTTGGGACGCTTGTTATTGTTGACCTCTGCGAAATGGTGACCACACGATCCAGTGTCAGAAGCATCTTTGGGCAACATTTTACGTTCATTTCCTTCATTTTTGACTTAATTTGTGGCGGACAGCTTCTAGAGGTCTGAGAATTTCAAAATATCCCTAAATTTAGGATCAATCTCTGACGGAATTCTTGGTCTCGAAAGTGAATTATTTAATCAAAGCGATATACTACTAGTGGCGTTATGGGTCCGGGGTATGTCTCATGAGACCTCCATTTCCACCGCTGATTAGAACCGCCCAGTTGGTTAAGTGCCTGCCCCAAGTTAGAGGGGTCCCAGGTTCGAATCCCAGTGAAATCGAATCCGGTCCAGTCACCATTTGCCGTTGAGATCAAATTAACGGCACTGGAGTAGGTTGCTACCTGCCACTACAATGGACCAGTTTTGAGTCTAAGTGCTCCAGTAGTGTTTCAAAAATCATCCGAAAAAAAATCCTTCGGTTCGTGTGCCCATGCCTCATCTAGGGCACGTGGACAGAACAGCTCCCATCGAAGAATCTTTGACTCAAAACCAGGGAAACAAAGAGCGTGCACATGATTGAAGTGCCTCGCACGTGATGGAGAGAAATACGATGCCTTTCATGTTAATTACCCCTCAAGTTGTGGACTTCCAATGTCAAAGCCATTTCGAAAAAAGAACCTTCCAACCGTCCGGCCGTCAAAGAAAGACATTTTTTCAATTTCCCCGAGCTCCACAAATCTCTTTTACAGTTCAAACAGCAAAATACATTAAAAAGCAAAGAATCCGTGGTAGGTCCATCGTCCAAATTGAAAATGAAAATGAATAGCGCTTCTAAAGACACATCGGATTCCGTGGATTCCTCGCGGATGAGGCGGCGAATGAAATTATTGCTCGCCACCCAGTTCGTTTTCGCCCGTAAAATTCTTTTTACAGCTATTCACCCCTTGGTTGTAAATTTTAAATTGAAATTAAGAGCCGCACGAAAAAAAAGAAAACTGCACACGCGTTTCATATGCAAACACACACCTCTGTTGTCTTCTCGGTTCTCATTCTCAGCGTTTTCACCCAAAAAAAAGTCGGCTAAAGATCACACACAGTCCTCCTCAGCCGGAGTCACATTCGACCGACCCTCAGACGGAACGCATTAAACCGCAGTCATCTCAGTTTCTCCTTCGGTGGGAATTTCAAAAGCCAAACAAATTTATGAAAAGCAAAGACGAGGGAGATGATGACTCTGCGCGCTGTACCGGTGTGCCGCCTTTGATCTCCGGCATACGGATGAGCGGGGCGGGGGAGAGCAGAGCGACGTCTCTCCGTGCCCATGGCGAAGCAGAAAATCGCCAAAAAATTATGACGAGCAGATTGAAATACCAGCCAGAGCGACATTAAATTAAATCATAAACTATTTAGAATGCCCTCGCGGAACAAAAGGATAAAAGCGGCGCACGAAGTCGACTTCAATGGCAACGACAACGACAGCGACAGCGACGTCGGACGATCCGAGAGAGAGATAAAAGTCTTAAAAGGTTTTCGAGTGGTTTACTCTCTGCCGCCCACAATTAGACGGGGGCACCCACACACCCGACCGCGTTCACATTCCACTGCTGTGCTCCATGTCGGGCATCTCTCAGTTCTCGGTTCTCCTCGGTCTCGGTCTCTCCACGCGTCACTTTCGATTCGGATACATTTTCATTTCGAACGACGAAGAAGAAGTAGGGAAAAGTTTTTTTTTCATTTTTTTTTCCAAAAGTTTTACCGCTGGAATTCCTTTCATCTTCATTTTCTCTCTCCCTCTCTCTCCAGTCATCTCTCAACCGTTCCCCCGTCGAGCTGCGTCGCCCCACGCATTCTTGACGTGCCTTCTAATAAAGTTTTCCCCGAGATTTTCCTTCTAATGAACTCTTCATGGTCACGGTGCACAGAAATGCCAGCGATTCGCTTTGATTTAGCTCTCTCGAGTGTCTAAGTAGATCTTAATTTCAAATAAATGACACACGGGGTATTAGAGCGCATTTCTGACGCGGGAGAGCGTGGAAAACACAAAAGAATCCCATCTCTTCCACCCCATCTGACAGATCACTGAAGTGGAAGTCGTAAAGAGCGGTTCTTTTTTTTTCTTTTCGTTCCCAACTGACAACTAGTGGTGAGCACTTAGTGTCAGTTGTGCGTTGCGCTGCGTTGTGAAATGTCAATTTGGTGTTTGTACGACGACGTGAGTACGGAGAGTGTGTCTGCTCTCGGCGTTGTTTGTGGTCTTATTTATTATCGAGGTGAAGTGGCACTGACGTGTGTTGCTTCAATTCCCCCCCCCCCCGTTTCTGTGTTTTGTTTTGGTCTCCTTTTGGTAGCAGCACTTAGGGCACAAAAGTGCTCTGAGCTGAGCTTTTCCCTTTCGTCGACGTGAAAGGGAAACCGTTTTCGAAGAGATTATGACATTTCCCTGGGTTTGTTTGATCTTGAGAACGAGACTTATGACATGCACACGGTCGTCGAGTAATTAGTGGAGACATGGGCTGACATTTGTCGTGTCATGCCGCCATGACAGGGGCAACTGTCAGTTTTCCTCTTGAACTTTCTAATCACCGCGGACAAAGAAAAGCGTGAACATGCTCGAAAATCAATTGACATTGACAGCGAGACAATCGAATTCTGACATTTCCCCCACTCCTGTCACATTTGTTTGCGAGGGGCTGTGTTCAATTATTCTTTTGACACCATTCGGAGCTTTCACGAAAATTATTATTTGTTTTTCATTCACTCCCCTGCCTCTCTCCACTCTCCACTCTCCTCTGTCATGTTTTTGACAGCTGAAAACAGTTAATTTATTGAGCTTGATACAAAACACAGACGGTCGTCGCTGGACGGGGGACGGACGGATGACGGCACGGGGCGGAAGACAGAGATGATGCGTTGCATAAATGATTGAGTGGTTTCTGGGTGTTGTTTTATAATTACTTCAGCTGTTGTGTGATACTCGGTGGTGTTCGTGTTTTTTTTGTCGATCCAGTGGATTGTGGAGGCGTTGAAAATTTTGAAATCGTTATAGCCTCGAACGGCCGAATGGAATCTCTTCTCCTACGGTGGGGGGGGCGCGATGTGTGCGTCTGATTGAAGTCGAAGATTTATGGAACGATGTGCTTTAGTTTGGTTATTTATTTTGGATATGATTTCGTGTGTTTTTTTCTCCTCCTCTCCTCCGCTGTGTGATGGCATAAATGTGTCCGACAGAACGATTGTAACGAATGATTGATTGGAGTTGTAAATTCTGAAATTAAACGTGTGATGGTGTTTTTTTTCTTCGGGGGAATTGATTGAGGTGCTTTAGCAGTATGTGGGAATACTTGGGCTTGGGAAAGTGATTTTTTTGTTGAGCATAGGAGCGCTGTGATTCTCATTAAATCAAAACACCGATGGGGGTCTGTGGAGGTGTCGAAATCGATGGGATCTGTTGGGCGTTTGAGAAGGCGTCTGGGCATCCGGTGAAACTTCTGGGCTTCTGGTTCTTCAAGGCGGTTCGCATTTTCTCTGAGGAACTGGCGGACAAATATCTCAGTTTATGGAGACGAAACGCTTGCCTGGTTGGATGCGGAATATCACTGATCACTGCACAAAATAATGCCTTTTTTGCCTGCGGGATATCACCGATCACTGGACAATCACTCAGGGCACCAATCAGGCACAGAGAGCAAAGTAAAAAGGCGGCATCTGTACATCATTGGCTTCAGATTGTGTACTGAAATTGGCTTAGTTTACGTTGAATGCGACTGCCTCTATCAGGGGAAATCTCTTAAATCAACGAAGGCTCATTGTGCAGTTGCGAGAGTCGTAAATATAGACGAGGGCTATTGCACGACGAGGTGGAAATAGAGTCCGTCCGCCACCTGCTTGCGATTGTCCATCCCTACGGGGAAGGAGACTGCTAACACGAGGCAATAACGTCTTCGATGAGCTGGAGGATCTGAATAAAACTGAGCTGAAGCACCTCCTGAGATATATACAACAATCTGGGCGGTTTTTTTTCTTCGGATGTTTTTCTTTACTACTCCAGGTAGCAACCTACTCCAGTGCCGTTGATTTGATCCCAACGACAAATGGTGACTGGGCCAGATTCGATTTCACTGGGATTCGAAACTGTGACCCTTCTAACTGCGCCATCCAGTCCTAACCGAAGGATCCACAGTCGTTTAACTAGACAACGATAATGCTGAGCCCATGCACTAAGGGATTAAACCGCTACCCCCAATCACAAAAGGGGCCAAGGAATTCTTCTTCTTCACCTTCACCTTCGTCTTTGCCTTTGCTTTGCCTCTGCCTTTGCCTTTGCCTCTGCCTTTGCTTTTGCCTTTGCCTTTGCCTTTGCCTTTGCCTTTGCCTTTGCCTTTGCCTTTGCCTTTGCCTTTGCCTTTGCCTTTGCCTTCGTCTTCGTCTTCGTCTTCGTCTTCGTCTTCGTCTTCGTCTTCGTCTTCGTCTTCGTCTTCGTCTTCGTCTTCGTCTTCGTCTTGGTCTTGGTCTTGGTCTTGGTCTTGGTCTTGGTTTTCTTCTTTTTCTTCCTCTTCTCTTTATGGGGCTCCATTCCGCTGTCGCTCTTGCAAGCAGCCTCTTAAACTTGCAAGATTTTCTAACTACCTCTAGTGCACCCATCAAGTTGGTTGAGGTCCTTCTTCATTTACACCACATTTAACTTGGGAGTCTTGAGGCTCTTTTGCGTTGTCCAACTGACTGGACGTAGCGTTGAGTTGGAACTGTTGTGTCAACTGCCGAGGAACAGTAGTCGTCTCACGAGACTGAGAACGATATTCAGTCCACACAGCCAGTGATTGAGTCAGACTTCGCCTCCAATCACAAGTGGGACCAAAGGCTGCTCCTTCTCCTTCTTTGAATGACTGCGGATCTTGACATCAAACAAGAAGCCTCTCCAGCAAGCGCTGATCCCATTCTCCACTTGTGAGCGCCACTTTAAACATGAACGTCTTCTGTTGCGTGACTCATTACAGCTCATTACAGACATAATTTTTCCATCTAAAAACTATTCCTGGCAACACCTTAATTTGACAGAGAAACCACCGACAGCCAATTTCAGTGAGACACAAAATTCTTTACTTTTTCCGTAGGAAAATAAGGCGAATACGTATTCAAACACTTCACATAACCATTGAACAACATTTTCCTCAGAAACGTGGGCGACATCCAAAGCGCATGACATGAGCCTAGTCAGGCGTTTACAGATCCAACGCCTAGGGTGGTTAGGCCATGTAGAGCGCATGGAAAACTTGTGGGTCTAAACATAACTAGGCTCAGCTTCATTTGCGAGCTCTTCATGCGAACGTCATGAAACTGCTGAATTTATGATCAAAAAGCGTGGATCTCCCCAAAATTATTCTACTCCCGGCTATTCTACATACGGCTAAAGAGATCAGCTCTCCTTCCTGACTCTATGCGGCCTTCATTGAGCGACATATTTTGTGACGTTTGGGATTATTAACTGTGATCGAATTAGACGCTGCAAATTCCCTTAAACCCATGCCAGGCATGTTGTCGCCACAGCAATATACACAGAGCAATCTTTTCCCTAACCTACACTTCGATGCGTTCTGTTGATCTTGACCGCCTCTCGCCTCTCAAAACATTTGACTACGAAAAGACCACAAACGGCATCTCAAAAACCAACCGTGTCACCGCTTTGAACCAGAATCTGTTACCTCAGCAAAAAAAAGCGGCTATCACCAGAGTCTACATGATTCCTCGGAATTCAATGAGTAAACATTTCACAGCCGATTAAGTGGAAAAGATAAATCAACTCGCTTAATAAAATCAATTACAACTCCAAACGAGCCGCCCGTTGACACCGCGACAGCAAAGACTGACGTTCAAAATTCGCGATCATTATCAATTTGCCAAGAAAAGAGATCACTCTCCATACACTCCGTCGACACATCCACGCTACACTGTTTATTCTGCAGTCCCTCCCCGCCTCGGCTCAACTGGCATATTTGTCAAACTCAACCCAAACCACTTTGTCATTCAGAAACACAAAAAAGCTGTATCCCCAATGCAGTGCAAATAAACAGAAAAAAAAACCGTGTGTCTATACGAACACAGCCCTCGGGGCACTCTTAATACACTTAACTCACTGAATGGGCATTAAAACGACGTCAGGCGGCTAGCTCGAAACAAATTGTTTGAGTTTTTAATTTCAAAACACAAAAACGCCGCCAACCACCATAACTGCTCGTACGTATGGTCACCGCACGCTCCAGTCACCGTCGCCGCCGCCGTCGCAGCAAAACTCGTCAACGTGTAGACTCTCCATAGATGACAGAGAGAATGAGTGCAAAATAGGAGTGAAAAAAAAACTGAAAACAAAGTCGAACGTCAAATCGGCAGGCTTCAAGACGACAGCGACAAGTCACGCCGCCGCTTTAAGCCGTCGCCGACAATACCCGCCCCCCGCCCGACGTCCGCAGCTCGCCCAGCGCTAGCGGCACGCTGCTGGTGGCACCCGACACGTCGGGAATTTCTGTATGAATGGGGGACATACGCTGACAACGACGACAACACGCGAATTGTATCTACAAGCAGCAGAACAAAAAAACGCGGGATACGACGGCTCAGGGAAAAGAAGCACCTAATGCGCGACCCATTGAGTGGATTGAAATTTGGACAGCGGTTGTTTATGAATTTCATATTTGGCCGTCGACACGGCAGACACCTGTCACTGGGCGGCGGCGTTCTCCAGAGCCGTTCATTGCGATTCAATCGATGTACTCCACGCAGCGCACAGCGCGCACACTCACCGGAAGTCAGACGAAGTCGAACGGGAATGCATTAGAAAACGCAGAGGTCAGCCTAGGGCCCGGGGCGCGGGGCCCGTTGGCAGCCCGGTGCCTCGGCGTTTCGGTGCTTAAGTGGGGTTATTAAATTTATTTTCGAAATAAATTTTCGAATTTTATTGCCCCTCGGACGTACGAGGAATGTGCGGGGGAAATTATTTATTATGGATCGCTCCCATCGACGCCGCACGCCCCTCCCGGGGTCTTCCACGAACCTATGAATATTAAAACGCTGAAATGAATTTGATGTTCGGTACGTTTTCTGCTTCTGTTTGAGTGATGCGTCCCCGGATTGACAGGCACCACTGGGGGAGGCAACGTGACACACGTGAGGTTCTCCAAACCCAAAAACTCACTTGTTTCGTTCACCTTTTGCGGATACAAACGAGTATCTCTCGGTGCACATTTGAGAATATTTGATGTTGTAACCGTAACATGCCACATTTTGGGAACATTTTTCAAAGAGAGGGACCCTTTTTCAATTAGAACTCAGCGGTGCGGCACGGAGAAGGGGAGGACTGCATTTTGTCATTACAAAGGCAATCAATGATGGTGCCGTCAGGGAGAGAGATCGAGATGGTGCACCTGAGGCAGGGATTGGATGGTGTGCAGGGACAAAGAAGAAATGCAAGCAGGAGTGTATTTTCTGTCTCGTGCTGCAGCTGGGGTTATTTTGATTGCAAATTGAATTTGATTCAGAGATTTCTTCTTCATCCTCAATCAGATAGTTTTCAGTTTGTGACGGATGGGGAGGGAGGGGCTTTGGTTTTTGCAGGACGAATTCATGGTCTTCTTGAAGTTTTTGAGAGAGTAATTTAATTGGAGACTTTGCGGCTTGGTCTTTGTCGGTTGAGGCCCAGTTCCAGCAGTCGGAGGGACTTGCTGGTTGAGGCCCAGGGCCACCAGTCGGAGAGGCGTGCTGGTAGAGGCCCAGGTTGCTGGTTGAGGCCCAGGTTGCTGGTTGAGGTCCAGGTCCACCAGTCGGAGAGGCTTGCTGATAGAGGCCCAGGTTGCTGGTTGAGGTCCAGGTCCACCAGTCGGAGAGGCTTGCTGATAGAGGCCCAGGTTGCTGGTTGAGGTCCAGGTCCACCAGTCGGAGAGGCGTGCTGGTTGAGGCCCAGGTTGCTGGTTGTGGTCCAGGTCCAGCAGTCGGAGAGGCTTGCTGGTAGAGGCCCAGGTTGCTGGTTGAGGTCCAGGTCCACCAGTCGGAGAGGCTTGCTGATAGAGGCCCAGGTTGCTGGTTGAGGTCCAGGTCCACCAGTCGGAGAGGCTTGCTGGTTGAGGTCCAGGTCCAGCAGTCGGAAAGGCTTGCTGGTTGAGACACAGTTTCACACCAGACAGTAGCGCCGCTCTGTCAATCGGAAACAGGGAAACACACCCTGATTTCTTCCGCCCTTCTTCTGTTTTGTCTAATTCTCCGTCTTCATCGCCTTCGTCGCTTTCTTCGTCTTCTTCTTCGTCTTCTTCTTCGTCTTCTTCTTCGTCTTCTGCTTCGTCCTCTGCTTCGTCTTCTACTTCGTCTTCTGCTTCTTCTTCGTCTTCTGCTTCTTCTTCTTCTTCCTCTTCTTCGTCTTTTTCTTCTTTTCTCGTCCAGGGTATACCTGGGCCTAAACCAACAACCCTGTCCAGCTGCCATGAACTTTAGCCAGCCGCCTTCGAGTACACACGTCAAGTTGGCTGAGGTCCTTCTCCACTTGTTTGCGCCATCAGTTTCGTAGGCATCCTCTGCTGCGTTGTCCCATCGGGGCGGAGCCGCCCTTAAACTTGGAAATTTCATAAATCAGCTTTTTGTTGCCCTGTTCCCATCCAAACCAATCCCACTTTCCCCAGTTTCCCCAGGCAAGTCTCAAGCAAATTTGCAGCCAATTTAGTAGCGCGCTCAGTCATCTGAGACGTTCCTTATCCAAAACCTTCGAAATATTCACCAGAAAGACGCAACAAATCGCTGCCCCTTTCGCATATCAGACGCGCGTCGCATAAAGAGTAATTAAACACATTCGAAGGACCCTCTTAAAATGCAAATACGCCCGTCTCCTCCCTCTGACCACAGCCGGCCGAACTGGGCGGCGAATGAACCAACCGCCTAACCACTTGCCGGCATCTGGTCACCTTAGACCGTGAAGCGGAGAAAAAAATCACCATAATTCAGATGGCAATCCATAAAAACCGAATCCGTGTCATTAGCCAGAACCACTTACCACGCCGCTAACAAATTTAATTAATCTACCCTTTCGCATCTAGCTGCCACCGCGAAACCTACGCCGCGTCGCGCCGCGCCTCGCGTCTCGTCAGAACTCGATTTCATAAACTCTGCGCCGGCACACAGCACAGCCGCGAGCCCAGATCAAAGCTGCTGACTGAGTTTAAGGCTTACACTTACTTACTTTTATGACTGCCGACAAGTTGGCCGCTTATGCAATCCTAGAACTTGTTTCCTTATGACCATTAGACATGCAAAGCGAAACGGGAGGCAGCAGCTCGCATTTTTTTCGCTGCCGCTTTGCCGCTCTCTCGCGCGGTCGTCGTTGTGTTGTTAACTTATGACCCTTGATCATGCACACAAGGGGCGGAAGGAATGCAAACGCGAGCGGCATTCTGTTTTGCTGACTTGTAAATGGCCAGACGTGAGATAACGCAATAAGCGAAGAGAACGAAAAAGCATTGAAATTAAATGAAATTAAAATACTACAAGCTTGCGGAGACCTACTAAGGAACACAGTTTATGCTCCGCTGTTATGCAGACGTGCAGTCAAGACGTCGCCACCACGGACGTCAATCAGATAAGAGAACTATGAAGGGAAGCGGTCGTGGAATGTTTGGTGGGGGGCAGAGGGGGGCGGAAGGCGATTTGATGACATTTACGGTGATGGGTGACCAGTTGACCACGTAGACGAGATATGGACCTGGCAGAGTGTTCACTTAATCTTATCCAAAGTGATGAGTTGTTGGGCAGGGGAATGGCTTGGAGTTGAGGAAGTTGCGTGTTTGTCAGAAGGGTATGAGCACCATCTTCTTTGAGAGTCAGATGCACCTTAGGCCTAGGTTGGTAGGGTAAACTGTGAAGTATTTTCCATTTGGAAAGAATGTTTTGGAAGGCAGGCCCAAGTCTGCAACGTTTTTAACACGATATTAAAGAACGAAATAATCTTAAACGTCTCAGCACTATAAACTTAATGGTCGACAGACGACTCTTCTTGGCGAATTTGCTTTGTAATCCCTCCAGAATCATGTCTCTTTCATCAGAGTGACACAACAGACAACAGACAAGTCGCTGACGACCATCTTTCTTCACAAAGTCCTATGATTCGACTGCAAACTAAGTAACGCATATGAACCCCAACAACAGCACACCCCGATGAAACCAAAACGATGAAACGATGAAACCACCAAAACGCATTCATTTCCTCCTAAAAATTCGAAGGTTATTGAGGCGTGCTTTGAGGCGAATGCGTTTAGAAATTTATGATATCCCTTCAAAAAAACGTTCGCCCGCTTCGAGTAAAAATAAAAAGAAGGCAATAAACCAAAACGAGCTCACCGTCATCCCGAGAAAGCTTGAATGGCACCTACCTGAAAAGAGAAGAAAATAAAATATTTCATTAAGCCTCATTACAAGTCTCGCTCAGGCACCGCCCCCCAACCCCCATCCCCTTAAAGACGAAGTTCAATAGCAATAAAGTCTCGATAAGTACCCAATCGCCTTCACACCCGGGCCCATGACATTGCCTGAATCGAAATAAACGAATCCAAACGGCGAACGTTTATCAATGCGCGCGTCGTGTATTGAAAACCGATTCGATAAGCGCATGGAGTACATTAATTTCAATTTATTTCACTACCAGCCCCGTCTGGCTCCGAGAATTGTTCTCGTTTTGAGCAGCAAATAAAACGAATCAGTTCCAATAAATCGATACGCTGGCCGTGTCGTGGTCTAATTGACATTCGGACAGCGTCTGACACGTTCGCATCGTTAATTTTCAACGCCACTCGACGATTTGTTTTAATTTAGTTTTTTTTTTTTGTTTTCTTATCAGACGTCATTTATCTGCTACCCTCACATTCCCCAAAATGTGTCTACACAATTCGGCAACAGAAACGGAGGAGGAACAGTGCCTTCTGTTCGCCTGTCATACGCATCTGACGTGCATCTTCCGGCAGCAGCACCCACCCAGAGTGTCCTCGTGCTCAATGACAGTGTCTATTTGCTGTCAAATGTCAGGGTGGGGGGAGAATCCCATCCCCCAACCCCACCCCCAGCCACTGTGTCATGTCAACACAATAGAATATCATTTACACACTCCACCGGGGCCAGGGGGAGGGGCGGTGTTATTTAATAATGGCTTCTATTCGGGATGCCCATACACAGGGTGAGAGGGGGTTGGCGCACAAAAATTTCACCGGAATTGACATGAAAATCAATAAAAAACCATTCTTATGCTTATTCGGCTCCTCTTGTTGAACTTTCAATACCGGAGTTTGGGGCGTGTCTGCCGCTGACAGGACGGGACACTGATATCGAGATTGTCAAGGAATCCTTTTTGTGTATCCACTCCCCCAGTCATGCATGATTTTTCGACACAAATTGGAATTTTTAATGCGAAATTACTTGCAGCGCGCAGACGGATTATTGAAATTCACTCGTACCTTTTGACGTCGAACAGGGCGGCTCGTGTACTTCTGCGGGCCCGTCAGACGGTCAGGCGGCGGCGGATGGATGTCCTGATGCTCGATACAAAGAGTAATTAAATTAAAATTGATTTCAAGTTAATGTTTTCCTTTTTTTCCCTTTTTTTTCCTTTTTTTCCCGCTCTGTCGTCCGCGTCGTCGTTTCATAAATGGAAATCGAACTGCACACGAACACACGTCCCTCACTCGGGATGTGTACATGACATTTAATTAACATTTAACAAAACCTTTTCCGTTTGACAGTCGATGTTCTATGAGATACGAGTAACAGAACCAAGTCGCAGCCGTGCATCCCTCGTAGATACATTTACAGATTTTAATTAATCCCCCTCGCTCCGGTTTTCTTTTTTCATAAAGTAGTTGAAGGCCAAAGGATTCCCTTTGATCCTTAAACGCTTTAATTACTCTTGCTCTTGCTCGCTCTCTCAGTCTCCCTCTCTCGCGGCAACTCCTCTGTGTGTATTTAAAATTGCATCCAGATGCTTTGCATCCGAGGCTTCGGCTTTTCAATTCCGAATGCTGCTTGACTAATAGTCGGGCACTTTGTCATTCTGTCAGCACACTGTTGCGCGGCGCGGTGATGGTGGCGCGTATTCGAATTCGCGAATGTCAAAAATACACTCTTGCTCATTATATTTAATTGCTTTATGTGTGTGCGGCACTCGGGCTAGATGTGTGCAGGGTGCGCCACATCCTCGTTTGTTCCTTTTTGCGCGTGAACATCGTGCAGTCGTCGCGTGTGTATCTGACGACTGTTCGCACTCCAATTGCGTCTTGATGGTTAATTCGGGAATGCTCAAGTGTTTTCTAGGAGAGAGCAGGGATTCGCTGTTTATTTTTGAATCGTCTTCTTGCAGGGTGTCTCTCTGGGTCTGTGAATAGGGCTCGAACTGGCTAAAAATAGACTGCTTCTTGTCTTGTGGTGTTGTTTACGTATTTTGTCGATGAGCTGAAGGGAGACTCTCCAGGGAGGAACATGAAAGAATGCGCCGGAGGATGGATGAGTTTTCATTCAGATTTTGGGGATTTAACTTCCTTCAGGGCACACATTTTATCCCTGGATCTTCGGTCGAAATGGGGTCTCATAAGTCTTCGACTGGGAGGGTGCGGGACAACGCAACAGTGGACGTCCACGATTAGGGTGGCCCTCGGGTGGAGAAGGATCCCAAACCACTTGGTGTTCGAAATTTTGTGACAGCTAACAATAGACCGTTCTTAGTATACCTCCGACTGTAGTGCCACGAGAAGAAGAGGAGACGCTTGTTGGTTGAGGCCCAAGTCCACCTCGGACTGTACCGCCACGAAAAGAAGAGGAGACGCTTGTTGGTTGAGGCCCAAGTCCACCTCAGACTCTAGCGCCACGAGAAGAAGAGGAGACGCTTGTTGGTTGAGGCCCAAGTCCACCTCGGACTGTAGCGCCACGAGAAGAAGAGGAGACGCTTGTTGGTTGAGGCCCAAGTCCACCTCGAACTCTAGCGCCACGAGAAGAAGAGGAGACGCTTGTTGGTTGAGGCCCAAGTCAACCTCGGACTGTAACGCCACGAGAAGAAGGAACTAGCTTGAGACGCTTGTTGGTTGAGGCCCAAGTCCACTTCGGACTGTAGCGCCAAGAGAAGGAGAGGAGGCGCTTGTTGGTTGAGGCCTAGGTCTCATAAGTCTCATAAGTGAGCGGCTAAACTTGTCCAGATGAAAATTTGATCAAAAACCCCAACCAACGTTGGGCGCCAGTTTCTTCTTTTCGCCCCAAAAACCTCCTTTCCCTTGCTTGATGAAGTTTCCCACAGCCAATCTCATTACCTACACAACAATGCCCATTCAAAGACAATCTTCCAACGAATTCAAGTGAAATCGACATGAAAAGTGATTTCCAACACCTGTCACGGCTCTGCAACTGCATCCAATCGTCACTCGGTTACAAATGAACAAGATTTGGTTCCATTTTTCGCTTGAAAACGCTCTCAGTCATCCATCAGAAGACAATGCATCGCATTAAGTCATGCCTGAGATGAGATAAAAGCCCAATTGTCAGATGGATTCCCCCCGTCTCTCTCTGAGGCAATGTCAAATTCACCATCTGTCATGTAATTAAAATACAAACCATTTCCGACTGACGATTGTTTTCCTCGTTTTTTTTTTTGCTCAAAATCCCATCTCGGGGAGAACACAAAGAAACAGGATTCGCAATTTTCGCTTCAATCGCACTCGATGCGCTGCTCATTGTCCTTTCCTAGCTTCTTCATCTTTTCCTTCCTCCCGTCGTTTGGGGGAAAAAAGAGAATCCCCCCATTTAGCGACTCCTGCTGATTTCCAGGTCGTAAAGACGGCCCACTAACTGTCGAGCTACAGCAACAATAACACAAATGTCCATCGTTGCATGCAACATGAGCCCCGCCGAGGCAAACAGCAACAAAAAGCAGAGGGAACAAGAGACACCAACAACAGCAGAAACGGCACGGAACGGCAGTAACAAACGATGACACAAAGCAAGCCGCTTTCAAAAGAATTAAATAACTTGCAACAGCAAAACGGTAGCCATAAACTTTTGGTCGGTTGGCAGTATATTTCCTTCGCTCCTCAGCCGCCGCCGTCTCATCTTGGCTCGGTTATTTTATTTTTCCGCCTTTTTTTCTCTCGGATGCGGCCGATGCGGGGTCCGCTCCTCTTCTTGTTTTGTTTGTCGCATTTTTCCACTCCTTTTCGCTTTAATACGGGTTCTCGTTGTTGTTGCTGTTCTTGTTTTGTGCTCGGATATTGTGCACGATTATTGTTGTCGTCGACGATGCGCGCTGTACACACGCCAAACAGACAGACAGACAGACAGACAGACAGACAGGCAGACAGACGGACAGCGTTTCGAACCACAAAACAGTAGCGTGTTCGCAGAACACAGCAGAAAAACAGAAAAAACAAGACAAAACCCCCCCAATCTCCCCCAGGATGTCGGCAGTGTGCATCAGGATTTCATTTGTTGTTCCGTGCCTCCTTCGGCGTGCGCCAGTGTGTGTGTGTGCGGCTGTGTGCTTTGTTAGGACTCTCAGGCAGGCAGGAAACACAACAAAGAGACCAAAAAGAACTTGAGTGCTGAAAAACCTCAACGGGACTTAAAAGAGCAGCATTTACCATCCAACCATCCTTCCATCGGATGACATTGATGGAGGAAGCGAGCCAAAGGAGGGAATTCTCCTTGCATACTGACTGACTGACTGAAAGGCAGGAATGATAGCAAACAGGGCAAAAAAGGGGCAGAACTTTTCAGCTTTTATCTGAAAATCGATTTTCTCTTCGTCCTCAGTTTCCTACTCTAGTTTCGTCGATGTTGTTGCACTTAAGGATGTTTTCGTGCTGTAAGCCTTCTGTCAGCTGACCAGGGCTGACACAAGTCTCCTTGCGATGGGGCGCGATGGGTAAGGATCAGGGAGATCCAATTCGATGGTATTAAGATTGCCCCAAGGCGATGAGGGGATGATGTGTTTTCGTCCATAAATTATGGTCCAATCCGCTGACGTCCCTTTTGACAGTCACTAAGCTTTCGAGAGATATATTGATGGTTGAAATATGTCTTGTTTTCTCGTGTAGGATATGTTCCTGTTATTGATGGCGACTTTAAAGGGAGGGTTTGTGGAGGGGGAGAAACAACGAAGCGAATGGAGGAGGATCTGTGTTGGGCGCCAGTTTGAAAATTGTGTTCGTTTTTATCTCGCATGAAAAAGTGCTGGGAAACGTCGTTTTTTGCCAGCTAATGGTCTGAACTTTATAAATTTATAGCCCAGGTTAATCCCCAAACCAGAATCCCATGCGGCCGTGGTCAGTTGAATTTTTTTCTCCCAGATTGCCATAAGGGTCCTAAAAGTTGGGAGAGAAAAAAGATAGGAGACACGAGAATGTAGCTTATTGCTGGTTTGAAATTCGTTAACTGACATCCCTCCTCATCTTCTTGTTCTTAGTCCGATATGACTTTCCAGTCAGGACCAATCGATGTCTGATTTTAATGAAAATAGAAATGCCATCCAACAGCTCATCAAGGATCCGATTTTGAAGGGACTAACTAAAAACATCACAATCGACAGCTGCAATTTTGGGGCAGTGATGGAGTTTGACTACCTCGTGGCAAACGTGAACTCCACGAACGACATCCGACGTAGAATCGCCCTCGGCAACCGATGCTACTTCGGTTTGTCAAAACAACTGGGCTCAAAACTCCTGACTCGAAGGACCAAAATTGTGCCCTACAAAACTCTTATTTTACCAGTCCTGCTAAATGGAGCTGAAAACTGGACAGGAAGCAAGACTGCAGAGCTAATTCTTTGAGCCTTCGAAAGAAACATTCTACGTCAGATCTATGGTCCCATCTGGAAGGAAGGCGAATGTAGGGGAAGACACAACCGCGAAGTCTGTGAGCTGTACCAGGATGTGGATGTAGTTCGAAAGGCAAAACTCCATCGGCTCGGCACTGGCTCGGCCACATCGAGCGCATGGACAACAACGCTCCAGCTAAAAGTGTCTTGGAATCCGAGCCTCCTGGTTCGAGAAGGAGAGGAAGACCGAACCTCCAGTATGAAGGCCAAGTCATCGCGAACGCAAAACAGCTCGGTCTTGATGACTGGAAGCAACGTGCCCAAAACCATCAACGATGAAAGGCAGCGATATCTCAGGCTCGGAGCCTCCATGGGTCGTAGGCCTTTTAAGTAAGTAAGTAACCAAGAATTCACTTCAAAATGTGTTACGGTATTATGTCGCTAGGCATTTGTTGGTTCATTCTCTGCCTCAGATCCTGCTGTTTGTTAAAGCCTCTGAAGCCTTAATGAAATGGCCAGTCAACACGGCTAACGTACACCTCTCCTGATCTCAAAATATATGCGAAGAGAGGTCAAATCAATGATCCCGATCCGACATAAAATCAGAGTTTCGATAAGTTCGTTAAATAAAAGATTCTTTCGTTAACTGCAAAAAATTAACGAAGGTTGTGACATCGCCGTGGAGTATTCGATAAATGCATGGAATTTCCTGGTCCAATTCGATTCAAGAGGATAAAACCCAGGTTTTCTTTTCCTAACGAAGAACGGGAACGAGAATGGATCTCAATTTTAACCCCTTCTAAATCTTCGTTAATTTCTAGGTTCCTCCATAGGTCCCTCCATTTGTTTGACGACAACAGCACAGGACTGATTGCTGAGGAAGGACAGACTCTGTATACAAATTCCACCGAGAACTTGCGTCAAAAGGTGTCAGTTGTCCTTTTGTAGTAGCTACGATGTTCCAAAACAGATTTATGGAATCAAGTCTTTTGCAGACGAACGTAACTTCCGAACAATCCCGCAGAAATATGCAACAAAAGACACACAAACTTGCAAATAGCAGCATTTCTTCTTCTTCAGTTCAGGGTGGACTTGGACCTATCCTTCTCCAGCAACCAGTTCAGTGAGTCCTTTTGTTTCCTCACGAGTGAAGGGGTTCTACAGTTTTGTCCCTACTCCGATCGACGAAGTGTTATTGACAGAAGTACTCTCAGAGCATTTTCAGTGTCCCGAGAGAGGTGGTGTCGTGAAAAAGAAAAATGTACCGTTCGGGATCGAACCACAGATCTTCAACGTAGGAGCCGACGCTCCTACATACGACGCCGCGGTTCTTGTCGCTCAACACAAAAAAAAATGAAAGAAGTTACGTCCGGGGTCGAACCACAGAGCTATAGCGTAGGAGTCAACGGTCCTACTTACGATGCCGTGGCTGCCTCTTACAAACTATCCCGCAGAAATATTCAACAAAGACAAACAGTCAACAGCATTTCTTATTTTCCCTTTGGGTGGCACTATAGTTCGAGATGGACTGCGGCCTATCCTTTTCCAGAAGCCAGTCGCCAGGTGCGTCCTTTTGTTTCCTCACGAGGGAACTGTCTCTACTCCGACTGAGGAAGTTTTAAAAGTCTTTCTTGACATTCATACTCCCAGAGGATTGTCAGTGTGCCATGAATATAAAAGACGTTCCGTCCGGGATCGAACCATAGACCTTCAGTGTAGGAGTCGATGCTCCTATTTCCGACGCCGCAGCTGCATCTTCCGAACTTTGTCTCAGAAAGACCCACCAAGAGGTACACAAAATTGCACTCAAATGCAGTTCTTGTCGCTCAATATCCCGTAAAAATAAAAGACGTTCCATCCGGAATCGAAACATAGACCTTCAGCGTAGGAGTCGTTTATTCACTACGTCACGACAGTCACTTTCAAACTATCGCGCAGAAACTCTCAGCACAACATTCCATTCAAAAGCAGTACTAGTCGCTCAATAATCCGCTGGAGTGCCGCACTCGTGATAATTGACCAACATGTTCCAGTGTAGGCGCTCCTACTTACGACATCGGAGCTCCCTCTTCCGAATTATCCCGCAGAAACACCCAGCAAGATGTAAACAAACTTTCAGTCAAATGCAGTTCTTGTCGCTCAATACCCCTCTGGAGTACTATTCTCATGCCAGTTCGTCAAAATCGGACTAACTTGGCCTAGATGAAGCTGAAGTCTACCACTAGAGCCTAGATCTGATACGGAGTCTGTCACCGCTGCGGCAAAGACAGACGATAAATTGAAGGATCTCTTCCCAAACAGACAGGCTCTCACAGCTGCAGACTGATGATAAATTGAAGAACTTTTAAATTGAAGAACACCTGACTTTGGTCAGGAGATCTGTTCCTAAACTGACAAGACAGTTTGGTCCTATTTTTTTTCAGAGATTTTTGAATCATTACTTGAGCACTCAGGCTCAAAACTGGTCCATTGTACTGCCAGGTAGCAACCTACTCCAGTGCCGTTAATTTGATCCCAACGGCAAATGGTGACTGGACCAGATTCGACTTCACTGGGATTCGAACCTGGGACCCCTCTAACTTGGGGCAGGCACTTAACCAACTGCGCCATCCAGTCGTCTGTTTAATCCTATGATCTCTTCTCGTTACGTTTCGTTACAAACTTGTACCACATCCCGATTCGAAAGAAATTTTAACCGTGGCGCCCAACGTTGGCTCATCGGTCCCAATTTTTTTATATGAGGAGTACAAAAGCCCTAATTTCTCCGCAGATGATGAAAAGTGTCAAATTCAACGCGAATCATGACAAATTTCCCAGCTAATCAACCATAAACAACCTTTATTAGCCACACACTCCTTCTCCGCCACCGAGCACTGCTGCCAACTTGTCGTCCGTCATAAATTCCCAAAACTGTCACCGAAACGTCAGGCGATTTACAACCCCCCCAAAGTGGCCAACAAAATTATGTTCCCATAAATAAAAGAAAAAATAAAATAATTTCTGTTCAAAAAAAACAAAATAAACTTCACCCCCCGTGACAGAAAATCCATAAAACAGTTCCTTTTCCGCCGCGGAGACGACGGCGGGGGGGTCCTCGTGCTGATGTGCGTGGATGTGTGTATACGGTTATCATTGCAAACTGTTGATTTATTTCATCTGTCAAATGAGTCCCGTTCCACACACAAAAAAACCGCCGCACAACAACTTCCTCCTCTCAAATAGGTTCATTGTATTCGTACACACAAGTGTACAGCGGCGAGGAACGAGAACGGGCCCGATTCGAAGACGAGATGAAAAGGAGCATCTCCGCAGCACATTGAACTTCATCAAAAGAGCATCATTCTTTTGGGAATTGGCCGCGAGTCGAGAGCGCCAACAACAACAACAAAAACAGACACACAAACGCCAGCAACAGTGGTGGAGTGGAGTGGCGAGGATGAGGATGAAACCGAGGATGAGGACGAGGACAAGGAGGACTGCTCTATGTCGGCGGCGACTTTATAGAGAAGATAAATGAAAAATGGTTCGGGTTATAACATAACCTCTCAAAAAGCACAGAGCCAGAGGGCGCAGAAGCCCCCCCACCGACGACGACGATGACGACGACGACAACAGACAAAAGTATGAATATGAGGAAGAAGATATCGTCTAATAATACCCAGGCCCACATCCTCTTCTTTTTTCCTTCAAAATCGGCGCAGAGGAAGGAGCCGGAATCGCTAAGACAGACAGGCGACTGCTGCATCAACAGTTTTCCCTCCTGACTGTCTGAGTGTGGGTGCTGGTGTGGGAGGGGAAATTTGAGGAAAAATCATAGGAAACGATGATGATGAGTATAATTCTGTACCTAATTCCGACTCCACTTCATTCCCCAGCTCGGATATGAGTCGGACACAATGATTGTCTGATGGCGGCGGCGGCGGCGGAGGCGGTATCACTGGCGTGGCGGCGGCGGCGGCGACGATATCATTTTTCATTCGTTTTTCCTCCTCCCATCGATGCTCTCTGGTTAAGTGGTTTTTCTTTTATCTGACACACGATTCAATTTGAAATTTTCCACAGCCGGGCACGAGGAGGAGGAGGAGGAGGAGGAGGATCGTTTTCGTTTTTCCTCCGGTTTATCGATTCCACTTCGGTCGGTGTCTCTGGGTTCTCTCAGTTTCAAGTGCATTTCTATTTTGATTGCATTCCGCCACCGCCCCCAGATGGACGACACGTCCTTCCCCGTTGGCGGCGAGTCTGCGTTCGCATTGTCAAGTGTTCGGCCGGCCGGGTGGCACCTCGTTACACGGCTGGCTCCTTTGTCTATCCCCAGTGGGGAGGGATTCCGAAAATTTTTGAGGTTTATCGCGCGAAGTGAGAGAGGGAAACTCCGATAACGACAGACGCAGAACGAGATGCGAGTCCGCGGAGACTGCTGCCACGAAATAAAAACGAATGGTGAATGGAGTGACCGGAGACCCTAGAAATGACAGCGGCGGTAATGGGTTTCGGGGCCCTGCTGCACACACGCACCGCACCGTCAAACGTCACCGGGACATGATTACGTTTTGAATGATGATAAAACTTAATGGATTATTATTATGTTGTCGTGTTATCCTCCGCCCGAGTGTGTCTCTCCGCCCGTAGGGTGCCTAATTATTTTTACATTTTTCCCATTTTCGCCCTTCTGGCCGGACCTCTTCGGCAGCGGGCCGGGCCTGGTGGAAATAAAAGTGCTGATTGAGCATTTTAAATGAACGAGCAGATGTATGGGACTGTGATGTCGGTCGGATGGGAATGGCGAATGTGTGGTGGCAAGACAGCCGGCGCCTTGAGGATGGCTGCTTCTCCGTCCCGGCAAAGAGGTTCTCTTTTGTGTGGAGCTCCTCTCCACTCCCGCTCACTCGTCATCAATCAATTTTTCGTTCTCTGTCCGCGGGGATGGAGGGGCACAAAATTGCTGCGGGATGACAGATGCAATTTGCTGCGGTGGAAGTGTCAATGAAGACAATAAGAAGTCAGCGGCGGCGGCCGCTGCTGCGAGATGAAGTGTTGAGAGTTTGTCGAAAATGAGGACTCGAGAGGTTCGAAATTATGCTGAGGGATGGGATAATGATGATGATTGATAATTTTTGTTGATGATTGGAATGAAATTCTGTGTTGCTGGCTTTCTTTGTTGTCTTGTCTGAGATTGAACAGGCGAGCGAGAGGAAGTTGCTTTCAGGAGACGTCCACTTGAGTCTCTTGTGGAGAGCACTTTCAAGCAGCAACTAGTGACTCGTCCTCTTGAGACTCAATTGGAAGATATCGCGGTAGTTAGACGAGACGGAAGTGACATCGAAGGTGACTTCCCGAGGCGGGGTTTTAGGATTGAAAAGCAAAGGAAGATGTAAATAGAACAAGGCATGCGGAAAATTGACTCTCTGCTTACAACCGTGGTCCCGACGAAGCCGAATTCCTGAGAGACGCGAGTGGTTGGAGCTGACGATAGAAGGAAACTCCCACTTTACACTGACGAATCATAGAGCAGCACGAGCATCATTTCCTCATTGAGACATTACTCATGGCAACACAATAGATTGCCAGAGAAACAACCGACAGTCATTTCTGTTGAAAAACAATCAAGTTCCTTACTTTTTCCGCAAGAAAATGCGGAAAATGTTCAAACATTTCACACACCCATTGAACAACATTTTCCCAGATTTCCTTTCCATTTCCTGATTTTTCATCGCCAAATGATGGAAAGCATGTCCTTAAATAATGTACTCAACAGCGGTCCAAAGCAAGCATTGCCAGAAAGGCGAAAATTCCGCGATTTTCAACGACTCTGACGAGGCTCCCCTCTGACGTCGTTAAAAATAAAAAGTGCGGTTTTCCCGCATTTTCTTCGCTTTTCAATGGAAATTTCGATTGAATTCACTCAATTTTTCTTTTCCACACTTAGCCCCATTCATTTAAACCAAAAACTCTCTTCGAAAACAAAGAAAATCGACTTTTGAAAAAATGGCACATTTCACACGACAAAATGCACTGAACTGGTATCACATTTAAGTCGCATTTTTTTGCCGAAAATGAACGAATTTTCGTCGAAGTGGATTTGATGGTTGCAAAGTTTTGTGAAACGAATTTCTCGGGATCTAGGACGAGTTGAGAGATGTGAGATATCAGGATGGAAAGGAAATTGAACATAGAAGCGGAATAAGGCACGATTTTGCAACAGGAATGACTTGGGTGATGAATTGGAAGCAAAGTTCGGAGTGTCCTACTTTTTCGCATGAAATTTATGATCTTCGAAGACATGATGTTTTGTGAGACGATTTTCTCGAAAATTAGGACGAGTTGAGGGATGCGGGATATCAAAATGGAAAGGAAATTTATTGGAGAAGGACTTACTTGGATAATTGATTCTAAGCGAAGTTCAGGGGATCCTACTTTGTCGCATGAAATTGGGTAATTGGAGAGGAACTAGGGAGCATTTTATTGCAAAATGTCTTGAAATGATGGCAGAAATATCAGCAAATACAAATTTGAGCGAAAATTATGAAAAGATATGTTCAAATGTGTTCATTTCTATCATTTGGTGCACACCAGACGTGATCTTGGACAACATTAAGTCTTCTGATACGATTTTCTCGAGAATTCGAACGAAGTTTAGGGAAAGGAATACCAGAATGGACAGAGAATTGATTGGAGAAGAGGAATAAAGTGAGATTTTGAAATGGGAGTGACTTGGTCGGTTGTTTGAAGGCGACATTTGTGATAACCTCTTTTGGCACATAAGCAGCAAACACTGATTGAGTGAGTTTCGCACGATATTCTTTGAAATCGAGTTGAAATTAGTTGCTTGCTGGAGTTCCTACACCTAGACCTAGACCTAGACCGACTCTGTATAACCCCTTGATCATCACAGTCCTGCTCCACGGCGCTGAGACGTGGGCGACATACAAAGCGGATGAAGAAGATCTTCTCGAGAGAACAGTTCTGCGTGAGATCTTCGGTCCTGTTTGCGACTGGAGAAGAGGCTTCAAGAACGATCCGTACGGGCTGTTCAGCGACAGGAGTCTAGTCAGGCGTTGACAGATCCCATGCCTCACGTGGCTAGGCCATGTAGAGCTAGAGCATGGACAACTTGACTCCCGTCGGAAGGGTTTTCGACTCTGAGCCTGTGGGACAACACAACAGAGGATGTCAACGATTGCGATGACGCACATAAGTGGAGAAGGACCTCAAACAACTGGACGTGCGCAACTGGAGACAGGTAGTAGACCATCGCGCTAATAGGGCCCATACACGATACAGACACGTCGCTGCAGACCTATATATTGTTGTGCTTGTGCACTGTTGCGCCTGCGCAGACTGTCTGTGTCGTGTGTATTAATGTTGCATGTTTGCAGCGACCGTCTGCGAGAATTTAAAAATTTTTGAGCGCCGGGTTTTTTTTACCGAGTTTTCATCTGGACAAGTTTAGCCGCTCACTTATGAGACTCTCTTTCTTCTTTATGTGGCAGAGGTGGACCTGGGTCTCAATCAACAAGCGTCTCCAGCTAGTTTCTTCTTCGGCCCGAGGTGGACTTGGACCTCAGCCAACAAGCGTCTCCAGCTAGTTCCTTCTTTTTCTCGTGGCGCTAGAGCCCGAAGTGAACTTGGATCTCAACCAACAAGCGTCTCCAGTGTCAGTGTCAGTGTCAGTGACTCTTTCGATGACTCTCCCTGTAGCGCCATATAAAGAAGAAGAAGCTGGTTGATAACTCATCAAAAAATTGTTCAAGGCGCCACCTTTTTCGAGTCACTGACAGAGTCACTAACAGACTCACCGACAGAGTCGAGCTTCTTAATCTCGCGGTCCGGAGTCGGCGTTAAACTGTAGGTCCCCTCCACTCGTGAGAAAAATCCTTAGAATTCATAGAATACTTGGAGGAAGAGCCTGTGAGTGGACACACAGAGCAACCCCTTCAAAAGGCGCTGGCTGTCCGTTTAAAACCCGCTAGCTAAAGTGAAAATAAGATCAGTCTAAATTAATGGTAAATGAGAACTGGACGAGGATGAAGCACACAACGGAAGACTTCGTTTGAACATAGCGCAAGTCACCTCCCACATTGACGTGGTCAGAGACTTGGTTGACATGGTTACAGACTTTGTTCGTTGGTTCCAGCTCCAGCATCACCAGTCTTGGGTTTTCTTTCCGAATATTCCCCCAACGACTTCAGCCGGCTATACAGACGATGAAGATATCTAACCAAGGCTGTGCCTCATTGAGAGCTCAACTGCCTCCTGGACCGAGTGGCACCTCGGCAAATATAGAGACTGTGCCAAAGCCATGAAAAATTAGATGATTTAAGGGAAAGTCCATCAAATTTAAACCGAAAACTCACTTAACCAACTTGTGGGTGACTTGCGAGGCCTAGGTTCACCCGGGACTGTAGCGCCAGCCATAGATGACTTGGATCCCAGTTGAAATCCCCCCTTCGGCTCACAGGATGAACGTCGAAAATCTTATCAAAAAACAAGGAAAGTCATCAAACAGTCTAAAGACCTCTTAAAACTGCCCAGGCGTAGTGCGCACATTAACTTCAGTAATTCCACGTCTTAAGACACATGAACTACTCATAAGAATTTAACGACCCCCTTCCGCGCGCGAATTACGGCGTGACTAAGGCGGAGGATAATAAAAACCTCCTCGGCAGTAAATTTCCCCAGGTGCGCGTTCCCCGTCCATCCGTGCCGGGGCCGACCTCACTGTAAATCTCTTAACAGCCCTTCATGCCATCCGCTCTCATAAATTCCCCAAAACTTACAACACCTTCGCTGCGTAACTGCCAAGGCTTTTACGGCGGGCGGCAACAATTTAAATGTCACTCTCTCACCTTTGTGCCACCACGAAACCCATTCGCCCCCGCGAACAGTAGACACCTTTTGGCGTAACAAATCAGAAAAGTTTTTCGCACTCCCGAGACCCACCCCGCCTCACAAATTAATAAGCGAAGACGACCCCTGGAGGTGGATGGGGATGGCATTAAATTCGGAGCGTATTCTCGCCAAGCCGTGTCGTATTATGCCGCTAATCCCCTACCTGTCATTAGCAATTTAAATTCGCCGTCTTCCCTGTGCGCCGCCCTTTCGGGGGACGGTTCAATGAGAATCTGAACCGCCGAAGTCCATCCTAAACCGATTTATCTCGGTTAAATCTTTTTAAAAGTTCATAGCGGGAAAGTTTTCCTTTGGTCCTGTCGACTTCGTCTTTGGCAATCATCTGTGACACCGCAACGGGCTATCCGGGGGGAGAAACTTGCGAAAGGAACGACGAGCAATCCCCCCGAGAGATTGGCCCAAAGGAAGTGTGTGCGTGGTTTTTTTCCTTCAAGAGAACTTCACTCACCCGCTTCGGATCGTCCCGCCTCGGCGGTGGAATATCAATTTACCCCGAAAGTGAACCGAAAGTATCCTCTTTCTTAAGGAGGGACGTTTTTTTTTCAGCGTTCGCCTCAACCACCCGGCCACGATGACTCTTGTCAGTTTGAAGCTATTGTTGGCTTTCGTCGTCAAGAAAGTCGTCCCAAGAAGTTAAGAGAATGCGAAAAGAGGACGACTCCTCTCACTCTCTCGCCGGTCCGGCTCGGCGAGGACATCATCATTGCAAACATGGCAAACGTGACAAGCGAGCATGCCGCACAAAAGGACTGGAGGACAAAGGCGAAAGAAGAACACGTCTTTGCAGTGCAAAAGGGGAGGCGAAATAATTTCCTTTTCTATTAAAAGGACATAAAAACGAGCGAAGGGAGGACAAGAAAGGATCAAGGAAAAGTCTCCATTCTCCCTCTCTCTCCTTCACTCTGCATTCACCTCAGCAGTAACGAGGAGAAAGGAGTGTGTGCTTTGTTTGTGTGCGAAAAAGAGGACTACGGTACATTGAGGGCTGCAGATGAATGCAAAGAAGAGCGAGCACAAAGCGGGTGGATGGCGGGAGGGTTGGAAAATAACTGGGTCAAGTTGTTCCACTCCACGGAAGGACTTTTTATCATTTTTGTTTATGTTTGGAATTGAAAATCCATTAAAATGGAGAGCGCAGTGGCAGGCTGCGGCGGTCGATGTGGTTGATGGAGGGGGAGGAGGGCGATTCCGTCGGATGATGGTTTGATAGAGCATAGCATCGAGGCTAGACAAGGCACGTTGTGTGGCTTTTTGAAGTGGGGACAATCTAGATGGAGGATTATTTTCCTATCGAACGACGGGAAATGACGGTATTTGAAGAGGAAATAAAAAATAACTGACAGCAGTTTGTTATTTCAGGTTTTTTTTTTGCTTCTGTTTCGCTCATCTATTCTCTCGCGCAGTGCCTTCCCTCCATGCGATCCTTTATAGTGCCGTAAACATTTTTGTTGCTGCTACTCCCGTTGTTGTTGTTATCTCCTCTCGCTCTCTGTTTCTGTTTTGTTAGCGGTATAGTGGCTGGAACGTGCTCGGAGTTTTATTAGAGCCCCTTTTTGCTCTCAAATCGAGGGGGCAGTATATCCGACAAACGTGCTATTTGTTAGAGGATACTCCCCTGTTTTTTTTGCTGTTGTTCGTCTTTGTTTTGAGGAGGGGGAGGGGAGGGATTGTGATGATTTAAATTCTGCAACAACAAATTGGGTCAGAGATCGGGGCGTTTTGAGTGATTAATTGTTCGAAAAATTGTTGTTGCGGATTGAAGATGTTCAGTGGGAGTTTGGGAACATTTGGGCGGAATTTTGGATTAGAACAGGAATTAGTTGAGTTTTCGGTTCGAAAATTGTGTCAACTCCGGATGGGATCAGGAATTTGTTGTTTTTCGGGGTAAATACAGGGTGGGCCATCTACTGGCTTTTTTTTAAATCAAATGTTATATTGACACTGACAGCTGTTTCCCGCTCGAAATCTTGACAGAAAGTCAGTATCATACCTTCGCAGTACGAAATTAATCGGCTTATGCTTAAACAACGTTGGGAAATATTGAAAACCTATTTCAAAAGTGATAATACATCGAAAAAATAATTTTGTTAATTTGATTGCATTTTTAAAGAGAAACTTTTATTTGGCCCACCCTGTACAAGTTTTGGCGACGGAGTTGTCAACGAATTTTAATCGATTGCTTTACGCAGAGACTAAGGGGATAGGTTCTAGGTGAGAACAAACAGTATAGGCCCATTATGGTCACTGAGGCTGAGAATCTCGATAAGAACAAAGCTCATTGTGGTCACCGAGGCTAAGCGGCTCCGTAGATCTGAAGTTTTTTTTTAAAAAAACGGTCGGAGACATATTTTCAAAGAAATCGACTGTCAAAAGATTGAAGACTCACTTGTAAATTTTACTCTTTTGGGAGAAGGATTAAATCAAATGAATCCTGGATCCTTACATCAACTCCTTCATCGGAAAGTCAAGCCACATAATCGGAAATTTGGTGGAGTTTATTGAACATTTGTTATCACCTCCGCAGCAGAGATGGATTAACAGACAACCGCAGACACTTTCAGACACAGTTTTATAGAAAAGTACCAGAGAAACAGGGGAATGACTGATGCAGAGCCAGCTGCAGTGAAACCTCTCATTGCCGACGTTTCCCTAGACAAACAGGTCTCTTGAATGACAAAATTCTCCCAATGGACGTTTTGCTTTGTATTGACTTAAGATCCCTTGAACGGACAACTCCCTGAGATGAACACATCCCTAAGGCGAACACTTCTCTTAAACGGACAGCTCCCTCATGCGGTCTTCGTGACTGCAAGCAGCGTCCCATCAAGGACGGAAGACAGCACTAATTCAGGCTCAGATCCTCCATAGCCGAGAAGCAAGAAGAGATTCCCGCATTTTGCCACTCTCCAATCCCAACAAACTTCCTCTCCTCAAATTTCCATCATCAGTCCAAAGTCTTAATCAAAATTCCGACTTCCATCATCCGTCACTCCGACCGCAATGCCTGCAATTCTCACATTTAAACAATGTCATCCGCAAAACAACGATTTAAACATCTTTAGTTAAGGCCCAGGTCCTGCGAGCAATCCGAGACCGAAGTTAAAACGAGTTAAATTAACTTTCGACAACCACTTCAAAAGCAAACTCAATTTGAATCACATTCCGCAGCAGAACCGACAACTTTTCTTTCATTTCGCATGCTGTGCGAGAGAGACTCAAACCGCACTCAAACTTGACATTCACCGCGAGCACCGCAAATCGATAAAAATACCTTCCTCCTCTCGTCCTCCCCCGTCGTTGGGCTATGCCGCAACACAAAATGGCGCTTAAATCTAATTTACATCTCCCAACATGGTCACATGCTTCATTTGAATGGAAGTAATTTTCCTCATCCCAAACACACCCTCCTCTCCCCCTCTGCACACACATTAAGCAACCAACTTTGACTTAACTACCACCCACCCACCGGCGTGCCACCTCACACCCCGTTCGGTCTAAGCAAACACACAGAGTCTCCTTGTGGCACCCTCCCAGGCCCGACGTCCGCCTGACACACTCAAACTCTCTCGAAACGTGTACTCGACTCACTTCGCTTTCATTTCAAAACCGCCACACGATGGCTTTCTCCGGCCGCCTCGTGGCATTTACGCATTTGCCCCCCGAAACGGATGGAAAAAAGAAGACGACGAAATTAAGTATCAGAAAGTACAGTCGCACGTCCAGGACGCACCCTCGTGGCAGGCAAAACCACTCACCCGCCACCATCTGGTGCCACCCTTGAAAACGTGCAGTTTGTCGATAAAGGAGCCCAGCGACAGCAGTTGTGACGGTAGTAAAACCGCCTGACACTGACACACGGAACGGTCTTAAGGCATTTCATTGATAAAAGTGTTCTCCCCCAACCCCACGGGCAGACAGACAGACAAAAGGGTGAGCTGTCAGTTCCTTAATTCGATAACGGCCCGACGTCGCATTAAAATGTGCTGCACTCCCCGGCAGACACGCTCGGCTGGCGCACAGCTGATCAATAAGACCCCGTCATCGATGACGACGACGACGACGATAGCAATCGCTCGCCGGCTTCAATCGAGGCGAAACAATGCGCCCGTCGCTGCCAGACCTCGTATCGGGCCCGAGATCGATCCCAGAAGGGGATGACTTGACAGTTTATGGTCTGGTCTAATGCGATTATACAGTTAAATGGGAAAACTCATTTTTTGCCTTGTTCCGAGCCAAGGGTGAGTGCTTAATTTCATTCCGGCCCGAAATCAAGGGTGGTTCAGGGCCAAATTTTCAGTCCAGTTGATTATGTTTGCGTATGCGATTTGAAGTTTGATTTTGATGACACCAGCAGGGCGCGTGTGAGTGTGTGTGTGTGTGTGCATGGCTGGGGGTTGAAAAGGGAATTAACCAAAAGCGGGAGTGCCGCTTGAGGAGGGTGTTGATGGTGTCACATGAAAAGTTAAATTACTTACGCTTATGTGTTCAGTCGTGACGTATCATAGGGGTGCTGGCTCTTACCTGAAAATAAAGAAGAGGACGTATAATTAAAACTTGTGTTTGAATTCTGAATGAAGTTTTTAATGACAAGAGACAAGCCTTGTGTGGGCGAAATATGAAAAGGTGGAATGGGGAATTGTGCACGGGGAGTTACATGCGGCAAAACCCTACAAGTGCATGCGAGGTGGGTGAGGAAAACGGCAGAGAGAGCGGAGTCTTTTGAATATGGCGGGTGATTCAATTGGAGGTTACAATTTGAATTTCATATTAAAAATATAAGCTTTCGTCTATCTGTAAATCCGTTGGTCCGGAGTCACGAGTTGGCCACAATCAGATCTTCAGGCAACAAAGTCTATGTATAGAATTCCTTAACTGATTCGATTGGAGGTTACAATTTTAATTTGATACCAAAAATATAAACTTCAGTTCAAATGTTGTCAAATGTGGACATTTACTCTAAAAATACGCAGGTGTCATCAGTGAATTATTATTAGACCGTCAGGCATATAAGCCTTTTGATATATTTCTTGACTGATTCAATTGGAGGTTACAATTTGAATTTGAGACGAAAAATATTAACTTTCGCCTATCTGGGAATTTGTTGCTTATAAAAATAATTCCAAACATTGACATTAACTCTAAAAGTAAGCTTTCACGAGCTGGCTACTAATGTTCAGGCAACAAAGCGTTTTGATGAATTTCTTGCTTGATTCAATAGGAGGTTACAATTGGAATTAGTTAATAAAAATATAAACTTTCCTCTATCTGTAGATTTGTTGGCTGCTTAAATACAACCAAGCATTGACATTTACTCTAAAAATATTCCGGTGTCACAATCACTGTTGACTACTATCACATCTTCAGACGACAAAGCCTGTGTATAGAATTCCGTGACTAATTCAACAAGAGGTTAAAATTTAAATTTGAAACTAAAAATATTTACACCCGATTATTTGTGGAAATGTTGCTTCGGGAAATATTCTCAGACATTGACATTAAAATTAAAAATATGCTTCAGTCGAGAACTCGAAACAATAAGACCTTTAGCCCATGAAGTCTTCGGATAGAATTACTTGATAGATTCAATAGAGGTTACAATTTAAAGTTTAAATTAATGGTGTCTTCCGATGATCTGTGGATATGTTTGTTCTATAATTATCCTCAGGCATCGACATTTACTCTAAAAATATGCTGTTTACTATCAGACCTTTAGGCAGCAAAGACTTTGGGTGGCATTCCTTGACCGATGCAGACTTTCTTCTCGAATTAGTTGTGAATCAAAAAATGCGCTGAATTGTTTGACTCTTTGACCTTTTGTGAGTGATTGACGATCAGGGCACTCTGATGAGACCACAAAAACCACGAGGAGGTGGCTTCCCTTGTCCCACCTCTGTTGAGAACAAGACGTCGTAGACGCTTCTCCCAAAACCCAGGCAAATAAATCATCGATATCTAACATCCAAAAGCTGTTTCCCTTCTTGTCTAGCTCTTGACGTCCCACAAGCTCCACGCGGACTTATTGTTCTTCATTTGAATTGCCGAACCTACCCCAAAGTCACGACCGTTCATCCCTCTGTCAACTTCTGAGGCGGCCCAAGAGCCCGCTTCCGTCCCAAAATCACGGCCGTTCCTCCTTCTCTCGACTTCTGAGGCGGCCCAAGAGCCCGCTTCCGTCCCAAAATCACGGCCGTTCCTTCTTCTCTCGACTTCTGAGGCGACCCAAGAATCTGCTTCCTTCCCAAAATCCCGACCGTCCACCTTTCTGTCGCAGCCTAAGAGTCCATTTCCGTTCAACTCCACACCAGACCACCGCATTTTAATTGAAAAGTTATTAAGTCACTCCAGGCCACCGTTGGGCAACTGCCAAGTCCGGTTCCCGTCATGCTGCGACCCCAAGCGAGCGGAGTATGGCTTAATTTCCCAGCCCAGCACAGAGTCGCAAGGAAAACCGTAGATTGCCTAACCCAGTTATAATTTGCACCGCCAGAGATTATACCCACATTTCCCCTGTAATTACGAGGCCAGGTGCATTTCCCTCCACAGCGGTCCGGTCTCCTCCACAATTACGCTCCAAATCATATGTTTCCCATCGTCGTCGTCGTCGCTGCAACGTGGACGCTGTTCATTGGAAATCTGACAGGCCCACTGCGGTCCATCAGCACCCGAAGATTGATATCGTTCCCCACTCGCAGCGCGCAACACATCTCTCCCAAGTGGGACACCGAATGGCCCAGAGCCGAACCGAATTACAGAGGCGCGAGTAAATTACACTTTGGCGTCCATTAAAGAAACATGTAATCGCCTTCGTGCGCTTGCGCTTGCGCTCTCCGCCAGGCATGCACAGCAAGGCTCTCTGTGCCACACAGTGGCAATGAGGCAGTGGCAACGGCAGCCAGCGAAAGGCCTAATTACATAGCCAGTCGCAGAGGCGGATTCGTATTCTCGGAACCCCGATGGATCCTAAGAAAACTGGTCAAGATATCACCTCTCTAATGGCGGCTGCGGTGCGCCATATGACCGACCTGCCACCGGGTGGAAGGGGGAGCCGAGCAAATCGCTTTCCATCGTTTGCGACACTTTGGGGGGCACTTAACGTGTTTCGCATGAACCATGTGGGCCGAGGCGGCCGCTTACAGTTACGTGCGAGTACTTTGACGGTTGGAGTACGTCACTTATTGACATGGCTGCGCTGATGTGCGGTGGCGGCGGCGGCGACCAATTGGTCGTGGCATATTCGCACACAGAAACCCATTAAGCGACTTGGCTACGGCGGGAGGGAGACTCATTCCCGTCTGCCTACGCATGCACACACGTTGCCCGAAGCAACCCGCGTGGTCGTCGCCAGTCAGCCAGCCAGCACTCTCGGTGCCGTCGAGTATGAATGGTCATTGTTCGATCGTATACACACTCGGGAATGGGCTTGTTTTGACGTACGAATCGACCATTACGCGAAATCAAATTGCGCCGCGCGGCAAAGGAATCCGACTCGATCTGCGGTGGGGTGTCTTCTTTTTTCTCTGTTTTTCCAGTTATTTTTACCCCCGCTGGAGGGAGTCCGTGAGTCCGAGTTGGAGCTGAGCCCAGCCACCGGCACAGACACCGCGACGTGGAAGCCGCGAAACGATGGCGCACTGCAGATAACAAGGACGCAACAGAGCGCATTTATTGTGTTGATGTAGTGACTCGGATTCGGATGCGATTGCTAATTTATATTTAGATACATCTCTCGATTTCCCAGCGGTTAATTGCATTGTAGAATGCAAATTACGCCGTTGAATTGATGTTGCGCCCACTGGCGGTGTGGCAGCGGTGCCATTCGGACAAGCTGGGTGGTGGTGGTTTGCCAGGATTTATGGCCTGTTTAACACCGCTACCTGGCTGATCGGCGTGCTGTGCAGGACAGAGCCGCGCTCTAAGCCCTTTGATTTATATTCTGTGAAAATTGAGCCGCGATTTAGTTAATTGGAGAAGCGAAACATAATCCGCTCTCGAGCTCTGGGTAACAGGTGCGCCTCGATTGGTTGATTTGGAATTGAGTTTCAGTTGCACTGGTCTCCGGTGTTGGGAGTGGAGGATTGTTAAAGTTGGGGGAGGTATTTAAGGTCTATTCCCGGTGTGGGCTCACTCAAATTTCGCTGGAAGTTGGACTACGGTGGTTTTTGTCTCAGATTGGAGGCACTTTTCAGGGCTCATTGTGTCGCCTTTGGTCTGTTCGCTTCAATTTCTTTGGGCACTGGGGTGTGTTCAGTTGATGCTTCCCAAGTTTTGGAGAACGAAAATGTATCCTTTAGTCCAAATCCACGGAATCTTCTGCCTTAATTTGCTACGTTTCAATGAGTTTCCGGATCACGAGGGACTTGGCTTGTTCTAGACGGTATTTGCCATGACTGACGATGCAGCAGTTGGAGGGAGTAAATTCTACTCTGTGACAACTACGCGACCTGACGTCTCGTATTTCTGCGAGTGTGAAGGACAGTTTTCGTTCCTAGACACATTTAGAGGATCATTTCAGATCATGTGGAGAATTTGGAGACTTCTTTGACAGAATTAAGACCCATTCATCGTCCAAAAGAATATGATAGTCCAAAAGACTGTGAATGGGTCTTGATTCTGTTTAAAAAAAACTCTCCAAATTCTTAACATCGTCCAAAAGGTTATGAATGGGTCTTGATTCTGTCAAAAAACTCTCCAAATTCTCCACATTTCAAGAATTTCCCCAAAAAGGACATAAATTCCCCCCCCAGTCATTAAATATTTCCCTAAACAACAAGATCTTTATGTCACTCGGTCACAAAAACCCCTACCCCTGCTGTGAAATAAAATTTCCAATGAAACACCCTCGCACACATTCCACCGACTAACCCAAAAACAAAACTCTCCCATCAATTGCATTGCAATTCAATTTTAGTGATTAAACGTCATACCTGACAGCGGACCACTACAAAGTTCAAGAGTTTAACTAGCTGTCGTAAAATGTATTATATTCGCTTTTGTTTGTGCGCTGCTCTGTCTTTTTATTTCGTTTCTTTTTTTTGGCGTGGTTTTATTTTTGTTTTCGCATAAAAACCAGACAGTCGCTTTCTAGGAAAGGTGTAATTAAGTTACTCAGTAGAATGTCATAAAAGCCACGGTTTAATGGTCTCTCTGACATTTGACGTAATGATACCGTTTATTTTGTTTTTATTCCTTCTCTGTGTCTTGTGGCGGTGTTATTTTGCAAATTTTTGTGCCGCTTCCCCGTTTGAGACAGCATGTTTGGCACCGGGAATTGAAGGGAATCTCTTTCAGAATGACAGACGGTAGTTTGATGGGGTATTTTTTTTTGGGGGAAATTTATGACAGAAATGTAATCGGAACATAACGTGATGTAATTTGATTTAAGTGCACGCGCTTATATCGCTTGCGGGGTGGGAAATGCGGTTTTGGAAGGGGTGTTCATTGGAAAGGGGGAGGAGGTTTAGGATTGGAGACGGAAAGTCTTTGAAAACTTTTGACAAGTTTGACGTTTTTGACGTCTTCGTAAGAGGTGGGTGTCAATATGCACTTTGGCGTTATCCGCAATCGAATCATGGACCATCAGCGTAGGAGTCATCCGCCTGTTCACTACGTCACGTCAAATTTTGACAATTTTAAACTTTTTTTGACAGCTGTCAGTGACTCGAGATAGGTGGTGTGGTGAAATCAGCGTAAAAGCCGACGTGCTTGCCCACAAAACCACGTCAGTCTTTGACAAGTTTGAACTTTATTTTGACAGCTGTCAGTGTCCAACATAAAACTACGGATCATCAGCGTCGGAATCGTGCACTTTTCCACTACGCCATGGCCAACTTTGACAAGTTTCAAATTTTTTTGACAGCTGTCAGTGACTCGACATGGACGGTGCGGTGAATATGAAATTTAGCGTGTCCGGATTTGAACCTGTAACTTCAGTTTAGGATCCGACGCACTTGCCATTTCTATCCACGTCAACTTTTGATACGCTTGAATTTTGACAGTTGCACTTTCTGATCATTGTCAGTGACATAAGACACGTGGTGCTATGAGTAAGAAATTTGATGTGGCCAGCATCGAACCGTGGACCATCAGCGTATGACGACGGATTTGCCCACAAGGCTACTTGAACATTTTTTTGACAGCTGTCAATGACTTGAGAGAGAAGTGAGGCTGTGAATAGGAAATTTGACTGACTGTGAAACTGAACTGACCATCAGCGTATGACGACGCAGTTGCCAACAAGGGCACTTCAATCTTTGACAAGTTTGAATTTTTTTTTGACTGCTGTCAGTGACTCGAGAGGGGTGAGGCTGTGAATAGCAAATTTGACTGACTCTGAAATTGAAATTTGAACCATGACCATGACCATGACCGTATGACGACGCTTTTGCACATAAGGTCACTTCAATCTTTTTTGACAGCTGTCAGTGAATTGAGATAGAAATGATGCGGAACATCGTAACGGAGACCATCAGTGCAGGAATCGACGCCTTTGTCCACAATGCCACTCCACTCAACTTTGTTCCTTATTTTTTTTTTAGAAATGAGAATTTTGTCATGGCTCTTGACAGATGTCAAACAGACTGTCAAACAGGATACCACCACTTAAACTACTCCAAGGAGACAAGTGGTTTGTTAAGTGTTGCAATTGATGAGGACGAGGCCATTCGTTTCCAATCCAAACTGATGATCACCACAGACGTATGAACAAAAATTGACTCTCTGAACGTACCCCAAAATTGATTGGATGATGAATTCCGTCCCCAAAGAGATCAGAACTTCCTCGTTTAATTTAAGAATTGAGTCTAAAACTCCCGTGAAGTCACAATCCATTGTCCATTGCACCATCTGAAGAAACAATGATTGATACTGCTTGTCACTCACTAACGAACACACCCCCGCCCAATCTTAATCTCTCCCAAAAGTGCTATAAAACCATCAGGCAGTCACTATTTGAACTCCGGTTCCTGTAAGCACACCATAAATTCATAAAATCATAAATAAATCCGCCCAAACCGACGCTGCCGCCTTGCTCTGTCGTCAATTTATCATTCCGTCCCCCCACTGCACACATCAAAATGTCAGGGGGTGCGGGTGTGTGCGGGCCTCCCTCTGAGGTTCATCTCCGGTGGTATTGTAATAGAAATCATTTGCAAATAATCCTCCACAGCAAAATGATCGATTTAAGTCCGTCTAGCACCTACACTAATCTTCTGACCACCTTGCACCATCCTGCAGACAGGCAGAGAGAGGGAGGGATACGCACCGACAACACAACAGCATCGGAAACAAAAGGATAAATCCAATTTCACCAATGATGCTGGGAATACAAATGACGTACGTGTGAAATTTTCCCAATTAAATTGGATTTTTCTCCCTCTCACTCCCCGCCACACCCACGGCGTCGTCCCTTTGAAAACCAGAAATAGGACCAGGGTATCATCATCTCTCGCAAACAACACCACCGCCCCCCTCCCACATTCGGTTTTAACACAATAGATACGAAATGTACTGCAAGAGGAAATTGATGTTGGCAGGAGTTGCTCTCTCCGTGTGTGAGTGTGTGGTTTTGAGACCATAACTCATAATAACAACCCGATGGCATCCACACTCTTGGGTGGCCGCCAGAGAGAGAGAGAATCGCTTTCATCCGACAACTAGCCACCACAGAAATTCAATTGTTGAAATGCCAAGCACGTAGCAGAGCACGTAGCAGTTGAAAGTTTCACTTCGAAGGATGTCATCATTCGAGCGAGCACAACACAAACGTCAAATGACCCAATTTTCGACAATGAAATTTCCGACACAACCAAAAAACTCAAATAAAACGGAACGTAAAAAAAGAACCGGGAATAAAAACCCTTCAAAGGGAGCGCTTAAATGGGATATTTTTTTCTTCATCTTTTTTTTTTTTGACGCTCTACACTGCTGTGCACAATGCAATGTGAGTTTTTAGCGTTTGCAGGGCGCGCTTTTTGTTTGAACGCTGAATGCACTCATTCATTGATGCAGAAACGTTCGTTCGTGTAGTTTCAAAGTGCTCTCTGGTGGCGGTGGCGATGGTGGTGCAGTGTGGTGCGGTGTAGGTAACCAACCAGGCGTCCAGAGCCAAAGTGGAAGAGCAGCAACAAAGGTGAACACTCCTCCCCTGGCAACTGTGCCGCCGCAACGCCACGAGAGGTGTCGAACACGAATGGTGTAAACAAAGACGATTTTCACACCTCTAATGGTGTGAATTTCCCTTAAATGGGGTGACTACCAACGTCCCAACGCGCACTGGCGGTGAGAAGAAACAAAAAAAAAATCCCCCACACACTCACTCACTCGCAGCCTGACCGAGCTTAAGTGGTTGGCACTTTTGGAGGGGGGGGGGGGGACTTTTTGAGTAACCCTTTGTCCACATACACTTCGATTTTGAGATTCCATCAGCGGAGGACTCTCTCCGGAGCAGGGAGCGTAAAAAGGCAACAAAAGTGAAGACGAAAGCGGCAACAAACTACTAACACGGCCACTTTAGCGCGAGCGTTGTTTTTTTTTTCGGTAATGGAATGGGAGAGGGATGAGGAGAGAGATGCACTCATCACTCTGGGGCGGGTTAAATAGTGTGTTCCATTATTTTATTGCCTCCCCCCCACTCTCCTGACATGGATTGCATTTATGTATTCTGTTGACGTTGTGCTCCACGCTCCAGTAAATCTCCATTAGTGAATTGAGCTCGTACGCGCACTAAAACCCCCTCATGCGGCGCATGCAACCGAAAGCCAGCCAGTCAGCCTCGACTCGGCTGAAATACCTTCAAGTGTCCTGAGAATGGCTGGTTCCACCAGCACAAAATCATTGTTAAGAGTCACAATTAAGTTGCCCGCCGCCGCCGTCGTCGTCGTCCGGTTGCCCGACAGTCTCGACCGCCTTTCAATCTCTATCCAACCATGTGTACGATTTGTGTGAAGGTACGGCTGGCTATTAGAGAGGAGAGAAACCCAAGTGGAGGAGGCGGTAGAAAGGGCGCCCCGTAGACAGGAAGTGAAATGTGAAAATTTGAAGTTTCGAGATACTGGGCGAGCGAACAGCACATCGGTGCGGTATCGAAGGAAACTAGACGTTGTCGGGCGAATGTCTGGTTTAATGGCCACTGCCACTATCTTGTGTGTCGATGTCGGTGTCTGTTGTTGTACCGTACCTACATGTCGGCAAAGTTAAGTGCTTGTTGAGGAGAAAATGCCAGAGAGAGAGAGAGAGTGGTTAATTGCGGCTGAGGATGGAGTTTGTTGCTTTTATCTTTCTTTTCTGCCTTTCAGGCGCTGAGGAGCGATCGATTCAATCAATGGACTGAACGGACGGTTGACCTTGTGTTGCAGATGGCGGATCATGTGTCGAGGAAGGGATTTCGTGCATAGAATTACAAGAACTGTGAGACTGTATGAGAATAGAGCAGCCACTTGGCAACTGCCAGTGCAGCAGATGTCTAGGCGGGGCTTAAGTGACATGTGGTGCAAGGGAAATAAGATGTCAAAAGTGACAGTTGGTTCTTAAGTGACATAAGCGGATGTCAAAAGTGACAGTTGGACGGAAATTTGAGAGTATTTGACATTTGTGACGATCAAGGGCGAGCTTGAGACACGAATTCTTTGATTTCATTTAACTGTCAATGGCACCCAGAAATCAGGAGCCTATCCTCAGGGGCAATTAAATTCGTATCTCGTAAACCAAAGGAGAAGGCAGTTAAGTATTGTAGTGCCCTCTGTGTCGGAAGAGTGTAGATAGAACAGCCATATTGGTAAAGTAGACGGTTGACTGAACTGACAGCTGTCAGGAGTAGAAGAAAGAGCTCGTGGACTGAAAAGGAGACACTTTAGAACTGACAGCTGTCAAAAGTAGAAAAAAAGAGAAACGTCAAAACTCTAAGGCATCTTTTGAAATCTACAGAAATTAGGGCCCAAATCCCGCTTGAAATTTAGCGAAAACAGTTTAGCAGGCAATACCTTGCCAATGTCTTGTGACAGATGACAGCGCCTTGGCATCAGAGACGTCTGATACAACCCTTGGTCGCTTCTGACGCGAATTTTCTTGGCGCATCTCCTAAGAGCAGACGAATGCCCATCTCTCAATTCCCAAAGAAGAAATTTGTGAAACCTCCCTTAGGCGGACAGCGAAACTGCATTGACACGATGCAAAGCTACAGCGGCGCGATGCAGAGCTACAGTAACACGGCGCAAGACTACATTCTTCTTTGTGTGGCGCAATCCGGGATCTGGGCCTCAACCAATAAACCTCTCCAGCTAGCACGGTCTCTCTCGCTAACTGCCCCTAATTCTGCACGCTAAGTTGGTTGAGGTCCTTCTCCACTTCTGTGCGCAATCTATAAGGGACGTCCTCTATTGCGTTGTCGCAATGGCTCGGATTCGAAGACTCCTCGGGCCGGAGCTGTATTGTTCACACGCTCTACACGGCCTAGCTATCTTAAGCGTGTTAAACTGGCACGATGCAAATCTACATCGACACGATGCAAGACTACAAGGACGCGTTGCAAAGCTACAATGGCTCGATGCAAACCTTCAGTGACACGATACAGAACTACAGTGGCGCGATGCGAAACTACATTGTCTCCATGGGAAACTACAGTGACACGATGCAAAACTTGAGCACCACGATGCAAAGCTACACTGACACGATGCAAAGCTACACTGACGCGATACAGAACTACAGTGGGACGATGCAAAACTACATTTGCACGATTCAAAACTACAAATCCCACCAAATGAATTAGAACCCGAATTCCAGCTCTCTGTCAATCAAAATCCCCTCCCTAAATCTCAAAAAGAAACAAACAAAATTCAAAACCCTCAATGAAAATATGCAAAAAAAACAGGGAAATTCACCACAAGTATTTCACCGCCATCACCATCTCAGCATCGTCGCCCCATTTACATTGTAAGCACCAAAAATGTTGCACAAACCGCACACGTTCCATTCGGTAATCATTTGTTTTTGTTGCTGTTGCTGCTGTCTCCTCCGTCTCCGGCCTGGGTCTGTGTCATTCTTGTTGTTGCTTGTTTTTGTCTCACTTTTGTTTGTGGCTTCTGCATTCCGACGAAGTCTTGCACATAAATCCAGATCCTCCGGCGACTGTTGCCACCATCCGCAGAGTCGGCGGCATTTGCTTTTTTGCACGCGAATTCCGAAAGCAACAACAACAACAACGAGTTGTAATTTTCAGTTCAAAGTTTAGCCTGGTGGCGGGAATAAGCTCAAAAGCAGAACGAAGAAAAAAAAGCAGCTCAAATCAGAGGCGCAAGGAAGACGACGAGATGCACGTTATTGCTCAAAACTTGTCGTAAGGTTGGCAAACAATTTCCCAATATGTCACGTACCTTTGCACACACAAGCTCAAGGCGTGCAATGATGTCAATAACTACACAGCTACACACACGCACGAGGGGGGAACAGCAAAATGAGACAAAGACTGAGGCGAGGATGATGATGAAGATGTTCCTCCAGATGGATGCTGAGGGGGCACGCGCAGGTGGGGCTCCATCCGAAAGTTATTGATGAGCATTCGCAATTGATTGGTTTCGTTTCGACGACGAGAGAGAAGTTGCAGATGTCACGGTGACAAGTTATTAATGCACTTGTCGGGTGTGTTCAAAATTACACTCAGACAATTTGGGGGGCGTTGCCAGATGGGAGTCGAAGGGATAGACAAGTCAAACTTCTGACTGACAAGTGATCGAATTACGCACGTTCGAGGAGACAAGTTTCAGTTGCTTGCGATAACGATGAGTGGGGCGTGATGTGCCGAGACAATATCCTGGTGGGTAATTGGCAGAGAGGCGGTGGTTGTGAGTGCAGGGGAATTTTTGGTTTTTTTGCAGGGGTTGTAACTTGGCAGCTCCTTTTGGTTGACCCAGATGCGTTCGATTTATTTGAAGATTCATGTCAAAGTGCTCAGCGAAAGAGGAGCTGGACAAGATTTGAACTGAGACCTTGACAGAAAAGCCATCTTTTGATCAAAACTTACTTCAAAACATCCCACTGCGAACAGCTCCCTCAGGGGGACAAAAAAGGTGTCACCGTCGATTTCCGCTTAAAGGAGATTGCACAAGGAGATGAATAATCGACTGCTCTTAAGAGATGCCACAAGAAAACTTGCATCAGAAGCGACCAAGTGATGTGACAGACGTCTCTGGTGACAGTAGTAGTCAATTGATTTTGGGATTTGCATGGTGCGACTGTAGTCTTGCATCGTGCCACTGTAGTTTTGCATGCTTAAAATGGCTAGGCCGTGTAGAGCGTATGGACAACACAACTCCGACCCGAAGAGTCTTCGAATCCGAGCAACAAAGGACGTCCGTATTATACATAGATGGCGCACACAAGTGGAGAAAGACCTCAACCAACTTGGTGTGAGGAATTGGAGGCAGCTAGCGAGAGACCGTGTTAGCTGGAGAGGTTTGTTGGTTGAGGCCCAGGTCCACCCCGGAATCTAGCGCCACAGTTGTGCATCGTCCCATTGTAGCTCTGAATCGTGCCACTATAGTCTTCATCGTGTCAGTGTAGTTTTGCATCGTGATTCTGTAGCTCTGCATCGGTCTAGTATAGTCTTCATCGTGTCAATGCAGTTTTGCATCGTGCCACTTTAGCTCTGCATCGGTCCGCTGTAGTTCTGTTGCCGCTGTTGTTATGCATCGTTCCTATGCAGTTTTGCATCGGGCCGCTGTAGTTTTGCATCGTGCGACTGTAGCTCTGTATCGTGACAATGTAGTTTTGCATCGTAAGCAACTGCACGACAAATCATCAACTGCGATGATGACAAATGCTTTCTTAACTTCCAGAAACTGATTAAATTTCAAAAATAAACTTGACTCCTCGTGACCTGTCGTTCAGCAAGCTTGACGCCACACCGCTTAAAGTCCAAATCAGACCTCTTAATGGCCCCCAGTTCACTCACCAATAAAAAACTTTAATCTCCCCACAACAGACGTGCCGAAAATGTTCTTTATTCTCATTGTTCTCTGCTCGCTCATTATCTGAGACGTCAGCGAACACCACTCACGTTTTCGAAACTGATTAGACAAATGCTCGCATTCATCAACGGCAACATCACTCAATCAACGAGACGTCAACAGCGAAATGGATACAAACCAAAAAAATTAAGACGAAAGAAATTCACACGTCTTCAATCAATCATAACCCACCACCCCAGCCTGATGATGACACTTGACAGTTTCTTTCCTCCGATCCATCAACCGACGAAAGACCATCTTCGCCTCCCCAAGGAGGGACGTAGTTACACTTTTTCCAAAAGTTCAATGAATCCCCAATTTGTGACGAGTTAAGCTACGAAATCACTTCATCAAACTATTTGACAGCTGCCGTCCAAAGTCACCACACCACAGCGTTCTCCGTGCAATCACCAGCAGGCGCACTGAATGAATTGTGAAGAATGTTCACTTGAGCTTGTGAATTTATTGAAACTTATCGCGCAACAAATTGACATTTAACTTCGAACAAAAAAAGCGAGACAGTGTGCGAGGGAGAGAGCAGGAGATCTGAAATCAATTATTTACGACCCAAGGTGGATAGCCTCTCTTCGCGAGAGCTTGTGTGTGGTGCTTTGATATTGATTAATTGGCGCTAACCATTCCCGGGAAAATAAATAAAAGAAACCCCATTCGAGAGTGACAATAAATCATAATCATTTTTATCGCATTGAAAAACGTCACTTTACTGCCTCTCCACACAACAGACGGCCAATAAACTGTCAAATCGAACAGTTTTGGTGGTTGCTGGTCGATGACGGCCACCACAGCAAAACCAATCAAATCGATAATTATGTAATATTGTGAATTAAAGATAAGCCCGCCAAATGAATGGGGTGACAGAGGAGGAGGGGGGAAGACGAACAATCCATAAATGATTATGAATGGAACAGCGCTTGGCTATTCGGCGATAAGAGGACATAAAAAAAGACGGCAGAAGAGCGGAGAGGAAAAACAAACTAAAAACAGCGCGCTTCCGCCGTTCATCGTGGGAATAGTTTTTGTTCGTCTGTTTGCATTTGTCTTTCGGTTTTGTTTAGAGCCCAGCCCGCGTCGTCGCCGACCAGACTGATTAGGCCGTGCGGCGGCAATAGTCTCAGTCAGTCAGTCATTACACATCGAATACAAACGGGGAATCGTTTAATTGGAGGCGTCTGTGTTATCAGCCCGAGTGATAGAAGCCCGAATGACAGGAAGAAGTGGCAATTCAATTTTGATCAAATGTGACATTTAGTGTGTCAATGCAATCGGCTTGTCATAAACCATCGAGATAACACACACACACACACCGACGACGGGGGAAAATCTCCGTCATAAATAACCGATTAGTGGCGGAGAGGGTGGAAGGGATTCCAACACATTTTTTTGACAGGTATCAACGTTTTGACAGATCAAATGTCAGATTTGGGATGTGTTCCATTTTCTTTCCCTATTATAATCTGAAAGATATCCCTCTCCCCCTCTATATCTCTCTCTCTGTCTCCGCGCCGTATCTCGATAAAATGCCATCTTTACGTTTTGACAGATCTAATGTCAAATTTGGGCTGTGTTCCATTTTCTTTCCCTGTCCTAATCCGGACGATATCTCTCTCTCCTCCTCTCCCCCTCCCTCTCTCTCTTTCCCTCTCGCTCTCTCTCTCTCTTTCCCTACCTCCCTCTCAGTCTCCGCGCCGTATCTCGAAAAAATGTCATCTTTACGTTTTGACAGATCAAATGTCAAATTTGGGATGTGTTCCATTTTATTTCACTGTCCTAATCCGGAAGTCTCTCCCTCTCCCTCTCTCCCTCCCTCTTTCTCTCTCTCCCTCCCTCCGTCTCCGTCGTATCTCGAAAGAAAAGTCATCTTTACGTTTTGACAGATCAAATGTCAGATTTGGTCAGTGTTTCATTTTCTTTCACTTTTTCTTATACGACTGTCCTAATCCGGAAATCTATCCCTCGCTCTCTCTATTTCCTTCTCTCTCTTTCTCCTCCATCTCCGTCGTAAGTCATCTCTAGGTACCCGGGGTCTCAACATTTCATCCATAAGTGCGTCATTAGGTGGAGGATAATTAATTTTACGTGTACAATGGAAGGGCGACTACTTTCGTCTACAAGCCACTCACCGTGCATAAGGCGATTATGGTGAGTGAGGTCCGCTCAGTGGGAGTTCTGCATCCTTCTCCGAAACAGTCCTGATCCCTTCGGGTAATTAGTGAGCAACAGACGGGACGAGACGAAAAGGACACTTTGGTCCCTCGACCTCGAATTGAAAAGAAGAAAGTGTCCGTGCCCGTGTCCGTGCCCGTGTCCGTGTCCGAATTTTCTACAGAATTCCATTTCAAATCCCGCGGAGTGTCTCAGAAAAATTCCTCATGGGTGGTCGTCTCTCTTCGAGTCCTGTCGTGCGATTCTTTTGAAATTCACACTCTCCCTGACAAACTTCACTCGCAGCTCACACCGTGGGAGACGACAGCCAAACAATGAGAATATCACGAACAATTTGGAAATCAGTCAGGTCCTCCTCGGCGGCCGCAGCGACGTCGGCGGTGACTTATGGTCTCGCCGTGAAAGAAGGTACCGATGGTGGTGAATGCATACACATTTTGTGTTGTGTCCCAAAACAAGAAGACGACCATCGACGTCGGTTCTGTGAAAAGACCTTCTCGCCGTTGTGTTGTTCTTTCTCGTCGTTTTTTCTGCTGTTCAAACACATGCACTGTATCTGGGCTGTCAAATGGAGGTGTGAGGTTATGTCGAAAGCCGCCACACACAGACTCTGCGAGCCCCCGGGGGGCCTGTGGAATACATCATACCCATCCGCAGTCGTTTCAAAACACAACAATGAACGTGTTAAAAATTATTCCAGCGACAATCAATCAATGTCACATCCAATGCACAGTCACCCTCTCTCTCTCCCTCCGGCCGAACATCGTGTATGACGGTAATTCGCCACATCTGATGTCAAAATCTATAGCTCTTCGGTTCGGCTGTTCGTCTCTTTTTATCTATTTTTTATCATTAACATGTAATCAATTGATGTCGACGTCGAGCGAGGGCGGGCGGACGGAATTTTCATTCTGAATAGGAAGCCTTGTGAATGGAATTTTAAGTAAGTTGCCGCCGCCACCGCCGACGACGACGACGACGCGCGCATTCTCTGTGGCCATTGTTGGCTGGGACGAGGGCGGGTTTCTTTTATTTTCGTGGAACGAGTTCGAATGGTAAATATCTGTAAGAAATTCCGAAATATGCCACAATCCGAGATGATAATCGGGAGTGCGCGTTTTTGAGAAAGTTCCGAAGAATCGATGGATGCGATGGATGTCGGGGCGTTCTTTGGGTGCCCGAGAGTGCGTTTGTGTCTCCGATGGATGGCGAGCCGCTCTTTTGGGTGCCCGAGAGTGCGATGGATGCCGGGACCGCTCTTTGGTGCATTTATGTCTGATGAATGTCAAATGGGTGTGAAGTGTCAGATGTCGGGGCTGCCCAAGTGTGACATTTGAATAATGATCGTGAGATAAGCTCGGAAATCATTCTTTTGTTCGAAACACGGTTGACAGTTAGAAATGTGGGCTTCAAACTTGTTCTTCAGACGCTGCTTTTGTGTGATTGAGGCACTCCGTGGGTTTGTAAACTTTTCAAATGCCGTTAAGATAGTCGATGGCTTGGGAGGAGGAGAAAATGTCTGTCAGCGCGATGATTCTTTGTCTCAAATTAACAGCTTCCTCTTGAAGTGAGTCATCAGAACGCATAAAAATGAGTCCAAGAAACCATTCGGTGCTGGTCTTGTGTTTCCAGTTTTTTTTAGATGCCACAGAAATGTCTTTGTTTGAGAATTTGGAAAGAAATTTGAACCTCTGGGGAGATGGTTAGACTTCCATGAGTTCAGAGGAAGTTGCTGCTTGCATCGTGCGTTAAATATTTTAGGAGGAGCTACGTGAGGCAGGCGACTGAATGGAGTCGACCAGTTTAGGCCCACTGACACGAGAAGAAGAGTCTTTGGATAGCAAAATGTCACGGTGACTCCATGCGAAAGCAGAACCCACAACTTCAAAAATTTGCATACAGTCCTCGGTTTTGACGAAGCCTGTGACAGTCCAAAAAATATAGACTTCCCTCGCTGAGAGCTCCACAAAATAGAAGCTTCAATCGAGCAGCTAAACTATGAACAAGTTGGGACAAGCTCCACAACCTTAGTCAGGCCCTGTCCGTTTTGCCATTTCGAATGCGCACTTATGACGGCTCCTTGAGAAGCTATTGACGTCTGTTAAAGGTAGTCAATCTTTAAATGAAATCTGCAGCAAGACCCTCAAGAAGATCGAACACAAGAGTCTTGCTTTAAAGAAACTCCGATTCATTGAGGCTAAGTAGAAAAGAACTAGTGCTTGTGCTAAGGTAGGCAGCTACGTCCTCAGGGCGGTTCAACACCACAAGTTTGCTTTGAAGAAACTTCAACTCCGATCCAGGGAAACAAAGCAAAAGAAGACTGGTGGTAGTCCTAAGGTAGGCATCTAGGTCCTCAAGGCGGTTGGACTCCGATCCAGCGAGGCCTAGCAGCAGAGGACAAGTGCTGGTCTTAAAATAGGCAGCAAGGCCCTTAGACTTCAACTCCGATCAAGTGAGTGCTGGTGTTAGTCTTAAGATAGGCACCAAGGTGCTCAGGGCGGTTGAACATCACACCCTTGCTTTGGAGAAACTTCAACTTCGATTCAGCGGAACCAGTCATCTGCTGCTAGTTTTTTTTTCTGAGGATTTTTGAAACACTACTGGAGCACTCAGACTCAAAACTGGTCCGTACAATGGACTTCACAAGCAAATTTGAGGTCAAGATATGATTGAAACCAAAGCTGAAACCAGGGATTGGAAATTGGAAATTGGACTAAGCCTGACTTAGTATGACAGTCTTAGAAGAGAAAGGAAGTCCAAGTCGTCTTGGGCAACTCCGGAATTCTTAGATTGAGCTGAAGCTGATATTAGATCAATCCCATTGTTATATCTGAAGTCAGGCTTGACTGAAGCCAAGTTTAGAGCTTCATTTGAGCACTCACAAATCCTTGATGCTTCAAACAGAGAATAGTGTTGAAATTTGAGTGAGCCTAGGGGAAGTTCAAGGAGCTTCTTTAACCTAAACTAATCTAATTGCTTCGCTCAGTTTCGTTAAGTTCGTTCAGTTTTGGTAAGATTAATCAGTTTCGCTAAGTTCGTTAAGTTTCGTTAAGTTCGTTCAGTTTCGTTAAATTCGTAAATTTTCTTTAAGTTCGTTCACCTTAGCTTTTTTATGCAGGAGCGAAATAAATCGCCCTCTACGTATGCAAATGTCAGTTGACAGCTGAATTCTTCATAAGATTCTTTAAGCAATCATGGGCACTCTTAAATTTGACGATGCTTTTGGTTACTTTCGTTTGGTTTTGACATAAGCTTAAGTTTTCGAACGGCTATTATAGTTGGCTCCTTAGGGTTCCGCACCAAAATGGTGCCAACGGAGCCCTTAGGCGGGGTTTAAACGAGGCATTCGGTGGCTCGGATTTTATGAATTCGTTTCTTCTCATCTTGTGGAAGAGTGAGACAGAAAAAGCAACAAACTGGAAAAATGGAGGCGACCGCAAAAAAGGATGGATGAGAGTGGAATCAACTGACATGCTCGTGGAAAACCCGCCTTATAGTTCAGCCTCTACTGTCACAGGTTTTTTTCTTCGGAGGTTTTGAAACACTACACTGGAGCATTGAGACTCGAAACTGGTCCATTGTACTGCCAGGTGGCAACCTACTCCAGTGCCGTTAATTTGATCCCAACGGCAAAAGGTGACTGGACCAGATTCGATTTCAGTGGGATTCGAACCTAGGATTCCTCTAACTTGGGGCAGGCACTTAACCAAATGTGCCATCCAGTCGCTTCTGTCACAGGCTTAGTTCGTAGCTAATTTTCCGTAGCTTCTCCGTCTTGTTTGTCTGTCTCTTTCTATTTGTTCCTACTCTTCTATTAATTTTGTCCATTTCTGCTGTTTTAAGGATTGGTCCATACTTTTGGCAGTTTGACGATCTAACCGCCTTCGAGTTCTCTCCACTATCACGGATAAATCTACCAAAAATCCCTCAGGTAAACAAAAGTAAGCCAGAACATCCTTTTAAAGTCCGCCTTCATGAATTCACCTCCTCCTCTGAAGCCTTCCCGGCCTAAAAACCGATTTGTCAACCAAGAGAAGGAAGTGATCTGTCCATCAACAACGTCCAGAAAGAAAAAAACCACACTCCCCGATGGAAATCCACTCGCTAATTGATTTGAAAACCTCTCTAGTGGTACATTCAAACAATTTTCCTTATAATTTCCCATAATTGCAGCGCGGACGAGACTCGCTGACTTCCTTCGACACACTCACTTAATTGATTTAAGATTTTCCCATTCCCGATGACAGCTATTAAATCGCTGGATCACAACGTTAATTTCCGTCACATCTCCGTGGGTTTTGTTTCCCATTCCTCGGTCTCGGTCAAACGCTTTAAATTGCTTCCGCGCCGTATCTAATAACCTCCTCAAGGCATAACTGTGCATCAATCTCCTGTTGAATTAACCTTAGAAACGAAAGACACTTAAAGGGGGAGAGGGAAGTGTTCCACGTCCCACCCCATCAGAACCTGTTCACATCCGTGAAATTGTTTATAAATCATTAAACATGCGGGCTCATAATACAACAGCTTCAGCCGCCCCGATAGGGATGGCCGGTGTCGGCAGCGGCAGCGTCTTTTTATCTGCAACCATCGCTGTACAAATACATGTGCATTGTATCGGGGGCGAGAGTGCTTCCCTACACATCGACCACAGCGGCAGCGGCGTTGGTGAGTCAACATTTGAGGGGTGACATCGAGTGTTATTATAGGACACCCCCACACACTCACAGAGAGTGGGTCTCTTTGACATTTCTGTTGACTCTCGGTTATTTTGGTGGTTTTCTATCGCGCTTTGAGGGTGTCCTAGATCGGCCTTTAATGACATTTTCAATTCCCAAGTGTGATTAGCGATGCGAAACGGAATAACATATCCAAGACGTGTTGGGGCGGCGGCGGTGGCCTCGGTCGTCTTCATGGGAAGCCATTTTCGCGCGCCAATGCCCTGCCTGCTCCTTTGAAAAGGGACATTTCCGAATTATCTATTCATTAGATCGGAGCATGTGTGTGTGCAGCGGAGGGACAGGACAAAAGGTTTCTTCTTTCGATTTCGCTTCGAATTCGACAAAAGGTACGGCGAAAGTGATTTGCATTTATCTGAAGAGGTTTTTTCTTCGAACGAGGTAAACAATGACTTGGATTTCTCAAAAGGACCATTATGCGGATGAACGGAGTTTCCAGTTTCCGGTCTGACATGGAATGTCAAATGTCTCGGATAACAAAACACAAGAGTGGCGGCGGGGGGTGAATGTAATCACCTTCCTTTGTGACACTTTTCTGCTTTTCTTTCTTTTGGCGCGCTGTCTTTGTTTTGCATGACATTCGATAGGGGATTTGAGACTGAGGATGAAAATTTAATAAGATCGAGAGATGGAACTGTAAATACGTGCTTTAAATGCAAAGACGACAAACGAATTCGTCGATTGTAATCTTTGAGAGTTTTGCGCTCGGAAATGACTTTGACAGTTGCTTGGGTGGACGATGCGAACTGCATTATCGGTGGCACATCGATGGGATTTTTGTTTTCGAGTAAATTTTTGTTTGAAATTGAATTGACATGAAAGGGGGATCGAAGAGGAGGGGAGCTGAGTGAAGTCAAGAGAGTGAGGAAGACCATTTCTTGTTTTGACAGATGGAAATTACTGCAGATTTCGTGGAGTGGGATATGAGAGGAATTTTGGGAAGTGTTCAACTGGAGGATGGTTAATATGCAACGATAGTGGAAAAGTAAACAAAAGGAGCAAGACACATTGTCCTAGACTTTGTTTTAAGGGATGACACAGATATGTCAAACATTTTTGACGTTTCGACTTAAAGAGGCGGCACAGAAATGTCAAATTTGGAGTTAAGGGGGCGACACAGAAACGTCAAATTTGGAGTTTAGAGGACGACACAGAAATGTCAAACTCAAGCATTTTGACGTTCCGACTTAAAGGGACGCCGCAGAAATGTTAAATTCAAGCTTTTTGACGTTTCAACTTAACAGCCTGCTGAGTTGTAAAGGCATGACACAGATATCCTAAATTGAAGCATTTTGACGTGTCGTCTTAACAGACTGCCGAGTTGTAAAAGGGCGACACGAATTCAAGCATTTTGACGTTTGGACTTCAGGGGACGACACGAAAATGTCAACATTACGGAATTAAAAAATTCAAGCATTTTGACGTTCCGATTTAAAGAGACGCCACAGGAATGTCGAACTCAAACATTTTGACGTTTCAACTCAACAGAGTGTCAAGGTTTTTGTTGGATCTTCATTCCTGGGAGTTTCTAAATACAGACTTGAGGTCGTAGTCGATGACACAAATTGACAGCTGCCACAAAAGAAAAAGAGAAACAGTCTGTCGCCCGAATTATATAAGCAAGCGACTTAGAGAAGCTCCGATTCCCCTTAAACAGTCAAAAAAAGTTGCTCAACTTGTTGGCAAGTGTCAACAACGCACTTCAGTCATTAACACTCCACGACGACAAAAACAAACAATTTCAAGATGTCAACCACTGACCCTTAATTGGTTGCTAATCATCAGTCTCCAAGCAAACTCAAGCCGATTTCGTTTGATTTTGAAATAAGCCGACGACGACGAAGTGTGAAATCGACGACAAGTGATGAAATTCGCTTTTGAAACGTTCGTCTACGTGCGTCAAATTTCAAAAAAGTAAATGATTCGAAGTGTATCAAAACCAAATTTTGCCGTCACGAGGGATCATCCCGAAAGTAATGACGCATACGAACTGTCATCAGATAAACTGACACTTAACATATTTCGTTTCAATTATCATTCGATAACCTCCCCGGGAAACGTCACTCAATGGACAATGAAACGAAAAACGGAAAATGGAACAACAACAACAAAAAGATTTGTAACGTCCTTCGATGTAATCAAAACGAAATGTCAATCAATGTGATTTGTTATTGTTTCTCAATTATCAATGTTAACGGGCAGGCAAGACCAACAACCTTACTCCCATTCTCAACTCGACTGATAAGAGGTTTCCCCTCTCTCGCTGTTGTTGGGCTTGAGAGGCCGCACATTTTCATGGAATTCTTAAAATAAATTAACTTGTTCCGTTCACAAAAAAAAAGAAGAGGGAGGAGGATTCGAAAACATCTGTAGTCATTTTAATTTTTAATTGATTTACCATGTCAGACGTGGGGAGAGGGAGAGGGAGAGGGAGAGACAGACCGATCTGTCATGTCGGGAAAAAATGGGGAGGATAGTTCCAATTTACTGCACGGGGGAGTGACAGCTGCAATCCGAACCAGAAAACAGAAAGGGAACAGAATCGATTTAGGAATTCCTAGAAACAATCCCTAAGATGAACATCGGCTAAGGTGAACTCGCCCCCGTCTCCATGACGACATGTCATGTTGCCTGTCATTAAGGACATGTCCAACCCAAGCAGAGGCACACAAAATGTTGTGTGAGATGCAAACCTTTTGTAGATCAATCGATATCGTACATGATCGCTTCTGTTTTTCAAAATGAAAGGACGCGCACCGAACGATCTACACAAGAGACGAGAGAGGGAACGACAACAACAACAACAACAGCCTTCTAGAGAAGGAACGTGAAATATGTAAATAACACAGGAAAAGGTGTGCCACAGCAGATCAAGAGCGGGATCGCACAACAACAACAGAAAAAAAGGGTTTTCCAGTGAAATCCAAACACAAAATCCCGATCGACGATCATGGTGATCTTCCACGAAACTCCCCGAGACAGCACAACAAAAATCTCTGAATGGGAACTGAATACGAGAAACTCATCGAAGAAGAACAAACGACAACGACAACGCCAACGACGACGACGTCGACGATGACGATGATCTTGTGGATCTTTCGTAAAGATTTCATTCAATATGCAAAAGATCACGGCGAGAGCATGAGATGTGCGGGTACAAAGCGTCGTGCCCCTTTTTCTGACGGGGTTTCTTCCTCTTGTTGATCTTTGAAATGTGGAAAGAGAATCATCGTAACAATAGGCGAGATCTATTTCAATGGAGCGCAACTTATGAGGTTAATGTGAAAACATCGAGCGGCCGCCTCAGAGGCCTCAGAGGCAGACGCACTCGCTTTTAAGCCGCGCTCGAAGAAGAGACGAGGGATCTAGGAGGATGAAGCGAAAGAAAAACCCACTTGGCTGCTTTTGTTTTCCTCTGAACTCTGCTGGTGTTTTGTTCCCCTCGTCTCTCTCTACCTGACCCTACATGGGCCCGCCACCGAGATCGTTGTATCGCACAAACACATGCGCGGCGACGATGCAAAAAGAAGATGGCAGAAGGAAGCAACAAAAGAAGAGAAGAAGACACCGACCGAGTCTGGATCTAAACTCAAGCCAAGAAAGGTATGAGAGAGAGGAGACTTGAGAGAAAGACCGCGCGCGGGATATTTCGATTACCTGCGGTGCCGCTCTTTGAAATTATCACTGAAAAACGAACGTACCACCGGGAACCCTATAGTTTGAGGGTTCGACTCTCAGACACGGGTCTCAGGGAGGGGGAGAGGCATAGCAGGCAGGCAGGCATGCCTTGTGTGTATCTGCGCTGTGCCTCTAAAGAAGTGAACCGCATTGCCGCCTTTAGCCGCGTCTGATGCTGGCTGGTGATGCTGCGGCGGCTGCTGCTGTTGATGATGAAGACGAAGACGAAGACGATGATGATGATGGGGATGGTGATGGTGATGGTAGCCGGTGGACGACCAACGGCGGCTTGTGTATGGAGCCGCGCTCACGTAAGAAAACAAAAAAAAAAAACGAACCCCAAGAAAGATGATGATAGCGGCAAAGGCGGCACAGTATGCGAGCAGCTCTCCTCGCGGGGCCTTCTTCTATCTCTCGTCGGCCGACATCTTATATCTTTTCCTTTTCTTTTGCGTTTTTCCTTTCGGCCCGATGCGAACCTGATGTAGTTGGCGGCGGCCAGTATGGCCACTGGGCAGCACTGTCTCTCCGCTGAATATGCACACCAGGAGATGGAAGCAAAAAAAGGCCGAAGAAAAGGACGAGGATTGATAAAAATAAGCGGGTCGAGAGGCGGATGGATGGTGTTTCCTTTGCGAAAGGTTTTATTTTTTATTGCTCCTTTCTTTTGTGTGTGTCGTTGGTTCTTCTTCTCTTTTCCCCCCGTCTTGTATTGAAAACGTTAACAGTAATACACAGCAGAAGTAGCAGCAGCAGCAGCAGCACAAGCACAAGCACCAGCAGGAGCAGTAAAAAAAAGTAAAAAAGGCAACATAAGGAAAATATCGCGTCGCAACGATGAAAAAGGCGCATATCTCGTTTGATGGGGAAACGACGGAACTTTTTATTGAAGTCTTTCTGTTTTTTTGTTGCTCTTTTTTCCCTCTGTCTTCGTCTTATTGTCTTGTCTTTGCCGTTTTTTTTGTGTTTTTTGTTTGTTTTGTTGGTGAGTTTATCTTTTGTCTGTTTTGGCGTTACGAAGTTTAGCAAGTTTTTGTTTTTGTTTTGAAGGTTTTTTGACGAAAAGTAACGACTTGTCAGTTTTACTTGACGGAAAATGAAGGTCATGTCATTGTGGCGTTATGAACTGATGGATGAGTGAGTGGGAGAAGGTGATTCCAAGGATGGGGAGAATGAATACGTCAGGAAGTGCACGACTTGGTTAACAATCTTGAAGGTTCTGCACCCCAAGTCATTCAATGAACTTCAAAAGAAACCGAAAAAAAAACAGAGAGGTGGGGTATTCAAAAAATGGCATGAAATTATTGGGTCCTAAGGCGTTTCCAGATCAACTGCGTCCAAAAGCGTCTCTGAGCCTCTCATACTGCGTCCTTACCCCTCTAGGACTGCTTCTAAAAGCGCTCAAAAGCGCTCTGTTTCACTAGGACTGCACCTTAAGACTACTCTAGGTCTCTTGGACTGCGTCTGAAGGCAACTCTAGGTCAACTGAGTCTAAAGGCCTTTCTAGGTCTCTAGGACTGAGCCTTAAGTCGTCTCTAGATCTCTAGGACAGCGTCTAAAGGCGACTTTAGATCGAATGCGTCTGAACGTGCGGTCTCCTAGAACTGGGTCTAGAGGGGTTTCTAGGTCAACTGTGTCAAAGCACCTCTAGATCTCTAGGACTTCGTTTAAAAGCGAACACCATGGCAACTGCGTCTACAGGCGTCTATAGGTCTCTAGGACTGGGCCTAAAGACGTCTTCAGAACTGCGTCCAAGGGCGTCTGTAGATCAACCGCATCTGTAGGCATCTCTACGTCTCCACAAAGCTGTCTAAAGGCGTCTCTAGTTCTGCAAAACTGAGCCTAAAGGTGTCTCTAGGTCTCTAGGACAGTGCCTAAAGTAGTCTCTAGCCATCTCCAGGTCTCTAGGACTTAGTCTTAAAGCGACCCTACGTCACCTGTCTTTAAAACCGTCTCTAGACCTACGTCTAAAAGCGTCTGTACGATTGCATCGAAGGGCGTCTCTTGGTCTCCAAGACCGTATTTAAAGGCTGCTTTAGGTCGAATGCGTCTGAAGGCGCCCCTAAGTCTCCTAGGTCTGCGTCTAAAGGCGTCTCTAGGTCAAATGCGTCTAAATGCATCCCTAGATCTCTAGAACTATGTCCAAGACTGCGTCTAAAGGCGTCTTCAAGTCAACTGTGTCTGAAGACGTCCCTAGGTCTCTAGGACAGCGTTCAATAGCGTCTCAATGTCTCTATGACTGCGCCTACAGCCCTCTCTAGGTCTCTAGAACTGGACCTAAAGACGTCTCTAGGTCTCTAGGACTGGGTCCAAAGGCATCTCCAGGTCTCTAGGACTGCGGCTAAAGGTATCTCGGCATCTCTAATTTTCTAGGGGTTGGTCTAAAGGCGTCTCCAGGACTGCGTCTAAAAGCAGCTCAAGGTTTCTGTGACTGCGTCTAAACCCGTCTCTAGTTTAACTGTCATGCAAGATTCATCATCATCGCCTTATCCATTTAAGAGTCTCAAGGCAAAGTGCGAACGAAGACTCTCCAAGCAAATCGATCCCCCGTCAACGACTCTAAAGGGCCAACTACAATAGCCGTACGTAAACTTAAACTATTGACCAAAAGCAAACGAAGAATAACCAAGACCGTCGTAAATTTTCAGAGGGTCCATTACTTCTTAAGGATAATTCAGCTGTCAACAGGGATTTACACACTTAGAGAGCGATTGATGTCAAAGTGGGCAAAATTGAACGAACTTAACGAAACTGAGCAAAACGATTAAAAAAATGAAAAAAATGAAATTGTTTTCGTTTCGTGAAGTCCGTTCACTTCGAAAAGTAATCATTTTGCTCTGTTTCGTTAAGTTCGTTCACTTCAATCAGTGTATCGTCTATTCTCGGTTCCTTCGATTTTCTTAAGTTTCCGTACGGCCGTTAGAGTTAGCTCTTAAATCTTTAGAGGATAGGCCCAAGCGAGGCTAGGAATGTTGTCGGACATGCCCCAACCACCTCATGCGCCTGTCAAGCAGCCACGTGTGGTATGTGATTTAGGGCACATTTTGGGAGAAGGCCAGAATTAAAAAAAGTGGAGAAATTACCAAAATCGGAGCCTTATTCAACTATCCCGACAAAGGTAAGGGTAAAGGGTTTCAGGAACAAGCTTAACGAACTTAACGAAGAACACAGTTAGGTAGGTAGATTGAAGGGTAGCACTGGTGTCACGGCTCACTAGGAACAACAGTTTGGGTCCATTAAGGACTCAGGTTAATCAGACATAGCTTCCGACTGGATCGTTCGTTTAATTTCGGACAATCATTCTGAAAAGGACTGAAGGGAAACATTGGGACCACCAGGGTAGGTTCTTTGTCTGCAAAGGAATTCCTTAAATTAGACTCGATTCTGTGACAGTTTTAGAGAAGAGGAAGAGGAAGAGGAAGAAGAAGAAGAAGCTGGACGATAAGCAGGACTGCAGAGCTGTTTTTTGGTGCTCTCGAATGAACAACTTTACGCCGGGTATTTGGTCCGGTCTGCGAGGAAGGCGAATAGGGGAGAAGACACAGCCGGGAACTCTGTGAGCTATACCAAGATGTGGACGTAGTCCGGAAAAATCCGTCGACTACATTGGCTCGGCCACATCGAGTGCCAGCCAAGAGGGTCTTCATGGTTCGAGAAGGAGAGGAAAACCGAACATTTTTTTTTTAATTTCAGAAGAACTCCCCAGTCTTTCAAGACCTTTGAGACCTCCAAATCGCCTCGCACCCTCTCATAGTTGGTGTCAATTTCTTCCCAAGAACTCATCCCTCTCCCCCAGCTACCCAGCAAACAAAGTAATCCTTCACGGTGCGAAGTGTAACTCAAACAAAAAGGACGTCTGTGTATACGAATCGTAAGGGAGATGGGAAAACAAAACAAAAACAAAAAAAACTGAAGGAAAACAACAATTCCCCAGAACGACGGAATACGACAAACAAAAACAGCAAACAAACAGAGTTCGATATCAGGCAGGGCTCAGACGGGACGGGACGGGACGGTACCGCCCTCTCGTCTGTGCCGTCCTTTCCCATTTCCCATCTCGCAGAAATTCGAAATTGTTTTCCAAGATACCACGGAAGGAGAATTATTCTTTTCAAAAAAAAGCAGAAAATCCAAAATGCCCTCCTGCCCTTCCTTGTCAAAATCCAGGCTATTGCGAGAAGGTGTAGCCGAAGAGCAGATGGCCCGAGCGAAGAAAAGAGATCTCCCGAAGAAGGGAAAAAAGAAGCAGAATGCGTCCGAATGCAAGTGAAGAACTCGCAGCAGAGGAGAGACACGCCGAAAAGAAACCGGGGAAAGACAGAGGAATTGAGATAAGAAGAACTAAGGATTCGGCCGACCAGTGTCGGTTTTTGTGTTTTGTTTTTCCCACTTTCATACGCGTCGTACCTTCGCTGTGCGCCTTGTTTGTGTGGTACCGTCTTTCTTTTCGAGTGCATTCGAGAATGATTCTCTGCAGACATTGTTGTTGTTGGGTGTGTAGGATGTATTTTTGGATGAGTATGATTATTTTTGGGGTGCGAGCGTACGATTTTTGGGGAAGATACATGTTTTTGTTTTTGTCGCTGCAGAAAGCTCTGGGAAAAGGAGATCATGACCGTGAGCAGTGATGTTTGGAGACTTGGTGGGGTTTTCCTAGATCAGCTGGGTTTTTGGACGATTTTTGCGACGGATTTGATTGACAAGTTGAGCAAGAATCTTGAGGAGAGACTAAGGCGGGGATTACACGAGGATGTCAGTTGCTTCAACTTTGGGTCATTCTCCTTTGCGGTTGGCTCCATTTTTACATTTTTTTCGGTTTCGAACGCGACTAGAAGAGAGCAAATGAAAAAATCCAAGCAACTGAATGGCTAGAGTAAAAGCCTCCTAAGCAGATGCCATTCTGACTTCTTGCAGCTTCAAGTGCGGCATGACGCCAGCTGTCAACTCACATCAAGGCTCATTCAAATAAAGGGTCTTCCAATAGGGACTTCCGAACTTTGACGGTTGATGGCAGCCATATTGTTGAGTCTACATCTGTCAAATTGGCTGTCATTTATTCAGACTGTTTTGCCAAATCACCACGGACGGACACAGAGTTCAACAAGACGTGCAAATTATAAAAATTGTTCATCAAAATGGGCGTTATGTTCGGGCAACATTCCGCGCGCTTCGCCCATTTTAGGTCGCCATAATCGTCAGACAGAGAGAACTATTCGCAGTGTTTTTGGATAAATTTGAGTCCACTTGTTCCGTAAACGATACACCAACACCCGTATGTCAACGAAACGCACAAGATCTGCCGAAAACATCGCCGCCGTCCATGAGAGTGCGCAGGAGAATCCGAGGCAGTCGATTTCGCGTCGCTCCCAAGAACTCGGCCTTTCGCAGACAACTTGGCGAATTTTGCGTCGTGACTTGGGCCTGCACCCGTACAAAATTCAACTGACGTAGGAGCTGAAGCTAGGTTTATGGTGTTGCTAGTGAATTCATCAGCACACTTAGATCATGTTGGTCCGTTGTGATACCCACAGTCAGACTACTACAACTGATCGACCGCTCCAGTGATAGTGTCGGTAATTTGATCCGAACGATGATTACCAACTTCTTTTGGCCTGAATTGGATGACATGGACACCAACGGCATGCGGACGGCGCTACGTGTCCAACAGCTCACGTCACATCGGAAATTCTGCACGAGTAATTCGAGGGCATGAGCATCTCACGGCATGCGGACGGCGCTACGTGTCCAACAGCTCACGTCACATCGGAAATTCTGCACGAGTAATTCGAGGGCATGAGCATCTCACGTGGAGGTGATGTGAACTGTCTGCCGAGATCGTGCGATTTGACCCCGTTAGAGTTTTTCTGGTGGGGTTTTCTGAAGTCGCAGGTCTATGCGAATAAGCCACGAACCACAGCGGCCCTCAAAGCCAAGGAAACCCATTCCATCGGTGAAATTCAGCGTGATTTATGCGCAAGTCATGGAAAATTGGATATTTCGAACCCGCGACATCCAAAAAAAATTCCAAAATGCCCTCCTGTCCTACTTTATCAAAATCCAGGCTATTCCGAGGTGTAGCCGAAGAGCAGATGGCGCAAACGAAAAAAAGAGATCTCCTAATGGAAAAAAGACGGAAGAGAAGGCAGAGAAGCCGTGGATGACGCTTGAACGATGTTATATTTCATACATAATGGCATCGATAGGCCTTTCAAACCAATACAAAATGATGATGATGGCTCATACACGCTTTGTTTTATTTGAATTCAAAGATAAGAAGCGCTTAGTGGAAGACCCTTTAAATGTCGTCGCTTGATGCAAATGATTTTTAAAGGCAACTACTGATGCAATGATTGAAAAATTGGACATTTAGGATGTGGACCACCCAGAGAAGCTGCGGAAGACATTTGAACAATGTTGTATTCCACACAAAATGGCATCGATAGGCCTTTCGAACGAATACAAAATTACGGTGATGGCTCACACGCGCTTTGATTTATTTGAATTCAAAAATAGGAAGCGCTTAATGGAGCACCCTTTAAATGTCGCAAATGATTTTTAAAGGCAACTACTGATGCAATGACTGGAAAATTTGACATTTGGGATGCGGACCACTCAAAGAACAGGAGGCAAACATTTGGACTATGCTGTATTCCATACATAATGGCATCAACAGGCCTTTCAAACTAATACAAAATTTCGATGATGGCTCATGGAAGCCCTTAATGAAATGCTCTTTAAATGTCGTCGCTTGATGCGGATTTTCAAAAGCAACTACTCATGCCATGATTGGAAAATTGGGCATTTGGGATACAAAACGACAAGACCTCCCTTTGCGTCGTGAATTGAGACCAGAAAACACGACGGAGAGGAGAGGAGCAACAGCTCCCTTAGGAGGGCAGTTCCCTTTAACGGGCAGCTTCCTTAGGCGCGCAGCTCGTTTTGACGGACAGCTCCCTTAGGCGGATAGCTCCCAGACCAGACCGAGGTTTTGCTGTAATTGAGTCTGAACCTAGTTGTGGCGATCGCTATATCATGTCCAGTTCAAAATTCAGAGCAAAACGGAGAAGGAATAGCGTTTCCAGTGAATAGGCCTTAAAATCTTGTTGCTTCCAGAACCAGGCATGCAACCTTAACACGTTGAGTGCCACATGATACCACTTTGGTCTCACACGAATTTGGGCTTGCTGTGCCGCGTGAGACCAGAGTGTAATCGAAGTGGGCTGTGTGGACAGTTTTTCGGGTTGTATGGTGGCACTCAACGTGTTAAGGACACCAGACCACTTTTTTGTCCATCTCATCGACTTCACAAAACGATCTCCGTCGTCGCCGACCAAAACAGAAAAAAATCGGACAACATTAGGCAGTTATCTTCCACAAAAAAAAAAAGAAACAAAAAAAAGGAATTCTTGGTCTCACTCACCTGAGAACTGTTTATATCCACCGAGTATCTTGTGCTTCCACCATTTAACAATATTTCCCGCCATCTTTACTGAGTGATTTATTTGTTTACTTCGTTCTGTCTTCAACGTAAGTACGTTTCACGGTAGGGTACACGTCGGCTGAAGAGAGGTCTGTGTTTACTTAACTTAATCCTGCGTTGGTGGCGATACTGTATCCCCCACACACACTCTCACTCTAAAGATTATCCTTCATTCTCGCCGTTCCTTGTGCTGTTGCGTTGCGTTGCGCTTCGTTGCTTCGCCGACCACCAACAAGTGTAGAGCTCTGCCGCTGCCGTTGCTGCTTCCCCTCTCGCTCTCCCTGGTGTCTTTTGCACACACTTTTCGTCCTTGCTGCAGAACCGTTGCCTGGCTATCCCATGAAATGTGGACGATGATTAGGGAGGGGTTTCACTTCACACAGAATTTTCACGCGAACACAAAAACTGAGCGAGCCAAACCACGAGCACAACAGTACACAAATCAAATGAAACCAACAACAAAACAGCACGAAAACAAAAAACTTTTCCTCTTCTTTTTTTCTACTTTTTCTTTTGAAAGCACTCCGCGCGGAAGCATGAATTATAGCTCGTCAGGGCGGCCCAATTGATTTTCTTCTGCTTCGACTTTGGTATCTTCCATAATTTTATTTACCGTACACCCACGTCTTGGCCGCTGTCGTCGTCGTCGTCGGCGCTGTGCTGTTGTTTTTGTATTCCTTTGCTTTAAAAAAAAATCTCCAATGCACGCGACATTTCACTTGGCAGGGAGAAAGGAGGAAAATTCTCTCGATCCAAACACAAAAAAACGGAAAAAACGGAAAAAACTCGGAAAAGATGAAGTAACGTACGAGAAACAGATGTTTTCAACGACCCGAGTGCGGTTGTATGCTGTGCCCCGTCCGATGTTTGGCAGGACGACGTGCGGTGATGATCCCTTCGAGCGAGGGAAGGGATTTTTTTTTTGATATTGATTCGGAAAGATGAGAGATGAGAACAACTGGAAGAGGGTTTTTGTTGAAATGTTGAAACTTCTACCCGGAGTATCGGTCGGATGCGCGCGTTTGAATTTACTGTACTCTCACCCACGAACGGACACTGACTGAAATTGGATTCGTGAGGTGCGAAGGAAAAAGTATCTATGCTTGGTCGTGGTGGAGATGCTTGTTGTTGTGTTTTTTTTTTTCTTCTTTTTCTTCGTTCAGTGTGTGTTTTGATGTTCGAATGAATTGGTTTTTCGATGTCGAAACAGAGCGAGATGGCGAGTGGTTGGTGGAGGGAGTGAAAGAGAGGGTTGTGTGTGGCTCTCTCTTTGTTTACGTTTTTGGTTGTTGAAAGAGAATCGGTGGGAATTTGTTGCTTCTGTTGAGGGAAATCGAAACGTGCATGGGGATTGTTAAGAGAGTCTGATGGAAGAGAGGCGACAGTGGCGATAGGGCTGCCAGAGGTTGTGGGAAGTTATCTGGTTTTTCGGAGGAATGCTTAAGCGACAATCGGCGGCCACTTTACATTAAAATGACAGGGGAAGACATTGGTAACCCATCAAGACCTTACCAACTGAACACAGCCCACGTCTATATTCAACAAGTCAGCTTTCTTTGGTCAACAGGTCATCAAACGAGAAGAAAAGCAAAGATCTCCAAGTGAATTGAATGCCATTCAAGAGGTTATCAGGGAAAAATTCTGCGAAGCAGAACCTCTAGTCGCTAGAAGTGATTCCCCGCCCATGGAGTGATTGATCGTTTCCTCTGCTTTGCCTGCTCTTCTTCGAGAACTCAGATAATCTGCGACATTGTGAGAAGAGATCGAGCTCCCTTATCTTCCAAGAGGTGAGGGAGGATCAGCCATGCGTTGCTCTTCGAACACATCCCAAGCTTCAAGTCGAGAACATCGGTTTGACACGGTCTTCGCTCTCTGAACACATCCCAGGCGTCCAGACAAGAACATCGACTGGGCACGGCCTAAGCTCTCCGAACACAGCCCAAGCTTCAAGTCAAGATTATCGGCTTGGCACGCTCTCTGAACACACCCCAAGCTTCAAGTCGAAAACATAGTGTTTGCACGGTCTTCGGAGTGTAAGCAGTCTCCGTCGTTTAGACTCTTTTCCAAAAATTAAAAAATTGCAGAGGACAGGACCTCAGCTCCCTCCCCATTCTTCTTCTTCTTTTTATTCTTAGGGAACTACTATCCGAGGTGGACCTGCTTTCTGAACACATCCCAAGTTTCATCATCGTGTTTGGACGGTCTTCGCTTTCTGAACACATCCCCAGCTTCCAGTCAAGATTATCGGCTTGGCACAGTCTTCGCTCTCTGAACACACCCCAAGATTCAAGTCAACATCAGCTCCCTCGCCATTCTTCTTCTTCTTCTTAGAGAACTACTGTCCGAGGTGGATCTGCTTTCGGAACATAAACTTTTCAGGGCGCTCTCTGAACACATCCCAAACTTCAAGTCGAAAACATCGGATGGGCATGGTCTTCGATCTCTGAACACATCCCAAGCTTCCAGTCAGGATTATCGGCTTGGCTTCTTCTTCTTCTTAGGCTTCTGTCCGAGGTGGACCTGTTTTCTGAACACACCCTAAGCTTCGAGTCGAGAATATCGTCGTCTAGACCCCTTTTCCAAAAATTCAAAAATTACCTACAAAGTTGCAAGTTGCAGGACGCAACCTCCGCTCTCTCCCTCCACACCCTCCCTCCGCCCAGATTGCCACGATAAAGACAACTTGTCACCACATTCCCGTCCCAATGTCCGCTCAGAACCATAATATTTATGTCCCCTCCGAAGCTGGACCGCATCTAGGTGCCCCTGAGATGCTGCCCGTCAGTGCTCCGCCACACATCCATCAATCTTCGAATGACCCTACCGACTTTACTTCCGTTAAAGGCCCCCATGCCCACACGAGTGCTCTCTGAGATCTCCTCCGCGGCACAGTCCTGCGGTGCCATTACAGCCCCGCTTTGCATAATGCCATTGCCAATGAATTCTGCAATTCAACGGCGCGCGGTGGCGGTGGCGTGCGAGCCGCGTTTCTCCAAAACCTGAAATAAAAGCCAAATTAAAGAAAAATAAAGAAAGGGCTCGGGGAAATAATAATACCCCGTGGAAAAAAATCGCCATGCCATCCCACATCCATCCATCTTCGCCGAAGGTTCATCTCGCGTAAGAAGACTGCCGCCATTGCAGCGGATCCCCATCAACGAATGTGCACTGTGCTTCGCCGTCGCTGTTGTCGTCGTCGTCGTCGTCATCGTCGTCGTCGCAGTCTTCTCCTTCGCCGGGTCGGATCACTGCGAGGAGAATCAATTTTTTCCAGCTCCGAGATAAGCGTAATTCAGGATTCTTTTTCGATGAATCCGTAATTGCCCATATGTGCGCATATCGTTTGGAACAAAACAAAATAACATCGGCAGCAGATAAAAGGCAGAAACCGAGAGAGAGCGTGATCGGCCGATTGAGGGGGATGCCAGCGAGATGGAGAACGGAACCCGAAGGTTTGAATGCGCGGCGGCGACGGAAGAAAGAAAACGACGACGACGACGACGACGCGATCTCGCAGTCGATCCGTAAAGGTTCGCCGAAGAGGTGATTGAAGATACGAAGCTGGAGTGGAACAGCAGTCATGTGAGTGTGTGTACGCGTGCGGGGAGAAGGAAGCCAGCCGGTGTGAGTTGTAATAGCAGAGATCAGAGAGCAGTTTGCGCGAGGGGAAACGATACAGGGAAGCTGCGATGTGTTTCAAAGTTTGTGTACTCTGTGGAAGAATGATGTGCAACGGCTGGTGGGGAGATTCTTGGTTCTGAAGGGAGAGTCCAAGAGACAGATTTGAGTGTTGTTGCCAGTCAGCCATGAATCGGGCGCTGATTGAATTTTGTTCAAGAAACTTGAAGAGGCTGGATGGAACGAGGCGGAGTGGACTAAGAAACTAGGCTGGAACGAGTTCCAATGGGACTCACAGGGGGAATTGATTAAGTTCCAATTATGGAATCATTTGAGTGCTACTACACCCGAGAATGATTCAGCCAACCAAACCTGGAGCACACAGCTTGGCTGCCTTCCAGCCTCGGCTTGGCATCTTGCTGCTTCTCAGTTACCGCCTCCCTGAGGACTTAGTCGTGGTAAAGCGAAACCTCCGACTGATCCCTCAAACAGATAGCTCCCTAAGGCAGACAGAACCCTTAGGCAGGCAGGTCCATTAAGCGGACAGCTCCCTTAGGCGGACAGCCTCCATAGACGAACAGATCCCTGAAGCCGTCAGACCTTTTAAGTCGATAGCTTCCCGATGCGGACAGCTACCCGAGGCTGACAGTTTCCTAAGGCAGAGAGGTCCTTTAGGCGGACAGCTCCTTTTGGCTGACAAATCCCTTAGGCGGGCAGATTCCTTGGGCGTACAGCTCTTTTCGGAGCGGACAGCTTCCTAAGGCGGCCAGATCTCTTAGGCGGACAGCTTCCTTAGGCCAATAGATGCCTGCCCCGAGGCAGACAGCTCCCATAGGCGTACAACTTCCTTAGGCGGACAGCTACTCCGAGGCAAACAACTTCCTTGGGCGGACAGATTCCCGAGGCGGATAGATCCTTTAGGGGTATAGCTGCTTTGACAGACAGCTCATTTAGGCCGGCAGAGCCTTTAAATGGACAGACCCCTTAGATCCATAGCTTTTCAAGGCGGACAGCTCCTTTAGGCGGACAGCTCCCTTAGGCGAACTACTTCCTAAGGTGGACAACTCAACGAGGCAGACAGCTTTCTTGGACGGACAGCTTCCTTAGGCGGGCAGCTCCCTTAGGCGAACAGATCCCTTTGGCGGACAACTCCCTTGGACAGACATCTTCGTTAGGCGAGTAAAAATCTTGTTATGGCCACTATCCGCTTAAGGATGTACCGAATGTAATCTTCTTCCTCTATTCGAAGCATAAAGCTGGGATTCAAACACACCCCTTGAATAGAGCATTGCTGGCCACTCGATATGTCCTCGTCTTTCGGACAATTTCCACGTTGGTGCTACAGCTCACGGAACACGCAGTCTTGTGCTCATCTCCGTCGTCGAAGGGAATCAGAAACAGTTCTGCTATCACCCTATAATCCAGCTATTTATCAGGACTCGTAGGATAAGTGCTCTTTGCTTCTAAAGCAATAAGTTTCAACTTTAGTCTATCTGCTTAGTCGATGAAGCAACAGTTTCTGTGGCATATTCAGTTTATGACCTCAATCAGGGCGTCGTTGGGAAAGTGGTTGGGTTTTCTGATGAGGATGAACTCCTCCACTACTTCTAAAGGGCCAACTATAATAGTCAGCCAAAAACTTAAGTTTATGTGAAAACTTTACGAAAAGCAACCAGAAGCAGCTTCAAATTTCAAAGTAACCATAATAGCTTATGGAAATTTAAGGAGAATTGTGTTGTCAACTGACATTAGCTAACGTAGAGGGCGATTCATTTTGGTCCTGCATAAAAAGGCAAAAGTGAACGAACCTAACGAAACTAAACGAACTTAACGAAACTTAACTATCTTACAGAAACTGAAGGAACTTATCGAAACTGAATTAACTTAATGAAACTGAACGAACTTACCGAAACTGAGAGAACTTAACGAAACTCAACGAACTTAACGAAACTCAACGAACTTAACGAGCTTAACGGGCTTACAGAAACTGAACGAACTTACAGAAACTGAGCGAATTTAACGAAACTGAACAAATTTACCGAAACTGAACGAACTTACAGAAACTGAAAGAATCAGTGACTATGGTTGCAATGTATTGCTTCTGTGTATTTGCTCGGTTGCTCCAGTTCTCCAGTTTCCATACAGCCCCTGTGCATTCTAATCGACAGCATATATTTCTTCCTCCCCTCGACAACTCCAAAAACTAACTCATTCAGCCCATTTTTCCATCGCCACTAGGAGTACCTTACCGGCTTTCTGAACGCGGACGATTGTATCAAAATCAGCCTCTGGACTAATCCATAGAAGACAGATCCTTCAGTTTTAGCATCCACCCGTCGCATCAAATCTGTGCTGGATTGAAAAAGACACACGACATGGCATTCCTCTGCAAAAATCTGGTGCACGTTTTAGAAGGTTCAGAAGTCTCATCCAGAAGATCTTTTTTCCATACTCCTTCAAAGCATCCTCGATTTGACTCGAATACATGACCTTTTCTAGTGAAATATGCTTCCAACACCCCCAACAAAACTGATTTCTATTGTCCCCCCAGGGGCACCCCTTCAGTTCAATGCGTTGGAATCGACCGTCCATCAGGAGCATCGCCGAAACCGAGATTCAAAACAAAAATCACCCGAGATTGCGTAAAACGAAGAAACCAACAGAACCCATCAAAAGATTACCCCAAGCATCATTCGCATCACTCCCATCGACGTCCGCATCTCTCGCTGCCGGAGGACCACGACCAGCAGCAGCAGCCACTATCCGCTCATCGACAGCAACAACAACAAATCAGAATTGGCAGGAGGGAAAACAGAAAACAGCGAACAGCAGCCTGGGCACATCACAATCGATTGGCGGCATCGGGATATCACATCTCCCGAGGTATAGGTCCCGACTCGCTTGCGCTTGCCTTTTGCGGCACTGCCGATGAATAAGTCTCAATAAAACCTTTGTCCTCCCTCCCGTGTGCCCGGTGGCGGATTCCCTTATTTATTTTTCAAATGCGTGCGAATGTGTCTGTCTGTCTGTCTGATTGTGTGTGCGTGCGTCTGCAGGTAGATTGCTTCCGCTGGTTGGTTTTTATTGTTTTCCAATGGATTCAGTTGAATTCGTTGAATTCGGTTGTCCTCGTTGTAGTCGACGACGTCGTAGGCCGTGTGCTGCAGGACCTGGACCGGGCCAACTGAAGGAGCATGCATAATCGGAGAAATTGATATCCGTTCATGTCGAAGGGATATTAGTTTCGCTCGACTCTGTGGAACTCTGATTCGTCATCTTTGGGAGATCAACCGTGAAGAATTATTATCCGGAGCGAGAGAGAAAGAGAGAGAGAGAGAGAGAGAGAGAGAGAGAGAGAGAGAGAGAGAGGGTGTCGAGTGTTATATGGTCCAGGGGATGCGACCGTGAAGAGTGACGGATTGTCGTGACGTGGATATCAGGACCACGAGGGGTGCGGGTATCACTTGTGTTTGCTGACGTCGTTCATCCGATTTGAGACCGTGATACATTCACTCCAAATACGGGCTTCAATACTTTAAATCCCACTCTCTCCCTCGTCGAGGGTGACCTGAATGGCGTCACAGTCGTCCTCCAGTCCCTCAGTCGGTTACTCGCCCTTGTCTTCGTTGAAAGCACCACAAGAGCTGCAACCACTCGCTGCAGTTCACCGCGGTGATAATTGCTTCCAAAGCTGATGCCCGAATTTTCAGACCCGATCGAATGGCCACAAGTCTGCTCGGATGATGGGTAAGTCGACGAAGATCCACGAACAACATGCCCACACTTGAGTTGATTAGGCGACTACTGCAGCAAAGCCACCAACTCACCGTTTAACCCCCTCCCCCGTCCGTCTGCTGTGTGACTGTGCGCATCCATGATTAAAGATCAAGGAGACCACGAGAGATAGACCGCAGCCAGTAACAGCGTCCACCGGCAGTGGAGGACACGGCCGCAGCGAAGAGGACTCCGAGTTCGGAGTCGGAGTCGGAGTCAGAGTCAAAGTCTATCATTATAATGCCACAGTGGAGGAGAGACCGAGACCGACCGAGCGACGTCCTCACCGTTCACCGTTCACCGTTCTAGGGTAATCTTCGCCGTCAATTGTTTTTGGGGGCCGCCGCAATTCTTTCCACATCACGCCAGTCAACTGCATGGTTTCCGTCAGCTGCTCTGTGACGAGGCACCGTGCTACACGCAGCGCAGTGCCTATCCGATGTATGGTGGTGGACTCTATCGAATCAATTGCGAGGAGGAGTGAGTTCCTTTCGCTCCTACGGCCATCTAGCCGATGGATGACGGTTGCGGAGAGATAATGATGCCGCGGCGTTGTCGTTGCAGCATCGGATGACGGTGACGAGGACACCGACTACGACGACAACGACGATGATGATGATGATGCGTCTCGGCAAGGTTAATTAAAAGCCGATAGTGGTAGTTCCACTGGCGTACCGGATCTAGGCAGCAGTGGGACGACGCTGATGGGACCCGACGATTCGCTCACAGCAGTTGTTTAAAATTTTTGTTGTGCTCTGTGGCCGGACACAGCGCGGCGTTCGCTCGCTAACTATCAATCGACGCGCCGTGCGTGGATAATTGTCCGTAACAAATTCAATTTGACGGATTGCCAAGATCAAAGCAATCGCTGGCGGCGGCTCGGTGCCGAGCGAGCAGATTCGTGGCCGTCTCAGTTGGCCGTGGGGAATCGTGGTGGCATTTGATGGCGGATCGCATAGAGCTCTTTCAAGTGCAGCGTACTGTTGCTAATTGCTTGATGGAAATTTGATTGTAAATGAGGTGGGAAATGCGCTAAGCGATGGGAGATGTGAAGCCAGGTGGTGGATGAGATGCGAATCGCAGCGGGCCAGGGACAATGGTTGAGAGATGTGCGATGTGGCGCAAGAGCGCTTTTTGAAGATGTTTTATGGTGGTTGTTGACAGGGAAATCAAATTGATCTGACGGAATGGGTTCTTTGGAGAGACAGGCTGTCAGATCAGGTTGCTGTGGGTATGTCCAAGAACACCAGGGATGCACAACATTATCGACGTCGAAGAAATGGAGGTCTGACGGGAAAAATGCCTAGAAGTCGGCTCAACTGTTGTCAGACGCTTGGATGTAAGAGGAAGGGCAGATGACTTGAGCAGCTAAGCCTTCTTCAATCTAAGGCGGTGAACTGGAATGGGGGAGAGATGTTGAAAGAAGCGAACTCTGAAGAGCGACAACTCGCACGTCCAAACTGCAGCAAGAGTGGACCTCCGTTTTTTTTGGCGCTCGTGGCGTGATTTCAGTGACTTCAAAGCGCTTACGACGCAACGTCATGTCGTGATCACGACAGACAACGAAATTTGACGTTGCGTCATAAGCGCCTTGAAGTCACTGAAGTCACGCCACGAGCGCTGAAGTCAAACGGAGGGTCACTCTTGCTGCAGTTTGGACAAAGAAATCAGGAGAGTTCAGAGGCCTCTTCTTGGTGAACCACGATTCATTGTCGATTGGCTTCTCAAGCCCGATTCATTAACGAGATAGACTATCGCTTGGCTTCTCAAGCCCAGTTTGACGAAGTTCATCACCAAAGGACGTTGCAAGGGCGTTGAATCGCTGCAACCAGGTTGAGAGCGAGTGATGGCTCAAGAAGCACATCGTTCGACTTAGGAGAGCAACGATAAGCATAAAACGACTGGATGGCGCAGTTGGTTAAGTGCGTGTCCCAAGTTCGAGGGGTCCCAGGTTCGAATCTAGTCCAGTCACCATTTGCCGTTGGGATCAAATTAACGGCACTGGAGTAGGTTGCTACCTGGCAGTACAATGGACCAGTTTTGAGACTGATTGCCCCAGTGTAGTGTTTCAAAAAATAACTTCCGAAAAAAAAGAACCGCCCAGATTGTTGTACATATCTCAGGAGGTGCTTCAGCTCAGTTGTATTCAGATCCTCCAGCTCATCGAAGACGTTATTGCCTAGTTCCCCGTAGGCTGGGCAATTGCAAGCAGGTGGCGGATGGACTCTATTTTCTCCTCGTCGTGCAATAGCCCTCTCCAACATTTAGGATTCTCGTGACTGCACAATGGACCTTCGCTAATCTCTGACAGAGGCAGCCGCATTCAACGTAAACCAATTTTTGTACACAATCTGAATCCAATGGTGTACCGATGCCTATTTACTTTGCTCTCTGTGACTTATTGGCGTCCTAATTGTCCAGTAGAGTGATCAGTGATCTTCCGCATCCAGTAAAGGAATCATTTAAGGTCTTGCTCAGCCCTTTAACCACTTTCAGGATAGTTCAGGAATACAAGTCTTCTCTGAATTTGATCGGCAGTTTAAATTCTGTAAAGGTAGATCTAAAAGACGAACATGCTCGCCGAATTTGCGCGTGCTCGCCGCATATTCATCTTGTATGGGCTGGTTCGCGAACCGCTTGCTGTTGGCGAAAAATTTCGATTTTGTCGTGTTCGTTGGCTTTGATGTTCGCCGTGTAGGGCCATGCTCGCGAGCAAGTCTAATTTTTGCTGTGAACGTCTGTGAACGAGACTCGAACTCGTTTAACCAAATAAATATCGCTGTACAGCCGGTACAGTTCGTCGCCGAGTGCATATCACTGATTAAGCACAATGTCAACAATCAGCCACAATTTTATCGAGGAATTCACCACTTGCGCTTCCCTATCACACATGTTGACGGTTTGAAGAAACAACACGAAATGAATGTTTGCCAAATGTGATCGGCGTATAGGGGATAACGCAAACGACCAAGTTCGGCGAGCATGTTCGTTGTTTAGGGCTACCTTCAGTCTCATTTCCATAAATCTGTTTCCACGGGCAAATTTTAGACAATCCCCATTGGATTTTTGCAGCTGCTGTCTCAATGGAGTTGTCTGTTGTCAGAATAGACGCTGCATTACCGACGCTACAAAACTACTTTTTCGGCGACACAAAAAAGGGTTCATTTTTTTGCGCTTTTCTGTGCTTGCTTCAAAAGGCACTACAAATTATCGCTTGCTGTGAGTCTGTATTTTTGTCGCTAGATGTGATCTTGGGTTGCTGGCCGTTACTATGCGTTTATTACACTCTGTTCAAGTGCCCTTTGTCCCCGTCAAATGTGCCGGAGAAATGTGTCGCTGTCGCTTGCCGTCTGTATCTCTGTCGCGTCTATTTCCTTCTATTTAACCGCCCGTTGTGCTCGCCAAGCAACGAATTGTTTTCCTATGAAAAATGTGTTGCTTCACGAGCTCTACTTACTGCCAATTGTCGTCTGTATCTTTGCCGCTTGCCGTTTGTATTTCTGTCTCTTGATGTGCTGTATTTTTGTGCTTCTATCAGTTACCTTGCATCTATTACAATCTGTTCAAGGGCCTGTTGTACCGGACAAGCAACGAGTTGTTTTCCTGCGAGAAATGTGTCGCTGTCGCTTGCCGCTTGTATCTCTGTCGCTTGATGTTCTATATTTTTGTCGCTTGATGTGCTCCTGTGTCATTGCCAAATACTGTGCGTCAATTACCCTCTATTCAATCGCCTGTTGAGCGCGCCAAGCGACGAATTGATTTCTTGCGAAAAATGTGTCGCTGTCGCTTGCCGCTTGTATATTTGTCGCTTTATGTGCTTCTGTGCTGCTGTGCCCATGGTGCCCGCCAAGCAACGAATTGTGTTCCTGCGAGAAATGTGGTTTGCTTCACAAAGCCTGTTTTGTGTCGCTTACCGTCTGTATTTCTGTGGCTTGCCGTCTGTAGTTCTGTCACTTGATGTATTTCTGCTTTGCCCTTAATTAATGCCTCTGTGCGTCTATTACCCCCTAAGACGCCAAGCAACGAATTATTTTTCTGAGGAAATGTGTTACTGTCGCTTGTCGTCTTTATCTCTGTCGCTTGATGTGCTGTAGTTTTGTCGCTTGATGTGCTTCTGTGTAGCAGTCAGTTACTGTTGGTCGATCACCATTTATTCAAGGGTTCGTTGTGCCGGACAGGCAACGAATTTGTGGACAGCGACACGTCCTTATGCCAGGCCAGCTTCAAGAGAAACCAAGTGGTTGCCTTGCTAAGACTTCTTGAAGGACCCCCTTTTTTGGAATATTTTTTTGAAACACTACTGGAGTACTCAGACTCAAAACCGGACCATTGTACTGCCAGGTAGCAACCTACTCCAGTGCCGTTAATTTGGTCGCAACGTCAAATGGTGACTGGACCAGATTCGATTTCACTGGGATTCGAACCTGGGACCCCTCTAACTTAGGGCAGGCACTTAACCAACTGCGCCATACAGTCGTATGAAGGAGGAAACATCGAACTTCCTCTTCCCAGCCAATTCCATTGTCAAAAAAGACACTTCAACTGAATCCAATCAGCAGATGAGTCTTTCTCGGGTCATTCCAAATCCATTGACAAAAAGAAACAGCCACCCTCCACTCCTTCGCATCGCCAGTACTTACCCTTCTCTCTCAGCAGACACGTATCATCCATTTCCGATCGACTCGTCCTTGTGTGCTCTGCCGGCCTCTGAAACAACAACCAAATCCTGGACCCCATTTCGAACGTTGACAAAACCGAAATGAAATCCCCTTAGCCGGCAATGAAGCTCGTAATTAGATTCGGATTTAGATCTTTTATCCCTAAATTACCCTACCGACCCGGACGACCGTCCGTGGCCATAATTAAGTAATTTAGTTAATAACGGTATATCAGGAGAACAGATTATAACAATCCTAGATAAAAATCTCGGCACACACAGTCGACCAGGGCGGAGCGGCGAACCGAACAAAAGGGACGAACTGATAATCCCGAGGATGACCATTTCGGTTTACCTGTTGGCAGGCGGCAGCTGACCAAAATAATAATTACCGCAACCCCATCCCCTGGGCGCAGATGCAACCGTAAATCTCGGCCGTCTCCTTTTTCCCCGTGTGCGCTGGAGTGCGGTTGTGGCGGTGGTGGTGCTGGTGGATCCCTTTTGCGCCCCGAATCGTCAATAAATCACGGCCATTGTGCGCCATTACTGCAATATGCCCCCAAATGCCCCAATACCGGCGCGTTTATGGACTAAATTAAGACATTACACGTGCAAAATCACGTCACATCCATAATTCAAAGAAATTGCTATGCACACCGCTCACCAGCGACGAGTGCGGAGGGAGGGGGGGACCACATGAAGGCCACCACCGATGGGCTCCACCACTTCGTGTCTCTCCATCTCCTCGTTGCCAGTCCAAGAATCGGCGGCGGGAAGTGAAACCCCGAGCACAATCGACCGAAGCCAGATTTGACCATCGTGCCACAACAACGGAGTTGAACTCTAGCCAGGAGGAAGCGGCTGTGGCTCTGAACAAAGACCAAATGCCGCCAGTTCTCGGTTCTCCTTCGTTTTTTTTGTTCGAGTTGTTTCTTCTTTTTCGCGTTGCTCCAGGGGCAGCCTAGCGCTCTGTAATTACAGGCTACGCGTTCCGTGGTTTTCCTTCACTTCTTTTCCTCTCGGTGGATTGTTTTCCAGAGGCCGCCAGTCGGTTTGTTGTTCCTGGCATTCGTCATGGAGCGCACTTTTGCTGACGGTGATCTCTGGTGGTGATGGGGGACGGCGATGGACGACGACGGTGGTGGACCTCCTGAACCATTGACAGATCTTTCGGATTTCGAATGCGCATCGATTCGGGATGCGGGATGGACGACGGTTGATCCAATGCCTCTGTGCGCCGCCGGGCAATGGGAGGGCATTTTTGTGTCCCGCCGCGTGATGATGATGGCAGGTCTCGGTCGGTGTCTCGGTCTCGAAATTGCCATCCGCCGGTGGTTGGATGCAAATGTTTTTAACCGTTTTTTTTGTTGTTGTTCGCTGGAAGTCGATTGCAAAAGATATCAATTCAAGCGTAATGGTCTGGTGGTCTGGTGTATGAATGGCTTAGAGGATGTGTGCTTTGTTTTGGACGGTTTCAAGCACATTGCAGGGTTTTTGGGACGAAAGTGTGCTGCGTGCGGAGGTGGAACTGGGCTCCAGTTCGAAGAGGCTTCAACTTTAAACAGCAGATGACGACCAGGACAAAGGTGGGGTGGACGATATCTCAGCTTGAGGTCCTAGTCTGGAGACAGCTTGCAAGAGATCGTTCCGCAAGCGTCTCAGAGTCAGAACTCAGGTCCGGTTCGAGAAATCTTCAACTTCAGGCCACAGATGGCGACCAGAACTAAAGTTGGGCAGGCAAGGTGGAGGAGATCTCAAGGACCTTGGGGTCCTAAACTGGAGACAGCTGGCGAGAGATTGATGAGCAAGCGACGAAGTCATTTCTGCCGACGGTCGAAAGCTGCCAAAGGTCTCAGGGTCTCAATGTCTCAGAGTCTCAGGGTATCAGGGTCTCAGGGTTTCAGGGTATCAGGGTATCAGGGTATCAGGGTATCAGGGTATCAGGGTATCAGGGTATCAGGGTCTCAGGGTCTTAGGGTCTTAGAGTCTCAGGGTCTCAATGTCTCACGGTTTCAGGGTTTTTTTTTTTTTTTTGCGAAAGGTGACAAGGGTCACGGTTTCAGGGTGTCAGGGTCTCAGGGTCTCAGGGTTTCATTTTATCAGGTTTTCAGAGTCTCAGGGTCTCAGGGTCTCAGGGTTTCAGGGTCTTAAGGTCCCAGGGTCTCAGGGTCTCAGGGTCTCAGGGTCTCAGGGTATCAGGGTCTCAGGGTCTCGGGATCTTAAAGTCAAAGGGTCTCAGGGTCTCAGTTCAGCAAGCGACCCGGAGTCAGAACTCAGGTCCAGTCCGAGGAATCTTCAACTTCGGGCGACAGATGACGAACAAAGCTAAGGTGATGCAGACAAGGTGGAGGAGATCTCAAGGAACTTGGGGTCCTAAACTGGAGGCAGCTGGCAAGAGATCGATCAGCAAGCGGCGAAGTCAGACCTGCCGATGGTCAACAGCTGCCAAGGGCCTCAGGGTCGACAGCTGTCCATTTTTCAGGGTCTCAATGTCTCAGGGCGACTCGGACTGAAGTGGGCCAGGCAAGGTGGAGGAGATCTCAACCAACTTGGCGTATCAGCTGAAGACAGCTGGCAAGAGATCGTTGAGCAGCGACAAAGCGACAAAGTACGTCCTGCCGACAGTCAAACAACAGAAGTCACTGTAAATTCAATCAGAAGTTCATGAGCTCATCCCCCTCTGCTCAGAAACATCCCCCGATGGATGCCATCCACCATTCCAATCGAATTCTGCTCCACACTCTGTCCTATATCGCTCCCAAAAAACGTTGCATACACAACGGCGCGGCTGCAAAAGACCAAAAACCACAAGAATCTGTTCAATGACCAGCACCGCGTCCAGCACCACATCCAACACACACATCGTGGCGTAAAGTTCAACAGTCGCATGTCATCCGCACGTGACGTGCTCCATCCCCCGAACAAACGAACTCCCGTCTCTCTCCCGCTGGCCTTCACCCATCTCGTCTAATTATTATTAAATTGAACCTCCCCTCACCCCCGCAGCCTACTCTCGCCCTCGCTAAACCGGAACAATAGTCCGAACGGAAAAAAGAAACTCGCAATCTCAGCGAGAAAGGATTACTTGCCTCCCCCGGGCGGTGGTGAACGACTGAATTGTGCGCGGTTCAGTGATGTGCTCGTGTGCTGCCATCTGTCACCGGGTCTATTATTAAGCCATCAAGCCCCGGCCGACAGGCAGGGAGGGGTGGGTGCAGAGAGGACTCACTAAACTGTGTGGTGTGCGAACAAATGTGCCAAATGGATACCAAATGAAGGATGACGGCTTCGGCCTCGGCTTGGCCTCTCCTCCTCTGCGCTTCATTTCGGCGATTTTGTGCGCTCTTGTTTCGAGAACGTCCCCGTCGGAGACCGTGTGAGTTCGCTTTGATGATGACGACGACGGCGATGATGACGATGATGATGGGGTATCTTCAAAGAGGAGGACACTTGGTTCGTTTTTTTGGTCGTGGCTGGGTTGTAAAGTAATTTGCCGCAGGCACTCTGGATGACTTCCTCCACTTTGTGTGTCATGATAGATCTGCAGCCCTTTGATGATGCGGATGATGGGTGGCGATGATACATTGAGGAATGGTGTTGTGGCATATTTGAGGACCTGCCCACATCGATGGGGCTTTTATTTTTTTTTTTAATTATTTCAGCGGGGTGGTGGTCAAAGGAAACTGGGATGTGCTGATGGGTGGCGTGGGGGAGAGCACAAATCATCACGAAAAAACGCGAACAATTAGGATGGGCTCGTTAAAGTCACTGAATCGGAGATGGCAATGGGTTTTTCAAATTTTCGCCCTCGTCTTTGTGGACACATTCGAACAGCAGCAGCTGAAAACGGGACAGATTTCAGTTGGCGCGTTGTTTTTCGGCGCACGATGACATTTTGTTGGATTTGATGTTTTCACACATCGAGAGGGGGGTCATTATTCAAGTGAACGAACACATTTTGGGAACATTTGCGTTCTCCAGTTCGTTTGTGGGAGTGAATGAGTTCAGACCTCAACTGGCGATAGCTTCATTTGATCGTGCTCTAGGCCTTCGACGTGGATTCAATCTCGTTTTTGAGTTGAGGAAGCAATTTTTTTAGGGCACTTGTCAGCTGCGGTTCAATTGGAGATTACACTTCAAATTTGAACTAAAAGTGGCTGTACTCAACCAAACCGTTACTATTTTTATGGTTTTCTCCCAAATGAGAGAGCATGTACATTTGTACAGAAGTAGACTTCTTCTTCTTCCTGTGGCGCTATAGTCCAGGGTGGTCCAGGTTCTGGGCCTTAAGCAACAAACCTCTCCAGCTAGCTAACGTTGCTATCGCTGTCACTGCCGCTGTCGCTGTCGCTGTCGCTGTCGCTGTCGCTGTCGCTGTCGCTGTCGCTGTCGCTGTCGCTGTCGCTGTCGCTGTCGCTGTCGCTGTCGCTGTCGCTGTCGCTGTCGCTGTCGCTGTCGCTGTCGCTGTCGCTGTCGCTGTCGCTGTCGCTGTCGCTGTCGCTGTCGCTGTCGCTGTCGCTGTCGCTGTCGGTGTCGCTGTCGCTGTCGCTGTCGCTGTCGCTGTCGCTGTCGCTGTCGCTGTCGCTGTCGCTGTCGCTGTCGCTGTCGCTGTCCCTGTCACTGTCGCTGTCACTGTCGCTGCCACCGTCACTGTCGTTTTCACTGTCGTTGTTGCTGTCGCTCTTTATTTTTCTTCTCGTTCTTTTTCTTTTTCTTCCCTTTCTTTTTTTTCTTCTTATGGCGCTACAGTCCAGAGTGGACCTGGGCCTAAACCAAGCCTCTCCAGCTAGCAAACGACCAAGCAAATACCGCACTTATGTAATAGACCACAGAGGGACTGTCTGAGAAGAACTTGATCCTAGACAGGGACTAAAGGAGATCGCATTCCGAGTTCTTGAAGCTCAAAGAGCGGCCTGACATCAACTGGCAACTGTGCCACTTGGTGCGGATGATTTTCAAACGCAACTTCTTGTTGTAATTCCCACAACCTATCCCTATTCCGATCAGCAATTCCTGCTGTTGCGGGAATTACTCATCGGGATAGGGTGAGAAACACGGCAGTGCGCGAGGAATTCAAAAGGGCACTATTTCGATGGTTTGGTCACGTGGCACGAATGTCCCCAGCATCACAACTTCCGAGGTGTGCCTTAAAGGTGGGCGAACGCTTGGCAGACCCAGGACGATCGCTGGACCAAATCCAAAAACTCGCTTGATTGCGCTTGGGTATAGCTCCTGGTGAGTGAGAGTCGATGGCGGAGGATCGAGTGGGCTGGAGATTTATCGTGCGAGCGTTACCCCCGCGACCCCGTTAGTGGAACATGCGGTTCACTGAAGATGATGATGATGACTTCTTTTTGTAGCGTTTCAGTTCCGGATCGACCTTTACTAACACGCCTCTCCAGCGAGCACGATATTTTGGTAGCTGTCGCCAATTGCTGACGCCAACTTGCCAGAGGTCCCTCTCCACTTGGGTGCGCTGCCTTAGATGTGGACTTCCAATGTTGCGTTGTACCACTGATTCGAGTCGAAGATTTTCTGGGCAACCAAGTTGTCTAAGCGCCCTACAGGCGCTGGATCCGTAGACACCTGGCTTGTAACCTATTTCCGAAATTTGTACACATAGAGTCAAAAGTCAGCAACAAACTTTGGATTTTTTTGAAAGAAGTGGCACAGTTAATGTTGGGTGAGGCCCAGGTCCATCCAAAACTGTAGCGCTATCAGAAAAAGAACAAGGCTCAGGTAGAAATGAGTCAGTTTTGTTTAAAGAGGGCTTTTGGTTGTTCACATTGAAACCGTTCAAGAGATTCGTCACTTTCCAAGCTAAAAATGATTCAGCAGCAGCAGACGGCTGCCGGAAATTGTTCAGGTTACCTGCTTCGGACGCGTCACGCAAAAACTATGAACACCGGGAGGGTTAATCTCTGATCTTTATCTGGAACTACATCTCTGCGAAAATGCTCATATGTCACGCAAGTGGAAAAGGTCACAAAAACGCGCGTGAGAGGTCATTTCGGAGCATCCAGAGATGCGATTATATGTGAGACTCGCCGGGCAATTTCACACTCTCAACTAGTCCAAGGCTGATGATGGTTTTTTGGGGTTCAGCTCTAGGAAATCGTGTGTATATGAGTGAAGATTTACGATGTGACGTATCAGAGCTCAGGTCAAACTAACGATGAAGGCTTTAAATGTAAATCTTCTTGGATTTGGAGGAATGACTGTTGCCACAGGTGTAGGGAAAGTCTCTCAGTGGACGTTGTTCATGAGGACTGGGATCTGGTGATCCATGGAACTACAATTTCATAGGGGAGAACGGGTCAAACTTCTCCTCTTCACTTCTTCTTCACACATTTCACTTAAATTGATGCTCCTCCCTACTTCTTATTGCTGTTGCCTCCTATTCCGCTCTTCCCTACACAGAAGCCTTGTCAATGACCACAGCAACAAAAAATATCCTCGATAAGATAATTAGATCCCAGAATCAAACAGATTCATAGGCCACGCATGTAGAAGTTCAAGCAAGATTTCTGTAGTCTCCAGCCATGACTCAGTCACGTTCTTCTTCTCCCCACATGGGGTTGCAGTCCCAGAGAGAGCTCGGTCTCAACGAAGAAACTAGACATTCATTAGACTTCTCCAGTGTTGCACGCCAATTTGGCTGATGCTTCTCTTCATCGCGGTCGTCCCTTGATGCGCACAGGTTTGAACTGAGAGACCTGTTTCTTAGGGCGTGGTGTGATCTATGCACGTCCTAGGACCCTTAGGCTGTGGATCCTTGGAGCATGATTGGCTCATTTGTACGACTCGTGGTTAAACCTCATTTTCCCCTTGCCATCAAGTTGAACAGAATCGAAACAAACAACCTTTTTCCCCATGCAACCGCATTTAATTCGACGGTAAGGTAGTGCGGCGGTGTAAATATTTGACAGGCGCTGATGAAAAAATGTCGAATGTTGTCGCCCAGGGTTTTATGGTAAGACAATCCGTCAGCAATCTTACGACATTTTTTTAAGACGCAGCGGGTGTAGACTTGAGCCTGTGCAGTGGACAACGGAACAGGAGGACGTCGACGTTTAAGTTGGCGCACATAAGCGGAGAGGGTCCTCAACAAAATTGTGCCCATTTGGAGACAGCTTGGGAAAGATCGTCTCAGTTTGTTGATGGAGGCCCAGGTTCGCATCTGTTTTTAGGACCAGAAGAAGAAGAAGAAGCGGATGAAAAGGAAAAGACAGACTGAACAAGACTAGATTGAACGCATTGTAGACTGTGGGGTAGGTTTATAGTTTCTTCACACACACAGTCGTCCTTTAGTTCATCGCCAAAGTTGTACACTCTCAATCTCGTTCCGGAACATTTTCTGTGACTTTTGGTGATCAATTTGGTGCGCTAGAGTCTGCTTCTTTTTGACGCGTGACTTTAAAAAGGTTCCAAAAATGTATTCACCGGCAAATAGCGTTGGAAATCTTTGAGCAGATCGCAAAAAGACGAGCTCAATCCGGAAGTCTAACTCTTGTTGTCTTTGCTAAAAACACATTTCGTTAATTTGCGGCAACAGGAAGTCATTGAGCATTGCATCCTAGTCCTCAGCCACCACTGTCGCTGTCGCTGTCGCTGTCGCTGTTGTTGTTGCTGTTGCTGTTGCTGTTGCTGTTGCTGTTGCTGTTGCTGTTGCTGTTGCTGTTGCTGTTGCTGTTGCTGTTGCTGTTGCTGTTGCTGTTGCTGTTGCTGTTGCTGTTGCTGTTGCTGTTGCTGTTGCTGTTGCTGTTGCTGTTGCTGTTGCTGTTGCTGTTGCTGTTGCTGTTACTGTTGCTGTTGCTGTTGCTGTTGCTGTTGCTGTTGCTGTTGCTGTTGCTGTTGCTGTTGCTGTTGCTGTTGCTGTTGCTGTTGCTGTTGCTGTTGCTGTTGCTGTTGCTGTTGCTGTTGCTGTTGCTGCTGCTGTTGCTGTTGCTGTTGCTGTAGCTGTTGCTGTCGCTGATGCTGTCGCTGTCGCTGTGGCTGTTTCTGTCGCTGTGGCTGTTGCTGTCACTGTTGCTGTCGCTGTTTCTGTCGCTGTAGCGGTGTTTTTCAAAAAAGATCTTAGAACCTGCCCCAAAGAGTCACACATGCTCTTCAACCATCGAACACAGATTTTCAGTGCCCCCAGAAGCATCCAGCTACAATCTTGGACAAGACACCAAATTTGTCATTTTTCAGATAAATCCAGTGAACCGCTCAAATCAGTGTGATGCTGGTGGCCTGTGTCCTGTGGCCGAGCCAACAAATCCTCCTACAACGCAGCACGTTTATCGATACACTCGCCTCCTCCGCAAACGTGTGTCCAAACACGCCATCAACCATTCAGCACACCGCTCCACCAACTTACACAACCGACGGATTCCGAAAAACGCACCTACATCCCCGCCCCAATCCCCGCCCCACATCACATGGATTGTCCACTTTCGGAGCGAGCCCCTCCCACCTCCCAGCACCCCGCCATCAACGTGCCATAATCAAAATTAATTTTCTACTCCCAGCTCATCGGCCATTGATGAGCCAACACCGCATCTACACCGTACCTGTGCGTGTAATTAATTTCCATCCGTCCATGCAATCAGTCACATTGTAGCCGGGAGTGTACTCGTCCCAGAGACAGAGGATGGCTACCATCGGAGCGCTTTAATCAAATCCGTCCTCGTCCGGCTTGTGCCCTAGAGTGGATTGGCCCCCGTCTCCCATGACATGTGCAACAAATTGCATGAGGGTGGTCAAAGCAACGTGCGATTTCTAGTCTCCCCGCCGCCGCCGCCGCTCGAGGCGAAGTCCACACACACAGACAGACGGCGACGATGGCGATGGCTACGACGGGGAGGATGATGACCATTGACCTTCCCGCAGCGGAGGTATTAATTCCGCCACCCGTATGGCCCCGGCCGCCAACCATCATCACATCAAAGGCGGCTTAGTCGCGTCGTCTCCTCGGTCCGGGGGAATCCGCCGCCGCCGCCGTCGCCGCCTCTGCAGTTGCATTGCGTTGCGTTTCGTTATTTATCAAGCGATTATACGCGGTTGCCTTTTAATAAAGTAGCGGACCAGCAGACGCGAAACAAAGCACCGAAGGGTAGGGCAGGCCAACAGGGAAAAACGGAAAAAAAATTAACACCAACTCAAGTTTCACTCAATTTGTTGGACAGACAGCCAGCCATCAGACGGCGACCGGCGCGCGGTGCGTCATAAGAAGCAATTTTCTGTTGGCCTTCAAAAATGTGTGTCCCCGCGCTCCCTGCGGACGGTCGGCGGCTGAGGAGTGTCCTATGAAATGCCACGTTTGGGGGCTTGGATCTGATAAGCATGCAGCGGCGAATTTGGCTTTCGTGCCTCGCGGCGTAGCGGTCTTGCGAGGATGAAGACACAGTTTTGTGTCTCCTCCTCGTCGCGGAGCTCTCTTATCAAGATCGTTCGGATGTAGGTACGCACGTCGTTTTGGGGAGGGGAGGAGCGCGTCTCTTGCGAAGGCGGTCGGTCACGTAGGAAACTTCACACCTTTAGCGGAATTTATGCATGCAGTCGCTGGCGAATGGGGACTTTTGACTGAGTATTGATTTCTCGGAAGATGTGCGACCAGCTGCGTGAAGCTGGTTTCCTTTTCTGATGAATTTCAGGCGTCCAACGGTGCGACTGGGTCTAAAAATAGACGCGCTTCGTGCGCCCAAATCAATGAAATGTCTCCCTAATTAGCGGCAGCGTTCGACAAACGTCCGCCAGTGTGTGTACATCAATTTGCTTATCGCGCCCGCTTCAATGCGTTGCGACGAAGTGGCGTTGTGCGTTGCTCGATGTTCGGTGTTTGCTGCTCACTTCCCGCCATCAGCACGCCACCAGTGGCTGGCGGCAATTGTGTCGTTTAGTGGCACTTGAGGCTGCACAGGCCACTCGACTCGAAGGGGATTCCTTGTGGTCGCCTAATGGAGGACAAGTACACTCGCACAGCCGTCTCATTCCCAGAAGGTCCGACGCCGCCAATGCTTTGCGCAAACAGAATGCGAATCATTTTAATTAACGCCACCGAATATTCCAATCCTCTATCGCCGCGTCGACTGAGTGACTGGGCTCGAGAGACCAGCGACTCGGTGCTGCTGGTGACTGATGACGCGGTGCCGGTGGCATGCAGTAGTCGTCGTCGTCGTCGTTGTCGCCGCCAACGGTCTCTGTGAAATAATTACCGTCTCTCTCTCTCTCTCTCTTTGATTTTATGATTAATTACATGCTTCCGTGATAATTGCTTTAAAAGAAATCCATTAAAGCGATTCTCTCACATCGTTCTTGGGAGCGTGGTGGCTGGCGAATGCGTCCTCCTCGCCATTGACGTGCTGCGCCGCTACCAGAGACTGGCCGTCCACTCAGTCGGCTGCATCCATGTGAACGGCGGACGGTGGACACTCGGTCCGCTGCTATGGCAACAATGTTACAAATGGGCATGAGTTTGGGGTGCTGAATTGGACGGCTGTTGGGGGGTCCATGTCTGTTTTCGCTTCGGTCTGGTATCTGGTCGCCTCTCTCTTTGACTTTGAAGTTTGTAATTTGATTGTCGGGGGGTGGGCGGGGCAAGTGGAAAATTGTTTTACGCTTCACTTGAACGGGTGGCGACACTGTGGTGGATGCGGCGACGACGGTGGCGGTGAATATTGCCAATAAACCGAGTGAGCATCTGTGCGGAAGGGGTTCCTTAAGTGGTCGTAGCCGTGGTGATGGTCGGAGGGATGTGTTCGTTTGTTGTCAACTTTGATGTTGAAATGACAGCTGTTGTAATACTGTCGTGGTATTTTGTTGATGATTTAGTTATGGCTTAACGAGACGTTAAAGGGGGCAAAGTTTGTTTTGGAAATACTTAAACCCGAGCGCAAGATTGCGCAATCGATGGGTCTGCTGTGGCCGGAGGATGGTTCTCAGGCGATGTCTTTGGGAAATTGAGACCATTCAGAGGGGGAGAAGTGGTCGTTTGTGCGCCGAGTGGCTGACCCTGGGAATGGATTTGAATGAGGAGATGCTTGACAGTCGCTTTGATCTTTTTGAGAATCACAGCACGAGGGTAATGTTTTGAAGTTCTTTTTGATTGATTCCTCTTGACATTTTCTTATTCTTTTTGCTTTTGTGGAATGACTGCTGAAATGAAAGAGAGTTTTTTTGAAGAAGACAAGAGTTTTTGATGAGGGCGGTATTTGGTTTGCGAATCTCCAGTTGCAGTTATGGACAACCGCTTTAATTTGTAAGAGTTTTTTGACGAAAACGGATTTCTTACAAGATTTGGAAGAAGTACCTACCAATGGAACTTCCGAGAAGGACATCGTTTTCTGTGGTATTTCGGGAACATTGATTCAGAGACAACTGTTGCATAAGGAAGCGGATTTTCAAAATAGAAAAGCACTGGAAGCACTGGAAGCTCAGGTCCACCTAGGACTGTAGCACTATCAGAAGAAGAAGAAGGAAACACGTCAACGTATGTCGTTGACTTAGAGCCCACTGTTGCAGAAGGAAGCGTAGTTTTCCTAATATGGAAGCACTGGAAGTACTGGAAGCGCATGTCCACTTCGGACTGTAGCACCATCAGGAAAAGAAGAAGGATGCACATAAGACACACGTTGATTTAAAGCCCACTGTTGTAGAAGGAAGCGTATTTTCATAATAGTGAAGTTCCAGTGCATTGGAAGCACTGGAAGCACTGGAGGCCAAGGTTCACTGCGGACTGCAGTGCCATAAGGAGAAGAAGGACTGGAGTTAGCCCAAGGCACCATCTCTTCCTCATAAAACCAAAATAAAGCGAAGAAATCTCAAAAGGAGCCGCTTCTTTTTCGCATTTTTGGCGCCTGTCTTTCGAAGGAGTGCTTCGTTGTGGATTATGAGCTGCACAAGGGGTTTTTATCCTCTCCGTGTTATGGCACTTCTCCGATTGCTTTTAATAGTGAAGCACTGGGAGCACTGGAAGCACTGGAAGCACTGGAGGCCCAGGTCCACCTAGGACTATAGCTCCATCAGGAGAAGATGGACTGGAGTGAGCCCAAGACACCATCTCTTCCTCATAAAACCTGAAGAAAAGGACGAAATCTTCAAAGAAACCGCTTCTCTTTCGCATTTTCGCCGCCTATAGCTCGTCGGGAGCTTTCCTTTTGCGATTCAGTGCGATGTGGACTATGAGCTGCACAGGGGATCTTTATCCTCTCCGCGTCGTGGTACTTCTCCGATTGCTTTTAATAGAGAAGCTCTGGAAGCACTGGAAGTACTGGAGTTACTGGAAGCACTGGAGGCCCATGTCCCCTCCAGAAGAAGATGGAAGCGCACAAGACACAAGTTGATTCAGAGTCCACTGTTGCAGAAGAAAACGTATTTTCATAATATGGAAGCACTGGAAGCACTAGAAGTACTGGAAGCTCTGAAAGCACTGGAGGCCCAGGTTCTCTCTCGACTGTAGCGCCATCAGAAGAAGAAGAACTGGAATCAGTCCAAGACATCATCTATTCCTCATAAAACCAAAAAAAGCGAAGAAATCGCTTTCTTTTCTCATTTTTTGGCGTCTTTAGCTCTTCGGGAGCTTCAATTTTGCGATGCAGTGCTTTGCTGTGGACTATGTGATTCATACGGGACTTTCAGCCTTCCCTAGCACTTCATTGATTGCTTTTTGGCAATATTCCCCTCGATGCCGCTTGCTTTTTGAACGTTTTTTAGGGGATTTGTTCAGCAAATTAGCTTGCGATCCGTTGTAACTCCACCTTACCGACGTTGTCATTCTCAGCTCTGTTTCTTTTGAAAACCACCACATTCCACGTCTCTGCTCACAATACCAAGTGTCATCTCATGTGTAACGTTATCGTTGCAGTGTATAAAAGCCTGCGACAGGGACTGCGCGAGACAGTCGCGATTACGTTACCACTAAATAAAGTCATTGAACTCCACCCACCGGTGTTTCATTCAATTGTTCTAATTTCGCTTATCACACGTCAATCGCAAGCTAATTGAACTCGATGACAATTGAAATCTCAAAACAGTCGAACTCTGGAACTGGCTGAGAAAAATTCGTCAATTTACCGAACTGCAAGCATTTATCGTAGATCCCTCTTTGAGACAAATCTCCCCCAACTGTCGTGACTTTCCACTTAAAATTCCCACTGTTCCCCCTCCCCCCACATCACTTCACGTCATAACACAGCCCAATCGGGAGAAAGAAAAAAAATCCCCCACACGTGTGACCTCTTGGGCCACTGCTGCATCGCATCCCTCAAAGTTGTCATTCTTCATTCGCTCCAAATTGCCTAATTGGCCGCGCATATCTCTCCCACACTTCTTGCGCCACCATCGGATCCCCGAAAACATGTTCAAAACACAAATTCAATTTTCAGATACATTACAACACTTGTGCGATAATACCCTGTTCGTCGTTCGCCCCCAACCGCCTCCCCCCCCCCGTCATCCCCTGCTAATCGCAACGCAACAAATTTCTCATGTAATCATAATTAATCAAGCGATCAAAGCCCTTGCGAGGGGGAGGGAAACAAGAGAACCAGCTAGACCCGAATGGAAAATCCCAGAGCCCAGAGCCGGCCCCGTCTGCCGCCGCGCTCCCGCGTCGTCTCCTCGTCTATTCCTAGACGCGGAGACTTCCGCCAGTTGGCATCGTTTCCTTCTGTCAGTACACGCACGCACTCTGATCAAATCCCAAAATCACTCATCCGCGGCAGCATCATCTTCTGCGAGGGGCGCCCGTTGCCGCGCCGCGCACCCATGTCGGGTCTCATTGAGATTCGAGAAGTAATCTGGGCTCCTCTTCGAATATAAATCACTTGACAGATGACTACGATGACGTTTACAACGGCCAACTCCCGAGCTGCGAAACAACAAAATGGGGCCAATCGGGTGAACACTGGGCGCCACACCACAGCAGCAGCAGTGTGTCTTGTAGGCGCGCATTAATTGATGCACACGGAGTCTTGTCAAAGGGAGAGTGTGATTCAATTAATCCCCCAACTCACCCCGGCGCGGCGGTGCCTGGAGGTGGGAGGGTTCAAACGCATAATTGGAGCGTGACATCTCCGGAGGAATCCACAACACAGTTGACTTCAGTGTGCCTGCGATCCAGGTTATCAGCGTCGTCGTCGTCGTCATCGTCGCCGTCAAACAAAAGAGGATTTGATGTCAGAGAGGAGGCGCGTCCCGGTGGGACACCCTCTGCCGGAATACACTTCAGTCATCTGTCACATCTGTTCGAGTGATCCGGGCTCGTCTGGGAACCTGTTCGCTGTCGTCTTTCCCCGGTCGTGGTGTGGGTGACGGTGCGGCTCACTCCAAATCCCCTGTCACCCGGGTCGGGTGGTGGCGTTGTGATGAATGTGCGTTCGGTCGCTGCCGCTGTCCGGTCGCAATGAGTTCCGCCGCCCAGAGGCTATTTCCGGCGAATTATTTTCCATTAAAATGATTGATTTGATTTTTCGGACATCGAACGCTCCGCCAGCCGTCCAGCCAGCCAGCAGGTCTGGCTGCTGCTGATTATTACTGTTATTGTAGAAACGCAATTATTTTGACGCAGCGCAGAGCGCCGGAGAGGCAGCGGGGCGGGGTGTGTGTGAGTTAATCAAATTGACTGATGCGAAGCGTGCAAAGGGTGGCATTAAATCAATATTTTCGAAAACCCTCCCCTCCCCCGCGGTCGTGCCAATCGGCAATCCGGCCGAGATGGCAATCACGGCTTCATGACGAATCTCTGGAAAATTAATTGTAATTTATGCATTCAATCCCCGATGCGACACATCGGGTGGGTTGCGTCGCCGTGACGAGTGCGATATGCTGGTGGATATTCGTGAGATTAAACGCAATGCTTCCGAACACGGCGGAAGTTAAAGGCATTAAAGGGGGGGCTGCTCTTTTTTGAGGGGACAGTGTTCTGCGTAACAGTGGCGGCAGCTGCGGCATCACACTTTTCGAAGGAAGAAGAAGTAGTTTCTTTGTCTCATTTCCTCAAAGTTTCCGCAAAGAAAAATCGAATCGTCTGAAACTCACGTCAATGAAAATTCAGGCCATAAGCACACCAGAAATGGCCAGCCGAGACAGCCGAGCCAGCCGAGCCAGCCTAGCCAGCCAGCCAGCCAGCCAGCCTAGCCAGCCTAGCCAGCCTAGCCAGCCTAGCCAGCCTAGCCAGCCTGGCCAGCCGAGCCAGCCGAGCCAGCCTAGCCAGCCTAGCCAGCCTAGCCAGCCTTGCCAGCCAGCTTAGCCAGAATAGCCAGAATAGCCAGCCCAGCCAGCCTAGCCAGCCTAGCCAGCCGAGCCAGCCTAGCCAGCCTAGTCAGCCTAGCCAGCCTAGCCAGCCTAGCCAGCCTAGCCAGCCTAGCCAGCCGTGCCAGCCTAGCCAGCCTAGCCAGCCTAGCCAGCCGTGCCAGCCTAGCCAGCCTAGCCAGCCGTGCCAGCCTAGCCAGCCTAGCCAGCCTAGCCAGCCTAGCCAGCCTAGCCAGCCTAGCCAGCCTAGCCAGCCTAGCCAGCCTGGCCAGCCAGCCAGCCAGCCAGCCAGCCAGCCAGCCAGCCTAGCCAGCCTAGCCAACCTAGCCAGCCTAGCCAGCCTAGCCAGCCTGGCCAGCCGAGCCAGCCGAGCCAGCCTGGCCAGCCGAGCCAGCCGAGCCAGCCTGGCCAGCCGAGCCAGCCGAGCCAGGATAGCCAGCCTAGCCAGCCTAGCCAGCCTAGCCAGCCTAGCCAGCCTAGCCAGCCGAGCCAGCCTAGCCAGAATAGCCAGCCTAGCCAGCCTAGCCAGCCTAGCCAGCCGAGCCAGCCTAGCCAGAATAGCCAGCCTAGCCAGCCTAGCCAGCCCAGCCAGCCTAGCCAGCCTAGCCAGCCTAGCCAGCCGAGCTAGCCTAGCCAGAATAGCCAGCCTAGCCAGCCTAGCCAGCCGAGCTAGCCGAGCTAGCCTAGCCAGAATAGCCAGGATAGCCAGCCGAGCTAGCCCAGCCAGAATAGCCAGAATAGCCAGAGCATCAGCCAGCCAGCCAGCCCAGCCAGCGTAGTCAGTCTAGACAGCCTAGCCAGCCCAGCCAGCCAACCTAGCCAGCCAGCCTAGCTAGCCAAAATAGCCAGCCAGCCTAGCCAGCCAGCCTAGCCAGACTAGCCAGCCTGGCCAGACTAGCCAGCCTAGCCAGCCTGGCCAGACTAGCCAGCCTAGCCAGCCGAGCCAGCCTAGCCAGCCTAGCCAGCCGAGCCAGCCTAGCCAGCCGAGCCAGCCTAGCCAGCCTTGCCAGCCTAGCCAGCCTAGCCAGCCGAGCCAGCCGAGCCAGCCTAGCCAGAATAGCCAGCCTAGCCAGCCTAGCCAGCCCAGCCAGCCTAGCCAGCCTAGCCAGCCTAGCCAGCCGAGCTAGCCTAGCCAGAATAGCCAGCCTAGCCAGCCTAGCCAGCCTAGCCAGCCGAGCTAGCCTAGCCAGAATAGCCAGCCTAGCCAGCCGAGCTAGCCTAGCCAGAATAGCCAGCCTAGCCAGCCTAGCCAGCCTAGCCAGCCTAGTCAGCCTAGCCAGCCTAGTCAGCCGAGCCAGCCTGGCCAGCCAGCCAGCCAGCCAGTTAGCCAGCCTAGCCAGCCCAGCCAGCCTAGCCAGCCTAGCCAGCCTAGCCAGCCGAGCTAGCCTAGCCAGCCTAGCCAGCCTAGCCAGCCTAGCCAGCCGAGCCAGCCTAGCCAGCCTAGCCAGCCTAGCCAGCCTAGCCAGCCGAGCTAGCCTAGCCAGAATAGCCAGCCTAGCCAGACTAGCCAGCCTAGCCAGCCTAGCCAGTCGAGCCAGCCTAGCCAGAATAGCCAGAGAATCAGCCAGCCTTGCCAGCCTAGCCAGCCTAGCCAGCCTAGCCAGCCTAGCCAGCCTAGCCAGCCTAGCCAGCCTGGCCAGCCAGCCAGCCAGCCAGCCAGCCAGCCTAGCCAGCCTAGCCAGCCTAGCCAGCCCAGCCAGAATAGCCAGAGCATCAGCCAGCCAGCCAGCCCAGCCAGCGTAGTCAGTCTAGACAGCCTAGCCAGAATAGCCAGCCTAGCCAGACTAGCCAGCCTAGCCAGCCTAGCCAGTCGAGCCAGCCTAGCCAGAATAGCCAGAGAATCAGCAAGCCTTGCCAGCCTAGCCAGCCTTGCCAGCCCAGCCAGCCCAGCCAGCCTAGCCAGCCTAGCCAGCCTAGCCAGCCCAGCCAGCCTAGCCAGCCTAGCCAGCCTAGCCAGCCTAGCCAGCCTAGCCAGCCTAGCCAGCCTAGCCAGCCGAGCCAGCCTAGCCAGCCTAGTCAGCCTAGCCAGCCTAGCCAGCCTAGCCAGCCTAGCCAGCCTAGCCAACCTAGCCAGCCTAGCCAGCCTAGCCAGCCTAGCCAGTCGAGCCAGCCTAGCCAGAATAGCCAGAGAATCAGCAAGCCTTGCCAGCCTAGCCAGCCTAGCCAGCCTAGCCAGCCTAGCCAGCCCAGCCAGCCTAGCCAGCCTAGCCAGCCTAGCCAGCCCAGCCAGCCTAGCCAGCCTAGCCAGCCTAGCCAGCCTAGCCAGCCTAGCCAGCCTAGCCAGCCTAGCCAGCCTAGCCAGCCTAGCCAGCCTAGCCAGCCTAGCCAGCCGAGCCAGCCTAGCCAGCCTAGTCAGCCTAGCCAGCCTAGCCAGCCTAGCCAGCCTAGCCAGCCTAGCCAACCTAGCCAGCCTAGCCAGCCTAACCAGCCCAGCCAGCCTAGCCAGCCTAGCCAGCCTAACCAGCCCAGCCAGCCTAGCCAGCCTAGCCAGCCTAGACAGCCTAGCCAGCCTAGCCAGCCTAGCCAGCCCAGCCAGCCTAGCCAGCCTAGCCAGCCTAGCCAGCCTAGCCAGCCCAGCCAGCCTAGCCAGCCTAGCCAGCCTAGCCAGCCTAGCCAGCCTAGCCAGCCTAGCCAGCCTAGCCAGCCGAGCCAGCCTAGCCAGCCTAGTCAGCCTAGCCAGCCTAGCCAGCCTAGCCAGCCTAGCCAGCCTAGCCAACCTAGCCAGCCTAGCCAGCCTAGCCAGCCTAGCCAGTCGAGCCAGCCTAGCCAGAATAGCCAGAGAATCAGCAAGCCTTGCCAGCCTAGCCAGCCTAGCCAGCCTAGCCAGCCTAGCCAGCCCAGCCAGCCTAGCCAGCCTAGCCAGCCTAGCCAGCCCAGCCAGCCTAGCCAGCCTAGCCAGCCTAGCCAGCCCAGCCAGCCTAGCCAGCCTAGCCAGCCTAGCCAGCCTAGCCAGCCTAGCCAGCCTAGCCAGCCTAGCCAGCCGAGCCAGCCTAGCCAGCCTAGTCAGCCTAGCCAGCCTAGCCAGCCTAGCCAGCCTAGCCAGCCTAGCCAACCTAGCCAGCCTAGCCAGCCTAACCAGCCCAGCCAGCCTAGCCAGCCTAGCCAGCCTAGACAGCCTAGCCAGCCTAGCCAGCCTAGCCAGCCTAGACAGCCTAGCCAGCCTAGCCAGCCTAGCCAGCCCAGTCATCCTAGCCAGCCTAGCCAGCCGAGCCAGCCGAGCCAGCCTAGCCAGCCTAGCCAGACTAGCCAGCCGAGCCAGCCGAGCCAGCCGAGCCAGCCGAGCCAGCCGAGCCAGCCGAGCCAGCCGAGCCAGCCTAGCCAGAATAGCCAGCCTAGCCAGCCTAGCCAGCCTAGCCAGCCGAGCCAGCCTAGCCAGCCTAGCCAGCCTAGCCAGCCTAGCCAGCCTAGCCAGCCTAGCCAGCCTAGCCAACCTAGCCAGCCTAGCCAGCCTAACCAGCCCAGCCAGCCTAGCCAGCCTAGCCAGCCTAGACAGCCTAGCCAGCCTAGCCAGCCTAGCCAGCCTAGACAGCCTAGCCAGCCTAGCCAGCCTAGCCAGCCCAGTCATCCTAGCCAGCCTAGCCAGCCGAGCCAGCCGAGCCAGCCTAGCCAGCCTAGCCAGCCTAGCCAGACTAGCCAGCCGAGCCAGCCGAGCCAGCCGAGCCAGCCGAGCCAGCCGAGCCAGCCTAGCCAGAATAGCCAGCCTAGCCAGCCTAGCCAGCCTAGCCAGCCTAGCCAGGCAGCCAGCCTAGCCAGAATAGCCAGCCTAGCCAGCCTAGCCAGCCTAGCCAGCCTAGCCAGCCTAGCCAGAATAGCCAGCCCAGCCAGCCTAGCCAGCCTAGCCAGCCGAGCCAGCCTAGCCAGAATAGCCAGCCTAGCCAGCCTAGCCAGCCTAGCCAGCCTAGCCAGTCTAGCCAGCCTAGCAAGTCGAGCCAGCCTAGCCAGAATAGCCAGAGAATCAGCCAGCCTTGCCAGCCTAGCCAGCCTAGCCAGCCTAGCCAGCCTAGCCAGCCGAGCCAGCCTAGCCAGAATAGCCAGCCTAGCCAGCCTAGCCAGCCTAGCCAGCCTGGCCAGAATAGCCAGCCTAGCCAGCCTAGCCAGAATAGCCAGAGAATCAGCCAGCCTAGCCAGCCTAGCCAGCCTAGCCAGCCTAGCCAGCCTAGCCAGCCTAGCCAGCCTAGCCAGCCTAGCCAGCCTAGCCAGCCTAGCCAGCCTAGCCAGCCTAGCCAGCCTAGCCAGCCTAGCCAGCCCAGCCAGCCCAGCCAGCCCAGCCAGCCTAGCCAGCCTAGCCAGCCTAGCCAGCCGAGCCAGCCCAGCCAGCCTAGCCAGCCGAGCCAGCCCAGCCAGCCTAGCCAGCCGAGCCAGCCCAGCCAGCCTAGCCAGCCTAGCCAGCCAGCCAGCCAGCCAGCCAGCCAGCATAGCCAGGCTAGCCAGGCTAGCCAGCCGAGCCAGCCTAGCCAGCCGAGCCAGCCTAGCCAAAATAGCCAGCCTAGACAGCCTAGCCAGCCGAGCCAGCCTAGCCAGAATAGCCAGCCTAGCCAGCCTAGCCAGCCTAGCCAGCCTAGCCAGCCTTACCAGCCTAGCCAGCCTAGCCAGCTGAGCCAGCCCAGCCAGCCTAGCCAGCCGTGCCAGCCCAGCCAGCCCAGCCAGCCTAGCCAGCCTAGGCAGCCTAGCCAGCCTAGCCAGCCTAGCCAGACTAGCCAGCCTAGCCAGCCTAGCCAGCCCAGTCATCCTAGCCAGACTAGCCAGCCTAGCCAGCCCAGTCATCCTAGCCAGACTAGCCAGACTAGCCAGCCAGCCAGCCTAGCCAGCCGAGCCAGCCGAGCCAGCCGAGCCAGCCGAGCCAGCCGAGCCAGCCGAGCCAGCCGAGCCAGCCGAGCCAGCCGAGCCAGCCGAGCCAGCCGAGCCAGCCGAGCCAGCCGAGCCAGCCTAGCCAGCCTAGCCAGCCGAGCCAGCCGAGCCAGCCTAGCCAGCCTAGCCAGCCCAGTCATCCTAGCCAGACTAGCCAGCCTAGCCAGCCCAGTCATCCTAGCCAGCCTAGCCAGCCTAGCCAGCCGAGCCAGCCGAGCCAGACGAGCCAGCCTAGCCAGCCTGGCCAGCCTAGCCAGCCTAGCCAGCCTAGCCAGCCTAGCCAGCCTAGCCAGCCTAGCCAGCCTAGCCAGCCTAGCCAGCCTAGCCAGCCTAGCCAGCCTAGCCAACCTAGCCAGCCTAGCCAGCCTAGCCAACCTAGCCAGCCTAGCCAGCCTAACCAGCCCAGCCAGCCTAGCCAGCCTAGCCAGCCTAGACAGCCTAGCCAGCCTAGCCAGCCTAGCCAGCCTAGACAGCCTAGCCAGCCTAGCCAGCCTAGCCAGCCGAGCCAGCCGAGCCAGCCTAGCCAGCCTAGCCAGCCTAGCCAGACTAGCCAGCCGAGCCAGCCGAGCCAGCCGAGCCAGCCGAGCCAGCCGAGCCAGCCTAGCCAGAATAGCCAGCCTAGCCAGCCTAGCCAGCCTAGCCAGCCGAGCCAGCCTAGCCAGAACAGCCAGCCTAGCCAGCCTTGCCAGCCTTGCCAGCCAGCTTAGCCAGAATAGCCAGAGAATCAGCCTAGAAATAGCCAGCCTAGCCAGCCGAGCCAGCCGAGCCAGCCGAGCCAGCCGAGCCAGCCGAGCCAGCCTAGCCAGCCTAGCCAGCCTAGCCAGCCTAGCCAGCCCAGTCATCCTAACCAGACGAGCCAGCCTAGCCAGCCTAGCCAGCCCAGTCATCCTAGCCAGACTAGCCAGCCTTGCCAGCCAGCCTAGCCAGAATAGCCAGAGAATCAGCCAGCCAGCCAGTCTAGCCAGCGTAGTCAGCCTAGCCAGCCAAGCCAGCGTAGTCAGTCTAGACAGCCTAGCCAGAATAGCCAGCAAAGCATTCAGTCTAGTCAGCCGAGCCAGCCTAGCCAGCCTAGCCAGCCTAATAAGCCGAGCCAGCCTAGCCAGCCTAGCCAGCCTAGCCAGCCTAACCAGCCGAGCCAACCTAGCCAGCCTAGCCAGCCTAGGTAGCCGAGCCAGCCGAGCCAGCCTAGCCAGCCCAGCCAGCCTAGCCAGCCCAGTCATTCTAGCCAGCCGAGCCAGCCTAGCCAGCCTAGCCAGCCTAGCCAGCCGAGCCAGACGAGCCAGCCTAGCCAGCCTAGCCAGCCCAGTCATCCTAGCCAGACTAGCCAGACTAGCCAGCCTAGCCAGCCTAGCCAGACTAGCCAGCCTAGCCAGCCTAGCCAGCCGAGCCAGCCCAGCCAGCCTAGCCAGCCTATCCAGCCTAGCCAGCCTAGCCAGCCGAGCCAGCCCAGTCATCCTAGCCAGACTAGCCAGCCTAGCCAGCCTAGCCAGCCTAGCCAGCCTAGCCAGCCAGCGTAGCCCGGCTAGAATTTTACTGCTATAAATGGCTAGAAATTAGGCTATAATCTATAAATCTAGGGCTAGAATTATAAGGCTGTAAATCTATTGCTAGAATTTTATTGCTATAAATCTAGCGCTAGATTTTTAGGGCTATAAATCTAGGGCTAGAATTTTAGGGCTGTAAATCTAGGGCTAGAATAATAGGGCTATAAATCTTGGGCTAGAATTTTAGGGCTAGAAATTTAGGGTTGTAAATCTAGGGCTAGAATTTTAGGGCCGTAAATCTAGGGCTAGAATTTTAGGGCTATAAATCTAGGGCTAGAATTTTAGGGCTGTAAATCTAGGGCTAGAAATTTAGGGCTGTAAATCTAGGGCTAGAATTTGAGGGCTAGAATTTTAGGGCTGTAAATCTAGGGCTAGAATTTTAGGGCCGTAAATCTAGGGCTAGAATTTTAGGGCTGTAAATCTAGGGCTAGAATTTTAGGGCTGTAAATCTAGGGCTAGAATAATAGGGCTATAAATCTAGGGCTAGAATTTTAGGGCCGTAAATCTAGGGCTAGAATTTTAGGGCCGTAAATCTAGGGCTAGAATTTTAGGGCTGTAAATCTAGGGCTAGAATTATAAGGCTGTAAATCTAGGGCTAGAATTCTAGGGCTAGAAATTTAGGGCTGTAAATCTAGGGCTAGAAATTTAGGGCCGTAAATCTAGGGCTAGAATTTTAGGTCTGTAAATCTAGGGCTAGAATTTTAGGGCTAGAAATTTAGGGCTGTAAATCTAGGGCTAGAATTTTAGGGCCGTAAATCTAGGGCTAGAATTATAGGGCTGTAAATCTAGGGCTAGAATTTTAGGGCTGTAAATCTAGGGCTAGAATTATAAGGCTGTAAATCTAGGGCTAGAATTCTAGGGCTAGAAATTTAGGGCTGTAAATCTAGGGCTAGAATTTTAGGTCTGTAAATCTAGGGCATGAATTATAGGGCTATAAATCTAGGGCTAGAATTATAGGGCAATAAATCTAGGGCTAGAATTTTAGGGCTGTAAATCTAGGGCTAGAAATTTAGGGCCGTAAATCTAGGGCTAGAATTTTAGGGCTAGAAATTTAGGGCTGTAAATCTAGGGCTAGAATTTTAGGGCCGTAAATCTAGGGCTAGAATTTTAGGGCCGTAAATCTAGGGCTAGAATTTTAGGGCTGTAAATCTAGGGCTAGAATTTTAGGGCTAGAAATTTAGGGCTGTAAATCTAGGGCTAGAATTTTAGGGCCGTAAATCTAGGGCTAGAATTTTAGGGCTGTAAATCTAGGGCTAGAATTATAAGGCTGTAAATCTAGGGCTAGAATTCTAGGGCTAGAAATTTAGGGCTGTAAATCTAGGGCTAGAAATTTAGGGCCGTAAATCTAGGGCTAGAATTTTAGGTCTGTAAATCTAGGGCTAGAATTTTAGGGCTAGAAATTTAGGGCTGTAAATCTAGGGCTAGAATTTTAGGGCCGTAAATCTAGGGCTAGAATTTTAGGGCCGTAAATCTAGGGCTAGAATTTTAGGGCTGTAAATCTAGGGCTAGAATTCTAGGGCTAGAAATTTAGGGCTGTAAATCTAGGGCTAGAAATTTAGGGCCGTAAATCTAGGGCTAGAATTTTAGGTCTGTAAATCTAGGGCTAGAATTTTAGGGCTAGAATTATAGGGCAATAAATCTAGGGCTAGAATTTTAGGGCTGTAAATCTAGGGCTAGAATTATAGGGCCGTAAATCTAGGGCTAGAATTTTAGGGCTGTAAATCTAGGGCTAGAATTTTAGGGCCGTAAATCTAGGGCTAGAATTTTAGGGCTGTAAATCTAGGGCTAGAATTCTAGGGCTAGAAATTTAGGGCCGTAAATCTAGGGCTAGAATTTTAGAGCTGTAAATCTAGGGCTAGAATTATAAGGCTGTAAATCTAGGGCTAGAATTTTAGGGCTAGAAATTTAGGGCTGTAAATCTAGGGCTAGAATTTTAGGGCCGTAAATCTAGGGCTAGAATTTTTGGGCCGTAAATCTAGGGCTAGAAATTTAGGGCTGTAAATCTAGGGCTAGAATTATAGGGCTGTAAATCTAGGGCTAGAATCATAAGGCTGTAAATCAGCCTAGCCAGCCTAGCCAGCCAGCCAGCCTAGCCAGCCCAGCCAGCCAGCCAGCCTAGCCAGCCTAGCCAGCCTAGCCAGACCTGCCAGACTAGCCAGCCTAGCCAGCCTAGCCAGACTAGCCAGCCTGGCCAGCCTAGCCAGACTAGCCAGACTAGCCAGCCTAGCCAGCCTAGCCAGACTAGCCAGCCTAGCCAGACTAGCCAGCCTGGCCAGAATAGCCAGCCTAGCCAGCCTGGCCAGAATAGCCAGCCTAGCCAACCTAGCCAGCCGGCCTAGCCAGCCAACCTAGCCAGCCAGCCTAGAAAGCCTAGCCAGCCAACCTAGCCAGCCAGCCTAGCCAGCCTAGCCAGCCAGCCTAGCCAGCCAGCCTAGCCAGCCAGCCTAGCCAGCCAGCCTAGCCAGCCAACCTAGCCAGCCAGCCTAGCCAGTCAGCCTAGCCAGCCTAGCCAGGCAGCCAGCCTAGCCAGCCTAGCCAGGCAGCCAGCCTAGCCAGAATAGCCAGCCTAGCCAGCCTAGCCAGCCTAGCCAGAATAGCCAGCCTAGCCAGCCTAGCCAGCCTAGCCAGCCTAGCCAACCTAGCCAGACTAGCCAGCCAGACAGCCTAGCCAGCCTAGCAGGCCTAGCCAGCCTAGCCAGCCTAGCCAGCCTAGCCAGCCTAGCCAGGCAGCCAGCCTAGCCAGAATAGCCAGCCTAGCCAGCCTAGCCAGCCTAGCCAGCCTAGCCAACCTAGCCAGCCTAGCCAACCTAGCCAGACTAGCCAGCCTTGCCAGCCTAGCCAACCTAGCCAGCCTAGCCAACCTAGCCAGCCTAGCCAACCTAGCCAGACTAGCCAGCCTTGCCAGCCTAGCCAGCCAGCCAGCCTAGCCAGCCTAGCCAGCCTAGCCAGGCAGCCAGCCTAGCCAGAATAGCCAACCTAGCCAGCCTAGCCAGCCTAGCCAGCCTAGCCAACCTAGCCAGCCTAGCCAACCTAGCCAGACTAGCCAGCCTTGCCAGCCTAGCCAGCCAGCCAGCCTAGCCAGCCTAGCCAGCCTAGCCAGCCTAGCCAACCTAGCCAGCCAGCCAACCTAGCCAGACTAACCAGCCTGGCCAGCCTAGCCAGCCTAGCCAGCCAACCTAGCCAGCCAGCCTAGCTAGCCAAAATAGCCAGCCAGCCTAGCCAGCCAGCCTAGCCAGACTAGCCAGCCTGGCCAGACTAGCCAGCCTGGCCAGCCTAGCCAGCCTAGCCAGCCGAGCCAGCCTAGCCAGCCTAGCCAGCCGAGCCAGCCTAGCCAGCCGAGCCAGCCTAGCCAGCCTAGCCAGCCTAGCCAGACCAGCCAGACTAGCCAGCCAGCCTAGCCAGACCAGCCAGACTAGCCAGCCAGCCTAGCCAGCCTGGCCAGACTAGCCAGCCGAGCCAGCCTAGCCAGCCTAGCCAGCCGAGCCAGCCTAGCCAGCCTAGCCAGCCGAGCCAGCCTAGCCAGCCGAGCCAGCCTAGCCAGCCTAGCCAGCCGAGCCAGCCTAGCCAGCCTAGCCAGCCTGGCCAGAATAGCCAGCCTAGCCAGCCTAGCCAGCCTAGCCAGCCTAGCCAACCTAGCCAGCCGGCCTAGCCAGCCAACCTAGCCAGCCAGCCTAGCCAGCCTAGCCAGCCAACCTAGCCAGCCAGCCTAGCCAGCCTAGCCAGCCAGCCTAGCCAGCCAAGCCAGCCAGCCTAGCCAGCCAGCCAGCCAGCCAGCCAGCCAGCCAGCCAGCCAGCCAGCCAGCCAGCCAGCCAGCCAGCCAGCCAGCCAGCCAGCCAACCAGCCAGCCAGCCAGCCAGCCAGCCAGCCAGCCAGCCAGCCAGCCAGCCAGCTATAGTATAGATGAAATTTATATGTCGCAACGGGTACCAGCCAGCTATAGTATATTTGTATGAACCAGCCACCCCATATATGGTATATATATATGATACCAACCTATGATACTATAGTATGGTTGAAATTGTGTCGAATTTCTGGGAAAATAACTTTCGTTTTTGGAAAAAAACGCCATATCTCGGAAACGGTGCGTCGGATCGCAATTTTGCCTTTTAGTTAAGTTTTTTTTTCAAACATACACGACCGGATGACACAACTTTTAAGCCAAAAATCACGGCTCTAGCTATTATAGAACCCGTATTATGGTCAAAAATATGATCGACCAAAAAACCAACCCTTTTTTGCAAGGCTCTTTGACTGTGAATATCTCGGGAACAGAGGGACGCAGGAAAAAAGTAATGATGTGGGGTTGTAGGTAATTACTTCGTCTTTAAGGCATGCAAAGTTAGAAATCGGAAATCGCTTGATTTGTGTCGAATTTCTGGGAAAATGACTTTAGTTTTTGGAAAAAACGCCATATCTCGGAAACGGTGCGTCGGATCGCAATTTTGCCTTTTAGTTAAGTTTTTTTTTCAAACATACACGACCGGATGACACAACTTTTAAGCCAAAAATCACGGCTCTAGCTATTATAGAACCCGTCTTTTGGTCAAAAATAAGTGCGACCAAAAAAACAACTCTTTTTGCAAGGCTCTGGAGGTGCATAATTTGACTTTGAATATTTCGGGAACGGGGGGACGCTCGATCCTCCGATCCTGGGCCTAGCTGCGGTCGACGTACGAACCCACACGGCTGTATAACTGTCTAAAAAAAAGCAATATCGCCGTTGGGAGTCGGCATTAAACTGTAGGTTCCCTCTATATACAAAAAATATTTATCCATACAATATTTATAAAAATATTTATCCAAGGGAACCACCCCATGCGATTGCCCAGTTTATTTCCTTAATTTTCGATTTAAATTCAGATTCACTCGAAAACATTCCGACACACTTCGATTTATTTATGAAGGAAGGGACGAGAGTTTCCCCTGACTTATATGCATGTATGAGTGTGTATGTGTATGTGTATATGAATGGTATGCATGTTGTCTGATGGCCAGTTTTTGCTATTGCTATACTATAGAATATACCAGCCAGCCAGCCAGCCAGCCAGCCAGCCAGCCAGCCAGCCAGCCAGCCAGCCAGCCAGCCAGCCAGCCAGCCAGCCAGCCAGCCAGCCAGCCAGCCAGCCAGCCAGCCAGCCAGCCAGCCAGCCAGCCAGCCAGCCAGCCAGCCAGCCAGCCAGCCAGCCAGCCAGCCAGCCAGCCAGCCAGCCAGCCAGCCAGCCAGCCAGCCAGCCAGCCAGCCAGCCAGCCAGCCAGCCAGCCAGCCAGCCAGCCAGCCAGCCAGCCAGCCAGCCAGCCAGCCAGCCAGCCAGCCAGCCAGCCAGCCAGCCAGCCAGCCAGCCAGCCAGCCAGCCAGCCAGCCAGCCAGCCAGCCAGCCAGCCAGCCAGCCAGCCAGCCAGCCAGCCAGCCAGCCAGCCAGCCAGCCAGCCAGCCAGCCAGCCAGCCAGCCAGCCAGCCAGCCAGCCAGCCAGCCAGCCAGCCAGCCAGCCAGCCAGCCAGCCAGCCAGCCAGCCAGCCAGCCAGCCAGCCAGCCAGCCAGCCAGCCAGCCAGCCAGCCAGCCAGCCAGCCAGCCAGCCAGCCAGCCAGCCAGCCAGCCAGCCAGCCAGCCAGCCAGCCAGCCAGCCAGCCAGCCAGCCAGCCAGCCAGCCAGCCAGCCAGCCAGCCAGCCAGCCAGCCAGCCAGCCAGCCAGCCAGCCAGCCAGCCAGCCAGCCAGCCAGCCAGCCAGCCAGCCAGCCAGCCAGCCAGCCAGCCAGCCAGCCAGCCAGCCAGCCAGCCAGCCAGCCAGCCAGCCAGCCAGCCAGCCAGCCAGCCAGCCAGCCAGCCAGCCAGCCAGCCAGCCAGCCAGCCAGCCAGCCAGCCAGCCAGCCAGCCAGCCAGCCAGCCAGCCAGCCAGCCAGCCAGCCAGCCAGCCAGCCAGCCAGCCAGCCAGCCAGCCAGCCAGCCAGCCAGCCAGCCAGCCAGCCAGCCAGCCAGCCAGCCAGCCAGCCAGCCAGCCAGCCAGCCAGCCAGCCAGCCAGCCAGCCAGCCAGCCAGCCAGCCAGCCAGCCAGCCAGCCAGCCAGCCAGCCAGCCAGCCAGCCAGCCAGCCAGCCAGCCAGCCAGCCAGCCAGCCAGCCAGCCAGCCAGCCAGCCAGCCAGCCAGCCAGCCAGCCAGCCAGCCAGCCAGCCAGCCAGCCAGCCAGCCAGCCAGCCAGCCAGCCAGCCAGCCAGCCAGCCAGCCAGCCAGCCAGCCAGCCAGCCAGCCAGCCAGCCAGCCAGCCAGCCAGCCAGCCAGCCAGCCAGCCAGCCAGCCAGCCAGCCAGCCAGCCAGCCAGCCAGCCAGCCAGCCAGCCAGCCAGCCAGCCAGCCAGCCAGCCAGCCAGCCAGCCAGCCAGCCAGCCAGCCAGCCAGCCAGCCAGCCAGCCAGCCAGCCAGCCAGCCAGCCAGCCAGCCAGCCAGCCAGCCAGCCAGCCAGCCAGCCAGCCAGCCAGCCAGCCAGCCAGCCAGCCAGCCAGCCAGCCAGCCAGCCAGCCAGCCAGCCAGCCAGCCAGCCAGCCAGCCAGCCAGCCAGCCAGCCAGCCAGCCAGCCAGCCAGCCAGCCAGCCAGCCAGCCAGCCAGCCAGCCAGCCAGCCAGCCAGCCAGCCAGCCAGCCAGCCAGCCAGCCAGCCAGCCAGCCAGCCAGCCAGCCAGCCAGCCAGCCAGCCAGCCAGCCAGCCAGCCAGCCAGCCAGCCAGCCAGCCAGCCAGCCAGCCAGCCAGCCAGCCAGCCAGCCAGCCAGCCAGCCAGCCAGCCAGCCAGCCAGCCAGCCAGCCAGCCAGCCAGCCAGCCAGCCAGCCAGCCAGCCAGCCAGCCAGCCAGCCAGCCAGCCAGCCAGCCAGCCAGCCAGCCAGCCAGCCAGCCAGCCAGCCAGCCAGCCAGCCAGCCAGCCAGCCAGCCAGCCAGCCAGCCAGCCAGCCAGCCAGCCAGCCAGCCAGCCAGCCAGCCAGCCAGCCAGCCAGCCAGCCAGCCAGCCAGCCAGCCAGCCAGCCAGCCAGCCAGCCAGCCAGCCAGCCAGCCAGCCAGCCAGCCAGCCAGCCAGCCAGCCAGCCAGCCAGCCAGCCAGCCAGCCAGCCAGCCAGCCAGCCAGCCAGCCAGCCAGCCAGCCAGCCAGCCAGCCAGCCAGCCAGCCAGCCAGCCAGCCAGCCAGCCAGCCAGCCAGCCAGCCAGCCAGCCAGCCAGCCAGCCAGCCAGCCAGCCAGCCAGCCAGCCAGCCAGCCAGCCAGCCAGCCAGCCAGCCAGCCAGCCAGCCAGCCAGCCAGCCAGCCAGCCAGCCAGCCAGCCAGCCAGCCAGCCAGCCAGCCAGCCAGCCAGCCAGCCAGCCAGCCAGCCAGCCAGCCAGCCAGCCAGCCAGCCAGCCAGCCAGCCAGCCAGCCAGCCAGCCAGCCAGCCAGCCAGCCAGCCAGCCAGCCAGCCAGCCAGCCAGCCAGCCAGCCAGCCAGCCAGCCAGCCAGCCAGCCAGCCAGCCAGCCAGCCAGCCAGCCAGCCAGCCAGCCAGCCAGCCAGCCAGCCAGCCAGCCAGCCAGCCAGCCAGCCAGCCAGCCAGCCAGCCAGCCAGCCAGCCAGCCAGCCAGCCAGCCAGCCAGCCAGCCAGCCAGCCAGCCAGCCAGCCAGCCAGCCAGCCAGCCAGCCAGCCAGCCAGCCAGCCAGCCAGCCAGCCAGCCAGCCAGCCAGCCAGCCAGCCAGCCAGCCAGCCAGCCAGCCAGCCAGCCAGCCAGCCAGCCAGCCAGCCAGCCAGCCAGCCAGCCAGCCAGCCAGCCAGCCAGCCAGCCAGCCAGCCAGCCAGCCAGCCAGCCAGCCAGCCAGCCAGCCAGCCAGCCAGCCAGCCAGCCAGCCAGCCAGCCAGCCAGCCAGCCAGCCAGCCAGCCAGCCAGCCAGCCAGCCAGCCAGCCAGCCAGCCAGCCAGCCAGCCAGCCAGCCAGCCAGCCAGCCAGCCAGCCAGCCAGCCAGCCAGCCAGCCAGCCAGCCAGCCAGCCAGCCAGCCAGCCAGCCAGCCAGCCAGCCAGCCAGCCAGCCAGCCAGCCAGCCAGCCAGCCAGCCAGCCAGCCAGCCAGCCAGCCAGCCAGCCAGCCAGCCAGCCAGCCAGCCAGCCAGCCAGCCAGCCAGCCAGCCAGCCAGCCAGCCAGCCAGCCAGCCAGCCAGCCAGCCAGCCAGCCAGCCAGCCAGCCAGCCAGCCAGCCAGCCAGCCAGCCAGCCAGCCAGCCAGCCAGCCAGCCAGCCAGCCAGCCAGCCAGCCAGCCAGCCAGCCAGCCAGCCAGCCAGCCAGCCAGCCAGCCAGCCAGCCAGCCAGCCAGCCAGCCAGCCAGCCAGCCAGCCAGCCAGCCAGCCAGCCAGCCAGCCAGCCAGCCAGCCAGCCAGCCAGCCAGCCAGCCAGCCAGCCAGCCAGCCAGCCAGCCAGCCAGCCAGCCAGCCAGCCAGCCAGCCAGCCAGCCAGCCAGCCAGCCAGCCAGCCAGCCAGCCAGCCAGCCAGCCAGCCAGCCAGCCAGCCAGCCAGCCAGCCAGCCAGCCAGCCAGCCAGCCAGCCAGCCAGCCAGCCAGCCAGCCAGCCAGCCAGCCAGCCAGCCAGCCAGCCAGCCAGCCAGCCAGCCAGCCAGCCAGCCAGCCAGCCAGCCAGCCAGCCAGCCAGCCAGCCAGCCAGCCAGCCAGCCAGCCAGCCAGCCAGCCAGCCAGCCAGCCAGCCAGCCAGCCAGCCAGCCAGCCAGCCAGCCAGCCAGCCAGCCAGCCAGCCAGCCAGCCAGCCAGCCAGCCAGCCAGCCAGCCAGCCAGCCAGCCAGCCAGCCAGCCAGCCAGCCAGCCAGCCAGCCAGCTATAGTATAGATGAAATTTATATGTCGCAACGGGTACCAGCCAGCTATAGTATATTTGTATGAACCAGCCACCCCATATATGGTATATATATATGATACCAACCTATGATGCTATAGTATGGTTGAAATTGTGTCGAATTTCTGGGAAAATAACTTTCGTTTTTGGAAAAAAACGCCATATCTCGGAAACGGTGCGTCGGATCGCAATTTTGCCTTTTAGTTAAGTTTTTTTTTCAAACATACACGACCGGATGACACAACTTTTAAGCCAAAAATCACGGCTCTAGCTATTATAGAACCCGTATTATGGTCAAAAATATGATCGACCAAAAAACCAACCCTTTTTTGCAAGGCTCTTTGACTGTGAATATCTCGGGAACAGAGGGACGCAGGAAAAAAGTAATGATGTGGGGTTGTAGGTAATTACTTCGTCTTTAAGGCATGCAAAGTTAGAAATCGGAAATCGCTTGATTTGTGTCGAATTTCTGGGAAAATGACTTTAGTTTTTGGAAAAAACGCCATATCTCGGAAACGGTGCGTCGGATCGCAATTTTGCCTTTTAGTTAAGTTTTTTTTTCAAACATACACGACCGGATGACACAACTTTTAAGCCAAAAATCACGGCTCTAGCTATTATAGAACCCGTCTTTTGGTCAAAAATAAGTGCGACCAAAAAAACAACTCTTTTTGCAAGGCTCTGGAGGTGCATAATTTGACTTTGAATATTTCGGGAACGGGGGGACGCTCGATCCTCCGATCCTGGGCCTAGCTGCGGTCGACGTACGAACCCACACGGCTGTATAACTGTCTAAAAAAAAGCAATATCGCCGTTGGGAGTCGGCATTAAACTGTAGGTTCCCTCTATATACAAAAAATATTTATCCATACAATATTTATAAAAATATTTATCCAAGGGAACCACCCCATGCGATTGCCCAGTTTATTTCCTTAATTTTCGATTTAAATTCAGATTCACTCGAAAACATTCCGACACACTTCGATTTATTTATGAAGGAAGGGACGAGAGTTTCCCCTGACTTATATGCATGTATGAGTGTGTATGTGTATGTGTATATGAATGGTATGCATGTTGTCTGATGGCCAGTTTTTGCTATTGCTATACTATAGAATATACCAGCCAGCCAGCCAGCCAGCCAGCCAGCCAGCCAGCCGAGCCAGCCTAGCCAGCCTAGCCAGCCGAGCCAGCCTAGCCAGCCGAGCCAGCCTAGCCAGCCTAGCCAGCCTAGCCAGACCAGCCAGACTAGCCAGCCAGCCTAGCCAGACCAGCCAGACTAGCCAGCCAGCCTAGCCAGCCTGGCCAGACTAGCCAGCCGAGCCAGCCTAGCCAGCCTAGCCAGCCGAGCCAGCCTAGCCAGCCTAGCCAGCCTAGCCAGCCTAGCCAGCCTGGCCAGAATAGCCAGCCTAGCCAGCCTAGCCAGCCTAGCCAGCCGAGCCACCCTAGCCAGCCGGCCTAGCCAGCCAACCTAGCCAGCCAGCCTAGCCAGCCTAGCCAGCCAACCTAGCCAGCCAGCCTAGCCAGCCTAGCCAGCCAGCCTAGCCAGCCAAGCCAGCCAGCCTAGCCAGCCAGCCAGCCAGCCAGCCAGCCAGCCAGCCAGCCAGCCAGCCAGCCAGCCAGCCAGCCAGCCAGCCAGCCAGCCAGCCAGCCAGCCAGCCAGCCAGCCAGCCAGCCAGCCAGCCAGCCAGCCAGCCAGCCAGCCAGCGAGCCAGCCAGCCAGCCAGCCAGCCAGCCAGCCAGCCAGCCAGCCAGCCAGCCAGCCAGCCAGCCAGCCAGCCAGCCAGCCAGCCAGCCAGCCAGCCAGCCAGCCAGCCAGCCAGCCAGCCAGCCAGCCAGCCAGCCAGCCAGCCAGCCAGCCAGCCAGCCAGCCAGCCAGCCAGCCAGCCAGCCAGCCAGCCAGCCAGCCAGCCAGCCAGCCAGCCAGCCAGCCAGCCAGCCAGCCAGCCAGCCAGCCAGCCAGCCAGCCAGCCAGCCAGCCAGCCAGCCAGCCAGCCAGCCAGCCAGCCAGCCAGCCAGCCAGCCAGCCAGCCAGCCAGCCAGCCAGCCAGCCAGCCAGCCAGCCAGCCAGCCAGCCAGCCAGCCAGCCAGCCAGCCAGCCAGCCAGCCAGCCAGCCAGCCAGCCAGCCAGCCAGCCAGCCAGCCAGCCACCCAGCCAGCCAGCCAGCCAGCCAGCCAGCCAGCCAGCCAGCCAGCCAGCCAGCCAGCCAGCCAGCCAGCCAGCCAGCCAGCCAGCCAGCCAGCCAGCCAGCCAGCCAGCCAGCCAGCCAGCCAGCCAGCCAGCCAGCCAGCCAGCCAGACTAGCCAGCCGAGCCAGCCGAGCCAGCCTAGCCAGCCTAGCCAGCCGAGCCAGCCTAGCCAGCCTAGCCAGCCTAGCCAGCCTAGCCAGCCTGGCCAGAATAGCCAGCCTAGCCAGCCTAGCCAGCCTGGCCAGAATAGCCAGCCTAGCCAGCCTAGCCAGCCTAGCCAGCCTAGCCAACCTAGCCAGCCGGCCTAGCCAGCCAACCTAGCCAGCCAGCCTAGCCAGCCTAGCCAGCCAACCTAGCCAGCCAGCCTAGCCAGCCTAGCCAGCCAGCCTAGCCAGCCAGCCAGCCAGCCAGCCAGCCAGCCAGCCAGCCAGCCAGCCAGCCAGCCAGCCAGCCAGCCAGCCAGCCAGCCAGCCAGCCAGCCAGCCAGCCAGCCAGCCAGCCAGCCAGCCAGCCAGCCAGCCAGCCAGCTATAGTATAGATGAAATTTATATGTCGCAACGGGTACCAGCCAGCTATAGTATATTTGTATGAACCAGCCACCCCATATATGGTATATATATATGATACCAACCTATGATACTATAGTATGGTTGAAATTGTGTCGAATTTCTGGGAAAATAACTTTCGTTTTTGGAAAAAAACGCCATATCTCGGAAACGGTGCGTCGGATCGCAATTTTGCCTTTTAGTTAAGTTTTTTTTTCAAACATACACGACCGGATGACACAACTTTTAAGCCAAAAATCACGGCTCTAGCTATTATAGAACCCGTATTATGGTCAAAAATATGATCGACCAAAAAACCAACCCTTTTTTGCAAGGCTCTTTGACTGTGAATATCTCGGGAACAGAGGGACGCAGGAAAAAAGTAATGATGTGGGGTTGTAGGTAATTACTTCGTCTTTAAGGCATGCAAAGTTAGAAATCGGAAATCGCTTGATTTGTGTCGAATTTCTGGGAAAATGACTTTAGTTTTTGGAAAAAACGCCATATCTCGGAAACGGTGCGTCGGATCGCAATTTTGCCTTTTAGTTAAGTTTTTTTTTCAAACATACACGACCGGATGACACAACTTTTAAGCCAAAAATCACGGCTCTAGCTATTATAGAACCCGTCTTTTGGTCAAAAATAAGTGCGACCAAAAAAACAACTCTTTTTGCAAGGCTCTGGAGGTGCATAATTTGACTTTGAATATTTCGGGAACGGGGGGACGCTCGATCCTCCGATCCTGGGCCTAGCTGCGGTCGACGTACGAACCCACACGGCTGTATAACTGTCTAAAAAAAAGCAATATCGCCGTTGGGAGTCGGCATTAAACTGTAGGTTCCCTCTATATACAAAAAATATTTATCCATACAATATTTATAAAAATATTTATCCAAGGGAACCACCCCATGCGATTGCCCAGTTTATTTCCTTAATTTTCGATTTAAATTCAGATTCACTCGAAAACATTCCGACACACTTCGATTTATTTATGAAGGAAGGGACCAGAGTTTCCCCTGACTTATATGCATGTATGAGTGTGTATGTGTATGTGTATATGAATGGTATGCATGTTGTCTGATGGCCAGTTTTTGCTATTGCTATACTATAGAATATACCAGCCAGCCAGCCAGCCAGCCAGCCAGCCAGCCAGCCGAGCCAGCCTAGCCAGCCTAGCCAGCCGAGCCAGCCTAGCCAGCCGAGCCAGCCTAGCCAGCCTAGCCAGCCTAGCCAGACCAGCCAGACTAGCCAGCCAGCCTAGCCAGACCAGCCAGACTAGCCAGCCAGCCTAGCCAGCCTGGCCAGACTAGCCAGCCGAGCCAGCCTAGCCAGCCTAGCCAGCCGAGCCAGCCTAGCCAGCCTAGCCAGCCTAGCCAGCCTAGCCAGCCTGGCCAGAATAGCCAGCCTAGCCAGCCTAGCCAGCCTAGCCAGCCTAGCCAACCTAGCCAGCCGGCCTAGCCAGCCAACCTAGCCAGCCAGCCTAGCCAGCCTAGCCAGCCAACCTAGCCAGCCAGCCTAGCCAGCCTAGCCAGCCAGCCTAGCCAGCCAAGCCAGCCAGCCTAGCCAGCCAGCCAGCCAGCCAGCCAGCCAGCCAGCCAGCCAGCCAGCCAGCCAGCCAGCCAGCCAGCCAGCCAGCCAGCCAGCCAGCCAGCCAGCCAGCCAGCCAGCCAGCCAGCCAGCCGGCCAGCCAGCCAGCCAGCCAGCCAGCCAGCCAGCCAGCCAGCCAGCCAGCCAGCCAGCCAGCCAGCCAGCCAGCCAGCCAGCCAGCCAGCCAGCCAGCCAGCCAGCCAGCCAGCCAGCCAGCCAGCCAGCCAGCCAGCCAGCCAGCCAGCCAGCCAGCCAGCCAGCCAGCCAGCCAGCCAGCCAGCCAGCCAGCCAGCCAGCCAGCCAGCCAGCCAGCCAGCCAGCCAGCCAGCCAGCCAGCCAGCCAGCCAGCCAGCCAGCCAGCCAGCCAGCCAGCCAGCCAGCCAGCCAGCCAGCCAGCCAGCCAGCCAGCCAGCCAGCCAGCCAGCCAGCCAGCCAGCCAGCCAGCCAGCCAGCCAGCCAGCCAGCCAGCCAGCCAGCCAGCCAGCCAGCCAGCCAGCCAGCCAGCCAGCCAGCCAGCCAGCCAGCCAGCCAGCCAGCCAGCCAGCCAGCCAGCCAGCCAGCCAGCCAGCCAGCCAGCCAGCCAGCCAGCCAGCCAGCCAGCCAGCCAGCCAGCCAGCCAGCCAGCCAGCCAGCCAGCCAGCCAGCCAGCCAGCCAGCCAGCCAGCCAGCCAGCCAGCCAGCCAGCCAGCCAGCCAGCCAGCCAGCCAGCCAGCCAGCCAGCCAGCCAGCCAGCCAGCCAGCCAGCCAGCCAGCCAGCCAGCCAGCCAGCCAGCCAGCCAGCCAGCCAGCCAGCCAGCCAGCCAGCCAGCCAGCCAGCCAGCCAGCCAGCCAGCCAGCCAGCCAGCCAGCCAGCCAGCCAGCCAGCCAGCCAGCCAGCCAGCCAGCCAGCCAGCCAGCCAGCCAGCCAGCCAGCCAGCCAGCCAGCCAGCCAGCCAGCCAGCCAGCCAGCCAGCCAGCCAGCCAGCCAGCCAGCCAGCCAGCCAGCCAGCCAGCCAGCCAGCCAGCCAGCCAGCCAGCCAGCCAGCCAGCCAGCCAGCCAGCCAGCCAGCCAGCCAGCCAGCCAGCCAGCCAGCCAGCCAGCCAGCCAGCCAGCTATAGTATAGATGAAATTTATATGTCGCAACGGGTACCAGCCAGCTATAGTATATTTGTATGAACCAGCCACCCCATATATGGTATATATATATGATACCAACCTATGATGCTATAGTATGGTTGAAATTGTGTCGAATTTCTGGGAAAATAACTTTCGTTTTTGGAAAAAAACGCCATATCTCGGAAACGGTGCGTCGGATCGCAATTTTGCCTTTTAGTTAAGTTTTTTTTTCAAACATACACGACCGGATGACACAACTTTTAAGCCAAAAATCACGGCTCTAGCTATTATAGAACCCGTATTATGGTCAAAAATATGATCGACCAAAAAACCAACCCTTTTTTGCAAGGCTCTTTGACTGTGAATATCTCGGGAACAGAGGGACGCAGGAAAAAAGTAATGATGTGGGGTTGTAGGTAATTACTTCGTCTTTAAGGCATGCAAAGTTAGAAATCGGAAATCGCTTGATTTGTGTCGAATTTCTGGGAAAATGACTTTAGTTTTTGGAAAAAACGCCATATCTCGGAAACGGTGCGTCGGATCGCAATTTTGCCTTTTAGTTAAGTTTTTTTTTCAAACATACACGACCGGATGACACAACTTTTAAGCCAAAAATCACGGCTCTAGCTATTATAGAACCCATCTTTTGGTCAAAAATAAGTGCGACCAAAAAAACAACTCTTTTTGCAAGGCTCTGGAGGTGCATAATTTGACTTTGAATATTTCGGGAACGGGGGGACGCTCGATCCTCCGATCCTGGGCCTAGCTGCGGTCGACGCACGAACCCACACGGCTGTATAACTGTCTAAAAAAAAGCAATATCGCCGTTGGGAGTCGGCATTAAACTGTAGGTTCCCTCTATATACAAAAAATATTTATCCATACAATATTTATAAAAATATTTATCCAAGGGAACCACCCCATGCGATTGCCCAGTTTATTTCCTTAATTTTCGATTTAAATTCAGATTCACTCGAAAACATTCCGACACACTTCGATTTATTTATGAAGGAAGGGACGAGAGTTTCCCCTGACTTATATGCATGTATGAGTGTGTATGTGTATGTGTATATGAATGGTATGCATGTTGTCTGATGGCCAGTTTTTGCTATTGCTATACTATAGAATATACCAGCCAGCCAGCCAGCCAGCCAGCCAGCCAGCCAGCCGAGCCAGCCTAGCCAGCCTAGCCAGCCGAGCCAGCCTAGCCAGCCGAGCCAGCCTAGCCAGCCTAGCCAGCCTAGCCAGACCAGCCAGACTAGCCAGCCAGCCTAGCCAGACCAGCCAGACTAGCCAGCCAGCCTAGCCAGCCTGGCCAGACTAGCCAGCCGAGCCAGCCTAGCCAGCCTAGCCAGCCGAGCCAGCCTAGCCAGCCTAGCCAGCCTAGCCAGCCTAGCCAGCCTGGCCAGAATAGCCAGCCTAGCCAGCCTAGCCAGCCTAGCCAGCCTAGCCAACCTAGCCAGCCGGCCTAGCCAGCCAACCTAGCCAGCCAGCCTAGCCAGCCTAGCCAGCCAACCTAGCCAGCCAGCCTAGCCAGCCTAGCCAGCCAGCCTAGCCAGCCAAGCCAGCCAGCCTAGCCAGCCAGCCAGCCAGCCAGCCAGCCAGCCAGCCAGCCAGCCAGCCAGCCAGCCAGCCAGCCAGCCAGCCAGCCAGCCAGCCAGCCAGCCAGCCAGCCAGCCAGCCAGCCAGCCAGCCAGCCAGCCAGCCAGCCAGCCAGCCAGCCAGCCAGCCAGCCAGCCAGCCAGCCAGCCAGCCAGCCAGCCAGCCAGCCAGCCAGCCAGCCAGCCAGCCAGCCAGCCAGCCAGCCAGCCAGCCAGCCAGCCAGCCAGCCAGCCAGCCAGCCAGCCAGCCAGCCAGCCAGCCAGCCAGCCAGCCAGCCAGCCAGCCAGCCAGCCAGCCAGCCAGCCAGCCAGCCAGCCAGCCAGCCAGCCAGCCAGCCAGCCAGCCAGCCAGCCAGCCAGCCAGCCAGCCAGCCAGCCAGCCAGCCAGCCAGCCAGCCAGCCAGCCAGCCAGCCAGCCAGCCAGCCAGCCAGCCAGCCAGCCAGCCAGCCAGCCAGCCAGCCAGCCAGCCAGCCAGCCAGCCAGCCAGCCAGCCAGCCAGCCAGCCAGCCAGCCAGCCAGCCAGCCAGCCAGCCAGCCAGCCAGCCAGCCAGCCAGCCAGCCAGCCAGCCAGCCAGCCAGCCAGCCAGCCAGCCAGCCAGCCAGCCAGCCAGCCAGCCAGCCAGCCAGCCAGCCAGCCAGCCAGCCAGCCAGCCAGCCAGCCAGCCAGCCAGCCAGCCAGCCAGCCAGCCAGCCAGCCAGCCAGCCAGCCAGCCAGCCAGCCAGCCAGCCAGCCAGCCAGCCAGCCAGCCAGCCAGCCAGCCAGCCAGCCAGCCAGCCAGCCAGCCAGCCAGACTAGCCAGCCGAGCCAGCCGAGCCAGCCTAGCCAGCCTAGCCAGCCGAGCCAGCCTAGCCAGCCTAGCCAGCCTAGCCAGCCTAGCCAGCCTGGCCAGAATAGCCAGCCTAGCCAGCCTAGCCAGCCTGGCCAGAATAGCCAGCCTAGCCAGCCTAGCCAGCCTAGCCAGCCTAGCCAACCTAGCCAGCCGGCCTAGCCAGCCAACCTAGCCAGCCAGCCTAGCCAGCCTAGCCAGCCAACCTAGCCAGCCAGCCTAGCCAGCCTAGCCAGCCAGCCTAGCCAGCCAGCCAGCCAGCCAGCCAGCCAGCCAGCCAGCCAGCCAGCCAGCCAGCCAGCCAGCCAGCCAGCCAGCCAGCCAGCCAGCCAGCCAGCCAGCCAGCCAGCCAGCCAGCCAGCCAGCCAGCCAGCCAGCCAGCCAGCCAGCCAGCCAGCTATAGTATAGATGAAATTTATATGTCGCAACGGGTACCATCCAGCTATAGTATATTTGTATGAACCAGCCACCCCATATATGGTATATATATATGATACCAACCTATGATACTATAGTATGGTTGAAATTGTGTCGAATTTCTGGGAAAATAACTTTCGTTTTTGGAAAAAAACGCCATATCTCGGAAACGGTGCGTCGGATCGCAATTTTGCCTTTTAGTTAAGTTTTTTTTTCAAACATACACGACCGGATGACACAACTTTTAAGCCAAAAATCACGGCTCTAGCTATTATAGAACCCGTATTATGGTCAAAAATATGATCGACCAAAAAACCAACCCTTTTTTGCAAGGCTCTTTGACTGTGAATATCTCGGGAACAGAGGGACGCAGGAAAAAAGTAATGATGTGGGGTTGTAGGTAATTACTTCGTCTTTAAGGCATGCAAAGTTAGAAATCGGAAATCGCTTGATTTGTGTCGAATTTCTGGGAAAATGACTTTAGTTTTTGGAAAAAACGCCATATCTCGGAAACGGTGCGTCGGATCGCAATTTTGCCTTTTAGTTAAGTTTTTTTTTCAAACATACACGACCGGATGACACAACTTTTAAGCCAAAAATCACGGCTCTAGCTATTATAGAACCCGTCTGTTGGTCAAAAATAAGTGCGACCAAAAAAACAACTCTTTTTGCAAGGCTCTGGAGGTGCATAATTTGACTTTGAATATTTCGGGAACGGGGGGACGCTCGATCCTCCGATCCTGGGCCTAGCTGCGGTCGACGTACGAACCCACACGGCTGTATAACTGTCTAAAAAAAAGCAATATCGCCGTTGGGAGTCGGCATTAAACTGTAGGTTCCCTCTATATACAAAAAATATTTATCCATACAATATTTATAAAAATATTTATCCAAGGGAACCACCCCATGCGATTGCCCAGTTTATTTCCTTAATTTTCGATTTAAATTCAGATTCACTCGAAAACATTCCGACACACTTCGATTTATTTATGAAGGAAGGGACGAGAGTTTCCCCTGACTTATATGCATGTATGAGTGTGTATGTGTATGTGTATATGAATGGTATGCATGTTGTCTGATGGCCAGTTTTTGCTATTGCTATACTATAGAATATACCAGCCAGCCAGCCAGCCAGCCAGCCAGCCAGCCAGCCAGCCAGCCAGCCAGCCAGCCAGCCAGCCAGCCAGCCAGCCAGCCAGCCAGCCAGCCAGCCAGCCAGCCAGCCAGCCAGCCAGCCAGCCAGCCAGCCAGCCAGCCAGCCAGCCAGCCAGCCAGCCAGCCAGCCAGCCAGCCAGCCAGCCAGCCAGCCAGCCAGCCAGCCAGCCAGCCAGCCAGCCAGCCAGCCAGCCAGCCAGCCAGCCAGCCAGCCAGCCAGCCAGCCAGCCAGCCAGCCAGCCAGCCAGCCAGCCAGCCAGCCAGCCAGCCAGCCAGCCAGCCAGCCAGCCAGCCAGCCAGCCAGCCAGCCAGCCAGCCAGCCAGCCAGCCAGCCAGCCAGCCAGCCAGCCAGCCAGCCAGCCAGCCAGCCAGCCAGCCAGCCAGCCAGCCAGCCAGCCAGCCAGCCAGCCAGCCAGCCAGCCAGCCAGCCAGCCAGCCAGCCAGCCAGCCAGCCAGCCAGCCAGCCAGCCAGCCAGCCAGCCAGCCAGCCAGCCAGCCAGCCAGCCAGCCAGCCAGCCAGCCAGCCAGCCAGCCAGCCAGCCAGCCAGCCAGCCAGCCAGCCAGCCAGCCAGCCAGCCAGCCAGCCAGCCAGCCAGCCAGCCAGCCAGCCAGCCAGCCAGCCAGCCAGCCAGCCAGCCAGCCAGCCAGCCAGCCAGCCAGCCAGCCAGCCAGCCAGCCAGCCAGCCAGCCAGCCAGCCAGCCAGCCAGCCAGCCAGCCAGCCAGCCAGCCAGCCAGCCAGCCAGCCAGCCAGCCAGCCAGCCAGCCAGCCAGCCAGCCAGCCAGCCAGCCAGCCAGCCAGCCAGCCAGCCAGCCAGCCAGCCAGCCAGCCAGCCAGCCAGCCAGCCAGCCAGCCAGCCAGCCAGCCAGCCAGCCAGCCAGCCAGCCAGCCAGCCAGCCAGCCAGCCAGCCAGCCAGCCAGCCAGCCAGCCAGCCAGCCAGCCAGCCAGCCAGCCAGCCAGCCAGCCAGCCAGCCAGCCAGCCAGCCAGCCAGCCAGCCAGCCAGCCAGCCAGCCAGCCAGCCAGCCAGCCAGCCAGCCAGCCAGCCAGCCAGCCAGCCAGCCAGCCAGCCAGCCAGCCAGCCAGCCAGCCAGCCAGCCAGCCAGCCAGCCAGCCAGCCAGCCAGCCAGCCAGCCAGCCAGCCAGCCAGCCAGCCAGCCAGCCAGCCAGCCAGCCAGCCAGCCAGCCAGCCAGCCAGCCAGCCAGCCAGCCAGCCAGCCAGCCAGCCAGCCAGCCAGCCAGCCAGCCAGCCAGCCAGCCAGCCAGCCAGCCAGCCAGCCAGCCAGCCAGCCAGCCAGCCAGCCAGCCAGCCAGCCAGCCAGCCAGCCAGCCAGCCAGCCAGCCAGCCAGCCAGCCAGCCAGCCAGCCAGCCAGCCAGCCAGCCAGCCAGCCAGCCAGCCAGCCAGCCAGCCAGCCAGCCAGCCAGCCAGCCAGCCAGCCAGCCAGCCAGCCAGCCAGCCAGCCAGCCAGCCAGCCAGCCAGCCAGCCAGCCAGCCAGCCAGCCAGCCAGCCAGCCAGCCAGCCAGCCAGCCAGCCAGCCAGCCAGCCAGCCAGCCAGCCAGCCAGCCAGCCAGCCAGCCAGCCAGCCAGCCAGCCAGCCAGCCAGCCAGCCAGCCAGCCAGCCAGCCAGCCAGCCAGCCAGCCAGCCAGCCAGCCAGCCAGCCAGCCAGCCAGCCAGCCAGCCAGCCAGCCAGCCAGCCAGCCAGCCAGCCAGCCAGCCAGCCAGCCAGCCAGCCAGCCAGCCAGCCAGCCAGCCAGCCAGCCAGCCAGCCAGCCAGCCAGCCAGCCAGCCAGCCAGCCAGCCAGCCAGCCAGCCAGCCAGCCAGCCAGCCAGCCAGCCAGCCAGCCAGCCAGCCAGCCAGCCAGCCAGCCAGCCAGCCAGCCAGCCAGCCAGCCAGCCAGCCAGCCAGCCAGCCAGCCAGCCAGCCAGCCAGCCAGCCAGCCAGCCAGCCAGCCAGCCAGCCAGCCAGCCAGCCAGCCAGCCAGCCAGCCAGCCAGCCAGCCAGCCAGCCAGCCAGCCAGCCAGCCAGCCAGCCAGCCAGCCAGCCAGCCAGCCAGCCAGCCAGCCAGCCAGCCAGCCAGCCAGCCAGCCAGCCAGCCAGCCAGCCAGCCAGCCAGCCAGCCAGCCAGCCAGCCAGCCAGCCAGCCAGCCAGCCAGCCAGCCAGCCAGCCAGCCAGCCAGCCAGCCAGCCAGCCAGCCAGCCAGCCAGCCAGCCAGCCAGCCAGCCAGCCAGCCAGCCAGCCAGCCAGCCAGCCAGCCAGCCAGCCAGCCAGCCAGCCAGCCAGCCAGCCAGCCAGCCAGCCAGCCAGCCAGCCAGCCAGCCAGCCAGCCAGCCAGCCAGCCAGCCAGCCAGCCAGCCAGCCAGCCAGCCAGCCAGCCAGCCAGCCAGCCAGCCAGCCAGCCAGCCAGCCAGCCAGCCAGCCAGCCAGCCAGCCAGCCAGCCAGCCAGCCAGCCAGCCAGCCAGCCAGCCAGCCAGCCAGCCAGCCAGCCAGCCAGCCAGCCAGCCAGCCAGCCAGCCAGCCAGCCAGCCAGCCAGCCAGCCAGCCAGCCAGCCAGCCAGCCAGCCAGCCAGCCAACCTAGCCAGCCGGCCTAGCCAGCCAACCTAGCCAGCCAGCCTAGCCAGCCTAGCCAGCCAACCTAGCCAGCCAGCCTAGCCAGCCTAGCCAGCCAACCTAGCCAGCCAGCCTAGCCAGCCTAGCCAGCCAGCCTAGCCAGCCAAGCCAGCCAGCCTAGCCAGCCAGCCAGCCAGCCAGCCAGCCAGCCAGCCAGCCAGCCAGCCAGCCAGCCAGCCAGCCAGCCAACCAGCCAGCCAGCCAGCCAGCCAGCCAGCCAGCCAGCCAGCCAGCCAGCCAGCTATAGTATAGATGAAATTTATATGTCGCAACGGGTACCAGCCAGCTATAGTATATTTGTATGAACCAGCCACCCCATATATGGTATATATATATGATACCAACCTATGATACTATAGTATGGTTGAAATTGTGTCGAATTTCTGGGAAAATAACTTTCGTTTTTGGAAAAAAACGCCATATCTCGGAAACGGTGCGTCGGATCGCAATTTTGCCTTTTAGTTAAGTTTTTTTTTCAAACATACACGACCGGATGACACAACTTTTAAGCCAAAAATCACGGCTCTAGCTATTATAGAACCCGTATTATGGTCAAAAATATGATCGACCAAAAAACCAACCCTTTTTTGCAAGGCTCTTTGACTGTGAATATCTCGGGAACAGAGGGACGCAGGAAAAAAGTAATGATGTGGGGTTGTAGGTAATTACTTCGTCTTTAAGGCATGCAAAGTTAGAAATCGGAAATCGCTTGATTTGTGTCGAATTTCTGGGAAAATGACTTTAGTTTTTGGAAAAAACGCCATATCTCGGAAACGGTGCGTCGGATCGCAATTTTGCCTTTTAGTTAAGTTTTTTTTTCAAACATACACGACCGGATGACACAACTTTTAAGCCAAAAATCACGGCTCTAGCTATTATAGAACCCGTCTTTTGGTCAAAAATAAGTGCGACCAAAAAAACAACTCTTTTTGCAAGGCTCTGGAGGTGCATAATTTGACTTTGAATATTTCGGGAACGGGGGGACGCTCGATCCTCCGATCCTGGGCCTAGCTGCGGTCGACGTACGAACCCACACGGCTGTATAACTGTCTAAAAAAAAGCAATATCGCCGTTGGGAGTCGGCATTAAACTGTAGGTTCCCTCTATATACAAAAAATATTTATCCATACAATATTTATAAAAATATTTATCCAAGGGAACCACCCCATGCGATTGCCCAGTTTATTTCCTTAATTTTCGATTTAAATTCAGATTCACTCGAAAACATTCCGACACACTTCGATTTATTTATGAAGGAAGGGACGAGAGTTTCCCCTGACTTATATGCATGTATGAGTGTGTATGTGTATGTGTATATGAATGGTATGCATGTTGTCTGATGGCCAGTTTTTGCTATTGCTATACTATAGAATATACCAGCCAGCCAGCCAGCCAGCCAGCCAGCCAGCCAGCCAGCCAGCCAGCCAGCCAGCCAGCCAGCCAGCCAGCCAGCCAGCCAGCCAGCCAGCCAGCCAGCCAGCCAGCCAGCCAGCCAGCCAGCCAGCCAGCCAGCCAGCCAGCCAGCCAGCCAGCCAGCCAGCCAGCCAGCCAGCCAGCCAGCCAGCCAGCCAGCCAGCCAGCCAGCCAGCCAGCCAGCCAGCCAGCCAGCCAGCCAGCCAGCCAGCCAGCCAGCCAGCCAGCCAGCCAGCCAGCCAGCCAGCCAGCCAGCCAGCCAGCCAGCCAGCCAGCCAGCCAGCCAGCCAGCCAGCCAGCCAGCCAGCCAGCCAGCCAGCCAGCCAGCCAGCCAGCCAGCCAGCCAGCCAGCCAGCCAGCCAGCCAGCCAGCCAGCCAGCCAGCCAGCCAGCCAGCCAGCCAGCCAGCCAGCCAGCCAGCCAGCCAGCCAGCCAGCCAGCCAGCCAGCCAGCCAGCCAGCCAGCCAGCCAGCCAGCCAGCCAGCCAGCCAGCCAGCCAGCCAGCCAGCCAGCCAGCCAGCCAGCCAGCCAGCCAGCCAGCCAGCCAGCCAGCCAGCCAGCCAGCCAGCCAGCCAGCCAGCCAGCCAGCCAGCCAGCCAGCCAGCCAGCCAGCCAGCCAGCCAGCCAGCCAGCCAGCCAGCCAGCCAGCCAGCCAGCCAGCCAGCCAGCCAGCCAGCCAGCCAGCCAGCCAGCCAGCCAGCCAGCCAGCCAGCCAGCCAGCCAGCCAGCCAGCCAGCCAGCCAGCCAGCCAGCCAGCCAGCCAGCCAGCCAGCCAGCCAGCCAGCCAGCCAGCCAGCCAGCCAGCCAGCCAGCCAGCCAGCCAGCCAGCCAGCCAGCCAGCCAGCCAGCCAGCCAGCCAGCCAGCCAGCCAGCCAGCCAGCCAGCCAGCCAGCCAGCCAGCCAGCCAGCCAGCCAGCCAGCCAGCCAGCCAGCCAGCCAGCCAGCCAGCCAGCCAGCCAGCCAGCCAGCCAGCCAGCCAGCCAGCCAGCCAGCCAGCCAGCCAGCCAGCCAGCCAGCCAGCCAGCCAGCCAGCCAGCCAGCCAGCCAGCCAGCCAGCCAGCCAGCCAGCCAGCCAGCCAGCCAGCCAGCCAGCCAGCCAGC